>JARWIR010000008.1:13750000-18550000 GCA_029959085.1 Nemophila menziesii
AATGCTTTTTGTAAATTGAATGGTTATGGAGATGGTATTTTATAATTTTGCGGATATCTACTCCATCATCATCCTTCATCATGTTTGTGGTTATTTTTACGGGCAATTAATTTTATAAGGTCTAAGAAGGGGTCGACTGATGTCTCATCAGTAAGTACATCAAAAGTTACCATCACGCGCTCTACATTTACTAAATCCAATTGTTCACAACGATCACAATCACTCAATTTGTTTCCATTAAAGGTTATTTTTAACATCTTTTCAGTAACTCCTTCCATTACTAAATCCTATAATGAAAATATATGACAAAACATGAATTATAGGAATTTCAATTAATTAAAATCCAACTATACCTTAACATTTGATTAATTGTTCACAAATACTAGCAAAACAACATCACATACTTCAATTATGATATTGACTTCTCGAATTCTAGTCACTTTATACTATTTATCTAAATTCTACACATTTATAAAACAACGTAACTCTTCTAGAACACACATCATGTCTAATTCCACTGACTAATCATTATTTTGTGATAATAAGTTCTAGAAAAAATTTGAAGACCATAAATGAAACTTTAAATCAAACCTCTTATAATAATGATGATGATATAAATTAGTTATAATATATTTATTTAAAAAAATTCAAGAATTGTGGAAAGTGATTATGGATTAAATTGGGTAAGGACAATATTTATTATATATTGACTCTTTTTATTGATAATAAAAATATTTTCAAGTCACTTCTTACATCCCAACTCATTCATATATTTTTTAAAAATTATATGTTCAATTTATGACCGATTTAGATATAACTAATTACAAAAACTATAAAATTTCTTAGCATTTATAACCCTATGTATCATTCTATTTAATAATTATTATTTTAAAATATGTCGATGTTTTATAAAATGATATAATTCATAATAACATTAAATAACTAGTAACATCAACAAAGATAAATTAATGGTGAATTAATTGATAGTCAAACTCTTTTCAATAATATCTTTACAATTCTAAAGTTTAAATGGTTAACTATGGCAAACCTATAACATGCTACACACACACAACCCCCCCCCCCCCCCTTCCCGATCAACTTCATAAACTAATTGGGATCAAATACGTTACCAAAAGTTAAAACCTTTTTCCATGAGCACTCCTCGGATGCTAACTCTTTTTTTTTGTCAATACGGATGCTTCTCAAACAATAGAAAAGTGATTGATTTACTCCAAAAAGAACTAGGTAAAATCCAAGATGATGAACCATCAGAAAATAATAGGAGGAAAGAGCTCGAGATTAGAGAAGAAATAGAGAAGAGATGGGAAGAAGAAGAATTATATTGGGCTGATAGAGCTAGGGATTTGGCAATTAAGTTAGGGGATAAAAATACGAAGTATTTCTTTGCAAAAACGATGAATAGAAGGAAAATTAACAGGATTGAAGCTTTAAGAAATAATGGGGACGAATGGACTTATGAGCAAGATGGAATCAATGAAATTATACAGGAATATTTCTCAAACCTCTTTAATGAATCTCAAACATGCGGAATCGAGGAAATTACGGATCTTATACCAATGAAAATCACAAGGGAAATGAATGATATGTTGACAAAAATCCCGGATAAGGAGGAAATTAGACAAGCGGTATTTAGTATGGATGGTTCAAGAGCCCCGGGTCCCGATGGTTTGCCTGGAAAGTTCTATCATGAATATTGGGACATACTAGAGAAGGATGTGAATAAAATAGTCGTGTATTTTTTCGAATATAATACCCCTTTGGACGAAATTAATGATACTGTCATCACTCTTATCCCAAAGGGAGATAAGCAAGAGTCAATCAAAGATTATAGACCCATTTCGTGCATTAACTTTTGCTATAAGATTATTGCAAAATTTTTAGCAACAAGACTTCAACCATACATGGATAAAATCATATCCCCAACCCAATCAGCTCTTATTAAAGGAAGGAACATCCAAGACAATATCTTGATTGCTCAAGAAGTGTCTTACTTTCTCAACACTAAACGAAGATCTAAGGTTTATTACGCAGCAGTGAAACTCGATATGGAAAAAGCATATGATAAGGTAAATTGGGTTTTTCTCTTGAAATGTCTTGAAGGTCTCGGATTTGATGCGAGATGGGTCAAATGGATCGAATGTTGTATATCTTCAGTTAGTATGCAGGTTAAGGTCAATGGTCAAAGACTCAAGAAGTTCAAACCAACACAAGGAATTAGGCAAGGGGATCCATTATCGCCCCTTCTCTTCTCCTTATTAACAGAAAGTTTAATCGCCGCGATTAATCATAAATGTAGAGAAGGAAGTATTAGTGGAATCTCAATCACTAGGAAATGCCCGAAGCTAACACATCTTCTCTTTGCAGACGATACACTTTTTTTCATTAAAATCAATAAAGAAGAGATTTCATCTTTCAAAGAAGTTCTCGAGAAATATTGCCGAGCTTCGGGGCAAAGAATTAACTTAAATAAATCGGCCATTATGTTCAGTAAGAATACTCCGGATAATATTAAACAAGAAGTTACAAATTTTCTTAACATTGGGTGTACAGACTCAATGGGTAAATATTTGGGAATTCCGTTCACTATCAAGAGAGCTAAATCAGCAAATCTTAATCATATAAAGGATAGATTACTTTCGAGGGCAGCATCATGGAAATCAACCCTACTCTCTGAAGGGGGAAAAGAAACGCTTATTAAGGCTGTCCTTCAAGCTATACCCAACCATACCATGTCAATTTTTGAATTCCCAGATACACTCTGCAAAAAACTGTCAAGCATTGTTGCCAGTTTCTGGTGGGACAATGGAAATAAAAAATGAATTCATTGGATGGCGTGGAACAAGATTTCTAGATCAAAGAAAACGGGAGGTGTTGGATTTAGAGACTTTAAAAAAATGAATCTGGCAATGTTAGCTACGCAAGCTTGGAGGATTATCTCAAACCCGGATTTATTCGTATCAAAAGTTCTTAAAGGCATTTATTCCCCAACATCGGATTTCCTATCCACTAAACTCAAGAACACAAGATCATGGAGTTGGGCGAGCCTATATAAAGGAATTCAATTTATAAAAAAGCATGCTAGATGGTTGATTGGTAATGGTGTCAAGACGAACATTTGGGAGAATAACTGGATCGGAAATAATATGAAAGTGGAGAAACCTGCTAACTGTAATATTGAGTATGTGGCGCAGCTCTTTAAGAAGGATTTTTCTGGGTGGGACCTTAACCTCATTAATAATTTATTCCCACAAAATGTTGCTAATGAGATTATTAGAATACCGGCTACACACTTAAATCTGGAAGATAAAATGATTTGGCCATTTACCAAGGACGGAGAATATTCCACTAAATCGGGCTATCATACTCTTTGCAATGAGGAGACCGAAAAAAAGGCACAATCATCAAAGGAGAGAGAAAAGAATGATCCAAGTCTTTGGGACTTGATTTGGAAGGCTAACGTTCCCCTTAGAATAAGAAATTTTGGGTGGCGAGCAGTTAACGGACTTCTTCCGTCAAAAGTTAATCTTAAAAAGAGAAAATGTGCAAAAGATACTATGTGCGAATGGTGCGAAACCGGGGATGAATGCTCAAATCACATTTTACTCACATGTCCCTTTAGTATGGCAGTTTGGGCTTGCTCGGATATGCAAATTAAAATTGAAAAAGAAAAAATCTATGATTTTGGAAGATGGTCCTACTCGAAAAATGGGTGGGACAAGAGGAAAGTGATTGCGAATATACTCATTACCTCTTGGAATATCCGGAAGGAGAGGATGAAAGGTTTTTTTGAGAAAAAGGAATGGGCAGTTGAAAACATTAAAAGAAACACCGGTAAACTGATTGATAAAATGTTTACAGAAAAAGTAACGAGGGGAACAAAAAGAATGAAGAAATGAAGAAAAAAGAAGAAAGCCAGAACCCAACAATACAGGATGAGGCGGATATTATTTGGTTTAGTGATTCATCGTTCACCAAAAAATGGGAGCCGGCTGGAGTGGTGGCCATCGGAATTAACAAAGACGGAAGGATTAATCACAGGAAGGGTAGCAGGTGCCTTATTAATAGTTCGATTGAAGGGGAGGCTTGGGCTCTCCTTTTGGCATTAAGGACAGCCGGAGGCCTCAGGGCACAGAGTTGTTCCTTTTATACAGATAACCTTGAACTTGTTCAAGGAATTACAAAAAATAAAAAGCTTCACTGGAGGCTTTACTACATGAGAAATGAAATCAACGGCTGGTTGAACAAGTTTCCGACTTGGAAAATTTCATATATTAGCAGAAACTACAACACAATTGCCGATTCATACGCAAAAAGTATTAGGTTGAACAAGGACTTATCCTCTTGGAAGGACTTTTCGGTGTACGACGCCCGTGTCTTCTTTAATCTTTAGTTGTTTCTTGTATCATTGACAAAAAAAAAAAAAAAAACTAAAACTGTTTTTTAGTTACATTAGTTATTGTCAATGAAAATTAATATTTGACATATCTTCTTCTCCAAAATGACCTGAAAATAAATCTCTGTAAAAACATAACAAATCATTCATCTCTTTGTCTAAAATTATTTTTCTTTTCCAAATTTCTTAGCCTCTATATGTCTTAATTATCCTTTTACATCTTTTGGGATCACATTTGTTGTTTTCATTTTGTTTCTTTCTCCAAATGTACATGCAATGGTTTCAAGAGCTTTGTTTTGGTTTTTTGATCTTGAATTCCTACTTGAGTTGTGGTCCTCTAGCCATCGCAGCAAATTTATCACGATTGCAAGTCAATTGGGAAACTTTTGGTTATCTTCTCGTTTTGGGTTTCAAGTAGAAAGTGGGTTTAAAAGGTTTATTTGGCGGATGTCTATCACTTTTCATCTTTTCTATCGCAATTATATTAATCACCTCAACAATTGGAAGGATATTAGCTACTCTTTTCTTGGAAGCAACACTTTGATTGACACAATCTTTCATCTTGAGTATTATAAACATAAAAAAGATCTGATTTCGATTTCCAACAGCATGCTTCAGGTTATTTATGTGATCAATTCTTCTCCATCCTTTTTTATAAACTTCAAAAGCCGTAGGTTGGAATCTCTATCGATATTTTTCTACTGCTGCACGCTTCTTTTTGTGTTAATTTATACAAATATGCGACACTTGTCATCTTATCACTGCTACGTATGCAATAACTTCGTGTGCCAGAGAAACGTTTGGCCTTCCATTTCTGCCTATTTATACGATGATGAGTTTCATTTTACTTACCTTATAAACTCTTCTCTCACAATTACTTTCTGGTCCATAACCATGTCCTCAAGCAATAATCACGCCTTACCTATCGCAAAACTGAACAATGATACCATGGAGAAACTGGTTGTTCTTTCTCTGGGTACAAAAACTTATGTTATATGAAGCATTCATATGGAATTCAGTTTTATAGCTAAGGTGATTCAGATAGGGTGTTCCCTCTTGTGGTGTTTAGGAAAGTTGTTCTTGATAACTGGGGTATTAAATGTCATATTATCTTCGAAGAAATAGAAGAAAATGTCTTCAAGCTTTACCTTAGACTCTGAAGATAGAGCTAATCGATTTTATTTTATCAGGCCATGCCTTGCTCATACAATGCATGTGCTTATTTGTGCATGGAATAAAGGAGAAAAATTTGCAGAACTTGAGTTGGTTAACTCTCACGCCTAGGTTAGTATCTACAGTCTGGGAACTAATGTACCATCGCTGTTGTTGAAACACTTGGTAACTTTGAAAGTCCTAGAGGGGGGGTGAATAGGATTACTAATAAGATTAATGCCTAATTAAAAATCTTTTGGACAATTATAAGTTTAAGAAAGAAACTTCTAAGTCAACTAATATATCAAACTCTTAAGGGATCATGCAATGGATAAGCTAAGAGGTTCGATATATAATTGATACAAGTAAAACGAGTTTCTAATCTCTAACTACTCTAGATGGCAATATGTTAGATAAACTAGATAATCAATATCACAATATTCATACTAGCATATTATCAAACATATAAAGTGCGGAAAGTAAATAGAGTAGGGATAGAAAGATACACACGATTTATAGTGGTTCGGTTTCCCTACATCCACTACCTAAGGAAGCCTCCTTAGGATTTCAAGCTTTTCACTAAGCTCCCGTGTCTCTCTTAACCGGGTCGAGAACACAATAACCCTTACAACCTCTTCGATAACACGAAGGACAAACACTTGTGCTATCGCAACACAAGGACACAAAGTATACTCCCGATACTCAAACACTTATGTTATCTCAACACAAGGATACCAAGTATACTCCCTATACTTGAATTCTCTCTTAATCTATCTATTACAAGACCTAGACTTAAGAGGATAGATACAAAGTGTTTAAAGGGGTGCAAACAACTCTGCTAGATAATCTCCTAAAGAGTAGATATGACTATAAGCTTGTAAACTCCTCTTTGAGTAGATAATAACTTTGATAGCTCCTTGGATTAACTCCTTAATTGAGTGGATATGAACTATGAAGCTCTTGACACCTTCTTGGATGATAACAATTATGCCCCTAAGTGTATATGGGTTGAAGGTGTGTTTGTAGCCTTGAAAGATCTTCAATATATAGATGCAAAATGCTCCCAACGGTCATATGATTTGTCTCCAACGGATATATTAATATCTCCAACGGATCTATTGCTTTTGTCTTTATTTTGCTGCAGAAAAACCTTCTTTGCGGTGTACCGCGGGTATGGTCCGGTGCACCGCGAAGACGTTCGTCTTAACTTCAAGCTTACTGGTCGGACTATCCTAAGCACCGTGTCCCTGGTCCGTGCCTCAGTCCGGTGTACCGCGCCTCAGTCCGGTGTACCGCACATTTCTTAGCTTACTGGTCGGACTAGCCTGTGCACCGCGCCTCTGGTCCGTGGCTCTGCGGTGTACCGCAGGTGTACTCCGGTGTACCGTACCAAAAGGTTTAAGACACCTTCTAGTGAGTATATATTTTACTATGATGCTCGGATTGGAAAACCTTCTTCACGAGAGTTGTAGAGAAAATCATTCTTATAAACTTTGTAGTTGATCACTAAAGCTAATTCTCAATGTACACAAAGATAAAGTTAATAGCATTTGTAAGAGAATTAGTTTCTTAAGATATAACAATAAAGATTTGATCTAAATGATGTCAATTGTGCTTTTTGATGAATTAGAGTGCAAGATAATAAAGTGAAATTAGCACACTAAACAATAGAGGATTTGTCACATTAAAACACCTAATCGAAGGGGGCAATATGCCAACAATCTCCCCCTTTTTGATGATGACAAATCAATCACTAAAACACATATGGAGTCTAACTTCCCCTCACAAAAAGCATTAAATCAAAGTGTATTTTTATGAAAAAGATATGCATTTGTGAGTTTTGTAAAGTGCAAATTTTGAAAGTTTTAGTGCACATATTTCTCCCCCTTTGTCTTCATCAAAAAGACAAGATAAATGTAATTCATAACTAAGGAAGAAGAGCTAAAACTCAAGTGAATAGATTTGAAGCAACGATTCTAAGAGTGTGCAAGAGTTTAGAGATTAAAACAATTTTTAGAAGGAGATGCACAAAGATAGATAATTTGAAAACAAGAGCTAAGGATAGAGACATTTTACCAACTCCTTGATCGATAGGTTTTCATCTTATAAGCTTTCTAACAACGCAAACGATTAGTGCAATTATAAGATAAACGATTAGTGCAAACGATTAATCAAGCATTTTAGTTTTTAAAGATAATTTACTAAAAACTCCCCCTCACGAAATGCATAGAGTGTTTGTTTCAATTTTGAAAAGTTTGACCAATAATTTCTCCCCTTTTTACCAATAAGAATATTTGAATCAATTTTAAGAAATCATGGGGTAAATTGTCATTTTTGAAATGTAAAGGGGTCAAGATGTATTTTCCAAAAGTTTAGGGACTAACCGTAATTTTGAAAAACTTCAAGGGACCTAAATGCAATTTTCAACCATTTGAAGAACAAAGATTAATTTGAACAAACTAAAGGGACTATAAAACAATATAGAATAAGATCAAGGATGAATGATGCAATAGTACCTATATCATCAAGGAAAATGTTAGCAACATTAACACATTTAAATAATATCCGAAGCATAAAATTTAAGCATCTAACATATAACAAACATAACCAATAATCCAAGTTAGACACATAGCATCCTAAACCAATTATCCAAATATAACCAAGTAGGATAATATGAAGATTAAAAATACCCAATAAGAATAATTAACGATTTTAAGAAATCTATGGGTAAAGTTTTAAACTTTGAAAAGTATGGGGGTCAAAATGCATTTTTCAAATATTTTTAGGGACAAAATGCAATTTTGAAAACCTTCAAGGACCTAAGTATAACTTTCTCAAGACAATAGGGACCAAGGTCTAATATTCAAGCATAAGAAAGCTAAATGCAATATGTTCAAACTATAGGGATCTTAAATTAATATTTTTCAACCTATAGGGATCACAATGCAATATTTTCAACCAATAGGGACCATAATGCAAGATAGAACAATAAACCCCGAATTGCGGTGTACCGGACCATTGTTGCGGTGCACCGCACAACTGCTCGACTAAAAGGGTAAGAAGAGAGATTTAGAAAAAAAGCAAATTGCATAAACACCCGAAATTAATACGAAAACTCCCCAATAGTTTAGAAATATTTTAAAACTACTAAAAACGCTTTTGTTTTGAAAAGATTCAACATGGAAATCCCGAAAACAAATAAAACCGTTTATTTCACAAATACCCCTATATTTTTAAAAAAGTACAAAAGACCCAATGTAAAAACTAAGCAATTTTAAGCATGATAGGTCAAGTTATACAAGATATTTGCACAATAGGGAATAAACCATATAAGCACATAATGAAGCACAACATATAGATAGTAAGGCTAAGCAAATTCATGCAAATGAGTTAATGACCAATAATGGATAAAATTCCCATAATTCTATGCATAAAAACATTTTTGAAATGCTATGGGAAATGCAAAAGATTATCGGAAAAATATTTTGAAAAGCAATTTCGTTAAAAACTCACCTATATGAAAATGCAAATTTGTGATCAAAGATAAATTAAGATATGAAAGAGTAAACTAATATCTTTGATCTTTTTCCCTTTTATCAAACAATAGGCACTTTTAAAAGGATATAAAAACTTGTAAGAATAAAAAGTGCAATTTATAATCGTTGAGGGACTAAAAAGCAATTTCACATAGTAAGGACTAAAAATGCAATTTTTTTTTAAAATTATGAACTAAGATGGCAAATATTACATGTGAAAGAATATGAAGTCCAAACTATGACACTTTGGAGAATTTAAAACTATGAGGGGTCAAAGTGCAATTTTGAAAATTTTGGGGACTAAGATGCAATTACCAAAATTCTAAGAGGTAAAGTGCAAAAACATCATTCATGAGAATTAGATGCAATAACACTAATAACATTAAAACAATGATAAGAATCACAAGATAATATCCAAAGATAAAACATGATAACAACAAACACAACTAATCAAAACACAACCCAAAACATAAATAAAAACGCAAGCCATAAGGAGGAAACGCAATATAATATACGAGATAAAGAAAAGAAATCACCGGATTTTCCTTTTTCGAGATTTGAGCGTTCTTTCGTATATTAATTCTTCCATTTGTTTCCTCCAAGCAAAGTAACGATTACCTACAAGAAAATGGAGGTTGTGTAGAAAACAACTCTTCCAAAAGATTAGATTCCAAATCGTTTACTCTACTAACGGTTAAGCTATTCACGTAGAGTTAGGCTCTGATACCAATTGAAAGTCCTAGAGGGGGGGTGAATAGGATTACTAATAAGATTAATGCCTAATTAAAAATCTTTTGGACAATTATAAGTTTAAGAAAGAAACTTCTAAGTCAACTAATATATCAAACTCTTAAGGGATCATGCAATGGATAAGCTAAGAGGTTCGATATATAATTGATACAAGTAAAACGAGTTTCTAATCTCTAACTACTCTAGATGGCAATATGTTAGATAAACTAGATAATCAATATCACAATATTCATACTAGCATATTATCAAACATATAAAGTGCGGAAAGTAAATAGAGTAGGGATAGAAAGATACACACGATTTATAGTGGTTCGGTTTCCCTACATCCACTACCTAAGGAAGCCTCCTTAGGATTTCAAGCTTTTCACTAAGCTCCCGTGTCTCTCTTAACCGGGTCGAGAACACAATAACCCTTACAACCTCTTCGATAACACGAAGGACAAACACTTGTGCTATCGCAACACAAGGACACCAAGTATACTCCCGATACTCAAACACTTATGTTATCTCAACACAAGGATACCAAGTATACTCCCTATACTTGAATTCTCTCTTAATCTATCTATTACAAGACCTAGACTTAAGAGGATAGATACAAAGTGTTTAAAGGGGTGCAAACAACTTTGCTAGATAATCTCCTAAAGAGTAGATATGACTATAAGCTTGTAAACTCCTCTTTGAGTAGATAATAACTTTGATAGCTCCTTGGATTAACTCCTTAATTGAGTGGATATGAACTATGAAGCTCTTGACACCTTCTTGGATGATAACAATTATGCCCCTAAGTGTATATGGGTTGAAGGTGTGTTTGTAGCCTTGAAAGATCTTCAATATATAGATGCAAAATGCTCCCAACGGTCATATGATTTGTCTCCAACGGATATATTAATATCTCCAACGGATCTATTGCTTTTGTCTTTATTTTGCTGCAGAAAAACCTTCTTTGTGGTGTACCGCGGGTATGGTCCGGTGCACCGCGAAGACGTTCGTCTTAACTTCAAGCTTACTGGTCGGACTATCCTAAGCACCGTGTCCCTGGTCCGTGCCTCAGTCCGGTGTACCGCGCCTCAGTCCGGTGTACCGCACATTTCTTAGCTTACTGGTCGGACTAGCCTGTGCACCGCGCCTCTGGTCCGTGGCTCTGCGGTGTACTCCGGTGTACCGTACCAAAAGGTTTAAGACACCTTCTAGTGAGTATATCTTTTACTATGATGCTCGGATTGGAAAACCTTCTTCACGAGAGTTGTAGAGAACATCATTCTTATAAACTTTGTAGTTGATCACTAAAGCTAATTCTCAATGTACACAAAGATAAAGTTAATAGCATTTGTAAGAGAATTAGTTTCTTAAGATATAACAATAAAGATTTGATCTAAATGATGTCAATTGTGCTTTTTGATGAATTAGAGTGCAAGATAATAAAGTGAAATTAGCACACTAAACAATAGAGGATTTGTCACATTAAAACACCTAATCGAAGGGGGCAATATGCCAACAAACTTCATCGGAGAGGTCAATGCAATTGAACATCCGATTTTTGACAACGATGGGCTTAAGTTCATTAGATTCATGGTAAAATTTGATATGAGAGAGACACTTAAGACGGGAGTGTATATTGAACATCTTGAAGGTGCCGTCTGGGCAGCCTGTACTTATAAATGCATTGGACTTTACTGCTATAATTGTGGAAGACTAGGAGATAACAAAACTGCTTGTCAAACGAGTATGGTACGACCTCGGTGGAATGATAATACATCACACTACTTCAACTGGATTCGTGAAACATCCATGAAGTGTGAAGATCACGTGATGCATGTCATAAGAAGAAGAGACAGATTGGGTGTTTTTTATAAAGTGGTTAGATTTTTTCCTTTCCGAAGGCAAGATCGTGACAAGGATGACAAAGACAATGACAGCTTTCAAGGTGGAAGGGGGCTCAACAATAACAGTTTTAACGTTGGCACAATCAAGATTAATGTACTATCATTAGCCATGAAAGACAGTGGTGAGGGTTCAAATAAAGAAGGAAGTGAATCTGGGAAAAGAAAAAGAGAAAATACAGGCTTGTTGGAAGACATTATTGGCTATGCAAATCTGGAGAATGAATCTTGTGAAATATTTGCAAGTAATTTTCCTGGTATCTATAATATTTTTCAAGAAGAACTTGCTATTGGAGAGAAAAGCCTTGTGGTCTACAATGAGACGGTTAAGGAAGATCTTAATACGAGGGATATGGACATTGACATGTTGTACAAGATATTCACCATTGATGAGAAACATATAATGAAAAAAATTGTGGAAGGCAAATGTAATGATACAGCTAGAAAGGGGGTAACTATCATTGGAACCAGTTGAAACAGATAACGAAGAACAAAGCGAAGAAATGATAATTTTTTGAATATTGCTCCTAGGTACGACTTTGGTGAATCTTTTGAACCTGCAGAAGTCACGTCAAACTCTCGATCAGTCCACCTGGGTAGACATACCAGACCAGACGATGAACCACCTCAAATGTGGCGTAACACAGCTAGGATGAGAGTACAAGGACATGCTCAAATCTTCTCATGGACTAATGAACACGAGAGGAAATTAGTTTTTTCCTACGTGGAAGACCAGAACATGGCTAATAAGCGTCGTCGCGAGGAGTTTGATGTAATGGAGAAAAAAATTTGGGAAATCCAAGTGTTTATGAATGACCTTTATGCGAGTCTTCGTGATGTTAGACACCAATTTATGGTGAACAAAGGATTATACGAGAATGAAGGAAATCAATGGATTTACGAAAGTTCGGGTCTCAAGAAATTATACTATTCTAAGGTTATTAAGTGTGGTGGACACTTCGGGAAGGAAGATGCTAGTGATTCGGAGACTGATGTTGATGCTGATTCCCAAGTTGTACCGGTGAAAAACAACGTCGTTGCTGGACTAAAGGATGGAGGTCAATCCTCTAAGATGGTCGATGTTGATGGATAATCTCATCGTGTGAAACTGTTAAGGCGCTAGGGCATCATTGACGAGGAAAAGTCTTAAGTTCCCTATCTTTAAGTTTAATGCGTCTGTTGATTGTTTGCTCGAGTTGAAAGTTAGGAGGAAAGATGTTCTAAGTTGTACGCTTTTAAAATCTTTTAATAATGTGCATGTAGTGGATCCCAAAGGCAGAGCTCTTAGGTCATACTAGTAGCCTGGAAGGATTGCGTCAATCTTCCAGTCGTCTATTCGTGTTTGTATTTTGTTTTTGTGAATGAATCTAGTATTTCTAGGTGGTATGTGATCTTTTTCTATGCTCCAAATGATATAACAGAAAAAGAAAAACTATGGAGTAATATTTCTACTTGGAAGGCTCATATCGCGGATCTCATTCTATTTATTGGTGACTTATAACAAAATTTCCAAATTCTCAGGAAAACAAGGTAAATGTTCCCCTAACCTTGATAGAATGATTCGTTTTAATGATTCATCAATGACAACTGTTTAAGTGAAATCGTATATAAGAGTTGTTTTTTTACTTGGAATAACAAAAGATTGGGCGAGGATAATATTAAGGAAAAATTAGATAGTGTTTGGCTTCAGATAATTGGTACACTACTTTTCCTAATGCTATTATTAAAATACCGCCGGCTATTAGGTCGGATCGTAACCCGCTTATTGTACAAAAGGATGCTACAAAAGTAAGTAATAAGAAGTATTTCATATTTGAGTCGAGGTGGTCAAAAAACTTGAGATGTAGAGAAATAGTAAAAAATGTATGAAAAATAAGATTGAAAATGTCAAAGATTTCATTAATATGAAAAATGTGACTTGTTTAGCTCTGTCGGGAAAGAGTCAAAAAATCTTTTTGAATAACAAGAAAAGAATCAATGAATTACAAGGTAAACTAGTAAAGCGCTAAAATGTCCCTAATGCAATTAGTTCACAACAAGAGATTAGTGTAATTATGGAAGAAAATGTCCCTAATGCAATTAGTTCACAACAAGAGATTAGTGTAATTATGGAAGAAATTGAGACTAGATGGAATCAAGAGGAATCTTATTGAACAGATTGAGTTAAGGATTTGTGGATTAATAAAGGATACAAGAACACGAGTTACTTTTCTAATTCTACTATTAGAAGAAATATTAATCGTATCTGCGCACTCAAAGATTAAAAAAATTATTGCCAACAATTGGTCTTGTACAAAACATTAAATCCAGTTCCATTGAGCTATTACTAGTAACTATATAAAAATAGATACTATTAATCAAGGTCTCCAACACTATGAAAATTCTTACCGAACTACAAATCCACAACACAAACTTATTTTTATTCCGAAACTGGAAAAACATACGTATGCATTACCATTACATTACTTACTACACTACTATCCCAGTATCAATTACATTAACGAAATAGCATCTATAGGGATAGTATAGATCGTAAATCCAATCAATATCTCAACACAAACGTAAATCCAAATATACATTTTGACACGGACACACTCAAAACTCACGATCTGGGAAGAGAATAGGTGCAACAAGTGACCATATAAACAACAAAGCAGTTGCCCAACTAGTCAAAATCCGGACCCACACAGAAGGCCATCCTACATCCACAAATTTCCCACTTTCTCCAACAGAAGTTGACCAACCCGTAAGTAACAAAGCAGAATACATACTTGCTAATGAGAAGATTATATGAAAAAAGGAATATGAATAAGAAACTGGTTTATTATTTGAAGAATCTAATAACAACAGAGTTATTAGTGATAAATGATCAATCTCAATTGATCAAACTATGCTTCACATGAAGCTTTGAACAAGAAGATAAGAAAACTTGCAGGGGAAGAAAAGAAGAAAGAGAATTGTAGAAAAGAGAATATATTCTTGTTAGATTGCAATTACATCTTATGAGCTGTATATATACACGACAATAAGCTTTGTAACAAACTAATCAACTAGCTAACAAACTAAAACTTATTTACATGTTAGTCCCTATAGTTTTGTTTTCAATCTTTTCTAATTTCCTTTTATCTAACTTTACACTCCAAGAGCCCCCCTCAAGCTGAGCATGGATATTAGAAATGTTCAGCTTGGACAAATTGTGGTGAAAGACAAGAGAGGACAATGGTTTGGTGAACATATCAGCTAGTTGGAGATTTGATGGTATGTGAAAGAGCTTGATTACGCCAGCTTGAATCTTTTCTCGAGTGATTTTACAATCAATGTCAACATGCTTTGTGCGCTCGTGATGTATAGGATTAGTGGACATAGCAACTGCTGACTTGCTATCTGAATATACAAGAGCTGGAAATTCATGTTTAAATCCATAATCTCGTAAGGCATAAAGTATCCATTGTATTTCACAAGTTGTGGCAGCTAGTGCTCTATATTCTGCCTCTGCTGATGATTTACTTATAGTGGTTTGTTTTTTGCTTTTCCATGAAATTAAAGAGTCTCCTAAGAAAATGCAGAAACCTGTAACACTTCTTCTTGTATCCAAACACCCTGCCCAATCACTATCACAATAGGCCTTCAATTTTATCTCAGAAGAAGAAGAGAAGAATAACCCCTGCCCTGGAGTCATTTTGATGTATTTAAGAACTCTTTGAGCTGCATTCCAGTGATTTATTGATGGATTAGCCAAGAATTGGCTTAAAGAGTTCACTGAATAGGCAATGTCAGGCCTCGTTATAGTCAAGTATAATAACCTGCCAATTAATCTCCTGTAAGAAGATGGATTGTCAATAGGATGATCATCATCTTTTCTTAGTTTTAATGATGATTCCATAGGGAAGTTTACTGGTTTTGCACCTAAAACACCACACTCGCTTAATATATCAAGTGCATATTTCCTTTGGCACAATGAAATTCCAGTAGACTTTCTTGCAACTTCAATACCAAGAAAGTATTTGAGTTCTCCTAAATCTTTTATAGTGAATTCTTTGTGTAGAAAGGCTTTTAGGTTGTTGATTTCTTGTAAATTATCACTTGTAATGATAATGTCATCAACATAGACTAATAAAGCAATAAAACTAGATTCATTCTTCTTAATAAAAAGACTATAATCGCTTGAAGAATGATTAAAGCCATAACCTTCCAATGATGAAGATAATTTTGCAAACCACTGTCGAGATGCTTGTTTTAGTCCATATAAACTCTTCTTAAGCTTGCACACTGTATTTTTAGGAGCTTGAAGACCTTTGGGAACAGTCATATAGACTTGTTCATCCAATTCACCATGGAGAAAAGCATTATTAACATCTAGTTGATGTAAATGCCAATTTTGAGAAGAGGCTAAAGCCAAGATCAACCTTATAGAAACCAACTTAGCTACAGGTGAGAATGTATCAAAAAAATCTAGGCCTTCTTGTTGATTATAGCCTTTAGCTACTAAACGAGCTTTATGTCTTTCTAGAGATCCATCTGCTTTGAATTTCAACTTAAAAACCCATTTACAACCAATAGGTTTCATATTAGAAGATAGTTCAACAATGTCCCATGTATTGTTGTTTTGTAGAGCATCAAGCTCTTTTTGAATGGCTAAATTCCATTCTTTAGATGTAGAGGATTCTTTGTATGATTTTGGTTCTTTTTCTTTGGATATATTGTCAATATAATTGGCGTATTTAGGTGCCAATTGTGAAGAGCTAATGAAGTCTTGAATAGGATATAAGGTGGACTGAGGTTTTTGTTGACAATGTGAAGCTGAGTGAATTATGTAATCTTTTAGATAACTAGGTGGTTGTCTTGTTCTTGATGGTCTAGTAGGTTGGATAGTGGTAATAGGTGTTGGTTGAGGAGGATTTGTAGAAGTATGTATGGGCTCAATATAGGAATTTGTAGGTGGAAATAAGAAGGAATGAAGGTTTTCAGTAGGCTTGATTTCTGAGAATGGAAATGTTGATTCATGAAAAACAACATTTCTAGATATGATAATCTTGTTGTTTACAATGTCTAGAAGTTTATAACCTTTAGTTGTAGGTGGATAACCAAGAAAAACACACTTAATAGCTCTTTGATCAAATTTGCTTCTGTTTTGTTGAAGTGAAGAAGCATAGCAAAGACATCCAAACACTCGCATATGATCTAGTTTAGGAGGCTTGTTGTATAATTTTTCATAGGGTGTAAGATTATTAAGAAGTGGAGTGGGTAATCTATTTATAATGTAGGCTGAAGTGAGGATAGAATCAGCCCAAAATTGTAAAGGTAAGTTTGATTGAAACATTATTGCTCTAGCAGTTGTAAGAAGATGTTGATGTTTTCTTTCTACAAGTCCATTTTGTTGTGGTGTTTCAACACAACTTAGTTGATGAATTATTCCATTAGATGAGTAGAAGTTGGTTAGATTGAACTCGGGACCATTATCACTTCTAAGTATTTTGATTTTCTTTTGAAACTGAGTCAAAACCATAGCATAGAAAGCATGTATATGTTTACTGACTTCTGATTTAGCAGACATGAGGTATATCCATGTACCTCGTGTATAATCATCAACTATCATAAGAAAATATTTATAACCACTGAAAGAAACTTCTTTAAAGGGACCCCAAATATCACAATGAATCAAATCAAAACAAGAAGTTGTACAAGAGTTTGATAAAGGAAAACTGAGCTTCTTTTGTTTTGCATAATGACAAGAATCACATATACTACTGTTTAAGAAATAAAGAGAAGGTTCAATTTTCTTGAGTGCAACAAGCTTTGCACTTGAAGGATGACCCAGCCTTGAATGCCATAAGTCAATATGAACTTTGGAAACACTTAAAGCTTTGTGAATCTGTAAATTTGGATTGAGAAGATATAGTCCATTTCTTTCATAGGCAATCCCAATCATCATCTTGAGTTGAGCACCCTGAAGTATACAGTAAGATGAATGAAAAGTAACTATGACATTTGAATCATGTGTTAGTTTAGAAACTGAGATTAAATTGCACTTAAAGGCAGGAACACAAAGTACATTCTTCAAGGTAAGGTGTGTATTTAAACATATATCTCCTCTTTGTGTAGCCATAACAATTTCTCCATTAGGTAAAGTAACAGCTATGTTAACATTATGCAACTGAGTAGTGTATAATGATGGAGAATAAACAAGATGATTAGTAGCTCCTGTATCTAATATCCAAGAATAGTTACAAGAATTACCTTCTGTGATGGATACTTGATGGACAGCTGCATTTGTTGGTTGATTTGTGTGAGCTAGAGCCATTAGTTTACTAACTTCTTCATCTGTAAACTCATAAGAACTTAAAGGCTTAGGCTCATCTCTTGATTCTTCTTGAACATTAACAAGATGTGCAGAAGTTTGTGATTGATTTTGAGGTGGTCTTTTCCCTTTTTGGACCCAACCTATTGGATAACCGTGTAACTTGAAGCATTTATCTATTGTATGCCCAGTATACCCACAGTGTGTACAGATAATCTTCTTTCTATCTGCATAGTTGTTTGAATTGTGGGCATTTTTGGTGTAAAAAGCATGTGTAGGTGTAATGATCATAGAATTTGAGAGTGATCTTTGACTCTCTTCTTGTATTAACATAGCAAAAACTGAATTCATTGAAGGTAGAGGACTCATTAGCAAGATTTGACTTCTAACAGCTGCATAAGAATCATTTAAGCCAATTAAAAATTTGATCACGAAGTCATTGCTTTGTCTTTCGATGAGTGTGTCAAGAACTTTGCAGCTGCATTGATTCATACTACCACATGTACATGAAGGCATGGGTCGAAGATGAACATATTCATCCCAAAGACTCTTGAATTTTGCAAAGAAATCTGAGATAGACGATGAATCCTGAGAAATAGAGCTTAGTGATTTCTCAAGGAAGTAAACTCGTGTGCCATTACTTTTCTCAAATCGAGTTTTGATTTCAGTGTATAGGTCGTGTGCTGAGTTCACATATAACAAGCTACCTCTAATATCTCGTGAGATTGAATTGAGTAACCAAGAAAGAACCAAATTATTAGCTCGATTCCAAGCTGAAAATAAAGCTAAATCTGTCAATGGAGGTTGAGCTATCTCACCATTTATGAAACCGAGTTTGTTTTTCACAGACAAAGCAATCTCGATTGCTCGTGTCCAAGATATGAAGTTATCGTTTGTTAATGGTTCTGCAACAAGTGAAACGCCTGTGCTCTCACTTGGATGAATGTAATAAGGCGAAGAAAAATTTTCTGTAACCGACGCCATTGTTGAAGCTGTGAAGAAACTTTGAATGTTCTTGATCTAAAGCAAGAATTTGAGTGATTTGATGCGGAAGAACTATGAATTTACGTCTGATACCATGAAGAATCTAATAACAACAGAGTTATTAGTGATAAATGATCAATCTCAATTGATCAAACTATGCTTCACATGAAGCTTTGAACAAGAAGATAAGAAAACTTGCAGGGGAAGAAAAGAAGAAAGAGAATATATTCTTGTTAGATTGCAATTACATCTTATGAGCTGTATATATACACGACAATAAGCTTTGTAACAAACTAATCAACTAGCTAACAAACTAAAACTTATTTACATGTTAGTCCCTATAGTTTTGTTTTCAATCTTTTCTAATTTCCTTTTATCTAACTTTACACTCCAAGATTATTAGCTTTCTCTTCCTCTTCTCTTTCATCTGACTTATCTAACGGTAACAATGGCTTCCCTGCACGTGGTGAGCTTGGAGGTGATAGTAAAGTTGTAGATGATCCAGCACGAACAGCCGAGTATACAACTGATAAAACTGTCGTTAAAAGTCCAACACTTAATGTCCCTGTTGATACTGCTTTTGAATGTTTATGAAGACCATTACATTCATAGTCTTCATGACCGAAAAATTCCACATCCATAGCAAACTTGCCCAATATTTTCATATTTGAATTTGATCCATTTTGATTTGTTTTCTTCTTCCCAGTAATTGATGCGTGGAATTAGTGGATTTGTTAACTTCCAGTCGACTCGAACTCTAGTGATCGATTGATCATCTATTTCAACTGGTCCAGGTAGCTCTTTTTCGTGTACTCTTCCGAAGTATCCTAGTAATTTCTCAATGCATTTGTTCGTAGAGTAGTAGGTACCCCTTAAATTTGAATCCATAGCGTGGTGTGAGTAACTTCATTTCTGCCATTGTTGTTATGTAGATTGATAGCTAGTGTTTTCCTTGTATAGTCCAAGGTCTTTAAACCCAGTCCTTGTTCTTGTCTTCTTCACGACCAAACTTTAATACTACTGTGTTGATATTGATATTCTCTACTTTGACTTGTTTCTTCAATGCCCAATACTTATTAATATGGTTTTTAATATAGCTGAAGCTGGTTTTGTCTTGAACTATAAGTTTAGCAATAAGTTTTATGTTCATTAACAACCTTATACACTAATTCTTTGTCCGGTGTTATCACTGACGATTTATTTTTTGATAAAAATCAATTTTTAGTAAAGTTTCAGAGAAACTAAGGAAAAAGAGCGAGAAAAATATATGTAATGACACAAAATTCGGCTAAAGAAACTGTATACTTGAACATTTAGTAGGGATTTAAGCTTTTTGGAGGATTCAACAAAACTTTAGGGAATTTTGTTGAGGATTTGGTTTGTTACTAAGAGGGGAAGTGTTTGTTTGTGAGGAAAGAGGGGAGAGGATTTGGAGAGAATTTGAAGACCCGAAAGTAGATTTGGATTAAAAAAATGATATATTTAAAAACTAGCCAAATTTAGAGATAAAGACTTGATCTTCATATTTTTTGCCACATTTGAATAAACTGTATACATATTTAACTTTGTCAAAATCATACAAAATCATTATCAATAATAAAATGTATATACTAATTTTTCGCAACCCTTATTAATTAACTAATATAAAATAAATAATATATATTTTTATTTACTATACAACAAAAAATTAAAATTTATTAATATTATATTTTAATTTCATGACAATAATTATTTTCTATAAGTTTACTTCGGAGTAAAACAAAAGATACAGGGTTCGAATTCCCTCCCTGAACATGAGTAGCCTAATTCTAATTAATCTGTGAATATGCATGGCGAGCCATTTATATTTTTTATGAGATTAGTCATGGTGCGCGAAAGTTAGCCCGAACAACCCAAACCCATGTATAAAAAAATGAATTATAATTTGAATCCACACGGTCAAATAATTAACCCTAAATAAATCTTTTCTGGGTATCAACACCAACCGATACTTGTAATTTTAGCCCGATAAAAATTTGCATACCATGAATACACATAAATTGATAGGCCTTCTTGACAGACCCAGTTGTTTTATGTATAAAATTATCAGGAGCACTCGCTTTTCTTTGTACATAGGAGGTGAAAATCGCCGTTTAATTAAAGAAAATAAACTAAGACCTCACACGGCTTCTCGCACTAGTTTAGGAACCGCACATCCGCTCCTATCCTTTGTTTAAAAGTTCCACAAAAATTCAGGCGAATCTTGTTCATTCCAAGGATTTCTTCGTATTCTAGCCCCGATCCTCGCCAATATATCCGCACAAGAATTCGCTTCGCGATAAACATGTCTTATCTTTCTAAGCATCTCCTGACATTCGCTCACTGTTGCGCAACCCGAGCTCAAGGAATTTTCACCGCCTTTTACTATTGCAAGAAGTTCCATCGAGTTTGTTTCTATTTCATGTTCCTCAATCCCCTATTTATAACCCACTTTAAGCCATAATGCAGCGCCAAGAGTTCCGACCAGAGAGGGGATATAAACTCACATCTACCCAAGAAAACACGCAAATGAAATCACCATTCCCATCGATATCCCTTAGTAATCCACCAATCCCCGCGACATTATTAACCAAGTCGAAGCCTCCGTCAATATTCAGTTTAATAAGACCAGATGGCTTAACCCACCTAACTAAGGAACTTCTTGCTGAATATATAACACCCCATCATCAGTTTCTTTACCCCACATAAGGGCGAAATTCGCAGCCGCTTTAATTATTAATTTTCGAACACTGTCTCCACTCAATTAATTTTTCCCTAGCTCGAACAAAGCTTCGTTCCTCATCCTCCATATAGTCCAAACTGCAGCAATGAACACTAGTTTCCACTCCATTCCTTGACAAATAAGTTTGGACTCTAAATTGCAGCTTAGCCATTTTTTAATTGCTGTAACCACTGAGATAGCTACTGCTGCACCATTTTCAACAACAGCTGCATGATCTCCATTTTAACAGGAACAGAAGGTTCCCTTATCCAATTTCTGAAACAGACCAGTCCCTGCTGTATTTTCTCCAACTCCCGCACCTGTCTATGTCCAGCAGCAGGTGCTTCCAGCCCGAGCATGATATGTTTAATATCCTTAGTAGCTGCGCCACATAAGGAGCATCCTCTATTGCTAACAATGTTCCTTCTCCACAGATTTTCTACAGTGGGGATTCTATTAAGCCCGAGCACCCTCCACACCTCCTTCTTTGTACTGATAATCTGATTTAGCCTAATTGATTGTATTTTTAGAAATTTAAATTTAATTATATTTTAAGAAGTTTTATTTTAATTTCCAAAGTTTGTAAAAATAATACTAAAACCCTAGTTTTCTAACGTACAAACTTACCCTAGCCCAAATTGAAAAAAAAATCTAATTAATCCCTATAAATTATACGTAACTTTAACGGCATAAATTACAAAGGATATTTTTTTGTGTGGCTGTATTTACACTAAACAGGTACCCTTCAAGGCTTTGTTAATTAGTTTGTGTGGCATGTTTTGCTTTTAAATTTTAATCTTGTAATACTTATATTATACTTTTATATGTTTTTACACTAATTTGTAATGCTATCAGTATATAGCAGACTTTTCTAGTTACAGAAGAATGAAAGCTTGAGAAAGGAGTGGCCAATCAATTCTGGTATTTAATCAAATGCTCTTGCTAACGTTACTTATTTGTTTTAGATTATTATAGATCATCTAGGTTTGTATTAAAAGTAGCTTAGAATTGTTATTATCTAATGCTACAAATTTTAGCGTCTAACGCATTTATCACTTTGTTTATTTTCAGTTATATATTTTATATTCAAAAATTAAATTTTTGCAGCGATACTAATAGATACTTCTTTCGCATAGATGAAAAATATGGACCTTGGTGGAACTGGAATTAATGTACCTGATGATGTAATTGTTGATATTTTGAGCCGATTGCCTATAAAATATGTACTAAGATTTAAATGTGTTTGCAAGTCATGGTTAATGATTACTCAGCAAAAGTTTTTCGTTGAGAAGCATAAGAGTAGGACCCAAATTGTTTATATATACGAAAAAACATATGATGATAAATATATTTATGAAGATTCGCTCAATGGCTTAGTGCTGGAGAGAAATTTCAAAACTGGTCTGCATCGCATAAGAAACCCAGCCACTAAACAAGTGCTTCAAGTGACATCACAAGTTTTTGAGAGAAGCTTGAAATACATTATTGGTTTTGATCCATTAACTAGTTTGTATAAGGTGGTTAACCTTTACATAAAGGGACGTATACGTAATTTAAGTGTTCGTATATTAACTATTGGGAATGATGATGATCATGCTTGGAGATACCTTGATGATGTTGATCTATTTTATTGTAAGTCGAACACATGCCTTATTTACCACAACGATGTTAGTTACACTGCAACTTATTTCTATTCAATATTGGATAAAACACATATACTTAGATTACCCATGGATGGGAAGAGCTCCATGACCATCAAGGTCCCACAGAGTTTTCAAACGGTTACAGAAATTGAATATAAATATGGGCTACAGCTATTTATTTTGGGTGATGAGAAGCTGTCACTTGGGTTCATAATAGGACATAACCTCCATGTGTGGGTGTTGGAGAATTACAAGAAACACATTTGGTCAGAGAAAAAGATTATTCCTCTGGATTTTATGAAGGATTATCCAGATCTGGGTAAAATTACTGTGCTTCCATCGCCAAATTTGGGTAAACTACGTGCTACTCTCGATAATCGTATGGTGGAATATGATGTTCACTCCAAAGCTTATATATGCTTAGCCGAGGTACCTCCAGGCAAACGGTTCATGTACAAGATAACTCCTTCTCTTGTATACCTAAAAGGAATGCGTTCTGAATCCGAAGATCCTTAAACTGTCACATGTTTCCCCTCTCTAAAATTTGAATATATTTTTCTTATTTTTCTTATTTTTCTTTTTCTGATATTGATGTAGTAAGAAGTACCAATTCCTATGCTAAAATATTAAGTAACAGCTCCTCGTTTGCATTCACAAAGTTACAAAATTCATCTTCTCTTACTAGTTATAATTTTTTTATCACATAATTACCATCAAAACAATAAACACAATTATCCAGTAATTTGAATTCTTATAAGGTAATTTGCAACAGCTAAAAGGTCTTAGGTTTCTCTCTTGTCTCATGCTCTACCTTGAACAAATAATGGTTTACTGTATCCACGGAAGAGAGAAGTATGTTGCTTGCTGTTATAAATCTTATAATTTTTTTTAATATTTAAACATGACATGGTTCTATTTGTTGATTCCATAAACCAATTGGATAATTGTTCGATACCTTCACAAAACCCCTTCCTAAAATCATTTTGAAAATATTCATAGTCAGTTTGTATGTTTCTTATATTTGTTTTTCTTTCGTATAAGTACAAGTCTCTACACGAAAAGTCTATATTCTATCCCGAACCTGCAGAAAGCATCGCTCAGCGCTGCTAGTCCCATTTTGAAAATCTGGCCGCCCTCTGTCTAACATTTTTCACAAGTCTGTCCGCTCTATCATTAAAACGTCTCGGAAGATGTTAGAAGCAAATCGGCCTCCAAAGGTAGCTTGCAATACGGTATTTTAGAATTATAGGGTAGATTGTCCAACTTTCCGCTGACAGTTGTTTTATACCTTGAATCAGTTCAAGGTTATCAGAGAAAATAGTTTTCCTTACATTCAGAAATTCCTTTCCTCGTATCGTAGCTTCTAGTACAGCTTGTGCCTCCCCTTCTAGGGCGTAGGTGCATTTGATTACTTTGGCGGTCTAAAAAATAATACATGTTTGTTTATGATGTTGTACTAGAATGATACCCGTCGAGTTATTTGGGTCTGTGTATGATGCATCGCAGTACCAGTTAATGTCTGATTGGTCAGCTATGCGTGGATCTCGATGTTGGCCTCCATCCTCCGTGGCTGGTGGACATAGTTGTCTCTGTTGCCATAATTCTCCAAACAACTCTTGCATAGCTTTATTAGTAATGAAAAGTACATCTTCACAGTCTATAGGAATATTTTCGTACAAACATTTCATCTTTAATTTCCAAATGCCCGTATCTCCCATCCCCTCCTTGACTATACATTTGATCTACCTCTAGAACCACAGAGCTGAGATTATGGACCTCAGGTTCCCTTATATGGATTTGGAGGGTCGATCTTTCCCAGATAATCCGAGATAATGTACATGTCAGGAATAAGTGTTTCGTATTTTTCAGTTCTTGTATACACCAGGAGCAGTCCTTTATGTCAGCATATCGTCATTTGTATAGATTGAAGTTGGTTGGGATGGCATTGTTACATGCTCTCCACATGAAATTTTTTACCTTTGTTGGAACGTTTTATCTCTAGATGACATTCCAGATTTGCAGATGTCATATATGTGAATAGGTTAGGTTTGTGGTGAGTGATGCACTTGCATATCGGTTATGACTTGATACCCTATTTGAGGTATTGCTAGTAATTACAAGAAAAGATGAACTAATAGATGAGAAGGTTGTTTGAGGTATTACTAGTAATTACCTATGCTGATAAGTTAATCGTTTTGTTGATTAGGCGAGTTGGTGAAGTTCACATTAGTCGGGACTCAACTATCATTCTAACTTATGTCGGTAGTTTAGAAGGTTATCTTTCCTCAGTAGAAACACCTATTAGGATACCCTAGAAATGAGTTAAAACGATTGAAGTGCTAACCCTATTGACTACTAGTGTCGCCTAAGGTGTGATAAAAATATGATAATAAAATATAGATAAACGATGCACTAACACCCTAGACTAAACATGTTACCCACTGCAAGTATCACAGGTCGTACGCAAGTTTTAATGATAAGTCAGATTCGTTCTCATGGACTTAGTGTATTATACGAATGAGTAAACAGAATAGCGCAACAGAAAATAGTTAAAGACGGAAAATAAATAAATATGATTGATAAGAAAATAAGATTAATAGTAAATTAAACTAAAGACAATAAAATAAATATGAGCAAAATAAGATGAGAGAGTAGAGCTCAGGTTTTGCTAGTATGCACTAATCCTTCTATTTCTTCTACCAGTTAATAAGGGTGATAATAACTCTTAGATAAGTAGTCAGGATTCTAAACTCCGCTTAACCCCCTTCCGGGTGGACTTAGGTGGCGACCTTACAATTACCAGCGGACTTATATAAGGTGTCTACTCCACTAGGTTCTTAGATGAGACTGACTTACAATTGTGATCGGTGATTAAATAAAATCCGAATGACTATCTAGTTAGGCAAGCCCTTCCGGATCACTATCGCACACTAGACGCTTATGTAGTGTTTCAATAATTAGACACCCCTTTTGGGTGACCATCTAACTACTATTAGCACAACCCTAAATTTATCAGATTTAAGACACCCAATATATTAAAGCGCATAAAAAAATGTATGGTTAAGCAGCTAGAATCAATTTAAAATGGTTTTCTCAAAGAAAATTAGATAAAAGAAAATAGAATTCATAGATTATACATATGCAAAACCCAAGTTATGGGAAAATTAGTTCATAGTAGAAAGAAATAAACTAAAATAAAGATACATACTGTGAACTTGCTCTCCTGAATGACTTCTATGATGCTTAAGGTTTAATACTAAGCAAGGACATGTTTATAATAGTTAAAGGGTGTATTTATAGGAGTGTTGGAAGCCCTAATTCAGATTTCTTGGCGTAGGAGGCAAGCAATTGAACTTTTTTTTTCAAATCAAATTCGTTTCCTAAAATTTAGAAAAGGTAAAAACTATTGTTGTCTTGTTTTGGCAGTAACTTCTTCGTTATTGCTCTGATTTTTGTCCACTTTATATCAGAACGACGGCGTCGAAAAGATCTACACTTTTGCTTCAGATCATTCTTCCAAATTCCCAGCTGATTTTGAGTTACAATCACTTTAGTGGACGTAGCTGCTGAAATTTAGATTTACTTAGTAACTTTTCATTTTCTATTTTATCTTTACTTCCTCTTATCTCAGATTTCCATCCTTATATTCTTTCCTTTATCTCTTTAAACTTGATTTGACATCTAATTAATTATCATATATCTTTAAAGCTTCACAATAACACACAAATTAAACCAAATATGCTCTAAAAATAACAAATCATCAAATCAAGACAAGAAATAGGAAAATATAATAATATGAATAAAAATCGACTATTAATTTCCTAAATACACCTAAAATGATGTCTCCAACCTAGATTAATTCATCACAAATAGGGAGACATCAACTACCTAGCCAGGCAAGACCTTTCGGTTCAATATCTCACACTAAGCGCCTATACGCTAGGTCTGCAACCAAACTCTCCTCCCAGGTGTAAGCTCAGTTACAACAACTACCCACTATTTAGGCAGAACACAAGTAGTATTAAAAATTCTATGGAATAATAATCAAACCATACTCAATGAAACAATTTTTTTCATATATAGTAATATAATTAACTAGCTAAGCATAAATTCTTACATAAGCAACCTCAAGCAATAAGAGTTTAGTACATACTAAAAGAAAAGAAATAAATCAAAACTAATAACAAAATCATATTAAAAAAAGATAAATTACTCTTCAAGAAGAGATGAAATGATGAATCGTTGGGTTTATGGACAAACCCTTCTTTTCTCCGCTCGGGCTCTTCTATTTTGCTCCTCTTGTGAAATTACGTTTAGTGCTTGTTGACTCTGAGTTGTGTGTGTTTTGCGAGCTACTAAATGACTTATATATGAGATAAAAATGTTGGGGCCCCCTTTTAGATTTCTTAATTAGGTTTAGAAGGGTTCAACCTGTTTTTTACTTAACAAAATTCTTGTTCGAGCCACAAAGAAAGCAAATAGCATGACTAATTCATATTAACTCTGAATTAACTTTCATCACTTTCCACGTGACACTGACTTCAAGCTCACTCTAAATCAAATTAAATCAGGTCTGAATCTCTCACCAATATGTCATAGTGACTAAAACAATAAGGTGCACATATTTCTCCTACAAAGGCTCCAACTTCCCAAAGTGACTCTAGACTCAAATTCCGCCTTGGCTTGATGTTTATCTTGAGTTTTAGACTTCTTCTCCTCGTCTTGAAACCTTGTATAAAGCATGTACCTAAAAGCTATAGTTAACACACAATTAAGGCACAAAAGCTCTTTAAATAGTAATATGACCAAAACAAGAGGTAAAACTGCAATATAGTAAATACTAGGAAAAAATTCAAAACTTAGGCCCAATAAACTCCCAAAATAATGTCTCATGAATGGATTAATCCATCACAAAGAGAGACACCAAAATGCCCAACTCAAAGTTTTGTCGTCCCAACAAAATATAAAGAAAGTTGAGTTTAGAAGGTTTTAAGTCCAATAAGTCAAAGAAGAGAGAGAAAGAGTAGAAAAGTAATGAATGCCACTAAAAAGACTAATTTTAAAAAGTCTTATATAGTAAAATCTACAAACTAAATCAAATATATACTTATCAAATAAACAATCCACACATATTACTTTCAAGATTAGATTAATTTTGCAACGCGTGAAGGTTAGGTTTTTTCTCAGTTCACTATGGTGGCTATAGGGTGTTCCTCGATCCTCGCATAGTTTCAATGGTCCATTTAACTACTCTTTATTAGTTCAAAAACTCCTAAATTATATAGTAAAAAATCCTAAGGTCTTTAAAGTTGTAATGTAGGCTTAGGGTAGGTGTGATATGTATATTTGGTTAATTTAGAGTGAGTTTTTGGCTCTTTCCTCATCAACGAATTCCCATAGAGTTTGAATTACTCTAGTGTCGCCTAGGGTGTGATAAAAATATGATAAATAAATGCGGAAAACAATGCATTAAAGCACCTTAGACAAGCACGGTAGTACAAGTATAACATGAGGTATGCAAGTTTTAATGATAAGAAAGTTCGTTCTCAGGGACTTGGTGTGTTATACGAATGAGCAAATAATTAGAGTAGCAATTAATAATTAAAAGAAATAAAATAAATAAGATAGATTGGAGATAAGATCTAACAACTAATAAAAGTAAAGACAATAAAATAAATAAGAGAAATATCAGGTAGAGAGATATAGCTTAGGTATTTGCTAGTATGCACTAATCCTTCTAATTCTTTCTAATAAATTCTAGTTAATAAGGGAGATTATAGCTCTTAGATAAATAGTCAGGATTCTAAATTCACACTTCTTAGACCTTGAGTGTGACTAAGGGGGCTACAGCACAATCAAGAGGTAGTTTCAAATAGGGTTATCAAGCGCTACCAAGGCCCTAAGCAAACTTTTACTTAATGATGATAGTGGTGTAAAACATACCCTAATGACTATCTAGTTAGAATCGGTGTTGTCAGGACCAATATCAGACACTAGACGTTATGTGGTGTTTCAATAATTAGACACCCCTTCCGGGTGACCATCTAACTACTATTATGAAAGCTTAAAGTAAACAGGTTTAGGACAGACAATAAATCAAAACACATAAACAGATATTTGTTAAGCAGCTATAATCAGATTAAAACATATAATTCCCAAATAAACTTAGATATAAATAAAATAGAATTCATAGATTATACATAATGCAAAACCTAAGCTATGGAAAAATTAGTTCATACCTGAAAGAAATAAACTAAAAGATTGATACATAAGCTTCATCTTGCTCTTTACAATAACTCTAATGATATAAAACTTAAGGACTAATTTATGTGAGGCAAGGATGATTTACAAAAGTTATAAGGGTGTAGTTATAGGTATCTAGAAACCCTAGGTCGTTTTCTTGGGTTAGATTTAAGGTAATAGACTTCTAGCCCAACTCAAATTCGTAACCCTAAAATATAGATAAGGTAAGAATCTCCTACTGATTTGTTTTGGTCATATCTCCTTCAATACTTATCCGTTTGATGCGTTATTTATATCAAAATTCATCGTACCGGAAATCTCTATCCATTGGTGCAGACCTCTCATCCAAATTCCTAGCCCATCTTGAGTTATGATCTCGTATTCGAACGTGGCTGAGAATTTCAGATTTACTTGGTAGCTTTATCTTTTCCTTTTCAATATTTATTACCATTATCTCTTTATTTCCATGCATATCTTCTTTCCATATCTTTAATTCTTGACTTAGCATCTAATTAATATCCATATATATATATATATATATCTTTAAAGCTTCACAATAAACAAACAATTAAACCCAATATGCTCTAAAAATAATAAATAATTAAATCAAGACACAAAATAGGAAAGTGCACTATATCATATGAAAATCTACCAAAGAGACTTCTAAAACACTAAAAATGATGTCTCTAACTAATATTAAATCATCACAAATAGAGAGACATCAAGACCCCCAACTCAAAGTTGTATCGTCTCGATACAATAAAGATAAAAACAAAGGGAAGTCTATAAATACACCTAGGTCAATTAAGCACAGTGGAAAGAAAGATAGAAAAATATATAGAATAGACTCAAAGCAACTGCTCAGAAAATTTCATGTAATAATATTTACAAACCACATACCTGCACAATTCGCATATCTACACTGAACACGGTTTGAATTCAAGATCCGATTAGTTTCGCAATGTAAGAAGGAGAGGAACTTTACTCAGTTCACCAAGGAGGCTATAGATTGTTCATTGAACTTCACTAGTATCCAAGGATCCACTTAACTACTCTCTAACGGCTCAATCACTTATTGATTACATAGCAAAGAATCAAAAGGTCTTTAAGGTTGTAATGTTGGCTTAGGGACGGTATGATAAGTATATTTGGATAATTTTGAGTGAGCTTTTGGCTCTCTCCTCACTAGCCATCAACGAATTACCCTAGAGCTTGAGTTACACTCATAAACCGTTTCTCATTCAACCCAATGATTTTCTTGATGCGCAAAGTAGCATCCTCAATAACCCAATTAAAGCATAAAGATGTTCACATAAAAATTCCTCTTTGTCGGTCCGAATATATATTCTTTTCAAATCAATTTTTTCTTTTTTTCTATAGATATGACTCTCTTTTTGATGTTCAAGATATCACGCTATTTTTTCATATATTTATTTTCTTTTCTTTTCATGCCTTCATGGATTTTTTTCATTCACTATTACCCCGACAAAGGGTTACAATAATAAACCTATGAATCATCATCAATATAATAACAGAGCATAATTAATAAGCTCAAAAATCCCAACCCAATAACAATTCCCATAATGGTGGACCCACCACCCCAAACTCAAGCTCTAAAACAATTGTCTATGCATCGCGATTCGAGTGCGGGTCATATGGAAAAGTCCTATAATCTAAAGGATATGCCTTATAATGTGGCTAATAAAAAGACTTTAGAAAGGCTCAGAAGGGGCTGAGAAGGATATAAAATATAATAAATTTGGATAACAAGCTAAAAGGCAACAGGGGGCTTATGAAAGAACCGCCTTAATCACTTTCTAAACTATGAAATTTCGTCATTCTCTTACCTTTAGCACTTTCATCAAATGGGATGTCAACTAGCTCAAATCTCACGGCCTACACACCACTCATGGATTGCTAAGATCGAACATACTTTCTATCGCATTGCTAACTAATCTTTTCTTTACTATCAATGTGTGTTTTCCTGCAAATACTCAAATCATACAAAATAAAGCTCATAAACATACTACTTTCTATCATAAACTTACTGAGCTTATGCTTTCAAGCTATTAAACACACTCTACATCTAATTCCCATGTATCAAAAAATTTAATTTCTACCTAAAAACGAAAAATCACAAAAAAAGAGGGATGAGAGACAACGAATCCCCACACCCCCAACTCAAAATTGAGGTGTGTCCCCACGACTCGAAAAAGACTCGACAAAGAAAATAAAATTAGCAGATAAAGCATTTACCGAAATGGTAAGGAAGAAAGAGTACATACTCTCGAGGCTATTGTCTCGCATTATCGACATCCAAGGTAGAATTTACTAGATCTTTCTTTAATAGCTCAAGGAAAGTCATGGTGTGCACTTGATTTGCTTTGATTTGTGCAACATCTTCACCTGAGGAAGTTTGAGCTGCTTCGGCTTTATTTAATCGCTCATCCATCTACTCTTTCCAAACATGATCCTTCTCTTCTTTTGAAAGTTGTGTAGCTCCTCTAAAAGAAACCAAAGATAAAGGCACCAGCACAACCACTACGAAAAAGATTTACAGCTAGAATGATTGTACCAACAAGGCCTAAAAAGGCCCCAATTCAAGATCAAGGTTCTTCTTCTTCTTCTTCTTCATATCAGAAAAACTCTTGCATGCCACCAGTATGGGCAATCAAATTACAAGATGAAGTCACTTACATAAGAAAAGAACATGATGCACTCTGGGAGGAAATTGACAAGATTAATTGGGTATTATGGGAAGTAAAGGAGACCTTGGATATTGATAATTATTCTTCTTCGAAGGAGGAGGACATGCTAAATCTTTATGGCCAAGTACCCAGTTCTAATTCTGCTTCTTAGTTGCTTGTATGCATTAGGTAGTTTAGTTTAATTTTAATTTTAAATTTTAATTCTATATTGAGTCTTTTTTTTTTTTTTGAGTCGTGGGGACACGGCTCACTTTTGAGTTGGGGGTGGGATTCGTTGTCCTCATCTTCCTTTTTGTTTTTGCATAAAATATAAAAAATTTAGGTTTGAATTGGCATAGAATATGTTGAATGTACCTATTTGAGCATGATTTAATTAGGTCAATGATCATAAGTAGTATGTTTTTGAAAGGTGTCACAAATATGTTTAGTATGCATGTATGAAAACAGGAACTAAAAGATAGAAAAGTTAATGAGCAATGCTAAAGTGTCAAGTTGGAACTTAGGGAAAGTTATTTGGTGTGTAGAACGTGAGGTTTGAATTAGTTGGAAACTCGCTTGCCTATGAACTAATAGTGAAAAAGTAACAAAAACTGGTAGTTAGAAAAGTGAATAAGGCATTTCTTTCATATTGAAGCCACTTGAAGCCTTTAAACTTTCTCACCCTTTTATTTGATTATTATTATTATTTATCCGTTTTAGCCCCTCTGAGCCTTTCTAAAGCCTTTTATTAAACCACATCATAAAACATGCCCCTTAGTTTATAGGACTTATCTATATGACCCGCACTAAACCTGAGACAAGTCATTTTTAGAGTTTGAGTTTGGGTTGGTGGGTTTCATCATTTGGGAACATTGGGTTTGGGAAATTGTAATTGTGATATTATTGATGATGAAAAAATATTATTATTGTAACCCTATGCCGGGGTAAGAGTAAATGAAAAAAAAGCTGAAAAGCAGTGAAAAGAAAAGAATATACGAAAAAAATAGCATGATATCTCAACATCAAAAAGAGAGTCATAGCTATACAAAAGAAAAAAAAGATATATGAAAAGATTGAAAAATATTTGGACCGGCAAAGTGGAATTTATTATATCATCATGAAAAGGTTTTATTTGGTTAATTGGGATGCACATCAAAAGTATCAAATATTGGGTTGAGTGGGAACATCTTCGAGTGAAAACTAAATCTCTATGGTGATTCGTTGATGGAATGTGAGGAGAGAGCCAAAAGCTTACTTTTTCATTATCCAAATATACCATACCGTCCCTAAGCCACGTTATAACCATAAAGACCTTAGGATTTCTAGATACTTGGTGGAGAAACAATTGAGCTATTAGGTTATAGGTGAGTGGACCATTGGATGCTATATTAGGACCTATGAACAATCTATAGCCATTAACAGGAACTAAGTTGAAGACCTCTCCTTTTGGCATTGCGAAGTTAATCTGGACTTGAATTTATGGATTGTCTATTATGTGTATATTAAGCATACGTGTGCATTATTTCTTTAGCAAAACTGCATGATACTTTTAAGATAATTTGCTCTAGGATCATTCATTGTGTTCTGTTCTTCTTTCCTCCTACTTCTCTCTACTTATTATTTGACTACCCTAATGTTCTTTATTTTTATTGTATCGGGACGATACAACTTTGAGTTGGGGGTCTTGATGTCTCTCCATTTGTGATGATTTGATCTTAGTTAGAGACATTATTTTAGGTGTATGTATCAGGTTATAGGTCGATTTTTATATGACTTACTACACTTTCTTATTTCTTGTCTTGATTTGATTATTTATTATTTTTAGAGCATATTGGGTTTAATTGTTTGTTAAATGTGAAGTTTTAAAAATATATGGTAATTAATTATATGCCAAGTCAATCTAAGAGATAGAGGAAAGAAGATAATCATGGAAATTGGAGATAAAGGAAGGAAATATGAAAAAGGAAAAGATAAAGTTGCCAAATAAATATGAGTTCCAGCAGCTACGACCATAAAAGTGCTCATAACTCAAAAACGGCTGGGAATTTGGAAGAATGGTCTAAATCAAAGTTATAGAGATTTCCGAGACGATTAGTTTCGACATATGGAATGCGTCAAACAGAGTTGAAACGAAAAAGTTATGGCCAAAACCAAACAACGCCAGAATCTTACATTTTCTATATTTTAGGGTTACGAAATTGAGTTGGACTAAAAGTCTATTACTTGCCTTCCACTCCAAGAAAACGTTTTAGGGTTTCCTCTACCCTATAAATACACCCTCTAATCAGTAGAAACACATCATTGGCGAATTATTAAGCCAAGAGGAAGCTTACATAAGAGAAGAGAAGTCTGCAAGGTGCTGAACACCATATCATGTCTTCTTCAACCTTCAAATTCGTAATTGTTTTCTTTTTTTCTTCTAGTATGAACTAATTTACTTAGCATTGAGATTTTGCATATATGTATGAACTCTAGTTCGTGTTTAAACATCTATCTAATTTGGGATACCATTGTATTTAATTTGAATTAATGTTTTATTCTCTGTTTTATGTGCTTTGATTTATTGACTGTTTTCCTTACGGTGCGCAACGTATAGGATTACCTTAATAGTAGTTAGATGGTCGCCCGGAAGGGGTGTTTAACTATTGAAACACCACATAAACATTTAGTATTAGGAATTGGTTCTGACAATACGAGCCTAACTAGATAATCACTAAGGTTTAATTAATCACCAATCACCATTAGTAGGTAAGACTGCACTTAGGACCCTGGTGGCGCTAGATAATCCTATTTCGGGTCTCCTCATGGTTGAAAGGTCGTCGTCCTAGTTCGCTCTCCAGGGATAGGGAGGATATTAGAATCCCGGTTATTTCAATAATACATAATATATCCTTACATATTTAGAATAAACAAGACTAGTGGGGATTACTTGCTAGTTTCTCAAGATAAACGTTCATGCTATCTTCTCTTTGCATTTACTTATCTGTCTTTAATTTATTAGTTTAATTTCTCCCTACAAAAATCCAACAAAAATCTATTTGTCTTTTCTTTCTTGCGTAATATTATTTCTAGCTTTTCTTATTTGTAGCACTTGATAAATTGCATAAGTTCTTCCTAACCTTCGTAGTCTCTGAGGAACGAATCTTATTTATCAGGAAAACTTGCATACGTCATGTATACTTGCAGAACCGTGCTCAGACTAAGGTGTTTATTTTGCACCTATTTTACCTATTATTTTATCACGCCCTAGTCGGCACCAGCCCCCAAAATGTTTTGGATAAATATTATTAGTTCAATGGCCATAAACAACATAAAAAATGGTGAATCATAAAGTGCCCCCAAAAATATTTAGATTCATGTTAACACCGTGTAGCACTTGTATCATGCTTTTCAGGGTACACCATCGTACCGCAATTGCTCAACCAAAACATATTAGTACTCGTTGCATCAATCGACACATCAGTTTCTTGCAATTGAAAACAGAAAACAAACTAATTGCTAGCACAAAACTCCACACTCACAAACTAATATAACGGGTAACACTTAATTATACACATATACTAGTGGATAATAGTTTATTTGTTATTACTTGGAAAATTGTTTATTTGTTACACACATACACATAAAACACTAATGTACAAACCTAGAAAATACTTTATTTGTTATTACCCTAAAAAATAACACTTCAACCTCAAGATTGTAGCTTCAATGGCATTTCATTTCTACTCGACAGAAAGTGTTGATATGCGTTAATGAATGTACAATAGGAAGAAACAATGGTCTTTAGTGTATACAAACTTGGATTGGGTGAAAAACCAGGCCATAGATACTTTTTTTCCACCAAGAGATAGAATGTGATGGATATATGGTGTGCGCCAGTGTAAGGGTGTGTCACTTCTTGTTCCAAATGGCTGAAAAGATAACGTCGCGGGAGGGGGATAAGGTTAGGGGTTATATGGTCTTTATACACTGGTTAAAATGGTAATAGGTCTTATTACCTTGGACCTTATAGTATACTCATAAAACTATAAAACTATAAGATTTTAAAACAATGAGTTTTTTTCTTTAAAAGACCGAACGACACAACTACATTCAATTGGCAATAACCATATTAAGATCCGAACAGCAGAATTGGAGACTGAAATTTAGAGTCAAAGAAACATTAACATACCAGAATGATTCCTAAAAACGGTACTAGATTGGGGAAAAGTTGGATGAAATAAAAACATCATCACTTCGTACATTATGCTCAAACCATGAAATATATGGAAAGCCAAAATGGCTAGATATCATGAAGGAAAGAGTTTCAACATCTATCAGATAATCAGAGGTATCAAGAATCAAATGAAAAATTTATACGGAGAAGACTGGAGCACTTAAAGAGATGAACAAAATAATGAATCAAGATCTAATGGAGAAAATGTGGCCAAATTCTGGTTGATGAAGCCGAGGTTGAGTTTGTGATACATTTTATATTAATCGGAATAAATATGCCGGAATATCCATCGTTAAAAAATAGCACATTAATAAAACACAAGAACAATACATAGAAACCATATATTGTAAAAACATCAGAAAATGAGAGGTCATGTCTATACTTTAAGCAACTATAGAAATCACGGTATATGGAGATAGACGTACAAGCATAATGTTAGACAATCCTAGATTAATCTGAGAGAGTAATGGGTCGTCAGGGTCTCCTGGCAAGCGAGTTAGATAGTCTAATTTATGAAGGATATGGATGAATTAGCACCCAATATCACACACCGACATATTCTAAGAAAGATGAATAGCTTGGCAAATCATATGGCCAAACTTATTATACACGTGTTTTAATTCTTAGAGACATTAGTGATAAAATAAATCTTACTTATGACTTTTCAAAAACTGGAATAGGATAACTTTTGTAAATTCTAGATCTAGTTGTAGTATTCTTTAGGGCTGCACACGGGTCGGTTAACCGAACCGAAGTGCCAAACCCTAAACCCAACCTTAGGTGCACGGGGTTTGAATATTCATATCTAAACCCTATATTTTTTTTAAAAAAAATCTTTGCGAGTTGGGATAGCGCGGGTAGGGTCGGATTCGGGTTTGGTCAACATAAAGTCAAACACTATTACAAATTTAAATTTAAACAAAAAAACAACAAATAGAAAGTTTCCAAACTAAGAAGTTACTATATATAGTAACTTTCCAAATACTAAGTGGCTGAAATCATAATTTGCACTTTCCCACTACTGTATCATACAACTTTCAATAACCAAATAATACAACTCCAGTTACAAAATAATACAACTTCCACATACAAATTAATACAAATTACATAACTCTGCAACCTCTATTGTGCGAAATAGAGAAATTGTACATCAGTGGGTGCAAATCCATCTTATTTCCTGTAAAATTTCAACATAAAGGAGAAGAAATAATTAAGTAGTTAGCCTCAGATTATGTCTCATCATCGGCATAACATCTGGTCTCGGATTTTGTTTCTTCATCGGTTGTATAAAGTTAGGGACCACTTAGGGACAAGGGACAAGTGACATATTTTAACAAATAAACTGTAAAATTTAACAAATACCAATATGTTGCCATCTCAACAAATACTTCTTCATACTAGTAAGTAATAATAATGGGAAGAAGTGGAGTTGCAAACATATAGTACATGGGCGAGTTATTTAGAACTTGTAACTTGTAAGTTTGGATTGTAAGATCAATCTCATTCTCCATTATAAATCTATTTTCTGCAAACAACACAAAAAACTCATGTTAGTAAACAACTATTTTATGATTTGATTAAATGTTTGAAAAGTAATTTGTAATGTGTAAATGACCTAAGCAAATCGGTGAATTCAAGTAAGAATTCACTGAATTATTACTTAATTTATTGATTTGATTAAGTCTTCTATACACAAACAAGTTGAAAGCTTTAAATCACATGAAAACAAAACAATAAATTAAAGTAATTAGATAAAGTTTTTAAAACTTTTCCTTTGTATTTGTAAAGCTTTTATGAAATGAACATTAAACACTACAGATTTAAGATAAAGAATTACTTGTAAATGGAGTAACAAAGCAAGATTTAAGCAACCAAATCCATTACAGGTCCAATAATCAGATTAGCGAAACCATGCAAGTAAACAAGGCAAACCATTCACTAGCCCATATTCATAAATCATACGAAAGTTTAAGTGGACTAATTTTCAGTCACACTTAACTCATACAAGATAAAACAACCCGTTAGAAAAAGAAAGTAAGTAATAAACATATGAACAATTAACATTCAACATTGATTACTACTCGATTTTAACATAATTGACATAAATTGAATTAGAATACAAATTAAGAAATAATATTTATACCTATACAAGAAGATTCCATTAACCATGGACAATGGAACAAGCCCTCAAGAAATAATGCGGCTGCGGCCTGAAAAAAAAATCTAAACTTTACACTATAATTAATAAATTCATATTGAAAAATTCATGTTCCATTTCAAAATCGTTCTTATAAATCATCACACATTTACACAGAGAACATAATCATTGTTAAATCAAACAGTTTATTTTTCGAAAACAAAATAAAAAATAAAAAATAAACCCTAATCTAATATATCTAGAGTCTACACATGGAATCAATTAAATACCCATCAGAGTTCAAAAAGTTAGAGTTTAGAACATATCTTAAAGGATTAACCATGGTAACTAGTAAGAACTAAGAATATCAGCCAGAACATTGGAAGCTCATAAATGCAGAGTCGCAAACCATATCTAGGTCATTTTACTAGAAGAACATCGAGATAGATTAGACACAATTGAGAGCAAGAGGCTAGGGTTTTCAGTTGTATCGAGAAAGAAATAGAGATGAGGTAATGGATAATGACTAGTGAAAATGAGAATGAGGCGTGTGCCAGAAGTATTGAAGAGATATGGTTTCACAGACAAAAAAAATATTTTAAAACCCTATAGGGTCAACGGGTAGGCGGGTGAGTAATTTTTAGGCTCGAGTAGGATCGAGTTTGCAGGTTTTGTGTATCATTTGAACAACCCTAATGAATACACATAAATTGATGGGCTTGCTTGACTGTCCCAATCGTTTTATTTATAAAATTGTCTAGCTCGCTTTTTATTGCCTTTGTATTGATGATGATCTGATTTATGTATTTTTAGAAGTTTAATCTAATTTAGACAAATTTAATTATATTTTGAGAAGATTTATTTAATTTCCAAAAAATTTAAAAATAATACTAAAACCCTAGTTTTTTTTGTTTTTTTTTACATGGGTTCCGGGCTAGCTTGACTAAAACCCTAGTTTATTATCGTAAAAACTTACCCCTAAACTTAAATCGAAAAAAAAAAACCTAATTAATCTCTATAAATTATACGAAAATTTATTAACATAAGTCGCAACAGAGTAAGAAAACATTAGCGCATCACTATTCATCAATATTATCATCGGCTACACTAAACAGGTACCAAGGGCTTTGTCAATTAGTTAGTTAAGCAGGATTTTCTTTTAAATTTTAATCTTGTTATACTTTTATATGTTTTTACACTAATTTGTGATAGAATTAGCATATAGCAGACTTTTCTAGTTACAGAAGAATAGAAGCTCGAGAAAGGAGTGGCCAATAGATTCTGGTATTTAATCAAATTCTCTTGCTAAGGTAACTTGTTTGTTTTAGATTAGTATAGATCATCTAGATTTGTATTAAAAAAGTAGCTTAGAATTGTTAATATCTCATGCTGCAATTTTAGCGCTAACTCAGTTATCACTTTGATTATTTTCAGTTATATATTTTATATTCAAAATTTAAATTCTGGCAGCTAATAGATCTTTCTACTTCATAGATGAAAAATATGGACCTTGGTGGAACAGGAATGAAAGTACCTGATGATGTAATTGTTAATATTTTGAGCCGATTGCCAGTAAAATCTGTACTAAGATTTAAATGTGTTTGCAAGTCATGGTTAATGATTACTCAGCAAAAGTCTTTCATTGAGAAGCATCAGGGTAGGAGCCAAATTGTTTATGAATCCAAACAAACATATGCTAATCATTATTTTTGTGGAGATTCCATCAATGGCTTAGTGCTGGAGAGAAATTGCGAAACTAATCTGCATCGCATAAGAAACCCAGCCACTAAGCAAGTACTTCAAGTGACATCACAAGTTTTTTTGGAAACCTTTAGATACAGGATTGGTTTTGATCCATCAACTAGTATGTACAAGTTGATTCATTTTTACTTCAAGGAAGAAATAGGTGGTAATATAGGTGTTCGTATGTTAACTATTGGAAGTGATGATGATCATGCTTGGAGATACCTTGATGATGTTAATCTATATTGGTGTAACTGTAGAACACCACGTCATATATACCACAACGATATTAGTTACACTGCAACTTATTCTTTTGAAGAATTAGAGAAAACAGATATACTTAGATTACCCATGGATGGGAAGAGCTCCATGAACATCAAGGTCCCTCAGAATTTTAAAACGGTTCGAGGAATTAAATATAAAATTGGATTACAGATGTTTATTTTGGGTGATGAGAAGCTGTCACTTGGGTTCATAATAGGACATAACCTCCATGTGTGGGTGTTGGAGAATTACAAGAAACACATTTGGTCAGAGGAAAAGATTATTCCTCTGGATTTTATGAAGGATTATCCAGATGTGGATTATATTACTGTGCAGCCATCGCCAAATTTGGATAAACTACGTGCTACTCTTGATAATCATTATGTGGAATATGATGTTCACTCCAAAACATATATATTCTTAGCCAAGGTACCTCCAGGCAAATGGTTCGCGTATAAGATAACTCCTTCTCTTGTATCCCTAAAAGGAATGCGTTCGGAATCAGAAGATTCTGCACCATGCATTACATGTTTTCGCTCTCTATAATTGAATATATTTATGATTGATTATATTTTTCTTATTTTTCTCTTTCTACATCGTTGTAGTAACAAGTATCAATTCATGTGCTACAAATATCAAGTAACACCTCCAGGTTTTGTGATACTCGACGCAAAAACTATTCTTAAAAGTGGTCCTTTATATAAGTAATAGAAGTTGAGGGATAAATTTTTTTTAATTGAAATATTAGGAGGTAAAAATGGAATTATACAAAATATCATATATATATATATATATATATATATATATATACTCTTTTTAGTATTGTGTCATGAGAATAAGGGGGTGTTAGTTTGTTTTTCTTATCCTATTCAAATCTGAATGACTCTTAACGGGTCTGTTTCATTAAGATTTCAAACTAAGTCTGAATCATTGACACTACGGTGTCGTTTGTTTTTTAAGTAATAAGTGCTGAATGCTGAATGAACAGCTGAATAAAACTTATTCTGTTAAGAGGCAGTGTCTGAATTATTCAGAGATAGTTTGAAATCTTAATGAAACAGACCAATTAAGAGGCATTCAGATCTAAATTGGCCAGGAAAAACAAACAGTCTGATTGATCCAGTGTCTTAATGAACCAGATTAAGATCTCATTAAGTGCAAACAAACACCCCCTACCTCTTATCAGAATAAGTCATATTCAGCGGTTCATTCAACATTCATCACTTATTACTTAAAAAAACAAACGACGCCTAAATAGATTTAATGTCGGTCACCTTTCTATATTTAATATTAACTTAACTTTTATAAAAGAAAGGTGATGCAGCAACTTAGGCTAAGTGCCCGTTTGGAAGGTGTTTTTTTGGAATGTTTCTAGCATTTTAAGAGTTTTTTTTGTCCTAGAAAATATTTTTATTTGGTGCTTATTGAAAAAAAAATTAAAATAATTTTAGATTTTGAAATTATTTTTGATAATATTTTAAAATTTAAAACTTTATTCTTGAAGCTCATTTTTACTCTAAAATAAGCACTTCTAAACGAGCCTTAAGTCCAATAGCTCTTTAGATCTTTAACTAGAATTGAGAGTCGAACTACCCGTTTCTCTTAGATATTACCTTCTTGCAACAACTTTACTTCAACCGCTTTCCTTTTTCAACCTCCAATTTTAAAATTTTATATTTAAACTTTATTCTATAATATTTCTTTATTTATATATTTTACAAAAAATATTTTTATATTATTATTCTTTTCTATATCTTTGTAATTTAAAGAAACATATTATTTTATCTTTTAAAAAATATTATATAATTTATGGATTTTTCTTTTAAAATTTAAAAATAAGTTTTAATATAGAAAGTGTATTTTAAGATAGTCAGAAAAAGAAATAACTTTGAAAAATAAAGGAATTTAAATTTGAATTTTCACGTATAAAATGAAAAAAATAAAAAAAATAGTGCTAACACCTGCAGAATGAATTATCAAACAAAAAAATGTAGCTTACAGTGTAACAAAAAAAAATGTAGCTTACCTTATACAACTCCTCATTTTACCTTTTTGCTAGGAGAACTATTAGACTTAACCTTATGAGATATGGCTTTTCATAGTAAGAATAGTGTAGAGTATTTTTCATCATTTTAAAGAGGTCTATGGTTCGAATCTCCTTCCTAACAGATGTAAAGTAAGAGGTACAAGACTCAAACTCCTCCCTCCATGAACATGGGCCCTCTAATTTACTTGGGAATATACACAGGTCACCTAGTTCTAATAGTATAGAGGGCCACATGAGATATGTTGATACATATTTTTGTGTGTATATTATATATGTCTCTTAGTGTAATAAATTGAAAAGAAAAATAAGACAAAACAGATGTGTATACTGTGTGTAGAGGTTTTAATCAGTTTTGTTGGTTTAAACTTAATAGAAGTTATAAATGGGTTGGTTTAAATAAATAAAATGTAAGGAAAATGGGTATTAAAGAATAAATACTTACTTTTAGGAATTGGGTATGTTATGGAATTGTAGTCCAACATGAAAGAACATGAAATGAGGGAACATGGAATTTTTTGTAGTCCAATATAGGTATTAAAAATTCCATGGTCCTTTAAAGGAGTACTTTTAAAAAATTATATAGGTATTAAAGAATTTATTTTCTATACATATGTAAATTTATATATAGTACTAGTGTATTGGGTTTGGAAAGAAGAGAAATTGTTGGATTTTACATATGAAATTTATATTTATACATGTAAAACTGACTTAATGGGTTATAAATATTGGATTTTGTTTGGTCGCCTTGCAGGGTGGTTTGCATTCACAAAAGTTACAAAATTCGTCAAACAATAAACACAAAATCCAGAAATTTAAATATTTACAAGGTATTTTGCAACAACTAAAAGGTCATAGGTTTCTCTCTTGTATCATGCTCTAGCATACTATAAAAACACATTCACCAAGTTGCATTCAGCACTTATATACTCCACAACTAAAAATGCAGTATAACAGTAAATTGTTCTCAATCAAATGGTAAAATTCAGAAAATGAAGTACAACACCAAATTGTAAACATTCAACAACTTGGTGTAAGACCATATTTACTCACTCACCAACTTGGATATTCACTGCAAAACACTTCAGAAAATGCAATGTAGACCATTGTAAGATTTGTATAAAAATATAATAAATAATTATACTTTAGAAAATCTTTTACCTTGATCGGGGTTGTTTACATAGTTTACATAGGCATCATACCATGATTGTAAGATATCTTCACTTGTAGCAGCTTCACTAGTAGCAGCTTCAGTAACCAAAACCTGTTGCAAGATAAGGTACTAAACTGTAAACGAGAGAAACATGTTGCAAGATAAGGTACTAAACTGTAAAACTGTTAAAACGCTGCTTAGCTAACTTTATCAAATAAAACTAATACTAAGCAAGAATGTAAGTTAATTATACAATTTGATTAAGAACAAATTGATCTATGAATCATCCAACTAAAGACCGTCAAAATATCACATATCCAGTAACATAATTAACATATTACCTCAGAAAATGGATTAACAAATGAATCAGGAGACTCCACCTGAAAACAAAAATCAATCGTAGCATTAAATGAAGATAATTAACTTAACTATCTGATTTCGCACAGACCTGCAAATCAGCAGCTCTTGAAGTACAACAAATACACCAGTACTTATAGTCGAAACAAGTAAATATTAAGAAAACTAGAAAAAACAAATACATCAGTAATTAGACTCGAAAGTACCTTAAAAGAACAACGATGATGTGTGGCTGGATCTTCAATTTGAACCAATGTAGAAACACTTGGAGCATGCACATAACTCTCGAATCGAGAAGCAGAAGATACAATACGTGTACTTTTACGACCTTTACAAAACATTGAGTCATACAAGCTACACAAACTTTTAGTTATCTTTCCGTGACCTCCTTTCAATTTACGTGTTATAGCATATTGCATTTCTTTTTTTTCTCTTTCAAGAGATTGTATTTCCTGTTAACAAGACTATTAATATATAACAACACAAACAAAACAAAATGACTCACCTTCTCATAATGCTTAACAAGAGATTCTTTCTCTCTTTTCAATACTTCTTTTTCTTCATCGAGTTTCCTCTTGTCCTATTAGATAATGATAAAAACATAAACAATTGTAACACCATATATGTATAATATAATTTAAAACATACCTCTGTTATAATCTCTATACGTTTATTATAATACACAATATCACCAGACATGATATATAGACCCTAGCCTTATACAACTCTTACCTTATTAGATGAAAACCCTAGCCTTCCCTAGACGAATTTTCCAGCTCCCAACCTTATATATAGACCTTGAAGCTTGATAAAACCTCTACAACAAACACAATAACATCCATAATTCTCTCCTCCATCCTCCATAAACACATCCTCTTCATCAAATTCATCACAAAACACCATTAAACACCTTCAAGATCATCACGCTTCCAAGAATTCTTCCAAGATCCATCAAGAAACCACCTTCCTTCAAATAATCCAAGCAATAAACTCAAGATATACCAAGTTCTCTTAACTTTATTCTATCCTTGGTATAACTTGAGTTTGGGGTCAAATCAACCATGACAAACAGAACAGAGACTATGGATTACAAGAGGAAGTGTTATACTCTAGGGAAGAACAAGAATTTGTCTGGTTCTACAATTAAAAAGGCCATCAATCTTGATGAGCCTACTGAAGAAAAACAACAAGAAGAGGCACCTGCACCCCCACTACACAAGAAATTCACAGCTAGGATGAAGGTACAATCAAAGCCTAAAGAAAAGACACTGATCCAAGATCAAGGTTCTTCTTCCTCTTCTCTGAATGATTCTTACACACCCCCATGGGCTATCAAATATGAACAACAAATCGATCATCTAAGAAAACAAATCATAGCACTTTGGGAGGAAATTGCCAAGATGAATTCAGCAAGGGATAAGGTAACTTTGAACATGGATATTGATAATAATTCTTCTTCGGAGGAGGAGGATATGATGGATCTTTATGGCCAGGTACCCCGTTCTAATTCTTCTTCTTAATTAATGGTAGGCACTAGGTAGTTTAGTTTTTATTTTAATTGCTTTATTGAGTCTTTTTCGAGTCGTTGGGACACGACTCACTTTTGAGTTTGGGGTGGGGTTCGTTGCCTCATCCCAATTTTGTGTTTTACATGCTTTTCAGAAAAAAAAATTAGGGTTGCGTTTGACTGTAGAGTGTTTTAAATGCCCCCATCAAGCATGCTTTTTATGAATTTATGATAGAAAATAGTTGACTTTAGGAGTTAGTATAAAACACACTTTGATTGCATGCAAACATGAGATAATTGATAGGAAGAATTAATGAACAATGCAAAAGAAGTAAACTTGTGCTTAAGGATAATGGGTGGTTTGTAGAACGTGAGATCTAAATGAGTAGAGAACCCACTTAGGTATGAACTAGAGGCAAGTTGTGTAGATAGGAAAATGATAGAGGCAGTTCTTTGTTAGCCCTTTGAATCCTTTTTGGCCGTCTATCCCTGAATTAATTTTATCCTTCTTAACCAAATTTTTAGCCTTTAAGCCTTTCTTTTGTCGCCACATTATAAGCCAATATCCCTTTAGATTGTTAGGCATAACCATATGACCCGCACTTGAATCACGATCCTGAGACTTCCTGTCTTGAGCTTGAGTTTGGGGTGGTGGGTCCACTATTATGAGAATTTATTGGGGTGGGATTTTTGAGCTTATTAATGATGCTTTGTGCTATACATGATGATGATTCACAGGTTTATGATATTGTAACCCTTTGCCGGGGTAATAGTGAATGGAAAAGAAGCTTCGAGCTCAAGTTATGAATAGGCATAACTATGAAAAATAGCATGATATCTCAACATCAAAAAGGGATTCATGGCTATACAAAAAGAAAAGAATTAAATAAATGATTTGAAAAGAATAAATATTCGGACCGGCAAAGTGGAAATTTTTAGGTGAATCATCCTTAGTGCTTATTGGGCTAATTTGGGGACGCTAAATTAAGCACGTCAAATGGGTTGAGTGAGAACGTTAGTCGAGTGTAAACTCAAGCTCTTGGACAGTTTGTTGAAGGTAAGTGAGGAGAGAGCCAAAAGCTCACTTCAAATTTACCAAATATACATACCATACCGTCCTTCAGCCTATGCTAAAACCGTAAAGACCTCGTGATTCCTAGATGCACAGTGAGTTAATAAGGAGTATTCTAAGTGGAGCGTTCAAAGCAAGTAAAGATCGAGGAACACCCTATAGCCACCATCTTGATATAAGTAATAAGCGTAACCTTCTAGCATTGTGAAATTAATTTTGGATTCATATTATTTTGTGTTTGATTTTGCATGATAAGTGTAGGTGTATATTAATTCCTAGATTAAACTATATGATATTTGTTTTAAGTTGTGCTTTGGGAATATTTTCTAGATTCTACCTTCTGCATTCACCTAAAAGGGGCCTTTGTTTTAATTTTACTTTGTTGGGACGACAAAGGTTTGAGTTGGGGGTCTTGATGTCTCCTTATTTGTTCTAATTATTAGCCCTTTGGAGACATTATTCTAGGTGAATAATTGACTTATTAGCCAGACTTTCATGCATAATTTTTCATATTACACTTTTCCCCCTTGAAATCTAACTATTTGCATTTTCTGAGCTTTTGTGCGTAAATTTGACTATTTTTTGTGCAAAGTTAAATAGGTTCTTGAATTTCATGAAAGACCAATCCAAGGTGGATAAGTGAGAATAAAGTCTTAGTGTATTTTAGCGTGTTAGGAAATGTTTTTACTCGAGTTTCTATTTTTAGAGTGCACTTTCCTATTTCTATTTCTTGAATTATTGATTTATTCTTTTTAAGCATATGCGGTTTAATTATTTATTTAATGTGAAGCTTTAAAAGATAAATGGTAATTACTTAGAGACCAAGTCGAGTTAGAAAAGGAAAAGAAAAGGGTTTACATGGAAATAAGAAGATTTAGGAAGGATATATGCAAAGAAGGAAAAGATAAAGCTGCCTTATGAATCTGAAATTCCAGCCACGTTTTAAAGATAATTCCATAACTAAAGATTGGATAGGAATCTGGACGAGTGGTCTGCACCAATAGAAAGCTCTTTCCAAGACAAGCAGTTCATATATTGGAACTCCTCAAACGGATAAGTATTGAAAAAGATATGACCAAATCAAATCAGCAGCAAAATCTTACCTTTCCTAGAATTTAGGGTTACGAATTAAAGAGTCCTTGACTTGTCTTCCACTCCAAGTAAATTCGACCTAGGGCTTTCTAACACCTATAAATACACCCCTTAAGCCTCCTCTTTTACAGACACTTCATATAATTATCAAAGAGGCTTAAGGATTCAAGTCAGAGCAAGCAGGAAGGAAGGAAGCTAGGAGCTGGAGACTGTCTATATCTCCAATTCAAGCCAAACCCAACCTCTTCATTAGGTTTATTTATTTTCTTTCTGTAAAACATTATGTCTTTTAATTTCATAGTTTTAGTTTTATTTTCCGTTATGAGCTAAATTTCTTAAGTGCTTCAGAATCGCTATAAGGGTTGAACCTTAATTTATTTAATTGATGCTTTCTGATTTGGGATTTTTATAATTTAATTCGAATTGAGTAATTTAGTATTGTTTGTTATCGTAAGTTAATTTCACTATATTTAATATGATCATTAGACATAGGTTTGAGTAATTAGGCTATTCACTTTGGTGGGGAAGTGATCATCTTGACGGGGGGTTTAATTACTGACATAGATAATAAACGTAAGATAGAAATTATTGATCCTGACGGACTTAGTTAATCTTATAGCCAATTGGGTAGAGAACCTGTCATTCGAAGGTGGATTATGATCGCCCTGGCGGGGTTCGTAACACCTGAGAATAGCTCCTAAGTCCACCCTGACGGGGGTTAGGAGAATCTAGAATCCCGACTACTACTAGATACTAATTTGTCCCTTAGAAGAAGCATTGATTAAGTTTATTTTGGTGAAACCTAGCGTGACTCAAGTACTATTCTCTCATCTTTTAGTCTCTTCATATTTATTTTCTTGCATTAGTTTTATTTTTAGTTTAATATTTACTTTATTTTCACTTTAGTCCTTTAAACAAAAACGAAATAAAAATCTATTTCTTTACTTTTAATTTTCATTCAAGCAACTACTTCCATTTATTGCATAACACTTTAATCATACCTAATCCGTCCCTGAGATCGAAATCCCGTTTACCGGATATTACTTGGACGACCCGTACACTTGCGGTACGTGTCTTGCCTTTTTAGGTGTGTTTATTTAGAACACACTATGATACACCAATATCCACAGTCAACACGGCTTCAATTCAAGATCAGATTAGTTTCGCAATATAAGAAGGATTGTGACTTTACTCAGTTCCCCAAGAAAGCTATAGATTGTTCCTCGAACTTCACTAGTATCCAAAGATCCACTTAACTACTCTCTAATGGCTCAATCACTTCTCAATTACATAGAAAAGAATCAAAAGGTCTTTAAGGTTTTAATTAGGCTTAGGGACGGTATGATAGTATATTTGGATAATTTAGAGTGAGCTTTTGGCTCTCTCCTCACTAGCCATCAACGAATCGCCCTAGAGCTTGAGTTACTCTCATAAACGTTTCTCACTCAACCCAATGAATTCCTTGATGCGCAATTTAGCATCCCCAATAACCCAATTAAAAGCATAAGATGTTCACATAAAAATTCCACTTTGCCGGTCCGAATATATATATATTTTCTTTTCTTTTCAAATCAATTTCTTTTCTATAGCTATGACTCTCTTTTAATGTTGAGATATCACACTATTTTCTCATATATATATATATATATATATATATATATATATATATATATATATATATATATATATATATATATATATATATATATTCTTTTTATGCCCTTGTTGGCAAATTTAGCTCGTAGCTTCTTTTTCATTCATTATTACCCCGACAAAGGGTTACAATAAAAATATGTGAATCATCCTTAATATAAAGCACAAAGCATAATTAATAAGCTCAAAAATCCCAACCCAGTAACAATTCCCATAATGGTGGACCCACCACCCAAACTCAAGCTCTAAAACAACTGTCTATGCATCGCGATTCGAGTGCGGGTCATATGGAAAAGTCCTATAATCTAAAGGGATATGGCTTATAATGTGTTTCAATAAAAAGCTTTAGAAAGGCTAGAAGGGGCTGAGAAGGATATATAAAATCAAAATAACAAGGTGAGAAGGTATAAAAAGGCTTCAAGTGGCTTCAAAATATGAAAGAACCGCCTTAATCACTTTCTACACTATGTAATTTCGTTATTTTCTTACCTTTAGCACTTTCATCAAATGGTTTGTCAACTAGCTTGGATCTCACGGCCTACACACTTCTCAAGGTTCCCTGAGATCGAACATACTTTCTATCGCATTGCTCACTAATCTTTTCTTTACTATCAACGTGTGTTTTCCTGCAAATACTCAAAGCATACAAATAAGATAGCTCATAAACATATTACTTACTATCATTAATTCACTGAGCTTGTGCTTTCAAACTATTAAACATACTCTACATCTAATTCCCATGTATCAAAAATTTTAATTTCTACCTAAAAACAGAAAAATGGAGATGAGAGACAACGAATCCCCACACCCCCAACTCAAAAATGAGCCGTGTCCCCACGACTCGAAAAAGACTCGCAAAACAGAAATTAAAATTAGCAGATAAAAGCATTTACAGTAATGGTAAGGAAGAAAGAGAACATACTCTCGAGGCTATTGCCTCGCATTATTGACATCCAAGGTTGGATTTGCTCGATCTTTCGTTAATTGCTCAAGGAGTTTCATGATGTGCACTTGATTAGCGTTGATTTGTGCCACATCATTGACTATAGAAGTTTGAGCTGCTTCGAATTTGGTTAAACGCTCCTCCATCTTCTCTTGCCAACTTTGCTCTTTTTCTTCTACTTTCGAGATTTGCGTAACACCCGCTTTCCGAAAGACATCTTTGATCCAAGCATTATCAATATAACTCGTCTTAAACTCGATTTTCTCTTCTTCACCCAATGTAACATTCGTTTTTTGCACAAGACACGTGATCATAGTAGGAAATTTAACATTATAAACTGATTTAGGAGAGACCGAAAATCGCATCACCTCCTCATAGATCCACTGTGCCACATCTACTTCTTCTCCTCTCAAAATACAATCCAAAAGTAGAGCGTTCTTCATAGTCACATCCAAAGTTTGTGTGTTTCCAAAGACATTGGGAATAAGGAAATTGTGCCAAATTCACGCATCCGGTTGAAGAAATTTGTAAGGCCAAGGTGCCTTCAATTCTCCCTTATGTGATTGCACTTTCTCCTTGTCTAAAACATGCTCAAAAAGTAATTCCTCATCAATGGTTTTTCGTTTAGCAACCGCTTCATCATATTTGCAATAACCTTTCAATTTCTTAAACTTGAAGTGGTTTCTAATCTCCTCAACTATGAAAGGAACTAACTTTCCTCTAATCGGAACACAACCTTTACTATCTCGGCTAAAGAGGCCTAAATAGAATTCCAAAACTAACTCATGACATAATTCAGAACGTCTTACCATGAACGTAGACCAACCCAATTTCGCACCAAGCTCTAAGAATCTCTTGTATTCTGCTGCACCAACTTGTTCCTTGAATACTTTCTCATAAGAAAAAGGTAGTTCTTTTAATTGTTTCTCTGCAGAACCTTTTAAGGCCTTTAAAGCTTCCTCTTTTTCCTTGGGTGTAGGACCTTGTGGAAGTTGTGTTTTCTCCTTTGCGTAAAAATACTGTCTTTTACCATTACGATCAAACAACGCTAGCGTACCTCCATCTTCAACAACTCCTTTACCCTTAGCTTTAGAACTAGAACCTTTGTTATTTGATTTCTTCTTAATTGAATCCAATACCTTGCTTTTCTTCACCTCCCTCTTGTTAGATAATATTGTTGTTCTATTAGTCATCCTCAATTAACCCCCAACTCAAAGCTTTAACAACTCTTGAAATTTGAACTTGTGAATTTTTGGTTGAACAAGCTTGATTTGGCTTAGGAAAGATGAATGGAATATGAATCTCTATGTGGGTAAGGTGGATTCTTGATGGACTGGCTTGGATTTAAGAAATTGTAGGATGAATTTTGAAAATTTGAGCTCTTGATTCTTCAATTGAATGTGTTTGGTGAGGATTGGGTGCTTGAATCTCCTTTATAATGAGGTGGAGAGAAGATTTGATGTGTTTTTCTTGATGATTGGGTAGTGTTTTGATGATTGGTGAAGGTTTTTATGAGCTTCAATGGAGTTGGTAGAGGTTTGTAGAAGAAAGAGAGGCTTGAGGTTTTGTAAATTCGGAATAATGACATTATCTCTCTTTTATAAACCTTAAATCCGCACTTTTCTCTCTCCAGTCGGCGCGCTGCGGTATACTGCGCATATGGTCCGGTATACCGCACCTTCTGTTGTTCCAAAAAAATTCGTCTCGTCAATAAACATGCGGCACCTACCCGTGGCACGGGTTTTTGGACCTGCGGTATACCGCGCATGTGGTCCGGTATACCGGACCCATCGATGTGATTTTTTTCTCGTCTCGGTATAAACCCCGTGGCATCTACGTGGTACGGGTTTTCTTCCTTTGCGGTACACCGGGGCTGAGGTCCGGTATACCGTACCGCTGCTTCAGTCTTTCCGAAAAAATTTGTTCTTCTTCCCTAACTCGATTTCTCCAATACCTAATCATCAAAAACACTAATACCTTTCTCAAATACGCAATATCAACTAAAAACAACTAAACTAAACATAAACTAAAAACGTAAAAGACATAAAAACTCAAAAAATTGAGGGTTGTCTCCCGTACAGCACTTTTATTTAACGTCTTTCAAAGTTAGACGCGTTACCTCTATCAAGATTTGCGAATATAGCCTCCCCAACAACGAGTTAGGCTATGAACGTCAACTAATCTGCGCTTGATCCCCTTATTGGGTCGGATTTCTATTACCTTGGTTGAAAAAACCTTAGTGACAATGAATGGTCCCATCCACGAGTCTTTGAAACTACGTGGCCTATTCTCGCGTTTTTGAGCTTTCCATAGAACTTCATGGCCAACCCCAAACTCAATGTTTGGCTCAGTATCCACAGGCTTTAAGTGGATCTTCGCAGGAGGGACTTTGTGATGTGAAAGGTTGTGGATGACAGGAACGGTGGCATCTAACTTCCTCGGTTTCTTACCGAAGACATAGAAGGTTTCGGATACATTCTTTGCATGAAAGGTAATGGTCCCTTCTTGGAAGTTGATGACACTTTGACTTGTGGCCATGAAGGGCCGTCCAAGTATGATTGGAACCTGCTTATCTGCATCAAACTCAAGTATAAAAAAGTCAGTAGGGATGGAGATACTACCTGCACGGACTAAGACGTCCTCCATTGTTCCCCATGTCCTGGTAACTGAGTTGTCAGCGAACTGCAACTTCACTGGAGTTTTCTCTGATTTCTGAAGTCCAAGTCTCTCGAACACGGACTTAGGCATAAGATTCACACCAGAAACCACATCGTACATAGCTTTCACTTTGAGCATACCATTAATTTGAATAGGAAGGTTAAAACTTCCCGGATCTTTAAGCTTTGTTGGTAGCTCTCGTTCACTTCTTCTTGAGACTCTCAGGTTCTCTCTTGGGATCTCTACACTCGCTTCTTTCTCAGGAATAACTTGCGTAAAAACTTGTTGCGGTGTAAGTCCTTTCTTCGCGATCTCAAGCATTTGGGCGTTGATATTTTCGGTTGTATACGCCTCTACAAATGTCTTGAGTTCAGTGTCATCCTTAGGATTTGTATCAGGAATAGTTGGTGACACTGTTTGAACAACGGGTGGCGATTCCACCTTCTCTTCTTCTTTCTCTTCTTGCACAGCAGGTGCAACTTCATCTTCAACTTTTGATTCCTCCTTTGAGGCTTCTCTCTCTTTCTCTTTAGCCAGATCAGCTTGATAATCCATCACCGATCGAATCTCTTCTTGCATATCCTTCAGAATCTATATAAATTCGGCTCTTTCTGAATCGTCCTCCACATAAACCTCAGAACAGTCAGATTCCACGGGGCTAAACTTGGTTGGTTCTTCTTCGGTACTCGAAACTTCCACGGCACTAACGGCAGCATGCAGTATTTCCTTCTTTTCTTCTTCAATTTCAAGGCAAATAGTCTAACAAGCTTCGAACCCAACATTGTCATCACCTCCTTCGATTGCCTTCAATTCTTTCTGTTCCATTAAATTTGTTAGAACTTTGTTTAATTGTTCTACTTGAGTGCCTAAAATCTGAATTGCGGCATCTTGTCCTCGTAACTTCTCTTCCTGAGTGTTCATATTCGTGGTCAAACGGTCCAATATTTTTATTACTTGTTGATTATCCATAGATCCCTCTTGAGGATACTGTGGTAAAGCTTTCTGATCTAACGCATCGATATAGGCATCTTGAACAGGTTGTTGAGGGGGAGCAGGTCTATTTTGATGTTGATTTTGATACTGACCTCTCGGTTGGAAAGAGTTGTTCTGGGGGCGCGGTTGATAATGACCAGGATTAGCGGCCCCCTGTGTATTTGAATATTGCATACCCGTATGGTTTCGGTTACCCCATTGATAACCTCCTCGGTTGGATATGAAGTAAACAGATTGTGGATTTGTTTCGCACTCTTCCCATGTATGATTATTAACCCCACATTGTTGGCAACCTTGTGCTTCTTGTACTACGTTTGTTGCGGCTAAATTCTTTTGCATCTCTAACTTCAGCTCTTTGATTTGATTTTCTAATGCGGATATTTGAGCTGAGTTTGCAGTTTCTGCATCTAAACGAAGCGTCCCTCGGGTCTTTGCTACAGGAGCTTGCGTTGAAGGCCAACTCCTTTCTTGTTCAATAATATTTATAAAACCTCGGATGCTTCATTATGATTCATGGACACAAAATTACCCTTTCCAATGTTATCCACCTTCTCTCTACCCTTATCATTAAGACCTTCATAGAATATAGCAAGCTGTAGAGCGGGGGTATAACCATGGAGCGGACATCTAGCTAATTTATGTTGAAACCTTGTCCATGATTCTCCTACTGTTTCTCCATCTTCTTGACAAAATCTTGCAAGCTCGCTTTGATCTTTGAGTCTCATGCTCTTCGGATAAAAATGGTTAAAGAAAGCGGTTTGAAGTTCTACCCATGTATTAATTGTTCCAGGTGGTTGTCTATCTAGCCATTCGCTAGATTTGCCGGTTAAGAAGAACGAAAACATATGACAATACAGTTGCTCGCGTGTAATGCCTGGAGTAACATAAGCATCACAAATCTGCATGAACTTCTGAATCGATCTTACCGGATCTTGAATTGCTGTACCACTTTAGAGTCCATGACTTTGAAATTGACTGAGCATACCCGGATCGGGTCTAAATTTAATATTCTGGATCTCTGGAGGACGGTAACCTATTGGTTGAACATGAAACGGCACATGGAGGCCAGGAAGGTCTTGTTCAACACGGTTTTGATTCACGTTATTCTGCCCATTACCTCCTCCTAGTGGATGTTGTACACTAGGTGGAATAAATGCTGGAGGTCCTCCTGGTGCAAAGTATGGTAATCCTCCAGGTGGATCTAACTGATCTTGCATGCCTGCCATAGCTCTTCTTTCAGCTCTTTCCTCACGAATACGTTTATTATAAGATCTGAAGCTCCTCTCAGGCTCCGGTAACGGAGGCCAAGAATTAAACACTGTGAAACCTGAAAAAGGCTAAAGCAAACCACAAGCATAAATCCGGAAAAACAAAAACTAAATACTGAAAAATAAAAACTAATTAAAAACTACTACTCGAAATAGATAACCCACACGCTAACGAGACACAAGTCCCCGGCAGCGGCGCCAAAAACTTGGTGTCGCCTAGGGTGTGATAAAAATATGATAAAATAAAGTCTAGAAAACTACGCACTCTCACCCTAGACAGGCACAGTACTACAAGTATTATAGGACGTATGCAAGTTTTAGTTAGTAAGTTGAGTTCGTTCTCAGGGACTTAAGTGTGCTAGTCGAATAGGTAACGATAACAAGTAAGGAGTAAATAATTAAAGGACTAGAAAAATAAAGGAATAGATTTCGAAAATAACTAATTAAAACTAGGAAAATAAAGACAATAAAATAAAATACGAAGAATATGAGATGAGAGATATAGCTTAGGTTTTGCTAGTATGCACTAATCCTTCTAATTCTATTAGATCTAGTTAATAAGGGAGAATATTAGCTCTTGTATACTTAGTCAGGATTCTAAATTCCCATTCCTTAGACCTTGAGAGCGACTAAGGGGGCTACGGACACACCACGAGGCTGGTTCAAATAGGGTTATCCTACACCACTAGGGCCCTAAGCAATCAATTTCCATACATGGTGATAGTGATTAAATTATACCCTAATGACTATCTAGTTAGAATAAGTTTTGTCAGGACTAATATCGACACTAGATGTTATGTGGTGTTTCAATAATTAGACACCCAGTTAAGGTGACCATCTAACTACTATTAATAAAGCCAAAAGTGATCAGGTTTAGGACAGGCAATTAATCAAAACACATAAACAAATATAAAGGTAAGCAGCTAATATCCGATTAAAACATGTGATTCCCAAAGAAAATTAGATAGAAAGAAATTAGAATTCATAGATTATACATGATGCAAAACCCAAGCTATGGGGAGTTTAGTTCATACATGATGGAAATAAACCAAAAGAAATTACAAAAGACATCATCTTGCTCTCTACAATAAACTGATAGAATAAAACCTTAAGAACTAATTACTATGAGGCAAGGATGATTTACAAGTGATATAAGGGTGTATTTATAGGTGTTTAGAAGACCTAATTCGTTTTCTTGAAGGAGAGGTTAAGTAATGGACTCCAAGCCCAACTCAAATTCGTATGGAAATAAAGATAATTACTGCTGACTTGTTTTGATCATATCTTCTTCGTTATTGGTCGGTTTTTAGCCCACAAGATACCAAAAGAATCCTCACAGAATTATATACGTCCCTATGAAAGGAATCTTCCAAAATTGGCTCGGTTTTGGAGTTATCGCCACTTATTTAGGCGTAGCTGCAGAAATTCAGATTAAGGCAGTTTTTCCTTTTCCATGATTTTAGCTTTTGTTTCCTTTATCTCCAATTACCATGCTTATATCTTTCCATATCTTGTAGTCTTTGACTTGGAATCTAATTAATCTCCATAATTACCTTTAAAGCTTCACACTAAATAAACAATTAAACCCAATATGCTCTAAAAATATTATTTTACTAAATCAAGACTCAAAATAGGAAAGTGCACTATTTCTCAAGAAAATCGACTATTATGACTTCTAAATCACTAAAAATGATGTCTCATCCTAATATAAATCTATCACAAATGAGGAGACATCAATACCCGACTTTTAATCCCCAATTTCCGTAAAAGGGGGGATCTGGCCTTCGTTCCCATGCCTTTCTAGGTCAACAATCAAGAAAAGTTCTCTAGACTTATTCACTACTCGTACCTTTTGGGGTTGGGTTTCTCCATTTAAAAAAGGCCCACAACCCATAAAATGTTTTCTGGACCTTTAAATACCAATAATTAGAAAAGATTTTGACCCAAGGGGTCTTGAACACCTATACTCTAGTCCTAACCCAACCCTCTTCTTTTGTTCTTCTTACTAGGGACCTCAATAAGATTTTAACACTATAGTCTAATTCCCCATTTACAAAGTTGCCCCCTTTTGTTTTTCATTTCCTATATATATATATATTATTTTTTATTTCATAAATCATTTTATTAAACCCTAATACTCTCATCTACTCTCATCTTTCTCCTCTCCCTCACGTTAGCATCTCCCCCATGGCCCTCAATTTTTCCAGCAAAAACTGCCGAGCACCACCACAAAACGGCGAGTCTGCACCACCGCTGGAGAAGACAAGCAAGCTCCGAACCAGCAACTCTTATCCTGAGCACAAAAATGCGCAGGCTAGAGATCCCGAAGAAGAGGTAGCGAAGCTATCCTCCAGCGAGTCTGCACCATCGTCGCTTCTTGAGATCGCCTGAGATCCACCAGTTGATTCGAGCGCTAAAGATCCGAGATGAAGTAGCATCGAAGTACATCGGTGTTGTGCTGGTGGCAGGAGAAGACAAGGCAGCATACCAGAGTTTTTCACATCGCCGGAGTATTACACGAACCTTGAGCAGTGCTTCCATGGTTGCTTACGAAGAAGGCTGGGATGGATGAAACAACGAACACAGCTTCGAGATCTTCACTGGATCGAAGAAGAAGAAGGAGACGGAGGCTCGTGATGGCTCGAATAAGAAGGAGTTGAACCGTGATGGCTCGAAGCTCCTGGTGTTTCCTGATAGCTCGTAGCAAGGAGACGGAGGTTCGGTTGGTGACACTGCGTGTTTGAACTCCGGCCATGGCGTTAAGGACTTGTTACAACGTTTTTTTTAAATTATTGTAAGATCTGGTCAAACCAGATTTGAAGTCAGTTTTTTCTTCTTTTTTTGTAAGTAGGCTATTTTCTTTTTCTTTTGTTCAAGAGCTATTGTAATTAGTTAGTTTTTTTTTCAGCTGTATAAAATGTATTGTAAAAGTAATACTCATCATTTTTTAATAATACTCATCTTTTTTTTATCGAATACTCTATTTTTTTAATAGTATACTTTACAATTATTGTATGAAACTCATCATTTTATGTAGAAACTCATTATTTTTTATAGCAAACTCATCATTTTTTAACTCATTAATTTTTGTAGAAAACTCATTATTTTTTTCCGGTGACCGGAGGTCGGTGGTCGGTGGTCGGAGGTAGGTGGGTAGTGGAGAGAGAAGATGAACAGTGACGTCACTATTTTTTTGTCTTTTAGTGTTATTTAGGTATTTTAGTATTTAGTTTATTTTGAGGTCCCTTTAAAGAAGTAAGATTCTCACTAGTTTCTTTAGGCCAAAAAACTAGTCTCCAAGACCCTATGTGTCAATCACCCTAATTAAAATTAGAGAAGGGTCCTTAATCACTTTGACAAGAAGAGAACGTCTAGAAACAGAGAGAAGAAAAATATAACAAGGTTTTCACCATTGATGCACCATTCTGATGTCTCTATCTGTGTGAAAGGATAATCTAGTCACGAGACATAATTTTAGGGGTATATAGTGCTTACTTACGGGATATTTTCCCATTTATTTATGTTTTACACTTTCTTGTTTTGTTTTAGCTGTTTTGCTATTTTGGAATTGTGAAAAGTGGTTATAGATTAGACTAGGTGAGGATAATATTCATTATATTTTTGACTCTTTTTATTGATAATAAAAGTATTTTCAAGTCACTTCTTACATCCCATTTCATTCATATATTACATATAACAAATTACAAATACTATAAAATTTCTTAGTATTTATTAACCCTATGTATCATTATATTTAATAATTATTATTTTATAATGAGATAGTAAGTTTTAGAAAAAATTTAAAGACCGTGAATGAAACTTTAAATCAATCCTCTTATAATAATAATAATGATATAAATTAGTTATGATATATTTATTTGAAAAAAAAAAATCAAGAATTGAGGTAAGTGATTATGGATTAGACTGAGTAAGGACAATATTTAATATATATTGACTCTTTTTATTGATAATAAATTATTTTCAAGTCATTTCTTACCTCCCATCTCATTCATATATTTCAAAAAAATTATATGTTCAAGTTATGACATATTTAGATATAACTAATTACAAATACTACAAAATTTCTTAGCATTTATTAACCCAATGTTTCATTCTATTTAATTATTATTATTTTAAAATATATTGATGTTTTATAAAACGATATAATTCATAATTACATTAAATAACTAGTAACATCAACATAGATAAATTAATGGTAAATTAATTGATAGTCGAACCCTTTTCAACACTATCTTTACAATTGTAAAGTTTAAATGGTTAACTATGGCAGAACCTATAACATATGACACATGCACAACCCCCACCCCCCCACCCCCCCAATCAACTTCATAAACTAATTGGGATCAAATACATTACGAAAAGTTAAAACCTTTTTCATGAGTACTCCTCGAATGCTAACTCTTTTTTTTTGTAAATTCAGATGCTAACTCTAGAGAACAGCTAGGACTGTTTTTTAGTTACATTAGTTATTGTCAACGAAAATTAATTTTTGACGTATCTTGTTCTCCAAAATGCTCTGAAAGTAAACCTCTGTAAAAACATAACTAATCACTCAAATCATTCATCTCTTTGTTTAAAATCACTTTTATTTTCCAAATTTCTTAGCATCTATATGTCTTTATTATCCTTTTACATCTTTTGGGATCACATTTGTTGTTTTCATTTTGTTTCTTTCTCCGAATGTGCATGAAATGGTTTCAAGAGCTTTGTTTTGGTTTTTTTATCTTTAATTCCTACTTGAGTTGTGGTCCTCTAGCCATCGCAGCAAATTTATCACGATTGCAAGTCAATTGGGAAACTTTTTGTTATCTTCTTGTTTTGGGTTTCAAGCAGAAAGCAGGTCTAAAAGGTTTATTTGGCGGATGTCTATCACTTTTCATCTTTTATATCGAAATTATATTAATAACCTCAACCATTGGAAGGAGATTAGCTACTCTTTTCTTGGAAGCAACACTTTGATTGACACAATCTTTCATCTTGAGTATTATAAACATAAAAAAAATCTGATTTCGATTTCCAACATCATGCTTCAGGTGATTTATGTGATCAGTTCTTCTCCATCCTTTCTTATAAACTTCAAAAGCTGCAGGTTAGAATCTCTATCGATATTTTCCTACTGATGTGCGCTTCTTCTTGTGTTACATTATACCAATATGCGACACTTTTCATCTTATCACTGCTACACATGCAATAACTTCGTGTTCCAAAGCAATGTTTAGCCTTCGATTCCTGCCTATTTATACGATGATGAGTGCAGTTTACTTACCTTATAAACTCTTCTCTCACAATTACTTTCTGATCCATAACTATGACATCAAGCAATAATCATGCCTTACCTATTGAGGTGTTTTTCTTATAAAGAGTCTTACTCTAGGTACCTTTTTATTAATAGTTTTTTCAATAGGCATTTTTTGATTATTAGCTCTATTTTATATTGAACTTATTTTCGAATCAAATCATGTTTAAATTTAGTTTCAAAATGATTTTCTATTATGTGTGTATTTGGAAAAAAGATATAACAAATGTCAAGATTTGATCACTTAACCTCTATTCTAATTCAAATATGTAAAGATACTAAACCACTAAGACACAATAACATATATGTTCCTTAGAACATGCATGTTTTACATAAACTTTCAGAAGAAACTAATTATTTTTCGGGATAAACATATCATAAAATTTACTAGTTCGGGGGGGCTTGAGCCCCCCTGTTCCCACTAAGGATCTTTACCTGTGTAGGGGTGTGTTTAGAGGTTTTAATTAGTTTTTTTGGTTTAACTAGAATTATATTGGAACAAAAATTATATGAGTGAGTTTTCATTATATTGAGGACGATGTAGTTTTAGTGTACTTAATATTCGGCAAAAAAAATTGGACTATAAATGGGTAGTAATGGATATGGATGATTGTGATACAGATCCTTAAATTTAAATGGGTTTTGCTATTGTTCATGAATGATAATAAAGAAGTTAAAAGAGAATATAATTGTTAAGCTTAATAAATGTTAGAGAATATAAAATGTAAGGAAAATGGGTATTGAAGAAATATAGAGGAAATTTTTCTTTTAACCAATTGAGGTAGCTCAGCTGGCTAGAGCCTTGATATTTCTTCAACCTTTAAAGGGGGTAAAGTAAGAGGTATAGGGTTCGAATCCCCTTTTGAACATGGGTAACTTACTTCTGATTAAGTGGGAATATGCATGAGGATGCGTGTATATTTCTTATGAGAATAGTCGTGGTACGCGGAAGTTGGCCCGGACATCCATATATTAAAAAAATAGAGTACAATAGTTACTTTTAGGAATTGGGTATGTTATGGAATTGTAGTCTAACTTGAAAAAGGATGAGGAAGAAAATAGATAATTAAATTATGTATAAAATTATTAGTATTAAACCCTTTTAGGGTATTATTAATATACATATGTAAATGTATATAGGGTACGTGCGTATTGGTTTTGGAAAGAAGAAGATAAATTATTGGTAAAAATAATAAACATTAAATAAGGTTAAAGAAAATGAAGAGAAAATAGTGAGTAATAAATATAAAAAGATTAGAAATTAGATTTAAAGCGATAAAAGAGAAAAAAAAGTATAATTAATTAGTTTATTGTGTAGCTGCTTGTGATATAATATTGGTGGTCCTTTGTGTGTTCTAAAATAAATGCTAATGTAATCAAACCACAACCGCAAGTGTACGGTTGTCCCAAGTAATAATAGTGATAATACAGATTCGTTCCAAGGACGGTTGGTTGACTCTAATGCTTATCAATTAATGAATAATTGCACTTTGAATGTAAATAACAGATTTGATAATGTTTGTTTGGTTTTCTAATTCCTATGATAATTAAAGACTAAGTAAAAATGCAAGTAATGGAATTAGACACAAGTAAATAAATGCTAGACGCAGTATGAGAAGATAGCACTTGAGAACGCAAGGGATCCTCCGAGTTCTATTTCATAACCTATTCTGTTTAAGGGTCAAATTGGTCAATTTACATTGGTCGGGATTCAATAATCCTTGTACCCCCATCAGGGTGGACTACAAGGCTATTCTAGAGTGTCACTAGTTCCGTCAGGGTAAATATGATCCACTTTCGAATGATTAAGCTAAATTACCTCATTGGCCATTAAATTAACTAAGCTCGTCAAAGTCAAATAGTTTATATTTTATATTCTGTAATTATTTCTGTACCTAAACCCCCCGTTAAGGTGATCCAATCGCCACTAATTGGAATAGCCTAGATACTAAACCCTATTATTAATTGATCAGGTCAATAATAGTAAATAAGCACAAATTAAAGAAAAATGTAAAAGACCCAATTCGATTTAATTAACAGAAACCCAAATTCAGGACATGAAATTCAATAGAATTGGGATTCACCCATAAAGCATTCTCAAGCACTTAATTAAATTAGCTCATACTAATGCGAAAAACTAAATTAAAACAGAAAGAATTCATGTTCTTCAATTACAGAAATAAAAGATAGAACCTAATTAGGAATTGGTGTTGGCTGTGATTTGGAGATATAGACCGTCTCCAGCTCTGTAGCTTTCTCCTTTTCCTTGCTGCTGACTTTCTCTCTGGACACTCTCTTCTAAGGATGAATTAAATTGAAGAATAAAATGAGAGGTACTTAATAACGAGGTCTAAAGTCCTATTTATAATGATAAAATCGGATTAGGGTTTTTACTTAAGGACTAAGTGAAAATTAGAAAAGCCCAAGTCCACTAATTAAGCCCAAATCCCGTAACTGCTGCACCACCTTCACTAAAACAGCTCTAGCCGATTCGTTATAACTCCGATTGACCTGAAATCACTTGCTAAATTTCCGTAACTCGATAAGGAACATAATCTCTTCAAAGGTCAGTGGCTAAATCAACTTGTAAGTGCCTCGAAATCAGCAATCTTTGGCCTGTTTCCAGATTTGCAGCTTCAAAATCTAATTCTTTTCGGGATTTATCTTCAAGCTTTGACTCCATATCACGATATTTGACTTTATTCTCGTGTTCCTCTCCTAGCTAATATTCAAAACCTACAAACTTTTCACTAAAGTACACAAGATTACGCGCAAAAGTTTAATAAATCAAAAATACTAGAAATAAAAGAGGAAATTCGGATTATTGCATATTTAGCCCAAAAGTCTATCAAATTAATCAAATAAACACCAAAAATGATGTCTCCCAAGGGCATAAAATTAGAACATTTAGGGAGACATCAAGACCCCCAACTCAAACCTTTGTCGTCCCGACAAAGCAAAACTAAAAACAAGGGGAATGAAGTAGATGCAAGAGAAAATAGAAGCTAGCAAATAGACCCAAAAGCAATTCTAAAAAAAAATCTCATATAGCAAATATTATGAACTAACATACACATACACTAATCATGCAACATCAAACATAAATAACTTTAATCATAAAATTAACTTTGCAATGCTAGAAGGTTACACTTGTACTTATCTCATTATGATGGCTATAGTTTGTTCCTCGATCCTTACTCGCTTTGAATGCTCCACTTAGTATACAACCTATTAACTTACCATGCACCTAGGAATCACGAGGACTTTATGGTTTTAGCGTAGGCTTAGGGACGGTGTGGTATGTATATTTGGTAAATTTGAAGTGAGTTTTTGGCTCTCTCCTCACTTACCATCAACAACTGTCCACGAGCTTGAGTTTACACTCATATAATGTTCTCACTCAACCCATTTGACGCGCTAATGTTGCGTCCCCATGTCAACCCAATCTATACTAAGATGATTTCAGAAATTTCCACTTTGCCGGTTTATTTTATTCTTTCTTTCTTTTTATTTTCTTTTTCATTTTTTTTGTACAAGATACACATGACCATCATTTTGATGTGAAAGGTCATGTCTCTTATAATTTTTTTCTTTTCTCTTTTTTTTTTCTTTTTTTTTTTTCAAATCCCGACAAAGGGTTACAAATAATAATATCATCTTTTATTTTTGTGCCTTAATATAAACACATAAATCCCACCCAATGAAATTTCCCAAATGTGGACCCTCCACCCCAAACTCAAGCTCGAGACAGGTCTCAGGATCGTGATTCAACCGCGGGTCATTTGGTCATGCCTAATAATCTAAAGGATAATGGGCTTATATCGTGGCTAAAAAGAAAGGCTTAAGGCTCAAAATTGGGCTAAGACGGATAAAATTAATATAAGGGAAAGCAAGCTAAAAGGCTACAAATGGCTAACAAAGAACTGCCCCTATCATTTTCCTAGCTACATGGTTCGTCTCTAGTTCATATCTAAGTGGGTTCTCTACTAATTTAGATCTCACGTTCTACAAACCAAACATTTTCCTTAAGTACAAGCTTACTTCTTTTGCATTGTTCATTAATTTTTCCTATTCATTATCTATGTTTGCATGCAATTAAAGTGTGTTTTATGTTATTCCCTAAAGTTCACTATTTACTATCATAGATTCATCAAAAGTATGCTTAAAAGGGACATTTAAAATCTTCTACAGTCAAACGCAACTCCTAATTATTTTATTGAAAGCAATTAAAAACAATTAACACATAAAAATTGGGATGAGGCAACGAACCCCACCCCAAACTCAAAAATGAGTCGTGTCCCCACGACTCGAAAAGACTCAAAGCAATAAAATAATCTACACTAAATGAGAAAGGATATGAAAACATATCTGGATCGACACTAGGCCGATTACGTGTAGTCTCATGTTGAAATTTTGAATACTTCTTTATCAAGCTTAAAAGATCATGTATTTGTTGCGTTCATCTTGAATAAAGTGTTCTTCATTACCTCGAACTCATTTGTCATATTTTCCAAATCTTCATCTTTTCCTAACCCTCTAAATCATCATCTCTTCTACGAAAATATTTCCTCAACATCCAACTTTCTATCTTCATCACGTTCTTCGTACCTTTTCCAACCTTCATGGTCATCTTTGATGACCCCAAACTCAATTTTTCACCTAATTAAAGATTACTTGCAAAATATATAATATTAATAGGCTCAAACAATTCACAATTCCTCCGCTAAATAACTAAAATAAATCTTAATTCCCAACTGGTAATAGAAAGAAAAGAAGAGTTCTAGCTATTTTACCGGATTGGCCATGGAATTTATGATGACTTGATACCTTGCACTTGCAATCTCCAACCTTCAAAGTACCAAAGCTATTGATGAAATTTGTGTTGCTTGATATTGTTGAAAGTGGCACAGTAGGGGAATTGGTGATTTATTTGAGATGGGTATTTAATATCTATGGTGTTGGAAAGGTTTAAAGGATATAATTTAAGCTTTGGTGAAGAAATTTTTGGATTAAATCTTGAATTTCTTGGTGTTTTTGGAAAGATTTGTGATTGATTATGTGTTTGGGTGATGTTTAGAGCGATGGATTGGTGATATTTTGGTGTTTTGATGATGAAATTTGAGTGTTTTTGGAGCTTTGGTTCGTCATCAATGGTGTTAAGTGGAGACGCAACCCCGAGACGCAGCAAAGGGCGGGCCCAAAACGCTGGGTCAGAAACTTTTAGCTATTCATACGAAATTTCTGACTTCACCATTGGATAGAGCTCGAAAAGTTATGCGGTTTAGGCTCAATAAAAAGTTAATTCCGACCTCCGAGCGTCAAGTTATGATCTTCCGAAGTTTTGATACCTGGGGTACAGCACCAAAAACGGGTCCCCGGTTTCTACAAACCGGGTACCCGGTTTCTATTGTATTGGAACCCAAAATTTTCATTCTTTTTCGTTCTAACTTCCCCAAACTCGTGACCTTCACTCCTGTAATCATCAAAAACACCAACCTTCCTCATTTCTTACAAATAAACACTAAATCAATAACCATTACTCTAATTTACACTAAGAATTTAAAAGACATGAAAGCAATTTAAAATATGGGTTGTCTCCCAAGAAGCACTTTTATTTAACGTCATTTAAAGTTTGACGGGTTACCTCCATTATCCCTTGAGTATGTAGCCTCCCCAGCAGTGGGTGAGGTTATGTATGTCTACAATTCGCCGCCTTTGACCTCTCAAAGGTTCTATCTCTATTAATTTTGCTGTCACCAATCGAGTAACAACAAATGGTCCCATCCACGTATTTTTGAAACCTCGTGGCCTATTCTCTTGTTTAGAAGCCTTCCAAGCAACCTTGGTTCCAACCCCAAACTCATCTTTAGCTCTCTTTTTCACGGGTTCATGGTGGTGGTCCTTCTCTTTAACCTCTTTAGGTACTTCTAGAACAATGGGTAACTCAAGTTGCACCTCTTCTAGCTTTTTGTCCAAAACAATGGATGTTTCAGAACTTTCTTTTGTTATGAGGGCCACGTCTTCAATCTCAATCTCTACACTCGCATTCTCATTTAATTCTGAAATAGCTTCTGTGAACATTTGTTGCGGTGTGAGTTCTTTTGTATCACTTTCAAGCATTTGGGTGTTGGTTTTGTTTTCTTTGCACACCTCTACAAATGCTTTATCTGTGTCACCATTTGAATGATTTGTCTTTATTGGAATTGTTGGTGACATTAATGGAATACTAGGTGAAGAACCCATCCTAGTATCTTCTTCTTCTATCTCTTTTCTAACCAAGATCTCAATGTTTGATTCCTCTAAACGCGGCTTAGCTGGGTTTTCCAAGGATGTCATCTTCCCTTTACAAGATTTATTTTCAACTTCGACTCGATTCTCAATAATTGACTCATCTATGCTTAGCGTGGCTGATTCTTCTATTGTTGGAATCTCTAATTCACTATGTGTAACTTGGGATTATTCCACTTCCTTCTCTTCTTGAAGGCTAAACTCTGTAGCTACATCGAACCAAACATCGCTATCAATTTGAATGGCCTCATTATCAAAATTTGTACCTTGGCCAGTTTGCATAGATGGTACTTGTTGTAATTGCTCAATTGTTTCTGTGAGTTGCGTCAATCGTTGCTCCATTAATTGATGGCTTTGTTGCATGACTTGCACTAATGATATGATAGCATCGATTTTCGCATTACTCTTTATTATATTATCCGTTGTGGCCTTCATGAAACAATTGAGGGAGTCTCCAACTTCCTGAGCCTATTATAATGATCTGTCAAGCTCTTGCATGTTAAGTCCATGAATTTGTGTATTGGCATATAACATGTCTGTTTTGGATTTGGCTCTTGATAGAGGGAAATCTCCATACCTAAAGAAAAACCTGAAAAGAGACTAAAACAAAACAACGTAAAACTGAAAATAAAAAAGCAATTAAACACTAAAGGATAAACACCGGGGTCAAACGCTACCGTCCCCGGCAGCGGCGCCAAAAACTTGGTGGTCCTTTGTGTGTTCTAAAATAAATGCTAATGTAATCGAACCACAACCGCAAGTGTACGGTTGTCCCAAGTAATAATAGTGATAATACAGATTCGTTCCAAGGACGGTTGGTTGACTCTAATGCTTATCAATTAATGAATAATTGCACTTTGAATGTAAATAACAGATTTGATAATGTTTGTTTGGTTTTCTAATTCCTATGATAATTAAAGACTAAGTAAAAATGCAAGTAATGGAATTAGACACAAGTAAATAAATGCTAGACGCAGTATGAGAAGATAGCACTTGAGAACGCAAGGGATCCTCCGAGTTCTATTTCATAACCTATTCTGTTTAAGGGTCAAATTGGTCAATTTACATTGGTCGGGATTCAATAATCCTTGTACCCCCATCAGGGTGGACTACAAGGCTATTCTAGAGTGTCACTAGTCCCGTCAGGGTAAATATGATCCACTTTCGAATGATTAAGCTAAATTACCTCATTGGCCATTAAATTAACTAAGCTCGTCAAAGTCAAATAGTTTATATTTTATATTCTGTAATTATTTCTGTACCTAAACCCCCCGTCAAGGTGATCCAATCGCCACTAATTGGAATAGCCTAGATACTAAACCCTATTATTAATTGATCAGGTCAATAATAGTAAATAAGCACAAATTAAAGAAAAATGTAAAAGACCCAATTCGATTTAATTAACAGAAACCCAAATTCTGGACATGAAATTCAATAGAATTGGGATTCACCCATAAAGCATTCTCAAGCACTTAATTAAATTAGCTCATACTAATGCGAAAAACTAAATTAAAACAGAAAGAATTCATGTTCTTCAATTACAGAAATAAAAGATAGAACCTAATTAGGAATTGGGGTTGGCTGTGATTTGGAGATATAGACCGTCTCCAGCTCTGTAGCTTTCTCCTTTTCCTTGCTGCTGACTTTCTCTCTGGACACTCTCTTCTAAGGATGAATTAAATTGAAGAATAAAATGAGAGGTACTGAATAACGAGGTCTAAAGGCCTATTTATAATGATAAAATCGGATTAGGGCTTTTACCTAAGGACTAAGTGAAAATTAGAAAAGCCCAAGTCCACTAATTAAGCCCAAATCTCGTAACTGATGCACCACCTTCACTAAAACAGCTCTAGCCGATTCGTTATAACTTCGATTGACCTGAAATCACTTGCTAAATTTCCGTAACTCGATAAGGAACATAATCTCTTCAAAGGTCAGCGGCTAAATCAACTTGTAAGTGCCTCGAAATCAGCAATCTTTGGCCTATTTCCAGATTTGCAGCTTCAAAATCTAATTCTTTTCGGGATTTATCTTCAAGATTTGACTCCATATCACGATCTTTGAATTTATTCTCGTGTTCCTCTTTTAGCTAATATTCAAAACCTACAAACTTTTCACTAAAATACACAAGATTACGCGCAAAATTTTAATAAATCAAAAATACTAGAAATAAAAGAGGAAATTCGGATTATTGCATATTTAGCCCAAAAGTCTATCAAATTAATCAAATAAACACAAAAAATGATGTCTCCCAAGGGCATAAAATTAGAACATTTAGGGAGACATCAAATATTAATTCAAATTATTATTGTAATGAATTAATCGTTAAGATATATTTCTAGGAAGTCCTTATGTAGTTGAAAGCACATATTGAGATACGTCAGATTCCCTTCCTTATGTTATTTTACGATATTGTGTTATCGGTATTTATTTAACTTATATATTTTGAGATGTTGGAGAATATTACTATATCTTGTGAAATGCATATAGCTATGTATAAGACCAATACGTGTTCTGTGATCATCAGGGTTGCGACACCTATCCCACATGTGAAATTGTTAAGGTACTGAGGTAGTACGGATTGCGTTGTGCCGTAGGTGGAAAGATCCATTACGGGTGTGTGGCGGGGCCTATATGTTGCCCAGTGGTCTGAGATGGCAGGAGGAGGCGATGGTACTAAGGGTCGTGTACCGAGGCACTAGTGAGTGCGGAATATTAATCATCGCAGCTCTAAATAGTGCGTGTGCATAATCATTTACATTCGAGACTATAGATGGCCAGTTACTAAACGATATTATGTCATACATGCATTTAACTTATTCCAATTAGTGGCGATTGGATCACCTTGACGGGGGGTCTAGGTACAAAACTAATTAATGAAAGTAGGATATAAGTTATTTGACCTTGACAGGCTTAATTAATCTTACGGCCAATTGGGTAGTTAGACTTGAACCATTCGAAGGTGGACTATATTCACACTGACGGGGTTTGTAGCACCTGAGAAAAGCTCCTTAGTCCACCCTGACGGGGGTAAGGAGATAATTGAATCCCGACCAATAGTAATTACCGAATTTGTCCCTTAAACAATACATGGAATGGATAGGTTTAGGTGAAATCCTAGCGTTACTCGAGTACTATCTCTTATATCTTGCGTCCAACTCATTTTACTTGCGTCTAGCTTTACATTTACATTAATTTAGTCTTTTTAATTATTGTCTTAGTTTTTAGAAAACCAACCAAACAAATCTTATAATCATTTACTTGCTTTTCATGCAATTAAACACTACTTGATAAGCATTAGAGTCAACCAATCCGTCCTGAGAACGAATCTGTTTATCACTATTATTACTTGGAACAACCGTACACTTGCGGTTGTGGTTCTCTTACTTATTGCATTTATTTTAGAACACACTAAGGACCACCAGTGTACTCATAAAACTATAAAACTATAAGATTTTAAAACAATGAGTTTTTTTCTTTAAAAGACCGATAAGGTTAATTATCCCTAAAAAAGCATAAACTAATGGGTCTAACAGAGAAGTAAAGAATTAACCGACACAACTACATTCAATTGGAAATAACCATATTAAGATCCAAACAGCAGAATTGGAGACTGAAATTTAGAGTCGAAGAAACATTAACATACCAGAATGATTCCTCAAAATTGTACTAGATTGGGGAAAAGTTGGATGAAATAAAAACATCATCACTTTGTACATTATGCTCAAACCATGAAATATATGGAAAGCCAGAATGGCTAGATATCATGAAGGAAAGAGTTTCAACATCTATCAAATGAAAAAATTATACGAAGAAGACTGGAGCACTTAAAGAGATGAACAAAATAATGAATCAAGATCTAATGGAGAAAAATGTGGCCAAATTCCGGTTGATGAAGTCGAAGTTGGGTTTTTTTGTGATACATTTTATATTAATTGGAATAAATATGCCGGAATATCCATCGTTAAAAAAGAGCACATTAATAAAATACAAGAACAATACATAGAAACCATATATTGTAAAAACATCAGAAAATGAGAGGTCATGTTTATACTTAAAGCAACTATAGAAATCATGGTATATGGAGATAGACGTACAAGCATAATGTTAGACAATACTAGATTAATCCGAGAGAGTAATGGGTCGTCAGGGTCTCCACGCAAGCGAGTTCGATAGTCTAATTTATGAAGGATATGGATGAATTAGCACCCAATATCACACACCGACATATTCTAAGAAAGAAGAATAGCTTGGCAAATCATATGGCCAAACTTCTTATACACGTGTTTTAATTCTTAGAGACATTAGTGATAAAATAAATCTTACTTATGACTTTTCAAAAACTGGAATAGGATAACTTTTGTAAATTCTAGATCTAGTCGTAGTATTCTTTAGGGCTGCACACGGGTCGGTTAACCGACCCGAAGTGCCAAACCCTAAACCCAACCTTAGGTGCACGAGTTTTGAATATTCATACCTAAACCCTATATATTTTTTTAAAAATCTTTGCGAGTTGGGTTAGCGCGGGTAGGGTCGGATTCGGGTTTGGTCAACATAAAGTCAAACGCTATTAAAAATTTAAATTTAAACAAAAAAAACAATAAATAGAAAGTTTCCAAACTGTAGAAATTAAAATAACTTTATTCAATGATAATTATTTCTTACATAAAGATCCTATATATATAGGATACACATGAATAACTTGGAAAATAAGTTTCCATGTGTAAGGAAATAATTAGGGAACAAGTTTCATAGAAAAGGAAATAACTTGGAGACTAATATATTCTAATCTATAATATAGAAAATAATATTTAAGGAAATTAATAATTAAGGTATATTTCAACACTCCCCCTCAAGCTGGATCGTATATATTGAGCATTTCCAGCTTGTCAATCAAGCAATCGAACTGTTGACTTTGAAGACCTTTTGTAAAGATATCTGCTACCTGTTGTTTCGTAGGAATATATGGAATACATAAGGCTCCTTCATCTATCTTTTCTTTAATAAAAAGTCTATCCACCTCAACATGTTTCATTCTGTCATGTTGTACTGGATTGTGAGAGATGTTAATAGCTGCCTTGTTATCTGAGTATAACTTCATAGGTTGGTTGCAAATAATTTTCAGTTCACCTAGTAGACGTGTTATCCATAAAAGCTCACATATTCCTTGTGCAATAGCTCGAAACTCAGCTTCAGCACTGCTTCTAGCCACGACATTTTGTTATTTGCTTCTCCAAGTCACTAAATTTCCTCCTACGAAGGTGCAATATCCCGACGTAGATCTTCTGTCATCTATATTTTCAGCCCAATCAGCGTCAGTAAATGCTTCGACCCACAAATTATCACATTTCTTGAACAGTAATCCCTTTCTTGGAGTCCTTTTAAGATATCTAAGAACTCTATAAGCTGCATTCAAGTGCTCTTCACGAGGTGAGTGCATAAATCAACTCACAACACTTACTGCAAAAGAAATATCTGGCCGAGTATGTGATAAATAAATCAATCTTCCAACTAATCGTTGATATTGTCCTTTATCAACCTCCACACCAACATTTGACCTTAACTTGTTACTAGCATCTATGGGTGTTTCAGCTGGCTTGCACCCCAACATACCTGTTTCACTAAGAAGATCTAGAATATACTTTCTTTGTGTCACCAAAATTCCTTCTTTAGTTCTAGCAACCTCCATACCTAAAAAATATCTCAAAGACCCAAGGTCTTTGATTTCAAATTCTTTAGCCAGAAAAACCTTTAGATTTTCTTGTTCCACACGATCATCACCTGTTAAGATAATATCATCTACATACACAATAAGTATAGAGAGTTTTCTATCCTTAGAGTGTTTAAAGAACATAGTGTGATCTGCTTTGCTTTGAATGTATCTGAAACTTTTTATAGCTTTCGTAAAACGTCCAAACCATGCTCTAGGAGATTGTTTAAGACCATAAAGTGATCTTTTGAGTTTACAAACTTTGTTTGTACCAAATAAAACTCCAAATCCAGGAGGTGGGTGCATATACACTTCCTCTTCCAATTCACCGTTAAGGAAAGCATTCTTGACATCTAATTGTTGTAATGGCCAATCCTTAGCAGCTGCGAGAGATAATAATATTCTGACACTATTCATTTTTGCAACCGGAGCAAACGTCTCCTGATAATCTATTCCATATGTTTGAGTATATCCTTTTGCCACTAATCTTGCTTTATACCTCTCTATTGATCCATCACTATTATATTTTACTGTAAACACCCATTTACAACCAACTGGAATTTTTCCTTTAGGAAGGAACACAAGTTCCCAAGTCTGGTTTTTCTCCAAAGCTTTCATTTCTTCAAAAACAGCCTTTTTCCATTCAGGAACAACAAGAGCTTCTTGTATAGAATTGGGAATTTCTATTTTTGATAAGTTAGAAACAAAGGCTTGAAGATTTGAGGATAATCTATGATAGGAGACATACTGAGATATAGGATGATTGGTGCATGATCTAGTGCCTTTTCTATGAGCTATAGGAATATCAAGGTCTTGAAAATCAATAGACTCTGGAGATAGAGAAGACTCTGAATTACTTGATATAGTCGGGGTCGAATCTTAACTGTCTAGTCGTGGTTGTTGCTCCACATCTTGTCGTTTATGTCTCCTTGTATAGACAAGTAACTCTTTGTTTTTCTCCAATGGTAAATCTATATTTTGTTTGTCATTGGATTTTTCATCACCAGGCCCGATAACTTCATTTTGAGGATAAAATTCTTCATTAGGACTATTATCTTGGGATGGAGTGATTATTTATGGATAAGAAACAGAAGACATAGGTAGCACATCAATTTTTTCCAAAAAACTTTCTTCATCCACTTGGTTTTGATTCTCCCCCTGAAGAGAAGTTTGGGGAAAAAATGACTGATCTTCGAAAAAAGTAACATCCATACTCACATACAAGCGGTTGGTTGTAGGGTCAAAACACTTGTACCCTTTTTGAGTAGACGAATATCCAAGAAATACACATTTACGGGCTCGAGGATCAAGTTTGCTACGATTATGACTATGAATTTGAACAAATACTACACAACCAAACACTTTAGGTTCGAGAGTATTGTAAAATTGAACATGAGGATAGAAATCTAAGAGAATATTAAGAGGCTTTTTAAACTGACATACCCGAGATGGCATACGATTGATGAGATAGGTTGCAGTGAGAATAGCGTCTCCCCAAAATCTTTTAGGAACTCCTTTAGTAAACATAATTGTCCGAGCTACGTCTAAGAGATGTCTATTCTTTCGTTCAGCAACACCGTTTTGTTGGGGTGTGTCAACACATGTTGATTGATGTATAATACCCTTTTCTATAATAAACTTCCCGAGTATGGAATTAAAGTACTCTTTGCCATTATCAGTTCTTAAGACCTGAATTTTAGCATTAAATTGAGTCTCTATCATCGCATAAAATCTCTGAAACATCACAGCAGCTTCTGATTTCTCCTTTAAAAGATATACCCAACAAACACGAGTATGATCATCAATAAATGTGATAAACCACCGACTACCCGTTATATTATTTACTACTCTTGATGGTCCCCAAATGTCACTATGTATGAGAGAAAATGGTTTAGATTGTTTATGTGGTTTTGAAGGAAAAGAGGAACGGTGATGTTTAGCAAGTTGACAAATTTCACATTGGAAAAGAGAAGGGTTTTTATTTTTAAAAACCGATGGATATAACTTACTCAAATATACGAAATTAGGATGTCCCAGTCTATAGTGCCATAACATTATTTCATCTTTAGTAAAGAGGGAAAATAGACCCGTTGAAATTTGTGTTTGTCTGATCAAGGGAACATTTCCTTCAAAGTAGTAGAGTTGATCAACCTCTCTAGCACTGCCAATTATCTTTCCCGAACTAATATCTTGAAACTCACATCGAGATTGAGTAAATTTAGCTACACAATTTGAGTCTTGAGTGAGTTTACTAATGGACAAGAGGTTACATGATAACTTTGGAACATGAAGAACGGATTGTAGAGTTAGATTCGTAGAAAGAACAATAGAACCTTTACCAGCGACTGGAGAGAACGACCCATCTGCGATACGAACTCTAAGATTACCAGGACAAGGTGTGTAAGATGAGAATAAATGAGAAAGACTCGTCATGTGATCACTAGCGCCTGAATCAATTATCCATAATTCGTTTTTTGAAGAAGTATGTAAAGAAGAAGAAAAATCACCTTTTTGAACAAGCGAATTAGCCAAATATGTGTTAGGAATAAATTCAGATAAATTTAGTAACTGGTTCAGATACTCTAATTGTTCCTTGCTGAATGGAGATGTTTTGGAGATATTAGATCGATTCTGAGTAGTTACTTGCATATTTGTTCCATATTCATCGAAATAAGTGAATGATTCAAAATTCTCATGTATAGACATAATAAAAAAAATAACCGACAATGAAGATCGGCGTAAATTTTTTAAAAGAAACACCAAAGAGGTGTATAACGGCAATTAAGGCCGCGAAAAAAAAAATTAAGAACAAGGATTTAAAACCTTAAGCTCTGATACCATGTAGAAATTAAAATAACTTTATTCAATGATAATTATTTCTTACATAAAGATCCTATATATATAGGATACACATGAATAACTTGGAAAATAAGTTTATATGTGTAAGGAAATAATTAGGGAACGAGTTTCATAGAAAAGGAAATAACTTGGAGACTAATATATTCTAATCTATAATATAGAAAATAATATTTAAGAAAATTAATAATTAAGGTATATTTCAACACAAACTAAAAAGTTACTATATATAGTAACTTGCAAAATAGTAAGTGCCTGAAATCATAATTTGCACTTTCCCACTATTGTATCATACAACTTTCAATAACCAAATAATACAACTCCGGTTACAAAATAATACAACTTCCAAATAAAAATTAATACAAATTACATAACTCTGCAACCTTTATTGTGCAAAATAGAGAAATTGTACATCAGTGGGTGCAAATCCATCTTATTTCCTGTAAAATTTCAACATAGAGGAGAAGAAATAATTAAGTAGTTGGCCTCAGATTATGTCTCGTCATCGGCATAACATTTGGTCTCGGATTTTGTTTCTTCATCGGCTGTATAAAGTTAGGGACCACTTAGGGACAAGGGACAAGTGACAGATTTTAACAAATAAACTGTAAAATTTAACAAATACCAATATGTTGCCATCTCAACAAATACTTCTTCATACTAGTAAGTAATAATAATGGAAAGAAGTGGAGTTGCAAACATATAGTACATGGGCGAGTTGTTTAGAACTTGTAACTTGTAAGTTTGGATTGTAAGATCAGTCTTATTCTCCATTATAAATCTATTTTCTGCAAACAACACAAAAAACTCATGTTAGTAAACAACTATTTTATGATTTGATTAAATGTTTGAAAAGTAATTTGTAATGTGTAAATGACCTAAGCAAATCGGCGAATTCAAGTAAGAATTCACTGAATTCTTACTTAATTTATTGATTTGATTAAGTCTTTTATATACAAAGAAGTTGAAAGCTTTAAATCACATGAAAACAAAACAATAAATTAAAGTAATCAGATAAGGTTTTTAAAACTTTTCCTTTGTATTTATAAAACTGTTATGAAATGAACATTAAACACTACAGATTTAAGATAGGGAATTACTTGTAAATGGAGTAACAAAGCAAGATTTAAGCAACCAAATCCATTACAGGTCCAATAATCAAATTAGCGAAACCATGCAAGTAAACAAGGAAAACAATTCACTAGCCCATATTCATAAATCATACGAAAGTTTAAGTGGACTAATTTTCGATCACACTTAACTCATACAAGATAAAACAACCCGTTAGAAAAAGAAAGTAAGTAATAAACATATGAACATTCAACATTGATTACTACCCGGTTTTAACATAATTGACATAAATTGAATTAGAATACAAATTAAGATATAATATTTATACCTATACAAGAAGATGTCATTAACCATGGACAAGGGAACAAGCCCTCAAGAAATAATGCGGTTGCGGCCTGGAAAAAAATCTAAACTTTACACTATAATTAATAAATTCATATTGATAAATTCATGTTCCATTTCAAAATCGTTCTTATAAATTATCACACTTTTACACAGAGAACATAATCATTGTTAAATCAAACAGTTTGTTTTTCAGAAAATAATTAAAAAATAAGAAATAAACCCTAATCTAATATATCTACAGTTTACACATGTAATCAATTAAATAACCATCAAAGTTCAAAAAGTTAGAGTTTAGAACATATCTTAAAGGATTAACCATGGTAACTGGTAAGAACTAAGAACATCAGCCAGAACATTGGAAGCTCATAAATGCAGAGTCGTAAACTATATCTATGTCATTTTACTAGAAGAACATCGAGATAGATTAGACACAATTGAGAGCAAGAGGCTAGGGTTTTCAGTTGTATCGAGAAAGAAAAAGAGATGAGGTAGTGGATAATGACTAGTGAAAATGAGAATGAGGCGTGCCAGGAGTATTGAAGAGATATGGTTTCACAGACAAAAAAAAATATTTTAAAACCCTATAGGGTCAACGGGTAGGCGGGTAAGGATTTTTTAGGGTCGAGTAGGATCGAGTTTGCGGGTTTTGTGTTTCATTTAAACAACTCTAATGAATACACATAAATTGATGGGCTTGCTTGACTGTCCCAATCGTTTTATTTATAAAATTGTCTAGCTCGCTTTTTATTGTCTTTGTATTGATGATGATCTTATTTATGTATTTTTAGAAGTTTAATCTAATTTAGACAAATTTAATTATATTTTAAGAAAATTTATTTAATTTCCAAAAAATTTAAAAATAATACTAAAACCCTAGTTTATTAACGTAAAAACTTACCCCTAAACTTAAATCGAAAAAAAAAAAAACCTAATTAATCTCTATAAATTATACGAAAATTTATTAACATAAGTCGCAACAGAGTAAGAAAACATTAGCGCATCACTATTCATCAATATTATCATCGGCTACACTAAACAGGTACCAAGGGCTTTGTCAATTAGTTAGTTAAGCAGGATTTTCTTTTAAATTTTAATCTTGTTATACTTTTATATGTTTTTACACTAATTTGTGATAGAATTAGCATATAGCAGACTTTTCTAGTTACAGAAGAATAGAAGCTCGAGAAAGGAGTGGCCAATAGATTCTGGTATTTAATCAAATTTTCTTGCTAAGGTAACTTGTTTGTTTTAGATTAGTATAGATCATAGATTTGTATTAGAAAAGTAGCTTAGAATTGTTAATATCTCATGCTGCAATTTTAGCGCCTAACTCAGTTATCACTTTGTTTATTTTCAGTTATATATTTTATTTTCAAAATTTAAATTTTTGCAGCGATACTAATAGATAGTTCTTTCGCATAGATGAAAAATATGGACCTTGGTGGAACTGGAATGAATGTACCTGATGATGTAATTGTTGATATCTTGAACCGATTGCCTATAAAATATGTACTAAGATTTAAATGTGTTTGCAAGTCATGGTTAATGATTACCCAGCAAAAGTTTTTCATTGAGAAGCATCCGAGTAGGACCCAAATTGTTTATATATACGAACAAAAATATGATGCTAAATATTTTTACGAAGATTACCTCAATGGCTTAGTGCTGGAGACAAATTTAGAAACTCGTCTGCTTCGCGTAAGAAACCCAGCCACTAAGCAAGTACTTCAAGTACCATCAGCAGTTCTTAAGAAATCCTTTAGATACATGATTGGTTTTGATCCATCAACTAGTATGTACAAGTTGATTCATTTTTACTTCAAGGAAGGAAGAGATGGTAATACAAGTGTTCGTATGTTAACTATTGGAAGTGATGATGATCATGCTTGGAGATACCTTGATCATGTTAATCTATTTTGGTGTAAGGGGAGAACAGCACGTCATATATACCACAACGATATTAGTTACACTGCAACTTATTCTTTTGAAGAATTAGAGAAAACAGATATACTTAGATTACCCATGGATGGGAAGAGCTCCATGAACATCAAGGTCCCTCAGAATTTTAAAACGGTTCGAGGAATTAAATTTAAAACTGGATTACAGATGTTTATTTTGGGTGATGAGAAGCTGTCACTTGGGTTCATAATAGGACATAACCTCCATGTGTGGGTGTTGGAGAATTACAAGAAACACATTTGGTCAGAGAAAAAGATTATTCCTCTGGATTTTATGAAGGATTATCCACATGTGGATTATATTACTGTGCAGCCATCGCCAAATTTGGGTAAACTACGTGCTACTATCGATAATCATTATGTGGAATATGATGTTCACTCCAAAACATATATATGCTTAGCCGAGGTACCTCCAGGCGAATGCTTCGTGTATAAGTTAACTCCTTCTCTTGTATCCCTAAAAGGAATGAGTCCAGAAAAGAAGATTCTATCCCATGCATTACATGTTTTATCTCTCTATAATTGAATATATTTATGATTGATTATATTTTTTTTTATTTTTCTCTTTCTGACATTGTTGTAGTAACAAGTATCAATTCATGTGCTAAAAATATCAAGTAACACCTCCTGGTTTTGTGATACCCGATGCAAAAACTATTTTTAAAAGTTTGACGGGTCCTTTTTATAAGTAATAGAAGTTGAGGGATAAATTTTTTTTTTTAATTGAAATACTAAGGTAAAAATGGAATTATACAAAATCTCATATATATATATATATATACTTTCTCTCTGTCCACTTTTGTTTTGTCTATCTTTTTGGTGTATAAGATACTTTTTTTAATCCTTATCGTATTAAGAAAACTTGGAGGTATGTTGATACATATTTTTGTATGTGTATATTATATGTGTCTTATAGGTGTGTAATTAATTGAGAAGAAAAATAAGACATAAAATAGATATGTATACTGTGTAGGGGTGTGTTTAGAGGTTTTAATTAGTTTTGTTGGTTTAACTAGAATTCTATTGGAACAGAAATTATATGTGTGAGTTCTTATTATATTAAGGACGATGTAGTTTTAGATGTTTGACAAAACAAAGTGGACGGTAAGTGGTAGTAATGGATATAGATGTAATTGTGATAAAGATACTCAAATTTAAATGAGTTTTGCTATTGGTCATGAATGATAATAAAGAAGTGAAAGGAGAATATAATTGTTAAGCTTAATAGATGGGTATTAAAGAAAAATAGATATAGCTTACTCTTAAGAATTGGGTATGTAATGGAATTGTAGTCCAACTTGAAAAAGCATGAGAAGGAAAATAGATAATTAAATTAAATATAAAATTAAATATCTAGAGTTCACATTAGACGGCATTCAAATATCCATTTAACCCCGTCCAAAAAAAAAAAAAAAAAAATATCCATTTAACTCATGGTTTAGAAGATTATCTTTTCTTAGTAAAGACACCTATTAGTTGACCCTAGAAATAACCAAAACAAGACGTAAAAATGCAATATAGCAAATACTAGGAAAAAATCACTCACTTAGGCCCAATAAACTCCCAAACAATGTCTCGTGAATGATTTAATTCATCACAAAAATAGAGATAACAAGACCCCAACTCAAAGTTTTGTCGTCCCAACAAAATATAAAGAATATAGAATTTAGAAGGAAGGGTCTAAGTCCAATAAATAAAAAAAGAAAATAGAAAAGTAATAAACAACCCAAAAAGACTGATTTTAACAACATATAGCAAACTTTCTTAGTTACTGGTTTGTTTTAGATGATTATTGGTCATCTAGAGCCTAATTTTTGCAAGAAATACTAACAGATTTATATCTGTAATTTACTAGTCATAGATGAAAAATATGGACCTTGCTAAACTGTAATTTTTCAAGATAATGATTTACTCAGCAAAAGTTTTTCATCGAGAAGCATCTAACATGGAGCCAAGAATATTCCAGATCCGTTTAGTAATACTGTGCAGTCATCACCAAATTTGGGTAAACTACGTGTTACTCTAGATAATCATTATACAAATATACCAAGCAACATAGCAAGGTTTAAGATAAGATAAACAAAATATAATAATAAATCATAAACAAATAAGTAAGTAACTTGTATTCAAGTTACTAACAAAACATAAACATAGCAAAGTAGGTTTAAGATAAAACATAAAACAACAATATTAAAGGTTAATTACAACCATTTAAGTAAGTTTAAGTAACTTGTATTCAAGTTAGTAACTAAACATAAACATAGCAAGGTAGGTTTAAGATAAAAGAACAATATTAAAGGACTAAACTGTAACATTTGAACACAAATTACATTTAATCAGTCTCATTATACGTAAAATTCCAGACACTAAAGGGAACACAAATTCGTAACAGCCTCTCAAACATAACCTCTTCTCCAGTCACTAAATGGAATACAAAGCACACACTAAGACCAACAATATTCATCATCACTTTCTTCACCTTCTTCAGAAGAAGACGAATCCTGGATACAAGAATTTTGTTATTTGGACCTTTATCTTTAATCATGTAACATAATCAAAAGAACAAAAGGGACTAAACTGTCATTTGAACAGAAGAAAGGACTAAACTGTAACATTTGAACAAAAGAAAGTACTAAACTGTCATTGAACCAAAAAAGGAATTAAACTATCATTTGAACACAAAAAAGGGACTAAACTGTCAAAAGTATGAAAGAAACTGTTTTATTTTTCTTCATAATTAAACCAAGGGACTAAACTGTAAAACGCTCCTTTGCTAACTTAATAAATAAAACTAGTACTAAGATATAAGATTTTACCTCACCAAATGGATTAACAAATACATCACGATCAGACTCCACCTGAAAAAAAGAATCATAGAATTAAATGAACATAATTAAACTAATTAATCATAGCATTTCTCTTTAAAAAAAATAAAAAAACAGCTACACCAGTACCTCAGATCGAGAAGTTGTGTTTACAATTTCAACACTGTTACTACCTTTGCAACCCTTGCAAAACAGTAAATCACCTAAATCACCTAGTAACTCACCCAAATCATACCAACTTGAAGTTACCATCCCATGACCTTCTCGCACACTTGGTGCGTTAGCAACTTGTAACTCACGTTTTTCTCTTTTAAGAGACTTTATTTCCTATTAACAAAAACTATTAATGCATAACAACACAAAAAATACAAAAAATTTACTCACTTTCTCAAAATGTTTAACAAGAGACATTTTCTCTGCTTCCAGTTTATCCTTTTCTTCAACGAGTTTTGTAATTTCCTGTTACATAATCATAAAATAACCATTTGTCACACCATATAAACATATATATATATATTATAATTTAAAACTAACCGCTATTAAAGAATCATATTGTTTATTATAATACACGTTATCACTTGTGATCTCTATTTGCAGGTCAGCTTTATCTTTCCTTAGTGTTTTCCTATCCTGTTACATAGTAATGCAAAATTAAACAATTGAAAAATTATATAAAAAATACAATTATCAACTTACTGATTTTAAACTCTTGAAAAGTGAAAAATCCAATTGCAACTTTCCATTCTTTTCTTCAAGTTTCTTCGAAACCTGTTCAATAATAATAACAAAATAAAAAAATGAAAAAAAATATTCAAAAATTAATTACCTCTCTTGATCTCTGTAACAGAGAATTGTGTAATCTGCTTTGTTTCTTAATATCATGTTTCAACACTTTAATTTCATCTTTATACTGATACAATTTCTGAACTAAACTTATCTTCTCCTGTTCACAAAAATCAATTGACAAAAATCAAACAATTGAATGACAAAAAATAAAAATATATTAATCACTTACTAGATTTGCTTTCTTTTGCGCCTTTGCTAAATCTTTATACCTCTCATCACTAAGTATATCAAACGATACCATCACACGCTCTACACTTACTAAATCCAATTGTGCACAACGATTGCAATCACACAATTTGTTTCGATTCATGGTTATTTTTAACATCTCTTCAGTAACTCCTCCCATTATTAAAGCCTATAATGAAAATATATGACAAAACATTAATTACAGAAATGTCAATTAATTAAAATACAATTATACCTTAAAAGCTGCTAAACTGTTCACAAATACCGGCAATACAACATCACAGACTAAAATTGTTGAATCGTCAGTTGTATTGACTCTAAAAGATATCCTAACTTCTCGAATTCTCGTTACTTTATGCTGTTTATCAAGGTGTAATTCAAAACCTTTATAGAACAACGTGCCTCTTCTAGAAGACACCTGATCTATGATTTCACTGATTAATCTCCTCTGGAAAATTACAAAACGTTATATAATTATCAATATGTATAATTACATACAATTTTATGATTACCTTGAAATGAGTAACATAACTACGTTCAGAAAAACCATCTACACGAAGCCTAGACATCGAGAATCCATAACACATACGATCACGCTGCTCCTGAGTTGGTCGATATTCCATCTAATCCTAATAGATACAAGTACAGAGAACGTGTACAGTTAAATTTTAATTGACTTGCTACATATAATGTGATTATCAAAATAATCAAATCAAAAACAATTATAAATTAACGAGATCGAAAATATACAAATAACTAAAATTAAATGTACAATTGAATTATTATACATGTTACAAACTAACACAATTGAATTTGTAGATAAAAACATTTTTCTGAGAATGCAATTATCGAAATAAACAAGTCAATATAGTTATTGACACAATTAATATACAAAGTATTAAAATCAACACAATTCGATTGCTGTACAGCCTAATTAAGTTGATTAGTTCCGCAAATAGAAGGTCAAATGGACGGAGACACTATTTTTGAAATTCAATTACATAAAATCTAAAATTGAATTGAATATAACGATCATTAATTAAAAAATTCATACACGATAGCATACCAGTAGTTGAGCAGAAGCAGTGTCGAAGTTGAACAAAAGCTGTGTCGTCTCGTGGAAGAGAAGAAATGTCGTGGAAGAGAAGAAATGTTGTAGTAGTAAGCAGAATTGAAAGAATTGAAATGAGGGGGAAAATAGCTTTATTTATAGAAAAAAATAGAGGCGAAATAAAATTTCTTCTAAAAAGTAAACACACATTGGGCCGATACCGTAAAAGAAATAAAAACATATAGGGCCTGGCCCAAGTATTGGCTCGATCCGAGTCGGGTCGAATCGCAACCGGGGACGGGTCGGATTGTAACCGGAATCGTATCATGATTGTAATCATATCCTCGGCTTCAAAATAAAAGAATTTGTTAAAAAACACCTAAAATAATTAAAATACAGCAGATCTACCTATACATCTATACGATCACATAGATATTAAAAAAATCAGATCTGGCATCGACTATACCAATATGTATATATTTTAAAAAAATCATAGAAAAATTATAGATCTAAATATATAGTAAGAGAGAAAAAAGTTAAATTTATTGAGTAAAACTGATCTTTATCAAAATGCCATGTATGACATACCCATTAAAACATGAACTCGAATTTGATTGTTACAAAGACTTTTTCGAAAAAGAAAAATGAAGAAGATAAGCAAGCGAGAGGAGTTGACCAAGAAAATGTTAACAGTGGAAGACTATGTAAGTTAAAAGATGTTGTCTGAAAATGTCTTGTTATATAGTCGAAATAGCGGGTCGGTTTGTATATCCACGGACCAAACTAATGACCACAATCAAATCTGATTTTCTATAGGTTGGGAGTAAATCCATTTTGTTAATAATTGGGAGTAAATTACTCCATTGATCAATTTGTTATATTTGTTATAATTGGAAGTAATACTTTACTTACCATTTCAATAGGGCTCCATATAATTGGGAATTTGGATTCCCTAATTCTTGCTATTTTTTAATACATATGAGGTGACTAACTTCCTTAGCCATACTTAAGATTCTTAAAATAAATAGGAAATGGTTATTTTTAAAATTGTTAAAAGAAATAATATATATGTTACTAAAATTATAAATAGTTTAAAAAATTAACTTTCATTTGAATATTAAAAAGGATTTTAATATATTTATAAATATATAATTGAAAAATTTCATATAAACTTAAAATAAAATTAATTAACTATAATAGGAAAAGTATTTTTCATTTAATTTGATTCTATATTTTGTAGAGGATTATATTTTGAACGAAAAATAAAAATTCAATAGACACTATTTAATACATTTCTAAGATTTTAAAATTTTAATATTCTTAAAAAATAAGTAATAATTTTTTTTGATAATTATAGTTATTTAGAAACAATAATTATAATCATAATTTGAATATTAAAAACAACTTATAATATTTTTATTAAGATATACAAATAACAAATTTTTATAAAAATAAATTATTAAAATAAAGTTTGAATATAAAATTATATAATTAGGAAGCTGGCAAAGCAAAACTGTTATAGAGAGTTAATATTTGAGAAAAAATAGTTATTTGATTCTTGTTTCTAGCTTAAAAAAATTAGGAGTTGTTGGACCTAACCAAAGGGTCAGCTTTTTTTTCTTTTTTTTCATCATGTAAAATGGCAATGGTTAGGGTTTAAAATCGAAATCGATGGAAATCTGAACATATTAAATATCAATTAGGTAACCGTTGATAACATTATTAGGTTCTACTTTTGAAAAGTATAACTAATGGTTAAATCCATTAGGTTATGGTTTTATATAATAATAAAATCGAATTACCAAACACCCATTTACTATCATATATTTTTATATTATAATAATATATATTAAAAGTATATCATATTTCAACACGAAAATCCAAATATTAGATTTAACGGAAAAAATAACAAATACGCTATTAATTAAAGATCGACATAATATTTTATATATTTTGAAAAAAATTCTTATATGTGTGATGTTGTTTAATGAATTTTCATTGTATTTAGACAGTTATAATTTAATTACTGTTAAAATTCAAAAAATAATCGTTAGAAAAACAAATCCCAATGGCTCGATTAAGATTTTGAAAAGTAAATCTGATGGTTAAATCTGTTAGGAAATGGTTTTTGTAAATTGAATGGTTATGGAGATGGTATTTTATAATTTTGCGGATATCTAGTCCATTGTCATCCCTAATCATGTTTGTGGTTATTTATATGGGCAATTGATTTTATAAGGTCTAAGAAGGGGTCGACTGATGTCTCGTCTTTTGTAATAAAATAATTTAGTCACAAGACATCTTTTTAGGAGAATTTAAGACTTAGTTGAGGGATTTTTTCCCGTTATCTAATGTTTTACATTATCTTGCTTAGGACACTCCTAGACGATGATAAAAAGTGAAGAAAAACCATCCCTTATTTATGGCGAAAGAGGAAGATTCGATTACTTTTAGAAAGTAAAAGCATGTGTCGGCCAGATTTGGAAAGTGAATTATTTGAGATGTCACATGAAACTGACAAGGATTATGGAGGATACCTTCCATATATAGATAGTATTTGAAGTCAGTAATGCGTAGGATTTGACGGTTCGCTATTTGGAGTTGAAATGAAGAAGTTATGCTAATTGTTGTTGTCGTGGTGCGAACTAGTCCCCTCTTGAGTTAAACCTTTTTGGGTTGGGTTTGGCCATTTAAAAAAAGGCCCACAACCCATAAAATGTTCTAGGACCTTTAAATACCAATAATTAGAATTAGAGAAGGGTCCTTAATCACTTTTACAAGAAGAGAACGTCTGGAAACAGAGAGAAGAAAAATATAACAAGGTTTTCACCATTTTGATGTCTCTATTTATATAATAGAATAATCTAGTCAAAAGACATCATTTTAGGGGTATATAGTGCTTATTTACGGGATTTTTACCCATTTATTTATGTTTTACACTTTCTTGTTTAGTTTTAGCTGTTTTGCTATTTTGGAACAGTGGAAAATGATTATAGATTAGACTAGGTGATGATAATATTCATTATATTTTGACTCTTTTTTGATAATAAAAGTATTTTCAAGTCACTTCTTACATCCCATCTCATTCATATATTACATATAACTAATTACAAATTTTACTATAAAATTTCTTAGCATTTATTAATCCTATGTATCATTTTATTAATAATAATTATTTTGTAATGAGATAGTGAGTTCTAGAAAATTTGAAGACCGTGAATGAAACTTTAAATCAAACCTCTTATAATAATAATGATGATATAAATTAGTTATAATATATTTATTTAAAAAAATCAAGAATTGTGGAAAGTGAATATGGATTAAACTGGGTAAAGACAATATTTATTATATATTGATTCTTTTTATGGATAATAAAAATATTTTCAAGTCACTTCTTACCTTCCAACTCATTCATATATATTTTTTAAATTATATGTTCAATTTATGACAGATTTAGATATAACTAATTACAAATACTATAAAATTTCTTAGCATTTATAACCCTATGTATCATTCTTTTTAATAATTATTATTTTAAAATATACCGATGTTTTATAAAATGATATAATTCATAATTACATTAAATAACTAGTAACATCAACATAGATAAATTAATGGTGAATTAATTGATAGTCAAACTCTTTTCAATACTATCTTTACAATTGTAAAGTTTAAATGGTTAACTATGGCAGAACCTATAACATGCTACACACACACAACCCCCCCCCCCCCCCCCAATCAACTTCATAAACTAATTGGGATCAAATACATTACCAAACGTTAAAACCTTTTTCCATGAGTACTCCTCGGATGCTAACTCTTTTTTTTTGTCAATTAGGATGCTAACTCTAGAGAACAGCTAAAACTGTTTTTTAGTTACATCAGTTATTGTCAACGAAAATTAATTTTCGACGTATCTTCTTCTCCAAAATGACCTGAAAATAAACCTCTGTAAAAACATAAAAAATCACTCAAATCATTCATCTCTTTGTCTAAAATTACTTTTCTTTTCCAAAATTCTTAGCCTCTATATGTCTTAATTATCCTTTTACATCTTTTGGGATCACATTTGTTGTTTTCATTTGGTTTCTTTCTCCAAATGTACATGCAATGGTTTCAAGATCTTTGTTTTGGTTTTTTGATCTTAAATTCCTACTTGAGTTGTGGTCCTCTAGCCATCGCAGCAAATTTATCACGATTGCAAGTCAATTGGGAAACTTTTTGTTATCTTCTCGTTTTGGGTTTCAAGCAGAAAGTAGGTCTAAAAGGTTATTTGGCGGATGTCTATCACTTTTCATCTTTTCTATCGCAATTATATTAATCACCTCAACAATTGGAAGGATATTAGCTATTCTTTTCTTGGAAGCAACACTTTGATTGACACAATCCTTCATCTTGAGTATTATAAACATAAAAAAAATCTGATTTCGATATCCAACAGCATGCTTCAGGTGATTTATGTGATCAATTCGTCTCCATCCTTTCTTATAAACTTCAAAAGCCGCAGGTTAGAATCTTTATCGATATTTTCCTACTGCTGCACGCTTCTTTTTGTGTTATTTTATACAAATACGCGACACTTGTCATTTTATCACTGCTACGCATGCAATAACTTTGTGTTCCAAAGCAACATTTGGCCTTCCATTCCTGCCTATTTATACGATGATGAGTTGCAGTTTACTTATCTTATAAACTCTTCTCTCACAATTACTTTCTGATCCATAACCATGTCCTCAAGCGATAATCACGCCTTACCTATCACAAAATTGAACAATGATACCATGGAGAAACTGGTTGTTCTTTCTCTGGGTACAAAAACTTCTGTTATTCGAAGCATTCCTATGGAATTCAGTTTTATAGCTAAGGTAATTCAGACAGGGTGTTCCCTCTTGTGGTGTTTAGGAAAGTTGTTCTTGATAACTGGGGTATTAAATGTCATATTATCTTTGAAGAAATAGGAGAAAATGTCTTCAAGCTTTACCTTAGACTCTGAAGATAGATCTAATCAATTGTATTCTATCAGGCCATGCCTTGCTCATACAATGCATGTGCTTATTTGTGCATGGAAAGGAGAAAAATTTGCAGAACTGGAGTTGGTTAACTCTCACGCCTGGGTTAGTATCTACGGGTTGGGAACTAATGTACCATCGGTGTTGTTGAAACACTTGGTAACTTCATCGGAGAGGTCAATGCAATTGAACATCCAATTGTTGACAACGATGAGCTTAAGTTAATTAGATTCATGGTAAAATTTGATATGAGAGAGCCACTTAAGACGGGAGTGTATATTGAACATCTTGAAGGTGTCGCCTGGGTAGCCTGTACTTATGAATGCATTGGACTTTACTGCTACAATTGTGGAAGACTAGGAGATAACAAAACTGCTTGTCAAATGAGTATGGTACGACCTCGGTGGAATGATAACACATCACACTATTTCAACTGGATTCGTGAAACATCCGTGAAGAGTGAAGATAATGTGATGCATGTCATAAGAATAATAGACAGATGGGGTGTTTTTGATAAAGTGGTTAGATTTTTTCCTTTCCGAAGGCAAGATCATGACAAGGATGACAAAGACAATGACAGCTTTCAAGGTGGAACGGGGCTCAACAATAACAGTTTTGATGTTGGCACAATCAAGATTAATGTACCATCATTAGCCATGAAAGACAGTGGTGAGGGTTCAAAGAAAGAAGGAAGTGAATCTGGGAAAAGAAAAAGAGAAAATACAGGCTTGTTAGAAGACATTATTGGCTATGCAAATCTGGAGAATGAATCTTGTGAAATATTTGTAAGTAATTTTCATGGTATATATAAGATTTTCAAGAAGAACTTGGTATTGGAGAGAAAAGCCTTGTGGTCAACAATGAGACGGTTAAGGAAGATCTTAATACGAGGGATATGTACATTGACATATTGTACAAGAAATTCACCATTGATGAGAAACATATAATGAACAAAATTGTGGAAGGCAAATGTAATGATACAGCTAGAAAGTGGGTAACTATCATTGAAACCAGTTGAAATAGATAACGAAGAACAAAGCGAAGAAATGATAATTTCTTGAATATTGCTCCTAGGTACGACTTTGGTGAATCTTTTGAACCTGTAGAAGTCACGTCAAACTCTCAATCAGTCCACCTGGGTAGACATACCAGACCAGATGATGAACCACCTCAAATGTGGCGTAACACAGCTAGGATGAGAGTACAAGGACATGCTCAACTCTTCTCATGGACTAATGAACACGAGAGGAAAATAGTTTTTTTCCTACGTGGAAGACCAGAAAATGGCTAAGAAGCGTCGTCGCGAGGAGTTTGATGTATTGGAGAAAAAAATTGGGGAAATCCAAGTGTTTATGGATGACCTTTATGCGAGTCTTCATGATGTTAGACACCAACTTATGTGAATAAAGGATTATACAAAAATGAAGGAAATCAAGGGATTTACGAAAGTTCGGGTCTCAAGAAATTATACTATTCTAAGGTTATTAAGTGTGGTGGACACTTCAGGAAGGAAAATGCTAGTGATTCAGAGACTGATGTTGATGCTAACTCCCGAGTTGTACCGGTGAAAAACGACATCGTTGCTGGACTGAAGGATGGAGGTCAATCCTCTAAGATGGTCGGTGTTGATGGATAATCTCATCGTGTGGAACTGTTAAGGCGCTAGGGCATCCTTGACGGAGAAAAGTCTTAAGTCCCCTATCTTTAAGTTTAATGCGTCTGTTGATTGTTTGCTCGAGTTGAAAGTTAGGAGGAAAGATGTTCTAAGTTGTACGCCTTTAAAATCTTTTAATAATGTGCATGTATTGGACCCCAAAGGCAGAGCTCTTAGGTCATACTAGTAGCCTGGAAGGATTGCGTCAATCTTCCAGTTGTCTATTCGTGTTTGTCTTTTGTATTTGTGAATGGATCTAGTATTTCTAGGTGGTATGTGATCTTTGTCTATGCTCCGAATGATATAACAGATAAGAAAAACTATGGAGTAATATTTCTACTTGGAAGGCTAATATCGCGGATCCCATTGTATTTATTGGTGACTTGAACAAAATTTCCAAATTCTTAGAAAAACAAGGTAAATGTTCTCCTAACCTTGATAGAATGATTCGTTTTAATGATTCATCAATGACAACTATTTAAGTGAAATCGTATATAAGGGTTGTTTTTTTACTTGGAATAACAAAAGATTGGGCGAGAATAATATTAAGGAAAAAATATAGTGTTTGGCTTCAGATAATTGGTACACTACTTTTTCTAATGCTATTATTAAAATACCGCCGGCTATCAGGTCGGATTGTAACCCGCTTATTGTACAAAAGGATGCTACAAAAGTAAGTAATAAGAAGTATTTCATGTTTGAGACGAGGCGGTCAGAAAACTTGGGATGTAGAGAAATAGTAAAAAATGTATGAGAATCGAATCTTAAAATTGAAAATGTCATTAATAAGTGAGATGTGTCTTGTTTAGCTCTGTCGGGAAAGAGTTAAAAAAATCTTTTTTGAACAAGAAAATAATCAATGAATTACAAGGTAAACTAGTAAAGCGCTAAAATGTCCCTAAATCAATTAGTTCTCAACAAGAGATTAGTGTAATTATGGAAAAAATTGAGACTAGATGGAATCAAGAGAAATCTTATTGAGCAGATCGAGCTAGGGATTTGTAGATTAAAAAAGGATACAAGAACACGAGTTACTTCTATAATTCTACTATTAGAAGAGAAATATTAATCGTATCTGCGCACTCAAAGATTACAAAAAAAATTGTCAACAATTGGTCTTGTACAAAACATTAAATCAGTTCCATTGAGCTATTACTAGCAACTATCTAAAAAATAGATACTATTAATCAAGGTCTCCAACACTATGAAAATTCTTGTACCGAACTACAAATCCACAACACAAACTTATTTTTATTCCGAAATTGAAAAAACATACGTATGCATTACCATTACATTACTTACTACACTACTATCCCAATATCAATTACATTAACGAAATAGCATCTATAGGGATAGTATAGATCGTAAATCCAATCAATATCTCAACACAAACGTAAATCCAAATATACATTTTGACACGGACACACTTAAAACTCACGATCTGGGAAGAGAATAGGGGCAACAAGTGACCATATAAACAACAAAGCAGTTGCCCAACTAGTTAAAATCCGGACCCACACAGAAGGCCATCCAACATCCACCAATTTCCCACTTTCTCCAACAGAAGTTGACCAACCCGTAAGTAACATAGCAGAATACATACTTGCTAATGAGAAGATTATATGAAAAAACGAATATGAATAAGAAACTGGTTTATTACTAGCTTTCTCTTCCTCTTCTCTTTCATCTGACTTATCTAACGGTAACAATGGCTTCCCTGCACGTGGTGAGCTTGGAGGTGATAGTAAAGTTGTAGATGATCCAGCACGAACAGCCGAGTATACAACTGATAAAACTGTCGTTAAAAGCCCAATACTTAATGTCCCTGTTGATACTGCTTTTGAATGTTTATGAAGACCATTACATTCATAATCCCGAGGTTCACTTGCTAATCCGCTATAACATAGATACATACAGTATAATGATATAACTGAAGCTGGTAATATACTCCCACTTACCTATACACAATTACAGTTACTAATAAATAGATGGTAAAATAAAAACATAATATATTGGTAAAAAACTTACTGATGGATGTAGTGAAACTATAGCAAACACAAAGGCGAAAATCAAAGTCATCACTATGAAGAAAGTGTTGGTCCCACAATCCTGTCCTGATGGGGTGAAGAAATGGAAGAGAAGACCGGAAAAGACAAAGGTTGCTACGTAGCATATAAGTGATACTACGAGTAAAGCTGTGTACCTGAAGAATAGATCAAAAAACGATTAAAATCCCTAAATTACCCTTGAAAAAAGAAAGCACATAAGTAACTTACCAGAACTGTTCATCATATCCAACCCATGTATCGTTCCATCGATGAACAAAATCTAGCAACAAAACTACTTGGACAAGAAGGAACATTCCAGCACCAAACTTTGATATTGTTTCTGCAATTATAATTATTCGTAAAATTATGTACGAAGATTAATTAAAAGGAGAGTAAAGAAGAAAGATAATTTACCGTAAGAGCTGATCATTTCATTGGGTAAGAAAAACGTGAAAATTACCAAAAGGCACCAGGAGATAACCTTCATCATCCACCCACCATGGTGCATACTATCACGAGGATCCTTTTGGCTTTTAACACCAATCATTAATATTGATAAGATTGTAAAGAACAAGAAGTTTCCTAAGCTTACACGTAACACTGCATCAGTTTCAAACCATTCCCTATCTGGTGTTTTCTGGAAGTGATTAATCCCTGTTCAAGAAGAAATGACAATTTTGTTTCAATCTTGAGAAGATTTTTTAAATTTGAAGGTCATAAAGTGTTCGATCCTTATGAAAAATCTAAAATTATTAAACTACACAACTGAGCAGCTAAAAGCAGTATCATAAGCAGATAGTATTCAAGATTACGTCAATTTTATATGCATCACAAAGGGTAAATTGCATCATTGGTCCTTAATTTATGCGAAATAGCTAAATATACCCCCTTGTTGTATAAACACCTATGCTGTAGACTAATGTTACAACTTAAAACCCTTCTCAGGGACAACTGGTACAAAATATTGGTATCACACAAGGCTATTTTCGCTATCTTATAAACCATAGGATTACGTTTGGCTCTATTGCATAACATATGACCAATACAATACTAACAATTCAATTTTCCCCTTCACCACGCACCATATAAATTAAACCACCACATAATTAGAAATCAATTACATCTAATGACACAAACATAATGTAATTGAGCGTTTAAAGATTATTAACTTACAAGGAATTTTCTCCATGAGAGGAGCAGCAACCTCTCGAAGAATCCAGGAAACGATCAAGGAAAGGCCAAAAAGACCGCAATAAGCAATCCGAGCAGATCTCCGGCTAATTCCAGACACGACTGACTGACACGCGCTGCAGGCACACGAGGCGCAACATGACGCAAGGCATGTAGCTGCCCACATCTTTCTTTCGGATTCTGTTAAATTTCAAATATTTTCCCCAATTATTCAAAAACCTAACTCAAATTAAGCGAAACAAATTATACCTAATTATCTAATTGGTATAAATTCGCAATTTTACCGTGAAGATAAGAAATTGATTAAGGTAAAATTACGAACCCTAAAAGAAATGTAAAACCTAATTTACATACATGTGTATGTATATAAAATAGGATATGATAAGATATTGTAGGTATATATGAAGATTATAAGCTTACGTTTAGGTAATCGGAGGAAGAAGAAGACGACGAAGATGATCAGACGCGGGTAGAAGAGAAAAATGGAATAACTTCACGACTAGAATAACTAGATGATGAATTAGCAGGGAGCGTTGCTAAGTTTACCTGTTTGTTATCGAGTTTATTTGTCACCCGTTGGGTCCCGTGTTAAATTAAAATATGTTAAAATTAGCATGCAATATGCAAAAGAGTAATGCTATACATCAACTCTTTACCCATTCACCTCCTCACTTTTTATGTGGACTCTATGTAGCACTAAATAAAATTAGAGAGAGAAAAATTATTTAAAAAAGAAAAACACTAGGATTAGTTTTTAAAACCTCGACTTAGACTCCACATAAGAGGTGAAAGAAGGTAAAGGGGTAAAAAGATAAAGAGGTGATATATAGCATTATTCTATGCAAAATTATAGTTTGATTCCCAGATTAGTCAAGGAGCCCGAACCATCCCCGGACAAAAAAAACTTGTTTAAATTGATTTTATAGTGGATCACTAACATTTAAATCTTGTTATATATCTTTTCATAACTTTTTTTGGTAAATCCCGATAAAGAATCGGATATTTTATTTGTGTCACAAGATTTTAGTCATTCAGTCATCATACGAATAACCTTCCCTAAAAACATGGATGGGCTCGAAGTTGTCATGTCTAGAAAACTTTTTATACATGGCACAAGTATCGCACCCGAATGGCCCCCAACATTCCCACTGCCCTTCACAAGCATGTGTAGTTTTAACAAGCTTATCTAATTATATATCGTCTCATGATCGTGTCATGTCGCCATGTGTAAACCAAAATATAAGCATAATATCTTATTGAAAAGTCAAAGATGTCTCACAAGCACCGGAAAACCCCCCAAGATATGTGACATTCACGTCCCAAAAAATGCTCCCATGCTCGCTATCGGTGGATTTATTTACTAAAACACATGTCTATGTTTAGTTTAGATCTGGAGCATTGCCTAATCCATTTGACTAGCACACTTTTTGTAGAAATAATTAAGCCCTTGTCACGTTCTATGCCCCATACTCAAACATAATCTCTACATGTATTCCTCAACATAGCTCGAAGATCCTCTATTGTCCTTTGTGTGCCCCTTTTCGATTTGACTAACGTGTTTTTCTTTTTTAAATTGAAAGACTTATATTAATATTTTTTGTTCGGTAATATTTTTTGACTAATGATATATATCACCCCTTTTTACTTCACGCTTATATCATCCCTTATGGGTCACCTTATATGACATTAAATCAGAGAGGGAGAGAGAGAGAGAGAGAGAGAGAGAGAGAGAGAGAGAGAGAGAGAGAGAGAGAGAGAGAGAGAGAGAGAGAGAGAGAGAGAGAGAGAGAGAGAGAGAGGTTAGTTAGGAAAAAGAAACGCTTTGATTAGTTGGTGGGGCCTAGGGTGTGATAAAATAAGATATAAATAAAGTGCAAAAACACCCTAGAACTACACGGTTCTGCAAGTATACAGATCGTATGCAAGTTTTAGATAAAGATTCGTTCCGCAGAGACTACAGAGGTTAGGAGAATCTTATGCAAATACCAAGTGCAAATAAATTAAAGCTAGAACAACTAAACGCAAATAAAAGTAAAGACAAATAGATTTTTGTTTGATTTTCTAATTAACTAAATTAAACTAAGACAGAAAAATAAATATGAAAGAGAAGTGATATGAGAATATAGCTTAAGTTATTAGCATGTAATCCCCACTAGTTTTGCCGTTCTAAACAGGTAAGGGTGAATTATGTAGTATTTTCCTAATCGGTCCCAATATGCTATCGGTAGTTTCAAATAGGATTTACCTGTGTCAATAAGGCTTCCTAAGCAAACTTTTCCTGTAATTGGTAAATAGTCAAAAAGACTAAACCATAGTGATTATCTAGCTAGGTTGGGTTGTCAGATCAAACCTAAAACTAAACGTTATGTGCTAAACATGCAATTAAACACCGTTGTCAATGGTATCCTAATTACTAGATGGTAATTCTAATGGCGGCCGTCCATAAGAACACAGAATATAAACCCAAACACATAAACAGAGAATAAAAACTATAATTCTATTTAAAACATTAAATTCCCAAATTAGATAGATGTCAATCAAAACTAGGGTTCATACATTAATGCTAAAACTTAAGCTAAAGAAAATTAGTTCATGCAAGAAAAGAAAGAAATTACAAATCTAAAGGTAGAAGAAGACATTGTTGAAGACAGCTCCTTCCAGACTTCTCTCTTGTGTTCTAAGCTTCCTCTTGGTTTAAGGTTTCACCAAGGATGATTTAAGAGTGTTAAGAGGCTGTATTTATAGTGTAGAGGTTGACCTAATTCGTTTCTTTATAAATAACTTAAGTAATGGACTTCTAGCCCAACTCAAATTCGTAAGGAAATAAAGATAAACACTGCTGCGCTATTTTGAGTGTATCTTCTTCGTTATTGGTCGGATTGAGCTCCATAAGATACCAAAGAATCGCAACAGAATTATCTAGACCCTTTAGAAGGAAATTACCAAATTCGGCCTATTTCTTAGGTAAAAACACCAATCTTTAGACGTGTGTGCAGAATCCCAGATTTAGGCAGCTTTTCCTTTTCCATCTTTTTAGCTTTTATTTCCTTATCTCCAATTTCCATGCAAATCTCTTTCCATAAGTTGTTGTCTTTGACTTGGACTCTAATTAATCTCCATAATTATCTTTAAAGCTTCACACTAAATAAACAATTAAACCCAATATTCTCTAAAAATATTATGTTACTAAATCAAGACCCAAAATAGGAAAGTGCACTAAAATAAGCTAAAATCAACCTATAAACTAATAAATAAGCCTAAAATTATGTCTCATGAGTATATTTTACTATCACAAATGAGGAGACATCATTAGTGTTCAAAACCTTTACGTATGAAGTGATACTAGGGTGAATCAAAAAGGGGTGATATATATCACTAATCTGTTTTTTATATAAAAATAAAGGAAAACGACATTTATAAGTTACAGATACTAGTCAGTGCATGTACGTTGTTCAAACTCCTTATATTTATTAACAAACATATATACACAAAGGATTACGTAATACTTGAAGGACCGGATTTACGAGATAGAAGTTTAGATAATTGGGGAGTTGGTGATCTCATACAATAACATAACAAAATCTTGTGTAACTTTTGTTTTACCCAATTTTCCCTTATCATAAGCATTCTCGAATCAAATTTTAAAATTTATCACTTTAATAATATTACAAAGTTTCCAAGGAGGAGTAATAAATTAATCAATTATCGGTTTCATGGCATTACCACCACCGTTATCTATCATGACGGTTGCACGGGGATATTGCTCTACAACACGATAAACAAAAGATATTCATATAACTTTCACTTCCATGTAGGGCTGCAAACGAACCAAGCCGCTCGAGCTCGGCTCGGAGAAAAGCTTGTTCGAGATCGGCTCGAATATAAACAAGCTCAAACTCAAGCTTCATTTTAAGCTCGATAAATAAACGAGTCTGCTCGAGCTCGGCTCGTGAGCTCGTTTAAAAGTATGAATTATAAATTAATATATTATTTACTTATAAATATACTATTAAACCTTCAATATTAAATTGGATATTTTTAATTTATTTGGACATTTATTTTTTTATTAATGTTATGTTTCATATTTTCATGTTATACACTCCATCAAATACCAAATATTCATGAAAATCTCATTTCAACCACAAAAAACAACTAAAACAGATGGTTCTATAAGTTAAATAAACAATTTATAACATTTCTGATTTGGATAATTGAAAGCTCGGGCTCGACTCGTTTAAATTTGAGCTCGGCCCGGCCCGGCTCGTTTAATTTTGAGCTCGGCTCGGCTCGGCTCGAAAAATTAAACAAACAAGCCTGTACATCTAGTATTCGGCTCGGCTCGGCTCGTTTGCAGCCCTACTTCCATGGGAGAATGAGTGTTAAAATTCCAAGTTTTTTAATCTACTAGTGATATGGTGGGGGCAAAGGTGTGATAAAATAATAGATAAATAAAGATAATAATAAAGAGCACACACCCTTGAGAACCACGGAACTCACTGCAAGTATCACAGATCGTTTGCAAGTTTTAATGATAAGTTAAGTTCGTTCGTAGGGATTTTATCCGTTAGATCTACTTATATTTAACAAGCGTATATGATTTTAGATGTTTTAGAATAAAATATAAAGATAAAATAATATGAATAACTATCTGATGAGAAATAATAAATAAGAATGCAGATAAATCAATATGGATGTAAGTATAATAGATTATGGTCACTAATATGAGTCTACTTTACTAAGTTGTTATTCTAACCTGTCACAGATTAAGCATTATATATTAACCGGGATTCTAAATTCTACCTAGCCTCTATTAGGCTTAGGAGCAACCTCTCCACTACCAAGGATTCCTGAGTAATGATTGGTGATTAAATCAAACCTTTATGGCTAATTAGTTAGGCGAAGGATCAAAACTAGACGATTATGTGGTGTTGTCAATAACTAATAATAGTCCTAAGATTGGCCAAATCTAGGGTTGTAACAATAAGTCAAAACACATAATAACAATATACGTCAAGCTCAATCAATTAAAATAACAAATAGTATTTATGAATTAAAGACAAAATAATAACCCAACAATTAAAAGTAAAACTTACAGAATAAAAGTTTAGAAATATGGTTGAGCATAAATCTATAGCTAATTACCCTAAATATAGAGAAGATAGATGTAGAAGAGGAGTTTGTCACTCTCCAACTCCTTGCTTCTTGTCTTCCTCTATAGGTCAGCTTGCTTTTTGATGAATAGCTTGATACTATGGATGAATAATAAATATAAAGACTAAGCTATTATTTAAAACTGAGAAAATACAAGTAAGGACTAAGCCTAAGCTTGAAACTGAGCAAGGACATGTTTACAATGGTATAAGGGCGTATTTATAGGTGTTTAGGAACCCTAATTCATTTTCTTGAAGGAGAAGGTAATTAGTGGACTCCAAGCCCAACTCAATTTCGTAACCCTAAACCATGGAATCAGGCCCGTTTTTATTTTGGTCCTAACAGCTTCAATACTTATCCGTGTGACGCGAATGAGTAGACGAAATTCATCTTCTTGGAAAGATCTTTAACATTGCTCTTGATTGTTTCTCCAGATTCCACACCGATTTTGAGATATAAGCTGATTTGTGGTCGTATGTGCAGAAATTCAGATTTAAGGCAGCTTTTCCTTTTTCATGTTTTTAGCTTTTCTTTCCTTATCTCCAATTACCATGCTTATCTCTTTTCATATCTTGTAGTCTTTGACTTGGACTCTAATTAATCTCCATAATTATCTTTAAAGCTTCACACTAAATAAACAATTAAACCCAATATGCTCTAAAAATATTATTTTACTAAATCAAGACTCAAAATAGGAAAGTGTAGCATTTCTCAAGAAAATCGACTCAAAGACTTCCTAAATCACTAAAAATGATGTCTCCAACTAATATTAATTCATCACAAATAAGGAGACATCATCATAGTTCATGGGTACCGACAAATAAAGCAGCGACGCCAATGGACTTAGTAGAATCCCAAGTGAAATCACCGGCAATTTTTTTGTTATTGCTCGATCGCAGGGGGTTAGTTGGGGTTTGTTCCAACAAATATTAACCAATTTATCTGTAATGTTTTGCTTAACTAGTTTCCAGAATTTTTAATAAATGACACGTTTGGTTAAGGGGAAATTGGCCCCATCTAGAGAGACCAAGAAACACGAGCACAAACTGAACAGGATTTAGGTAGGAGAACATGCTGCGGATATAGACTTGGATTGTGTTTATGTGTGATGACTCATTTAGCGAGGCGAGGCTGCATGCATTGGTATTGTGCAGATTCACAAGTCCTTAGGTCTAAGGATTAACAAGACTAAGGTAACCCATGTTGACTCTTTCATCAAGGGCGAAGCCAAAGTTGTCTTGGAGGCAACACGTGTCATCTTCTCCGACAACCTCGAGATCATTCAAGGTACCAAACGACTGTTAGCAACAAGATGGAGAATCCATCTGATGCTTAGGAAGATTGGGGAGTTAGCGGAGCAATTCGGTCTGATATATTTCCAACAAACTCCAAGACAGCTTAATGAAAGGGCCAATAGCCTTATGAATCGTGTTAAACATAGAGTCTTGCAACATTTTTGTGTTGCAGACTCCATCTTGATTAACAGTTGCAATAAAATTGGGGTTGACTGAGTTCGTTCTTTTTGTCGCTCCTTATATATTTTGTTTTGTTTTATGTTATCTCCCAAACAAAAAAAAAAATTAGGGGAATAATGAAGACAAATGACCATAATTTTCTCTTTCTTTTTAGTAGTAGTATATGAGGGAGTACTCTGAATTTTTTAATATTAAGACCCCTATTAAGACCATGTTGTCCTTTTTGGTCGGATTGTAACGAAATAAGTTGGTGGTTTTGATTTTGCCTTTTTTTGCCTAACTTTCTACTATGTTCCTCGTAAACGGCTAAGCGCGTATTAGGAAGAATTTAATAACGGCCCTACGAGGTTCCCAAGGGCCAAGAACCATATAGATATCTTTTTTTTTCCAAAACCACAAAGATATTTTTACTTTGCCTTTTCTTTTCCTATTTTTATTTTCGTCTATTTTTATTTTTTATATAAGTCTCTAACTAATTAAATTTTCAAACTTTACATTCCAAAAAAAAAAAAAAAATTTACTTCCTATTTACTTATAAATTATCAACTCAATTCCTAATTAAACAAATTATCATTTTTATTTTCAACTATTGCCCTTACGTAATTTTTGTATTTTTTTAATTAATTTTATGACATTTTTTTAATTATTTTCTGATTTCTTTTTCAATTTCTTTTTAATTTTTTTTTTCAATTTTTTTTTTCGATTTTTTTCATTTTTTTTTAATCGACATTTCAGGTTATGACAAATATAGATTTATGTATTCCTGTAACACACAAAGTCATAAAATCGATCTAAAGGGTTCTCTTCTTAAACAAAATTGTTTTTTTTCTTTATTAATCGCATATACCTTATTTTTACTCGTGTTTTACTATCTTGATATATTATCTTTTTGTTATTTTTGTGCGTTTATGTTTTAGGATTTTGTGTGTTCCAAGTCACACAAAACTTGATTTTGTGTATTCCAAATCTATGTATTCCTGGAACACACAAATCTCAAAATTGTGTATTCTTCAAACGCACAAATATAAGATTTGTGTGTTCATGGAACACACAAAACTCAAGGTTGTGTATTCATAGAACACATAAAAATCGAATCTGTGTATTCTTCAATTATGTGTACTCCTAGAACACACAAATATCAGATTTGTGTGTTCTTGGAACGCACAAATCTCAGATTTATGTATTCATGTAACACATAAAACTCAAATTTGTGTATTTATGGAACACATAAAAATCGCGAGACATTACATCTATGATCTATGCGACAGAAAATTTTCTAAAATCCCAAGACCAACTGAACTTTTTTTACATAAACAAAAAAATGAATCTGATTCCAAATTGGAAAGAAAAATGGAGAAAAAGATATAGATAAATGGAAGTATGAGAGAAAGAGAGAAAAATAATATTAATGCTATATGATTCCAATATATAAGGTCTATGAGGCATCTCATAAAAGGCACTGTGATCCTTTCTTGAATGGGCCATATCGTGGAACAATCGAAAAATGGTTTTCACTTTCAATCAAAATTTCTATAGAAAAATTTAAAAAACGAGTTAGGATAAATCGGATTCATAGTATCTTTCTTTCGTATACTGATTACCAGGAATTAAAGTCTTGCGATTTTAGAAAAAAATTAAAATCGCGAGACTTTCCATATTTTAGAAAATTTTCTAAATTGCTAGACTCTATATTTTAGAAGATTTTCTACCTCATAGATCATAGATGTAATGTCTCGTGATTTTAATTTTATTTTTAAAAAATTAAAATTTTAAATTTATAGTCATGCCACTTTTGATATATTTTTATCGGAGGATTTTTAATCAAATAATTAATCAAAATTTTAAGTTTTGGAAAAAAAAATGTTTTTAGCAACCAAAAAATAAGAAAACTAAAAAAGAGAATATAATAATAAGAAAATATTGGTCTTAGTAATTAGAATAGTTAGATTAGTAATTAGAATAGTTAGATGTACAAATAAAAAAAAAAGATATAAACATTGTTGTGTAAAAATGGTGGGCAAACGGCTATTACCTGTACAAACGAAAAAGAAAAAATAGTGGCTACAAATTTGCTACCTAATCATTAGTAGACCCCGTCCAAAAAAAAAAAAAAAAATCATTAGTAGACATTATTAGAGAATTTCTCTTAGCTGAGGATCCATTCCGAAGACCTAAAATATTGTGAAAGATGAGTTAAGTAAATTCCACAAATTACGCACGGGATTACAAGTAACCACCAAATCAAAATTGTAATCCACAAATCAGAAGGAAAGAAACCCTTCATTCAAAAATTATACTACAATATTCATAGAAATAGAAAATGAACCTATCACAGTTTTAGAAGTAACCGAACTTTGCAATATGAAGAATATGTGAAAGTTTTATAGATAATTTTTAATTAATTCCAGGTATGGTTGTCAACAATTAAATAGAATATTCAGCATTTACTTCAAATAATTGGGAATTTGGTAGAATAGTACGGTAAATTATTACCTAGACTATGAAAAAAAAAAGACTATAACCCATATGCATGATCATAAACCATTAATCTTATAACATTTAGTTGTTTTATTAAATTTTATCTAAAAATTATATTTTATTAATCATAATCAATGATAAATAATAAAATAATATTAGTATATTATGTTAACCAATAAAATGGAAAGATAACTTATATTATTATTTTTATTGTAATTATAACATTTGCTCTACGAATGTATTTTTTTCTATTTTAAATGAATAATGTTGGGTATCATCCAAAAAATAAGTACCCAAAAAATCACACATGATGTGGATTCTGGATGGTCCAGTCGTGTAGTTTCTCTTTCCTGACTACTTTTTTTCTTTCTCTTGCATTGCAAAACTAATTTATTCCTGAAATTATAATGTGTTTATTATGTGTATGAATATTGTCTTTAGTATATCTTGAGTATGACTTATTTCGTGTGCATTTATTTTGAATCATTACTTTCTTCTCCCTTGTGAAACTTGTTGGGCCTTATATACTAGTTTGTATTTACTTTATCGAGTCGACAAAGATTTGAGTTGGGTATTGATATCTTCTCTTTCGTGATAGATTTAGAGAGTTTCCAGATATCATATATGAGGGTTTCTTTTTAAAGTGGGATTATTCCTTTTATGTGGCACTATTTATATTATCAGCTCATCTTGATTTTATGTGTATTTTTTTTATCAATTTAAGATGATTTGTGTGTTAAGTATGTAGATCTTAGGTACATGAATGATACGAGATCCCACTATTAAACTAAGAAGTCAAAAAAATTTAAAAAATCTTGTGTCAGGTCGCGAAGAAACCAAAAAATCTCATATGCTGGCCACATATTTGAGTTGTGATAGTGGTTGAACTATACCTAGAATGGGGGTGCAAGTTATGGATATAGGTTATAAAAGTTTACGTAGTTTAGAATTGAAAGGTCAAACTAGTCAGATAATAATCATAATGTATAGGATTTAAACGTTAGAAAATTGGAAGGATCACACGAGAGAAGTTCCTAAGAATAGAATAGCATCACCTAATTACTCGGAAGAGACTTAAGGTAAACCAGAATCCCGGTTAAACAATGATTAAATACTTATTCAATTACATTTATTTCATAAATATGTATTTCTAAATAAAATATAATAATAAATTAAAATATTTACATTGAATATTTTCAAATAAAACATTATAAATTCATTCGAACAAATAACACAATTAGTTTTTTTCAAAAAATGAAATAAAATTCAAATTAGTTAAAAGTAATTTTTAATTTTTTATAAATGAAAAAATGATTTTTTTTTTTGTCATTACAATAAACACGAACCAACTACCTATTACAAAGATTCTCTAGGTTCCTATTAAAATCAACTAATGACAAGTTGTTGCAGCTAGGCATAATGTTATTCCTTCTAGTGTATCTAGCTAGCATATCTGCCGATAAATTAAAGCGTCTACTAATATGCTTCATCTCCCATTTGGGATAACGACCAATCCAGCTTTCGATCTCCGAAAGAATGGGTTTGAGGCTCCAGTGTAGCCCGGTCTTCTTTTTAATTCCTTGAATCAATTCAAGGTTGTCAGAGTAGAAAGACACTCTCTGACTGGTGAGATCATGAGATGATCTCATAGCGAACAAAATCGCCCACGCTTCTCCTTCGATGACACTCTTTACTCTTCTTCTTTCGCTTATTATGCGCTCAACTTGTCTATTTTTATTATTAATTCCAACACCTGCAATTCCTGCATGATTGTTCTTGTCCACAAAAGAAGTATCATACTTCCAAATTATGTCTGCCATGTCTTCTATCTCAGGATTAATAATGAAAAAATGAATGATGAGTCTTAAAATTTTGTAAATCGAAATAACAATACACACAAAATTGAGAATTTCAATGTTTACCATCTATAGCATGGTTAGATCCAAGATTTTCTTTCGAGAAGTTAATAGTTAGAATGGTTGGTGGGGTACGAGATATTTTGAAAAACAATTGAGATTACTTTCTAGTTTAGAGATTTTTTTCCTCTCTGGACTACTTTCTAGTTCAAATATCCTCTCCGGACTTGCTTTTGTTTTTTTAGTTCGGAAAGGGATATATTTAGGCGGGGGTTTAATATTTGAGTAGGGGCTTATTTCTAATATGTGATAATTTTATGAGCCGATCTCGTGATCTAGTGAGAATCTTTTTGAATTTTATTTAAAATAAACGTTAATAAAAAAAAATAGTCACCCTAAATATTAACGCACCACTTAAATAATAGCTCTCATATTTAAATATAATACTTTTAAGCCATTTTGAAATTAAAAAAATTATCTCTAACCTATAAATTAATCTAATTTTTTCCAGAACGATATCCTGAACCCAGGGCCGGCCCGAACGTCTCGAATACCTAAGCCAAGAAACAAAAATGGGGGCCTTTACCATTTAATTAAAAAAATTGACAATAAAAACCATATTAAATATAATTAATTATAGGATTAATGCCTAATAGGCACCTGTCACCTTACACCCTTGCCCATAAAAGACACTGTCTTTTTTAAAGAACAACGAGTAATGAGAAGCTTCCCATTACTCAAAGTTTGAGTAGTGGGAAGCTTCCCATAACTCAAACGACTCTTTTTATGGGAAAGAAAAGGAAAAAGGAGAAATATATGTGGTCTTTTATGGGCAAAAAAATGATGGTTTCGGTGAGAAGGAATTAATTCTAACTTGAGGTGTTTCTTGGGCAATAATCCTTAATTTTATATGATTTAGTGATGTTATTTTATTTTTTATTCACGAGATATTTTTTCTATCAAGTGTTTCTTTTGTTTAAATAATGATGCATGTTTGATCTTTTATTAATTAAGACATTAGAATGCTAATGCAAATACTAGTACAATACAGTATAAATGGGATCCTTCCCCTAAAAGCTGGTATAAAATTAATTGTGACACTTCTTACAAAATTTCTAATTCTTCTATTGCATGTGTTGCCAGGGATTGTGGTGGTAAGGTTATTAAATATAAGAGAATAGGAGCTGAGAATTCCATGGAAGCCGAAGCTTTGGGAATCTTGAAGGCATGTATGTGGGCTCGAGATTTCAAAGACACACGATGCATTATAGAGAACGATTGCAAGGAAATCATGGATCCACTTGCCTCTAATCGCCAAGTAGCTAGTTTAAGACGTAGTAGTATTATTCGTCGTATTTACTTTGTTCGTGAAAATTGTAACCCTGTCTTCTGTTATATTTATAGGAAGAAAAACTTAGTTGCGGATCGGTTAGCCAAAAATTCGCCCAGTGGCAATAGTTTAGGCTTGGTGGGGTCATACCCCCAATTAGCAAAACTTAACTTACAAGAAACTACTCCTACATGAGTTGGGTTAAAAATTTTATTTGTAATATTTTGAGGTTAATGAAAGACATTAGAACAAAAACAAAAATTAAAAGATGTAAGTTGCAGCAAAAAAAATAAAGAAAAGCATGGAGCCCTATTTCGTCCACATTAGTTTAAAAAGTTAGGGAATTCAAACCCATGACCTAACACATGAGAACCATTAAAGTTTTTACTAAGCTAACTATTGCATTTACACTAACTATTACATCTAAACCTACATTATTATACATTAAATATTTTTTTGGAGCCATCAAATTATTGGGGTCCAAAGCGACCGCCTTGACTGCTTTGAGCCCGGGCCAGCTCTGCCCAAACGCCACCAACTATCCTAACTCTTAACTTCTCAAAGAAAAATTTTGGATTCACCTTTGAAATCCTCAATTTTGTGGGTATTTTTCGTTCGATTTACAATTTTGGTCGAAATATATCAAAATTTTAAGACTATCCAATACAATTTTTTTTAATGTTTATAAAAAATAAAAAATTAATTTTTAATCAATATGAGTTTTAGTTTTGTTTTGAAATAAACTAGTTCCATTATTTGATAGAATGAATTTATAAAATTTATTTAAAAAATATCGAATGTAAATATTTTAAGTTATTATTATATTTTATTTGGAAATACATATTTTTGTAATAAATATAATTAGATAAATATTTAATATTAATTTAAAATATTATATTTTACTTCAAACATTTTTTATTTACTTAATATTAACCTTATTTTTTGTTTGTTACTTCAAAACGTAGAAATAATTTAGAAAAGAATTACATTAACTATTCCTTAAAACATAGAGTAACTTTTGCAAAAAAAATGTTGAGTAAATATTCTACTCACAATCCAAATAATAATTTACGATTATATTTCTATATTACTTTTTTTTTTTGTCAAAAACAAGATTACATAATAGTTACTTCTTACATCGATAATAGAGATTATTAGTACTACTAAAAAAGTCAACTAGAGAGTGATAAGGACACGAAGATATATCTACATAATGTCTAGCACATTTTGCAAGGGTGTCCGCCACCCCGTTATGTTCCCTTTTGATGTGCGTTATTTTCCAATCCGGGAATTGTCCTATCCACCTCCATGCATCGGAGATCATGGGGCGAATCCTCCAGTCAGTACCCCTCCGCCTGTTAATACCTTGAACTATCTCAAGGTTATCCGAGTAGAACGAGCTACTCTTACAATTGAGATTCGCAGCCGATATCATGACCAATAAAATGACCCACATTTCTCCTTCTACATTGGTATTAACTCTCGCTCTTTTGGTGATCACCTTATTAATATACCCCTCCTTATTAACAGCCAGGGACACCATACTAGTTGGCTCCCAACTGCTAATGTGTGAAGAGTCACAAAGCCAAATATTATCCGCATTATCCCTTAGAATGGGATTGTTATCCTCTTCGCTTTCAATTATTTCCTTTTCTGTATTTTGACTTCCTTTCTCCCTCTTTCCATTTTCACCAAATAAATGTTTTATAACGAATTTAAATTTCTCAATAATTTCATTAATGTACTATTTTTTCTTTTCATGAAAACTTTTCATCCTATCCTTCCATATGTTCCAAATCGTTATGAGTATATTGGACGTCACTAATCTTTGATCCCATCCGTTTTTTGCATAACTCTCACTGATATTAATTATCCAGTCGCCTATTTGTTCGTTATTGTTGTCATCAACTTTTATTTGTAGTTGAGAGTTAGTCCGAACTCCTTTACAAAATGGACATTTCAAAAAGATACGTTCCACCGATTCAGTTCCCTTTTTGCACCATTCACATGCATCATTATCAGCACACTTCCTCATTCTCAAGTTTGATTTTGTAGGGATAGCATTATTATGTATCTTTCAAGCAAAATTTCTGACTTTAAGTGGTACATTAGAGCCCCAGATTAGTTTATACAATTTCTTGTTGTTTAATTCACCCCCGCTTGATGATTAACTCATTTTATCTTCTTCTCTTTGAACTAGTTTATGATATCCCTATGCAGTTGAATAGGTCCCATCCTTATTTTTCCGTCCATATTATATAATCCTCCTTATCTATCTGCATAACCGGTATTTTCCCAATTTCTGCTAAATCTCTCCTAATACAAAATTCATTAAGCTTATCATAGTTCCAATTCGTCATCTGGTTATTAAAACAATCTGCCACTTTAGATATTTTTGTTACTGATGACACACTTTAAATATACTAATATGATTTTATTATTTATCATTAATTATAATAAAAAAAATTTACTTTTTAAATAAGTTTTTAATAAAAACTTATATGTCACAAGATTAATGGTTTATAATTATGTCCCCAAATATGGTCAAGTAAGAAACTCAAATAATACGCTCTTTTATCATTCCATCAATTCACTATTTCAGAAAAGGTTGTTCTTATTTGTGATCGTATTGTTGAGATACCATGTATAAATGTTATATATATATATATATATATATATATATATATATATATATATATATATATATATATATATATATTTATTTATTTATTTTTATTTGGAACAAAAATGACTTTGTTGTTTTCTTAGATTTTCTTAATATATGTATTTTTGAGAAAAAAAAAAACTACTCCCTTCGTCTTAAAAATAATGTCTATTTAGTTTTTGACATAGATTAAGAAATCTAATAATTGTTTACAAAATTATTTTTAATAAAGTATTTTGATATTTTAAATATATATTAAAAATATAAATTTTATTTTTTTTATAAAAATAATAAAAAAAATTGAAAATATGTGTCTTTAATATTTTAAATGGACTGACATTAATTTTAGAATGGAGAGAATAATAAATTTTTATTTTTGTGCAATGATTTTTTTTTTCTTTTTAATTTGTTCAACATAATTAAATCGAAACAACACAGCGTGGACGGCACATCGTGAGACGAGACACGAAGGAATATTATTTCCAAATATAACTAAAATAAAATAAAACGTAGTAATATTTTCATCTCTTTTTAATGTGAAGTCCTTCTCACTCGTTGTATTCGAACAACCATCAACAGAGGCTGATCTTTCCTTCTGCAAAAAACCCCCCACCTCCTTTTCCATTCAATTGTGATTGTGAGTATCTTCTCTACTTTCCCTTTTCTTTTCTTGTATTTTTTCTATTAAGTTCTACATATGCATCTATTTAGAAGCTGTTTTACAGATCTACTCTCTTTGGGTCCTTTTTTCATATTAATTTAGATTATTGTGTTCTTCTTATAATTTCATAATTTTGGGTTTAAATAAATATGAAGATTATTATTTATAAAAAAGATTGTATCTGCATATTTTATCTTCTGATCGGTTACTAAATATGAAAACTTGTGTCATGATTCTTCAACCTTTCTATCATCTTTATATCTTAAAGTTAGATATTAATCGGAAATAATTGCACAACAGAAATGAAAATAATAAAACCCAAGACAAAAAATTACCGACAGAAGAAAAGTATTTTACTATAATTGTAGTTAGTTATAGCAGCTAATGTGTTTGATTATTGTAAAACCTAGGTAATGAACTAATGATAGTATGATACCACCACAGATCTCTCTCTTAGTTTCCAACTATATTCTCTTCCGTGGACTTTTTGGTTTGGACCGAACAGGATTTGACTCACCAACTCTAACCTATGATTAGGTGCCTTAAATTTAATTAAAAAGTTACTGATAATTGGATATAATAAGGTTGTTGTGTTCTTGTATGTCTTAATAATTGGGTATCAGATTTATATGAATGTTTACTAATTAGATTGAACTTAACTATGGTTACAGAAAGTGTGGTGAGAGGCAGAAGGAAAATCTTGGGGAATAAAAATAAAAAAATGTCGCTTGAAAGTAGTATAACATCACCTCATAGGAGAAATACTTCTTCTGCATTTTCTTCTCCAACAAGTAACAAAAAAGCATTACGAGGGAGTGAATGGGAGAGTTGTTCTACATTATATCAACGGCATAGATTTCTTCTAATAGCTCTTGTTCTTTTAACTTTCTTATGCACGGTTTATCTTTACTTTGCGGTAACTTTAGGGGCAAATGATTCATGTTCTGATTTATCTGGAACAAAGAAAGCCTTGTGTCATATGGAAGTAGCAAAAGCAGCTGTTGCTAAAGGGAAACTTAAAGTGTTTTAGTATATAGTTAATATACTCTAGTGATGATTCAATTCAGTTCACCTTGTTTGAAATTCTTGAATAGGTTTTCTGGTTTCTCTTATTACATAATTTGCAGTAAAGAAAATTGTTTTGATATATTAATATTGAATTTCTTATCTTTTTGGTGTAAACATGAAAATTGATTTTACTCAAATTAATAGGTTAAATATAATTGACATGGAGTTTTCATTTTTTGAGGTCGACATGTGTGTGAGCTTGACTATCTTGTCATTCACCAGACATTTGGGCCTACTACACACATGTTGTCTATATCTCGTACTTTGGAACATTGGTGAATAAAGTTGAACATGTGAAATACGAAGAGAGAAAATTTTAATTCTATTTTTAAAGAAATGAATCAATGGGTCATCCCTACATTCCATAGGGCATAGATGTATGTATGGATTCCCTCAATGGTGGAACCTCCACCATTAAGAAATGAGCAATGCCCTTATAAATTATATTATGTATATTGGAAGCTTTCCCTCAAATGCAAGGAAGGGATAAATTCTTGGTTATAATATTAGTTTAAATGATTTCTAGTTTCATATTATCCCGTTAATAAAATTAAAGAAGAAAAGGAAAGAATAATCTGACTGATAACCACATAGTTAGTGAGTCAATAGTTATAAATTGTTAAGGGGTCCTAGAGCATCAGGCTTTTTCTATTTGTAATGACATTTTCTCTGATTTCCCTTCTCTTATTAATCTTAATCGTATTGAAATTTACCGATAATGGTGGATTTTGCATAAGAACGATTAAGAATCAATGAACAATCCCACCAAAGTTTTGCTTCTTTTCCTGGATGTGTGTTCTTTTATGTTGTTAATGAAGTGGTTGATATGTTCGTTCGTTGTCCTCTTTTCAAGCACGTTATCTTTTTGGATTATTCTGAACTCCAAACCATTAACATTGATTTTGGTGATATCAATAAGGCTTATGTGCAATATAAGTTCTTGACAAAATCTCATAAAACTCCTTAGGATGGGATTTTGTCATGATTGGGCTAATGTTTTAAAGGATGATGAGACAATTATATTAAATAGTTATTTTAGCTATAAACATATGGAAGATTATATTGATTCAGACGTTTAATTAAATACTTTTTGGTAACCCAATACAAATTTAGAATTACACTTTTGGTAATTTTGTACGACTATCATCAAGACCACTCAATGAGTAGGGATGACAACGGATCGGATATCCGTGAAAAATAGCATAACCACATCCACATCCATTAAAAAAAACGATAACCAAATCCGCATCCATTAACCATCGGATTTTAGAATTATTTACCAAATCCGCATCCACGGTGGATGCGGTTTATCCGCGGTTAATCCGCATCCGCAATCGTTTAATAGGCTTTAAATAAAACAATCGAATCAATCAAATTCTAAATTAGCTACATATTATTGGGAGACCATAAATAGGTATTATGCAATATAGTGATAAACTAGAAAATAATCAGTTATATACTTTATGTATGGAATAAATTTATTTGATTGATATTATCTATAGAATTTGTACATATAGAATCACTTTATATATAGTATATAGTATATATATTTTTATTTTTTATGTTTTATATTTTATTCGAATTTCGGATTATCCGTCGGATAATTGTAAAAACAAAATCCTAACGGATAATCCATCAGTTACCTTTTCTGAGAACCAAACCCTCATGGATGCACCGTCGGTTCCACTAACGGATTTTTTATCGGATATCCACAGGTTACGGTTAATATTTGAACCATTGCCATCCCTATCAATGAGATATTAACGCCTTTTAATAGCTCACATGTATAGAGATTTTAATAGCTCACATGTATAGAGACCCTGAGTAAGATATTAACGCCTTTTAACGCCTTTTATATTCCTTGTAAGAAGAATAATAAGTCCAAAAAGGGGCAGTAAAATGAGATCGAGAATAAATAGGAAAGAAGATAAAGTGGAAATCATTCATAGTCTTTCAAAATTATCCTTTAGAATTTGGATAATAGCCAGCTTTATCTTTATAAAATAGATTACATATCATTATGAGATATACAAATTTTTATGTAGATATTTGATAAGACAACTATGTGTATATAAGAGCTATGTTGTAGATCTCGGTTCCGCGGTCTAGGCGGTCGACTGGGGCCTAGCGCCTAGGAGGGACTACGCGGGGCCTAGGCGGGATTACGCGGTTTTGAATCCCGCTATGTAGTTTTATATATTTAGTAATACATGTGTATAAATTATGATCATTTTATATATTTAAGTCATAAAATTCATCTAACACCACTATATTAAATACGAAAATACAAAAATTAGAGTTATCATATCAATTCAAGAATTTCTGAGAGTAAAAAAAAATTAAAAGAGGGACTAGGCGGCCATTTTTTGCCATTAATCGGTGCCTAGGCGGGTTAGGCGCCTCTTCCACGGGGACTAAGGCGCTAGGCTAAAACGCCTAGCATTTTTACTAGGCGTAAGCGGCTGAGGGGGGTGTTGACGCCTTGGCGGCGCCTAGGCGGCGATATCTACAACATAGTATAAGAGACGATTTACAAGACAACTATGATTTCCAGCTCCGACCACTATCTACCGACCATCATCGGTGTCATTAGAGATTTTACTGATTGCTCGCATATTTTATTAAGTACTTGGATAATTTACTTAATGCTCAGATATTTTGCTAAAGTATAAACGAATTCGCTGAGTACCAAAAAAACACAAAGTATACTTGATGTCTCCTCATTTGTGATAGATTTATGTTAAGATGAGACATCATTTTTAGTGTTTTAGGAGTCAATAATGTCGATTTTCTTGAGTTTTAGTGCACTTTCCTATTTTGTGTCTTGATTTGTAGAATTAATATTTTTAGAGCATATTGGGTTTAATTGTTTATTTAGTGTGTAGCTTTAAAGATAATTATGGAGCTTAATTAGAGTCCAAGTCAAAGACAACAACTTATGGAAGGAGATATGCATGGTAATTGGAGATAAGGAAGGAATTGCTAAAAAGATGGAAAAGGAAAAGCTGCCTAAATCTGGGATTCTGCAAAGATAGGCGTTTTTACCTAATAAAGAGGCCGAATTTGGTAGATTACTCCTAAAGGGCCTAGATAATTCTGTTGCGATTCTTTTGGTATCTTGTGGAGCAAAAACGGACCAATAATAAAGAAGTTATGACCAAAACAACGCAGCAGTGTTTATCTTTATTTCCATACGAATTTGAGTTGGGCTAGAAGTCCATTACCTTAACTCTTCCTCAAGAAAACGAATTAGGTCTTCTAAACACCTATAAATACACCCTTATATCACTTGTAAATCATCCTTGCCTCATAGTAATTAGTTCTTAAGGTTTTATTCTTCCAGTTTATTGTAGAGAGCAAGATGACGTCTTTTGTAATTTCTTTTAGTTTATTTCCTTCAGGTATGAACTAAACCTCCCATAGCTTGGGTTTTTCATATGTATAATCTATGAATTCTAATTCTTCTATCTAAGTTTCTTTGGGAATTATATGTTTTAATCTGATATTAGCTTCTTACTTTATATTTGCTTATGTGTTTTGATTTATTGTCTTTCCTAGAACTGATCACTTTAGGATTGTTTTAAGAGTAGTTAGATGGTCACCTTGTAAGGGTGTTTAACTATTGAACCACCACATAATGTCTAGTGTCGATAGCAGTTCTGACAAAACATACTTCTAACTAGATAGTCATTAAGGTTTGTTTTAACCACCGTATCACCAAGACTTGCAGTATTTGCTTAGGGCCTTAGTGGCGTTTGATAACCCTATTTTAAATCACTTCTTGGTTGTGACGTAGCCCCCTTAGTCGCTCTCAAGGTCTAAGGTAGTGGAATTTAGAATCCTGACTAAGTATTACCAAGAGCTAATATTCTCCCTTATGAACTAGATCTATAGATAGAATTAGAAGGATTAGTGCATACTAGCAAAACCTAAGCTATACTTCTCATCTCATATTCTTAATCTTTTACTTTATTGTCTTTATTTTCTTAGTTTTAATTTAGTTTTAATTCATAAATTCGAAAATCCAAATATTTAATTTTCTGTTTTCTAATTATTTACTTTTACTCGTTATCTGCTCCTACGCGATTAACACACTTAAGTCCCTGAGAACGAACTCTACTTATCATTAAAACTTGCATACGTCCTGTAATACTTGCAGTACTGTGCCTGTCTAGGGTGAGAGTGCATAGTTTTCCATACTTAAATTGATCTTATTTTTATCACACCCTAGGCGACACCAAGTTTTTGGCGCCGCTGCCGGGGACTTGTGTCTCGTTAGCGTGTGGGTTATCTATTTCGAGTTTTAGTTTTTAATTAGTTTTTACTTTTCAGTTTTTAGTTTAGTTTTAGTTTTTTTATTTTTCCAGATTTACGCTTGTGGTTTGCTTTAGTCTTTTTCAGGTTTCACAGTGTTTAATTCTTGGCCTCCCTTACCGGAGCCTGAGAGGAGCTTCAAAGCTTATAACAAACGAATTCGTGAGGAAAGAGCCTTGAGAAGAGCTATGGCAGACATACATGATAATGATCCGGAGTTAGTTTACTTTGCTCCAGGAGGACCTCCAGCATACATTCCACCTGGTGTACAATTACCAGTAGGAGAAGGTAATGGGCAGAATAATCAACAGAACCGAGTTGAACAAGATCTACCTGGCCTTAATGTACCATTCCATGTTCAACCCATCGGTTACCGCCCTCCTGAGATTCCGAATATCAAATTTAGACCCGATCCGGGTATGCTTAGTCAATTTCAAAGTTTCGGACTCTATGCTGGTACTGCAATTCAAGATCCGGTAAAAGCGATTCAGAAATTCATGCAGATTTGTGATGCCTACATTACTCCTGGCATTACACGCGAGCAACTGTATTGTCATATGTTTTCGTTTTTCTTGACCGGAAGGGCTAGCGATTGGCTAGAGAGACAACCACATGGAACCATTCACTCTTGGAGAGAGCTTCAAGCTGCATTCTTTAACCGATTTTATCCGAAGAGCATGAGACTTAAAGATCAAACCGAGCTTGCAAGATTTTCTCAAGAAGATGGAGAAACAGTGGGAGAAGCATGGACAAGGTTTCAACAAAAATTAGCTAGATGTCCGCTCCATGGCTATACACCTGCTCTACAACTTGCTATATTCTATGAAGGTCTTGATGACAAGGGTAGAGACAAGGTGGATAACATTGGAAAGGGTAATTTTGTGTCCATGAATCACAATGAAGCTTCCGAGGTGTTAGAAAATATTATGGAACAAGAAAGAAGTTGGCCTTCAACGCGAGCTTCTATTACAAAAACCCGAGGAACGCTTCGTTTAGATGCAGAGACGGCGAATTCAGCTCAAATATCCTCTTTAAAAAATCAAATCAAGGAGCTGAGAATCGCGATGGAGAAGAATTTAGCTGCGACAAAGGTAGTTCAAGAGGCACAAGGTTGTCAACAATGTGGAGTTAACGATCATTCATGGGAAGAGTGCGAAACAAACCCGCAATCTGTTTACTTTATATCCAACCGATGGGGCAACCGCAACCATCCGGGTATGCAGTATTCAAATGCACAAGGGGCCGCTAATCCTGGTCAATATCAATCGCGACCCCAGAACAACTCTTACCAACAGAGAGGTCAGTACCAAAATCAATATCAGAATCGACCTACTCCTCCACAACAACCTGCTCAAGACGCCTATACCGATACTTTAGATCAAAAAGCTTTACCTCAGTATCCGCAAGAAGGGTCTATGGACAATACACAGATAGTACAAGCTCTAGAACGTTTGAACACAACTGTAAACGCTCAAGAGGAAAAAGTCCGAGGACACGATGCCATACTTCAGATGCTAAGTACTCAATTAGCCTAAATAAACAAGCATCTAATAGAACAAAAGGAAGTAAAGGCAATCGAAGGAGGTGAAAACAATGTTGGGTTCGAAGCTTGCAAGGCTATATGCCTTGAAATCGAAAAAGAAAAGGAGGAAGCACCACATGCTGTCATTAGTGCCGTGGAAGTTCCCAGTATTGAAGAAGAACCAACCGAGTCTAACCCCGAGGAGTCCGACTGTCTAGAAGTTTATCATCTGGAAAGCGATGAAGAGAGAGACGAGTTCATAGAGCTACTGAAAAAGGTGCAAGAGGAGATGCGATCGATGGTAGAGTATGCAGCGGAGTTAGCGAGAGAGAAAGAGGAAGAAGCCTCAAAAGAAGAATCGAAAGAAGATGAAGTGGCACCTGCTGTGCTAGAGGAGAAAGAAGAAGTGAAGGTGGAATCGCCACCTAGTGTTCAACCAGTGTCATCAACTATTCCTGATACAAATCCTAAAGATGACACTATTCTCAAGACATTTGTAGAGGCGTACCAACCTGAAAATATCAACGCCCAAATGCTTGAGATTGTGAAGAGAGGACTTACACCGCAACAAGTTTTTACGCAAGTTATTCCTGAAAAAGAGGCGAGTGTAGAGATCCCAAGAGAGAACCTGAGGGTTTCGAGAAGAAGTGAGAAAGAGCTACCTACTAAGCTTAAAGATCCGGGAAGTTTCAACCTTCCTATTCAATTACATGGTAGGCTCAAGGTGAAAGCGATGTACGATGTGGGTTCTGGTGTGAATCTTATGCCTAAGTCCGTGTTCGAGAAACTTGGACTTCAAAAATCAGAGAAAACTCCAGTGAAGTTGCAGTTTGCTGACAACTCAGTGAAGAGGACATGGGGAACAGTGGAGGACGTCTTAGTCCGTGCAGGTAATATCGCCATCCCTACTGACTTTGTTATTCTTGAGTTTGATGCAGATAAGCAGGTTCCGATCATACTTGGACGGCCCTTCATGGCCACAAGTCAAAGTGTGATAAACTTCCAAGATGGGACCATCACCCTTCATGCAAAGAATGTATCCGAGACCTTCTATGTCTTGGGTAAGAAGCCGAAGAAGTTGGATCCCACCGTGCCTATCATCCACAGCCTTTCACATCACAAAGTCCCTCCTGAGGAAATCCACTTAAAACCTGTGGATACTGAGCCAAACATTGAGTTTGGGGTTGGCCATGAAGTCCTATGGAAAGCCCACAAACGCGAGAACAGGCCACGAAGTTTCAAAGACTCGTGGATGGGACCATTCATTGTCACGAAGGTTGTTTCAGCCAAGGTGATAGAAATTCGCCCCAAAACTGGGGTCAAGCGCAGATTAGTTGACATTCATAGCCTTACTCGCTGTTGGGGAGGCTATATTCGCAAATCTTGACAGAGGTAACACGTCTAACTTTGAAAGACGTTAAACAAAAGTGCTGTTCGGGAGACAACCCGAAGTTTTTTTATGTTTTCATGTCTTTTACATTCTTAGTTTAAGTTTATTTTAGTTGTTTTTAGTTGATAATGCATATTTGAGAAAGGTATTAGTGTTTTTGGTGTGTAGGAATCGGAGAAATCAAGTTAGGGAACGCGAGGAAAATTTTTGGAGCGCAAGAAAGCACCCCGCGGACTACCCTCACGGACTACCCCATGGTCCGCAGGAATGGTCCGCGAGGTCAAAACCCGTACCACGGGTTGCTACCGCGGGTTTGATCCAGAAACACGAAAAATTCCACGGACTACCCCGCGGTGCACCGCGCCATGGTCCGCGCCCAAAAAACCCGTACCACGGGGTGAGTACCACGGGTATTTTGACGGAGTTGACAACAGAAGCCGCGGTGTACCCTCCGGTACACCGGACCCTAGTCCGCGAGCCAAAAACCCGTACCACGGGGTCCTACCACGGGTTTAGGTCAGTAAGCAAAAATTTTCGAGCATCAGATGTCACGGACTACCCTGCGGTGCACCCCATGGTCCGCAGGGGTAGTCCGCAGCGCCTCCAGAGGAGAGAGAAAGTTACGGGATTAAGTTATAAAGGAGGTATTGAGCCTATTATTCCGAAATTATTAAACCTTAACCCTCTCTTTCTTCTCCACAACTCTCCTAACTCCATTAAAGCTCATCAAAACCTTCACCAATCACCAAAACACTACCCAATCATCAAGGAAAACACATCAAACCTTCTCTCCACATCATTACAAGAGAAAATCAAGCTACCAATCATCACCAAATTCATTCAAATTGAAGAATCAAAGAGCCAAATTTCACAAATTCATCACACAATTTCTAAAATCCAAACCTACCCATTACAAATCATCCTCACCCACACAGAGAGTCATCACCAATTCACCCATCCTAGGCCAAATCAAGCTTGTTCATCCAGTAATTCAAGAGTTAAATTCAAGGGTTGCTAAAGCTTTGAGTTGGGGGTTAATTGAAGATGACTAATAGAACATCAATCTTATCTAGCAAGAGGGAGGTGAAGAGTAACAAGGGATTGGAGTTAAACAAGAAGAAATCAATTGACAAAGGAGCTAGTTCTAAATCAAAGGGTAAAGATAAATTGAAGAGTGGGAAACCTTCGTATGATAGTAATGGTAAAAAGCTTTATTTTTATGCAAAGGAAAGAACACTACCTCAACAAAATCCTATACCTATAGAGAAAGTGGATACTTCAAATGCCTTGAAAATTTCTGCGGAGAAACAATTAAAAGAACTACCTTTTGCTTATGAGAAAGTATTCAAGGAGGAAATTAGAGATGGAGAATACAAGAGATTCTTTGAGCTTGGTGAGAAGTTGGGTTGGTCTACGTTCATGGTAAGCAGTTCTGAATTATGTCCTGAATTAGTTTTGGAGTTCTATCTAGGCCTCTTTAGCCGAGATAGTGATTGTGTTCCGATTAGAGGAAAGTTAGTTCCTTTCACAGTTGAGGAGATTAGGAACCACTTCAAGTTTAAGAAACTGAAAGGTTTTTGCAAATTTGAGGAAGCAGTTGCTAAACGAAAAATCTTTGATAAGGAATTACTTTTTGAGCATGTTTTAGACAAGGAGAAAGTGCAATTACATAAGGGAGAATTGAAGGCACCTTGGCCTTACAAATATCTTCAAGCAGATGCTAGAATTTGGCACAATTTCCTTATCCCTAATGTCTTTGGAAACACACGAACTTTGGAGGTGACCATGAAGAATGCGCTACTGTTGGACTGTATTTTGAGAGGAGAAGAAGTTGATGTGGCACAGTTGATCTATGAGGAGGTGATACGATTCTCGGTCTCTCCTAAATCAGTTTATAACGTTAAATTTCCAACTATGATCACGTGTCTTGTGCGAAAAGCGAATGTAGTATTGGGTGAAGAAGAGAAACTCGAGTTTAAGACGAGTTATATTGATAATGCTTGGATCAAAGAAAGCCTTCGAAGAGCGGGTTCTACTCAAGTCTTGAAGGAAGAAAAGGAGCAATCTTGGCAAGAGAAGATGGAGGAGCGTTTAACGAAATTTGAAGCAGCTCAAACTTCCTTGGTCAATGATGTGGCACAAATCAATGCTAATCAAGTGCACATCATGAACCTCCTTGAGCAATTAACGAAAGGTCCAGCAATTCCAACCTTGGATATCAATGATGCGAGGCAATAGCCTCGAGAGTATGTTTTCTTTCTTCCTTACCATTTCTGTAAATATGTCTATCTGCTAATTTTAATTTCTGTTTTCGAGTCATTTTTTCGAGTCGTGGGGACACGGCTCATTTTTGAGTTGGGGGTGTGGGGATTCGTTGTCTCTCATCTCCATTTTTCTGTTTTTGGGTGAAATTAAATTTTTTTGATACATGGGAATTAGATGTAGAGTGTGTTTAATAGCTTGAAAGCATAAGCTCAGTAGATTGATGATAGTAAGTGATATGTTTATGAGCTATGTATTTATATGCTTTGAGTATTTGCAGGAAAACACACATTGATAGTAAAGAAAAGATTAGTGAGCAATGCGATAGAAAGTATGTTCGATCTCAGGGAACCTTGAAAGTGTGTAGGCCGTGAGATCCAAGCTAGTTGAAAAACCATTTGATGAAAGTGCTAAAGGTAAGAAATTTTCTAAATTACATAGTGTAGAAAGTGATTAAGGCGGTTCTTTCATATTTTTAAGCCTTTGAAGCCTTTTTATACCTTCTCACCTTGTGATTTTTGAGTTATATCCTTCTTAGCCCCTTCTAGCCTTTCTAAAGCCTTTTATTGAAACACATTATAAGCCATATCCTTTAGATTTTTAGGACTTTTCCATATGACCCGCACTCGAATCGCGATGCTTAGACAGTTGTTTTAGAGCTTGAGTTTGGGGTGGTGGGTCCACCATTATGGGAGTTATTATGTTGGGATTTTTGAGCTTATTAATTGTGCTTTGTGCTTTATATTGAGGATGTTTTACAGCATTGTATTGTAACCCTTTGCCGGGGTAATAGTGAATGAAAAAGAAGCTTCGAGCTAATTTTGCCAACAAGGGCATTAAAAGAAAATATATATATGAGAAAATTAGCGTGATATCTCAACATTAAAAGAGAGTCATAGCTATAGAAAAGAGAATTGATGTGAAAAGAAAAGAAAATATATATATTCGGACCGGCAAAGTGGATTTATATGTGAACATCTTAAACTTTAATTGGGTTAATAGGGATGCTAAATTGTGCATCAAGGAATTCATTGGGTTGAGTGAGAACGTTTTATGAGAGTAACTCAAGCTCTAGGGCGATTCGTTGATGGCTAGTGAGGAGAGAGCCAAAAAGCTCACTCCAAATTATCCAAATATACTATCATACCGTCCCTAAGCCTACAGTACAACCTTAAAGACCTTGTGATTCTTTGTTATGTAATTGAGAAGTGATTGAGCCATTAGAGATTAGTTAAGTGGATTCTTGGATACTAGTAAGGTTTGATGAACAATCTATAGCTCTCAAGGGGAACTGAGTAAAGTCCCAATCCTTCTTACATTGCGAAACTAATCTGATCTTGAAATCAAGCCGTGTTGACTGTGGATATGAGAAGTGTACAGGTATGTAGTTTATGAATATTATTGCATGAAATTTTCTGAGTTATGTGCTGTAAGTTTATTCTATATATTCTGCTATGTTTTTCCCTTGTGTTGAGAATTTTATAAGTGTGTATTTCTAGACTTCCCTATGTTTTTACTTTTATTGTATCGGGACGATACAACTTTGAGTTGGGGGTCTTGATGTCTCCTCATTTGTGATAGATTTATGTTAAGATGAGACATCATTTTTAGTGTTTTAGGAGTCAATAATGTCGATTTTCTTGAGTTTTAGTGCACTTTCCTATTTTGTGTCTTGATTTGTAGAATTAATATTTTTAGAGCATATTGGGTTTAATTGTTTATTTAGTGTGTAGCTTTAAAGATAATTATGGAGCTTAATTAGAGTCCAAGTCAAAGACAACAACTTATGGAAGGAGATATGCATGGTAATTGGAGATAAGGAAGGAATTGCTAAAAAGATGGAAAAGGAAAAGCTGCCTAAATCTGGGATTCTGCAAAGATAGGCGTTTTTACCTAATAAAGAGGCCGAATTTGGTAGATTACTCCTACAGGGCCTAGATAATTCTGTTGCGATTCTTTTGGTATCTTGTGGAGCAAAAACGGACCAATAATAAAGAAGTTATGACCAAAACAACGCAGCAGTGTTTATCTTTATTTCCATACGAATTTGAGTTGGGCTAGAAGTCCATTACCTTAACTCTTCCTCAAGAAAACGAATTAGGTCTTCTAAACACCTATAAATACACCCTTATATCACTTGTAAATCATCCTTGCCTCATAGTAATTAGTTCTTAAGGTTTTATTCTTCCAGTTTATTGTAGAGAGCAAGATGACGTCTTTTGTAATTTCTTTTAGTTTATTTCCTTCAGGTATGAACTAAACCTCCCATAGCTTGGGTTTTGCATATGTATAATCTATGAATTCTAATTCTTCTATCTAAGTTTCTTTGGGAATTATATGTTTTAATCTGATATTAGCTTCTTACTTTATATTTGCTTATGTGTTTTGATTTATTGTCTTTCCTAGAACTGATCACTTTAGGATTGTTTTAAGAGTAGTTAGATGGTCACCTTGTAAGGGTGTTTAACTATTGAACCACCACATAATGTCTAGTGTCGATAGCAGTTCTGACAAAACATACTTCTAACTAGATAGTCATTAAGGTTTGTTTTAACCACCGTATCACCAAGACTTGCAGTATTTGCTTAGGGCCTTAGTGGCGTTTGATAACCCTATTTTAAATCACTTCTTGGTTGTGACGTAGCCCCCTTAGTCGCTCTCAAGGTCTAAGGTAGTGGAATTTAGAATCCTGACTAAGTATTACCAAGAGCTAATATTCTCCCTTATGAACTAGATCTATAGATAGAATTAGAAGGATTAGTGCATACTAGCAAAACCTAAGCTATACTTCTCATCTCATATTCTTAATCTTTTACTTTATTGTCTTTATTTTCTTAGTTTTAATTTAGTTTTAATTCATAAATTCGAAAATCCAAATATTTAATTTTCTGTTTTCTAATTATTTACTTTTACTCGTTATCTGCTCCTACGCGATTAACACACTTAAGTCCCTGAGAACGAACTCTACTTATCATTAAAACTTGCATACGTCCTGTAATACTTGCAGTACTGTGCCTGTCTAGGGTGAGAGTGCATAGTTTTCCATACTTAAATTGATCTTATTTTTATCACACCCTAGGCGACACCAATACTCAATAAATTCTTTATGTATACTTAGTAATTCATTGACTGAATTTAGTGAATTATTTGAGTGTGATACAAAAATTACTTAGTACTTGTAAAATACATTGAATACTCAACAAAAAAACACTGAGTAACAAATGAATAATGCATAAAAATTAATTCCATTAACAAGAAAACAAGAATACATCTAATTTAGGGGAAAAAACACAAACATAATTAATATATGGAAAATTCTTCCATCCAATATTGGATGATCCTACACCAATCATATAAATACACATACCCCATGTTTTAAACTTGCAAAAGTAACTAAATTATTAATCTAATAACATGTGTCTTGTTATAATAATCAATGGTAGAGATATGAATATTGGATCATCCAATATTGGATGGAAGTCTTACCCTTAATATATATGAAATCCACTCAACAAGTTAAAATTGTATAAAAAATGCCAAAAAACACTAGTGCTAAGGAGCGTGCTGACGTCAACACTAACGTCGCCTCTGAATTCATTGTCGACGTCATTCGTTCTTCTCCATTTTTTTTTGAAATTCAGAATCAACAGTGGAAGCTTCTTCCATGTGTGAACGAGTAGATTTTGATCTTCATCTGAGATTCCAATTTTACTGAGTGCAGTCTTTTTCTTCTTCACCGATAAACACACAGAAGCCACGAACACGAAGCCATAGGCGTTGCTTCTTCAACTATCTTCAAACACAAAGAAGGTTGCTCAGATCAACAAATGCTTCTCCACCTAGATTTGAAAACGGAGAAGGCTTCTTCACCTTCCAAAATTGAGAAGGTTGCTCGGATCAGTGGAGGATTCTTCACCTAACTTCAAAAACGGAGAAGGCTTAATCACCTAACTTCGAAAATGAAGAAAGTTGCTTGGATTTGAGAATGCTTCTTCACCTAACTTTGAAAAAAAAAGAAGGCTTATGTAAAACACACACAAACCATAGATTTTCATGGCTACTAGGATTTGCGAAGTTTTCCGGAGAGTTTTGACCTCAGGAAAATGATGAGGCGGAGAAGGAAGTCACAAGTCTGAATTCGACCATGGACTCCGATTTGCCAGTGGATCAAATTTTTTTTAAACCTCAAGAGAATGTTAAGGCAGAGAAGGAAGCTTGAAGATGAGACGTAGACGATTGCCAGCCTTTTGGACACGTTGACGGCGTCCTTATTTTTGTTTATGGTAATCTCCAACTTTTCGGGCGAACAACACGCGCTCAAGTTTGATCAGGTATACACACTCATAAATTTTTGTTAATTATTTTGTGTTGCTTAATACATTGCCTGATTGAGATTTTCATGTTGAATCAATTCCTTAAAAGATTGTTTCACCGGACGAGATATTTCAATGGACAATATAAAGCTACTATTTTGGATAGGGTTAGTGGAGAAAGGAGAGGAAAGAGAAGAGAGGAGAGAGGGTTTGAGATTTTTTTAGTGTTTTTAATGTGTCTGAATTACTATATAGTAGTTAAAAAATAATTAGAGGTATAATGAGAAATAACAAAATATGGAAAAATAGGCTTATAGTGTAAAATCTAGTTTATGGCCTTCAGTAAGAAGAGTGGATTGGATGGGGATACTTGGGTCTATTTGAGGAGTTTTCAAAACCCGTTGGGTTAAAATCTCTTAAAAATATTGCATATAATTTTACATTTTTAACATTTAGTTAGGTTTCTATGGTTGTAGTTTGTTGTAAAAACCTAATATGAATCCATGGCTCAACTTTTAAGATTTCTTGATGAGAAAAATAAACTTCTACCAACTTTTTTCTCTCACCATGGCCAAAATTCCTAGGGTTTTGGGGGCCTAGAGTTGTCAAATTTGAGAGAGAGAGAGAGAGAGAGAGAGAGAGAGAGAGAGAGAGAGAGAGAGAGAGAGAGAGAGAGAGAGAGAGAGAGAGAGAGAGAGAGAGAGAGAGAGAGAGAGAGAGAGACTCGATTTTTCTTGTAAAATAAAATACTATGTATACTTTGATAATAAGATTCAATAGTATTTTCGATTACCCAACCTTGATTGATCATCTAACTTCTTTGATGGAGATAGATGTAAAAGTTAGAATACTCATAAAAGTCTTACTAACAGAAGGTTTAATGTCTCTATCACTAATCAATTTACCATAACAAGATAATGTGACTAATTTATCCATATTAATTATAATTTCCCTAGTTTTAAATAATAAAGGCAATTTATAATTTAATTAGTTTTCACCACAAGATAAAACAAATAAATGACCTAAAATACTATTTCCAAAAGTAAACTAACGCCCAAATAGGATATTTTTTTAGTGATTATCCTAACAATTAGGGACGACAACAATTCGGTTAATCATAAAATGCATAACTATTTAATTTTAGAAAAAACATAACCTAATTGCTACTATATCAATAACACTTTAAAAAACATCATTAAACCATTAAATTTTGTATTTTCTAACAATTTTATTGCTTTTAACCATAACCAAAATAACTATATAAACATATGTAAAAAAAATTAATACAAGATCACACATATAATAAAAATATCCAAAATATATAAAAATTTTATTGGTTTTTTTAATTAATTTTGATATTTGTTACTTAGTTGGTTATATATAGTGTTTGCTTTTGGGATTGAATATCTATTTTACCTAAATTATTATAAAAATAAAATATGATTTTTAGTTATCCTATTTGATTTGAGTAATGATATATGTCACCCCTTTTCATGTCACCCTTTTATCACCCGTCTATATATATATGTGTTGATTTCCTTGAATAGAAGATAGAGAAAAATTAAATAGGATAGAGAAATCAATTCATTGGTCCATGTAGGCATACACGTAGGAGGTGATAAAAGGGTGATACAAAAAGGGTGACAAATATCATTACTCATTTGATTTTTATCTAAACCATAACCTAATGGTTAACTTTTAACAATCTTTTATAATTTTCAAAACTATAACTTATTAATTTAAACATGGTTATATGACCAGTTTCTTACCAGACGATTACCCATAGGGATGACAATGCTTATGATTAAAAACCGAAATCGATAATAACCAAACCGATTAAAAACCAAAATTATAAACCATGGTTAAAACATTAGGTTATGGTTTTAGATAAAAATAAAATCGAATAACCAAAAATCGTTTATTACCATATATATATATATATATATGGGTGAATTATAATAGGGTCTTGAAGACCATATTTTTTCTCTATAGAGTATGGTTCAGGAATTTCTTCTTATTAGAGACCTCTGTTTTGACAATTGTCTTTCCTACCCTTACTAACACTAAAAGACAAAGAAAGTGTGATGTCACTGTTTCTCTCTCCACTACCAATTCCCACCTACCTCCGACCTCCGACCACCGACCTCCGACCTTCGACCACCAGTCACCGGTCACCGGAAAAACATAGAGTATCGGATAAAATTGATGAGTATCGGAAAAACTGAGAGTACTCTATAAATTTGCTGAGTACTCTATATATTTTAATGAGTACTCTATATAATTTAATGAGTACTCTATATAATTTGATGAGTGCTCCGGATAATTTTGATGAGTACTCCGGATAATTTTGATGAGTACTCTGATAAATATGATGAGTACTCCGTAAATTTGATGAGTACTCAGTCAAATTGATGAGTATTATTAAAAAACAAAGCATAAATATTCAAAAAAAAACCTTTATTCATCTTTATTACACATTTAAATAGAAATCAATATACAATTAAATATAATAAATTAACCTAACTATTATTAGATTTTCAGCTATTACACATGAAAAAACAAATCTCTTGTCCTAGATATTTATAGATATTTATAAGCTTTAAAAGTATTTTGAAAAATTACATGCTCAATAAAAACCTTTTACATCCAATTCGTATATTCATTAACCACGTGTTATTTTTTTTTTTTGGACGGGTAAGAAGGTTCAAAACCAAATACGTACAGACCAAAATGGAAAAGAAACAGACAAACTACTTAACCTATTCCTAGCTTCGAGGAATTTGACTGAAGCGAGAGTAATGAAAGTTGATGTTGTAATGCCCTGCGCCTGGCGTCTTTTGCTTGAAGATCTGCCCCGGTATTGAATCTTCGTGGGATGTGTTTGAAGTAGACTGTACCAGATTTTTTGGCCAGTTGATGGATATGCCTTATCCATGACCTGAGCTCCCATCTAGCCGCCGACACTTGCTGGATTCCCTGGATTAACTCCAAGTTATCAGAGAAAATTGTTTTCTCTTTGTTCATCCATGATTTCCCGATCTCGAGGGCTGTGACTACTGCTTGGGCCTCCCCTATGAAACTGGAATTGCAATTTACCGTTGTTTGGTATTTGATTCGCGTACCTTCGTCTTTATTGTGCTGTAACACTCCGATTCCGGTAGGAAGGTGCCCTTCTGAGAACGAGGCGTCGCATGAAAAAGCTATATCTGTAGTAAAATCGAGATCTACATCAGAAGTAGTCAATGTATTGCTTGGTATTGGTTGAGTAGAACTATGTTCAAACCAGTTGTTGCCAAAGTGTTCTCGAATATTGGTCGTTGTTATTTGAATTACTTCCGTTGAGTCAACGTCATAATTTGTGTGTCTACTTTTCATTTTCGCTTTCCAAATATTCCAGATCATAAGGAGTAAGTAAGATGTGACCACCTCCTTGTTCCATCCTCCCGAAGTATATAAGTTGATAATATGTAAAAGCCAGTCGCTAATGTGTTCTTCTGAAGGTTCAATATGCACTTGTAGAGCTGAGCCAGCCCAAATACGTTTAGACAATCCGCAAGTAAGTAACAAGTGTTCTGTTGTTTCCTGTTCCGCACAGCACCAGCTGCAGTTACTTTGTACTTCACATTTCCTCTTTTCGAGATTTGTACCTGTAGGGATAGCATTGTTGCAAACTTTCCAATTAAAAATTCTGACCTTAGTCGGGACGTTTGACCACCAAATTGTTTTCCAGAATATACTCTCTGTCGGGATATTAGATGACTGGTGTGGAGCCTCATATAAAGCGTGATCAGTAAGAATTTTGTACCCTGTTTTTGTCACGTAATCGCCTTGTTTTGAGTGAGGCCAAATGAATCTATCTGGTTCCTCAGTTGGAAAAACCTTCTCTCGTAGAATGGATGGGATAATGGGACTGGGGAAAAGGTCATTGAGTAAATCTGTATTCCAATTTGTTGTATCTTTGATCCATAATTCATTCAGATATTTTATATTGCATACTTCTGGTTTTTCGAGTTTCCATTGAGTATCCAACCATTTATCTTCCCAAATATTAATAGTTTTACCATTTCCAATTTGAAATTTTCCATATTTTTTCAGCATGTCTCTACTATCTAGTAGACTTGCCCATGACCATGTTCGAGATTGTCGTAGTTTAACATCCAGAAAATTAGTTTTAGGAAAATAAATACCTTTTAGGAGACGGGCCGCTAAGGTTTCTGGATGATTAAAAATTCGCCATGCCTGCGCTGCGAGCAGAGCTGTGTTCATACGTTTAAAGTCTTTGAAGCCCATTCCTCTGAGAAGTTTGCTCATTGCCAATTTTTCCCAAGCAAGCCAGTGAATCCTGGATTTTTCGCCTGAATTCCACCAAAAATTCGAGACTGTCGAGATTAGTTTGGTATAGAATGTGATCGAGAATGAAAAAATAGACATTGAATAAGATGGTAGCGCCTGTAGGACCGCTTTGATAAGGACTTCTTTGCCTCATTCAGACAAAAGGTGTGCTTTCCACCCTTCTGTTTTATCGAAAAGTCTCTCTGCGATCCACTGAAGCGACTCTACTTTAGACTGTTTGTGGCAGAGTGGGATACCTAGGTATTTACCGAGGTCGTCTTTTTCTTGTATCGCTAATCTGGATGTCACTTCCCTTCTTAGTATTTGTGGTGTGTCCTTACTAAAGCAAACAAATGACTTCTGGTAGTTAATTCTTTGATCCGATCCGTTGCAATACTTAAGGATGCATTCTTCAAAGTGATCAATAACATTATCTTGTAAGGTGAGGAAAAATAAAGAATCGTCTGCAAACAATAGGTGAGAAACCACCGTACAATTCCTAGTTATTTGAATTCCCATGTGGGGATGTTGACTAACCTTCGTCTCGATCAAACTGATAAGAGATTCAGTCATTAGGGAAAACAAGAAAGGAGATAGGGGGAACCACGTGTTATTCCTATTCAAGTTTTGTCGAGGCACCTCCTAGTTGAGAAACAGGGTCCTGACCATTGAGCTAGTCCAATGGTTGTTCTTATGACTCGTTGCCCCCTACTAACGTTTTCCATCCAATTTTGCCGTTGACGTTTAAATTTGAGCTCGGCTCGGTCCGACTCGTTTAAATTTGAGCTCGGGTCGGCTCGATAAATGAAACAAACAAGTCTGTACATCTAATATTCGGCTCGGCTTATTTACCGCCCTACTCAAATTTAACTACCATCCGTATCTTGGATCAGTCCACCGGCCTTATGACTCGACATTATTGATTAGCCCAATTTCTGATTAAAGCCCATTAAGATCCAAATTGTCTAAAAAAAGCCCGACCAAATTGATCTCTTCAATCTCACTCTTCTTTCAACTGATTCTCTGATTCTCACCAACTTTGTTTCATTGCTTCTTCCAAATCTCAACCATTTTCCTTGTAGCATTTATACCACAGCAATGGCGGATCTTCACCGGAGACTCGGCGACAAGCGTTTCTTCTCACTCTCATCACACCAGACTATTTTCACTATCATCTGGACCGTCGGATTTTTCTTGATCCTGTTATGGCAAAGCTCAGCCGTTGATCGTCTCTTAACCTATCGTCGGTGGGCTCCACCTCCTAGGCCAATCCCTAATCTCCGGGCCGAGGTGTTCAACATCACAGATTTCGGAGCAGTTGGCGATGGCGTCACTCTAAATACCGTTGCGTTCGAGAGGGCAGTTTCGGAAATTAAAAAACGAGGCGGTGGACAGTTAAACGTTCTCCCTGGTCAGTGGCTAACGGCGCCGTTTAACCTCACTAGCCACATGACTCTCTTCCTCGCGGAAAACGCTGTTATTCTTGGAATTGACGTTAGTGCTTCTCCTTTCTTACTTTTATTACTAATATCTAGCCTAATTTTCTTTCAATTTACTATTATTCTGCAGTTTAGTGTAAATTTGTTTGAAATAGACAAATTTTTTCATGTGTTACAGTTTTCTAAAGTCTGAATGCTACCATTTTAGTATATCCAAAGCTCGAATTCGCAATCACATAATTAACTTAAGGTTATATTTGTTATCATGATATATTCAATGAATCAATAACATTAATTCAATAACTGCAGTAAGCAAATATCCAGAAACCTAGTGGTGCTTTTAGAACATTCCTCAATAGCATAGAAACATATATTGCATCTTTCGTAACACAGGTGTATGTATATTTGCATATTCAAATTAAAGTCCATGACATAAGGTGCTTTGCCAAGCTATTAAGTCTTAATTTAACATATTATATAAGGTTTTTAAGGCCACCACAAATCATATCTTTACCTAATTATTGTTTGTCCTTACACTATGTATATCTTCATGTGTCAGGATGAGAGTTATTGGCCATTGATGCCTCCTTTGCCTTCATATGGATATGGAAGAGAACGGGCCGGGCCACGATATGGAAGTTTAATTCATGGTCAAAATTTAAAGGATGTTACCATAACAGGTCAGTTTAGTGCTAGTATTACTTCTTTTCAAGATATCATATATTAAATTGTTTGCTAAATGTTAATTCATATAATTTGACAAAACAGGGCATAATGGTACAATCAATGGACAAGGTCAGAAATGGTGGGATAAATACCGAAAAAAACTACTTAACCACACAAGGGGCCCACTTGTACAAATTATGTGGTCAAAAGACATTTTAATTTCAGACATTACACTTCGTGATTCTCCATTTTGGACACTTCATCCATATGATTGTCAAAATGTTATTATTCGAAACGTAACTATTTTAGCTCCACTAGCTAATGCTCCAAATACTGATGGAATAGATCCAGGTAAAAAAACTTTCAAATTACTCTTCTCCTCCTAAGTCATAAATAATTATTTTATTTTAATTTTCTCAGATTCATGTGAGAATATGGTGATAGAAGATTGTTATATAAGTGTAGGAGATGATGGAATAGCTATCAAAAGTGGGTGGGACCAGTATGGAATTGCTTATGCACGACCTTCTATTAATATTACCCTTCGTAATTTAATTGTCCAATCCAAAATTAGGTATTATATCTTCAATCTAATGCTCGTATAATATAATATATAGAAAGTAAAAAATTAACGTTTAATTCTTTTTTTAATAGTGCTGGAGTATCGATAGGTAGTGAAATGTCAGGTGGAGTATCGAATATTACAATGGAGAATATTCTAGTATGGAATTCGAAACGTGGGGTCAGGATTAAAACAAGTATAGGTAGAGGTGGATATGTAAGACATATAATGTATAAGAATTTAACGTTAAATAATGTACGAGTAGGTATTGTAATAAAAACTGATTATAATGAACATCCAGATGAAGGGTATGATTTAAAAGCGATTCCGATAATTGAGGATATTAGTTTTAAAGGTGTACATGGATTAGGTGTTAGAATACCTGTGCGTATATATGGGAGTGAAGAGATATTTATAAGGAATGTTAGTTTTGAAGATATGTTAGTTGGGATAACGTATAAGAAGAAAAGGATATTTCAATGTTCGTTTGTTCAAGGACGTGTTATTGGGAAGGTTTTTCCTTCTCCTTGTGAGGATCTTGATGTTTATGATGAGAAAGGAGTTTTGGTTAGGAAAGGGAGTGTACGGAATAATACTGATACTGATTATGAATGAGTAATTTTCTTACATTATAATGATATGGTAAGCTGTTGAGCTTGATAGACCTTGTGGAAGGTTTAAAAGCGGAAAAAAGTATAGGAGGGCAAAAAAGTCATATTTAGTGGGAAAGAAAGAAAGTAAAAAGGGGAGGAGGAGGAGGAGGAGAAAAGAAGTGAGCAAGGAGGAGGAAGTTTGTAGTTTTGAAGAAATGAAAACAAGTGAAGTGACGTGGACATGTTTGATTTCATTTTGTACAGGAAATTTTAGGATGAAGTTATTGATGGTCTTTTGGTGAGGAATTTAGATTCCATGTATTTGTTGACTTTTATATGATTTTGGAGTGGTGAGTTTTTGACCAAGTTGAGTTGTGTATTTAAGATGAGAACAATTTAATTCTGTTGTAAGTTGGTGTACATTCTTAAACAGTAAAATCTTTAGGAAATGCAAACTTTTGATCTTCATTATAAAGGGGATAATGTGTTATAGTATTAATGCTATTCTTGAGTTATTTTTATTGCATTTTTAAAGAACACCAAACTCTCCCAGCAGTCATATATATGTATGATCTCACACAAAAATAATAAAGTTTTCACAATAAAAAATCGGAAAAAAAAAAGTAAATTTTTTAGGAAAAACTGAAATGAGAGGAAAGTGAAGGTAATATTTCAGTTTATAAAAAATCAACATGGGAAATTGTTGGTAAACATGGGAAATTGGGAATAGATGAAAGACAAAAGTGAGCAAGGAGGTTGATTATTCGTACAATTGAGTGGTCTTGCTCTCAAGCGAAACTCACTGGAAATGATTGAACTGTTAGCTTCACAAATTGGAGATTTGGAGGAAATTTCCATTTGAAGAGTGTGACAATTGTGTTTTTATTTTCTTAAAGTTTGGTGTAAGCCGTAAGGTTTAATGTGGAGGAAGCTCTGATAACAGGGGTACATATTGATCAAGTCGATGGAATTGCGTGAGATATGGTTTATATGGGTCACAATAAAGCTTCATGACTTGGCATGGTTAGACCAACAAGGGGAATCACGAATGTAGCTACTTTGATTGGAGGCGTTTTAACTATATCATGCTCAATATTGTATCAGGAACGAGAACTGCTCCAAAACTTTATAATATTGTGGTTAAGTTATTTTCTCTTAAAAAAAGGATATTCATATTCGTCTGGGAGTTTTATTAGAGAAGGGAATAATACGCAGTTGCTTAAAATTTATAGCATCTAAACTAAAAAAACTAATGTTCTTATTCCTAACATCTTGGTCAAAGTTCTTACAGGTGGACTAAGAGACAGAAAATGGGTCAGGCTGGCCTTGCAGACTGAAGAGGTCTCTGTTTCGGCTCGATACTTTTCCAATTTTAGCAAAAAAGCTAGAATTGAAAATTGAATATTACCGTCCAAAAAAAATAAAAAAATAAAAAAATAAATAAATTGAATATTAAAAAAAATCATCATATTTTTTAGTTAAATATGGCTAATCAAAAACTAGCTACGTCTTATATTTTTTTAATATTATTATTATTATTATTATTTAGTTATTTTTAAAAACTATTTCTAACACTTCATATAATGATAAATGCTAAAAAGAATAATAGTAGAATAATAGGATTTATATAAGAAAAAAAGATATCCTTTATTATATATGAACAGATAATATATTTAATTTTAAAAAAATTGTACTTGAAAAAATAAACAAATAAAATTAAATGCTAAAAATTATATATATTAACAAAATGATTATTAATAGTAATATTCAAAGTATTTTCTAATATTTTATAACAAATTAAAAAATAGACATAAATAAAAAACTCAATAACAGTTTAAAAATTAGCGAATTAAATTATAGAAAAAAATATTGAAATAAAGATATAATAGAATTTTCTCTAACGGGTGTGTAGTAAGAGGTACAATGTTCGAACCCTCCCTGGACATGAGTAATCTAGTTATTTTTTTCCTTGGGAATATACATGGGGAGACACGTATATCCCCGTGGGATTAGTTATGGTGCGCGCAAACTGGCCCGCATTACCCACATACCAAAAAAAAAAGAATTTTTAGAATTAAAAAGATGAAATTGAGAAACTGTTCGAACAATGTTGTTTTAGAGTTTTGGAGTGTTGCTCTTCTTCTTCTTCCACTATTTTATAAAAAACTTGCATAGTTAAAAACTCAAACTCACCTCTTCACACTCTCACTGCTTTTCTTGTTTAAAAAAATGAAAATGCAGGGGCTTTCCATTGATAACCTCCACCACTATAAGCAAGAATATACACTCTATGCATGAGGAGGCGTGTATATTTCCTATGTGATTAGTCGTGGTGCGCGTAAGCTGGCCCAGACACCCATACATCGAAAAAAAAGAAAAATAATATACACTCTAATAACCATTGGGACTAGCTCAATGGCCAGGACATTGTCTCTCATCTAGGAGGTACAGGGTTCGAATCCCCTCAGCATTGTTATTTCTTGAGCCCTTAAAGGGGGCAAACAAGAGGTGCAAGGTTCGAGTCTCCTCCCTGAACATGGGTAACCTAGTTCTGATTAAGTGGGAGTATGCATGAGGAAGCGTGTATATTTCCTATGGGAATAGTCGTGGTGCGCGTAAGCTGGCCCGGACACCCATACATAAAAAAAAGAAAAGAATATACACTCTAATCATCTAGGAGGTACAGGGTTCGAATCCCCCCAGCTTTGTTATTTCTTGAGCCTTTAAAAGGGGTAAAGCAAGAGGTTTCAAGGTTCGAGTCCCCTCCCTGAACATGGGTTAACCTAGTTCTGATTAAGTGGAAATATGCATGAGGAGGCGTGTATATTTCCTATGGGAATAGTCGTGGTGCGCGTAAGCTGGCCCGGACACCCATACATCAAAAAAAAAAAAAAGAATATACACTCTACGAACCCAATTTGAAGGAAAAAAAAATATATTTTGTAAAGATTTCTCAGATTTCAATTATGTTTAATTGCACCTGTGTGTATTATATTTATACACAATTATGGCATTGGTTAGGTGATTACATACTCATTGAAGTCCAGTTTGTGATGATCTATGCGTTTAGTAGTGATGCACATAAGAATATGTTGACCAATGAATTTAAATAAAGCTTAATATTTTTTGTTGGTGATGGTGGAGAATGATCTCGGTATTAGAAGCAGTTATCAGTGTGCATGAAAGGGGTTATCAATGATATCATTTATAAAAAATCTTCTTGTTGATGGCATAACAGTTTATTGCATTTCAATTTTTTGAAGGATCTATTGATATCTAGGGAGGGGATGCAGTGAGTTTTATAGGGCCTACGATTTGTTGGGAATGTTGGTCAAGAAGATGAATTTGAGTAGTTTGTGAAAGAGGCAAGTTTGAGGTTTTATGTTCTACATTATTTTCAACATATTGGTGAGTTTTGTGAAGAAGATAAATGAGTTTGTGTTAAATGGAGTTTAAAAGAAGATAAACTCTACTCGATGGTTTTTATGAAGAAAATGAAATGTGTACTAAAGAAGATGAGTGCAATTAAAGTTTGAATTTATTTGGTTTGACGTACGAAGAAGATGAGTTTGATTTATTTGTCCATTTACTTATTTTTCCTGTAAAATTATGAATGAATATTAGCTTAAGAATATGAATTTTTTCCTAAAAAATCGTGGATGTCGAAGGAGATGAGATTGAATTTTTAATCAATAACTAACTAATTGAATGGTGTTTTTAGCGTTCATTAAGTTTAATTACACTATAAACAAGTGCAAATAAACATAAATTCAAATATAAAAAATATGAAAAATTGTAAAAGTGATTAGATTAGGTTGAACTGTAACAGAGGTTCTATTTAGAAAAGATGAATGTGGAGAAGATGGATTAGGGAGGGGTAAATGCGTAAAAATATATATTAAAATATTAATTTTCACACAAAAAATCCACTCATTCATTTCTAGGTGAATGAAGACCACTCTTCATCTAATATTGGACGGAGGGGAGGTATTAGCATAAAAAAATTGTTCAAGGGGTGAATAGGTATTGTTTAGTATTACAGAGGTAGAGATTTTCTTTTGAGAATCTTTTGAGGGAGTTTCCAGTAATTATCCCTAAATTGATCTTAATGGAACTTGTTGTTCTGCGTTAATTTGCATTTATCACGCTGGTCAAAATGAAGTGGTGAATAACATGTATGGTCTTGAGGTTAATAATGTGGTCGTGGAGACTAAACAAGTTGATCAAGTACATAGTCCATCTTTAACATTTTGGTGGAATATGATAATGAAATTAGAAGTATGTTGAAGCTCATTTGAGCTTCTTATGGGCAAAAAGGGTTTTAGAAGATAGTGGTAGTCACACTAATATATTTGGCAAGAACACTCTTGAAGATAATTATAAGGATGAATATGCTTAGAGATGTAGATACCATAATTTTGTAAAATCTTTTAGTTCAGTCACGATGATAGAAAACAACGACATTGATAGTGAACTTATAAGGTTTCCTATCTATAGTGTCCTCGTATGTTACCTAAGGGACTAAAGATGAAGTTTTACCTATCTCAGTATGAAGCTCCCAAAATTTCAATCAAACTAACGAGTAATCTTTTTTTTGTATGGGAAGTGTATCACCGACATGAACGTTCATTGAGGTCATATATACATTTTTATTAGTACGGAGAATTTTGACATTTTGGTAAGGATAAGGAAATGGGAAATCCGTATTGATAGGGGTGAACTGAGGAATGGGGGTGGGAGGGGGGGGGGGGGGTCAGTAAAATTAGACATTTGCCCCAACCTATAAATTATCCCCCTAACCTAAATATAAGCCCTAACCCAATCTATTAGCCTTGGTATGACTAATCGTAAGATATTTATCCCTACCAAATAAAAACATAAATCTAATAAATTAATCCCAAACCCCGCTTGTTGTTCTTACGTTTAGCCCTGGGAGAAAAAATATGGATTCATCCCTAAGTATGGAGTGTGTTCCAATGATCATGGAGAATACAAATATTGTGATGTTTATATGATGAAACAAGTGGATCATAAAGAAGTGGATATTGAGGATGGTTTAGATATTGATGGTCATACACATCAAACAAGAGCTAAAGGAAATTGGGTTGTTAATAAATATCTAAAGAAGAGCGACCAATCCTCAAAATTGCTCGGTAACCATAATGAGTATCTAATGTTGGAACTATCAATGTGTAAGGGAGCCTTTGACTAGTAAAATGTTCAAATTCATCCTTTTGAAATACCATCTTCTAGCAACGTGTCTTTTTGAAGCTAGATTAAGTCTTGTTTAACCAATAAAGTTGTTAAAAGAAGTTCTTTTGACAATTTTACTGTAGTAAAATCCAAGGGGAAGAGCATATGGGGGGTATATTACTTATGTGGAATGGTAGTGTTAATATTAGTATTATCATTTCTAGAAACTATTTTCTAAATGACAAGGTTTTGGAATCAAACTATTGCTATTGGTATAATGTGTTTATTCATGACCTGGCGAATGACAAAGTTCATATTAATCTATAAAACTCCTTATCAACTTGGAAATATACTCATCCCGATGCTTAGATTGTTGTGTGGATTTTGAAGAAGTCACAAAGCCTTCCAAAAAATCCAGTTGCAAAGACATTAAGTTTGATAGATTTCTTCAATTACTAACTTTATTAATACAAATTGGTGGATATTATAGATAAAGGATGTTATTATATGTGGTCTAACATACGAAATGATAATGAGGTGATTAATTAACATTTAGACATACTTCTTTCGAGTAAGGAATAACATCTTATATTTTCTAATACTATTGTTATTTTTCTCCAACTATTGATTAAATCATTTCCCCATTATAATTTAGAGAAGCAAAGAGTATCTTAAAGGTGTCAAGAGGTTTAAATTAGAACCGTCGTGGATGGATGATCAAACATGTAAAGATATGATTTATTATTCTTAGGGTGAGCCAACTCCCAATCCATCTACTTTAAGCTATTACACATGAAAAAACAAATCTCTTGTCCTATGACTGATGGATGGAGCAAGATATTTTTTTTTTCAAATAATAAAACCCTCATTAAAATGTATCAGGGTATGCTAAATAATATCCAAAATGATATTCCTTCAAAGGACATCACTGAAAAGACTCAACAAATTACTACGCTCTTGATAGTCGCTGGAGTCAAGAAGAGAATTATTGGGTTAATCAAGTTAGAGTTCAATGATTGGACCAAGGAAATTGTAATTACAAATTATTTTATGTTGTGTTTTTTCAAAGACGGTGCATGGATAATACTGTACATCTTAGAGATTCAAAAGGAATTTGGCACGAGGATACTAATGAGTTCAATCTATGTTCTCTAACTTCTTCAATATCAATTTTTTGGAAAAATAAATTAAAGATTGTTCTTATGAACCAAAACTTGTTCCATATAAAGTGACATAATATATTAATGATATTATTAACAAGTATCTTACATTGGAAGAAGTTCGTAAAACCGTTTTACTATTTTTAGGTCTAAAGCTCTAGGTTCATACGATTTACATAGTTTTTCTTTACAAAAATCTTGGGATGTTCTTAAGTTTGATACTTATTTTATGGTTATGAATTTATTTTTAAACACGTCTCCTTTAGAAGGGTTTAATGATACACGTTTAACCCTTATTCCAAAAGTGAAAATAGGACATGGTTGGTGATTTTTGGCCGATTGCGTATGCAAATTTATGTTATAAAATTGTTACAGAATTCTTGTCTATGCGTCTAAAACTATTTATGAATGATATCACATATCCTACCCAATCACCTTATATTAAAGGTCGACGTATCCAAGATAATAATATTATTACGCAATAAGTGACTTCTATTATTTGTTAGAAACCAAAATCAAGAAACATCAAGTTGGAGTTGAACGGACAAATGACCAATAAAAGGTGCTTGTCCTAATGAAACTATGATGCTATTCTAAGTAGCTACAAAGAATATTGCACATACATTTCTTCTTTGAGAACAAGGAGTATTTATAGGAGTTCAGTAAAACCCATAAACCCGAACGAGCTTTAGTCATATATGGGAGTGCTGCCGGGGGCTCTTCTCACAGACCCTTGTAAGGGATAGTTGTGTCTATCATCAATATGAGTCGTGACATGATGAGGACTCTAATAGTCACGTTAACTCTTCAGTTGGAGGCCATTTAGGGGGAATTTCTGGCATATTAAGGATTATTTCTACTACGTTTAATATTAATAGGAGAATTATCTAATCCAATAGCTAGTGTAATGATAACAACTAATTTTGAAAATAACATTAACCACTCCTTACTACATGGAGCTCTATCAAGGCGTTCTTTAACATGTTTATTTTATTTGTAGGAACGTTTTTGCAAAAAATAAAAATAAATAAATAATCAAATAGTGGTACAAAAAACTTGAGAAATCAATTATTCATTCCATCTCAAAATGTTAGTCCATTTAGAACACTTTACTATTTTCTCAAGTTTTCATTATGACCCGTATTAATTTTAAAAAAATATTTAAAATATCAAGATACTTTATGAAAGGTATTTCAGTAAAAGATTTGACCCAACAGAATCCTATGTCCACACTCTACAAAGGTAAAAACTCTTATATGTTCTTACGAAAGGTCATCTAACACTGAGCATACTTAGAGATAAAAAAATCAATAATTTTATCTCCCAAATACCCTTATATATCCTATATCATTACAAACTTTAGAATTACGAATAGAAAGACACATACATACATATACCCTAACACACTTAGACACATACTAGTATCTTCTTTTCAAAGGCATGCATAGGTTATAGCTTTTTCGCAATCGAAGGAAAATAAGCTTTGTTCGCGGAGTACAATTTATGTAGCTTGCGTGAAGAGAAAAGCTTGCTACGAAAAAGCATATTAACAAAGATATATCAAAGCTCAACATCAACGTAGTTTCAACAAGAAAAAGCTGTTGAAGTGTGGTGAGCATGGTGATAAAAAGCTTGATATAACTTGTTGTAGAAGAAGCTCGAAAAAAAATATGCCGTTATTGAATTTGTGAGAAAACTTTGCTAGTGAAGAAGAAATTTGATGAAGTCTGCGATTTTCTTTGCTGATGAACGTGGCGATTTGTTTTGTCGATGAAAAAAATTCGATAATGGAAAAGCTTGCTTATAAAGATGATAGTTTGCTTTGTTGATGAACATTTCGATTTGCTTTGCTTGTGAAAAAACTTTGATGATAAAAAACTTTTTTTATGAACATAGCGTTTCACTTTTGTAAAAAAAAATCAAAGGAGATGCGATGAAAGCTTGTTTTTTTAATTCAAATGTAATTTAAATTCGCTTTTCTACCATTAGATTTTTCCTTATTCATAGTCATAATTTAGCACGAAGAAATAACTATGTCTATATTAATTTTTAAGTTAATTGTATTTTTCTTATCTTCTTAGTGTTTTCAATTTTTAGCCATGCTAAGAGATATCAGTCTGAATATGCTCAGTGCTAACACTTAACTAATCCGATTTGAGCCAATTCATCGACAATTGTAAACATATTTAATGATAACATTGAGCATGCTAGAAAATACATTTGTACGCTTAATGTGGATTAAAAATTTAAAAAATCTAGTAAGAATTCTAAATACTATGAATATATATTGATTTCAAAAGTTTAATTTTTTTTCAAGTCAAATATTAGTAACGATTTTATAAATTTTTTAAAATAATTCTATATAATTTCAAATTTTTCTCACTGTCAGATACAAAAGGTCTTAAATCCCCAAAATTATTTTTTTATGAATTTTATTTAAATAATTTTAACATTTTTATGAAGGAAATTTCCGAATATACGAAATAAGCTTGATACATAGATGTTTTGATAAATTTAAATTATATTATTTTATCTTATATGGTATGTGAATCTTTTTGAAAAAGAGCAATAGTTAGACTAGTCTGTTGTAGAGTGTATGTCCTAAGATTGAATTTTGAGTCAAAATAATTCCAAATTTAAAATGGCTCTTATATGTACTAAAAATAATCTTTTTGAAAAAAAAGGGTCTTTATTCTAATACTCAACCAGCTTTTATCATTTTGAGCAAAAAAGTTTTCTTTTTAAGGTTTTTTTATTTTATTTTAAAGGTCCTTTTAATAATGGTGAAATGTTAAGTGGAGAAAAATTTAAGATGGAAAGATTCAAATCTGAGTCCCGCCCATTATTAGATTCCTTGGGACAACACAGTGAAACCAATACCCTTTTTATTTAGTGTCCCAGGTCAAACAAGCACTACAACTCCCATTATTTACCGTTGCCACTTACCTCATCATAAACCAATCAAATGCTTCCTCGCATTCTCCAAAGCAAAATATTCAAATTCAAACATTAATTGATTCCATCAAAAGAAACAGCCAAATCCAACTACCCTACACTTTCAAAATCTTCCACACTTATCTACTATACTTGATGACTTTTCCTAATTAGCTAGCAAGTATATATACTAGGGCACCACCCCAAAAATCTTCACAACCATAACTTGTCCAAACTGCAAATTTTTCCTAGTATAAACCAGACCAAAATGTCAGGTTTCAAGAAAACAACAATTTCACGCCAAACTTCTTATAATTCCTTTAATGCCAACCCTCTTAATGAACTCAAACACAATCGAAGCTGTAGTGAAGGAGGTGAGAAATGCTCCACTAACAGAGTCCCCCTTAGGGCCTATATCCCTCTTTTTAGCTCTCATGACAAAGAAAATGTGACACCAAACAAGCCTGAAAAAAGTGACCATTGTGATGGTAAAGAAAACGCAGAACCTGAAAATGTTAAGTCTTGTTTAAAGGACAATGTCTTGAAACCATCTTCACTTCAGTTATGCATACACAAGAACGAGCCTGAATCGAACATCAGTGCGAAAATGTGGGAGTCTTTTGATTCTGAGAATAAAAATTCTGTTAATATTTGGGATTATTCTGATTCAGAGGCAGCACCAGCATCTTCATGGTCTACATTGCCTAATAGGTGAAGCTACATTTATTGTCTTTTGTAGTTTTTACTGCAATTAATTCTTACTTAACTTTGTCTGAAATGGTAAATGAATTATGAATGTGATGTTTTTTACAGGTCATTGTTATACAGGCCTTTGCCAATAGACATAGGTAGGTGTACTTGTATCATAGTGAAGGAAGCATCTCCAGAAGGATTAAGTGGAAGTGTTTACTCACTTTATACTCATGTAAGAACTCTTATTTTCAGATTCTTATTTGACTTTTTTACTGCTCTGTGGCATTTCTTTCCATTCTTTAGCTTAAAATATGCCATAATTCTTGAAATATGGAGTTTCAGTTTCAAAATCAAAATTCAAAACACTGTTTTTGGTCCAATTTTTGTTCAACATTGTTTTTAATAAAGATTTTGCTGTTTAGCTATTGTAATTGAAATTTAGATGCTAAATTATTAACATTGTTTGTATTGAAATATGATAGGAGGGGCATGGAAGAGAGAATCGAAAACTTGGTATGGCGTATCACATAAAACGTGGTGGAAGATCTGAGTTTGTGGTGGCTCAGAATAAAAAGGGAATACTATCTAGTTCAGATGAGAGTTTAATTGGAAAAGTTACTTCTAATTTTATGGGTTCAAGATATCATATATGGGATCAGGTACTTATTTAAAAACTTAGCCTCTAGAAAATTTCTGATCGTTAATATTTTTCCACTACCAATTTATTGCAGGAAAGTAACCGGAAATCCTCGAGCAAAAAATCGAAACTATTAGGTGCTGTGAGGTGTGTTTTTCTCCTTGTGCCACGTTTATTTTTTGCACGCAGAAGCTAATGTTTCCTCCATTTTTGGATTTTAGATTTATGCCTACAATAGCTACAATGACAGGAAGTTATCGAAGCATGAAAGCATGGGTTCCTAAGCACCAATCAATGCAGCTAAAGAGTACAACTCAGGTTCTTAATTTATTAACACTCCATTACTTCAAGTTTTTACTTGGTATTTACTGTCAATTAACAAAATACTTACAATGTTTTTCATTTATTTATAGGTACAACATATTAACGGGTTACCTGTAGATTGGGAGGAAAAGGTGGAAAGAGTTCATCAGCTATTTTCAAGGGTTCCACATTATAATAAGGTGCATCATCACTTTATTTCTTCTGTTTCTTGATGGTAGATTCTTAAAGTGGTTTACGTGTTTTCTTTTACAGATTTCGAAGCAATATGAGTTAGATTTCAGAGAAAAAGGGAGGACAGGTCTTCGAATACAAAGCTCTGTGAAAAATTTCCAATTAACCCTTGAGGTAATCAAGATAGATTCATTAGTTATCATTAACTACACAAGAATCTCTCATTTATATTCTGATTTACCTTTTGTATGTGTTACTAGAAGCATGGAAAACAGACAATCCTGCAAATGGGAAGGGTGGGAAAGATGAAATATGTGATGGATTACAGGTACTGGAAAATATATTGAAAGTATTTTAAGTAAACTTGATACTAGAAAATATAATTATGTAATGAAAGTGATGTTTGTGTTGGTTTGCAGATATCCATTGACGGGCTACCAAGCTTTTTGCATATGTTTAGCTTCTATTGATTCAAAGCTTTGTTGTACAGTATAGTTCCAAGATTTGTGGTTCAACCTCTGAACTAAATGCTACTCCCGTTTCATTTATTTGGAAGTCTTGTCATTCTAACATGTTCACCCGAGACAGTGAGAGTTTGCTTACATTTTAAAAAAGTTGTCAAGGATTGCTTTTGGCTAATGGACTTTCGCCATTTAAGATTGTTTCATTCTTGCTATTTCAGTTAGTAACACGACCCTTGGATTCCTCTTCCAGAATGCTTTGTACTGACAAACTCTTTTTATTTACTTAATTATTAGATGATCCTTCAATTTTTCTAAGGCATTTAATTTGTACAACCTACAAAATCTGCAACATAAAAAGCTGCAATATTTTGAGCAAGAGTACGTATGGAGATTGTTTAACACGAGCTGTTGAATGTATAGATTTTTGCGCAAGAGTGCGTAGGAGTATGACACTTGTTTTACGGCATTTAAATTGGGCTTCACCTAGGGCGGAACTAAGATTTTTTATCGGGAGGGCAATATGTCACGTGTGTAGAGTTTCACCACCTAAAAAATCTCGTATCACCACGCGGCTCCCAATAAGTCCCAACGGCTTGCTTGAGATCAACCTACAAGTCTACAATTCCCACACTTAGTTGCTACAACCCTTGGGACACTTAGACACCACTCTTAAGCACACGTAAGCACTAAAGAGAGACTATAGAGAGAGTTTGAGAGAAAGAAATTGTTTTGCTAAAGAATACTTTTTCTTAAATTTCTTGGATAATTACAAAAAAGGCTCACATTCTATTTATACTATTCTAGAATTGTTCCTAGAAACCTTCCATACTTACTGTCATCTAAAAGATCTGTTCATTATTTCATACTCTAGAATGTTCTAACACATTCTAATACCTCCTACTACATTCTATAATATTTTAGTATACTCTACCACATTCTACTAGCATCCAGAATATTTCGGAACATGGAGACGGTCTCGATTGAGTCGTACCCATGTTGTAAAGCTTCGAATACGTATACCGTTTTATTCTCCCCCACTTAAACCTGACATCGTCCCCGATACCTTAGCCTGCCGAATTCTCTTACTTCGTTCCTTGAATTGGCGCAAGAAATCCCCTGACTTCCAGCAAGTCCCTCGACTTTGTGCGCCCTTCCACTTGACCAAGGACTCCATCTCGCTTTGTTCTCCATGACCCGAGTCCTCCTTGAACTCTTTACCCCTACATTTAGTATTGGTCCATGTCTTCCAAGCATCGATCAACTTCTTACACAAGTCCCATCCTGCTCCTCTCGTCCTCCGCTAGAAACTTGTCCACCACTTGATTTGGTTGTTGGACTCTCATGTTATGGCATACAAGACAAGTCCTTACATACTCTTTTACGTCTTCCCCATCTTAGGCCAATAGTATTTTTCTTCCACTAGTTTTCCAGAGCGACGTATCACCGGATGTCTACCATCGTGATACTCCTTTAGGATTTCCTGCCTTAGGTTTGCCCCCTTGGTATGAACACACGTCCAGCCGTAGTGATGAGTAAACTTCCCCTCATCCAAAACCTTTGGACCTTCCCCTCCTTCGCATAACCAAACAACTCCTTTTCCTTTGGACATGCCTTAACCCTTTGCGTATTTGGTCTCCCAAGGGACATCTCAGCTTCGTACTTCCCGCTTCGGTGGCACCGTCTTCGAAAACTCCTTTGGTATTTTGTCCTTGACCTCTACAAGAAAGTCGCGGTCCTCCTCATCTGGACCGTCTACTTTCTTCATCCTTCTTGAAGTCTTCCACTACTTGAAGTGTTGACAAGGTTGTTGATTTTTTCTCTTGAATCACCGGTATGGTACAAAGGGTATTTTCCTCCATATGAGCAATAACGTCCCTCGATGGGGTAGGATATACGCATCGACCTCTTTGAGACACTCCATTCCCAACACCATTCCATGATCATCCACCGACACTACCATGTAATCCACTACACCGACCCAACCTCCAATCTTGGTTTAATTCCTTCCGCAACACCGACAATAGGTATGTCCTTTGAGTTAGCTGACTTGATCACCCCTTACTCTAGTCACCCTCTAGTCCAACTTGCCAGCATCACTATCTCACATAAAGTTGTTGGTAGCCCCCGTATCAAACAACGCTTTGTACGTCCCTCATCAAATGTTCGCATTCATCTATCCATCCATCTCACCTTTGGCGTGGTCTCCGTTGTTGCCTTCACTGCATTGAGAAAACATATGGAACTCATTTGGATTTCTTTGTCATTCTCTTCCTCTGCCTCTTGAGGATCATTGTCTTGAGTGAGTAAGCTACCCATCTGGCTTTTTTGTGGACACTAGAGCAACTTATGCTTATCGTTTCCGCAAATCAAACATTTTCTAATAATGAAGTTGTTTAGTTTGTCCCCTTTAAACTTGCCTCCACCTTGTTAGTTAGCCTTAGGAAAAGATGGTTTAGAATAATTAGTAGCATACGTATTTTTATTGGTTACTCCCCCACTTTTCCCGTTATTATGCCTTGCTTCATCACTTTGGATCTTTATAAAGGTTTGGTCCCCACCTCTCCTTAAGTGATCCACAAGTCTTTCGGCCACGACTATGGATGAAGGCACGTCTTTGCAATCCAACCCATCTTAAATAAAAAACAACGCCCCTGCCTCTGTCAAGCTAGGTATCTCCAATATAAACTTTTGGAACTCCTTGACATAGTAGCGGATAGTCACATCTTGAGTCAACTTTCAAAACCTTGCTCTTCCCTCATAAATCACACTCTCCAGGTAGAATTGTTTCTTGATTTCCCTCTTGAAATCATCCCAAGTTATTAATGTGCATAGGTTTATCTCCATGTCGATCGTACGACGTCTCCACCATGACATAGTAACATCAAACAAATATAAAGGAGAAAAACATACCTTTGAAGCATCATCACCAATGTTTGAAGCCGTGAAATATTGCTCCAAGCACCATAAGAGTTTCTCCAACTTCTTAGCGTTCCTAGCCCCATTAAAGAATTTGGGTCTAGGTACCTCGATCCTCTACATAAATAGTGAAGAAACTGCCATATTCCACACAAAGATTTTATAAATCGCCAACTCAGTCTTCACCGTCTCTAGCTCGGCCTTGACGCCATCTAGAATCACCATAACTTGGCCTCTATCGCGGCCATAAACTGATGCAACTCCACCATCCGCTCGTCGATAGTAGCCTACACATTCTTTTAAGGATTTCCTCCTTCTCCTCAAGAGTTGACAATCGCTCCCCCAAGCTTTCACCGTCCATCCCCTTTACTAATCTGGTTAGGTTATCCAACAAAGGACCCATGTTTGGAAATCCAACTTCTAGACTTTTTGCTCTTTTATCTAAGCACGTGAACTCATCCCTCGAAGTTTTACGAGACTTGGTGCCCTTAGTCTCCTCCTATTTTACCGCGTTTTCCGCAACGTCTCTTTGTGTTTGAGTATCTTCAACCACCATTTTTCTTTGTCTCACAACCTTTCTTTGATGCCACTTGTTACGTGCGTAGAGTTTCACCACCTAGAAATCTCGTACTCCCTTTGCGACTCCTAACCAAGTCCCCACGCCTTGCTTGAGATCAGCCCACAAGACCATAATTCCAATACTTAGTTGATACAACCCTTGGAACACTTAGGCACCACTATTAAGCACACATGAGCACTAAAGAAAACAAAATAGACTATAAAGGGAGTTTGAGGGAAAGAACTTTATATTTTTAAAGTATACATTGTCTTGGATTTCTTGGATGATTAAAAATGAGGCTATCCCCATCTATTTACACTATTCTAGAGAATGTCTGAGAAACCTTCCATAATTCTACCATTATTTCATATCTTATTCTCTACTCTAGAATGTTTAAACACATTCTATCACATTCTAGCACCTTGTACTACATTCTATAATATTCTAGTATACTCTACCATATCCAGATTCTACTAGCATCCAGAATATTCCAGAACATGAAGACGGTCTCTGTCGAGTCATGCTGATGTTTTAAACCTTTAGATACGTAGTCCGTCAGATATAACTATCCAATATTTTTTGGGGTTTAATTTGGTACCGGGATGAGATTAGGCCTTTGCCTTTCCCGTAAAACGCTGGAGGCTCGTGTGATTTATAGGAACAGTTGGAATGATATGATAAATTATTGAGCTTTATGAAATAAAAATGGCCAACCTTACACTTTTGGGGTACCTATAGGAGACTTATAATTTGTCCCGCTTTCAAAATATATTTTTATTTTGTTAGTACGATTTTTTTGAACTCATACTATTCTTTAGTCAAATTTTATTTATCCAACTTTTAAAGAGGATATCTAGTATTATTTATCTTTTTACAATATCAATATACTTTATTCTCAGTTTTTCACATTCCTAATTAACTAGTTAAAGGAGTAGTGAAATAAATAAATTTTGTACTTAATGAATATTGATAATTTTGTAAAGAGGGAGACTAATAAATACATTTTTTAAATTTTTTGTGTACAAAAAATATGGTTTTTTTTTTTGGATAAGGGAGAATAAAATTAGACCGATGTAATATATTTTTCTAGCTTAAAACAAATTCAATGATGATTAACAATTTTTGTGTCAAGTAATTTGTATTTGATAAAAAATAGGGTGAATGAGACATAGGGTCTTGGAGACTGGTTTTTTGCTCTATAAAGAATGAAATAAATCTTAATTTTTCCAAAAGACCTCAAATATGACCAAATACTAAATTACCCTTACTAACACTAAAAGACAAAAGGAGTGATGTCACTGTCCATCTCTCTACTACCCACCTACCTCTGACCTCCGACCTCCGACCACCGACCTCCGACCTCCGACCTTCGCCCACCGACCTCCGGAAGAAAAAATAGAGTATCGGAAAAAAACAACGAGTTTCCAAAAAAATTGATGAGTACTCTATAAAAATTGATGAGTACTCTTTAAAAATTGATGATTTGTGGCCTTAGCCTTAGCATTAGTCTTAGCCATAGCCTAAGCCTTAGTCTTAGCCGTAGTCTTAGCCTTAGCCTTAGCATTAGTCTTAGCCGTAGTCTTAGCCTTAGCCTTAGCCTTAACCTTAGCCTTAGCATTAAACTTATCTCTAGCCTTAGTCGTAGCCTTAGTCTCAGCCTTAGCCTAAACCATAAACTTAACATTAACCTTAAACTTTACCTAACCCCTTACCCCCTTAACCTTAACCTTAACCTTAACCTCAACCTCAACCTCAACTTTTTAACTAATAACCTTAACCCTATCCTTAACCCTAACCTAACATTAACCTAAACTTTAACCTTAAACTTAAACTTAAACTTAAACATAAACTTCAACTTATACTTAAACTTAAACATAAACTTAAAATAAACCTTATTGTTAACATTAACCTTACCCTCACCCTTACCCTTAACCTTAACAATAATATTAACCTCAACTTTAACCTTAGATATTACACCTTAAACCTAAACCTTAAACTTTATACCATAAACCTTAATCTTCATCTTCACCTTAACCTCAACCTTAACTTTAAACTTAAAGTTTAAAATTTTACCTTAAAAGTAACCTTAAACCTTAACCTTTACCTTAACCTTAAACCTTAAATTTAACTTTCACCTTCACCTTCATCTTTACTTTTTTAACCTTTATCTTAACCTTAAAGTTAAAACTTAACTTTAACCTTAATTATAAAATTAATCTTAACTTAAACCATGAACCTTAAAGCTTAAACCTTAAACCTTAACCTTAATACTTAAAAAACCCTTATTCTTCTCATAATTTCCATATTCTTCTCATAATTAATTAATATAAAATAAAAACATATATATAGTTACCGTTTTACCTCATATTTTACTCAAGTAAGTAACAAATTTTATTTCCTTCAATCTTGGATTTTATAGTATTCAAAAAATAGTGTCGTTTTAATAATAAATATATCTAAATATAAACTCATATATGTAGCAAATATACAGATAAATCAAATTGAAAGATGATTACTCATGAAAGACACGTTTAAGCATTCTATTTTTAATAAAGTATGTGTCATTCTATACTCAACGTAGCTATATATGTTACATAATATCTATCATGTATAAATTAGAAAAATAATTTTTGCTATAAAAATACCAAGTTTTGCATATTATATTTAAATCATAAAAAAAATTAATACTTATTTAATTTTCAAATTTACCTTAACCAAAATAAGATAATTATATAAAATAGGATACACCTAACTTTTAAATTTTTATCAATATTAAAATGACCAGATGAGTATCACAACTTAATTGCATATTTTCTTATTTATTTTTATTACAAGATCGTTTATATTATATGAACTAATCAAACTTTTTTAAAATTAATATTATATACCGGAATACTAACGTTTACCTTAAATTTATAATATAAAACCATTCCTTACAAAAACTTCCCAAATTTCTCAACCTTAAAATTAACCTTAACCTTAACCTTACCCTTGACCAAAAGCTTGATTTTAACCCTTAACCCATAAACTTAAACTTTAACCTTAACATTAACCTTAACTCTTACCTTAACCTTAATCTCAACCTTAAACTTAACCTTAACTTGGAATTTAACCATAGCATTAGCCTTCACTGTATCCTTAGTCGTAGCCTTAGCCAAAGCCTTAACCTCAACCTTAACCTTAACCTTAACCTTAAAATTAAACTAACCTTTACCTTAACTTTAACCTTAACATAAGCATTAACCTTAATTCTAACCTTACCCCTGAACTATTAACCTTAACATATCCTTAACCTTATCCTTAACCTTTACCGAATATTAAACTTAACCTTAACCTTAACTTCAATCTTAATCTTAATCTTAACTTTAACCTTGACCTTAACCTTATCCTTAACTTAACCTTAAACTTAACCTTAAACCTAACCTTAACCTTAACCTTAACCTTAACCTTAATTTGTCTCAATTTTTGTATGTTTTGAAGTGCCTTAAGGCACGGGCTATACCTTGTATAATATATATCCAAATCTATCAATATCTACATAGAAATTAAAAGAATATGTGAAACACGATATAAGTTTAAGCATAATTTGTAAATTATAAAAATTAATTGAGTTTTTTGAAATCCAAATTAAATACATTTCTTTACATGTTTCATCACAAAAAATCTACATCATTTATTAGATATCAATTTTGGAGATTGCGAGACTTCATTCAAAAAATAAGATACAATTATCAACGGAAAAGATATAACTAAAATGTTTGAATAATTTTTACTTTTTACGGAAACTAAATTGTCTATATTATACAAAATAAAATAGTTTTCTAATTATGTAGTGCCTTCATATAAATATTTCATTATAATATATTCGAGGTCTAAGAATAATCTTATTACACCCTTAACAAGGTATTCAAACCAATTATAGGTATAAATCATCCATTCCTATATTTTAGAGGTGGACAAAGACTTATAAAACCCGACCAACCTGGCTAAACTAACCTTAAAACTAGACAGGTCGTTGTTTTATTGAACGGGTTGTAATTTGATTTTTTTTAAAAAAATATACATATTTTTGCGAATTGCAGGGTTTAAAGTTAAAATCTGCAGACTCACATGATCCACTTATTCTTGTATTATAAAAAATTAAATTAATTTATATCGCTTATTTTACTTAAAACATATCGTAGAAATTATATTTTCCCTCTACTTTTTTCTTTTTCTTCCTTTTTTTCAAAAAATTCTTTCAAACTTTTAATAATATTTAAATCTAATTTTATATTGATATTGTATCTATTTAAAAAAAAATCTCAAATCATCTAAAATAAAAAATTATTTGAGTGTAGATGGAGATTTAGAGTTATATTATTTATTATAATTTTTATCCGTAAAATAATATTGACCTGTCTTATTAATCTGAATACAAATCTAACATGTTTATCCATACAAGTTAATACACCGAAAACCCGCCACATCGAAAACTCGCAACACCCGAAATACAATGGTTTATACGATGTATTGAACGGGTGTGAGTTTTGTTTTTCAAAACTCGCACAAAAACGGATAGTCTGCGAATCGAACATTTTTTTACCCAAAACCGACCCGTGCATATCTTTACTGAATCTATCTATTAATAGTCTTTCATAAATTATTTAGTTGGTCTTTACACTGAATCAGTCTAAGAATTAATATAAGTTTTACATTTTAAAGATTTTTTTTTTCAATAATTATTTGTTTATTCTTCTAGCTCTTCCAACCCAGTTGGAGAAAATGAAGTAATGAAAGTTTTTTTTTATTGTAAAATAAAATAAATTAGAGAATATAAAATATTCTGTATATATAAACTTGCAAGTGTAATTTATATATTTTAAATGAAAATATCTTTCAAAATCTGATATAGGAAGACTACATTATAAGTTCCAAATTCTACATTGATTGTGACCCTAGTGCATAATCGGGCTTTATGAACGGTTACAAACAATAACAAAGAAAAAAAAAACAAACGGTTACAAACATATTGGCCCACTTACTATGGCACCTACCACAAGCCCAAAACATTGTAAGATGGTCAACTGACTAACCAATGTTCTTCCTACTACTTCTTCTTCAACCTCGTTCTCATCATGGTTTAGTATAACGCGCTTCTCATTGTTTCTTGGGTACTTCATTCATGCACCTCCATTTTTCAAACCAATCTTGATCAAACAAAATCAACCCACATCACAAAATCTCATCTCCTGATCTGGGTTGATTTTATTTTCACAATTTCTCCGCAATTCACACAATTATTGCCAAAAGAAACATTTGAAAATGGACCAAGAAGAAGGCTTTCTAAAGGAGCCTTTGTCACAAAAGAAGCGAATTCATAGTAATAGAATATCTGCTTTAATTTTCAAACCTTTGGAATGGTTCAAAATGCTTAGTGATGAACTACATTGGAGCTTTGTATCAAGTGTGATGATAGTTTATGGAATAAATCATGGATTAAATTTCGGATTAAGTATAATTAGTACACAATATTACATGAAAGATGAGTTATTATTACAGCCTTCTGAAGCACAAGTATATTTAGGTCTTATTCAACTTCCTTGGGTCATTAAGCCTTTATGGGGCCTTCTTACTGATATAGTCCCCATTTTCGGACATAGGAGACGCCCTTACTTCATTCTTGCAGGTAAATTCTCCATTTCTACTCTTTCTTTGTTTAGTGTAGCTTTGCAATTTGTAATAATGTATAATTGCTAATTATCAATAATAGTATAACAATGGACTAATGTGCAATTTACTCTAGATGATGTGGTATAAATGGAAACACTACTAGTTAAAGAAATAGTTGAGAAATTAACTTAAACGTTTATTTCAGGTGTTGTGACCATAGCTTCAATGCTAGTTCTATCATTAACCGAAAACTTACAAATTTCGTTCGCTTTATTATCATTAATGTTCGCAAGTGCTGGAACAGCTTTAGCAAATGTGACCATTGATGCATGTGTAACTGAAAACACAATTAGTCATCCTTCTTTAGCTGGTGATATGCAAAGCTTATGTGGAGTTAGCTCATCAACAGGGCAACTTATTGGGTATATAATCAGTGGTTTCCTTGTTCATCTTATCGGACCCAAGGTTAATAAATATTCTTAAAAGTTTTCCTTTATGTGTTTAAATGAATAGATTATTAATGTGTGAATTTTGTGGTATTTCAGGGTGTGTATGGAGTATTAAGTATCCCTGCAGGGTTAGTTATAGTTGTTGGAATGACAATTAAAGAACCTTTCACGCGAAACCTTGACTACAGGCGGGTAAGTAGTTTAATTAACCATGGTTAACTTAACTTAAATTCATAATAATATAAATTTTGTAGTTAATCTAACCAATATATTGATGAATAGGTGAATCAAAAGTTTGTGGAAGCTGGAAAATCTGTGTGGAAGGGATTAAAATATCCAAATGTTTGGAGACCATGTTTATACATGTATTTATCACTTGCAATGAGTATGCATATTCATGAGGGTATGTTTTATTGGTACACCGATGCAAAATCTGGTCCACATTTCTCACAGGTATTTTCATCTCTCATCGTGTCATTAATACAAAAAAAATGACTATTTTATCCTTTACTTAAACAGGAGATAGTAGGTTCGATATCTTCAGTTGGTGCGATCGGATCTCTTTGTGGAGTTTTACTATACCAAAATATATTCCGAACTTACCCTTTCCGTCACGTACTATTATGGACACAAGTATTATTCGGTGCTTCAGGAATGCTAGATTTGGTTTTAGTTTCGCGTATAAATTTAAGGTTTAATATTCCAGATATAGTAGTTGCAGTAAGTGATGCATGTGTTTCGCATATGATTGGACGGTTAAAATGGATGCCTTTATTAGTCCTTAGTTCGAAGCTTTGTCCTTCGGGTATTGAAGGAACTTTCTTTGCTTTACTTATGTCTATTGATCATTTAGGGTTACTTACAGGCTCTTGGGCTGGAGGGTTTTTATTACGTGCATTGAATGTGACACGTACACAATTTGATAACCTTTGGTTAGCTTTATTGATACGAAGCTTCGCTAGAGTTCTTCCTATTATGCTTCTATTTTTAGTGCCTAATATTGATCCGAATGCTTCGATTGTTTTAGAAGAGACACGCATTAAAAAAGGCGATGAGGATTGTTTGGAAATGGATTCTCTTGTTAAGAGTTTCGATCAGAGTTCAGAAGATTAGACGGATTTACCCTTTAACGAGGCTAAATAGTGTTACATAATTATAGTTAAAATTTGAAGTAATTAATTAATTTAGAGACTTTATGTAATATTATTCGTGGATTAATTGATCGATACTCAGAAGGGAAAGAAAGAACAAATATGTTGAATTGTCGAAAAACGCAAAACAAATCTACATCATGTTCTTTTCTTTGTGTTATATTTATTATATCTACATGAAACTACAAATTTCTTTTGCGAATCCGAGTTTGGATAGTTTAGTATCATATACAACTCGTGTATTTCTTTGTTGATAATTCCCTATAATCGCAATCTCATCTTCGTATGTTAAACTTGCTAGAGCTAAACAAACCTGAGATGCATCACTTTTTATTATATATAACATCCCAGTAACATCCACAATTAGCTCACCTTCACCTTCAAATTGCATCTTCATAATTGGAACATTAACTTCCTGGTACGAAGAAAGGTTAAAACACGTGTCTAAGATCGAAAAATTAGGTGCTGAAGGATAACCCGAGAATTGCTCCAAAAACTCGGTTTTTACTGCCTTGTATAAAGATGGTTGAAGCCTTGAGATAACTGTCCCAGAGTCAATAAGAATATTACCTAAACCGAAACTTGGAGATTTTAATGATACCCCACCAATACTAGTACCTGTTAGATTCAGAATGTAGAAGCTAGAAAGCTGTGGATTTAGGTTTTGGATAATTTTCGTGTACGAAAACTCAGTTAAATTGTTGTAAACTGAATGATCATCGCCAAATATTAACGAACCTGAAGATTCTCCGAGATTTGAAGGTAAACAATACGAGAAAACACCTTCAAATATATCGTAAGTTTGAGAAATGAGCGAAAGATCACTTCTTCCAAGTCCCATTAGACCTGAAGCTTCCCCGAAAAGACCTTTGTTGCTTCTTCCACATCCGAACACGAAAGTATTCACTTTTGTACCTCCAAGAATTAACTGTTCCTGTCCTAAATCACCGCGACTAAAAGATCCGTCACCATAGGTTACAATGTAATCACATGTTGATTCGTTTTTCCCACATATTCCTGAATTTCCTGTCGCGGATTGTAGAGATTTACAAGTTTGTGAATGACATGGAACTGTTTGATATGAAGGAGATAATGAGGGATTAAAGAGAGGTTCGGGTTGATTATAACATAATCTACAAGGTTGACATTGCACCCATGTGAGATCACTCCCTGTATCAACTATCACTGTCTTATTCTGACCACCTAATGTTATTGTCACAATGTAGTTTAGTGTCTCTAATTTGAAACCAGAAGTAATAGGAATTTGAGTTTGTGATAGAGTCAGAGTCTCCATGTTATTGATTCTTGATTGAATTGAGCGGACTCGAATATTGTCAGCTATAAGGCGGTTCTTGAGCCTTTTGTTCCAGTCTTTTTTAACTCCACAACATTGATCTCTGTGCTTTAGTTCCAATATAGTTGCACCGTTTTGTTTTCCTGAAGATTAAACACGAGTGTTTTACATACATATAAAATATAAAGTTGACTACTACTTTGAACTAATACTCACTTGATTTTTGATATAAACAACTTGAGTTGCCATCACTATGATGTTTCGATCTTACTAAAAAAACCTCCTTCTCTCCGTAACTTAGAACCTCATTAGCAAAACTCAGCAGAAGAACAAACGAAATTAATAGTAGCCTTAACGACATTACTTTTGCAATACTTTTTTTGGCAATAGTGTTTCGAAAGATAAGAAATAAGTTTGCAATACAGCAATGAGATACACAGAAGAGAAGAGAAGGGAAAGGCTTTGAATTGTGATAGTGATAGTGATGAGAAAGGAGGAAGGAAGGTAGATTAGTGGGAGTGATTCTTGGGAGTTTTTTTTGTTTGTTTAAGATTTATGTGATTTGGACAAAGTTTAATCATAACAACTATAACTAGTTGGGTTAACTCAACTGACCTGGACTTGTTTCATCGAGTCAAAATGGATCATAAAAAAAAAAGGAATACAAACAATTATCGAGCTTGATTCCTGGGAATTTTTGTAAATTTGGAATGCGAACAAAAAGGAGACCCCACAAGCTATTGCATGAGAAATTATTGGTCTTTCACGTGTATGTGTAATTTGGAAAAGGACATAGTTGGCTTCATGAGCATGTGATATATACCAACAGAATTTATTGGTTACATTGATAAGAACTCTTTCTTCCCTTCACGGATTCAACTGTCCCACCTCTTACCAGCTATGCACATGAGATAGAGATTACATTTTTCTCAATTTCACACCCCTATACGAATAGGGACAATCCTATCTCAGTGATGTTTTGAATAAGAACACACATTGCTTCTTGCGAGTTTTAACTTTGACTTTACTGGTAAAGTTTACCCTACTAATAATTCATTTACTATTTAATCCAAAAACGGGTCTAGCTGGTATGTAGGCCGGTGGCCCAAAACCACTCAAACAATGACTTTGGATAGCAAAAACAAAACAAAAAGGTATACCTATATGATGTGGAAATATGCTTCCAAGTTGTTCTAGTAGGGTAGATACTCTACTAAACAAGAGCCCTGCCTTTGCTAGAATTGACCTCTCTGTTATTTTTTCATTCAAATTCTTAATATATATAGGAAAAGTAGTACTCTTACAAGTAAATAATGGTAAGATATCATTAAGATTACACAAACCCCATTTAATAGGGATATTATTCTGATACATTGGAAAAATATTGACATTTGTTTTAAGAAAGTAAAAAAAAAAAAAAAAAAAACAAGATAATTATATTTTAGGTGTTAGCTCAAAGATACCTATTTTCACTTAGTAATTCAATATGACCACTCATACTATTATAACTTGAAAAGTCTCTCACAAAAGAAAAAACAAAGAATTCTCACATTTACAATTAATTTTCCTATTTGATTCTTGCTCTTGCAACTCTTACGGCTCCCTATTTTTTCTTCGTTTTCATATTCTTTCTTCTCATCTTCAAATATCATACCTATAGTGTCTTTTTATAGGCCTTTACAACTCAACCTGTTGAAAGTAAAGTCAACAATAGTCAATTTTAAATGAGGTGGCAGTGAATTGGATGCTTATGTGGCTTATATATTGACCTGAGTCAATGTATCACTTGAACTGTTTTTACGGGAATGACTTTGTTATATATTAGACCACGTGCTGCATCTTGACCCTTAATGGATATAAGAGATGGAGGGGTGAGATTAAAACCCTCCACTACTCCATATATAAAGTTCCTTTTCTCTCATTTGGTCAAACTTTTCCTTTTCTTCTTTAATTTCATCTCTTCCGCTCTTTCATCTTCTTCAACATATATGTTTGGGGTTTTGTAACATCAAGTACTTAAGTTATAAAGAAACTTGATTAGAGTAGTTAGATCAAGGGTTTAGCTTGATTATTGAGCAGTATTTCTCAATAGATTGTTAGAGTTTCTGATTGAAACTCTCGATTTCTATTCTTGTATTTCTGAACATCTGATCTGAAGTTGTAACCGTGCTTGATAGTGCATGAAGCATCTCCCTTGGATGGCTTCAACGTGGATGTAGGCCTTTAGTGCTGAACCACGACAAATCTCCGTGTTCTTTACTCTTTTGCATTTTACTTTACACTTTGAGTTTTTCTGAGTTTACGCTTGATTTGAACAAAACTCGTTTGCTAAGAAATTGATCTATCTTTGTTATAAAATTACAACACAACCAACCAATGAATCTAGTTTTCTTGGTAGACTTCAAACCTTTAAGTTTTTTAGACTAACATTAAACTCAACACTACTTAATTTTCAAGATTTTCATTAATTTTCTCAATGTATTGATTCTACAGATGTGAGTCACACCTCAACAATGTCTTGATACTCTACCTTATCAAGAGACAAATATGTCAAGATTTGATATGCCCAAAAGATTCAAGAATCACTCGATCTTTTGACATGCATTGATTAATGGGTTTCGACCGCGATAATATGCCCTAAACAATTCAAGGCAAATTTGTTTCAGATGTGACCGAGATTTCATTGATCTCTTTAACCAAGCAACATCCCTAAAATAAATCAATTGCTTCCCCTTTGACCAGTGACCACCACATGACATTATTACTAGTATGTTGTAAGATGGACTCATCTCTAGATCTAGATAAATTTACAGTAGTGATAATTGTATTTATATCATAAAAGATACAATACATTGGGCAATCACCCTACTATAATTATCGGTCACAATGGCACTTCTAATAATATTTTCAGTATGCAAGCAGAGCTGAACATCTTGGCCACCAAAGTCTTCTCAGAAGAGGAAATTAGACTTTCTATCAAATTCTTTATTGTTCTAAACCGAGGTTTGAAATAACTCTTTATCTTACCTTTCCAAATATACTGGGATGATGCCTAGTATCTCCCCTGAACTTTTTCTAGAAAATCTGGAACCTCCCCTAAACAAAATAAACCTCTAAAACCTCCCTTGCACTACACTACTAATTACTGAAACCTCCCATCCATCCATCTTTTGACACAGAGTGCGCTACACAAGAGTGTTTTATTTTTATTTTTTAATGCTTAAGGCCCTGTTTGGTTTGTGAAAATATTTTTTTATTTTCGTTTTCTAGAATACATTTTTGTTTTTTTTTTCAATATTTAGAAAATATGGAAAATGTCGATTTCACGTTCTCCAATATAGCAGTGTTTTCATTTAATTTTCCAGAAATCTAATTTACCGAACACGTTTTTATTAGTATTTTGAAAAATATAGAGAATAAAAACAGAAAATAGCTATTATTTTCACGAACCAAACGGGCCCTTAAGTTACCTATTTTCCCATTAATTATTAAAAACTATCCTTATCATTAACAAAAGTAGAAAATACCCTTTTTTTCTTTTTCTTCCCTACATAACACAATTTAGATAAAAAAACAACTTGAGTATGGAGGAATACGACACTGAAATCCTCTGGTATCCATCTTCAATTCTTTTCCAACATTTCCAAACTCATTCTTTGCATACAAACTGATTTTTTGCTTAAGTTTTTTTTTTTAACTTTAATGGGGTTGTTCGAAGGTATATTCCAGTTGATGGGTAAAGGGGTGTCAATGATTGTGAAGATATGAGTTAGAGGTATTAATTTTCATTAACTTTTAACATATTCGGTTATATACTTTGTTTCTTAAAAAAATTTATGGGAATATTACTAGATTTTTTTTGAGATAAATAAAATATATAACCAAAAACAATTAGAATTTATGGGATGATAATGAAACATAAGACCTCCCACATTTCTGGATTAACGAAAATCCAGAGTGGATCAATTTCTAGAATTTTACCATTTTATTTAAATTTGTAACTCTGTAAATTACATAGTTGATCTGATTATAAACCTGACTTTATTGTATATTCCAATTTCCATGGAGCGAGAACACATATTCAACATTAATGCAAGAATATTCAACCAATGGTGAATCAGATTTTGCAAACATGATGGTCAATGTTAATATCATGAATACACTTTGATCTTTACCTTAGTTTCAGAAACTAAGAGATCACTAATACTTTGGTGTTTTATTTGCTGATTATTTGGTTGACCTTATCCAAGGATTTCTCTTTACAGAGGCTGTCTTTAATTAGAGTGGAACCTCTCTAAAATGTACAACAACCCCAGCGGAATTAGATGTCTTCAATTTGAAAATTGAATCTTGTTCATGTTTTATAAGCATTTATATATAATAAAATCATAAAAATACACGATCCAAATAGGACGTGTGAGGTTCAATAAGAATCTCATAATTCATTGTTGCTTTATTTTAAAATACAGTCATTAAAAATTCTTGAATTGTAAAATCAGATTAGGGAAAAGCTAAAAGAAATTGATCCCCATGGGTGAAGGTGTCCTAACTATTTTTCATTTGGTTAAGTTGTGATTGTCCTATTATTTTATTACCTAAGTAAAAGCCCATATTCACGATGTGCGAGTATTGCACTAATATTCTTTCCAGGATGGAGATTTCTATGAGGAAATTGTAATATTTCTTGAGAGTATATAGGAGGATTTTAGGAGGCTTGATGGAAACCATGATGGTTGATGCCTTTCATCAGAAGATTAATTTAAATAAAGTGTATATATATGGAATCTTATGTGAATTGTTTAGTGCATGTATATGTTTATGCAAGATGATAACAAGGTTTAGTTCATGTGTAACGAGAGTTGAGAAAGATTTTTGTTTCTTACATGAATTGTTATGATTAGTGAGTTCATTTTAGAGAATTTAACCTAACGGTTCTTGAAGACCCCTCATCAATACCCAAACATCCTCACTCAATTCACTCTTCTTACGAAAGGTCAATTATAATATTTAACGCTATAAACCTATTCTCCCACTTCCATTATACCCGCAAATATTTTAATCCACTATATATACTATAAATACACATAAAATCATATTTCACACCTACAAACCCTAAAACACTCTTTCCACTCTCTCATCTCCCCACCCCAACCACCAAAAATAGTGTTTTACGCCATTCTTGTTTGTATATCTTGGTTTTTTGGAGCCGCTAACTTTGTTCGTAGGTGAAGACGCCGTCCATCGAGAATCTTTGGCTGCTATAGGAGACGAATCCTTGATTTCAACGATTAAAGCTTCATTGAGTTTGTGGCTTAGTGGATCTCGGAGCTCGTTGAATGTTTGTTTGAAACTCCATTATTTTATTGGTGTAGATATGAGTTCGTAGGTTTTCATGGTTTGAGTTTAACATGGAAGCAATACCATACTTGAAGCTTATTATTTGCGTTAAATACTCAGCGATTTCGCGTTAATACTTAGTGACTTTATGTTGTTACTCACTGATTTTGCGTAATGCTCAGTGAGTTTTTGTAATACTCAATTATTTTGCATTAATACTCAGGAAATTTATGTTAATACTCAATGATTTTGCATAATACTCAGGAAATTTATGTTAATACTCAATGATTTTGCATAATACTCAGTGATATAGTGTAATACATAATAATTTTGCGTTAAAACTCAATGATTTCATGTTAATACTCTGTGGTTTTAAATAATGCTTAGTGATTTCAAATCATACTCAGTTATTTTCAAATAATACTCAGTGATTTCAAATAATAATCAGTACCAGTACTAAGTAAAATCACTGAGTACATCCTAGGTGTCTATGCGTTTTACCGCTTGTCTTTATGTAGTTTTTGTTTTCTAGGGCATTTTTTATTTTTTATGACTTTTTCAAAGATGAATCTAACCACATGTTCCATATAAGCCAGAAAAGTTATCTCCAAGACCCCATAGGCCAATCACCCTTCATTTTAATTGCAACAGTAGTCCCCATGTTATGAGAAAAATAAAAATATACCCTACTATAGATTCACTTTGCAAATCTTCTCTGTGTACATTTTGCAACATTAGTCTCTAAGTTAATTTTCAATATTAGTCACTTTGGAACATTAGTCCCAATATTCATTTTAATTGCAACATTGGTTTTGGAAATATGCTAGGTCCCTATATTTATTGTTTGACTTAGTTACACTATGGGTATGATAGTATAATTTGTGGATTATTTCTTAAGTATGATCTGATGAGACTTGTTTTACTTTTTTTTCTTAGAATTATCACATACTTCACCGTAACGCAAGTTGTGGTTTTCGGGACCATATTTTGTGCTTATCTTGTCGGGATGACAATACTTTGAGTTTGAGGTTCTTGATGTCTCATGTTTTGTGATATACTTTAATACTTGCGAGACATAGTTTTGGGTTGGATTAAGATTAAAAAGGTGAGACTTATCCCTTTATTTAGCATATATTGAATTCTTAGATATTATATGAGATTATTGTGTTTTAGAGCAATTTGAGGTAGTTTGTGTTTCTATTTTGTAACTCTTAGAACACGGAGGGTCAGAAGATAAAAACACCAAGATAAGGAGTCAATAAACTAAGGAAATACCCAAGATGATTGGAAACAAGATCGATACAAGCCAATAGGTTAAGAGGATCATTAGAAGTCAAAACACCAAATCTAGAAATACGGATTCATCCACTTGAAAAAATCACAAATGAATAATTGGTAAGGGATCTGGTGTCTCCTAGTGTGTTCTAAATAAACACACCTAAAAAGACAAGACACGTACCGCAAGTGTACGGGTCGTCCAAGTAATATCCGGTAAACGGGATCGATCTCAGGAACGGATTAGGTATGATTAAAGTGTTATGCTATAAATAGAAAAAGTTGCTTGAATGAAAATTAAAAGTAAAGAAATATATTTTTATTTTGTTTTTGCTTAAAGGACTAAAGTGCAAATAAAGTAATATTAAACTAAAATTAAAACTAATGCAAGAAAATAAATATGAAGAGACGAAAAGATGAGGAATAGTACTTAAGTCACGCTAGGTTTAACCAAAATAAACTTAATCAATGCTTCTTCTAAGGGACAAATTAGTAACTAGTAGTAGTCGGGATTCTATATTCTCCTAACCCCCGTCAGGGTGGATTTAGGAGCTATTCTCAGATGTTACACACCCCTCCAGGGCGATCATAATCCATTTTCGAATGTCAGGTTCTCTACCCAATTGGCTATAAGATTAACTAAGTCCCTCAGGACCAATAATTTCTATCATATGTTTATTATCTATGTCAGTAATTAAACCCCCCGTCAAGATGATCACTTCCCCACCAAAGTGAATAGCTTAATTACTCAAACCTATGTCTAATTGGCCAAATTAAATATAGTGAAATTAACTTATGATAACAAACAATACTAAATTACTCAATTTGAATTAAATTATAAAAATCCCAAATCAGAAAACATCAATTAAATAAATTAAGGTTCAACCCTTACAGCGATTCTCAAGCACTTAAGATGTTTAGCTCATAACGGAAAATAAAACTAAAACAAATAAATTAAAAGACATAATGTTTTACAGAAAGAAAATAAATAAACCTAATGAAGATGTTGGGTTTGGCTTTGAATTGGAGAAGATGACTGCTCCAGCTCTTAGTTTTCTTCCTTCGTGCTTGCTCTGTCTTGAATCCTTAAGTCTCTTTGATAATTATATGAAGTGTGTCTAAAAAAGGAGGCTAAGGAGTGTATTTATAGGTGTTAGGGAACCCTAGGTCGAATTTACTTGGAGTGGAAGATAAGGTAAGAACTCTCAAATTCGTAGCCCTAAATTCTAGGGAAGGTAAGATTCTGCTGCTGATTTAATTTGGTCATATCTCATTCAATACTTATCCGTTTGAGGAGTTCCAATATATGAAACCGCTTGTATCGGAAAGATCTCTCTATTGGTGCAAACCACTTGTCCAGATTCCTGGCCAATATTTAGTTTGGACTCGTCTTTGAAACTTAGCTGGAATTTCAGATTCATAAGACACCTTTATCTTTTCCTTCTTTGCATATATCTTTCCTAAATCTTCTTATTTCCATGTAAATCTCTTTCCCTTCCTTCTTTATCTCGACTTGGTCTCTAAGTAATTATCATTTATCTTTTAAAGCTTCACAATAAATAAATTATTAAACCGCATATGCTTAAAAAGAATAAATCATTAATTCAAGAAATAGGAATAGGAAAGCACACTCTAGAAACAGAAACTCGAGTAAAAACATTTCCTAACACTCTAAAATACACTAAGACTTTATTCTCACTTCTCCTCCTTGGATTGGTCTTTCATGAAATTCAAGAACCTATTAACTTTGCACTAAAAATAGTTAAATTTAAGCACAAAAGCTCAGAATCTACAAATAGTTAATTTCCAAGGGGAGAAAGTGCAATATGATCAAATAAGCATCAAAGTCTAGCTAACAAGTAGATAATTCACCTAAAATGATGTCTCCAGAGGGCTAATATTTAGAACAAATAGGGAGACATCAAGACCCCCAACTCAAACCTTTGTCGTCTCGACAAAGTAAAATTAAAACAAAGGCCCCTTTTAGGTGAATGCCGAAGGTAGAATCTAGTAAATATTCCCAAAGCACAACTTAAAACAAATCTCATATAGTCTAATTTAGGAATTAATATACACATACACTTATCATGCAAAATCGAATACAAAACAATATCAATCCAAAATTAATTTCACAATGCTAGAAGGTTACGCTTATTACTTATCTCAAGATGGTGGCTATAGGGTGTTCCTCGATCTTTACTTGCTTTGAACGCTCCACTTAGCATACTCCCTATTAACGCACTGTGCATCTAGGAATCATGAGGTCTTTACGGTTTTAGCATAGCCTGAAGGACGGTATGGTATGTATATTTGGTAAATTTGAAGTGAGCTTTTGGCTCTCTCCTCACTTACCATCAACAAACTGTCCAAGAGCTTGAGTTTTCACTCGAATATTGTTCTCACTCAACCCATTTGATGCGCTAATGTAGCATCCCCAAATTAACCCAATAAGAACTAAGTATGATTCACATAAAAAATTTCCACTTTGCCGGTCCGAATATATATATATTCTTTTCAAATCATTCATTTTTTCTTTTCTTTTGTATAGCTATGATTCTCTTTTTAATGTTGAGATATCATACTATTTTTCATAGTTATGCCTTTCCATAACTTGAGCTTGTAGCTTCTTTTCCATTCACCATTACCCCGACAAAGGGTTACAATATCATAAACCTGTGAATCATCAAAATATATAACAGAGCACAATTGATAAGCTCAAAAATCCCAACCTAATGTACTTTCCCATATAGTGGACCCACCACCCCAAACTCAAGCTCAAGACAGGAAGTCTCAGGATCGTGATTCAAGTGCGGGTCATATGGTCATGCCTATCAATCTAAAGGGATATTGGCTTATAATGTGGCGACAAAAGAAAGGCTTAAAGGCTAAAATTTTGGCTAAGAAGGATATAATTAATTTCGGGATAGAAGGCCAAAAATAATTCAAAGGGCTAACAAAGAACTACCTCTATCATTTTCCTATCTACGCAGCTTGCCTCTAGTTCATACCTAAATGGGTTCTCTACTCATTCAGACCTCACGTTCTACAAACCACCCATTATCCTTAAGCACAAGTTTACTTCTTTTGCATTGTTCATTAATGTTTCCTATCAATTATCTCATATTTGCATGCAATCTAAGTACGTTTTACACTAACTCCTAAAGTCAACTATTTTCTATCATAAATTCATAAAAAGCATGCTTGATGGGGGCATTTAAAATACTCTACAATCAAACGCAACCCTAAAAAAAATTTCTTTTGAAAAGCATGTAAAACACCAAAAATTGGGATAAGGCAACGAACCCCACCCCAAACTCAAAAGTGAGTCGTGTCCCCACGACTCGAAAAAGACTCAATAAAGAAATAAAAATAAAAATCAAACTACCTAGTGCCTACCATCAATTAAGAAGAAGAATTAGAACGGGGTACCTGGCCATAAAGATCCATCATATCCTCCTCCTCCTCCGAAGAATAATTATCAATATCCATGTTCGAAGTTACCTTACCCCTTGTTGAATTCATCTTGGCAATTTCCTCCCGAAGTGCTATGTTTTGTTTTCTTAGATGATCGATTTGCTGTTGAAATTTGATAGCCCATGGGGGTGTGCAAGAATTATTCTGAGAAGAAGAAGAAGAGCCTTGATCTTGGATTGGTGTCTTTTCTTTAGGCTTTGATGGTACCTTCATCCTAGATGTGAATTTCTTGTGTAGTGGTTGTGCAGGTGCCTCTTCTTGTTGTTTCTCTTTAATAGGCTCATCAAGATTGATGGCCTTTTCAATTGTAGAACCAGGCAAATTTTTGTTCTTCCCTAGGATATAACACTTCCTCTTATAATCCATAGCATCTGTTCTGTTTGTCATGGTTGATTTGACCCCAAATTCAAGTTACACCAAGGATAGAGTAAAGTTAAGAAAGTTTGGTGTAGCTTGAGTTTCTAGCTTGGATTTGATGAAGAAAGAAGGTTTCTTGATGAATCTTGGAAGAAATCTTGATAGCTTGATGATCTTGATGGTGATTTATGGTATGGTGTGATGAATTTGATGAAGAAATTGTGTTTATGGAAGATGGAGGAGAGAATTATTGATGTTATTGTGTTTGTAGTAGATGTTTAATCAAGCTTCAAGGTCTATTTATAAGTTTGGGAGCTGGAAAATTTGTATGGGGGAGGCTAGGGTTTGCTTCTGATAAGGTAAGAAGTGTATAAGGTAACAATCTCTTCAAACCGCCATGCTGACCGGCATACCGGCGGATCTGGCCGGCTAGCCGGTGATGGACGTGTGTCTTTTTGTTCCTCTCGGCAAACAACCCGAGCCGCTACCCGAGGCCACGTGATTTCTCTTTGCCGGTATACCGGTGATATCCACCGGCATACCGGTGCTGCTTTTTGTCCAGGGGCGAACTCCGTCAAAATACCCGAGGCGAGCTACCCGAGGCCACGGGTTTTCTTCTGGCCGGCATACCGGTCGTGTGACCGACTAGCCGGTGCTACTTGTCGAATTTTATCTACCTCTCGGTAAACAACCCGAGCCTTGGACCCATGGGCACGTGTTCAGCTCCGCCGGCATGCCGGTGGTATGGCCGGCTAGCCGGTCAGAGCAGCAGATTTTTTCCTCTTTTGTTTCTCAGCACCCCAAAATCAATTTCCTGCACAATAACACACTACCTTTCTCATTTATTTTAAAGTATACACTACAACTCGACACTGACTTAGAATTATATACTAGGAATGGAAAAACATAAAGCAATAAACTAATATACAAGTAACTGGCTTTTGTTTAACGTCGTTAAGCTCGACGGGTTACCTTTCGCAGCATTTTTTCACATAACCTCCCCAACAGTGAGTAAGGTCATCAATATTTTCTATACGGAACTTGCATCCCTTAGATTTTATTACCACCAATTGATCAGAGATAACCCTTGTGACCTTGAACGGTCCTTGCCAAGAACTCTTGGCTTTGCGCGCTTTCGGAGGGGGATCAGGCTTTTTCATTGCGACCTCTTCGCCTACACTAAATGCCCTCTTCTTTCTTTCTTTCTTAGGTTCTTTTGGAACCTTCGTAGCACACACATTTCTTTCTTTTTAGCATGGTCAAGGTGTGGATTTTTCTTAGGATATGGAGGATTTATGTTAGGTGGTTTCTTTCTGAGCTCTTTTTCCTCCATTCCTAAGGTTCCCACAACCTTAGTTGGCTCTTGTTCAATCACATCGATCCGGAAACACTCCTCCTTGGAGTCCGGAAACTTCATTGGTCTGAACACGTTAAACTTCACTTCCTCGTCTTGGATTCGCATAGTCAATTCTCCATTCTCTACATCAATTATAGTACGCCCCGTGGCTAGGAATGGTCTTCCCAAAATAATGTATGACAAAATTAACTGGAAAAATTAACGTACCTGCCTTGATGAGGACATTTTCTACTCTTCCCTCTGGATGCACGAGGGATCTGTCAGCCATTTGCAAGACCATAGAGGTTGGTCTTGCGTCTCCTATCTTCAACTTTTCAAAAATTGATTTAGGCATAAGATTAATACTCGCTCCCAAGTCGCATAAAGCTTTCGCTTGCCACTCATTACCAATGGAGATGGGAATAGTAAAACTCCCAGGATCAAGTAACTTCGGTGGTAACTTACTCTGACATATCGCACTGCATTCTTCTGGCAAGCCTACCATATCATTCTCAAGATACCAGCGTTTGTTTGTGAGATTTCTTTTCAGGAATTTCAAATATTTTGGTACCCCCTTGATAGCCTCTAAGAAAGGTATATTAATATTAAGCTTACTCACCATGTTTATGAATCTTTCATATTCAGCCGTATCTCCTTCCTTTTGAACTCTGGAAGGGAACGGTGGAGGAGGACGGGTTTCTACAACATCTTTCTTCTTTGCCTTTTCCAGAATCTTCTCCACTTCTACCACTTCATGTTCTTCATCTTTTTCTTCCACCTCCTCTAACGGTTTTTCTTTTCTAGTTACTTCTTTTTCTTTCATAACCGGGAAGGGTGGTGGTGGAAGCTTCTTCCCACTTCAGAGTGTGACCGCGTTACAACTTTCATATTCCTTAGGAACCTCCGTATCACTTGGAAGTTGGCCTTGAACTCGAACATTCAAACTATTGGCGATCTTTGATATTTGAGTCTCTAAGACTTTTAACGAAGCGGAATGTTAGTTTAATGTTTCTTCCATCCTACTTTCTCTCGCGTGGGTATCGTCCATGAATCGAGATAGCTTGATTTCGATTTTTTCTGACCTTTTATCCGAATTGGCTATGTATTGCGTCAAAGTAAGTGCTAACTCACTTGCGGTAGTTGCGCCTTCTTGAGGTCGAGAGGGAAGAGCCTTTTGAGCTAACGTGTCGGCATAAGTGTCATGATCGGCTCTAGGTTGATTTTGTGATTTAAACTAGTAGTTTTTCCCTTGAGGCCTTTGTTGATATGTTCCAGGATTGGCTGCCCCATGTGGATTCGAATACTGAAAGCCCGGATGATTTCTGTTTTGATTTCCATACCCTTGACCACCTGAATAGTTACCTCGCTGATTAACGAAATAAACGGATTCTGGGTTGTTGGCACATTCTTCCCAGCTATGATCATCTCCTCCACAACTAGAACATAATTCTGGTTCATTAACAACGTTTACAATAGCTTTATTTGACATAGATAATTTTTTTAGCTTGTTCTCAAGTGCGACAATCTTAGCGTTCAATGCAGTTTCTGTATCCAAATTCAAAGTACCACTTTCAGAAGCTCTAACCGATGATTTCGAGGATTGCCAACTCATTTCATTCTTCACAATTTGGTCCATGGTGATCAGAGCTTGATCAGTTGTGACCATCATGAGACCTCCTTGGCACATTGTATTGATCTTGTCTTTCGCGGCATCACCTAAACTTCGATAAAATATTCCAAGCTGTAATTCAAGAGAGTACCCAAGTAATGGGCACTTGCGTAATAAGGATTGAAAACGAGTCCATGCAACACATACCGTCTCTCCTGGCTCTTGGCGAAAACTAACAATATCTAATTGCCCACTAAGTTGAACACTTTGAGGATAGTAACTGTCGAAAAAGGCTGTCTGAAGTTGATCCCAAGTCACAATCGCGTTGTGTGGTTGTTGGTCATACCACTCACTAGCTCCTCCGGTGAGGAAGAATAGAAACATATGGAAGTACATTTTCTCTTGGGTTACTCCAGGGGTGACATATGCATCACAGATTTGCATTAACTTGTACAAAGCGCGAATAGGATCTTCACGAGCTGCACCACTATACTGTCTAACGGTTGTAAACTGATTAATCATACCCGTGTCTGGTCTGAATCGAATTCCTTGAATTGCAGGAGGACGGAGTCATAGTGGTGGTATACAAAAAGGTCCATGGTTGTTTGGTTGGAAGATCTGCGGTCCATTATCTCGAAGTACTCCACAATTGTTATTGAGTTGTTGTTGATCTTCGGGAGGAACTGGTAATTCGACTCCTACCGGTGGGACTGGTAATACTGGTGGAACTATTGGAAGACCGTTCTCATCCAACTGAATCACGGGATTCTCAACTAAATTTGCCATTGCTTCTTTTAACCTTGCTTGTTCTCTTGCTTCTTTATCTCTTTTGTTTTTCTCTCGAACTAGGCTTTCGGGGTTATCAAGGATTATGATATCTCCAAGCATATACCAGAAACCTGTAAATCTGAGAAAGCAAGAATAAAACCAAAGCGTAAAACTGAAAAATAAAAATGAAAACTAAACTAAATACTAGCAACTAAAACACTTACGGCTAACACCGTGGTCACACGCTACCGTCCCTGGCAGCGACACCAAAAACTTGGTGTCTCATAGCGTGTTCTAAATAAACACACCTAAAAAGGCAAGACACGTACCGCAAGTGTACGAGTCGTCCAAGTAATATCCGGTAAACGGGATCGATCTCAGGGACGGATTAGGTATGATTAAAGTGTTATGCTATAAATAATAATAGTTGCTTGAATGAAAATTAAAAGTAAAGAAATAGATTTTTATTTTGTTTTTGTTTAAAGGAATAAAGTGCAAATAAAGTAAATATTAAACTAAAATTAAAACTAATGCAAGAAAATAAATATGAAGAGACGAAAAGATGAGAGTATAGTACTTGATTCACGCTAGGTTTCACCAAAATAAACATAATCAATGCTTCTTCTAAGGGAAAAATTAGTAACTAGTAGTAGTCGGGATTCTAGATTCTCCTAACCCTCGTCAGGGTGGACTTAGGAGCTATTCTCAGATGTTACAAACCCCTCCAGGGCGATCATAATCCACCTTCGAATGTCAGGTTCTCTACCCAATTGGCTATAAGATTAACTAAGTCCGTTAGGATCAATAATTTCTATCTTACGTTTATTATCTATGTCAGTAATTAAACCCTCCGTCAAGATGATCACTTCCCCACCAAAGTGAATAGCTTAATTACTCAAACCTATGTCTAATTGGACAAATTAAATATAGTGAAATTAATTTACGATAACAAACAATACTAAATTACTCAATTTGAATTAAATTATAAAAATCCCAAATCAGAAAACATCAATTAAATAAATTAAGGTTCAACCCTTATAGCGATTCTCAAGCACTTAAGAAGTTTAGCTCATAACGGAAAATAAAATTAAAACAAATAAATTAAAAGATATAATGTTTTACAGAAAGAAAATAAATAAACGTAATGAAGAGGTTGGGTTTGGCTTTGAATTGGAGAAGATGACTGCTCCAGCTCTTAACTTTCTTCCTTCCTGCTTGCTCTGACTTGAATCCTTAAGCCTCTTTGATAATTATATGAAGTGTGTCTAAAAGAGGAGGCTAAAGGGTGTATTTATAGGTGTTAGAGAACCCTAGGTCGAATTTACTTGGAGTGGAAGACAAGTTAAGAACTCTCAAATTCGTAGCCCTAAATTCTAGGAAAGGTAAGATTCTGCTGCTGATTTGATTTGGTCATATCTCATTCAATACTTATCCGTTTGAGGAGTTCCAATATATGAAACCGCTTGTCTCGGAAAGAGCTTTCTATTGGTGCAGACCACTCGTCCAGATTCCTATCCAATCTTTAGTTATGGACTCGTCTTTGAAACGTTGCTGAAATTTCAGATTCATAAGGCAGCTTTATCTTTTTTTTTTCTTTGCATATATCCTTCCTAAATCTTCTTATTTCCATGTAAATCTCTTTCCCTTCCTTCTTTATCTCGACTTGGTCTCTAAGTAATTACCATTTATCTTTTAAAGCTTCACAATAAATAAATAATTAAACCGCATATGCTTAAAAAGAATAAATCAATAATTCAAGAAATAGGAATAGGAATAGGAAAGCACACTCTATAAATAGAAACTCGAGTAAAAGTATTTCCTAACACTCTAAAATACACTAAGACTTTATTCTCACTTCTCCCCCTTGGATTGGTCTTTCATGAAATTCAAGAACATATTAACTTTGCACTAAAAATAGTCAAATTTAAGCACAAAAGCTCAGAATCTGCTAATAGTTAATTTCCAAGGGGAGAAAGTACAATATGATCAAATAAGCATCAAAGTCTAGCTAACAAGTCGATAATTCACCTAAAATGATGTCTCCGGAGGGCTAATATCTAGAACAAATAGGGAGACATCAGGATTTGATCATGAAATTTGCATATAAGATATATCTTGGAGTCTAGTATGTCTGAGATGACACGATGATCAATTCCAAGTTGAGACAAAAAAGTTATGTATTTCTTGGCAAGATGACTCGTGCAATCCAGATTTAACCCGTGACTTAAACCATTCAATTTTCTAGTATGTATTAGTAGTTTTCATATTTTTAGACACACTTTACTTATTATTAACTGTTGAAACAAGAAAGAAGTAAGAAAAGTAACACCATAATTCATGTTTTGTAATTTTTCTTTCCTTATACTCCTTATTATATCTTTTTTTTAATTTTAAATTTGAGTATGAGCTAAATCACATATTAGTTTTAGATATCTAATTCATGAACTATTAAGACAACTTTTTAATTATTTATGATTATTTTTGTTTAGCATGATATGTTGAAGAGGTAATTTCTTAATAATACGATTGGGCGACTAAACAGTTTTTCAATTCTCTCGTATCCTTGTTGGGTCATGGTATCATGGTTTGACTCGCATCTATCATTATTTTTAGTGTCGTGACTCCATGTATTCTCGTTGTTTTCATGCAAACACTCTTCGAATTGAGTAAATGTATATTTCTCCCTTCAAGTTGATTGTGTTAGATCATCTTATTTTGCATAGTCCTTTTTCACCACCCCTTCCAAAACTATTTATTGGGCAACAAGATGTTTATTAAAATATTTTAATTAAATACCACATGATTATTAGGTTCTAAGGAGATGGTGATATAAAGGTAGAGAAAATATGAATCTGAGTATTATGTGTATAATTGATATAAACCTTGTTCGAGTGACTACTCAACACAATTTTCACAAACTAAATATAGAAGGGAAAGTTACCAAGAGTGACTTCTCAACATAATTTTCACAAACTAAATAAAGAAGGGAAAGTTACCAAAACGATAATACATCGTAAATGTAAACAATAAAAGAATGTTCCAAAAGTATCTTAACTATATGATGAAAATCAAGTAATAAAGAAGCAGTTAGGGACAAGAAGGAAGCAAAATTAACCTAACATGCAGATTAATTCATTACCTAGACTTGAAAGCCCAAATTTACAATCTCAACTTATTCAGAAACCCTTTTCCTTCATAAATAGATTATAATCTCTTTATCTTATTATTGACATTTTCATAAGTCGAAATTGAGTACTTTTTTTTGATATATGGGTGTCCAGGCCAGCTTTTGCGCTCCACGACTATTCCCATAGGAAATATACAAGCATCTTCATGCATATTCCCACTTAATAAGAACTAATGTTCAGGTAAGGAATTCGAACCCTGTACCTCTTGTTTTCTCGAAATTGAGTACTTGTTTCCCTTGTTTGTTCTTACAGGTGCGGAAGCCCATGAAGTAATAAGCTCTTTCATATAAGAGTAACTATATATATAAAGAGAAGGTTCAGAGTTATATATGGAAATTACGAAATTAACCTCAATTTCAAAAATTCTAAATTAATCAAAGAAAAACTTACATCCTTGCATTAATTGTACCTAAATCTCGGCCTAACATCTATGAACATCCCTTGTGGTGAAAAACTAACTTATAGATACATTAAAACAAGTACATATCTATATATTGTTCATTCATCTTGGACGCCTTGATAGCTCTTCGCGTTCTAACTGTAGTAATTTAAAGCGGAAAAAGTTTGCATAATGACCAGACGAATGATTTTCTAGAGGACGAAGCTTAAAGATGTATGGGATTGCTCTCGAGACAACCATTGGCTTGCTGGTGATCACTTTATTAAACGGTTCCCCTAAACATTGATCATCAAAGGGGAACGACTCATTCAGAATGAAGAAAGCTTCTCCGGCTAACTTCTCCCTGTGAAGCAACATCATCCGTAATAATTCAAAATTTACTAAATAGAAAAAATTGAAGTTAAAAGAAATTTAGGCGTACCTATAATTGACAAAATCTTAGATTGTTCATGGTAAGAATAACCTGAACATCTTTGTGTGAATCCGCTATTATACGAACGACTAGAAACTAGAAGAAAGTCTGTATGAGACTTTTATGTCCTTCACCGTTTTCATCGTTAATTTTCGGGAACCACAATACGCACTTAATTTTCTTCCACGAATCTTTACTCACACCTTCTCCAGACAATAATGTCTGGTAGGGATGGGACAGGCCCAAAGAATCTGAAAGCCTTCAAGTGAGGCTTTATCATCCAAACAATAATCCAGAGATGTAGTGACAATCATAGGGGATGGATCATATAGAGGTGTAAGATATAAGGAAATATGGGAATTAGTGTCGTCTAATATCAAAACATATTCATCTGTCACTAAAGGGAACAATCCGAAAAGAGATTCTATCTCAACATCTTCTTTTCGTGGCCGACAATCATTTGCGTTGTTCCCCAAGAGAGATGCTAAGGGGTCTGCCTCATGAGAATATGAACATGAGATTCTATTTCGACATCCTTGTAGATACACAAAACCCAAATAATTAATAACATTAGAACTCAACAATGACAAATGATCTGTACTAGAGTACATGTGCAAAAGGAAAAGCAGTTATCATGAATTTAATCATGATAAATAATGTTCAACATTGTCATTTCTAACTTTAATTAGTGCGATGAACAATGGTTAAGTAAAATCACATCTTATTGTTTAAAATAATGTGAATATTGCCTTTCAACTATATATTTATATATAAGAGTAAATACACCGTTTACCCCCTGAACTTTACCCCGATTACAGATTGCCCCAAAAGTTTATTTTGCGACTAGTTGCCCCCTAAATTTTAATTTCATGACTCGTTAGTCCTTTTTGCTGTTTTCCGTCCATTTTTTGATGCGTGCATTACACGCGCGCGTGACTAGTTGCCCCCTATTTTTTTTAAATTGTTAATTATATCATTTTTTTAAAGATGGGTATTTTGGGTATTTTACACTTCTTCTTCTTTAATAGAGAAAGTTTGATAAAAAAAAATCTGGAAAGTGGTTTCTTTGTTCTGCTGCCGATCTTCTCTTTATGTACTTTACAAGTCGTCACTAAAGCACCCCGTACTTCCCTATCAGGTAAAACCGGCATTTTACAAATCAACTCCTCAGCCTCATTCAAATAACTAGATCTACCAAGTAAATCCACCATGTAGGCATAATGTTTAATATTTGGTCTCAAAGAATAACTTTCCATTTTACTAAACAAAAGCTTCCCTTCTCTAACCCACCCTACATGAGCACAAACTGAAAGTAAAGCAAGAAACGTAACTCCATTAGGTGCCACGACACCTTTCTCCATTAAATTCCACATCTCAATTGCAGATTCAACATCTCCATGCATTCCATAGCTCTAAATCATAACATTCCATAAAACATCTCTTTCTTTTTCATTAATTAATTCAAAAATATTTCTCGCTTTTACAAGTTTTCCACATTTCGCATACATATCACATAACGTAGTAGCAAGTGTTAAATTAATGAGTAAATACTTATAATTAATTCTGTTCAGTCGAAGTTTGAAGTATTGAGTTCAAGTATCGATCTAACTAATCAAGATATGGAAGTTGAATCATATACCGCCACTAAAAAGAATGTTGTTACCAAGAATTTTAAGGTACAATCTAATGGGTCTGAATGTGGGACTGAGCTTTCTATATCTTCGATACTCGACTCTCCAGATAGGTCCGACACTGGGGCCCAGCATCCCCAAAACAACAAAGAAATGTTGGAAGTGGAAACTAAGGTTGAGTCTGTTACTGTCACTGATACAGTAATAATATCTGAGATGGACGAAACTGAGAAAGCAAAAGTGAATGAAGGATCTCCGAAAAGCCAAGTCACTGTACCTAAACTTCAAGAAACACCAGCAAGTGAAATATCAGTTAACCATAAGAGAAGTCGAAGCGAAAAAAGTGTATCGAATCAAAAACTGAAATCTTCTTCATCTGCTGGGTATGAAAGATTTGAACATAGAGGAGTTATATATTTGAAGATTTGAAGATTTGAAGATTTGAAGATTTAAAGATTTAAAGCTTTGAAACTTTAATTATGGAGAAGAAGTTTTAGAGAAGAAGATCATAGAGAAGAAGCTTTGAAATACCAATTTTGCCCCTGTTAAAATGATTTTTTTAATAATTAATTCTGAAAAAAAGTTCAGGAGGCAACAAGTCACGAGTTAACGGCGCATGGCACCCACGCTGCGATTTAACGGCAAAAATTGACGGAAAATGGTCACAAGGGGAATAGAGTCACGAAATTAAAATTTAGGGGGCAACTAGTCGCAAAATAAACTTTAGGGGGCAATCTGTCAATCGGGGTAAAGTTTAGGGGGGTAAACGATGTATTTACTCTATATACAATTTTAAAATATTATAACTATACGTTAAATAATTCTTATGATATATATTTGTAAAAGAAAGTTCAAACAATGGACAGAGGTTTTCAATTGAATTGCATATATACGTCTTTTCAGTACACATGAATGTAATATAAATTAATGTAAATATAGGAAGATTATATCTTATATGCCATCTTTCTATACCATAAGAAGGTAAAATTTAAAAAATATTTTTATATTATGGCATATAGTAAAGTTATATACCTGATATAAATGTCATTTGTGTTTGAAATGACACGACCAACGATCTTTTCCTTGAGATTATATAATTTCGGTATCGAAAAAATTACCTACAAGTCGTATGAAACTGGTTAAATATATATTTGGTCGAATAATTATGCATCAATACTTATTGTTCCTTTCTTTTATTAAAGGAGTAATTCTATATATCATTCCTTTCATACAACCTTCATACCACCCCCTTATTGCAAATTAATTTTTTTCCAATCAAATCACGCCACATAAAGAGGTAATATGAGGATAATGTAAAACTTTACTTTTTATAAATTTAAAAAAAATATTTATGAGAAACATTAAATCTTATATCAACATACAAAATTAATATGAAACATTATGTTAATATTATGAATAATAACCAAAAATATTCAACAATTATACAAATGAGCAAGAAAGTCATTTAACTTCATTTGTGCAAATAAACACACATATATTAACTTCATTTGTGCAAATAAACGTACATATATTACTAGATATTATACCAATAAAAAGGATTAAAAGGAAAATGTACAACAATAGAAGCGAGATCCAATTCATTTTAAAACTTATAAAATAATTAAGTTACATAATGCATAAAACTTAATCATTAAACTTGATATATACATATATGATGATACACATCGAAATTACTCAATTAGAAATTCAATTAGATGCATTTCATATATGACGAGAATTAATAATATTATAAGAATATTACCATCCAGATCTATTTTAAAAATCAATTACATAACTTGAAAGAGACAAAAAATTATATTTATTGGTACGCTATATAGATCGATATTACTGTATATCGTAGGAGATTAGATGTTCGAATTATAGCGATGAAAAATAAAGATAGATTAGAGACGGCGGTTTGAAGAAGAGAAATATACAGGAATGAGAGAGTACGGCGAGAGTTACAAAGAAAAATAAAGAGAAAAATAGAGAAAGAACTAATGTGTAAAAAAGTGTATGTAAGAGGAAGTTTCTATAGTTTCATCTAAATAGAAAAGATTTTATTCAAATTAAGGGATAAATGTAATAATATATATATATTAAATTAAATGACAATAATTTTTTTACAAAACATAAAGAGATATCGGTGGATTCAAGTCTTACATAATTGATGCTCAACTATAAGATTACTCTTTAATAATTATAGACTATCATGATATTGGATATTGACGCAAGAAGAGAATTTCACCTAATTTTGTTGAAAGACAGTATTTGGCAAAAAAAACATTCTATGGGTCACCGAGTAAATTCCTCATGTTGTATCCAAAGAATAATTGATGGGATTTTCGGTACCCATAATATCAAAACATGTATTGATGTCCCCAATCTTTCGAAAAGTGTCTCTACCTCCATCCAATTCAAGTGTGAAACTCTATGTGGACATTTATATGAGGGACATCGTAGGATATTTTAATAAGACCCTATTGATGTCTCCCTATTTGTGAGGAATTAATCTAGATTGGAGACATCATTTTAGGTGTATTAGGCTAGTTAATAATCGATTTTTATGCATATTATTATATTTTCCTATTTCTTGTCTTATTTTGATGTTTTTTTAGAGCATATTTGGTTTAATTTGTGTATTAATGTGAATCTTTAAAGATATATGGAAATTATTTAGATGCCAAATCAATTCTAAAGAGATAAAGTAAAGAAGATAAGGATGGAAATTGGAGATAAAAGGAAGTAAAGATAAAATAGGAAAATAAAAGTTGTTAATCTAAATTTCAGCAGCCATGTCCAGTAAAGTGATCATAACTTAAAATAGGCTAGGAATTTGGAGATGCAGTCCAAATACGGAGTGTAGAGCTTTTCGACGCGGTCTTTCGATATAAAGTAGACGAATATCAGAGCAATATTGAAGAAGTTACGGCCAAAACAAGACAACAACATTTTTTCCCTTCTCCTATATTTTAGGAAACAAATTTGATTTGGAGAAGAAGTCCAATTGCTTGCCTCCTACTCCAAGAAATCCGAATTAAGGCTTCCTATACTCCTATAAATACACCCTTTAAATATTGTAAACATGTCCTTACTCAGTTCTAAGCCCTAGCTTAGTCCTTGCCTCCCACAATTAGTCCTTAAGTTTTATTCATCATTAGAAGTCATTCAAGAGAACAAGTTGACAATATGTATATTTCTTTTAGTTTATTTCTTTCTAGTATGAACTAATTTTCCCATAGCTTGGGTTTTTCATATGTATAATTTATGAATTCTGTTTTTTTCTATCTATGTTGTTTGAAAGAACTATTTCAAATTGATTCTCGCTATTTAACCATATATTAGTTTTATGTGCTTTGATTTATTGTCTGTCTTAAACATGATCAATTTAGGGATTTGCTAATAGTAGTTAGATGGTCACCCGGAAGGGGTGTCTAATTATTGAAACACCACATAAGCGTCTAGTGTGCGGTAGTGATCCGGAAGGGCTTGCCTAGCTAGATAGTTATTAGGGTTTGTTATTTCACCACCGATTATTATTTGTAGGCCAGTCTCATCTAAGAACTAGTGGCATAGAAACACCTTAGTTAAGTCCCCTGGTAATTGTGAGGTCACCACCTAACTCCACCCGAAAGGGGGTTAGGAGGAATATAGAATCCTGACTACTTATCCAAGAGCTATAATCACCCTTATTAACTAGTAGAAGAAATAGAAGGATTAGTGCATACTCGCAAAACCTGAGCTATATTATCTCATCTTATTTATCTCGTATTTAATTTACTTGTCTTTAATTATTTAGTTTAATCTTATCTTCTCAATCATATCTATTTGCTTTTCTGTCTTTTAATTATTAATTATTACGCTATCCTGTCTACCCATTCGTATAACAAACTAAGTCCGTGATAACTAATCTTTATTTATCATTAAAACTTGCGCACGACATGTGATACTTGCAGTGAGTAACGTGTTTAGTCTAGGGTGTTAGTGCATCGTTTATCCGTCTTTTATTATCATATTTTTATACACCTTAGGCGACACCACCTATTCTTGAGAAATAAAAAATATTAAATCCCTTAACTTTAAAAATATTACAAAACAAGCTCCCTCCCTAAATTTTAAATCAACACCCCTCACCCCACTTCTTCTTGAACTATACAATATATACACAAAAATGGTTCCTTCTTATTTTTCTTTCTTTCTATAGGCTTTGAGGAAAAAGATTACTATTCATTAATTCTCCTTTCCTCTCCATATCTAACCCAACTACGTAATCTCCACCACTATCACCTATCGTCATCAATAACTTCCATTGATTAGCTTGGATTTGAAGTTTTTTTATCGGATTTTCATGTTTCGAGGGTGTTATATTCGTAATAGATAAAGTGATTAGTAGTGAATTTAGGGGGATTATAAATATTCAGATAAGTCTATTAAAGGTGATACGCGTGCGACAAGTTGTCGGCCATTAACGTGCATCTTGATAAAGAAATTGGATGGTGTCTTTCACATGACTCTTTTTCAAAGTTTTATACGCTAGAAATTACTTTCTGATTAGCGATGAAAATGAGGTAATCCTAATAAGACCGTGAACAAATAAATATAAAAGTGTGAATCCAAAAATCATAACCATCTCGGCTCAGAAAAACAGTCTGATAAAATTTATTTAGAAAATTTAAAATATAGCGAGATAAACAATTATCAAAATACTAACTATCATACAATATAATAGATGTTAGTTGCATGAGGATAGTTATAGTTTCTAATTAGTAAAGATATTATACATGGGTAAGCGAGATGAATTGATTACATTAAACAAGATATAATCAAAATATATTAGTTTAGTTCAAAAGCTATATACCTTTTATAAGCAATATATCAAGCATGTAAATTTGATAAGTAAAATAAAATATAGAAAATTAGTTTGTGAATAACTTGGTTCATTTACCCCCCTCTCTTAAATATATGAATACGTTTCATAATTATTATTTTCACTCTATTAGTGATCCATTAATAAATATATAACAATCTAATTGTATGTAAATAATAATTAGTATGATTATACTTAATGATGGAATTGTCATTTTTTTTAATATAATGTGAATTATATTGAACTAATAAAATATTACAATCGAACCTTATAAACAAATACTCCATCCGTTTCAAAATGTTTGTCCACTTACTAAAACTGGTGTTTCAAAATGTTTGTCCACTTAGTATTTCAAGACACTTTTTCCTAATTTTTTCCATTACTACCCCTATTAAAAAATTAAAATTTATGTTTCCAATACAGCACATTTAAGATATCTAGACACTTTATGAAAGGTAATTTTGTAATAGGGATTGTAATCATTAATTTTCTTAATTTATGTAAAAAGCAAAATAGCCAAACATTTTGAAACAGAAATATATACAAATTCTAAAATAAAGCTAATTAAATTACATGGCTTTCTTTTCAATACCAAATCACCATTCAAATAAGGGTTAATGACCCAACAAATCAATATAATAATATAGTTGACTCAACACATCATCCTCTATAACAGATATCACAAATTACTTAACTACCTTCCTTCCCATAATAATTTGGACGCGACAAAATAAAAACAACAAAACACCTTAAGTATCATTCCCATTTCACATTTGTTTTAAAATACTACACACATCGCACCACTCTCTCTCTCTCTCTCTCTCTCTCTCTCTCTCTCTCTCTCTCTCTCTCTCTCTCTCTCTCTCTCTCTCTCTCTTTTCTTTCTCTCTCTCTCACACACAAAACATACACAAAACACACACACAAAAATGAGCAAAATAGGAGTTGTTGCGAGGTGAGATTACGAACTGCGAGTGAATTTTATAGCAATCTAGATTATTTGTAGCAGTTGTGGTATATTTTTGTTCGATTAAAATGTAAAACCCTTCATTTTATCTAGATTTTATTTAATTTATATCATAGCAAAATGTTAATATAGCATCAGTTTTGAAATGATACTCATAGTACATGATTTTTGGAATTTTGATTATGTTCCTGATTTAGTGTTACTTTGTACCATTTTGATTCGGCAGTGGTGTTAGTATGTAATGCATGTATAAAAGAGTCAAGGTAGGTCCAATTTTGTTTTAGAATCATAATATGTTGCGCTTAGTGTTTAATCCCATCAGATTTTGTTTAGTTTTTTATATTAATCAGCTTACATAAGTTATATATATATATATATATATATATATATATATATATATATATATATATAGGTATGATGATGTGACTAGTCTTATCGTAATATGTGATATATGGACTAATTATAAATGATTTTGATTAATTTAGAGTTTTTTATGTATACAGACAGGTTTGATCCTATCAATGACTATATTGTATTGTAGGATTGATCCTGATATGTAGATTTGTTTTCACTATAGGCCAGTCTATTGACGGCTGGGATGATTCCTATGAAACTGTAGTTGATTGATAGGGTTGAAGAGTTGTAAACTTTATTAGTTGTAGTTGCTTAACTGTCTAAATAATTAAGCTATGAACTGATGTGACCCCTCCTATCTAATTTTGATCAATTTTAGAGTTTATTGTGTATATTGATAGGATTTATTCTATTAAACTGTAGTTGTTTGATAGAATTGAAGAGCTGTAAACTTTATTAGTATTAGTTGGTTAATTGCATAAATAATTACAGTAAGAACTGATGGGATCAATCCAATCTAATTTTTTTTTTTTGCAGAAATGGCTCTAGAGTTAGTTGATCATTAGACAAACCAAACCAGATTCTAAAAAATACTAATATCCAAAGAGAACATATACATGCATGTCGACTGATACCCTTTACCAATCTTATAAAGGCGTTATATCAAAAGAATGACAAGCTAAAACAGATCAAGAAGGACAATGTGGCAACTGCATATATGATATCATGTTATTGCCTAAGGCAAAGTGGACTCTTAGTGGCACGAAAAACAATTTTCTAAGAATAGAAGACGTAAGATTTATACTTAGAGTTCAGGGAGGAGACATACCAGTCCCTTGTAGGAGTAGGGAAAGATGTTTGTAGATTATCTGTGGTTCCACGAATAGTTCCCTGATGTTAACTATACATATATGCTTAAAACATCTGAATTGAAGAGACGAATCGAGGATTTATTCAAAGAATAAGCAACATATGATGTTTTGATTGATTTTGCAAAGCTCAAATGCACTTTCAAATGCTAAGTTGCAGCTTTATAACAACTAAGTAATGGGGGGTAGGGAAAGATGTGTTGGAAAATGATTAATTTCTTGTTGTGTGAAAAATCCGTTCATACTTGAGATTTTGACACCCATTCAAGCCGTGCTGAGTCTACCTTCCTACAACTGTCCCAGTTTGCTTGTAAAGTTCGTCATGAATCAATTACATACCCCACTTTCTCGGCAATATTTGTAGCAAGTATTACCTGCATTTATAATTATAATAATTTAGATTCACCAAGGTAACTTGTAACATAAAATTACTAGCTAGTTCAAGAATTTTACCTTGCGCTTTTCCTCTGAAATGGCCATGGCTTTAAGAGCTCGCTCAATTTCAATACTACTATGTAGTATGTGAAGATTGAAAAAAACACTGAAAGGCTTTAACAAAACCCATTGTTGCTCCAAGGAATAGTATGTCGGAAGAAAGACCATGATGCTCTTCTCGATATCACCAGAGCATGAATCAGTTTATGTACTTCTTCCTTCATATTAGCATCCGCCTCGCTTGGGCTCAGACCAGAGCAATACTCCATGGATAAATCTTCGGATTGTACACCAAGAAGATCAGTAATCTGCTTGCTGAAAACATAAAAGGTCAGATTGAAGATATTTTCTACATAGTTGAAATTATATAAGCTGTTAAAGATAGAAAGAATATCTATGTTTGGTGTATATATCTTAGATTGATCCTAGACTATCGTAGATTGATTCTAGACCATCGTAGATTGATTCTATTGATTCTAGACTATCTTAGATTGATTCTAGACTAAGTTAGATTGATTTACTTCCTTAGTTTATCATTTGTATTTACCTATATAAACATGTAACCTTCATTTGTGAAATATACAGAAAATATATTTCTTACAAAAACTTTCATGGTATAAAATATATCTTGTTTTATACCGTCAATTTGTTTTGTCACCAGCCCATTGTTTGTCAATCTGTTTTGTCACCAGCCCATTGTCTGTCAGTTTGTTTTGATCAGCCCATTCTTTTATTCTGCAAACTGTTTGGGTTTTATTTTGCTCTAGCCGCCGCCGATCTGCTGCTTCACTTATTTGGAGTTTATTCAGTTCTCAGAAATCCGTTCTACAATGGAGAATAACGCCTCTCTTATTGTACCTACAACTTCTCAACTAGTTTCCACTCATCAACTGAAAATCCCTGTTAGTCTCTCTAACACTAATTGGGAACAATGGTCCACTTTTGTTGAAACTGGGTTAGATTCACTTCGAAAGGGTAAATATCTGAAAGAAGAATCACAAAATACTGAAGATTGGAAAGCTGAGGACATCTCTATTCGCATGATACTATGGAATGCGATGGAGCCAGATATTCTATCCACTGTACACACTTTTAAGACCACAAATTAAGAAAATGTGGGATCACCTACAATCCACATACTCTAAAAAAACTAGCATGGCACACGCTTATAGAATTTCTCAAGCACATGCAAGATGTGAACAAGGCGATGCAAATCTGGCCGAGTATTTCACAAAGTTCAAGATATTATCTGATGAGATGAGTGAGTTATTTCCCTTCGGCACAGATTCAACCACAACATGGGAACAACTCAATACTCTCACATTTATTGGAGGTATGTCATCCAAATACTCCTCGGCACGACCGATCCTCCTTGGTCAAACAACTATACCATCACTGTCTGCTACCTATCATCTTCTAAGGGAAATGTTTCCATCTGATGGAATTGATTCATCTCATATTACTGACAACTCGGCATTAGTGGCAAACTCTTACAAATTTAAGAGCACAGGTCAGTCATTTGTGAAAGGAGGAAAAGGATATGAAGGTACTTCAAATTCTAGTAGCTATAAGAATATACAGTGTCGCTATTGCAAAGAATGGGGTCACATAAAGTGGGATTGCCCAAAGCGTCCAAAAGGTTCACCACACCCTCCTCGTGCTCAAGTAGCTTCTGTTGACCAATCACCCAGCGACCGTGCAAATCCAGACGAAGTTGCTACACTTATTCAGCGACTTGAGAAACTAGGCTTCTCTCGTACTGACATGAATTCTCAGCCACAGACTCAAAGGGCTACTTCATCTCACCCAGGTATGACTTCCAACTGTTTTATAGCATCAAAATCATCATGGATTGTTGATTCAGGTGCCACTGACCACATGACTGGTAACAAAAATATACTGTCAGGACTAGCCACCACTTCACAACCACCTGTCCAAATAGCTAATGGCTCTACCTGTAATCTAGAAGGAATTGGATCCACTAATATTTCTCAAAACATGCCTTTATCATCTGTTTTATATGTTCCTTCTTTTCCTGAAAACCTTTTATCTGTTAGCAAAATAATAGAACAATTATACTGCTCTGTTATCTTCACCCCAACTAAATGCATATTTCAGGAACTGGGGACGAACAGGTTGATTGGCAATGCATATAAAGACAAAGGCTTATATTGCATGGAGAGTTCACCTCAGCGAGTGGCATACCTGAGTAATAATAGTGCTAAGGAGGTTCATTATCAGTTGGGGCATCCATCTCTCCAGGTTTTGAAGAAAATACGTCCTGAATTTCAGTCTATTTCAGAATTAGTTTGTGAGTCTTGTGTCCAGGGAAAGCATGTCCGTGCTTCCCATCCACCTAGAGTCAATAATCGGGCTAACAGTATTTTTGATTTAGTTCATTCTGATGTATGGGGTCCGTGTCCAGTTACATCCATATCAGATTTCCGATATTTTGTTACTTTTGTTGATGATTTTTCTCGTGCAACTTGGCTTTTTGTTATTAAATCTAGACAAGAGATTTTTTCAAAATTTTCTGAATTTTGTTCTTTTGTGAAAACTCAATTTGACGTCACTGTTAAAACTCTTCGTAGTGACAATGCCAAAGAATATTTTACAAATGAATTTTTAAAATATATGTCTGATAACGGGATTGTCCATGAATCATCATGTGCTTATACACCTCAACAAAATGGAGTGGCCGAAAGAAAGAATAGACACATACTTGAGGTTGCTCGTACTATGATGATACATGGACATGTCCCTTATCGTTTCTGGGCCGATGCGGTTCTAACTGCGTGTTATCTAATAAATAGGATGCCATCCTCTGTCCTTGATGGTTTAGTACCCTATAATGTTTTATTTCCATCTGCACCTTTATTCTCTGTTTCACCCAAGATCTTTGGGTGTACCTGTTATGTGTATGATAATCGACCAGGGCGTATGAAACTCGATCCCAAGTCCCTTAGATGTATTTTTCTAGGCTATTCTGGAACTCAAAAAGGTTATCGATGTTATAGTCCAACTTTTAGAAGGTACTTTGTTTCATCTGACGTTATTTTTATGGAGTCTGTACCGTTTTTCTCAAAATCTGAATCTAGTCCATTATCTGCATCTAGTAATTCTCCACCAATAATGACTATTCTGAAATATCCTGAGGTTCACACAGAATCTTCTTCAAACCTCGAGAGTGGCGAGCCACCAGCACCTCCCGCGCCTTCAATCACTCAGGTATATACTCGACGGGGTAAGCATATCCCTGTTAATACTAACTCTGTCTTGACTATGCAGGACCATGATACTTGTGCATCTCCCGATATACCTAGCCCAACCACTAAATCACTACCATATCATACACAATCACATGAACCCGCCACACCTAATACACAAATTGCTTCTCCAATCCAACAATCTCAAATATCTGATCTTGACCTACCTATAGCCCTTCGTAAAACCTCTCGTAACTGTCCTAGTACCAGATATCCGCTTGACCGCTTTTGTTCCTATGCAGCTCTATCCACATCTCACCGTGCCTTTACTACTAGTCTTGACAGTTACTATGTTCCTAATAATGTGTCAGAGGCCTTGCGCATTCCGGGTTGGTTTGATGCTATGCAGGAGGAAATGTCTGCTCTTTGGAAAAATGAAACTTGAGATCTTTGTCCTCTCCCTCCTGGAAAAAAGGCAGTCGGATGCAAGTGGGTTTTCACAGTCAAGGTTCATCCTGATGGGACAATACACCGACTCAAAGCTCGCTTAGTTGCTAAAGGGTACTCTCAATCATATGGCATTGATTATGATGAAACGTTTTCTCACGTTGCTAAGATGGCATCTGTTCGGATATGTATATCTTTAGCTGCTGTTCGTCACTGGCCACTGTACCAATTGGATGTCAAGAATGCATTTCTCAATGGCATCCTTGAGGAGGAGGTTTACATGACCCAGCCACCTGGTTTCGTTGTTCAGGAGGAGGTTTCCAAAGTTTGTCGCTTGCGAAAGTCTCTATATGGTTTAAAACAGTCCCCCCGAGCTTGGTTTGGCCGTCTCTCCCAAGCACTTAGTCAGTTTGGCATGATCAGGAGTGACAATGACCACTCTGTATTTTATAGACACTTAAAAGGAAAGACCATCATCCTAGTTGCTTATGTTGATGATCTTATTATCACCGGTGATGATGTCGAAGGAATTTCAGCATTGAAGAAATTTTTAAGTGAACAATTCCAGATTACAGATCTTGGCACACTCAAGTATTTTCTTGGCATTGAGGTATCACGATCTCCTGGTAAGATCCTTATTTGTCAAAGAAAGTATGTTCTCGATATGTTGTCAGATTGTGGATTGCTTGGGTGTAAACCTGCTGACTCCCCGATGGTCCCTGAAACCAAGCTTATGCCTGATGAAGGAACACCCTTACATGATCCTGAGAAATATCGAAGATTAGTCGGGAAACTCAATTATCTAACGGTTACTCGACCAGATATTTCTTATCCTGTTAGTGTAGTGAGCCAATTTATGTCAGCCCCACACACTACACATTGGGATGCAGCTATTCGGATCCTTAAATATCTCAAGGGTTCTCCAGGTAAAGGAATTGTTTATTCTGATCAGGGACATAGTAGAATCGCAGCGTTTAGTGATGCCGATTGGGCGGGTTGTCCTATTAGTCGAAGGTCCACTACTGGATATTGTGTTTTCTTTGGTGGTAACCTTATATCCTGGAAGAGTAAGAAGCAGACAGTTGTATCTCGATCCAGTGCAGAGTCAGAATACCGCGCAATGGCAAACACATCGTGCGAGCTAGTTTGGACAAAGCGTTTACTCAACGAACTAGGTGTTCACCATGATGGTTTGATGAGGCTATATTGTAATCAGTCTGCCATGCATATTGCCAAGAACCAAGTCTTTCATGAGAGGACGAAGCATATTGAGGTGGACTGTCCTTTGACCAGAGATTTTGTCATAGGAACATCTTCTTGTCCCCCATGTATTCAACTAGTTCACGTTCGGACAGATCTCCAACTCGCTGACATTCTTACCAAGCCTCTTCGCAAAACCCCAGTTAATACTATATGTAACAAGTTGGGTATGTTAGACATATATACTCCAACTTGAGGAGGAGTGTTAAAGATAGAAAGAATATCTATGTTTGGTGTATATATCTTAGATTGATCCTAGACTATCGTAGATTGATTCTAGACCATCGTAGATTGATTCTATTGATTCTAGACTATCTTAGATTGATTCTAGACTAAGTTAGATTGATTTACTTCCTTAGTTTATCATTTGTATTTACCTATATAAACATGTAACCTTCATTTGTGAAATATACAGAAAATATATTTCTTACAAAAACTTTCATAAGCAAAACAACAAAAAATTCCACTTGTTCAAGGTAGAGAACTTTTCTTTGGAATACAACATTTTGATCAGTGCTTGGATAGCTAGCACCTCCACTCTATCTTCAGTATCGATATTGTTGAAGTAGTCTCTGTATTATCCAATGTCAGCTATAGCAGACATTAGTAGTACCCTGAAAACCCATGAATAAAATTGACATGAGTACTTTATTCTTTAAAATTGAATATTCCATCCTATGAATTATATTTAACCTCAAGTCCTTCTTTTTCAGCAAAAATTGCTTCACATACACGAGAATAAGATTGGACTCTATATAGCGCTTATGCACTTCATATAGAATGACTACTTTGTAGTCAAGTGCATGATATCCCCTGCCGTGCATTTCATCCAAAAGCAGTCCAACTGTTTTAAAGATAATCTTTGATCTGGGATAATAATTGGTTTACTTAATATATGATATAATCAACAGGCTGATATAGAATGATGCATTCTTTTCGTAGACAAACTATTAATAACACTATATGCATGTTCCAAAAACTTATAAATTTTTTAGGTGTTAAATATGAACGACGTAGAAATAAATAACCTTTTTAGTATAAATGATGAACAATACAAATCATACCTTACTGAGAAAACCTTTAAATGACCGATGTGATATCCCACCTCATTTCGTACTTCACAATTACGTTGTTTTGCCACAGTGCTTGCTACTATAACCACATTAAATCTCTGTGGCTGAGTCCAAAGAATAGTCCCTATGTTCTCCTCCAATACGTACTGAGGGATTTGCGACCTCTTACCTCAAATGCCATTAAAAATCATAATTTTGAAACAAAGTTGCAAGTTATACTCTTATGACTTGCATTCAAACTATCAACAAAGAAATGAATAAATAGAAATCACATGAAAGATAATACATAACTCGAAAAAGCACATATCGAGTAAATTTGCATGTGTGTTTAATAATTACACTAGTTTAAAGAAGCCTCTAACAAATCATCTGTTGTAAACAATCTAGTTAGACTACACAATCTACATCTTCATAATGTTAAATGAAATCATGTAATTACCTTACACATTAGACAGTTAACTTGAGCTTTATACAATTACAGCAAGTAATTTGATGTTATGATCACAACATAAAAACAGTTTTTAACGACTTCGTTTTGGCCTTTAGACGACCCTTTTAAAGTGGTGTCATATCTTTTCCTACAATATTTGGTATTGTCGTCTATACTCCTGTTGCCAATGTCAACCTGGCTATCGGGCCGGTCCTACCGGTCCTACGGACCGAACCGGGAGCGAAAACCAATAGAGACACGAACCGGACCGGACCGATCCACATGCTATCGTGCCGGTTCTTCAGTTTTTAAAAAATCAATGGTAACGGTGGTGTAGCCTAGGGTGTGATAAAAATATGATAAATAAACGCTGAAAACAATGCACTAAAGCACCCTAAACAAGCATGGTACTGCAAGTATTACAGGACGTATGCAAGTTTTAATGATAAGTTAAATTCGTTCTCAAGGACTTAGTGTGTTATACGTTATGAACAATAATTAAGAGTAGAAAGTAATCAATTATAAGACAGAAAATAAATAGGAACGATTGAGAGATAAATAATTAAACTAATGAAAATTAAAGACAATAGAATAAAAGATATGAAATATGGGATGAGAAGTATAGCTTAGGTTTTGCTAGTATGCACTAATCCTTCTAATTCTTTCTATCAAATTCTAGTTAATAAGGGAGATAACTAGCTCTTAAATACTTAGTCAGGATTCTAAATTCCCTCTCTTAGACCTTGAGAGCGACTAAGGGGGCTACAGACACATCACGAGGCTATTTCAAACAGGGCTATCCTACGCTACTAGGATCCTAAGCAAACAATTCCAAACATGGTGATAGTGGTTAAAATATACCCTAATGACTATCTAGTTAGAATTAGTGTTGTCAAGACCAATATCAGACAGTAGACGTTATGTGGTGTTTCAATAATTAGACACCCAGCTAAGGTGATCATCTAACTACTATTAAGGTAATCCTATACGTTGCGCACCGCAAGAAAAACATGCAATAAATCAAAACACATAAACAAATATATAGGTAAGAAGCTAATATCAGATTAAAACATATAATTCCCAAAGAAACTTAGATAGAAAGAAAATAGAATTCATAGATTATACATAATGCAAAACCCAAGCTATGGAAAAATTAGTTCATACCTAAAGAAAATAAACTAAAAGAAATAATAAAAGACTTCATCTTACTCTCTACAATAATTCTGATGATAATAAACCTAAGGACTAATTAATGGGAGGCAAGGATGATTTACAAGTGATATAAGGGTGTATTTATACCTGTACACTTCTCATATCCACAGCCAACACGGTTCGAATTCAAGATTAGATTAGTTTCACAATGTAAGAAGGATTGGAACTTTATCCAGTTCACCAAGGAAGCTATAGATTGTTCATCGAACTTTACTAGTATCCAAAGATCCACTTAACTACTCTCTAATGGCTCAATCACTTGTCTATTATATAGCAGAGAATCAAAATGTCTTTAAGGTTGCAATTTAGGCTTAGGGACGGTATGATAGGTATTTTTGGATAATTTAGAGTGAGCTTTTGGCTCTCTCCTCACTAGCCATCAACGAATCGCCCTAGATCTTGAGTTACTCTCATAAAATGTTTCTCACTCAACCAATGAATTCTTGATGCGCAAAGTAGGATCCCCAATAACCCCATTAAAGAATAAAGATGTTCACATAAAAATTCCACTTTGCCGGTCCGAATATATATTCTTTTCAAATCAATTTTTTCTCTTTTGTATAGCTATGACTCTCTTTTTGATGTTCGAGATATCACGCTATTTTTTATCATAATTTTTTTCTTTTCATGCTTTTTAGCTTTTTCTCATTCACTATTACCCCGACAAAGAGTTAATATAAACCTGTGAATCATCATCAATATAATAACAGAGCACAATTAATAAGCTCAAAATTCCCAACCCAATAATAATTCCCATAATGGTGGACCTACCACCCCAAACTCAAGCTCTAAAACAATTGTCTATGCATCGCGATTCGAGTGCGGGTCATATGGAAAAGTCCTATAATCTAAAGGGATATGGCTTATAATATGGTTACATAAGAATACTTTAGAAAGGCTAGAAGGGGCTGAGAAGGATATAAAATATTAAATCAAATAACAGGGTGAGAAAGTAAAAAGGCTTCAAGTGGCTTCAATATGAAAGAACTGCCTTAATCGTTTTCTACACCATGCAGTTTCGTTCTTCTCTTACCTTTAACACGTTTATCAAATGGGTTTGTCAACTAGCTTTGATCTCACGGCCTACAAACCACTCAAGGCTCCCTGAGATCGAACATACTTTCTATCGCATTGCTTACTAATCTTTTCTTTACTACCAATGTGTGTTTTCCTGCAAAGCATACAAAATAGAATAGCTCATAAACATACTACTTACTATCATCAACTCACTGAGCTTATGCTTTCAAGCTATTAAACACACTCTACATCTAATTCCCATGTATCAAGAAATTTAATTTCTACCTAAAAACAGAACAATGGAGATGAGAGACAACGAATCCCCACACCCCAACTCAAAAATGAGCCATGTCCCCACGACTTGGAAAAGACTCGAAAAAGAAATTAAAATTAGCAGATAAAGCATTTTCAGAAATGGTAAGGAAGAAAGAGAACATACTCTAAAGGCTATTGCCTCGCATTATCGACATCCAAGATAGGATTTGCTTGATCTCTCTTTAACTGCTCAAGGAGTGTCATGATGTGCACTTGATTGGCTTTGATTTATGCCACATCATCGGCTAAGGAAGTTTGAGCTTCTTCGAAATTGTTTAAACGCTCCTCCATCTTCTCTTGCCAACTTTGCTCATTTACTTCTTTTGAGACTTGCATAGAACCCGCTCCTCTCAAGACTTTCATGATCCAAGCATTATCAATAGTACTCTTCTTAAATTCGAATTTATCTTCTTCACCCAATATTACATTCGCTTTTTACACAAGACACGTGATCATAGTAGGATATTTAACATTGTAAACCAATTTAAGGGAGACCGGAAATCACATCACCTCCTCAAAGATCAACTGTGCCACATCCACTTCTTCTCCTCTAAAAAAAATCCAAAAGTAGAGCGTTCTTCTTAGTTACATCTGAAGTTCTTGTGTTTCCAAAGACATTAGGAATAAGGAAATTGTGCCAAACTCTAGCATCCGGTTAAAGATATTTGTAAGGCCAAGGTGCCTTCAATTCTCCCTTATGTGATTGCACTTTCTCCTTGTCTAAAACATGATCAAAAAGTAAATCCCAATCATAGATTCTTTGTTTAGCCACTGCTCCACTATACTTGCATGGTCCAATTAATTTCTTAAACTGGAAGTGGTTTCTAATCTCTTTAACTGTGAAAGGAACTAACTTTCCTCTAATCGGAACACAACCTTCACTATCTCGGCTAAAGAGGCCTAAATAGAAATCTAAAACTAACTCATGACATAAATCAAAACGTCTTACCATGAATGTAGACCAACCCAATCTTTCACCAAGCTCCAAGAATCTCTCATACTCTCCTCTACCATCTTCTTCATCGAATACTTTCTCATAAGAAAAAGGTAGTTCCTATAATTGTTTCTCTGCAGAAGCTATCATGGCCTTTGAAGCTTTCTCTTTATCTTCGGGTGTAGGACCTTTTAATTCGAGATGTTGTGTTGTCTTCTTGTTAAAAAGTGGAACCCTTTTTCCCATACAATTAAACGAAGCTAGCTCACTTCTCTTTACATAGTCTATTTTACCCTTTGTATTGGAACTAGAACTTTTCTCACTTGATTTCTTGTCAATTTGACCCAATACCTTGCTTTTCTTCATCTCCCTCTTATTAGATAATGTTTCTGTTCTCTTAGTCATCTCAATTAACCTCCAACTCAAAGCTTTAACCACTCTTGAAATTTAAAACTCTTGATTATTGGTTGTACAATCTTTTTTTGGGTTACTGAAAGGTGTTTTGATGATGAATCTCTATGTGGGTAAGATTACTTCTTGATGAATTGGTATGGATCTAAGAAATTGTAGGATGAATTTTGAAAATTTAAGCTTTTGATTCTTCAATTCAATGTGTTTTGGTAAGATTTGGGTGGTTGAATCTTCTTTGTAATGATGTGGAGAGAAGATTTGATGTGTTTTTATGGTGATTGGGTAGTGTTTTGATGTTTGGGGAAGGTTTGATGAAGCTTCAATGGAGTTGGGAGAGTTTTGGAGAAGAAAGAGAGGCTTAAGGATTGTAAAATTCGCAATATACTAACCTTCCTCTTCTTTATAACCTAAAAACACAACCTTTTTCTCTCTCCAGCGGCGCTGATCAGTATACCGGCCATAAGGCCCGGCATGCCGGTGCTGGAGCTCTTTGAAACTCGAGTTACGTCAAAATACCCGAAGTGTGCACACGTGGGCTTGGGTTTTTGGTCTGGCCGGTATACCAGCGGAATAGCCCGGCATGCCGGTGGCAGGTCAGAATGCTCCCTCCCAAAAATTCTGTTTTTCTCCCAGACTCGATTCCTTTAACACGAAACATCAAAAACACTAATACCTTTCTCAAATATGCAATATCAACTAAAAACAACTAAACTAAACACTAACTAAAAACATAAAAACATAAAAACATAAAAACATAAAAAAAATTGCGGGTTGTCTCCCGTACAACACTTTTATTTAACGTCTTTTAAAATTAGACGCGTTACCTCTATCAAGATTTGCGAATATAGCCTCCCAACAACGAGTTAGGCTATGAACGTCAACTAATCTGCGCTTGATCCTCTTTTTGGGTCTGATTTCTATCACCTTAGCTGAAACAACCTTAGTGACGATGAATGGTCCTATCCACGAGTCTTTGTAACTTCGTGGCCTATTTTCGGGTTTGTGGGCTTTCCATAGAACTTCATGGCCAACCCCAAACTTAATTTTTGGCTCAGTATCCACAGGCTTTTCATGGATCTTCTCTTTAGGGACTTTGTGATGTGAAAGGCTGTGGATGATAAGAACGGTGATATCTAACTTCCTTGGTTTCTTACCCAAGACATAAAATGTCTCAGATACGTTCTTAGCATGAAGGGTAATGGTCCCTTCTTGGAAGTTGATTATGCTCTTACTTGTGGCCATGAAGGGCCTTCCAAGTATGATTGGAACCTGCTTATCTGCATCGAAATCAAGTATAACAAAGTCAGTAGGGATGGTGTTATTACCTGATCGGACAAGAATTTCCTCCACTGTTCCCCATGTCTTGGTAACTGAGTTGTCAGCAAACTGCAACTTCACTGGAGCTTTCTCTGATTTCTGAAGTCCAAGTCTCTCGAACACGAACTTTGGCATAAGATTCACACCTGAACCCACATCGTACATAGCTTTCATCTTGAGCATACCATTTATTTGTATAGGAAGATTAAAGCTTCCTGGATCTTTGAGCTTCAATGGTAACTCTTTTTCTGTTCTTCTTGAGACTCTCACAGTCTCTCATTTGGCTTCTACACTCGCTTCTTTCTTAGGAATAACTTGCGTGAAAACTTGTTGCGGTGTAAGCCCTTTCTTCGCAATCTCAAGCATCTGGGCGTTGATATTCTCAGGAGTGTACGCCTCTACAAATGTCTTGAGTTCAATGTCACCTTTCGGATTTGTATCAGGAATGGTTGATGACACTGTTTGAACAACTGGTGGCGATTCCACCTTCTCTTCTTCTTTATTTTCTTGCACAACAGGTGCAACTTCAACTCTTGGTTCTTTTGAGGCTTCTTCCTCTTTCTCTTTAGCTCGCTCAGCTTGTAACTCCATAACCGATCTAATTTCTTCTTGCATATCTCTCAGAAGCTGTATAAAGTCAAAATTTTTCTGAATCTTCCTCCACCTCACTCAAAACAGTTAGAGTCCACGGGGCTAGACTTGGTTGGTTCTTCTTCGGTACTCGGAACTTCCACGACACTTTCGGCAGCATGTGGTGCTTCCTTATTTTCTTCAGTCTCAAGGCAAATAGCCTTACAAGCCTCGAACCCAACATTGGCATCACCTCGTTCGATAGCCTTCAATTCCTTTTGTTCCATAATATTTGTAAGAACTTTGTTCATTTGTTCTACTTGAGTACCTAAAATCTGAATTGAAACTTCTTGTTCTCGTAACTTCTCGCTCTGTGAATGCATATTAGTGGTCATAAGATCCATAAATTTCTTCAATTGTTGATCATCCACAACTCCTTCTTGCGGATACTGTGGTAGAGCTTTCTGAGCTAACGTCTCAGTATATGCATCATTAATAGGTTTTTGTGAGAGAGAAGGTCGATTCTGATATTGATTTTGATATTGACCTCTTGGTTGGAAAGAGTTATTCTGGGGACGAGGTTGATAATGCCTAGGATTAGCGGCCCCCTGTGGATTTGAATATTGCATACCCGGATGATTCCTGTTACCAAATTGATAATTTCCTTGGTTGGATATGAAATAAACATATGCTGGATTTCCTTCGCACTCTTCCCATGTATGATTTGTGACCCCACACTGTTGACAACCTTGTGCTTCTTGAACTACATTTGTTGTAGCTAAATTTCTCTGCATCTCAAGCTTAAGTTCTTTGATTTGATTCTCCAATGCGGATAATTGAGCTGAGTTTGCAGTTTCCGCATCTAATCGAAGCGTACCTTTGGCATTTGTAATAGGAGCTCGTGAAGATGGCCAACTCCTTTCTTGTTCGATAATATTTTCTAAACCTTCGAGGGCTTCTGCAGGATCCATGGACACGAAATTTCCCTTTCCAAGATTATCTACCTTCAATCTACTTTCTCTATTGATACCTTGATAAAATATAGCTAACTGTAGAGATGGGGTGTAACCATGGAGTGGACATCTAGCTAACTTCTGTTGAAACCTTGTCCATGCTTCTCCTACTTCTTCTCCATGCTCTTGACAAAACTTTGCAAGCTTTCTTTGGTCTTTGAGTCTCATACTCTTTGGATAAAAATGGTTAAAGAATGCAGCTTGAAGTTCTGTCCATGTATTAATTGTACCTGGTGACTGCCGATCTAGCCACTCACCAGCTTTACCGGTCAGAAAGAACAAAAACATATGACAATACAGTTGCTCGCGTGTAATGCCTGGAGTAACATAAGCATCACAAATATGCATAAACTTCTGAATCGCTTTTACCGGATCTTGAATTGCTGTACCACTGTAGAGTCCAAAACTTTGAAATTGACTGAGCATGCCCGGATCAGGACTAAATTTAATATTCTTGATCTCTGGAGGACGGTAACCTAATGGTTGAACATGAAACGATACTCCCAAGCCTGGGAGGTCTTGCGCAACTCTGTTCTGATTATTGTTATTTCTGTTACCTCCTACCGATGGTGGTTGTTGTTGTCCTCCAGGGACAAGTGGTGGATCCACTGGATCTGCCATAGCTCTTCTTAAGGCTCTTTCCTCTCGTATACGTCTGTTATAACCTCTAAAGCTCCTCTCAGGCTCCGGTAACGGAGGCCAAGAATTAAACACGGTGGAAACTTGAAAAAGACTAAAGCAAACCACAAGCGTAAATCTGAAAAAATAAAACTAAATACTGAAAAATAAAAATTAACTAAAAAAGAATTCAAAGCGGTTTTAGATTTTAAAAATATTTTTAATAATTTTATCAAATTTTAAAATTCATTCTAAAAACACTTTTTTCCTCTAAAATAAATACTTCCAAACAAGACCATAATAATAATGTATATATGTCAAGTAGTATGTCACGTTATGAGTGACATTTAGATGGTATAAATTTTAGTGGTATATATTTATTACTCTTGATATAAACCTTGTTCGAGTGACTTCTCAACACAATTTTCACAAGCTAAATACAGATTGGAAAGTTACGAAAGCGATAATACATCGTAAGTGTAAACAATAGAAAAATGTTTCAAATCTTTAACTATATGATGAAAATCGTGTAATAAAGAAGCCATTAGGGTCAAGAAGGAAGCAAAATTAACCTAACATGCAGATGAATTCATTACCTAGACTTCAAAGCCCAAATTTACAATCTCAACTTATTAGAAAGCCCTTTTCCTTTATAAATGGAGTTTATAAAACTCTTTTTCTTATTATTGACATTCTCATAGATCAAAATTTGAGTTCTTGTTTCCTTTGTCTGTTCTTACATGTGCAAGAAGCCCAAGAAGTAATAAGCTCTTTTATATAAGAGTAATGCTATATATATATATATATATATATATATATATATATATATATAAAATTTTAGAGTTAACATCTATGAACACCTTGTGATCAAAGAAAAACTTACATCCTCGCATTAACTGTACCTAAATCTCGACCTAACATCTATGAACACCTCTTGTGGTGAAAAACTAATCTATAGATACATTGTTTTACAATTTAATGAAACAAGAACATATCTATCTATTGGTCATTCATATTGGACGCCTTGATAGCTCTTCACGTTATAACTGCCGTAACTTAAAGCGGGAAAAGTTTCCATAATGACAGGACGAATGAGATTCTGGAGGACGAAGCTTGAAGGTGTATGAGATTGCTCTCGAGACAACCATTGGCTTGCTGGTGATCACTTTATTAAATGGTTCCCCTAAACATTGTTCATCAAAGGGAAACGACTCATTCAGAATGAAGAAAGCTTCTCTGGCTAACTTCTCCACCTGTAGCGCAACATCATTAGTGAACATTCAAAATCATATTTAATAAATAGAAATGATGGAAGTCAAAAGAAATTTAGGGGTACCTGTAATTGACACAATCTTAGTTTGTTCATGGTAAGAATAACCCGAACATCCTTGTGTGAATTTGATACCATACGAATGGCTAGATAGTCTGCGTGAGACTTTTATGTTCTTCACTATTTTCATAGCTAATCTTCAGAAACCACAAGACGCACTTCATTTTTTTCCAAGTAACTTTACTCACACCATCTCCAGACAATAATTTCTGGTAGGGGTGGGACACGTTCCATAGAATTTGAAAGCCCTCAAGTGAGGCTTTATCATCCGAGCAATAATCCAGAGATGTAGTGACAATCATGCGGGATGGTTCATAAAGAGGAGTAAGATATGATGAAAAATGGACATTAGTGTCATCTAATACCAAAATATATTCATTTGTCGCCAAAGGGAATAGTCCTAATAGAGATGTAAAAAATATCCTTTCTATCCCCCTCCTAAAGATGGTCAAACTGAATTAATGTTTTCAAAAGATGTGGGTGTCGTGTCATACACTTTTTCAGTTGAGGATTGTACTGGGGCCTTAGCTGAAATGGTAATTTTAGATGAGTTGTCCTTTAGGTTTGTGGAGGACATTGGATTTAAGCGTTTTTTTAATGTGATGCAACCAAAATTTGTGAAAATACCCTCAAGAGTGACAATTATGAGGAAATACATGTCCCTTTATGCCGAAGAAAATATTAAGTTAAAAAAATTAATGAAGGGTTTGGGAATTAGTATGACCTATGATTGTTGGACTTCAAACCAAAATCTAAACTATATGTATTTAACTGCCCATTTTATTGACTCTGATTGGAATTACAAAAGAGAATTATTGGATTTTGTATGGTAGAGGATCATAAGGGCGAGACCACTGGTAAAGTAGTTGAAACAATTCTTAGGGATTGGGATCTTGATTCTTATTTAACTCTAACAGTTGATAATGCCTCTTCTAACACTGTTACGATTAAGTATTTGATGAAAGTCTCAAGTACAAAACCAAAAATCATATTGAATTATGAATTTCTCCATATGAGGTGTTGCGCACATATCTTGAACTTTATTGTGCGAGAAGGTATGCTTGAATTAGATTACTCAATTAAAAATATTCGCGAGGCAGTGAGGTATGTAAGGTCTTCTCCGGCTTGCACTAATTCTTTCAAAGACACTATGCACACTTGTAGTATTCAGCCTAAGGACCTTTTAAGCCTTGGTGTGCCCACTAGATGGAACTCCACTTACAAAATGCTTGAATCAGCTATTAAATTTGAGACAGTTTTTGATTTGATGATTGAGCATAATGAAAATTATAAGATATTCTTTCAATCTGATTCTTTTAGACCCGCACCTATCTTTATTGATTGGCAAAATTCTTGTTGCTTTGTTGAGTTTCTGAAGTTGTTTTATTACTCTACAAAAAAAAATTCTGGAACTTTGTTTGTTATAACAGATCTTTTCGTTGATAAAATTGTTATTATATGGGAGAAGATTGATGAATTATGCAACTATGGTAACGAGGTTTTAAAAAAATGGCTTTAAAAATGAAGACAACGTTTCTGAAATATTGGGGAATAAATAGTATAAATATACTACTGTATGTTGTAGTTGTACTAGATCCTAGGAAAAAAATGCAGTATTTAACTTGTAACTTCAATTTTATTTATACTTCTACACAGGCTACTCAATTACTTGCAAAGGTGAATGATGAATTAACAAGGATTTTTGCAGTTTATAATATAACAGCTGCTCCTAGTTCTGGTGGTTCAACCAGTTCTGGTCCTGAAGTGGCTACAAATCAATCACTGCTTGGGTGTAGGTTCCAATCCTGTACGTCTGAAATAAATAGTTCAAAAGGAAATGAACTTGAAAGATACCTTAAAGAATATGTTGAGGAAATGACAGATTCTTTTGATATTCTAGCTTGGTGGAAATCAAATTCTATGAGGTTTAAGTACTTGTTTGAAATGGCAAGGCATATTTTGGCTTTCCCTGTTTCAACAGTTGCTTCTGAATCTGCCTTTTCTACAAGTGGAAGTGTACGTGATCAATTTAGAATCTTCTTATCCCCTACTACAGTTGAGACTCTGATTTGTACACAAAATTGGTTAAAGTAATTACTCCCTATTGATATTAATTCCTCTAAAGAATTAGTTGAGCATTTGGAGGCCGAGTTAGGTATTATCTTGTTTTATTTTTTAACTTGATAATTTATTTTGCAAATTAGTCCCTGGTGAATTCTTTATTGACTTTACAGGCTATTTAGACTTGGATGAGTTGAGTGTGACTCCAACAGAGTCCACTACAACTAATTTGTAGCCAATAACCTAAGGTATAAAAGCTATCTTTTTTAATCCACAAGTTACTGTAATGCCCATTTCAATATTGACTTTGCATCTCCCATTCAAATCCAATGGCACATGATTACATAATAGTTAGGGGTGGAAATCGGAAGGAACGGATCGGAAAAAAGGTATTTCGGAAAAATTCCTATTTTTTTCGGAATAGATTTTTTCTGTTCCAATTCCTATCCAATTTTTCGGAACTGGGAAAAATAATTCCGAATTCGGAATTTCGGAATTGGCAGGAAATTCAGAAATTTCAGCACGGAAATTTCGGAATTTTTCCAACGGAAATTTCGGAATTTTGGGTTCGGAATTTCGAAACTTTTGTTTCGGAAATTACGAGACAAAAGGTTGTAAATCGGAGCAATAGTTTATCACTTACACGAAAATAGTTAAAAACAAAATTTATAAAACTTTTCATTTAATAGTAGTTAAAAAGTTTAACTTATAAACTTCATGAACAGTAATAGAAATAACATAAGTAACAATAGGTAAAAGAACAGTAATAGAAGTAACATGAGTAACCGAAGGTAAAAAGACAGTAAATTACTTTTCAAATCACATAAAAAATAGATATTTGGCTTCGTGGGAAGGTAATGTGAAATGTGAAGAAATGGGTTAGCCTTAGCCTTTAGGTTTTATCAAGTTTATTGTTATTCTTTATTTTCCTGATATAAAAAAAAATGTATCACTGTATTCCAAGTTTTCAACGTTTAGATTTTTCTTCTTCTTTTGTTATGAAACTTTTCAACATTTCTTATTGTATATTTTTTTCTTTATATTAATATTTATTATTTATTTAATATATAAAATTTTAAATCGAAAATACAATTTCAAAATAAAAATTGGAAATAAAAATCAAAATTATATTTCGGAAATAAAATCGGATCGGAAAACCCGGAAATTTCGGAAATTTATATGTAGTTCCATTTCCGATCCGATTTTTTCGGAAAAATCGGAAATCGGAATTTCGGAATTTCGGAACCGTAAAAAATTGTTCCAAAGTCGGAATTTTCGGATCGGAAAAGTCGGAAATCGGAAATTTCGGATCCGATTTCCATCCCTAATAATAGTTAATACATATTGAAATTTACATGTATGATCCAAAACAGGATTGAATGGTTGAGTTGGCAACAATATTTGATTTGTTTTTGGTAACTTGCGAGTTTAAAAATTTGTCTTTTGTCCCTAAGTTTTAAATAGCCAATGATGAAAACTAATCTGAGGCTAATTCTAATGTTTTTCTCCTCCTTTGTATATTATAGTGCCAATTTGCAGGATATATAATACTCTTGGAAGCAAACATTTCAAGGAAATGTACCCAATTTTGTACAAGTATGCTACTTTGCACAGAAGAGGTTGCAATTTTGGTTATTCACATTGTAATGTATCTTGAAATGTATTGTATTTGACTATTTGTAATTCATTTGAGTTTCTGAGACTTAGACACTGGTTTTGGACTTGGTTTGTAATAATATTTATGCAAATTGTCCTTTTTGGAAACTTACTATATATAGTAAGTTTATATTTTGGGAAAGTTACTATAAATGGAAGCTAACAATCTGAGTTACTGATTTTTTTAATATATTTTTGGTGTTTGACTTTTTATTGACTAAACCCAAACCCAAACCAAAGTGACCCAACCCGTAAAATCGACTTAAAAAATTTAGGGTTAGGGTCTTAAGTTAGATAATCCGAGCACCTCATATTGGGTAAAAGGTATACCCCTACGGATCGGTTAAACCGATCCGTGTGCACCCCTAATAAATAGACTTTAAAACTCTTTATCTTATTATTGACATTTTCATAGATCGAAATTGAGTACTTGTTTTCTTTGTCTGTTCTTACAAATGCGGAAGCTTAAGAAGGTATAAGCTCTTATATATAAGAGTAACTATATATATATATATATAAATAGAAGAGTCAGAGTTATATATGGAATTACATAAATAACCTCAATTTTCAAAAATTCTAAATTGATCAAAGAAAAACTTACATCCTTGTATTAAGTACTTAAATGTCGGCCTAACATCTATGAACACCCCTTGTGGTGAAAAACAAACTTATAGATACATTGAAACAAGTACATATATATCTATCTATTGGTCATTCATCTTGGACGCCTTGATAGCTCTTCGCGTTCTAACTGCCGTAATCTTGCTTATCAAAGATCTCCCGTACATTAATTAGATATATTGGTAGTACATTAGTATACCTAGAGGAAATGGAATGTGAGTTGACCAGATCATGAAAGTCTATTAATCGAAATGTGCATTTATCTTGATATAATCAGGGCCCCTCCCTCATATTACCCCAAATATTAGGAAAAAATACCCCTTCCCTCATATTTTGAAGATATCAACTTAGTCCCCCCAAGTTGTTAAAATATCTAAATATTATATACTTGTAATTGTAAAATATAGGTTATTTTTCATAATAAATACAGTGCAATTATTTTGTATAATATATGTTAGTTTGCACAACACAGGGACTTATAATGCCATAAATTAAAAATTATAGGTTAGTTTGCATAATATAGGGACCTATAGTGCAATTGACTCAAATTATAGGGACATGTAGTGCAATGTGTAACCATGGAGATGAAAAAAGTTGAGATTTACTTGCAAAGAGAAGAAGAAGTTGCAAGAAGGCCTTCTTCCTGTGGATGAGTGAGAGTAGCGGCACTCATTTCCTTTGTTGCACGACCGAATGAGATAATATATACAAATCGGAGCATCTTGAGAAGCATCATCATTACCATCAGTATCACCTTTATTAAGAGGAAAATTTGCAGACACTTCGTCAGCATTTACCATCCTCATCTATATAACACTCAAAGCAAATTAGAAAAATCAAACTCTATTAATTTACAAAAAAAAATAGACCAAACTCCATAATAAGTTATATATGCTACCTCTCTGACTACATAAACAAACTTCTTCGCAAATTCATCAGCTTCATAATGATTTGAAGCAAGAAAAGGTGTCCCAAAGCAATTACTCTTGTAATGATCGTGCATACGTCTTCTATCATAATGGTTTGGCTTTCGATTGACATAACATGTATGATTAAACTGTTCATGATCTTCGTATGATAGAAGACCATCACACTCAACCAAATAATTTGGCCGGTAACGATGTAGTGAGCTCACGATTTCATCATCTGCAATCAAACATGATAAATTTAATAATAAAGAGACAAGAAAATTCCGTGTAAAATATTTTTTTAGATAAAAAATACATACACATCTCTTCAGCTTGTTGAAGAGCAGAGTGGACAAGATTATGAAGTGAGAACCAATCCTCCTCATGCTTGGGCAATTGAGCTTCCCAGATTTCATTACCACCATTGAAATTTAAGAGCCCCTTCATCCTCTCTAGGCGGATTTGGTCCTTCAAAGGGAGACATATGAATGAGAAACTTTAGACAACATTGACTTTAGAAGGAGAGATGAAAGCATAATTCCTAGCTTACCTTATATACACGGTTCCAGAATAGATATGCAAAATAATTACAAATACACGTGAGCTCCTTTTTACCAGTTAATCCAGTTTGATTGCCATCTCCGCTGTAATAATCAGCAATGTACTCCAAGAACTGAAAAAAATATATATATATATATATAGCTTGTAATTAAAAACATTTTCCAGAACACCAAAAAACATTCGAAACTAAAAGCATGAAAAAAGAAATTGTACCAGAGGTTCCCTTCCAAAAGGGCGAAGAATTGGCAAAGTTTGCATATCCATCATTATTGCAAGAATAATTTGAAGCATTCCTAATTCCCCAAACTTGAGTATAAGAAAGAAAGCATCAAATGTCAATTAAAAACTAGCAAGTAATCTCCCATAGAATGTTGGCTCGTAGTGGCTCCTGGTAGAAACTTTTCAATGCACCGATCTGTAAAAGCTAATCAAGAGCCGAGTGAACAACTTCAGGTTTTAGAGGATCTATTGTTTTCTGCAACAACACTGATCAATGAAATGGTTTAAAACACGTCAGATAGCACTAAACTAAAGAACTCAATAATTACTTAATGAATACTTTAGCACAAATTATTTACTTTTTTTCAGCTCTCAGTGACAAGTGCAAATTGTGTTTTTGACGATAGATAAACTAAAGTAAAGAATATCCAGAGTACTAGGGACACCTAGATTAAGATGTCCAGGAGTTGGTGTAGTGGTTGTAATATTGATAAATTGCTCGAAATTCGGTAAGGAAAAACAGAAGCTCCAGGGGAGGATTCGCAGGCAGAACCCACGTGATAGCTGTAGGGGGAAACTAAAGTGATCCAGGGATTGTTTTGCAATTAGGAGCTGCTGGTGGGGTTTATGGGATTTCTAGTGCAGAATTCTTAAGTGCTCTCAAATGGTTCGGTTAGTGTGGCTTGGTGAAATGTGGCTTCATCCCCATCATGGAGAGAGTCGTTAAGATGACTTGTATAGGATTTTTTGGTGTTTAAAAGGATGTGAATACTGTCTTTAACTTTCAAGTTTTATATTTATATATAGTTTTAAAATATTATAATTAAGTATACGTTGAATTGCATATATACGTCTTTTCTATACATATATATGTAATATAAATACAGAAAGGTCATATTTTATATAAAGTAATGATATATACCGTCCAAAATTATATCACCTAATTACCACTCATGACGTGGCGTGAATTGGTTGATAACAAATCATTAATCAAAGAGCAATGCTGGATATCACCCCAAATTACATCACCTTTTCATCGCCTCCTATGTGGACCAATCATAATAGAGAGAGAAAATGATAAATCAGGAAAGATAAATTATATGATTGGTCCATTTGAAATCCACGTAGGAGGCGATGAAAGGGTGATGTGATTTGGGGTGATATCCAACATTACTCTTAATCAAATTAATAAAACAAATAGATTAACAATTTATAACCAACCAATTCACGTCACGTCATGGGTGGTATACTTGGGTGGTATGATTTTTGATGGTATATATCATTACTCTTTTAGATGCTATTTTTCTATAAAAAGGTAAACTGTAAAAAATATTTTATATTATGGCATATAGTAAAGTATTATACCTGATATATATGTTATTTTTGTTTGAAATAGCATGATCAACGATCTTTTTTTTTTAATTATATAATTTCAGTCTCGAATAAATTACCTACAAATCGTATCAAACTTGTTAAATATATACTTTGTTAAATAATTATGCATTAATATTCATTTTTTCTGTTCTTATAAATGAATAATTCTATATATCATTCTTTTCATACAATCCTCATATCATTTTTCATCTTACTTTTTATAAATTTTATATATACATATATATGAGCAACATTAAATCTCATGTGAACAAAAAAAAATAATATAAAATAAAATATTTATTTTATGAATCATATGAACCAAAAATATTCAACAATTATAACAATTATACAAGTAAATAAGAAAGTCATTTTATTGTATTTGTGCAAATAAACGTACATATATTACTAAATATTATACCAATAAAATGGATTAAAAAAAATATATCTTGAGATCAAATTCATTCTACAACTTACAAAATAATTGAGTTACATAATACATAAAACTTAATCACTGAATTTTAATATGTACATATATATGGAAATTACTCAATTAGAATTTCAATTAGAAGCATTTCATATAGGATGAGAATCAGTAATATTCTAAGATACTTACCATCAAGATCTATTTAAAAAATCAATTACATAACTCGAAAGAGATAAACGATTATATTTATTGGTACGCAATATATATAGATCGATATTACTGTAAATTGTAGAAGATTTAGATGTTAGAATTATAGTGATGAATGAATAAAGATAGGTTAGAGACGGCGGTTTGAAGAAGAGAAATATAAAAGATTGAGAGAGTAGGGCGAGGGTTAAAAAGAAAAATAAAGAGAGAAAAAAAGAAAGAAAGAATGTGTAAAAAAGTATATGTAAAGGAAAGTTGCTATAGTTTCATCAAAATAAAAAAGATTTTATAAATGTAGTAATATATATATATATATATATATATATATATATATATATATATATATATATATATATATGTATATATGTATATGTATTGTTTATATTTATAAATTACTATCATGATATTGGATATTGACGCAAGAAGAGGATTCACCTAATTTCGTTGAAAAACAGTATTTGGCCAAAAAGATATTCTATGAGCCACCGAGTAAATTTTCCACCCCAATTCGCATAACAAATCTTATATATCCTTATTCTAAAAGATTTGTGCACAATCTCTAATAACAATGCCAACCTACTCAGTTTGGATATATCACCCATACTAGTTATTTCTAAATACAATCTAAGTCCTTCTTTATGTATAGTTTTAGCATATTTGTGACTAAAGTCATATTACTTGTTTGGGTGTTGGGCTAAATAAAATCAAGTAGATTTGATAATTGGGGAATTGGGGTAAGAAAAAAAATGTTTGGCTAGGACACCATTGAGAATATATGTCTTTTGTCTAGTATTTTGAGAGATAATTCCTCATGTTGTATCTATAGAATCATTGATGGGATTTTTGAGTACCCATAATATCAAAACGTGTATTGATGTCTAAAATCTTTCGTAAAGTGTCTCTACCTCCATCCAATTCAAGTGGTAAATTCCATGTGGACATTTAAATGAAAGACATTGTAGGATATTTTAATAAAGACTTCTTCTTGAGTAATAAAAATATTAAATCTCTTAAGTTTAAAAATATTACAAAACTAGCTCCTTCCCTAAATTTTAAATCGACACCCCTCACTCCACTTCTTCTTGACATATACAACATACCTAACGCAATTCAGGCCACACTTAAATTATATTAGTTTAGTTCAAAGCTATATAATTGTTATAAGCAATATATTAAGCATATAATTTGATAAGTAAAAGAAAATGTAGAAAATTAGTTTGTGAATAACTTGGTTCATTTACCTCCCTTATTGTAAATATATAAATAAATTTCATAATTATTATTTTCACTCTGTTAGTGATCCATTAATAAATATCTAACGATCTAATTGTATGTAAAGGATAATTAGTATAAATTATGCATCTTCAGCCTTTCAATATTTACGATAATTTAAAAATTACATTAAAAGAAATGAATGAAAAATATAGGACGAGTTAATATAACAAACTCACTTTAAAATTACAACAATATGGGAGATAATTTAATCATTACGTTGAAGAACTGCAACCAAAGTTCAACTTGTTTTTGACTTTGCTACCATCCAAAATCTAACTAGGGACAAAAGAATGATGAAAACGACATCACTAAGTCTAAAGAAACTGGTAAACCCTAGATCAGATAAGACATCACCTGTAAAAATACTACCAATTGTGATTTAAAGTTTAGAACTGAAGATAACAACACCGGGATAATACTAACCACCTCCGTTCTACCTTACCTTCTTCTTCACAAAAAATCGGGTACCATCCAAGGTCTACATTATAAAGTTCCTTCCCAACAAATTCAAAACATACGAAACCAGATAAGATGACATTTAAATAACAGGAGCTCCTACCTCCATTCGATCAAGGGGGAATCAACCATTAGAGATAATCAAGAATTGACCAGGATAAAACACACATTACAAAAAGATAAGCATAAGCAACCATGTCCTATTGTAGCTAGAAGGTATTAGCCCAGAGAGTAAACTAAACATACGATCTTTACTAGAATAACATTCAAAATAGATCATAACCCCATCGAACATCAACAAATATCATTGTACAACATCGCAAACTCAATGAGGGAGAAAACAATAGAAATTGATCACGCGTAATAACCTTTTAAGGGAAACAAAAAACCTAGGATAAGTTATGGTGTCGCCTAGGGCGTGATAAAAATATGATAATAAAAGATAGATAGCGATGCACAAATACCCTAGACTTAACACGATACTGCAAGTATTACAGGACGTATGCAAGTTTTAATGATAAGAAGATTCGTTCCTCAGGGACTTAAATGTTTTAACAGATGGGTAATTAAATCAGAGTAACAATTAATAATTAAAATAAAAAAAGAATATGATTGCTAAAGAGACTAATGATTAAACTAAATGAAATTAAAGACAATAAAATAAATATGAAAGAATAAAGATGAGAAAATATAGCTCAGGTTTTACTCGTATGGACTAATCCTTCAATTTCTTCTACTAGTTAATAAGGATGATAATATCTCTTAGATAAGTAGTCAGAATTCTAAATTTCTCCCTTCCTCCCGTTAGGGTGGACTAGGGTGGCAACCTCACAATCACGAGGGGACTTAAATAGGGTGCTCATACGCCACTAGGTTCCTAAATGAGACTGGCCTTCTAATGATGATCGCTAATTAAATCAAACCCTAATGACTATCTAGTTAGGCAAGCCCGTCAGGATCACTATCGCACACAAGACGTTTATGTGATGTTTCAATAATTAGACACCTCTTCCGGGTGACCGTCTAACTACTATTAGCACAACCCTAAATTGATCAGGTTTAAGACAGACAATAAATCAAAGAACATAAAAAATATATGGTTAAACAGCTAGAACCAATTTAAAATAATTCTCCCAAAGAAACATAGATAGAAGAAAACATAATTTATAGATTATACATATGTAACACCCAAACTATGGGAAAATTAGTTCATACTAGAAAGAAATAAACTAAAAGAAAGATGCATATTGTCAACTTACTCTATTGAATGACTAAAGACTGATATAAGGGTGAGGACTGAGCAAGGACATGTTTACAAAGGTTAAATGGTGTATTTTATAGCGGTCTAGGAAGCCCTAACACGTTTTCTTGGAGTGGAAGACAAGTAATTGGACTTCTAGTCCAACTCTAATTCGTAACCCTAAAATATTGAAAAGGTAATAAACTGTTGTTGATTTGTTTTGGCAGTAACTTCTTCAATGCAGCTCCGATTGACGCGTTCTTTATATCGAAATCGATTGTCTCATAAATTTATACAACATTTCTTCAGACCATTCTTCCAAATTCCCAACCAATCTTGAGTTATGATCACTTTTGTGGACGTAGCTGCTGGAATTCAGATTTACTTCACAACTTTATCTTTCCATACTTATCTTTTCCTTCCTTTATCTCCAATTTCCATCCATATTTTCTTTCCTTTATCTCTTTAGTTTGATTTGGTATCTAATTAATTTCCATATATCTTTAAAGCTTCACAATTAACAAACAATTAAACCAAATATGCTCTAAAAATAATAAATCATCCAATCAAGACAAGAAATAAGAGAATACAATAATATATGTAAAAATCGAGTATAAGCTTTCCTAAAACACTTAAAATGATGTTTCCAACTAAGATTAAATCATCACAAATGGGGAGACATCAAGTTATTACTATAGGATATAAAAAGTTGAATGAGTTAGCAAAACCCCTGAAAACCATAGCCAGACTAAATACCGAGCTTCAACCAATCAATAGCAGCTTTCTAACACCCACCAACTCGACCTTCTTTCCTAAAACCCATATATGAGCCTTGTATTTTCTCCACCAGATGCCTTTTGCCAGCAAACAAAATTTCTGAAACTACATAGACGAGATATAAATGGAAGGGAAATGTGTGCCTTACCCCTATAAAACATGGATAATTGTTGGGCACCACCAATCTGGAACCAAAAGAGGAGGGATCATAGTATAATTTTTCCCGAGATCGAGCATAACATTGTACAAATAATACATCTGCAATTTCAACAACTCCATAAATTAACTTGATATAGTCAATACTTCAGATGAGCAGCCTATTATGCAAATTGTAATACTATCTTTAATACCCAGATTGTCGCGTCGTGCATAATAATAGCAAAAAAAAGATTTAATGGATGAGAAGCAACTTGAGTTTGTGATAGCTCCATAATTTAAAAAATGGATTTTGGTGTGGGATCCAAAATCTATAACAAAGATATGGGAAGAAAGGTTGTATGCCGTGGATGAGGGACCTCCATGCAATTGAAGGAGACATATATGAAAGGATAAGAAATTGATGGAAGCTTGACAATTTTTAGGGCATCATTGCAGGAGAGTGGGGGAGGGAAGAGTAGGGAGGGAGAAGATTAGAAAAGACAACATGCTTGCTTATTTAATCCAGATTGAAAAACCATCCACTAATGCAATTTATATATAAAAAGAAGATTCATTAATGAAATCAATCGTAATAAATATATTTTACTATTTATACCATATAAGTTTTCTTTCTAGGGAGAAGTATGAGAAAAATATCAATTATTATTATTATTTTTCATGTATACTAATTGGTAAATAATAAGTTGTATAATTATGTATAATATATGTACATCATGTTCATTTTCATCCTTTCAATAGGTATATAATTAAAAAATTACATCAAAATAAACGAGTGAAATACGTAAAACAAGTTGATATAATAAATCAACTAAAATAAGTTATAACAATATAAGGGAAATACAATCAACTAACTGCAACCAAAGTTCAACTTATCTGATTCTGCTACCATCCAAAAGCTAATACCGATAACCGAGTAACACAAAACAACACCACTAATTCTAAAGAAGTTGGTGAACCCAATATCAGATAAGACATCTGGTGTCGCCTAAGGTGTGATAAAAAGATGTATAAAATAAATGAAAATAAACACCCTAAGTTGAGCACGGTTCTGCAAGTATACAGACCGTATGCAAGTTTTAATGAATAAGTAGAATTCGTTCCTCAGGGACTACGAAGGTTAAGAAGAACTTATGCAAATATTCAAGTGCAGATAATTAAGCTAAAATAATAATACGCAAAGAAAGAAAAGGAAAATAGATTTTTATTTGGTTTTTAAATAAGAAAACTAAATTAATAAACTAAAGACAGAAAATTAAATAAAAGAAAAGAAGATAGTATGAAAGTTTAGCTTGAGTAAATAGCATGTAATCCCCACTAGTTTTGTTGTTCTAAACATGTAAGGGTGAATTATGTAGTATCTCAATAATCGGTTCCAATTGCGCTAGGTAGTTTTAAATAGGGTTTACCTGTGTCAATAAGGAGTCCTAAGCAAACTGTTCCTGTAATTGGTAAAATAGCATTACACTAATCCATGGTGATTATCTAGTTAGGCTGATTTGTCAGATCTAAACCGTACATTAGACGTTATGTGCTAATCCTATAGTTAAACACCGTTGTCAATGGTGACCTAACTACTATGATGGTAATTCTATATGGCTGCAGTCCACAAGAACACAGAATACAAATCCAAACACATAAATAGAGAATAAAAACAATAATTCAATTTAAAACATAGAATTCCCAAATTAGATAGATGTCAATCAAAACTAGGGTTCATAAATATATGCTGAAACTCAAGCTAAATAGAATTTAGTTCATACTAAGAAAAGAAAAGAATTACAAAATTAAAGGTTGAAGGAGACATAATTGCTGCACAGCTCCTTCCAGACTTCTCTTCTTGTTGTAAGCTTCTTCTTGACTTTAAGGTTTGTTCAAGGATGATTTTATAATGTTAAGAGGTTGTATTTATAGTGTATAGGAAGACCTAATCATTTTCTTGAAGGAGAAGGTAAATATTGGACTCCTAGCCCAACTCAAATTCGTAGCCTAAAAACATGGAATCAGCCCCGTTTTTGTTTTGGTCCTAGCAGCTTCAATAATCATCCGTTTGACGCGTATGAGTAGTCGAAATTCATCGTCTCAGAAAGATATCCAACTTTGCTCTTGATCGTTTCTCCAGATTCCACACTGATTTTAAGATATAAGCTGATTTGTGGTCGTAGGTGCTGGAATTCAGATTTAAGACAACTTTTCCTTTTCCATATTTTTAGCTTTTACTTCCTTATCTTCAATCCCATTTTTATCTTCTTTCCTTTAGCTCTTTGAACCAACTTGGACTCTAATTAATTACCATATATCTCTAAAGCTTCACACTAAATAAATAATTAAACCCAATATGCTCTAAAAATAATAAATAATCAATTCAAGACACAAAATAGGAAAGTGTACTAAATCATGAGAAAATCGACCTATACTCTAATAAATACAACTAAAATGATGTCTCAGAAATAGATTTTATTATCACAAATGAGGAGACATCAACATCAATTGAAAAACTTCTAGCAATTAAGATTTAAAGTTTGAAGCTGAAAATAACAACACCAGTACAAAACCAACCACCATCTTTCTACCTTACATTCTTCTTCATGAAAAATTGGGCATCATCCCAAGGAATACTAATAAGCCAAAATATAACTTGAATACTCGGTCTCACATAAAGGAATACCAACACACTTAAAAGCGAGGAGTTACACTAGGCTGAGAGATCAATGCCCAGATGCTCGAGGAAGCATACACCAAAACTCATTCCTAAGCCAACCTCTGAGGATGAGTTACGCAATCCAACATCATGAGGCTATATGACACGAAAACATGGTAAATTCTCTCTACCTTATTTCGTGCACCCACATTATGCTTAAACTACGCAATGCAGCCTTTTGCGCATCTCTTGACATATATAAATACCCTTGCTCCAGCAAAAACAGAAAATCGAGTGACTCTCTCTAAAACCCACCCTCTCTCTCTCTCTCTTTATATATATATATATATATATATATATATATATATATATATATATATATATATATATAATAGACGTGGTTAATATATAGGTGACTTAAGTCTTTATAGCTTCCCAGGTTAAGTAATTCTTGATAGAAAAAATGCAAATGTTGAGTGTCAGAGTGCCATCGTAGCGTACCGCCCTTTAGTCCTGACTAAGTATCTGGTTTCAGAAAGGTTGTGTGAAACTTTGGAATCCTTGGACTTTCATCGACATATATATATATAAATACTATGAAAGAGCTGCTCGCTCGGCCATCAAGAGTAAGGTACCAAATTATATGTTCTCTTATGCGTATAATTTGATACTCATGGATCTCCTCTCCTTTTGCCTACATATATGCATATTTGTTGTATTTTTATTTTGTTTGTATCCTTGGGCCGAGCTTGGTCATGAGGCTGATGGCTTTATCATATGTTTCCATTTGTGGGAGAACCCCATTGATATTCCACGTGGTTTTAACGCGATCCGTAATGAGTGTTACAAGATAAGTAGATACATAGGTGGAGAATAAGACTCCAATACCGATAGAGTAACCAAAACATGAGATATAATAAGGAATGGTTATAAGCAACAATTGAGTAAGAATGTGGAAATAACACACACCTAACCGATGAACTCAGTCTAACGCCATATGTCAAAACTGAAAACCTAAGTATATTACCATTTGTTTTTCAAAGGTTTGATTTATTGTTTGCATGAAGAGGTAACAAAATAGAATAGGGGAAAAAGGAAGATTCCCGACCTGAAAAAGTTGACAGAATATAAAAATCTTTCCTCGACAATCTCATTCAGATCCATACCGAGAGGTCAGCACGAAAAACACTTGTAAGTCCGACAAAGACTCGTCCATCTTGTTCAAAACCCGACGTAATTCCAAGGTAAGTACTTAGAAATGGCAAGAAAGATTGTCTCTTCTGCAGGAATAGTGGAAAAGGTAAGGGACAATGAAGCCTTGGCATACAATATAAAAGGCCACCAGAAAGGTGGAAACAAAAAATTTTGGTTGACATGCATAGCTTTAACAATAAAAGGAAAGAAAAAAAAAGCAAAAGAAGGGTATATAAGACTTCTTTGGCTACAAGGCCAAGTGGGACGGGTAATGTAAATCGCCAGACATATAAACTTATGTATTCTACTATTATGCTCGAAGTTAGCTAACATTTTATGATAAGATTTATAGCAGGAACTAAGCATAACTCTTATATTTCTTGAGGTAAAGGGTGCAAGGAATTTATTAAGAAAAGAAGCAAAGATGAATCGAGACATGTAAGGAATGGTTAAAGTGGAGGGAGTTTGGAATAAATTTTCATTGAAAATTGTGTATTGCAAAGTTATAAAGAAAGGGCGATATGAGCCAGTAAGATATTACAAATCAAAAAACAAAACCTGAAAGAAAACCCTAAAGGCGTATTCTTGAAGTTGAGTTTCTGAAGGTATCACAAACCAAGATTGTAAAGATACCTGCAAAGGCCTCATAGACAAGAAATCGTAAACCTGTAGAGAAAAAAGAGACACAGTGAAAGTGTTATAAGTCAAGCATAAAACAATCAATCATACAAGGACAATTAAGAAGAGTCTACAAATAAGAACAACAGAAGTAATTCAAAGCGTCTGTTATTTTCCTCTTTCTCTTTCGGCCATTATATTTTCCTGTGAAGCTATAAAGTTTCCATACCCACATAAACACCATTATAGAAGCTATTATCTCTCTCTCTCTCTCTATTATTTTTTGTCATTCTCTCTTGGCCATTTATGTTTTCCAGTGAAGTTATGAAACTTTTGTGCCATGAAAGCTTTCTGTTTGCTTTATATTTCTAAACGGGGTTTCTCTCTTCCATGACCCATTAAAGCTTGTTAATGGCTCGTTGAAGCTTTTTCACAGTAGATCGGGCCATCCAGATCTACTTTTTGCAACAGTCTGGGCCGTCCAGATGCGATTTTTATAGCAGTTCTGGCAATCTAGATTTGGTTTATTTAGCATCTGCCATGAATATTCGTGAAACTTTTTTTCTTTTTCGTAGGTCAATAGCTTAATCAACCATAATAGTTCTTTCCTGAATCTTTGTTTTTGAAGAGTTTTACTGTTGAAGAGATTTCTTGTTGGTGCAACTATTTTGTTTCTTAACTTTTTTTGGTTGATGTATCAGGTCTTTGAAGAGCAGCCATGGAAGTTTTATATAATTTTTTTTGAATACATGAGAGAGCCACTTTGGACTCAGAGTAAATAACTTCAATGAGATTTGATCCCAGGACCTCTTGGTCTCTGCGGAGTAACCTAACCACTAGGCCAACTATCGATCTCATTTTTTTAGATAATTGTATAAGATTTTGGAAAGCTTTGTTGGCTAACTTAGTTTTAAAATATTGTTTCAATTAATTATACTAAAAAATTTCATTTATTTTTATATTTTGGCGTGATACTCAGTGTTTTTTTAGTAAAACTCAGATAATTCACTGAGCATACATATTGCTGAGTGTACTCAATGTTTTTAGTGAATTGTTGAGTATACTCAATATTTTTTGGTGACTACTCCGAGAATTTGTTGAGTACTTAGAGAATTTTGCCAAGTATACTAGCACAAAATTATATTATTATGCAAAATAACTCATAATTCGCTGCGTCTCAAAGAATTATCTGAGTATTAAGTGAATTCACTATGTACCCATAGATTGACGCATCCGATTTTTGCTGAGTATTCAGATATTCACAGAGTACTTAGAGAAATCACTAAGTAGTGATTTTGATGATTAATTCTTTGCTTAGTTTTTCACTAGTGAATTTTTTGAGTAGTAATTTTTTTGAATTCACTGAATAGTGATTTTGCTGAGTATTGTTTGAAATCACTGAGAATTATTTGAAATTGCTGAGTATTATTTGAAATCACTATGCAAAATCGAAGAGTATAACTAAGTATAACACAAAATCACTGACTATTAATGCAAAATATTTAAGTATTAATACGAAATCGTTGAGTATCACTAAGTATAACACAAAACCATAGTGTATTACACAAACTAAGTTTAACAAAAAATCACTGAGTATTACACAAACTCATTAAGTATTAACATAAAATTACCGAGCATTACACAAATTCACTGAGTATTACAAAAATTCATTTAGTATTGCAATGATGGCTTGAAAGTGTTTAAAAAATGGAGCTCCAAATGTTTTTAAAATGGAGTTTGAAGGTGCTTAAAAAATGGAGCTGCTACAAAAGTGGACTGCGAAATGTTTCAAAAAAAAGTTAAAAAATATTTAAAAATGGCTTAACGAGAGAAGAGAGTGAGAGAGAGAGAATAAAATTGTTTGAAAAAAATAGCAAGAAAGAAAGAGAAATTTGGAAAAAATAAATGAAATGATCTAAATAGAAGATTGATTCCCTTATATATGGTTCATGAGTATTTTTGACCCATAAAAGTTTAGCAGCTTATTGGTAGAAGGGTGTAATATAAAATTACATATAAATCAAAATAGTAGTTTTCAAAATCTCATGATCAATCACATGAGTATTATGTGTACTGATGTGAACCCTGTTCTCGCGACTTCTTAACATAATTTTTAGAAGAGTAATGCTGGATATCACCCTAAATCACACCACCCTTTTATCACCACTCATGTGGACAAACATAAATGATAAATCAAGAAAAATAAATCATATGATTAGTCAATTTAAAATCAACCTAGAAGGTGATAAAAGGGTTATATGATTTGGGGTGATATCCAACATTACTCTTTTCACAAATCAATACAGAAGGGGAAGGTACCAAAATGATCACACATCATAAATGTAAATGATAGAAGAATGTTCCGAAACTATCTTAACTATATGATGAAAATCATGTGAGGAAACTACAAAAAACAACAAGAAAAAAAAAAGAAAAAAAACAAAACCTAACTAAAAAAACCTTATATTAAAAGCCTATTCTAATTTTCTGGTTGAATTTTTTCCCATTATACCTTTTTTTTTTAAATTTTTAATTCTTTAAATTAATACCCTTTTACCTTATTTCTTTTTATTCTTTTAATTTATCTGATGGGTACGTACTCACAAGGGTACAAACCTATGCCGTGCTTAAATTTTATAATGCAGTTTGATTCTTTACTCTTTTCAGTCAATTGCATGTTTGAATCATGGCTATTTGTGTTTGATTTTGAGAATGAAAAAGGGATTAAAGGGTTTTTTGAGATGGATATGATTTTCAAAAACTGTAAAATTGATGTTTCTGGGTTCTTTATACTTTATTAATCTCTGAGTATTTGAAAAACGAATAGTTTTCTAGTTTTCTGGGTTGATTGATACTCTGTGAATTAATCTCTAAGTTTGTTCTAATTTTATGTATGTTGTTATTTTCATGATTTCGCAAATATAATATGGAATCTGAGTTTGGTTGCTTAATCCTTTGATTCATAACACAATTTTAGGTAAACCATAATCCTATTATTCATTTTTCTGTTACAAATTGATTCCGATTTAAGTTCTAACAATTTTTGGTATCTATTTTGCAGATATATAATAGATGGAGCCTGAGAATGTGAATCTGTCAGAAATTGTACTTACACCTCCTACTCAAACTCAAACTCAAGGTAAATATCCTACCCCTAACCATCCACCCCCATCATGTAACAATCCACCTGTAGCTACAAAAACCAAGATCATAGATGATTGTTGGACTGTATTTGAACCATACTTTGATGAACTAAATGTTAGGAGAGGGACGTGTAAATACTGTGAGATAACTTATGCAGCAGATTCGAAATGGCATGGAACATCTAATATGCTTAATCATGTTAATCATAGGAGATGTAAAAAATATCCTTTCTATCCCCCTCCTAAAGATGGTCAAACTAAATTAATGTTTTCAAAAGATGTGGGTGTTGTGTCTTACACTTTTTTAGTTGAGGATTGTACTAAAGCCTTAGCTGAAATGGTAATTTTAGATGAGTTGTCCTTTAGGTTCGTGGAGGGCATTGGATTTAAACGTTTTTGTAATGTGATGCAACCAAATTTGTGAAAATACCCTCAAGAATGACAATTATGAGGAAATGCATGTCCCTTTATGGTGAAGAAAAGATTAAGTTAAAAAAATTAATGAAGGGTTTGAGAATTAGTATGACCACTGATTGTTGGACTTCAAACCAAAATCTAAACTATATGTGTTTACCTGCCCATTTTATTGACTCTGTTTGGAAATTACAAAAGAGAAATATTGGATTTTGTATGTCAGAGGATCATAAGGGCGAGACGGTAAAGTAGTTGAAACAATTCTTAGGGATTGGGATCTTGATTCTTATTTAACTCTAACAGTTGATAATGCCTCTTCTAACACTGTTACGATTAATTATTTCATGAAAGTCTCAAGTACAAAACCAAAAACCATATTGAATCATGATTTTCTCCATGTGAGGTGTTGCACACATATCTTGAACCTGATTGTGCGAGAAGGTATGCTTGAATTAGATTACTCAATTAAAAATATTTAAGAGGCAGTGAGGTATGTAAGGTCTTCTCCGGCTCGCACTAATTCTTTCAAAGACACTATGCACACTTGTAGTATTCAGCCTAAGGCCCTTTTAAGCCTTTATGTGCCCACTAGATGGAACTCCACTTACAAAATGCTTGAATCTGCTATTAAATTTGAGACAGGTTTTGATTTGATGATTGAGCATAATAAAAATTATAAGACATTCTTTTAATCTGATTCTTTTAGACCCACACCTACCTTTATTGATTGGCAAAATGCTTGTTGTTTTTTTTTTGTTTCTGCAGTTGTTTTATGACTCTACAAAAAAGTTTTCTGGAACTTTGTTTGTTACAACAAATCTTTTCTTTGATGAAATTGTTATTATATGGGAGAAGATTGATGAATTATGCAACTCTGATAATGAGGTTTTAAAAAAATAACTTTAATAATGAAGACAAAGTTTCTGAAATATTGGGGAATAAATAGTATAATATACTATTGTATGTTGTAATTGTACTAGATCCTAGGAAAAAAATGCAGTATTTAACTTGTTACTTCAATTTTATTTATACTTCTACACAGGCTACTCAATTACTTGCAAAGGTGAATGATGCATTAACAAGGATTTTTGCAGTTTATAATATAATAGCTGCTCCTGGTTCTGGTGGTTCAACCAATTCTGGTTATGAAGTGGCTACAAATCAATCACTGCTTGGGTGTAGGTTCTAATCCTTTATGTCTTAAAAAATAGTTTAAAAGGAAATGAACTTGAAAGATACCTTAAAGAAGATGTTGAGGAAATGACAGATTCTTTTGATATTCTAGCTTGGTGGAAATCAAATTCTATGAGGTTTAAGTACTTGTCTGAAATGGCAAGGCATATTTTGGTTGTCTCTGTTTCAACAGTTGCTTCTGAATCTGTCTTTTCCACAAGTGGAAGGGTACGTGATCAATTTAGAAGCTTCTTATCCCTACTACAGTTGAGGCTCTGATTTGTACACAAAATTGGTTAAAGTAATTACTCCCTATTAATATTAATTCCTCTAAAGAATTAGTTGAGCATTTGGAGGCTAAGTTAGGTATTATCTTGTTTTATTTTTTAACTTGGTAATTTATTTTGCAAATTAGTCCCTGATGAATTCTTTATTGACTTTATAGGTTATTCAGACTTGGATGAGTTGAGTGTGACTTCAACAGAGTCCACTACAACTAATTTGTAGCCAATAACTTAAGGTATAAAAGCTATCTTTTTTAATCCACAAGTTACTATAACGTGCATTTCAATATTGACTTCACATCTCCCATTCAAATCCAATGACCCATGATTACATAATAGTTAATACATATTGAAATTTACATGTATGATCCAAAACAGGATTGAATGGTTGAGCTGGCAACTATATTTGATTTGTTTTTGGTAACTTGCGAGTTTAAAAATATGTCCCTTGTCCCTAAGTTTTAAATAACCAATGATGAAAACTAATCTTAGGCCAATTCTAATGTTTCTCTCCTCCTTTGTATATTATACTGACAATTTGGAGGATATATAATACTTTTGGAAGAAAACATTTCAAGGAAATGGACCCAATTTTGTACAAGTATGCTACTTTGCACAGAAGAGGTTGCAATTTTGGTTATTCACATTGTAATGTATCATGAAATGTATTGTATTTGACTATTTGTCCCTTGTCCCTAAGTTTTTAATAGCCAATGATGAAAACTAATCTGAGGCTAATTCTAATGTTTCTCTCCTCCTTTGTATATTATAGTGACAATTTGCAGGATATATAATAGTTTTGGAAGTAAACATTTCAAGGAAATGCACCCAATTTTGTACAAGTATGCTACTTTTTTTTTTTGAATACATGAGAGAGCCACTTTGGACTCGGAGTAAATGACTCCAATGAGATTCGATCCCAGGACCTCTTGGTCTCTGCGGAGTAACCTAACCACTAGGCTAACTATCTATCTCAAGTATGCTACTTTTCATAGAAGAGGTTGCAATTTTGGTTATTCACATTGTAATGTATCGTATTTGACTATTTGTAATTCATTTGAGTTTTTGAGACTTAGACACTGATTTTGGACTTGGTTTGTAATAATATTTTTGCAAATTGTCCTTTTTGAAAACTTACTATATATAGTAAGTTTATATTTTGGGAAAGTTACTATAAATGGAAACTAATATTCTGAGTTACTGATTTTTTTTATATTTTTTTGGCGTTTGACTTTTTATTGACTAAACCCAAATCCAATCCTAATCCGATCCAAACCGAAGTGACCCAACCCGTAAAATCAACTTAAAAAATTTAGGGTTAGGGTCTTAAGTTAGATAATTCGAGCACCTCGGATTGGGTAAAGGGTATACCCCTACGGGTCCGTTAAACCAACCCGTGTGCACCCCTAATAAATAGATTATAAAACACTTTATCTTATTATTGACATTTTCATAGATCGAAATTGAGTACTTGTTCCCGTTGTATGTTCTTACAAGTGCGGAAGCCCAAGAAATGATAAGCTCTGTTATATAAGAGTAACTATATATATATAAATAGAAGAGTCAGAGTTATATATGGAATTACATAAATAACCTCAATTTTCAAAAATCTGAATTTATCAAAGAAAAACTTACATCCTTGCACTAACTGTACCTAAATCTCGGCCCAACATCTATGAACACCCCTTGTAGTGAAAAACAAACTTATAGATACATTGAAACAAGTACATATCTATCTATTGGTCATTCATCTTGGACGCCTTGATAGCTCTTTGCGTTCTAACTGCCGTAATCTTGCTTATCAAAGATCTCCCGTACATTAATTAGATATAGTGGTAGTACATTAGTATACCTAGAGGAAATGGAATGTGAGTTGACAAGATCATGAAAGTCTATTAATTGAAATGTGCATATATCCTGATATAATCAGGGCCCCTCCCTCAGATATTAGAAAAAAATACCCCCCCCCCCCCCTCATATTTTGAAGATTTCAACTTAGTCCCCCCAAGTTCTTAAAATATCTAAATGTTATATACTTGTAATTGTAAAATATAGGTTATTTTTCATAATAAATACAGTGCAATTATTTTGTATAATATATGTTAGTTTGCACAACACAGTGACTTATAATGCAATTAATTAAAAATATAGGTTAGTTTGCATAATATAGGGACCTATAGTGCAATTGACTCAAAACATAGGGACATGTAGTGTAATGTGTAACCATGGAGATGAAAAAAAGTTGAGATTTACTTGCAAAGAGAAGAAGAAGTTGCAAGAAGGCCTTCTTCCTATGGATGAGTGAGAGTAGCGGCACTCATTTCCTCTGTTGCACGGCCCACTGAGATAATATATACAAATCGGAGCATCTTGAGAAGCATCATCATTACCATCAGTATCACCTTTATTAAGAGGAAAATTTGCAGACACTTCCATGTAAAAGATTTTTTTAGATAAAAAATACATACACATCTCTTCAGCTTGTTGAAGAGCAGAGTGGACAAGATTATGAAGTGAGAACTAATCCTCCTCACACTTGGGCAATTCAGCTTCCCAGACTTCATTACCACCATTGAAATTTAAGAGCCCCTTCATCCTCTCTAGGCGGATTATGTCCTTCAAAGGGAGACATGTGAATGAGAAACTTTAGACAACATTGACTTTAGAAGGAGAGATGAAAGCATAATTCCTAGCTTACCTTATATACACGGTTCCACAATAGATATGCAAAATAATTACCAATACACGTGAGCTCCTTTTTACCAGTTAATCCAGTTTGATTGCCATCTCCGCTGTAATAATCAGCAATGTACTCCAAGAACTGAATAAAACAAAAAATATATATAGCTTGTAATTAAAAACATTTTCCAGAACACCAAAAAACATTTGAAACTAAAAGAATAAAAAAAGAAATTGTACCAGAGGTTCCCTTCCAAAAGGGCGAAGAATTGGCAAAGTTTGCATATCCATCATTATTGCAAGAATAATTCCATCACGAAGCATTCCTAATTCCCCAAACTTGAGTATAAGAAAGGAAGCATCAAATGTCAATGAAAAACTAGCAAGTAATCTCCCATAGAAGGTTGGCTCGTAGTGGCTCCTGGTAGAAACTTTTATCAATGCACCGATATGTAAAAGCAAATCAAGAGCCGAGTGAACAACTTCAGGTTTTAGAGGATCTATTGTTTTCTGCAACAACACTGATCAATGAAAAGGTTTAAAACACGTCAGATAGCACTAAACAGAATTCTTAAGTGCTCTCAAATGGTTCGGTTAGTGTGGCTTAGTGAAAAGTGGTTTCATCCCCATCATGGAGAGAGTCGTTAAGATGACTTGTATAGGATTTCTTGGTGTTTAAAAGGATGTGAATACTGTCTTTAACTTTCTAAGTTTTATATTTATATATAGTTTTAAAATATTATAAATATACATTGAATTGCATATATACATCTTTTCTATACATATATATGTAATATAAATACAGAAAGGTCATATTTTATATGAAGTAATGATATATACCATCCAAAATCATATCACCTAATTACCACTCATGACGTGGCGTAAATTGGTTGGTAACAAATCATTAATAAAATTAATAAAACAAATAAATTAATAATTTGTAACCAACCAATTCACGCCATGTCATGGGTGGTATACTTGGATGGTATGATTTTGGATGGTATATATCAACTCTTTTAGATGCCATTTTTCTATAAAAAGGTAAACTGTAAAAAATATTTTTATATTATGGCATATAGTAAAGTATTATACCTGATATATATGTTATTTTTGTTTGAAATAGCATGATCAACAATCTTTTCTTTAAAAGTATATAATTTCAGTCTCGAATAAATTACCTACAAATCGTATCAAACTTGTTAAAGTATATGTAAAGAAAAATTGCTATAGTTTCATCAAAATAAAAAAAATTATAAATGTAATAATATATGTATAATATATATATATATATATATATATATATATATATATATATATATATATATATAAATTACTATCATGATATTGGATATTGACGCAAGAAGAGGATTCACCTAATTCTCTTGAAAAACAGTATTTGGCCAAAAAGATATTCTATTAGCCACCAAGTAAATTTTCCACCCCAATTCGCATAACAAATCTTATTTATCCTTATTCTAAAAGATTTGTGCACAATCTCTAATAGCAATGCCAACCTACTCAGTTTGGATATATCACCCAAACTAGTTATTTCTAAATACAACATAAGTCCTCCTTTATGGATAATTTTAGCATATTTATGACTAAAGCCATATTACTTGTTTCGGTATTGGGCTAAATAAAATCAAGTAGATTTGATAATTGGGGAATTAGGGTAAGAATAAGAATGTTTGGCTAGGACACCATTGAGAATATATGTCTTTTGTCTAGTATTTTGAGAGATAATTCCACATGTTGTATCCATAGAATCATTGATGGGATTTTTGAGTACCCATAATATCAAAATGTGTATTGATGTCTAAAATCTTTCGTAAAGTGTCTCTACCTCCATCCAATTCAAGTGGTAAATTCCATGTGGACATTTAAATGAAAGATATTGTAGGATATTTTAATAAAGACTTCTTCTTGAGTTATAAAAATATTAAATCTCTTAAGTTTTAAAATATTACAAAACTAGCTCCTTCCCTAAATTTTAAATCGACACCCCTCACTCCACTTCTTCTTGACATATACAACATACCTAACGCAATTCAAGCCACACTTAAATTATATTAGTTTAGTTCAAAGATATATATATATATATCTTATAAGCAATATATTAAGCATATATTTTGATAAGTAAAAGAAAATGTAGAAAATTAGTTTGTGAATAACTTGGTTCATTTACCTCCCTTATTGTAAATACATAAATAAATTTCATAATTATTATTTTCACTCTGTTAGTGCTCTATTAATAAATATCTAATGATCTAATTGTATGTAAAGGATAATTAGTATAAATTATGCATCTTCAGCCTTTCAATATTTACGATAATTTAAAAATTACATTAAAAGAAATGAATGAAAAATATAGGACGAGTTAATATAACAAACTCACTTTAAAATTACAACAATATGGGAGATAATTTAATCATTACGTTGAAGAACTCCAACCAAAGTTCAACTTGTTTTTGACTTTGCTACCATCCAAAATCTAACTAGGGACAAAAGAATGATGAAAACGACATCACTAAGTCTAAAGAAACTGGTAAACCCTAGATCAGATAAGACATCACCTGTAAAAATACTACCAATTGTGATTTAAAGTTTAGAACTGAAGATAACAACACCGGGATAATACTAACCACCTCCGTTCTTTCTTACCTTCTTCTTCACAAAAAATCGGGTACCATCCAAGGTCTACATTATGAAGTTCCTTCCCAACAAATACAGAACATACGAAACCAGATAAGATGACATTTAAATAACATGAGCTCCTACCTCCATTCGATCAAGGGGGGATCAACCATTAGAGATAATTAAGAATTGACCAGGATAAAACACACATTACAAAAGGATAAGCATAAGCAACCATGTCCTACTGTAGCTAGAAGGTATTAGCCCGGAGAGTAAACTAAACATACGATCTTTACTAGAATAACATTCAAAATAGATCATAACCCCATCAAACATCAACAAATATCATTGTACAACATCGCAAACTCAACGAGGGAGAAAACAATAGAAATTGATCACGCGTAATAACCTTTTAAGGGAAACAAAAAACCTAGGATAAGTTATGGTGTCTCCTAGGATGTGATAAAAATATGATAATAAAAGATAGATAACGATTCAAAAATACCCTAGACTTAACACGATACTGCAAGTATTACAGGACGTATGCAAGTTTTAATGATAAGAAGATTCGTTCCTCAGGGACTTAAATGTGTTAACAGATGGGTAACTAAATCAGAGTAGCAATTAATAATTAAAATAATAAAAGAATATGATTGCTAGAGATACTAATGATTAAACTAAATGAAATTAAAGACAATAAAATAAATATGAGAGAATAAAGATGAGAAAATATAGCTCACGTTTTACTCGTATGGACTAATCCTTCAATTTCTTCTACTAGTTAATAAGGGTGATAATATCTCTTAGATAAGTAGTCAGGATTCTAAATTCCTCCCTACCCCCGTTAGGGTGGACTAGGGTGGCGACCTCACAGTCACGAGGGTAGTTAAATAGGGTTCTCATACGCCACTAGGTTCCTTAATGAGACTGGCCTTCTAATGATGATCGCTAATTAAATCAAACCCTAATGACTATCTAGTTAGGCAAACTCGTTAGGATCACTACCGCACACTAGACGTTTATGTGATGTTTCAATAATTAGACACCTCTTCCGAGTGACCGTCTAACTACTATTAGCACAACCCTAAATTTATCAGGTTTAAGACAGACAATAAATCAAAGAACATAATAAAATATATGGTTAAGCAGCTAGAATCAATTTAATATTATTCTCCCAAAGAAACATAGATAGAAGAAAACAGAATTCATAGATTATACATATGTAACACCCAAGCTATGGGAAAATTAGTTCATACTAGAAAGAAATAAACTAAAAGAAAGATTCATATTGTCAAATTACTCTCTTGAATGACTAAATACTGATATAAGGTTGAGGACTGAGCAAGGACATGTTTACAAAGGTTAAATGGTGTATTCATAGGGGTCTAGGAAGCCGTAACATGTTTTCTTGGAGTGGAAGACAAGTAATTGGACTTCTAGTCCAACTCTAATTCGTAACCCTAAAATATTGAAAAGGTAATAAACTGTTGTTGATTTGTTTTGGCAGTAACTTCTTCAATGCAACTCTGATTGACGCATTCTTTATATCAAAATCGATTGTCTCTGAAATTTCTACAACATTTCTTCAGAACATTCTTCCAAATTCTCAACCAATCTTGAGTTATGATCACTTTTGTGGATGTAGCTGCTGGAATTCAGATTTACTTCACATCTTTATCTTTCCATACTTATCTTTTCCTTCCTTTATCTCCAATTTCCATCCATATCTTCTTTCTTTTATCTCTTTAGTTTGATTTGGTATCTAATTAATTTCCATATATCTTTAAGGGTTCACAATTAACAAACAATTAAACCAAATATGCTCTAAAAATAATAAATCATCAAATCAAGCCAAGAAATAAGAGAATACAATAATATATGTAAAAATCGAGTATAAGCTTTCCTAAAACACTTAAAATGATGTCTCCAACTAAGATTAAATCATCACAAATGGGGAGACATCAAGTTATTACTATAGGAGATAAAAAGTTGAATGAGTTAGCAAAACCCCTGAAAACCATAGCCAGACTAAATACCGAGCTTCAACCAATCAATATCAGCTTTCTAACACCCACCAACTCAACTCCCTTTCCAAAACCAATATATGAGCCTTATATTTTCTCCACCAGATGCCTTTTGCCAGCAAACAAAATTTCAGAAACCTCATATCCTAGATATAAATGGAGTGGAAATGTGCGCATTACCCCTAGAAAACTTGGATATTAGTCGGACACCAAAAATATGGAACCATATGAGGAGGGATCATAGTATCATTTTTCCCAAGATTGAGCATAACATTGTGCCTATAATATATCTCCAACTTTCACAACTCCACAAATAAACTTGATATACTCAGTAGTTTCAGAGGAGCAGTTTGTTATGCAAATTGGAATACCCATTTCAAAACCCTAGCTTTGCGTACCTTGCATAATAATAGAAAAAAATGCCTTTTCTGATGCCTCACATTCTATCAATATTTTAGCATTCTATAATATTTTAGTTTAGGGACTTAACAATGCAATTTTTCATAGTATAAGAACATACATTACTATTTTATCATTATTTAAGGACATATAGTATTGTTATTTTTTGTAACATAAAGATATATCGAATCATATTTATAGAAGATGGGCCAACTGTGCAATTAACACAAAATATAACAACAGTTAGGATTAACTTCAACCAAACACATCCCCAAAATACGAAATATATAGGTCGTCATTTTCAATTATATATTTTTGCTAATAGAAGTATATGTTGAACTCTTCATGAGTTCATGTCACGATGATGATGATGATGATGATGATGATGATGATGGTGATTCTAATGCTTTTATTAGTTTTGTAGTACAATGTTTTGACAACCGGCTGCGAAGAATTTCCGTTCAACACCAAATATGTAGGAGATGAGATGTAGAGTCAAATGCCATGCTTCAAATTTCACTCATAATATTCAAGTCAAAACCTAGAATGTCGGTTCACTACATTCATCAGACTTGATCTAATCAAGTTTGATTAGAAATGGGTGGAATCTTAGGAGAGAGAACACAAAAACCCTTTTTGATTTGCTTGATTTTTTCTAATTCCTAACTTTACTGCAAGACATATTTCATGTTAACTAAAATAGAAAATTATATCTATATTTCAAAATGTCACATATATTCGTGGACCTTAAGAAAGTTTCTTGGATTATATTTGAAAATATGTAGGATCAAAGGCAAATTGCGATGGTTCAAGTGAGTTCTTCAAATTTTCATATTCATAATATATTACTTAAGGATCTAAGAATCCTTTATTAATTTTGTTTTATTTGTAAAATTTTAAGTTCAATTCTGTCATCGACCTCTCTTACTATTGTTCTTTTTTTTAATCATCAAAGTTCCTTAAGGAACGGGTCATACCTAGTATATATATATATATATATATATATATATATATATATATATATATATATATATATATATATATATATATATATATATATGAGGTGTATGTTACAATTGATTGCATTAATGAATGTGTTCTATTCTGTTAACCTAAATGCTATATTTTGAGTGATGTTATAGTGACAAAACAATGTATTTAAGCATTCTTATTCTTACGAGAAAATTCAAAATTTTGGAGAACTTTTTCAAGTTCAATTGAGCATGGAAAATATAAGAAAACAGTGTCCTTGGACCCTAAAGAGCTGAAGATCCAAGTGCCGAAGAAGACCATATAAAAACAAATGAATAAGGGATGAAGTGTGGACCTCCAAGTCATGAGAAGAGCCGGAATTCCAAGATCTCCGAGCTATGAGAGGACCGCATGGCTAAATACATTCAAGAATGAAGGCTATAAAAAAATATGTTCTTATTTCCGAATAGAAGAAATATCAAACAACCAAAATGCATCAAATGGGAGCCAAGGAGGTCAAAGGCCATGAAGTTGAGCTGAAGTATTAGGTATCTAATCCTCTTTATCATCATATTTGAAAACTCGACTCCAAACGTATACCCAATGGAGATGAAGAAGGATACTCGGCGAAAGATAAGAATGGATAGAAAGGACATATCAAATTCATTAGTGTATTATTAATTCTATAATTTAAAATAAAATAAAGATATTCTTCATTGGCTATCCGACTAGAAGTGACCAGTCATGCAACAAGAAGATTTTTAGCCAACCAAAAGTTAACACGTAGGCATATCCTTTGGAAAGATTGAAGACTTACAGAAGATACTCTTTTCTACACCAAATAAGTAAGCTTCTTAAATCTATTTTCAAAGAGAGACCCAAAGAAATCCAAAGTACATATATCTATATTGTTCTGTAATTTTAGCCCAAACACTTTACATAAATCTTCTCATTGAGAAGTATATATGCTAGGCTTAGGAGATTAGGCTTCATCATAAAACCTAGGGTTTACTCTTGGTATTGTTAAGAAGTTAGATCTTACATAGACTAGACAAGAGTGAGTTAGAGCTTATGTAGGTGTAGACACATATCTTTCTCCATAGAGTGTGAAATGGTAGGTCGTGAGTGAAGACTGTTAATTGCTTTTTGTATAGTGATACACAAGTGGAACGCTTCACATGCTTGTGAAGTGGTATATAGTGAGTGGATAGTCCACTTGGGTTACTAATGTTGGTTATAAAACTATGATTTTCTTCGAAGATGATTTTAAAGAGTTGTAAGGGTATGTGCTCTCACCTTAAGAGACAATAGAAGATTCTAGTGGAAAATCTTGAATTTATAAGGGTGCATAGTCCTTAGGTGGTGGACTAATCCTACATGATCCAAACTATCTTAAAATTGTTGTTTGTTATATCTACCATATCTCTTTACTTGTGTGCATGACATTTATTTCTTCTATTGCCTCAATACTTGTTTTTATCTATACGCATAGATTCTTGCATGCTTAGTACTTAATGATTTGTTTCTTTGAAAACTGGTTAATATTATTTTATTAAGTATATACACAAAAAAATTGATTGAGTGTTTCACTCTTGTATCACAACTCTTTTGCAACTCTATCCAATTTATCTAAAGTATTTAAAGATTGGATTTTTAGATAGAGACAAAGTACCTAATTGATTATTAGATTTTTTATTTCGTATTAGTCGTATTAACCCTTTTATATGACTATTTATTGGATTTTATATTGTCTAATATCATTGATGTCTCCCTATTTGTGATGATTTAATCTATCTTGGAGACATTATTTTAGTTGTATTTAATAGTTTATAGGTTGATTTCCTCATGATTTAGTACACTTTCCTATTTTGAGTCTTGATTTAATAAATTATTATTTTTAGAGCATATTGGGTTTAATTATTTATTTAGTGTGAAGCTTTAAAGATAATTTTGCATATTAATTAGATTCCAAGTCAAAGACTAAGAGATATGGAAAGAGTCAAACATGGAAATTGAAGATAAGGAAACAAAAGCTAAAAACATGGAAAAGGAAAAGCTGCCTTAAATCTGAATTACTGCACCTACGACCACAAATCAGCTTATATCTTAAAATAAGTGAGGAATCTGGAGAAAAGGTCAAGAGAAAGGTTGAAGATCTTTATGAGACGATGAATTTCGACTACTCATACGTGTCAAACGGATGAGTATTGAAGCTGCTAGGACCAAAACAATAACGGGGTTGATTCCATGTTTTTGGGCTACGAATTTGAGTTGGGCTAGGAGTCCACTACTTACCTTCTCCTTCAAGAAACGAATTAGGTCTTCCTATACCCTATACATACATCCTCTTAACATTAGAAAATCATCCTTGGCCAAACCTTAAGGTCAGAAGAAGCTATAACACAAGAAGAGAAGTCTGGAAGGAGTTGTGCATCACTTATGTCTCCTTCATCCTTTAATTCTGTAATTCTTTTCTTTTCTTTTCTTAATATGAACTAAATTCTATTTAGCTTGAGTTTTAGCATATATGTATGAACCCTAGTTTTGATTGACATCTATCTAATTTGGTAATTTTATGTTTTGAATTGAATTATTGTTTTTATTCTCTGTTTATGTGTCTGGTTTTATATTCTGTGTTCTTGTGGACTGCAGCCATATATAATTACCATCATAGTAGTTAGGTCACCATTGACAACGGTGTTTAACTATAGGATTAGCACATAACGTCTAGCGTACGGTTTAGATCTGACAAATCAACCTAACTAGATAATCACCATGGTTTAGTGTATTGATATTTTACCAATTGCAGGAACAGTTTGCTTAGGACTCCTTATTGACACAGGTAAACCCTATTTAAAACTACCTAGCGTAATTGGAACCGATTATTGAAATACTGCATAATTCATCCTTACATGTTTAGAACGGCAAAACTAGTGGGGATCACATGCTATTTACTCAAGCTAAACTTTCATACTATCTTCTTTTCTTTTATTTATTTTCTGTCTTTAGTTTAGTAGTTTAATTTTCCTTTATTAAAAACCAAATAAAAATCTTTCTTTCTTTCTTTCTCTTGCGTATTATTATTCTAGCTTAATTATTTGCACTTGAATATTTGCATAAGTTCTTCTTAACCTTCGTAGTCCCTGAGGAACGAATTCTACTTACTCATTAAAACTTGCATACGATCTGTATACTTGCAGAACCGTGCTCAACTTAGGGTGTTTATTTGCACTTAATTATACATCTTTTTATCACACCTTAGGCGACACCAATCATGAAACAAACATGTTTCTTTTTCTCATCTCCTATTTCTTCCCCTCCCAAAGTGGTACCCCTTGAAATTGTTGAGCTTCCATAAATCGTCTCTCTTTTCATCTTTGCCTCCCTCGTCTGCCATGGTCATCCATGGAAGACCCTTTCTTCCAGCATATAAGTTATAGCTTTCAAATTCTTTACCAAAAGACATTTTTACATTGTGGAGATATTAGAAACACAAGCTTCCTTATGTGGTTCTATACTATTATTTCCTTTTTTTCTATCAGTGTGCTTAGATAGATTTGTAAAGTGAGTATTACAGTTTGAATAACATGTTACTCTTCTAAAGATATTGAGTATATCAAGTTCATTCATGGAGTTTTTGCAACTGTAGATGAATAGTTTTCACAATGTTATGCTCGATCTTATGTACAATGCTATTATGATCCCTCATCGTCTAGTTCTATATTGTTGTTACCCGACAACTATTTGAGGTTTTCCACTGTAAGATTCACATTTCCCCTCCTTTTAATATCTAGGATATGTAGTTTTTAAAATTTCTCTCTCCAATAAAAGGCAGCTGGAGGAGAAACTACAGCGATCAGATATGAGTTTTCAAATTTGAGGTCGAGGTGGTTGGTTTCGGAAATTGTAACACTCATGTTGAATGATTGAAACTTTGTGTTTTGTGGTGGAATATTCTTTCGTCTACGACTATGGTTTTTAAAGATTTTGCTTACTCATTTAGATTTTTAGTTTTGGTAGTAATTATTTTCTAGGTATTTTATTTTTCCTAAGAGGTTATTACATGATTAAATGCTATTATTTTCTTCCCTATTAAGTTTGCGATGTTGTATTATAATGGTGGTTGGTGTTACTTGGGGTCATGAGTTGTTTTGATTGTTATTATAGTGGGAATTGTATGTTTAGTTTCCTCTTCATGACGATACATTTTAGTTTCAGAGAGCGATGGTTGCTTAGTGCTTATATCCTGGCTATTTCTTAGTGGTTGATCGACGGAAAATTTCCCCTTGATGGGGTGGATGTTATCGTCTTATATGGTGTTGCATATTGTGGGTTAGTTAGGAAGGAACGACATACGTTAGTTGATATAGTATGATAATCACACTACCACCAGCCTTGTGACCATGCTCGATCCGAAAATACAAACAAAATCAAGTTGCAACTACACAGGAGATGAGAGATCGTAGTATCAAATTATACGCTGAGGGGAACATATAATTCAGTACCTTACTCCTGATGACCTAGTGTCGCCTAGGGTGTGATAAAAATATGATAAAATAAAGTCTAGAAAACTACGCACTCTCACCCTAGACAGGCACAGTACTGCAAGTATTACAGGACGTATGCAAGTTTTAGTTAGTAAGTTGAGTTCGTTCTCAGGTACTTAAGTGTGCTAGTCGGATAGGTAACAATAACGAGTAAGCAATAATTAATTAAAGACAAAAAATTAAAGAGAATAGATTTTCGAAATTAATAATTAAACTAAAAAAATAAAGACAATAAAATAAAATACGAAGAATATGAGATGAGAAATATAGCTTCGTTTTGCTAGTATGCACTAATCCTTCTAATTCTTTCTATTAGATCTAGTTAATAAGGGAGAATATTAGCACTTGTATACTTAGTCAGGATTCTAAATTCCCATTCCTTAGACCTTGAGAGCGACTAAGGGGGCTACGGACACACCACGAGGCTGGTTCAAATAGGGTTATCCTGCTCCACTAGGGCCCTAAGCAATCAATTTCCATACATGGTGATAGTGATTAAATTATACCCTAATGACTATCTAGTTAGAATCGGTTTTGTCAGGACTAATATCGACACTAGACGTTATGTGGTGTTTCAATAATTAGACACCCAGTTAAGGTGACCATCTAATTACTATTAAGACAATCCTAAAGTGATCAATTCTAGGACAGGCAATAAATCAAAACACATAAACAAATATAAAGGTAAGAAGCTAATATCAGATTAAAACATGTAATTCCTAAAGAAACTTAGATAGAAAGAAATTAGAATTCATAGATTATACATGATGCAAAACCCAAGATATGGGAAGTTTAGTTCAAACCTGAAGGAAATAAACTAAATGAAATTACAAAAGACATCATCTTGCTCTCTGATGTCTCCTTAATTGTTCTTATTTTAGACCCTTAGGAGACATCATTTTTGGTGTTATTTTAATTAATTCGATAGACTTTTGGACTAAATATGCAATATTTCGGATTTCCCTTTTTATTTCTAGCATTTTTGAATTATTAAACTTTTGCGCGTAATATTGGTATTTTTAGTGTAAAGTTTACAGGTTTTTAGATGTTAGCTAGGAAAGGAATCCGAAGATAAAGTCAAAGATTAAAAGATAGAGTCAAGACTTGAAGAGAAATCCCGAAGATATTATTTTTAGAGCTGAAAATCCATTTTTCCAGGCCCTTGATTGCTGTTTTCGAGGTACTTAAGAGCTGATTGAGCCGCTGACCTTTGAAGAGAAAACATTCCTTATCGGAGTACGGAACTTTAGCAACTGGAATGAGGTCAATCGGAGTTGTAACGCATCGGGAAAAGCAGTTTTAGTGAAGGCCTGTCATCAGTTACGGGATTTTGGGCTTAGAAAGTGGGCTTGGACATTTAATTAGGCTTTTATTTTCTGGTCCAAGCCCTAATCCGTTTTTCTTATTATAAAAGGAGGTCTGGACTTCTATTTTTCACAGAATTCATTCTTTACAATTAAAAACACCAGAGAGAAGCAACAGAAGGAAGGAAGAAGAAGCTGCTAGAGCTGGAGTGGGTCTATAGCTCCGTTCTCAGTCATTCCAATTCCGGAAATTAGGTTTCTTTTATCTTTTATTTGTAATCAATTATGAATTCCATTTATTTTAATTTAGTTTTTCTTTTTAATATGAGCTAAACAATTCATAGTGCTTGAGAACGCATAATGGGTTAATCCCAATTTGATTTCATTCTATACATTTGAATTTGGGATATTTATTATTTAAATCAAATTGGGTAAACTGTATTTTTCTTTAATTTGCATTTTAATTACTATTATTGACGTAATTAACCAATGATAGGATTTAGTATCTAGGCTATTCCAATTAGTGGCGATTGGATCACCTTGACGGGGGGTTTAGGTACCGAACTAGTTAATGAATGTAGGTTAGAAATTATTGACTCTGACGAGCTTAATTAAACCTATGGCCTATTGGGTAATTTGAACTTAAACACTTGAGAGTGGACTATAATCACCCTGACGGGGTTTGTAGCATTTGAGAGTTGCTCCTTAGTCCACCCTGACGGGGGTAAGGAGATTTTAGAATCCCGACTAATACAAATTTACCGATTTGTCCCTTAACAATGTATGAAATGAATGACAGTTAGGAAAACCCTTGTGTCTCTCAAGTACTACTTGCTCATACTTGCGTTTTAGCTTTTTACTTGCATTATTATTTTGTCTTTCATTTATTTAGTAATAAATCACAAAACCAAAACAAACAAATTATCCTCTTTTATTTTCATAAGTGCATCAATCACTATTTGCATAGACATTGTGATCAACCATCCGTCCTTGGAACGAATCTGATTATCAGAATTACTACTTGGGACAACCGTACACTTGCGGTTGTGGTTCGATTATTATTTGCATTTATTTAGAACACACAAAGGACCACCAAGTTTTTGGCGCCGCTGCCGGGGACGGTAGCGTGTGACCACGGTGTTTATCCTTTAGTGATAGTTGCATTTATTTTTATTTTTGTTTTTATCAGTTTTACGCTTTTTGCTTGTTTAGTTTTCTCAGGTTTTTAGGTTTGGTGTATGCGAAGGAGACTCTTTAAGGATCTAGAGCCAACACCTCCGATCCTTAATAATCCAGAATCATTAATCAGACTTGCTAACAAGAGAAGGAAAGAACAAGAATCCTCAGAAGTAGAAGAATTAATTCACCAAATGGAGAACGTTAATATTCAGAACAATAACGGACAAGCTCAAATCGTGATGAATCAAGATCCTTGGTTCACTAATGGCCCTCCAGAAGTTCCATTCCGCGCTCCAGCTATAGGAGTAGGTGCTCCAGATATTAATGTTCCGAGATTCCGTCCAGATTCGGGTATGCTAGCTCAGTTCCAAAACTTTGGAAATTTTCGCGGAAGACCATCGGAAGATCCTCTTAGAGCGGTACAGAAATTCAAACAGATATGTGATTCTTATATCACACAAGGGGTTTCAAGAGAACAGATGTATTTTGCTGCTTTCAAATTCTTTGTCATTGATGGAGCAAGTGAATGGCACGATACGCAAGATCCTACGAGGATTACCAATTGGGACCAATTAGAAATTGCTTTCTTTGACAGGTATTACCCAAGTAACAAGAGGTTAGATGCTGAACTAGAATTGACACAATTCCGTCAAGAGTATGAGGAAACTGTGGGTAGGAGTTGGACAAGATTTCAGATGTGTTTGCGTAAAGTTCCTAATCATGGCTTTTCAGAACAACAACAGTTAAAGATCTTTTATAGAGGCCTTAATGGAATTTCGAGAGAAAAGTTGGATACGCTATGTGGAGCAGGTTTTCTTCAAGTTCAACCCGCTCATGCCAAGATCATTTTAGAGAGAACAGTCAAGAATGAAGTTGGGTGGAGCTCAGTAAGAACACCAGTCAAGGGAGTAAATAATGTTGACATAGAAGAGAAATTTGCTACGTTTGAGAATAAGATCCAGAATACCATAGAGCAACAATTGAAGCAGCTTACTCTAGCTGTGAAAGAAGGATTTTCGGGCAAGAGAGTAGCTGTGCATGCTGCACAAGAGGTTTATATGTGTTCGATTTGTAGAGTTGATGATCATGATGAGGAGAGTTGTCCGAGTAATCAAGAATCAGTGATGTTCATGTCCAACAGAGGTAATTTTAATTCGAGTGGTAATGGGTATCAGCCTAACAGAAACCATCCTGGGTTTCAATATTCGAATCCTAATGGGGCAGCCAATCCTACACATGCGTATCAGCCGCGTCCCCAAGGTGACAACTATAATCCTAGACCACACAATAACTATCAAGGAGGACAGAATCAAAATTATGTACAGAGACAAGCTCCTCAGAATACTTATGATGAGAATTTGAACCAGAAAGCTTTACCTGCCCATCCACAAGAAGGAGCAAATACCCTTCAGAAAACAGTTGAAAGTTTAATCGCTCTACAAGCACAAGCAATGGAACGGCAGAACGCAGCGATGGAGCGTCAGGATGCAGCGATCGAACGTCAGAACGCAGCTATAGAAAGACAAAATGCACTTGAAGCAAATATGAAGATGTTCCAAAATCAGCTGAGTCAAATCAATAAACAACTCAATCAACGTCAGCAAGGACAACTTCCTAGTGATACTGAGAACCCGTTACAAATCGAAGATTGTAAAGTTATTAATCTTAGAAGTGGTAAGAACCTTCCTCCACCTCCTTTTCCGGTTATGAAAGAAAAAGAAGTTAGAAAAGAAAAAGAGGTGGTGAATAAAGATAAAGAAGTTGAAGTAGAAGAAGTGGAGAAGCCTGTTGAGGTTCCGAAAAAGAAAGATGAGACTATAATCAATCGTCCACCCCCACCATTTCCATCGAGAGTTCAAAAGAAAGGTGATATGGGTGAGTATCAAAAATTCTTTAACAAAATAAGAGGTCTTAGCATAAATATTCCGTTGTTAGAAGCTATTCGAGATGTACCCAAGTATGCTAAGTTTCTAAAGAAAGCCCTCACTAACAAACGGCCATATTGTGATAATGAGATGATTGGTCTTCCTGAGGAATGTAGTGCTATTTGTCAAGGTAAATTACCTCCAAAGTTAGTTGATCCTGGGAGCTTTACAATTCCGATATCTATTGGTAATGAGTGGAAAGGAAAAGCGCTATGTGATTTGGGTGCAAGCATCAATTTGATGCCCAAATCAGTCTTTGATAAGCTTAATATTGAAGCAAGACCCACTTCTATGGTTTTGCAAATGGCGGATCGATCTCTTGCACATCCGGAAGGCCGAATCGAAGATGTCCTCGTTAAGGCAGGTACATTAATTTTTCCCGCTGATTTCGTTATTCTTGATTACGACGCGGATAGGAATGTCCCCATTATTTTGGGAAGACCATTCCTAGCCACGGGGCGTACCCTTATTGATGTAGAAAATGGAGAAATGATTATGAGGATCCAAGACGAAGAGGTGAAATTCAACGTGTTCAGGCCTATGAAGTTTCCGGATTCCAAGGATGAATGTTTTCGTGTAGATGTAATGGAACCGGTAAGAACAAAGCCAATTAGTGTTGTGGAAACTTTAGGGGTGGAGGAGAAAGAGCTACGAAAGAAACCACCAATTAAAGCTCCTCCATACCCCAAGGATCCACAACTCAATCATGCGAAGAAGAAAGAGAAAGCACGTGCCACGAAGGTTCCGAAGGAACCTAAGAAAGAGAGAAAGAAAAAGGGGTTCAAAGTAGGTGAAGAAGTAGCTATGAAGAAACCGAGCCCCCACCCAAAGGTACGTGAATCAAAAAGTTCTTGGATAGGACCATTCATGGTCGCGCAGGTTATCTCAGACAAACTAGTGGGCATAAAAGCGAAGGGATGCAAATTTCGACTTGCAAATATTGACAACCTCACTCACTGCTGGGGAGGTTATGTCAATGACTAAAGATTGAGGTAACCCGTCGAGCTTAACGACGTTAAACAAAAGCCAATTCTTGTATATTAGCTGAGTTTTTTTAAATTTTTGCATTTTAGATTAGTTGATTTTCGTAATTTTAGTGTTTATTATTAAGAAATGAGGAAGGGTAGTTGTTTTTGATGATTTCAGGGGTAAAAAGGACTTGAGTTTGGGGTCGAATTGGCGAAAACAGAAGAAAAAGAGGTTGGATGTCCAGGAGAATCCGGGTACCCGTTTTTACAAAACCGGGAACCCGGTTTTGGAGCTGGTACCACCCTCTTCAAACGCAGCACGTGGCGTGTGGGGTTCGACAACAGCGTCGAAACCGGGTACCCGGTTTGCGAAATCCGGGAACCCGGTTTTGGTGCTGTAACAGTTGAAGAGTCTGACCCTGCGTGTTGGTGACCTGCGTTTTGGAGCGTTTTGATTCGCGCATCGACACAAATCCGGGTACCCGCATTTGGCGAAACCGGGTACCCGGTTTCGGCGAGCAGAATTTCTGACCCTGCGTCTTGGAGTCCAGCGGTTTGGCGCGTCTCGGGGTAAAAAAAAAAAAAAAAAAAAAAAAAAAAAAAAAAAAAAAAAAAAAAAAAAAAAAAAAAAAAAAAAAAAGAGTATTTTTATTTTTTTTCTCGCCGTCACAGCGACGCGGAACCGGGAACCCGGATTTTCGAAACCGGGAACCCGGTTTGCATCTGTGCCAGGTCCGTTTTTCAGCTTTTTAGCCCTATATTTTTACCTCCGTCCTTAACCCAGCCTCCACAAACACTCCCAAAACCCAGAATTTCATGAACATCATCAGCTACAACCACACAATCCTCAAATCTTACTCTCTTTCACCACAAAAGCATACAATCAACTCATCTCCTATCCAAAATACGATAAAATTCCCACTTTTCTCCAATTGTTCTTTATCCAAGCTTCAAATTAAATCCAATTCCCTCTTCTCCCACATCAATTAGCCTTTACCCATCTCATATTCCACCATAATTTTCAAGTCTTAAGCCTCAAAACATCAAAGTTCTAAGCCTTAGCTTCTCACTAATTGAAGTTTTGAGTTTGGGGTGGAAAGAGATGCTTATCAGAACCGTTTTCATGTGTACTTATCAAAGGAATTCTCCAAGAAACAGGAACGCTTTTGGTGCTATTCAAGAACAAGCTATTGAGATTCCTATTTCAAGTTTCAAACAAGACTGAAGCGGTTCAAATTAAGGCTAATCCGAAGAAGAGGGAAGTGATTGCAGAACCTGAAAGTGAGGAAGAAAACAATCCGATGATGAGTTGGAATCACAAATCAAGGTGTTGAAAGAGAATCGGGATGCGATGATTGATATTTTGGGAAACGTTACATACAAGTTGAACTTTAATTGTTCAAAGAACAACTTACGATGTCTAGACGCGAGATAAAGTTCATGGACGCAACACCGAAAACCAGCCTCGCGCTGGTTCAGATACGTTTTCTAATCCTTCTCATTTAGTGTATATTATTTTATTGCTTTGAGTCTTTTAGAGTCGTGGGGACACGACTCATTTTTGAGTTTGGGGTGGGGTTCGTTGCCTCATCCCAGTTTTTATGTGTTATGTGTTTTATCTGCTTTCAATAAAATAATTTTCGGAGTTGCGTTTGACTGTAGAAGATTTTAAATGTCCCTTTAAGCATACTTTTGATGAATCAATGATAGTAAATAGTGAACTTTAGGGATTAACATAAAACGCACTTACAATTGCATGCGAACATAGGTAATTAATAGGAAAAATTAATGAACAATGCAAATGAAATAAGCTTGTACTCAAGGAATATGTTTGGTGTGTAGAACGTGAAATCCTAATTAGTAGAGAACCCACCTAGATATGAACTAAAGACAAGCTATGTACTTAGGAAAATGATAGGGGCAGTTCTTTGTTAGCCATTTGTGCCTTTTAGCTTTCTATCCCTTGAATGAATTATTATCCGTCTTAGCCCACTTTGAGCCTTTAGCCTTTTATTTGTAGCCACGATATAAGCCATTATCCCTTAGATTGTTAGGCATGACCATATGACCCGCACTTGAATCACAATCCTGAGACATGTCTCGAGCTTGAGTTTGGGGTGGTGGGACCACATATGGGGAATTTAATGGGTTGGGATTGATGTGCTTGGTATTGTAGCACAATTGCAGATGATATGTACTTGTAACCCTTTGCCGGGAATGAAAGAAAAAAAAAATTTTGAAAAAGAAAGAAAAAATGAAAAAAAAGTTTGAAAATCAATACAGTAGGATCCGGGGATCCGGTTTCCAAAATCCGGGTACCCGGTTTTCCTCTGTACAAAAAAAAAAGAAGAAAAAGAGAATAGAAAAGAAAAAGAAAAGTATGAAAGAATAAAACATCCGGCAAGGTGGAATTCTTCTGAAAATCATCTAGTTTATAGTGGGTAGACATGGGACGCTAAATTGTTGCGTAATGGGTGAGTGAGAACATCTTTTTGAGCGTTAACTCAAGCTCGAGGACAATGTTGATGGTAAGTGAGGAGAGAGCCAAAAGCTCACTTCAAATTTACCAAATATACATCCATACCCGTCCTTAAGCCAATATTATAACCGTAAAGACCTCGTGATTCCTAAGTGCATAGTGAATTTATGATTCTGTTGATAGGGAATAGCCTAGGTGGAGCGTTCAAAGCGAGATAGGATTAATGACCACCCTATAGCCATCATACAGAGATGAGTACAAGTGTAACCTTCAAGCATTGCGACTTTAATTTTATGATTGAGATTACTTATGTTTGATGTTGCATGATTAGTGTATGTAGATGTTAGTTTTTAAAGTTTTGCTATATGAGATTTATCTTAAGAATTGCTTTAGGGTTTATTTGTTAGCTTCTATGTGTTATACGTTTGCTTCTACCCCTCGTTTTATTTTGTTTTGCTTTGTCGGGACGACAAAGGTTTGAGTTGGGGGTCTTGATGTCTCCTTAATTGTTCTTATTTTAGACCCTTAGGAGACATCATTTTTGGTGTTATTTTAATTAATTCGATAGACTTTTGGACTAAATATGCAATATTTCGGATTTCCCTTTTTATTTCTAGCATTTTTGAATTATTAAACTTTTGCGCGTAATATTGGTATTTTTAGTGTAAAGTTTACAGGTTTTTAGATGTTAGCTAGGAAAGGAATCCGAAGATAAAGTCAAAGATTAAAAGATAGAGTCAAGACTTGAAGAGAAATCCCGAAGATATTATTTTTAGAGCTGAAAATCCATTTTTCCAGGCCCTTGATTGCTGTTTTCGAGGTACTTAAGAGCTGATTGAGCCGCTGACCTTTGAAGAGAAAACATTCCTTATCGGAGTACGGAACTTTAGCAACTGGAATGAGGTCAATCGGAGTTGTAACGCATCGGGAAAAGCAGTTTTAGTGAAGGCCTGTCATCAGTTACGGGATTTTGGGCTTAGAAAGTGGGCTTGGACATTTAATTAGGCTTTTATTTTCTGGTCCAAGCCCTAATCCGTTTTTCTTATTATAAAAGGAGGTCTGGACTTCTATTTTTCACAGAATTCATTCTTTACAATTAAAAACACCAGAGAGAAGCAACAGAAGGAAGGAAGAAGAAGCTGCTAGAGCTGGAGTGGGTCTATAGCTCCGTTCTCAGTCATTCCAATTCCGGAAATTAGGTTTCTTTTATCTTTTATTTGTAATCAATTATGAATTCCATTTATTTTAATTTAGTTTTTCTTTTTAATATGAGCTAAACAATTCATAGTGCTTGAGAACGCATAATGGGTTAATCCCAATTTGATTTCATTCTATACATTTGAATTTGGGATATTTATTATTTAAATCAAATTGGGTAAACTGTATTTTTCTTTAATTTGCATTTTAATTACTATTATTGACGTAATTAACCAATGATAGGATTTAGTATCTAGGCTATTCCAATTAGTGGCGATTGGATCACCTTGACGGGGGGTTTAGGTACCGAACTAGTTAATGAATGTAGGTTAGAAATTATTGACTCTGACGAGCTTAATTAAACCTATGGCCTATTGGGTAATTTGAACTTAAACACTTGAGAGTGGACTATAATCACCCTGACGGGGTTTGTAGCATTTGAGAGTTGCTCCTTAGTCCACCCTGACGGGGGTAAGGAGATTTTAGAATCCCGACTAATACAAATTTACCGATTTGTCCCTTAACAATGTATGAAATGAATGACAGTTAGGAAAACCCTTGTGTCTCTCAAGTACTACTTGCTCATACTTGCGTTTTAGCTTTTTACTTGCATTATTATTTTGTCTTTCATTTATTTAGTAATAAATCACAAAACCAAAACAAACAAATTATCCTCTTTTATTTTCATAAGTGCATCAATCACTATTTGCATAGACATTGTGATCAACCATCCGTCCTTGGAACGAATCTGATTATCAGAATTACTACTTGGGACAACCGTACACTTGCGGTTGTGGTTCGATTATTATTTGCATTTATTTAGAACACACAAAGGACCACCACTCTCTAAAATAAACTGGAAGAATAAAACCTTAAGAACTAATTATTATGAGGCAAGGATGATTTACAAGTGATATAAGGGTGTATTTATAGGTGTTTAGAAGACCTAATTCGTTTTCTTGAAGGAGAGATTAAGTAATGGACTCCAAACCCAACTCAAATTCGTATGGAAATAAAGATAATTAATGCTGACTTGTTTCTATCATATCTTCTTCGTTATTGGTTGGTTTTTAGCCCATAAGATACCAAAAGAATCCTCACAGAATTATCTACGTCCCTATGAAAGGAATCTTCCAAAATCGGCTCGGTTTTGGAGTTATCACCACTTCTTTAGGCGTAGCTGCAGAAATTCAGATTTAAGGCAACTTTTCCTTTTCCATGATTTTAGCTTTTCTTTCCTTATCTCCAATTACCATGCTTATCTCTTTCCATATCTTGTAGTCTTTGACTTGGACTCTAATTAATCTCCATAATTATCTTTAAAGCTTCACACTAAATAAATAATTAAATCCAATATGCTCTAAAAATATTACTTTACTAAATCAAGACTCAAAATAGGAAAGTGCACTATTTCTCAAGAAAATCGACTATTATGACTTCTAAATCACTAAAAATGATGTTTCATCCTAATATAAATCTTTCACAAATGAGTAGACATCAAGACCCCCAACTCAAAGTTGTATCGTCCCGATACAATAAAGATAAAAACAAAGGGAAGTCTATAAATACATACTTATGGAATTTTCAATACAATGGGAAGAACATTACATAATATATAGAATAAACCTAAAGCAACAACTCAAAAAATTTCATGCAATAATATTTATAAACTACATACCTGTACACTTCTCATATCCACAGTCAACACGGCTTGAATTCAAGATCAGATTAGTTTCGCAATGTAAGAAGGATTGGGACTTTACTCAGTTCCCCAAGGAAGCTATAGATTGTTCATCGAACTTCACTAGTATTCAAAGATCCACTTAACTACTCTCTAATGGCTCAATCACTTCTCAATTACATAGCAAAGAATCAAAAGGTCTTTAAGGTTGTAATTTAGGCTTAGGCTAATATTAATACACTACACAACTTTGCTCCAACAGCTTCCTAATTTCACATCCCCAATTTGAAATTATATATTCTAACTTTATTTTAAAAAAAATTCTGTTTAATTACTTAATAAATTTTTTAAAATTTGTATAAATTCTATTTATTTATATATCTTTTAGAAATTATTTTTAACCTCCAAGTTAAATTATAATTATTTTTAAATCCTTATAATGTTTTGAAATATATTACTTATTTATTTGAAAATATTAAATACATTATTTTCTTTTATAAATCTTAATTTTCTTTCTAAAAAGACACCTTGTTGAATTATAAGGTAATATCTTGTCTAAAAAAAGAATTATAAAATGAAACGTTAAAAAATTAGAAGAAAAGTATTGTTTTCCAAAAGAAAAGGAAGCCAAAGAATGGCATTACAAATTAAAAGAAAAAGAAAAAAAATAATTGTAGCTATGAGAAAACCTTTGCCAGATATGGCTAGCAAAGTGAACAAAAATTGGGATTCAAACTGGGAGTTCCTATTCTATGGAGGCAGTTGGAGTTATTAAATTGGATAATCAACTCCCAATTCTAGGTTTTTGCTAGAATTGGGAGCCTATTGGACTTAGCCTTAGGGACGGTATGATAGTATATTTGGATAATTTAGAGTGAGCTTTTGGCTCTCTCCTCACTAGCCATCAACGAATCGCCCTAGAGCTTGGGTTACTCTCATAAAATGTTTCTCACTCAACCCAATGAATTCCTTGATGCACAACTTAGCATCCCCAATAACCCAATTAAAGCATAAGATGTTCACATAAAATTTCCACTTTGCCGGTCCGAAGATATATTTATCTTTCAAATCAATTTCTTTTCTATAGCTATGACTCTCTTTTAATGTTGAGATATCATGCTAATTTTCTCATATATATATTTTTCTTTTAGTGCCCTTGTTGGCAAATTTAGCTCGTAGCTTCTTTTTCATTCACTATTACCCCGACAAAGGGTTACAATAAATATGTGTATCATCATCAATATAAAGAACAGAGCCCAATTAATAAGCTCAAAAATCCCATCCCAATAACAATTCCCATAATGGTGGACCCACCACCCCTAACTCAAGCTCTAAAACAACTGTCTATGCATCGCGATTCGAGTGCGGGTCATATGGAAAAGTCCTATAGTCTAAAGGGATATGGCTTATAATGTGTTTCAATAAAAAGCTTTAGAAAGGCTAGAAGGGGCTGAGAAGGATATAGCATATAAAATCAAAATAACAAGGTGAGAAGGTATAAAAAGGCTTCAAGTGGCTTCAAATATGAAAGAACCTCCTTAATCACTTTCTACAATGTAATTTTGTTATTATCTTACCTTTAGCACTTTCATCAAATGGGTTTGTCAACTAGCTTGGATCTCACGGTCTACACACTTCTCAAGGTTCCCTGAGATCGAACATACTTTCTATCGCATTGCTCACTAATCTTTTCTTTACTATCAACGTATGTTTTCCTGCAAATACTCAAAGCATACAAAATAAAATTGCTCATAAACATACTACTTACTATCATTAACTTACTGAGCTTATGCTTTCAAGCTATTAAACACACTCTACATCCCATGCATCAAAATTTTTAATTCCTACCTAAAAACAGAAAAATGGAGATGAGAGACAACGAATCCCCACACCCCTAACTCAAAAATGAGCCGTGTCCCCACGACTCAAAAAAGACTCAAAACAGAAATTAAAATTAGTAGATAAATGCATTTACATAAATGGTAAGGAAGAAAGAGAACATACTCTCGAGGCTTATTGCCTCGCATCATTGATATCCAAGGTAGGATTTGCTTGATCTTTCGTTAATTGCTCAAGGAGTTTCATGATGTGCACTTGATTAGCGTTGATTTGTGCCACATCACTGTCTAAAGAAGTTTGAGCTGCTTCGAATTTTGTTAAACGCTCCTCCATCTTCTCTTGCCAACTCTGGTCCTTTTTTTCTTTCGAGACTTGCGTAGAACCCGCTTTTTCGAAAGATATCCTTGATCCAAGCATTATCAATATAACTCGTCTTAAACTCGAGTTTCTCTTCTCCACCCAATGTAACATTCGCTTTTCGCACAAGACACGTGATCATAGTAGGAAATTTAACATTATAAACTGATTTAGGAGAGACCGGAAATCGCATCACCTCCTCATAGATCAACTGTGCCACATCCACTTCTTCTCCTCTCAAAATACGATCCAAAAGTAGAGCGTTCTTCATAGTCACATCTAAAGTTCATGTGTTTCCAAAGACATTAGGAATAAGGAAATTGTGCCAAATTCTCGCATCCGGTTGAAGATACTTGTAAGGCCAAGGTGCCTTCAATTCTCCCTTATGTGATTGCATTTTCTCCTTGTCTAAAACATGCTCAAGAAGTAATTCCTCATCAAAGATTTTTCGTTTAGCAACCGCTTCATCATACTTGCAATAACCTTTCAATTTCTTAAATTTGAAGTGGTTTCTAATCTCCTCAACTGTGAAAGGAACTAGCTTTCCTCTAATCAGAACACAACCTTTACTATCTCGGCTAAAGAGCCCTAAATAGAATTCCAAAACTAACTCTTGACATAATTCAGAACGTCTTACCATGAACGTAGACCAACCCAATTTCGCCCCAAGCTCTAAGAATCTCTTGTATTCTCCTGTACCAACTTCTTCTTTGAATACTTTCTCATAAGCAAAAGGTAGCTCTATTAATTGTTTTTCTGCAGAAGCTATCAAGGCCTTTGAAGCTTCCTCTTTTTCCTTGGGTGTAGGACCTTTGAAGGGTGGAGGTTGTGTTTTCTCCTTTGAATAAAAGTAAATCCTTTTACCATTACGATCACACATAACTAGTTTTCCTCCATCTTCAACATCGTTTTACCCTTAGCTTTAGAACTAGAACCCTTGTTATTTGATTTCTTCTCAACTAAACCCAATACCTTGCTTTTCTTCACCTCCTTCTTGTTAGCTAATATTTCTGTTCTATTATTCATCTTCAAATGACCCCCAACTCAAAGCTTTAACAACTCTTGAAATTTAAACTTGTGAATTTTTTGTTGAACAAGCTTGATTTGGCTTAGGAAGGATGAAGTGATGATGAATCTCTATGTGGGTAAGGTGAATTCTTGATGGATTGGCTTGGATTTAAGAAATTGTAGGATGAATTTTGAAAATTTAAGCTCTTGATTCTTCAATTTGGTTGTGTTTGGTGAGGATTGGGTGCTTGAATCTCCTTTGTAATGAGGTGGAGAGAAGATTTGATGTGTTTTTCTTGATGGTTGGGTAGTGTTTTGATGATTGGTGAAGGTTTTTATGAGCTTCAATGGAGTTGGGAGAGGTTTGGAGAAGAAAGAGAGGCTTGAGGTTTTGTAAATTCGGAATAATAAGCATTATACCTCTTTTATAAGATCCAACCCGCATCTTTCTCTCTCTGGCGGCGACCTGCGGTGCACCGGACATATGGTGCGGTATGCCGCAGCTTCTGTTGCTCCAAAAATTTTCGTCTCGTCAATAAACACGCGCCTCATACCCGTGGCACGGGTTTTTGGTCCTGCGGTGCACCGGAGCTGTAGGTGCGGTATACCGGACCTGATGGTCCAGATTTTTTTCTCCTTGGCATAAAACCCGAGGTACCAACACGTGGTACGGGTTTTTCTTCCCTGCGGTGTACCGGAGTGGTAGTCCGGTGTACCGGACTGCTAGTCAGAATTCTCCGAAAAATTTGTTTTCTCCTCCCGAACTCGATTTCTCCAATACCTAAGCATCAAAAACACTAATACCTTTCTCAAATATGCAATATCAACTAAAAACAACTAAACTAAACATAAACTAAAAACGTAAAAAACATAAAAACTAAAAAAATTGCGGGTTGTCTCCTGTACAGCACTTTTATTTAACGTCTTTCAAAGTTAGACGCGTTACCTCTATCAAGATTTGCGAATATAGCCTCCCCAACAACGAGTTAGGCTATGAACGTCAACTAATCTGCGCTTGATCCCCTTCTTGGGTCGGATTTCTATCACCTTGGCTGAAACAACCTTAGTGACAATGAATGGTCCCATCCACGAGTCTTTGAAACTACGTGGACTATTCTCGCGTTTGTGGGCTTTCCATAGAACTTCATGGCCAACCCCAAACTCAATGTTTGGCTCAGTGTACACAGGCTTTAAGTGGATTTTCTTAGGAGGGACTTTGTGATGTGAAAGGCTGTGGATGACAGGAACGGTGGGATCTAACTTCCTTGGTTTCTTACCCAAGACATAGAAGGTCTCGGATACATTCTTTGCATGAAGGGTAATGGTCCCTTCTTGGAAGTTGATGACACTTTGACTTGTGGCCATGTAAGGCCGTCCAAGTATGATTGGAATCTGCTTATCTGCATCAAACTCAAGTATAACAAAGTCAGTAGGGATGGCGATACTACCTGCACGGACTAAGACGTCCTCCACCGTTCCCCATGTCCTGGTAACTGAGTTGTCAGCGAACTACAACTTCACTGAAGTTTTCTCTGATTTCTGAAGTCCAAGTCTCTCGAACACGGACTTAGGCATAAGATTCACACCAGAACCCACATCGTACATAGCTTTCACCTTGAGCATACCATTTATTTGAATAGGAAGGTTAAAACTTCCCGGATCTTTAAGCTTTGTTGGTAGCTCTCGTTCACTTCTTCTTGAAACTCTCAGGTTCTCTTTTGGGATCTCTACACTCGCTTCTTTCTCAGGAATAACTTGCGTAAAAACTTGTTGCGGTGTAAGTCCTTTCTTCGCGATCTCAAGCATTTGGGCGTTGATCTTTTCAGGTGTATACGCCTCTACGAATGTCTTGAGTTCAGTGTCATCCTTAGGATTTGTATCAGGAATAGTTGGTGACACTGGTTGAACAATAGGTGGCGGTTCCACCTTTTCTTCTTCTTTCTCTTCTTTCTCTTCTTGCACAGCAGGTGCAACTTCATTTTCAACTTTTGATTCCTCCTTGGAGGCTTCTTTCTCTTTCTCTTTAGCCAGCTCAGCTTGATAATCCATAACCGATTGAATTTCCTCTTGCATATCCTTCAGAAGCTGTATAAATTCGGCTCTTTCTGAATCGTCCTCCACATAAACCTAAGAACAATCAGATTCCACGGGGCTAGACTTGGTTGGTTCTTCTTCGGTACTCGGAACTTCCACGGCACTAACGGCAGCATGCGGTACTTCCTTCTTTTCTTCTTCAATTTCAAGGCAAATAGCCTTACAAGCTTCGAACCCAACATTGTCATCACCTCCTTCGATAGCCTTCAAGTCTTTCTGTTCCATTAAATTCGTTAGAACTTTGTTTAATTGTTCTACTTGAGTACCTAAAATCTGAATTGCAGCATCTTGTCCTCGTAACTTCTCTTCCTGAGTGTTCATATTCGTGGTCAAACGGTCCAAGATTTTTATTACTTGTTGATTGTCCATAGATCCTTCTTGAGGATACCGAGGTAAATCTTTCTGATTTAACGCATCGGTATAGGCATCTTGAACAGGTTGTTGAGGGGGAGTAGGTCTATTTTGATGTTGATTTTGATACTGACCTCTTGGTTGGAAAAATTTGTTCTGGGGGCTCGGTTGATAATGACCAGGATTAGCGGCCCCCTGTGGATTTGAATACTGCATACCCGGATGATTTCGGTTACCAAATTGATAGCCTCCTCGGTTGGATATGAAGTAAAAAGATCGTGGATTTGCTTCGCACTCTTCCCATGTATGATTATTAACCCCACATTGTTGACAACCTTGTGCTTCTTGTACTACATTTGTTGCGGCTAAATTTATCTGCATCTCTAGCTTAAGCTCTTTGATTTGATTCTCTAATGCGGATATTTGAGCTGGGTTCGCAGTTTCTGCATCTAAATGAAGCGTACCTCGGGTCTTTGCTACAAGAGCTCGCGTTGAAGGCCAAATCCTTTCTTGTTCAATAATATTTTCCAAAACCTCGGATGCTTCATTATGATTCATGGACACAAAATTACCCTTTCCAATGTTATCCACCTTTTCTCTACCTTTATCATTAAGACCTTCATAAAATATAGCAAGTTGTAGAGCGGGGGTATAACCATGGAGCGGACATCTAGCTAATTTATGTTGAAACCTTGTCCATGATTCTACTACTGTTTCTCCATCTTCTTGACAAAACCTTGCAAGCTCGCTTTGATCTTTGAGTCTCATACTCTTCAGATAAAAACGGTTAAAGAATGCGGCTTGAAGTTCTGTCCATGAATTGATTGTTCCAGGCGGTTGTCTATTTAGCCATTCGCTAGCTCTACCGGTTAAGAAGAACGAAAACATATGACAATACAGTTGCTCGCGTGTAATGCCTGGAGTAACATAAGCATCACAAATCTGCATGAACTTCTGAATCGATCTTACCGGATCTTGAATTGCTGTACCACTGTAGAGTCCATGACTTTGAAATTGACTGAGCATACCCGGATCGGGTCGAAATTTAATATTCTGGATCTCTCGAGGACGGTAACCTATTGGTTGAACATGAAACGGCACATGGAGACTAGGGAGGTCTTGCTCTACTCGATTTTGCCCATTACCTCGTCCTAGTGGTTGTTGTCCTTGTTGTTGTCCACCAGGTGGGACAAGTGGTGGTGGTCCTCCTGGTGGATTACCTCCAGGTGGGATTCCAAGTGGTGGATCTAACTGCCCCTGTACGCCTGCCATAGCTCTTCTCAAGGTTCTTTTCTCACGAACACGTTTGTTATAAGGTCTGAAGCTCCTCTCAGGCTCCGATAACGGAGGCCAAGAATTAAACACTGTGAAAGCTAAAAAAGACTAAAGCAAACCACAAGCATAAATCCGAAAAAACAAAAACTAAATACTGAAAAATAAAAAATAAAAACTAATTAAAAACTACTACTCGAAATAGATAACCCACACGCTAACGAGACACAAGTCCCCGGCAGCGGCGCCAAAAACTTGGTATCGCCTAGGGTGTGATAAAAATATGATAAAATAAAGTCTAGAAAACTACGCACTCTCACCCTAGACAGGCACAGTACTGCAAGTATTACAGGACGTATGCAAATTTTAGTTAGTAAGTTGAGTGCGTTCTCATGGACTTAAGTGTGCTAGTCGGATAGGTAACAATAACGAGTAAGCAATAATTAATTAAGGACAGAAAATTAAATAGAATAGATTTTCGAAATTAAGAATTAAACTAAGAAAATAAAGACAATAAAATAAAATACGAAGAATATGAGAGATGAGAAATATAGCTTAGGTTTTGCTAGTATGCACTAACCCTTCTAATTCTTTCTATTAAATCTAGTTAATAAGGGAAAATATTAGCTCTTGTATACTTAGTCAGGATTCTAAATTCCCATTCCTTAGACCTTGAGAGTGACTATGGGGGCTACAGACACACCACGAGGCTGGTTCAAATAGGGTTATCCTGCGCCACTAGGGCCCTAAGCAATCAATTTCCATACATGGTGATAGTTATTAAATTATACCCTAATGACTATCTAGTTAGAATCAGTTTTGTCAGGACTAATATCGACACTAGACGTTATGTGGTGTTTCAATAATTAGACACCCAGTTAAGGTGACCATCTAATTACTATTAAGACAATCCTAAAGTGATCAGTTCTAGGACAGGCAATAAATCAAAACACATAAACAAATACAAAGGTAAGAAGCTAATATCAGATTAAAACATGTAATTCCCAAAGAAACTTAGATAGAAAGAAATTAGAATTCATAGATTATACATGATGCAAAACCCAAACTATGGGAAGTTTAGTTCATACCTGAAGGAAATAAACTAAAAGAAATTACAAAAGACATCATCTTGCTCTCTACAATAAACTGGAAGAATAAAACCTTAAGAACTAATTATTATGAGGCAAGGATGATTTACAAGTGATATAAGGGTGTATTTATAGGTGTTTAGAAGACCTAATTCGTTTTCTTGAAGGAGAGGTTAAGTAATGGACTCCAAGCCCAACTCAAATTCGTATGGAAATAAAGATAATTACTGCTGACTTGTTTTAATCATATCTTCTTCGTTATTGGTCGGTTTTTAGCCCATAAGATACCAAAAGAATCCTCACAAAATTATCTACGTCCCTAGGAAAGGAATCTTCTAAAATCGGCTCGGTTTTGGAGTTATCACCACTTCTTTAGGCGTAGCTGCAGAAATTCAGATTTAAGGCAGCTTTTCCTTTTCCATGATTATAGCTTTTCTTTCCTTATCTCCAATTACCATGCTTATCTCTTTCCATATCTTGTAGTCTTTGGCTTGGACTCTAATTAATCTCCATAATTATCTTTAAAGCTTCACATTAAATAAATAATTAAAAATATGCTCTAAAAATATTATTTTACTAAATCAAGACTCAAAATAGGAAAGTTCACTATTTCTCAAGAAAATCGACTATTATGACTTCTAAATCACTAAAAATGATGTCTCATCCTAATATAAATCTATCACAAATGAGGAGACATCATGACCAATCGAGGAGTTTCTTCCTAGTATTTATATAGACCTTAATGAAGATCCGAGGATCTGAAAGCTGGACACAGCCCTCCTGAAACCATATACTAAGTCAGGACCAAAAGACAGAGCGTGCCCCATTGCACTCCAAAAGTCAATGCTAGCAATTTTGATATTATGGATTACTTAACCCCGTAAGATATGGAAACGCAAGTTGATTGTGTATTAACCACATTCATTCTAGAGAGAGATATAGTGTTTTAGAGATATCCACCAGAGGTTCTGTTTCTACTAGAGCAAGGGTATCTATAGATGTGGAGAGATGCATGAAAGGCTGCCTTGTGTAGTTTAAGCATAAGGCAAGTGTGCAACATAAGGTAGAACAAATTTACCCTGTTCCCGCTTCATAAATACTCACGATGTTGGCGCTCATAACTCATCCTCGGGAGGTTGGCTAAAAAATAAGGTCTAATCGCATGCTTCCTCGAGTATTTGGGAATTGATAACTCAACCTAGTGTATCTCCTCGGCTTTTAAGTGTGTCGGGATTCCTTTGTGTGAGGTCGAGTATTGGCGTTATATTTTGGCTTATTAGTAGTTCTTGGATTGATACCTGTTTTTTCATGAAAAAGAAGGTAAGGTAGAGGGTGGTGGTTGGTTTTGTACTGGTATTGATATCTCTATGTTGAACTATAAGACACAATTTCTTGTAGTTTTTCAAGTGATGTCTAATCTGATATTGGGTTTACCGGCTTCTATAGACATAGTGTTGTCGTTTTTGTCACTCGGTTATCCTTAGTTAGCTTTTGGATGGTAGTAGAATCAGATAAGTTGAACTTTGGTTACAGTTAGTCGACTGTATTTCCCTTATATTGTTGTAATTTTTTTAGCTAATTTATTATATCAATTCGTTTTACGTATTTCTCTCATACCTTTAAATGTAATTTTTGAATTATGATGACTAATGAAGGGGATGAGATGAACATAATGTACATAAATATTACATAAACATAAAACTTACTATTATTATTACTAAGCAATCAGTATCCATGAAAAAAATTGTTATATTTCTCTCACTTTTCCCTATAAAGAAAATTAATATGGTATGAATAGAAAAATATGTTTATCACGATTGGTTTATTAATGAATAGGGTTTTTCTACATGAACTACACTAAAGAATGAGTTTTTTATATATGAATTAATCAAGCAAGCATGTTCTCTTTTCTAATCTCCTATCTTACCTCCCTCCACCCCTTCCCCCACACTCTTAGAGGGCCTTCAAAATTGTCAAGCTTCCATCAACTGCATATCCTCTCATCTCTTCCTCACACAATTTCCATGGGTGTCCCTCATCCATGGTGTACAACCTTTTTTTTCCATATCTTAGTTATAAATTTTTTGGATCCCACACCAAAATCCATATTTTAAACCGTGGCCCTACCAACAAATCAAGTTTCCTCATGGTATACTTCTCCATTGTTTCCTTTTTTTCTATTATTATGCAAGGTATGAAAAGCTAGAATTTTGAAATGGTATTCCAATTTGTATAACAAACTGCTCCTATGAAACTATTGAGTATATCAAGTTCATTTGTGGAGTTGTGAAAATCGTAGATATATTATGTGCACAATGTTATGCTCGATCTTGGGAAAAAATATACTATGATCCCTCCTCATGTGGTTCCATATTTTTGGTGTCCGACTAATATCCAAGTTTTCTAGGGGTAATGCACACATTTCCACTCCATTTATATCTAGGCTATGTAGTTTTTTAAATTTCTTTTGCTATTAAAAACACCTGGTGGAGAAACTACATGGCTCATACATGAATTTTTGGATTTGAGGTCGAGTTGGTGGGTGTTAGAAAGTGTTTTAACGCTCATGTTGATTGGTTGAAGCTCGGTCTTTGGTGGTGGATTTTTCCTTCGGCTATGGTTTTTAGGGGTTTTGATTACTCATTCAAATTTTTATTTTCAATAGTAATACATTTTCTAAATGTTTTATTTCCCTAAAGAGGTTATTTCGCATGATCATTTTCTATTGTTTTCTCCCTATTTGAGTTTGCTTTGTTGTACTATGATGGCTGTTGATGTTGGATGGGGTTATAAGCTATTTTGAATGTTATTACAGTTAAGATCGTATGTTTAGTTCTCTTTTCAGACTAATACTTTCTAGTTACAATAGGAGATGGTTGTTTATGCTTATACCCTTAAAATGGATGTTTATGTTGGTTATTTCTTAATTGTCGCTAATGGTCGATTCACCCTTGATCGAATGGAGATAGGAGCTATTGTTCTTTAAATGTCTTCTAATCTGATTTCATATGTTGTGTGTTAGTTGGGAAGGAACTTCATAATGTAGACCTTGGACGGTGAAAAAGAATGTAAGGTAGAAGGGTGGTGGTTAGTTTTGTCCTAATGTTGTAATCTTCAGTTTTGAAATTTAAATCAAGATTGCTAGTAGTTATGCAAATGGGTATATCAGTTTCTCTAGACTTAGTGATGTCGTTTTCACCATTTTTTTTATCTCTAGTTAGCTTTTGGAAGGTAGCAGAGTCAAACAAGTTGAAATTCAGTTGCAAATTTGTAGTTTTTAAATTATCATAAATAATAAAGGATGAAGATGAACATAATTTATATAAAAATTAAATAAATATACAACTCACTATTATTATTGCAAATTTGTATAACTAATTATTTTTTTATTACAATTAATTGCATTAATTAAGGAATAAATATGAGCATAATCTACATAAATATGTGTCTAAAACTGTATTTATCTACTTTTTAGTGTACAAATTTAAGAAAAAGCCATTCAATAATTTGCATATCATAATTTTATCTTTATTTGATGTATGTTATTTGTTGCACTATTTCCTTTTCACTATTTATTAAATTAAGGATAATATTGAAAAAACATAAAAATATATTCTCTTGATATTATAGAAATAAAATTAATATTACACCTCTATCTACCAAAAAATTACAAAAAGATAAACACTAAGCAACGATATCCTACAAGGAGATAGGCATCAAGATCGCAAACATGACACTTATGTAGTAATAAATTATTCAATATTTTTTAAGTAGTAATAACTATTCCTAGGTGTTTTTCCCCGTAAGAGGCTACTATGCGTGATCAGTTTCTATAGTTTTATCACTTATTGAGTTTGCGATGTTGTGCTATGATGGTTAGGGGGCGGATCCAGGATAAAATTTGAGGAGGGGCTTATAATATATGGGGGTTCGGGGGCAACGACCCTGAATTTTTTTTTAGGGTGTATAGTAAACTTAGGTATATCATCTCTTTTCTTAAGTTATGTAATACTAGAACAATATTCACGTAAATATTAATATTAAAATACGCTTTAGGTAATCAATAAAAATAATATCTATTGCATTATAAAAATATTAACCAAATTCTTCTTAAATGAAAAAAAATATTGAAAGTTTTTAGTTTTTGTAAAGAAGTGGATTGTTGTGACTGTCGAATGAATTCAGAATATTCGTAAAAAATTGATATTAAAGTAATATTTGTAGAAATAATACTGTGTAATTTATAAGAAATAATGTTTTATAAAGGTTAAAGAAAATTAACTGGGGTTAAAAAATAAAAAACGTTCTTAACCATAAATTACTAATATATAGAATAAAAAAAAATTTAAAAAAAAGTCAGGAGGGGCTTGAGCCCCCTCTAGGCCCAACATGGGTCCGCCGGTGATGATGGTTGTTGATGTTGGTTGGGGTTACGAGTTGTTTGATTGTTATTATAGTGAAGATCATATGTTTAGTTTCCTCGTTCAACTGATACTTTCTAGTTACAGTAGGAGATCGTTGCTTAGTGCTTATCCCATTGTAAAGAATATTGTATCCTTGTTATTTTTTTTATTATCGCTCAATGGTCGATTCCCCCTTGATCAAATGGATGCATGAGCTCATGTTCTTTAAATGACATCTTACCTGATGTTGTATGTTGTGAGTTGGTTGGGAAGAAACTGCCTACTATAGACCTTGGGACGGTGCATGATTTTTTGTGAAGAAGAAGGTAAGGTAGAATGGTGGTGGTTGTTATGTCTCGGTGTTGATATTTTTAAATCTGAACTTTAAATCACGATTGATAATATTTTTGCAAGTGATGTCTTATATGATCTTGGATTTACCAGTTTCTCTAGACTTAGTGATGTCGTTATTTTCATTCTTCTACCCTAGCTTGCTTTTGGATAGTAGTAGAGCCAAACAAGTTGAACTTTGGTTGCAATTGGTTGACTCAAAAATTAAAATTTATGTAATATTGTTGTAATTTTTATGTGATTTTGTTATATCGTCTCGTTCGATATATTCCACTCATTTCTTTTGATGTAATTTTTATATTACCATAAATAATAGAAGGCCGAATATTAACATACTTTACATAAATATTAAATAAATATACATCTCGCTATTATTATTAACAGTTTGTATAAATGAAAAAAAGTATTACTTAACCAGTTGGGTTTAGCTCAACTGACCAGAGTCTTGGTTCTCCTTCTAGGGGGTACAAGTTCAAACCGTGTCAATGACACCGAGTCTAAAAAGTGGCTCTCCCATGTAACAAAAAAAGTATTACAATGAATTACATTAATTAAGGGATAAAGAGGATCATAAATTTAAATAAATATTATCTTTTTAATCTAAAACTCTATTTATCTATTTTTACTGCACAAAATTATATAGATTTTCTTTATTTGATAGATATATGTTATTTATTACATTATTTCTTTTTTGCTATTTATTAAGTTAAGAATAATATTAAAAAAATATCAAAATATATTCTTTTAATATTATAAAAAGAAAAACAATATTTTCTCTATTACTAAATAAAAGTCTTTGTATTAAAACTTTAGTTTTAAAATAATTATTAATTTATAATAGTAAGATATTTTTTCAACTTTTTTAATTATTATTTCTATAAGTAAAATTTATGTTTCTATGTATGTATAATAATTGAAAAATATTATGAAAAATATTTTATTAATAGAAATGTAATGATTATATTTTTTTAATATTATTTAAAGTTAAATAGCATTTATTTAGGAGATGAGGAAATTTACCTTTTCATTTTATACATACAATTAAGAGTAATGATATTTGTCACCCCTATTCTCTTCACTCTTTTGTCACCTCCTACGTGGCAAATTATATGGCATTACATGTAAGGAATAAAATAATTGAGAAAGATAATTAAGGAAATATTCAATTTAAGGAATAAAATAATTAATTAAGATAAGTAAATAAATTACTTACATGTCATGCCATACAATCTGCCATGTAGGAGGTGATAAAAGGGTGAAGAGAATAGGGGTGACAAATATCATTACTCTACAATTAAACAAATTAAACTGAATGTTACTTTCGACCAAAAAAAAAAAAAAAAAACTGAATGTTACTAAGTTTTATTCTTATCAAGATTGTCAGAATGAACTGGGTGGACCCCACCGGCCATGTAACCAGAATTGGAAAAGAAAAAAAAAGTTGGAACCGACAAAATATCTAGAAAAGTGACATCTTTTTTTGGTAAAAAAATAGAAAGTGACATCAAAATAAACCTAAGTAGTGTGAATCTAATCCAAAGGCGCAAAACTCAAATCCTAACACGCACGAGTACGTGTGGGACGCTCATAAAACGGGTCCGAAGACAGAAAACACACAACACATTAACAACAATTTTCACTTGAATAATTGCTCACTCACTCACTCAGCTCACTTGCTCATTCATTCGTTCACTCAATCACGACAATGGCATCTTCTGGTTCATCAACATCGTTCCGTAGCTCCTCGTACACTTCTTCATTTGCGGCAGATTCCTCATCGCCACTGCAATTTGATAATCTTCCTGTGATGAAAATGAAGAAGAAAATAGTTGAAAAAATAATGGAGAATCGTGTTACTTTGATCGTTGGTGAAACCGGTTGCGGTACTTATTTAACTTTTCATTCCTATCTCTATATAAAATTACCACACCTTAGAAATGTTGCAAGTTCATTGTGTATTTGTGCTTCTTTGTATACATAGATGACGAACGTGTATTCAGTTTTGTGTTTAGTAAAATTGTGAATTGGGTTAATTAAATTTTTATTTTTGTTTTTTGGACTTCTTGGCTTTTTGCATGGTCAATTTTCAGTTGAAATTAATAGAATTATTTTTTCCTAGCGGAAAAGCTAAATTAGGCTAAACAAAATATATTTGTGCATGTTTTTATTATTTATTTATTTAATTTTTGTTTGAATTTTTTAATGTTGATGGTCAGGCGAAGCAAGAATTTTTAGTTTTTGTGGGGATTTTCTTGAGCTAATTGCACTATGGGTCCCTATAATATGTGAAAATTACGTTCATGTTTTATGCAAAAAATGCACTATAGGTCCCTATGTTAATTTTGTGTGAGTTAACTGCACTATAAGCAAGGGAGGATCCATAGATTTTCTTCCTGGTAAATTAAAAATGAGAACAGCCATTCGTGTCTAACTTTTTGGGGTTAAGTTTTTAGTTCGTGAGGGTTATTGGTTAAAGAGGACTAATATTTGGAATAAGGTTCCGAACATAACAAGAGATGAAGTTAATAGTTTAGACTTGGTTAATGAATTCAATTTGGTAGTTATCTTGATTCAATCATAGCATCAGATGAAAGGTCTGACTTCCATTAGTACTTGTTGTAATTGTATGAAGCTTAAATTAACTTTTTAATGTGTAAGGTAATTACACGATTTCATTTAACTCTATGAAAGATGTAGATTGTGTAGTCTAACTAGATTGTTTACAACAGATGGTTCATAAGCGGCTTCTTTAAAATTGTGAAATTGTAAACACACATACAAATTTACTCGATATGTTTCACTAGATTTCTATTTATTCATTTCTTTGTTGATAATTTGAATGCAAGTCAGAAGAGTATAACTTGCGACTTTGTTTCATAATTATAATTCTTTTAATGGCATTTCAGGTAAGAGCTCGCAAATCCCTCAGTTCTTATTGGAGGAGAACATGGGGCCGATTCTTTGCACACAGCCACGGAGATTTGCTGTGGTCACAGTAGCAAGCACTGTGGCAAAACAACGTTACGGTAAAGTAGGAAATGAGGTCGGATATCACATCGGTCATTTGAAGGTTTTCTCAGCAAGGTATGATTTGTATCGTTCATCATTTATACTAAAAAGGTTATTTATTTGTACGTTATTCATATTTAACACCTAGAAATTTATAAGCTGTTGGAAAAATAGTGCTATTAATAGAATGCATCAATTTATATTAGCCTGTTGATTATATCATAAATTAAATGAAAAATTTCTTTCCTCAGATCAAAGATTATCTTCAAAACAGCTGGAGTGCTTTTGGATGAAATGCGCGACAGGGGATATCATGCACTTGACTACAAAGTAGTCATTTTAGATGAAGTTCATGAGCGCTCTATAGAGTCCGATCTTGTTCTCTTGTATGTGAAGCAGTTTTTGCTGAAAAAGAAGGACTTGAGGTTAAATAAAATTTCTTTTCTATTCATTACTAATCATTCACAAATATATATTAAGTACTCATGTCAATTATATTCATGGTTTCCCAGGGTTGTACTGATGTCTGCTACAGCTGACATTGGAAGATACAGAGACTACTTCAACAACATCGAAACTGAAGAAAGAGTGGAGGTGCTAGCTATTCCTCCTAGCATTGATCAAAACGCTGTTTTCCAAAGAAAAGTTCTCTACCTTGAACAGGTGGAGTTTCTTATTGTTTTGGTTATATTTTTGTAGAAAATATCTTCAATCTGACCTGTTATATTTTTGGCAACCAGATTACTGATCTTCTTGGCGTACAATCCGAAGATTTATCCATGGAGTATTGCTCTGGTCTGAGCCCAAGAGCGGCGGACTCTAATATAAAGGAAGAAGTGCATAAATTGATTCATGCCCTGGTGATGCACATTCATAAAAGTGAACCAGATATTGAGAAGAGCATCATGGTATTTCTTCCGACATACTACTCCTTGGAGCAACAATGGGTTTTGTTAAAGCCTTTGAGCGTGTTTTTCAATGTTCACATACTACATAGTAGTATCGAAATTGAGCGAGCTCTTAAAGCTATGGCCATATCAGAGGAAAAGCGCAAGGTAAAATTCTTGAACCGGCTAATAATTTTATGTTACAAGTTACATTTGTGAATCTAAATTGTTATGATAAATGCAGGTAATACTTGCTACAAATATTGCAGAGTCTTCAGTTACTATTCCTAAAGTGGGGTATGTAATTGATTCATGTCGAACTTTACAAGTAAACTGGGACAGTTGTAGGAAGGTAGACTCAGCACAGCTTGAATGGGTCTCCAAATCTCAGGTATGAACAGAGTTTTCACTTTCCATCATCAATATTTATTTGTTTATCATAATCTAAAACATCAATATTTATTTGTTTATCATAATCTAAAACATCAATATCTACAGGCTGATCAAAGAAAGGGAAGAACTGGGCGGACTTGTGAAGGTGAAGTATATCGTCTAGTAACAGGGCAGTTCTTTAGTCAACTGGAAGAATATGAGCCTCCATCGATACGCAATCTCTCACTCAGGCAACAAGTACTTCATATATGCTGTGCCGAATTTAAACACATCAATGACCCAATATGTAAGTATTATGCTACTATCTTTCATATTTATGTCAATTATATTCCTTCTTTTATTTTCTCTCTCCTTTTCTTTTCTGGTAAGTTCTTGATTTTCTCTTCACTTAAGGATAAGGTTTATGTTACATGTGGGACTGAAACAATTTGGTGTCTATTCTCTGTATTTACAGAATTAGACATTGTTAACTGAGTACATAATCATCTTACCATTTTTTGATTATTTATTTATCAGTTTAATAGATTCTCTATATATGTAAGCTTATTATTGCTCCTTTTTCCTATTTTGGTTGGGTAAATGTAACTCTATAAATCGCAAATTAATAACCCGGTATAAATACACCAGGTCGGGCATACCTAAGTAATAAATGTTACTCTAGTGAAGTGCTAGAGTGTAGGATGCGACTTACACTTTCAGCACTTTGCTAAGTGACATTTTTGACTGATATATTTGTACAGCATCATTTTTCCGATACATATTGTTATTTACCTGGCCAGAAAGCTGATAAAAAGTAAATAATCTGTGCTAGAGAGTTCATTAAGCCATTATTGAGTTTTTTCAGTTTAGTGCTATCTGACGCGTTTTAAACCTTTTCAATTCAGTGTTATTGCAGAAAGCTATGGACCCTCCAGAACCTGAAGTTGTTCACTCGGCTCTTGATTTGCTTTTACATATTGGTGCATTGAAAAAAGTTTCTACCAGGAGCCACTACGAGCCAACCTTCTATGGGAGATTACTTGCTAGTTTTTCATTGACATTTGATGCCTCTTTTCTTATACTCAAGTTTGGGGAATTAGGAATGCTTCGTGACGGAATTATTCTAGCAATAATGATGGATATGCAAACTTTGCCAATTCTTCGCCCTTTTGGAAGGGAACCTCTGGTACAATTTCTTTTTTTATGCTTTTAGTTTCGAATGTTTTTTGGTGTTCTGGAAAATGTTTTTAATTACAAGCTATATATATATTTTTTGTTTTTTTCAGTTCGTGGAGTACATTGCTGATTATTACAGCGGAGAGGGCAATAAAACTGGATTAACGGGTAAAAAGGAGCTTACGTGTATTGGTAATTATTTTGCATATCTTTTCTGGAACCGTGTACATAAGGTAAGCTGGAAATTATGTTTTCATCTCTCCTTTTAAAGTCAACGTAGTCTAAATTATCTCATTCATATGTCTCTCTTTGAAGGACCAAATCCGCCTAGAAAGGATGAAGGGGCTCTTAAATTTCAATGGTGGTAATGAAGTCTGGGAAGCTCAATTGCCCAAGCGTGAGGAGGAGGATTGGTGCTCACTTCATAATCTTGTCCACTCTGCTCTTCAACAAGCTGAAGAGATGTGTATGACTTTTTTATCTAAAAAATCTTTTACATGGAATTTTCTTGTCTCTTTATTATTAAATTGATCATGTTTGATTGCAGATGATGAAATCGTGAGCTCACTACATCGTTATCGGCCAAATTATTTGGTTGAGTGTGATGGTCTTCTATCATACGAAGATCATGAACAGTTTAATCATAGATGTTATGTCAATCGAAAGCCAAACCATTATAATAGAAGACGTATGCACGATCATGACAAGAGTAATTGCTTTGGGACACCTTTTCTTGCTTCAAATAATTATGAAGCTGATGAAATTGCCAAGAAGTTTGTTTATGTAGTCAGAGAGGTAGCATATATAACTTATCATGGAGTTTGGTCTATTTTGTTTGAAAATCAATAGAGTTTGATTTTTCTATTTTGCTTTGAGTGTTGTATAGATAAGGATGGTGAATGCTGAGGAAGTATCTGAAAATTTTCCTCCTAATAAAGGTGATACTGATGGTAATGATGATGCTTCTCAAGATGCTCCAATTTGTATATATTATCTCAGTGGGTCGTGCAACAGAGGAAATGAGTGCCCCTACTCTCACTCATCCACAGGAAGAAGGCCTTCTTGCAACTTCTTCTTCTCTTTGCAGGTAAATCTCAACTTATTCTTTCATTTCCTTGGTTACACATTGCACTACAAGTCCTATATTTTGAGTCAATTGCACTATAGCTCCCTATGTTATGCAAACTAACATATATGATACAAGGTAGCTAATTGCATTATATTACGAAGATAAACATACATGTCACAATCATAAGTATCTTATATTTAGATATTTTTAAGAGCTTGGGAACAAGTAAATATTTTCAAAATAGGAGGGGGATAGATTATAGTGTATTTTTAATTTTATTTTTTCATCTTTTAGGGATCAAATTTTACTTTTGTCAATGGTTCCCCTGACTAACACAATCCTATAAACATGTTAATTAGTAGACTATCATGATCTGGTCAATTCATATTCCATTTTCTCTAGGTATACTAATGTATTACCACTATTGATATGTACAGGAGATCTAAGATAAGCAAGATAGACATGAATCTAGTGAATTAATCTTAATTGTTAGTAAGATGCATATAAAAAATTTATGGAAAGAATATTAGATGCTATCTTAAGCACAGCTATATTAGATAACCTTCTCTCTTTGAATTACTTAAGACACGACTTTAAACTTGAGGCATTAGTCAAGATTTTTTTATCAGTTTATTGGATAATGGGAAACTACAATCAACCAAATTGCAATAATTACCATGGCATCCCTATAGCATGAATTAATATTGATGATCATCTTTACCTTTTCCTTCCACTAAGGAACCTTTACACCTTGAGAATGAAGACTAGATCTGGTAGCTGCTGTCAGAAATACCAATCTGATAGACAGATTTTAGCTTTAAATAATCTTATGTGCTAGTCTTGTCTTTTGTTAACATTTAGCCTCTAATTCTGTTCAATGTGCTTATTTATGAAGTTTTCCATATGAGGGTGGGTTAACTATGAGAATCTTATTCTTTCATTATGGACTCATTTGTTTATTCTCTTACTGGGCTGACTCTGTCTTTATATTAATTAAACTACAGAAAATGCATCCCTTATCTGTAACCAGTATTCCATATCTGCCACATTTACCCACATTACTCTATTCCTCTTCAATGAACTTGTGCGTTTTTACCTTTTCCTTGTATGGTTTTCCCTTAATATCATCTGCACTAGTAAGATTTAAAAATCCAGCTTATATCCACCTTTTCCTTGTTATGCTTAGTCAGAGACAAAAAAATTGATAACTACTTTTCCTTTTGCACATGTAACTCTCCTAAAGATCATTTATCATTATCTAAGTTCTAAAAGTTATTAATTATTTGGGCTTTATGGTATCTGCAGGGATGTCGAAAGGGAAACTCCTGTTCATATTCTCACGAGGCAGACCCGTCGGTGTTTGGAGGCAACAACACAAATGATTGCCGGCCACAAGAAGAAGATGCTGATATAGCATCTCTTTTGGGATTGTTCCCTTTAGCGACAGATGAATATGTTTTGATATTAGACGACATTAATTTCCAGTTTTCCTTATATCTTACACCTCTATATGATCCATCGCGTATGATTGTCACTACATCTCGGGATTATTGCTCGGATGATAAAGCCTCACTAGAAGGCTTTCAGATTCTTTGGGGCCTGTCCCATCCCTACCAGACATTATTGTCTGGAGCAGGTGTGAGTAAAGATTCTTGGAAGAAAATGAAGTGTGTATTGTGGTTCCCGAAAATTAGCGATGAAAACAGTGAAGGACATAATAGTCTCATACAGACTTTCTTCCAGTATCTAGCCGTTCGTATAATAGCGGATTCACACAGGGATGTTCAGGTTATTCTTACCATGAACAATCTAAGATTTTGTCAATTACAGGTACGCCTAAAATTCTTTCAACTTCAATCATTTCTATTTAGTAAATTTTGATTTTGAATTATTACTGATGATGTTGCTTCAGGTGGAGAAGTTAGCCAGAGAAGCTTTCTTCATTCTGAATGAGTCGTTCCCCTTTGATGAACAATGTTTAGGGGAACCGTTTAATAAAGTGATCACCAGCAAGCCAATGGTTGTCTCGAGAGCAATCTCATACATCTTCAAGCTTCGTCCTCCAGAAAATCATTCATCCGGTCACTATGCAAACTTTTTCCGCTTTAAATTACGGCAGTTAGAACGCGAAGAGCTATCAAGGCGTCCAAGAAGAATGACCAATAGATAGATATGTACTTGTTTAAATGTATCTATAAGTTTGTTTTTCACCACAAGGGGTGTTCATAGATGTTAGGCCGAGATTTAGGTACAGTTGATGCAAGGATGCAAGTTTTATTTAATCAATTTAGAATTTTTGAAAATTGAGGTTATTTACGTAATTCTATATATAACTCTGCACCTTCTATTTATATATATAGTTACTCTTATATAAAAGAGCTTATTACTTCTTGGGCTTCCGCACTTGTAAGAACAGACAAAAGAAACAAGTACTCAATTTTGATCTATGAAAATGTCAATAATAAGATAAAGAGTTTTATAATCTATTTATGAAGGAAAATGGCTTCCGAATAAGTTTAGATTGTAAATTTGGGATTTGAAGTCTAGGTAATGAAATCATCTGCATGTTAGGTTTATTTTGCTTCCTTTTGTCCCTAATGGCTTCTTTATTACATGATTTTCGTCATATAGTTAAGATACTTCTGGAACATTCTTCTATCGTTTAAGATGTATTATGGTTTTGGTAACTTTTCCTTCTGTATTTAGTTTATGAAAATTGTGTTGAGAAGTCAATCGAACAAGGTTTATATCAATTATATAAATTAATACTCAAATTCATATTTTGTCTACCTTTATATATGATATTTGCTAAAAAAAAATACCTAATAAAAATATTTAATTATTAAATTAAGCTTTCAATTATTTATTTAATAAAAAAATGTCTAATGGAACAATTAGAAAATATTTTTTTTATATTTTTTATGGAGCCAATTATTAAAAAAATACCTATTAAAAAAATTATTAATAAAAAGATACCTAGAATAAGACCATTTATTAAAAAATGCCTCAACCTAAAATACCCTTACAAATAGTAATTAAAAAAAGTTAAAAAAAATTAAAAAAACAAAACAAAAACTAATAAACACATCATAACTAATTCTAAAAAAAAAAAATTATATATTTGGATAAATCAAATTAATATTTACGTCTATAATTTTTTTCAGAATTTTTGAAATTTTTTAATTTTTTTTTTGTAGACATGGAATTTCATGTTTTAACCATGAAAATCCGTGTCTGCGAAAAAAAAATCATTATTTCAAACAGTGAATTTCATGTTTTGAATTGGAACAAAAAAAAAGAATTTCATGTTTTGAACATGGAATTTCATGTTTTAAACATAAAAATCCGTGTCTGCGAAAAAAAATTAAAAAAAAAAAACAAATCATAAACGTAAATATTAATATACAATTATTAAACAAAAAAAATCAAAAAACATCATAGACGTAAAAACATGTTTAAAACAATTATTAGATTTTTGTTGTTTCATCATATGATCCTCAACAATAATATCATTTTCAATTGTTCTTTTGCTCTTGAAGGTAGTAATAGCATTTCACATTCTCTGCTATATTAAACACGAGTCCTAATGATGGCCTTCTAGGATTTCAATTGGTTGGGGTGTAAAACTCCTTCATCCTTAGAATTTAATTTTATAAGAGAAAATCTCATCTTTAGGTCATTTATCTATGGTCTAAAAATATTTTTATGCTAAACGTATCAAAGGTTATATTTTTAGGCCAAATGTATTCAGATGGTCCATTTTTAGGCCATTTTACTAATTTTGTGATAGAGTTCATAAATTTTAAGAATAATTTAGACATTTTATATAAAGTTCTTAACTTGTAATGCGGCCAAATAAACATATAGTTCATTTAAAATGTCTAAACTGTTCTTAAAATCAATGAAATATCTCATGAAATTAGTAAAATGGCCTAAAAATGGGTATTCTGACTATGTTTAGCCTAAAAATGTGACTTTTCAAACGTTTAGCCTAAAAATGTTTTTAGGCAATAAGTAATGGCCTAAAACTAGAATTTGCTCATTTTATAAATATAGAAACTAATTAATATTTTTTTAATATGTGTATTAAAGATATAGATAAATAAATTTGTGGGCACAAAGGAGTAATATTTATGTAAAATATGTTCACCTTTTATCCTTTAATTAATGCAATTCATCACAATACTTTTTTTTCATTTATACCAAGTGGTTAATAATAATAATAATAATAATAATAATAATAATAATAAAATGTATAAAAATAATAATATGTCTAATTATTTAATATTTATGTTCATCTTCATCCCTTTATTATTTACCATGATTCAAAAATTATATGTAAAGAAATAAATGAAATACATAGAAAAAGTTAATATAACAAACTCGCGTATAAAAAATTCCAACACTACGAGGGAAATAATTTTCAAGTCAACCAACTGCATCCAAAGTTCAACTTGTTCTACTTTTCTACCATTCAAAAGCTAACTAGGTATAAGTCTAGAGAAATTAGTAAACCCAATATTAGAAAAGACATCACTTGAAAAACTACTACCAATTATGATTTAAAGATCGACCACCACCCTTCTACTTTACCTTTTCTTTCACAAAAAAATCAGGCACCATCCCAAGATCTACGATAGGCATTCCTTCCCACCTAAAACACAACACGCAACACCAGATAAGACGATAATTAAAATGCAGGAGCTTCTGTGTCCATCCGATCAAGGAGAACCCCACAATTGAACAAAAACCAAGAAATAACAAGGATAAAACATCAATCAAAAGGGGATAATAAGTACTACCTTCATTCTTTAATAATAGTCTCTTTAGCCAAAAAAATATATTCCACAATATATGTCACTTTTAAAGTTTCAAAGCAAAATAAATGATTTTTCTCCTATTCTACCATTTTTTTTAAATCTCTTACCAACTAAATATCTAATTTTTTCTTTCTTATAATTAGGGATATATTAGTCATTTGTACTAAATTTTATCTACTTTTTAAGTTTCTTAATATGTGTGAAAAAAATCTAAAAAATCAATTATTATGGAATGAAGGTAGTACTAAGCAACGATCTCATAATATAACTAGAAAGTATTCATCCGATGAGGAAACTAAACATATGATCCCTAGTGTAAGAATAATTACAAAACTGGTAACCTCAATTAAAACCCACCACCATCATTGTACAACATCACAAACTCAAAGGGGAAGAAAATAATAGAAGTTGATCATATGTGGTAGTCTCTTATGGGAATTAAAACACCTAGGAGAAGGAATTACTATAGATAATAAAAAGTTGAATGAGTTAGAAAAACCCCTAAATCCATAGCCTTGGACGAAAGGGAAATACACCACCAAAACTGAGCTTCAACCAATCAACATGAGTGTTACAACACTGTACAAACCCTACCAACTCGACCCCCAATCCAAAACCCATATCTAATTCATGTAATTTCTCCACAAGCCACTTTTTGTCGGTGAAAGAAATTCCATAAACTATAGATCCTAGATATTACAAGGAGAGAAATTGTGTGTATTCCCAATGGAAACCTCATATTATTGCTGGAAAAAAACATCCTGAAACCAAAAAATGAGAGGTCATAATAGAATCATGCCCAAGATCGAGCATAACATTGTGCATACAATACGTCTGCAGTTTCATCAGCTCCATAAATGAACTTGATATACTTAATGGATTTTGAAGAGAAATCGGTTATGCACACTAGAAAATTAACTTATTATTCCAACTTTTTTCACCTTGCATAATGATAAAAAAGGAATTAACAGAGAAGAAGCCAAGAGGAAGCTTGAGTCGTTGGTAGCTCCATGATTTACAAAAATAGCTTTTGGTTTAGGATATGAATGTTATAACTAAAACTTGGGGAATATGTTAAGTTCCACAAAAGAGGGACTTTTTGGAAGCTGAGATGTGAGGCGATTGATGGTAGCTCGACAATTTTTAGGGTACCACTTTGGTGGGTAGGAAGGAGAGAGTGGAGATTGAGAAAAAGAAAAAAAATCATTCATTAATGAATGAATTTTAATAATAATATGATTTTATTCATACCACATTATGTTTCATTTTGGGGTGGAGTGAGAAAAATATTTCATTCAATATAGTTTTACAATAATTCTTATTTATGATTAATGTGATGTTTGAGTGAATTTTTTACTATACTACTAATACTACCAAATATATGAGTATAAATAATCTATTAATTTCACTAAGTACACCATCAATTCCAATATATCATAATTTCATTAAACCACTACTATGGATAAAAAAACATATTTCGACTCAACGAGCCTTGGAGACATATTTAATCGCTAATACCGAATGAAGAGATATTTTATTCTACTTAGAGTCCAACAAAATGTTATGAGTATAAAATACACCTTTATTATAAATAGGTCAATTTGGTCTTCATAAACTCTAAATTTATCCAAAAACACCGAGTCCACTGATTAGAAAGCTCAAAGATATATGGGTTAGAGACTTCAGGACATTTTCTGGATCAAAGATATTGTGCATTAGATTAGAGAGTGTATGCCTTTGTATGGTAAGTGATAAATATGGTTCTTAGAGACATTTGTCCTAGAGATTAAAAATCTGAGCCAGGAGTCACTGCCACAATGTTTCTAAGCATGGTATGTGGCTTACCTTCTCAGATGCTCCATGTATATATATTTCTCAAAGGCTACAAAACTGAGCAGGAAATCATTTATCACAATGTCTCTGAGCATGGTATGTGGCTTACATGCTCAAAGATCTGGCAAGAATTTTTTTATCATAACACATTAAGTCCCAATTATTGGTTCATTGCTCAATACTTAATCAATATTATATGGTTTGTACGTGGTGTGTGGTTGTCTCTTGAGGTTATAGATAAAATTTATAATGTTTGAGTCTATGCCAGAATGTAAGCTATTTTGTGGTTGTAGGTTGCAAACCTCCAATTGCAATACAGTTAGAGCGTCCAAGGGATGTTCTAGATAATGGAGATGGATGGATTGACAGCTGATCACTTTGAAGAGTGCACAGAACCTCTAATCTAGTACATGTTCATGGTTTTAATGGATAGATAAGAGACTTACAATAGTTATAAGAAGTCATTCCACATGAAAATGAAACTAATAGAATTTTACACCCCCTGAGTCAAGGGCTTTCAGATTTAAGAAGAATCTAGTAAAGATAATTGCAATTGAGATCAAGATATGTTTAGTAATGAAGTGCAACCAGTAAGACGTGCCCACACACTTTTTTTATCAAACAATCGTGCCTAGTCCATGGTAATACTTAAAATATTTGGGAAGAACATGAACCTGAAAATTATCAGGGATAGAATAATAGCGGTAATTATATCAGTGATCAAGGATTAAAAAAATATAGACTTTGCAAAGTTGATGTCCATCCATGATTTGAATAGTATGTGCCTCAACACATGCAAATACATAATCAAACATTGGCATGTACTAGTATGTAAGGAATTTAAAGGTTGAGGAGGTATAACAAGACTTGGGTGATCAAGTTACCGTAATTTACTAATGTCAGTACATGTGACATATAACTTTTAAGGTTGGTTTATGTGTACCCATGGTTTTAAAAATACATGTCAGTGTGTAAAGGGAGGAAAGCTGGTGCAACTCCTTGGTTTTGCTTTGGGAGCTCTTCAAGGGAGTGGCAATATGTGGTTGGTGTCGCCTAGGGTGTGATAAAAATAAGATAAATAAAGTCTAGAAAACTACGCACTCTCACCCTAGACAGGCACAGTACTGCAAGTATTACAGGACGTATGCAAGTTTTAGTTAGTAAGTTGAGTTCGTTCTCAGGGACTTAAGTGTGTTATACGAATAGGTAACAATAACGAATAAGCAATAATTAATTGAAAGACAGAAAATAAAAGGAATAGATTTTTGAAATTAATAATTAAACTAGGAAAATAAAAGACAATAAAATAAATACGAAGAATATGAGATGAGAAGTACAGCTTAGGTTTTGCTAGTATGCACTAATCCTTCTAATTCTTTCTATTAGATCTAGTTAATAAGGGAGAATATTAGCTCTTGTATACTTAGTCAGGATTCTAAATTCCCATACCTTAGACCTTGAGAGCGACTAAGGGGGCTACGGACACACCACGAGGCTGGTTCAAATAGGGTTATTAAGCGCTGCCAAGGCCCTAAGCAATCAATTTCCATACATGGTGATAGTGGTGAAAACATACCCTAATGACTATCTAGTTAGAATCGGTTTTGTCAGGACTAATATCGACACTAGACGTTATGTGGTGTTTCAATAATTAGACACCCATCTAAGGTGATCATCTAACTACTATTAAGGTAATCCTAAACGTTGCGCACCGCAAGGAAAACAGTCATTAAATCAAAACACATAAACAAATATAAAGGTAAGCAACTAATATCAATATAAAACATGTAATTCCCAAAGAAACTTAGATAGAAAGAAATTAAAATTCATAGATTATACATGATGCAAAATCCAAGCTATGGGAGGTTTAGTTCATACTTGAAGGAAATAAACTAAAAGAAATAATGAAAGACATCATCTTGCTCTCCACAATAAACTGGAAGAATAAAACCTTAAGAACCAATTACTATGAGGCAAGGATGATTTACAAGTGATATAAGGGTGTATTTATAGGTGTTTAGAAGACCTAATTCGTTTTCTTGAAGGAGAGGTTAAGTAATGGACTCCAAGCCCAACTCAAATTCGTAACCCTAAAAACATGCAATCAGGCCCGTTTTTCTTTTGGTTCTAGCAGCTTCAATTTTTGTCCGTTTGATGCATATGAATATATAAATTCATCGGAAAGATCTTCAACTTTGCTCTTGAACTTTTCTCCAAATTCCCCACCGTTTTTGAGATATAAGCTGATTTGTGATCGTAGGTGCAGAAATTCAGGATTAAGGCAGGTTTTCCTTTTCCATGTTTTTAGCTTTTCTTTCCTTTATATCCAATTACCATGCTTATCTCTTTCCATATCTTGTAGTCTTTGACTTGGACTCTAATTAATCTCCATAATTATCTTTAAAGCTTCACACTAAATAAATAATTAAACCCAATATGCTCTAAAAAGAGTATTTTACTAAACCAAGACTCAAAATAGGAAAGTGCACTATTTCTCAAGAAAATTGACTATTATGACTTCTAAATCACTAAAAATGATGTCTCATACTAATATAAATCTATCACAAATGAGGAGACATCAGTGGTTCATAAGGCCTACTTAGGGATGGCTATCAATGAGTAATTTGATCCGGATATTAATCCATAAGATCGAAAAATTGATTTGAAGAATCTGAAGAATATAAAGGTTAAGATCCAGGCATTTGATTCTAGGAAGAAGGGCCTTCTTTCAGCCACTTCCTTTCCGACGCAACAGATAACATGTCCATTTACAATCTTGGCTTATACGCGGACTTTCTCCCCATTGGGAAGTCACACAAGGAATTCAGACCTAAAGGGGAGGGTCGTGCTCTTGACCAGTCCTCAGATATTTATTCTTCTAGGGTATTCACATATATATCTGAGAGCTAGATATTGTCTAGACGTAATTCAACCATATTCATTGACTCGATGGCGTATTTGCCAAACTCCAAAAAGATAGTTGCTATTGTTTCTTTAAGTTGGGAATTTGAAGTAGATGGGAGAGTTTTCTTTATGGCTTCAGCCATCACGTACAATTTTTATGTGGTTAATTATTCCTTTCGATCTCATAGGAATCATGATGTTTTAGGCATATATTCTTTCTGGCTCGAGGGGAAAAAATTCTCAGGTTGGGACCACATGGTTGTGTGTTTGATTCTCACAATCTGCACCAACTGGTAGAGTATAAATACTCCAACAATAATCTTTTTTGCATAGGAATCAGAGTAAATACATTAGTGAGTTTGTTGAGATGGTTGCCTAGTATACCAGGGCAAAGGATGGCTTAACCGAGGCATTTTCTAGGCCTACCGAGGAGACTGCTTTGTACATCGGCGATAAACCTAAAACTAGAAACTAAGTCAGGACGAAAGGGAGGGTTACTTTGAATGGCCCTCCTACACTCAATTCAGTTCTATGACTGAAGGTATTTTATGACCCGAGAGAGATCTATGGGATTTTAGATTGTATTTATAAATCAACACTATGAGATTTACTTCCCACAAGTGTACTGGTCGCCAGGTAGACAATATTTTTATGGTAAAACTAAAATATTTTGCCTAATGACTTGGTGTCCTTGGTATCTGGTGTACCTAATCTAGCACTAGTGTTAAATCATCCAACATAAATAGTCTATTATTTATAAAAGAGAATTCCATTACAGAAACCAGTGAATGACATAAGACAATAAAAATGGTTAAGGAAAGTTCAATTACTTTACCTCATGGCTTAGAAAAATTCATTTTGAGAAGATAAAATTTTAAAGAATAAATGACGAAAAAAATATCTAGAGAAAGATATAAATTCACTCCGTCCTGGTATTATCCCCTATTTTAGGAGCATAGATATAATTAGTTTTGTGCCGTCCTAAATTTCCATTCGAGGATAATGTCACCAAAAATGTTAGACATTCCATGGTGGTGATAGAAAACGATTACTTACCATCTCTTTGAGATAATAAGTACTTTGTTTTACATGGTCAATAAATGACCATAGAGGGTCTTTCCCAAGAAGAGATAACTTTTCGGGAATATAATTAGAGAAATAGATATATATTATTAGCACAAGACTTCAACACAAATATGCTTCTTCTTGATCTAACATTTGAAAGCGTTAACTACCGATAACTTAGTAAGATTTGGATGAATCAAGAGCAATCCCGGTGTCTACAAGAATATTAAGTCTGACGTCAATATATTTTTGTTATCCAAAATATTGAAACCCTTAAGTTTAGAAGATAGAATAATTTCATCGTCCAACATTACATTTTAATGTCCATACACCTGACTAAAAAGAGTTTTCTTGGTCGTTGAATGAGGGGTGGTAAAATAAGTCAAGAAGACTAGCGCCAGGGTGTCATCCCATATATCACTAGTATCCTTAAAGAATCTAGCTGGGTCATTCTTGAGGTAAGATTTTATATCTCTACTTGCATATTGCATTGAGATTGGGCCACAAAGAAAATGCTAAGAAAACTCTTATGCTCGTCGCACCGGTTCTATAAATCGTCCGAGTCAAATTGGAAGTTGTGAGACGTGATATTATATGAGGCAGTTCAAAATGACATAGGATTTAATTCTACACAAGTTTCAATGCAATACTAGATCTAGCAAATGAAACAGTTTGCGCCTCCACCAACAAGGGAAACACATACCTATTACTATAATCAGCTTTTTCATTATCTAAAATTTATTTTGCATACAATCTAGTACAACAGAGAACTTACTTATTTACAAACCTAAGTCCACAATACCTCTCAAGTATTTCAGTATTCGGTTATTTTTAGTCAAATTTTCATTACTCAACTTGTATAGAGACTAAGACATTGTTTTTTTAAGTGATAAGTACTGAATCCAGAATAAACAGCTTAACAAAACTTATTTTCTTAAAAGATTGTTTCTGACTGAATTAGACTTAAGGTTGTTTTTTAAGTAATAATAACTAAATGTTGACTAATCAACTAAATATGACTTATTCTGCTACGAGACAGTGTTTGAATGAATCTAACTTAGTTTAAAATCTTAAGGAAACTACCAGTTAAGAGTCATTCAAATATGAATTAGGTCAGGAAAAACAAACGGTTTTATTGATCCAGTGTTTTAATTAACCAGATTAAGATCTCATCAAGTGCAAACAAACACCTCCTTAGCTTGAAATCTTATTGAAACATATTAATTAAGAGACATTCAGATGCAAATTGGTTAGAAGAAACAAATTTTTTTACTATTACAGTGTCTTAATAAACCATATTAATATCTCATTAAGATCAAACAAACACCCCTTAAGTCTACTTAATACATAGACAATATTTGGTCAAATATAGCTAATCAATAGCATCACACTCTCTATAATATTAGCATATTTATTTTAGAATATATCATCCTCTCTACTGAATACTGGAGTCATAGAATTTCACACAAATAAAAATGATAGATATATGAAATTTGAAAATTCTTCTTCTTCTTTATAATTTTATTTTATTTGCGTTGAGTTAGGTTAAGTTGGGTTGGATTATATTTTTATTTTGTATAATGGGCTACCCAATTAGGTAGTAATTATATAATATGATTTAAAGACAATATATTATTGAAACACATGGATCGTCTAAATGTTTTAGGCGGTTGAATAATCAAGTAAGGTGGTCCACTAATCGGTTGATACCTAAGCAGGCCTTCTAGATCCCATTAAATTATTTTCCTTTGCATACTTTTTTAGATCACTAGTACTTAAGCTAGATAACATAACTTTCTCCTCATACCTCAATTGGGTATATCCGAGGGAAAAAAGGGCTGAAGCCTTAACCCTGGGTACATTTTGTGGCCTAGTAAAATAGATATTAATAATCTCAAAGAGAAAAAACCATACACTATGCGCTTGGAACACTCAGTAAAAATTACTACCATGGCTTAAAGCTAACGGTTGAACATCAAGAATAAATCCACTATTTTCCAAAAAAAGGAAGATAAGGGTACAATACGTTATACAAGGGTGTGCGTCGGTTGAGTTAGGGTAAAAAATGCTCGACCCGCAAACCTTCTGTTCTTGTGCGAGTCTTGAAAAATTAGACACGTACCCATCCAATATATTTCATAAACCGTTTCATTTCGGGTGTGGCGGGTTTCGGGTGCATTGCGGGTAACTTGGTAAACGCTTTGAAATTGTATCAAGAATCATTGAACGAGTCCATATTATTATACAAATAAAATTTATAATAATCAATTTAACTTTAAATCTCCATCTAAACTTAGATAATTTTCAATTTTAGAAAATATAACTTGTTAATTCTAATAAATAAATTTAGAAATTTTTGAAAATAAAAATAATATGATAATAGAATATGAAATTAGATTTATTAAATAATATTTTATTGAAAATACGAGAGATTTTAAAAGGAAAGCCAAGCTAAAAAAAGTTTTTAAAAGAGAATGAAGAGAAAGAGGAATGTAGAGTGAAACAACATGATCTCTATAATTTTGTTTAATCAAATAAGCAAGATGAATTTCTATATCAATAAATGATTGGGAGTTATACATGAATCTCAAATAAGGTTTCCAAGACTTTCGTGAGGACCACCTGTGATACCAAGGACTTATTAAAAAACTATTTTAAAAGTTTTGTGGCTTTACTAGTAACTTGTTAAAGTTGAGGCTCAAGGTAGTTTAAAAATTTAAGGACTAAAGGATAATTTAGATATTATATATTATTCAAGTTTATAAGTGTGTGGTAGAGGTTAAAGATTTTAAAAAAAGAGGGTGAATGAGACATAGGGTCTTGGAAACAGATTTTATTCTCTATAAAGAGAGGAATAAATCTTAATTTTTCCAAGGGACCTCAAGGTTTGACCAAATACTAAATTACCCTTACTAACACTAAAACACAAAATGAGTGATATCACTGTTCATCTCTCTCCACTACCCACCTATCACCGACCTCCGACCTCTGACCTCCGACCACCTACCTCCGACCTCTGATCTCCGATCACCGATCTTCGATCACCAGCCTCCGACCACCGACCTCCGATCTCCGACCACCGGAAAAAACATAGAGTATCGACAAAAATTGATGAGTACTCGTAAAAATTGCTGAGTATTCATAAGAATTGTTGAGTACTCATAAAAATTGTTGAGTACTCTATAAAAATTGTTGAGTACTCTTTATCAAAATGATGAGTACTCTATATAAATCAATGAGTACTCTAAACAATACACTAAGTATTTTATAAAATCAATGAGTATTATAAATTCAATGAGTATTCTATTGCATTTTACACTAATTACAAAAGAAAAAAGAAAATAAACCAAATCCAACAAAAAAGAAAAAAACTACCTAAAACTAGTTTGACTAATCAACCAGATCTCTAAACAAAAAAAAACGCCAGCTGAATGTTTACACATTGTGTTGACCAGATCTTAAAAAAAGGAAGAAAACTTTTGCATCGAAAAAACGCGACGGAGAAGTGCCTTCGAACGTTGCCGGAGCTTCTCCTCTTCTCCATGGCACTACGAAACGGAGCGAAGTTTCCATGGAAGGCGGCATAGAGATTCTCAGCAATGCTTCGCCGGATCTGGAAGCTCGAACGAATGGAGAAGACAACCACCACTCCCGTGAGAAGAAACCGTGCTGGAAAGACAAATGGAGCCTTGGTGCCACTACTCTCGAAGTCGGCGAAGAACCACGAACGGCAGCGAAGCTTCCTCGAGCTCAAAGGACTGGTGGTGGTGCTCGGTTTGGGAGGAGGGAGAAGGAAGTCAAAACACAGACGGAGAAGGAAAAAGAAGAACGCGTCGATGTCACTGTTCGCCAGATTTGTGAGTAGACATGGTTTGGATCTTTTCTGTCGGCGATTTCATGGGAGCTCGGAGCTTTTCTACTGGCGATTTCATGGTTCTCGTGAAAAAAATGACAATGAAGAGAGAGAAAGAAATATGGAAGTCAGAAGAAAGAGAAATGGGAAATATAAATGATTTTAGGGTTTAGAAATAATAGTGTTAGTATATATAGTAAATGAAAAACAAAAAGGGGTATAATTGTAATTGGTTTTTTGGATTTTAGTGTTAAATCTGATTGGAGGTCTTTAGTAAGAAGAGAAGGAAAGAGGGGGTGTCTTCAAGTCCCTATGTCTCATTATCTCAAAAAAGAATAATAAAAAAATGTGGTGGTTGAAGTTACTGATAGAAAACAAAGAAATAATCAAAACAAAACAAAACAAAACAAAAATAGGAATCAAACGGAAACCCCCAACAGTGAAAGTCCGTAAGAAAAAACCCAACCCAATTTTCAATCCTATCCCTTTGATCTCTTATTGTGGTGGATAAAGGAGGATCGTGGATTTAGCTAAAATCAAGGTTGAGGTAAGTCAGACTTTTATTTTTTATCGGTTAAATAAATGTGACTATTAATATTGAATTAGTCTATATTAAATTACGAATTGTTAAATATGAGATGTGGCCATACATGAGATAAAATATACATTCTGATATATGAGTTAGTTGGAATGTACATAGGTGAGTTTGTCATGTCTATATTATTTCTTGTGATCCTTATAGACACGACACCTAAATGACAAGTGAAATTGTCGAGATGTACCATAGGTGGGTCGGTCCAATATGCTTACGAAGTATGATGTACCGTAGGTAGATCGCTCCACTATGGTTAGGTGTTATACTATACCGTAGGTGGATCGGCCCACTGTGAGTATTTAGTATACTTTGACGTAGGATGATCGGTCCACTACGGGCAGGGACGGATCCATGTAAGGCCTAGGGAGGCTTGAGCCCCCCTGAACCCATAAAATTTATGATACGTTACCGTAATTTTATCTCAGAAAATCATTAACCCCTTTGAACATTTATATAAAAAGTGAATGCACTACAAAACATATAAGTGATTGTGTCATAGTGGTTTAGTATTTTACATATTAGAATACGATACAGAGGCTGGGGGTTCGAATTATAGCATTTAGTTTATTTTTTGGGGTTATTAAAGAAAGCGTCCTCAATGAGTTTCCTAATAATATTTTTAAGCCTTCAATAATTTATTTAATTGAACAATTATTTATAGAAAACATGCCCTTTATATTATTTATACCTTTACTACTCTTATTATTAAATATATTATTTTATTTTTAATATAATATGTATTTTTAAATATTAAACAAATAATAGGATACTTTTACCACCACCACCGTTACCATGTATTTAACCACCACTACAACCACCACAACCATCACCACCTCCACCACCACAACCACCACCACCTGCTACTACTACTACTATTTCCATCACACGCGCGCGTCCGTGAACCTTTTTTTTATTCGTCATAACTAATTTTAAAAAAAATCAAAAAATCAAAAAATTTGCATTTTTGGATAAAGCAAATTAATATATACGTTTATGACTTTTTTTTGAATATTTTGAATATTTTGAATTTTTTTCGCATACATTCATGTTTTAAATAGTGAATTTCATGTTTGCGGAAAACAATTTCAGTATTTCAAAACATTGAATTTCAGGTTTAAAACATGGAATTTCAGGTTTAAAACATGGAATTTCGTGTCTGCGAATCAAAAAAATATCAAAAAATTCCGAAAAAAATCATACGTTAATATTAATTTGTCTTATCCAAATATATAAATTTTTTATTTTTTTAGAATTACTTACGATGATTTTTAAAAAAAAAAATTCACGGACGCGCGCGTGTATTAGTTTTTGTTTTGTGTTTTCTAATTTTTTTTTAATTACTAATTATAGGGGTCGTTTGGAGTGGGGCCATGTTCTATAAAATATCACCTTTTTTTAAATAAGTTTTCAATTAGGCATTAATCTATAATTGACTCTTATTTTTTTCCTAAATATACATATAATAAAAAATTATTTCCAAAATAAATTTTGCATTTGATGATAGTATTACGTTGTAATTTATTATTTACATCAATATAATGAATTTATAATGTTTAATTTTTATAAATGAATTATTTCTTATATTTATAAATTAGAATATTAAAATAACATATGGTATATCAATATAATACTAATGATACTATATAAATTTAGTGTATATAATGGTGTTGGTTTACATATTTTTTGGGTAATTAGGAACCGGTAACTCATCAATTAAGGAGACGATGAACGTAATGGTGTTAGATTATCATATTTGCATTTTAACATTTCTCGTTATGTGTGGATGTACCTTATTTTTAGTTCAAAAATCTTCAGAAAGAGTTGATCCCCGAACTTCTATATATTTCAAGTCTCCTCCCTCAATTTAGCTTCCAGATCCGCCCCTGACTACGGGTACTAAGTATAGTATTGTATTCCAGCTCTAAATTATGTGGATGCATAGGACCGTAGTGAGACGTATATTATTAGAAAGAGAACTGCTATATTGTTGTATGTTTATTTCATTTATATATATATATATATATATATATATATATATATATCATATATGATATGATTTCGCTTATACTGTTTTGCATAGATTCCTTGTCATGGGAGAATTTTCGACTGACTGAGCTTCCGTAGCTCATTCGTCAATTTGTTGTGCGGGGGGATGGGCTAGGATATTTCCAAGAAAGATTGCGCGTAGATTACCGCTAAAATTTTCAGTTCAAGTATTGAACCAATTGTATAAGCGAGTCGAGATATTATTTTTTAATAAAAAAATTAGAAGTGTAAAATATACAGATATTAGTAAAGTTAAAATTGACGGGTTGTAAATATTCGGATTTTGTTAGGTTGTCTTGCAGGCTTAGGTTGTTGGACTTGAGTTTACGGCATGTCACGCTTTCAGTTTCGGTGGTGGAAATTCGAGGCGTGACACCACCCGTAAGAAATATCACAAGAAGTCCTAAATCGAAAAAATTCTTTCTCCATCTAAATCCCGCCAAGTCAATGATAGCATTGTTGACTGCAGTTACATTAATTTTGCGTCGGGTTTCTTTATCTTTTTTGTAAAGCTTGAGTAGAAAAAAAGGTAACTCCTTTTACATAATATTTTTTTTTTTCTTTGATAAGATTATTGTCAAAGGATCGGTAGATTTTCATATTCAGGTAACGAGATAGGTACAAAATAAAGGCAAACACTGAATACGAGTGATTGATGAAGCTCGTTACAAGATGTTGAAATCCTGTTTGTATGCATTTATCTCCTAGCTATTACATAAACTCTCCATCTTTTCGCCTGTAAAAAGCTTCATATTGAAATTCCAATGGAGTATCAAATTTGAATAAAACTTTGCATTTGAAGCTAAAGGGTTCACTTTCAAAGCTCTACACTAGATCAAAAACAATCTATTACTCCTTGGGATTTTTAATTCAGAACACATTTAATTATCTCGGAAGTTTTTTTTTTTTTTTTTTTAAATGTCGACTAGGCAAGTTTGATTTCACAATTTAAGTAAACGAATTTCAGGTTGGGCAGCTCCCTGAACCTTCGAGTCTTACAAGTTTGGGGACAAGAACTTCACGTCTCACTTGTTAAATTGCCAACTCAACCAACAGTCCGAACCGTTAGGAGAAGGCATTCTATTAATGAGATTTTATATCTCCAACACGCCCCCTCACGTGCAAGCTCTCAAGAAGCACGTGCAAATTTTTAAATGGGTGGCGTTGGAGAGACTCGAACCCGGGACCACGGTCTACCGTGGAGCTCTGATACCATGTTAAATTGCCATAGCAGAACTGGAAGCTATATATGTTAAACACTGCAGGCTATGAGACTTCCAAAGCATCTGTGTAAAAGTGTTCGGAAATGCAAAATTACTTTAGGTCCCTACATTATTATGATAGTAATCTATATTATCGAATTAGTTGCACTATAGGTCCCTACATTATGCAAAAATTGCACTATAGCCTACACAATAGACGCGCACAATGAATACGACTAAATGAAGTTGTTGAATACGTTGTTCATTACATAATAAAAGCAAAGCAAACACTATGAAATATTAAACAGATGCTTGGTGTGAAGGAATCAAATACAATAATTTCTCCATAAACATACTCTTTCACATTCATCTACCTAAGTATCTATTAGTAATATCATCTTCATAATAATTGATGAATGACTTAAGTATTTCGAGTTCATCTTCATAATTTTGGTTGTAATTTAATCGGCTGATCCATAGTTGTATCAATTCTTAAACCAGTAGTAAATGGAACCAGCCCATTTTCATTACTAGAGTCTGTAAATGCACAAGAAGGCAATTTAGTATCTAATATATTTAACAGATTAAACGAAAGATTTAAAAACAGATTATTATATATGTACCTGACATTCCAGTAATTGGATTCAGATCTCTTTCAAGTATAATGCAATATCATAAATATATTGTAGTTCATGGGAAGATAATTGTGAGGAATTATAGGGATTCGGTTGAAGATAAGGCCACATTTGATTCGGGAAAGGCTTTTGGCTCAACTCAAAGAGTCGTTGGTCGGATTGGAGGAGGCTTTCGTAGTTTTTATCAAGGCTACCCCGTGGAAATTGCACCACGTGTGTCCTGAAATATAATAATAGAATACAATTAAACCAAATTAATTATTAAAGAGAATTAACGAAAAAGATTAAGAAGTAATAAATTACCTCCAAGTTGAAGCTTGACCTCCAGTAAAATCAGATGTGCCTTCCCATAGAGTATGTTTTCCCGGTTGAGGATCAATTTCAACCTGAAATGAAGGCACTCGATCAAGCGCGATTGTTAAAACTGTAGACCCATTATCAAGAATCTTTGATCTAATCTCTGAAATATCTGACCACCGAAATTCAATTTTTTTCTTCAATCTTTCTCCAGGTCCATCATCAAGAATTTCCCAAACTAATCGTTTTCTCGCGAAGTATATTTTTGCGGTCAAGTCATATGCGTATGTAGACATTTTCTGCATATAATATAAACGATTATGTTATAAAAGAAATATTATATTTAGGGCTGGAGTAAAAAATTAGTATAAGAATTTTACCTGCCACTGACCAATTTGTAAACTAGTTATCGGAAATTTTGAAGCCTTGGGTTTCTTATTCTCATCAGATTTTGAACCGTTTCTTTGTCTTTCTTGTGCAAATCTCAGTTGCTGCATTTCGTTACCTAAAGAGGGAGTCCTCGCTAACGTTAAACCAAGAGGGGTATTTGGTTGTTGACGATGAATGTTAATTTCATTTTCCTGTAAAATTTAAATCGAAAAAGGTAACAATGAGAATCGCTAAAAGAATAATGAGTTATAATGACGCGTTTTGTGGTTTTAAAAGATGATTTTAAGTCGTGATATCAAAAACAAATTAATATAATGCGCGCTAAATTTACTGAAACTAAAGCATTTAGAGTAAATTTATTGACAACGTAAAATAACAAAACAATCAGGAATGAAAATAGAGTCAAAGCTATCAAAGGATCACATGCAACTGAAAATAATGAATCATGCATCAAGATTATCAAGAACAAATGTATAATCTCTTTGAAATCTGCAATCAAACAAAATTCAGTTGAGTCATCCCCAATAGAAGGCCGATTATTAAAAGATTTGTTTGGGTTCGCGAGCAAAAAGAAAATGAAAAGAGTAGAAGAAAAAACCTGTTGATGTAGACTAATTCTCTCGGAACGATTCTCTGAATTCATAGCTGATCCGCCATTGTCATTTGAAGACATGGTTCTTTTCTTCTTTTTTTTTTTTCTTTTTCTCAGCAGCTTATTAATAGGGATATTGTCACTTATGAACTACTTCTTAATGTCTTTTATACTGGAATCATGGCTACGGATAGGGCTTGGCAAGTGGGAAAAGTACTCTGAAGGAGATATAAATAAGATCAATCATAATTAGTAAGTCGTTGTTTCTCTCTATGTGGGCAGAAATTTTAGTGCGCCAATATGTTATAGTAAACTTATAAATTTATTTACTTCTGCCTTTTTTTCTTTGCTTACTAAAATAAAATAGTACACTGTGGTAATATATTTCAATTTAAAAAATTATTTGATTGACTTAAGAGTAGAATAAAAAAAAGTTTATCCTTCGGTTACCTTCGATTTATCTTTATTGGTTAATATTAGTTAAACTTTTTGGGTGATTGACACCTAAGGTTTTGGAGACTAGTTTTTTGGCCTAAAGAAACTAGTGGAAATCTTACTTCTCTAAAAAGACCTTAAAAGTGACCAAATACTAAAATACCCTTACTAACACTAAAGACAAAAGATTATGTCATTGTTTATCTCTCTCTCCACTACTAGACTTATCTTCGACCTCCGACCTCCGACCACCGACCTCCAGTCACCGGAGAAAATACAGAGTTTGAAAAAATGATGAGTTTTCTACATAAATTGATGAGTTTCTAGCAAAAATTGATTAGTTTACTATAAGAAAAGCAGAGTATTCGGTAAAAAGGCTGAGTATTATTAAAAAACGATGAGTATCACTTTTACAACCCATTTATTACAAAATGGAACAAAAAAACTAATTTACAACAGCTATTAAAACAAAGGGAAAAGAAAAAAGCTTAAACTTAAGCAATTTTCAACAAAAAAAAAGTTAAAAACTACCTATGTTGACCAGATCTAGTCAAACTACACGTCTAAGCATTCCAAAAAAAAACTGGAGCTCGTCTTCTACGTGAAGCTCGTCCGCATGAAGCAAGCAAACATACCGGAGTTCATGAGATTGCAGTAGTTCGAAGCTCAGGTCGTTTCTCACGTCGGCAGTGCAGCAGATCTCACGTCGGCGTACATGGCTACACGGTGTGAAGCCTTGCTGGAGCTCAAAACTTAGATCTAGAACGACGGAGGCGCGCTGAGCTCTTGGTGGTTCGGCTCGAAGCTCTTGGTGGTTGGTGATGGCTCGAAGCTCTTGGTGGTTCGTGATGGCTCGAAGCTCTTGGTGGTTCGTGATGGCTCGAAGCTTTGTGCGCACAGGAGCTTCATGGAGATGTTGGCTCTAGTGGCTGGATCTACTCCGGCAAGGCATACCTTCACAGAGGTCAACTCGAGCAACTCCTCACCTTCGAATCTCCATGGAAAATGTCCATGGCTCGACCTCAAGCTACAGATCATAACTGGACTCGTTTTGAGTTTCGATCCAGATCTTAACTTTGCGCTCGATCTATTGCGAACAGCAGAAAAGGTTCCATGGCAGTGAAGCCTAACGTGCGTCGGAGTTCAAGGTAGCGGCTGTTTGCTTTCTCCAGCAGCTAGGAATGAGGACAACAGCTCGGAAATCACGCTTGGCTTGGTTGGAAAACAGCAGCTCTAGGACAGAATCTAGATCTGGAAGGAGATGGCGGAGTCGTCGCCGCCGGTGGTGATGATTCAAGAAAAAACGGAGCAGTGTAGGCGGCGCCCATGGCAGCTCGCCGGAAATGTGAGGAGGGAGAGAGGTGATGACTCGGCCGGTTTTAGGAGAGAAACAGGAGAGCAGTTTTAGGTTTAGGGTTAGGAGAGAGAAATAATAAACAAATGCTGATTAGAAATTAGTATATATAAGAAAAATAAAACAAAAAGGGGTGAATAAGTAATTAGGTTTTTGAATTGTAGTGTAAAATCTAATAAGAGGTCTTTAGTGAGAAGAGCAAAAAGATGGGGTTGGGTTAGGAATAGGGCGTGGATGTTTAAGACCCTTTTGATCAAAATCTCAAACTTTTTTAAACACATGAAAAAGTATAAAAAAATGACATAGTATGAAAAAGCTTATATCATTTAACTTCTCAAGATGAAAATTACAATTTTGACATTACAAACCAAAAAGTCGTAAATCGAATAGTTCAAAATAAATTACAAACCAAAGTACAGTCTTAATACATTACATAATTTTAATAAAATTTTAAATTTTGTTTTAACTTCAAAAGCAATCTAAAGTCTAGGTAGATTCAGGACTTGGTAGTCGTCTCAGGCTCTTGTTAATCTATTCAACCCTATATATTTATGTTGGCACTCAAAGTATGTTTTTTTTTATTACAGAGAAGGTCCAAGAAACATTGGGCAATAACCCAAACTATAAAAAATTATTCGATTACATCATTGATCAATTCAGGGTTCTAGACAATTCGCGGCGTCCTCCACCCCATTTGATCCTTTGTTATGAAGCTCCAAATCCCATCTGAGGGATCTTCAAGTAATGTATAGTCATAATTACCATTCAAACCTGCTCGCGCCAATTAATCAGCACGTGAATTGGCTTCCCCTATAAATGCTCTTCAACATAAACCCTAGATTTCTCGCCAAGAACAAACGTATATATTGAATCCACTACGCTCCAGGTCCTTTCCCAATATCCACTCTCTGTACTGCATCCATAGCTTCCCTAGAGTCCATCTCTATTTCAACCTCTCATGCTCCTATACAATCTGCTAAACGAAGACCCCCATATAATGCAATCAACTCAACTATTACCGGAACATCATGATGAATATTCATACTAAAACCTGTTATCCATTCACCATTGATATCCCGAATAATACCACCCCATCCACCTTCCTTACGCCACACATTGCAACTACCATACGTGTTCAATTTTAATCCATTTCTAGGCTTTGTCCAACCTACCATTGACACTCCGGACTTGTGTTTACATACCATGCCCGGCAATTTCCCCCAAGCTCTACTGTATTTAGTCGCAAGGAATTTAGCTTTTCTAAATATTAAAACCAGCAGGAAATGTACCACCATTAAATACCACTTGATTACGCTCCTTCCCTATAATATCAACTAGACCCCAAAGAAGACACTCCATGGAACCCCCCGCAAATAATTTATTATTTGCCAATTGCTTGAAACACCAAATCCTTCCCTCTGCCCAGCTGGTTTCGTCGTTTTCCCACTCTGATCACCCTACTAAGATCACATCAGGTCTTGACCTCTGTACCTGACGTAGCTGTACTTAGGGCTGAGCATGACTTTGGGTTTGGGTAATTGGGATAGAAAAGGGGGATAAAAAAAGGGGATATTGGGTATTTTTAACATTGGCCCAATGTTAACTTGGGCCTACCATTTGAAAAACTGGACCCGCCCAAATACCACCGGGCCTTTCTTTGGACACTTAACACTTTGGACCCGTCCAACCCGACACCGTTCATCAATAAAATATATATATATATATATATATAACGTGAAATATCCGAAACCATTTCATTTCCTTCCATTCTCAGCTTCTCTCGTACGCTACTTTATCTATCTCTTCTTCTGAAACACGAAAAAGGCGAACCCTAAGCCATCAAATCTCTATCTTCTCTGCCGATTACTGTATGCTAGTTGCATATATCTTGTACTATATTATTATTATTCTTCTCTACTCTGCCGATTAGTACCCTAACCCTGGGTCAACATTTAATGAAGCCGCGTTTGGTTGTTGGGTTCGAGAGCTTTCATTTAATGTGGCCTAAAAAACCCCTCTTTGAGGTCTGATGTAGCCGTTGTTGAAAGTTTCAATAACGTGTTGCCTTATTCTCGTTTGATTAGCCATGGGTTTTTGGCTATATATTGGGGCTTTTCAAGATCGAGCAAAGCCACACCATTTCAAAGGTATTTCTAATTTCTCTTCTCAATCTATTTCTATTTCATTTTTTGTTAATTATTTTCACTGTATTAATTTGTTTCAATTTTTTTGTCACAGATACGAATCACTTTAGGTAAGAATTTAATCAATTTCATAGTGTTTGTATTTTCTATAAGTGTTCTTGTGTTGTTAATTAATTTTTTGGTTTTGTTTTTGTTCACAGGCTATACGCATTTTATTTTCTAAAGCCTTCTTAAGTTTCTCAGGTGGGTAATTTAATTTCTTTCTGATTTAACTAATTTCTTTCTTTTTATTGCCTTCTGATGTAACTAATTTCTTGTTTTTTATTGCAGATTGTTCTTTAACATGGTTGAAATAGAACCTATTGCCATTGATGTGGATGATACTAATCAACCCACTGAAGGTACTCAACCCCCACCTCTTTCTCAGGAAAATACCAGTGTTCCCCCTAGTAAAAAAAAGAAAAAATGTGACCTCGGCTAATTGTTGGGATCATTTTCATAAAATTAAGGTAAATGGCCTTAGGTATGGTGTTTGTAATTATTGTGATAAAAGATATGCTGCGAGTTCTGATAACCCTGGGGCTAATAACCAAAACAAACACATGAACCCTTTACGTGCTAATCGTTGTCCAAAATATCCTTTTAACATTGTTGAAACTGGGCAGTCTACTTTAGGTTTTTCACCCAAAGGGGATGGGGTTATTGAATCTTATGTTTTTACACAAGAAACTGCTAGAAATGCCCTAGCTAAGATGGTAATATTAGATGAAATGTCATTTCGTGTTGTTGAAGGTGTCGGTTTTAAAAAATTCTGTTATCGTATGCAACCACTTTTTAAAATCCCATCTAGATGGAATGTTGCACGAGACATTGCAAAAAAATTTACTCAACAAAAAACACTTTTGAAAACTCGCTTGAGGGGGAAAATAATAAATCTTACCACTGATACTTGGACATCTATTCAAAATTTAAACTATATGGTTGTTACTGCACATTTTATTGACAATAATTGGGTTTTAAGAAAACGTATAATTAGTTTTTCTATGATTGAGGATCATAAGGGGGAAACTGTGGGTTTAAAAATTCAGTCGGTTTTACAAGATTGGGGGATTGATAAAATTCAAACAATTAATGTCGATAATGCGAGTTCTAATAATATAGCAGTGGATTATATAATCAATAAATCATTGCTTCCCAAACCACCCATTATATGCCAAAACAAATACTTGCACATTAGGTGTTGTTGCCATATTCTAAACCTTATAGTCAAATCTGGTTTGAAAACTATTCGTTCTGCCATTGTACGAATTAGAGATGTAGTACGTTATGTTAGATCATCCCCTAGCCGGTTTTTATGCTTCAAACGTTATGTTTCTCTAGCTAACATCTCTGCTACGAGTGTTGTTTGTCTTGATGTTTATACTAAGTGGAACTCAACTTATCTTATGCTAGATGGAGCCGAAAAATATGAGAAATCCTTCAACGAAATGTTCAAAGAAAATAAAATGTTCACCGAGTATATAGAGGGTTTAGGTCATGGATTACCTACTGATATTGATTGGGATAATGCTCGTTTCTTGGTAACATATCTTAAACTATTTTATGACGCTACTTTATGCTTCTCTGGTACAAAGTATATAACTTCAAATTTGTACTTTGATGAGATACTTATTTTGTATCGAGGAATGTATAATCTTGGCCCGGGGAATAACACGATTTTAGATTTAATGGCTTCGAAAATGAAGGAAAAATTTAACAAGTATTGGGGTGTAAATGCTCAGATGAATATCTTACTCTACATAGCGGCTATACTTGACCCGAGAAAGAAGTTTGCTTATGTCAGATATTGGTTAGAATTTATGCATGGTACTATTCAAGTCAACCCCTTAATTGAGGAAATTAGTCATGGATTAAAATCAGTGTTTGAGAGTTATTTTGCTATAGCAAATCCAATAGTTGTGCGCACTGAACCAGCTGCTGCATCAGAATCACCATCTTCCGCAACTAGCGATTCCCGAAAATTCTTTAGAGATCAATTCAAATTATTTCATGATTCAACACAAACTAAAAGTGGGAATACTGAGCTTGACAAATACCTTTTGGAAGCTATTGAAGGCGATGATAATGAGCATTTTGATGCCCTGGTCTGGTGGAGAGGAAATTCTCAATGTTTTCCTGTTTTATCTTTAATGTCCCGTAACATATTATCTGTTCCTATTTCTACTGTCGCATCTGAGTCATCGTTTAGTACTGGTGGAAGAGTTCTTGATAGTTTCAGGAGCTCTTTACACCCAAACACTGTGGAGGCACTAATATGTACACAAAACTGGTGCGTGAGTCATTATCGGTGGAAGCCGCCATGGATAGAGTAGAAGAACTTGAGGCTGAATTTGGTAATTTGAACCCTCTTTACTTCATTCAAACTTAGTATATTTCAATATACTAACATTCTGACTTGTGTATTTTAGGTGCATTTGACATTACACCACCTGAAAATGTTAGATAAAATAGAAGTAGCAAATTATTTTGGGTAAGCTAAACCCTTACCTTATTATCATTGTGGTTTACATAAACATGTATTGGTAGCCGCCTTTTGTAGTGAGATGCCTACGTGTTTAAAACACAATAAGGTGATGAGGTATAGTTGGTTTTCCGGGAATACCGTTCTATTTTCCAACTATATCTGAGGCCGATGAAAGTGATTAAAACACGAGGCCTATGATGATCTACATTGAGTATAAGCTATTACATTGCAGCCTATGATGACACGGTTTTGAGGCTTAAGGTTTAAAGCCTTAATATATTATGAACAACTAACTGAAATTGATTGGGAATTGTTTTAGTAACAAGAAAATGGAATTCAATCAAGGAATTTGGAAGAGTTGAAGCTTTTGATTATGTTGCAATATTTTGGAGGATTATTAGACTGTGTTTTAATATTTTGAATGAAATTGATTTAGTTGTAATATTTTGGAACACTGCAATTTAATTGTAACATCTATTTTGTGAATTTGAGTAATTTATGGGAGTAATTTGCAATTTGTAGTAGTTAACTTGTGAGTCATGTGTGATTTAAGCCTATGATGACACTGTTCAGAGGCTACCTTATGTTCAACTAACTGATATTGATTGGGAATTGTTTAAGTAACAGGAAAATGGAATTTAATCAAGGAATTCGGAAGAAGAGTTGAAGCTTTTGATTATGCTGCAATATTTTGGAACACTGCAATTTAGTTGTAACATCTATTTTGTGAATTTGAGTAATTTATGGGAGTAATTTGCAATTTGTAATAGTTAACTTGTGAATCATGTGTGATTTAAGTAATTTAAGGAAGAAATTTGCAATTTTTATTAATTTTTTAGCTTTATATTACAATTATTTGCTAATTACAGGTTTAATTACCAAAGGGTAAACCCGGGTAAACCCGAGGGTAACCCGTGTTTGGGTAACCCGAGGGTAGGGTAAAATTTAACCCTACCCTTACCCTTGACCAAACCTAGACCCGGCTAATCTACCCTACCCTTACCCTAGACCCCAACCCGGGGTAAACCCGACCCGTGCTCACCCCTAGCTGTACTTGTCCAAAAGTCTGTTGCGAGCTGTTTTAACTACTGTCTAGGCCTTCTGCAGATCTTCCCTGGTGCACCATGCTAATTTACAAAGCACCATCTCCCCTAGCCTGCTGTAGTGCAGCTGTCGCGCCCAGCCTGTTCACTTCTTCCAGACCACTGATCCCATCAAAGCCCAACTCGTTTCCCTCCCCCCCCCCTTAAAATCATCTCACGCCTGATTATCACCCAAACCTCAAGAATCTTTGTACACTATCAAACAAGTGCAACGCCGTCTCAACTTCCATTCCACATATTGCACACAGACTAGATATCTCAACCCCCTTTTAACCAAATTTTCCCGTGCCGCTACCCGTTCTTTCATTGCCCGCTACATGAAAACATGTGTTTTTTTGGACATTTTAGTCTCCATATAGCATCCCAAATACCTTCCCTAACCCCCTCGCTAGCTGAGTCCTCCCGACGAGCCGATTTTACCAAATAATTACCATGAAGTTCTAACAGCCAAGACAGGATATCACAACCATCCCCTCCCACCAATCTAGTACTGGTAAATTCCAGAAGTGTAGATGGAGAATAAAGATGTTGAAATTTCTCCCAATACCAAGCTCCATCCGGTCGCACATACTCATAAACACTCTTTATAACTTCCTCATCATCAACATCCCCTATGACCTGATCAATAATAGGGGAGAAACCTATCCACCAATTCAACCAAAAGGACATATCTCTTCCATTCCTTACGAGCCATCAGGATCCCCGTCTCAAAACAACAATACCTTCTGTGATAGCCCTACACATCCGTGAATCATTCTGTTTAACAACATACTGAAGTGGTACCTTCTTGAAATACTTCTGTCTCATAAATATCACCTACAAACTAGTTTTATCATGAATCAATTTCCATCCCAGCTTACCCAATAATGCCATGTTCATGTCCTCTGCAAAACAGAACCCACGCCCACCCAATTTCTTAGGTTTGCACAACTCCTTCCACGCCACCCAATTAATACGCTTTAGGTCATCCGATACACCCTAAATAAATTCCCTCCTAATTCTATCTATCTCCTCACAAACATACACCAGCAAATTTTCCACTTACATTATATACATTGGGCCGCACTAAACACACTGACTGAGCTAACGTTATACGACCCACAAGTGATAGAGTGTTACCTTTCCATTTAGCTAGTTTTCCAATCAAAACATTAATGAGCTCACCGAAAAACCCTCGCGGCCTTCGTCCAGATAAGATATGAACACCCAAATATTTACCAATCCCTTCGCTTCTTTGATATTCACTCCTCAATGCAATGCTGGAAGCCAAGTCTTCATCCACGTTTTGCGAAAAATAATTTATAGACTTCTCTTTGCTGATTGTCTGACCCGCATCTCGACAAAACACCTCCAATGTTTCCTATAACAACACAAAATTATCAATGGAATCTTCCGCAAATAAAACCAAATCATCAGCAAAAAATATATGAAAGATAGGAGTACCCCCTGGATTAAGTCGAATGGGTTGCCATGATCCGTCCTCTACGTGCTCCTAGATTAGTAACGAAACATATGATGAATAAATAAGGCGATATACGATCTCCCTGACGATACCACTCCTTGGTTTAATCGGGGGTAACGGGGAGCCTCTCCAAAGTACGCTTAACTCATTATCCTCTAACCCTAAAACAATTACCGAAATCCATATACCAGACACTCCAAGAAGTTCCAAAGATTGCTTAATAAAACCCCAACGAATCTTATTGTACGCCTTAGCAATGTCTACCTTAACTACCATATAGCTCTTCTTTCCTTTCGCATGGCGCATAACAAAATCCACCTCACTAACCAGCACGATATTATCAATAGTAGATCTGTGGGGAAAAAAGCTGCTCTGGTAGGGATCAATAAATCCTGCTAACATAGGTCTCATCATATTAACCAATACCTTCGTACAAAAGGTATTTAAGTACATACAATATATTAAGTTCAGAAGTTATTTAAATTGTTTAAGACTCAGAGTTCTCAGATTCATCATAATCCCAAAAGTTCTACTGTTTCAGGGACTGTTTCGCAAAATTTAGTAGATTGATTTGCAGAGGTTAAAGGACTAAAATTCAAAGTGTTGTAGTTTTATAATTTTAAGGACAAATATCCAAACCCCCCAAAAGTGTTACTTCTTTTCTATAACATCATATGCCTTAAGTTAAACATCATTCGCCTCAAGAGGGGTTTATATTACAAAAGGAGAATCCCATAAAACCATCTCAATAATATATAAGTGTTCTGAACAAGGAGACAACTACTGTTGGATACCAAAAACCTTGTTATATAACATAAATTTGTTTTTGAATTGCTTACCGGGATTTCTTGGTCTTTTCCTTTATAATTCATAAAATAGTTTGGGTCGAGCTTATTGGATTCATGTCAAGAGTCCCTGGTGGTCCTTTGTGTGTTCTAAAAATAAATGCAAAAGATAATCGAACCACAACCGCAAGTGTACGGTTGTCCCAAGTAGTAATAACTGATAAATCAGATTCGTTCCAAGGACGGATGGTTGATCACAATGTTTAGCAAGTAGTGATTGATGCACTTATGAAAAATAAAAGATAATAAAATATTTGTTTTGGTTTTGTTTATTAATACTAATGAATAAAAGACAAATAATTAAATGCAAGTAGAAACTAAGACGCAAGTAAAATAAGTGAAAACGCAATATGAGATGTAGTACTTGAGAACGCAAGGATCCTCCTAATTTTACTTTCTAACTTATGTTGTTTAAGGGTTAAATCAGTCAATTACAATGGTCGGGATTCTAATATCCTTATACCCCCGTCAGGGTGGACTATAAGGCGATCCTAAAGTGTCACTAGTCCCGTCAGGGTAAATATGATCCACCGTTGGATGATTAAGATTTATTACCACATTGGCCCTAGGATTAACTAAGTTCGTCAAAATCAATAGTTTTTATCCTAGATTGAACAATTATTTCTGTACCTAAACCCCCCGTCAGGATGATCCACACGCCACATATGTGGAATAGCTTAGATACTAATACCTAATTTTAGTTCGCGACTCTAAAATCAGTAAACATTCACAAATTGTCGAAAAGAGTAAAAGCCCTAATTTAATTTAATTCAATAAAAACCCAAATTCAACATTCGTTATAATAATAAAATCAAGATTCACCCATTGTTTTGTTCTCAAGCACTAATGGAAATTTAGCTCATATTAAAATTAAAAACAAAATTAAAAGAATTGGAATTCATATTGTTTACAAAATTAAAATAAAAGAAAAACCTAATTTTCGGAATAAGAATGACTACGAACGGAGCTATAGACCCACTCCAGCTCTGGTAGCTTCTCCTTTCTTCCTGCTGTAGCTTCTCTGGTGTTTTTAATCTTGTTGAAAGTGAATTGTGTTGACACTCTCTTCTAAGGATGAGAAGATTTGAAGAACAAATTGAGAGGTGAGAAATACTGAGGTCAAAATCTCCTTTTATAAGGTTAAAAACGGATTAGGGCTTGGACCTAATAATAAAACACTAATTAAATGTCCAAGCCCAATTTCTAAGCCCAAAATCCCGTAACTGCTGATACACCTTCACTAAAACGGCTTTTCCCGATGCGTTACAACTCCGATTGACCTCATTCCAGTTGCTAAAGTTCCGTAACTTGATAAGGAATGATTTCTCTTCAAAGGTCAACAGCTAAATCATCGCTTAAGCACCTCGAAATCAGCAATCTATGGCCTGGAAAATGGATTTTCAGCTCTAAAAATAATATCTTCGGGATTTATCTTCGAGTTTTGACTCTATCTCTTGATCTTTGACTTTCTCCTCGGATTCCTCTTCTAGCTAACATCTAAAACCTGTAAAATCTTCACTAAAAATACCAATATCACGCGCAAAAGCTTAATAAATCAAAAATGCTAGAAATAAAAGAGGAAAATCATATTATTGCATATTTAGTCCAAAAGTCTATCAAATTGATTAAATAAACACCAAAAATGATGTCTCCTAAGGGTCGAAAATAAGAACATTTAAGGAGACATCAAGACCCCCAACTCAAACCTTTGTCGTCCCGACAAAGCAAAACTCAATAAAACAAGGGGAATGAAGTAAACGCAAGAACAAATAGAAGCTAGCAAATACACCTAAAGCAATTCTTAAGATAAATCTCATATAGCAAAACTTTAAGAACTAACATATACATACACTAATCATGCAACATCAAACATAAATAATCTCAATCATAAAATTAAAGTCGCAATGCTTGAAGGTTACACTTGTACTCATCTCTGTATGATGGCTATAGGGTGGTCATTAATCCTAACTCGCTTTGAACGCTCCACCTAGTGTATTCCCTATCAACAGAATAATAAATTCACTATGCACTTAGGAATCACGAGGTCTTTACGGTTATAATATTGGCTTAAGGACGGGTGTGGATGTATATTTGGTAAATTTGAAGTGAGCTTTTGGCTCTCTCCTCACTTACCATCAACAGTGTCCTCGAGCTTGAGTTAACGCTCAACAAGATGTTCTCACTTACCCATATACGCAATAATTTAGCGTCCCATGTCTACCCACTATAAACAAGATGATTTTCAGAAATTTCCACTTTGCCGGATGTTTTATTTATTCATATTTTTCTTTTTCTTTTTTTTGTACAAGATACCCATGACTATCGTTTTGATGTGAAAAGTCATGTCTCTTATATTTTTTTTTTTCTTTCTTTTTTTTTTCTCTTTTTTTTTTCTTTTTCTTTTTCAACTTTCGGCAAAGGGTTACAAATAATATATCATCTTCATTTTTGTGCCTCAATACAAACACATATAATCCCTTCCCAATGTAAATTCCCCAAATGTGGTCCCACCACCCCAAACTCAAGCTCGAGACAAGTCTCAGGGTTGTGATTCAAGTGCGGGTCATTTGGTCATGCCTAATAATCTAAAGGATAATGGGCTTATATCGTGGCTACAAAAGAAAAGGCTTAAGGCTCAAACTTGGGCTAAGACGGATAAAATTAATATATAAAGGATAGCAAGCTAAAAGGCTTCAAATGGCTAACAAAGAACTGCCCCTATCATTTTCCTAAGTACATAGCTTGTCTTTAGTTCATATCTAGGTGGGTTCTCTACTAATTAAGATTTCACGTTCTACACACCAAACATATTCCTTAAGTACAAGCTTACTTCATTTGCATTGTTCATTAATTTTTCCTATCAATTACCTATGTTCGCATGCAATTGTAAGTGCGTTTTATATCAATCCATAAAGTCCACTATTTACTATCATTGATTCATCAAAAGTATGCTTAAAGGGACATTTAAAATCTTCTACAGTCAAACGCAACTCCGAAAATTATTTTATTGAAAGCAAATAAAGCAAATAACACATAAAAACTGGGATGAGGCAACGAACCCCACCCCAAACTCAAAAATGAGTCGTGTCCCCACGACTCGAAAAGACTCAAAGCAATAAAATAATATACACTAAATGAGAGGGATTAGAAAACGTATCTGAACCAGCGCGAGGCTGGTTGTCGGTGTTGCGTCCATGAACTTTATCTCGCGTCTAGACATCGGAAGTTATGCATTGAACAAATAAAGTTCAGCTCGTTTGTAACGTTTCCCAAAATATCAATCATCGCATCCCGATTCTCTTCCAACACCTTGATTTTCGATTCCAACCCATCATCGGATCATTTGCCTCCTCACTTTCAGGTTCCTCAATCACTTCCCTCTTCTTAGGATTAGCCTTAATTTGAACCTCTTCAGTCTTGTGTTTGAAACGTGAAATAGGAATCTCAATAGCTTGTTCTTGAGTAGCACCAAAAGTGCTTCTGTTTCTTGGAGAATTCCTTCGATAAGTACACATGAAAACGGTTCTGATAAGCATCTCTTTCCACCCCAAACTCAAAACTTCAAATAGTGAGAAGCTAAGGCTTAGAACTTTGATGTTTTGAGGCTTAAGACTTGAAGATTATGGTGGAATATGGGATGGGTAAAGGCTAATTGATGCGGGGGAAGAGGGAATTGGATTTAATTTGAAGCTTGAATGAAGAACAATTGGAGAAAAGTGGGACTTTAATCATATTTTTTCGGATGGGAGATGAGTTGATTGCATGTTGTTGTGGTGAAAGAGAGCAAGATTTGATGATTATGTGGTTGTAGATGATGATGTTCAGGAAATTTTGGGTTTTGGGAGTGTTTTTGGAGGCTGGGTTGAAGAAAAAGGTAAAAATCTAGGGCTAAAAAGCTTCAAACGGCCCTGTCACAGATGAAACCGGGTACCCGCATTTGAAAATGCGGGGCCCCAGTTTCGCGTCGCTGTGTCGACGCGAAAAATAATTTTTTTTTTTTTTTTTTTTTTTTTTACCTCAAAACGCGGGACCCAAAACGCGGGGTCAGAGAATTGCCCTTCGAAACCGGGTGCCCGCATTTGCAAATGCGGGTACCCGCATTCTCGTCGATGGCGCGAGCCAAGACGCACCAAAACGCGACCTCCCAAAACGCGGGGTCAGAGAAATTGGAAAGTTACAGCTCCGAAACCGGGTACCTGCATTTGCAAATGCGGGGCCCCGGTTTGCGTCGATGGCGCGAATCCAAAACGCAGCAAAACGCAGCAAAACGCGGGAAAACGCGGGACCCAAGACGCAGGGTCAGAATGTAGAATTTTTAGCTTTCGAAACCGGGTACCCGCATTTGCAAATGCGGGGACCCGGTTTGGCCCCTGGAACACCACAAATTTTCTCTTATTTTCGCCCTTTCGACCCCAAACTCATGACCTTTTTATCCCTGAAATCATCAAAAACAACTACCCTTCCTCATTTCTTAATAATAAACACTAAAATTACGAAAATCAAACTAATCTAAATTGCAAAAAATAAAAACTTAGACTAATATACAAGAAATTGGCTTTTGTTTAACGTCGTTAAGCTCGACGGGTTACCTCATTTATCAGTCATTCACATAACCTCCCCAGCAGTGAGTGAGGTTATCAATATTTGCAACTCGGAATTTACAACCCTTAGCTTTTATTCCAACTAACTTATCTGAGATTACCTTAGCAACCACGAATGGTCCTAGCCAAGAGTTCTTTGATTCACATGTCTTTGGAGGAGGTTTAGGCTTTTTCATAGCAACTTCTTCGCCTACTTTGAACTCCTTTTTCTTTCTTTCCTTCTTAGGTTCCTTTGGAGCCTTCGTGACACGTGTTTTCTCTTTCTTCTTCGCATGATTGAGTGGTGGATTTCTCTTAGGATTTGGAGGAACTTTGATCGGTGGTTTCTTTCTTAGTTCTTTTTCCTCCACCCCTAAGGTTTCCACAACACTAATTGGCTCTGTTCTTACCGGTTCTATTACATCTATACGAAAACATTCTTCCTTGGAATCCGGAAACTTCATAGGTCTAAATACATTAAACTTCATCTCCTCGTCTTGGATTCTCATAATCATTTCGCCATTTTCTACATCAATCAAGGTACGCCCCGTGGCTAGGAATGGTCTTCCCAAAATAATGGGGACATTCCTATCCGCGTCGTAATCAAGTATAATGAAATCAGCGGGAAAAATTAACGTACCTGCCTTAACGAGGACATCTTCGATTCGGCCTTCCGGATGTGCAAGAGATCGATCCGCCATTTGCAAGACCATAGAAGTGGGTCTTGATTCGATATTAAGCTTATCAAAGATCGATTTGGGCATAAGATTGATGCTTGCACCCAAATCACATAGTGCTTTACCTCTCCATTCATTACCAATAGATATCGGAATTGTAAAGCTCCCAGGATCAACTAACTTTGGAGGTAATTTACCTTGACAAATAGCACTACATTCTTCAGGAAGACCAATCATTTCATTATCAAAATATGGTCGTTTGTTGGTGAGGGCTCTTTTCAGAAACTTAGCATACTTGGGCACATCTCGAATAGCTTCTAACAACGGAATATTTATGCTAAGTCCTCTTACCTTGTTAAAGAATTTTTGATAATCAGCCATGTCACCCTTCTTTTGAACTCTCGATGGAAATGGTGGAGGAGGACGATTAATCATAGTATCATCTTTCTTCTTTAGAATCTCACTTGGCCTCACTATTTCTTCAACCTCACTATCTTTCTTATTCTCTTTCTCTTTCTATGTTTCACCCACTTCCTTTTCTTTTCTTGGGACTTCTTTCTCTTTCATAACGGGAAAAGGAGGTGGAGGAAGGTTCTTACCACTTCTGAGAGTAATAGCTTTACAGTCTTCGATTTGGATTGGATTCTCAGTATCGCTAGGGAGTTGCCCTTGTGGACGTTGATTCAGTTGTTTGTTAATTTGACTTAGCTGATTCTGGAACAACTTCATACTTGCTTCAACTGCGTTTTGACGTTCCATAGCTTGTGTCTGAAGAGCGATTAAACTTTCAACTGTTTTCTGAAGAGTAACTCCTTCTTGCGGATGGGCAGGTAAGGCCTTCTGATTCATTGTGTCATCATAATTGTCTTGAGGAGCTTGTCTCTGAACATAATTTTGATTCTGTCCTCCTTGGTAATTGTTGTGTGGTCTTGGATTGTAGTTGTTACCTTGGGGACGCGGTTGATACGCATAAGTAGGATTTGCTGCCCCATCAGGATTTGAGTATTGAAACCCCGGATGGTTTCTGTTAGGCTGATATCCATTACCACTTGAATTAAAGTTACCTCTATTGGACACAAACATCACGGATTCTTGATTATTTTGACAATTTTCCCAACTATGATCATTGACACCGCAATACTCACATCCATATACCTCTTGTGCAACCTTTACCTCACCTCTTTTATTCGAGAAACCTTCTTTCACAGCTAGAGTAAGCTGTTTCAATTGTTGCTCTATGGTATTCTGGATCTTATTCTCAAACGTAGCAAATTTCTCTTCCATGTCAACATTATTTACTCCCTTAACTGGTGTTCTTACTGAGCTCCACCCAACTTCATTCTTGACTGTTCTCTCTAAAATGATCTTGGCATGAGCGGGTTGAACTTGAAGAAAACCTGCACCACATAGCATATCCAATTTCTCTCTTGAAGTCCCATCAAGGCCTCTATAAAATATTTTTAATTGTTGTTGTTCTGAAAAGCCATGATTGGGGACTCTACGTAAGCACATCTGAAATCTTGTCCAACTCCTACCCAAAGTTTCATCATATTCTTGACGGAAATGCGTCAACTCTAATTCAGCATCTAACCTCATGTTACTTGGGTAATACCTGTCAAAGAAAGCAATCTCTAATTGGTCCCAATTAGTAATCTTCGTCGGATCTTGCGTATCGTGTCATTCACTTGCTCCATCAATAACAAAAAATTTAAACACAGCGTAGTACATCTGTTCTTTTGAAACTCCTTGTGTGATGTAAGAATCACATATCTGTTTGAATTTCTGTATCGCTCTAAGAGGATCTTCTCCAACTCTACCACGAAAATTTCCAAAGTTTTGGAATTGAGCTATCATACCCGGATCTGGACGAAACTTCGGAACATTTATATCTGGAGCACCTACTCCTATAGCAGGAGCACGGAATGGAACTTCTGGTGGACCATTAGTAAACCAAGGATCTTGATTCATCACGATTTGAGCTTGTCCGTTATTGTTCTGAATATTAACGTTCTCCATTTGGTGAATTACTTCTTCTACTTCTAAGGACTCTTGTTCTTTCCTTCTCTTGTTAGCAAGTCTGATTAATGATTCTGGATTATTAAGGATCGGAGGTGTTGGCTCTAGATCCTTAAAGAGTCTCCTTCGCATACACCAAACCTAAAAACCTGAGAAAACTAAACAAGCAAAAAGCGTAAAACTGATAAAAACAAAAATAAAAATAAATGCAACTATCACTAAAGGATAAACACCGTGGTCACACGCTACCGCCCCCGGCAGCGGCGCCAAAAACTTGGTGGTCCTTTGTGTGTTCTAAAAATAAATGCAAAAGATAATCGAACCACAACCGCAAGTGTACGGTTGTCCCAAGTAGTAATAACTGATAAATCAGATTCGTTCCAAGGACGGATGGTTGATCACAATGTTTAGCAAGTAGTGATTGATGCACTTATGAAAAATAAAAGATAATAAAATATTTGTTTTGGTTTTGTTTATTAATACTAATGAATAAAAGACAAATAATTAAATGCAAGTAGAAACTAAGACGCAAGTAAAATAAGTGAAAACGCAATATGAGATGTAGTACTTGAGAACGCAAGGATCCTCCTAATTTTACTTTCTAACTTATGTTGTTTAAGGGTTAAATCAGTCAATTACAATGGTCGGGATTCTAATATCCTTATACCCCCGTCAGGGTGGACTATAAGGCGATCCTAAAGTGTCACTAGTCCCGTCAGGGTAAATATGATCCACCGTTGGATGATTAAGATTTATTACCACATTGGCCCTAGGATTAACTAAGTTCGTCAAAATCAATAGTTTTTATCCTAGATTGAACAATTATTTCTGTACCTAAACCCCCCGTCAGGATGATCCACACACCACATATGTGGAATAGCTTAGATACTAATACCTAATTTTAGTTCGCGACTCTAAAATCAGTAAACATTCACAAATTGTCGAAAAGAGTAAAAGCCCTAATTTAATTTAATTCAATAAAAACCCAAATTCAACATTCGTTATAATAATAAAATCAAGATTCACCCATTGTTTTGTTCTCAAGCACTAATGGAAATTTAGCTCATATTAAAATTAAAAACAAAATTAAAAGAATTGGAATTCATATTGTTTACAAAATTAAAATAAAAGAAAAACCTAATTTTCGGAATAAGAATGACTACGAACGGAGCTATAGACCCACTCCAGCTCTGGTAGCTTCTCCTTTCTTCCTGCTGTAGCTTCTCTGGTGTTTTTAATCTTGTGGAAAGTGAATTGTGTTGACACTCTCTTCTAAGGATGAGAAGATTTGAAGAACAAATTGAGAGGTGAGAAATACTGAGGTCAAAATCTCCTTTTATAAGGTTAAAAACGGATTAGGGCTTGGACCTAATAATAAAACACTAATTAAATGTCCAAGCCCAATTTCTAAGCCCAAAATCCCGTAACTGCTGATACACCTTCACTAAAACGGCTTTTCCCGATGCGTTACAACTCCGATTGACCTCATTCCAGTTGCTAAAGTTCCGTAACTTGATAAGGAATGATTTCTCTTCAAAGGTCAACAGCTAAATCATCGCTTAAGCACCATGAAATAAGCAATCTATGGCCTGGAAAATGGATTTTCAGCTCTAAAAATAATATCTTCGGGATTTATCTTCGAGTTTTGACTCTATCTCTTGATCTTTGACTTTCTCCTCGGATTCCTCTTCTAGCTAACATCTAAAACCTGTAAAATCTTCACTAAAAATACCAATATCACGCGCAAAAGCTTAATAAATCAAAAATGCTAGAAATAAAAGAGGAAAATCATATTATTGCATATTTAGTCCAAAAGTCTATCAAATTGATTAAATAAACACCAAAAATGATGTCTCCTAAGGGTCGAAAATAAGAACATTTAAGGAGACATCAGTCCCTATCAGAAGTAGCAAGGGTTAGTGAATCGGTAATTAAGTAAAAAAATAAATTTAATATATATTTAAAGTAAAAATGTACCAAACTCGGACTTGATTTCCTCAACATAGTCCTTCGCAGCTCGTAATGAGATAGGGTAGAGTCATGCAGTCAATTCTGAGTGTACATAAGGGCCTTTACTGTATTCGGAATCAAAGAACTACGAAAAAATCTAGTACTCTACCCCCCGGTACTAAACGCTGATTCGGAGGCTACTGTGGAAACTAAAACTGCCAACACATTTCGAGCCATGAGGGACAAAATTGGGAATCATTGCGAATTAGCCTTCCGACATCCCAACAAATCAAATTTTGATTTCTCCCCATCAACAAGCACCTCAACCTCAATCTCCTTTAAAATATACTTATCTAGTTCAATTTTAACCCTACCACTTTGGGAAGCTTCGAGAAAAAATTTAGACTGATTTGCAATTTACGAGGATCATTTCAAGGAGAATGATATTTTATCAAGTAACTCCTGGGCCTCATAACCAAACATCTCATGTAAATAATACTCGATATGCAGAGTATTTTTTCTATGGTCTAAAATAACCGTGGTGAAAAGCAACTGATTCATATTCAACTTCAATCCCCCGTATTTGTCAAACTTCTTTTTCATACTTGCTACCATAGTATCCAAAACGTCACCATCCCCAAGCCCTATCATACAAATACCTTGATACAAATTTTATTTTATCAAAATTATAATTAGCAGTAATGAATAGGGAACCCAAAAACCTTAGAGTTGTGTCACTGAATAGTTTAAAGAATTTTACCAAGTTCCTAGCATTTATCCAATAAATCGAATCAGGAATACCCTTACCCAAATCATCTATATATGCCTTGAACATCGTATCATTCTTATATATTTCAGTGAACTCCTTCTCATACTTCTTGGCTCCATCGAGCATTAAATAAGTTGAAATTCCACCTGGTCACAACATCAAGACACACAATGTCCGTCGAAGAAATGTTACAAATTTAAAATATAGTGGTTAAATGACAAATATCGGCTAGGAGAGGCTCTAACATATCTAACAACGCCATGTATTTTACTAACTAATTAGTGTTCAACTTCTATTTCTTTTATCCTGTCTTTGATAATCAGATTTAAAATATGTGCACAACATATGATATGCAAGTAATTATGGTAACAAATGGTTGTTATGTGGTTAAGTGATGAATCATCGACTAAAAATTGAACTGATAAGCAATCTGAACTAGCATTAGCCACAATAAGCGTCAATACATATTCAATTTCCTAGTCAAGTAACACATCATCAATTTTTCCCATAGTTTATCCTTTGTGATCTTCTATCATTTAAAAGCTAAGTATAATTTTCCTGATTACCCAATCATTGTCAATGAAATGACCAGTTATACACATATAAGTAAGATTCTGACTAAAGTTTGTATATCGGTGGTCAACTAGATTCTTTTACCTTTTAAAAGAGATTTTAAATAGGATTTTTGTTCACTATGTATCTTCATCACATCCCTAGCCACATTGCATCTAAAGGGAACTTCTAATAAGGGTTGTAAAGCATATCAAAAGTTCTTAAACCCCATTACATATACAATTCTAAAAGTATGCTCATCAACAATTAGTAATTCAACTAAGGTTTCCTAGCAGCTTCCATTGAAAACACATAAGTGGCTAAACCACCACCCTCGCCATTTAGATTAATAGGTTTAAAACCTAGCTAAGACTGACCGGAAACTGGGGTGTTAAAAGGAAAAACTGGACAACTTTTAAGTTCCATGTGTTTTTTCATGTTTCTAGTGCCACGATTGGTTGTAGAAGCGGCATACTCAATACCATAGTAGTTACATTTTCCATATCTCTTTCTCTCTTTATATATTACACTAAAATGCTTGAGTTTTTTTGGGGCAGGGCATTAGGATAGTGGTAACACTTTGGGGCTGAGAAATGGGAGGAGGTGAGTACCTTGTGTGGTATTATAAACATCAATAACTATGTGTTCTATCACATTTTATAACTACAAAAAGTAACAAAATAAGTTTCGTGTTAAAAATTAACTATATTAGAATGTTATAGTATTGTGTAACACCAAACTAATCAAATCATAAATTTTACACGTCTATTTAAGCTATTTTCGAAACTAAAGTGGATTTTAATGCAAAATATAAGGACTTAAGTGTAAATTAGTAATATTATATGAACTAATGTTACATATACAGACATACTTATGTTTTTTTACACAAAACATAACAAAATACATTTGTATTACTTAATTCATCCATTTTTTAAATAGATTATAATTAAAAGAACAATAGAATATTGTTTTTTACACCAAAATGCAAAAAATAGATTTTTTTAACAGTCTATGTAACCTATGTTCGAAACTAAAAGGGACTAAAATGCAAATTAATACAAAAAATTTGACAAATAATGAAATTTTAGAACAAACCATGAAATATTACAATTACTTTATTAACCTATTTTTAAATAGATTATTATTAAAAGAACAATAAAAATAGAATACTGATTTATTGATTTTCACACCGAAATGCACAAAATAGATTTTTTACACATCTATTGAAACTAAAAGGGTTGAAAATGCAAATTATTAATAAAAAATGAACAAACAATGATATTATAGAACAACCCATGAAAAATTAACATACACATTACAAATTTAGTACAATAATCCTTAGAATAACTCACCAAACAGTAAACGGTGATGATTTTTTAGAGAATTTGCAATATAAAAATAAAAAGCAAAACAATATTTAAATAATAATACGAAAAGTGATCTACAAAAATAAAAAATTAGGAAGAAGAAGAGTAGAATAATACCTTGGGGTGGCAAATGATGGGTATCCTCACTTCTGTAAGATCCTCATATATAGCAACACCATTATACAAAAAGAAAACAAACCCAATTAGGTTCTCGTCAGAAAAGACTAAATTACAACAAAAAAATGACATTTTAAGCATAGATTGATACATGTATTTAATGTTTGGTATCAAAACTACCTACCAAACCCTAGCAACATTAATGGGTACCATGGTTAAGGACCAAACTAGCAAAGAGAAAGAGAAACTTTATCAGAGAAACAATGGGAAGGGATTGATTGATAATATGGTATTAATAGGGTTAGATTTGTAGTAGAGAGAGAGGGGGAGTAATGGCCTTAGAATATCCGAAAGACAACTGAAAGGGCTCTCGGATATTTTACAACTTTATTTAGTATATATATATATATATACATGTTAGTTTGGTTTGGATTTACCTAAATCAAAGCAACGAGTAATCAAGTGTTAAAGTTAATGGGCCCAAAAATAAGGAAAGGTAACCTAATAGGTATTAATGCGCCATATAACATTACCCTTCTTATTGGGTTAGTTTGTATTTTCATTGGGCCAAAATTTGGTTTTACCCAATCAATGCTCTCCCTTAATTTTAGTCAATTATCTTTAGATTTTTTTTTACTATGTTAGTTCATATTCCTTATTTTATTATTTTAAAAGTGTTGTTTATCTTTTAGTGTAATATATTACAATAAAAAATAACACTTTTAAAAATATTTTAAGAGCTCTTCCATAAAATAATATAAAATGTTAAGAGCAAATTCTAAAAATAGACTTTTTCTTGATCCGGCATTTGAAAGCGTTAGCTACCGATAATCTAGTAATATTCAAATTAAAATCAAGGTCAATACCGGTGTCTAAAGAAAATTAAGTTTGACGTCCAACGTTATCCAAAATATTGAAACCCTCGAATTTAGAGGATATAATAGTTTCATCGTCCAACAATACATTTTAATGTCCATATGCCCGACTATAAAGACTTGTCTAACTATAAAGAGTTTTTTTCTTGGTCGTTGAATGAAGGGTGGTAAAATAAGTCTAAAGGACCAGCGATAAGGCGGCGTCTCAGAAATCCCTGTTATACTTAAAGAATCTAGCTAAGTCATTCTTAAGGGTATAATTTCATATCTCTACTTGCATATTGCATTGAAGTTGGCCACGGAGGAAATGCAAAGAAAATTCTTATGCTCGTCGCACCGATTCCATATAAATCATTTGAGTCGAATTGGAAGTTGTGATATGTGATAATGTATGAGGCAATTCAAGATGACATACGATGTAATTCTACACAAATTCCAATGCAATACTAGATCTAGCGAATAAAACAGTTTGAGCCTCCATCGCTAAAGGAAACACATACCTATACTAGAATCGACTTTGTCATTATCTAAACTTTATTTTGCATACCCTCTAGTACAACAGAGTACTTACTTATCTACAAACCTAAGTCCATAGTATCACTCAAGTATTTCAATAATCGGTGATTTTTAGTCCAATGTTCATTACTCAACTTGTATAGTGACTAAGTCATCGTTTGTTTTTTTAAGTGATAAGTACTAAATGCTGAATAAATAGCTGAGCAAAACTTGTTTTATTAAGAAACAACGTCTGAATGAATTAGACTTGTGTATGTTTGGTTTTTTAAAGTAAGAAGTACTAAATGCTGAATAAATAGCCGAATATGACTTATTTCGTTAAGAGACAATGTCTGAATGAATTAGACTTAGTTAAAAATATTTATGAAACATACCAATTAAGAGTCATTCATATCTTAATTGTTCAAGGAAAATAATTTGTCTTATTGATCCAATGTCTCAATGAGCCAAATTAAGATCTCATTAAGTGAAAACAAACTCCCCCTTAGCTTGAAATCTTATTGAAACATATCAATTACGAGACGTTCAGATCTGAATTGGTCCGGAAAAACAAAATATCGTATTGATCCAGTATCTTAATAAACCAGATTAAGATCTCATTAAGAGCAAAAAACCCTCTAAGTCTACTTAATACATAGACAACATCAGGTCAAATATAGATAATCAATAACATCATACTCTTTATAATATTGGCATATTTGTTTTAGGATATAACATCCGGATTACTGAATACTTGAATCATAGGAGTTCACACAAGCACAAATGATAATTATATGAAAAATGATTATATTTCTTCCTCTTATTCTTTTATAAATAATAATTTTATATTTTATTTGTGTTGAGTTGGTTAAGTTGGGTTAGATTATATTTTTATTTTCTATAATAGGCTATCCAATTAGGTAGTAATTATATGATAGGGTTTAAAAATATATATTTTTGAAACACATGGATCGTCTAAATGTTTTAGGAAGTCGAATAATCGAGTACGGTGGTCCACTACTTGGTTGATACCTAAGCAGACCTTTTAGCGTCCACTAATTTGATTGCCTAGGTGGTTATTTTTTAGATAACTAGTACTTAAGGTTGATAACATAACTTTTCTGCTCAGACCTCAACCAGGCATATCTGAGGGGCAATAGGGTTGAAACCCTAACCCTAGGTACATTATTTTGGCCACGTGAATTAGATATTATTAATTCAAATAGATAATAATTGTACACTATGAACCGGGGAATACTTAGTACAAAATTACCATCATGGCTTAAACATAACGGTTGTCCTCCTTTTTCTTAGATGCTAGAGATATATCAATGCATATCAAGAATAAATTCACTATTTTTCAAAAAATGAACATGAGGATACGATGTGTATAGGGATCTAAATGTACAAGTCATAATCTCTTTAAGAGTGGCCTTCCGGGAAGGGAACATTCCCTCAAAGTCTAACTTGTTTTGTGCCCACCAAATGTGTTACCCCATTGAAATAAATGCAAGTATCACTACCTAAAATACTAACTTGTTTTGTGTCCACTAAATGTAATATAACCGTTCTCACAAATACAATGTGCCTTGCTTTCTTCCTCCATACGGATTAGGACTTCATCGTTTTAGACATTTAAGGAAACTAGAAATGGTGTTCATTTCTCTCAAAATGCCTATCCAACACCTAACATCTTTTCATACCTCTCTAACAACTCGCACTCCAAAAAAAATGTCACCCGTCTCAAAATCACCTCCTACACATACCACAAATCGGGTCCAATTTTATAAAAGTAAGTCGATTTTCAGTGAGTAGTTTACCTAACAACTCCATCCATACGATCACCGAATGCTTTGGGGAGTTAAACATGAATCTGAAATAATATTTGCCCAATACTTTGGTGAGGACTACCTCCGGAAAGTATCGTAAGGAGTCCTAAATCAAGAATTTGTGTTTCCTCCATCTAAATCCTGCCAAGTGAACTGCCTAGGATAGTGTTGTTGATTATAGTCAACCAGTATTCCACCCTGAATACATTGATTTTATGTCTAGATTCTTTTCCTTTTCCTTTCTGTAGAACTTGAGTATAAAAAAAGATATCTCATTCAGCATATTTTTTTTCTTTTCTTTGCTAACGTTAAGTTGATCGATATATTTTCATATTCAGTAATGAGAGAGGTACAAAATAAAGGCAAAAGCTCGTTACAAGATGTTGAATTCCTTTTTGTATGCAATTATCTCCTAATTATTACATAAATTCTCCATCTTTTCGTTGGTAAAAAGCTTCATATTGAAATTCCAATGGAGTTTCAAATATGCATTTCTTGTTGTAGATTGAAGTAATTTGAATAAAGCTTTAAATTTGAAGCTAAAGAGATTCAGTTTCAAATCCCTACACTAGACCAAAACAATATATTACTCCTTGGGATTTTTGGATTCCAGACGCATTTAATTATCTCAGAAGTTTTTCTAATTTTTTTAAATGTCTACTAGACAAGTTTAATTTCACAACTTAAGGGATATTCACAAATTGATTGTCAAAGCCGTATTCAAAAGGCATACAAGTTTTAGAATGTGACTTTTTGAATAATCTTATTTTAAAGATGGGTTTTAATATCGAGTGGTGTAAAAATATTATGCATTGTGTGACTTCTATTTCTTACTCAGTGCTTATTAATGGTCAACCTTTTAAACTAGACAAACCTAAATGGGGGATTAGGCAGGGGGACCCCCTTTCACCCCTCCTCATTTTTATAGTCACTCAAATCCTTACTGTTTTAGTAAATCAAACAGTGGATTGTGGATTACTAGAACACTCAATTTTCACAGATTATATTGTTTCTTTCTTAGTGACACTTATGAAGATATTAATATTTTCAATGATATTATTAATAAGTAGGCCTATGCAACTGGCCCCACTTTAAATCTTAATAAGTGTGGAGTAATATTCTGTACTAATTCTTCTGACTATATTCAATATATTTTTACCTCTAAATTAAATATGAAATAACAAGTAACTTAGACAATTATCTTGGGCTCCCCTCTAAATGTGGAAGGTCTAGGATAAGAGACTTAAAGTTAATTGTTGAAAGAGTTACTAAAAGAATGAATAGTTGGAAAACCCTCTTTTTGTCTAAGGCTGAAAAGGAGATATTATTTAATTTTGTATTACAAATTATGTCTTCTTATTTGATACCAAAGAAAGTGTGTGAACATATCTCTTCACACATTGCAAAATTTTGGTAGGGTGAAATTGAAGAAAAGAAAATACATCCGGGTAAGTGGAATTCACTTACTGTTAGTAAATTCAAGGATGGTCTTCGTTTTAGAGATCTTGACATTATGAATATTGTCCTCCTTGGAAAAAAAATATGGAACTTTATGAATAATAAAAATTCTCTTCTTTATAAAATACATAAAGGTAATTACTTTTATAATTGCTCTTTTTCTGCTGCTATAGAAGGGCACTCACCCTCTTTGGGTTAGAGAAGTCTCTTAGCAGGAAGAGATGTCGTTATTAAGGATATAAATGGAAAATTGAGGGTGGGAAATATATAAACCTTTATAAAGATAAATGGATCATGATTTGAGAAAAAATTATTAGTCCTTGTAAAGAAGGTACTAGAAACTGGAATGTGAGATCAATAAAAGAAAACTACTCTGGGGAGCATTATAGAAAAATTATTAAAATGTTCATCCCTTTGACCACCGCACTTGAAACTCCATACTGGAAAGTCATTAGTGAAGGAATTTACTCAGTTAAAGGAGCATATCAAAATATGAAGCAAAAGTTTGAATTAAATGAGTTCCAAAAGGAATATTTAAAACCCTTATCTTCACACCTTGCTGACCCCAAAATATGGAAGATGATTTGGAGTATGAAAACATTTCCTAGGGTAAAAAAAATTATTTGGAAAGCTGTTAAGAATTTACTGCCTACTAATGAGAATCTTTACAATAAAAAGATAATAAACTATGTAATATATGTAAAAGTGAAGTTGAAACTTATGAGCATATTATACTCAATTGTTCCTTGGCAAGAGTTGTTTGGCTAACATATCCCCTTAGTTTAAGGACCAACAACCAGTGTTCTACTAGATTAGACACTTGAATGACTGAGGTCATAAGTAATGTTAATAATACAGTTGGTAAAGAGAATTTAATAATTGATCCAGTAGCTTTTATAGCTTGGCAAATTTGGAAGAAAAAAAAATCAATTTATGTTCAACAATTAAAATCTATATCCTTTAAATACAGTACAAGAAATTATATCTCTTTGGAATGAGCAAAGAAACATAATAAATATGAAAGATGATTGTATTAATCTGAGGGATAAAAGAAATAATGGTATAAAGAAGCTCCCAAGTAATGACAATAATTGTCTGAGGACTTTATCAAAACAAATTGAGAATAACATTGAACCTAAAGTGTCCTCTCATATTCTAAACCACGCTCCTGATAATGTTATTATGGAAATTGGTCTAGTGGATTTGAGTAATGAAAACAATAAAAAAGTATTAAATAAGTGGAAACCCCCATCTATAATTAGGTTAAAGTTAACTATGACACTTCTTATAAAGTTAACAAATCCTCCATTGCTTATGTTAATTTAGGAACAACAATGGAGTAATTATCAAATATAATGTGTGGAAAGTTAGTGCGGAAAAACTTTTGAAGACTGATACGTTAAGTGTCTTAAAGTTATATTTGTGGGCAAGGGATCTCAATAATACAATATGTGTGATAGAGTTCGACTATAAAGCTATCATGAAAACTCTCGCATCTAGTCTTAACATTAATTATCCTATCATTAATGGTATTATTCGTAGTATCTATTTTATTTTGGAAAATCATATTTCTCTTTTTTTTTTTGTAATTCAGGAAAAAACGATAGTTGTGGTTAGGCTAGCCAAAAATACGTCCTTAGGCAATTATATAAATTATAATGAGTGTTCTATACTACACCAATTAGTGAAATCTTTCTAGAATTGGTTAATTACTTTTGTAATTCGTTTTTATAAAAAAGATATACATTAATTGTTTGTTTATTCGAGAACGATTTTCATGTTGGGGAGCTGCTGAACCTTCAAGTCTTTCAAGTTTATAACTTTACGTCTCACTTGCCCAAAAATCTTGGGCAGAACGGGTAGCTATATATGTTAAAGACTTCCAAAGCATCTGTGTAAAAGCGGGAGTTCTGAAATGCAAAATTACTTTAGGTCCCTACATTATGCAAAGTAACCTTTCTTATTGAATTAGTTGCACTATAGGTCCCTACATTATGCAAAAATTGCACTATAGCCTACACAATAAACGCACACAATGAATACTACTAAATGAATTCCTTGAAAACGTTGTTCATTACATAATAAAAGCAAAGCAAACTCTATGAGATATTAAACAGATTCATGGTGTGATGGAATCAAATACAATTTCTCCATAGACCTACCTAAGAATATCTATCTAGTAATATCATCCTCATTAGAATTGGAAATTATCTGGCGGGAAATCTTCATTTTCCTCCATTGGTTCATTAAGAATATCCCATAATTTCTTTAGTTCATCATTAAGATCAGTAGAATATTCCAGCTGCATCTGTGGATTCAACACACTTGTATCTGGATGAGACAACATTGGAGTTTGTTCAACATAATTCATAGGATAATTTTGGTTGTAATTAATCGGCTGATCCATAATTGTATCAGTTCCCAAACCAGTGTTAAATGGAACCAGCCCATTTTCATTACTAGAGTCTGTAAATGCACAAGATAGCAATTTAGTATCTAATATATTGAACAGATTAGACTAAAGATTTAAAAAGAGATTATTATGTACCTGAACTTGGAGTAATTGGATTCAGCTCTCTTTCAAGTAATAATGCAGCATCATAATTAGATTGTAGTTCATGGGGATACGATGGTTCTATATTTGTATTGAAAGATAATTGTGAGGAATTATAGGGACTCAGTTGAAAATAAGGCCACATTTGATTCGGGAAAGGCTTTTGGCTCAACTCAAAGAGTCGTTGGTCGGATTGGAGGAGTCTTTCGTAGTTTATATCAAGGCTACCCGGGGGAAATTGCAACACGTGTATCCTGAAATATGATAATAGACTACAATTAAACCAAATTAATTATTAAAGAATATTAAAGAGAATTAACGAAAATGATTAAGAAGTAATAAATTACCTCCAAGTTGAAGCTTGACCTCCAGTAAAATCAAATGTGTCTTCCCATAAAGTATGTCTTCCCGGTTGAGGTTCAATTTCACCCTGAAATGAAGGCACTCGATCAAGCGCGATTGTCAAAACTGTGGATTCGTTATCAAGAATTGTTGCTCTAATCGCTAAAATATTTGACCACAAAAATTCAATTTTTTTCTTTAATGTTTTTCCGGGTCCATAATCAAGAATTTCCCAAATTAATCGTTTTTTCGTGAAGTATATTTTCGCGTTCAAGTGATCTGCGCTAGTAGAAATTTTCTGCATAAAATATAAACGATTATGTTATAAAAAAAAAACTAAATTTATGGACGGAGTAAAAATTAGTATAAGAATTTACCTGCCACTGACCAATTTGTATACTAGTTATCGGAAATTTTGAAGCCTTCAGTTTCTTCTTCTCATCAGATTTTGAACCGTTTCTTTGTCTTTCTTGTGCAAATCTCAGTTGCTGTACTTCTTTCACTAAAGAGGGAGTCCTCGCTAACGTTAAACCAAGACGGGTATTTGATTGTTGACGATGAATGTTAACTTCATTTTCCTGTAAAATTTAAATCGAAAAAGGTAACAATGAGAATCGCTAAAAGAATAATGAGTTATAATGACGCGTTTTGTGGTTTTACAAGATGATTTTAGGTGTCGTGATATCAAAAACAATATGCAAATTAATATAATGCGCGCTAAATTTACTGAAAGTAAAGCATTTAGAGTAAATTTATTGACAACGTAAAATAACAAGACAATCAGGAACGGAAATAGAGTCAAAGCTATCAAAGGATCACATGCAACTGAAAATAATGAATCATGCATCAAGATTATCAAGAACAAATGTATAATCTCTTTGAAATCTGCAATTAAACCAAACTCAACTGAGTCATCCCCAAGAGAGAACCGATTATTAAAGGATTTGTTTGGGTTCGAGCAAAAAGAAAATGAAAAGAGAAGAAGAAAAAACCTGTTGATGTAGACTAATTCTCTTAGTATAATTCGCTGAATACATATCTGATATTAATTCTGGATAGCGTCCGCCATTGTCATTGAATGACATGATTCTTTTCTTCTTTCCTTTTTTCCTTTTTCTCAGCAGCTTATTAATAGAGAAATTGTCACTTATGAACTACTTCTTAATGTCTTTTATACTGGAATAAATAAGATCAATCATAATTAGTAATGTTAATTTGCCAACTTTCTTTTGTAGAACAGAAGGACTCTATCAGGGCAGAAAATTTAGTGCGCCAATATGTATATATAGTAAACTTATAAATTATTTACTTCGGCCTTTTTTTCCTTTTTACTTTCTAAAATGGTTAACCTAATTATCTCTAAAAATGAAACAACTGAACATGTATTACTTAAATTCTTGGGCAAAGGCAACATGACTAGCCTTCAATATACAACTTTTGACAAACATTCAAGACAAACTTTGATACATGGTTATATAAAATGAGTGAAATATCCTCGATAGCTTTCCTAGCCTGATTCATATAGAAAGAAAGAAATAAGTACATTTTCAATAGGGTAAAGCCTGACTCAATCAACGCTATAAAAAAAAGCAAAGAAAGCCTATGATAAGTACATTAAAACTAATGAACCTGAGGCTAAATTCCAAAAAAAAAAAAAATTAATACAAATCAAAGAAGTAGTAATATACAAAATAACAAAAAAAAAAACTAAAAGAAACTCTTACAACCTAGCATATTTGATAATATCAGTAAACCTACCCTTATTGTAACCACTATTACTTCTTTTACAAGTGCCTTTGAAGCTAAAGCTTCTTGTATTATTAGAGATGGACAGGGGGTTTAGGTACATAGAGCAGTATGGTCTTTTTGTAGTAATTATGCCAAAAAATTTGAAACTATTGGGATACGCAACTCAATTATTATTGTTAGAATGTTTCAGGATCATGAACTCAGACTTGTAAGTGATTGTGCGAACGTGATCAAACAACTTCAAGGGAAGAATGAGTTGTATAACCAAAAGACTTTAATTCTTGTTAATGATTGTAATATTTTGACTTGTAAGCGCTTTAAGTTCTTCCATTTAGGAAAAAAAACAATGTAATAGCTGATTGGGTTGCTAAGCAAATACTACAGGGCAAATTGCTTGGCAATTGGGCGTCAAAACCCCTTCCCCAATTGGTTAACCTTATTAGAGCTGATGTGTCAACTCGTGGCATTGACTAAACTTGATGTCTTGTAATATTGTGGGTGGACCACATACTTATAATATATTATGTTTGCAACAAAAAAAAAAGTTGACATGTTTCAAAAAAATATAATAAAAATGTGACATATGTAAGAACATGGGAGTTAAAAAATAATTGTTAGATTTGTTTCTTTAAATAAACAAACTTAAACTTTAATAAAATCTGATTAAAAAGAACGAAATAGTTTCACTACTACACACGTGATCATTCGCGATGACACGCGTGTACTTGTCAGTGATAGATGTCTGGCGACGATTAAGTTTTGACGATGACAAAACTCGCACGTCTTTGAGGTCCCTATTTCGAGGACAAGTGCATAGTCGACAATGGTTGTCACTGGCGAGTATAGTTTTATTATTGGCAAAAAAATTAAAATATAATTGCGTATTCGCTGTTGATATATTAATCCTGCAATAATTTTGATGACGTCACGGTTAGTTTACTCGTGATGTTTATTTGGTCAACGACACAATATATGTACTCGCCTATAAATGACGAGTATTTAGCTGTTAAACGGCATAACACCACTGATGGTGATTTTTTTCCCAAATTTTAAAACCCTACTTCATTAAATGCTCTAATAATTTTTCCAATCCGCATCTCGTGCTCCGCCACATCATTGACAAAACTTCCCAACTACATCATACACGTGTGGGTAAGGATGACAATGGTTACGTTTTAAAATTGAAACCGATGATAACTGAACCGATTAAAAACCAAATTATATAGATGTGGTTAAGACCATTAGATTATGGTTCAAAAAATATAATTGATTGTTAAAACCATTAGGTTATGGTTTCAGATAAAAATTAAATTGAATAATCGAAAACCGTTTATTATGAAATGTATTTTCATATTCTATAATAATCTAGGTTAAATTAGATACACTAAAATTTTAAAACCAAAATCCAAGTACTAGATTTAACCAACTAAATAATAATATGCCCCAGACTGAAAATAAATGTGCAATTTAATCAAAGACCAACACAATATGTTATATATCTCGAGAATTTTTATTATATGTGTGGTTTGATTTTATGAAAATTAATGTATTTATTAAATTATCACTGGGTTATGGTTAAAAATCACAAGACCGTTTAAAAAGCCAAAACCAAATAATATGGTTATGGTTTTGAAATACGATCAATAGTTAAAACCGTTAGGATATGGTTTTTAATAAAATAAATGGTTATTGTTATGGTTTTTGATATTTTTGCAAAAAACCGAACTATTGCCACCCCTACGTGTGGGTCCCATTTCTACTTCAAAACTCCATTAAATTGTTCAAATTAGGTTTTTCCAAATTTTTTTCCTAATTTATTTAAATTAATACTTGTTTTACTTTGCTTTGATTATATGAATGCGATATTGTGTATTTATAGGGGTTATAATGTATATTTACATATAATTGTTCTTTTTTATATTTGTTTGATAATTTTTATTTAGTTATAATTATATTTTATCTCAATTTAGATGATGGAACCACTTATTGACAAGAGTTGGATTAAATCAAATAACTTCGTTACGAGGGAATATTTGTCGGGTGTGAGAGATATTATTAATTTTGCAAAAAAAAAAAACAAATGGATAGTACCGGTTTCATTTCTAGTCTGTGTAATCGTCGTTTCAATAATAGAGAATTTCATATTAACGATGTTATAGCATATCTTTTTAGAAATGGTTTTTGTCAACGTATGAGTTTTGGACGAAACACAGTAAAAAGAAGAAATTCCCGTGAATAACCTAATCGTAGATTATAAAATATTGAATGTTTATGATGATTTGAGACCCACTTTTGAATTTGGGATTATTCCGGTGACATCGAGATGGGTGACGAGAATTCGACTAGCTGGAGTCATAGATGTTTTGACACGTTGTTCGAGGAAATGGAGACAGAGTTGTACTCTGGTTCTACTATGATGGGATTCTTGAATTTCATAGCCAAGTTAATGCATGTCAAAGAGAAGAACAAGTGGAGAAACACATGCTTTATCGACTTCTTCAATTGTTGTATCGTGTTTTTTCAGAAGGTCAAATTTTACCTCCTTCTTATGAGGAGTGCAACCAAAAGTTGAAAAGGTTGGGTATGGGATACATCACGATTAATGAATGTTGGAATGATTGTATTTTGTATTATAAAGAGAATGAAAATATGGAGAAGTGTCTAGTATGTGGTGAATCTAGGTGGGATCCGAAGAAAGGGAAGAAAGTGTCACATAAGAAACTACATTATTTTCCCATTGCACCAAGATTGCAGATAATGTACGTTTCAAGGCACACCGCCAAAGACATGATTTTGCACCATACCGGAAAGAATACAAGCGAATATGTGTTGCGTCATCCAATTGATGGTGCTAGTTATAAAAAATTTGACGAGAACAATCTTGAGTTTGCTATTGAACCACGGAATGTACATCTTAGTTTGGACATTGATGGTAGGGCTGCAAATGAACTGATACTCTCACCAAGGGCTCGGGTTCGAATTCGTTGAGAGTTTGTTTGAGTTTTGCTCATTAGTTAAACAAACCAAGCTCAAGCGCTGAATTCAGGCTGGTTTATTAAATGAGCCAAACACAAACTTGCAAAGCTCGAATTATTAAGCTCGTGAACAGTTTGGTAAGGGTTATTTAAGAGTTTGTTAATAGGCTTGGTAGATATATTCAATTAAAAGTCATCAATATATATACAAAAAGTCAAACATACATAAAAAAAATTATTTGTAATTACTCATAACTAAAAATTTCTATATCTAATATGTTAATTTTGTTTTGTTTTTTTTAAGTCAAATTAGATAATATGTTGTGTATTAGTTTTACTTAAGTTCATTATAAATTACCAAAAACTCCCAAAAAAATAATACATAATAGAAAAATTCACGAGCCTTAAATGATGCTTAAACGAACCAAACCAAGTCGAACTCAAGTTTTGAAATTTAAAAAACTTATCGAAACAAGCTCAAGCTTTAATATTGAGAATCGTTTTAGACTCAAACTAAGCTCAAGACATGTAAAATTCATAACTTCTTCATTATAGCTCCAAATTCAGTGATCTTCGTATCCACGCGACCGCAATTCAAAGAACTTTCTAGATATAAAATGTCTCCTTCAAATTCTTTTTCTATTTTCTGTAGTATTAAAAATACTACACATTTCCAAGTCTGGACAACTCAACTTTTACCTTCCAAATATACTCAAAGTGTCCTTTTTTACCATGACTAAGGGGTTTGCTTGCTTTTGTCACCTATTATCATTATCCCAAGGTGCATTAGTGTTGTCGCCTAGGGTGTGAAAAAATAAGATAAATATAAGTCAAGAAAACTACGCACTCTCACCCTAGACATGCACAGTACTGCAAGTATTACAGGACGTATGCAAGTTTTAGTTGATAAGTTGAGTTCGTGCTCAGGGACTTAGTGTGCTAGTCGAATGGGTAGCAATAACGAGTAAGCAATAATTAATTAAAAGACAAGAAACTAAAGAGAGATAAATTCTAAATTAATTAATTAAACTAAGAAAATAAAGACAATAAAATAAATACGAAGAATATGAGATGAGAAGTATAGCTTAGGTTTTGCTAGTATGCACTAATCCTTCTTATTCTTTCTATCAAATCTAGTTAATAAGGGAGATAATTAGCTCTTGTATATTTAGTCAGGATTCTAAATTCACATACCTTAGACCTTGAGAGCAACTAAGGGGGCTACGTACACACCACGAGGCTGGTTCAAATAGGGTAATCAAACGCTACTAAGGCCCTAAGCAATCAATTTCCATACATAGTGATAGTGATTAATTCATACCCTAATGACTATCTAGTTAGAATCAGTGTTGTCAGGACTAATATCGACACTAGACGTTATGTGGTGTTTCAATAATTAGACACCCAGCTAAGGTGATCATCTAACTACTATTAAGGTAATCCTATACTCGTGCACTAGCAAGGAAAACAGTCATTAAATCAAAACACATAAACAAATATAAAGGTAAGCAGCAAATATCAGATTAAAACATGTAATTCCCAAAGAAACTTAGATAGAAACAAATTAGAATTCATAGATTATACATGATGCAAAACCCAAGCTATGAGAAGTTTAGTTCATACCTGAAGGAAATAAACTAAAAGAAATAATAAAAGACATCATCTTGCTCTCTACAATAACTTGGAAGAATAAAACCTTAAGAACTATTTACTATGAGGCAAGGATAATTTACAAGTGATATAAGGGTGTATTTATAGGTGTTTAGAAGACCTAATTCGTTTTCTTGAAGGAAAAGGTAAGTAATGGACTCCAAGTCCAACTCAAATTCGTAACCCTAAAAACATGAAATCAGGCCCGTTTTTCTTTTGGTCCTAGAAGCTTCAGTATTCATCTTTTTGACGCGTATGAGTATACCAAATTCATCGTCTCGGAAAGATATTCAACTTTTCTCTTGACCGTTTCTCCAAATTCCACACCTTTTTTGAGATATAAGCTGATTTGTGGTCGTAGGTGCAGAAATTCAGGATTAAGGCAGCTTTTCCTTTTCCATGTTTTTAGCTTTTGTTTCCTTATCTCCAATTACCATGCTTATCTCTTTCCATATCTTGTAGTCTTTTACTTTGACTCTAATCAATCTCCATAATTATCTTTAAAACTTCACACTAAATAAATAATTAAACCCAATATGCTCTAAAAATATTATTTTACTAAATCAAGACTCAAAATAGGAAAGTGCACTATTTCTCAAGAAAATCGACTATTATGACTTCTAAATCACTAAAAATGATGTCTCATCTTAACATAAATCTATCACAAATGGGGAGACATCAATTAGTTTCCAAATACCTAAGTGCTACACAAATAAGACATAAATTACGCGCAAAAGCTCTAAAAATAGCAAAACACCTAAAACTAGTCCAGAAAGTGTAAACCATGAATATATGGGGGGAAATCCCGTAACTAAACACTAAATACCCCTAAAATGATGTCTCGTAACTAGATTATTCTATCACATAAATGGATACATCACTAACCATTCCCAAGAGAAGGGAGTGTCTTGATTGACCTTTGTTTCTCTATCGACCTTATATGGTCTCGATATTTATGTCATATCAAGATATTACTGATTGCCTCAACTTGCATTCATGGTTATTAAAGTTGGAAAGTAATGACATGGCATTAATAGATGTTGATGAGATACTTGTAGTAGTTGATTTAATGCTTGAGAGTTACCATCCACAGCTGGTGGTATTTTCGGGGATAGGTTGATTTGAAGTGACATCGACATTTGGCATTAAAGGAACATGATCATCGTGGATTTCTTGGGATGCTACCTCTATACCAATCAGTATGCCTTTCAATGACGAAACTTTTCCTTCTTGTCTCCTGTGAAAATTCATGTGAAATCTACCGGAACAGATTCGGTAGCCCCATCTACCAAATCTTTATTAGGTCTTGGTACCACTTGAATTACTTTTCTTTTTATCCACTTTTAATTTTTTAACTAGCTCTTGTTCTTACCACCGTGGTATCTCAACGTGTGAGAAACTCAATTTTTGAAAGAGGGTGCTAATTTGATAGAACGGTTTTACCAAATATATGTAAATAAATATTAATTATAGATATTAATGGATATCTTATTCAACAAAAACCCGATCTTTATTTTTACAAGATTCCGTTGTTTTATAGTAATAATTGTGGTTATGGCAAGATTCCAAAAGTAATGTAAAATTGACTTATGTTCTAGTTGCTTATTGGGATTAACATGCATCCTATAATGTCTTTGAAGGTGCACGCGTGAGGTAGAGTATATGAAGATGATATCAAACAAATTTATTTATGTTTGTAACCTCGATGAATCAAGTTGATGTTGTTTCGGTCACGCTTGATCGGGTTGTGGCTTGTTTTCTCTCTACATCTTTGATAAATTCATCCTTAGAAATGATGATAACACTTGTCCTTAACACAATGTCAAATTGGACTTCACACAAAAACCTCTTTGGTATCTTTTTCTTGAGGAAAACATGTTTTTTCGCATACATAACTGGCTTGAGCATCTATGTGTTGACGAGGGTACCCACCCCTTGATTCAATGATTTTGTATCTTATATAAGGGATTAAGCATTCAATGAATTCTAAGTTTCCTACATATAAGAAATTATTTGAATGAGACAATAATTATATAATCTTTATCGAGTTTTTTTATTTGTACGATTACATGCTAAATGATATCTTAACTATAAGATATATAACTATGATAACAAGGCATATGACAATAGTTCTACATTTCTCATGATAAAGGAAAACTATTGTGCCAACGTGATCTTACTTAAGTTATAAAGGTTGAGCCTCCATGACCAAATAGTTATAAGTTCAAGTCTCCTTGTACATATCTCATTGGCAGGCCCGGCCCAGGGTATGGGCGGACCGGGCGACCGCCCAGGGCCCGAGCTAAAAAGGGGGCCCAAATTTGCTATATTTATATATATGTATATGTACGTCGTTGCTATATGTACGAACAAATTATATCTTAAAGCAAAGTTTGGTACCAGCCTCCCTGGTAAGTTGACTTATTTCCTTGTGAGTGACCTACTTTCGAATCCCCCTAACAAGCTATTACTATTTTAAAAGAGCAATTTTAATTTAAATTTTTAAATTAATTACTCATTTATTTGTTTACAATTAAAAAATAACAATTTAATCTATTTATTTTACAAATTTTTTTAGCTTTATGTTTTGTTTAAAAAATTACATTTTAATCTAATATTTTTGTGTATGATTTTATAAAAAAATTATATAATATTTTTAAATCATTTTTTATATATATTTTAATCTAAATATATAAAAAAATAATTTTATTCAAAATTTTTATTTTTATTTGCCATTTAAAAATCTAGCTGCTTTTATTCTTTTTGCCATTTAAAGAAATAAAATATTTCTATTGTTTAATTATATTAATTACAATAAGTATGAATCAAAAAGATCTCAATATAATAAGGATTATTAGTTAAAAAATATTATATTTGTGCATCTGTTATATAAGTTTTATTTTGATATTAGTTAATATATTTTATATTTCATTATATATGCTAACTGCATTAGAATCTGCCTAAACATACGCAATTCATATCATTTTAAGCTTATATTTTCATTGTTCACCGAGATAAGGTTAACGTATTGTGATTTTTATTATTATTTTAAGTTTAATTTTTATTTCACTATTATAAGGGTCAAATCTTGATTGGATTAGGAGCAGTGGCAGATCTAGGGGGTGCTGGCGTCTGCCACCCCAGTCTTGGGACGCAATTTTACCTTAACTTTTTAGCAAAAAACATACAAAAAATAGAGTTTCGCCCTCCTCAAACCCATCTGATCTAGATATTAGCCTAATTTTTTTCTGGGGCGGTGCCTTGAAAATCCTGGATCGGACTCTAATAAAAATAAAGGGTATGAGAGTTACGATCAACATTGCCCCCGAGGTGCACTATGAATATGTTATATACTAAGATTTTTTTATATTTGAACGTTATTCACGTAATAAATGAAAAAATTAATTTATATGTAGTTATTTTGCTCAAATCAAAAATTCATTATGGAATATGTATTAAATAAATTAGAAGTGTCAATTTTTTTGAAAAATTTTGCACCTTAAAACTTTTTTTAAATTAGTCGTCTTAGGGCCCAATTTTAAATTTCGCCCAGGGCCACTAAATTACCAGGACCGGCCCTGCTCATTGGTGGAAATATTTCTACAGCAATTATTTGTACGGTAATGGCAGTGTTAGAAATCTCGCATACACTATATATATACTATGATATCAAAGAATTAGTAAGTTTGAAAACTCTTTATATATTAAAAGAAAAAGATATATTTGTTGCAATATTTTTCAAAGTTTGCCATGAACAAAAAAGAAAAGCTAAAAATGGTCAAAGTGTAGTCTAGAAAGTCAACATCTTAATAGGAAAGTATATATCCTTAAGGCCGCCGCAATACCATAAGCCGTACGAACACAAAATACAAAAACAGCATCATCACACACACACACTAAATTAAACAAAACATTATCCACAAAGAAATTCAAAGCATCTCATTGCATGCCGACGTGTTACCAAATCACTTGGTGTCATCCACGTGTACAACAATCCAATCACGCTCGTCACCTATTAACCCGAACCTTCCCGAGGATGGACCCCACTAACATTATCCACAACAATCTCTCACGTGTCTCTATTAAAACTTTATTAAATAGTAAAATTAAATGACATATATACCCCTATCGACCGTCTGATACCGCGTACTGAAGCAATTTAACCTTTGACTATAAAGACAGACGAAGATTGTCTGCTACGCATTTACGCAAGTAGCGAAAATTGATCGGCTCTCTCTTTCTCTCTCTCTCAACGATTAGCGAGACGATTCCCGAGTTAACTCAGTTGGTGAGTTCTGGAAGTTAATTTTTGGAGTGCTGGGTTACGAAGTTAAGATAATTCAGAAGATGTATATCGGTAAAGCGGTGAAGATGGAGTTGGAGGATCCATTAGAGGAAGTATATGCACCTCTTCATAAAAGATCCAAACACTCTCCTCCTCAAGTATGTAATCTCTTCTTGTGATCTATTGAAAGCTTATGTTGATTTCGTGTATTATTATAATTATAATTATAATTCTTTATGCAAGAACACAGTATTGAGGATTTAAATTGAAATCAAGGTAACAAAGGGTTATATGATTTAATTCTAAGGGTAAATTGCACTTATTTACACCCTTGGTCCTTGTGTTATGTCAATTAATCACACATACCTCGTGATAATTGTTATGTTTGGCTAGTTGTACAATACAGGGTCAAATAATGCAATTTACCCCCAATATTTGATATACTACACACATCTAACATAATCATCCATATGTGTTGGCTATACTTCATAAGTTATTAAAGTTTTCATATCTAAGGATCCAAACTCTTGTTTGAGACGAGTATAAAACAGCCTATTAATTACTTAGACATAAAACCTAAGATTAGTAACTTTTAATGTTTAATCACAGAAGCAACAAAGTTTGGGTTACAATCCACTTGACGAGCCTAGTCCTTTGGGTTTAAGGCTAAGAAAAAGCCCATCACTCTTAGAGTTAATTCAAATGAAGCTTTCAGAATCAAGTTCCACAAAAGCAAATGGAAAGCACGGTAAAAAAAATCAAAAAAGCTCTGGTGCTGATGAAAAGCTCAAGGCCTCGAATTTTCCTGCCTCAGTTCTAAAAATCGGAACCTGGGAGGTAAAATTACAACCTTCTCGAAATTCTTATACACTCTTAAGCATATTTTTATGTTATAAAGAATAAAGATGTAAAATTCTTTTTGGTGTTTTCAGTATAAGTCAAGATATGAAGGGGACTTGGTAGCAAAATGTTACTTTGCAAAACATAAGCTTGTTTGGGAAGTACTTGATGGTGGATTAAAGAATAAGATCGAAATTCAATGGTCAGATATCATGGCTTTAAAAGCCACTTACCCAGATGATGGTCCCGGAACTTTAGACGTTGTGGTATAATTATCTTCTTTTAAATGCAATTAATTCATTATTTTAATTTCATAAGTCTAAATATATTTTATATAATGCAGCTTATAAGACCACCTCTTTTCTATCGAGAAACAAATCCACAACCTCGTAAACACACTCTTTGGCAAGCAACCTCGGATTTCACTAACGGACAAGCTAGCGTACATAGGTATAATCCTTTTTTTCTGCAAATGAACTAATTTTTTGCTTCTTTATTAATATAATATTTATATTTTGTGACATTATGGTCCATTTTAGGCGCCATTATATGCAATGTCCGCAAGGGTTATTAGGAAAGCATTTCGAAAAACTCGTTCAATGTGATCCTCGCCTTAATTTTCTTAGTAAACAACCTGAGATTACAATAGAATCTCTTTACTTTGAGCCAAGAATTCCCGTATTTGAGGAATCAAATGAAATTAACAATAATTTCGAAGTTAATAATTTAGAGAGTCCTATTTCTTTCAACTTATTGAACACTAATTCAGCATCAAGAGCTCAATCTTCTTCCTCTAAGAGTGAACAAGATCCTATCGGTCGATCACCTAGTTCAGGTAAAATCATATTATTATTATTATTTTTTTTTTTTTTTTTCGTTTGACATTTGATGTTTTTATCTAGTTATGGATAGTGGAGGCATGGAAGAAAATAAAGGTTGGAAAAATAAAAGTAAGTGGGAAAATATTGTAGTACCGGGTCTTCCTACATCAATGTCTATGAGTGATTTAGTGAGTCATCTTGAAGAACGTATATCTCATCATGGTAATGGAACATCTCTTTCTAATGAAGAGCGTCAAAGCTTAGATATATTAGAAGATATAAGTCGATGTTTATTCAGTGAAACTCAGAATATGAATACACCTGTGTCTGATGAAAAGTCTTTAATGTCTAGAGTTAATTCTCTTTGTTCCCTTCTTAACAAAGATCCTGTATCTGAAAACAAAGTGGAGATGAATTATCAAGATGATGTTTCGGTTTCGTGTCGAAATAAGAAGAATTCATCTATGTCGAGAATTGACTCTGTTGGAGAGCTTTTGCTTAATCTTCCTAGAATTGCATCTTTACCTCGTTTCTTGTTTAATATCGGGGACTGATTATGTGAATCAAGCTAGGTAGGTTAGAGAGAAGGAAGTGGGCCCTACACACATCTCTCGGATTAGTATTTAGTTGTGCGATCAATGATATCATCTTTACTGAAGCTTGTCCATATAGTTTAGTTACCCTTCTTTCCTGTTTGTAAAATAATGTTTGTGACTACTTATGTACTTGTTAGATTATGACTTCAATGTAATGTGCATTTCAATCAGACAATCACTTGTTCTTGAGGTAGGTATTAACTGTCTAAATAAAAAGGTAAAGAGGATAAATGACAAGTTAATAACTCAATACCAATATATTTTACATTGTAATCATATAAAACAATATAGAATAGCACAAGTATTTTCTGGGTGTAGTGTGTAATAATAAACAATTTCCAGAATTTTAACCTACATGTTTTACCATCTATAGAAAATGTACGAATGAATAAAATTATAATTAAAACAATCAAGGATTATCTGCTCCATCTCCTTCGATAGGCTCTTCTTCAAGCATGTTCATAAGCATGGTTACTTGATTTTGAAGCATAGTATTTTGTCTCTCAGTTTCAGCTCGTTTGCTCCGCTCTTCAAGTAGTTGTAATTGCATATGTTCGAGGCATCGAGCATCTTCATCTAACTGTTCGTTTAATCCATCGATTTCTCGATCCTGCAAACTCTTGTGAAATAATATTAGTCTCTGGAAAATTGAAAGAAAACACAATTTGGAAAAGTATTGTGTAACCTTTCTATTCATTTCTAGTATGGCGATTTTACGCATACTTTCGACAACATCTACATTTACGAGCTTACGCTTTTTGCCTACTAGCCAGCCTTTAGGATAACTTGCGGATTCAAAATCGGGTGGTGGTAATAATGATTCATTTGATTGTCGAAGTACATTCATATTACTTATAGGTTCCAATGGTTCAAAGAGGGCTTTTCTTTTCTGAGAGAGGATAGGTAAAGTAATTGATTCTTCTTCTTCCTTGTTTGTAATCGCTTCTTCGTGTTCCTCGGGAGTTTTATCGGTTTTATCGGTTTTATCCTCCATGGGCTTGTCTAAGTTCAAGTTCTTCACAGTGGCTGCTAGAATAACCAAAATTATAGCAGTATCAAGCATAAAAGAACTGAACTCAAACTGTTCAAACATAACATTTTATTTTCTAATTCTTAGTACTCTTTTATGTGTTGGGATTAATCAAATGATGAAAAAAGTTTTGGTTTTTCTATAACAAATGTTTTAGTAATATTAGTATATCCTATTTTTGAAAAAAAAAAATCTTTCTTTCTTGAATAATTATTATTTTGTGATCAGATAAAATAGTACTGGTCATGAAAAGTCAGCAACGTATGACCAAGTTATTCCCAGGCCCGGCCCAGGGCATGGGCGGTCCGGGCGACCGCTAAGAGCCCCGAGTTCAGTAGGGGCCCCTAATTTTCTAGGTATATATAAATATATATATGTTTTCGAATAAAAACAAACTGCTTAATTGAATAAACAAAGTCTTAACTTGGTTTACTTGGTAAGTGCGGTGTACTTTATTCTTTTTGATCCAGTATAGAGCCCCCCATGCAGCATTTGTTTTACAGTCTAACATATTAATATTTCTTTTGCTTTTTCTTTTTGTCGTTTAAGAAAATAATAGTTTTCCCTATATCTATTTTTTGTGTGCAATTAAATAATACATGATAATTAAAAATTAACATAAAATTTTTAAATTACTTTTTTTATATATTTTAATCATAAATATTCTTTTACTCAAATTCAAATTCTTATATCTATTAAATAAATAAAATATTTTAATTATGTTAATTACAATAGGTATGTATAAAAAATATCAATAGACTGTAAATTATTACTTAATAAATATTAGATTTATTCATTTTTCATATAAATTTTATTGGTATTAGTTAATATATTTTATATTATATTATATATATTAAATTTATTCGAATCTATTCGAATATGTGCACTTATTACCATTTTATGTTTATATTAAATAAATTAAAACCAAATTTATATTTCCATTGTTCACTGATATAAGGTTGTTATATTGTGATTTATTGTTATTTCTGATTTAATTTTTAATTCACTATTATAAGGGTAAAATCTTGACTGAGTTAAGTTAAGAGTAGAGGCGGATCCCTGGTCCTAGGGGTGAGCATGGTTCGGTTCGTCTCGGTTTTTGGCCAAAACCGGAACCGAACCGAATATTTCGGTTTTTTATAATTTAATAACCAAACCGGGTGGTTCGCATTTGGTTCCACATTCGGTTTTTGGTTCCGAATTGGTTCGTTTCGGTTCGGTTTTGGTTTCTCTTCGAATTCGGATGCTTGGTCAATAATATTTTCACCCCATTTCTTGAAACACACTGTCCAATAGATAAATATCCCAATACAATTATGCTACTATTACTTTTGTCCATGTGGGCTATTAATATATCAATTAAATATAAATTTATAATCTAAATATACTTATCTTAATTTACAATACTACAATAAATTTAAATCTACTACTACCTATTTCATCAATCATGATTTATAAAATCAATCAAGTAATGTATACTTATAATCTTAAGTGATATAAAAAAAATTCTCAATAATAGCACCATCGAATAGTATAACTAAAATTTCACGTAGATGATAAATTCTTAACAAAAGATTTTCTCACATAATTCTTATAAAATAAGTTCACACAATCCATATTTTTTCCTTCGTTAGTTCGGTTTTTGTTCGGTTTTTTTGGTTCGGTTTTTTTGGTTCGGTTTTTAGGTAGTAAACCGAACCGAACCAAAATATTCGGTTTTTGAAAAATTAAAAACCGAACCATTTGGTTATTCGGTTTTCGGTTATTTTGGTTCGGTTTTTTCCGGTTTTTTGGTTCGGTTTGGTTATTTGGTTCTCATTTGCTCACCCCTACCTGGTCCTAGAAACCGTATAAAAAAACAAAGTCCCGTCTCCCTCAAATCCCTCCCTGATCTAGTAATTATCCTAATTTTTTTTCGGGCGCTGCCCCCAACCCTATTAGATTTTCAAACTTTTCATTTTAGAATATAAGTCCCAGATCTGTCACTAGTAAAGAGATGGGAAATAGGAGTTATAACCAACATTCCCCCTCCTTCCCGAGATGCATTATGAATTTGTCAAATATTTAGAATATATTTTTTTACATTTTATGTTCACCACATAATAAATGAAAAAAATTAATGTATATTTTAACTATTTCGTTCAAATCCTATATTTATTATGATATATTTATTAAATACTTGAAGTGTTAGATTTCTTTGAAAAAATTTCACCTTCAAATATTTTTTAAACTAACAGTCTTAGGGACTAATTTGAAGTTTCGCCCAGAGCCACCAAATAACCCGGACCGGCCCTGGTTATTCCTCTACCCGAACAAAGGAATCTTAAAAAAGCATATTAATCCAACTACTCAAGATTCAGTTGGTGGCAAAGTAAAATAGAGGGGAAATAGAGAAGTGAAAAACATATTGGTCATTATCTGATTATAATAATGATGGACGCAATCCTAAATAAAGTATATTAATGAATTACAGATAAGGACTAGCAAGCCAATTACAATTACGTTAAATATTATTCTAAGCTACTTAATAGAGACGTGTATGCAAAGTCACATCTAAGTCTTAGATGCTTTTTGTACGTCTCCTCTTTAACCACACGGTCCATGTGTGAGATATGTGGAATATGGCTTTGTTATCCTATATCTTTAGATTATGTTAGAAAATTATTTTGATTCAAAGTCTTATAATCACAAGAAAATCCTTTACACTATCAAGAAAATGATGAACAACTAATAAAAACTAAGTAAGATAGCACTATGTACAAAACTAAAATTTTGAAAAAAAGGGACCATATATCCATTTATAATTTATTTACGCACTAAGATTAATTCATGTTTGAACATTAAACATATCCTAATTAACAAATTCTTTTTCATGAATTTTCATCTGCTATTCATATATCAGCCCTCGTAATTGAAGAATAAATCTACACTCATATGCTGTTTTTAGGTACTTTGTATACCACGGTGGAGGTGGTATATTTGATTACTTAGCATTGACACGGGGATTAATGATGCAACTAACCTCCACTAATTTGATAAAGTTAATTTTGAGAGAAAAGAAAAATTTAGAAGATTGAGAACTACTAAAGACAGCACCTGATCTTTTCCTGGATTTCCAAAACACAGGAGTAGAAGAAACAGGAGAAAATCCATTGAATGCTCCTTCAGTTTTCTTCTTTGGTTCCTCCATTTTCGCAGTTAAAGAATTGAGCATCAAATTATAATTTTTGGTTTTCGAATAACGAGATGAGAGGCGTGTTGCTGAGCTTGTTAATGTTATTACAGTTCTCGAGGAAGCTAGGAAAAGAAAGTGGTATGATTTGCTTAGATAAGAAAAATAGAGATAACTGAAATACGAGTGTTGTCGTTTGAGGTAACGAAATCATCAAGTCGTTTTGACGGTTGAGATTTGGCATTTTTGTGCTTCATTCCAAACCTTCTTGTCCTATATTTTTAATCGTGGGCCCCAAGTGGAGTGATTGCTTAGAAGTTAAGTATGTCCAATCTGGGAAGGATATTTGCACACGGTGATATTCATAAAATAATATTATTTATTTTTTTGGTCGGTATAAAAAAATTGATACAAGTAGAATATTATCTAGTTAAATGGTTATCCAATTGAAATTCATAGTTGGTCTAAACTGCTCCCACAAAATAACTTCACAAAATAACTTTGACTCTAAAGTTGCTTTTCCCAATGTATTAAGAAAAAAGACTCCGATGTATTAAGAAAAAAAAAAGGTTATCCAATTCATCATTTCAAAATAATCATAACCGGAGATTCCTTTCAACTCTCATAAGAAAGAAATTTAATTCAAAATAAATTATACTTCTCTCTCTCTCAAACCAAATAATTTCACTTTTTTTGAATCCTCCCAACTCCAATCCCCCTCTTGTTGGATCTCTTTAGAAGAATGGTGGTAGTCGTTCATATCATGGTGGTAGTGTAGTGGCTTCGACCATAGGTGATGATGTTGATTATGTTAATTTATACGTTATGTGCTTACTTGATTACCATAAACTCAATAAAATAATGTTAATGTGATTGGAGTAACTATATCATATTAATTAGCCTCCTATGCACACACCTTATTGTATGTGCAGATTAAGCCAATCTTGAAGAGTTGATGTTCTTATACTATTTATCTTTTCATGTTTTGCAGGTTCAACAAATAACAATAAACGATTAGGTAAGTTAAACAATTACTACTTGACTATGTTTTGAACATAGTCAAGTAGTAATTGTTAATATTGCATTGGCACATACATGTGTAGAATCAATCATTACAGGAACATGGAAACTCTTAAGGGGTATCTTACAGAATCACAAAGAGAAGAGGTGTGCCAAGTCTTAGATTGCAATAATAACCGGACTAGTCATATGAATAATTAACTTTCACTTGTGATAATAACCGGACAAATACATTGCAACGATAGTAAAACTTCATCATACTTGTCCATAAATACTGAGAATTTTTGCTACAAATTATCACCATTTCATAAGAAAGTCATCAAAAACTACAGGCTCACAAATAAAGTCTCACAAATCGAACAGAGCAAAACTAGCTTTACATCTTTAGAAGAAGAAGAAACAACTTTTGATCAACCTTAAATTTATGCATAACAAGAGGTGGTCCTTTCAACATGAGTTGGAGTCCTCCAAATGATACATACGTTTCCCTGAGTAACACAATACCAAACCATAAGAAACCCATCTTTCTATCACAATAATATAACAATACCACAATACATACACTTTCATGTTTGACTTTGCTTTATCAGCTGAGGTGTCACCTGACATTTTATATACCAGTCCATGCATCACATACTCAAATTTGTCTGCAAGTGAAGTCTGCATTTTCTGCAATTACATATCAAATATTTTAGACTTTAATCCCTACATATTAATAAGAGTTCAAGAGTGTACCTTAGTGTTAAGATTCAAAGTCTCAGATAATACCATCCTTAATTTCTCATCCTTGTGAATTGGATATATTTCAGTGTTCACCTCAAGTAAAATATCAACATCACCATCTTGATTCTTAGCTTCAATGCGAGAAACTGAAGAAACAAATCATCTTTTTTGCTCAGTAAGGGTTACAAGTATTTAATTATTGAAGAAAGATAGCACAAAAATGCAAGTAATGTATGAGGTAATAATAGTGAGAAAAGCTTAATTACCTTTGTCGTATTTCTTTTCAAGCACATCTTCATTTATAACTTCGATAATATCATCGAAATGAAATTCAGCCATATCTACAGCAGCTTATCTCCTGTAAGTGAATAAGCTAATTAAAAGAAAACTAAACAGCAATTCAATAAAATAAATTAGAGCATATACACCACATTAATTTACTGCAAAACAATTCAAAAAATGCAGTATAACACCAAATTGCTCACTCCAACAGTCTCGGCAAATTACACGGCATCCCCCATATATGCTATTATCAAAACGGTCATAAAATGGCCATTGTAGGGTTTGTATAAATATATAATAAACATCACGACTGTAATTACACTTAAATCAGATAATTTTGAAAAATTGTAAAAGTGATGATATAAAAATAATTCAATTTTTTAGGGTTTCAATGGTAAAATTAATTTTTTACCTTAATTTGGGTTCTTTCGACTGTTGATGGCGTAGCCAAGCCGGGTTGATGATGGTGGAGAATGGTCCACGAGTGGCGGCGGTCTTCTTGTGCAAAAGAGTGTGAAGAGATTTCTTTTAGTTTTTTGTTCCAATGCGAGTGTGAAGAGCAGCTTATGCACGAGTACAGTTGTAGGTTTTTATTTTATTTTCTAACTAAGGGTTTTAGGTTTTATCATGTCTTTTTTTCGAACATAAAATAAATGTTTCATTGTTTTTTAACGTTTACTTTTTTTTTTCTTTTTTGTTATGAAATTTTTTCAATGTTTCTTGTATACTTTCTTTTATCTTAAATATATTATGGGGTTATTGTTAAAAACATTCTCATTAAACTTTTTAATTATTTTTTTGTATCTTCAATAATCTTATTTATAAAAAACTACCTATAATTATTTATAGAAAACATCCCTTTTATATTTTCTATACCTTTACTACCCTTATTATTAAATATATTATTTTATTTTAATACAATATTAATTTTTAAATATTAAACAAATAATAGGGTACTTCTTTTTCCTCCTCCACCACCACCACCACCACCACCACCACCACAACCACCACAACCACCACCACAACCACCATGTATGTAACCACTACTACATCCACCACAACCATCACCACCTCCACCACAACCACCACCACCACCTACTACTACTAATTCCATCGCACGCACGCGCGCGTCCGTGAATTTTTTTTTAAAATCGTCATAACTAATTAAAAAAAATCAGAAAATTAAAAAAATTGTATTTTTGAATAAAACAAATTAATATTTACGTCTATGAATTTTTTTGATTTTTTTTTTCGCAGACACGGATTTTCATGTTTTAAACATGGAATTCCATGTTTTAAACCGTGAAATAAACATGAAATTCCATGTTTAAAACATGTAATTTCGTGTCTGCGAAAAAAAAAATTAAAAAAATCAGAAAATTCCGAAAAAAATCATAGACGTAAATATTAATTTGATTTATCCAAATATATTTTTTTTTTTTGATTTTTTTTGAATTAGTTATGACGATTTTAAAAAAATTTCACGGACGCGCGCGTGTGATTATTAGTTTTTTTCTTATTTTTTAATTGTTAATTATAAGGGTAATTTTGGGATGGGGCTGTTTTCAATAAATATTTTTTCCTAGGCACCTTTTTCTAAATAAGTTTTTTAATAGGCATCAATCAACCATAAGCTCATATATTATTTATCTAATATTCTAAACTTAAAATCAGAATTACAAATCTAAAACAAAAATTAGATCGAAAATTTGGAATATTAAAAATCTAATTTCGAAATCAGATTTTGGATTAGAAAAGTCGAAACTCGAAAATTTCGGCTCCAAATTCCATCTTAAGACATAATACCCCATTAAAGTTTGAATACAATACATTTGCAACCCACAAGATAGAGAATTTTAGTCGGAATGGAGAATTCACCCAATGCAGTCTGAAGCTAAAAGGTGGATGAGACAATTCCCGAGATGGAAAGTTTGTTTTATAAAAAGAAAAGTTTAATGTTGTTACGGAAAAGATGGCAAAATGCGCTAGACATAACTTAGAAATTTCTATGGACAAGGAAAAAACGTTCATTGACTTCTTTAATTTCCCGTCTTTTCTTTGTAACAGTAAAGGTATTAAGTAGGGTACTTTGTAATCTTTTTATGACAACAAAAAAGAGTTATAAAGGCCCAAATCCTTAACACACTACTAGAAAAGCCCTTCCAAAATATATATCCTAACCAAAGACAAACAGATTCTCAAAGAATCCTTTCTTCTACTTCTTATTACCCTGAAAAACCAAATCTAAAACAAAATTCCTATTAGGTTTTTATTTTTACTTTCTTTCCTCTCCCTCCCTCTCACTTCTCTCTGTATCTATCTGTACGCTCCTCTCACCTTTAGACCAAGTCGTTCTTCACCAAGCTACTCTCCTGCATAAGAAAATCGCCTCCATTGTAAACCATTATCCACCTTAGCCTGAGAAGAAAATCGCCGCCCTCCACGTTCGTCTGAGAAGAAACCTGTCGTCCTCCACCTCCGCCTGAGAAGAACACTGTCACCGCTCAACTCTCATCTTCACACTGCCACTACTGGACGGGTAAAAACATATTTATTTTTAACCTAATCTAATTGATTTTCAATGTTTAATTTTTTTTATTTGTTCCAGCGAATATGAATAGATCTCAAATTGTTTTTTTTTTCCGACAAATGTGAAGAGATTTTAAGATTGTAATTGCGAAATTTAATTATTTTAGATTTGGAGAGATATTGATTTGTTGTGATCTTTAAAGAAAGGAGAAGTATAAAGACAGATATTGATTTGCTTGTGTGATTTTCAAAGAAAGGAGAAGTATAGAAGCAACGCCCAGTTTACGGTTTAATTTTACCTTTTCTTTTATTGTTTTTTCCAGCAAATGTAAAGAGATTCCTATTTATTTATTTTGTTCAAGCTAGAGTGAAGAAATTTCGCTTTGTTTTTTGTTTTTTATTGTTTTTGTTCCAGCAAATCTAAAGAGTATCCTATTTTATTTTATTTTGCCAAGCTAGTGTGAAGAAATTTCTCTTTGTTTTTTGTTTCAGCTAGTGTGAAGAGATTTCTGTTTGTTTTCTGATCCATCAAGTGTGATGATATTTCAATTTCTTTGGATATGAATCTATTTGGTACGTACCAATCGGATCTATTTGGTACGTACCAATTGGGTATTATCTTTTTCATTTGTTCAACTTCGGTGTTTCGTAATTTTTTTGAATTGTTTTGACAAAATATATTGTTTGGCACATTCCAATTGGACCTTGACACGATAGTTAGGATTAGGTTATCTAAATAAATACAGACTCAAATGATTGTATAAAAATCATAAAACAAACATGGACATTAACCTTGACATGGAACACAAATGCTATTGGAGACTAATCATGCAATTATATAAGAATTGATTGTATAAAAATCATTAAACGAACATGGATACGTATGAATAAATTATTTGGTACGTACCAAACATAAATTATTTGGTACGTACCAAACATAAATTATTTGGTACGTACCAAACATAAATTATTTGGTACGTACCAAACATAAATTATTTGGTACGTACCAAACATAAATTATTGGTACGTATCAGAAAGAGATTATTGGTACGTACCATGGACAAACTGAAATAGGGGTATAAGGGTAAAAAAACCACAAATTCAATTTAGGCCTTTATAAGTATATTTTTTCAGTTAAGCTTTTGTAACTTAATTTTTGGATTTTTGAGCTTTTAATCATAACTTTCTCTATAAGATAAAATAACATTCCTTATGACAAAAATTAACATCTAACATTCCTTATGACAAAAATTAACATCTAATAAATAAAACCCACATATCGCTGCTTATTCAATACTCCGGTGAATAAGCAGCATTTTCTCCGGTGATGAACAGTGCTCGCGCTCGAACCGCCAGTACTCCGGTGATGAACAGTGCTCGACGCTGTCTTATTCGGCTACGAAATGCTGCTGCTCGAACCGCCACACCTCCGCGCCGTGGATCTCGGCGGTGGATCTCGAAAAGTGGAGCGCCTGGACTGGATCTTCACGCCTGGATCCTCACAGCATCTTCACAGTGCTCCATAGAGAGAGGAGAGAGGAGGCCTGCAATCGGCTGTGGAGACGGAGGGGTGCTCGTCGGAAAGGAGTCGCTTCCATGGAGAGCCTCTAAGAAGAAGAATAAGAAGAAGAAGAAGAAGAAGAAGAAGAAGAAGAAGAAGAAGAAGAAGAAGAAGAAGAAGAAGAAGAAGAAGAAGAAGAAGAAGAAGAAGAAGAAGAAGAAGAAGAAGAAGAAGAAGAAGAAGAAGAAGAAGAAGAAGAAGAAGAAGAAGAAGAAGCTGTGAAGACGACGGGCCTCTCTTCTGCGTCGAACAGCTCGTGCAGTGGTGGTGGTGGTAGTGCTCGACAGTTTTTGCCGAAAAACTGAAAGCCATGGGGGGCTGCTAACGTGAGAGAGAGGAGAGAGAGGAGAGTAATTAGGGTTTAATAAAATGATTTCTGAAAGAAAAAATAATATATATAGGAAATGAAAAACAAAGGGGTAATTTTGTAAATGGGGATTTAACGCATAGTGTTAAAATCTTATTGAGGTCCCTAGTAAGAAGAACATAAGAAGGGGTTGGGTTAGGACTAGAGGGTGGGTGTTCAAGACCCCTTGGGTCATAATCTCTTCATTTTATTTATGCATTTGGGTTTCAGATTCGTTATGGGTAGCACCTGACAACAGGATTTCAGTGGGTAGAGACCCGTGTTGTTTTTATATTTTTTATTTATTCCTTCATTAAATTTTCTTAAGTCCTTAATAGGGTTGTCCATGTAAAAGTCCATATGGGTACAAACTCATCTCGAACAATAGCTAGATGGGTACGTACCCATCTCGAAAAAAGGCTATATGGGTACAGACCCAATTAGACCATCTCCAGCAGTACATATGGCCCACCCAATAACACACACAAAACACTACTACGGTGAAGTGGGTTGTACACTTCACACTCGCAATATAGGAAAAGAAAAAAACAAAATCTCTCACACCAAAATTCCTTCACACTCGCAATATCGGAATAAAAGATAATAAGAAATCTCTAACCACTATTGGAACAAAAACTAAAAGAAATCCTAGCCATTTGTCAGTTAGAACGGCGACAGGCGGCAAGCTGAGGCCTGAGATGGGCTGTACCCACGGTCCTGGTTGAAGATGGGGTGGAGAAGCGACCAAGATTGGATGTACCCATGGCCCATTTTGGATTCACACTCGCCGGAAGGTTGTTGATGATTGAGAATGGCGACAAACGGGAGGGTTGTTCATGATGGAGAATGGCCACGAACGGCGGTGCTTATCTTGGTGGTGAAGAAACGGTGGAGTTGTTCTTATGGTAGAGATGGTTAACGATGGCGGCGGTTTTCCATGGTGACGATATGGTGTAGATGGCGGTGAGTTTCGGCTGCAGCAAATGGAGGAGATGGTGGTGAACGGCGGGACCATCAAAGTCATTGTGGTGAACGGCGGTTTTCAGGGCTCGTGATGGTGAAGAATGGTCCACGAAGGTGAGACCTGAAAGTGGAGTGAAGAAGGTGAGATTTGGTGGTGAAGAATGGTTACAGGGCGGCAGTTTGGTGGTGATAAGAGAGAAAAGAGTGACTGGTTCAGATCGGGGATTAGAAAGAGAAGAGAGTGGTAAGAGTGAATAGGATGAGAGAGAACAGGGAAAGATTGTTTTGGTTTTCTATAATTCTATAGGGTTTTGTTTCGGATTATTTGTTTCCATCGTAATAAAAAGATATAACGAGGGTCTTTTGGGCTTCTCTAGTTAGGTTGTAAATAGTTAGTTAAGGGGTAGAACTTTTAATATTAAGTGATAAGTTGTTGGGTCTCCATTTATAATTCTCCCTTTCGGTAAAGGCGTTCTTCAATTGGTTTATGAAAGAGGACTGCTATATATCACCTTTTTTTACTTCACCTATTTATCACTTCCTATATGTCGTCTAATGTGGCATTAAATAAAGGAAAGAAAAAATAATCACTTAATAAAGAGAAACTTTCTTATTGGTGTTTAAAACCTCCAAATAGAGGTGATACATGAGTGAAGCAAAAAATGGTGATATATATCTTTACTTTTTATGAAATCAACAAATAGAACCATGTCACCTTTTTTTCTTTTTTGGTTCTGATTGTCAATAACATTATAAACATTATAAACATCTTTATAAGATTTATAACAGCAGCAACACACTCCTCTCTTCCGTGCATACAGTCAACCATTATTTTGGTCAAGGCTTAGAGCATGAGACCAGAGAGAAATCTAAGACCTTTTAGCTGTTGCAAATTACCTTCTAAAAATTTAAATTACTGGATTTTGTGTTTATTGTTTTGATGGTAATCATGTGATCAAAAAAAAAAAATCACTAGTATGAGAAGATGAATTTTGTATGGTACTTGTTACTACAAGAATGTCAGAAAAAGAATAATAATATAAGTTGCTGTTGCTTAAGCCAAATAAGAAAAACAATTTAGAGATGGGAAACCTATGATAGTTCAAGGATCATCGGATTCCAAACACATTCCTTTTAGTGATACAAGAGAAGGAGTTAGCTTGTACAAGAAGTATTTGCCTTGAGGTACCTCAGCTAAGCATATATAAGTTTTGGATTCAACGTCATATTCCATTAGTCGATTTTCAATAGTAAGATGTAGTTTACTCAAATTTGGCGATGACTGCACTTTAATAATATGTTTACTGTCCTTTAAAAATTCCACAGAAATAATCCTCTTCTCTGACCATATGTTCTTCTCGTAATTCTCCAACACCCACACATGAAGGATATGTCTGATCATAAACCCAATTGCTAGCTTCTCATCACCCAAAATAAACATTTGTATCCCACGACTTAAATGATAACCTGGAACCTATTTTAAAATCCTGAGGAACCTTGATCGTGGAGCTTTTACCATCCATGGATAATCTAAGTATATCTGCTTTCTGCAAATAAAAAAAGTCATAACTTACACGGTACCTAACACCCTTGTGGTATATACTGCATTTTTTTGAATAATCAGACAACACATTAACATCAAGGTCTCTCCAAGCATAATCATCATCACTTCCAATAGTTAACATACGAGCACCTATATACCTTGTTCCTTCCTTCTTGTAAAAATTAATTAACTTATACATACTAGTTGATGGATCAAAACCCATAGAGTAGCTAAGGCCTCTCTGACAAACTTGTGGTGTCATTTGAAGCACTTGTTTAGTGGCTGGGTTTCTTATGCGATACAGACCAGTTACGCAATCTGTCTCTAGCACTAAGCCACGCAATGAATTATTGTAAGCATATTTTTTATCATATATATCTTTATATTGGTAAATAATTTGGCTCCGACTCAGATGCTTCTCAATGAAAAACTTTTGCTGAGTAATCATTAGCCATGACTTGCATACACATTTGAATCTTAGTACACTTTTTACTGGCAATCGGCTCAAAATATCAATAATTATATCATTAGGTACATTCGCTCCATTTTTTGTCTGTTAAATAGAATGAAAAAGATATATTAGAATTTAAATTTTGAATATAAAACATAAAAGTTATATATGAGCAAACTGAGTTTAATTCAAAACCTAGACACCATGCAACACTGAATCAATAGAAATCATGCTCAGCTACGATTTATATAGGGACTCATATTCATAATATAAAGAGGGGAAATTATGAAATTGCTTTATATAAAGCATAACGTAAAACTTTCCAAGATTGGGACTTTGAAATCTCAAGTTTCTTGCTCTATTTTTATCAAGGGTTTTTAACTAAAAAGAAAAATTCAGACAAATTTTTCTTTTGATTTTTCTTTAAATCAAAAGAAAAATTAGGGATAATTTCTTAGTTGACTAATATAAAGATTGTATATTTTCCTAAAGTTTTTCCACTAAAAAGAAATTTTATCCTGAGATATAAACAATTTGTAAAAATTATATTAGAAATATCATGTAATTGATTACCAGAATCGATGGTCGACTTCTTTTTCGAGCTTTCAGAATCGATGGGCGACTTCTTTTTTGAGCTTCCATTGATCTTCTGAAACTAGAAAAGTGGTTCTGGCAGCTATCCTCTACTCTTGATTCGATATATATATGCTGCTAACCTTAACCTAAACTAACACAAAAACCTAGATCCGCCGCCGCCGCACCTACTCCTCTCTCCTTCCCAGGCGGCGGCGGCCCCTCCATTCTTGTCCTTTTAATTTTTTTTGTTTTTGCTGTTGTTTGTTCCCCCAGACACCGCCCCTCCCTCCGTTTCCATCCATAGCCTATCCGCCGCCCTTTTCTCTGTTTTTAATGATATGTAGATTCACAAGTTTGTCCTCGCTGCTGAGTTTTCTGTTTACAGTGCTGTGACGTGGCAAGCAATGAATTGGGCCACAAAGGCCTGCTTCTTTTGGGACGTTTTGGGCCACCGGATGGGGTGTTGGTTTGGGCTGCTTTTTGAGTACTGGTGCAATGTGATTGTGAAGTGGCGGTTTCGCTTGGGAGATTTTTGGTGGGGCCACTTTTTGCTACTTGTTTTGTTTCGTTGTCTCTCGAGTTGATTTGGGGAGGTAGATCTCGAAACTGAAATGGGTTTCTCTTCACTGTGGATCGGAGTTGGTCACTCTACTTTATGGGGTATTTGTCAAACTTTTTATCCAAAGGTTCTTTTTTCTACCTTGGTATGCTCCTACTCACGAGTTGTTGGGAACTTTGACAGTGGGCTTTAATTCAGTTATTTGTCGGGTGGTATTGTGTTGGTTTTGGTTTTTGGGTGTTTTTTTGTTTATGTTTCTTTCTTCCACTAGTCGATGGTGGCTCCTCACTGTTGGCCTACTATTTCTTGTATTTGATACAAACGAGGTGAGATTTGGTTGTTTGCTGTTCACACGAGTTTTATTTGTTTGTTTATGGCATGTGTGATTAGCTTGGTCAAGTTTGTTCGGTTGGGATTGAGGAACGGGCTAAATTTTTGCTTGATTGTCTTTTGCGGTGTTACCTTTACATTTTATCTGAGATGTTATCCGCGCTTGTTGTCTTTGTGTCGTCTAGAGAGATACGCCTTTTTAGGCCACTTTTCTCACCCTTTATTGTGGTGATATTGTTTGGAGGTTTGGACTATCTCGTAACTTTATTCTGGTAAAATTTTCCATTCTCAGCTCCGTGGTGGCTGCCACCCGGGCATGGTTTTTGGTTTCGATTCGATTATTGGTTTCAGTTTGATTTGGCTCGTGGTTAAGGATCTTGGTAGTTTTGATGGTGAAACAAGGTGTATCGGGGATGTGTTGTATTTTGGTTTTCACTTTTTGTATTGTATTTACTTTTATTTGTGTGTGTTATTAAATGTTATTAAATGCTCTGGATTTGCTCCCTCCTAGAGTGTAATATAATTCAACAGAAAAGAAGAGAAGCAGCTAACCACAAGTGTACGGGTCGTTCCAAGTAATAGATAAGTAAATACGGGAAATTTGTCTCCACGGGGATTACAAGGTTATGATTAATTGTTTAAATGTGACGTAGAGTTGATTGTATTTAAAGTAAATATTTGTTTAGTTTTTGTGCTTATAAGCTACACGCAAGGAAGTAAATCTAAAGATAAACTAACTGTGAAACTAAATTAACTACTAAGATGTTACGCAAATATGAGAGGTATACTTGAGTCTCGCTAGGGAATCACCAAAGTTAATAATCTAATGCATTCGTTTCAGGGTAAAGTCGGTATTTTAATATTATTCGGGACTCTAATATCATCATAACACCCGTCAAGGTAGACTTAGGAAGTTATTCTACGGTATTAGTGACCCCGTCAGGGTGACTATAGGCTACTTTTAAATAATTAAGATTATACCAAATTGGCTACGTGGTTATAAGGCCGCCAGACTCAATAACGGACACCACGCGTCTATATCCTAGTTCTGTAATTAGACCACCCTTCCGGATGATTGTCGCCACTAACGAATAGCCTAATTACTAAAACTATCCATGATTAACTAAGTTATTGATAGTAGACAAACACAAGAATATAGTCAATATAAAATACTTTGACTTAATTAAAATTAAATAATCCCAAATTCAAAAAGAATGAAATTAGAAAACTTAGGGTTTGTCCCTTAATTGCTATTCTCAAGTACAATGATTTAGCAATTACCAATTACAAGAAAAATATGATTAAATAAATACATGATTTGGTGTTGATTTGTTGAAGATTAGCCAAAGACCAATCTTCTTCTGTTTTGCTCCCTGCTTCAAGCGATGTTGGTTTTTCCTTTTCTTAAAAATAAGAGTATAATATATGAAAGTAAAAAATGGATTATGTCTAACTTGGGCTAAATTATGTGATTAAGGGGCCCAAGTCCGTTTTAATAAATCTACACTTCTGTACACCATTTTTGTAAAAAGGCTGTAACTTTCGCATCGTAAGTCCAAATCCAGCGATTCAAATTCTCAAATTCTGCTAACTCAGAGGCCCACCATTTTCATTTGTACCACCAAGTCTGAATCCTAATCGTTTGGGCTCTGGAAGTGATACAAGTGACGACTTGACTTAATCTGGAATTCCTTCGTCTTCACTAAAGTGCTTTCTTTTGCTCCAACACTAAGCTTTGGTCGCTCCTATAATATGATATAAATCAACGCAAAAGAAGAGAAACGACTAGCCGCAAGTGTACGGGTCGTTCCAAGTAATAGGTAAATAATATGGATTTCGTCTACACAGGGATTGCTAGATTAGACTTAAATGCTTAAATAGTAACGTAGAACTAATCTCGATAAAATAAAAATAGAATTTTTTTATTTTGATTTAATAACTACTAAAGCAAGAATAATGAGTAAACTAAATTAAACTAAGAATTAAACTAAAAAGATTACTCAAATATGAGGGAGATACTTGAGTCTCGTTAGGGAATCACCTAAGTTCATAATCAAATGCATTCGTTTTAAAGGGTAAAATCGGTATTTTAATATTAGTCGGGACTCTAATATCTTTCTAACTCCCGTCAGGGTAGACTTAGAAAGCTAATCTACGATATTAATTGCCCTGTTAAGGTGACTATAAGTTATTTCCGAATAATTAAGATTATACCCAATTGGTTACGTGGTTAATTAAGGCTCCAAGCTCAATAACAGACACCACACGTCTATATTATAGTATTGCAATAAGACCCCCCCCCCCTTCCAGATGATCGTCGCCACTAACGAATAGCCTAATTACTAAAACATATCCATGATTAGCTAAGTCATTGATAGTAAACAAACACAAGAATATATTCAATTCAAAATACTTCGACTTAATTTAAATTAAATAAGCATTTAATTAGAAAACTTAGTGTTCATCCCTTAATTGCGATTCTCAAGTATAAAAAATTTAGCACATAAAAATTACAGGAATAACATAAATAAATAAATATATGATTTGGTGTTGATTTGTTGAAGATTGGCCAAAAACCAATCTTCTTCTGTTCTGCTCCCTGCTTCAAGCGAGTTGGTTTTTCCCTCTCTTAAAAGTAAGTAGAATAATGAAGTGTACTGATTTAATAGGTCTAATGGCTTAATTATATGATTAAGGGGCCCAAGTCTGTTTTCATAAATCCACACTGATGTACACCACTTTAGTAGAAAGTTTATAACTTTCGCATCGTAAGTCTGAATCTACTGATTCCACTTTTCAAAATCCGCTAACTTAGAGGCCAATCCTTTTCATTTGAACCACCAAGTTTGAATCCTAACCGTTTGGGCTCAGGAAGGGATACAAGTGTGACTTGGCTCAATTTGAAATTCCTCCGCCTTCACTAAAGTGCTTTCTTTTGCTCCAACAATAAGTTTTAGTTGCTCCTAGAGTGTGATATAAATCAACACAAAAGAATGGAAGCAACTAACCGCAAGTGTACGGGTATTTCCAAGTAATAGATAAATAATAGGGGATTTCATATCTACATGGATTGCTAGATTACACTTAGATGCTTAAATAGTTAAGTAGAATTAATTTTGATTAAAATAAAAATGAATATTTGTTTTGTTTTGATTTAATAACTACTAACGCGAGAATATCGAGTAAACTAAATTAAACTAAAGATTAAACAAAAAAGATTACCCAAATATGAGAGAGATATTTGAGCCTCGCTAGGGAATCACCTAAGTCAGAATCTAATGCATTTGTTTTAAGGGTAAGACAGTATTTTAATATTAGTCGGGACTCTATTATCTTCCTAACTCCTGTCAGGACAGACTTAGGAAGTTATTATACGGTTTTACTGACCCGTCAGGTGACTATAAGCTACTTTTGAATAATTAAGATTATACCCAATTGGCTACGTGGTCAGTTAAGTCCGTCAAACTCAATAATGGACACCACACGTCTATATCCTAGTTTTGTAATTAGACCCCCTTCCCCTTCTGGATGACCGTCGCCACTAATGAATATCCTAATTACTAAAACCTATCCCTAATTAGCTAAGTCATTGACTGTAAACAAGTACAAGAATATAGTCAATACAAAATACTTCGCCTTAATTTAAATAAAATTATCCCAAATTTAAAAAGCATTATATTAGAAACTTAGGATTCATTAATTGCAATTTTCAAGTATAATAAATTTTAACACATAAAACTACATAAATAAATCAAGCATACACCAGGGATAAATCAAGTGCATAGTTAAATTTGGGGTTTATTTCGAAAGAGAATAAACCAAAAACTAGAAGCTACAACTAAAGATGGAAGATTATATAAACAAAAAATTACAAGGCCACTAGAAGACCCAGTGGTAAGGACTTTGAAATTAAGATTCCCCCCTTTGAAACTAAGAGAACGAGAAATCTTAATTAGATGGGAGTCTAACATTTTAGTTTTAGGCAAACAAATAAATAAGGCTTGTGTTGAGAGACAATGTCTCTCAAATTCTGAACTGTCATGGGATTACCTAATCTCCGATAGTTCCAAACTACGGTAATCATGCTGTGGAAGGGACTGGATCTTGCCAACACCCGACTGATGACATTCACTTGATTTTAAAGGGCACGTAGGATAAATTTCTCTTTAGGCTAGAGGTTGATGGGAAAAGAGGGCTCATTATGAATATCGGGATACCCATTAAGTTAGAGTAATAACTATCACATAAAGACGTGGGTTGGGTAGGCAGATGGTGTCGTCTAGGGCGTGATAAAATAATAGATAAAATAAGTGCATATAAACACCCTAGGCTAGCACGGTACTGCAAGTATTACAGGACGTATGCAAGCTTTGATGAGAAGAGAATTCATTCCTCAGAGACTACAAAAGTTAGAGAGAACTTATGCAAATATCAAGTGCAAATATAAAAACTAGAATAAATAATACGCAAGAATAAAGAAAAGACAAATAGATTTTTTATTGGGTTTTTGTGAATAGAAAATTAAACTAAATAAATTAAAAACTAAAAAATTAAATAAGAGAAATAAAGAGTATGAGAGTTTAGCTCGAGATCTAGCAAGTAATCCCCACTAGCCTTGTCTATTCTAATCATGTAAGAGCAATTATATGGAATTACGATAACCAGGATTCTAAATTCCTCCCTACCCCGTCAGAGTGGACTATGGTGGCGACCTCACAATCACGAGGGGACTTAAATAGGGTGCTCCTACGCCACTAGGTTCCTAAATGAGACTAGCCTTCTAATGATGATCGGTGGTTAAATCATACCCTAATGGTTATCTAGTTAGGCTAGCCCGTCAGGATCCCTACCGCACACTAGACGCTTATGTGGTGTTTCAATAATTAGACACCCCTTCCGGGTGACCATCTAACTACTATTAAGGTAATCCTATACGTAGGCTTTCGCAAGGAAAACAGACAATAAATCAAAGCACATAAAACGAAGAATAAAACATGAATTCAATTTAAATACGATGGTATCCCAAATTAGAATAGATGTAAAACAAGTCTGGGGTTCATACTCATATGCTAATCTCAAGCTAAATTAAATTAGTCATACTAGAGAAAGAAAAGAAAACAATTACAAATTTGAAGGCTTGTGAAGACATAATGTGATGCTCAGCTCCTTCCAGACTTCTCTTCTCTTGATGTAGGCTTCTTCTTGGCTTAAGTTTGGCCAAGGATGTGTTTATATAGATTAAAGGGTGTATTTATAGGGTATAGGAAACCCTAAAACGTTTTCTTGGAATGGAAGACAAGTATTGGACTTCTAGCCCAACTCAAATTTGTAACCCTAAAATATAGAAAAGGTAATAAAATGTTGTTGTTTTGTTTTGGTCGTAACTTCTTCAATACAGCTATGATTGACGCTTTCTTTATATTAAAACTGATCGTCTCGGAAATCTCTACAACTTTACTTCAGACCATTCTTCCAAATTCTCGGCCGTTTTTTAGTTATGATCAATTTAATGGACGTAACTGCTCGAATTCAGATTTAATTGTCAACTTTATCTTTTCCTTTTTTATATTTAATTCCTTTATCTCCAATTCCCATCAATATCTTCTTTCCCTTATCTCTTAGAATTGATTTGGCATCTAATTAATTACCATATATCTTCAAAGCTTCACAATTAACAAACAATTAAACCAAATATGCTCTAAAAATAATAAATCATCAAATCAAGACAAGAAATAAAAAAATACAATAATATAAGTACAAATCGACATTTAGGGGGGTGTCATCAATCTTGATTTTAAAAGAGTTTATTAGAGTTTTAAAAGTTATTGACTTTATATAGTCTATGGATTGTTTTTAATTCTATCAAGATTTTAAAAGATTCTTTTTCATTTTACTTAAAGAGTTTGACGGATTGTTATGCTAGATTTCAATAGATTTTAAAGACTTCTAAACAGAATTTGCTTCTACTAATTTCTTCATGACTTGAAAAAAATTCTAATTCAGAAAAAACAAAACAGAAGTGGCAGAACATTATTAACTTTCAAAAAAAATCATACCAGACGGTTAAGAATTAAATAGTAAAATTCTATATATAAAATAAACAATCATGACATTAAAAAAAAATCTACGAAGCAAGTATTGATTTTTAAGGAATTCAAAAATATAATTTTTCAAATCAAATGATTATCCGATGAAAATAAAATTCAAAAGTCGAGTAATAACATTCTCAAAGCAAAATAAATAAAATTATTCCACGAAAAAATTCAATAAACCAAATTTATTCAGGGGCTTAAAATAATAATCAAGGAATTTGATTCTTGTGAAATATCCAACTTGATCGTTTTTCAGGAGACATCCTTAAGAACATATCTTTTTTTGTTTTGCTATCAATCAATTCAACCGCCTTAAAACGAGTATCATCGTCCAAGTCTGGGATTTCCTTGATAGCATCCCATATTGTGTATTCTTTCTCCTTTTGTCTCTCATTTTCTCTCTTTTCTAGTAAGTTGTATATTCCCTCAAAACTTGCAGAAATTATATCAAATTTTTCCATTATGCTACTTTGAGAAGAGTTTCTCTCAAATTCTGTTCTACTTCTCTTGTTTTGGATTGATTTCTGCACAGGAATTTCAACAATTCCATGAGATTGGAGCGATGGTGAGTGATGAGATGGTGGATCACTTTGAGTTGATCCTATGAAGGTATTACTATCAGCATCATATTCTAGATCCTGAATGCGTGTGTCATTACTTCCCCCAACACCTAACATACGTGCATCGGTAACACTACCCAATCCAATTGATTTTTTTCCAACTGCTACATTGTTCCCAACAGCAATGCCTAAAGATTCATAATCTTCATGTGTTACATAGCGTAACTCAGCGTCTTTTGGATGAGCCTAAAAATAAGTATTTTTAATATTTTTTAAAGTACTGTATATTTTTAGTAGTAGTTAGACATCTCACCTTAATATATGCATCCCATACTTCATCGGGAGCCGTAAACATCTTTGTCTTTGGATCAAACCCGAAACCTGAATTAAAGCGCTTAAGGGTCGCAAAAGAATTATATCGGTTTTTAAACCATTTCAATCGACTCTGATAATTGTTGTACGTCTTTTGACATTTGAGTTTTGCATTAAGAGTTGGAAGTATCCTTTCTTCTACTGTTTGCTTGCTTAGACTTGCACTATTATCACGCCATCCCTGATTAGCAGCATCCACCATACATTCTAATAAAGCATCACTCTCTTCTTTAGACCATTGTGCATAATTTCCTCTTTTCTTGATATCGTTTAGTTCATCCGCCATTAGAATCCTATTAAAATAAATATTATTATTAATTTTTTAACATAATTTATCACATGATCACTAATAAAAATATACATAATATACGCTATTTTGCATAATATAGGGACCTAATATAGAGCAATCAATTCATATTTTTTCTGCATAATATAGGGACCTATGGTGTAATTAGTATATTGCAAAAAACTCATATTTTTTCTGCATAATATAGTGATTCTGTAATAATTATAAAAAATTAGGCTATTTTACATAATATAGGGACCTATAGTGCACTTAACTTGTATTGTTGCATACTAGTTTTTTAACAGGGACTTATTAATAAACGACCAAAGGAAAATGCTGTAAAAAAAAAAAAAGACCAAAGGAAAAATGATACTTTAGGGACTCTGCTTGGATAGCAGAGGTTGTTATCAAACCTATCAAGTATCAACAGTCATATTAGTATTGGACAAAAAAAAACAATCATATTAGTGCACGTTATAACTGTTAATATTTACAATATTGAGGAAGTTTTTTTACAGCTATCCATGTTTTTTTTTAAGACGACTACAGCTATCCATGTTCACAAATAATCAATATGAAAAAACTTTTGACCTAGATATATTACTAATATCCGTATGTTTTCAGCATCATAGAGTGTAATAATAGACTACCCAATTCAAAAACCATGTTAGAAAATACATGAGTAAAGCAAAATAATTTATATATTCATTGAAAATCAAACGAAAGAAAGGAAAAAAAAAATAGATAAAGAGTTTTTCTTTTTTTACCTGCGTGTCGGTTGTTTGGATTTTTTTTCTGAAAGATTTGTGAAATCTCTTCTTCTACCTTGAGATTTGTAGAATAGCTTTTTATATATACCCAAGCCCTAGAATCCTATGAAGTCCATTAACTTTTAAAAGTCCAAAGACTTTATAAAATCATAAGATTTTAAAGTATTTTAAAAACTCTTGATTGAAAACAGCCGGATTTTTAATGATTCTTTAGACTCCTAATTGAAAACATCTGGATTTTAAATGATTTTTTAGAATCTTAATTGAAAACCCCATTACTTTTGAAATCTAAAAAAATCCTATAGACTCTAATTTGATGACACCCCCCTTAATTTATTAAATACACCTAAAATGATGTCTCCAACTAAGATTAAATCATCACAAATAGGGAGACATGGAGAGGAGATTAAGTCATTATGCATCCTACTCATTCTAATAGCCAGGTCTAGAAATAAGTCTCTTTTAAGAGAATTGACCTTGCTAGATTTTTGGGATTTGTGCCTTGGTATATAATTGAACGTTCTAGGAGGACTGTAAAACGAGGCGAGACGAGTCGAATACTAGATGCACATGCTCGTTTATTTATTTATAAATTTAAACAAGATGAGATTGAGCTCAAGGTGAGATTTTAAGTTAGTGTTTGGGCTCGATTTATAGGAATATAACAAGGGCTGAGCTCAAACTTGAAAGCTCGTATAAAGGTGTTTCGAACTCGAGTCGAGCTCGAAAGCCCGATTAAAAGCTCTACAAGCTCGAGCTCGGGCTCAAAAACCTATTTGAATTTTTTGAGATCGGGATCATTTTGCTTAATAATAAGATAAAATGTTGTGACCCTTTAAATTAATCTAGATTTTCGATTATAACATAATTGACTATATTAAACTATCATTTAATACAATCACAGACTCCATCATTGTATTGCTAAATTTTGAGTGGTCTTATTTAGTTGGCTAGATAGGGGAGGAGAGTGATTGGATGGGAGCTGAGATAAGATGTGATTTAAAATATCATAATTAGTTTTAAGTTTTTGAATTGTCAAATAAGACAATACCTACTTAAATCATAAAAAAACACCAACTTTCCATTCAAACCAACCATTATTATGTGAAAGTTACCAACATATCATTCTAATTATTAAATTATAACTATAAACATTAATTAATGGAACAATTTTCATTTAATTTTCATTTAGTAAGATTTTAGATTATACTTTTAGGTGACAGTTTACGGTGCTTTAAATCTTGATGAAAAAATGTATGTAAATAGAAACGTTTTTGTGATGGGTGAAGAGGAACCTTTACAAAACTCCATTTTCTCAATTTATGAGTATAATTTTATGTTACTTTTTTTTTTCCGATTTAAAAAATATTATTGAAGATATTGATAGTGTTTATGTTGATAAAGATATTGAATGCATGAATATTGATGTGCAATCTGAAAATGTAATTATTGATCAAAGATAGAATTTTTTTTTAAACACTTTTTATATACATTAATTTATTCCGATATTTTTTTAATAAAGGTTAGTAAGGAATTATTTATATATGATTTGTCGATTTTTTTTATTAAACCATAAAAGGCCCCATTTTTTATCTCGTTTTAGGTACCCAAGACGCTCGGGCCGGCCCTGATAATAGGGTTCAACTTAACAAATGATCTCGAGTTGAGTTTGAGCATGTTGGTTCCTTTACAACCTTCAGTTCTAGGGACCAACTTAGGCTCAGAAGAACCAACTTTTACTTTCGTTTTGGATCCAAAGTACTAAATTAGGAAGTATCTGATTGTTGAATTATAGTACTGTGTTACTACAATAATGTCAGAAAAAAATGTATATAAATTGTTGTTGCTGAAGCCAAATAAGAAAAATATAATGAATCATAAATAAAGCATTTAAATAAGTTCAAATATAGAAAGGAGAAACATGTAAATAGTTTAAGGATCTTCTAAACACATTCCTTTTAGGGATACAAGAGAAGGAATTATACCGTACAAAAATCGTTTGCCTGGAGGTACCTCGGCTAAGCATATATATGTTGTGGAGTGAACATCATATTCCACATAAATATTACCGATAACAATACGTAGTTTACCCAAATTTGGTGAAGGCAGCACACAAATATTACCTGGATAGTCCTTGAAAACATTCAGAGAAATAATCTTTTTCTCTGACCAAATGTGTTTCTCATAATTTTCCAACACCCACACATGGAGGTTATGTTCGATTATATACCCAAGTGCCAGCTTCTCATCACCTAAAATAAACATATATAACAGGAATGAAGGATGATATCCTGGAATTGATTGGAAATTCTTAGGGACCTTGATGTTCGTGGAGCTCTTTCCATCCATGGTTATCTGTTTTCTCCAATTCACTATAGTCATAAGTTGCAGTGTAACAAACACCCTTGCGTGTCATAAAGCATGGTAATCTCTCATCATTGAACAATAAATTAACATCAAGGTATTTCCAAGCATGATCATCATCACTTCCAATAGTTAAAATACGAACACCTATATTACCACCTCTTTCTTCCTTAAAGTAAAAATTAATCAACTTATACATACTAATTGATGTATCGAAACCAATTATGTATTTAAAGCTTTTCTCAAAAACTTGTGATGTCACTTGAAGCACTTGTTTAGTGGCTGGGTTTCTTATGCGATGCAGATTAGTTTCGTAATTTCTCTCCAGCACAAAGCCATGCAATGAATGTACTGAAGGTGAAAAATATCACCGTTTAGAACAAAGAAGAAGAAACGGTTTTAAAAGAGATGAAAAGTAAAATCAATTTTAAATGTAAACGAACTATTACAAGAATTGAAATTACAATAGAAAATCAACTTACACGGAAACGAAACACTAATACACGGTAAAACAATAATCCTAGCGTTAAAAAAGATTTTCCGGCGTACCGGTATCTTCTAACGGAAAGACTACTACAACAGCTGTTTTTGTCACGGAGAGAAAGAGAGAAGTGTTTGTTTTCTTTTGTTGATTTTCGGTGTGATTACAAGTGAGGAGTAAGCACTATATATAGGGGAGGGGAAGTTCTGAAAAGCCTTGTCACTTGTAACGGACCAATCACGTCCTTGATTTCCTCCCGTAAATGATTGACTGTTTTTGATTTGATTTGATTCCAAGCGTTTCAGCTGACTTTTAATTCCCCACGTTTAGAATGAAAGTGTAACCGCTGGTTGACTTGTCTTCTAATCCACACGTTTTGATTGACGAGTTGACCAGCTAATGGAATAATCATCTTGATGGGAGCGTGATTGGAGGAACCTTGTCTTCCGTTTTTCTTTTGATAGCTTGCCAGCTTCACTATAAGAGCTGGACCCAAAACTTGTTCCATTTTTTGACTCCAAAAACTCCCCACGAACCACGCCGGTGCCGGGCCAGGCGGGTGGGTGGTGGTGCGCGTGTGGCCTTCTCCATTGCTTTTCCATGTTCATGGTGTTGGGCTCTTTGGAAGCTAATGCCATCACATTTGTTAAAAAACCTTTTTTCCACTTCCTTTCTATCGATGTGGGAGAATCCCACTTTCACTTTAAATGGTCCAACATGTACGTGATGATATTTACTAGCATATTCCTCTTCATGTTCATATATGTAAACAATTTGACTCCGACTCTTATGCTTCTCAATGAAATACTTTTGGTGAGTAATCATTAACCATGACTTGCACACACATTTAAATCTTAGTACACTTTTTACCGGCAAATAGCTCAAAATATCAACAATTACATCATCAGGTACAGTCACTCCATTTTTCGTCTGTTAAATAGAACGAAAATAATATACTTATCAATATCAGAATTTAAATTCTGAATATAAAACATAATAAAAATTTAGGGATAATTTCTTAATTGACTAATATATAGATGGTATATTTTCCTAAAGTTTTTCCAGTAAAAAAAATTGTATGCTGAGAATATAAACAATTTGTAAACTACCATAAGATGATTAAACACAAATTATATTAGCAATATCATGTAATTGATTACCAGAATAGATGGGCGACTTCTTTTTCGAGCTTCCATTCTTCTGAAACTAAACTAGAAAAGTGGTTCTAGAAGGTATCCTCTACTCTTGGTTCGATATATATATATATATATATATATGCTGCTAACCTTAACCTAAACTAAAAGATCCACCGCCCTCCTCTCTCCTTCCCAGGCGACGGCGGCCCCTCCCTTCTCGTCCTTTTATTTTCCTGCCTCTCATCTTTCTTTCTCCTTTTATTTTTTGTTTTTCCTGTTGTTTGTTTGTTTTTATATTATCTTTTTAATTAATTTGTATTTTACTTTTTTACCTTTTTAGAAGAATTTGACCCAAATTTTTGTAAATAATCTCCCTTAAAACTTAAAAATACTAAGCATGGATTTCATTTAGTTAATACCACAAATTAATAAAAATAAATTAAAATTGTAATTTTAACAATTCATGTATGTGTTGGTTAGTTATGCATATATAACTTCAACATACACAAATTCAAACCTAACTAAGTAACCAACGTAAAACCCTTCTTAACCTTGGAGACGTAGCTTAAGCATGGTGGTTTGAATTTTTAGAATTGGAGGTGGAGGCTCATAACATAAAACTTTTTCAGCATCATTGAGACAATTTTTTATACAATTGATCATGACATAACTTTTATTGTATTGAGATTTGGCTTTTCCTTTAAACTACAAAGGGTTTTAAAAAGTTATTTCTAACATGGTCTTTTACACTTTTTCATTTGATCCCCACATCATACACTTACTTGTGTACTTTGAAACATGATATATCTTGCACCTTTATTGCCATAACATTTGTTAGCCAAGGTACTACATGTGCGAATTGGTTAGCCAAGTTGGGTCTAAGATAACCATACATTTATTCTACGTATGTCGATCCCCAGACAGTGTTTGGAGCGTGCTCACAAAAGATAGATTTGAATAAAATGCCAAAATAGTCCCACAAATTCTCGAACATAAACCCGATAAAATACCGCGAATTCTCGAACAATAACCCGAAGAAACACCACGAATTCTCGAACAAAAGAAGTAGGAATCATCAGCTCCACTCCAAGAACTCACAATACAGTATACACCAATGCAATAGCTCAAAGGTGAAGCAAGCATTAGAAATATAGCTGCATGTGAATGAAAAATAATAAAAAAAGCAATTTTAAAAACAGCTATCTAAACATCAATTTTTATTCAGCCTTGTGAATATTTTTAAATACAGTTTCAATCAAAAGTCAATGAGCAAAATGCACATATATGATAATTGCAAGTCCCGCCCAACTAGGATAATTGCCGACCACTGGGTAGCAACATTTTCCGACCAATTTTTTTCCCACCAATTTTCTGGAATAAAAAAATGATTATTTAGTGGGAAAAATCCCACCAAAGTAAGTGATTATCTGGTGGAAAAAATTTCACCAAAGTAAGTGATTATTTGGTTTTCTTAACCTCGCGAAACTTTCTCCAAATTCTCACTAATTTGTTTGACAGATTTTCACCTTCTTCATCGAATACCTTCTTTGGAGAATTATTATTTACCTTTACTCGTTGCATTAAATATTCAGCTCTCTGTCTTTTCGCTCTTTGTAATCTATCTTCCAATTTGTTTTGCATTTCTTTTCTTTCGATCTCACGTTGATGAGTCACACATTTAGCTATCTTACGTGCTTGTAATACCATAGCACGTGCTTCTCTCTTCTCAGCTTCGAGTAATCCAAAGTATTATATTTGGGTATTTAGCATAATACAGGGACTAATGATTTAACTTAATTTGCATCGACGACAATTGATAAATTAATCATATTCCTCAAACAAAACTATCAAAGCCCAGACATTCCTAAATCACAGAAACAATCCTTTATCTGAGATGGAAATTAATTCACCAAGATATCAATAAAAAACTTGTTATAATTATGCAATTAACTTGTTCGCATAATACAGGGACTAATGATGCAATTAACTTGTTATAATTATGAACTTTTGCACCAGATTCTTCGCTTATTTGAGATATAATTGTTCCGTTTCTTCCGATAATACTTTTGATTTTGGAAACAGGGCAAAGTACACGGATTATATAACTCTTTAATTGCGCTTTTTTACTCTTTTGTTTACCATTTGATTTTGTATTGATCTTCTCAATTGATCTCTTAGAAGGAGTCAATTGAACCGACATTATTACTGCAAGGTTATTAAAAGTCAATAAAATTTACTAGAAAATGCAAAATTATAGTTTTATATAGAATCAACTCTTAATTCATATGCTAATTACTAATTTGTACTTTGAAGATACACGAAATCGTCATTTTTCTAATGATCTATGAACAAACATTAAAAACCAGTGGAAAATGATTAAAAGTAAATTATAATTTAGACATAGTACAACTCCAAATGATCAAATGAGGAGATGTTTAGCTTTTTCAATATAATTAAAAATTGAAAGTACGAAATCGAAATGAAATTTATACGAAATTGAAAAAAAATTAAAACTATGCTGAATCTATTGAATTGAAATCAATGAGGTTTACTTACTTTGAAGCTACTACGATGAATCATAACTTAGTTTTCTGCAAATGATTTGAGTATGTGAGAGAATAAAGTATGAACCCCTAGATGAAGCTGCTACAATGCATTCGTGTTTATTGCTTTTAATTTACAATTAACAATAAAAAGGACTAAAAGGAATAGGCAGACTGGAGCGGAGAACAGGTACGACATTGATGGCAGCATTGATGGTAGTGTTTATGGAGGTCGTCGTGGTGGAAGCGTCGATCGATCAAGAGAGAGAGAGAGAGAGAGAGAGAGAGGGTAGAAATCGCGCGCGCGAGAGAGAGAGAGACGAGCTGTTTTGATGAAATATGATACATATTAGATTAGTTAAAAAGAAAATAAAATAAGGGTAAAACAGGAAAGTAAAATTCTTTTTAAGGACTTTTATAGACAATTTAAATTAGAAGATAAGAGAGTGCTATTATTATTAGTTTCATGACTTAGATGGTAATTTTCTCTATATATATCAGCATTTTACATTAGAAAAGGGTCTCAGTCATAATTACACATTAGATATCGTCTAGAAACGAGAAGAAAAAGTTTGTAAGCAGTTCATGTCATCCTCTTTCATCCATTATTTGTCTTTAATTATTAGTGTAACTTTTTTTTTTTTGTTCCAATTATTAGTGTAACTTTATTATGTCTTAAACATGAATCTTGCATTTTTTATTCCTCGTTTTAATTTCTTTAGTATGAACCAAATTCTCATAACTTGAAAATAGCAATTATGTATGAACCCTAGTTTGAATTTATGCTTTTATTAAATTTGGGAGATTACACTTTAAATTGAATTGTTATATTTTATGCTTTGTTTATGTATTTGTCGTTAAATTCCAATCCTTGTTCTGCCCAAGTATATGATTGTCCTAAGTAATTAGGACCTGCATCTTGACGGGAGGTTCAGTTACTGAAAACTATACATAATCGTTTGGTGTACGGTAGAGATCTTAACCGACTTGCATAGCCGGATAGTCAATAGAGGCAGAGACATTCATACACCGAACATTGTGTAGGGTCACCTCACCCGAGTCCCCTAGCAATGCTGAAGTAGCTTCCTAAACTACCCTAACAGGAGTTAGGAAGAAACTAGAATCCCGTCTATTGCATAATTACCAATTCACCCTTAACAATAAAATGTAAAATCAATACTAGTGGAGATTACTTGTGAGTTCTTACTATATTCTCTTCTTTTCTCCTTAGTTTATTTGATTATTAGTTACGTAGTTTAAACTTTATTTCTTAGTTAATTTATCTTTATTGCATTCTAGTTTATAAATCAAAACAAAACAAATATATATCTTTATTTTGCAGTTTGTAACTCATTAGAAGACATTTCCCAAAACACATTTCAAAGATTAACTTTTGTAGTTCCTGTAGAGACGATACTCCTTACATACTTATTTTTTTACTTGTTCACAATATGTACTCTTGTGATAGTTAACTATCTCAAGGTGTGTATTTTCCTACGTTATTTTATCATTCCTTGGAAGATAACCGTAAATTACTACAACTCCTCCGATATACCCACCAACAAAGAACCCTAAAGAATAAGAATAGTAGAATATTTATTTTCAATACCCAAACAAAGACACACTAATAGATCTGGACTAAACAAACATTGATTTGGACCAAAAATCCCATATCAGCATTGGTCATGGCCGAATTTTAAATATAACAAAGTTACAAAATTATGTTTGGCTTTTTTTGTCATGGATATTAATAAAATTTGCTTGCTATTTTGATATAAGACGGATATAAGTTAAGGACTTTTTTTTCTATCGAGAGAGAAGTAAAGCTAGTTGAATTTTTAAAAAAATTAGTTAGATCCCAATTTGGATATACATTATGGACAATTTGTACTTAATTAATCAACTTTAAAAACTATTACTAACGTCCATCTAGAAGTACTATTATTAACTAATTCCTAAGCAAGCCATTAAAGATAATTCATTGATTAATTTGTCCACTCTTTATAAACGATCCAAAAAAATTGAATAGACGAAAACAATTACTTTTATGATTATGTTTCACCGATGGCACAAGGAACGCAAGGAGGATCCTTAGATAGTTCTTTAGGTGTTATGATCTGCAAGCAATGGTCATGGAATGTATGACCACATGAAAGAATAGCAACGGATGGTGGAGTATCAGGTTTTTGAAACGGACCATCTGGGCTATACGACAGGTCCCTTTTGCATATATGACATTTGTACTCCACTGGCTCAGGCAGCTCTTCAATACCCTTATCAATATCTGCTACCAAATTTTAACAAACACTTTTAGCATCATAACTAACAACGAAATCTTTCTTTAAGACAACAATAGAAGGCATTTAGTATGGATAACAACAAAAGGGCATGAACAGGAGTAGCAATAAGTAATAGGTATCACCTAAAAAGGCATCACCTAAATACCACCTTGGCAATTAGGTGGTCTAAATCATAAAAAGGAGAGAAAAAATAAAACTGGAAAGAGAAAATCCATGATTGGACCACCTAATTGTCATATCATATATGATGTTTAGGTGATGTCTTTTTAGGTGATACCCAACTTTACTTTTAATAATATTAAAAAAATATTTTTATCATTACTAATACAATAAAAATAAAAAAGATAAAAAAATAAAAAATTAATAATAATATCCCAAGTTACTAGATGTTTAGCTAGTTATAACATTCGAACAAAAAAAAAAAAGCTAGTTATAACAGAAACAAAAAAAAAATAGAAGCTTAAAGTGAAATACTTACTTATAGATATGACATTGGATTTCTTCGTCTTTAATGTTTTCTCTTTAATCATATTTAAGACTAAAATTAAATCTAAACTACTGTATTAATAAAAGGTAGACAAAGTGGGTAGAAAATTGGTGTCTTGAACTAATAAGCTATCTAGTTTATTTATAAGAAAATTACTGACTATTATTAAGGTAACAAAATCCTAAACCGAAAAGGATTTCTATTATTGTCCAAAAAAAAAGGATTTCTATTAGAAAGAGGTAAGAGTCTTTTACAAATTAACTTCTTTCCTCCTTTTTTTTCTTATTTGTTTTTCTTTTTTTCGTATAAGGATTGCCTCAACCTATAGTCATCGTGATATTAGATGAAAGTATTGTTTTTTTTTTTTTTTTGTTCAAAGATGAAAGTAGTGCAATAGACGTGATGTTAACATGTTTATATAGTTGAATTTTGTAATTTTTGGATTCCAAAAGATACATGTATGATAACTAATGATATTCACTTCATTTTGTTTATAAGAAAAATTGAACCCCTTATATTTTACTTTTTTTAAATAAAAAATTAATGAAGAATCGGAATTAGTAGTAATAGCCAAATAAAAGTAATTTCCATCTCACCTTTAGAAAAAAAAAAAATTATAGACAAATTTGTATATAAATCTTTACAATATTCAGTACTTTAACTAAGTTCCATCTAGAAATACTATGATTAACTAAATTCCTAGTTTTACCTAAAGCTCCTAAAGATAATTTCCCTCTCTTCAAAACAAGATTATGTTTCACCAATTGCACAAGGAATGCAAAGTGGATCTTTAGATTTATCTTGAGGTGTTATATTTTGCAAACAATGATCATGAAATGTATGACCACATAAAAGTACAGCTACAGGTGACGGAATATCAGGTTGTTCAAACGGACTTTCTGGTGCATATAATAAATCCCTTTTACATATAAGACATTTATACCCTAATGCCTCACGAGCCTCTTCAATACATGTAAACATTTATTAACAAGTATTCTTTGAAATAATTAAACAAAACGGCATATTTTAATACCTTCAGATTTGATGTAATGTGACGGAGAATATTCTACTTGTTTAGACCTTGAACCAGGAGAAATTACACTAACAGGTCTTGGAGCAGGAACATAGGATATAGGTATAGGTTGAGGTTGAGGTGTTATTTTTCTACGTTGTTGGGTTAATGAAGTAACAGTAGGTGGTACAATCGCTCTTCTTTTGACACATGGACGAATATAAGCATTTGTATTTGGAGAAGCATCAGTTTTTGCCATATAATTACTTCTTAGATGATCTTGTGGATTTTGAACAGGTATGTTACCTTGAACTTGACCTGTTTTTAAAAAAAAAGGAAAAAAGAAAAAAGAACTTGTGGATTCAGATCTATTATTTTCAGTCAAGTTTTTTTACAAAGCTTATCTTTTATTGAGTTGATCCAATGATAATTTACTCTCAAAGTATATGAGTTTCTCTCTTTACCAGCCAAAGCTTTATTTTTCTCTATTTGTTCAGATCTGTAATTTTACTATCAGAGCCATTATTTATAACAGGCCGGGATTATTTTTTGCGTTTCAAAGAAAGATTTTTTGTGTCCGATCTTGAGTTTTTTTTTCTTTTTAGTTTTATTTTAGTGTAGTGTAGATTTCATTTTAAAAAAAGAATTTTTTCGCGTCTTGACTTTTTAAAAAATAAATTATTATACTTCCTGACTTTTGCGCGTGGGCCAAAGTTTCGTTAAAACTTTAATGGGCCAAAATTTTATTAAAACTTTATGTCGGTCAAAATTTTATTTGAAGTTTTTTGTCGGCATTACTTGGTTTATCAAGCCCTTTTTCATTTACATACGGTTTATTCTTAAAGCCAACAAACCGTAACAAACCCTTTAGTATTTGGTCTGTTGGGCCCCACTAAGTATATAACAATTGCGAGTAGAGAGAGCTGTCACCTGTTTTCTTCAAATCCTTTATTATTGGTCCCCACTATGTATATGCTTACTACTCGTAGTGAGCCAGCTGTCTTCTGGTTTCGTAACGTCTTCAAGTTACTATATAAAAGATTTTTAGCGTGAATATTCATTCATTCAGTAGACTCAAAAGCGTTGAAGTAGAATTTTTCGAAAGCTGTTGCTGGCGTATAATTTCTGCTCTCTAATTCTTCTATCATTGTTCTCCGCAGCTATTACTGTTTTGAGGTATGTATCGAATCTTTCTCCTCTGCTATTTTTCATTTGCCTTTTCTTTCCTCATTCTCTACTTTTCCTTTTTAATAATTTGCCTGTTTTAATGCTAGATTCGCATGTTAATGTTAATGCTAGAATTCCAAGTTTTAATGCTAGATTTGCATGTTTTAGTGCTAGTTTTGCAGGTTTTAGGGCTAGTTTTACAGGTCTTAGGGCTAGTTTCGCAGGTCTTAGGGCTAGTTTCGCAGGTCATAGTGCTTTGTTCGCATGTCATAGTGCTTTGTTCGCATGTCATAGTGCTTTGTTCGCATGTCATAGTGCTTTGTTCGCATGTCATAGTGCTAGTTTTGCATGTCATAGTGCTTTGTTCGCATGTCATAGTGCTTTGTTCGCATGTCATAGTGCTTTGTTTGCAAGTCTTAAGGCTTTGTTTGCAAGTCTTAAGGCTTTGTTTGCAAGTCTTAAGGCTAGGTTTGCAAGTCTTAAGGCTATGTTTGCATGTCTTAAGGCTATGTTTGCAAGTCTTAAAGCTATGTTTGCAAGTCTTAAGGCTAGATTTGCAAGTCTTAAGGCTAGATTTGCAAGTCTTAAGGCTAGGTTTGCAAGTCTTAAGGCTAGATTGCATATGTGTTAGGTCTTCTTGCATATGTGAATTAATTCATTTTGTAACTGTTTTCGAGTTGTTGGCTTTGTAGATCAGTGTTTTTACTTTAATTATTTTCTGTTTCTTATAATTTGTGTTCTTGTACTAATGTATTGGTGGTTTTTTTCTTAGATGGACTATATAGATGATGTAGATGATGGAGGTGATTTTCAATTATTTAGTCTAGTACGTTTGAGTGGCTCTTCAATTCCTATACATGAATCTATATTGAAGGTATTATTACTAATAATTTAACTTTAAGTGTTGAAATTTGTATTGAATTTGTTTGTTTTATTGTCAGAATATAATATGTGAAGGTGTAGAAGCCAAAAAGCTAGGTAATCTACACGAATCTGATATGCTTAAGGACGTTTCTAAAATTGTGGAGGTAGTTGTTTCCTTTGATGTTATCACAAAGGACAAGACCAAAATTGATGTTGATCCAGTTGTTCTTGAATATTATATTCAGCCAGCCTCTAGTTATGTTGATCTGAAGGTATGGGTTAGCATGTTTTTCGTGTTCTTGCTATTGTTTAAGTTACTAATTAAGCCTTTGATATTATTTGTAGGTGAGAACTGCTAATGCAGTTTGTTTTAACAGTTTGAATGTTAAACCTGTTGAGCCTGCTTTGAGAACTGAAATGAACGTTGAGGAAGTTGTTGTCACTTTCAAGGTGGTTTCTGTTGATAACAACAATGATCTATTGTCGTTCCTGAAGGAACGCTTGTCTGTACTTAATGGGAAGCTTAAAGTTCAACAGAATGTAAGTTTGTGTATTTTTATTATTTAAGTTTTAATATGTTTGTATTTTATAGTGTTTTTTCTTTGATTAAAGGATGAAGCAGAGCATGAGCTCGTCCTAATTAAACTACAGGCCCTTGAATCACAATTGACAGACTTAAAAAAGGGTTGTTTTATAATTTTGCTGTGAATTGTGCATTTTGGTTAATGCTTGTTATATTTTGGTTTATTAATTTTGTTGTTTATTTATCTGTAGGAAAAGGTTGAAGCAGAGCATGAGCTTATCTTAATTAAGCTTCAGTCTCTTGAATCACAATTGACAAAATTTAAGAAGGTTTGTATTTTAACTTTTCTGTGAATTGCGCATTTTGGTTTAATGCGTGTTATGTTTTTGTTAATTAATTTTTTGTTTATATATCTTTAGGAAATTCATGAACTTCATTATAAACTTCTTCAGCACTTAGACGCTCCTGAAGGGCCTCCCCTTCAGCCAGAACAGACTCCGCTTCAGCCAGAACAGCCTCCCCTTCAGCCATAATAGCCTCCCCTTCAACCAGAACAACCTCCCCTTCAGCCAGAACAGCCTCCCCTTCAGCCAGAGGCTCCTGCTCAGCAGGCTGAAGATCCGTTTGGAGGCCTTGAGTATTTCTGGTTTGACCTCGACGAACTCATTGGCCTTGCTGACCCGGCCGTTCCTTTTGATGACCTTTCCGTTCCTTTTGATGACCCGTCCGTTCCTTTTGATGACCCGGTGGTTCCTGTTGATGACCCGGCTCTTCCTTTTGAAGCCCCGGGTCTTCCTTTTGAAGACCCGGTTTTAGATCTTGACCCGAATGTACCAGTGATCGACCCGACAGAACAACCTCCCCTTCAGTCAGAAAGCCTCCCCTTCAGCCAGAACAGGCTCCCCTTCAACCAAAACAGCCTCCCCTTCAGCCAGAACAACCTCCCCTTCAGCCAGAGGCTCCTGCTCAGCAGGCTGAAGATCCGTTTGGAGGCCTTAAGGATTTCTGGTTTGACCTCGACGAACTCATAAACATGGAATATATTTCATTTGAAGACCCTGCTGCACAGCCAAAACAGCCTCCCCTTCAGCCAGAACAGACTCCCCTTCAGCCAGAACAGCCTCCCCTTCAGCCAGAACAGCCTGCACTGGAAGTTGTTCATCCTTTGGCTTTTATTGTTCCCGATTTACCTATATTCGATCCTACATGACCATTTGTTGCTTTAACAAATGATATGTTTATTACCAATGTTAGTGACTTGAATGAATTGGTGTTAGCTTTTTGGGCATTAGGACATCTGAAGTCAAGGTATAAAATTGTTTCTTTACTTTTTATTGAATCTAATCTTCTTGTTAATTAATTATTCTGTTTTTGTCTCTCTTCTTATAGGTTTGTATATATTGTTAACAACTATCCTAGACTCAATACCATTTTTCTATCCAATACACGTTTAAACGATAAATTTAGAAAGTTAAAAAATATTGTAAGGGGATGCCGCTCCGTTTATATTAATGGAGTTAAATTGAGCACCTTTAATTGGAGGCGTCTAATATCATTGGTTGCGATTCACGATGGTTACCATCACGGAGACATTCCTCTATATTGTAATACCCATCAGATAATGTTGGTGCTAGAGAGATTGAGTGGTCAAGGCGTCTCAATCATGTTATGTCGTTTTTGGAGAACGTGGAAGGGGTGTTTGAAGAAGAGCAGTTGGAGGGTGCTGCTGACATGGATGGTGATTTGGCAAATTAGTGATTTGACAGGATTGAGGTATTTAATTTAACGTTTACTTTTCCTTTGTTTTTAGAATATTAAATTTTTTGTTTTTGTTTTTGTTCTTGATGCAGGTACATGTAGATATGGCTGTGGCTTGGTGATGTAGCAGCATTTATCCAAAATTTTACATATGTTTGTTTTTGTGATTGTTGTTAAAACATTATTTTACACATATGTTTTGTGTAGTAGTAGTGATGTTTCTAATATTGTGTTGTTTTTGTGATTGTTGTTAAAACATTATTTTACACATATGTTTGTGTAGTAGTAGTGATGTTTCTGATATGGTGTTGTTTTTGTAATTTTGTTAAAACATTTCGTATTACAATTGAAGTTTTGTATTTTTATAGTTTGTTATGTTTTGATGTTGAAACGTTTGTAGATTCTTTCTTACAATTTACTTTTGGAATCTTATAGTTTTCACTTAATGCTTGTTAACTTTATATTTTTTGAATGGTATTTTGTTACGTTCTATCATTACACTATTTGTTCCTAATGCATACACTGGAGAGTACACGTAACTTACCAGCTATTTCAAAAGCTTAGCTTTGCTGTCTATTCATAGTTTATATTAGAAGGGTATGTTTGGATTAAATGGGATGGGAAATGCTTTGTTTGGATTAGAAAAAAATTAAAAGAAAAGGTTGAATATGGATAATTCAAAAACCTTGTATACCTAAAAATGCGTTTTATTCAGATTAGGTGTCATTCTTTCTATTCATTTTGCAATTTTTGTGATGACCCGACTCTTCCTTTTGAAGCCCCGGTTCTTCCTTTTGAAGATCCGGTTTTAGATCTTGACCCGAATGTACCAGTGATCGACCCGACAGAACAGCCTCCCCTTCAGCCAGAACAGCCTCCCCTTCAGCCAAAACAGCCTCCCCTTCAGCCAAAACAGCCTCCCCTTCAGCCAGATGCTCCTGCTCAGCAGGCTGAAGATCCGTTTGGAGGCCTTGAGGATTTCTGGTTTGACCTCGACGAACTCATGAACATGGAATATATTCCATTTGAAGACCCTGCTGCACAGCCAGAACAGTCTCCCCTTCAACCAGAACAACCTCCCCTTCAGCCAGAACTGCCTCCCCTTCAGCCAGAACAGCCTCCCCTTCAGCCAGAACAACCTCTCCTTCAGCCAGAACAGCCTGTACTGGAAGTTGTTCATCATTTGGCTTTTATTGTTCCCGATTTACCTATATTCGATCCTACATGGCCATTTGTTGCTTTAACAAATGATATGTTTATTACCAATGTTAATGACTTGAATGAATTGGTGTTAGCTTTTTGGGCATTAGCACATCTAAAGTCAAGGTGGTGTTTCCTTTTGATGGCCCCGCTCTTCCTTTTGAAGCCCCGGTTCTTCCTTTTTAAGATCCGGTTTTAGATCTTGACCCGAATGTACCAGTGATCGACCCGACATAACAGCCTCCCCTTCAGTCAGAACAGCCTCCCCTTCAGCCAGAACATCCTCCCCTTCAGCCAGAGGCTCCTGCTCAGCAGGCTGAAGATCTGTTTGGAGGCCTTGAGGATTTCTGGTTTGACCTCGACGAACTCATGAACATGGAATATATTCCATTTGAAGACCCTGCTGCACAGCCAAAACAGCCTCCTCTTCAGCCAGAAAAGCCTCCCCTTCAGCCAGAACAGCCTCCCTTTCAGCCAGAACAACCTGTACTGGAAGTTGTTCATCCTTTGGCTTTTATTGTTCGCGATTTACCTATATTCGATCCTACATGGCCATTTGTTGCTTTAACAAATGATATGTTTATTACCAATCTTAATGACTTGAATGAATTGGTGTTAGCTTTTTGGGCATTAGGACATCTGAAGTCAAGGTATAAAATTGTTTCTTTACTTTTTATTGAATCTAATCTTCTTGTTAATTAATTATTCTGTTTTTGTCTCTCTTCTTATAGGTTTGTTTATATTGTTAACAACTATCCTAGACTCAATACCATTTTTCTATCCAATACACGTTTAAACGATAAATTTAGAAAGTTAAAAAATATTGTAAGGGGATGCCGTTCCGTTTATATTAATGGAGTAAAACTGAGCACCTTTATTTGGAGGCGTCTAATATCATTGGTTGCGATTCACGATGGTTACCATCACGGAGACAGTCCTCTATATTGTGATACCTATCAGATAATGTTGGTGCTAGAGAGATTGAGTGGTCAAGGCGTCTCAATCATGTTATGTCGTTTTTGGAGAATGTGGAAGGGGTGTTTGAAGAAGAGCAGTTGGAGGGTGCTGCTGACATGGCTGGTGAATTGACAAATTAGTGAGTTGACAAGATTGAGGTATTTAATTTAACGTTTACTTTTCCTTTGTTTTCAGACTATTAAATTTTTTGTTTTTGTTCTTGATGCAAGTACATGTAGATATGGCTGTGGCTTGGTGATGTAGCAACATTTATCCAAAATGTTACATATGTTTGTTTTTGTGATTGTTGTTAAAATATTATTTTACACATATGTTTTGTGTAGTAGTAGTGATGTTTCTGATATGGTGTTGTTTTTTTGATTGTTGTTAAAACATTATTTTACACATATGTTTGTGTAGTAGTAGTGATGTTTCTGATATGGTGTTGTTTTTGTGATTTTGTTAAAACATTTCGTATTACAGTTGAAGTTTTGTATTTTTACAGTTTGTTATGTTTTGATGTTGAAACGTTTGTAGATTCTTTCTTACGATTTATTTTTGGAATCTTATAGTTTTCACTTAATGCTTGTTAACTTTTTATATTTTTAATGGTGTTTTGTTACGTTCTATCATTACACTATTTGTATACCAAAAAATACGTTTTATTCAGATTACGTGCCATTCTTTCTATTCAGTATGTAATTTTTGTGAATGTAAACAAGGAGGTGCTGCTTAAGAAAAATATAAGAAAAAGAAAAATATATTGAATTTTATAGAGTTCAAGGAAACGGCTATCCATTTGTTTAAATATTGTGATAGATAAAGTTAAGAGTTCAAGGAAATGGCAACAACAACGAGTTTGTATTCAACAATGATCAGGCGGCTTCTGTTCAGTTTGAGCGGCAGCAGCAGGGGAGGGCGAGTGTGGACTGGTGGAATAGTAACTGAAGACTAAAGGGCATATTCGATGGCCTCTCTTAGAACGTCTTTTTCGGTGCATTAATCGGGGTTATTTGGAATGAGAGAAACGATGTTATCTTCAAGAACTATGATTTTGCTAGCGAGGAGGTAATTATCAGGAAAGCTAAGAGTATTCAGCCTTGGAGTATCTATATGCTTGGTAAGCTAATCCGGGTAACGGTGGGAGAATTAAAAGCCAACTGGAATGGATTGGTTGGTCAAAGCCGGCTCATGGGTTCAAAGTAAATACGAATAGAAGGTATTTGATTAATAAAGTATTAGGGCGCAGGATGGGTTCTAGGGGATAAATATGAGAATTGGGTTAGAGGAATAGCCATGAATCTTAGTTGTAATTCGATAGCAATAGTTGAACTCGCAGCTATTTATGAAGGTCTTTGTATACCAGTGGAAGTTGGGATTATGGATGTATGGGTAGAAGTGGATTCCCAGGAGGCGCTAGTTTTATAGCTCAAGTAAATAGGAGAAGAGGACCATCTCCGTTCTGGATAGAGGGTATTAGAAAGATCTTTGAGAGGAACATCTCTTTTAGTATTAAATGCATCTATCGAGAAGGTAATACATATACGGATTGGTTAGCCAAGTTGGGTCTAAGACAACCACACATTTATTCTACATATGTAGATCCCCCAAACGGCGTGGCGTCTGGAGCGTGCTCACAAAAGATGGATTTGAATAAAAAGTCTCTAGAAGAACATTCTCTTCAGACATAGTTAATGTGTTAATGTATCCCACAGTTTGGTTTTATGACCTCCTTTGTATGAAAAATAAATTCTCATCCTAAAGCTCGATCTTCAAACCTAAGATGAATTAGCTAATTTAGTGAATAACGATGTCATATAAGATGCCTGCAAATTCACTTTGAAAATTTTCAAAATGATTTTGAGGAAGGGTTTCTGTAGGTATCCTCCAATTGTTTTATGAAATCAACAAATAGAACCATGTCACTTTTTTTTTTCTTTTTCTTTTTATTTTGTGTTTATCGTTTTGATGGTAATTATGTGATAAAAAAAACTAACTAGTATTAAAAGATGAATTTTGTAATTTTTGTGAATGCAAACAAGTAGATGCTGCTTAATTGGTAGTTGTTACTAGAAGAATGACAGAAAAAGAAAAAGAAAAAGAAAAAGAAAAATAAAAAGAAAAATAATATATAAGAAAAAGAAAAATATATTGAATTATAGAGAGTTCAAGGATGATCGGATTCCAAAGACATTCCTTTTAGGGATACAAGAGAAGGAGTTATCTGGCACAAGAAGGATCTAAATGGAGGTATCTCAGGTAAGATTATATAAGTTTTGGATTGAACATCATATTCCACTATACGATTATCGATAGCAAGACGTAGTTTACTCAAATTTGGCGATGGATGCATCTTAATCCTATATGTATAGTCCTTGAATAAATCCAGAGAAATAATCTTTTTCTCTGACCATATGTTCTTCTCATAATCCTCCAACACCCAAACATAAAGTATATATCTGATCATGAAACCAATTGATAATTTCTCATCACCCAAAATAAACATTTGTATCCAATATCTTAAATAATTATCTGGAATCATTTGAAAATTCTTAGGGAGCTTGATCTTCATGGAGCTCTTCCCATCTATGGATAATCTAAGTATATCTGTTTTCTCCAATTCTCCATAGGAATAAGTTAAAATGTAACAAACATACTTGAGGTATACGATGTGTATATTTCTCGAATCATCAAACAACAGATTAAAATCAAGGTATCTCCAAGCATTATCATCACATCCAATATTTAACATACAAACACCTAAATTACTTGTTCCTTCCTTTTTGTAAATATTAATCAACTTATACATATTACTTGATGGATCAAAACCCATAAACTGTGAATGACTTCTCTCGAAAACTTTTGATGTCACTTGAACCACTTGTTTAGTGGCTGGGTTTCTAATACGATACAGACCAGTTTTGTTATTTTTCTCCAGCACTAAACCATGCGCTGAATTAATGAAAACATATTTTTCATCATATAATAGTTCAGATTTGTAAACACTTTGGCTCAGACTCAAATGCTTCTCAATGAAAAACTTTTGCTCAGTAATCATTAACCATGTCTTGCACACACATTTGAATCTTATTACACTTTTTACTGGCAATCGGCTTAAAATCTCAACAATTATATCATCAGGTACATACACTCCATTTTTCTTCTGTTAAATAGAATGAAAAAAGATACATATATTAGAATTTAAATTTTGAATATAAAACATAAAACCTGGATAATTTATACTAACACTAAATCCTTAATATAAAGATTGTAACTTTTTCCTAAAAAAGAAATTGTAAACAATTTGTAATCTAGCATAAGATGATTGATTGAACACAAATAATATTAGCAATATGAATGTAATTGATTACCAGAATAGATGGTCGAATTCTTTTTCGAGCTTCCATTGATCTTCTGGAATTAGAAAAGTAGTTGTGGGAGGTATCATCTACTCTTGGTTCGATATATATATATATAATTATAAATGCTGCTAGATCCTCCTCCTCTCTACTTCCCAGGCGACGGAGAAGCCTCCCTTCTTCTCCTTTTATTTTTTTTTTGTTTTTTCATTTTTCTTTTTCCACCAAGCCACCGCCCCTCCCTTGCGTTTCCTAAAGATTTACAAGTTTGTCTTCGCTGCTCGTGTTTTTTTTTTTGGTTTTTTTGAGGGGTTAGTTTTTTGTTTAAGTGTTGTGACGTGGCAAGCAATGAATTGTGCCACAAAGGACTGCTTCTTTTGTGACTTTTTGGGCCAGCAAATTGGGGGATGGTTGGTGTGCTGTTAGAAAACCCCATAACTTGATAAATGGGCCATTTACTTTTTAAAGCCACCCACTACCTTAACTTTATATTATACATCCACTACTCCAACTACTAGTTGGGAGCCCAACTAATATGGTTAAAAAACCCAAAAACCCCCTCCCCTATCAATATATAACCCTAACCGACCTCCTCTCTTCTCTCTCAAGCTCTCTTCTGCAAACCGACCCCTCGTCCCCTGTTCTCTCCTCTGTTCTCTCATCTGTAGTATATGATCTCTGATCAAACCATCCTAACCGCACACCTACCCTCTCCAAAATCTCTGTAATATCGGACCACCCCACAACCACCTCCCATCCACACCGTCGTCAACATCAAGCAAAACCCACCACCTCCATGGGTGCAGACCCACTATCCATCTCCAACACTATCAAACATCATCACCATCAGCCATGGACAAGAGCAGATCTGGACAAGCATCATCACCATCAAACATCATCACCATCATCACCGCTCTCCGCTCTGCACGAAAAGCCACCACTGAACCCGATGCCGATCTGCACCAAATCCGTCGAGTAAATGTTCCAACACGGGCTGTAAACCTACCCACCATGGGTCCCACCCAATCCAGCGAATAAATGGGTCAACACCTCTCGGCATCGACATCACCATCTTCTGCTCGTGGCAAACCACCACCGAAATCCCAAAATCCACTGATCCACCACCATCACTAAAACCCTCTTCTCTTTGAACCACTTCCCCCACCCAAATCCCCAAATCCACTATTTACAAATTTACAAATTTACAAATCCATTGATGGGACCAGGCTGGACACCATAATCACCAACACCATCCTCAACATCGTCTTCAACCTCGACTTCAACATTTGTCAATATTGGGTTTTTTTGGTTTCTAAATGGGAGGTACAGGCCGTTGTTAATGGGATGGGGACAGAATCAAGTTTTGTTTGTTATGGGGCCAAGCCGTTGTGAATGTATGCTTGTTGGGGCCAGCCCAGTTTGGATTTACTCTTGCTGGGTACAGACTCAGGTCCATTTCATTGAAGCGCATAGAGAACTTGGGTCCAACCCGTTGAACTCCTGTTAAGTCGATGGTCCAGCAGCAGAACCCCACCCATTGGTTTGAACTTCTGCGCCACCAACCAAATCCCCTAATCCCTCTTCTCCTGCGTCAGTTGGTTGTAATTGTTGAACAAGCAAAATGAGATTTGCAGAAATTGCTCCAATGTTTTTCTTCAGTGGTTGTATATGTAGATGAATTCGGTTTTGTTTTTGATTCTTTTTTTTTTGCGCTTGAGGTTATTTTTGAGAAACTGCTTTGTTTGGTCATGTGGTATTTTGATCTTTTGTTTTGTTTGATCCACATTGTGTAAAATTCATATTATTTCGGAGTTTGTTGTTTGGAACTGTTGAGTAAATGGTTGTTCATCTGTTGAATGTACTCTTGTTGGGTCCAGACCATCTTTTAATCAGCTTGGATCAGTTGAGCAACTTGGTTACATTACTGTGCTTATGAAGATGGTGTTTGTGTTGTTCAGTATATGTGTAGCCCCAATAGTAGTTTTGTTCATTCTTACTTTGTGTTTATTTGTAAATGGATTTGGTAAAGACAGTGTTTGATTGAATGTGTTTGTTTACAAATTAATTTGGTAAAAAAATTGGTAAAAAATTTGGTAAAGACAGTGATTGGCTGAGATGTTTTTAGTGTGTGCTCATGACAAGGCCAGCCCCATTAACCATTAACCGTGTTCATAGTCATTGAGGGGTAAAAAAGGCAACAAGCTAACCAGCAAGTTAGGAAATGGCTTTAAAAAATAATGTTTTGAAAAGTGGATGTATAATATAAAGAGTTGGATTTTTAGGCTGTAAAAAGTAATTTCCTCTTGATAAATCGAGTTTTTTTTTTTTTGGTTTTAACATTTTTTTAAAAGTAATTAGCGTTTTGCCATAGCTGGCAAAAGAATAGCAAAGTTAGCACCCGTGCGGTTTCCCGGTTACCGCCCTTCCATAAGGGCGGTTAATTGGGATCCGTCTTTACTTAATTTTTATATTAGGGGAAGGACGGCTTCTTTTGTGACTTTTTGGGCCAGCAAATGGGGGGATGGTTGGTGTGTGGTTTTTTTTTTGTTCGATCATACAAAGCATTCCAACTCGACTGTCATCCTATTCCCAAACTTCCGAATCCGAGGACAAGCATATTCTGTTGTCCCCTCGCAACCGGTCGCTGCCTAGCGTTCCGCGCCGCTCGATCAGCCCATCCATTCTGACGTCTCGGAATATGGTTGAAAGACATCTGTCCATGTCCTTCAGCTGCCTGCCGAATCTGCCTAATGAACGGTTGGTGTGCGGTTAGAAAGAATATTTCATATTATCTTTTTATAATTTGTATTTTATTTTTCTACTCTTTTTTTTTTTGAAAAATTCGACCTAAAAAATCATAGAGAATCTCCTCCTAGACTCTTCTCGATAGGTTCTCGAAGATGGGTATTGGTTAAAAGGCGACGGAGTAGTCTCGATAGGGGTCTGTTTTTGTAATTTTCTTTTCTTGTCGTTTAATTACCTGTCCAAAAAAAAACTCCTCCTAGAACTTAAAAAATACTTTAAAAAAATACTAAGCATGGATTTCATTGGGTAGTGGACACATAGGGTCTTAGAAGACTAGTTTTTTGGTCTAAGGGAACTAGTAGGAATCTTACTTCTTGAAAGAGACCTTAAAACTAACCAAATACTAAAATTGTTATCTTACTTCAAATTAAATTGTTATCTTTTGTGCTTTGTTTATGTATTTGTCGTTAAATTTCAATTTTTTCTCTGCCCAAGTATATGATTGTCCTTAGTAATTAGGACTTTCATCTTGACGGGAGGTTTAATTACTGAAAACGATACATAATCGTCTGGTGTGCGGTAATGATCTTGACGGGCTTGCCCAGCCGGATAGTCAATAGAGTTAGAGACATTCATACACCAATCATTGTGTAGGGTCACCTTACTGAGTCCCCTAGCAGTGTTGAAATAGCTTCCTAAACTACCGTAACGGGAGTTAGGAAGAAACAAGAATCCCGACTATAGCATAATTACCAATTCACCCTTAACAATAAAATCTAAAATCAATACTAGTGGGGATTACTTGCGAGTTCTTGCTATATTCTTTTTTTTCTCCTTAGTTTATTTATATCATTAGTTAAGTTGTTTAATCTTTATTCCTTAGTTAATCTATCTTTATTGCATTCTAGTTTATAAATCAAAATAAAACAAATATATATCTCTTATTTTTTAGTTTGTAACACATTAGAAGACATTTTCAAAAACACATTTCAAGAATTAACTTGTAGTCCTCGTAGAGACGATACTCTTTACATACTTATTTTATTACTTGTTAACGATATGTACTCTTGTGGTAGTTAACTCTTTCAAGGTGTGTGTTTTCCTATGTTATTTTAATCTCCTCCGACATACTAACCAACAAAGAGGGTTTGGTCCCCAAAGAATAAGATAAATGAAATATTGATTTTCGATACCCAAACAAAGACACGATAATAGATCTAGTCTAAACGAACATTGATTCAAAAATCTCAAATCAACGTTGATTATGACCGGATTTAAAATATAACAAAGGTACAAAATTATGTTTGGCTTTTTTTGTCATGCATATTAATAAACTTTTGCTTGCTATTTTGATATAAGAAGGAAATAAGTTAGGGGATTTTTTTTCTATCAAAGAGAAGTAAAGCTGGTTGAACTTAAAAAAAATAGTTGGATATCAATTTGGATTCACATTATGGAGAATTTGTACATAATTAATCAATTTTATTACTATTACTAACGTCCATCTCGAAATACTATCATTAACTAATTCCCGAACAAGCCATTAGAGATAATTTATTAATTAATTTGTCCACTCTTTATAAGCGATCCAAAAAAATTGAACAAATGAAAACAATTATGATTATTTTTCTCCGATGGCACAAGGAACGCAAGGAGGATCCTTAAATAGTTCTTTAGGTGTTATGATCTGCAAGCAATGGTCATGGAATGTATGTCCACATGAAAGAACAACAACAGGTGGTGGAGTATCAGGTTTTTGAAACGGACCTTCTGGTGCATACGACAGATCCCTCTTGCATATAAGACATTTGTACTCCACTGGCTCAGGCAGCTTTTCAATACCCTGATCAATATCTGTAACCAAATTTTAACAAACGTTTTAGCATCATAACTAACAATAAAATCTTTCTTTGAGACAACAATAAAAGACATTTAGTACGAATAACAACAACAAAAGGGCATGAACAGAAGTCGTCAATAATATTAAAAAGTATTTTTATCATTACTAATACAATAAAAATACAAAAAATAAAAATTAATAATAATATCCCAATTACTAGATGTTAAGCTAGTCATAACAGAAACTGAAAAAAAAAATAGAAGATCAAAGTGAAATACTTACTTATTGATATGACGTTGGATTTCTTCGTCTTTAATGATTTCTCTTTAATCATATTTAAGACTAAAATATAAAACTAAACTACTATATTAATAAAAGGTAGACAAAGTGTGTAGAAAATTGGTGTCTTGAACTAATAAGCTATCTAGTTTATTTATAAGCAAATTACCGACTATTATTAAGGTAATAAAATCCTAAACCGAAAAGGATTTCTATTAGAAAGAGATAGAGTCTTTTACAAATTAACTTCTTTCCTCCTTTTTTTTTCTTATTTGTTTTTTCTTTTTCTTTTTACTATTAAGGATTGCCTCAAGCCCTCAACCTATAGTCATCGTGACCATAGATGAAAGTATTACAATAGACGTGATGTTATCATGTTTATATAGTTGAACTTTGTAATGTTTGGATTCCAAAAGATACATGTACTATATAACTAATGTATTCACTTCATTTTGTTTATAAGAAAAATTGAACTAGAGAGGGTTATCCGCACATAAGGGTTGTGTTGTGTCAATGCCCATTAAATAATAATAGCCAGATATAAGTAATTTCCATCTCAACTTTAACAAAAAAACAAAAAAGAAATTAGTATTATCCCAATTTAGGATTTAACATTATAGACAAATTTGTATATAAATCTTTACAATATTCAGTACTATAACTAACTTCCATCTAGAAATACTATGATTAACTATATTCCTAGTTTTACCAAAAGCCCCTAAAGATAATTTCCCTCTCTTAAAAAGAAGATTATGTTTCACCAATTGCACAAGGAATGCAAGGTGGATCCTTAGATTGATCTTGAGGTGTTATATTTTGCAAACAATGATCATGAAATGTATGACCACATGAAAGTACAGCTACAGGTGGCGGAATATCAGGTTGTTCAAACGGACCTTCTGGTGCATATAATAAATCCCTTTTACATATTAGACATTTATACCCTAATGCCTCACGAGTCTCTTCAATACCTGTAAAACAATTATTAATAAGTATTCTTTGAAATAATTAAACAAAACGGACTATTTTAATACCTTCAGATTTGATGTAATGTGACGGAGAATATTCTACTTGTTTAGACCTTGAAATAGGAGATATTACACTAACAGGTCTTGGACCAGGAACATAGGCTATAGGTATAGGTTGAGTTTGAGGTTGAGGTGTTATTTTTCTACGTTGTTGGGTTAATGAAGTAACTGTAGGTGGTACAATCGCTCTTCTTTTGACACGTGGACGAATATAAGCATTTGTAGCTTGAGAAGCCTCAACTTTTTGCATATAATTACTTCTTAGATGATCTTGCGGATTTTGAACAGGTATGTTACCTTGAACTTGACCTATTTTTATTTTAAAAAAAAAAAAATCAGCTCTGTGTGATCAACTTCTTAATTGGGATGTAATATGTATGTACATTACCTATAGGAAAAGATGTGTGAACATTATTATTATACTGCAAGGTTGTGTTTTCTTGAGGCAAACCTAGTTAAAATTGAGACAGTAAAAATAATATTCATTTATGTAAAAGATGTAATATTTCGCAATTTACCATGTTGAAAAGCAGATCCATTATAATTTCTGAGAAGTTGAGCACGTGTAAAGCTTTGAGTTTGATGAACATTGCCTGTAATATATACGCAGGAATTTATTAATTTTTTTACTATTATAATAATATTTAAATTCACGGAAAACAAACCTTGATTATGAGTTTGAATAACAGAATCATTAGATTGTACACCTAATCTTCTGGGAAATGAGGGATTAGAGTATTGTTGAACCATGGTTACTTGAGGCACGTGCCTATAATGGTTTTGAACAGGATTAACCTTAACACTTGGTTGAGTATTAATCAGATGTGAAGATGGAATCGAATTTCCTGCAAAGAAATTAACAAAATAGTGAATAAAGAAATATTTTTTTACTGTGAAGAGAAAAGAAATAGCTTACACAACTCACCATTAAAATACTGGGTTCCTCTGTGTATAGGCATTCGAGAACTTATGGAAGAATCTATAGGGGTATTTATGTCATTTGTTGGAAAAGCTTGAGGAGTAATCCATGGATGATTAGCAGATCTTGATGTTGAACCAGACAATTCATTAGATCCATAATGTGAGATATAACTTGAATTATTGTTATAAAGATGTGGATCTGTATATACGAAACTATTATTCCCTGCATAACTTGAGTTTTCGTAAAGTTGTGTATCCCATTCATCTGGATTAAAATCTACGCTCGAAAATGAATCTATATGATCTTGAAAAGTTGGTATATTTGTATGATTTCTAGTACTTTCTGAGTTATTTACTTCTTCAAGTTTACTTTCGATTTCTTGAGTACTAAATATTGAAGAAATCTCTTGTTTATTTCCTGTTCCAAGTGTAAGAAAACTCCCATCAAATTGTTCTGGAAAATTAACCTCATTGTTACAAAAATTACCGTTCTGTCCACGATTCATCGTATGGTGCATATCAGCTACTCTATACCCTACATTTACAGGGTTAGGTAACCTATGAGTAGCTACACTAGTGTGTGGAGTAAAATTCATATATGAAGGAGGGTTTTGTAACACATTAGAGTGGGTACTTTCGATATTAGGAGAAAACATGTAACCATGATCTTTAGGCTGACAATTATCTGTGGGCCCGGTTACAGAATTATTCACTTCAGGTGCTCGTATGTATGACTGATCCATGTTTGGATAATCGATTGGAAGAGATGTGGGCCCGAAGGAGAAAAATTCATCCTCGAGGGTATTAGGGGAAAATGGTATTTCGATACATTCAGAAGATTCGTTCTTGTTTAAGCTTAGTGAAAGTGGCTCGGGTTCTCGAAAGGAAAAGATTGAAGAAGAAACTTGATCATCTTCATCAAGCTTATCATATCTCATGATTTAGTGTCAATCTGAAAAGAAGAGATAATATAAGTAAATAATTCCCAAATTAAACAGATCAATGCACAAAGCTATTGCACGATCTTTAAACATACACTAACACTTGATGGAACAGAGAAACATATAAATAAACCCATTGTAAAATCAATATAAACCCCTTTTAAACAGCTGAAATTATCAATTAATTAGCAATTTAAGCTTAAAAAATAAGATAAACAGTAACAATAAGACATATACTCATATAGTGATTCGATTATAACCATCTTAATAAACACAACTTTTATAGAAAGATTTATGAACGCTTTTAAGCATATTACTACAATTTTAGAAAGATTAAGACCCACATAAATTTACATCTATATATATACACAAACCCTCGATGATTTGTGTACCCATTCAAACAGCTAAAAACTATCGATTTCCACTATTTTGATTAACATAAGACATACACAAATACACGTATATAAACCCTTGATGATTGAGTTATACCCCTTGAAAAACACAAAAATTATTTATTTCATACATTTGAAGGTCACGTTAAATCATATAAAATACCCAGATAGCATAAATATCAAGCTAATACCATGTTAGTCTACATATAAATATAATAAAAAATCAAATCATAGAATGTTGAATAGATTAATAATTAATTAGATTTAGATTTAATTTTTGGGTATTAGGAGATAGGATACATACTTAGTGAGGAGTGTGAAGTGATGGATTTTGATCGGAGAAATTTCAAAAGCCAAAAGTGTTTTTCTTCTAGAGAGAGAAAGTGAGGGAGGTGTTTTTTTTTGGCGCTTTTGGGCCTGTGATGAGGGTTTTTATTTAAAGGGTTCGGTTGTGGGACCCATATTTGGTTTTAATTTTAGGGACACGTGTGAAGAAAGGAAGCTACTTGGAGTTCTAAAGTTTAGAACTCTCGTCTGAAGTGTACATGCTGCTTTAGTGTATATCGGCTGTGAGATTTGTTGTGTGAAAGACAAATGAGAAGATGACGTGTTTGGGAATAGGGTGTGTTTAGTAATTTGGATGACATATAAGGGTATGTTGCCATGAATAAGTGGCCTTATTGCTACCGAGTTGGAAGATAACTCGGTCGTTGCAAATTTTGTACTCTTATGCGGTTTCGGTAGGTACGTAACGCTTTAGTTAGAGGATAACAATTGAAAAGAGATTTGAATGCGTGTATAGTGTGAATAGTTGACTACATGAACTAGGATGATGTCGTGAGCTATAGATAAAATTTCTACGGGATTTCGTTAAAATTAGATGTTCAACCATTGATCTCTAAAAGAATGATAAATGATGTAGTGAGCTATGATGGTGATAAGGGATACGGAAACCATGCCCATACGTAGGGCCATGGTTTTAGTATTAAAATTGATTTTATTTTTTTTACATTCGACAGGAAAGAAAATGATGATTTTAGCTTTTGTTTTTCTTTTTTAATTTCTCTTTTCATTATAGATTTTGTATTATAAAAAAAATGTTTACTCTAACGGAAAGAAAAGAATTACCATGAAAGGTAACTTTAACAAAATACTCCATTCGTCAATAAATGTTTGTTATACTTTTTTTTACATAAATTAAGAAGAACAATTAATTTTTTCTATTTTTACTAAACTACTCACAACCAACTAAGTAAATGCATTTAATGATGATAAGTTCTTGAACATTTAATAGGGATAAAATTGGTAAAAAAGGTAAAAAGGTTCATTAGTATCTTAAATGGACAATCTTTTGTGGACATCTATTTTTAGAAATTGTGACAAACATTTATGGACGGATGGAGTATATTTATGAGTAATGATATTTGTCACCCTTTTTGTATCACTCTTTTATCACCTCCTACGTGTATTCCTACATGTACCAATGAATTGATTTCCTATCGCATTTAATTTTTCTCTATCTTCTATTCAAGGAAATCAGAACATATATATAGAAAGGTGATAAAAAGGTGACATAAAAAGGGGTGACATATATCATTACTCTGTATTTATAACTTAAAAAAGTAATGAAAAAAATTGGTATTTTTAAATTTTAATAATTATTTATATAATAGACGAGTTAATTATAAAAAAACAATAAATGTAAAAGTATTTGGATAGACATAAAATTTATCAATTTCTTATTATAATAGTAGATTTAACCAAAAAAAAATATTATATGAAAGATTTTAAAATAGGAAAGAAAAATTATTTTGAATAGGTAGGTATAGATAACTCGGGTTATAGGCATTTTAATCTAAGGACAAAAGTGATGGCCACTTTTAAAAGAAGCATCACAATTAGGGTTGTAAACGAACCAAGTCGTTCGCGAGGAGCTTGAGCTCGGCTCAGAATAAAACTCGCTAACATTTGTTCGTTTATACAAACGAAAAAAAAATTCGAACTCGTTCGTTAACTCGTTAATATTTATGATTTGTAAATTAATGTTTTAGTTATTAATAAATATATTATTAAACCTACTAAACAATAGACTATTCGTTAATAACTCAAACTCGACTAAAAAAAAAGTTCGTTCAATAGGTTAACAAACAAGTTTTAATTTTTTTTGGCTCGACTCGTTAAAATTTGAGCTCGAGTTGGCCTATTTCAATATGTGCTTTGACCTATTTCAGCCCTAGGTTTGACCAATCTTAGGACTGCTCTAGTAATTGAGTTGACACCCTGACGGGGGATTCAATTATTGAAAACACCACATAATTGTCTTGTGTGCGGTAGTGATCTTGACTGGCTTGCCTAGCTAGATAGCCATTAAGGTTTGATTTAACCACACCGATCATTGCGCAGGGTCCCCTCATCCAAGTCCCCTGGTATGTAGAGGTTGCTTCTTAAGTCCACCCTAATGGGGGTTAGGAGGAATTTAGACTCCCGGCTACATATATATTGCTTAATTCACCCTTAAGGTTAGAATAACGACTTAGTAATAGGCTCATACTAGTAACCCTAATTGTTATCTTATTTGCATTATTATTTATTTATTCGTATTAAATAATTATTTATTTTATCTTTTTTAAATATAAACATCTAAATTCATCTAGGCTATTATTGAATACAAGTTGAATCCCTGAGAATAACTCTTACTTATATACTATAACTTGCAAACGACTGTGCACATTCAATGAGTTTCTCGTGGTAGTATAGGGTGTGTGTCCTTTATTATTATCTTTATTTATTTATTATTTTATCACACCTTTGCCACCACCAAGTTTTTGGCGCCGCTGCCGAGGATTTTATAGTTAACTATTATGTTTATTTAGTGTAGAAGTTTTTATTTGTTTTTAGTTTTAAGCTTTTTCTTTTTAGTCTCTCTTCAAGTTTCTTAGGTATGAAGAATTATTACGCTACAAGGAATACAAATATGCATGGGGCCCGAAGTTAAAATTTCTATCAAGAAGGTATGAGCTACCAAGTTCAAGCTCCACCACAATCCATGTATAATCAGCAAGAAAAATCCATAACCAATCTCCAAAAAAACCTGCAAGATTACATAGAATTATCACAAGAGTACATAAGGCGTGATCATGCGAAATTCAACGAGCAAGCTGCTACGTTGGAGCCATTAGGGACGAAAGTCACCCACAAAAGAAAGATTTTTTAGGAATATCAAGCTCTAAAGGCACTGTCATCTCTTCCACAAGAAGGTATAAATGAATGGAAATATACTCTTGAAGCAAAGATCGATTCTATTGTATCATTAGTGCAACTTATGCACCAACAATATCAAACGATTGAGCAGATATTAACGTAACTCAGTACGATCAATCAATAATTACAACAAGATTTACATATGAAAGCGATAACAAAGTTGGATTCAAGGATTCAACCATATAAGAACCAACAAAGCTTAGCTTAGAAGGGGTAATTGTTAAGAATGAAGATGAGAAAGACAATGAACAAGAATTCAAGCCTTCGGTTGATGGAGTTGAAGAAGAAACTATGAAAGAAAAGGCAATTGCACCAAAGTTGCAAGAAGAAGAAAGTAAGGTGGAGCCACCACCTACCCAACCATCATCACCAACCGAGTTGAACTTAATCAAGGTAACAATACAAGATTGGGATAAGGTTGAAGAAGAAGATGCAATGGGTGCAGTAGAATTCCAACACTAGAAGAACCCACGAAGCTTAACTTAGACAACGTGACGATCATAGATTGGGTTAAAAAGGTTGGAAAAGAAGAGGATAAGACGAAGATGCCGCCTACACATACGCTTCTATCACCACCATATCTCCTAAGAATTATATATTCTAGTGCCTAGTGGTGATATTAAGTCTGAGGCGTCAAGCTAAGAAAAAGACAACGTTCATGTACTCGAGGTAATTGAGAAAGAGCCTACAACACCAAAAGTCTTCAAAGAGATTCCTTTCTAGAAGAGTGAGAGTGTAGAGATCAAGGTCGAGACAGGGGATCATATTATGGAAGGCCTGATAAATGTTCCAAAGATGCAAGATACGAGAGATTTATACCTCCAAATCAATATAGGTGGTAACTTCGAATCTAAGGCGATATTTGACTTGGGTTCAGGTAGAAACATCATGCCAAATAACATGTTTGAGAAGTTAGGCATGGGAGATTCCAGAAGAAAAGACATCAATTTTCTGCTCCTAAATAACTCCATGATAAAACCATGGGGAGTCACTGAGGATGTGCTTGTCCATGTAGGTACTTTATCTATACCTACATATTTTGTTATTCTTGACAGTATTTTAGGCCATCACGTTCCATTGATACTTGGACGTCCATTCTTGGAGACAAGTCGTAGCATAATTGATGTTCATGAGGGAACCGTGACTTTCCGAACTGAAGAAGAATCCAAAACATTCCATTTTGTGTAAGAAAAACATGAGGAGTCACGTGAGGTCCCAACACTACGAGTTGTGATCAAAGAGGTTAAAAAGTGAGTCCACCATAAACCCGTGAAAAGAGAGTAAAAAATGAGTTTGGGGTCGGTGAGGAGGTCGCTTGGAAAGCCCTTAAGAGAGAGAATAGACCACGGGGATTCAATAATTCATGGATGAGAAAAGTGGCGAGCTAGTCAAATCCTTCAAATAATATCACCACAATAAAGGGCGAGAAAAGTGGTCGAGGAAAGACGTATCTCTCTAGATGACACAAAGACAACAAGCGCGGATAACATCTCAACTGAAATGTAAAGGTAACACCGTAAAAGGACAATGAAGCAAAAAATTAGCCCGTTGATGTCTCCCTAATTGTTCTTATTTTAGACCCTTGGGAGACATCATTTTTGGTGTTTATTTGATTAATATGATAGACTTTTGGACTAAAATTGCAATAATCCGGAATTCCCTTTTTATTTCTAGCATTTTTAATTTATTAAACTTTTGCGCGTAATATTGGTATTTTTAGTGTAAAGTTTACAGGTTTTAGATGTTAGCTAGGAGAGGAATCCGAGGAGAAAGTCAAAGATCGTGAATTAGAGTCAAGACTTGAAGATAAATCCCGAAGATATTATTTTTAGAGCTGAAAATCCATTTTCCAGGCCATAGATTGCTGATTTCGAGGTGCTTAAGCGATGATTTAGCCGCTGACCCTTGAAGAGAAAACATTCCTTATCGAGTTACGGAACTTTATCAACTAGAATGAGGTCAATCGGAGTCATAACGCATCGGGAAAAAAAGTTTTAGTGAAGGTGTATCAGCAGTTACGGGATTTTGGGCTTAGAAAGTGGGTTTGGACATTTAATTAATATTCTATTTTCTGGTCCAAGCCTTAGAACGAATTTATGCTTATAAAAGGAGGTCTGGACTTCGATTTTTCACACAATTCACATTCCACAAGATTAAACACCAGAGAGAAGCAACAGGAGGAAGAAAGAAGAAGCTACAAGAGCTGGAGTGGGTCTATAGCTCCGTTCGTAGTCATTCCAATTCCGGAAATTAGGTTCTTTTCGTATTTTAATTTTGTAAACAATATGAATTCAATTTCTTTTAATTTAGTTTTTAATTTTAATATGAGCTAAGCTTTTAATAGTGCTTGAAAACAAACAATGGGTGGATTCTTAATTTTATGAAATAACGAATGTTGAATTTGGGTTTATGCTAAATTAAATTAGATTGGGTTTATTACTCTTTTCGATAATTTGTGATTATTTACTGATTTTAGAGTCGCGAACTAAAATTAGGTATTAGTATCTAAGCTATTCCACATATGTGGCGTGTGGATCATCCTGACGGAGGGTTTAGGTATAGAATTAATTATTCAATCTAGGATAAAAGTTATTGATTCTGACGAACTTAGCTAATTCTAGGGCCAATGAGGTAAAACACTTTGTCATCCAACGGTGGATCATATTTACCCTGACGGGACTAGTGACACTTTAGGATCGCCTTATAGTCCACCCTGACGGGGGTATAAGGAATTTAGAATCCCGACCATTGTAATTGACCAATTTAGCCCTTAAACAACATAAGTTAGGAAGTAAGATTAGGAGGATCCTTGCGTTCTCAAGTACTACATCTCATATTGCGTTTTCACTTATTTTACTTGCGTCTTAGCTTTCATTTACATTTAATATTTGTCTTTCATTTATTTAGAATTAATAAACAAAACCAAACAAACAATTTATTGTCTTTTATTTTCATAAGTGCATCAATCACTACTTGCTAAACATTGTGATCAACCATCCGTCCTTGGAACGAATCTGTATTATCATACATACTACTTGGGACAACCGTACACTTGCGGTTGTGGTTCGATTTACACTTGCATTTATTTTTAGAACACACAAAGGACCACCAAATTTTTGGCGCCGCTGCCGGGGACGGTAGCGTGTGACCACGGTGTTTATCCTTTAGTGATAAGTGCATTTATTTTATTTTATCAGTTTTACGCTTTTTGTTTGTTAGCTTTTTCAGGTTTTTAGGTTTGGTGTATGCGAAGAAGGCTATTCAAGGATCTAGAGCCAGCACCTCCGATCCATAGTAATCCAGAATCGTTGATCAGACTTGCAAACAGAAGAAGAAGAGAACGAGAGGCTTTAGAGGTAGAAGAGTTAAGTAACAGAATGGAAGAGATCAATCTTCAAGATAATCAACTAGGCGCAAATGGCCAACCTTTGGCTCCAGGTGTTATTCCTCCAGTTCCACCAGCGAATCCTAATCCTCCAGTCCAGATAGTGATGAATCATGATCCGTGGTTCACTAATGGCCCTCCAGAAGTTCCATTCCGCGCTCCAGCTATAGGAGTAGGTGCTCCAGATATTGATGTTCAGAGATTCCGTCCAGATTCGGGTATGCTAGGTCAGTTCCAAAACTTTGGAAATTTTCGCGGAAGACCATCGGAAGATCCTCTTAGAGCGGTACAGAAATTCAAACAGATATGTGATTCTTATATCACACAAGGGGTTTCAAGAGAACAGATGTATTTTGCTGCTTTTAAATTCTTTGTCATTGATGGAGCAAGTGAATGGCACGATACGCAAGATCCTACGAAGATTACTAATTGGGACCAATTAGAGATTGCTTTCTTTGACAGGTATTACCCAAGTAACATGAGGTTAGATGCTGAACTAGAATTGACACAATTCCGTCAAGAGTATGAGGAAACTGTGGGTAGGAGTTGGACAAGATTTCAGATGTGTTTGCGTAAAGTTCCTAATCATGGCTTTTCAGAACAACAACAGTTAAAGATCTTTTATAGAGGCCTTGATGGAATTTCAAGAGAGAAATTGGATACGCTATGTGGAGCAGGTTTTCTTCAAGTTCAACCCGCTCATGCCAAGATCATTTTAGAGAGAACAGTTAAGAATGAAGTTGGGTGGAGCTCAGTGAGAACACCAGTTAAGGGAGTAAATAATGTTGACATGGAAGAGAAATTTGCTACATTTGAGAATAAGATCCAGAATACCATAGAGCAACAATTGAAGCAGCTTACTCTAGCTGTGAAAGAAGGATTTTCGGGTAAGAAGGTAGCTGTGCATGCTGCACAAGAGGTGTATATGTGTTCGATTTGTAAGGTAGATGATCATGATGAGGAAAGTTGTCCGAATAACCAAGAATCAGTGAATTTTATGTCCAATAGAGGTAATTTCAATTCAAGTGGTAATGGATATCAGCCTAACAGAAACCATCCTGGGTTTCAATACTCAAATCCTAATGGGGCAGCCAATCCTACTTACGCGTATCAGCCGCGTCCTCAAGGCAACAACTATAATCCAAGACCACACAACAATCATCAAGGAGGACAGAATCAAAACAATTATGTGCAAAGACAAGCTCCTCAGAATACCTACGATGAGAATTTAAACCAAAAAGCTCTACCTGCCCATCCACAAGAAGGAGTAGTTACCCTTCAGAAAACTGTTGAAAATTTGATTGCTCTTCAAACACAAGCTTTGGAACGTCAGAACGCAGCTGAAGCAAATATGAAGATTTTCCAGAATCAGCTAAGTCAAATTAATAAACAGCTGAATCAGCGTCCACAAGGGCAACTTCCTAGCGATACGGAAAATCCAACACAACGTGAAGATTGCAAGGCTGTTACATTAAGAAGTGGTAAGAACCTTCCTCCACCTCCTTTTCCCGTTATGAAAGAGAAAGAAGTACCAAGAAAAGAAAAGGAAGTGGGTGAGAAAGAGAAAGAGAATGAGAAAGATAGTGAGGTTGAAGAAATCGAAAGACCAAGAGAAGTTCTGAAAAAGAAAGATGAAATTGTAAGCAATCGCCCTCCACCACCGTTTCCATCGCGAGTTCAGAAAAAGGGTGATTTGGGTGATTTTCAGAAGTTCTTTAATAGAGTGAGGGGTCTGAGTATTAATATTCCGTTACTTGAGGCAATTCGAGATATTCCTAAGTATACGAAGTTTTTGAAGAGGACCCTCACTAATAAAAGGCCTTATTGTGATAATGAGATGATTGGCCTTCCTGAAGAGTGTAGTGCGATTTGTCAGAGTAAATTACCTCCGAAGTTAGTTGATCCGGGGAGTTTCACGATTCCCATATCGATTGGAGAAGAATGGAAGGGAAAGGCGCTATGCGATTTGGGGGCAAGCATCAACTTGATGCCCAAGTCAGTCTTTGATAAGCTTAAAATTGGAAATGCAAGACCCACCTCTATGGTCTTGCAAATGGCGGACAGGTCTCTTGCTCATCCTGAAGGCCGTATTGAGGATGTCCTTGTTAAGGCAGGTACACTTATATTTCCTGTTGATTTCGTAATTCTTGAATACAATGCAGATAGAAATGTCCCCATTATTTTGGGTAGACCCTTCCTAGCTACAGGGAGGACATTGATCGATGTAGAGAATGGCGAATTGACAATGAGGATACAAGATGAGGAAGTGAAATTCAATGTATTTCGAGCTATGAAATTCCCAGATTCTCAGGAAGATTGCTTCAGAATGGATGTAGTAGAGCAAGCATCGCAAGAGGTATTTAATTGCTTAAACTTTGATGATATCTTGCAGGCTGCTTTGACATTAGATTCACCTGAGATGATGGAGGAGCTTACAGAAACAGTGGCAGCTCTCAATTCTGAAAACCCGAAATATAGGCGTCTTGCCTATGAACCTGTGAGAGAACCGGGGGAGATTATTCCTAAAAAGAAGCCTTCAATTGAATCTCCTCCGGAGTTGGAAGAAAAACCATTGCCAGCACACTTGAGGTATGCTTATTTGGGTACTAATGAAACTCTACCTGTTATTGTTTCAGCTAATTTAACAGGTCCTCAAGAAGATAAACTGTTGCGTGTGTTAAAAGCCAACAAAGAAGCAATAGGTTGGACAATTGCTGATATCAAAGGCATTAGTCCATCCTATTGTCAACACAAAATCATACTAGAAGATGTTAATGCACGCTCAGTTGAAGGTCAGAGAAGATTAATGCCAGCCATGAAGGATGTGGTGAAGAAGGAGGTGATTAAGCTTTTAGATGCGGGGATTATTTATCCCATTTCGAGTAGTGAATGGGTGAGTCCAGTTCAGTGCGTACCGAAGAAAGGAGGAATTACAACAGTTCTTAATGATAAAAATGAAGCGATTCCTTCAAGAACGGTAGTTGGATGGAGAGTCTGCATGGATTACAGAAAGCTGAATAAGGCCACCAGAAAAGATCATTTCCCTTTGCCCTTCATCGATCAAATGTTAGATAAATTAGCCGGAAGAGAGTACTATTGATTCTTGGATGGTTACTCCGGGTACAATCAGATTTACGTGGCTCCAGAAGATCAACATAAGACTACCTTTACATGCCCATTTGGTACTTTTGCATATCGCAGAATGCCATTTGGGTTGTGTAACGCTCCCACTACTTTTCAAAGGTGTATGATGGCCATCTTCTGGGACATGATAGATAATTTCCTTGAAGTGTTCATGGATGATTTCTCCGTGTTTGGTGATGATTTTGATATATGTTTGGATAACTTGGAGAAAGTGTTAGTGAGATGCAAGGAAACAGATTTGGTGCTCAACTGGGAGAAGTGTCATTTCATGGTTCGCGAAGGTATTGTTCTGGGTCACAAAGTTTCGAGTGTTGGTTTAGAGGTTGATAGAGCAAAGATAGAGGTAATTAAAACTCTTCCCCCTCCTGTTTCTGTTAAAGGGGTAAGGAGTTTTCTTGGCCATGCTGGCTTTTATAGGCGTTTTATTAAAGATTTTTCTAAGATTGCTAAACCGTTATGCAACTCACTCGAAAAGGATTGCAAATTCCTTTTTGATGAACCTTGTTTAGCGGCCTTCAAAGCAATCAAAGAAAAGCTTATTTCTGCTCCTATAGTGTTACCTCCAGATTGGAATTTACCGTTTGAAGTTATGTGTGATGCGAGTGATTTGTGTATGGGAGCTGTATTAGGACAGAGGAAAGAGAAAGTTTTTCATTCTATTTACTATGCTAGTAAAACTTTTAGTGGTGCTCAGATTAATTACACAGTTACAGAAAAAGAGTTGCTAGCAGTTGTATATTCGTTTGATAAATTTCGCTCTTATCTTCTTAGAGCGAAAGTTATTGTTTATACAGATCATTCCGCGATCAGATTTCTTATGGAGAAGAAAGATGCGAAACCAAGGTTAATCAGATGGGTGTTATTGCTTCAAGAGTTCGATTTAGAGATCAAAGATAGAAAGGGTTGTGAGAATCAGGTTGCAGATCATCTATCGCGTTTAGAGGGTTCAGAGATGAATAGTGGTACTGAAGCAGTTAGAGAAGAGTTTCCTGATGAGGGTCTATTCGTTGTTCGAGATTATGAGGCTCCGTGGTATGCAGATATTGCGAATTTAGTGGTGAGTGGTGTTTTTCCTGAAGGTTCTACTTATCAAGAAAGAAAGAGGTTAGCGCATCGTGCTAGACAGTTCTTTTGGGAGGATCCGTTCCTCTATAAAGTTTGTGCTGACCAAATGATACGAAGATGTGTAGCAAGGGAAGAGACTCAAGCCATTATAGCTGGATGCCATGATTCATTATATGGAGGACATTTCAAAGGAGACAGAACTGCTGCAAAGGTATTTCAATCAGGTTTTTACTGGCCTTCTCTTATAAAAGATTGTCATGAATATGTTAAGAAATGTACGAGATGCCAGTTTACCGGAAACATATCCAAGAGGGATGAGATGCCGCGTAATAATGTGTTAGAGGTTGAGATATTCGATGTGTGGGGCATAGACTTAATGGGTCCCTTCGTTCCTTCAAATGGTAACCTCTATATCTTATTAGCTGTTTATTATGTATCTAAGTGGGTAGAAGCGGTGGCTTTACCTACTAATGATTCACGAGTGGTGATCAAGTTCTTGAAATCTCATATCTTCACTAGACATGGCACACCTAGAGTGATTATTAGCGATGGAGGATCTCATTTCGTTAATAAATATCTGAAGACTATTCTAGAGAAATATGGAGTTAGACACCGTGTATCTACTGCGTATCATCCACAATCCAATGGTCAAGCTGAAGTTTCGAACCGTGAAGTCAAGTCAATCCTAGAGAAAACCGTTGGTCCTACAAGAAAAGATTGGTCAATGAAGTTAGATGATGCGTTGTGGGCCTATCGTACTGCGTTTAAAACTCCAGTTGGTGCATCTCCCTATCGTATGGTGTATGGTAAGGCTTGTCACTTACCTTTAAAGCTTGAAATGGGTGCCTATTGGGCAATTGCGCAGTTGAACTTAGATCCTATCTTAGCCGGAAAGAATCGTATGATGAAGCTTAATGAACTTGACGAATTCCGGTTGCATGCTTATGAAAATTCCAAACTTTACAAAGAAAACACAAAGAAATGGCATGACAATCGGATTCGTACAAAGAAATTTGAAGTGGGGCAAAGAGTGCTGAAGTATAACTCAAAGTTCAGCAATTATCCGGGTAAGTTAAGATCTAAGTGGTCAGGTCCATACATTGTGACCAAAGTTACACCTCATGGGGCGATAGAAATAGAACATCCGCTAGAGAACCGTACCTTTATGGTTAACGGTCACAGACTAAAGATATACCATGGAGGTGAAGATACCAATCGCTCGGAAGATCCACATCCCGGGGAGGTCATGTATCTCCTCGAGACTCCTTAGAAGCGTGAGGTAACCCGTCGAGCTTAACGACGTTAAACAAAAGCCAATTACTTGTATATTAGCTGAGTTTTTATATTTTTGCAATTTAGATTAGTTTGATTTTCGTAATTTTATTGTTTTTATTAAGAAATGAGGAAGGGTAGTTGTTTTTGATGATTTCAGGGGTGAAAAGGACTTGAGTTTGGGGTCGATGAGGCGAAAATAGGATAAAAAGTGGTTGGATGTCCAGGAGAAACCGGGAACCCGGTTTCGCAAAACCGGGAACCCGGTTTTGGAGCTGGTACCAACCATTTTAACGCAACACTTGGCGTTTTGGGGTAATGTCACAGCGTCGGAACCGGGAACCCGCATTTGGCAAAACCGGGTACCCGGTTTTGGTGCTGTGATTTCTGAAAATCCCTGACCCAGCGTCTTGGTGGCTTGCGTTTTCGTGCGTTTTGACTCGCGCCATCGACACAAATCCGGGTACCCGCATTTGGCAGAACCGGGTACCCGGTTTCGGAGCTGTTGTCTTCAAATTTCTCTGGTCCAGCGTTTTGAGGTGCTGCGTTTTGGCGCGTTTTGACTCGCGCCATCGAGAAAATCCGGGAACCCGCATTCCACAGAACCGGGTACCCGGTTTCGGCGAGTAAAATCCCTGACCCCGCGTCTTGGAGTCCACAATTGTTTTTCCGCGCCGTCACAGCGACGCGGAACCGGGAATCCGGTTTGCCAAAACCGGGAACCCGGTTTGAAAGCTGTGAGAGGCGGTTTTGAGGTGTTTTAACCTAGTTCTTAGCCTCTTTTCCAAGTCTTTACCTAAAACGCACCAATAGCCTCCCCACCTCCGAAATTCATCAACCAAAACACTATATATCATCAAATCCTACCCTCTTTCACCACAAAAACATAAGATCAACTCACCTCCTCTCCAAAATATCATCAAATCCTTAGTTTTTCCCAAGATTCTTCTTCACCCAATTCCTTAAATTAAACCAAATTCTTTCTTCTCCCATACAAATTAACCAAGACCCATCTCATATTTCACCTAGTTCTTAAATTCTTAAACCTCAAAACATCAAAATTCTAAACTTTTCCCTAAGTTTTTCATTATTTGAAGTTTTGAGTTTGGGGTGAAAAGAGATGACTAACAGAACCGGTGATTTCCGAAGAACTGCTACTAGAAGAAAGACCACCATTGGTGGTTCTCAAGAACAAGCTATTGAGATTCCTGATTCGCGTCCTAAACGAAAAATTGACGAAGTTAAGCTTGATTCTAACAGAAAAGAAATCACAGGTCTAAAGAGAAGATTGATTGATGAGATTGAAAGTGAGAAGGAACCAGAAGAGGAAATTGCGAAGAACATTGAGAAGGAAACTGAACAAGAGATTCCGGAAGCACCCGTTCAAAAACCTCCGCGAATGAAGATGTGGGCCCACAAGCCTAAGAGGGTTTACACTTGTTGGAATACTCAGGTTCGTGAAAGAATTGAATTTTTGAAATTTGGTGAGGAGACGAATTTTCCTAAGGGTATTATGAGTAGTGATTACAAGGAATATGCTGTGACATGTGCTAAGTTTGGTTGGAAAGAGTTACAAGAAAGGAAGCTTGAGTTTATTCCTACTTTTGTACGAGAATTTTACGAAGGTTTAGCTACCTCCCATGATGCCATTGATATCCGCAAAAAGGTAGTTCCTTTCTCTATTGAACGTATTCGGAAATCATTGAAACTACCCAACTTTTCTGGAACATGCCCCTTCCAAGAAATTCTTAATGACCCTTCTTTTGATTTTGAATCCCTTTGGGGGACCGTGCTTGTTAATGGGACTAGCCCAATTCCTGAAGGTGAAAGGTATCCTGGACAGTTTTACAGCAGTAGTTTGACACCTCGTGCTAAGGTTTGGTCTCGTTTCATAATACCCACTTTCTTTGGTATTAAACACACTTCCGAATTGAAGAAAGAGCACATATTTGTTATTAAGTGTATTTTGGAGGAGAAACCATTTGATGTTGCCAATATCATTTATGATACAATCATGGAGTTCGCGAAATCACAAATGACACAACAAAATCTGAAGTTTCCTTGTACTATTACTCAGTTGTGTCTAGACGCAAAGATTCCGCGTAAGAACGCAGATATTGACATTGTTTCAGTTGGTGTGAGTATAGCTTTGAGCACAATCAAGAACATCCATGAAGAGGCAACACGAGCTACAAGAAGTCCCAGAACTCCTCAATCGAAGAAAGCGAAAACTGTACCTGAGTTGGAAGCGAAGATTCAGGTGTTGGAAGAGAATCAGGAGAGGATGATTGCTACCTTGGGAAACGTTACAAAAGAATTGGACCTGCTTCGAAATTTAATCCTAGGCGTAAATACACTTCAAAACGCGATTTATGATGCTGTTACGCGAGATAAAGGTCCAGAACGCAACACCGATAACTAGCCTCGCGCTGGTTAAGATACGTTTTCTAAACTTTCCTCTTAGTGTATATTAGTTTAAATGCTTTACTGAGTCTTTTCGAGTCGTGGGGACACGACTCATTTTTGAGTTTGGGGTGGGGTTCGTTGCCTCATCCCAGTTTTTTATGTGTTATTTGCTTTATTTGCTTTCAATAAAAGAATTTTCGGAGTTGCGTTTGATTATAGAAATTTTTAAATATCCCTGTAAGCATACTTTTGATAAATCTATGATAGTAAATAGTGGACTTTAGGGATTGATATAAAACGCACTTACAATTGCATGCGAACATAGGTAATTGATAGGAAAAATTAATGAACAATGCAAATGAAGTAAGCTTGTACTCAAGGAATATGTTTGGTGTGTAGAACGTGAAATCCTAATTAGTAGAGAACCCACCTAGATATGAACTAAAGACAAGCTATGTACTTAGGAAAATGATAGGGGCAGTTCTTTGTTAGCCATTTGTGCCTTTTTAGCCTTCTATCCCTTGTATTAATTATTATCCGTCTTAGCCCACTTTGAGCCTTTAGCCTTTTCTTTGTAGCCACGATATAAGCCATTATCCCTTAGATTATTAGGCATGACCATATGACCCGCACTTGAATCACAATCCTGAGACATGTCTCGAGCTTGAGTTTGGGGTGGTGGGACCACATATGGGGAATTAAATGGGTAGGGATCGATGTGCTTTGTATTGTAGCACAATTGCAGATGATATATACTTGTAACCCTTTGCCGGGAATGAAGAAAAATGAAAAAGAAAGAAAAAGTGAAAAATTTTGAAAAATCATACAGTAGGAACCGGGAACCCGGATTCGTCAAAACCGGGAACCCGGTTTGCTCCTGTACAAAAAAAAAAAAAAGAAGAAAAAGAGAAAAGAAAAGAAAAAGAAAAAAATATGAATGAATAAAACATCCGGCAAAGTGGAATTTTTCTGAAAATCATCTTGTTTATAGTGGGTAGACATGGGACGCTAAATTGTTGCGTGTATTGGTGAGTGAGAACATCTTTTGAGCGTTAACTCAAGCTCGAGGACATTGTTGATGGTAAGTGAGGAGAGAGCCAAAAGCTCACTTCAAATTTACCAAATATACATCCACACCCGTCCTTAAGCCAATATTATAACCGTAAAGACCTCGTGATTCCTAAATGCATAGTGAATTTATAATTCTGTTGATAGGGAATACACTAGGTGGAGCGTTCAAAGCGAGTTAGGATTAATGACCACCCTATAGCCATCATACAGAGATGAGTACAAGTGTAACCTTCAAGCATTGCGACTTTAATTTTATGATTGAGATTATTTATGTTTGATGTTGCATGATTAGTGTATGTGTATATTAGTTTCTAGAGTTTGCTATATGAGATTTATTTTGAGAATTGCTTTAGGGTTTATTTGCTAGCTTCTATGTGTTTATACGTTTACTTCTACCCCTTTGTTTTGTTTTACTTTGTCGGGACGACAAAGGTTTGAGTTGGGGGTCTTGATGTCTCCCTAATTGTTCTTATTTTAGACCCTTGGGAGACATCATTTTTGGTGTTTATTTGATTAATATGATAGACTTTTGGACTAAAATTGCAATAATCCGGAATTCCCTTTTTATTTCTAGCATTTTTAATTTATTAAACTTCTGCGCGTAATATTGGTATTTTTAGTGTAAAGTTTACAGGTTTTAGATGTTAGCTAGGAGAGGAATCCGAGGAGAAAGTCAAAGATCGTGAATTAGAGTCAAGACTTGAAGATAAATCCCGAAGATATTATTTTTAGAGCTGAAAATCCATTTTCCAGGCCATAGATTGCTGATTTCGAGGTGCTTAAGCGATGATTTAGCCGCTGACCCTTGAAGAGAAAACAATCCTTATCGAGTTACGGAACTTTAGCAACTGGAATGAGGTCAATCGGAGTCATAACGCATCGGAAAAAGCCGTTTTAGTGAAGGTGTATCAGCAGTTACGGGATTTTGGGCTTAGAAAGTGGGCTTGGACATTTAATTAATATTCTATTTTCTGGTCCAAGCCCTAGAACGAATTTATGCTTATAAAAGGAGGTCTGGACTTCGATTTTTCACACAATTCACATTCCACAAGATTAAACACCAGAGAGAAGCAACAGAAGGAAGAAAGAAGAAGCTACAAGAGCTGGAGTGGGTTTATAGCTCCGTTCGTAGTCATTCCAATTCCGGAAATTAGGTTCTTTTCGTATTTTAATTTTGTAAACAATATGAATTCAATTTCTTTTAATTTAGTTTTTAATTTTAATATGAGCTAAGCTTTTAATAGTGCTTGAGAACAAACAATGGGTGGATCTTAATTTTATGAAATAACGAATGTTGAATTTGGGTTTATGCTAAATTAAATTAGATTGGGTTTATTACTCTTTTCGATAATTTGTGATTATTTACTGATTTTAGAGTCGCGAACTAAAATTAGGTATTAGTATCTAAGCTATTCCACATATGTGGCGTGTGGATCATCCTGACGGAGGGTTTAGGTATAGAATTAATTATTCAATCTAGGATAAAAGTTATTGATTCTGACGAACTTAGCTAATTCTAGGGCCAATGAGGTAAAACACTTTGTCATCCAACGGTGGATCATATTTACCCTGACGGGACTAGTGACACTTTAGGATCGCCTTATAGTCCACCCTGACGGGGGTATAAGGAATTTAGAATCCCGACCATTGTAATTGACCAATTTAGCCCTTAAACAACATATTAGGAGGATCCTTGCGTTCTCAAGTACTACATCTCATATTGCGTTTTCACTTATTTTACTTGCGTCTTAGCTTTCATTTACATTTAATATTTGTCTTTCATTTATTTAGAATTAATAAACAAAACCAAACAAACAATTTATTGTCTTTTATTTTCATAAGTGCATCAATCACTACTTGCTAAACATTGTGATCAACCATCCGTCCTTGGAACGAATCTGTATTATCAAACATACTACTTGGGACAACCGTACACTTGCGGTTGTGGTTCGATTTACACTTGCATTTATTTTTAGAACACACAAAGGACCACCACCCGTTCCTCAATTCCAACCGAACACACTTGGCCAAGCTACCCACACATGACATAAACAAACAAAATAAAACTCATGTGAACGGCAAAGACTAAAATCTTACCTCGTTTGAATCAAATTCAAGGATATAGTAGGCCAGCAGTGAGAAGCCACAATCGACTAATGGGGGAAAGAAACATAAACTAAGAAACACACAAGAACAAAAAACAACACAAGACCACACGACAAATAACTGGATTAAAACCCACCGTCAAAGGTCCCAGCAACTCATGAGTAGGAGTGTGCAAAAAGAGTTGGCAAATACCTGTAAAGTAGTGTGACCAACTCCGATTCGCAGTGAAGAGAAAATGACTCGAAACCCCATTTCAGTTTCGGCATCTGCTTTCCCAAATCAACTCCGGGATGCTGCAAAACGAAATAAGTAGCTAATAGTAGGTCCCACCAGAAATCTCCCAAAGGAAACCGCCACGTCACAATTAGGGATGACAACGAATCATATATCCTCAAAAAAATGGCAAAACCACATCCATATCCATTAAGAAATTTGATAACCAAATCCGCATCCATTAACCATTGAATTTCAAACTTATTTACCAAATACGCATCCACAACGGATGCGGTTTATCTGTGCTAATCCACGTCCGTAATCGTTTAATAGACTTTAGATAAAAAAATCTAATAAAATATATTTAAATGTAAAAATCAGCTACTTAATTATTTGGAGACCATAAATAGATATTAGGCAATATAGTATTAAACTTGATAATAAGCAATCAGTTATTTTATGTATGAAATAATTTTATTTGGTCGATATTGTATATGAAATTTGTATATATGGATTATCTTTACATATAATATATATATTTATTTATTTTTATACTTTATTCAGATTTTGAATTTTAGATTATCCATTTTATACTTTATGGATGAAAACGCTCTCTCTCACTGGCGATAAAGGCGATAGGGTTTCGTGACGTCATATTGGGTTTTCCGTCCAAATCACAACGGCGAAGAGCACCGCTCTATTCGTCGATCGGTTTTCTCTCTCACTGGCGACAAAAGCGATAGGCTTTGTGACGTCATATTAGGTTTTCATCCAAATCAACAGGTGAAGCACACCGCTTTCTAAGTCGCCGGATTAGGGTTGGGTCATCGACCTCGCTAATAGGGAGGACGGTAACGATGGGTCTCTCTACTGACGGTGAAAATTACTTAATAAACTTAGGGATTAAGAGGTTCATAATAAGCACGGAGGAGGTAGGTTTCAGGTCAGACAACGGCGGAGAGAGGTACGGGAGAGAATACCACACCAGTACATGGAAAAGGGTATACACCTTGAAAAACTCTCTTTGGCGGTTGGAGAAGATACGTATCTCGTTCATACATGATGGTGGTGAAGAGCATAGCCACAGTGGAACTAGGGATAAGGATTCCTTCACCAATATTTACAGGAGTGAGGAGCTATTAGGAATACTGGAGGAGGTCAATAGAACTAAGAGAAGACGGAGGCTGATAATTTTGGTTACTCGCTATATGATTGAGTTCGATAGGGCTTTTGGAAGAAGGTGCGGAATTTTTTATGGTTATTCACATAGAAGTAAAGCCACCGGCAACATGGGTAGTGTTAGGATTAGGACTTTGTGTTGGAATAGAGATTTGGAAGATGCTAGGAAAAGATCGATGGTGTCAAGCTGGCACGCATGCACTAAGTTAACCTCGTTATCTTCAAAGCTGATAAACATTTGGAGAATTTCAAGATAGGTGAAACGGTTCAGCTTCAGTAGTGGAGTACACGCGGTGAGAAATAAAAAAAGTAATAAGTTTAATGTTACACGAAGGCGACACATGGCCCACTATCTCGGTTATTCTTATCTAACCGAGAAGACCACCGATTTAACTTCTCCTTTTATACTCTGCAAACATATCATTCTTATTTTCTACTTTGCTCCTTCACTTTCTAGTCCTCTCTTTGTCTACCTTTTCTGTTTTCTCAGGTTTTACAAACAAATGGCTACGTATTCTCGACATGCTCTACCAGTGACATATCTACATCCTGAAGAAGAGGAAGAGCTCGGGGTCATCGAACTGGACATCAAGGTACGTCGTGTGGAGAATCTTGACCGTGGAAGAGTGTTGATGGTTCGTGTAATGGGTGACGACAAGGTCAATCTCGCTGGTTTTCGAAGATGGGTGTTTGATCGGTGGCAAGTTCGAGGTAACGTTTCAGTTTCTGAAATTTCTCAGAACTATTTCAAACTGGAGATCGATAACCCTAAGGAACGTGATCGATTGTGGAATCTACGCCCAGGTATCGTGATAGGACAACATGATGGCTTCACCAAGGGCGATGGAAGCTTCAATGGAACCTTCACTCCCTCCAACTATTCCGCTGCTTGGATTCAAGTTGGGGGCTTGGCTCACATCCAGGATACCATTGGAACTATAAAAAATATTGCTCGAACATTTACAGATTTGGAGGAGATAGACTTTCCAGAGGATGACTCAGCGGTGGTGCCGATTCTTCGTTTTCGTGCTAGCTTTAGGGTAGTTGACCCACTTCCACCTGGTAAGTTCCTACGTCAGCAAGATGGTATAGGTTGGGTTACTTTTAAATATGAGAATATTGGTCTCTTTTGTTTCGCTTGTGGCAAGCTCGGTCACAAACGAGAGAACTGTGACGAGCCAGCTGTTAGGGAAGGATTATCAGCGCCCAAACTTCGATTGATCACTTGGAGCCCGGAGAACATAATTAAAGACACGCTTGAAAATCCTTTGTACGGTATTAGGAAAAGAGTTGGGGAGTCGTTATCACATGCAAGTTACTTTAACTGGGATAGAGATGATGAGGGGTCACACCCTAACCCAGCTGAAGGACAAGATAGGGAGATTCGCTCCAAAAGAGGTAATGATAGAAGGGGTTCTGCTAGAAATGAAACGATGGATGATAGTTCTGATACTAGGGGAGATATAGATATGGGTGGAGATCAAACTGGAAGACAACAGACCAGGCTTGAAGATGTTATTGTGGAAGCGAAAAAACAAGGCAGATTCGTACAACAAGCGGTGAGAACAGTGTTTATCAGTGATGACGACAACGATAAATCGAAGAATTCTGGAGATACTGAAGGTAGGGAGAAAGATGTACACTCTCCTGAGAACAAAGTACTATCTGATAGCACTAGCGACACTACGGATTCTGATAAGACAAGTACTGCTCGATTTAAAGGTTTATCTAATGCAAATGCGAAGAAACGTAGGAATGAATATATGAGGTTTCACTCTGTAGCGAACAAGAGGCAAAAAACTCAGACTAGTGTGTACAGCGTTGAGGGTAATAAACTATGGAAACTTAGCTTGGAGGAACGAATTGCTCTACATGATGTTGACTCAGAAGGTGATCTTGGAAAATAACTTGAAAAGGCTATAGCTAAGGACAAACAGGAGCAGCGCCAGCTTGTTGAGGGTGGGATTGTTGATGGTGCTGGTATGGAGATGACAGAGAATACGGGTGGTATTAACGAGGGTGTCAATTCTGACCAAGAAAAATAATGAGGACCAGCAGCAAGGCATTGTCTTTGGTGTTACTGAGCAAGGAATAGACCAAAATTATGATCAAGAAAATAAGAATACTCGTGGAAGGGGAGGTGCTAGAGTTCGTGGTAGGGTTCGACGAGGTGGTAGGGGAAGACGAGGTAGCAGCCACCCGGAGATGGCTGCGAACCAGAAATGATCGTGTTATTTTGGAACTGTCAAGGCACCAGGGCACCCTTGACAGTTCAAGTATTGAAATCCATGATTGGGGAGTATAAACCAGCTGTGGCTTGTTTTTGTGAGACCATGTTAATGGACTATGATGCTAAAAATTTTGTTAGGAACCTAAATTTTGGAAATTATTTTGTGGTTAACCCCCAGGGCAGCCTCAATCACTCTGGGGGCTTTTTGTTGATGTGGGACTTGAAGGTCTCGGTCTGTATTTTGGACTCCTGCCCCTACTATATTACTGTTAAAATTAATGATAGTTTAGATTCGTATTATTATATGTTTGTGCATACTCCTAATGCTTACCTTGAACGGCAAGTCTTGTATACATCTATTACAGATTGGAGATCACGGCACGCAGGTCCTCTTATTTTAATGGGTGACTTTAATGACATATCCAGCAGCAACCAACGTCTTAGCTCATCCCCGCCAAATCAGCAATACATTCTCAACTTTAATCTTTTCATTTCCAATAATATGCTCACTGAACTTCATAACTTTGGTAGTTTTTTCACATGGACTAATAGGCAAGATGAGTCAAATGTGGTGAAATCAAAAATTGATAAGGTCTTCGCTTCCACGGAATGGACTGACAAATTCCCCAATGCAACTGTGTTCATCCCACCTGCGGTGGGGTCTGATCACTCACCTCTCATTCTGTTTCCTCATGGCAAAGGGAAAAGACACATGAGACATTTTAGATTTGAAACAAACTGGTATCTTCACCCTCATTGTAGGGATATTGTTGATACTGCGTGGAACACTCCTGTGGACAACTCTGCTCTCCAAGTGATAATTCAGAAACGAGAGATTACCTCCAACGCCTTGGCTACTTGGGGAAAACTTGCTTTCCCTAATAACAAATCCAAGATCAAAGAATTAGAACGACAGTTAATTGAGACCTCTAATGCACCTTATACACCTCAACAACAAGGGGAGGAAATCTTGATTCGCGAACAACTCTTACTGTACTGGAAAAGGGAGGAAATCTATTGGTCTGATAGAGCCAGAGACCAGTGGATTAAATTCGGGGATAAAAACACTAAATACTTCTTTGCGCTCACGGCTCAAAGACGAAACTGTAACCGAATTGCAGGAATCCAGAACCCTGACGGGGTTTGGATCCAAACGGAGAAAGATATAAAGGATCAATTTAACACTTTTTACTCTAATCTTTTACATGAACAGGAACCTACAGATCTTACTGAAGCCTTACGTGATTTAATTCCTAAGGTGACATGAATGATACTTTGACTAAGATCCCCGATAATAATGAAATTAGACAAGCTGCTTTTGATATGAGCCCGAATAAAGCTCCAGGCCCCGATGGCCTAAACGGTAAATTCTTCCAGGAATATTGGGACATAATTGGACCTGATATAGTTGACCTTGTAGTTGACTTCTTTACCAATAATACACCACTAACTCTTTTGAATGAAACACTTATTACTCTAATTCCTAAAGGCGATTGTCAGATAGGAGTCGGAGACTACTGATGTCTCCTTAAATGTTCTTATTTTCGACCCTTAGGAGACATCATTTTTGGTGTTTATTTAATTAATTCGATAGACTTTTGGACTAAATATGCAATAATATGATTTTCCTCTTTTATTTCTAGCATTTTTCATTTATTAAGCTTTTGCGCGTAATATTGGTATTTTTAGTGAATATTTTACAGATTTTAGATGTTAGCTAGAAGAGGAATCCAAGGAGAAAGTCAAAGATCAAAAGATAGAGTCAAGACTTGAAAAGAAATCCCGAAGATATTATTTTTAGAGCTGAAAATCCATTTTCCAGTCCATAGATTGCTGATTTCGAGGTGCTTAAGCGAGGATCTAGCTGTTGACCTTTGAAAAGAAATCATTCCTTATCGAGTTACGGAACTCTAGCAACTGGAATGAGGTCAATCGGAGTTGTAACGCATCGGGAAAAGCAGTTTTAGTGAAGGCATATCAGCAGTTACGGGATTTTGGGCCAAGTTAGTGGACTTGGGCCTTTTATATTTCATTTAATTAAAAGCCTAGGTCCAAGTCCGAATTTCTAACTATAAAATCAGCCCTTGACTTCTATTTTACACACAATTCACATTCTGCAAGATTAAAAACACCAGAGAGAAGCAACTGAAGGAAAGAGAAGAAGCTACAAGAGCTGGAGAGGGTCTATATCTCCGTTCGTAATCATTCCGATTCTGGAAATTAGGTTCTTTTATCTTTTTAATTCTGTAAACAATATGAATTCCTTTAATTTTAATTTAGTATTTCATTTAATTATGAGCTAAGTTTATTATAGTGCTTGAGAACAAACAATGGGTGAATCCCAATTCTTATTAATTAACGAATGTTGAATTTGGGTTTTTATTGAATTAAACTAAATTAGGGCTTTTACTCTTTTCGATAAAATATGAATATTTACTGTTTTTAGCGTCATGAACTAGGAACAGGTAATAGTATTTAGGCTATTCCAATTAGTGGCAATTGGATCATCCTGACGGAGGGTTTAAATACGGAACCATTTATTCAATCTAGGATAGAAGTTAATGATTCTGACGAGCTTAGCTAATCCTAGGGCCAATGAGGTAATAAAACTTAATCATCCAACGGTGGATCATATTTACCCTGACGGGACTAGTGACACTTTAGGATCGCCTTATAGTCCACCCTGACGGGGGTATAAGGAAATTAGAATCCCGACCATTGTAATTGACTAATTTAGCCCTTAAACAACATAAGTTAAGAAATAGGATAGGGAGGATCCTTGCGTTCTCAAGTGCTACTTCTCATATTGCGTTTTAAACCATTTTACTTGCGTCTTAGCTTTTAATTGCATTTTAATATTTGTCTTTCATTCATTAGCTTTAAAAACAAAAACCAAACAAACATATTATTATCTTTTATTTTCATAAGTGCATCAATCACTATTTGCTAGACATTGTGATCAACCATTCCGTCCTTGGAACGAATCTGTATTATCAGAAATACTACTTGGGACAACCGTACACTTGCGGTTGTGGTTCGATTATTATTTGCATTTATTTTTAGAACACACAAAGGACCACCAACTACCGTCCTATCTCATGTGTCAACTTTGTGTACAAGGTGATAGCAAAGATATTAGCTAATAGGTTGCAAGATTTAATCAATGATATTACTTCACCTACCCAATCTGCTTTTATTAAAGGAAGGGCGATTCAAGACAATATCCTCATTGCTCAAGAAGTTTCCTTTTTTATGAAATGAAAATTGAAGAATAAAGCTAATTTCGCGGCGATTAAACTTGATATGGCAAAGGCTTATGATCAGGTTAGGTGGGAATTTCTTCGCCTGTTACTTGAGAAATTGGGGTTTGCACCCAAATGGGTACAATGGATTTGGAATTGTATATCGACGGTTACCTTTCAAATTAATATTAACGGAGAGCGTCAACCTCCCTTCAAACCTGGCCAAGGCATTCGCCAAAGAGATCCTTTATCACCATTGTTATTTGTTTTACTCACTGAATCACTTATCTCTCTTTTGGAAACCAAGGTTGAACACGGAAGGATTACTGGTATTCAGATGACACGGAATTGTCCGACTATATCTCACCTTCTTTTTGCAGATGACTCCTTGTTCTTCATCTCGTTAGATGGACAGGACATGCAGGAATTTCAGGAATGCATTGAGACATATTGCCAGTGTTCAGGACAGAAGATTAACTACCACAAATCTTCAATTTATTTCAGTACACAAACACCTGAAGATGTACGACAACAGGTGGTAGCAACTTTACAGATTACAGAGTCCCGGGACCTAGGTAAATACCTTGGCATTCCTCTGTGCCACAAGCGATCACGTATGGAAACATTAAACTGGATAGTGGAAAGGGTTTTTAACAAAGCCCAAGGCTGGATAGCCAAACTCCTGTCGGAAGGTGGCAAAGAAATACTTATCAAAGCTGTCTTGCAGGCTATTCCATGTTATGCTATGTCTATTTTTTCTTTTCCTATCGGTTTTTGCAGGAAACTCTCATCTATCATTGCTAGGTTCTGGTGGAACTCTTTGGAGAAAAGGAAAATTCACTGGTTAGAATGGAAAAAGATGACTGCCGCCAAAGTTGTAGGAGGAATGGGTTTTAGAGACTTGAAAAAGGCAAATAAGGCACTCTTAGCTGCTCAGGCGTGGAGAATTCTTAGCAACCCAAATCTTCTGGTGTCTAGAGTACTGAAAGGGATTTATTTCCCGCACGGGACCTTTTTGGATATTAAATTAAGGCAAAGTCGGACGTGGTCCTGGGCTAGCCTGCTTGAAGGACGGGACTTACTTGTTGAACACGGCCACATCCAGATTGGGAACGGAGAATTCACCAACATATGGAAACACAAATGGTTACCCTCAGGTTTTATTAAAGAGCATCCTATTGATACTAATCTTGTAACAGTCAGTCAGTTGATGACAAATCAGGGGAATAATTGGGACAGGGTGGCGATTGATAACTCCCTCCCTCAGCCGGTTCACGGAGAGATCGCCAGGATCCCTCTCCTTGAACCAGAGGGGCAGGACACCTTTATTTGGCCTTTTACAAAATCCGGAAAATATACTAGGAAAACGGGCTATAAATTATTATCCCAAATAGCGATGAATGGAACAGCACAGTCTTCGATTCAAGCGGTACTGAACAACCCGAAATTGTGGAATAGAGTTTGGAAATCAAATGTTCCAAATAAAGTGCGATCTTTTAACTAGAAAGCATGCCGGAACTTATTACCTACTAAACTGAATCTTTACAAACGGCATTGTAGCGATAGCAAACACTGTACCTGGTGCGAAAACAAGACGGACACAGTGGTACATATGCTTCTATCTTGTAACTTTGCAAAACAGGTATGGGCCGGCATTGCGATACAGGTACGGATACCGGAGGAGGATCCAAACTCGATTGGAGACTGGCTAACCAAAATTTGTGATTCAATGGACAACGCTATCTGGGAGGAGAACATCTTAATAGCATGCCTACAACTGACACTGTGGAACATCTGGAAGGCTAAAATGAAAATGCTTTATGAACAACTTAATATTCGACCACAACAAATTGTGGCTACTGTACATGCAGGTTTGAAAGACCTCTTTGGGGCATCTTGGGACTCTCAACCATCTCCTGCACCCACTATTACCAGGATACCAGCTGTTAACCCAATGAATGATGCTGAATTGAACGATGCTAGTTTTGTCTACACCTGTGATGCTTCATTTATTTCTGCTGACAAGCCAAGTGGTATCGAAATAGTTCAGCGGAATACTCTTACAGGCCAACGTATTACTTTCTCGAAACCTATCTGGACAGATTCAGCGGCGGAAGGGGAAGCTTCAGCAGTTTTGGAAGCTTCTAAGCTTAGCCTGGCTCACCCAGGATTGAAGACCGTTATCTGTTCAGACAACCTTGACTTTGTTCAAGGTATTAAGTCGTTGCCAGCTGCATGGTGGAAAGTCCGGCCGTTCGTTACGCGTATTCATAAGATGGTTGAGGACCATGGAGCGCTTTGCTTCAAACATATTCCGCGTAGATGGAACGGTCTGGCTGATCGAGCCGCGCGTTTAGCTAGGCAATCGGCACCGAATCACATGGACCCCTGTGAATTGGGGTCGGCTTTTACGAGACTGGGGATAGGCTAATTCAGTTCCGTACATTCTGTACTTTTACGTTTGACCCAAAAAAAAAAAAAAAAAAGATTATCCATTTTTATAAAAATTCAAATTTTAATAGATTATTTATCAGTTATATTTTATGAGAATCAAACCCTCGTAGATGCGATTTCCCATAACGAATTTTTTGTATCAAATATCCATCGATTGTTAAGTTAATATTGTATCCATTGCCGTCCTTATTCACATTCACACCGCACCCGTCCTTAAAAAGCAGCCCAAACCAACACCCCATCTGTTGGCCCAAAACGTTCCAAATGAAGCAGTCCTTTGTGGCCAATCCATTGCTTGCCACGTCACAGCACTGTAAACAGAAAATTTAGGCGGAAGAGGCTTCTGTATGGCGCTGAAGAGACCCAAACGAAAAAGTGAAAAAAAAACTATCATAATTGAAACGGCCAAAGCAGCCCAAACAACACCTCAAACAACACAGCAGCGAGGACATACTTGTAGGCGGCTGAGAGGCCGTGGTTGGAATCGGAGGGTGGGGCGATGGCTGGGGAAACAAACAACAATAAAAACAAAAAAATAAAAGGAGATAAGAGACTAAAGCCAACTAAAAAGGAGAAAGGCAGGAGAGAGGAGGATCTAGGTTTTTGTTTTGGTTTTTGTTTTAGTGTAGGTTAAGGTTAGCCGCATATATATCGAACCAAGAGTAGAGGATAGCTCCCACAACCACTTTTCTAGTTCCAGAAGATCATGGAAGCTCGAAAAAAAAGTCGACCATCGATTCTGGTAATCAATTACATGATATTCCTAATATAATTTGTTTACAAATTGTTTATAGTTCAGGATACAATTTCTTTATTAGTGTAAAAACTTTAGGAAAATATACAATCTTTATATTAGTCAACTAAGAATTTATCCCTAATTTTTCTTTTGATTACATCAACCCCAGGCCCCAAATGAATAGAAACTTCTGTTTGTATTATAGTACATCGTAAAAAAGACTTTTTTGTTTTCCGGAACTTCAGATTTCATAATTTTTTCCACCTTTCTATTATGGATACGAGTCAAAATCGTATCTGAGATTGATTATAAGCATGATTCCTATTGATTCAGTGTTAGTATGTATCATCTAGGTTTTACATTAATCGCAGGTTGCTCATATATCACTTTTTTGTTTTATATTCGAAATTGAAATTCTAATATATCTTTTTCATTCTATTTAACAGACGAAAAATAGAGTGAATGTACCTGATGATATAATTGTTGATATTTTGAGCCTATTGCCAGTAAAATCTGTACTAAGATTTAAATGTGTGTGCAAGTCATGGCTAATGATTACTCACCAAAAGTTTTTCATTGAGAAGCATCTTAGTCAGAGCCAAATTATTTTCAAAAACGAATTAAGATATGATGAAAAATATATTTACGCTTATACAGTGCATGGCTTAGTGCTGGAGAGAAATTCCAAAACTGGTCTGTATCGTATAAGAAACCCAGCCACTAAACAAGTGCTTCAGGTGACATCACAAGTTTTTGAGAGAAGCCGTAGGTCCTTTATTGGTTTTGATCCATCAAGTAATATGTATAAGTTGGTTAATATTTACTTCAAGGAAGGAACAAGTAATTTAGGTGTTCGTATGTTAACTATTGGAAGTGATGATGATCATGCTTGGAGAGACCTTAATGTTAATCTGTTGTATGGTAGGTGGAGAAGACTACTTTGTATATACCACAAGGATGTTAGTTACAGTGCAACTTTTTCTTTTGATGAAGTGGAGAAAACAGATATACTTAGATTACCCATGGATGGGAAGAGCTCCATGAACATCAAGCTCCCTCAGGATTTTAAAACGGTTCCAGATATTCATTCTAGTCATGGGCTACAAATGTTTATTTTGGGTGATGAGAAGCTATCAATTGGGTTCATGATCAGACATATCCTCTATGTGTGGGTATTGGAGAATTACGAGAAGAACATATGGTCAGATAAAAAGATTATTTCTCTGGATTTATTCAAGGACTACACAGGTAGGATTTTTGTGCAGCCATCGCCAAATTTGAGTAAACTACGTCTTATTATGGGTAATAGACTGGTGGAATATGATGTTCAATCCAAAACTTATATATGCTTAGCCGAGGTACCTTCAGGCAAACGGATTTTGTACAGCATAACTCCTTCTCTTGTATCCCTAAAAGGAATGCGTTCGGAATCGGAAGATCCTTAAACTATCACATGTTTCCCTCTCTCTAAAATTGAATATGTTTTTGATTTGATTATATTTTTTTTCTTTTTCTTTTTCTGACATTGTTGTATTAACCTAAAATATCAAGCAACAGCTGCTCTCTTGCATTCACAAAAATTACAAAATTCATCTTCTCATACTAGTTAAATTTTTTTTGATCACATAATTAACATCAAAACAATAAACACAAAAATTCAATAATATAAATTCTTACGAGGTTTTTTGCAACAACTAAAAGGTCTTAGGTTCCTCTCTTGTCTCATGCTCTAGCCTTGAATAAAATAATGGTTTACTTTATCCATGGAAGAGAGGAGCATGTTGATACTATTATAAATCTTATAAATATCTTTATCATTTTATTGGCAATCAGACGCAAAATAAGAAGAAGCATGGTTCTGTTTGTTGATTTCATAAACTAATTGGACTTCAGTTTACACAAGACATATTTTCAATATCCTGAATGATCTCGAGGTTGTCGGAATAACATGGTTTACTTATGTGATCCTTTTCAGCTACCAATTTTGTTGATATTTGGTAAAGTCAAAGTTGTTGGTCAAAGAGATGAGTTGGCAGTCTATGTGGAAACACACTTCAGCATTAGAAGTGGGTTACTTTCTCGGGTTATAACTTTCACCGGCTTATCTATGTGGATTAATCTTATGCGTTGATCAAATACCACTTTGGACGGCTCGGATTAAAACCCTCTAAAGGCCATATAAAAGACTCGAGTCTTCAGACTTGGTCATAATTCACTCTCTCGTCTTTGACTCTTCGCTCTCTTCTCTCTCTTGTTCTTCAGATATTCTTTAGGGTTTTTTGTAACATTAACAATCTAATCTATAAAGATTGTTAATTAGAATAGAATAGATCAAGTTTATTGCTTGAGTATTGAGTAGATTTCTCGATTGGTTCTTAGGGTTTCACGCTGAAACTCTTGTGGTGTTCTATTCTTGTAATCATGTGATCTGAAGTTGTACCGTGTTCTTATAGTGTGTGAAGCATCATCTGAGGGTGGCTTCAACGTGGATGTAGGCATTATTGCTGAACCACGATATATCCTTGTGTTCTTTATTTTCTGCAATTTCTTTTAGGGTTTGATTAGCTTTTCAACCTTAGATCTGTTTGATCTATTTTCGCCAAAGATTTATTACGTTTTACTAAGTGTTTTTACAACAGTGGTATCAGAGCTTTGTTCGGTTGATCTTTAAAAACGTTTTAAGAAAAGATTTGTGTCTAATCTCTATAGATCTGTGTTTTGGCTGTGTAAATATTTCTGAAAATCTTTTCATAACAGTATAAGTTCTTTATCTTGTACTGTAACTCACGGATCTAAAATCTTTAGGGTTTTCGAAACGTAAAAATCCTTGAATAAATTTTTCTAGGGTTTTTTCGATTTAACTAACCCTAATAGTGTGCTGCATGTGTTGTTTCTTCTTGTTTCTTATATACAGAATTTAAGGAATGGCAACAACACGGCTGGAAATATCGGTCTTTGATGGAAAAGGTGATTTCAGTGTATGGAAGAAGAAAATGCGAGTATTACTCTCACATAACAAGGTCATAAATGCTCTCGAGCCTGATCTTGAAAAATGGTCCGAAGAATCTTTGAAAAGAACAAACGAAATAAGAGAAGAAGCGTATAATCTCCTGTTCTTGAATCTTTCTGATAATGTTATACGAAAAGTAGATGGAGCAGATACTGCACTTGAACTATGGGGTAAGCTTGAATCTCTTTACTCTTCTCAATCTGCTCCTAATCTTGCCTTCTTGAAAGAAAATTTGTTTTCGTATAAAATGGATTCTTCTAAAACAATTGATGAAAATGTTGATGAGTTTTTAAAACTTAATCTTGTCCTTAAAGGTTCTGATATGGCTTTAGATGAGACCTCTAAATGCATGATCCTTTTGAATGCTATACCTGACTCTTATCAAGTAGTTAAAGATGTGTTTCAATATTCTACTGCTATTCCTACATTTGATCAAATTGTTGCCTCTCTGAAAACTAGGGAACTTGAATTAAAGAATATTAAACGTGTTGGAAATAATTTGTTTGTGAATCATAAAAATGAAAATCATGAGCATGTTGAAAATACTAAGAATAAGAAAAGGTATAAGGGAAATAAGAATAAGGAAACTCGTAAATGTTATCATTGTGGAAAACCTGGCCATATTAAGAAGAATTGCTATGCGCTTAAGAACGAGAATAACAATAATAACATTGAAACCAATATTGCATGTATGCCCCATAAGATTGATGACACTTGTGAGGTCCTAAATGTTTCAGACATTGCTTGTAAGTCTAATTGGATTTTAGATTCTGGTTGTACATTCACATGAGTCCAAATAAAGATTGGTTTGTGGATTTGATTGAAACTAATGTTGAAACAGTATATATGGGCAATAATAATACATGTCAGGTAGCTGGTATTGGTAAAATAAATTTGAGACTTAATAATGGTAAAAATGTGACCCTTACTGATGTTAGATGGATTCCTGATCTAAAAAGAAACCTTATCTCTTTAGGTGTTTTAGATGACTTGGGTTGTGTTTATAAAGTTTCAAATGGTGTTATAAATGTGTTTAAAAATGATAAACTTGTTTTATGTGGAAAGAAAATGTCTGGTCTGTACATTCTTGATGGTATGTGTATTAAAAATGATATGAATTCTGTTAGTACTAACCTTGAGAATGCAGCTACTGTAAAGTGGCATTTGAGACTTGACCATATGAGCCAATTAGGCTTGAATGTGCTAAGTAAGGATGGAATGTTGGGTAAGGATTCTATCTCTAATCTTTCTTTTTGCGAGCCTTGTGTGTTAGCTAAACAACACAGAATGAAGTTTAATGTGGGTGTTCATATGTCTAAATCTATACTTGAATATATACATGCTGATTTGTGGGGTCCTGATAAGTATGGAACACATGGGGGTAGAAAATATTTCTTGTCCCTTGTAGATGATTATTCTAGGCGTGTTTGGACTTTTTTGTTGAAAAATAAAAGTGATACTTTTGAAATAATAAAAGATTGGCTTATCTTGCATGAAAACCAAACTGGAAAGCATGTTAAAACATTTAGAACTGATAATGGACTTGAATTTTGCAATGAAGAATTTGATAATTTTTGTAAATTGCGTGGCATACTAAGACATAGAACTGTTAGAAAAACACCACAACAAAATGGTGTTGCAGAAAGAATGAATAGAACCTTATTAGAAAAGGTTAGATGCATCTTGTTTACCTCTTGTATGCCTAAGTCCTTTTGGGGTGAAGCCTTATATACTGCAACTTATTTGATAAATAGAAGCCCAAATAGGTCAATCAATATGAAATGTCCCATGGAACTTTGGAACAATAGAAAACCTGATTTATCTGATTTGCGTATATTTGGCTGTGCTGCATATGCTCATAATAGAGAAGGAAAATTAGACCCTAGATCTCTTTAATGTGTTTTCTTAGGTTATCAAACTATGCATGGCACTAAAGGCTATAGATTGTGGGATAAAAATTCTAGAGGGTTAAAAATTATCATCAGTAGAGATGTAATTTTTGATGAAACTAATTTTCCTTGCAAGAATGATTCTGTGATTTCAGGTATTGACACTAATAAAACAGATACTACACCTGAGAATGTCACAATTGAGGTGGAGCCCCTATCTACTGCTGGAGGTGATGAAGTTGACCAAAGTCAAACTGATCCAGCACAAGGAGATGACCCTGATGGAGTCCAGAACCCAGAGCAGCCAGCTGGAACTGAGCATACCACTGAGACTGAGACTCCTCAGGAGTCACTTCAGGAGAGCTTAACCAATTATCAGTTGACCAGAGATAGAGAAAAAAGAGACCCTAAACCTTCTACAAGGTATTCCTATGCTGAGTTAGTCTATACAGCTTTAGTTGCAGCTTCTGACGTAAGTAAGGCTGAACCTGAGTCTTATATTGAAGCTGTGAAATCTGAGTTTAAGGATAGTTGGATAAAAGCTATGAAAGATGAAATGAATTCATTACATGTTAATAAAACTTGGATTTTAGTTAAACCACCTGTAGACTGTAAAGTAATTGAATGTAGGTGGCTTTTTAAACTTAAGGAAGGTATAACGGAAAGTGATCCACCTAGGTTTAAAGCTAGACTAGTAGCCAAGGGATATACACAAAGAGAAGGCATTGATTTTCATGAAATTTTTGCTCCTGTAGTTAAATTTAAAAACATTAGAATGATGCTTGCATATGTTGCCTGTTATGACTTGGAATTAGAACAATTAGATGTAAAAACTGCATTTTTACATGGTGAACTTGATGAAAACATATATATGCATCAACCTGAAGGATTTGTTGATTCAAAACATTCTGACTATGTATGCTTATTGAAAAAATCCTTATATGGCTTAAAACAGTCCCCTAGACAATGGTATAAAAGATTTGATACATTTGTTTTAAGTCTTGGTTTTAAAAGGAGTGAATATGATAACTGTTTGTACCTAAAATTTGAGCCTGATGTGATGTTATTCCTTTTACTATATGTAGATGATATGCTTTTGATAAGTAATTCAGTGCAGAGAATAAATAAACTCAAAACTGACCTTAGTTCTGAGTTTGATATGAAGGATTTAGGCCATGCTAAAAAGATACTTGGTATTTGTATTGAAAGAAATAGAAAGGTATGTTCTCTGAAACTTCATCAAAAACCATATCTGCAGAAATTGGTTGAAAAATATGGTAATTTAGATGGTAAGCATGTTGAGATGCCTTTAGCTGGTCATTTTATCCTTAGTAAAAATCAATGTCCCAAAACTTCTTCTGAAAAAGTGAAAATGAGTTATGTCCCTTATTCAAATGTTATTGGTTCACTTATGTTTGCCATGATTAGTACCAGGCCTAACTTAGCTTATTCAATATCTTTGCTAAGTAGATATATGTCTAATCCTGGACTTGAACATTGGCATGCTTTAAAGTGGGTTGTATCTTATATTAACAGTACTTTAGAGGTTGGATTGTGTTATAGAAACTGGAATGTACCTTTTGAATTGGTAGGATATGTAGATACAGATTTTGCAGGTGATAGAGATAGTAGGAAATCAACAACATCCTACTGTTTCTCACTTGGTAGAAACTGTATCACTTGGAAATCTCAATTGCAGCCCTTAGTTGCATTATCTACTACTGAATCTGAATATGTTGCTATATGTGATTGTTTTAAAGAAAGTATTTGGTTGCATGGGTTAACTAAAGAGTTGAAATTTACTAAGTCTTTTGTAACAATCTATAGTGACAGTCAAAGTGCTATATTCTTAAGTAAAAATCCTGTTTATCATGTGGATGTTAAGTTTCATTTTATTAGGAATTGGCTTGGTTCTGAGGATATTAAACTGTGCAAAATTCCAACAGAAGAAAATCCATCAGATATGGGGACTAAAGTGTTAACTGTTAGCAAATTTAAGCATTGCTTAGCTTTGCTTAACATTCAGTGATTTATTTTGATTATTGTGGATTAAGTTATTTACTAAACTTGTGGTTTTTAGTAATTATTTTCAGGTAATTATTTTGAAGCAACCAGATTGTGCTGAGCACACTTGAACACTTGGAGGGCAGCTTGTGATGAATTAAGGAAGAGGAAATTAAAGGTGGTATATTTGACTTTAAGGTGGAGATTGTTGATATTTGGTAAAGTCAAAGATGTTGGTCAAAGAGATGAGTTGGCAGTCTATGTGGAAACACACTTCAGCATTAGAAGTGGGTTACTTTCTCGGGTTATAACTTTCACCGGCTTATCTATGTGGATTAATCTTATGCGTTGATCAAATACCACTTTGGACGGCTCGGATTAAAACCCTCTAAAGGCCATATAAAAGACTCGAGTCTTCAGACTTGGTCATAATTCACTCTCTCGTCTTTGACTCTTCGCTCTCTTCTCTCTCTTATTCTTCAGATATTCTTTAGGGTTTCTTGTAACATTAACAATCTAATCTATAAAGATTGTTAATTAGAATAGAATAGATCAAGTTTATTGCTTGAGTATTGAGTAGATTTCTCGATTGGTTCTTAGGGTTTCACGCTGAAACTCTTGTAGTGTTCTATTCTTGTAATCTTGTAATCTGAAGTTGTAACCGTGTTTTTATAGTGTGCGAAGCATCATCTGAGGGTGGCTTCAACGTGGATGTAGGCATTATTGCTGAACCACGATATATCCTTGTGTTCTTTATTTTCTGCAATTTCTTTTAGGGTTTGATTAGCTTTTCAATCTTAGATCTGTTTGATCTATTTTCGCCAAAGATTAATTATGTTTTACTAAGTGTTTTTACAACAAATTTAACTACACACAAGAGGACCCACACCTCATACTAGTTTATCATGCACAATGATATGATGAAGGGGAAGAATACTGTTGAACAGATCCGCGACACGTTTAACATAAAAAATGATTTCACTCCAGAAGAAGAGGCGGAGGTGCGCATGGAGAATGCATGGGCTTTTGAGTGATCTTGCTATTTTATCAATGTTTAGGGTTTAGTTATGTGTTTTGTGTAAGACATGGTGGTCTTTAATATGTTCGTTTAAAATTTATTTTAGTTTTTGGTCAGGTTTGTTTTTAACTTTTGTAGTTGCTATCTATGACAATTATATTGATTGCTTAAAAAATTACAGTATCCACTCCAGCTCTTGATCATTAGATAGGATAGGTTTAGCAATAAAAAATTATAAACCTCTTTGCTACATTATAGCAATGGTTAAATTATTTTGTTAGAATTTACTGTTTAATTCCACGGTTTCTTGATTTATTATCAATATTATTGGTCTAGTTATTGATCTCTTTAGCCTTAGGAGTACAAAAATATATTGTTGTTTAGATGTGTATGTATATAAGCTTAATTGCCCACTAATCCCTGAGCCTCCAGGGGGGGCTCAAGCCCCCCCTGAACTCGTAAATTTTAAATACGTCAACGTAATTTTGACTCGAAAAATAATTAACTCTCACTGAAACTTTATCTGACACGTGCATGCAATAAAAAGTATACAAGTCATTGTAGCTTATTGGTTTATTATCTTTACATATTAAAATTTATCTTAGAGGTCACGTGTTCGATTCATAGCTCTGTATTGAATTTGTATTTTGACATTATTAATTATATGTTTATTCTTTTTTTTTTTACCTTAAAAATTTTTGAAAAGTATTAACCCCTAAATTTTTGTATATTTCAAGCCCCCCCCCTCGATTTAACTTCTGGATCCGCCACTGTCCCTGAGTTATGCGGATAGCCATATGTATGTATACTAACTATTTTACAGCTAATTTTATTCTACTGAACTTATATTTGTCTGTTTTGGCTTAAGGTTGATGCAGTGGAGTGTTTGATGAAGAACAAGTATTAGTGGAGTCATTGTTGTAAAAAATTATGAGTAATGCTGGGTATCACCTAAAAAGTGATCACCCAAATATCGAGTTTTTTTTTATTTCTGACATATTTTTAAAAAATAATTGCATGATAAACGTAAAAAAAAAAATTGCAAAATTAACACATAGGCGCTCTCCCGAGGAGCGCCTCTCCCTTAAGTTTTTTAATGACGGATTAAAGAGGCGCTTCCCGAAGGAGCGCCTCTCCTAATAATTTACATGGGTTATGAGGCGCTCTATCAGTATATGTACCCCTACCCGGAAATTCAACCCTAACCCCTCTTCTCCAAACCCTAACCCCTCTATTCCACCATTTTCTTTCCTTTTTTTTTTTCCAAAAATCTCAATAATCAAACCAAATAATCAACCAACTCACTACATTCACCTTAATCTTCTAATAAGGTAATAATTTGATGTATTACAACTATTAGTTATTTCAATTCTACTATAAATTTAATTTTTTTTATTTCTTTTTTGTTTAAATGTGATATAATTAGTTGCTTGTTAATCAATTGTTGTATATCTAATGCATGTTGGTATAACTAATAAATGTGAGCATTTTGTTATTGAAGCTTAAATTGTTTGGAATAATAATTTTGTTAAAAAAAATTATGGTTAATTATTGAAGTAAATTTTATATTTTAGGTTGGATATCATGGAATTTAATTGGTTATATCATTATGGTGGAAGATTTTCGAATGGTAGTAACGGTGCGGGAGATTATATCGGTGGAGAAAGTGGTATGTTTACGACGAAAGAATATACAACTCTTCGGGAACTTAAACATAAGATATGCGCAAATTGTAATTGGATTGAAAGAGAGGTTAGTTTTAATATACTTTGCCGTTGTCTTATTTCCTCGAATCCTCCACGTTATCATGTTTTAGTTATAAAAGATGATATGCTTAATTCCATGATTAATGGTGTAAAGAACGGGCACTACTATTGTGTTGAGGTTTATGTCGATGGTAAAGAGAAAACAAAAGTTCCGGATGCTTATCGACGCGAAAAGGGTAAACAACGTGTGACGGATTCAACCTTTGCATCTACCGTTCATTTGACTATCCGTGATACGGTTCGTGATAGTGGTAGTGAAAGTGACGATGACAGTGACGATGACAGTGAGAATGAGAGATATAGTGATCGTGATAGTGATTCTTTTCTACACGATGAAGAAGAAGAAGGCTCATATCATAGTGCTACTAGCTCGGACGATGATAATTTAAATGGAGATTTTGGTATGCGACATTTTGGAGATATTGATACGGATCTTATGGCAAAATCCACCGATTGGTCAACAAGTCAACCAAAATCATTTGGGGTAGAAAAGGAGCTTATGTTAAATGTGTTGTATGCAACGAAAGACGAGCTTTTGATGGATGTGGATTTGCGCATCGGGCTTCCATAAAGTCGCAAGGACAGTCCCAACTTCGTAATCGTCCTGTGTCATCTTAATTGTAAATTTCAAAAAAATAAAAAATTGAAAAAAATTGACGTTTAACTTACATCGCCTTTCCAAATTTTTTCGCTCCGGTGCCATCTTTGACGACCAAGGACCTCGGAGGAAGAAACAACATCATAGTCTATTTGGCTTAGTCCGGCCATTGATTCGTCCTAAAACATAAGATTGTTACAATAAGATTGTTTAAGGGACCAATAGTGAAATTTACTACATCATATACGCAAATTTTAAACTTTAGGGTCAAAAGTTACAATAAGATTGTTTAAGGGACCAATAGTGCAATTTTCTAAAATAGAGATACCAAAATTCAAATATAAAAGGACTAATAATACAATTTTATAGAATTAAGGTACCTAGAGTGCAATTTCTAATATTTTGTAAAGGACCTCTATATCAATATAAGAATAATTGTCATATAACACTATTTAGGCAGGGACCTATAGTGCAATTTGATGAATTTCATAACCCTAAAGTGAAATTTCAAAATTAATAGCAACTATAATGCAATTTTTTCAACTATACACAAGAACACCAAAATAACAACTAATTCTACACAATTTTACACCTAAAATCAATATATAAACAATTAAACACCTAAAATAATAAGCTTTAATATATATATGATTATATTAAATAAATATAGGATAGAAATTACCTAGAAGATGTGAGGATGATGAATGGATGGAGGAGGGTTGGCGGCGGCAGGTACACGGCGGCAGCAGGCGGCAGCAACGAAGGAGGGGAGCCGAGCTCTTGTTTTTTCTTTCTTTGGTTAAATGTCTCGACAGAGGGTTTGGGGAATTCAGCAGAAAGAGAGGCGCTCCTCGGGAGAGCGCCTCATTATCCATACCCGCGTTTAAGTAAAGGCGCTCCCTGAAGGAGCGCCTATGTCTAATTACCTCTAATTATTCGCTAATCCTTGACCGACAAAATAATAAATTAATAAAATAGGAGAGGCGCTCCTCGGGAGAGCGTCTATATGTTAGTTTTGCAATTTTTTTTAAGGTTTATCATGCAATTATTTTAAAAAAAATGTCAGAAATAAAAAAAACTCCCAAATATCACCTTCCTAGGTGGTCCAATTAAACTGTTTCATATAAGAGAGAGAAAAAAAAGTAATCAAGAAAGAGAAACAGTTTAATTAGACCACCTAAGAAGGTAATATTTGGGTGATCATTTTTGGGTGATACCCAACATTACTCAAAAATTATTGACAGAGCATGTGGCATGTGCTTTTCTGGAGGCAAATAATGGAGTTGAAATCTGTCAAAGATTACTCAGCATGCAGAATAGGTGATGTTTATTCTCTTATCTTTTTTATCTGAACTTTAATTATTGTTTAATTTAAATACTAACACACATTACTATTTAATGTATTAATAGTTTGAGCCCACGAGCCATCAGGGTTATTGCATTGATTGCAGAAAGATAACTGTATCGTCTTATAGTTGTTGTTTGTATATAGATTGAAGTTAAATTTCTTGATTTTTCATTTTTTTTCTAATTGTGAGGATTTGGAATGTATAATGAACTTGAAGCAAGTTGCCTAATTTATTCTTGAATTTCAAACTGTATGTAATAGTTATTTTACCTTTAGTTCCTTCATTTGTGGAAATTTATCTCGTAGACCTAAAGTTTAAAGCCCCTGCTAAAAGACCCCAAACTTCTCGATGTAAAGCACCTCTCCAGTGCTGGTCAAGAAATCCCAAAGGTCATTTTCACGAAATTTATATAATTTATTTAGTTTGATTAAGTTTCTGATTTTTGGAGTTTTTGGGATTAGGTTGTTGTGATAATTATATGCGTGTATACATATACTTAACTAGAATAATACTGTTTCAGGTATAAAGATGGAAATTCAATAATGAAAAACGTGCTCTCTGCTGCATATTTTATACATTCAGGCACTCCAATCAAGATCTTAGGATCATTTACGTGTATAAAATTAAACAATCCTACTTCAATACGTATTTTCTCGGAATTATTACTTGTAAATTTTAATATTTTTTTTTTGACAAATCCCCAATATCTTTGATAAGATACTAGAAAACTGTATGACCTTGGAGTTTTAGAATATCCCAAACTGGAACCGCCTTTTTAAGATACAAATTCATTATACTACATATGAAACTGGGCGATAACAAAGTTAGATTGAAGGATTCAACCATATAAGAACCAACAAAGCTTAGCTTAGAAGGGGTAATTGTTAAGAATGAAGATGAGAAAGACAATGAACAAGAATTCAAGCCTTCGGTTGATGGAGTTGAAGAAGAAACTATGAAAGAAAAGGCAATTGCACCAAAGTTGCAAGAAGAAGAAAGTAAGGTGGAGCCACCACCTACCCAACCATCATCACCAATCGAGTTGAACTTAATCGAGGTAACAATACAAGATTAGGATAAGGTTGAAGAAGAAGATGCAATGGGTGCAGTAGAATTCCAACACTAGAAGAACCCACTAAGCTTAACTTAGACAACGTGACGATCATAGATTGGGTTAAAAAGGTTGGAAAAGAAGAGGATAAGACGAAGATGCCGCCTACATATACACTTCTATCACCACCATATCTCCTAAGAATTATATATCCTAGTGCCTAGTGGTGATATCAAGTCCGAGACGTTAAGCTAAGAAAAAGACAACGTTCATGTACTTGAGGTAATTGAGAAAGAGCCTACAACACCAAAAGTCTTCAAAGAGATTCCTTTCTAGAAGAGTGAGAGTGTAGAGGTCAAGGTCGAGACAGCGGATCATATTAAGGAAGGCCTGATAAATGTTCCAAAGATGCAAGATACGAGAGATTTATACCTCCAAATCAATATAGGTGGTAACTTCGAATCTAAGGCGATGTTTGACTTGGGTTCAGGTAGAAACATCATGCCAAAGAACATGTTTGAGAAGTTAGGCATGGGAGATTCCAGAAGAAAAGACATCAATTTTCTGCTCCTAGATAACTCCACGATAAAACCATGGGGAGTCACTGAGGATGTGCTTGTCCATGTAGGTACTTTATCTATACCTACATATTTTGTTATTCTTGACAGTATTTTAGGACAACACGTTCCATTGATACTTGGACGTCCATTCTTGGAGACAAGTCGTAGCATAATTGATGTTCATGAGGGAACCGTGACTTTCCGAACTGAAGAAGAATCCAAAACATTCCATTTTGTGTAAGAAAAACATGAGGAGTCACGTGAGGTCCCAACACTACGAGTTGTGATCAAAGAGGTTAAAAAGTGAGTCCACCATAAACCCGTAAAAAGAGAGTCGAAAATGAGTTTGGGGTTGGTGAGGAGGTCGCTTGGAAAGCCTTTAAGAGATAGAATAGACCACGGGGGATTCAATAATTCATGGATGAGAAAAGTGACGAGCTAGTCCAATCCTTCAAACAATATAACGACAATAAAGGGCGAGAAAAGTGGTCGAGAAAGACGTATCTCTCTAGATGACATAAAGACAACAAGCGCGGATAACATCTCAGCTGAAATGTAAAGGTAACACCGTAAAAGGACAATCAAGCAAAAAATTAGCCCGTTCCTAAATTCCAACTGATCACACTTGGCCAAGCTACCCACACATGACATAAACAAACAAAATAAAACTCATCTGAACGACAAAGACTAAAATCTCACCTCGTTTGAATCAAATTCAAGGAAATAGTAGGCCAGTAGTGAGAAGCCACAATCGACTAGTGGGGAAAGAAACATAAACTAAGAAACACACAAGAACAAAAAACAACACAAGACCACACGACAAATAACTGGATTAAAACCCACCGTCAAAGGTCCCAGCAACTCATGAGTAGGAGCATACTAAGGTTGAATAGAGAACTTGTGCAAAAAGAGTTGGCAAATACCCGTAAAGAAGTGTGACCAACTCCGATTCGCAGTGAAGAGAAACCGACTCGAAACCCTATTTCAGATTCGGCATCTGCTTTCCCAAATCAACTCCGGGATGCTGCAAAACGAAATAAGTAGCAAAAAGTAGGTCCCACCAGAAATCTCCCAAAGGAATCCGCCACTTCACAATTAGGGATGACAACTAATCATATATCCTCTTAAAATGGCACAACCACATCCATATCCATTAAGAAAATTGATAACCAAATGTGCATCCATTAACCATCGAATTTCAAACTTATTTACCAAATACGCATCCACAACGGATGCGGTTTATCTCTGCTAATCCACATCCGTAATCGTTTAATAGACTTTAAATAATAATTCTAATAAAATAAATTTAAAGGTAAAAATTAGCTACTTAATTATTTGGAGACCATAAATAGATATTAGCCAATATAGTATTAAACCTGATAATAAGCAATCAGTTATTTTAAATAATTTTATTTGGTCGATATTATGTATGAAATTTGTATATATGTATTATCTTTACATATAATATATATTTATTTATTTTTATACTTTATTCAGATTTTGAATTTTAGATTATCCGTCAGATTTTTGTAAAAATTCAAATTTTAATAGATTATTTACCAGTTATATTTTATGAGAACCAAACCCTCGTAGATGCGGTTCCCCCTAAATTCTTTTTTGTATCAAATATCCATCGATTATTAAGTTAATATTGTATCCATTGCCATCCTCATTCACATTCACACCGCACCAGTACTTAAAAAGCGAGGAAATTACTTTGTAAAGCCTCAAATTTACAAAGTTTATATTAAACATCCCAACTAAAAAACAATTCTATAAACATCCACTTTTCCAACTAGCTGGTTAGATTTTTTACCATACTACCCCCGTTCGTAATGGGTACAGACCCACCAAGTGTTGTACAATTTTTCCATGTATTACATATTTCTCGATGGGTACAGACCTGCGAAGTGTTCTTTAAATTTTCTTTACTTGGTTCTTATAAATTCATTACACTTAAAGCCTATAAGGCATGGACCCATATAGTTTGTTTTTCAACAAGTCTTTTCTTAAAGGCCTAAGAAGCATTTAAGATATTTAATGGGGCTGAACCCTTATTCCCCAAATCCTTACAACACTCCTAATGGGCCTGGCCCCAACAAGAACAAAAATTCTTTTTGGGCTGGCCCCTCCATGACCAATTAACCAATTAGCAAAGTCCAAAGGGATTTTTATACTGGACAAAAAACACAACATCAAATTCAAACTAAATTCAACGAACCCAGATCAACAATTGAAGAACAACAATGGAGGTACAACCGAGAATGTTTCATATACAAGAATTGAAGATTACAAATCACGTTTTGAAATCAGTAAAACAATGAGAAAAATAAAAATCATGTTCAAAATTCCAAATCGCCGATGGTGGAGATTGGACCCATCACGGGATGAGATGCCTCAACGTTTGGACCCATCAAGAGAATCGGCTTCGAAGGTATGGACCCATGGTGGTGTTGCAGATGGTGGGAAGCGGTTATTCTAGGTGGTTAGCGGTGGTCCATGAAGATGAAACTAATTCGAATTTTGATTCAGCAGGAGAACCCAATGACGATGATGAGATGGGATGGGGTTGATGGTGTTGATTTGATAGAGATGGGTTAAGTTGTTCATGGCGGTGAGCAGGTGAACAGATTTGGTAGTGATTTGGTTTCGGGTGGTGGTGGCTGCTGGTGTGGAGGTAAGTGACGATGGTGGATGGTTGTTGATGGGAGCTGTGGATGCCGATGCTGGTGGTGATGGGAGGTGGTGTTGGGTGGGTGGTGGGAGGTGGTGATGTCGACAGCTATTGGTGTGGAGGTGGGGGTGGGTTGGTGTCGGTTTGGTCAGACATTGGTGGTGATTAGAGGTGGTGTTGGGTGGGTGGTGTTGGGTGGGTGGTGTTGGGTGGGTGGTGTTGGTTAGATCAGAGAGGGTGGTGGTGATTAGAGGTGGTGTTGGGTGGGTGATGGTGGTTTGGTCAGATTTGGTGGTGATTAGAGGTGGTGGTGGTTTGATGCCGAGAGGGGATGGTGGCGGGTTTGATGATGATGGTGGCGGAGATGGGAGGTGGTGGTGGATTGGTGTCTTCTTGGTTAGATAGTGGTGGGTCGGTGGCGGGTCGGTGCAGTTACAGAGAATTAGAGGGGAGTTTAGGGGAGGGGGGTAGGTTATGCCGAGGGAGAAGAAAGGGGATGGGGGTGGGGTTTATATAATAGTCTTACCGGGTTTGTTTGGACATTTTGCCCATATTAGTTGGCTTCTAATTTCTAGTTGGGCTGGTGGAGGTATATTGTAAACAGAGGTGAGTGATAGGCCTTTTAAAACTTAATGGCCCTTAAAAAACAGCCCAAACCAACACCCCATCTGTTGGCCCAAAACGTCCCAAATGAAGCAGTCCTTTGTGGCCAATTTATTGCTTTCCACGTCACAGCACTGTAAACAGAAAACTTAGGCGGGAGAGGCTTCTGTTTGGCGCTGAAGAGTCCCAAACCAAAAACTGAAAAATAAAACCCTCATAATTGAAACGGCCAAAGCAGCCCAAACAACACCTCAAACAACACAGCAGCGAGGACATACTTGTAGGCGGCTGAGAGGCGGTGGTTGGAAACGGAGGGTGGGGCGATGGTTGGGGGAACAAACAACAGGAAAAACAAAAAAATAAAAGGAGATAAGAGACCAAAGCGAACTAAAAAGTAGAAAGGCAGTAGAGAGGAGGATCTAGGTTTTTGTTTTAGTTAAGGTTAAGGTTAGCCCATATATATATATATATATATCGAACCAAGAGTAAAGGATAGCTCCCAGACCACTTTTCTAGTTCCAGAAGATCATGGAAGCTCGAAAAAGAAGTCGACCATCTATTCTGGTAATCAATTACATGATATTTCTAATATAATTTGTCTTCAATCAATCATCTTATATCTTAAGTTACAAATTCTTTTTAGTGGAAAAACTTTAGGAAAATATACAATCTTTATATTAGTCAACTAAGAAATTATCCCTAATTTCTGTTGATTTCATCAACCCCAGGCCTCTTCTATTTGTATTGTACCTCGTAAAGATGACTTTTTTGTTTTCGGAAACTTCAGATTTCATAATTTTTTCCACCTTTCTGTTATGAATACTAGTCACGACATAAATGGTATCTGAGCGATTCAAAACCGATGGATTCTAAGCATGATTCCTATTGATTCAGTGTTAGTATAGATCATCTAGGTTTTACATTAAACGCAGTTTGCTCATTCATCACTTTTATGTTTTATATTCTAAATTTAAATTCTGATATATCTTTTTCATTCTATTTAACAGACAAATAATGGAGTGACCTTACCTGATGACTTAATTATTGATATTTTGAGCCGATTGCCAGTAAAAAGTGTAGTAAGATTCAAATGTGTGTGCAAGTCATGGTTAATGATTACTCACCAAAAGTATTTCATTGAGAAGCATCTGAGTCGGAGCCAAATTATTTACAAATACGAACAAATATATGATGAAAAATATGTTTACACTACTTCAGTGCATGGCTTAGTGCTGGAGAGAAATTTTAAAACTCGTCTGTATCGAATAAGAAACCCAGCCACTAAACAAGTGCTTCAAGTGACATCACAAGTTTTTGAGAGAATCCATAGTAACTTTATGTGTTTCGATCCATCAAGTAATATGTATAAGTTGATTAATATTTACAAGAAGGAAGGAACAAGTTATTTAGGTGTTTGTATGTTAACTATTGGAAGTGATGATGATCATGCTCTGAGAGACCTTAATGTTAATCTGTTGTTTGGTAGGTGGAGTAGACTACTTTGTATATACCACAAGGATGTTAGTTACATTGCAACTTATTGTTTTGATGAATTGGAGAAAACAGATATACTTAGATTACCCATAGATGGGAAGAGCTTCATGAAGATCAAGGTCCCTCAGAATTTTCATATGGTTCCAGATATTTATTCTAGTCATGAGCTACAAATGTTTATTTTGGGTGATGAGAAGTTATCAATTGGGTTCATGATCAGACATATCCTCTATGTATGGGTGTTGGAAAATTACGAGAAGAACATTTGGTCAGAGAAGAAGATTATTTCTCTGGATTATTTCAAGGACTGTAAAGGTATTATAACTGTGCACCCGTCTCCAAATTTGAATAAACTACGTCTTACTATCGATAATATTTATGTGGAATATGATGTTCACTCCAAAACTTATATATGCTTAGCTGAGGCACCTCCAGGCATGCAGATTTTGGACAGCATAACTCCTTCTCTTGTATCCCTAAAAGGAATGCGTTCCGAATCGGAAGATCCTTAAACTATTTACATGTTTCTCCTCTCTCTAAAATTGAATATTTTTTTTTTTATTTTTCTTTTTCTGACATTGTTGTATTAACAAGTACCAATTCCTGTGCAAAAATATCAAGCAACAGCTGCTCTCTTGCATTCACAAAAATTACAAAATTCATCTTCTCATACTAGTTAAATTTTTTTTGATCACATAATTAACATCAAAACAATAAACACAAAAATCCAATAATATAAATTCTTACGAGGTTTTTTGCAACAACTAAAAGGTCTTAGGTTCCTCTCTTGTCTCATGCTCTAGCCTTGAACAAAATAATGGTTTACTGTATCCACGGAAGAAAGTAGCATGTTACAAAAATCTTTATCATTTTATTGGCAATCAGACGCAAAAAAAGAAGAAGCATGGTTTTGTTTGTTGATTTCATAAACTAATTGGACTTCAGTTTACACAAGACATATTTTCGATATCCTGAATGATCTCGAGGTTGTCGGAATAACATGGTTTACTCATGTGATCCTTTTCAGCTACCAATTTAAGTCTAGTTTATCATGTTTAACATCAAAAATGATTTCACTCTAGAAGAAGAGGCGGAGGTGCGCATGGAGAATGCATAGGCTTTCGAGTGATCTTGCTATTTTATCAATGTTTAGGGTTTAGTTATGTGTTTTGTGTAAGACCTGGTGGTCTTTAATATGTTCATTTAAAATTTATTTTAGTTTTTGGTCAGGTTTGTTTTTAACTTTTGTAGTTGTTTGTGATGATGAATGATTAATGCTATCTATGACAATTATATTGATTGCTTAAAAAATTATAGTATCCACTCCAGCTCTTGATCATTAAATAGGATAGGTTTAGCAATAAAAAATTATAAACCTCTTTGCTACAGTATAGCAATGGTTAAATTATTTTGTTAGAAATTACTGTTTAATTCCACGGTTTTTTGATTTCTTATCAATATTATTGGTCTAGTTATTGATCTCTTCAGCCTTAGCTTTCGGAGTACAAAATTATATTGTTGTTTAGATGTGTATGTATATAAGCTTAATTGCCCACTAATCCCTGAGTTATGCGGATAGCCATATGTATGTATATTAACTATTTTACAGCTAATTTTATTCTACTGAATATATATATTTATCTGTTATGGCTTAAGGTTGATGCAGTGGAGTGTTTGATGAAGAACAAGTATTAGTGGAGTCATTGTTGTACAAAATTATTGACAGAGCTGATGTGGCATTAACTGCGCGTGCTTTTATGGAGGCAAATAATGGAGTTGGACTCTGTCAAAGATTACTCAGCATGCAGAATAGGTGATGTTTATTCTCTTATCTTTTTTACCCAAACTTTAATTATTGTTTAATTTAAATACTAACACACATTACTATTTAATGTATTAATAGCTTGAGCCCACGAGCCATCAGGGTTATTGCATTGATTGCAGAAAGATAACTGTACCGTCTTATAGTTGTTGTTTGTATATAGATTGAAATTAAATTTCTTGATTTTTCATTTTTTTCTAATTGTGAGGATTTAGAATGTATAATGAACTTGAAGCAAGTTGCCTAATTTATTCTTTAATTTCAAACTGTATGTAATAGTTATTTTACCTTTAGTCCCTTCATCTGTGGAAATTTATCTCGTAGACCTAAAGTATAAAGCCACTGCTAAAAGACCCCAAACTTCTCGATGTAAAGCACCTCTCCAGTGCTGGTCAAGAACTCCCAAAGGTCCTTTTCACGAAATTTATATAATTTATTTAGTTTGATTAAGTTTCTGATTTTTGGAGTTTTTGGGATTAGGTTGCCGTGATAATTATATGCGTGTATACATATACTTAACTAGAATAATACTGAAAAGATGGAAATTCAATAATGAAAAAGGAATTCTCTTCTGCAGATTTTATACGTACAGACACTCCACTCAAGATTATCATTTACGTGTATAAAATTTGACAATCCTACTTCATTACGTATTTTTTCGGAATTATTACTTGGAGTTTTAAAATATCCCAAACTGTAACCACCTTTTTAAGATACAAATTCATTAAAAGACATCTTCCATTCACATACCGATTCATATTTGACTATTTTTGGTGTGTGAAACAAATCAAATGATTATTATGATAAAATCTCTACTACTCACACTATGCAATGCCACCAAAACCAGAATTTTTTTTTTCCTCCTAACCTATATGTAAATTAAGCCCCCACCATAATAACCAAGTTTCAGTTGTATTATAGTGGATGTGCTAATACTCACATATTTCATTCATAGTCATAGTACCAACATTACATGTCTAGACCTCATATATCATGCAGCGCTACAATTATCAATAAGTAAAATACAATCTCGTTAATAGTGTTTACAAACAATTTCCTTATAAATCATTACAATCAAAAAGTAACATAAAAAATCAAAACTACCTTCTCTCGTTAACGTTTACATTTCACCACGATAACCACCAGAACCATAATAATCCCTTCTATTATTAGAAATCTGAACACTCTTCTGATGTTCCAATTTAGGACAATCACTAATCCTATGACCTAACCCACCACAATACGCACATCCTTTAACACCACTAGCATTCGTAATCGCTTCAACATCTTCCATCGGATCATTCAACTCCGCCAAAACAGGAGGAATCCTCTGCTTCGCCTCTTGTAACAAATGCTTCAAATCCAAAAGTGTTGTCTCCGTTTGATTCTTATTAATAAAAGTAGTCGCTATCCCAGTCTTTCCACATCTCCCTGTCCTACCAATCCTATGTACATAATTCTCTATCTCCGCAGGCATATCATAGTTTATCACGTGTTGTATCTCAGGAAAATCCAACCCTTTTGACGCTACATCAGTCGCTACTAAAACATCCTTTTTCCCTTCTTTAAACGATTTTATCGCGTATTCTCTTTCCTCTTGATCTTTACCTCCATGTATAGCCACACCTTCAACTCCTTTAAGTAACAGATACTCGTGAATATCGTCCACGTCAGCTTTATTTTCGCAGAATATTAGTACAGGTGGTGGGGTTTTTTGTAAACATTCTAGAAGGTACACGATTTTAGCTTCTTGTTTTACGTACTCCACTTCTTGTATAACGTCAAGATTTGCTGCTCCGGCCCGGCCCACATTTACGGTTACGGGCTTTACTAATGCACTTCGAGCGAAATTTTGGATTTTTGTAGGCATTGTGGCGGAAAATAGTAGAGTTTGACGTTGAGCTTTGAAATGATCGAAAACTTCTCTAATATCATCTTCGAATCCAAGATCTACTAATCTATCTGCTTCATCTAATGTTAAATACCTGTACAATAAAAAAAACAATATTTTAATATATAATTACTAATTGTAACACAATCTCAAACAAGAAATAGTTGAGATTCCGTACCTGCAACTATCGAGGTTCATTTTCTTTTTTGCAAGCAAGTCCTTTAATCTACCAGGTGTAGCAACAACTATATGAACACCTCGTTTCACAATTTCTAACTGAGATTTCATATCAACTCCACCAATACAAAGCAAAGGTCTCAATTCAGGGTACCCATCTTCTTTCATAACCTGAAGAAACTGTTCAATAACTTCATATGTTTGTCTCGCAAGTTCTCTAGAAGGACAAATTATTAACCCAAACGGTCCTTCCCCAGGTGCAATAGGCATCATTATCTCTTCTTGTAAAGCCACCATAATAAGCGGTAAAACAAACACTAAAGTTTTACCTGACCCAGTAAAAGCTATACCAATCATATCCCTACCTGATAAAATCACTGGTAAACCCTGAACTTGAATAGGAGTTGGTTGAACAATTCCTTTTTCCTTTAACATCTTTAAAATCGGTTCCGGAAATCTCATATCTTTAAAGTTTTTAATAGGTGGTAAAATATCTTCTCCATCGACTATAATATGCCATTGTTTTCTAATTGCATCACAATTCTTTTGAGACATTCTTCGAATATGTAATGGTGGTTTCCAACCTGTGAACATGGGTTCTGAGTAAGTAATACCATTAGCGAGTTCTCGAACAGACATTAATGTCTTTCTATCGGAAAGATGCTCGATCATTTCTTTCTCTTGTTGAACCATTTGTTCAGTAGGAGTTATTTCTGGTTGATCTTTTTTGAGTTGTGTGGCTTTTACTAGTAGACTTGGTTTAGCTTCAATAATTTTCGTCTTCTCTGTGTCATCTTCGAGTACAGAAAGTTTTCCTTTGCGTTGAAGTATCTTTTGTGCTTCCATTGCTCTTCGTTTTGCTACAGGGATGTATTCTTTATAATCATCATTATCTTCCATCTCCTGTAAGTACAAAAAGCTTTCATGAATATTTTGTTTTTGATAAAAGGGTATATCTGCAACTTTAATTGATAATAAAAGGAAAACAGAGGTATATTAGGCTATTTTGCTAACACATACCATGGTGGCCTTGGGCTGCTGCATTAGCTGGAGAGTTGAAAAGGAGAAGAAGAAGAAGAGGAAAAGGAATTAAACCCTATCTAGCAGTTGCTTCAAATGGATATTTACTGCAAAACAATTCAAAAATACAGTATAAGACCAAATTGTTCATGGAAAATCATGGGACCCACAAAACTCACACGGCATCCCCCTGCCCATATATACGCTTATTCTCAGCGCATCAATTCTTATACGGTAAAAAGGCGCTTCCGACAGTTATAAGAGGCCTATAGTAGGATTTGTATTAAAATATAATAAACAATAGGACAGTCATTATACTTAAATCAGATAATTCTGAAAAATTGTAAAAGTGATGAGATTAGGTTAAACAAAATTCAATTTTTTAAAAGTTTTAATGGTAAAAATTAATTGTTTACCTTAATTAGGGTTCTTCGATTGTTGCCGGATGATGATGGTGGAGAATGGTCCAGAGTCGGTTGTCTTGTGCAGGAGAGCGACTTGGTGGGGAAGGTGAGTGTCAAGAGATTTTTTGTTTTTTGTTCTTATTAATATGCGAGTCTGAGGAGATGGGTTCTAGGTTTTAACAGTTTTTTTTGTCGGTTCTTTTTTCTTTCGAACTCTACTTTTTCTTACTTAGTAGTTTGAATACATCAAAGAATAAGGATTTGAAAAAAAAAAAAAAAAAATCAAAGAATAAGGAAAAAAAAAGTGAAAAAACCCTCCAGGCACGTTTCTCAAAAAACCCTTTGCTCTAATCTGAAATCCGATCCCCCACCTCTCTCCGCCGTCTACCACCGCTCCCATTTACCCTCTCTTCTCAGTTATATTTCACTTTTAGATACCAAGATCTATGAAACTTAACATCATTTACTTCTCCATCGCTTCTTTTCACTATCTTAAAATCACCTTTAGGTGTTTTATCGAGTTCTCTTTTACGCTTATCTTTTAAGGTTATGGATTTCATTGTGGGTAAAGTAGATGAAAAGGCAGAGGAATCAGAAGATGATTTATGCCTTTCACCAGATCGAGATGCTATCTACTCTAAATTTGACGAACCAAAACTCTTGGTTCGAATCTTGGCTTCAGGTATAGTTAACCTAAACTATCTTAAGAAGATTATTATTCAATATTGGGGCATTTCAGGCCACATTACTATTGAAAAGCGAGGTGATAATATGTGTACTATTCAATTTGACGAGAAAAAAGATCTTGAAATTGTGTGGGCTAATAGACCGTATCACATCTTCGGTTTTCATGTTTTAATTCAAAAATATGAAGAAACTATTTTAAATCCTTCTCTTCTGGAGGAAACTTCTTTCTGGGTTCATTTGTCAGGAATACCACCTCTCTTTATAAAGGAATCAAATGTCTTCAAAATTGCTTCTAAAATTGGGAAAGTTACATAGGTTGTTCTTCCTTACCCTCTGAAATTTGAAGAGAATTTCTGTGTTAAGGCTAGAGTAGATGTATCAGTCTTGAAGCCACTTACTGCTGGATTTAATTTTAAGATATCTCAAGCTCAATCTGTATGGATATCTTTTAAATTTGATAATTTGTTTAATTTCTGTTTTAAATGTGGGTTAATTTCTCATGAGGAAAGAAACTGTGATAACCCAAATAAACTCGCTATTAGATTGGGAAACTGGATTAAGTTCTCAGAAGTTGAAAAAAGAGATAAGGAATTTGTTTTTAAAGCTATGAAAGAGGGTAATCAGGCTCAGAAAATTAAGAAATCTTTGAGAAGCAAGCATAAGAAAAAATCTATTAACCTTGAAGAAGGTGAAATTGATACCTCTGTCAAGAGTAAAGGTAAATCAGATGCACAATACTTGAACAAAGTTCAAAACTCTCTGCTCATACCAACTGTTAAGCTTGGTACAAAGTGGTTGAAGGTGTTGCTTTTAAGACTGAAATTAGACCTCTAAACTCTAATGAGGTATTACAATTATGTGGCTCTAATGATGAAAATCCAAAGTTTAGTCCTCTTACTGACTTGGATGAGAAGGTTATTATTGATCCAACTATTACACAAAATTCTAGTAACAAAATCTGCTTTGGTTCTCTTGAAAAGAACAAGAACAGAACAGAACAAGTGAAAAAGGATCTTGGCCTTCCACTTGAGGATGATAAGGTTACTCAAGATTCAGCAACTCTTGTCAACCTCTATGGGGCTGATGATGAGATGGCTGAAAACATTGAGGTGGAAAATAATGCTACTGATGATGGTATTGAACAATGGTATGAGGTTGGTTTACTTGAAGGGATGGATGATGAAGAGGTCTGCGGGGTTGACCCACATCAACCCAAAGACCTTCAATGATACAAGCCTGGAACTGTCAAGGCACTGGCACAGCCTTGACAGAGCTGAGCTTGGTTGATATGATCAAGACTCATTAGTTAGAGGTATTATTTCTTTCTGAAACTAAACAAAAGTTTGATTTTATGCTTTCTTTAAGTTCAAAATTTCACTTGACTCTTGTTGCACAAATTGACCCTGTGGGTTTAAGTGGAGGGTTAGCTGTTTTTGTGAAAGATGAAAGTAAGTTTAAATTAATAAGCTCAGATAAGAATATTATTTAGTGTACTTACTTAGGCTTAAAGTGTGGGATTTTTGAACTGGATTTTGTTTATGGTCCTACTACAGATGAGGAAAAAAGTACTTTCTTGAGAAAACTTAATGATTTAAATCATGTGGAGGATAAATGATGCTCTATGGGGAATTTTAACATGATAAGATACCCCTCTGAGAAATTAGGGGGTAATATTAACTCGGTCCACAAGAGAAATATGCTTCAATTTAATGCCTTTATTCATTCAAGCTCTTTGTTTGATCTTCCAGCTTTAGGATGTAATTTCTCTTGCTCTAACAAGAGAAATGACAACCAGCTGATCAAACAAAAGCTAGATAGAATTTTGGTTAATAAAAAATGGATAGACTCATTTCCAAACTCATACACTGATGCTCTGCCCCCTTGGGGTCTGATCACTCTCCAATTATTTTAAATTTGGGTTTACACTCATATATTCATAAAAAAAGGTTTATGGTGGTAAAAGGATGGATCTTTGATAAACAACTTTGCAAAATGGTTATTGAGAAATGGAAATCAAGTCATCTGATGGATTTGAAAAGTATTTCAAAGCTGAAATACTAATTATCACAAATTCAAAAAATCATTTCAATATGGGCAAGTAAAGAATTATGAATAATAGAATTCTAATTCATAACAAGCTCCAGCAACTTGAAAAATTATTCAATGAACCATACAATGATGAGTATGAAGTACTATTCAATACTCTGAGTTTGGAATTAGAGGAGCATTGGAAAAAAGAAGAATTATACTGGTCCTTTAGATCAAAAAACAACTGGCTAAGGCTAGGTGATAGAAATACAAAGTATTTCATGCTACAACAAAAGTGAGAAGAACAAAAAATAGAATTTCTAAAATCAAAGACCTAAATGGTTAGTGGGTTTCAGGAAAGAATGAAATATCTGGAGAAATTATAAGATATTATAATGATGTTTTCAAATCAGAAGGATCAAGGAATTATCAACCAATCTTAAGTAAAATCAAGAGAGTGGTAACTAATGAAATGAATAAGGCACTCATTAGACCTGTGACTTGTGAAGAGGTTAAAAATGCAATATGGTCATTAGGTTGTGATAAAACACCAGGACCTAATGGCTATGAAGGATTTTTCTTCAAAAAATTCTGGGAAACTTTAAAAGATGATTTAGTAGAGATGGTCTCTGACTTCATGTCTAATAATACATCTTTAGAAACTATCAAATGTACCATCATTGCACTTATTCCAAAATGCGAGAATCCTGATGTGGTGGCTTCCTTTAGACCAATCAGCTGTGCAAACTTTGTTTATAAGATTATTTCAAAAATCTTGACACTTAGACTTCAAGAATGGATTGGTAGTTTGGTCTCAGAGACACAAACTGCCTTCATCCCTAATAGGTCTATATTTGAGAACATTTTGATTGCTCAAGAGGTAACTCACTTCTTGAATAACAAAAGAAGTTCTAAAAGCTACTCATTAGCTATTAAAGCAGATATGAGTAAGGCCTATGAAAATATAGAGTGGGATTTTCTTATGGATTTATTACTTAAAATGGGATTTCATCGCATTTGGATAGGGTGGATAAAAAACTGTATCTCCTCGGTTACATATAAAATTCAAGTTAATGGTAAATTTTTTGACCTTGAGAAACCTCAAAAAGGTCTTAGGCAAGGGGACCCCCTCTCACCTTACTTGTTTTGCTTAGTTACACAGGCCTTAACTCATCTTATTGACTACTATGTAAGTATGGGTCTTTTGAAAGGTATAAAGATAGCTAGAGCAGCCCCTATGGTTACTCATGTCTTGTTTGCTGATGATAGTTTATTTTTTCCTTGAATATTCTGATTACAATATTGATATTTTTATTTATTAATTGGTATACTTTTGCTATAGGTCAAAAGGTTAATCTCAACAAAAGTGGGATATTATTCAGTATAAATACACCAAGTGATTTAAGGAATAAATTCTCTTCCCATCTGAGAATGAAAAAACTTGATCACTTGGGCAAATATTTGGGAATCCCTTCCTCTTAAGGTAAATCTAAAGTCAAATCTCTTGAGTAATTGGTTGAATGAATCATGAAAAGAATGGACAGATGGGATACTAAGATGTTATCTAAAAGTGGTAAAGAGGTTTTGGTTAAAGCAGTGATTGGTGCCATACCAAACTTTATCATGTCAGTTTTCTTAATACCTAAAAAGGTAACTTCACATTTAACCTCCTTGATTTCCAATTTTTACTGGAATAATCAAGGAGAAGATAGATGCCATTGGATAAAGTGGTAAACACTAACGAATTCTAAAGATGAGGGTGGTCTCAGATTTAAAGTTTTTCATAGTCAGAATCTGGCACTTTTATCTTCAAATGCTTGGAAGTTTCTGAATAATAAAGAATCACTAGTGTATAAACTCTTTAAAGGCAAATATTTTCCTCTTGGTGATTTCCTCTCTTCTAAACTTTGTAGAAACTGTTCTTGGGGTTGGAAAAGTCTAGTTGAAGGAAAAAATTGTTTTGCTAAGTCAATCAGATGGAATGTGGGTAACGGTTGCTCTATTAGAATTTGGGAGGATCTTTGGATTCCTTCTCAATATCTAGTGTTAAAACCTATGAATTGTGAACTGAGATTTGTGTCTAAACTTTTTTATCCAAATAAATTTGAATGGAATGTTGAGTTACTCAACCTTTACTTCACATCTGAAGTTGCTGCAACCATTTCCTTCTTGTTTTTGCCTTCCTTTGACTGTCATGACACCCCATTATGGCCTCATACCAGTGATGGGAATGTTTCAGTCAAAGAAATGTATAGGAGAATTTGGATGGCACAACAGGCAAGTGATAGAGTTAAGGAAAAAAAATAAAGGTGACCCTTCTTTTAAAATGCTTTCTGAGGATTGGAAATTTATCTGGAGTATGAATATTCACCCTAAGATAAAAAAATTCATTTGGAAATGTTGTGATAATGAATTGGCTACTAATGAAAATAAAAAAAAGGAAATCATGTGATAATGATATTTGCTCTATATGTGGTCTTGAAACATAATTTGTTGAACATTTAGTGTTTCACTGCTCTTGGGCAAGAGCAGTTTGGATGGCCTGTCCACTGAGTTTCAACTCTATGTCTGAACCATCCACAAATTTTAAGAAATGGATAGTTTTTATCAGAAACTGCAGTAATGAAAGTATAGCTGATGGTGATTACTATGGTGAACTAGCTTTCTATATTGTGTGGTTTATCTGGAAAGGAAGTATGAGAGTATTTTTAGAGGAAATACTCCATACCCTATTTTTGTATTACAAGAGGCTATAAAGGCCTATGATGAAAATAATAAAGCAAAAAGATTCATTTCTGAGGCTAAAGACAAAAAAACTTTTGAACAAAATGTTGATTACATCATTGGAAATAATAATATAAACTTTGTAACTCAAGTGAATCACTTTAGAGAAGACAGAGGGAAGAATTGGATACCACCTTTATCTGGTTTACTTAAAATCAATTGTGATGCTACATTTGATAAAAAATCTAATACGGCCTCTTATGCTTGTATTATTCGAAATTCTGCAGGTATTTTGGTGGATGGATTTTCGCAGAGGATTAAAGCTAACTCAGCTATAGAAGCAGAGGCAAGGGGAATGATTCAAGCTTGTGATATGGCTTTAAAATTTCCTGAAGGCTCGGTTGAAATAGAAAATGATAGCTTACTCTTAGTTAATCAAGTTTCTTTAGGAAGAAAAGTGTTTTGTAATATTTTGAACTTAGTTAGATACATTCTGTTGTGTAAATTTAAGTTTAAAATTAAAATCTCATTAGCTAGGAGATCTAAGAATGTTGTTGCTGATTGGGTGGCTAAAAAAGAGTTTAAAGGTACCTTATTTAGCCTTTCGACTTCGTTTCCACCTTCTCAATTAGTAAGAATTTTTGCTAGAGACTTTGGTCCAGTAGGGATAGGGTGACTTGTAATATTTGAAATTTTTAATTTATGCTTCTTTCGACTAAAAAAAAAGAACTCTACTTTTTCTTTTATGTTTTTTTCATTTAAAATTTTATTATTAATTCTTATGAATTTAGGATCTATGTCCTTTTCAATCAAAATAATAAACCAACTTTCCATTTAGATTATATAATAATTTAGATAAAAAGATTACAATAATACCTTTATTATAATTGTTGTCTTTGACCATATATCTATTCCCATTTAAATCAAACATTAACATAGATGTGAAAATACACCTACTACTAATTTTCATAGCACGCGAACGTCCGCAATTTTTTTTAAATCGTCATAACTAAGTCTAAAAAAATAAAAAAAATAAAAAAATTGCATTTTTAGATGATACAAATTTAGAGTAATGCTCGATATCTCCATAAATCACATCACTTTTTTATCGCCTCTTAGGTGGACCAATCATAAAGGAGAGAGAAAGTGATAAATCAGGAAAGAGAAATCATATGATTGGTTAATATAAAATCCACCTAAGAGGCGATAAAAGGGTGATGTGATTTGGGATGATATCCAACATTACTCTACAAATTAATGTTTACGTCTATAATTTTTTTTATTTTTTTTTGAATTTTTATTTTTGATTTTTTTAAAATGGGAATTTGTCCCATCTCTAATTTTAAGATTGAGATGAATTTGTCCCATCTCAATTTTAATACTGAGATGGGATTTGTCTCATCTCTATTCTATAACTAAGATGAGATTTGTCCTATCTCTATTGTTAAACTAATTAAAGGTATAATGTGTTGGTGATTATGATGTGCTGTTTCGCGAGTTAAAAAGCCTTGACTTAGTGGGGTTATGTATGTATGTCGAGGGATTGATAGGATTGTTTCGACCAGTTTTACTATTCCTACTCCGATTTTGTTTGCAGGGCCTTCGAAACCTAAGTCTATTAGCTACTTATTCTTCTGATCCGCTCCCTACAATTTACGTTTATATAAGAAATAACTTATTTACTTTAAATATTGATGACTTGAGAAGCAATAATTAGTTGAAATGAAGAAAATTATTGTTTCTAGTTCATTATATAACATTCAAAATCAAATTGTACATGTAATCAGGGAGTTAAAACTGCTATACATATGTTTAGGCACTGTAATGAATTTTCTGATCTTTTTAAAAATTGCTTCGCAGGTCCCTGGAATCGAGAGAGAGCTGCTGTTATTCATGGGGAAGCTGGAGGTGATACGAGGTCAGTAGCAGCGAGTGGAGGAGATGGAACGCGGAGGCGGGGTGTGGACCGAGTAGCAGCTAGCGCAACAGGTGGAGCTATGGAAGGAGCTGCAGCTCGCGCAAATGGAACTCAAGCAGGCCTGAATTTCACTGCAGCAGGCCGTGATACAGGTCCTAGACCATCAGTTGAAGAGGAGTCTCGCTTACACCAGGGGCACGTTCGTGAACAAAGGCAGGTGGGACAGATGGGGCAGGAGGTAGGTGGACCTTCTGGAGCAGTTGGGAGGAGGAATAGACATGCTGTTATCAACCAGCAACGCCAAAGTGAGAGCAGCTCTAACAGTTTTTTGAGTCGACTTTCTGGTTTGGATGATTCAGATTGGTGGGCCAAGTTACTAAGTAAGGGAAGTACAGTAAATGGAGTCGAAACTTGTCTATTGTTCGCAGCTTTCGTGTGGCAGGTATGGGCTGAGAGAAACAAGAGGGTTTTTTGATCCAGATGCGCAAGTCGAATCACCCAGTGAGATGAGAGCAATAATTAAAAATGCAGCATGTGATTACCTTAGGGCGTGGGGGTATGAGCGCGATGGGGGCTTGTTCATATCCGCGAAGAGTTCTCTTATTAAGTGGGGCATACCATTGACGGGGGTTAAACTGAATGTAGATGGGGCGTTTAATGAGGAGCGAAACGTAGCAGGAGTGGGAGGTCTGTTCAAGGACACCAATGGGGAGTATATTATCGGATTCGCAGGTAACCGTGTCGCAAGGACCCCTTTTGAGGCGGAAGTACTTGCGCTTCATTTTGGTTTACATATGGCTGTTTGTAAAGGTTTTTCGTCTCTGGTTATTGAAACTGACTCGCGTGAGTTGCACGCGCTAGTGAAGGGCGGTGCGAACTCACGGGGTTTTTTCGGATGACATTATAAGAGCGTGTCGAGATATATTGGCTTCGAGGGAAGGTTTTGTGCTCGAATGGTGTTATAGGGAAGCAAACACCTGTGCTGATTGGTTGGCGAAATTTGGAGCATCCGGGGAAGCGAGTTCTACACCATACAGTTCTCCGCCAGACGGTCTTTGGCGTCTTTTAACTAAGGATAGGTGCGGCTGGGCTGTACCTAGAATTATTTTAGATAACTAGTACGTTTTAAGAAGTTTATCTCCCTGGTCTTGATGACCTCATATGTAACAAAAAAGAAAATCAAATTGTACGAGTCATCAACATTATTAAACACTGAAAAAAAACTCCATTTAAATCTGAGATGGGATTTGTCTCATCTTTATTGTAAAACTAAGATGAATATATCTCATTTGCGATTAAAACCTTCCACCACCACCACCACCCCAACACCACCACCACCTACCACCACCACAATTACCTACTACTAATTTCATTACACAATCACGCGTTCGTGAATTTTTATTTAAAATCGTCATAACTAATTCTAAAAAAATCAGAAAAATAAAACAGTTGCATTTTTGGATAAAGCAAATTAATATTTACGTCAATGATTTTTTTGAATTTTTTAATTTTTTTAAAATCTTTTTCTTCGCAGTGAATTTCATGTTTGCGAAAAGTTTCATGTTTTAAACAGTGAATTCCATGACTGCGAAAAATATACAAAAAAATTATAGACGTAAATATTAATTTGCTTTATCCAAAAATACATTTTTTTTATTTTTCTGATTTTTTTAGAATTAGTTATGACGATTTTAAACAAAAATTACAAACGCGTGCGTGTGATATGTAATTAGTATTAGGTGGTGGTGGTTGAAGTGGTGGTGGTTGTGGTAGTGGTAGCTGTAAATACATGGTAGTGGTGGTGGTGGAACCACCTCATTATTTGTCTAATTTTTAAAAATAAATATTGTATTGAAAATTATAGAGAAAATGCCCATTTAAATCATGATTATGAAAGTTTATGACAAAAAATTGACAGGTTATTATTTCTTCCCAATTAGATTATCCAGTTTTCCATTTAAATAAAAAATCTATTACCATTTTACTTCCTTACCCTTTTTATTGTTATTAATTAAAAATAGAGGTATTTTTTAAAAGAAACCTAATAAAATTACATAATTGTTAAATTAAGCCTTTAACAATTTATTTGTTAAAAAAATACCTAATGAAATAATTATTTATAGAAAATATTTCCTTTATATTTTTTATACCTTTATTACCTTTATTATTAAATATATTATTTTTAAGGGGCATTAATCCAAAAGGTCCAATACTAATATAACTTGCTTCATCAAGTCCAGCCCATTTCTGAATTTTTTAGTACCCTTATTACCCTTAACAACTAATAACTTTATGATTAAATAAAAAAACCAGCCCATTTATTTTAATATTTGAAATAGCGTTGATTGATAAAAAAAATTATTCATCATCGGTACTATCTTCTAAACAAACCCCAAAGAATAAGCATTATATCACTCCAATCAGTCAAAGAAGAGAAACAATGAAGAAAGCTAAACGGCCGGTGAAACCCAATATTTTGAATCGGCAATCACGCAGAAATGAAGAAGGACCTTCCAACAACACGGCGGAGCCTAGCACATTGATAACCCAGACGGCGAAACCTTTGAAAAACACGGCGGCTAAAAACAAAACGGCGAAGCCTAGTAATAGATGCAAGCCAAAGCCCAGTAAAACAAACACGGCGAAGCCTTTGACTACCAGGTCGGAGAAATCCAAAAGTTTGAACCTGGCGAAGCCCAAAACCAGTAGGGCAAAGAAGGCGAAACCCAAAGATTTGAACCCGGGAAAGCCCATTACAATTAGTACAACGACTCGGCGACGACAACGAATGGCGCGAAACTGACCAATTGACCGTCCGAGGCAGAAGGAGGTTCAACTACAAGTACAAACATGGAAAATAGCAGCCCAGATAAGGAATCGAAAATCAGCAGCCCAGAAAAGGAATCGGAAAATGTGACTATGTTTTAGGGTTTCCAAAAGTTTGTTAGGGTTTCTATTAGCTACGCTGGGATGTACGTGAAAATGTACTGGGCTGCGCAACTAACACGGAACGTGTAGGTATTTAGGACTTGTTCGTATAAAAGTGGTGGGCTGTCGCACCGTCTGTTGGGCTGTGACTAGTATTTTGGTGGGTTTCGCGTAGAGGCTGTTGGGTTGTGGCTATTAATTTGGTGGGCTGCGCGAAGAGTTTGTTGGGTGGTGGCTATTAATTTGGTGGGCTGTGCGCAGAGTATTACTCTAACACAATAATAAATAAATAAACGTGCGAACTTGAATCATTTAACCTTAAAAATTGTGTAAAGGATTCTGTGGCTGGAATACATACCTTTGATGCAAAAAAGCTTGAAGATCAGTGGACTTGTTTCTGGAGAGTTGTTTATGCGTTTCTTCGTATGACTCTTTTGGCTGCGATAATACGTCTTAATTGTGTCCAGAAATTAAGATAATTCGTTATGGTACAGATTAGTTCTATTATATTAGGAACTAATTGATTCTTAGATAATGATTGTTTTTGTTATGCGGCATGTAATTAGGGAAATATAATACTGATATAATATATAAAAGAAGACTAAGGTTAATTTAGGTATATCAGATGTCTAAATAAAAAATTTGGACCTTATTCATCCAAAATTTTGGGTTGGACTTCCTGAGACACGATTTGTTGGGTTTTGGACCTAATTAGAAATTATCTCTATTTTTAATACAATATTTATTTTTAAATATTAAACAAATAATAGGGTACCACCACCACCACAACCACCACCACCACCACACCCACCACCACCACCACCACCACTACTATGTATTTAACCACCATTACAGCTACCACAATCACAACCACCACCACCTACTACTAATTCCATTACACACGCGCGCGTTCGTGAAATTTTTTTAAAATCGTTATAACTAATTCTAAAAAAAATCAGAGAAATAAAAAATTTGTATTTTTGGATAAATCAAATTAATATTTACGTCTATGATTTTTTATTTAATTTTTTCACAGACAAGAAATTTACTGTTTTAAACATGAAAACAACGCATTTTCTTTTCCCAAACATGAAATTCACTACGAAAAAAAAATTAGAAAATTCATAAACTCAAAAAAAAAGTCATAGACGTAAATATTAATTTTCTGTATCCAAAAATACGAATTTTTTATTTTTCTGATTTTTTTAGAATTAGTTATGACGATTTAAAAAAAATTCACGGACGCGCGCGTGTGTAATGAAATTAGTAGTAGGTAAAGGTGGTGGTGGTAGGGTGATTGTGGTATTGGGGGGTCCGTGGTGGTGGTGGTGGAAGGTTTTAATCGCAAATGAGATAGATCCATCTTAATTTTACAATAGAGATGGGACAAATCTCATCTCAATATTAAATGAGTTCTTTTTTGTTTTAGTGTTTAATAATGTTGATGACTCGTACAATTTAATTTTGAATGTTATATAATGAACTAGAAACAGTAATTTTCTTCATTTCAACTAATTATTGCTTCTCAAGTCATCAATATTCAAAGTAAATGAGTTATTTCTTATATAAACGTAAATTGTAGGGAATGGATCAGAAGAATAAGTAGCTAATAGCCTTAGGTTTCGAAGGATCTGCAAACAAAATCAGAGTATGAATAGTAAAACTGGACGGAATAATCCTATCAATCCCTCGACATACATACATAACCCCACCAGGTCAAGGCTTTTTACCTCGCGAAACAACACACCATCATCTCCAACATATTATACCTTTTTAATTAGTTTTTCAATAGAGATGGGACAAATCTCATCTTAGTTATACAATAGAGATGGGACAAATCCCATCTCAGTATTAGAATGGAGATGAGACAAATTCATCTCAATCTTAAAATTACAGATGAGACAAAATCCCATTTAAAAAACAAATCAAAATAAAAAAAAATTTAAAATAAAAAAAAAATCATAGACGTAACTACTAATTTGTATCATCTAAAAATGCAATTTTTTTATATTTCTGATTTTTTTAGAATTAGTTATGATGATTTTAAAAAAAAATCTCAGACGTGCGCGTTCGATGAAATTAGTAGTAGATGGATTTCCACATCTATGATAATATTTGATTTAAATGGGAATAAATATATGGTCAAAGACAACAACTATAATAAGGGTATTATAGTAATTTTTTCATCTACATTATTATGTAATCTAAATGGGAAGTTGGTTTGTCATTTTGATTTAGGCATTAACCCAAAATAATATATTTAATAATAAGAGTAGTAAATGTATAAAAAATATAAAGGGGATGTTTTCTATAAATAATTATTTTATTAGACATTTTTTTATAAAATAAATTGTTGAAGGCTTAATTTAACAATTATGTAATTTTATTAGGCTTCTTTTAGCAAATACCTCTATTTTTAATTAGTAACAATAAAAAAGGTAATAAAGTAAAATGGTAATAGAATTTTTATTTAAATGGGAAGTTGGATAATCTAATTGGGAATAAATAATAACATATTAACTTTTTGGCATACACTTTCCTAATCATGATTTAAATGTCATTTTCTCATAATTTTATTTGGAAAAAAATTGTAATATCCTAATATTTTTATAAAGGGTAATGAATGAACGACCCTTTTTCTATTATATTTATAATATGAGATAAATTATATTTGTAATTGAATATAGAGTGATTGACTGAAAGAGTCCACATACTATTGTCAGTTGTCCATCAAGTCTATTCCACCGAAAAATGTTTGGATTGCCATTTTGCTCCATTAATATTTTTTAACTTACCAAAACTAATTTCCCAAATTATATGCAACCAATCAATTAATTACAAAACAAAAAAGGAAAACATTAAATTAAAGTACAAAACAAAGACGAATAAAACGAATAGAAATCAATGATATCTTTATTTAATATTTGCGTAGTAATTACAAAATAAATTACACCAGTAATTACAAACCACCGATATTAACTAGCACACTACTGATATTCCACATGTAACCCATCAGTACAAACCACAGACATTAACTAGCACACACTAATATTCCACACGTAACCCATCAGAAACAGAAAAATTGCATGTGCTATGTGTCCACACGTAACCCATCAGTACAAACCACCGATATTAACTAGCACACCATTGATATTCCACACGTAACCCATCAGAAAACAGAGAAATAAATATTTCATGTGCCGTGTGTATACCCTTTGTTTTTGCCTGTTACACCATCACAAGTTAAAAGCAACCCATCAAGACCAGAGTATGAACTATGTCCACCAATATTCATACAGTTTCAACGAAAAAAATAGATATTTAGGGAAAATCTAAAAAAAACTGGATTTAATCGTTTAAAGCTAAGATTCCATTAAAAAATAAAATCTAAAACACTTGATTATGAATTTTAGGGTTTCAATTGGAAAAATTGGATTTTTACCTTAAAAATTGTTTATTTTTTGGAGAATATATTCTAGTCGATGGTGGAGAATGTCCTCCAGTGGCGGCGGTCTTGGTCTTGTGCTTCTTAGGTTTGAATGGTTTATTGGGCCAGCCGAGTTGATGATGGTGGAGAATGTCCTCCAGTGGCGGCGGTATTTTTGTGCACGAGAGCGGCTTGGTAGGGAGATGAGTGTGATTAATTTTGTGCAGGAGAGCGGCTTGGTGGGGGCGGTCTTTTTGTGCTGGAAAGATATCTTTTTTTAAGATGCTATAATTAAAGGATTTATTAGATACACTACCTATATGAAATAAGTTACACAAGATAAAAATAGTAAAAATCAACTGAGATTATTAAAACAGGGGTATAGATGGAAGAGATATTATAAAGTTGGACCTTTTAAGGGAAAAATATGGTATTGGACTTGACGGGGATGGAAATGGGTTTGTGGACTTAATTAGAAAATAAATCTTAAATAAATATTTTTATTTTAATTATTAAATTAAAAAATGTTATGAACATTTAATTAATATGCATAAGTATATAAAAAGTTGATATTTAAGTTAAATAAGAAAAAAAATTAACATATTATAATAACTGACAAGTACGGTTTATTAAGGCACTGATCTGGATCGATTATAACGGGTTTGTAGTTTCTAAAAAAACTAATAAGGCCTATATAAAACTTTGTCCTGGTAAAACTGGAATGAAAAACCGAGCAAATTTCATTTTTACGCCATAAAAATATTTTTAGGCCAAACATTTCAAAAAAAGTCACATTTTTAAGCCAAACGTATTTAAAATGCCAATTTTTAGGCCATTTCACTAATTTCGTGAAATATTTCATTAAATCTAATGATAATTTATCTATTTCAAATAAACTATATGTTTATTTGGCCGTATCACAAATTAGAAACTCTATCTAAAGTGTCCAAATTGTCTTTAAAATCTATGAAATATGTCACGCAATTAGTAAAATGGCCTAAAAATAGGTGTCTTGAATACGTTTGGCCTAAAAATGTGACTTTTGAAAAGTTTGGCCTAAAAATGTGACTTTTAAAAAGTTTGGCCTAAAAATATTTTTAGACCATATGTAATGGCCTAAAAATGGGATTTTCTTAAAAAACTATAACAGTCAAGCCTATCGGTCCATATAAGTCAAATATCCATTAAGTCTAATTTTATTTTATTTTTCTTTACCCATTCATAACTCAGGAGTCAAGACATAATCTTGCACGCATTAACCCAAATCATTTACACCATCTCAACCCTCGACTCATCTTCTTTCTCTCTATCAGATAGAACCCTACCCACCAACTCCTTCTTCCTTTCCATTTGATAGCTAACCTAAGTCATTCAATACACATCACCATCTAGTCTAACTTGTGTTAAAGTAATCCTATGATATTAATTTTATATTTCTTTATGCCTTGATGTTTATGCAATATTTCTGTGATGTTACATTTTTATTCTTCTGAGGGATTTCATCTTCTAGGTAATATATTCTTATGTTTTACTTACTCATGACATATGGGCTATGGGATTGGTATAGTTTTTATTCTTCTTCTGATCGCTATTTTCTTGTATCTGAGATCGATGGTCTACTTATTGATAAAATCAAATCACCGACACTTTTGTAGGTGAGTATTTTTCTGAGATGGATTTTTCTCACATATATTGCATGTTAATTTGATTTTGTATCAATGATTGTATTATTCTTGCATGTGTTGAAATCAGTTCACTGGATATATGGGAAGCCGGTAGCATTATATATGAGTTGATTCATACTTATTGGAGTAGGAAATTTTGCTCAGTTTCTGAAATATGAAATATTGATTTTTATGAGGTTAACTAGTTGAATCTTGCATTGTTAGTGGCTTGAAAAATCTATACTTGGCAACAATATGCATATTAGTGCTCTAAAAAGTTGGCTATGATAAAGATGCGAAAATTCAGCAATAGTACTTTTCAAAGAATTTTTATGCAATTGTGTGATGTATTTTTGAAAATTGCACCATCTTACAAAAATATATAATAATAAACATTATATTGTAATTTCTTTTCAAATAAAATATACTTCATTTTGTATAAAGTAGGGTCTACGTAATAATACAAAATTTTATTAGACAAATAAATGAGGTACCAAAAGTATACTTACCACTAAGATTACCTATACTTAAAATTAATTTTTTCACTAAGGAAATACGATTTAACACCATCATAAAATATTGTATATCATAGAAGGTCATCTAAACTCATATTACGTGGTCATCTTCATCGACCTAATAGGAAAAACACATATTACGTATAAACCTTATAATTTCCCCCCCCCCCCCCCCACACACAATCACATGAATCAAAAGGAATTGTTTGTAGAGACTTAGCAACAATTTTAGAGTTTACTGGGGCACTTTGAAGATGCAAAGTGGTAATATGGTCCCTTGAAACTCTAAAAAATGTATGATATAAAATCTGAAAAATAAAAAAAGTTTGCATAAGACTCGAAAATAAATGAGGTACCAAAAGATATACTTACCACTAATATTACCTATACTTAAAATTAAATGTTTCACTAAGGAAATACGATTCAACACCATCAGATAAATATTGTATATCATAAAGGGTCATTAAACTCATATTAAGCGGTCATCTTCCTCGACCTAATAGGAAAAACACATATTACGTATAAACCTTATAAGGTTTTTCCCCACACAATCACATGAATAAAAAAGAGCTGTTTGTAGAGACTTAAAAACAGTTTTAGAGTTGATCGGGGCACTTTGTAGATGCAAAGTTGTAATATGGTCCCTTGAAACTCTCAAAATATATGAAATAAAATCTAAAAAATTAAAAAAGTTTGCATAAGACTCGAAAATTGATGTTAAGTCCCTAAAAACTAATATGTGAGTGTGTGATCTTTTTGGGTAAAGAACCCTATCAATTTGAGATTTATATGTGTGTTTAACCCCATGATTCCATACAATTGTAATGTGGTCCTTGAAACTCTCAAAATTGATGATAATTTATGAACAAGTGCAAAAGTTTTCATTATAGTCCCTTAAAGTTTAAAAAACGATAAAAATTTACAAAAGTTTGCAATTTAGTCTCTTATGATATCGAAAATGATGATGGCACCTAAAAAATGAAAAAATATGATTGTGTAATGTTTTGGTCAAAAAATCTTATAAATATAAGCTTTGTATGTGTGTTTTAATATCAAAACTTCATAAATCTGCATTATAGTCCCTTAGAGTTTTGAAAATGATGATTAAAAAATCTAAAAAATTGCTAAATTTTGCAAGGTAGTCCCTTAAACTTTCGAAAATGGTGTTGGCATCTAAAAATATAAAAATGTAATTATGTAATGTTTTGGGAAAAGAACCTTAATAATTTAAGCTTCGTATGTGTTTTTTAATATCAGAACTTCAATATTTGCATTATAGTCACTTGAAGTTTCGGAAATGATGATTAAAAAATCTGAAAAAATTATAAAAGTTTGCAATTTAGTCCTTGAAACTCTCAAATCGAAAATAATGATGACACATAAAGGTTGCAATTTACTTCCTTCATCTTTTGCAATGTAAATGATTAATATCAACAATTTGAAAACAAATATTTTTATTGATTATAAGATGTTGGTTGGCAGATTGTGATTTTGTGCTTTAAATTGTTCGTACATTACGGCATATGGTAAGTATATGTCTTCAAAGGTAGATGGGGTACTTAAATGTTTTTTTTGGTACATCGGTGAATTTTCACGACTAATCCCACGAGGGTATTAACGCCTTCCCATGTATAGGGTCCTTAAATGTTACAGTTGTAAATTTTCAATATTCTAATACAATTTTAAGGCAACTTTCTTATAAATCAATTTACAACAAACTTTATGGCAACTTTCTGATATATAAATATATATATATATATATATATATATTCATTTTGGACAACAAACTTGCAAAGCAACTTTCGATTTTTTTTTACTACACTTCTCTACTTATAATCCTTTTTACTATTCTGCTAAACTTATAAACGTTTACTATTCTTCTCTACTTAGAAACTCTTACTATTCTGTTGTATTCAGAAACTACTAATATCTACGTGTCAATTTCAAAGCAGACCTTTGAGAAGTCTTTCTATCACATACACTAGTTCAAGCAATTGATTGAGAAAGGTAATTGTGTCATACACTTCTATCTTTTCCTTTTGTTTAAGCTAACAAACTTTTTCCTAGACACAATCTTAATTATTTCTAATTTTGTTTAATTTTTACTAAACGATAATTGGTTTTTCAAGTGTAAAACCCTTATATTAGAGATCTTTTCATTAGTCTCAGGCTTTTTCGAAAGTAAAACCATTTACTTTTGTTTAAGTTTACAAACTTTTCTAAAGCACAATCTTAAACATTTCTACTTTTGTTTAATTTCTACTAAATGGTAGTTGGTTTTCAAATGTAAAACTCTTATATTAGATATCTTTTCATAAGTCTCAGGGTATTTTGAAAGTAAAACCGTTTACTTTCGTTTTAGTTTTACAAAATCCAAGAAAAGATTCGTAATTGTAAGTCCATTATTATCGTAATTCCTTGGTTTTTTACCATGAGAAGTTTTGAATGTGTATTTTTTTCTTACTTGTGTAGGTTTTATAAATGTCTCAATCATAGGGAAGTCACAATGGACATGAATTACGACACAGTGTAAAGAAACAAATATGTGAACACTTGTTGGTTTTTATATAGGGAAAGGAAAAAGAAAAAAGAATTTATAAGGTTTTTATATTATAGAAGGAAAAGTTTAAAAATGAATTTATGAGAAAATGGGAAGGAACCTTGGTTTTTATGAAAGAAAAGTTTTGTTAATGAGTTAATGTTTACAAGGCTTTTGGTTGCTCAAGATGATACACTACAAATAACCTTTGATGGCCTATTTATACTAACACAATGTCGGTGGATTTTTTTTTAGAATGGACTAGAATTATACATAGTAATACTTAAGATATTTCTAGACTATTCTGAAAGTCCTAGAGGGGGGGTGAATAGGATTACTAATAAGATTAATGTCTAATTAAAAATCTTTTGGACAATTATAAGTTTAAGTAAAAACTTCTAAGTCAACTAAATATATCAAACACTTATAGGATCATGCAAAGGATAAGTTAGAGGTTTGATATATAAGTATAACAAGTAAAACGACAACCTAATATCTTACTACTCTAGAAGACTATATGTTAGATAAACTAGATAATCAATATCACAATAATCATGCTAGCATATTATCAAACATATAAAGTGCGAAAAGTAAATAGAGTAGGGATAAAAAGATACACGCGATTTATAGTGGTTCGGTTTCCCTACATCCACTACCTAAGGAAGCCTCCTTAGGATTTCAAGCTTTTCACTAAGCTCCCCTTTCTCTCTTAACCGGGTCGAGAACACAATAACCCTTACAACCTCTTCGATAACACGAAGGACAAACACTTGTGTAATCACAACACAAGGATACCAAGTATACTCCCTATACTTGAATTCTCTCTTAATCTATCTATTACAAGACCTAGACTTAAGAGGATAGAAACAAAGTGTTTAAGGGGTTGCTTATAAAAGCTTGTAACTAAACTCCTAAAAGAGTGGATATGAACTATATAGCTTGTAAACTCCTCTTGAGTAGATAGAACCTTGTGGCTTATTTGATTAACTCCTTGGAAGGACTTATAAGCTCACTAAGATTGATTTTGACTATGTATAGCTCTTGACACCTTCTTGAATGATAACAATTAAGCTCCTTAATGTTTGTAATTAGTTGGTGTAGTTGTAGCCTTCAAAGAGCTTCAATTTATAGCAGAAAATAGCTTCCAACGGTCATAAGGCTTGGGTCCAACGGATCTATTAATTTCCCAACGGATATATTCCTTATGACTTAAACTTTGTGCAGAAAAACCTTTCTTGCGGTGTACCGCAAGTATCGTGCGGTGTATCGCACCTCAACGGTTAGATTTTCTAACTCTCTGACGGGCTAGCCTATGCACCGCGCCCTGGTCCGCATTCTTGGTCCGGTGTACCGCGCCTTTGGTCCGGTGTACCGCGCCAAGTATCTTTGAAAGAATTTGACTATGCTATGATGCTTGGATCAATAAATCTTCTTCACGAAAGTTGTAGATAACATCATTCTTATAAAAATTGTAGTTGATCATTAAAGCTATATCTCAAAGTACATAAAGATATGAATAAAGTGAATGCAATGAGATATAATAAGAATGATATGAAAAGTGTTTTTGATGAATAATAGTGCAAGAAATGATGAATGTAATAAGAGTAATTAGCACACTAATCATAAGAGGATTTGTCACATTAAAACAACCTATTAAGGGAGGCTATATGCCAACATATTCATTATTACTCTAGACTAGAACATTTCTAGATCAACTAAGAAATGAGCATTAATTTCACCAGTAAAGCGTCAAGACGGTATGCCCATGCTTGGAAGGTCAGTAAGAATTGTAGCAAGATGCACGGTACACCACACCATATCGATAAAGGAATTCGTGACTCAATGTCACAACAAGAGCTATAGCATGCAAGAAGTGCGATGTACAACACCAAAATCGCCGTACAACGTAAAAGGGCAATTTAGACAAAACTAAAGAAAACCTTAAGAGTTCTTACAACCTAACCTTTTTTTCTTGCCTCTTCCCGCTTCATTAAAACAAAATTCCACCTCCAAAATCCATTAAACCTCTATGAAAGCTTGAAAAAACCTTCAACAACGCACCAAAACACCACCAAATTTTCCACCCATCTTCCATAAACACATAATCATCACTAATTTCAAAGCTTTCAAGAACTTTTCCACTTCAATCAAGCTTCATTATTCCTTCATTTTTTACCAAACTACATCCAAACACCATTACATATCCTCCTACACATAACAACCCAAAGAACACCATTCATTCAAAGTTCAAGAACTCAACCTCAAACTTGTTTTATCTTTGAATTGTGGGTGAAGCGAGATGACAAACAGAAGGGATATGATTGCTGACAAGAGGAAGTTACAAAGCTTGGAAAATAAGAGGAATAAGAAATCACTCGAGAAAATAAAAGAAACACCTCTTCTAATTCATGATTCACCTGTGAAGAAGCCGAAACCCGAGGTGACTACACAACAAAGTAAGAGGTACAACTTGATAAAAAGATTTCCAACCTAGCCAAAAGGGAAAGATTCAATCCTTGCTGATCGTGGTTCATCCTCTACCCCGGATGAAGAAGAGCATATGGGGGAACCTGAGCCTTCAAGGTGGACGTGGCACAGATGGACATGATTGAAGAATTGGAAAAGATACAGCACAACAGTATTCTGAACCAGTTGGGCATTATTGGAGACATCGAGTGCATCAAGGTGAAAATCAGGGAGGAAATCACTCAGACCTCTTTCGACCGCGAATTCGAGAGGATGTGCTACGGACACGTATCATATTCTAAACCCTCTCCTTAATTTTTTTGTATTGTTTATGTATATTAGTTATTTTATTTGTTTTTAAGTCTTTTTCGAGTCATGGGGTCTCGACTTAGTTTTAAGTTGGAAGTTGGGTACTCGTTGTCCTCATTCCAGTTTCGTTTTTATTTTCTTTAAAAAAACCATAAATATATAAAAAAATAGTATAATGAATAGGTACCAGAATGTAGTGAATGTTCCTTTTAAGCATCATTTTAACAAGTTAATGATAGAAACAGTTTTTTTTTTAAAGATTTTACAAAATGCGTAATTCTTTGCATGAAAACAATTAATAAAGGATAAAAAGGATTAATAAGCAATGCATAGAAGTTAAGTTTGAACTTAGGAAGCCTTGAGCGGTGTGTAGAACGTGAGGTCTGAACTAGTGAATAACCTGTTTAGCTTCTGAGCTAAAAGTGAGAAAGCAACAAACCATAGTATTTAAAAAAATGATTAAGGCATTTCTTTAATTACCACTTGAATCCTTTAGCTTGCTCACCCTTTATATTAATTTATCAGCCTTAGCCCCTAATTAGCCTTTAGCCTGCTTTTGTCGCCACATTATAATCCATACCCCTTTGATTATAGGTTTTTCCTATATGACGTGCACACGAATCCCAATCCTAAGACTAGTTGTCTTCAGAGCTTGAGTTTGGGGTGGTGGGACCACATTATGGGAAAATTGTGTGGAATTTTATGAGCTTGTATTTGTGTGCTATTGATGATATATTTGTATTGTAACCTTTTGCCGAGGTCTTGAAAATAAGTGGTATGACAAAGTGTCATTACCAGCTTACAAAAAAATGTATAAAGAAAAATAAATGAAAAGAACCGGTAAAGTGGAAGTTTTTGTAAATCATCAAGTAGTGCTCTTGGGTATTTGGGGATGCTAAGATTATAACATCAACATTGGGTTGAGTGAGGTAATTATCGAGTGTAACTCAAGCTCTAGGGCGATTCGTTGATAGTTAGTGAGGAGAGAGCCAAATCGTCACTTCACATTATCCAAATATACGTATGATGTCTCCCTATTTGTGATGATTTAATCTTAGTTGGAGACATCATTTTAGGTGTATTTATTAGTTTATAGGTAGATTTTCTCATGATTCAGTACACTTTCCTATTTCGTGTCTTGATTTGATGATTTATTATTATTAGAGTATATTGGGTTTAATTGTTTGTTAATTGTGAAGTTTTAAAGATATATGGCAATTAATTAGATGCCAAGTCAATTCTAAGAGATAAGGGAAAGAAGATAAACATGGAAATTGGAAATAAAGGAAAGAAATATGAAAAAAGAAAAGATAAAGTTGCTAAATAAATCTGAATTCCAGCAGTTACGAACATAAAAGTGATCATAACTCAAGATTGGGTAGGAATTTGGAAGAATGGTCTGAATCAAAGGTATATAGCTTTCCTAGACGATCAGTTTCGACTATTGGAACGTGTCAAACAGATAAGTATTGAAAGAGTTACAACCAACACAAAATAGCACCAGTATCTATATTTTAGGGTTACGAATTTGAGTTGGGCTAGAGTCCAAGTTACTTGTCTTCCACTCCAAGAAAACGTTTTAGGGTTTCCTATACCCTATAAATACACCCTTTAATCAGAATAAAGACATCCTTGGCAAACCTTAAGCCAGGAAGAAGCTTACAACACAAGAAAAGAAGTCTGGAAGGAGCTGAACACCATATCATGTCGTCTTTAACCTTCAAATTTGTAATTCATTTATTTTCTTTCTTTGATATGAACTAAATAATTTTAGCTAGAGATTTAGCATATATGTATGAACCTTAGTTCTCATCTATCAAATTTTGGATACTATAGTATTTAATTTGAATTCATGTTTTATTCTCTGTTTATGTGTTTTGATTTATTGTCTGTTTTCCTTGTAGTGCGCAACGTATAGGATTACCTTAATAGTAGTTAGATGGTCGCCCGGAAGGGATGTTTAAATATTGAAACACCACATAACGTCTAGAATAAGGATTTGGTCCTGACAATTCCAGCCTAACTAGATAATTATTAGGGTTTGTTTTAATCACCATATCACCAATTGAAGGAAAGATCTGCTTAGGAACCTAGTGGCGTAGGATAACCCTATTTAAGGTCACCTCGTGGTTGTGCCGTAGCCTACCTATTCGCTCTCCGGGTGTAGGTAGGAATTTAGAATCCTGATTATTGCAGTACTACATGATTCACCCTTACATGTTTAGAATAAACAAGACCAGTGGGGATTACTTGCTAATTTCTCGAGCTAAACTCTCATACTATCTATTCTTTGCTTATTTAATCTTCTATATTTAATTTATTAGGCTAACTTTCTTATTTAAAAACCAAATAAAAATCTCTTTAGTCTTTTATTTCTTGCGTATTATTAATTCTAGCTTTCATATCTGCACTTGATAAATTGCATAAGTTCTCTCTAACTTTCGTAGTCTCTGAGGAATGAATCTTATTTATCAGTAAAACTTGCATACGTCCTGTATTCTTGCAGAACCGTGTTCAGCCTAGGGTGTTTATTTGCACTTATTTTATCCATTATTTTATCACACCCTAGGGCGACACCAAGTTTTTGATTAGCTTCGCAGTGCCAGAAGGAGAGGTCTCAACTCAGTTCATGTTAATGGCTATAGGTTGTTCATAGGTCCTAATTAGGCGACACGGTACTGCTATAATTACTACATAATTATCGAGTGTAACTCAATCTCTAGGGCGATACGTTGATGGTTAGTGAGAAGAGAGCCAAATCGTCACTTCACATTATCCAAATATACGTATCACACCGTCCCTAAGCCTACGCTATAACCAAAAAGACCTTAAGATTCCTAGATATTTGGTTGAGTAACGATTTAATTATTAGGGAATAAGTATGTTGTAGATCTCCCCGCCTAGGCGTTTCTAGGCGCCGCCTAGGCGTCAACTCCCCACTCAGCCACTTACGCCTAGTTAAAATTCTAGGCGTTTTGCCTAGCGCCTTAGTCACCAATTAATGACAGAAAATGACCGCCTAGGCGCCGATTAATGGAAAAACATGCCCGCATAGACCTTTTTGTTATTTTTCTTATTCTCGAGAATTCTTTAGTTGATATTATAACTCATTTTTTTAGTATTTTAATATTTACTATAGTGTTGTTAGATGAATTTTATGACTTAAATAGTTAAAATTGTTATAATTACTACATATATATTACTAAATATACAAAATTACACATCAAGATTAAAAACCGTATGGTTCCGCCTAGGCCCCGTGTAATCCCGCCTAGGCGCTAGGCCCCGGTCGACCGCCTAGCGCCCAAAACCGAGATCTACAGCATATAACTTAGTGGACCAATAGACACTAAGGAAGACATATTAACACCCTATATCCGTCATATCAACCTAAGTGATAACAACTCCTTCTTGCATTGAGAAGTTAATCCACTTTTCAATTTGTTATATGTTGATTGTTTGTATATTACATGCTTTTATATATTATTTATTGGACACCGCTATATGAGATTTGTTAAGATAATTGTTGTAGGTTCATTCATTATTGTTTTCTATTTCCTCCTTCTTCTTTGGTTATTCGTACTTAGGCCTCTTTGAGTTTTCTTTTCTTATATTTGTCATGACGACAAAACTTTGAGTTGGGAGTCTTGATGTCTCCTATTTTGTGAGAGATTAATATACTCACAAGACATCCTTTTTAGGGTTTACAAAACCTAAGTGAGGGATTTTCCCTAATATTTTCCATATCTTACTTCTTTACTTTCTTTTGGATAGTATGCTATTTATAGAGTTTTTGTGCTTTAATTGTGTGTTAATTGTGTATATTTTGGGTACATGGTTGACACTAGAGTCCAAAGAGATAGGAGAAGTCAAGAATTGAAGTCCAAACCCAAGCCAAGGCGTAAAGAGAGCTTAAAAAATTCGCTATGGGAAAGTTGGAGCATTTACTGGAAAAGTCTTGACGTCATATTGTTTAAGTCACCATGACAAATTGGTTAGAGATTTTGAATAAATTCTTTTTGATTAAGAAGGAACTTGAAGTCTATGTCGCGTGGGATGTGACGAAAGTCCATTCGGAGTTGAGACGAGAATGTTATGCCTTTTTCCACCGTGACTCGAACCTAAACAACATTAGTCAAAACGGGTTGTGCTATTTTTAACCCACCTAAGTGATACCATAAGGACCAAAACGTTTTTGGACAAGTATATAAGAATATTAGAAGCTCCCATCTCAACGGACTTCAATGTTTTATCACAATTTTCACCAAAAGGAGAGCAAAAACACCTGGAGAGAAGAAAAGGAGGGTTTCCACCCAATTTCATCATTCTCCACCATTCTACACCCATTCTATTTCGTATTTTAGATTAATTTCATTTTGTTTTATATTTGAACATGATTTTCATATTAGTTTTAATTATTTCCAATCATTCAGTATGAACTAAACCTCTTATGTTTGAGGCTTGCAATGGGTATGGCCCATATTTAATTGTTTCCTTTATAATTTGGATTTGGGATATTCTATTGTTGAAATGAATTGAGGGTTCTTTTATTTCGTTGATTATATATTTATTCTTGTTGCCTATTCATGCTTTGATCACGTATTGGATAGTTAGAGACTTTTGGCTAACATTCGGGAGAGGGTCAGATTTCAGACATTGTATATAAGTGTCTAGTGTGTGGTAGTGAACCGGGAGGTCTTGCCTAATTAGATAGTCAATAGAGTTAGAACTTAAATCATCCAAAAAAAATTAGGGTCTCTTGGAATAGGTCTCTAGTGAAGGTGTATTGTTTTCTAAGCTACCGGCAAGAGTTAGAAGGATTGTTGAATCCCGGCTAATGTGAATTACCTACTTCGCTTTTATACTAAATAAAAATCAAATATTTGATTAGGAAGTGATGTCTCCTCATTTGTGATAATAAAATCTATTTGTGAGACATCATTTTAGGCGTATTTATTAGTTTATAGGTCGATTTTCACATGATTTTGTACACTTTCCTATTTTGGGTCTTGAATTGATTATTTATTATTTTTAGAGCATATTGGGTTTAATTATTTATTTAGTGTGAAACTTTAGAGATATATGGTAATTAATTAGAGTCCAAGTTGGTTCAAAGATCTAAAGGAAAGAAGATAAACATGAGAATTGAAGATAAGGAAGTAAAAGATAAAAATATGGAAAAGGAAAAGCTGCCTTAAATCTGAATTTCTGCACCTACGACCACAAATCAGCTTATATCTTAAAATCGGTGAGAAATCTGGAGAAACGGTCAAGAAAAAAGTTAAATATCTTTCCGAGACGATGAATTTCGACTACTCATACGCGTCAATCGGATGAGTATTGAAACTTCTAGGACCAAAACAAAAACGGGGCTGATTCCATGTTTTTGGGCTACGAATTTGAGTTGGGCTAGGAGCCAAATATTTACCTTTTCCTTCAAGAAAACGATTAGGTCAACCTATACACTATAAATACAGCCTCTTAACATTAGAAAATCATCCTTGGTGAAACCTTAAGCCAAGAGGAAGCTTACAACACAAGAAAAGAAGTCTGAAAGGAGCTGTTCATCAATAATGTCATCTTCAACCTTTGAATTTGTAATTTCTTTCTTTTCTTCCATTAGTATGAACTAAATTTCTATTAGCTTGAGTTTTAGCATATATGTATGAACCCTAGTTTTGGTTGACATCTATCTAATTTGGAACTCTATGTTTTAAATTGAATTATAGTTTTTATTCTCTGTTTATGTGCTTGGATTTATATTTTGTGTTCTTGTGGACCACGACCATATAGAATTACCATCTAGTAGTTAGGTCACCATTGACAACGGTGTTTAATTACAAGTTTAGCACATAACGTCTAGAATAAGGTTTAGATCTGACAAATCAACCTAACTAGATAATCACCATGGTTTAGTGTATTGCTATTTTACCAATTGCAGGAACAGTTTGCTTAGAACTCCTTATTGACACAGGTAAATCCTATTTAAAACTACCTAGCGCAATTGGAACCGATTATTGAAATACTACATAATTCACCCTTACATGTTTAGAACGACAAAACTAGTGGGGATTACATGCTAATTACTCAAGCTAAACTCTCATACTACTTCTTCTCTTGCATTTAAATTCCTGTCTTTACTTTATTAGTTTAATTAGTTTAATCAAAAACCCAATAAAAATCTATTTATCTTTACTTTTTCTGCGTTTTATTTGTTCTAACTTTTAATATTTGCACCTGATTATTGCATAAGATTCCCCTAACCTTCGTAGTCTCCAAGGAACGAATCTTACTTATTTATTAAAACTTGCATACGATCTGTATACTTGCAGAACCGTGCTAGCTTAGGGTGTTTATTTGCACTTATTTTATACATCTTTTTATCATACCCTAGGCCACACCAGGAAGATTATTCGTAAGAACCAAGAAATACTTCTCACCCTTATTCATCTTTTTAGCTTTCTAATTATTTGTCTTTTAGTTAATTATTTATTTTATTGCAAATTAGACCCTCAATCTAAAATCCAACAAATATTATTTACTTTATTGTAATTTACCTTGCAACTTTATTTACTTTCAAAACAAAATTATCTCAACCTGATAGTCCATATGGAGATGATAACCCCATAGTTATCAAATTTTTACTTGTCAATGACCCGTACACTTGCAGGAAGTTACCTCTCCCTTGGTGTCGGTTTATTATCACGTCTTGGGAGCGAACAACTATTAATAATCATGGTGATATTATCCAAAAATATTTCAGGAGTTGTCTAATTAATTCTAACGTGGAAGGTGAAGAATGGGCTCTGCTCAATGTGATGAAAGCGACAGTTGGTAAAATATCCCGAGTAATTCTGTTGTACTCCTATAACGTTACTATTATTATCCACAAGTTTTGGCGGTAAATAATGAAATCTTTGGTATGGAAAGTTTCTCACTTTAGAAAACCGCTCAATGGATCGACATATATTCTTACGAAATACGCTAGAAAAAACACCGAGTTATCATCACGGGTTGATAAATATTTATCTAGTAGTCTTATGTGTCTTACTAATTTGTATAAACATTGCAACATTGGTTAATCTCGTTTGTTTAAAGAAACAATTCAGAATTACTGTCGTGCTTCTGGATAAAGGATTAATTTTGATAAATCTTCTATCGGTTTTAGGAAAGTACTTGGATGTTCTTATGGATCAAGTGACAAACTCGTTCAATATCAAAAGACCTAGTCGCTGGCAAAATATTTGGGTATTCGGCTCAATATTAAACAATCTAAGACAGATAAATTAAATTATATTAAAGCTCGGTTGTTGACAAATATATGAATTTGGGTATCATAACTTTTATCTGATGAGGGGAAAGAAGTCCTTGTAGAAGTATTCCTTCAAGGTATACTAAAGTATGTTATCTTAGTTTTGAGTTCCCCGAATCATTTTGCAAAAGACTTGCAAGTCTTACTTCAAGTTTATGGTGGGACGTTCAATATAGGAAAAGAATTAACTAGATTGCTTGGGATGAGATTTCCAAGACAAAATCTATGGGTGGAATTTGTTATCGATATTTCCATAAGATAAACGTGGCACTATTTGTGAATCAAGCATTGAGAATTCTTAACAATCCTAAATCCTTGGTGGCAAAATTTCTAATGGGCATCTATCGCTCAAACTACTCTTTTTGGGATGTTAAGCTTAAAAAGAGATCCTGGAGTTGGACGAGCATTCAACATGGTTTACTATGGTTAAATAAATAATGCATCATGCGAATAGGTAACAGTCTCTCAACAAATATTTGGAAGCATTCTTGGGTGAATAATATATTTAATTTAGAAAAAACGAAAGGAAACGATCTTACATGTGTTGCTCATTTATTTAACAACAACATCACTGGATGGAACATGGACCCCCTTATCCAAATTTTTCCAAAACTAGTCAAGAATGAGATCACTAAAATTCTGTTATTACAACTGGATAAAGAGGATAAATTTATCTGGCCTCACACCATGAATGCATGTTACTCACCAAAGAATAATTATCAGACTCTTTTACAATATGAGATGGATAAAAATTTCAAGCCTCACCACTATAAATACAAGTAACAAAAAAATTTGGAACACGATTTGGCATGCAAATTAATATCTCAACTAAAGTTAGAATTTTCAGCTAGAAATATTGCAAGTGATCCCTTCCAACTAAAACAAGACTTTACCAAAGAAAAAAATAAAGGACGATAGATGTGAATGGTGTGAGAATAAATCAGAATTGATCGATCACCTTCTTTTATATTGAACATTTATTATTTGGGCCTCTTCAGCAACACAAATAAATATCGATTGTGATGTCCATATTTCAATCAATGAATGGATTACAAAATTATCTAGAGTTATAAAAGTAATGGTTGGGATAAAAAGTTATTACATCTTTCATCTTATGTAGCCTTTGGAATATTTGGAAGATAGAGATGCAAGGTATGTTAGAGGTTAAGTCTTGAAACCCAAGGGAGATCAATCTCAAAACAAATTTACTTATTAATATATCTTTGGTAATATCAATCTCGAAAAGGGGAAAGTTAGCACCGAAATCCAAGAATCCATGGCCATAATTACTCTACAAGATCACATCCAACAAGATGATGTAGATATCGTTTGGCTGAATGATGTATTTTTACGAATGAGTGAGAAGACCCTGTTATTGCATTGGTGGCTATAAGCAATCATGATGATATTATTCACGAAGAAGTTAAGGGGCTTTCTCAATGCGATGAACACAACGTTGATAATTTTTTTCCGATTAACTCGTTTTACTAAGAGATCCTTGTAATTGTTCAAGGCATCGGAAACAGGTTAGATGTGAATTGGAGTATATAGCTTATTATCCATGATATTCGGTGGTGGATGATGATTTTTTCTGCATGGAGAATTGCTTACGTCAGCAGGTCCCTCAATGAAGTGACAGATATCTTCACGAAATGCGCTAGACATATTATCGATTTATTATCATGGGTTGATAAATCTTTAGCTAGTAGTCTTCTATGTCTTACTAATTAATATATATGAAGAGACATTGGTTACTCTTGTCTGTTGTAAGCGATGTTGTTTTTACATTTTGTATAATTTTCCCTTGACAAAGAAATAGTAAAAAGCAAAAAAAAAAAAAAGGAACACGACGAAGTTAACCAACGTTGACCACCAAAATTTACTAAGGGGTTCTACCAAAAGTCAAAAATATTTACCGTAATTGACAATTGTAATAAAATAATTAATTAAAATATATTAATTATAATAAAAATAAATTAAAAGAGTTTTAAAAATCTTTTAATCATTTTTCTATAATAGGACAAAAGATATTGGGTTTTCTATATAATTAGAATGAACTTCCTACTCAACATAGTTGAAAATAACATACAGTAGATGGAAACAAGATACAATTTTTTGCATAAAACAGGAAAAAAATTAAAACTACATATAGGGAAAAAAAAAATTAAAACTCAGAGTTTAAAAAACTAAAAGGAAAGAAAATGCTTGAATGAAAATAAAATTACTTTTTGTTTGACCAATAAATAAATAAATAAAACAACTTTTCCAAAACACGTAACTTCAATTTTTTTCTAAACTGGGCCTTGTGTATCCATTAACCACCACCACAACCCTTCTATATAAATAAAATCTCTATAGTGGCTTCTCATAAACATTCTTTGTTTGTTTGGTATAAGGTTAGGGTGTGTACTAAGTTTCTCTCTCAAATTCTCTCTCAAAGAACACAAACAATGTCTTTCGTAGAAGCTAAGAAGATCACGTTGAGGAGCTCTGATGGTGTGAGCTTTGATATTGAGGAAGCGGTAGCCATGGAGTCACAGACTATCAAGCACATGATCGAAGATGGTTGCACTGATACAACCATCCCATTGCCTAACGTTACAAGCAAGACGCTATCAAAGGTGATTAAGTATTGTAAGCGTCATGCTGAGGCTTCTACCAAGACCGATCGCGACAAGACTACCGATGAAAATATAAAGTCCTTTGATAGGGAATTTGTCAAGGTTGACCAGTCCACCCTATATAATCTTATCTTGGCTGCGAACTACCTGAATATCAAGAACCTTCTTGATTTGACCTGCCAGACTGTGGCAGATATGATTAAGGGGAAGACTGTAGAACAGATTCGCGACAAATTTAACATAAAAAATGATTACACTCCAGAAGAGGAGGAGGAGGTGCGCAGAGAGAATACATGTACTTTCGAGTGATCTTATTATTTTATGTTTATTCTATACGTTTATCCATGTTTAGGTTCTTAGAATTGTGCTATGTCTTATTTATAAGACGTTGTTGATACATATTATCTGTGGGCTTTCGTTGTTACATTTTTTAAACCTTTTCTTTGTTTTTGTTTGAGTTTCTTTTAAACTTGGTTGATGAGCACTTGTCGAATAGGAAAAAAGGCTGATGAGTACTTTTTTTTTTTGGTTGAATAAGTGATGAATGCTATTATCTATGACAGTTGTTTTGATTGGTTAAAAAAAAGTGCACTAACAAAATTTTTATCCAGCAAATCATGGAACCTTCAAAAGATTTAGAAAATAAGTAAGAAACCCTTTGATTTCCAGAAAAAACTTAATTTTTAAAAGATATAAATAAAATTATCATATCCAAAAGAATTAATGATCTTTATTATTTAAAAATAAAACCCTAAAAAATTAAAATCTTAAATCATAACTAACCTTCCTATTGTCGTTGTCTTTAGCGAGGACCTGCACTCTCTCAAAAGACAGCAAAAGTCGTCGCTAAAGGGTGATTTTGTCTTTAGCGAGGATCGGTCGTCGCTAAAGGTTTCTCGCTAAAGGTTCGTCGCCAGAGACATGAACTCACGACGACATCAGGTGTCGTCGCGTGAGCCACCCTATCAATTGCGAGAACTCCTAGTCCACGCTAAACATGGTCTTTTGCGACGGAGGTGTCCTCGCGAAAGACTTGGTCAACTGCGAGTACTATGTCCCCGCCTTTGCTGGCCAAATCTTTAGCGAGGACTTTGGCTATATCTTTAGCAAGGAAAAAGTCATCACTAAAGATAATTTTTTTTAAATGTTTTATTGTTTTTTATTTTATTTAATTGTTTTTTGTTTTTCTTTATTTATTTAATTGTTTTTTTCTTTTCTTTTATTATTTAATTGTTTTTTTCTTGTTTTTTATTTTATTTATTTAATTGTATATAGAATAATCCCGAATTATATAAAAAACGAGAACAAATTTTAAAATAAACGGGGATAGATAATTACAAAGTCAACATTCAAATATACGAAAAAATTATAAGTCAAAAGTCAACAAATAGACAAATATCATAAAAAGTCAACCAAAAGTCAAACAACACAAACTGGGGATTAGATAAATCTTCATCATCTTCTTCTTCAGCTGAACTATAATCCCGGTCCATAAGCTGAAGTGGCGCGCCGGAAGAAGCAGTACGAGGATCAAAAGGAATGGCTCGGGCTCGGGATCGGAAGGTACCAGCAGGAGCACCAGAAGGTGTGCCGGTTGGACGAACAACGGTCTCAAATCCACGTTCTTCTCTGCATCTATTAAGGAACGAGATGTCCCGACTCATCCGCGTGTCTATCGCCTCCTTCGTGGGTCGTGTACTAGTTGTGGAGGTCGAGGATCGAGACAGGTCGTCTGGAATAGGGTCCTTGCCTATGGAGGCAAGGAACTCGTTTAGCGCTTTTACCACCCACTCGTAGTCCCTCAGCATCGTCTCGCTGACCGGATCCCAGGCATTAGCAATCGTCCTCTTCTCCGGAAGTGGGTGTCTAACTCCCAGGCGGGTCCCGTCTCCCAACCCTAATCGCACCGCCTCCAAGACTGCGTCAACTTGTTCTTGTTGAGTCAAGGAGGGTGTACACGATGAATCGCCACTTTGACTTTGCGATTCTCGAACTTCATTTTCGAGAATTTCCTTCATCGCGTCCTGTACAATAAATAAAATATTAAATATAATTCGTAAGTATAATTGTTTGCTTAATTTTCAACTTATGTTCAATCTCTCGTACTAGGGGATCCTCGACCTATTCTTTTTCGTGCTCCACCCTATTTCGAAAAAGATTTTTTTTTGGGTAGAGGCACATCTTCCTCGTCACTCTCGGCCACTCAAGGGAGATGACTACTCCTCTATAGTCAAACAGTCAACTAAATATATTTAAATAAGTATTGTAATGAATTTCTTACCTCCATCAAGTTATCCCTCCTCTGTGTGTAGCTCATAGAACCCGCCCCGCTCGGGTTCTGCAACTGATGCCTATTGGTTTTATTTACTTCAACTTGGTGTTATTTTTTAAACAACACACGAAAAAAAAAATGTTAGTCAATAAAGAGAATATTTTATTTTATACAATTTGAAGTACAACAATTACCTAAGCTCCCTTTAACTCCCACACTTTTAAAGTTCGCTCCAAGTTCTATGGTGTCTGATCATCGGGTTTCGTAAGGGACTCATAATATTTTCTCTTTATTTCGTTCTTGTGGTCGCTAAATCCCTTACCACACCTATTGGTTATCATAATTTGTATACCCTTCAAATCCCGTGCGAGCCTTCCAACCCTCTACCAAAAAGAATTCCTGTTTACAAATACCTCAAATTCAATATAATTGTATAGTTAAAGACAAACTAATTTAAAAAAAGTTTAAGTCGACTTACTCTTAAGTGTAATAAAATATTTCTCCGCTCTTCGGTGGGGACATCTCCCCATTGCTTGTAGTATAGTGGAATAGTCTCCTGAATAGTATGGTTGACCACTTGACCCACGCGATGCGAGTATGGGCCCACCGGGTTCCATGTTTTGTCGTAAGTGCAAAACTCCATTGGAAGTCTCCCTCCGTACTTTCGCTTCGACGCGTCTACTGAAGCAAGAGTCGTCTTGCCCCTAGGCTTTCGTCCCTTATTCCCAATTAAATTTTACGATTAAATTTATACTTTAGTCAAAATTATGTTTACAAAAAAAGAATGCCCGGTGCGTTGCAACCCCCAATCGGATTACTAGGAAACCGAGTGGGATCACGGTCATCGCCATCTCCATCGTGTCCTCTGGGTATCATTGCTGCCATCTGATCAAAATAATACAATTTTACCACTAAACTATATAAAAGTACACTAAGGCCCTAAAGGTTTTATAATTTACAATTGTACCCCTAAACTTATAAATAATTCACTAAGGCACCAAATTTATTTTAAAAATTCACTAAGGCCCTAAATATTTTAGAAATTACCTAATTTTTCTAAAAAATTCTCTAAGGCGCCTAAATTTACTAAAATATTTGCATAGGCACCTAAATTTTATTAAAAATTCACTAAGGCCCTAAATATTTTAAAAATTACAATTCAACTCCTAAAGTTTTATAAATTACACCAAGGCACTTAAATTTTCTAAAAAATTCACCAAGTTAGCTAATTTATTTTAAAAATTACAATTTAACCCCTAAATTTTATAAAAAATTCACCAAGGCACCTAAATTACTTTAAAAATTCACTAAGGCCCTAATTATTTTACAAATTACAATTCAATCCCTAAACTCTTAAAAATTTCACTACAACATCTAATTTTTTTAAAGAATTCATTAAGGCACCTAAATTATTTTAAAAATGGGACAACGCCCAGTTAATTACGCGGAGAGCGTAAAAATTCCCAATTAATTACAACTTCAACTTAATTCCCACTTAAGCACAAAAAATTGGAAGATTACAAAAATAACCATAGGCCTATTAATTAATTATAATAATATTTATTTATTTATTTTAATTTTTAATTTTTTTCGAAATATTTTTTTCAAATTTTTGTTTCAATTTTTTCTTTCAATTTTTTTTTTTCAAATTCTTTCCCCCGGAATTTTGTGTTCCATGAACACGCAATACTGAGATTTGTGTGTTGCAGAAACACACAAATCTAAGATTTGTGTGTTCAGGAATACACATAATTGGACCAACCAAAATCAAGTTTTGTGTATTCTAGGAATACATAAGTTCAAGTTTTATGTGTTCCATGAATACATAAGTTTGAGAGTTATTTGTTCCATGAATACACAATTTTGAGTGTTATGTGTTTCAAGAATACATAAATTTGAGTTTTCTTTGTTCCATGAACACACAAATTTAAGTTTTATGTGTTCCATGAACACACAAATTTGAGCTTTATGTGTTCTAGTTATGTGGAACACAAAATTTTGAGTTTTGTGTGATCCATGAACACACAAATTTGAGCTTTATGTGTTTCAATTTCGTGAAAAACATAAATTTGGTGTGTTCCATGAAAACACAAATCTGAGATTTGTGCATTTGTCAGATTTGTATGTTTCAAAAATACACAATTCTGAGATTCAATTCTGAGATTGTGTGTTCCACGAAATTGGAACAAACAAAATCAAGTTTTGTGTATTACAGGAATACATAATTCGAGTTTTATGTGTTCCATGAATACACACTTATGAGTTTTGTGTTCAAAGAATACACAGTTCTGAGATTTGTGTGTTCTTGGAATACACAGAATTGGAATAAACAAAATCAAGTTTTATGTGACCTTGAACACACAAAACCCTAAAACATAAAATACACAAAAATAGCAAAAAAGCGTTGCACAAAAAGACAATATATCAAGATAGTTAAAAACGAGTAAAAATAGGGTGTATGCAATTAATAAAGAGAAAAAAATGAATTTGTTAAAAAAAGAATCTTTTATATCGATTTTGTGTGTTACAGGAACACATAAACATATATTTGTATGTTATAGCAACACACAGCCCAGAATTTCGAAAAAAAATCGGGAAAATATATTTTGAATTTTTATTTGAGAAAAAAAAAATTCTAAAAAAAATTCAAAAAAAAAATTAAAAGAAAGATCGAAAAAAATTAAAATAAATAAAAAAGTAAAAAAAAAACATATAATGGTAATAATGGAAGGCAAATATGACAATGTGTTTAATTGGGAATTAAGTTGCTAATTTGTGAATAAGTAGGAAGTAATTTGCTCCTTTCTTTTTTTTGGGAAAAAAAGTGTGGAAGTGTAATTAATTGGGAGTTATCTCTTTAAAAATTTACCAAGGCCGTAAATATTTTAAAAATTGCAATTTGACCCCTAAACTTTAAAAAAAATCACTAAGGCACCTAAACTATATAAAAAATCCACTAAGGCCCTTAATATTTTATAAGTAACACTTTTAACGCTAAACTTTTAAAAATTACATTAAGGCACCTAAATTTTCTTAAAAAATCACTAAGGTACCTAATTTATTTTAAAAATTAACTAAGGCCCTAAGTATTTTAAAAATTGCAATTTTACCCCTAATCTTTTAAAAAAAATCACTAAGACACCTAAATTATATAAAAAATCCACTAAGGCCCTTAATATTTTAAAAATAACAATTTTAATCCTAAAATTTTAAAAATTATACTAAGACACCTAAATTTTCTTAAAAATTTACCAAGACACCTAAATTATTTAAAAATTTACAAAGGCCCTAATTATTTTAAAAATTATAATTTAACCCCTAAAATATAAAAATTACAGTAAGACACCTAATTTTTATAAAAAATTCACTAAGGCACCTAAATTATTTTAAAAATTCACAAAGGACCTAAAACTATTAAAATTTGCAATTTAACCCTGAAATTATCTTAAACCTATAAATTAGCGCTACATTTATTTTCCCAAACCAATTTCAACTACAAGTTGTACCCAAAAATAAATTTATTCCCAATTCTATAAAAAAAAATTAACAAATCCAAACTAAAATACATTCTTCTAGAGACGTTTTTATTACATTAAATACCTAATAAATTAACTAAATATAACTATATATTCAGAGCAAATATTGGGCTAAAAATAAAAGTGGGAAATTTTTAATTATTTCTAGAAATGGAAAAAAATTATAAAAAATAAAAAGGTTGGATTACATACCTTATTTGCCGAGATTGTAGGTTGTTATCAAGTTACTGCATCACCCCAAAATAAGAACAAATGAAAAAACCCAAATTAGTTCTAAATAAAACAGTTGAAAAATTGAATGATTTTGATGTTATTTACCTTGATTGATGATGTTGGAAGCTTGGGGAGTGATAACCTTGATTCGCCGGAGCTTGGAGGTGTTGGAATTGCTGGATTGAAGTGGAGAAGAAAGGAGAATTTTGGGGTGTTGATGATGAATGAGCAAGAATAGTGTTCTAGGCTGGTTTTTATTTAATTCGTGATGATCTTTAGCAAGGACATGATCCTCGCTAAAGGGGTAAGTCGTCACTAAAGATCAAAAAATTGGGAAGGCGCGAAGTTTGACCGCCTTCTGCGTGCCCAATTTTTTTGTGCCTAGTCATTAGCGAGGACGAAGTCCTCGCAAAAGACTACAAGTCTTTAGCGAGGAGTTCATCGTGAAGAACTCCTTGCTAAAGATCAATATGTTTTAGCGAGGACCATGTCCTCGCTAAAAACCTTTTTTTAATTTAATAACTATTTTGCTTATATATACATAACTAATTTTTCAATTTTTTTATTCTAAAATTAATTCATAATCATTATCCTAACCTAGTATATACCATAACACAATTACACATCATAATAAAAAATAATGAAAAGATTAACTGTTTAAGGGTTTAGACATATAAAAGGAAGAGACTTTATCATAACACAATAAAAAATCATGGGATCAAATAATTCAAACTTAGAAAAATTATGAAATACATGACAAGATACATAATAAAAAAGAAATACACAACTACTCAGTCTCGTCCCTATCATAAACTATTATGGGTTCATCGTCACTATCAACATATATAGTTTCATCATCAGTCTCGTACTCTCCTATGGTGTCATCATAATCTTCATCATCAAACGGGATCAGCGGGTTCTGGTACAAGGTTAAAAATCGAAAGATCGGTCTCTATCCCTTGTCCAGTAGCCAATTCAAACACTGGCTATTCCGAATCCAAGTTTGTATCAGCCAACAGAATATCGATCGGATCTGGACCAGTGGAAATCGATTCTGCATCAAATAGCTCAGAACTCCACCCGTGACGGTCGTTCACTTCCCAAACTACTTTCCACCCCTTTTCCATCTTCCTTGCGTTAAGTTGATAAACGTAAAAGACATTTTTTGCTTGAGTAGCTAAGATCTAGGGTTCTTCAGTCCACCAAAAAGAACTTGTGTTGATAATTGTTGCTCAGTGTTCTGTTTTTCGTAGTTTCTTTTTTTCATCTGTGTTATACCACTTACACTTAAACAACACAACTGAACAACCACCACTGAATTCAACCTCGACAGTGCTGACCAACTCACCATAAAAAGGATCTTCACCCCTTACCTTTTTTGTATTACATATGAGAGCCACAAATGTTTCCAAAAACATACATAACTTTAGTTTTTTGTTTTTTATGGGCCTTGTATATCCATTGACACAACACTCTCTATAAATAAAAACCCTATAGCTAGTGACTTCTCATAAAAAATCGTTTGAATATAAGTTTAAGGTTTGTACTAAAATTCTCTCTCAAATGTTCTCTCAAAGGACGCAAATAATGTATTCTGCCGAAGCTAAGAAGATCACGTTGAGGAGCTCGGATGGTGAGAGCTTTAATATTGAGGAAGCGGTGGCCATGGAGTCACAAACTATCAAGCACATGATCGAAGATGGTTACGCTGATACAATCATCCCGTTGCCTAACGTGTCAAGCAAGACACTACCAAAGGTGATTGAATACTGTAAGCTTCATGTTGAGGTTGGAGACAAGACTGCTGATGAAGATATTAAGTCCTTTGACAAAGAGTTTGTCAAGGTTGACCAGACCACCCTATTTGATCTTATTTTAGCTGCAAACTTTCTGAATATCAAGAATCTTCTTGATTTGACGTGTCAGACGGTGGCACAATGTAACTATTTTCTTTAATCTCATCTGACGCTATCCATGAATCCTCCCATGTATTTATGAATGACACATCCTTTAACTAGTATATATCGTAAGCTTCGTGGTGAAGATGATGGTACATGAGTTGATATTCCGGGTAATTGTTATCTTCATTATGAAGTTGTTTGGCCGTTAAATCAATATTCCGAAACTATTTTGTTAAGAAAATTTGTCTTGAGAGACTGATTTCTTTGGGATTTCCTCTTTTCTTGTCAAATATATTGTACATATTTTATTTCCAAGTGTTCCACATAGTGCAGAAATTAATAATGGTTTTTTTATCACATTCCTTTTTAGTGTATTCTTGGAAGATTTTAATGACCCATTCACTTATTTTAATATATTGATTATGGTCAATTTTGATATGAGTTGCGGAAGCTATCCAGACGGGGATACTAAACAGACAAAAAGAAGGTGTCTGATTGATTCATGAACCCACCATCACGTATCTTGTTCATCGCGCACTTCCTTAAAAGAGGTTCTTATTAGTCGGGATAGCTCATTTGCAGCATTTCCATCCGAATATTCTTATTTTTTACGGGATATTAGACTACCAAATAATATTCTCGATTTATGGATTATTTGAGTCTGCGTTTCTGGAAGATTGACTTTTCATTTGTTGTTCAACTTGAACTAAATCATGATATCATGACTCAAACGAGTAGATACTGTTCTTTGTGTGTGGCCAAATAAATTTGACTTCTTATTCCATTTGTAATAATGACATTCTAAGAATCTCATTACAGACCGACACTGGTAAAAGTTGATGAATTAACCCTGAATCCCCGTTTGAGAGATAATCATTGAAAAATTACGCAACCAAGGTAAGGTTATTATTTTCTGGTTTTTTCAGAAAAACCCTTTACTTGTCCATGAGTGCTCCCATATATGAGTACTAAGACCATTAGCAATCTGAGATATGCATTCCTTTTTCAAAAGATGAAAACCGTGATAATAACATTTTCAACTCCATTATCTCGTATTCGTATGTTTTGAATCCCAACTCGAATAGTTTAGGAAATATAATCCTTTGAGAACTTTAGCCAGTAATGAATCCAGATTTGAGAGAATTCTCCATGTTTTATTTTCCAAAAGTACTATATTAACTTTTTGAAAGTGTTGAAAGTCGATTCTTCGATATATTTTGAAGCAACTAGTTTGCCCAATACTATCCAATGCATATGCTGGGCATCCTACCGGAAATTTGCGACCTGACTTTCTAGCTTCTTACATAAAGTCTTCGAGAACTCAAAAATTGACATCACATAGTTTGGGATAGATTGAAGCATTGCCTTAATGAACACTTCTTTCCCTCCTTCAAATAACAAAAAGAAATCGAGCAAGGTGTTTTTTCTAGAAAAGGGTTTTTGATATAGTTTATATTTTGTCTTGGATATTGTAAGATTAAGTGAATACCCAAAATATTTCCTAGGTGAGTCGGTTTTCTTGTTATTAAGGGAACTTTGATTTATGAAATCAGGCGTACCTATACCGGAATAAATTGATGACTTTACAAAATTATTTCACTACCCAAATGCATCACAATAAGATTGGATCACATTTTTAATGGCGCGAATCTCCTCTTTGTTCAGCGAAATAAAGATGAAGGATTATAAAAGATGAGTGAGTTGGGGGCATTCCCTAGCCAAATAAATGCCTTTATTATTTCCTTCTCTACATTGATGATTCAGGAGACCAATGAGGCTTTCAATCATATATGAGGGAAAAGAGAAACGGGGAAATGATCTCTTTGTCCAACACCTTGTTGGAGATGGTTTTCTTCAGCTGTTTGCCATTAAATTTGATTTGAAAGGATGCTAATGATTTACAATTATTAATCCATTCAGTCTATTTCTTTCAAAACCCAATTTTGAAAGGATTGGAATAAGAAATCCCTAGATGAGAATATTTTTTGATTTCCTGCACAGTAAGAATATTTTCTTGGATACATCTTTGTTTAATAAATGTCGGTTAGGTCAGAGAGATGATATCATCCATAAATGGTTGAAGCCTTAAAGTGGAAATCTTTTCGATAATTTGTATCAAAATTGACTCATGAAATCGGGTGATAATTTTGTATCATCCATAAGTTTCTTTAGCCGATATAGTAAGGGTCGATTTCCAGTTACAAGAAAGTTAGTTCCTTTCACAGTTTAAGATATTCGGAACCACTATGATTTTAATAAATTGGTTGGATCATGCAAATATAGAGAAGTGGTGAAGAACATCAACAATTTTGAACGAGACCTACTATATGAACATGTGTTGAGTCGTGAATTAGTGCAAGCACAACGGGGAAGTTGAAGGGACCTTGGCTTTACAAGCAGCTTCACCCTGATGCAAACATAATGCACAACTTCATCACACCAAATGTTTGGGGAAACACTTTTACCTCAGAAGTAAGTAAGAATTTGCTCTCTTTTTTAATAGTGCTTTACGAGAAGAGGAAGTAGATATAGCACAAGTAATATTTGATGAGGCTATGAGAATAGAGATCAAACCAACGAAGGTGTTCAACCTTAAATGCCCAGCAATGATTACTAGCCTACTAAGGGAAGCGAAGGTGAAACTTGGTGAGAAAGAAACATTCATGTACAACATAAGCACCAACATCAATAATGAATGGATTAAGACAATTTTGAGAGGAGTAGTTGCAAAGATGCCTCCAAAGGTAGAGACTTCCCGTGAGAATAAGTCATGTTTGAAAGAAGAGGATTTTGCATGACGAGAAAGGGTAGATGAGCGATTAAATCAAGTAGAAGCAGCTCAAACTTTCTTAACTGAGGATGTGGAACAAATCAAAGCAAACTAAGTGCACATCATGACACTCCTGGAGCAAATTAGACGCAATATCGGGAAAGATCCACCGCCTCCTAATTTGGGTATCGATCATGTGAAACAATAGCCTCGAGAGTATGTTTTATTTATTCTTTACCACATCTTTATTTGCAATATATGTGTTAGTTTTTATTTGTTACCGAGTTTGTTTCGAGCCATGGGGACACAACTCATTTTTGAGTTGGGGGTGTGGGGATTTGTTGTCCCTTATCTCCATTTTTTTTGGTGATTTATTGCTTTTTAGGTAGAAATAAAAAATTTGGTAGATGAAATTCGATGTAAATTGAGTTTAATGACCTAAAAGCATAAATTTAGTGAGTTAATGATAGTAAGTAATTTGTTTATGAATTAGTTGTTTCATATCTTTGAAGTATGAACATGTTACACACCTTAATAGTAAGAAAATGATTATTGAGCAATGCAGTAGAAGCAAGTTTGATCTTAGGGAGCCTTGAGGGGTGTGTAGGCCGTGAGATCTGAGCTAGTTGATAAATTCATTTCATGAACGTGCTAGAGGTGAGAAAGTAACAAAATTGCATAGTTTAGATAAGATTAAGGCGGTTCTTTAATAAGCCTTTGTTTCCTTTAAGCTCTTTGTCCAAATTTAATATTTTTATATCATTCTCAACCCCTTCTAGCTTTTATAAAGCCTTTTGTTAGCCACATTACAAGCCATACCCTTTATATTTCAGGACTTTTCCATATGACCCGCACTCGAATCGCGATACTTAGAAAATTGATTTAGAGCTTGAGCTTGGGGTGGTGGGTTTGAATTATGGGAAACATTATTGGGTTTGGTATTTTTGAGCTTATGTATTGTGCTCTTGATGATGATTCACTTGTTATTGTGACCCTTTGCCAGGGTAAAAGAAAAAATAAATAATAAAAAGGAAAAAAGAAAATAAATATGATGAGAAAAGAAGTAGCATGAAATCTCACATAAGAAAAGGGTCATAGCTAACTTACAAAAGAAAAATGATATGAAAAAGATTATAAGAATTGGACCGGCAAAGTATAATTTTATGTGATCATCTTAATGTTTTATATTGGATTATTGTGGATGCCAATTAAGTGCATCAAATATTAGGTTGAATGAGAACATTTATGAGAGTAACTCAAGCTCTAAGACAATTAGTTGATGGTTAGTGAGGAGAGAGCCAAAATCTCACTCTACATTATCCAAATATACGATCATACCGTCCCTAAGCCTAACATTACTACCTTAAAGATCTTATGATTCTTTACTATATGATCTAGGAGAAATGGAACTAATAGAGAGTAGTTATATGGATCCTTGGAGACTTTGTTAGGATCGATGAACACTCTATAGCCTCCATATCGAACTAAGCGAAATAAATATCCTTCGTGCATTGCAAAGCTAATTTAATCTTGAAATTAACCGTGTTGATTGTTTGTATGATAAGTGTATATGGATGATTTAGTTTGTAAATATTATGACACAGAACTTGCTAAGTAGTTTCTTTGAGATAATCACTCACATTCTTTTATCGTCGTCCCATGTGCTTAATTGACTTAATTATATATTTTAGAGACTTCCCTATGTTCTTATTTCTTATTGTGTCGAAACCACGCAACTTTGAGTTGGGGTTCTAGATGTATCCATATTTGTGATGAATTAATCTATTCATAAGACATCATTTTTAGGTGTATTATATTTTTAGTTGAGGATTTTTTCCCTATTAATTGTCAGTTTCTCAATTCTTGTGGTATTGATCCTGACAGGCTTTCCTAACTAGATAGTCAATAGGGTTTAGATTCACATCACCAATCTTTACGCAAGGTCCCCTTACCCAAGTCCCTTGGTAGTGTTGAGGTTGCCTTCTACGCTACCTTGGCGGGAGTTAGAAGAATTATAGAATTCCGGCTACTTATATATGCTCAATTCACCTTTAAAATTCAAATAGTGATTTAGGAATATAGGTGCATACTAGCAGACCTAAGATATATTTATCATCTCCATTCTCTTAGCTTTAATTATTTTCATTCTTAGTTTAATTCTTATTTTCATTTTTTATCTGAAAACTAAATAAATATTTCCTTTTAATTTATCTTTTAGTTTAAACAGTTAATCTTCTTGGTGTCGCCTAAGGTGTGATAAAATAATGTAATAAATAAGTGCAAATATACACCCTAAGCTGAGGACGATTCTGCAAGTATACAGATCATATGCAAGTTTTAATGAATAAGTAGAATTCGTCCCTCAGAGACTACGAAGGTTAAGAAGAACTTATGCAAATATTCAAGTGCAAAAATGAGAGCTAGAGATAATAATACGCAAGTAGAAAGAAAGAAAGATATATTTTTATTTGGTTTTTGATAAAAGAAAATTAAACTAATAAATTAAAAGACAGAAAATAAATAAAAGAAAGGAAAAGAAGATAGTATGAAAGTTTAGCTTGAGTAATTAGCAAGTAATCTCCACTAGTTTTGCCGTTCTAAACATGTAAGGTATGAATCATGTAGTATTTCAATAGTTTGGTTTCAATTGCGCTAGGTAGTTTCAAATAGGGGTTACCTGTGTCAATAAGAACCTAAACAAACTGTTCCTGCAATTGATAAAATAGCAATACACTAAACCATTGACTATCTAGTTAGGCTGGGTTGTCAGATCAAACCTTATTCTAGACGTTATGTGCTAATTCCATAGTCAAATATACCGGTTATCTAACTACTATGATGGTAATACTATACGTTGTACACCGCAAAGAACACAGAATATAAATCCAACACATAAACACATAAATCAAAACATAAATTCAATCAAATTAGATAGATGTCAACCAAAACTAGGGTTCATACATATATGCTAAAACTCAAGCTAAATAAAATTAATTCATACTAAGAAAAGAAAAGAAAAGAAAAGAAAAGAATTACAGAAATAAAGGTTGAAGGAGACATAATTGATGCACAGCTCCTTCCACACTTCTCTTCTTGTGTCATAGCTTCTTCCTGACCTTAAGGTTTGGTCAAGGATGATTTTCTAATGTTAAGAGGCTGTATTTATAGGGTATAGGTTGAACTAATTCGTTTTCTTGAAGGAAAAGGTAAATATTGGATTCCTAGCCCAACTCAAATTCGTAGCCCAAAACATGGAATCAGCCCCGTTTTTGTTTTGGTCCTAGAAGTTTCAATACTCATCCGTTTGACGCATATGAGTAGTCGAAATTCATCGTCTCGGAAAGATCTTCAACTTTGTTCTTGACCGTTTCTCCAGATTTCTCACCGATTTTGAGATATAAGCTGATTTGTGGTCGTAGGTGCTGGAATTCAGATTTAAGGCAACTTTTCTTTTTCCATATTTTTAGCTTTTACTTCCTTATCTTCAATTTCCATGTTTATCCTCTTTCCTTTAGCTCTTAGACTTTGACTTGGACTCTAATTAATTACCATATATCTTTAAAGCTTCACACTAAATAAATAATTAAACCCAATATGATCTAAAAATAATAAATAATCAATTCAAGACCCAAAATAAGAAAGTGTACTAAATCATGCGAAAATTGACAAATTTGATTTACAGCAAAAGAATTATCAGAACGAGAGATGGTGAGATATTGAAGAGCACTAGTTAAACTCCTGAAGAACAAGAAGGGATCTTCAAACAATTCAAGAGCAAACACTGTTTTAAAGTGTCCAAAATACACTACTTAGATTTCGATAACGTCACTGTCACGGGCTCACTATACATGATCCTTAGGATCCCACAAGGTCAGTATAAATATCAAAAGATAAACATATCACTATTACTTTTAAACATTATTTGCATTTCTCAAAATCAACATTAAATTTCTAGTATCAGAGCCTAGGTTGTATTTTATAGGTGGAAATTAAGTATTTGATGATCTGAATGTTTGGTTTTAGTATGGAGGTGAAACTTGAAGTTCTATACTGTCAATATACCTATTAAATTTTATTAGAGTACTTAACAAAAGTGTGGTAAGATTGTGAGTTTAAAATTTAATTACCTGATTAATATATTATGTTAGTTTAATCGTTGCTTAGGCAAGGTTATGTTAGTTTAATCGTTGCTTAGGCAAGGTTATAAAAATATTGTTTTCATGTTAAATTGTAGTTGTACGCTCTTATACTTTTTTTTTTTGCATACATAAGAGGCTAAAGGCCGAAGTTGAATTAACAACTAATCCCTCATAGAGGGTCTAACACTAATCTAGGAATTATGTATCCACTCCTATCACTAGTGATGTTGGTCCAAAGATAGTCCGGAGGGTCCATCAACAGTTGTGGCTCCCCGTTCAGCAATGCTCCTCTCTTTGCTAATAGATCCGCGCAAGTGTTTGCTTCCCTGTAGATACAATCCACCTCAAAACCCAGATTATCACCTAACATACGTCTACAATCACGCCCAACATGACAATTCCAACTCGTAGAACTACCACCGCCCTTCACTAGCGCGTGAAGTTCTCTAGAATCAGTTTCGACATGCAGTTTTTTTATTCCACGACTAATTGCACCTATTTATAATTGTATGATTATATTTTTGTAATTATAGGTCTGTATTTAGATATTGTGTATTTGTAAATCATGAAAGCTAATATAAAGTCCTATCATATTACTTGTATCTTATTGATGGATGAAGTTAAATTTTTCTAGCATTTAAAATGTATGTCGGTATATTTCAGACTTATCAAAAAGAAAATGATTCACTACATAGTCTTAACTCACATATGTCAGCTATAATACCCTTGTATATATTGCATAATGAAAAAAAAAAGATATTACTTTTCTTTAATGGTGAATTTGGCATATTATATAGTACATGCAAACATCTTAATATAATTTCAAACTTGGTTTTAAATATGCATATGTTATGAGGAATATATTTGTAACTAACACTTTCTCTATGTATGTTTATATTTTTTTAATCTGTAAATCTTGATCCACAAACATGACACTGTCATAAGTATAGCTTATTGCTTGGAAAGACGTTTGCCTTTCCTGAGCAAAGGTGCCCTTGGCATTAGTGAAGAAGGTTCCTCTTTGGACACAGTGGGGGTAAATCGTGTCTATATGAAAGACAAATCCATTTGGAAATCGCAAGTGCAAAAGTGTGATTCTTGTTTCTTATAGCAAATTAAACAATTGAACGTACTTCAAAATTTGCACAATGATACACGTTAAGTAAATAGGGACAGCTTATGATTTCTTTTGTCCCAAGGCCATGGGCTAGTGTTATTTGGAGCCCCCTTTTCATACCAAAACATTTGTTTATCATTTTGTTGGGTATCAAGGGTAGTTTAAACACAAAAGACTGACTGATTTGCATGAAAGTTGATCCGGTTTGTGTGTTATACATTGAGCAAATTGAAACTGCAGAGACTCGTCCCATAAAAACGGACTGTATATGGACTAAAACAGAGTTAAAATTTAAGAAATGATACAACTGTAGAGAAAAGGTAACAAGTAACTTATATTTGAAAGAAAAAGGAAAACTAATAAATTGATCAATACAACTGAAATCAGGATTAAAGAGAATAAACATGAATTATGTAAAAATATTGTTCTCGTGCAGTTCTAACTGAAGCGTTAAAATTTCAACCCAAAGGTAGTTGTAAAGTGCAGCGCAGAGTATCATATTTTAATAAATTTATAAGCAGTTTCCAATATTTTAATTGATAATACCTAGTTAACCAACATAAATTATTGAGAAATAGTTACAGAATTCCATTTTGTAACTATATACATCAACTATTCCCTAAAAAGGGTAAAAACAAGTCATTCACGAAATTGTACAATTAGCATAGTATAATTTCCTATTGTTTTAAAAAACCTGTGGTGTAACCTGAATTGATGATTTAATAGCATTATCATATCTCAGCTCCTTAGACAGTGTTTCATTCTCAATATCTTCTGCATCTTCTTCTGACCAATAAAATTCATCGTACCAATTAAGTTCATCATCACTTTCAGACACCAAATGTATATCTTCACCTTCCTCGGATTCTTCAACCAAACCTTCCACAAATGGATGCATCAATAACATCTCAGCCGTCAATCTAAACATCGGATTCTTTACAAAACAACCCTTTAAAAAACTTTTCGCATCATTGGACAAATCACTTGGAATTGTAGGTAACTCACAATTTTCCCCGATAATTTTAAGAATATCTTCATTATTCATCTCCTCTTCCCCTCCCCATGGACGCTTTCCAGAGAGCATCTCGAGCACAATACAACCAAGAGCCCAAATATCAGAAGGAGCCTCTTGAACACCTTCTATAACAGCCTCAGGTGATAAATACATAGGAGTACCACACCAGAATGGTTCTAATTTCCTCTTCTTCTTATTCTGCTTTCCTTTCTTTGCCAATCCGAAATCCCCAATTTTTGCTCTAAATTCGATACTCCCCTTCCCAGAATTACTCAAAAGTAAAATATTCTCTGGCTTTAAATCACAATGAACATAACCAATCTCATGAATATGATTCAAACCTTTTAAGATAGACTTAGTATAGACCTTAACCTCGTATTCGGATAATCCAATCCCAGTACCACCATTATTACGATTGTTGTTGATTCGATCAGTTAGGTTTCCACCACAACCATATTCCAATAACAAATTATAAACCATTACTCCATCATCACCTATAGTTGTTTCTTCACCAAAGCATTGAATTACACTTGAACAATCTTTAACATTGTTTAATACCTCTTTTTCCTTTTGAATTGAGCCAGAATTTGAAACCTCAGCTGATTTAACCGCTATAATTGGTGGTAAGTAGCTATATTTTGACCTTGGATTCTTCAAAGTTGCTAAATAAACACACCCAGAGCTTCCTTTCCCTAGCATTGCACCTCTAATCCAAGCAACGCCATCTCCATATTTGTTCACTACCTTTTTCTCCATAACTGTTCTATTTCAGTGGTTTTGGTAATTAGGTTTAGTTTGTTGGAATAAATATATAATGAATTCAATTTGAATAATCAACTTAAACCTAACAAATATTTATGATATTTAACATGTTGAAGTATCAGCTTAAGTTTTTTTTTTTCTTTTTTTTTTTGGAAGAAAAATGAAAAGAGGCTTTTCTTTGACGGGAGAAAGGGTATATAGTAGTAATGAGTATTATCGATATATTTTTAACTGGAATAACGATCATGCGTCTTTTTAACATAAGGTGGTTTTCTTAACAAGGTACAGCGTGCATCTTTTTTTTTTTGGACGGAAGGTGTTCAGCGTGCATCTTATAAACTTATATCTTGACAATCTACGGTTCATTATTAGAATATGAAGTCTTGATTAGAAGAAAAATAAATTTAGATTTTGATCCGAGGTTTTCGGAGATTTGTAGTATAATTTATGAAGGGTTTATTAAAATTAAGGAACATTTAATATAATGACACCTCTTACGAAAAATTTCAAAACACGAGGTCTTGATCGTCTTTGAAGTATTTTTAATCGGTCCAATATATTTTTAAGTGTACCATATATTCAGCTCGTCCCTATACAAGCTGTTTATGACCCTTTGATACCATCTCATACTCTAACATATTTTACACACAAAGTAAAGGATTTGGGAAGTGATTCATGGAAATCAGACTTATAATTTACTGGGCAATGTTTTTCGGCGGTGATGAACAATTCGGCTTAGTTCTTTGTAAATAAGGCTTTGGTTTTGACTTTATTCATAATTATAAGAAGCGCGTAAGTTCCCAATGCATGTATAAGATTGAGAAGGGGTGCAAATGGTATGTTTACATTTTTCCTGAGCAAGCAAACAACTTTTAGTATATAATGACTTTTAGGAGTACGCATACATGTGGTCGGTTTACAAGAAGACGTCGAATGAAAGGTTGGACTCTAGCATCTTAGCTCTAGTTATCGTAGATGAGGTTCATGCCAAACCGTCTGTTAGTCCAAGAGAAATGCAGTCTCTTATAAAGTAGAGTTACAGGTTATAAGTTTCATATAATAACATCTTAAGGTACGATCAACAAGATGAATGACCAATATACGACGATATTAATTCTTCTTTTAATCCTATACAAAGTTACTTGGAGAAACTTAAAGTGCTTGAACCGCATACTGTCTTTTCAGTTGATGTGACCCTGTTACTCGTGTATTCCATAGTCTTTTTCTCTCATTCGGTGGATACATAGCTGGTTTTCGTTCATTTCGTGCAATGATTTTTTTGGATGCCACTATTCAGAAATTCAAATATAAGGGAACATTAGTTGTTGCTATTTCCAAAGGCGGTGACCAAGGTTAGTGGTACTCCTTACAATAATCAGAGTTATCTATACTCAGTTGTTTTGCTTACGATACTTAGTTTTTATTTTTCAATTTAACTGATACTCAGTTTTTATGCATGGTGTGACATGTTTATACCCTGTTGCGTTTGATGTAGTTCCCGATGAAGATACAGAGAGTTGGACTGCATTTCTGAAATTATTGAAGCATTTTGTTAGTGGTCGTCCTCTCATTTCAGATTGCAATGGAGGGTACACCATTCTTCCATGATCGCATGATACATCTTATGAACACTGTTGCACACGCTCCCACTGTTGACACTTTGATTACTATATGGCTACTTGGCTTCTAGAAGGGAAGAAACAACTTCACAATTTCTTGAGTACATTGTCTAAGGAGAACTATGCAAATTCATATTTCACTGGCCGATGTTATGGTTAAATGACTTTAAGTGCAGTTGAATTGTTCAATTACTGGATAGTAGAGCAAAGGTGTCTTCCTATTGCGTAGGTTATTGATGCGCTTGTGTTGGGTTGATGTAGTTGTTTCATGATCATGCGTTAAAGTCGTCAAAATGGACCACACCATTATTCCCTTCCATTTTGATACTTTACAATATCAACATTGAACTTAGTTGTACATGGGTTGTTAAACAATCCACCCCGTCTCTTTTCCATGTTGTTTTAAACTTGGTCATATTTTTAGACATTATTGTTTTGTTTTTTTCCTATTTTTTTAATTACTATTTGTAAAGGTATTTTTGGTTAAGGCGTTTTTTAATAAAGAGTCTTATTTTAGGTACCTTTTTATTAATAGTTTTTAATAGATAATTATTTTATAATTAGCTCTTATATAAATTTGGTTACGTTAATTTTAAGATTAATTTTTAACTAGTTAGAATTAATATATGGGGCATTTATTTTATAAGGCCCAAAGGCCATTCACTTTCTGATTTAAATCCCAACCCCAACCAACCCTATAACTAGTCTAACTAAATAGGGGTAAAATACTAAACTACCCCTACCCCTTATCACACAATGCAAAATGAAAAACCCTCCCCAAAACACCATTAAGACACAAAAACCGCATTCTCTGCATCTCACTCTCACTCTCTCACTCTCTCACTCTCTCTATCTCTCTCTCTGTTTGAAAACCCCCAACCGAACCACCACCTAACCACTACCCAACACCACCACCTACCCACTCCCCATCATCACCATCACCGCCCTCCATCATCACCGTCACCACCTACCTAACCCTCCATCATCACCATCACCACTACTAACCCTCCATCATCACCATCACCGCCCTCCATCCCTCCATCATCACCATCACCGCCCTCCATCATCCGCTGCTGCTGCAGATCCACCACCCCAACCCCCCACCTTCATCAGATCCCCGACCACCATCGACCCCCACCACTCACCACCAAACATCAACCCCACCGTCCCCTCCATTGACGAGATGCAGAAACCCAACCCTACCACTGTCACAACCCCACCCCCACCCACGATTTGCAGAAGACACCACGAACCAAAACTGTTGAAGACCTCCGCTGCTCAACCATCACGAGAAAGCCGCTGCTCAACCATCACGAACGAGATCTAGAAGCTGCTATTCACCACCACCATCCTCTCTCTGCGTGAAGAAGACGAAGCTCCATGAATCTGTGCTCCGTTTCTCTGGCGAAGCAAGAAGAAGCCACTATATCCACCAACAAGGCATCGCTGGAGAAGACCAACCTTGATGGGCCAAACCCAATAAGGGTTGTTCATGTTGGGGCCAGGCCCCCATAAGGGTTGTTCATGTTGGGGCCAGCCACCGATTCAGTACCGCCCTGTTCTTCACACTCCACCGCCACCACGACGAAGACGAAGCCCCCTCCCCCTCCATCTCTGCTGTAGTTTTCGTCGTCGACAGTTCATGTATTTGATTTTTTTTGTAATTCGTACTGGGTTGGTTAATGGGCCAGAATCCTGTAGTTGTAATTCATATTGGGTCCAGCCCCATGTAGGTGGGTTGTATGTAGTGGGGCTGGCCATGTAGTTAGTATGGTTGTTTATTATTGTTGTTTAATATAGGTACAACCCATAAAAAATTGGCTGAAAAAAGATTGGACTATAAATTTATGTTTGTGTTTTTTTGTTCTATATAGGTATAGCCCACATGAGTTACAAAATGATTTTTTGTTCTTAATAGATACAGACCCATTAGAGTTTTGGTCTATATTGGGCCAGCCCATATAATCATTGCAATTTGACAAAAAAAATAACATAATAATTAAGAAAACTAAAAAATGTTTTGGGCCCGTACCTATCATGGGTTAATTGAGATCACGATAGGGTTGGGTCCGTACCCAATAAGAGCAGGGGTAAAGAGGTAAAAATACCAAACCAGATATTTGAAGTTGGGACTTAAAAGTTAATTTTTTTTGTTACATAAGAGGCCTAAAAATACCAGGAAGAAAACTTCCTATTTATTGCCTATCTAGAATAATTCTCGGTACGACCCAACCACACCGGTCTTTCGTATGTAAATTCCATAGCCCAGACGGGGGGTCTCTTAAAAGTGAAGGACCTTCATCCTTATTTGCTCCTACTTTTGCTAGCCAATCAGCGCAGCTATTAGCTTCCCGATAGCACCATATGAGCTCAAAATGCACTTTAGATGAAAATATATCACGAGAAGCACTAATTACATCACCTGGAAACCCCATTGAGTTCGCACCGTCCTTCACTAGCGCGTGCAACTCACACAAGTCGGTTTCGAAGGTAAGGGATGAGTATCCTCTACAAACTGCCATATTAAGCCCAAAATGTAAGGCTAAAACTTCCGCTTCAAAAGGAGAGCGCGCCTCACACTTTCCCGTAAAGCCTTTTAAGTACTCCCCTTTCTCATTACGGAAGAGACCACCTACTCCATGCGTTAAATTTTTAGCAACTAGGACTTAAATTAAAAAATTCCCAAGTTTTGAGACTTAATTTATAATTTCCTCTTAATATATTGGTCAAAATTTTGGTTATTTACTGTCGGTTTGAATTAAGTCACTCCAAGTTCAAAATGGTTTTTGTATGTAATAAAAAAAAAGACTGAAACCAGATGGGATTAGCTTACTGGCCAGGGCCTTGGTCTACCAATCTAGTGGTGCAGGTTCGAACCGAGTCAATGACTCCGAGTCCAAAGTGGCTCTCCTATGTAACCAAAAAAAAAAAAAAAAAAGACTAACTAATATTTTTTTCCATTAATTTGTTTATTCTTTGATAAAATAAAATATAATAAAATATCTGTCACGTTAAATCTGATAATTGGACAGCAAGCCAAAACACTCTTATTAATGATGGCACCAACTTACAAAATAATAATTCTCCAAATATTTCAAAGAAATTAATAAGGAAACTATTTTGTTTTCCGGATATTTCGAAAAGATCTAAACCGACTAGAGAGTTTTTATATATATGATCTCTCATCAATATTATTACATACTATAACAGCCTTATTACCTCATCGATTCTCAAAATAAACATATTATCATTTAAGAATTAAAGATGGTGATGCTAAAAAGAAAGCGTGAAGAATTTGAGCATCAAGAACTCTTGTATGGTGGCCATGGAGGTAAATGGTTGAGAGGTCCATTAATAAGTACAGGAAGTTCAAGCGCTACATTCTTGGCTACTCTGAAGAAACCAAAAACCCGAGGCTGGCCACAGGGTCCTTTTCCGATACAAATGGCTGTCAAATCTTCCAAGAATTGGCAAGAACATTGTGAGGAGAGAAAATTTTTCAACACTTTTAAAAGGTGTTCTTATATCTGTGGGTACTTTGGAAAAGAGATCACTTATGTGGATGAGAAGCATAGAACAAATCCTGTATACAATCTATTGTTGGAATATGCTTCTGGTGGAAACCTTTATGATCTGATCAAGAAATCAGGGCCTGGAGGATTGTCTGAAGCTGATATTAGACACTATACGAGGTGTATTGTTAAAGGAATATTTCATGTTCATCAACATGGTTATGTTCTTAACGGTTTAAAATCTGAGAGCATTCTACTTTATCCTAACAAATCAGGCGATGGTAATATATTTATGGCTAAAATCGGAGACTTTGGGTTAGCTGAAAAGGTTCTGGACATTAACAGAAGCAAGAATCCACAAGGGGTTTGTGGTGTACTAGAATTTGCCTCGGATATTTGGGATCTTGGTTATGTTCTTCTTGAGATGCTAATGGGGAATTCTCTATCAGAGGAAAATCAAGATTCAAAGATGAGTAAAGGGTGGATAATTCTGAAAGTTCTGAAGAATTTATCTGAAGATGCAAAAGACTTTCTGAAAAGGTGTTTAAAGAAAAAACCGAAGAGAAGATCAACGGCTGAGATGTTACTAAAGCACCCTTTCCTTTCGGAGTCTGAGAATGATCATAATAGGCGTGTGAAGCCCACCTTCCTAAAGAGCTTGGATTATATACCTCTTGAGGAAGAAGTCTCTGAGGAGGAGGTTTTATCCAAATTCTCATATTCGGTGGAAGATTGGGACTTCATATCACTGGAAGTTACAGGTTCTCGAGGCATATCAGAAACAATGCTCGACTTATCTTCACAGAATATTGAGGTTGAGGACCAATCGTGTTGTTACCCCTGTGTGGAGAGATTGCTTGAAGAAGAAGCCTCTGAGGAGATTTCGGGTCCCACATCTTTAGTGGAAGATTGCAACTTTATACCTTTTGGTTCCCGAGAGAGAATGCTTAGGACTAAAGATGTCACTAAGGCTACGTGCTTAGTCGATTGTTGGAACTTCATACCTCTACAAGTTCAAAGTATCTAAATATTTTGTAATTTTACATTGTTTTCTTTAGGCAAAAATTTTACATGGTAGAAGAAGCCAAAAGGCCTTAGAATGATTGATTTATCTAACTATTTTGCTCTCACCTTTTTACGTTTTCATTATGTATCGTATGAGATTACGCGTATTTAATACAGAACATGATTCATTTTGAAATGCTTGGTTTTTAGTAAATAGTCCTACTACCTGCAAATAATCATACCATAGAAACTGACTGAAAATGATAAATGCAGGCAATATTTGGTCTAGGAAACTTTGGGGGAAAGGACGAATATAAGGTCTCAACCACAAAAAAGAACCCTTGAAATTTGCAAACAAATTCCAAGTTAATTAAAAGCAACAAACAAAATTGAAAAAGAATCAATCCTATAAATAAATCTATTTTGTAATTATTCCTAAACACACATATATACCTCACCAATATTGAGCTAAAATTGTACAATTAGAGCATACTTTTTCCAACTGTTATAAGTACACCTGTGGTGGAACCTGAATTAATGAATTTATAGCATTATCATATTGCTTTTACTCTCAGCTCATAATACTCTACATCTTCTTCTAAACAATAAGAAAACGAATCCACATCAGTTTCAGAAACCTAAAGTATATCTTCAACCTCCTCGGATGCTCCCAGAGAGCATTTCGAGTCTTGGAGTATAGTAAGCAAATTAGAACAATTAGAGTTAAATAAAGTGGTCGATAGTGCAGGGACCAAATTGTAAATACAAAGTTAGTTTGTTAGATAGTTAGTTAGCCCAAGTAGTCAAGAGAATCTTTAATTCAACAATGTATATATATACAGCTTGTACATTACATATTACAGCTAATAATACACTCTTTCTTTTCGTTTCTTCTTATCTTCATCTCTCTTTTATCTCTGCAACTATTTTGCTCTTCAAGCTTTCTTCCATGGCTGCTGAAAACTTTTTCTTCAATTTAACATGGTATCAGATGTAAAACTTCCGCAATTCTTATTCAAATCTTTATCATAGCTATGGCACATTCAACCTCAATCACTGAAGACTTTTCTAGCCCTTACTATCTCCATCCAAGCGAAAACACTGGAGCTTCACGCGTTTCTGAAGCGCTTACAGGCGATAAATATTTAGCTTGGTCTCGAGCTATTGAAATCTCGTTAGCTGTCAAAAATAAACTAGGCTTTATCAATGGTGATATTGTTCAACCATCACTTACAGACCTCAACCTCTTCACTGCGTGGAACAGAGCCAATAACCTTGTTCTATCATGGCTTCTAAACTCCATCTCGAAAGAAATTCGAGGAAGCTTACTATATGTTAACTCTGCTCATGATCTATATAACGAGATTAAAACTCGATTCTGCAAAAGCAATTGTACGCGTATCTTTCAACTCGAGAAATCTTTGAGTTCAATTGTTCAAATACGAGCTCAATTTCAGAGTATTTTGCTAAGTTCAAAGGTATTTGGGATGAATACTCACACTCTAGACCTATGCCAACTTGTTCTTGTGGTTTCATGAATCAATGCTCTTGTAAGATTTTTGTTCACTTATTGAGCGACAACAAGCAGAGTTTGTCATGAAATTTCTTATTGGATTAAATGATTCTTATTCGGTTGTTCGTAGTCAAATTCTTCTCATGGATCCTATGTCTAATATTAACTCTGTTTTTGCGATGTTGATTCAAGAAGAAACTCAACAATCTATATCACATTCTCTTGACAATTCTGTAGCTCAAGCTTTCTATGTGAAAAATCAATCTCGATCTAATTATTTCTCTGAGAAAAAGAAAGTGTTGTGTACTCATTGTGGTTATACAGGTCATTCCATTGACAAATGCTTTCAACTTCATGGTTATCCTCCTGGTTGGACAGGACCTAAAGGAAAACGATTCAATTCTAATCAAGCCAAAGCACATGATGTTTCTACAGTTGAAGATCACAATCATGATGTTAAAAATCTTCATCCACATGACTTCACACCTGTAGAAATTGAGAAAATCATGGCTCTAGTTCACAATTCTTCTCCTCAATCTGCAGCAGTACATCAAGTATCTACTCAAGAAGGTAACATCATAAACTCCACTTGGATTCTTGATACAGGAGCTACTGATCATCCGATTTACTCCTCTTATCTCTATACTAACAATATAAGAAATGATAACACACCTATCACATTACCTAATGGTTAAATTGTTACTTCTACTCATAAGGGTGATATAAGACCGAATCAATACATTCTATTGAAAGATGTGCTTTGTGTTCCCAATTTTAAGTATAATCTTTTGTCCATATCTAAACTTACTAATACCTCAACCATCTCTGTGTTGTTTTTGCCTTCTCATTGTGTTTTACAGGCTCTCCACACCAAGAGGATGATTGGGATTGCATATGAGAGAAAAGTTCTGTACCATTTCACACCTTCCACACCTTCTAAGTCTTCTTCTTTAGCTGCCTCTTCAACTACCTTTGACTTGTGGCATTCAAGACTTGGTCATCCTTCTAATGCAAAAATTCAAGCTCTAAAAGCTATTGATCCCTCAATCTCTTTCCTTCATTGTAATATTTGTGATACTTGTCATTTTGCAAAACAAAAACGTTTAGTTTTTCCCTTATCTACATCTAATAGATCCTCTTGTTTTAAGCTTATTCATTGTGATATTTGGGGCCCCTTTAGAGAAGTTTCTTATACTGGTCACATATATTTTTTAACCATAGTTGATGATTTTTCTAGATGCACTTGGATTTACTTAATGTCTAACAAGTCTGAAGTGCATCAACACCTTGTTTCTTTTTATAACTTGATCCTAACTCAATTTAACACAAAAATAAGAACTCTCAGATCAGATAATGGTCAAGAATTCTTAGTGCCTTCATTTTACTCTTCTTTTGGCATAATGCATCAACTCAGTTGTGTGGAAACACCACAACAAAATGGCCTTGTTGAAAGAAAACATCAAGACCTTTTATCCACAGCCCGAGCTCTTATGTTTTAATAAAAAATTCCCTTACAATTTTGGTCTGAAGCTATACTTACTTCTGTGCATTTAATAAATAGACTCCCTACTCCTCTCCTTATAAATCTATCTCCTTATCAAGTTCTCTACAATAAACCTCCAAATTTACAACATCTTAGAGTCTTTGGCTCACTTTGTTTTGCATCTACTCTTACAAATAATAGATCTAAGTTTAATCATAGAGCCATTAAGTGTGTTTTCTTGAGATATCCACTTGGTACTAAAGGATACACACTCTTAGACCTATCTACACATAAATCTGTCATCTCAAGGAATGTTATATTTCATGAGCATACATTTCCTTTTGCTCAGCTTTCAACCTCTCCAATGCCTCACTCATTCATGTTTCCTCATTCTTCTACTCCATGTTCAGAAATTCATCACCCTCATCCCATATCCATACCAACTCAACCATCTTCACAACCTGTTGAATCTATACCAAGATCATCTAGACAAAGACAACCTCCTTCCTACCTAAAATACTACATTACCTCACTCTCTCTATGCAACTCTCAGTCACTTCAAGGCAAGGAGGGCTCTAACACTAAAGGTACACTATACTCCATCAATGATTTTTAAATTTTAGTCAGTTATCTCCTGGTTACAAGTATTTTATAGATGCTATAAGTATAATGACTGAGCCTTAAACATTTAAACAAGCTTCTTCTTCATCTGAATGGATGGGTGCTATCCATCGAGAATTAAAGGCTCTTGAAGATAACAATACATGGACTATTGTTCCTCTAACCTCTGGTATGTCCCCTATTGGATGTAAGTGGGTGTTTAAGTTGAAATATAAGGCAGATGGAACACTTGAAAGACATAAAGCCAGGCTTGTTGCTAAAGGCTACAATCAACAAGAAGGCCTTGATTTTTTTTGATACATTTTCTCCTGTTGCAAAGGTAGTTTCAATAAGACTATTAATTGCTCTATCTTCTATCAAAGGTTGGCATTTACATCAATTGGATGTCAATAATGCCTTTCTACATGTTGATTTATATGAAGATGTATATATGTCTGTTCCTCCTGGTTTAACTGTCCCTCCTAACTCCATTTGTAAACTAAATAAGAGTTTATATGGACTCAAACAAGCTTCTAGACAATGGTTTGATAAACTCTCAACTGCCTTTGTTTCTTATGGGTTTAAACATTCTAATAGTGATTATAGTTTGTTCACAAAGTCTACTACCTCCACTTTTATTGCCCTTCTTGTATATGTGGATGATATCATCATTGCAAGTGATTCTATAGAAGAAGTAAATAAGCTCAAACTATATCTACATTCTGAGTTCACCATTAATGATTTAGGACAGTTGAATTTTTTTTTTTGGGGATTGAAGTGGCTAGATCATCAAAAGGTATTTCATTGTGTCAAAGGAAGTTTGCTCTTGATATATTAGAAGAATGTGGTGTCTCAGCTGCCAAACCAGTATCTTTTCCAATGGAATTCACTTTGAAGCTACAAAGCACTGATGATGATCTTCTTGATAATCCAACCTCTTACAGAAGATTAGTTGGGAGATTACTTTACCTAACTATAACTAGACCTGATATAACATTCTCAGTGACTTGTTTAAGCCAATTCTTGTCTAAACCTTCTAATGCTCATTGGAATGCTGCTCAGCGTGTTTTGAGGTACAATAAAATGACACCAGGACAGGGTGTTTTCTATTCTTCAAGCTCAGATATAAAACTAAAAGCCTTTTGCGATAGTGATTGGACAGGATGTCTAGATACAAGAAGAAGTATAACCGGATTTTGTATTTTTTAGGTGATTCATTGATTTCTTGGAAGAGTAAGAAGCAATCAACCATTAGTAAGTCATCTGCTGAAGCTGAATACAGAGCTCTTGCTTCTATCACTTGTGAAATTCAATGGCTTATATATGCCTTGAATGATTACAATTTTGATCATAATTCACCTGCTCTCATCTTCTCGGATAGCAAGTCAGCTATTGCTATGTCAACCAATCCTGTTTAACATGAGAGAACCAAACATATTGACATAGATTGCAAAATTACTCGTGAAAAATTAGCTTCTGGTGTCACTAAATTGTTCTATATTCCCTCAAGGCTTCAACTTGCAGATATATTTACTAAACCTCTTGGTTTGTTACAATTTCATCATATTTTATCCAAGTTGAACATTATCAATATCCATGTTCCACTTGTGGGGGGATCTTGGAGTATAGCAAGCAAATTAGAACAATTAGAGTTAAATAAAGTGGTTGATAGTGCAGGGACCAAATTGTAAGTACAAAGTTAGTTTGTTAGACAGTTAGTTAGCTCAAGTAGTCAAGAGAATCTTTAATTCAACAATGTATATATACACAGCTTGTACATTACACATTACAACTAATAATACACTCTTTCTTTTCTTTTATTCTTATCTTCATCTCTCTTTTATCTCTGCAACTATTTTGCTCTTCAAGCTTTCTTCCATGGCTGCTGAAAACTTTTTCTTCAATTTAACATCGAGCACGATACACCTGAGAGCCCAAATATCACAATGAGCCTCTTGAACACCTTCTGTAACAGCCTCACGTACCGGATAAATACATAATAGAACCACACAAGTACGGTTCTAATTTCCTCTCTTTGTCAAGACGAATGTTTGCTCTAAATTTGATACGCCCCTTCCTAGAATTACTCAAAAGTAAAATATTGTCCAGCTTTAAATCACAATTAACAACCAATCCCATGAATATGATTCAACCCTTTTAAGATAGACTTAGTAAACACCTTAACCTCGTATTAGGATAATTCACCATTATTACGATTGTTGTTGATTTGATCAGTTAGGTTTCCACCACAACCATACTCTAATAATAGATTATACGCCTATAGTTTTCTTCACCGAAGCATTGAATTACACTTGAACAATCTTTAACATTGTTTAATACCTCCATTTCCTTTTAAATTGAACCAGAAATTGAAACCTCGGCTGATTTAACAGCTATAATTGATGGTAAGTACCTATATTTTGATCTTGGATTCTTCAAAGTTGCTAAAAAACACATCCACAACTTCCTTTCCTAGCATTGCAACGCCATTCCATATTTGTTCACTACCTTTTTCTCCATAACATTTCTATTTCAGTGGTTTTGTATACTGAATTCTATTCGAATAATCAGATAAAATTCGAAAAATATTTACGAATATTTAAAATGTTGAAGTAATAAATTAAGAGTTTTTTTTTGGAAAAAAAAAATGAAAATAAGACTTTTTTTTAAGACTTATTTTTTGGGTAAGACTTTTATCCAATATTGGATAGTCCAATATATAAATAAGGATTGTTGGATATAATAACAAGACACATGCATGTCTAGAAATTAGTTTATGAATTCTACAAAAATGGGTCATGAGTCATAATATAAATGACTAATCTTTATATTGGTCTATCCAATATTGGACTGAAGAATTTATCTTATTTTTTTAAGGCTTAGTTTGAAAATAATTATATTAAAGGCCCAACTATCATTATTTGGTCTGGCTCACATATTTTTATACCCTTTTTTAACTTAGTGTGTATGTACCAATAAGGTTTTTTTTACCGAAATACTGCTAAGTTATAAATCTATCTGGGTAGGTACACCCATGCCGTTTATATTTTTTGTTATAAAGACATTTTTTTTATATAATTCCAATATAAATTTCTATTAGCATTAATTTTTTCTATGTCAAAATTCAAAATCCTAAGTCTAGGTGGTTATGTATCCAACTCAAAAAATACAACACCCAAGTAGAACAATTTTCTGGTGGGTATGTGTCCAAATAAAAGTATCCCAAACAGTTGTGCCAAGGTCCAATGGGTACGAATCCATAAAGATCGGTATCCAAGTCAAGAATTAGCGTTGTGTACCTAGAGAGAAAGTGTGAGATCTGGTGGGATTTGGAACCCTAATAGGATTTTTTGGCATGTTATTGTGAATAGATGGGGAGGGTTATTTGGTCTTTTAATGGCTTATGGTTGGGTTCTAAGGAAGTTGCTGATGGGGGCTAGTTTTAGGATTGTACATATGTCTAAGGCCTTTAAAAGATGAGTAATGATATTTGTCACCCTTTTTGTATCACCCTTTTATCACCTACTACGTGTATACCTACATGTACCAATGAATTGATTTTTCTATCCTGTTTAACTTTTTTCTATTTTCTATTCAAGGAAATCAAAACATATATATAGAAGGGTGATAAAAAGGTGACATGAAAAGGAGTGACATATATCATTACTCTTAAAAGATAATGCCCCAAAAATAAAACAAGAGGCTTTTCTTTGAAGGGAGACAAAGTATATACTAGTAAGTATTAATAATATGGTTTTAATTGGAACAATTTCGTCTAAAAAATGACCGGAATAATAAACATTTGTATTTTTAACGTAAGGTCATGTACATGACAAGTTTGGTCAGAGTTCATCTCAGAAAACTATATCTTGAGAACTTAGCTCCAAATCTCCGGTGTCTGGCTTGGTTGAGGAGTTCCTTTCGTATTTTTTGTAGGGACAACACCGAGTAACCAACCCTGTGTTTCCTTCCCCATCCCTTTCTCAGTGGCACATAACCGATTAAATCTGTTGAGTCTGTGAAATAGTGAGAGTGGAAAATGAGGATGCCCTCGACTTTTTATGTGAGGCCGCCTGCGTGGAAAGCAACCACAACTGTTATCGCAATGCTTCCTATTGAACATTAAAAACAAGTTAGTTATTACTTATATTAAAAAATCAAACGATATTTAGAACGCTTACGTCTGACTGACGATAGCGAGACCCCCACGCGTGTTTGTACGCTAAAACCGAATTCGTAGAAGAAATTGGCAATAAGGGGCAGTGGTAATCTCTCATCTCCCCCCTCCCTTAGTTTTGGGTCAACAACTGGTATCGGCTCTTGTTTCAAGCATTAATACATGAATAAATATTAATTTAATAAAGTGAAAAAAAAACTCATCTCACAATAGCTCCCGGGGCTTGGAGTAATTCCTAGATCCTCATTCGATCAGGCGACCTTGCTTCCATATGTTTTCCTTGTTTGTGTTCGCTTGTTTTTGCATATTTTGACCTACAAAATTAATAACAAATTCTACTTAAGTTTGAATTTATTTTAAATGAATATATTAAGGGGGTGTAATGGTACTTGTGCTTCATCACTACCCCTGAAATCGCAATTCAGTATCTAGGCTCGATCCGACAATATCGTCTGATTTTGTGTCCATGAGGTAGTATTCTTTCTTGATCTTGTTTTTGGTCTCTTTCCTTAGTTTCTACTTCTCTGTCCCTTTACTAAACCCAAACAACCAACAACAAAACTAGCGACCTCTATTCCTCTATTCTCACTCCGAGCAAATATCAAACTCCGAACAAACAACGCTGCCCCTCCAAGCCACCATCAATACCCTCAGAGCAAACATCACAACCCAACCACGCTGCCGCCAACATCAACCCGTGACTCAAGCCCATGCCCAACTCAAAAATCAACGGAATCCAATAAAAATGTTCGAAGTCCCAAGACATCAACATTTTGAAAGGAAATCGTGACTCAAACCCAAGGCATTAGCAATTCCTACCAAATTTGTGTGAAACCCACCGTACCAATTCCCATCAGCGATTCACATAAACTAATCTCCACCGTTCGAAACCCATCAAAACTGCCCCAAATTTCTAAGGAAAAATAGATTCACACCAATAACATTAAAAAATAAATATTGTCATAAAAAATAAAATAATATATTTAATAACAAGGATAGTAAAGGTATAAAGAAATAGAGAATGTATTCTTTATAAATAATTATTTCATTAGACATTTTTTTTATAAAGAAAACAATTGAAGACTTAACTTAACAATTAGGTATTTTTATTAGACTTCTTTTAGCAAATACCTTTTTTATAAAATACACAATGAAATATGTAATAGAATAATTTTTTCTTTGATATATTTTAATGAATTCCTTTTGAGAATCTGTACATTTATAATTTTCTGTTTAGTTTGTCACAGAGTTAATCATAAAAAAACAAATTTATCTTCTAAGAAATCAACTATTTTATGTTCTTATTTAACAAAGAGGAGAATCTCTCTCTAAAAATTACGCTCTCTCGCCTCTCTCATCTAAGTCACGATTTCTACTTCTCTCTCTTTGGTCTCTTAGTCTTCCTCATCACACCTGTGGTGGGATCTCACGCCTATTACACCTCGAATCTTGAAATGGGTACCACTTCCGATGGTCAGCTAGGGTATGATCTAGGGTTAGGAAAACTAAATCTAGGGAAGAGAACATTTAACTGGAAGCAAAGGAAGATGATAGGGCAAAAGACAATTTCGGCGCTTAATGGAGAATCAAAGCTAATGATTTAGAGTTTCTTACTGATCTGAAGCTAATTTTTGATTTCCCCAAAAATCTTTTCACCACGGACCTAACCCTCTAGGTTTTTGAGGTAAGCTCTAATACGACAAGGCTTTTTGCTCGTCTCTATTTTCTTTTACCGCATCAAAGAAATTATTTAATTAAAGAAGTAATATCGGGAAGTCGAAGGGTTAGCCAGAAGCGTGAGATTGGGTCTTACAGAGGGGGGTTAATCAAGGTCAGTTACTGCAAGTTGGAGTTACCAAAGCTGATGATGACATTAAGCAATGATGGATTGAGAGACACTGAAGAAAATTGCTGCGCTAAAGCCTCTTACAGAACCCAAGACACTCAAAGGCTCTACTTACCTAAAGGTATCGTATGCAAGAAGAACAGTAGCAGAATACCAGGTAGCCACCTATTTATTCACAAAGCCGGTAAGGTTGTTTCTTCAAAAACCTTCTACTGTCGCTACCTCACTCTTTCTTTCAACCTTTTCTTTCTTCGCTACTTGTCTCATTCTCTGATATTAACTGTCTTTCACTTCTCACCCACATATTTGTCTCTGTTTAGTGCGGTGGTATTGCTTGTTGTGAGTGTAGGTTACATAATGGCTACGAGAGATTTTCACTCCCTTCCAATTGTTCCATTAACTGATCACAAAGCGCGAAAACTGGGATTCATAGATATAGAAGTGAAAGCAAGATTGGCTGAAAGCATGAAGGAAGAGAAAGCTATACTCATTAAAGTGATTAGGGAGTCCACCATCTACGCAGTTTAACTAAGGAAATTTATAGAAGAGATATAGGGTATTCAAGGACATTAAATACTCTCACAGGTTAAAAATAATATGTTCAAGCTCGAATTGTTCAATGAAAGGGAGTTTAAACAAGTATGGGAGATGAGGCCGGGAATCTACCAGAAATTACACTTAAGCATGATTATCTGGCCTCAAGTTGTGGATTTCAAGGATCTTTCTACTGATTACTCCTCAATCTGGGTCCAGATAAGGGGTCTCGCATTCAAACAGAACAACATCAACCCAGTAAGGGTGTTAGAAGAATGTTTCATCAAGATAGAGGCGGTTGACTTTCCTACGAATCAAAACTGTGATATCAAGATTCTTAGATTTCGTGCAATATGTTAATACTAAATTTCCACTCTTTCCTGGAGCTTATCTTTACCAAGAGGAAGGAGCTGCGTGGGTGGTTTTTCAGTATGAGAACACGGGATCTCTTTGCTTCAGGTGCGGGAAGATAGGACACCAATACGCGGAGTGTCCTGTCAAATCTATCAGACAAATTGAAGATATTGACGAACGAAGGAAAGCTTCCTGGAGTATAGACAATGTGGCAAAATTTCCTCCTTTCAATCCCATTTATGGACTACACTTAAAAGTCAGTGGTGAGTTTATTTGTTATCAGTACAGTGACAAAGCTGTTAAGATTGCAGGTCCAAGTTACAGAAGTACTAATCTAGTTCGAGGAATCCAAATTAATGAAGGAGGAGAAGATGTTCTGAGCAGGTTCAACTATACTAAGAGGGGCAGTACAAGTAAGGTTACTAATCAAGTTCAGGTTAGCAAGAAAAAAGAAAAAGAGGACCAAGAGTGGGAATCATGGAACAAGCAGATGCACGACCTCCGTAACGAACTGCACGAATCTACTTTGAAGATTGAAGCATTTAAACAAACTCATGAAATTACTGATGATGGAGAAAACAACAATGAAGGTGACATTCGAGCAGCGCTAATGGCTTTTGAAGAAGAATTGAGAAAAATTAAAGGGAAACAAGTTGCGAACAAAAGCGACACAACTGATTACAACATGGAAATATCATCAAACCTTCAACAAGCCATTAAAGAAAGAAGGGATGGAAGAGCTGGTCAAGTGGAGGCAGGCAACTCGGTGGTTAACTCAAAGATTTCTGGTAGTTTTAAAAAATTAAGGGTGGTAGACCCTATGGAAAACATTGTAAACAAAAATCAATTTAGTATATTAGATAATGAAAGAGAGGGTGGGGATAGTGTAAAGTTTTCGAAGGGGGAGGGTACGGATTTAGACAAAATATCAAGGATGATTGATGAATATGACTCACAATATGAGCCAAAAGAGGAGGAAGAGGGTAATTTGGAGAACAGTGAGAATTACTTTGACAAAGACTACGAAGGTGGTGGGGATGACCATGATATGAACTTTCAGTATGCCGATGCAGAAGCTGAAGATGAGGAGGAATTCAAGAAAAAAAAATGGAGGCGGCAACTCAAAAAAAAGCCGTGAAGTTTAAATGACGACCTTGTTTTGGAATGTTCAGGGAATACGAGATCCCTTAACATTAAAAAGAATCAGCTCGTTGATAGCTCATTTTTGTCCTAGTGTGATGGCCTTTTGTAAAACGATGTTAATAGAGGTGGACTCTCGGGAAGTGGTGGTGCGGTTTGGTTTCAACAACTCCTTTTTTGTCGAACCCCCTGGAAATTCTTTCCGTTCTGGGAGGTTCCTGGTTTTGTGGCACTCTAATGTGCATCCTTTTGTTGTCTTTAGTTGTAATTCCTATGTTATTGTCCTAGTTAATGAACTATCCTTTTCGTACTATATGATTTTCTTACATGCCCCTAATGATTTCAATCTAATATTAGAAATATGGAACGAAATAACAAAATGTAGTGAAGGAATTAAAGAACCTTGGATGATCTTAAGGGACTTTAACGAGATACTTAACACTACGGAGAAACAAAGCAAGAATCAAGCTAACATAAACCATATAAATGCTTTTTTAGATTTTAATCATAATAATTCATTAGCAGAGATAAACTCTAACATATGTTTTTTCATTTGGTCTAACAGGATGGAAGGCGAAAAAAATGTCAAGACAAGGATTGATCGAGGAATGGCAACCTATGAATGGATGGAAAAGTTCCCGAGATCACAAATTTACATACCTCATGCAATAGGGTCGGATCACTCCCCCTTACTTTTCCACTTTGATATGAATATGAAAATAGGAAAAAAATACTTTAAATCTGAAAGTAGATGGCTAGATAACAATAATTGCAAAGAAATTATTGATAATAGTTGGAAAATCCCCTATGACATGATCCCCGTACCAAATTTTATAAAGAAAAGGAAATTTACAAAAAAAGAATTAACTAAGTGAATTTCGAAAAACTTTAGGAACCATGAAAAAACAATCAAGGCCCTTCAAGATAGACTCATAAAAATTAATAAGACTAACGATGATAGAGATATCTCTAAAGAAGAAAACGATACTAAAGAACAAATAAAGATAGAATACGAAAAAGAAGAAAAATATTGGAGTGATAAAGCAAGACAAAACTGGCTTACTTACGGTGATAAAAACACAAATTTTTTCCATTTAGCTACTATTAAACGTAGGAAACAGAACCGTATAACTAGAATAAAAAATAGGAATGATGATTGGAAAGATGATTCAGAAGACATCAAAAATTGTTTTCAAAACTTTTATAAAGACCTGTTTAAAGAAAACATTGGTATAAAGGACAATATGCAAAAAGAAATTTAATTTATTAAATCACGAGTCACGAGTAACATGAATGTGGAATTAACAAAAAAACCAACGATGGAAGAAGTAGAAAGAGCTATTACGAAATTATCGACCTCAAAAGCACCTGGACCAGACAGACTCAATGGTAAGTTTTATAAAGAATTTTGGGAGATTATTAAGGTGGATGTTTTACATATTATTGAGGATTTCTTTGAGAATAACTGTTCAGTTGAAACGATTAATGACACACTGATCACTCTGATCCCGAAAGGAACTATACAAGAAAACTTAGGAGACTTTAGACCAATATCTTGTGTAAATTTCATTTATAAAATTATCACTAAAATTCTTTCTAACCGTTTAAGGGAAATTATGAACAATATAATCCCGCCTACCCAATCGACTTTTATTAAAGGTAAGGCTATTCAGGATAATATAATCATGGTGCAAGAAATATCGTTTTTTATGAGCAGGAAACGGAAAAACAAAAACATATGGCAGCAATAAAAATCGATATGGCAAAGGCGTACGATCAGGTAAGATGGGATTTCCTTTTTAAAGTTCTAGAAAAACTTGGGTTTTGTGAAACTTGGATTAACTGGATGATAAATTGTATCACCTCGGTTTCGTTTAGTATTAATTTGAATGGAGAAAGACTCGAAAACTTTAAACCGCGTAGGGGTCTCAGACAAGGTGACCCCCTCTCACCTTTTCTTTTCTCTTTATGACGGAATCCCTTATTAGCATTATCGACCACTATATAGATGATAAATTGATCAAAGGTATAAAATTAATAGAAACTGCCCGACGATCTCTCACCTTCTATTTGCAGATGATTCTTTTTTTTTTCTAGAATTGGAAAACATGAATATTGAACACTTCAAGGAATGCTTAGATATCTACTGTGCGGGGTCTGGACAACAAATAAATTTACATAAATCAGCCATTTTTTTCAGCAAAGAAACACCAGAGGATATTAAAAATGAGATAACAACAATAATAGATATCACAGAGACAGAGGATTTAGGATACTATCTAGGGATTCCACTGTGCCAAAAAAGATCAAAGGTAGAATCCCTAGACTGGATAGCAAAAAGAGTATTAAAAAACACGGAAGGATGGAAGGCGAAATTACTTTTAGAAAGCGGCAAAGAAGTACTTATCAAAGCTAATCTTCAAGCCATACCAAATTACTACATGTCTATTTTCTCTTTTCCAGTTAGTTTTTGTAATAAACTTGTCTCAGCCATCTCTAATTTTTGGTGGAGTTCAGGTGAAAGAAACAGGATACATTGGGTCGCCTGGGAAAAGATAGCAGTTAGCAAATTAATAGGAGGATTAGGATTCATAGACTTCAAAAAAATGAACACTGTCCTACTAGCGGCTCAAGCTTGGAGACTAATGAACAACCCTAATAATCTAGCGACAAGATTGCTCAAAGGTATTTATTTCAATAAATCTAACTTAATGATTTGCAAACTCAGACAAAGTAGGACATGAAGCTGGGCAAGTATTATAGAAGGTAGAGACTTTATCAAGAAACATGGAATAAAGATGATAGGAGACGACAGAGATACTAATATATGGGATGAAAAGTGGATGGATACTGAATGGAAATTAGAAAAACCAAAAGGAACTACTATCACAAAGGTCAATGAGCTTATGAAAGAAAACAAGGATGAATGAGATTTTGAGAAACTAGATGATCTTTTTCATGAACCTATCATATATCTTATAAAGAAAACAAATATTATAGAAATAGATACTAAAGATAAGCTAATCTGGCCGTTTTCAAAAGACGTCACTTACAATACAAAGACGGGATATAAAGTTATAACAGAAGAGCAAATTATGAATAAGGTTACAACAACGGGAACTAAGGCGATGCAGGACTCACCAATCAGGAAGACGATATGGAGTTCTAACATACCGAAAAAAATCAAGTTATTTATGTGGAGATTAGTAAACAACGCAATACCGACCAGGGACAATTTATATAAAAGGAAATGTGCGGATGCTACAAACTGTTTATGGTGTAACCATAATTGTGAGGATGTAGAGCATATACTCCTCCACTGCAACATGTGTAAGGACATCTGAGCTGGATCGATCTTGCAAATAAAAATCCAAGATAAATGGGAGGAAAAAAATAGAAGATTGGTTCTTAAAGATCATTCAAATGTTTTCGAAGGGAGGATGGGAAGATAATGTAGTACGAGACTTTATTATGATTAACCTTTGGAACATTTGGAAAGCAAAGATGAAAGCTATACACGAAGGGATAATAGTATGTGGCACATGAATAAATATTGCATCAAAAAAATTAATGCAAGAAATTCACGGAATCAACTGGACAACAGAAAATTACAAAGGTTTCAAGAAAACAGGGGAAGAAAGCGCAGACACAAATAGGGATGAGCAAAATCAAGATTTTTCGTTCTTTTGCGATGCGTCGTTCAACAACAAATGAGAACCTACGAAAGTAGCAATAATCGGAAAAAAACAAAAATAGTAGCACATCTTTTGAACACAGCTGCAACCTTGATTGTAATTCTGCCTTGGAAGGAGAAGCAAATGCGGTTCTCAAAGCTACGCAACTAGGCGCAAATTTTCCAAGGAAGAAAATTGTAATCTACTCAGATAACCTTGAGGTTATTCATGGTACGAAGCAATATCCAACCCATCCTGCGTAAGATTATCCACAATGCTGAGGAGTTCGGGCAGATCACGTTCCACCACATCAATAGGAAGCTCAACAGCAAAGCGGACAAGCTTGCAAAGGAAGCTAGGCACAGGGTAACGTTTTTACGTCAAAATTCGCTTAGTTTTTTCGACTTGTCCTCTAGATTTTACAAATTAGAAATATGTTGATTGTTTTGTCACGATTCGGTGCCTAGGCACCTCCCAATGTCAAAAAAATAAAATTTAACAAAGAGGATAATTTGATAGAAATAATTTACTAATATAAGAATATCCAATAAAAAATCTATAAAATAATAATCATACCAACAAATAAAAAAAGACACCACTTGAAAGATAAATCAAAATATAATCTTACAACAAAAAATTAAACATAAATCAGGAAAGAAGTAAATTACATTTGTCAAGATAGAAAAAAGATAACATCATTATAACCCTTGTTATTATGAAGGGGCGCTATTATTGAAAAGAATTGTACCCTTAAAATGCTCGACTGCTTCAACACCTGCCTTCTTTACTTCGTTCTTCTAATACTTCTCCTGTGACTCTAATTGGTCCTCTAGTATCCAGTATCCTAGCTTTTCTTTCTGCCTCCTTAGCTCTCTTTTTAGTATCTTTCATCTTCTTGTTCTGCACCTCAAGCTGGGCGACGAAATTAGCAAGTTTCTTATTCTCTTTTTCTTTCATTTCCATTTGAAGCTCGAGGGTAAGAACCCTCTCTCCCAAAACAACCAAAGATCGTTGGAGCTCTTTCTCTGATTGTTCTTTCTGTTTTAGAAGAATCGTAAATTTTTCCTTAAGTACAATATCAAACTGAACTGAAACCTTGAAGCTAGCGCTCAACTGCCTCAACAGCGGCCTCATACAACTTGGTCTGGTGATGCGTATTAGTAGCTACTAATCGAACTTCCAACTTCTCAACCTTCATCCCAATCTCCTGTATCGACTTGATCTTCTCAAGCTGGGCCGTCTGTTCAGCAAGGCTTCTCTTCTCATCTTCTACCGTAGTCAGTTTATGTTCTAGGGTCTGGACCTGTTCCCTGGAAATAGCTAGACATTGTTGAAGGTCCTTTTCATATTGTTCTTTCTGCTTCACTAAAGTCCACATCTTCTCCAACTCGTGTTCCTTTTCTTGTGGTGTGTGGAAACCGCCATTGGCGTATTCATTAGTGAAAGTTTTGGAGCAAGAGGCCTACACCCATCGGTAAAACGCGTGAATCAACATCGTCCCTATAGCATAATAAATGCCGACGATATATAAGACGCGTCCCCTATTAATAGCATATAGGGACGCTTCAAACACAGTGTTCGCCATATATAACAATTAAGGACGCGTTTACTTTTGCGTCGTTATTTATAATTTTTTAGGGACGCTAACGCGACGCGTCGTTAAAAAACCGTCGCTAAATGATCATTTTCTTGTAGTGACGTAAACACATACTAAATTAAAGTTGCAATTAGAACTGTTGGAATTATTCTTAAAATATAATTTATTTTAAATAATCCTTTCATGTTCTTAGAAGAGTGGAAAATATTATTTGTGCCAGTTTGCCACACATTATAATTTGGAAAAAAAGAAACATTGGAATTATTTAATTTCAAATAATTCCTTATTCTTATAAAAGAGTAATGGTTCTTTCTTTTTAACACCATTTTACATTCCACGTAATAGTTCTTTTCTCGTATTTTCCATGTAAGTTTCGTTATTTTCAATTTATTGTAATAGTGTAGTATTACTTTAATTGAATATTATCTTTTGTTTGACTTTTGGAATTCCATTTCTCTACTTTTAAAACCAGTGAGATTGTTATTTTTCCAACAAGAACAAAATATGAGTACGTATACCTTTTTAGCAGTCGAGAGTTGTTCATTCAACACATGGTTGGTTTTTAAAGTTAACCCAGAGAATGAGCTTCCCCCTGAATTCGTGCTCATTGACCTTCATATGGTTTCTCAGGTCAGCCTCGTCCTCCATATCTGATGAAAATAATTAAAAAAAAGATGTAATAATCCTATTGGTGATAGCGTAATGCCACAAAATAGTCTTTACATTCGCCTAGCATAATATGAAAAATATGTTAAGTTAAATAGAACAAAGAGGTAGTTTTTGAAAGAATGAGTTGGAACCATATACGAGTTGTATCAAGAGAATAATCCAGCCTTTCCAATTCTTTTAGAGATGTAGTAATTGCATTTGAACTCATTTTTTTCACCTGCAAGGTAGAGTAGATTTAAAAGGTCATATTCAAATTCACTAATAATAGGTGTAGACTATAAAACCTAAAGACATTATATAGAGTTACAATTTCTATTATAAATGTTAAAATCATAGGCAAATTAGTAGCATTTACCAAACAAATATCGAGAGCTAACTACTTAAGAGAAAGTACTCAATTAACACCATCCGTGCTATAAGAAAGATGTAGAACTAAAGAACTCGATTATTATTGGGGGCATACATCCTTGAATTAGACAAAGATAGTCAATTTCAAGAGTTAATGTTGTCAGGGAAATATAAATGACATGGACAACTATCTAACAAGAAATAACATATTTTTTAAATTTATGGAAAGGCTGGAGACTAATTATGCATAAAGTAAATTAAATTGTAATAAATTCCTTAAGTTAGAGCAGAGAAGTTGCTACCCATGATAAAAGAAAAGAAAAACAAAAATTACTACAAATCAAGGCATAAATAATATTGTACAAAGAATACAAATTTTATACCTGCAAATGGTCCTCCTTTGACCTATGATTTTGGGGGAGTATTCGGATTTCTTCATATAAACGGATACACTCATGAATATTTTCAGGAGACACAAAGTTAAGAGACACACTTATGCAGGACTTTGAAAGTAAAAGACAAAAAGAAATAAGAAACTAGTATGAAAGCTGATACAAATTATCTTTACTCTATGAAACCTAACTTCCAATAATTTTTCCTCTCGTGTCATTCTAACTTAAAAAAGGCAATTGACGTGACCATGAAATATATTGTACACTTATTCTCTTTAGCTATGCCGTTAATCTCAATAACATAATGTAGTGAAAAAGTATCACCGTTTAGAAAAAGATTTGAGGAAAACAAATAGTAATAAAACAAAAATTCAATTAACGAGTAAACTAACTATTACACGGAAATTGAAATGCAAAAAAAATTACAAACTATTACACGGAAAATAAAAAAGCACAACTTACACGGAAAAAGGAAAAATAATCCCGGTGTTAAAAAGATATTTCGGCGTAGTACCAGTATCTCTAACAGAAAGAAAGCAATATATAGAGAGATATTTTTCTGCTTATGTTTTTTGCTTTGTAATTTCCTAGTGAATACTGGTGGAGAATGAGGTCTTTATATAGGGGAGAGGAGAGGAAGACCCAAGCCATTCAGAAACGTCCCCATTAAGTCCCACGATTCCTTCCCGGAATTGACTTGATTAGGTTGACTGTTTTGATTGTATTGTAACCCCCACGTTTTTTATATCTTGTAACATCTTTGACCTTTTATATTCCCACGTTTTGACTAAGTAACAACTGCTGGAATATTCCTTTTCTTTTAACGCGTGCGTGATCGGTGGAGACTTGTCTCTACGTTTAAGTTTGAGTTGTCAATGACCACTATAAGAGCTGGTAGAAAAATCTATTTCATTTTTCATTTTTTGACTCCCCAAACTCCCCAAACTCCCCAAACTCCCCAACGACCCCACGACCCCACGACTCCACGACCCACGCCCTACGCCGTCGCCGGTGCCGGTGCCGGGCCGGGCGGGTGGGTTGTGGTGGTGGTGGTGCGCGTGTGTGGGTCTTATCCAATACCTTTTCATATGCATGGGGTTAGGTTCTTTGCAAGCTAATTCCATCTCAATGGCTAAAAGGAGGTTTTAATCCTTTCTACCCACCGATGTGGGAAGTGGAATAAACCTGTTTCCACTTTAAATGTTCCAACAGTCCCCCACACATTTGAGGTGTCAACAAAGGTTTGAAGAGAAAGTGATCAGGTTTCCATGACTTTCAGCGTTTGGGTGAATTGTACTTAAGTGCCAATATCTTTCGATTTGAATTGTCACGTAGTGAAGTGAGGCAACCATCGAATTCTGTTTAAATGAACATACTCTTGAACTTTAACGGTTTTCGTTCGAGGCCCTCACAACACATACTTTTCCCTGCTGAAAGTTATGGTTTCCTCGAACCTCACCTTTCAGTTGAGTTCATCAAGTCCTTCTCTAAGAACCACCCTTGCGGGCTATGAACTTTATGGATACCTTTATTTACATTTGTTCAAGGACGTCTCCTTAAGATTCTGTTTATAAAGGTTTTGGTTTTGCTACTACCCTTGAATTCATCAAGTCCGTTCGAAAGGACCACCATAGAGGCTATGAATTCTGATTCATCAAGTCCTTCTCAAAAGGACCACCACAAGTGGCTATGAATCCATATTACTTTAGTTTTATGCCATAGGGATGGATGGAGATCACCTTGACTCAAGAGTCACATGTTCCCCATTGAGGGGTCTCAACCCCATCCCCTTCGACGTTTCCAGGACTACTCTCCTGGGTAGGCCTTTGGTAAATGGATCAGCGAGATTTTCCTCTGATCGTACATACTCTAAGGCTATCAAACCATTCTTCATTAACTGTTTTACCGAGCCATGTCTGATGCGCTCTTCTTTCCATTGTAGGCACTTTGATGAGCGACTGCAATGGCTGCTTGTGAATTACAATGGATGCACACATGTGTGGCCTTACCTTCCCAAAGGGGCACATCTGATAAGAGACTTCTCAACCACTCAGCTTCTTGTCTAGCCATTTCTAGTGCTATAAACTCAGACTCCATGGTGGAGCGTGCTATATAAGTGGTGTCGCCTAGGGTGTGATAAAAATAAGATAACATAAAGTCTAGAAAACTACGCACTCTCACCCTAGACAGACACAGTATTGCAAGTATTACAGGATGTATGCAAGTTTTAGTTGATAAGTTGAGTTCGTTCTCAGGGACTTAAGTGTGATAGTCGAATAGGTAACGATAACGAGTAAGCAATAATTAATTAAAAGATAGAAAATTAAAGAAATAGATTTTGAAATTACTAATTAAAACTAGGAAAATAAAGACAATAAAATGAATACGAAGAATATGAGATGAGAAATATAGCTTAGGTTTTGCTAGTATGCACTAATCCTTTCTAATTCTTTCTTTTAGATCTAGTTAATAAGGGAGAATATTAGCTCTTGTATACTTAGTCAGGATTCTAAATTCCCATTCCTTAGACCTTGAGAGCGACTAAGGGGGCTACGACACAACCAAGAGGCTGTTTCAAATAGGGTTATCAAGCACTACCAAGGCCCTAAGCAAACAATTCCTTCAATTGGTGATATGGTGATTAAATTATACCCTAATGACAATAAGTTTTGTCAGGACTAATATCGACACTAGACGTTATGTGGTGTTTCAATAATTAGACACCCAGCTAAGGCGATCATCTAACTACTATTGTGGTAATCCTAAACGTTGCGCACCGCAAGGAAAACAGTCATTAAATCAAAACACATAAACAAATATAAGAGTAAGCAGCTAATATCAGATTAAAACGTGTAATTCCCAAATAAACTTAGATAGAAGAATTAGAATTCATAGATTATACATGATGCAAAACCCAAGCTATGGAGAGTTTAGTTCATACCTGATAAAAACAAACTAAAAGAAATTACAAAAGACATCATCTTGCTCTCTACAATAAACTGGAAGAATAAAACCTTAAGAACTAATTACTATGAGGCAAGGATGATTTACAAGTGACATAAGGGTGTATTTATAGGTGTTTAGAAGACCTAATTCGTTTTCTTGAGGGAGAGGTTAAGTAATGGACTCCAAGCCCAACTCAATTTCGTATGGAAATAAATATAATTATTGCTGAACTGTTTTGAGCATATCTTCTTCGATATTGGTCGGTTTTTGTTCCACAATATACCAAAAGAATCCTCACAGAATTATCTACGTCCCTATGAAAGGAATCTTCCAAAATCGGCTTGCTTTTGGAGTTATAACCACTTCTTTAGGCGTAGCTGCAGAAATTCAGATTTAGGCAGCTTTTCCTTTTCCATGATTTTAACTTTTATTTCCTTTATCTCCAATTACCATGCTAATCTCTTTCCATATCTTGTAGTCTTTGACTTGGACTCTAATTAATCTCCATAATTATCTTTAAAGATTCACACTAAATAAATAATTAAACCCAATATGCTCTAAAAATATTATTTTACTAAATCAAGACTCAAAATAGGAAAGTGCACTGTTTCTCAAGAAAATCGACTATTATGACTTCTAAATCACTAAAAATGATGTCTCACCCTAATATAAATCTGTCACAAATGAGAAGACATCAACAAGTCTGTTTAGAGGACTTCCACGATATAGCACCTCCTCCTAAAGAGAAAACATAACCACTGGTGGAGTTAACTTCGTCATTGTCAGAGATCCAGTTTGCATCACAGAATCCCTCAAGAACTGCAGGAAATGAGCTGTAATGCAGGACTAGATCCATAGTACCTCGCAGGTACTTTAGAAGACGACGAAGTGCAACCCAGTGGTCATTACTCGGGTTATGAGTATAGCGAGTAAGTCTACTAACTGCGTAGGCAATATCGGGTCGAGTGCAGTTCATTAAGAACATCACACTACCTATGATTTTGGCATATTCATTTTTGGATACAGCATCCCCAGAAGATTTAGACAAATGAAAACTAGAATCATAAGGAGTATTTACAGGTGTCACCTCAAAGGAGTCGAATTTCTTCAACATCCTTTCTACGTAATGAGACTGATTCAGGGAAATACCATTACTGCTCCTTATGATTTTTACCCCAAGAATTACATCTGCTTCTCCCATGTCTTTCATGTTAAACTTAGAAGACAAGAAGCGTTTGGTCTCATTTATGGTATGAAGGGAAGTGCCGAAGATGAGCATGTCATCTACATATAGGCAGATGATGGTACACTCTGATCCTGTTACTTTGGAGTAAACACACGAGTCAGAAGTGTTGACCACAAACCCATTTGAAATTAGGGTACCATCGAGTTTTTCATACCATTTTTTGGGTGCCTGTTTTAAGCCATACATAGACTTTTTTAGCTTGCACACTTTATCCCATTGACCAGGAACCACACATCCTTCAGGCTGGGTCATAAAGATCTCTTCATCTAGGTCCCCATTCAGAAATGCAGTCTTAACATCCATCTGATGTATGACAAGTTTGTGAATGACCGCAAGAGCGATGAGGGTCCTAATGGTGGCGATTTTGGTCACAGGGGAATAAGTGTCGAAGTAATCAAGGCCTTTCTTTTGGGTGAAACCCTTAATAACAAGCCTAGCTTTGAATTTTTATATTGAGCCATCTGGTCTTAACTTTTTCTTAAAACTCCATTTGCTGTTGATGGGTTTGCTGCCTTTAGGTAAGTCAATCAATTCCCATGTGTGATTACTTCTAATAGACTCAAGTTCGCTGTTAATAACTTCTTTCCAAAAACTAGCATCTACCGATCTCAAAGCATCGGCATAAGTTTTTGGGTCTTCCTCCATGAGGAGAGATGTGACAACCTGTTCACTTATCAGGTCAATGTGAAGACCTTTGGTTAAGAAGGCGGTGATAAAATCAGGTCCGAAGCTGGACTCGGTCCTACGCCTCTTACTCCTCCTAAGTTCTTCGTCAGGAATACTACTAGGTACATAGGAGGTAGACGGGCAAGGGGAACTATCACACAAAGGTACATTAACATTATCAGATAAGTTACTAGATGACAAAGAAGCATCAACAGTATTCACAGTTTTCAAAGGGAAAATGTTTTCAAAGAATTCAACATCTCTAGATTCAAAAATGGAGTTATCATCTAATGATAGGAATCTATAGGCTGCACTATTCTGAGCATACCTTATGAACACAGATTCTATTGTCTTGGGTCCAACAGTGACTGTTTTAAAATCGGGTAGTTTGACCTTGGCCAGATACCCCCACACTTTTAAAAATTTCAGGTTAGGTGGAAAGCCTTTCCACATCTCATAGGGGGTCTTATCTAGGGAGTTATGGGGTACCCTATTAAGGACATAACAGGCTGACAAAACAGCTTCCCCCCACATGTTCGTTGGTAAACCTGAACTTATTAACATATCATTCATAGTCTCTTTAAGGGCTCTATTTTTTCTCTCGGCTATGCCATTTTGTTGGGGGTGTATAGGGTGCACTAAGTTCGTGGATTATCCCATTTGTTTCACAAAACTCTTTAAGTGAATTAGAACTATATTCGCCTCCTCTATCTGACCTAAATCTTTTGATTTTACAGTCTAGTTGATTTTCTACTTCAGCTTTGTATTTTAAAAACGCGTTTTCCGCCTCGTCTTTAGTTTTAAGGAGATATACTTTAGTGAACCTATAGTAGTCATCTACAAAGGTTATATAGTAAAGTTTTCCTCCTCTACTAGCAGAGTTTTTAAAATCAGTTAAGTCAGAATGCACTAATCTAGTAGTTTAGTCTTTCTCGTGGTCACAGGCTTAAAGGGTTTCTTCGCAAGTTGGACTCTACACATATTTGACATTTGGAAAAGTCATCTATTTTATTGAGGGGTATTAGTCCAAGTTATTTAAGCCTTTTAATAGAGGAGATATTAAGGTGACCTAGTCTACCATGCCAAGTGTCAAGAGATTCAACGACATAAGCAAAATCAGAGGCACATCATTTTTGGTAATAACCATTTCCCCCTTCAAATACAAGTTTAAGGCCTACTTTATTAAGAAGAGCTCCGGAAACTAGGTTCCTACGGAGACAGGGGACGAAGAGAACATCATTCAACTCTAAGATTTTACCAGAAGTGAGTTTTAGAGAAACCTGTCCTTTACCGAAGACCATGGCGGTTGCGGAGTCACCCATGTAGACAAATTTACCATTTGTTGCTTCTTCGAATTTCTTGAACATAGATCTCGTTGAGCAGAAATGACGAGAAGCTCCAGTGTCAAGAATCCACTCGGTTTTGTTCTCAATTAGATTTACCTCAACCATCACTGCAGCAATAACCTCTTCGGTCTCGACCAGATTTGCGGCAGGTTTGGGACCTTGACCAGCTCTAAGGTTGCACTCGAAAGCTCTATGTCCTTCCTTCCCACAACAATAACAGGCTCCTTTGGGTTTCCGAATCTTACCAGAGGTTTTGAACCCACCACCTTTGGAGTTTCTGTGGTTCTTGTTGCCTCCAGATTTGGATTTGTTGTGGCCTTGTTGTTTACCCTTCCCTTTGAACCTGTCTTTGTTACCTTGGCCAGAACTTTCGACAAGATTAGCTTTGGATGATTGAGAAGGGAAAGGAATAGACCTGTCTTTGAGTCGATTTGCCTCCTCGACTTGTATGTGGCTAATCAACTCTTGTAGTGTCATTTCCTTCTTCTTGTGCTTCAGGTGATTACGGTATTCGCTCCAGGAAGGTGGGAACTTCTCTAACAGGATATTGGCTTGGAACACCTCACACATTTTCATACCTTCAGCAATCACATCCGCGCAAAGGTTTTCATAGACATGGAGTTGTTCAGTCATGGATTTCTGATCGGTGAGACGGAAGTTATACCAAGTCCCAGTGACATATTTCTTCTTACTAGAATCCTCGGCCCCATATTTTTCTCAAGTGTCTCCCATATGATCTTTGCCGATTTTTCTTTGGCAAGAAGATCAAAGATGAGGTTTGACACATTGTTTAACATCCATCCTCGAGCCATGGTATTAGCTCGTTTAAACTTGGCTTCCAGAGCAAGATGCCTAGTCTGTTCTTCTTCAGTGGGAACTCCATTGTCCACTAAAAGTGGAGGATTTTCGTATAAAATGAAGTCCAGTTCGTACTGTTCAAGACAGATAAGGATCTTTTGTGCCCAACGCTTGTAGTTGGAACCATTAAGAGGCTCCAACTTGTTCACGTCGGGAAAGGCCTTTGCATTCAATGATGAAGCAACTGCCGAGATTGGAAAAGCCATAAAGTAAAACGGTGATAAAGGAAAAACTACTGAATATCTTTTTAAATTGTAGTGAAAAAGTATCACCGTTTAGAAAAAGATTTGAGGAAAACAAATAGGAATAAAACGAAAATTCAATTAACGAGTAAACTAACTATTACACGGAAATTGAAATACAACGAAAATTACAAACTATTACACGGAAAATCAAAAAGCACAACTTACACGGAAAAAGGGAAAATAATCCCGGTGTTAAAAAGATATTCCGGTGTAGTACCGGTATCTCTAACAGAAAGAAAGAAATATAGGGAGAGATATTTTTTTGCTTATGCTTTTTGCTTTGTAATTTCGTAGTGAATACTGGTGGAGAATGAGGTCTTTATATAGGGGAGAGGAGAGGAAGACCCAAGCCATTCAGAAACGTCCTCATTAAGTCCCAGGATTCCCTCCCGGAATTGACTTGATTGGGTTGACAGTTTTGATTGTCTTGTAATCCCCACGTTTTTTATATCTTGTAACATCTTTGACCTTTGATATTCCCACGTGTTGACTAAGTAACGGCTGCTGGAATATTCCTTTTCTTTTAACGCGTGTGTGATTGGTGGAGACTTGTCTCTACGTTTAAGTTTGAGTTGTCAACGACCACTATAAGAGCTGGTAGAAAAATACATTTCATTTTTCATTTTTTGACTCCCCAAACTCCCCAACGATCCCACGACCCACCCCCCGCCACACGCCCTACGCCGTCGCCGGTGCCGGGCCGGGCCGGGCGGGTGGGTAGTGGTGGTGCGCGCGTGTGGGTCTTATCCAATAACTTTTCATATGCATGGGGTTAGGTTCTTTGGAAGCTAATTCCATCACAATGGCTAAAAGGAGGTTTTAATCCTTTCTACCCACCGATGTGGGAAGTGGAATAAACTTGTTTCCACTTTAAATGTTCCAACACATAAGCATACATATAGTACATTTAGGTTTAATGTTTAGGAGTAATAACCAATTTACCTTTAAATTTCTAACTTGATATGGACAACCAGCCTGTATAAACACTGCATCCCCTAATTTCTGAACAAAAGTTCATGGCTCGATTCCTACCAATACAACACACATAACAAATCAACAATACAAGATAATAATTTATATCAAATATATTTGTCACATTGGTGGGAAAAAACAAACCATATTCATCCTGCAGTCTTATTTTGTGATCCCTTGTCTAATAAAAGGTTTGATCATGAATAGGATGGATAACCAGAAATATAAAAATAAAATAGGGATTATAATATATTTTTGCTACATTACACTAAACATACAAAAATAAATACTGACCAAAAAAAGTTGTAATTTTTATATAAGCAAAACAGTAAAGAAAAATAAGAACAAAAAAGAAACAAACTAAAATAATACTTTAAATTCTGAATAATCAAATCATACCACTACGAAAGTTCCATAAAGTATAAAATGATAAAATAGAGAGAGAGAATTTAAAGAAATAGAAAGATAAGTTTTATTGAATGAATTGTGTGTTTACATCATATTGATCGATTATATATACAAGTCAATAATCAACTCACACTCTCATGTGTTCTAACTACTTTTTGTTACAAGTTGTTATTGAATGAGCTGTCAACAACTTCCTAGCTGTCATTACTTGCTTGATAAGTTGTTGATGAGTTGCTTATCTTATCATCCCCCCTTAAGCTAAGCATGTTGAGCATGGGAAGCTTGTGTAGTAGAGAAGTGAAGATAGATACTCCAAGACCTTTGGTCAATATGTCAGCAATTTGTTCTAAGGAAGAAACATGATGTAAGTGCAGAAGCTTGGACTTAACTTGTTCTCTAACAAAGTGGAAATCGACATCAATATGCCTTGTTCCTGTATGGAACACAGGATTGTTTGCTAAGGCCAAAGCAGATAAGTTATCACAAGCAAGAGTAGGTGTGATAACTTGTATATTTAGACTCTTGAGTAAAAAGGTAAACCACTTAATTTCTGCAGATACATGAGCTAAAGCTCTGTATTCTGCTTCAGTAGAAGATCTTGACACAGTTGTTTGTCGTTTTGATCCCCAAGACACAAGATTATTGCCTAAGAAAATGCAATAACCAGTTGTTGAGCGTCTATCACGAGCATTGTTAGCCCAATCTGAGTCTGAGAAAGCATGAAGAGATGTAGAAGATGGTTTGAAATGAAGGCTATAATGTGTTGTGCCTTTGAGATATCTAAGTAGTTTCTTCAAGGCTTCATAGTCTCCATTTGTAGGTTTATGCATAGAATGACATATTTGATTCACAGAAAAAGCAATATCAGGTCTTGTAATAGTTAGGTACTGTAAAGCACCAGTTAGACTCCTGAATAAAAAAGGATCTTCAAATAGTTGAGCATTGTAATTTGTTGAAATCATGTATTTACTTAGTGTAGGAGTAGTTGAAGCTTTACATTCACTTAATCCAGCTCACTTGAGAATAGACAAGGCATAGTTGGCTTGAGAAACAACTAAATCATCACCTTGAGAAGAAATCTCAAGTCCAAGAAAATAGGCTAATGTGCCCAAATCTTTCATTTGAAAACGACTTTTTAAGGCTTGAATAATCAATAGAATATAATCATTATTAGCTCCAGTAACTAATATATTATCAACATATACTAATATAATACTTAATGTAGAGTTAGAGCCTTTAACAAACATGGAAGAGACAGCTGATCTTGCAACAAAACCATGATTGATCAAAAAGGAGTAAAGTAAAGAATACCAATCTCTTGGTGCTTGTTTAAGGCCATATAGAGACCTATTTAACTTGCACACGTATGTAGGATTTTCTGCATTAATAAACCCAGAAGGCTGTGACATATATACTTCCTCATCAAGTTGTCCATGAAGAAAATCATTTGATACATCAAGCTGTCTTATTTTCCATTTATTTGAAACAGCCAATGCAAGAATTATTCGAATGGTTTGGTATTTTACCACAGGACTAAACGTTTCAGTATAGTCTAAACCATATTCTTGAAGAAATCCTCGAGCAACAAGGCGTGCCTTATAACGAGCAACTGATCCGTTTGAATTTCTTTTTATTTTGTAGATCCATTTACAAGAAATAGGTGTACGACCATGTGGAGCAGGAACAAGAGTCCATGTATTTTGACTCATTAAAGCATTGTATTCATCCTTCATAGCATCTTGCCAATGTTGATATTGAGATGCTTCTTTGAAGGATACAGGTTCAAGAAGAGGTGGAGTTTGGATGAGTGTTTGGCATTTGTAAGAAGGTTTAAGGGAACCAGTCTGGCGTCTTGTAACCATGTGGTGTTTTGGAGGTTGAGGTTGAGGAGGTTTGGATTGAGTTGATGAATTTGATGAATTTTGGGAAGAGTTTGAAGATGTGTCAAGTGAGTCTGATTCTTGAGATGAGTTATTAGTATGTGAGGTAGAAAAAGGTATAGAATTGTCATTTTGAAATGAACTAAAGGGATGTGTAAGTGAAGAGAGATTAATAGAAGGATAAAGATCAACAAAACTTGATGAATTTGTGGCTGAGGTAGGAGGTACAACTGAATTTGAAGCAAAGGGAAAGGTAGTTTCATCAAATCTGATATGTCTTGAAATATATAGTTTAGATGAGCTAAGAGATTGACACTTGTATCCTTTAGAATAAGAACAATATCCCAAGAAGACACATCTATCAGAAGTTGGGGTAAACTTATGTTGATTATATGGTTTAATCCAAGGATAACATAAGCATCCAATAACTCTTAGATGATCATAAGATGGTTTAGTTTGGAACAAGGTTTCATAAGGACTTATGTTGTTGAGAGAAGGACTTGGTAGCAAGTTTACAAGTACACAACTGCAGAAAGTACTTCACACCAAAACTTCATAGGTAAAGAGGCATGAGTGAGTAGAGATAGAGTAGTCTCTGTTAAATGCCTATGTTTGCGCTTAGAAACTCCATTTTGTTCAGAAGTGTGAGGGCAAGAAGTCTGGTGAATAATGCCCAAAGATTGAAGATATAGTTTAAAAGCATTACTACTATACTCTCCTCCATTGTCAGACCTTAGGCACTTGATAGTAGTATTAAACTGGTTTTGAATTAGAGTAGAGAATGATTTAAACACCTCACACACTTCTGACTTATATTTCAGTGGATACACCCAACTAAACCTGCTAAAATCATCCACAAATAACACATAGTATGTAAAGGAAGAGCAAGAAGCTTTGTGAGAGGGACCCCATACATCAGTGTGAATTATATCAAAAGGTTTTACAGATTTAGAAGAAGACAGATTAAAGGGAAGTTTGTGTGCTTTGGACACAGCACAAGAGTTACATTTAAGACCAAAATGATCTAATCTAGTGTTCAAAGTACAAGATAAAGGAATTAAGGCTTGTGAAGATGGATGGCCTAATCGTAAATGCCACAGTACAAATGATGATGACACCATTTTTGAAGACAAACACCTCAATGACTTAGTGATACAACTATGAGCCTGTGTAGTAGATGTACTTGCAACAGATGTTAATGGATATAAGCCATCCCTACAAGGGCCCTTAAAGAGTAGCTTATGTGAGATAGATTCATAAATAGAGACTAAATTAGAGGTGAAAGTAATCACACAATTGTTGTCAGCTGTAAATTTTAAGATAGATAAGAGGTTTGAAGAGATGGATGGTACATGAAGAATGGAGTTTAATGAGAAAGCTAAATGAGGAGTTAGAAGCTTACTATGGCCAACATTTGCAATTTCAAGAGCTTGACCATTACCAACTGAAACAGAACTTGATCCATGATAAGCTTGAGATTGATGAAGCAGATTAGGATCATTTGTTACATTACTGTTATCACCACTATCTAAATACCACATCTCAGGATCATAAGCTTGTTGTTGATTATAAGTTGCAGAATTATTGTTAGAATGAGCAACTAAAACAACACGATTTTGAGCTCTTGGTGAAGGATAATTCACCATATCAGTGCTGTACCAACAATCAAGTGCACTATGCCCAAATCTAGTACAAATTTGACAAGTAGGAGCATTGGAATTCATACCATAGTTCTGAGATGATGGAGCTCCAAGAATGGAAGAATTTTGACTTGAAAATTTTCTACCTCTGCCTCGATTTGCATATCCTCTACCACGATTTGAAGGACCACGTCCTCGTCCAACATTTGATCCAAAATTTTGAGTAGATGAAGAGAATAATGCAGTATGTTGATGAGAGTTATTAACTGATTCAGCCATTTTCATATGAAGTTCTTCTGATACAAGCAAACTCCCAAGAGAATGGAAGCTAAGTGTCGAAGTTTGAGCATTTGTGATTCTAATACTTGACTTAAACTTGTTATACTCAGCTGGTAACCCCTTAAGTGTGTACATAATCGCATCTTCAAGTGGTAATGAAGCAGCAGCTGTGTCTAAACCATCGCATATATCTTGTATATTTGCTAAATACTCAGTCATTGTTTTCTCCCCTTTCTTTATGTTACATAACTTCATTTTTAGTTGATGTACATATGTTCTACATTGATTCACGAACAGTTCTTCAAGTTTTACCCAAACATCATGAGCAGTTTGAGATCTAACTACCTGAGAGAAAACCGAAGGAATCATAGATGATAGTAGTGAAACTTTTAATTGATGATCTTCAATTAACCAAGTAGAGTGTGTTGGATCAGTCGATGACGGTGGAGAACTCGATTGAGTAACATGACTCAAGTATCCGTGAGCTTCTAACACAGCTTCGAGCTGAGCTTTCCACAACACATAGTTTGTGGAATCAAACTTAATTTGAACGAGTGACGCCCAATTTTGACAAAGTAAAAGTAATTCAGCTGGTATTTCTGAATTTGATGATATGTGTGGTGTTGAAGACGATGAAGAAGCCATTTTCAGATGTAGAAGAAGTTAAAGAAGTGCGGAAGATAGATCGAATTTTGTTGAAGAATAGCAAAGCTTCAGAGTTTACACCATTAATGGCGATGAAGAAGCTTGTTTCTTCATATAAGCTCTGATACCATGATAAAACAGAGAGAGAATTGAAAGAAATAGAGAGAGAAGTTTTATTGAATGAATTGTGTGTTTACATCATATTGATCGATTATATATACAAGTCAATAATCAACTCACACTCTCATGTGTTCTAACTACTTTCTGTTACAAGTTGTTATTGAATAAGCTGTCAACTACTTCCTAGATGTCATTACTTGCTTGATAAGTTGTTGATGAGTTGCTTATCTTATCATAAAAAACCTCCGTTCTAAGCACTATCTTCCTTAAATTTGTGTATGCTATCTTAATCTTTACATTTTAGCACGTTATAGGAAAAATCCTGGTGCGACAATTGTTTTGCACCTACCCGTGCATAGATCCACTTTTGTATAGTATTAGAGCATAAAATAATAAAATAATATAACAATAAAATTATCAGAAGTCACACGATATTTATATCATATAGAGGTCAATTATATAACTAGTTATAAGTTATTATATAAAAGAGAAAATAAGAGATCTGCATACATTTATAAGATATCAAAACATCAATATTAAGTAGTGTTTTAGTATTTTATCATCAAAATTGTTTTTATTCTACATACACCCATTCCTTTTTTTTGTTTTGAAAGAATCCTACTTACTCATCACATAAACATAAATATTTACAAACATCAAAAACTAAAAGATAATAATACGAAATGTAGTTTAAAAGGAAATCAATAACAAACATAGAAATCGAAAGAGTCTCAACACTGATGACAACTATTTACTAATAATCTCTACTACATAACATAATATCAGACTTCAACAAACTTTTTCCATCATCTCAACACTGAACTTTCAACACACACACAACAACAAGACAGCTTTTCCTCAGATAAAACAACTCTAACAAAACTTTTCTTCAGTAACAAAGCGTTTCTCCATTATCAACCCATCTCACAAAACTTTCTGAAAACTCTTCTAGAACTTCACATTTTTCACCTTCTTCAGCAGGTAATTCCTTCGTAAGCACCTTTCCCTTAGTACTTGATCTATATCCATACCATAAAAATAATTAAGTTACTAAAATTACAAATAAGTATAAAAGAAAAATATTATACAATATATATTACTCTAAAATAATTCTACTCTAAATATTTTATATAAGCCTTTATCTATTCCAAGTACTTGATATTGAACTCAACTAAATATCAATCTAACCAGCCACTGGCCAACTCCATAGCATTGACTGTTTCAACTATGTTTTGACCATGACCCTATCCTTCAACTTCTATGCATTATCATATATACTTACATACATAACTAGAGAGCACACTCATACATTAAATAATATACTCTCAATTTATGATCCATTTCTCATTTATCTATTACGTAGCATGCTTAAAATTATACATCAATATGTCATTGTAAAGATCTATGGGTATAAACCCAACAACTACGAGCAGTCATACACACAATTATGAAGGAAAAACAAAAATTCTTACACCCTACAATTTGAAAATCATTTATATCAATAAAAACCATTAAACATAGAGGATAACTGATATAACAGATCACCTATATAAGCCTTTATGTAACGAATTTTCATTTTGGAAAACTAAGTGTTTTAATATAAATTCATTAATTTGACTTGCTTATAGATGTTTACACGTAACATGTGCATAGATAGATTAACTAATAAAGATGTCATAGAATAACTAACTATATCAGACCTACTAACTGATTAAATATTGGTGTAGTTTGGCCTTTCCGGAAACACAAAAGATTGGTAATAAGATGGGGCACAATATTCCCTCTAATTAAGAAATAAGTTTAACATCCTTGACCTTCCATAGAGAATTAGGAAGATAAAGGCTCCTATAAATATGATTGGGTAGTTATTTTGCTTTAAGAATTGTAAACTCAAACTCTACTTAGGAAAATTATTTTCAATGAATGGAGCATTGGTATATAATGAAACTCTCAAGGAATTGCCCAAAGACTGCTAACCAACGAAAGAATAATCTTTTTGATCACTACTAATTAACTAACTACAGAAAGCTAGCCACCTCAAAAATTTGAATGGGCACAAAGACAACATTCACAACTTCAAAAAAATATTAGGTATAAACTAAGAATTGATGATCAGATCCGTTGAAATTTTAGTTGCAGATCTATTTCTATCGGGCAGGGGAGATTTATACTAGTATTTCAGGCATTATTCGTAGTGTTATTCTATGCCTATTTACAGTTTTGCACATTCTAATATGTTTCCTTTCCTTTGAATTAGTAATGTTTGGTATAATCTATAACATAAATAAATTATCTTCCTAATAATCACTATAACAATTATAAATGTATCAATATATGTGTTCTTTCATTAAAATAAAATTAGCATAACTGAGGGTGATAAGTACCTGCTGGAGTGGAGAACAAAAGATATGCCTGAACTCCTTAAAGTACTTGCGAAGATATTCCTTCAATTTCCCAACATCTTCCCTCCTATATACGTCCCAAATAACACCAACTCTGACATCATCAACCTCTAGGGGGATATTTTCTCGAGCTGTTCGATTATCTATATCAACCTTCCTACCTGAAAATGTGTCAACAAGTTCCTTTTGATCTTGTGAATCATGCTTCTTTTCTAATTTCTCTATTTTTAGAAGGTTCTCAGGTTTCAGTTCGACTGCTTGGGTGTGGGTCAATATATTCACCTGAAATAGAAATTCGAAAAAATAAGTAGAAAATAAACTTAAACATGTCATTCCTCTTGGAATGTATATCAATAATATTGTAGATAATAAACTTTTTATATTTTATGGAAGTGGGGTGCAAGAAGATCTATAAATGGCACATCATTATTTAGAAAAGGGTATTTTCTATTAACTATGACATCCCAATCCTTAGTTAGAAGATATAAAATATAAATTGGCCAGTTCTTGACACTCTCTCGACAGAAACTGCTGTTACGGAGACCTGTTGCTGCTGCAAAGGGGTGGACTGCAGCTCTTCAAAGCTGCTGACCTGTTACCCGATAGAAATTTTTGTCCATGGTAAACGAGGAGACAGGGCCGAAATAGTTAATTGGGAGAAGTTGTAGAAGCTTAAATGCCGGCAAAGCAAACCAGGACCCTTGTTCTAATAACTTATATTATTATTAATTAATTGCATTGTAACGCTATATATATTATAATAAATAACATATATCGAGCAACATAAATTAGCTAAGGGTTAACTTGTATTATGCAAAATCACCAAAATTACTGAAATAATCAACCTGAAAGCACCAATGTTATGGGATCAATTTTTTGAAACAATAACACTATGTCTCTGGATAATGTAAATAGATAACATTTTCATCTAATATTGGATAATCAAATTGATATTCAAATCAAATCTATTTATTATAATAACAAATCATATATCATAAGATTAATTATATAATTATTTTTGTTAATTTAGAATGTGAGGTATGCATCATGATACCATGATACTAGATATTGAATCATCCAATTTTAAATAAAAGAATTTTAAAATATCTTATATTTTGCAGTTATAATTCATAAGTTTAGGGGCCAAGTCAATAATCTCTAAATTTCGTAAAATACAAGGTATTTTGATAAAATTTAAAAAAAAGAGTGGAATACTTTTTATCAAAACTAAGAAGGCTAGTGCTAATGTTTTACGGTTTTAGCAGTCAAACTTTTGGCAATCAAAGAAAAGAGTCGGTAGAAGTATGCAAAATTACCGAACGTCCTTATTTTCCCGTTTCTCAACTTTTCCCCTTCAAAGTTTTAGACTCACATATTGAGTGTAACTTTCTATCTTTTTGGGTTGCATGCCCAACACAATGATTTTTAAAACTTAAGATGGACTGTCTCTCAAAATTGTATTTATACCAAACATATATGACATGGTTTCTTACTTCGACATGGAATAAATATCTAAATTCTTTTTTTAGATACTTTTTCGGACCTATTGATGCTATTTGATGTCACATAAGGATCGAAACCACATTTGTAGACTGAAAATTTTTCTGGATAGGTCAAACTATTGGAAGCAAATAGAAAAGTGAAAATGTTTCATACTAACGGGCTAGCATCCGTAACCATGGGTTCAAATATAGGAAGGTTATATCTTATATGCTATCACTCTATACCATAAGTAAGAAATATTTTTATATTATGGCATATAGTAAGGTGTTATACCTGATATTTGTTTGAAATGGCATGATCAACGATCTGTTCCTTGAGATTATATAATTTCGGTATTGAATAAATTACCTACACACCGTATCAAACTAGTTAAATATATATTTTCTCGAATAATTATGCATCAATATTTATTTTTCTGTTTTTTATAAATGATTAATTCTATATATCACTCTTTACATACAACCCTCATACCACCTCCCCTCCCCCCTTATGTGGCGTGATTTGATTGCAAATTGATTCATTTCTAGTCAAATCACACCACATAAAGAGATAGTATGAGGGTAATGTATAACTTTACTGTTTATAAATGAAAATAATATATATATATATATATATATATATATATATATATATATATATATATATATATGAGAAACATTAAATGTAATATGAATATAAAATTAATATGAAATAAAATCTTTATTTTATGAATCATATGAACCAAAAATATTCAACAATTATACAAGTAACAAGAAATTCATTTAACTTCATTTGTGAAAATAAACATTCATATTACTAGATATTATACTAATAAAAAGGATTAAAAGGAAAATGTAGCACAATAAAAGCGAGATCTAATTTATTCTACAACTTAGAAAATAATTAAGTTACAAAATGCATAAAACTCAATCACTGAACTTGATATATACATATATGGTTATACATATCGAAATTATTTAGTTAGAAATTCAATCAGAAGCAATTCATATACGAGGAGAATTAACAATATTCTAATATACTTACCATTAAGATCTATTTTATTGGTACAACAGTATAGATCGATATTAATGTATATTGTAGGAGATTTAGATGTTAGAATTATAGCAATGAAAAAATAAATATAGACTAGAGACGGCGGTTTGAAGAAGAGATATATAAAGGAATGAGAGAGTAGGCGAGGGTTACGAAGATAAATAAAGAGAGAAAAAGAGAAAGAAATAATGTGTAAAAAAGTATATGTAAGGCGAAGTTGCTATAGTTTCATGAGTAATGATATATACCACCCAAATTCACACCACCCAATGACGTGGCGTGAATTGGTTGGTTACAAATCGTTAATGTATTTATTTTCTTGATTTGATTAAAGATTTGTAACCAACCGATTCACGCCACGTTGTTGGGTGGTATTTTGGTGATATATATCATGACTCTAGTTTCATCTAAATAAAAATGATTTTATACAAATTAAGGGATAAATGTAGTAATATATATGTATATATATATACATATATAATTTTTTTTTTCAAAACATAAACAAATATAGGTGGGTTCGAGTCTTACATTGATAATTCTCAACTATAAGGTTACTCGTTAATAATTCTAGACTATCATGATATTGGATATTGACGCAAGAAAAAGATTTTCTGTTAAAAAACAATATTTGGCAAAAAAAAAAATTATATGGGCCACCGAGTAAATTTTCCACCCTTATTCGCATAACAAATCTTATTTATTCTTATTCTGAAAAGTTTGTGCACAAGATCTAATAGCAATGCCAACCTACTCAGCTTGGATATATCACCCATACTAGGTATTTCTAGTTACTCCCCTAAGTCCTCCTTTGTGGATAATTTTAGCATATTTTTGACTGCACCCATATTACTTCCTCGGTTGTTGGGCTGAATAAAATCAAGTAGATTTGATAATTGGGGGATTTCGGTATGAAAAACAATGCTTGGTTAGGACACCATTGAGCATATATGCCTTTTGTCTAGTAATTTGAGAGATAATTCCTCGTGTTGTATTCATATAATAATTGATTTGATTTTTGAGTACCCTTAATATCAAAACGTGTACTATGTCTCCAATCTTTCGTAAAGTGTCTTTACCTCCATCAAATTCAAGTGTTAAATCCCATGTCGACATTTAAATAAGGGAAATGATAGGATATTTTAATAAAACCCTAATTCTTGAGAAATAAAAAATATTAAATCCCTTAAGTTTAAAAATATTACAAAACTAACCCCCTCCCCAAATTTTAAATCAACACCTCTCATCCCTCTTTTCTTGACATATACTCCCTCCGTTCCTAAAAGATTGTCACTTATACTAAATAGTTGTTCCAAAAAAGTTGTCACTTTAGAAAATCAAGACACTTTTTAATTCTTTATACCACTTTTACCCCTAATTAAATATTATAATATATGTTCCCAATAAATATTTAAGATATCAAGACACTTTTTGGAGGGCATATTAGTAAAAACATGAAATAATAATGATATTCCTTAATTTGTGTGCAAAAGCTAATGTGACAATTTTTTTGGAACAGAGGGAGTACAACATACCTAACCCATTTTACGCCACACAAAAATGGTTGTTTTTTATTCCTTCTTTCTTTATCCAGGGTTTGAGGTAAAATATTAATATTCATTAATTCTTCGTCTCACTCCATAGCTAACCCGGCCATGTATCTCCACCACTCTATCACCTATTACCGTTAATAACTTCAATTGATTAGCCTGGAGTGAATTTTTTTATCGGAATTTTATGTTCAGAATGTGTTACATTCTTAGTAAATAAAGTGATTAGTAGTGATTTTAGTGGGATTATAAATATTCAGATAAGCCTATTAAATGTGATACACGTGTGTGAAGTTGTCAGCCATTAACATGCAGTTTGATAAAGCAATTGGGCGGTGACTTTCATACAACTCTTTTTCAAAGTTTGATACGCTAATAATTATTCTCTGGTTAGGGATGAAAATGAGGTAATCCTCATAGGACCGCGAACAAATAATGTAAAAGTGTGAATCCAAAAATCATAACCATAGAAGGGAGATGAATAGGGTATTAGAACTAGGCTTAGAAAAATGATATGTTCAAATTTATTTGAAATTTTTAAAATATAGCGAGATAAACAAGATATAATCAAACAAGATATAAACAAAGTATATCTTGTAGATTTTATCCATGGGTAAGAAAGATAAACGGATTAAATTAAACAAGATATAATAAAAAATATTAGTTTAGTTCAAAAGCTCAATACCTCTTATAAGCTATATATCAAGCATATAAATTTGTTAAGTAAAAGAAAATATAGAAAATTAGTTTGTGAATAACTTGGTTCATTTACCTCACTCCTCGTAAATATATAAATAAGTTTCATAATTATTATTTTCACTCTATTAGTAACCCAATAATAAATATGTAACAATCTAACTGTAAAAAAAAATATTAAGGATAATTCGTATGATTATAGTTAATAAAAGAATTTTCATTTTCTTAATGAAATGTGAATTATATTGATCTAAGAAAATATAAAAATCGGACCTTATAAACAAATATTTAAAAATTCGAAACTAAAGGTAAAATTACATGGCTTTTTTTCAATACTAAATCACCATTATAATATGGGCTAATGCCAAAAAATCAATATACTAATATAGATGACCCAACACATCATCTTCTATAAAGATAACACAAATTACTTAACTACCTTCCTTTCTACAATAATATGTCCGCGACAAAAATATAAATATATAAACACCTTAAGCATCATTCCATTTCAAATATATTTTAAAAAATTACAACACATCGCACCTCCCCCCCCTCTCTGAGCAAAATAGGAGTTATTGCGAAGTGAGATCACTAACTGCTGTGAGTGAAGATTTATAGCAGTCTAGATTATTTGTAGCCGTTGTGGTATATTTTTGTTTGATTTAAATGTAAAACGCTTCATTTATTTTGATTTTCTTTCATTTATTTCACAACAAAATGATAATATAGCTTTAGGTTAGTTTGCTTCATTGTGAAAATGATACTCATACTAAGTGATTTTTGAAATTTTGATTACGTTCCTGATTTTTAGGGTTACTTTGTACTTTTGTAATTATGCAGTATTGTTAACATGTAATGCATGTATAAAAGAGTCAAGGTAGGTCCAATTTTGCTTTAGAATCATAATATGATACTCATCTAAATATGTGATATATGGACCAATTACAAATGATTTTGATTAATTTTAGAGTTTTTTATGTACACAAACATGATTGATCCTATCAATGACTATATGTTATTATAGGATTGATCCTGATATGTAGATCTGTTTTCACTATAGGTTACTATTTATTGACTGCTGGGATAATTCCCATGAAACTGTAGTTGATTGATAGGATTGAAGAGTTGTATACTTTCTTAGTTATACTTTCTTAACTATCTAAAATTAAGCTATGAATTGATGGGATCACTCCTATCTAATTTTGATCAGTATTAGAGTTTGTTGTGTATATCGATAAGATTTATCCCTTTAAACTATAGTTGATTAATAGTAGAGCTGTAACGTTTATTATTATTAGTTGCTTAACTGTCTAAATAATTATGCTATGAACTGATGGGATCAATCCCATCTAATTTTTTTTACAGAAAGGGTTCTAGAGTTACGTTCATCATTAGACGAACTATACCAGATTATAAAGAATACTAAATATCCAAAGACAACATATACATGCATGTCGACTTATACCCTTTTACAATCTTATAAAGGCGTTATAAAAAGAATGACATGCTAAAACAGATCAAGAAGGACAATGTGGCAACTGCATACATGATATCATGTTATTTCCCAAGGCAAAGTGGACTCGTAGTGACACGAAAATCAATTTCACCAAGAAAGGAAGACATAACATTAATACTTATAGTTTAGGGATGAGACATACCATACCAGTCCCTTGTAGGAGTGGGGAAGATTTTATATTCCCTGTGGTTCCATGAATATTTGCCTGATGTTAACGATAGATATATGCTTAAAAAATCTGAATTGAAGAGACGAATCGAGGATTTATGCGAAGAATAAGAAACATATGATATTTTGATAGACTTTGCAAAGCTCAAATGGATTTTTGAATTTAACAAATTTCTACCCGTATAATGCATCTAGGGTAGAGTGGCAGCTAATTTATGTTTCAAAAGAACTACAACAACTTAACACATATGATTAGGCACCAAGCATGTGTAATGAAGTAGCGACATCGATCAGTTAAGGAAAGAAGACGCGTGTCAAAGGACCAACTTGCATGCTTATAGTAAGTATACTAAATTATATATCTTGTATATGAAACATATGAATTATTTATCTTGAATACTACCATATTCAACTTTGAAATTCTATCCTTTCTTCTTTTAGTATGTTATAGGTTGGGAGACAGAAGATGATCAAACTTTTCCAAAAAAACTAAATTTGCTAGACATATTACAAGGAAATTCATTTGTCATAGAATATATCGTAGATGCTATGGAAGAGAATGTAAGTATTCTTAGTGTACTATGATGACAGGATTGGTCCATTCATGATATTTTATTAGTGAGATTAATCAGAGACGGTTTCGATTGATGAGCTGCAAATCCTTCAACATGAAGAAGAACTGATTTTGCAAGCCAATGTTGATGAAAAAACTGATGATGAAGAAAATGACGGTGAAAAGGAGGTTGAGGCTGAGGGTGAGGGTGAGGATAAAGAGGAAGAGGACAAAGAAAATACTAAAGATGATAACGGAGAGGGTGAGGAGGAACTATACGGGGATGACGAGGAGGAAATAACACAAACACAAGATGAAAATAATGAGGATGAAAGTGACAAAAATTATGCGCCACCTAACAATGCTGTCGAGGAAAATGATAACATCATATTTTATGATGGTGTAGCCCAGATTCGATTGAGAATAATGTTTGGGTGAAAAATGAGAGTAACGAGGTTTAAATGACAAAGTAAAGGCAAGGAAGGAAACAATGGTAGAAGAAGAAATTGTGATGGATGATAGGAAGGAAGCTGTGAATGATGGACAAGAACAGAGTGAGAATGTAACGGTGCAAGAGCAAGCGACTAAGGGTAGCAATGATTTGATAGAGTGGAGGAACGAGATAGTGAATAATGGTGTAGAGCCAAAAGAAAACGTAGTAGTGGAAGATAAATAGGACGTTGATAAGACACAAGGTGAATTTGATATTGATTGAATTTTTAGTTTTGGTCTATCACAGATTGATACTACGGTTGAAAATGGTGTAGATTATGGAAATGCTGAGACTAAAGAAAAATAATAAAGAAGATCAAGTTGAGAATAACAGGTTATTTGTGTTAAGAGTGCAATAATTTAATTAATCATATATCGTAATAGACTCTATCTCATCATCATCTAATTAATATTTTGTTTTTCGTTCTTGGAATCAGGTAAACCGAGTGATGAATGACACCGATAAAAAACTAATAGAGATATCAAACGAGAAAAGTAGTTGATTAATGATTTACTAATGAGAGGCGAAAAGATACGTGAGCTTGAAAATCGATTGAAAGAGTTAAAATATTTCGAGAATTTTTCAAATGAAGAAGCAGATGAGTTAAGAGAGGATTCGGTCATGAAAAACATAACGACCAACGAACTTCAAAATCAGTTAAAAATCACAAAGACGGATGCCAATGAGGAAAAAAAGAATGTTGGAAATGTATAGAAAAGAGCACTACAAAAATGTAGTACTTAAGAGATACTTGGAAAAGAAATAAATTGAGGTTAATATGCCGAAAGAGAAGGTTTGTATACTTGAAGAAGAATGAGAAAACAACCCTATCAATGACTATATAGATAAAATTAGAAAACTCGAAAAATCTACTAGAAGAAGAAAGGAAAACAAATAAAGAACTGGTCGAGTGTACCAAAGTGCTGCATAAGGTTCTCGACAAGATGGTGGAAGAAATTAAAGAACTACATACACAAAATGACAAACTAGAAGATGACTTAAATTTAATCATGGAAGTACCATGCAACTTTCAAAATGTGGAGTTTGTTCAAACAGTGGTGAAGAACTAGAGAAGAATATACTAACAACTGATAAGCTAGTCAAAATTCAGTTGAAAGGCACATAAATAATAAAACATGCTCGAAAAAGGTTGTGAATAAAAGACCAATAAATAATTATTTCAGTAGACATTTTTTTTATAAAGTATATTATTGAAGGCTTAACTTAACAATTAGGTGTTTTTATTAGACTTCTTTTAGCAAATACCTTTTTTATAAAATACAACATGAAATATGTAATAGAATAATTTTTTCTTTGATATATTTTGATGATTTCCTTTTGAGAATCTGTACATTTATAATTTTCTGTTTAGTTTGTCATACAGTTAATCATAAAAAAACAGATTTATCTTCTAAGAAATCAACTATTTTATGTTCTTATTTAACAAAGAGGAGAATCTCTCTCTAAAAATTACGCTCTCTCGCCTCTCTCATCTAAGTCACGATTTCTACTTCTCTCTCTTGGGTCTCTTCGTCTTCCTCATCACACTTGTGGTGGGATCTCACGCCTATTACACCTCGAATCTTGAAATGGGTACCACTTCCGATGGTCAGCTAGGGTATGATCTAGGGTTAGGAAAACTAAATCTAGGGAAGAGAACATTTAACCGGAAGCAAAGGAAGATGATAGGGCAAAAGACAATTTCGGCGCTTAATGGAGAATCAAAGCTAATGATGGAGAGTTTCTTACTAATCTGAAGCTAATTTTCGATTTCCCCAAAAATCTTTTCACCACGGACCTAACCCTCTAGGTTTTAGAGGTAAGCTCTAGTACGACAAGGCTTTTTGCTCGATTCTATTTTCTTTTATTGCAGGAAAGAAATTATTTAATTAAAGAAGTAATATCGGGAAGTCGAAGGATTAGCCAGAAGCCTGAGATTCGGTCTTACAGAGGGGGGGTTAATCAAGGTCAGTTACTGCAAGTTGGAGTTACCAAAGCTGATGATGACATTAAGCAATAATGGATTGAGAGACACTGAAGAAAATTGCTGCGCTAAAGCCTCTTACAGAACCCAAGACACTCAAAGGCTCTACTTACCTAAAGGTATCGTATGCAAGAAGAACAATAGCAGAACACCAGGTAGCCACCTATTTATTCACAAAGCCGGTAAGGTTGTTTCTTCAAAAACCTTCTACTGTCGCTACCTCATTCTTTCTTTCAACCTTTTCTTTCTTCGCTACTTGTCTCATTCTCAGATATTAACTGTCTTTCACTTCTCACCCATATATTTGTCTCTGTTTAGTGCGGTGGTATTTCTTGTTGTGAGTGTAGGTTACATAATGGCTACGAGAGATTTTCACTCCCTTCCAATTGTTCCATTAACTGATCACAAAGCACGAAAACTGGGAGTCATAGATATAGGAATGAAAGCGAGATTGGCTGAAAGCATGAAGGACGAGAAAGCTATACTCATTAAAGTGATTGGGGAGTCCACTATCTACGCAGTTCAACTAAGGAAAATCATAGAAGAGATAGGGGGTATTCAAGGACATTACAAACTCTCATAGGTTAAAAATAATATGTTCAAGCTCGAATTGTTCAGTGAAAGGGAGTTTAAACGAGTATGGGAGATGAGGTCGGGAATCTACCAGAAACTACGCTTAAGCATGACTATCTGGCCTCAAACTACTGATTACTCCTCAATCTGGGTCCAGATAAGGGGTCTCGCATTCAAGCAGAACAACATCAACACAGTAAGGGAGTTAGAAGAATGTTTCATCAAGATAGAGGCGGTTGACTTTCCTACGAATCAAAACTGTGATATCAAGATTCTTAGATTTAGTGCAATATGTTAATACTAAATTCCCACTTTCTCCTGGAGCTTATCTTTACCAAGAAGAAGGAGCTGCGTGGGTGGTTTTTCAGTATGAGAACACAAGATCTCTTTGCTTCAGGTGCGGGAAGATAGGACACCAATACGGTGAGTGCCCTGTCAAATCTATCAGACAAATTGAAGATATTGACGAACGAAGGAAAGCTTCCTGGAGTATAGACAATGTGGCAAAATTTCCTCCTTTCAATCCCATTTATGGACTACACTTAAAAGTCAGTGGTGAGTTTATTTGTTATCAGTACAGTGACAAAGCTGTTAAGATTGCGGGTCTAAGTTACAGAAGTACTAATCCAGTTCGAGGAATCCAAATTAATGAAGGAGGAGAAGATGTTCTAAGCAGGTTCAACTATACTAAGAGGGGCAGTACAAGTAAGGTTACTAATCAAGTTCAAGGGAGCGAGGAAAAAGAAAAAGAGGACCAAGAGTGGGAATCATGGAACAAGCAAATGCACGACCTCCGTAACGAACTGCACGAATCTACTTTGAAGATTGAAGCATTTAAACAAACTCATGGAATTACTGATGATGGAGAAAACAGCAATGAAGGTGACATTCGAGCATCGCTAATGGCTTTTGAAGAAGAAATTAGAAAAATTAAAGGGAAACAAGTTGCGAACAAAAGTGACACAACTGATTACAACATGGAAACATCATCAAATCTTCAACAAGCCATTAAAAGAAGAAGGGATGGAAGAGCTGGTCAAGTGGAGGCAGGAAACTCGGTGGTTAACTCAAAGATTTCTGGTAGTTTTAAAAAATTAAGGGTGGTAGACCCTATGGAAAACTTTGTAAACAAAAATCAATTTAGTATATTAGAATATGAAAGAGAGGGTGGAGATAGTGTAATGTTTTCGAAGGGGGAGGGTACGGATTTAGACAACATATCAAGGATGATCGATGAATATGACTCATAATATGAGCCAAAATAGGAGGAAGAGGGTAATTTGGAGAATAGTGAGAATTACTTTGACAAAGACTACGAAGGTGGTGGGGATGACCATGATATGAACTTTCAGTATGCTGATGCAGAAGCTGAAGATGAGGAATTCAAGAAACAAAATGGAGGCGGCAACTCCTAAAAAGCCGTGAAGTTTAAATGAAGACCTTGTTTTGGAATGTTCAGGGAATACGAGAGCCCTTAACATTAACAAGAATCAGCTCGTTGATAGCTCATTTTTGTCCTAGTGTGGTGGCCTTTTGTGAAACGATGTTAAGAGAGGTGGACTCTCGGGAAGTGGTGGCGCGGTTTGGTTTCAACAACTCCTTTTTTGTCGAACCCTCTGGAAATTCTTTCCATTCTGGGAGGTTCCTGGTTTTGTGGCACTCTAATGTGCATCCTATTGTTGTCTTTAGTTGTAATTCCTATGTTATTGTCCTAGTTAATGAATTATCCTTTTCGTACTATATGATTTTCTTACATGCCCCTAATGATTTCAATCTAAGATTAGAAATATGGAATGAAATAACAAAATGTAGTGAAGAAATTAAAGAACCTTGGATGATCTTAGGGGAATTTAACGAGATACTTAACACTACGGAGAAACAAAGCAAGAATCAAGCTAACATAAACTATATAAATGCTTTTTTAGATTTTACTCATAATAATTCATTAGCAGAGATAAACTCTAACAGATGTTTTTTCATTTGGTCTAACAGGATGGAAGGCAAAAATATGTCAAGACAAGGATTGATCGAGGAATGGCAACCTAAGAATGGATGGAAAAGTTCCCGAGATCACAAATTTACATACCTCATGCAATAGGGTCGGATCACTCCCCCTTACTTTTCCACTTTGATATGAATATGAAAATAGGAAAAAAATACTTTAAATTTGAAAGTAGATGGCTAGATAACAATAATTGCATAGAAATTATTGATAATAGTTGGAAAATCCCGTATGACATGATCCCCGTACCAAATTTTATAAAGAAAAGGGAATTTACAAAAAAATAATTAACTAAGCGGAGTTCGAAAAACTTTAGGAACCACGAAAAAAAATTCAAGGCCCTTCAAGATAGACTCATAAAAATTAATAAGACAAACGATGATAGAGATATCTCTAAAGAAGAAAACGATACTAAAGAACAAATAAAGATAGAATACGAAAAAGAAGAAAAATATTGGAGTGATAAAGCAAGACAAAACTGGCTTACTTGCGGTGATAAAAACACAAATTTTTTCCATTTACCTACTATTAAACGTAGGAAACAGAACCGTATAACTAGAATAAAAAATAGGAATGATGATTGGACAGATGATTCAGAAGACATCAAAAATTGTTTTCAAAACTTTTATAAATACCTGTTTAAAGAAAACATTGGTATAGAGGACAATATGCAAAAAGCAATTTAATTTATTAAATCATGAGTCACGAGTAACATGAGTGTGGAATTAAAAAAAACCCAACGATGGAAGAAGTAGAAAGAGCTATTACGGAATTATCGACCTCAAAAGCACCTGGACCAGATGGACTCAATGGTAAGTTTTATAAATAATTTTGGGAGATTATTAAGGTGGATGTTTTACATATTATTGAGGATTTCTTTGAGAATAACTGTTCAGTTGAAACGATTAATGACACACTGATCACTCTGATCCCGAAAGGAATTATACAAGAAAACTTAGGAGACTTTAGACCAATATCTTGTGTCAATTTCATTTATAAAATTATCACTAAAATTCTTTCTAACCGTTTAAGGGAAATTATGAACAATATAATCCCACCTACGCAATCGACTTTCATTAAAGGTAGGGCTATTCAGGATAATATAATCGTAGTGCAGGAAATATCTTTATATATGAGCAGGAAACGGAAAAACAAAAGACATATGGCAGCAATAAAAATCGATATGGCAAAGGCGTACGATCACGTAAGATGGGATTTCCTTTTTAAAGTTCTAGAATAACTTGGGTTTTGTGAAACTTGGATTATCTGGATGAGAAATTGTATCACCTCGGTTTCGTTTAATATTAATTTGAATGGAGAAAGACTCGAAAACTTTAAACCGGGTAGGGGTCTCAGACAAGGCGACCCTCTCTCACCTTTTCTTTTCTCTATTATGACGGATTCCCTTATTAGCATTATCGACCACTATATAGATGATAAATTGATCAAAGGTATAAAAATTAATAGAAATTTCCCGACGATCTCTCACCTTCTATTTGCAGATGATTTTTTTTTCTAGAATTGGAAGACATGAATATTGAACACTTCAAGGAATGCTTAGATATCTACTGTGCGGGGTCTGGACAACAAATAAATTTACATAAATCAGCCATTTTTTTCAGCAAAGAAACACCAGAGGATATTAAAAATGAGATAACTACAATAATGGATATCACAGAGACAGAGGATTTAGGATACTATCTAGGGACTCCACTGTGCCACAAAATATCAAAGGTAGAATCCCTACACTGGATAGCAAAAAGAGTATTCAAAAACTCGGAAGGATGGAAGGCGAAATTACTTTCAGAAGGTGGCAAATAAGTACTTATCAAAGCTATTCTTCAAGCCATACCAAATTACTACATGTCAATTTTCTCTTTTCCAGTTAGTTTTTGTAATAAACTTGTCACAGCCATCTCTAATTTTTGGTGGAGTTCAGGTAAAAGAAACAGGATACATTGGGTCACCTAGGAAAAGATAGCAGTTAGCAAATTAATAGGAGGATTAGGATTCAAAGACTTCAAAAAAATGAACACTGTCCTACTAGCGGCTCAAGCTTGGAGACTAATGAAAAACCCTAATAATCTAGCGACAAGATTGCTCAAAGGTATTTATTTCAATAAATCTAACTTAATGATTTGTAAACTCAGACAAAGTAGGACATGGAGCTGGGCAAGTATTATAGAAGGTAGAGACTTTATCAAGAAACATGGAATAAATATGATAGGAGACGGCAGAGATACTAATATATGGGAGGAAAAGTGGATAGATACTGAACGGAAATTAGAAAAACCAAAAGAAACTACTATCACAAAGGTCAATGAGCTTATGAAAGACAACAAGGATGAATGAGATTTCGAGAAACTGGATGATCTTTTTTCTGAACCTATCATATATCTTATAAAGAAAACAAAGATTATAGAAATAGATACTAAAGATCAGCTAATCTGGCCGTTTTCAAAAGACGGCACTTACAATACAAAGACGAGATATAAAGTTATAACAGAAGAGCAAATTATGAATAAGGCTACAACAACGGGAACTAAGGCGATGCAGGACTCACCAATCTGGAAGACGATATTGAGTTCTAACATACCGAAAAAAATCAAGTTATTTATGTGGAGATTAGTAAACAACGCAATACCGACCAGGGACAATTTATATAAAAGGAAATGTGCGGATGCTACAAACTGTTTATGGTCATAATTGTGAGGATGTAGAGCATATACTCCTCCACTGCAACATGTGTAAGGACATCTGGGCTGGATCGATCTTGCAAATAAAAATCCAAGATAAATGGGAGGAAAAAATAGAAGATTGGTTCTTAAAGATCATTCAAACGTTTTCGAAGGGAGGATGGGAAGAGAATGTAGTACGAGACTTCATTATGATTAACCTTTGGAACATTTGGAAAGCAAAGATGAAAGCTATACACGAAGGGATAACAGTATGTGGCACAGGAATAAATATTGCATCAAAAAAATTAATGCAAGAAATTCACGGAATCAACTGGACAACAGAAAATTACAAAGGTTTCAAGAAAACAGGGGAAGAAAGCGCAGACACAAATATGGATGAGCAAAATCAAGATCTGTCGTTCTTTTGCGATGCGTCGTTGATGTCTCCCTAATTGTTCATATTTTCGACCCTTGGGAGACATCATTTTTTATGTTTAATTGAATATTTTGATAGACTTTGGAGTTAAAAATGCAATAATCCGGAATTCCTATTTTATTTCTAGTATTTTTGATTTATTAAACTTTTGCGCGTAATCTAGTGTATTTTAGTGAAAAGTTTGTAGGTTTTAAATATTATCTAGGAGAGGAATCCGAGAAGAGAGTCAAAGATCGTGATATGGAGTCAAGACTTGAAGATAAATCCTGAAAGAATTATATTTTGGAGCTGCAAATCTGGAAAACAAGCCAAAGATTGCTGATTTCGAGGCACTTACGAGTTGATTTAGCCGCTGACCTTCGAAGAGAAAATGTTCCTTATCGAGTTACGGAAATTTAGCAAGTGATTTCAGGTCAATCGGAGTTATAACGATGCGGCTAGAGCCGTTTTAGTGGAGGTGGTGCAGCAGTTACGGGATTTTGGGCTTAGAAAATGGGCTTGGACCTCTAATTAGTGTTTTATTCTTAGGTCCAAGGCCTAATCCGAATTCCACCTTATAAAAGGAGCTCTTGAATTCTATTTTTCACACAATTCACTTTTTACAAAATAAAACATCAAGAGAGAAGAAGCAGAAGGACGAAGAAGAAAGCTGGAGAGGGTCTATATCTACATTCTCAGCCAAATCCAATTCCGGAAATTAGGTCTTTCTTATTTTTAATTCTGTAAAACAATATGAATTCCATTTCTTTTAATTTAGTTTTCTTTTTAATTAGTATGAGCTAATTCCTTTTTAGTACTTGAGAATGCTTTATGGGTGAATCCCAATTCTATTGAATTTCTATGTTTGAATTTGGGTTTCTGTTAAATTAAATTAAATTGGGTCTTTTACTCTTTTCGATAATTCGAGATTATTTACTATTTTTGGAGTCATGAACTAAGAACAGGTGTTAGTATCTAGGCTATTCCACATATGTGGCGTGTGGATCATCCCGACGGAGGGTTTAAGTATGGATTTAATTATTCAATCTAAAATAGAAGCTATTGATTCTGACGAACTTAGTTAATTTTAGGGCCAATGTGGTAAATTACTTAATCATCTAAAAGTGGATCATATTTACCCTGACGGGACTAGTGACACTCTAGGATAGCCTTATAGTCCACCCTGACGGGGGTATAAGGAATTTAGAATTCCGACCATTGTAATTGACCGATTTAACCCTTAATCAGCATATGTTATGAAATAGGATTAGGAGGATCCTTTGCGTTCTCAAGTGCTACCTTCTCATATTTGCGTCTTACATTCATTTACTTGCGTCTTAGTATTTAATTGCATTTTCCATTTAGTCTTTCATTACTTAGAAATAATAAAAACAAACAGTCAATCATTATATCTTTACTTGCTTTCATAATTGCAACCATTCATTATCCGATAAGCATTGTAGTTAACCAAACCGTCCCTGCGAACGATCCTAGAATCACTTATTACTACTTGGGACAACCGTACACTTGGTTTAATTACTTTTGCAATTATTTTAGAACACACAAAGGACCACCAAGTTTTTGGCGCCGCTGCCGGGGACGGTAGCGTGTGACCACGGTGTTTATCATTTAGTGATAGTTGCATTTATTTTATTTTTATCAGTTTTACGCTTTTTGTTTGTTCATCTTTTTCAGGTTTTTAGGTTTGGTGTATGCGAAGGAGACTCTTTAAGGATCTAGAGCCATCACTTCTGATCCTTAATAATCCAGAATCATTAATCAGACTTGCGAACAAGAGAAGGAAAGAACAAGAAGCTAGAGAGGTAGAAGAGTTAATTAACAGAATGGAGAACGTTAATCTTCAGAATCAACAAAATAATAACGGACAAGTTCAACTAGACGCGAATGGCCAACCTATAGCGCCACAAGTTATTAACCCTTTGGTTCCACCTGGCATTCCTAATCCTCAAGTCCAAGTTCAAATGGCAATTAACCAAGATCAATGGTTTGTTAATGGTCCAGAAGAAGTTCCATTCCGTGCTCCTGCTCTAGGGGTAGGTGCTCAAAACATAAATGTTCCGAGGTTTCGTCCAAATTCGGGTATGTTAGGTCAATTCCAAAATTTTGGAAATTTTCGAGGTAAAGCTGGAGAAGATCCCCTTCGAGCAGTTCAGAAATTCAAGCAGATATGTGATTCTTACATCACACAAGGAGTTTCAAAAGAACAAATGTATTTTGCTGTGTTTTGATTTTTCGTTATTGATGGAGCGAGTGAATGGCACGATACACAAGATCCTATGAAGATAACAAACTGGGAACAATTAGAAACTGCATTTTTCAATAGATATTATACATCCAACATGAGGTTAGATGCTGAACTCGAGTTAACACATTTCAAGCAAGAATATGATGAAGCGTTGGGTAAAAGTTGGTCGAGATTTCAGAAATGTTTACGAAGAGTCCCAAATCATGACCTTACTGAACAACAACAAATGAAGATTTTTTATAATGGTCTTGAAGGGGGCTCTAGGAAAGATTTAGATTTGTTGTGTGGTGGTGCGTTTTTACGAGTTCAACCTGCGTATGCAAGAATTATTTTGGATAGAACAGTTGATAATGAAGTTGTGTGGAATACCGTAAGAACACCAGTTAGAGGAGGAGTTAATAATGTCAATATTGAAGAAAAGTTCAACTCCTTAGAGACCAAGATTCAAACCACACTAGAACAACGATTGAGACAACTTACTCTAGCCGTGAAAGAAGGTTTTTCGAATAAAAGAGGTGAGGTAAAGGTTGCACAAGAAGTGTATGGATGTGAGTATTGTGGCGTGAATGATCATAGTTGGGAGGATTGTCAGAATAATCAAGAGTTCGTGATGTTTGTCTCCAACAGAGGTAACTTTAATTCAAGTGGTAATGGATATCAGCCTAACAGAAACCATCCTGGGTTTCAATACTCAAATCCTAATGGGGCAGCCAATCCTACATATGCGTATCAGGCGCGTCCCCAAGGTAACAACTTCAGTCCAAGACAACACAATAATTATCAAGGAGGACAGAATCAAGGGAATTATGTGCAAAGACAAGCTCCTCAAGAAAGTTATAACGAAACCATGAACCAAAAAGCCTTACCTGCCCATCCACAAGAAGGTGTTGCTACCCTTCAGAAAACCGTTGAAAGCCTAATTACTCTTCAGACGCAAGCTATGCAAAATCAACAAGCGTCTGACACAAGTATCAAGCTACTACAGAACCAAATGGATCAATTCGTAAAACAGCTGCATCAACGTCCACAAGGGCAACTCCCTAGTGACACAGAAAATCCGAGACAACATGAAAATTGCAAAGCTGTTACTCTTAGAAGTGGTAAGAACCTTCCTCCACCTCTTTTTCCCGTTATGAAAGAGAAAGAAGTTCCAAGAAAAGAAAAGGATGTGGGTGAGAAAGAGAAAGATGTTGAGGTTGAAGAAATAGAGAGGCCAAGCGAAATTCCAAAGAAGAATGATGATGTTATTAGTAATCGCCCTCCTCCACCGTTTCCATCTCGAGTTCAGAAAAAGGGTGATTTGGCCGAGTTTCAGAAGTTCTTTAATAGAGTAAGAGGCCTTAGTATTAATATTCCGTTGTTGGAGGCTATTCGAGATATTCCTAAGTATACGAAGTTTTTAAAGAGAGCCCTCACTAACAAAAGGCCATATTGTGATAATGAGATGATTGGTCTTCCTGAAGAATGTAGTGCTATTTGTCAAATTAAATTGCCTCCAAAGTTAGTTGATCCGTGGAGTTTCACAATTCCGATATCGATTGGAGAAGAATGGAAAGGAAAAGCACTATGTGATTTGGGTGCGAGCAACAATCTGATGCCCAAATCGATCTTTGGTAAGCTGAAAATTGGAGAAGCAAGACCTTCTTCTATGGTCTTGCAAATGGCGGACTGATCTCTTGCACATCCAGAAGGCCGAATTGAAGATGTCCTTGTTAAGGCAGGTACACTTATATTTCCCGTTGATTTCGTTATACTTGAATACGACGCGGATAGGAATGTCTCCATTATTTTGGGAAGACTATTCCTAGCCACGGGGCGTACGTTGATTGATGTAGAAAATGGCGAATTAACGATGAGGATACAAGACGAGGAGGTCAAATTTAATGTGTTCCGAGCTATGAAATTTCCGGATTCTCAAGAAGATTGCTTCCGAATGGTTGTAGTTGAACAGGCATCGCAAGAGGTATTTGATTGTTTTAATTATGATGATATTTTGTAGGATGTTTTAACATTAGACTTACCTGAGATGATGGAAGAGCTTGCCGAAACAGTGGCAGCTCTTAATTCTGAGAATCCAAAGTATAGGCGTCTAGCCTATGAACCTGTGAGAGAACCGGGGGAGATTATCCCTAAAAAGAAGCCATCAATTGAATCTCCTCCGGAATTGGAAGAAAATCCATTACCAGCACACTTGAGGTATGCATATTTAGGTACTAATGAAACTCTACCTGTTATTGTTTCAGCGAATTTAACAGGTCCTCAAGAAGATAAACTGTTGCGTGTGTTAAGAGCCAACAAAGAAGCAATAGGTTGGACAATTTCTGACATCAAAGGAATTAGTCCCTCCTATTGTCAACACAAAATCATACTTGAAGATGATAACGCACGTTCAGTTGAAGGTCAAAGGAGACTAATGCCCGTTATGAAGGATGTAGTGAAGAAGGAAGTTATCAAGCTTTTAGACGCGGGGATTATTTATCCCATCTCGAGTAGTGAATGGGTGAGCCCAGTTCAGTGTGTACCGAAGAAAGGAGGAATGACAACAGTTCTTAATAATAAAAATGAAGCGATTCCTTCAAGAACGGTAGTTGGTTGGAGAGTTTGCATGGATTACAGAAAATTGAACAAGGCTACCAGAAAAGATCACTTCCCTCTGCCCTTCATCGATCAAATGTTAGACAAATTAGCTGGAAGAGAATACTACTGTTTCTTAGATGGTTACTCCGGGTATAATCAGATTTACGTGGCTCCAGAAGATCAACATAAAACAACATTTACATGCCCCTTTGGTACTTTTGCATATCGCAGAATGCCATTTGGGTTGTGTAATGCACCTGCTACCTTTCAAAGATGTATGATGGCCATCTTCTGGGATATGATCGATAATTTTCTTGAAGTTTTTATGGACGATTTCTCCGTGTTTGGTGATGATTTCGATAGATGTTTAGATAACTTGGAGAAAGTGTTAATCAGATGCAAGGAAACAGATTTGGTTTTAAACTGGGAGAAGTGTCATTTCATGGTTCGCGAAGGTATCGTTCTGGGTCACAAAGTTTCGAGTGCTGGATTAGAGGTTGATAGAGCAAAGATAGAGGTAAATAAAACTCTTCCCCCTCCTGTTTCTCTTAAAGGGGTAAGAAGTTTTCTTGGACATGCTGGCTTTTATAGGCGTTTTATTAAAGACATTTCTAAGATTGCTAAACCGTTATGCAACTTACTCGAAAAGGATTCCAAATTCCTTTTTGATGAAGCTTGTTTAGCGGCCTTCCAAGCAATCAAGGAAAAGCTTATTTCTGCTCCTATAGTATTACCTCCAGATTGGAGTTTACCGTTTGAGGTTATGTGTGATGCGAGTGATTTGTGTATGGGAGCTGTATTGGGACAGAGAAAAGAGAAATTTTTTCATTCGATTTACTATGCTAGTAAATTTTTTAATGGTGCTCAAGTTAATTATACAGTTACAGAAAAAGAGTTGCTAGCAGTTGTGTATTCATTTGATAAATTTTGCTCTTATCTTCTTGGAGCGAAAGTTATTGTTTATACAGATCATTCAGCGATTAGATATTTTATGGAAAAGAAGGATGCTAAACCGAGGTTAATCAGATGGGTTTTATTGCTTCAAGAGTTTGATTTGGAGATTAAAGATAGAAAGGGTTGTGAAAATCAGATTGCAGATCATCTATCGCGTCTTGAAGGTTCAGAGATGAATAGTGGTACTGAAGCAGTTAGAGAAGAATTTCCTGATGAAAGTTTATTTGTTGTTCGTGATTATGAAGCCCCTTGGTATGCAGATATTGCGAATTTAGTGGTGAGTGGTTCTTTTCCTGAAGGATCTACTTATCAAGAAAGAAAGAGGTTAGCTCATCGGGCTAGACAGTTCTTTTGGAGGATCCTTTCCTCTACAAAGTATGTGCTGACTAAATGATACGAAGATGTGTAGCCAAGGAGGAAACAGAAGCCATTATAGCTAGATTCCATGATTCACTCTATGGAGGACATTTCAAGGGAGATAGAACTGCACCTAAGGTATTCCAATCAGGTTTTTACTGGCCTTCTCTTGTTAAAGAGTGTCATGAATATGTTAAGAGATGTACGAGATGCCAGTTTACCGGAAACATATCCAAGAGGGATGAGATGCCACGTAACAATGTGTTAGAAGTTGAAATATTCAATGTTTGGGGTATAGATTTTATGGGTCCTTTTGTTCCTTCAAATGGTAACCTCTACATCTTATTAGTTGTTGATTACGTGTCTAAGTGGGTAGAAGTTGTGGCTTTACCTACCAATGATTCACGAGTGGTGATTAAGTTCTTGAAGTCACATATTTTCACTAGACATGGTACACCTAGAGTGATTATTAGCGATGGAGGATCTCATTTCGTTAATAAGTATTTGAAGACTGTTCTAGATAAATATGGAGTAAGACACCGTGTATCTACTGCATATCATCCACAATCCAATGGTCAAACTGAAGTATCGAATCGTGAAGTGAAATCAATCCTAGAGAAAACCGTTGGTCCTACAAGAAAAGATTGGTCAATGAAGTTAGATGATGCGTTGTGGGCCTATCGTACTGGGTTTAAGACTCCAGTTGGGGCATCTCCCTATCGTATGGTGTATGGTAAGGCTTGTCACTTACCTCTTGAGCTTGAAATGGGTGCCTATTGGGCGATTGTGCAGTTGAACTTAGATCCAACCTTAGCCGGAAAGAATCGGATGATGAAGCTTAATGAACTTGACGAATTCCGATTGAATGCCTATGAAAATGCTAAACTTTATAAAGAAAACACGAAAAAATGGCATGACAATCGGATTCGTACAAAGAACTTTAAAGTGGGACAAAGAGTATTGAAGTATAATTAAAAGTTCAGCAATTACCCGGGTAAGTTAAGGTCTAAGTGGTCGGGTCCATACATTGTGACCAAAGTTACACCTCATGGGGCGATAGAAATAAAACACCCGCTAGAGAATCGTACCTTCATGGTGAACGGTCATAGATTAAAGATATACCATGAAGGTGAAGATACCAACCACTTGGAAGATCCACATCCCGGGGAGGTCATGTATCTCCTCTAAACTCCTTAGAAGCGTGAGGTAACCCGTCGAGCTTAACGACGTTAAACAAAAGCCAATTCTTTGTATATTCGTTTGAGTTTTTAATTTTCGCAATGTAAAATAGTTTGATTTTCATAATTTAGTGTTTATTATTAAGAAATGAGGAAGGGTAGTAGTTTTTGATGATTTCAGGGGTAAAAAGGTCACGAGTTTGGGGTCGAAGGGCGAAAATAGAAGAAAAAGAGGTTGGTTGTCCAGGAGAAACCGGGTACCCGGTTTTGCAAAAACCGGGAACCCGGTTTTGGAGCTGGTACCAACCTCACACACGCAACACTTTGCGTCTTGGTTCACGACACAACATCGCGAACCGGGTACCCGGATTCGTCAAAATCGGGAACCCGGTTTTGTGAGCTGTGAATTTTAGAGGTTCTGACCCAGCGTCTTGGAAGCTCGCCATTTGTTGCGTTTCCATTCGCGATCTCGACAGAAACCGGGTACCCGGATTTCACAAAATCGGGAACCCGGTTTTGGTGATGTAATTTTCGAGACTTCTGACCCAGCGTCTTGGGTCCCGCCTTTCGCTGCGTCACCACCTGCGTGTCACCTTGCATCAGTGTCATGAACTGCGTACCCGCATTCGTCAAAACCGGGAACCCGATTTCGAAGGGAAGAGTTCTGACCCAGCGTCTTGGGGTCCACCCATTACTTGCGTGTTGAGGTAAAAAAAAATTAATTAAGTAATTGTTTTCGCGCCGACACAGCGACGCGAAACCGGGTACCCGGATTTCCGAAACTGGGAACCCGGTTTTCGACTGTGAGAGGCAGTTTTTGCCTCCTTAACCTAATTTTCTTAGCCTCTTCTGCAAGTTTTTACCTAAAACGCACCCACACACTTCCCACCTCCGAAAATCATCATTAAAACCTTTATATATCATCAAATTCTACCCTCTTTCACCACAAAAACACAAGATCAACTCACCTCCTCTCTAAAATAACATCAAATCCTTAGTTTTTCCCATAGATTTTTCTTCACCCAATCCTTAAATTAAACCCAATCCTTTCTTCTACCATTCAAATTGAACAATACCCATCTCATATTCCACCTTGTTCTTCAATTCCTAAGCCTCAAAACATCAAAGTTCTAAACTTTTCTCTAGTTTATCACTATTTGAAGTTTTGAGTTTGGGGTAGAAAGAGATGACTAACAGAACCGGTGATTTCCGAAGGACTGGTCCTAGAAAGAAAACCACCATTGGTGGTACTCAAGAACAAGCTATTGAGATTCCTGATTCGCGTCCTAAACGAAAAATTGATGAAGTTAAGCTTGCTCCCAAGAGAAAATAAATCACAGGTCAAAAGAGAAGATTAATTGATGAGCTAGAAAGTGAGGAAAAATATGAAGATACGATTGAAAAGAAAATTGAGGATGAAACTGAACAAGAAGTTCCGGAAGTACCAGTTCAACAGAAACCCCCACGAATGAAGATGTGGGCCCATAAGCCAAAGAGGGTTTATACTTCTTGGAATGACCAGGTTCGTGAAAGAATTGAATTTTTGAAGTTTGTTGAGGAGACGGATTTTCCTAAGGGTATTATGAGTAGTGCTCACAAGGAATATGCTGTGGCTTGTGACAAGTTTGGTTGGAAAGAATTAAGAGAAAGGAAGCTTGAGTTTATTCCTACTTTTGTGCGAGAATTTTATGAAGGTTTAGCTATTTCCCGCGAGGCAATTGAAATTCGCAAAAAGGTAGTTCCTTTCTCTATTGAACTTATTCGGAAATCTTTGAAATTACCCAACTTTACTGGATTATGTCCATTCCAAGAAACCCTTCATGACCCTTCTTTCGATTATGAATCCCTTTGGGGGACCGTGCTTATTAATGGGGCTAGCCCAATTCCCGAAGGAGAAAGGTATCCTGGACAGTTTTACAGCAGTAATTTGACACCTCGTGCGAAGGTTTGGTCTCGTTTTATAATCCCTACTTTCTTTGGAATTAAACACACATCCAAGTTGAAGAAGGAACATATAATTTTCATCAAGTGTGTTTTGGAGGAGAAACCAATAAACGTTGCTAAAATTATTTATGACACAATCATGGAATTCGCGAGAGCCCCAATGAAACAACAAAATCTCAAGTTCCCTTGTACTATCACTACTTTGTGCTTAGACACAAAGATTCTGCGTAGGAACGCAGATATTGACGGAGTTTCAGTTGGTGTGAGCATGGCATTGAGTACGATTCAGAATATCCATGATGAAGCAACACGAGCTACGAAGACTCCTAGAGCTCCTCCACCAAAGAAAGCAAAGATTGTTCCTGAGTTGGAATCGAAGATTAAGGTGTTGGAAGAGAATCAAGAGAAGATGATTGCTACCTTGGGAAACGTTACAAGAGAATTGGACCTTCTTCGAACTTTGATCTTAGGCGTAAACAAACTTCAAAACGCGATTTATGATGCTGTTACGCGAGATAAAGGTTCAGAACGCAACACCGGTAACCAGCCACGCGCTGGTTAAGATACGTTTTCTAATCCTTCCTTTTAGTTTAGATTAGTTTATTTGCTTTATTGAGTCTTTTCGAGTCGTGGGGACACGGCTCATTTTTGAGTTTGGGGTGGGGTTCGTTGCCTCATCCCAGTTTTTATGTGCTATTTGTTTTATTTGCTTTCAATAAAAGAATTTTCGGAGTTGCGTTTGACTGTAGAAAATTTTAAATATCCCTTTAAGCATACTTTTGATGAATCGATGATAGTAAATAGTGGACTTTAGGGATTGATATAAAACGCATTTAGATTTGCATGCAAACATAGGTAATTAATAGGAAAAATTAATGAACAATGCAAATGAAATAAGCTTGTACTTAAGGAATATGTTTGGTGTGTAGAACGTGAAATCCTAACTAGTAAAGAACCCACCTAGATATGAACTAAAGACCAGCTATGTACTTAGGAAAATGATAGAGGGCAGTTCTTTGTTAGCCATTTGTAACCTTTTAGCCTTCTATCCCTTGTATTAATTATCATCCGTCTTAGCCCACTTTGAGCCTTTAACCTTTTCTCTGTAGCCACGATATAAACCATTATCCCTTAGATTATTAGGCATGACCATATGACCCGCACTTGAATCACAATCATGAGACATGTCTCGAGCTTGAGTTTGGGGTGGTGGGTCCACTTATGGGGAATTAAATGGGTAGGGATTGATGTGCTTTGTATTGTAGCACAATTGAAGATGATATATACTTGTAACCCTTTGCCGGGAATGAGAAAAAATTCGAAAATTCGAAAATCCATACAGTAGGAACCGGGAACCCGGTTTCGTCAAAACCGGGAACCCGGTTTGCATCTGTACAAAAAAAAGAAAAAAAATGAGAGAAAAGAAAAAGAAAAATATGAATGAATAAAACATCCGGCAAAGTCGATTTTTATGAAAATAATCTTATTTATAGTGGGTAGACATGGGACGCTAAATTGTTGCGTAAATGGGTGAGTGAGAACAATTTTGAGCGTAAACTCAAGCTCGAAGACATTTGTTGATGGTAAGTGAGGAGAGAGCCAAAAGCTCACTTCAAATTTACCAAATATACATCCACACCGTCCTTAAGCCATTATTAAAACCATAAAGACCTCGTGATTCTTAAGTACATAGTGAATTTATTATTCTGTTGATAGGGAATATACTAGGTGGAGCGTTCAAAGCGATTTAGGATTAAGGAACACCCTATAGCCATCATACAGAGACGAGTACAAGTGTAATCTTCAAGCATTGCGACTTTAATTGTATGATTGAGATTATTTGTGTTTGATTTTGCATTATAGATGTATGTGTATATTCGTTTCTAGAGTTTGCTATATCAGATTTATCTTAAGACTTTCTTTAGGTGTATTTGCTAGCTTCTACTTGTACTTACGATTACTTCTACCCCTTTGTTTTGTTTTACTTTGTCGGGACGACAAAGGTTTGAGTTGGGGGTCTTGATGTCTCCCTAATTGTTCTTATTTTCGACCCTTGGGAGACATCATTTTTTATGTTTAATTGAGTATTTTGATAGACTTTGGAGTTAAAAATGCAATAATTCGGAATTCCTATTTTATTTCTAGTATTTTTGATTTATTAAACCTTTGCGCGTAATCTTGTGTATTTTAGTGAAAAGTTTGTAGGTTTTAAATATTAGCTAGGAGAGGAATCTGAGAAGAGAGTCAAAGATCGTGATATGGAGTCAAGACTTGAAGATAAATCCTGAAAGAATTATATTTTGGAGCTGCAAATCTGAAAAAACAGGCCAAAGATTGCTGATTTCGAGGCACTTACGAGTTGATTTAGCCGCTGACCTTTGAAGAGAAAACGTTCCTTATCGAGTTACGGAAATTTAGAAAGTGATTTCAGGTCAATCGTAGTTATAACGAAGCGGCTAGAGCCGTTTTAGTGGAGGTGGTGCAGCAGTTACGGGATTTTGGGCTTAGAAAATGGGCTTGGACCTCTAATTAGTGTTTTATTCTTAGGTCCAAGGCCTAATCCGAATTTCACCTTACAAAAGGAGCTCTTGACTTCTATTTTTCACACAATTCACTTTTTACAAAATAAAACATCAAGAGAGAAGAAGCAGAAGGACGAAGAAGAAAGCTGTAGAGCTGGAGAGGGTCTATATCTACATTCTCAGCCAAATCCAATTCCGGAAATTAGGTCTTTCTTATTTTTAATTCTATAAAACAATATGAATTCCATTTCTTTTAATTTAGTTTTCTTTTTAATTAGTATGAGCTAATTCCTTTTTAGTACTTGAGAATGCTTTATGGGTGAATCCCATTCTATTGAATTTCTATGTTTGAATTTGGGTTTCTGTTAAATTAAATTAAATTGGGTCTTTTACTCTTTTCGATAATTTGAGATTATTTACTGTTTTTGGAGTCATGAACTAAGAACAGGTTTTAGTATCTAGGCTATTCCACATATGTGGCGTGTGGATCATCCTGACGAAGGGTTTAGGTACGGATTTAATTATTCAATCTAAAATAGAAGCTATTGATTCTGACGAACTTAGTTAATTTTAGGGCCAATGTGGTAAATTACTTAATCATCTAAAAGTGGATCATATTTACCATGACGGGACTAGTGACACTCTAGGATAGCCTTATAGTCCACCCTGACGGGGGTATAAGGAATTTAGAATCCTGACCATTGTAATTGACCGATTTAACCCTTAATCAGCATATGTTATGATATAGGATTAGGAGGATCCCTTGCGTTCTCAAGTGCTACCTTCTCATATTCGCGTCTTACATTCATTTACTTGCGTCTTAGTATTTAATTGCATTTTCCATTTAGTCTTTCATTACTTAGAAATAATAAAAACAAACAATCAATCATTATATCTTTACTTGCTTTCATAATTGCAACCATTCATTATTCGATAAGCATTGTAGTTCACCAAACCGTCCCTGCGAACGATCCTAGAATCACTTATTACTACTTGGGACAACCGTACACTTGCGGTTGTGGTTCAATTACTTTTGCATTTATTTTAGAACACACAAAGGACCACCAGTCGTTCAACAACAAATGGGAACCTACGGGAGTAGCAATAATCGGAGAAAACAAAAATAGTAGCACATCTTTTGAACACAGCTGCAACCTTGATTGTAATTCTGCCTTGGAAGGAGAAGCAAATGCGGTTCTCAAATCTACGCAACTAGGCATAAATTTTCTAAGGAAGAAAATTGTAATCTACTTAGATAACCTTGAGGTTACTCAAGGTACGAAGCAGGTGTCAACAGCGCGTTGGAATATCCAACCCATCCTGCGTAAGATTATCCACAATGATGAGGAGCTCGGGCAGATCACATTCCACCACATCAATAGGAAGCTCAACAGCAAAGCGGACAAGCTTTCAAAGGAAGCTAGGCACGGGGTAACGTTTTTACGTCGAAATTTGCTTAGTTTTTTCGACTTGTCCTCTAGATTTTACAAATTAGAAATAGGTTGATTGTTTTGTCACGATTCAGTGCCTAGGCACCTCCCAATGTCCCAAAAAAAAATTAACAAAGAGGATAATTTGATAGAAATAATTTACTAATATAAGAAATATCCAAGACGAAATTTATAAAATAATAATCATACCAACAAATATAAAAAGACACCACTTGTAAAATAAATCAAAATATAATCTTACAACAAAAAATTAAACATAAATCAGGAAAGAAGTAAATTACATTTGTCAAGATAAAAAAAAGATAACATCATTATAACCCTTGTTATTATGAAGGGGCGCTATTATTGAAAAGAATTGTACCCTTAAAATGCTCGACTGCTTCAACACACTACTCGCGACTAATTTTCTAGCGACTACGCGCTGTAGTCGCTAAAGACCAGATCCTGTAGCGACTACTTCAATTTAACGACTACAGGTAATGTTTCTCGACTACAGCGTAGTCGTTAGTAAGTTTCGCGTTTAACGACTACAAGAAGTAGTCGTTAATACGTATGACGCAGTCGCGAGTGATTTTTGTAATTTTAATTAATTTCCCACCGCCATTAACTAGTCACTAGATATTAGTGTATTTAACGACTACTTTGTGTAGTCGTTAGTAGTTCTTTCTAACGACTACGTTTTAGTCTTTAGCGACTACTCGTGTAGTCGCGAATAGTGGTACCGTGTTTTCCAACAGTAACTTGCGAATTGCTTTACTCAATACACCATTATTATATAATTTCTCTTTCTTTCTCTCAAAACTCTCCCAATTTTTTTCCACAATTCATCATTAAAAATTATTTCAGCACTTGGAAAAGTTTGCCCGGGTCAATCATCACGTGGGACCGCCTCAATTATCAATTTTTCTTTCCAAATTTGCCCAAAAGTAGGTATTTTTTGTTCCATAAAACTCTTTCAAATTTCTTTTACTTTCATTCAATTGTGTAGTAAATGTTAAATAGTATCACTTATTAGGTATTTCAACACGTGGACAAGCTTTCCCGGGTCAAACATCAACGTGGGACCACCTCAATCATCAATTTTTCCTTCCAAATTTGCCCAAAAGTAGGTATTTTTTATTCCATAAAGCTCTTTCAAATTTCTTTTACTTTCATGCAATTATGTAGTAAATGGTAAATAGTATCACTTATTAGGCATTTTAACACGTGGACAAGCTTTCCCGGGTCAAACATCAACGTGGGACCGCCTCAATTACCAATTTTTCCTTCCAAATTTGCCCAAAAGTATGTGTCTTTTTCATCCTTTCCTTATTTGATTACAATTGTATAGTTAATGCTAAATATATAATATCACTATGTATATATCTTTAATCATTTAATAATTTTATGTGAATTATAAATATTATATTAAGTATATATATATATATATATATATATATATATATATATATATATATATATATATATATATATTTATTTATATTTGTATGATATATTATTGTATGATGCTATATTTTGTATGCTTTTAATTTTTTATTTATGTATTTATTTTGTGATGTTATATTTTGTATGCTTTTAATTTTATATTTATGCATTTATTTGTTGATGTAATATTTTGTGTGCTTTTAATTTTATATTTATTTATTTAATCGGTGATGTAATAATTTTTTTCATTTTATGTTTATTCAATTAATCGGTGATGTAATAATTTTATTTTTATTTTTTATTCATTTATGTAATCGGTGATGTAATAATTTTTTCTCGTTTTATTTTTATGTATTTATTTGGTGATGTAATAATTTTTTTTTTATTTTATTTATGTTGTATTCTTTCATATTGTAATAGTTTACTATGGCTTCGGGTATTGATAAGAGTTGGATTGGTACCGCTCATAAAGTTTCGCGTGAATTTATTAAGGGGATAGAAGCATTCCTCGCTTTTGCTCAAAAGAATAAACCTCCTAGTGAAGAAACAATTTTTTGTCCGTGTAAAGAGTGTTCGAATTATCGTAGGTATACGGTGGTCAAAGTTCGGTCACATATGTTACTGCATGGGTTTTTGGAGACGTATGATATTTGGACAAAGCATGGTGAGCCCGAGGATAATCCCGAGACTCGATATATAGAAAATGAAATGTTGGATGTATACGATGATTTGAGACCTAATTACGAGGTTGGTGGTCATTCCGGTGACACCGAGATGACAGACTCGAACAGTACAGCTCGTGGCAAATTCGAAACGATGTTTTCCGATTTAGAGACCGAGTTATACCCTGGTTGTGATGTCATGAGTTCATTAAATTTCATTGCGAAGCTAATGCACGTGAAAGTGAGGAACAAGTGGTCTAACACGTCTTTCACCGAGTTGCTTGATCTTTTGTGCCGTGTGTTTCCCAAACCTCATACGTTGACCGATTCATACGAGGCATGCAACAAAAAGTAAAAAAATTTAGGTATGGGTTACGATACCATCGATGTTTGCGTGAACGATTGTGCTTTGTTTCACAAGGAGAATGCCTCCCTCGAAAAGTGTCCAGTATGTAGTGAATCCAGATGGGACCCGAAGAAGGGTATGAAAGTAGCGCATAAGAAACTCAGATATTTCCCGATTGCCCCTAGGCTGCAGCGACTTTATGCTTCGAGACACACTGCCGAAAATATGATCTGGCACCAAACAGGGAAGAATACGGATCCAGATTTGTTGCGTCATCCGGTTGACGGAGATAGTTGGAAGAGATTTGTTCAGTTACATCCGAGTTTGCTAGTGAACCTCAGAACGTCTTCTTTGGTTTGGGTATCGATGGCTTTTGCCCATTCTTTATGCAGAACAACTCGTACATCATGTGGCTGGTTATATTGACCGTCTACAACTTACCACCGTGGGAGTGTATGAAGGAGACGACATTCCAGCTTTGTTTGTTGATTCCGGGACCCCGTTCACCTGGCAAGGACATGGACGTCTTTCTTCGTCCTGTTATAGATGAGTTGGACGAGTTGTGGGGTAAGGGGATTATTACTTATGATGCCCACAAGAAGGAAGAGTTTACTAAGAAGGTTTGTTTGTTGTCTACGACTAACGATTTTCCCGCTAGGTCATACACCTCGGGATGGTCGGGTCAAGGTTACGAAGCTTGTCCAGAATGCATGGATTCTACTCCGTCATTGAGCGTGAAGAAAGGGGTTGCTTACTTCGACCATAGACGTTGGTTACCTATCAACCATCGTTTTAGAAATGAAAATGTTTTGTACAAGGAATCCGATGAGAGGCGACCACCGAAGAAATATAAACCTGCCGATATTCAGACACAGTTAGATGGCCTTCCCATTGTGCTTCCCGGGAAACACAAGGATTTTGGGGGAAAGATTGTGAGACAGACTGGTCCTCGTGTATTCAATTGGAAGAAAAAGAGTATCTTTTATCGTTTACCTTATTGGTCCGAAAACTTGTTGAAACATAACATTGATGTCATGCATTGCGAGAAAAACGTGCGTGATGCTCTTCTCGGCACAGTAATAGGTCTTGATGGGAAACTTAACAAAGACAACGTGAAAGCGAGAATTGATCTCAAGGAAATGAATATCAGGCCAGATTTGTGGTTGAAAGAGAGAAATGGTAAAAACGTAATGCCTCGAGCTAATTATACGTTATCCACGGAAAAAAGGAAAGTATTTCTTGACTGGCTGAAGGCACAGAAGTTTCCCGATGGATTCGCATCGAGTTTGAGAAATAACGTTCAAAGTGACTTGGGCAAGATTATAGGAATGAAATCTCACGACTGTCACGTGATGATGCAGTACCTATTCGTGGCTAGTCTCCTAGGGCTTTTCGAAGACAAAGCGATTAGTGACGCGATTATCGGGCTAGCCAACGTTTTTAGAGTTGTGTGTAATAAAAATCTGAGTAGGAAAGAGTTAGAAAAGGGGAAGAAGAAAGTGGTTGAAGTTATGTGTAGATTGGAGATGATTTTACCTCCCGCGGTTTTCGATATAATGATCCACTTGGTCATTCATTTATACGACGAGGCTTTGTTAGGGGGACCGGTTCAGATGCGTTGGATGTACCCGTTTGAGCGGTATCTAAAGAAATTAAAGGAGTACATACGAAACCCGGCTAGGCCGGAGGGTTCAATCGCCGAGGGATACGTTGTAGAGGAGACTTTGACATTCATATCGCGTTACCTTAGAGAAGAAGAAACAAAGTTTAATGATCCGGGTAGATATACCGATATCGAAGCTCAACCTAAATATTTGTCCGTATTTAAGAGCCAATGTATTCCTATAGGTAAAAAAGAGTATGGTAATTTGGAATACAACGAGAAGGAGCAAATCGACTGGTATATCCTACTTAATTGCGATGAAATCCAACATTTTATGACGTAAGGTTTCAATTTATTTATTAAATGTTTATTCAATTTTTTTATTAAATGTTTATTCATTATTGATCGTCAAATGTGCAGAGAACACAAAGCCACGTTATCGGGTTCCCTAGCCGAAAAAGATAGGAAACACCGGCAAAATTTCCGAGACTGGTTTCTGCATAAGGTATAGATCCATTCAAATACAAAATTAATATTTCATTTTAGGAAACATTGTTATAATTGTTTATGCTTGTAGGTTTATGAAATGGAAAAAGAAGGTGATGCATTCGCTACAAGTGAGATGATTTCATTGGCTAGTAAGTCTCATGGTGCAGTTTATAAGTACGATTCATGTGTTGTGAATGGTGTTAAATGGGTCACTAAAGGAAAGGGTGAAACAAGGGTGACACAAGATTACGGGGTATCCGCCATCTACGATGGAAAACCGTTTTACGGTGAATTTGTCAAGGTTGTAGAGGTCACATATGACGATGACTGTTCTATTGTGCTGTTCGAGTGTAATTGGTATAACACGAGTAAACCGAGGGAAGAGAATGGGGTAACTCTTATCAACACGTCTAATTTTTTTTGGGAATCAGAGCCGTACATCTTAGCTACTCAAGCAAAAAAGGATGGAAAGTAGTATGGGAACTCAATGATAGACATGGATGGAGTCCTGAGTTATGTGGTGCAGAATCAATGCCCACAGGAGACGCGAGTGTCACTATCCCTTTGGTGAACCCCGAGACGATTTCCGATCCGGTGAACTTGGCATCCACCGAGGAGATCGAGATTGACCCTGCTCATTTTTTTGTTGCTTTGAACTTTGATATGGTTGTTGATGAAAATGAGGAAATTGAAGATGACACCTTGGATGAATACGGTGATGAGGAAGAACCTATTGAGGTTGATAGTGATGACGAACCTATAGTTGTTAGTGGATCTGATTCAGAGTAGGATTTTTTTTTCTTTGGGTTTATTCGTATCAAAACATTTTATTGACTTAAATCTTTTATCTTTGAGGTGAATTTATTGACTTAAACTGTTTATATTTGTGGTGAATTTGACTCTAAACAATCAACTTTGACCACAAACACTAAACTTTGACTCTAAACAATCAACTTTGACTCTAAACAATCAACTTTGACTATAAACACTAAACTTTGACTCTAAACAATCAACTTTGACCACAAACACTAAACTTTGACTCTAAACAATCAACTTTGACTCTAAACAATCAACTTTGACTATAAACACTAAACTTTGACTCTAAACAATCAACTTTGACTATAAACACTAAACTTTGACTCTAAACAATCAACTTTGACAACAAACACTAAACTTTGACTCTAAACAATCAACTTTGACCACAAACACTAAACTTTGACTCTAAACACTAAACTTGGACTCTAAACAATCAACTTTGACTCTAAACAATTAACTTTGACTATAAACACTAAACTTTGACTCTAAACAATCAACTTTGACCACAAACACTAAACTTTGACTCTAAACAATCAACTTTGACTCTAAACAATCAACTTTGACCACAAACACTAAACTTTGACTCTAAACAATCAACTTTGACTATAAACACTAAACTTTGACTCTAAACAATCAACTTTGACCACAAACACTAAACTTTGACTCTAAACAATCAACTTTGACCACAAACACTAAACTTTGACTCTAAACACTAAACTTTGACTCTAAACAATCAACTTTGACTATAAACACTAAACTTTGACTCTAAGCAATCAACTTTGACCACAAACACTAAACTTTGACTCTAAACAATCAACTTTGACTCTAAACAATCAACTTTGACTATAAACACTAAACTTTGACTCTAAACAATCAACTTTGACCACAAACACTAAACTTTGACTCTAAACACTAAACTTTGACTCTAAACAATCAACTTTGACTATAAACACTAAACTTTGACTCTAAACAATCAACTTTGACCACAAACACTAAACTTTGACTCTAAACAATCAACTTTGACTCTAAACAATCAACTTTGACTATAAACACTAAACTTTGACTCTAAACAATCAACTTTGACCACAAACACTAAACTTTGACTCTAAACAATCAACTTTGACCACAAACACTAAACTTTGACTCTAAACAATCAACTTTGACCACAAACAATGATTATTTGGTATTGAATTGAAGTATTGGATAATTGTAAAAGGATTAGTGTTTATTTTTAATTTAAAAAAAAAAGGTTTCTGGCGACTACATTTCATCTCTAGCGACTAGTTCATGTACATGAACTAGTCGCTAATAAGTCTATAGCACTAGCGACTACTTAGTAGTCGCGAAATATCGAATTAATTTCCACTAACCAATGGCGGTCCATTTTCCCGCCCACGAAAGGACACGCGTTTCACTCTGATGTCTAGCGACTACATTGTAGTCGCGAAAGACCAGTTGACTTGGTCAAAATACAAACACGTGTATGACTTCAACAATCTAACGACTTCATGCAATAATATTCATAAACTTCATACATGTACACTTCTCATATCCATAGTCAATACGGCTTGAATTCAAGATCAGATTAGTTTCGCAATGTAAGAAGGATTGGGACTTTACTCAGTTCCCCAAGAAAGCTATAGATTGTTCATCGAACTTCACTAGTATCCAAAGATCCACTCAACTACTCTCTAATGGCTCAATCACTTCTCAATTACATAGCAAAGAATCAAAAGGTCTTTGAGGTTGTAATTTAGGCTTAAGGACGGTATAATAGTATATTTGGATAATTTAGAGTGAGCCTTTGAGTCTCTCCTCACTAGCCATCAACGAACCTCCCTAGAGCTTGAGTTACTCTCATGAAACGTTTCTCACTCAACCCAATGAATTCCTTGATGCACAATTTAGCATCCCCAAAAACCCAATTAAAGCATAAGATGTTCACATAAAAATTCCACTTTGCCGGTCCGAATATATAATTTCTTTTCTTTTCAAATTAACCTCTTTAGCTATGAATCTCTTTTTAATGTTGAGATATCCACTATTTTCTCATATATATATTTTTCTTTTAATGCCCTTGTTGGCAAATTTAGCTCGTAGCTTCTTTTTCATTCACTATTACCCTGGCAAAGGGTTAAAATAAAAATTCGTGAATCATCATCAATATAAACAACAGAGCACAATTAATAAGCTCAAAAAGCCCATCCCAATAACAATTCCCATAATGGTGGACCCACCATCCCAAACTTAAGCTTAAAAACAACTGTCTATGCATCACGATTCGAGTGCGGGTCATATGGAAAAGTCCTATAATCTAAAGGGATATGGCTTATAATGTGGTTCAATAAAAAGATTTAGAAAGGGTAGAAGGGGCTGAGAAGGATATAGCATATAAAATCAAAATAACAAGGTGAGAAGGTATAAAAAGGCTTCAAGTGTCTTCAAATATGAAAGAACCGCCTTAATCACTTTCTACACTATGTAATTTCGTTATTTTCTTACCTTTAGCACTTTCATCAAATGGTTTTGTCAACTAGCTTGGATCTCACGGCCTACACACTTCTCAAGGTTCCCTGAGATCGAACATACTATCTATCGCATTGTTCACTAATCTTTTCTTTACTATCTGAAAGTCCTAGAGGGGGGGTGAATAGGATTACTAATAAGATTAATGCCTAATTAAAAAATCTTTTGGACAATTATAAGTTTAAAAAAGAAACTTCTAAGTCAACTTAATATATCAAACTCCTAAGGGATCATGCAATGGATAAGCTAAGAGGTTTGAAATAAAAGTGAAACAAGTAAAGACAAGTTTCTAATCTCTTACTACTCTAGATGACAATATGTTAGATAAACTAGAAATAACACTATCACAATATTCATACTAGCTATTCTTCTAAGTCAACTAATATATCAAACACTTATGGGATCATGCAAATTAGAGGTTCGATATATAAGTTAAACAAGTAAATCGGTTATCTATTAACTTAGAAGACCAAAGTTTGATTAGCTAGATAAACATAATCACGATATTCATACTAGTAAGCATATAATCAAACATGTGAAGTGCGGAAAATAAATAGCGTAGGGATAGAAAGATACACACTATTTATAGTGGTTCGGTTTCCCTACATCCACTACCTAAGGAAGCCTCCTTAGGATTTCAAGCTTTTCACTAAGCTCCCGTGTCTCTCTTAACCGGGTCGAGAACACAATAACCCTTACAACCTCTTCGATAACACGAAGGACAATCTCTTCGAAACCACGAAGGAAATACTCTTGTGTTATCACCAACACAAGGAACCAAGCATACAACCTATGCTCACACTACTCTCTTAATCTATTACAAGAACTAAGAGGAAAGGAAAAGTGTTTAAGGGTGCTTATAAAAGCTTTGTAACTAAACTCCTAAAGAGATGATATAACTATAAGCTTAAGACTTCTCTTGAGTTGATAATAACTTTGAAGCTTATTGGTTTAAGCTCTTGATCAAGCTTGGATGATTAACTTTGATAGCTCCTTGGATTAACTCCTTAATTGAGTGGATATGAACTATGAAGCTCTTGACACCTTCTTGGATGATAACAATTAAGCCCCTAAGTGTATATGGGTTGAAGGTGTGTTTGTAGCCTTGAAGGATCTTCAATATATAGCTGCAAAATGCTCCCAACGGTCATATGATTTGTCTCCAACGGATATATTAATATCTCCAACGGATCTATTGCTTTTGTTTTTATTTTGCTGCAGGAAAACCTTCTTTGCGGTGTACCGCGGGTATGGTCCGGTGCACCGCGAAGACGTTCGTCTTAACTTCCAGCTTACTGGTCGGACTATCCTATGCACCGTGTCCCTGGTCCGTGCCTCAGTCCGGTGTACCGCACATTTCTTAGCTTACTGGTCGGACTAGCCTGTGCACCGCGCCTCTGGTCCGTGACTCTGCGGTGTACCGCATCTTTCTTCCGGTGTACCGCACCAAAGGTTTAAAACACCTTCTAGTGAGTATATCTTTTACTATGATGCTCGGATTCGAAAACCTTCTTCACGAGAGTTGTAGAGAACATCATTCTCATAAACTTTGTAGTTGATCACTAAAGCTAATTCTCAATGTACACAAGGATAAGGTTAATAGCATTTGTATGAGAAATAGTTTCTTAAGATATAACAATAAAGATTTGATCTAAATGATGTCAATTGTGCTTTTTGATGAATTAGAGTGCAAGATAATAAAGTGAAATTAGCACACTAAACAATAGAGGATTTGTCACATTAAAACACCTAATCGATGGGGGCAATAAGCCAACAATCTCCCCCTTTTTGATGATGACAAATCAATCACTAAAACACATATGGAGTCTAACTCCCCCTCACAAAAAGCATTAAATCAAAGTGTATTTGCTGCAGGAAAACCTTCTTTGCGGTGTACCGCGGGTATGGTCCGGTGCACCGCGAAGACGTTCGTCTTAACTTCCAGCTTACTGGTCGGACTATCCTATGCACCGTGTCCCTGGTCCGTGCCTCAGTCCGGTGTACCGCACATTTCTTATCTTACTGGTCGGACTAGCCTGTGCACCGCGCCTCTGGTCCGTGACTCTGCGGTGTACCGCATCTTTCTTCCGGTGTACCGCACCAAAGGTTTAAAACACCTTCTAGTGAGTATATCTTTTACTATGATGCTCGGATTCGAAAACCTTCTTCACGAGAGTTGTAGAGAACATCATTCTCATAAACTTTGTAGTTGATCACTAAAGCTAATTCTCAATGTACACAAGGATAAGGTTAATAGCATTTGTATGAGAAATAGTTTCTTTAGATATAACAATAAAGATTTGATCTAAATGATGTCAATTGTGCTTTTTGATGAATTAGAGTGCAAGATAATAAAGTGAAATTAGCACACTAAACAATAGAGGATTTGTCACATTAAAACACCTAATCGATGGGGGTAATAAGCCAACAATCTCCCCCTTTTTGATGATGACAAATCAATCACTAAAACACATATGGAGTCTAACTCCCCCTCACAAAAAGCATTAAATCAAAGTGTATTTTTATGAAAAAGATATGCATTTGTGAGTTTTGTAAAGTGCAAATTTTGAAAGTTTTAGTGCACATATTTCTCCCCCTTTGTCTTCATCAAAAAGACAAGATAAATGAAATTCATAACTAAGGAAGAAGAGCAAAAACTCAAGTGAATAGATTTGAAACAACGATTCTAAGAGTGTGCAAGAGTTTAGGGATTAAAACAATTTTTAGAAGGAGATGCACAAAGATAGATAATTTGAAAGCAAGAGCAAAGGATAGAGACATTTTACCAACTCCTTGATCGATAGGTTTTCATCTTATAAGCTTTCTAACAACGCAAACGATTTGTGCAATTATAAGAAAAACGATTAGTGCAAACGATTAATCAAGCATTTTAGTTTTTAAAGATAATTTACTAAAAACTCCCCCTCACGAAATGCATAGAATGTTTGTTTCAATTTTGAAAAGTTTGACCAATAATTTCTCCCCTTTTTACCAATAAGAATTTTTTAATCAATTTTAAGAAATCATGGGGTAAATTGTCATTTTTGAAAAGCAAAAGGGTCAAGATGTATTTTCCAAAAGTTTAGGGACTAAACGCAATTTTGAAAAACTTCAAAGGACCTAAATGCAATTTTCAACCATTTGAAGAACTAAGACTAATTGAACAAACTAAAGGGACCTTAAATTAATATTTTTCAACCTATAGGAAAACTCCCCAATAGTATAGAGATATTTTAAAACAACTAAAAACGCTTTTGTTTTGAAAAGATTCAACATGGAAATCCCGAAAACACATAAAGCAGTTTATTTTACAAATACCCCTATATTTTCTAAAAAGTACAAAAAGACCCAATGTAAAAATAAAGCAATTTTAAGCATGAAAAAGTCAAGTTATACAAGATATTAGCACAATAGGGAATAAACCATATAAGCACATAATGAAGCACATCATAAAGATAGTAAGCAAAGCAAATTCATGCAAATGAGTTAATGACCAATAATGGATAGAATTCCCATAATACTATGCATAAAACATTTTTGAAATGTTATGGAAAATGCAAACGATTATCGGAAAAATATTTTTGAAAAACAATTTCTTTAAAAACTCACCCATATGAAAATGCAAATTTGTGATCAAAGATAAATTAAGATTTGAAAGTGTAAATTAATATCTTTGATCTTTTTCCCTTTTATCAATCAATAGGCACTTTTAAAAAGATATAAAAACTGTAAGAATAAAAAGTGCAATTTATAACGTTGAGGGACTAAAAAGTAATTTCACATAGTAGGGACTAAAAATGCAATTTTTCAAAAATATGAACTAAGATGGCAAATATTACATGTGAAAGAATATGAAGTCCAAACTATGACACTTTGGAGAATTTAAAACTATGAGGGGTCAAAGTGCAATTTTGAAAATTTTGGGGACTAAGATGCAATTACCAAAATTCTAAGAGCTAAAGTGCAAAAACATCATTCATGAGAATTAGATGCAATAACACTAATAACATTAAAACAATGATAGGAATCACAAGATAATATCCAAAGATAAAACATGATAACAACAAACACAACTAATCAAATCACAACCCAAAACATAATTAAAAACGCAAGCCATAAGGAGGAAACACAATATAATATACGAGATAAAGAAAAGAAATCACCGGATTTTCCTTTTTCGAGTTTTGAGCGTTCTTTCGTATATTAATTCTTCCATTTGTTTCCTCCAAACAAAGTAACAATTACCTACAAGAAAATGGAGGTTGTGTAGAAAACAACTCTTCCAAAAGATTAGATTCCAAATCGTTTACTCTACTAACGGTTAAGCTATTCACGTAGAGTTAGGCTCTGATACCAATTGAAAGTCCTAGAGGGGGGGTGAATAGGATTACTAATAAGATTAATGCCTAATTAAAAAATCTTTTGGACAATTATAAGTTTAAAAAAGAAACTTCTAAGTCAACTTAATATATCAAACTCCTAAGGGATCATGCAATGGATAAGCTAAGAGGTTTGAAATAAAAGTGAAACAAGTAAAGACAAGTTTCTAATCTCTTACTACTCTAGATGACAATATGTTAGATAAACTAGAAATAACACTATCACAATATTCATACTAGCTATTCTTCTAAGTCAACTAATATATCAAACACTTATGGGATCATGCAAATTAGAGGTTCGATATATAAGTTAAACAAGTAAATCGGTTATCTATTAACTTAGAAGACCAAAGTTTGATTAGCTAGATAAACATAATCACGATATTCATACTAGTAAGCATATAATCAAACATGTGAAGTGCGGAAAATAAATAGCGTAGGGATAGAAAGATACACACTATTTATAGTGGTTCGGTTTCCCTACATCCACTACCTAAGGAAGCCTCCTTAGGATTTCAAGCTTTTCACTAAGCTCCCGTGTCTCTCTTAACCGGGTCGAGAACACAATAACCCTTACAACCTCTTCGATAACACGAAGGACAATCTCTTCGAAACCACGAAGGAAATACTCTTGTGTTATCACCAACACAAGGAACCAAGCATACAACCTATGCTCACACTACTCTCTTAATCTATTACAAGAACTAAGAGGAAAGGAAAAGTGTTTAAGGGTGCTTATAAAAGCTTTGTAACTAAACTCCTAAAGAGATGATATAACTATAAGCTTAAGACTTCTCTTGAGTTGATAATAACTTTGAAGCTTATTGGTTTAAGCTCTTGATCAAGCTTGGATGATTAACTTTGATAGCTCCTTGGATTAACTCCTTAATTGAGTGGATATGAACTATGAAGCTCTTGACACCTTCTTGGATGATAACAATTAAGCCCCTAAGTGTATATGGGTTGAAGGTGTGTTTGTAGCCTTGAAGGATCTTCAATATATAGCTGCAAAATGCTCCCAACGGTCATATGATTTGTCTCCAACGGATATATTAATATCTCCAACGGATCTATTGCTTTTGTTTTTATTTTGCTGCAGGAAAACCTTCTTTGCGGTGTACCGCGGGTATGGTCCGGTGCACCGCGAAGACGTTCGTCTTAACTTCCAGCTTACTGGTCGGACTATCCTATGCACCGTGTCCCTGGTCCGTGCCTCAGTCCGGTGTACCGCACATTTCTTAGCTTACTGGTCGGACTAGCCTGTGCACCGCGCCTCTGGTCCGTGACTCTGCGGTGTACCGCATCTTTCTTCCGGTGTACCGCACCAAAGGTTTAAAACACCTTCTAGTGAGTATATCTTTTACTATGATGCTCGGATTCGAAAACCTTCTTCACGAGAGTTGTAGAGAACATCATTCTCATAAACTTTGTAGTTGATCACTAAAGCTAATTCTCAATGTACACAAGGATAAGGTTAATAGCATTTGTATGAGAAATAGTTTCTTAAGATATAACAATAAAGATTTGATCTAAATGATGTCAATTGTGCTTTTTGATGAATTAGAGTGCAAGATAATAAAGTGAAATTAGCACACTAAACAATAGAGGATTTGTCACATTAAAACACCTAATCGATGGGGGCAATAAGCCAACACTATCAACGTGTGTTTTCCTGCAAATACTCAAAGCATACAAATAACATAGCTCATAAACATACTACTTACTATCATTAATTCACTCTCTCTCTCTAAGGATTTGTAAATTGAAGAAAATATGAGAGGTAAGAAATAATGAGGTCAAAATCTCCTTTTATAAGCTCCAAAACGGATTAGGGCTTGGACCTAATAATAAAACACTAATTAAATGTCCAAGCCCAATTTCTAAGCCCAAAATCCCGTAACTGCTGATACACCTTCACTAAAACGGTTTTTCCCGATGCGTTACAACTCCGATTGACCTCATTCCAGTTGCTAAAGTTCCGTAACTCGATAAGGAATGATTTCTCTTCAAAGGTCAACAGCTAAATCATCGCTTAAGCACCTCGAAATCAGCAATCTATGGCCTGGAAAATGGATTTTCAGCTCTAAAAATAATATCTTCGGGATTTATCTTCGAGTTTTGACTCTATCTCTTGATCTTTGACTTTCTCCTCGGATTCCTCTTCTAGCTAACATCTAAAACCTGTAAAATCTTCACTAAAAATACCAATATTACGCGCAAAAGCTTAATAAATCAAAAATGCTAGAAATAAAAGAGGAAAATCATATTATTGCATATTTAGTCCAAAAGTTTATCAAATTGATTAAATAAACACCAAAAATGATGTCTCCTAAGGGTCGAAAATACGAACAATTAAGGAGACATCAAGACCCCCAACTCAAACCTTTGTCGTCCCGACAAAGCAAAACTAAAAACAAGGGGAGTGAAGTAGATGCAAGAGAAAATAGAAGCTAGCAAATAAACCCTAAAGCAATGCTAAAGATAAATCTCATATAGAAAACATTAAGAACTAACATATACATACACTAATCATGCAACATCAAACATAAATAATCTCAATCATAAAATTAAAGTCGCAATGCTTGAAGGTTACACTTGTACTCATCTCTGTATGATGGCTATAGGGTGGTCATTAATCATAAATCGCTTTGAATGTTCCACCTAAATATTCCCTATCAACAGAATTATAAATTCACTATGTACTTAAGAATCAAGAGGTCTTTATGGTTTTAATGTTGGCTTAAGGACGGTATGGATGTATATTTGGTAAATTTGAAGTGAGCTTTTGGCTCTCTCCTCACTTACCATCCACATGTCCTCGAGCTTGAGTTTACGCTCAAAAATGTTCTCACTCACCCATTTGACGCGCTAATGTTGCGTCCCCAATGTCAACCCAAATACAACTAAGATGATTTCCAAAAATATTCCACTTTGCCGATTTATTTATTCTTTCTTTCTTTTTATTTTCTTTTTCATTTCTTTTCTCCTTTTTTTTTGTACAAGATACCCATGACCATCATTTTGATGTGAAAGGTCATGTCTCTTATAAATATTTTTCTTTTCTTTTTCTTTTTCTTTTTCAAATCTCGGCAAAGGGTTACAAACAATAATATCATCTACATTTTTGTGCCTCAATACAAACACATATAATCCCTTCCCAATGTATCTTCCCAAATGTGGACCCTCCACCCCAAACTCAAGCTCGAGACAAGTCTCAGGGTTGTGATTCAAGTGCGGGTCATTTGGTCATGCCTAATAATCTAAAGGATAATGGGCTTATATCGTGGCTACAAAAGAAAGACTTAAGGCTCAAAATTGGGCTAAGACGGATAAAATTAATATAAGGGATAACAAGCTAAAAGGCTTCAAATGGCTAACAAAGAACTGCCCCTATCATTTTCCTAAGTACATAGCTTGTCTTTAGTTCATATCTAGGTGGGTTATCTACTAATTAAGATTTCACGTTCTACACACCAAACATATTCCTTAAGTACAAGCTTACTTCATTTGCATTGTTCATTAATTTTTCCTATCAATTACCTATGTTCGCATGCAATTGTAAGTGCGTTTTATGTTATTCCCTAAAGTCCACTATCTACTATCATAGATTCATCAAAAGTATGCTTAAAAGGGACATTTAAAATCTTCTACAGTCAAACACAACTCCTAATTATTTTATTGAAAGCAATTAAAACAAATAAACACATAAAAACTGGGATGAGGCAACGAACCCCACCCCAAACTCAAAAATGAGTCGTGTCCCCACGACTCGAAAAGACTCAAAGCAATAAAATAATCTACACTAATGAGAAAGGAAAGAAAACGTATCTTAACCAGCGCGAGGCTGATGTCGGTGTTGCGTCCAAGTTGAGGTTTCGAATTCTTCTTCATCAATGGTTTCCTTTAAATTGTTCTTCATCACCTCAAACTTTTTCAATTTTTCCACGTTTTCATTTATTACTTGCCCTCTAAGCATCATCTCTTCTATTAAGATCTTCCCCGAATATCCAATTCTCTTTCTTCACCATGTTCTTCGTACCTTTTCCAACCTTCATGGTCATCTCTGATGACCCCAAACTCAAAGCTTCAAGACCCTAAAAAGGTTTGGATAAAATTGTGATTTTAGTGTTCTTGAAGGTTTGGGTTTGAATTATGTATTGTTTAGAGCTGGGTCATGGATATTTCAAGGTTTGGGAAAGGTTTAATAGATAAACTTTAGCTTTGGTGAAAGAAAACTTCGGATTAAAGTGTGAAGCTTTGGTATTTTGGAAGTTTTAATGGTTTAATTGTGAACTTGGATGATGTTTAGAGGGAGGGATTGGTGGTGTAATGTTGTTTTGATGGTGGAATTTAAGTGTTTTTGGAGCTTTGGTTCGTTATCAATGGTGTTTCATGTGTTGGAGGCCAAAGGAGAGGGAAAAATAAGGTTTTTTTAAGCTTTAGGTTTGTTTTCGCCGAGACCACGACCGGCATGCCGGTCAGATGACCGGCTAGCCGCTCGCGAGCGACGACCTCACCAACAGCTAGGTCTCGAAAAGTTATGCAGTTTAGACTCAAAGATCACCTGATTCGGACACCCGAGCGCAAAGATATCGCTTGCCGAACTTTTATTGATTGTGTCCGGATTTTTTTTTTTTTTTTTAATACCGAAACGCAACACTTTTGCGTCATCGCTGACGCAGTGATCAGAGAGTTGGGAAATGGTCGTGGATTTGCCCACTTTGCTGGACGCAAAGGGTTGCGTATTCACAGAAAATTTCCATCTTGTTTTTTCGATTTTTCCTTGCTTACACCTCGGATTTTTATGAACCTTATACTCATTTTCATTGGAAATTGCGCTCCCGATCCATTGGACTACTCAGATTTTCCATTGGAGTTATCATTTTTCTCAGATTTCGGTTTTCTTCATTTCGCACCATGAATTGCGTCTCTTTACGCACAGGTCAGAAACTTTGGGCTATGTATCAGAACTTTTGGACTCCACCATTGGATAGATCTCGAAAAAATAAGTGGTTTAGGCTCAAGAAAAAGTCAATTCCGACCTCCGAGCATCAAGTTATGATCTTCCGAAGTTGCTGAATGAAGACGCAGTCGTGCTGCGTCGTCGCTGACGCAGTGGTCAGAAACTTTCAGCTACTTATCTGAACTTTTCGACTTCACTATTGGATAGAGCTCGAAAAGTTATGCGGTTTAGGCTCAAGAAAAAGTTAATTCCGACCTCCGAGCATCAAGTTATGATCTTCCAAAGTTGCTGATAACCTAACTACCTCAAACTCATGACCTTTACTCCTGTAATCATCAAAAACACCAACCTTTCTCATTTCTTAAAAATAAACATTAATAAATAACCATTACTATAATTTACACTAAGAATTTAAGGACATGAAAACAATTTAAAACATGGGTTGTCTCCCAAGAAGCACTTTTATTTAACGTCATTTAAAGTTTGACGGGTTACCTCCATTATCCCTTGAGTATGTAGCCTCCCCAGCAATGGGTGAGGTTATGTATGTCTACAATTCGCCGCCTTTGACCTCTCAAAGGTTGTATTTCTATTAATTTTGCTGTCACCAATCGAGTAACAACAAATGGTCCCATCCACGCATTTTTGAAACCTCGTGGCCTATTCTCTTGTTTAGAAGCCTTCCAAGCAACCTTGGTTCCAACCCCAAACTCATCTTTAGCTCTCTTTCTCACGGGTTCATGGTGTTGGTTCTTCTCTTTAACCTCTTTAGGTACTTCTAGAACACTGGGTAACTCAAGTTGCACCTCCTCTAGCTTTTTGTCCAAAACAATGGATGTTTCAGAACTTTCTTTTGTTATGAGGGCCACGTCTTCAATCTCAATCTCTACACTCGCATTCTCATTTAATTCTGAAATAGCTTCTGTGAATATTTGTTGCGGTGTGAGTTCTTTTGTATCACTTTCAAGCATTTGGGTGTTGGTTCTAGCTTCGCTAAACGCTTCTACAAATGCTTTATTTACTGTATCATCCTCTAACATGTCTATCTTTATCGGATTTGGAGGTGATAAAAGAGGAGTATTAGGTGGAGAATCCATCCTAATCTCTTCTATTTCTTCTGTCTCTTTTTCAACCAAGGACTCAACATTTGATTCCTCTAAAACCAGCTTGGTAGGTTCTTCTATAGCCGAAATATCATCTTTACAAGATTCAAACTCATCATCAACTTGCTTATCAATAGTTACCTCATCTATGCTTAGCGTGATTGGTTCTTCTCTCATTGGAATCTCTAGTTCACTAATTGCAACTTGTGGCGATTCCAATTCATCCTCTTTTTGAAGACTAAACTCTTCAAATACATCGAACCAGACATCGCTATCAATTCCAATGGCCTCATCATCAATTGTTGTACCTTGGCCAAGTTGCATAGATGGTGCTTGTTGTATCCTCTCAATTGTCTCTGTGAGTTGCATCAATCTTTGCTCCATAATTTGATGTTTTTGTTGCATGTCTTGCACTAATGATGTGGTAGCATTGATTATTGCCTCATCAGTTTTCATATTAACCATTGAAGTGTTGATGAAACCATTGAGTGATTCTTCCAACTTCTTGAGCCTTTCCTCGTGATCTCTAAAGCTCCCTCGTGTCAAATTCTGAAAAGTATATATTCTATCAAAGGAGTCTTGCAGTTGATCCCACCAGGATTGTGGTGGAGTTTGAACTTGATAACGAAAATTCTCCATACCTAAAGAAAAACCTGAAAAGAGACTAAAACAAACCAAGCGTAAAATAAATGCAATTAAACACTAAAAGATAAACACCGTGGTCACACGCTACCGTCCCCGGCAGCGGCGCCAAAAACTTGGTGGTCCTTTGTGTGTTCTAAAATAATAACAAAAGCAAATAAGGACAAGAGAACCACAACTGCAAGTGTACAGTTGTCCCAAGTAATATATGTGATAAACAGATTCGTTCGCAGGGACGGAATGGTTGACTACAATGCTTATCAGTTAATGAATAATTGCACTATGAAAGCAGATAAATGGTTTAATGATTGATTGGTTGTTTGTTTTAATTCTAAGTAATGAAAGATTAAATTAAAAATGCAAATAAATATTAAGACGCAAGTAAATAAATGTAAAACGCAAATATGAGAAGGTAGCACTTGAGATGGCAAGGGATCCTCCTAATTCTATTTCATAACATATTCTGTTTAAGGGTTAAATCGGTCAATTACAATGGTCGGGATTCTAAATTCCTTATACCCCCGTCAGGGTGGACTATAAGGCTATCCTAGAGTGTCACTAGTCCCGTCAGGGTAAATATGATCCACTTTTAGATGTTTAAGAATTTTACCTCATTGGCCCTAAAATTAGCTAAGTTCGTCAGAATCAATAGCTTCTATTTTAGATTGAATAATTGGTTCTATACCTAAACCCTCCGTCAGGATGATCCACACGCCACATATGTGGAATAGCCTAGATACTAATACCTGTTCTTAGTTCGCGACTCTAAAAACAGTAAACAATCACAAATTATCGAAAAGAGTAAAAGACCCAATTTAATTTAATTTAACAGAAACCCAAATTCAGGACATGAAATTCAATAGAATTGGGATTTACCCATAAAGCATTCTCAAGCACTAAAGTGTAATTAGCTCATACTAATTGAAAAGCAAGCTAAATTAAAGGAAATAAGACTCATATTGTTTTACAGAAATAAAATACAGAGAAACCTAATTTCGGAATTGGTTTGGCTGTGAATTGGAGATATAGACAGTCTCCAGCTCCAAGCTTCTTCTTTTCCTTCTTTCTGCTTCTTCTCTGGACACTCTCTCTCTAAGGATTTGTAAATTGAAGAAAATATGAGAGGTAAGAAATAATGAGGTCAAAATCTCCTTTTATAAGCTCCAAAACGGATTAGGGCTTGGACCTAATAATAAAACACTAATTAAATGTCCAAGCCCAATTTCTAAGCCCAAAATCCCGTAACTGCTGATACACCTTCACTAAAACGGTTTTTCCCGATGCGTTACAACTCCGATTGACCTCATTCCAGTTGCTAAAGTTCCGTAACTCGATAAGGAATGATTTCTCTTCAAAGGTCAACAGCTAAATCATCGCTTAAGCACCTCGAAATCAGCAATCTATGGCCTGGAAAATGGATTTTCAGCTCTAAAAATAATATCTTCGGGATTTATCTTCGAGTTTTGACTCTATCTCTTGATCTTTGACTTTCTCCTCGGATTCCTCTTCTAGCTAACATCTAAAACCTGTAAAATCTTCACTAAAAATACCAATATTACGCGCAAAAGCTTAATAAATCAAAAATGCTAGAAATAAAAGAGGAAAATCATATTATTGCATATTTAGTCCAAAAGTTTATCAAATTGATTAAATAAACACCAAAAATGATGTCTCCTAAGGGTCGAAAATACGAACAATTAAGGAGACATCACCTGCAAATACTCAAAGCATACAAATAACATAGCTCATAAACATACTACTTACTATCATTAATTCACTGAGCTTATGCTTTCAAGCTATTAAACACACTCTACATCTAATTTCCATGTATCAAAAATTTTAATTTCTACCTAAAAACAGAAAAATGGAGATGAGAGACAACGAATCCCACACCCCCAACTCAAAAATGAGTCGTGTCCCCACGACTCGAAAAAGACTCGAAACAGAAATTAAAATTAGCAGATAAAAGCATTTACAGAAATGGTAAGGAAGAAAGAGAACATACTCTCGAGGCTATTGCCTCGCATTATTGACATCCAATGTCGGATTTGCTTGATCTTTCGTTAATTGCTCAAGGAGTTTCATGATGTGCACTTGATTAGCGTTGATTTGTGCCACATCATTGGCTAAAGAAGTTTGAGCAGCTTCGAATTTGTTTAAACTCTCCTCCATCTTCTCTTGCCAACTTTGCTCCTTTTCTTCTTTCGAGACTTGCGTAGCACTCGCTCTTCGAAAGACATCCTTGATCCAAGCATTATCAATATAAGTCTCCTTAAATTCGAGTTTCTCTTCTTCACCCAATGTAACATTCTCTTTTCGCACAAGACACGTGATCATAGTAGGAAATTTAACATTATAAAATGATTTGGGAGAGACCGAAAATCACATCACCTCCTAATAGATCAACTGTGCTACATCCACTTCTTCTCCTCTCAAAATACAATCCAAAAGTAGAGCGTTCTTTTTAGTCACATCCAAAGTTTGTGTGTTCCCAAAGACATTAGGAAGAAGGAAATTGTGCCAAACTCTCGCATCCGGTTGAAGATATTTGTAAGGCCAAGGTGCCTTCAATTTTCCCTTATGTGATTGCACTTTCTCCTTGTCTAAAACATGCTCAAAAAGTAATTCCTCATCAAATATTTTTCGTCTAGCAACCGCTTCACTATACTTGCAATATCCAATTAATTTCTTAAACTTGAAGTGGTTTCTAATCTCATTAACTGTGAAAGGAACTAACTTTCCTCTAATCGGAACACAACCTTTACTATCTCGACTAGAGAGGCCTAAATAGAATTCCAAAACTAACTCATGACATAATTCAGAACGTCTTACCATGAACGTAGACCAACCCAATTTTTCACCAAGCTCTAAGAATCTCTTATACTCTCTTGTACCAACTTCTTCCTTGAATACTTTCTCATAAGCAAAAGGTAGTTCCTTTAATTGTTTTTCTGCAGAAGCTTTCAAGGCCTTTGAAGCTTCCTCTTTATCCATGGGTGTAGGACCTTTGAAGGGTGAAGTTTGTGTTTTCTCCTTTGAATAAAAGTAAAGCCTTTTACCATTACGATCAAACATAGCTAGCTTACCTCCATCTTCAACATCGTTTTTAACCTTAATTTTAGAACTAGAACCTTTGTTATTTGATTTCTTCTCAATTGAACCCAATACCTTTCTTTTCTTCACCTCCCTCTTGTTAGATAATGTTTCTGTTCTTTTAGTCATCTTCAATTGACCCCCAACTCAAAGCTTTAACAACTCTTGAAATTCGAACTTTTGAATTTTTGGTTGAACAAGCTTGATTTGGTTTAGGAAAGATGAATTGATGATGACTCTCTATGTGGGTAAGGTGAATTCTTGATGGATTGGTATGGATCTAAGAAATTGTAGGATGAATTTTGAAAATTTGAGCTCTTGATTCTTCAATTTAATGTGTTTGGTGAGAATTTGGTGCTTGAATATTCTTTGTAAGGAGGTGGAGTGAAGATTTGATGTGTTTTTATGATGATTGGGTAGTGTTTTGATGATTGGTAAAGGTTTTTATGAGCTTTAATGGAGTTGGGAGAGGTTTGAAGAAGAAAGAGAGGCTTAAGGATTTGTAAATTCGGAATTGTACCCACCTCTTGCTTCTTATAACATAAAACACAGCTTTTTCTCTCTTCAGTCGGCGACCTGCGGTGTACCAGAACAGGGGCGCGGTGTACCGCAGCTTCTGTTCCTCAAAATTTTTAATCCTCGTCAAAATACCCGCATCTCCTACCTGTGTCACGGGTTTTTGGTCCTGCGGTGCACCAGAGCTTGAGGCGCGGTATACCGAACTGATGGTCCAGATTTTTTTTATTCTCGGCACAAAACCCGAGTTACCTACACGTGGTACGGGTTTTCTCCTCTGCGGTGTACCGGAAGGGTAGTCCGGTGTACCGGACTGATGGTCAGAATTTTTCGAAAAACTTCGTTTTCTCCTCCGGAACTCGATTTCTCCAATATTTGTGACTGCAGCCATATTACTTCCTCGGTTGTCGGGCTGAATAAAATCAAGTAGATTTGATAATTGGGGGATTTCGGTAAGAAAAACAATGCTTGGCTAGGACACCATTGTGCATATATGCCTTTTGTCTAGTAATTTGAGAGATAATTCCTCGTGTTGTATTCATAGAATAATTGATGGGATTATTGAGTACCCATAATATCAAAACGCGTACTATGTCTCCAATCTTTCGTAAAGTGTCTTTACCTCCATCAAATTCAAGTGTTAAATTCCATGTCGACATTTAAATAAGGGAAATGATAGGATATTTTAATAAAACCCTATTCTTGAGAAATAAAAAATATTAAATCCCTTAAGTTTAAAAATATTACAAAACTAACCCCCTCCCTAAATTTTAAATCAACACCCCTCATCCCTCTTTTTTTTTACATATACTCCCTCCGTTCCTAAAAGGGTGTCACTTATTCTAAATAGTTGTTCCAAAAAAGTTGCCACTTTAGAAAATCAAGACACTTTTTAATTCTTTATACCATTTTTACCCATAATTAAATATTATAATATATGTTCCCAATAAATATTTAAGATATCAAGACACTTTATGGAGGGCATTTTAGTAAAAACATGAAATAATAATGATATTCCTCAATTTATGGGAAAAAGATAATGTGACAAATTTTTTGGAACAGAGGGAGTACAACATACCTAACCCATTTTACGCCACACAAAAATGGTTCTTTTTTATTCCTTCTTTCTTTATCTAGGGGTTGAGGTAAAAGATTAATATTCATTAATTCTTCGTCTCACTCCATAGCTAATCCAACCATGTATCTCCACCACTCTATCTCCTATTACCGTTAATAACTTCAATTGATTAGCTTGGAGTGAAGTTTTTTATCGGAATTTTATGTTCAGAATGTGTTATATTCTTAGTAAATAAAGTGATTAGTAGTGATTTTAGTGGGATTATAAATATTCAGACAAGCCTATTAAATGTGATACACGTGTGAGAAGTTGTCAGCCATTAACATGCAGCTTGATAAAGCAATTGGGAGGTGTCTTTCATATAACCCTTTTTCAAAGTTTGATACACTAATAATTATTCTCTAGTTAGCGATGAAAATGAGGTAATCCTCATAGGACCGCGAACAAATAATATAAAAGTGTGAATCCAAAAATCATAACCATAGAAGGGAGATGAATAGGGTATTAGAACTAGGCTTAGAAAAACGGTATGTTCAAATTTATTTGAAAATTTTAAAATATAGCGAGATAAACAAGATATAATCAAACAGGATATAAACAAAGTATATCTTGTAGATTTTATCCATGGATAAGAAAGATAAACAGATTAAATTAAACAAGATATAATCAAAAATATTAGTTTAGTTCAAAAGCTCAATACCTCTTATAAGATATATATATCAAGCATATAAATTTGTTAAGTAAAAGAAAATATAGAAAATTAGTTTGTGAATAACTTGGTTGACGCAGCAAAGAGCGGGGCCCAAAACGCTGGATCAGAACCTTCTCCTCATGAAACCGGGTTCCCGGTTTGCGTCGACGGCGCAAGTGGAGACGCAGCCACCAGACGCAACTAATGGCGGGCCTCAAAACGCTTGATCAGAAACTTTTAGCTGTTCATGCGAAGTTTTTGCTTTCACCATTGGATAGAGCTCGAAAAGTTATGCGGTTTAGGCTCAAGAAAAAGTTATGCGGTACAGCACCAAAAACGGGTCCCCGGTTTCTACAAACCGGGTACCTGGTTTCTACTGTATTGGAACCCAAAATTTATATTCTTTTTCGTTCTAACTACCCCAAACTCGTGACCATCACTCCTGTAATCATCAAAAACACCAACCTTCCTCATTTCTTACAAATAAACACTAAATCAATAACCATTACTCTAATTTACACTAAGAATTTAAAAGACATGAAAGCAATTTAAAACATGGGTTGTCTTTAAAGAAGCACTTTTGTTTATTACGTCTTTAAGTTCGACGCGTTACCTTCCATGAAGATGGTATTGAGGCCTTTGCGATTCTCCTTCGCTTAAACTTGCCTCTTCCTTGATGTGAAATCTTTAGAACATTCCTACTTAGAATATTATTCAATCGATCTCTAAAAGGAGGTGGGTAGTACCTTCGTTTCGCCTCCTTGCTCTCATGGCGAAACTCATTTTCCACCACATTAGAGTAGATAACCGTTTTCAACGGTATAAGATCATTTTTATTCCTTGTTTCAATCTCAGATTCATCTTTAAAATGTGGTGGGTAGGTGCTCCTCCTTGCCGCCTTACTCTCGCGGTGTTGCACCTTGTTTATATAGCACATGTTGACCATTTGTAGTGATAGAGGTGATTCTGATTTTTCATCTCTAATAATTATTCGTGGTGGAGATGATGATTGGTGAACTTTTTGTGGAGGATATTCAATTTCTATTTTATCTTTAACCTTTAACTCTTCAATTGATTCTCCAACCATTTCACATTCATCTCCGCTTTCAACCCATTCTTCCACTATTACCTCATCATATTTTTTCTGTGAAATCTCTCTAATCTCGATCACCTCTTCCTCATTTTTTCGTTCCATACCTTGATCATGTGCACACACCATAGGAATAGCAATTTCTAGGATTTTCGTTGCTACTCCTTCTTCCACCATGCTAACAAGATTTTCAACCACAAGGTGGTCTCCATTTATAATTGGCACGATGGTCATATCACTATCAATAATATCTTCTTTCAACACCTCCCCCTCAACTGTTTCTCCAATTTGAGTAAGCATTTCATCTAGCATATTTTGCATTCTTTTCAAGCTGGAATTAGTTTCCTCTATTGACTCTAGCCTTTGTTCGTATAAGCGCTCGAGTTCTTTAAGTGATTTATTTAATTCGGAACTTTGTGTTGAAGGTGGAGGTTGCTGAATGTCTTCAATCCACTGGTTGCTCCATCCTTGCTCTTGCTGATAGTGATGAGATGGATAATGTTGATTATTCTCAACCCAATGGTGGTTCCATACTTGTTCTTGTTGATAGTGATATGGTGTTGTTGTTGATTATACCCGATCCATTGATTGTTCCATCCTTGCTCTTGCGGGTATTGATAAGGTTGTTGGTAAGAATTAATACCCCATTGTTGTTGTTCCGAAGAGTCTTCCCAATAGTCAAATGGACCAGGATTCGGGTAATGTCCTCTATACATTTTTAATTGAATCTCTTGATCATTACCTAAACAAAATAACCTGAAAAGAAAACAAAACAAAAACAAAGCGTAAAACTGAAATAAAAATGCAACTAATCACTAAAGGATAAACACCGTGGTCACACGCTACCGTTCCCCGGCAGCGGGGCCAAAAACTTGGTGGTCCTTTGTGTGTTCTAAAATAAATGCAAAAATTAATTGAACCACAACCGCAAGTGTACGGTTGTCCCAAGTAATAATAGTGATAACAGATTCGTTCGCAGGGACGGTTGGTTAACTACAATGCTTATCAGATAATGAATGGTTGCACTTATGAAAGCAGATAAAAGATATAATGATTGATTGGTTGGTTTGTATTAATTCTAAATAATGAAGACTAAAGTAAAAACGCAAATAAATACTAAGACGCAAGTAAATGAAGGTAAGACGCAAATATGAGAAGGCAGTACTTGAGAAACGCAAGAGATCCACCTAATTCTATTTCATAACATATGTTGTTTAAGGGTTAAATTGGTCAATTAACATTGGTCGGGATTCTAAATTCCTTGTACCCCCGTCAGGGTGGACTACAAGGCTATTCTAGAGTATCACTAGTCCCATCAGGGTAAATATGATCCACTTTCGAATGATTAAGTAATTTCACCGCATTTGCCCTAAAATTAATTAAGCTCGTCAGAGTCAAATAGTTTTGATTTTAGATTGAGTAATTAAGTCCATACCTAAACCTCCGTCAGGATGATCCACACGCCACATATGTGTGATAGCCTAGATACTAACACCTCTTCTTGGTTAATTACTCCAAAAACAGTAAATAATCTCAAATTACAGAATAATGTAAAAGACCCAATTTAATTTAATTTATTAAAAACCCAAATCCAAACATATGGAATTCAACAGGATAGGGATTCACCCGTTATGCATTCTCAAGTACTATGAAGAAATTAGTTGATGATAATTAAAAATAAAACTAAATTAAAATAAAAAAAACTCATAGTCTTTTACAGAATTAAAAATAAAGAAAATCTAATTACCAGAATTGGATTTGGCTGAGAATGGAGATATAGACACTCTCCAGCTCTACAGCTTTCTTCTTCTTCCTTCGTTGACTTCTCTCTGATGCTTCTGCTTATGAATCTTCTAAGGATGAATTGAATTGAAGAATAAAATGAGAGGTGTGTAAAATAGAAGTCAAAAGCTCCTTTTATAAGCTCAAATTCGGAATGGGATTTTAATTAGGGATTAAGTGAATAATAAAAAGTCCAAGTCCACTAATCAAGCCCAAATCCCGTAACTGCTGCACCACCTCTACTAAAACAGCTCTAGCCGATTTGTTATAACTCCGATTGACCTAAAATCACTTGCTAAATTTCCGTAACTCGATAAGGAACATAATCTCTTCAAAGGTCAGCGGATAAATCAACTCGTAAGTGCCTCGAAATTAGAAATCTTTGGCATGTTTTCCAGATTTGCAGCTTCAAAATATAATTCTTTTCGGGATTTATCTTCAAGCTTTGACTCCATATCACGATCTTTGACATTCTTCTCGGATTCCTCTCCTAGCTAATATTCAAAACTTACAAACTTTCCACTAAAATACACAAGATTACGCGCAAAAGTTTAATAAATTAAAAATACTAGAAATAAAAGAGGAAATTCGGATTATTGCATATTTATCCCAAAAGTCTATCAAATGAATCAAATAAACACCAAAAATGATGTCTCCCAAGGTTCTAAAATAAGAACAATTAGGGAGACCTTAATTACCATATCCTATTATGGTAATATCTCTCCCTATGAGCGTCTTCACACTACACCACCTGTCTATCACCACGTGCGTATTTTTGGTTGTGCATGCTTTGTGTTACTATCTCCCCATGAGCGCACTAAACTTGAACCTCGGGCCCGACTCTGTTGCTTCATTGGGTATGGGATTGTACATAAAGGGTATCATTGTTGGGATCCACTATCTAAACGTCTTCGTATATCTCGTCACGTAGTATTTTGGGAAAATAAAATGTTTTCATCGATCTCTTCTTTCTCTATTACTCACCCACCTTCGCTTCCTTTGTTCACAGACCCTACTCTATCTCTTTTTCCCGACGATGACAGTGACACAGGTACATGTACAAACACAAGTTCGAATTCAAGCCCTTCAGTAGAACCAACCATCCTAGAGGCACCTGCTCCGACTGATGGGCCTGTACTCAACGTTGTCCTTCCACATTCATCCTCAGAAATCATAGAGTCCCCACCAGTCACAGAGTCTCTCCCTCCCCGGGTAAGAACTACTCCTGTTTACCTTCGTGATTATGTTGTCTATTCTACTGTTTTTTCTCTTCATGAGCCACAGACCTATCACGAGGCTAGTGCAGATCCTTTATGGCAGAAAGCAATGGCAGAAGAATTGAAAGCCTTGAAAGACAAACATACATGGGATTTGGTTGATCTTCCCTCAGGAAAACGTGTTATGGGTTGCAAGTGGGTTTATAAAATAAAAACTCATTCAGATGGATATGTTGAGCGTTATAAGGCCCGTCTTGTGGCCAAAGGGTATACTCAAGAGTATGGTATAGATTATGAAGAAACTTTTGCACCTGTTGCTCGTTTGACATCTGCTCGAAGTCTTATTGCTGTTGTGGCTGTCCGTCAATGGAAATTATTTCAAATGGATGTAAAAATGCTTTTCTCAATGGAGATTTGGAAGAAGAAGTCTTTATGAAACCTCCACCAGGTTATCAATATCCTTCACATAAAGTGTGTAAACTTTGACGTGCTCTTTATGGTCTTAAACAGGCTCCTCGTGCATGGTTCTCTAAATTCAGTTCTGTCGTCGATGATTTTGGGTTTACATCTAGTGAACATGACTCTGCCCTGTTTATTCGACATTCTACCCCTGGTATTATACTATTATTACTTTATGTCGATGATATGATCATTACAGGTGATGACTTGGTTGGTATTTCTGAGTTGAAATCCTTTCTTGGGCAACACTTTGAGATGAAAGATCTTGGAAATCTTAGCTACTTTCTTGGTATTGAGGTTTCTTCTAATTCAGATGGCTATTATCTCTCTCAAGCCAAGTATTCCTCTGATCTTCTTGCTCGTGCTCAACTCGCTGATAGTAAGATCGCATCCACTCCTCTTGATCAGAATCTAAAACTTACTCCGATGGATGGTACACCTCTTCCAGATCCTACTTTATATCGTCAATTGGTTGGTAGTCTTATCTATCTCACAGTGGCTCGGCCTTATATCGCTTATGTTGTTCACTTGGTTAGTCAGTTCATGTCATCACCTCGCTCTACCCACTATACAGCTGTTCTTCGTATTTTTTCTCTATGTAAAAGAAACTTTATTTCATGGGTTACATTTCTCTGCTCGCTCCTCTCTTATTTTACGAGGTTATTCCGATGCTGATTAGGCTGGTGATCCTACCGATCGTCGCTCAACGACCGGGTTTTGTTTTATGCTAGGTGATTCTCATCTTTGTTGGCGTAGTAAAAAGCAAAATGTTGTTGCGCGATCCAGTACTGAAGCCGAATACCGTGCCCTTGCTGATGCTACTCAAGAGGTAATTTGGCTTCGTTGGCTTCTTGCAGATATGGGAGTTTCTCAGTCAAATAGCACAATTCTTCACTGTGATAATCAGAGTGCTATCCAAATAGCCCATAATGATGTATTTCATAAGCGCACTCGCCATATAGAATGTGATTGTCACTTTATTCGGCAACATGTCGCTAAAGGCACAACGAAACTTCAATTTACACCTTCAGCCGACCAACTTGCTGATATTTTTACCAAAGCTCATCCTCCACAGCGTCTTCAAGACTTGATCTACAAACTCAAGTTGGTATCATTCTCACCACCTTGAGTTTGAGGGGAGATGTTAGAATATCTCTTTATTATAATTAGTATCTTATAATTATGGCTAGTGTATAATTAGAATATTGTGTATCTCTTAATTATAGCCAGTGTATATTATGTATTTTAGTAATTAGGTCGATTAGATTAGGTAAGTTCTTGGTGAGAAAGTCAATACTTTGTTATATAAACACATCAATGTAACACATTAGAATCATCAATCTTTACAATAAAATCATTCTTTTAAAAGGAAATCAATAACAAAGATAGAAATCGAAAGAGTCTCAACACTGATGACAACTATTTACTAATAATCTCTACTACATAACATAATAAGACTTCAACAAACTTTTTCCATCATCTCAACATTGAACTTTCAACACACACACAACAACAAGACAACTTTTCCTCAGGTAAAACAACTCTAACAAAACATTTCTTTAGTAACAAAGCGTTTCTCCATTATCAACCCATCTCACAAAACTTTCTGAAAACTCTTCTAGAACTCCACATTTTTCACCTTCTTCAGCAGATAATTCCTTCGTAAGCACCTTTCCCTTAGTACTTGATCCATATCTCTATCATAAAAATAATTAAGTTACTAAAATAACAAATAAGTATAAAAGAAAAATATTATACAATATATATTACTCTAAAATAATTCTACTCTAATTATTTTATATAAGCCTTTATCTATTCCAAGTACTTGATATTGAACTCAACTAAATATCAATTTAACCAGCCACTGGCCAACTCCATAGCATTGACTGTTTCAACTATGTTTTGACCATGATCCTATCCTTCAACTTCTATGCATTATCATATATACTTACATACATAACTAGAGAGCACACTCATACATTAAATAATATACTCTCAATTTCTGATACATTTCTCATTTATCTATTACGTAGCATGATTAAAATTATACATCAATACGCCATTGTAAAGATCTATGGGTATAAACCCAACAACTACGAGCAGTCATACACACACTTATGAAGGAAAAACAAAAATTCTTACACCCTACAATTTGAAAAGCATTTATATCAATAAGAACCATTAACCATAGAGGATAACTGATATAACAGATCAACTATATAAGCCTTTATGTAACGAATTGTGATTTTGGAAAACTAAGTGTTTTAATATTAATTTATTAATTTGACTTGCTTATAGATGTTTACACGTAACACATGCATGCATAGATTAACTAATAAAGATGTCATAGAATAACTAACTATGTCACACCTACTAACTGATTAACTATTGGTGTAGTTTGGCCTTTCCAGAAACACAAAAGATTGGTAATAAGATGGGACACAATATTCCCTCTAATCAAGAAACAAGTTTAACATCCTTGTCCTTCCATATAGAATTAGGAAGATAAAGGTTCCTATAAATATGATTGGGTAGTTATTTCGCTTTAAGAATTGTAAACTCAAACTCTACTTAGGAATATTATTTTCAGTGAATGGAGCATTGGTATTTTATGAGACTCTCAAGGAATTACACTAAGACTGCTATTTGATGTCACATAAGGATCGAAACCACATTGGTAACAATTTTTCTAGATAGGTCAAACTATTGGAAGCAAATAGAAAAGTGAAAATGTTTCATACTAACGGGCTAGCATCCATAACCAAGGGTTCAAATATAGGAAGGTTATATCTTATATGCTATCACTCTATACCATAAGTAAGAAATATTTTTATATTTATGGCATATAGTAAGGTTTTATACCTGATATTTGTTTGAAATGGCATGATCAACGATCTGTTCCTTGAGAATATATAATTTCGGTATTGAATAAATTACCTACACACCGTATCAAACTAGTTAAATATATATTTTCTCGAATAATTATCCATCAATATTTATTTTTCTTTTTTTATAAATGATTAATTCTATATATCACTCTTTACATACAACCCTCGTACCACCTCCCATCCCCCCTTATGTGGCGTGATTTTGTTGCAAATTGATTCATTTCTAGTCAAATCACACCACATAAAGAGATAGTATGAGGGTAATGTATAACTTTACTGTTTATAAATGAAAATAATATATATATATATATATATATATATATATATATATATATATATATATATATATATATATATATATATATATATATATATATATATATATATATATATATATATATATATTTATATATATATATATTTATATGACCATCATTAAATGTTATATGAATATAAAATTAATATGAAATAAAATATTTATTTTATGAATCATATGAACCAAAAATATTCAACAATTATACAAGTAACAAGAAAGTCATTTAACTTCATTTGTGAAAATAAACATTCATATTACTAGATATTATACCAATAAAAACGATTAAAAGGAAAATGTAGCACAATAAAAGCGAGATCTAATTTATTCTACAACTTACAAAATGCATAAAACTCAATCACTGAACTTGATATATACATATATGGTTATACATATCGAAATTATTTAGTTAGAACTTCAATCAGGAGCAATTCATATACGAGGAGAATTAACAATATTCTAATATACTTACCATTAAGATCTATTTTATGGGTATGACAGTATAGATCGATATTACTGTATATTGTAGGAGATTTAGATGTTAGAATTATAGCAATGAAAAAATAAATATAGACAAGAGACGGCGGTTTGAAGAAGAGATATATAAAGGAATGAGAGAGTAGACGAGGGTTACGAAGATAAATAAAGAGAGAAAAAGAGAAAGAAATAATGTGTACAAAAGTATATGTAAGGCGAAGTTGCTATAGTTTCATGAGTAATGATATATACCACCCAAATTCATACCACCCAATGACGTGGCATGAATTGGTTGGTTACAAATCGTTAATGTATTTATTTTGTTGATCTGATTAAAGATTTGTAACCAAGCGATTCACGCCACGTCGTTGGGTGGTATTTGAGTGATATATATCATGACTAGTTTAATCTAAATAAAAATGATTTTATACAAATTAAGGGATAAATGTAGTAACATATATATATATATATATATATATATATATATATATATATATATATATATATATATATATATATATATATATATATATATATATATATATATATATATATATTTATATATATATATATACATATATAATTTTTTTTCAAAACATAAACAAATATAGGTGGGTTCAAGTCTTACATTGATAATGCTCAACTATAAGGTTACTCGTGAATAATTCTAGACTATCATGATATTGGATATTGACGCAAGAAAAAGATTTTCTGTTGAAAAACAATATTTGGCCCAAAAAAAAATTATATGGGTCACCGAGTAAATTTTCCTCCCTTATTCGCATAACAAATCTTATTTATCCTTATTCTAAAAAGTTTGTGCACAAGATCTAATAGCAATGGCAACCTACTCAGCTTGGATATATCACCCATACTAGGTATTTCTAGATACTCCCCTAAGTCCTCCTTTGTGGATAACTTTAGCATATTTGTGACTGCAGCCATATTACTTCCTCGGTTGTCGGGCTGAATAAAATAATGTGGATTTGATAATTGGGGGATTTCGGTAAGAAAAACAATGCTTGGCTAGGACACCATTGAGCATATATGCCTTTTGTCTAGTAATTTGAGAGATAATTCCTCGTGTTGTATTCATAGAATAATTGATCGGATTTTTGAGTACCCATAATATCAAATCGTGTACTATGTCTCCAAACTTTCGTAAAGTGTCTTTACCTCCATCAAATTCAAGTGTTAAATTCCATGTCGACATTTAAATAAGGGAAATGATAGGATATTTTAATAAAACCCTATTCTTGAGAAATAAAAAATATTAAATCCCTTAAGTTTAAAAATATTACAAAACTAACCCCCTCCCCAAATTTTAAATCAACACCCCTCATCCCTCTGTTTTTTCTTTACATATACTCCCCCCGTTCCTAAAAGGTTGTCACTTATACTAAATAGTTGTTCCGAAAAAGTTGTCACTTTAGAAAATCAAGACACTTTTTAATTCTTTATACCACTTTTACCCCTAATTAAATATTATAATATATGTTCCCAATAAATATTTAAGATATCAAGACACTTTATGGAGGGTATTTTAGTAAAAACATGAAATAATAATGATATTCCTTAATTTGTGGGCAAAAGAAAATGTGACAAATTTTTTGGAACAGAGGGAGTAAAACATACCTAACCCATTTTACGCCACACAAAAATGGTTCTTTTTTATTCCTTCTTTCTTTATCTAGGGGTTGAGGTAAAAGATTAATATTCATTAATTCTTCGTATCACTCCATAGCTAATCCAGCCATGTATATCCACCACTCTATCTCCTATTACCGTTAATAACTTCAATTGATTAGCTTGGAGTGAAGTTTTTTATCGGAATTTTATGTTTAGAATGTGTTATATTCTTAGTAAATAAAGTGATTAGTAGTGATTTTAGTGGGATTATAATTATTCAGACAAGCCTATTAAATGTGATACACGTGTGAGAAGTTGTCAGCCATTAACATGCAGCTTAATAAAGCAATTGGGAGGTGTCTTTCATATAACTCTTTTTCAAAGTTTGATACACTAATAATTATTCTCTAGTTAGCGATGAAAATGAGGTAATCCTCATAGGACCGCGAACAAATAATATAAAAGTGTGAATCCAAAAATCATAACCATAGAAGGGAGATGAATAGGGTATTAGAACTATGCTTAGAAAAACGGTATGTTCAAATTTATTTGAAATTTTTAAAATATAGCGAGATAAACAGGATATAATCAATCAGGATATAAACAAAGTATTTCTTGTAGATTTTATCCATGGGTAAGAAAGATAAACGGATTAAATTAAACAAGATATAATCAAAAATATTAGTTTAGTTCAAAAGCTCAATACCTCTTATAAGATATATATATCAAGCATATAAATTTGTTAAGTAAAAGAAAATATAGAAAATTAGTTTGTGAATATCTTGGTTGACGCAGCAAAGAGCGGGGCCCAAAACTCTGGATCAGAACCTTCTCCTCATGAAACCGGGTTCCCGGTTTGCGTCGACGGCGCAAGTGGAGACGCAGCCACCAGACGGAACTAATGGCGGGCCTCAAAATTATGGATCAGAAACTTTTAGCTGTTCATGCGAAATTTTTGCTTTCCCCATTGGATAGAGCTCGAAAAGTTATGCGGTTTAGGCTCAAGAAAAAGTTAATTCCGACCTCCGAGCGTCAAGTTATGATCTTCCGAAGTTTTAATACCTAGGGTACAGCACCAAAAACGGGTCCCCGGTTTCTACAAACCGGGTACCTGGTTTCTACTGTATTGGAACCCAAAATTTTCATTCTTTTTCGTTCTAACTACCCCAAACTCGTGACCATCACTCCTGTAATCATCAAAAACACCAACCTTCCTCATTTCTTACAAATAAACACTAAATCAATAACCATTACTCTAATTTACACTAAGAATTTAAAAGACATGAAAGCAATTTAAAACATGGGTTGTCTCTCAAGAAACACTTTTGTTAATTACGTCTTTAAGTTCGACGCGTTACCTTCCATGAAGATGGTATTGAGGCCTTTGCGGTTCTCCTTCGCTTAAACTTGCCTCTTCCTTGATGTGAAATCTTTAGAACATTCCTACTTAGAATATTATTCAATCGATCTCTAAAAGGAGGTGGGTAGTACCTTCGTTTCGCCTCCTTGCTCTCATGGCGAAACTCATTATCCACCAATTAGATTAGATAACCGTTTTCAACGGTATTAGATCATTTTTATTCCTTGTTTCAATCTCGGATTCATCTTTAAAATATGGTGGGTAGGTGCTCCTCCTTGCCGCCTTACTCTCACGGTGTTGCACCTTGTTTATATAGCACATGTTGACCATTTGTAGTGATAGAGGTGATTCTGATTTTTCATCTCTAATAATTATTCGTGGTGGAGATGAGGATTGGTGAACTTTTTGTGGAGGATATTCAATTTCTATTTTATCTTTAACCTTTAACTCTTCAATTGATTCTCCAACCATTTCACATTCGTCTTCGCTTTCAACCCATTCTTCTACTATTACCTCATCATATTTTTTCTGTGAAATCTCTTTAATCTCGATCACCTCTTCCTCCTTTTTTCGTTCCATACCTTGATCATGTGCACGCACCATAGGAATAGCAATTTCTAGGATTTTCGTTGCTACTCCTTCTTCCACCATGCTAACAAGATTTTCAACCACAAGGTGGTATCCATTTATAATTGGCACGATGGTCATATCACTATCAATAATATCTTCTTTCAACACCTCCTCCTCAACTGTTTCTTCAATTTGAGTAAGCATTTCATCTAGCATATTTTGCATTCTTTTCAAGCTGGAATTAGTTTCCTCTATTGACTCTAGCCTTTGTTCGTATAAGCGCTCGAGTTCTTTAAGTGATCTATTTAATTCGGAACTTTGTGTTGAAGGTGGAGGTTGCTGAATGTCTTCAATCCACTGGTTGCTCCATCCTTGCTCTTGCTGATAGTGATGAGATGGATAATGTTGATTATTCTCAACCCAATGGTGGTTCCATACTTGTTCTTGTTGATAGTGATATGGTGTTTGTTGTTGATTATACCCGATCCATTGATTGTTCCATCCTTTCTCTTGCGGGTATTGATAAGGTTGTTGGTAAGAATTAATACCCCATTGTTGTTGTTCCGAAGAGTCTTCCCAATAGTCAAATGGACCAGAATTCGGGTAATGTCCTCTATACTTTTTTAATTGAATCTCTTGACCATTACCTAAACAAAATATCCCGAAAAGAAAACAAAACAAAAACAAAGCGTAAAACTGAAAATAAAAATGCAACTAATCACTAAAGGATAAACACCGTGGTCACATGCTACCGTTCCCCGGCAGCGGCGCCAAAAACTTGGTGGTCCTTTGTGTGTTCTAAAATAAATGCAAAAAGTAATTGAACCACAACCGCAAGTGTACGGTTGTCCCAAGTAATAATAGTGATAACAGATTCGTTCGCAGGGACGGTTGGCTATCTACAATGCTTATCAAATAATGAATGGTTGCACTTATGAAAGCAGATAAAAGATATAATGATTGATTGGTTGGTTTGTATTAATTTTAAATAATGAAGACTAAAGTAAAAATGCAAATAAATACTAAGACGCAAGTAAATGAAGGTAAGACGCAAATATGAGAAGGTAGTACTTGAGAAACGCAAGGGATCCTCCTAATTCTATTTCATAACATATGTTGTTTAAGGGTTAAATTGGTCAATTAACATTGGTCGGGATTCTAAATTCCTTGTACCCCTGTCAGGGTGGAATACAAGGCTATTCTAGAGAGTCACTAGTCCCGTCAGGGTAAATTTGATCCACTTTCGAATGATTAAGTAATTTCACCACATTGACCCTAAAATTAATTAAGCTCGTCAGAGTCAAATAGTTTTGATTTTAGATTGAGTAATTAAGTCCATACCTAAACCTCCGTCAGGATGATCCACACGCCACATATGTGGAATAGCCTAGATACGTGTTCTTGGTTAATTACTCCAAAAACAGTAAATAATCTCAAATTACAGAATAATGTAAAAGACCCAATTTAATTTAATTTATTAAAAACCCAAATTCAAACATATGGAATTCAACAGGATAGGAATTCACCCGTTATGCATTCTCAAGTACTATGAAGAAATTAGTTGATGATAATTAAAAATAAAACTAAATTAAAAGAAAAAGAACTCATAGTGTTTTACAGAATTAAAAATAAAGAAAACCTAATTTCCTGAATTGGATTTGGCTGAGAATGGAGATATAGACACTCTCCAGCTCTACAGCTTTCTTCTTCTTCCTTCGTTGACTTCTCTCTGATGCTTCTGCTTATGAATCTTCTAAGGATGAATTGAATTGAAGAATAAAATGAGAGGTGTGTAAAATAGAAGTCAAAAGCTCCTTTTATAAGCTCAAATTCGGAATGGGCTTTTAATTAGGGATTAAGTGAATAATAAAAAGTCCAAGTCACCTAATCAAGCCCAAATCCCGTAACTGCTGCACCACCTCTACTAAAACAGCTCTAGCCGATTCGTTATAACTCCGATTGACCTCAAATCACTTGTTAAATTTCCTTAACTCGATAAGGAAAATAAACTCTTCAAAGGTCAGCGGCTAAATCAACTCGTAAGTGCCTCGAAATCAAAAATCTTTGGCCTATTTTCCAGATTTGCAGCTTCAAAATATAATTCTTTTCGGGATTTATCTTCAAGCTTTGACTCCATATCATGATCTTTGACATTCTTCTCGGATTACTCTCCTAGCTAATATTCAAAACCTACAAACTTTCCACTAAAATACACAAGATTACGCGCAAAAGTTTAATAAATTAAAAATACTAGAAATAAAAGAGGAAGTCTATCAAATTAATCAAATAAACACAAAAAATGATGTCTCCCAAGGTTCTAAAATAAGAACAATTAGGGAGACCTTAATTACCATCTCCTATTATGGTAATATCTCTCCCTATGAGCGTCTTCACACTACACCACCTGTCTATCACCACGTGCGTATTTTTGGTTGTGCATGCTTTGTGTTACTATCTCCCCATGAGTGCACTAAACTTGAACCTCGGGCCCGACTCTGTTGCTTCATTGGGTATGGGATTGTACATAAAGGGTATCGTTGTTGGGATCCACTATCTAAACGTCTTCGTATATCTCGTCACGTAGTATTTTGGGAAAATAAAATGTTTTCATCGATCTCTTCTTTCTCTATTACTCACCCACCTTCGCTTCCTTTGTTCACAGACCCTAGTCTATCTCTTTTTCCCGATGATGACAGTGACACAGGTACATGTACAAACACAAGTTCGAATTCAAGCCCTTCACTAGAACCAACCATCCCAGAGGCACCTGCTCCGACTGATGGGCCTGTACTCAACGTTGTCCTTCCACATTCATCCTCAGAAATCATAGAGTCCCCACCAGTCACAGAGTCTCTCCCTCCCCGGGTAAGAACTACTCCTGTTTACCTTCGTGATTATGTTGTCTATTCTACTGTTTTTTCTCTTCATGAGCCACAGACCTATCACGAGGCTAGTGCAGATCCTTTATGGCAGAAAGCAATGGCAGAAGAATTGAAAGCCTTGAAAGACAAACATACATGGGATTTGGTTGATCTTCCCTCAGGAAAACGTGTTATGGGTTGCAAGTGGGTTTATAAAATAAAAACTCATTCAGATGGATATGTTGAGCGTTATAAGGCCCGTCTTGTGTCCTAAGGGTATACTCAAGAGTATGGTATAGATTATGAAGAAACTTTTGCACCTGTTGCTCGTTTGACATCTGCTCGAAGTCTTATTGCTGTTGTGGCTGTCCGTCAATGGAAATTATTTCAAATGGATGTAAAAATGCTTTTCTCAATGGAGATTTGGAAGAAGAAGTCTTTATGAAACCTCCACCAGGTTATCAATATCCTTCACATAAAGTGTGTAAACTTTGACCTGCTCTTTATGGTCTTAAACAGGCTCCTCGTGCATGGTTCTCTAAATTCAGTTCTGTCGTCGATGATTTTGGGTTTACATCTAGTGAACATGAATCTGCCCTGTTTATTCGACATTCTACCGCTGGTATTATACTATTATTACTTTATGTCGATGATATGATCATTACAGGTGATGACTTGGTTGGTATTTCTGAGTTGAAATCCTTTCTTGGGCAACACTTTGAGATGAAAGATCTTGGAAATCTTAGCTACTTTCTTGGTATTGAGGTTTCTTCTAATTCAGATGGCTATTATCTCTCTCAAGCCAAGTATTCCTCTGATCTTCTTGCTCGTGCTCAACTCACTGATAGTAAGATCGCATCCCCTTCGCTTGATCAGAATCTAAAACTTACTCCGATGGATGGTACACCTCTTCCAGATCCTACTTTATATCGTCAACTGGTTAGTAGTCTTATCTATCTCACAGTGGCTCGGCCTGATATCGCTTATGCTATTCACTTGGTTAGTTAGTTCATGTCATCACCTCGCTCTACCCACTATACAGCTGTTCTTCGTATTTTTTCTCTATGTAAAAGAAACTTTATTTCATGGGTTACATTTCTCTGCTCGCTCCTCTCTTATTTTACGAGGTTATTCCGATGCTGATTGGGCTGGTGATCCTGCTGATCGTCGCTCAACGACCGGGTTTTGTTTTATGCTGGGTGATTCTCTTTTTTGTTGGCGTAGTAAAAAGCAAAATGTTGTTGCCCGATCCAGTACTGAAGCCGAATACCGTGCCCTTGCTGATGCTACTCAAGAGGTAATTTAGCTTCGTTGGCTTCTTGCAGATATGGGAGTTTCTCAGTCAAATAGCACCATTCTTCACTGTGATAATCAGAGTGCTATCCAAATAGCCCATAATGATGTATTTAATGAGCGCACTCGCCATATAGAATGTGATTGTCACTTTATTCGGCAACATGTCGCTCAAGGCACAACGAAACTTCAATTTACACCTTCAGCCGACCAACTTGCTGATATTTTCACCAAAGCTCATCCTCCAGGGCGTCTTCAAGACTTGATCTACAAACTCAAGTTGGTATCATTCTCACCACCTTGAGTTTGAAGGGGATGTTAGAATATCTCTTTATTATAATTAGTATCTTATAATTATGGCTAGTGTATAATTAGAATATTGTGTATCTCTTAATTATAGCCAGTGTATATTACGTATTTTAGTAATTAGGTTGATTACATTAGGTAAGTTCTTGGTGACAAAGTCAATACTTTGCTATATAAACACATCAATGTAACACATTAGAATCATCGATCTTTACAATAAAATTATTCTTTTAAAAGGAAATCAATAACAAAGATAGAAATCAAAAGAGTCTCAACACTGATGACAACTATTTACTAATAATCTCTACTACATAACATAATAAGACTTCAACAAACTTTTTCCATCATCTCAACATTGAACTTTCAACACACACACACACAACAACAAGACAGCTTTTCCTCAGGTAAAACAACTCTAACAAAACATATCTTCAGTAAAAAAGCGTTTCTCCATTATCAACCCATCTCACAAAACTTTCTGAAAACTCTTCTAGAACTTCACATTTTTCACCTCCTTCAGCAGATAATTCCTTCGTAAGCACCTTTCCCTTAGTACTTGACCCATATCTCTATCATAAAAATAATTAAGTTACTAAAATAACAAATAAGTATAAAAGAAAAATATTATACAATATATATTACTATAAAATAATTCTACTCTAAATATTTTATATAAGCCTTTATCTATTCCAAGTACTTGATATTGAACTCAACTAAATATCAATCTAACCAGCCACTGGCCAACTCCATCGCATTGACTGTTTCAACTATGTTTTGACCATGATCCTATCCTTCAACTTCTATGCATTATCATATATACTTACATACATAACTAGAGAGCACACTCATACATTAAATAATATACTCTCAATTTCTGATCCATTTCTCATTTATCTATTACGTAGCATGCTTAAAATTATACATCAGTACGTCATTGTAAAGATCTATGGGTATAAACCCAACAACTACGAGCAGTCATACACACAATTATGAAGGAAAAACAAAAATTCTTACACCCTACAATTTGGAAAGCATTTATATCAATAAAAACAATTAAACATAGAGGATAACTGATATAACAGACCACATATATAAGCCTTTATGTAACGAATTGTGATTTTGGAAAACTAAGTGTTTTAATTTAAATTCATTAATTTGACTTGCTTATAGATGTTTACACGTAACACATGCATAGATAGATTAACTAATAAAGCTGTCATAGAATAACTAACTATGTCACACCTACTAACTGATTAACTATTGGTGTAGTTTGGCCTTTCCAGAAACACAAAAGATTGGTAATAAGATTGGGCACAATATTCCCTCTAATCAAGAAACAAGTTTAACATCCTTGTCCTTCCATATAGAATTAGGAAGATAAAGGTTCCTATAAATATGATTGGGTAGTTATTTCGCTTTAAGAATTGTAAACTCAAACTCTACTTAGGAATATTATTTTCAGTGAATGGAGCATTGGTATTTTATGAGACACTCAAGGAATTACACTAAGACTGCTATTTGATGTCACATAAGGATCGAAACCACATTGGTAACAATTTTTCTAGATAGGTCAAACTATTGGAAGCAAATAGAAAAGTGAAAATGTTTCATACTAACGGGCTAGCATCCATAACCAAGGGTTCAAATATAGGAAGGTTATATCTTATATGCTATCACTCTATACCATAAGTAAGAAATATTTTTATATTTATGGCATATAGTAAGGTGTTATACCTGATATTTGTTTGAAATGGCATGATCAACGATCTGTTCCTTGAGATTATATAATTTCGGTATTGAATAAATTACCTACACACCGTATCAAACTAGTTAAATATATATTTTCTCGAATAATTATCCATCAATATTTATTTTTCTTTTTTTATAAATGATTATTTCTATATATCACTCTTTACATACAACCCTCGTACCACCTCCCATCCCCCCCTTATGTGGCGTGATTTGATTGCAAATTGATTCATTTCTAGTCAAATCACACCACATAAAGAGATAGTATGAGGGTAATGTATAACTTTACTGTTTATAAATGAAAATAATATATATATATATATATATATATATATATATGAGCAACATTAAATGTTATATGAATATAAAATTAATATGAAATAAAATATTTATTCTATGAATCATATGAACCAAAAATATTCAACAATTATACAAGTAACAAGAAAGTCATTTAACTTAATTTGTGAAAATAAATATTCATATTACTAGATATTATACCAATAAAAACGATTAAAAGGAAAATGTAGCACAATAAAAGCGAGATCTAATTTATTCTACAACTTACAAAATAATTAAGTTACAAAATGCATAAAACTCAATCACTGAACTTGATATATACATATATGGTTATACATATCGAAATTATTTAGTTAGAACTTCAATCAGAAGCAATTCATATACGAGGAGAATTAACAATATTCTAATATACTTACCATTAAGATCTATTTTATGGGTATGACAGTATAGATCGATATTACTGTATATTGTAGGAGATTTAGATGTTAGAATTATAGCAATGAAAAGATAAATATAGACTAGAGACGGCGGTTTGAAGAAGAGATATATAAAGGAATGAGAGAGTAGACGAGGGTTACGAAGATGAATAAAGAGAGAAAAAGAGAAAGAAATAATGTGTAAAAAAGTATATGTAAGGCGAAGTTGCTATAGTTTCATGAGTAATGATATATACCACCCAAATTCATACCACCCAATGACGTGGCGTGAATTGGTTGGTTACAAATCGTTAATGTATTTATTTTCTTGATTTGATTAAAGATTTGTAACCAAGCGATTAACGCCACGTCGTTGGGTGGTATTTGGGTGATATATATCATGACTAGTTTCATCTAAATAAAAATGATTTTATACAAATTAAGGGATAAATGTAGTAATATATATATATATATATATATACACATATATACATATATAATTTTTTTTCAAAACATAAACAAATATAGGTGGGTTCAAGTCTTACATTGATAATGCTCAACTATAAGGTTACTCGTTAATAATTCTAGACTATCATGATATTGGATATTGACGCAAGAAAAAGATTTTCTGTTGAAAAACAATATTTGGCCCAAAAAAAAATTATATGGGTCACCGAGTAAATTTTCCTCCCTTATTCGCATAACAAATCTTATTTATCCTTATTCTAAAAAGTTTGTGCACAAGATCTAATAGCAATGCCAACCTACTCAGCTTGGATATATCACCCATACTAGGTATTTCTAGATACTCCCCTAAGTCCTCCTTTGTGGATAATTTTAGCATATTTGTGACTGCAGCCATATTACTTCCTCGGTTGTCGGGCTGAATAAAATCAAGTAGATTTGATAATTGGGGGATTTCGGTAAGAAAAACAATGCTTGGCTAGGACACCATTGTGCATATATGCCTTTTGTCTAGTAATTTGAGAGATAATTCCTCGTGTTGTATTCATAGAATAATTGATGGGATTTTTGAGTACCCATAATATCAAAACGTGTACTATGTCTCCAATCTTTCGTAAAGTGTCTTTACCTCCATCAAATTCAAGTGTTAAATTCCATGTCGACATTTAAATAAGGGAAATGATATGATAGGATATTTTAATAAAACCCTATTCTTGAGAAATAAAAAATATTAAATCCCTTAAGTTCAAAAATATTACAAAACTAACCCCCTCCCTAAATTTTAAATCAACACCCCTCATCCCTCTTTTTTTTACATATACTCCCTCCGTTCCTAAAAGGTTGTCACTTATACTAAATAGTTGTTCCAAAAAAGTTGTCACTTTAGAAAATCAAGACACTTTTTAATTCTTTATACCACTTTTACCCATAATTAAATATTATAATATATGTTCCCAATAAATATTTAAGATATCAAGACACTTTATGGAGGGCATTTTAGTAAAAACATGAAATAATAATGATATTCCTTAATTTGTGGGCAAAAGCTAATGTGACAAATTTTTTGGAACAGAGGGAGTACAACATACCTAACCCATTTTACGCCACACAAAAATGGTTCTTTTTTATTCCTTCTTTCTTTATCTAGGGGTTGAGGTAAAAGATTAATATTCATTAATTCTTCGTCTCACTCCATAGCTAATCCAGCCATGTATCTCCACCACTCTATCTCCTATTACCGTTAATAACTTCAATTGATTAGCTTGGAGTGAAGTTTCCTATCGGAATTTTATGTTCAGAATGTGTTATATTCTTAGTAAATAAAGTGATTAGTAGTGATTTTAGTGGGATTATAAATATTCAGACAAGCCTATTAAATGTGATACACGTGTGAGAAGTTGTCAGCCATTAACATGCAGCTTGATAAAGCAATTGGGAGGTGTCTTTCATATAACTCTTTTTCAAAGTTTGATACACTAATAATTATTCTCTAGTTAGCGATGAAAATGAGGTAATCCTCATAGGACCGCGATTAAATAATATAAAAGTGTGAATCCAAAAATCATAACCATAGAAGGGAGATGAATAGGGTATTAGAACTAGGCTTAGAAAAACGGTATGTTCAAATTTATTTGAAAATTTTAAAATATAGCGAGATAAACAAGATATAATCAAACAGGATATAAACAAAGTATATCTTGTAGATTTTATGCATGGGTAAGAAAGATAAACGGATTAAATTAAACAAGATATAATCAAAAATATTAGTTTAGTTCAAAAGCTCAATACCTCTTATAAGATATATATATATCAAGCATATAAATTTGTTAAGTAAAAGAAAATATAGAAAATTAGTTTGTGAATAACTTGGTTGATGCAGCAAAGAGCGGGGCCCACAACGCTGGATCAGAACCTTCTCCTCATGAAACCGGGTTCCCGGTTTGCGTCGACGGCGCAAGTGGAGACGCAGCCACCAGACGCAACTGATGGCGGGCCTCAAAACGCTTGATCAGAAACTTTTAGCTGTTCATGCGAAGTTTTTGCTTTCACCATTGGATAGAGCTCGAAAAGTTATGCGGTTTAGGCTCAAGAAAAAGTTAATTCCGACCTCCGAGCGTCAAGTTATGATCTTCCGAAGTTTTAATACCTAGGGTACAGCACCAAAAACGGGTCCCCGGTTTCTACAAACCGGGTACCTGGTTTCTACTGTATTGGAACCCAAAATTTTCATTCTTTTTCGTTCTAACTACCCGAAACACGTGACCATCACTCCTGTAATCATCAAAAACACCAACCTTCCTCATTTCTTACAAATAAACACTAAATCAATAACCATTACTCTAATTTACACTAAGAATTTAAAAGACATGAAAGCAATTTAAAACATGGGTTATCTCCCAAGAAGCACTTTTGTTTATTACGTATTTAAGTTCGACGCGTTACCTTCCATGAAGATGGTATTGAGGCCTTTGCGGTTCTCCTTCGCTTAAACTTGCCTCTTCCTTGATGTGAAATCTTTAGAACATTCCTACTTAGAATATTATCCAATCGATCTCTAAAAGGAGGTGGGTAGTACCTTCGTTTCGCCTCCTTGCTCTCATGGCGAAACTCATTTTCCACCACATTAGAGTAGATAACCGTTTTCAACGGTATAAGATCATTTTTATTCCTTGTTTCAATCTCGGATTCATCTTTAAAATATGGTGGGTAGGTGCTCCTCCTTGCCGCCTTACTCTCGCGGTGTTGCACCTTGTTTATATAGCACATGTTGACCATTTGTAGTGATAGAGGTGATTCTGATTTTTCATCTCTAATAATTATTCGTGGTGGAGATGAGGATTGGTGAACTTTTTGTGGAGGATATTCAATTTCTATTTTATCTTTAACCTTTAACTCTTCAATTGATTCTCCAACCATTTCACATTCGTCTTCGCTTTCAACCCATTCTTCCACTATTACCTCATCATATTTTTTCTGTGAAATCTCTCTAATCTCGATCACCTCTTCCTCCTTTTTTCGTTCCATACTTTGATCATGTGCACGCACAATAGGAATAGCAATTTCTAGGATTTTCGTTGCTACTCCTTCTTCCACCATGCTAACAAGATTTTCAACCACAAGGTGGTATCCATTTATAATTGGCACGATGGTCATATCACTATCAATAATATCTTCTTTCAACACCTCCTCCTCAAATGTTTCTTCAATTTGAGTAAGTATTTCATCTAGAATATTTTGCATTCTTTTCAAGCTGGAATTAATTTCCTCTATTGACTCTAGCCTTTGTTCATATAAGAGCTCGAGTTCTTTAAGTGATCTATTTAATTCGGAACTTTGTGTTGAAGGTGGAGGTTGCTGAATGTCTTCAATCCACTGGTTGCTCCATCCTTGCTCTTGCTGATAGTGATGAGATGGATAATGTTGATTATTCTCAACCCAATGGTGGTTCCATAAATGTTCTTGTTGATAGTGATATGGTGTTTGTTGTTGATTATACCCGATCCATTGATTGTTCCATCCTTACTCTTGCGGGTATTGATAAGGTTGTTGGTAAGAATTAATACCCCATTGTTGTTGTTCCGAAGAGTCTTCCCAATAGTCAAATGGACCAGAATTCGGGTAATGTCCTCTATACATTTTTAATTGAATCTCTTGATCATTACCTAAACAAAATAACCCGAAAAGAAAACAAGACAAAAACAAAGCATAAAACTGAAAATAAAAATGCAACTAATCACTAAAGGATAAACACCGTGGTCACATGCTACCGTTCCCCGGCAGCGGCGCCAAAAACTTGGTGGTCCTTTGTGTGTTCTAAAATAAATGCAAAAAGTAATTGAACCACAACCGCAAGTGTACGGTTGTCCCAAGTAATAATAGTGATAACAGATTCGTTCGCAGGGACGGTTGGTTAACTACAATGCTTATCAAATGATGAATGGTTGCACTTATGAAAGCAGATAAAAGATATAATGATTGATTGTTTGGTTTGTATTAATTCTAAATAATGAAGACTAAAGTAAAAATGCAAATAAATACTAAGACGCAAGTAAATGAAGGTAAGACGCAAATATAAGAAGGTAGTACTTGAGAAATGCAAGGGATCCTCCTAATTCTATTTCATAACATATGTTGTTTAAGGGTTAAATTGGTCAATTAACATTGGTCGGGATTCTAAATTCCTTGTACCTCCGTCAGGGTGGAATACAAGGCTATTCTAGAGAGTCACTAGTCCCGTCAGGGTAAATTTGATCCACTTTCGAATGATTAAGTAATTTCACCACATTGGCCCTAAAATTAATTAAGCTCGTCAGAGTCAAATAGTTTTGATTTTAGATTGAGTAATTAAGTCCATACCTAAACCTCCGTCAGGATGATCCACACGCCACATATGTGGAATAGCCTAGATACTAACACCTGTTCTTGGTTAATTACTCCGAAAACAGTAAATAATCTCAAATTACAGAATAATGTAAAAGACCCAATTTAATTTAATTTATTAAAAACCCAAATTCAAACATATGGAATTCAACAGGATAGGGATTCACCCGTTATGCATTCTCAAGTACTATGAAGAAATTAGTTGATGATAATGAAAAATAAAACTAAATTCAAAGAAAAAGAACTCATAGTGTTTTACAGAATTAAAAAATAAAGAAAACCTAATTACATGAATTGGATTTGGCTGAGAATGGAGATATAGACACTCTCCAGGTCTATAGCTTTCTTCTTCTTCCTTCGTTGACTTCTCTCTGATGCTTTTGCTTATGAATCTTCTAAGGATGAATTGAATTGAAGAATAAAATGAGAGGTGTGTAAAATAGAAGTCAAAAGCTCCTTTTATAAGCTCAAATTCCGAATGGGCTTTTAATTAGGGATTAAGTGAATAATTAAAAGTCCAAGTCCACTAATCAAGCCCAAATCCCGTAACTGCTGCACCACCTCTACTAAAACAGCTCTAGCCGATTCGTTATAACTCCGATTGACCTCAAATAACTTGCCAAATTTCCGTAACTCGATAAGGAACATAATTTCTTCAAAGGTCAGCGGCTAAATCAACTCGTAAGTGTCTCGAAATCAGAAATATTTGGCATGTTTTCCAGATTTGCAGCTTCAAAATATAATTCTTTTCGGGATATATCTTCAAGCTTTGACTCCATATCACGATCTTTGACATTCTTCTCGGATTCCTCTCCTAGATAATATTCAAAACCTACAAACTTTCCACTAAAATACACAAGATTACGCGCAAAAGTTTAATAAATTAAAAATACTAGAAATAAAAGAGGAAATTCGGATTATTGCATATTTAGCCCAAAAGTCTATCAAATTAATCAAATAAACACAAAAAATGATGTCTCCAAAGGTTCTAAAATAAGAACAATTAGGGAGACATTAATTACCATCTCCTATTACTGGTAATATCTCTCCCTATGAGCGTCTTCACACTACACCACCTGTCTATCACCACTTGCGTATTTTTGGTTGTGCATGCTTTGTGTTACTCCCTCCCCATGAGCGCACTAAACTTGAACCTCGGGCCCGACTCTGTTGCTTCATTGGGTATGGGATTGTACATAAAGGGTATCGTTGTTGGGATCCACTATCTAAACGTCTTCGTATATCTCGTCACGTAGTATTTTGGGAAAATAAAATGTTTTCATCGATCTCTTCTTTCTCTATAACTCACCCACCTTCGCTTCCTTTGTTCACAGACCCTAGTCTATCTCTTTTTCCCGATGATGACAGTGACACAGGTACATGTACAAACACAAGTTCGAATTCAATCCCTTCACTAGAACCAACCATCCCAGAGGCACCTGCTCTGACTGATGGGCCTGTACTCAACGTTGTCCTTCCACATTCATCCTCAGAAATCATAGAGTCCCCACCAGTCACAGAGTCTCTCCCTCCCCGGGTAAGAACTACTCCTGTTTACCTTCGTGATTATGTTGTCTATTCTACTGTTTTTTCTCTTCATGAGCACAGACCTATCGCGAGGCTAGTGCAGATCCTTTATGGCAGAAAGCAATAGCGGAAGAATTGAAAGCCTTGGAAGACAAACATACATGGGATTTGGTTGATCTTCCCTCAGGAAAACGTGTTATGGGTTGCAAGTGGGTTTATAAAATAAAAACTCATTCAGATGGATATGTTGAGCGTTATAAGGCCCGTCTTGTGGCCAAAGGGTATACTCAAGAGTATGGTATAGATTATGAAGAAACTTTTGCACCTGTTGCTCGTTTGACATCTGTTAGAAGTCTTATTGTTGTTGTTGCTGTCCGTCAATGGAAATTATTTCAAATGGATGTAAAAAATGCTTTTCTCAATGGAGATTTGGAAGAAGAAGTCTTTATGAAACCCCCACCAGGTTATCAACATCCTTCACATAAAGTGTGTAAACTTTGACGTGCTCTATATGGTCTTAAACAGGCTCCTCGTGCATGGTTCTCTAAATTCAGTTATGTCGTCGATGATTTTGGGTTTACATCTAGTGAATATGACTCTGCCCCGTTTATTCGACATTCTACCGCTGGTATTATACTATTATTACTTTATGTCGATGATATGATCATTACAGGTGATGACTTGGTTGGCATTTCTGAGTTGAAATCCTTTCTTGGGCAACACTTTGAGATGAAAGATCTTGGAAATCTTAGCTACTTTCTTGATATTGAGGTTTCTTCTAATTCATATGGCTATTATCTCTCTCAAGCCAAGTATTCCTCTGATCTTCTTGCTCGTGCTCAACTCACTGATAGTAAGATCGCATCCACTCCTCTTGATCAGAATCTAAAACTTACTCCGATGGATGGTACACCTCTTCCAGATCCTACTTTATATCGTCAATTGGTTGGTAGTCTTATCTATCTCACAGTGGCTCGGCCTGATATCGCTTATGCTATTCACTTGGTTAGTCAATTCATGTCATCACCTCGCTCTACCCACTATACAGCTATTCTTCGTATTTTTTCTCTATGTAAAAGAAACTTTATTTCATGGGTTACATTTCTCTGCTCGCTCCTCTCTTATTTTACGAGGTTATTGCGATGCTGATTGGGCTGGTGATCCTACTGATCGTCGCTCAACGACCGGGTTTTGTTTTATGCTGGGTGATTCTCTTCTTTGTTGGCGTAGTAAAAAGCAAAATGTTGTTGCCCGATCCAATACTGAAGCCGAATACCGTGCCCTTGCTAATGCTACTCAAGAGGTAATTTAGCTTCGTTGGCTTCTTGCAGATATGGGAGTTTCTCAGTCAAATAGCACCATTCTTCACTGTGATAATCAGAGTGCTATCCAAATAGCCCATAATGATGTATTTCATGAGCGCACTCGCCATATAGAATGTGATTGTCACTTTATTCGGCAACATGTCGCTCAAGGCACAACGAAACTTCAATTTACACCTTCAGCCGACCAACTTGCTGATATTTTCACCAAAGCTCATCCTCCAGGGCGTCTTCAAGACTTGATCTACAAACTCAAGCTGGTATCATTCTCATCACCTTGAGTTTGAGGGGGATGTTAGAATATCTTTTTATTATAATTAGTATCTTATAATTATGGCTAGTGTATAATTAGAATATTGTGTATCTCTTAATTATAGCCAGTGTATATTACGTATTTTAGTAATTAGGTTGACTAGATTAGGTAAGTTCTTGGTGAGAAAGTCAATACTTTGCTATATAAACACATCAATGTAACACATTAGAATCATCGATCTTTACAATAAAATCATTCTTTTAAAAGGAAATCAATAACAAAGATAGAAATCAAAAGAGTCTCAACACTGATGACAACTATTTACTAATAATCTCTACTACATAACATAATAAGACTTCAACAAACTTTTTCCATCATCTCAACATTGAACTTTCAACACACACACACACAACAACAAGACAGCTTTTCCTTAGGTAAAACAACTCTAACAAAACATATCTTCAGTAACAAAGCGTTTCTCCATTATCAACCCATCTCACAAAACTTTCTGAAAACTCTTCTAGAACTTCACATTTTTCACCTTCTTCAGCAGATAATTCCTTCGTAAGCACCTTTCCCTTAGTACTTGATCCATATCTCTATCATAAAAATAATTAAGTTACTAAAATAACAAATAAGTATAAAAGAAAAATATTATACAATATATATTACTATAAAATAATTCTACTCTAAATATTTTATATAAGCCTTTATCTATTCCAAGTACTTGATATTGAACTCAACTAAATATCAATCTAACCAGCCACTGGCCAACTCCATAGCATTGACTATTTCAACTATGTTTTGACCATGATCCTATCCTTCAACTTCTATGCATTATCATATATACTTACATACATAACTAGAGAGCACACTCATACATTAAATAATATACTCTCAATTTCTGATCCATTTCTCATTTATCTATTACGTAGCATGCTTAAAATTATACATCAGTACGTCATTGTAAAGATCTATGGGTATAAACCCAACAACTACGAGAAGTCATACACACAATTATGAAGGAAAAACAAAAATTCTTACACCCTACAATTTGAAAAGCATTTATATCAATAAAAACCATTAAACATAGAGGATAACTGATATAACAGACCACCTATATAAGCCTTTATGTAACGAATTGTGATTTTGGAAAACTAAGTGTTTTAATATAAATTCATTAATTTGACTTGCTTATAGATGCTTACACGTAACACATGCATAGATAGATTAACTAATAAAGATGTCATAGAATAACTAACTATGTCACACCTACTTACTGATTAACTATTGGTGTAGTTTGGCCTTTCCAAAAACACAAAAGATTGGTAATAAGATGGGGCACAATATTCCCTCTAATCAAGAAACAAGTTTAACATCCTTTTCCTTCCATATAGAATTTGGAAGATAAACGTTCCTATAAATATGATTGGGTAGTTATTTCGCTTTAAGAATTGTAAACTCAAACTCTACTTAGGAATATTATTTTCAGTGAATGGAGCATTGGTATTTTATGAGACACTCAAGGAATTACACTAAGACTGCTATTTGATGTCACATAAGGATCGAAACCACATTGGTAACAATTTTTCTAGATAGGTCAAACTATTGGAAGCAAATAGAAAAGTGAAAATGTTTCATACTAACGGGCTAGCATCCATAACCAAGGGTTCAAATATAGGAAGGTTATATCTTATATGCTATCACTCTATACCATAAGTAAGAAATATTTTTATATTTATGGCATATAGTAAGGTGTTATACCTGATATTTGTTTGAAATGGCATGATCAACGATCTGTTCCTTGAGATTATATAATTTCGGTATTGAATAAATTACCTACACACCGTATCAAACTAGTTAAATATATATTTTCTCGAATAATTATCCATCAATATTTATTTTTCTTTTTTTATAAATGATTATTTCTATATATCACTCTTTACATACAACCCTCGTACCACCTCCCATCCCCCCCCCCCCTTATGTGGCGTGATTTGATTGCAAATTGATTCATTTCTAGTCAAATCACACAACATAAAGAGATAGTATGAGGGTAATGTATAACTTTACTGTTTATAAATGAAAATAGAGTAATGATATTTGTCACCCTTTTTGTATCACCCTTTTATCACCTCCTACATGTATGCTTACATGTACCAATGAATTGATTTCTCTATCTTATTTAATTTTTCTCTATCTTCTATTCAAGGAAATCAGAACACATATATAGAAGGGTGATAAAAGGGTGACATGAAAAGGGGTGACATATATCATTACTCATGAAAATAATATATATATATATATATATATATATATATATATATATATATGAGCAACATTAAATGTTATATGAAATAAAATATTTATTTTATGAATCATATGAACCAAAAATATTCAACAATTATACAAGTAACAAGAAAGTCATTTAACTTAATTTGTGAAAATAAACATTCATATTACTAGATATTATACCAATAAAAACGATTAAAAGGAAAATGCAGCACAATAAAAGCGAGATCTAATTTATTCTACAACTTACAAAATAATTAAGTTACAAAATGCATAAAACTCAATCACTGAACTTGATATATACATATATGGTTATACATATCGAAATTATTTAGTTAGAACTTCAATCAGAAGCAATTAATATACGAGGAGAATTAACAATATTCTAATATACTTACCATTAAGATCTATTTTATGGGTATGACAGTATAGATCGATATTACTGTATATTGTAGGAGATTTAGATGTTAGAATTATAGCAATGAAAAGATAAATATAGACTAGAGACGGCGGTTTGAAGAAGAGATATATAAAAGAATGAGAGAGTAGACGAGGGTTACGAAGATAAATAAAGAGAGAAAAAGAGAAAGAAATAATGTGTAAAAAAGTATATGTAAGGCGAAGTTGCTATAGTTTCATGAGTAATGATATATACCACCCAAATTCATACAACCCAATGACGTGGCGTGAATTGGTTGGTTACAAATCGTTAATGTATTTATTTTCTTGATTTGATTAAAGATTTGTAACCAAGCGATTCACGCCACGTCGTTGGGTGGTATTTGGGTGATATATATCATGACTAGTTTCATCTAAATAAAAATGATTTTATACAAATTAAGGGATAAATGTAGTAATATATATATATATATATATATACATATATAATTTTTTTTCAAAACATAAACAAATATAGGTGGGTTCAAGTCTTACATTGATAATGCTCAACTATAAGGTTACTCGTTAATAATTCTAGACTATCATGATATTGGATATTGACGCAAGAAAAAGATTTTCTGTTGAAAAACAATATTTGGCCCAAAAAAAAATTATATGGGTCACCGAGTAAATTTTCCTCCCTTATTCGCATAACAAATCTTATTTATCCTTATTCTAAAAAGTTTGTGCACAAGATCTAATAGCAATGCCAACCTACTCAGCTTGGATATATCACCCATACTAGGTATTTCTAGATACTCCCCTAAGTCCTCCTTTGTGGATAATTTTAGCATATTTGTGACTGCAACCATATTACTTCCTCGGTTGTCGAGCTGAATAAAATCAAGTAGATTTGATAATTGGGGGATTTCGGTAAGAAAAACAATGCTTGGCTAGGACACCATTGAGCTTATATGCCTTTTGTCTAGTAATTTGAGAGATAATTCCTCGTGTTGTATTCATAGAATAATTGATGGGATTTTTGAGTACCCATAATATCAAAACGTGTACTATGTCTCCAATCTTTCGTAAAGTGTCTTTACCTCCATCAAATTCAAGTGTTAAATTCCATGTCGACATTTAAATAAGGGAAATGATAGGATATTTTAATAAAACCCTATTCTTGAGAAATAAAAAATATTAAATCCCTTAAGTTTAAAAATATTACAAAACTAACCCCTCCCTAAATTTTAAATCAACACCCCTCATCCCTCTTTTTTTTTTACATATACTCCCTCCGTTCCTAAAAGGGTGTCACTTATTCTAAATAGTTGTTCCAAAAAAGTTGTCACTTTAGAAAATCAAGACACTTTTTAATTCTTTATACCACTTTTACCCATAATTAAATATTATAATATATGTTCCCAATAAATATTTAAGATATCAAGACACTTTATGGAGGGCATTTTAGTAAAAACATGAAATAATAATGATATTCCTTAATTTGTGGGAAAAAGCTAATGTGACAAATTTTTTGGAACAGAGGGAGTACAACATACCTAACCCATTTTACGCCACACAAAAATGGTTCTTTTTTATTCCTTCTTTCTTTATCTAGGGGCTGAGGTAAAAGATTAATATTCATTAATTCTTCGTCTCACTCCATAGCTAATCCAGCCATGTATCTCCACCACTCTATCTCCTATTACCGTTAATAACTTCAATTGATTAGCTTGGAGTGAAGTTTTTTATCGGAATTTTATGTTCAGAATGTGTTATATTCTTAGTAAATAAAGTGATTAGTAGTGATTTTAGTGGGATTATAAATATTCAGACAAGCCTATTAAATGTGATACACGTGTGAGAAGTTGTCAGCCATTAACATGCAGCTTGATAAAGCAATTGGGAGGTGTCTTTCATATAACCCTTTTTCAAAGTTTGATACACTAATAATTATTCTCTAGTTAGCGATGAAAATGAGGTAATCCTCATAGGACCGCGAACAAATAATATAAAAGTGTGAATCCAAAAATCATAACCATAGAAGGGAGATTAATAGGGTATTAGAACTAGGCTTAGAAAAACGGTATGTTCAAATTTATTTGAAAATTTTAAAATATAGCGAGATAAACAAGATATAATCAAACAGGATATAAACAAAGTATATCTTGTAGATTTTATGCATGGGTAAGAAAGATAAACGGATTAAATTAAACAAGATATAATCAAAAATATTAGTTTAGTTCAAAAGCTCAATACCTCTTATAAGATATATATATCAAGCATATAAATTTGTTAAGTAAAAGAAAATATAGAAAATTTGTTTGTGAATAACTCGGTTGACGCAGCAAAGAGCGGGGCCCAAAACGCTGGATCAGAACCTTCTCCTCATGAAACCGGGTTCCCGGTTTGCGTCGACGGCGCAAGTGGAGACGCAGCCACCAGACGCAATTAATGGCGGGCCTCAAAACGCTTGATAAGAAACTTTTAGCTGTTCATGCGAAGTTTTTGCTTTCACCATTGGATAGAGCTCGAAAAGTTATGCGGTTTAGGCTCAAGAAAAAGTTAATTCCGACCTCCGAGCGTCAAGTTATGATCTTCCAAAGTTTTAATAACTAGGGTACAGCACCAAAAACGGGTCCCCGGTTTCTACAAACCGTGTACCTGGTTTCTACTGTATTGGAACCCAAAATTTTCATTCTTTTTCTTTCTAAGTACCCCAAACACGTGAACATCACTCCTGTAATCATCAAAAACACCAACCTTCCTCATTTCTTACAAATAAACACTAAATCAATAACCATTACTCTAATTTACACTAAGAATTTAAAAGACATGAAAGCAATTTAAAACATGGGTTGTCTCCCAAGAAGCACTTTTGTTTATTACGTCTTTAAGTTCGACGCGTTACCTTCCATGAAGATGGTATTGAGGCCTTTGCGGTTCTCCTTCGCTTAAACTTGCCTCTTCCTTGATGTGAAATCTTTAGAACATTCCTACTTAGAATATTATTCAATCGATCTCTAAAAGGAGGTGGGTAGTACCTTCGTTTCGCCTCCTTGCTCTCATGGCGAAACTCATTTTCCACCACATTAGAGTAGATAACCGTTTTCAACGGTATAACATCATTTTTATTCCTTGTTTCAATCTCGGATTCATCTTTAAAATGTGGTGGGTAGGTGCTCCTCCTTGCCTCCTTACTCTCGCGGTGTTGCACCTTATTTATATAGCACATGTTGACCATTTGTAGTGATAAAGGTGATTCTGATTTTTCATCTCTAATAATTATTCGTGGTGGAGATGATGATTGGTGAACTTTTTGTGGAGGATATTCAATTTCTATTTTATCTTTAACCTTTAACTCTTCAATTGATTCTCCAACCATTTCACATTCGTCTTCGCTTTCATCCCATTCTTCCACTATTACCTCATCATATTTTTTCTGTGAAATCTCTTTAATCTCGATCACCTCTTCCTCCTTTTTTCGTTCCATACCTTGATCATGTGCACGCACCATAAGAATAGCAATTTCTAGGATTTTCGTTGCTACTCCTTCTTCCACCATGCTAACAAGATTTTCAACCACAAGGTGGTATCCATTTATAATTGGCACGATGGTCATATCACTATCAATAATATCTTCTTTCAACACCTCCTCCTCAACTGTTTCTTCAATTTGAGTAAGCATTTCATCTAGCATATTTTGCATTCTTTTCAAGCTGGAATTAATTTCCTCTATTGACTCTAGCCTTTGTTCGTATAAGCGATCGAGTTCTTTAAGTGATCTATTTAATTCGGAACTTTGTGTTGAAGGTGGAGGTTGCTGAATGTCTTCAATCCACTGGTTGCTCCATCCTTGCTCTTGCTGATAGTGATGAGATGGATAATGTTGATTATTCTCAACCCAATGGTGGTTCCATACTTGTTCTTGTTGATAGTGATATGGTGTTTGTTGTTGATTATACCCGATCCATTGATTGTTCCATCCTTGCTATTGCGGGTATTGATAAGGTTGTTGGTAAGAATTAATACCCCATTGTTGTTGTTCCGAAGAGTCTTCCCAATAGTCAAATGGACCAGGATTCGGGTAATGTCCTCTATACATTTTTAATTGAATCTCTTGATCATTACCTAAACAAAATAACCCGAAAAGAAAACAAAACAAAAACAAAGCGTAAAACTGAAAATAAAAATGCAACTAATCACTAAAGGATAAACACCGTGGTCACATGCTACCGTTCCCCGGTAGCGGCGCCAAAAACTTGGTGGTACTTTGTGTGTTCTAAAATAAATGCAAAAAGTAATTGAACCACAACCGCAAGTGTACGGTTGTCCCAAGTAATAATAGTGATAACAGATTCGTTCGCAGGGACGGTTGGTTAACTACAATGCTTATCAAATAATGAATGGTTGCACTTATGAAAGCAGATAAAAGATATAATGATTGATTGGTCGGTTTGTATTAATTCTAAATAATGAAGACTAAAGTAAAAATGCAATAAATACTAAGACGCAAGTAAATGAAGGTAAGACGCAAATATGAGAAGGCAGTACTTGAAAAACGCAAGGGATCCTCCTAATTCTATTTCATAACATATGTTGTTTAAGGGTTAAATTGGTCAATTAACATTGGTCGGGATTCTAAATTCCTTGTACCTCCGTCAGGGTGGAATACAAGGCTATTCTAGAGAGTCACTAGTCCCATCAGGGTAAATTTGATCCACTTTCGAATGATTAAGTAATTTCACCACATTGGCCCTAAAATTAATTAAGCTCGTCAGAGTCAAATAGTTTTGATTTTAGATTGAGTAATTAAGTCCATACCTAAACCTCCGTCAGGATGATCCACAGGTGATGTCTCCTTAATTGTTCGTATTTTCGACCCTTAGGAGACATCATTTTTGGTGTTTATTTGACTATTTAGATAGACTTTTGGACTAAATATGCAATAATATGATTTTCCTCTTTTATTTCTAGCATTTTTTATTTATTAAGCTTTTGCGCGTAATATTGGTATTTTTAGTGAAGATTTTACAGGTTTTAGATGTTAGCTAGAAGAGGAATCCAAGGAGAAAGTCAAAGATCGCGATATAGAGTCAAGACTTGAAGATAAATCCCGAAGATATTATTTTTAGAGCTGAAAATCCATTTTCCAGGCTATAGATTGCTGATTTCGAGGTGCTTAAGAGATGATTTAGCCGCTGACCTTTGAAGAGAAAATATTCCTTATCGAGTTACGGAACTTTAGCAACTGGAATGAGGTCAATCGGAGTTGTAACGCATCGGGAAAAGCCGTTTTAGTGAAGGTGTATCAGCAGTTACGGGATTTTGGGCTTAGAATTTGGGCTTGGACATTTAATTATTGATTTATTCCTAAGTCCAAGCCCTAATCCGTTTTTAACATTATAAAAGGGCTTTAGACCTCTATTTTCACACACACTTCATATCTTTTTCATAATACAACATACGCTTAAGAGTCAGACACCAGAGAAGAAGCTAGAGGCAGGAAGAGAAGAAGCAAGAGCTGGAGACGGTCTATATCTCCACTTCTCAGCCAATTCAATTCCGTAATTAGGTTCTTCTATTTTATTCTGTAAAACATGTTGAACCTATTTATTTCTTTAGTTTTTATCTTTTCAATTATTATGAGCTAAACTAATTTAGTGCTTGAGAACGCATAATGGGTTAATCCCAATTTGATTTCGTTTTATACATTTGGATTTGGGATTATTATTATTTAAATCAAATTGGGTGAATTGTATTTTTCTTTAATTTGCGCTTTATCTACTATGATTGACGTAATTAACCAATCATAGGTCTTAGTATCTAGGCTATTCCAATTAGTGGCGATTGGATCACCTTGACGGGGGGTTTAGGTACCGAACTAGTTAATGAATGTAGGTTAGAAATTATTGACTCTGACGAGCTTAATTAAACCTATGGCCTATTGGGTAATTTGAACTTAAACACTTGAGAGTGGACTATAATCACCCTGACGGGGTTTGTAGCATTTGAGAGTTGCTCCTTAGTCCACCCTGACGGGGGTAAGGAGATTTTAGAATCCCGACCAATACAAATTTACCGATTTGTCCCTTAAACAATGTATGAAATGAATGATAGTTAGGTAAACCCTTGCGCCTCTCAAGTACTACCTGCTCTTACTTGCGTATCACTTTTATTTACTTGCGTCTTAGTTATTTATTTACATTTTCGCATTAGTCTTTCATTCCTTAGAATTAATACAAAAACCAAACAAATATATTATTGTCTTTTACTTTCATAAGTGCAATCAATCATTAATAGATAAGCATTGTAGTCAACCATCCCGTCCTTGGAACGAATCTGTATTATCAGAAATACTACTTGGGACAACCGTACACTTGCGGTTGTGGTTCGATTATCTTTTGCATTTATTTTAGAACACACAAAGGACCACCAAGTTTTTGGCGCCGCTGCCGGGGACGGTAGCGTGTGACCACGATGTTTATCCTTTAGTGATAGTTGCATTTATTTTTGTTTTTATCAGTTTTACGCTTTTTGCTTGTTTAGTTTTCTCAGGTTTTTAGGTTTGGTGTATGCGAAGAAGGCTCAAATTTGAACCGCTAGTTCAGATCCTTGATAATCTGGATTCGTTAATCAGACTTGCAAATAAGAAAAGAAGAGAACAAGAGGAAAGAGAAATGGCGAATATTCAAAATCCATGGTTTACTAATGGTCCACCAGAAGTTCCATTCCGTGCTCCTGCTATAGGAGTAGGTGCTCCAGATATAAATGTTCCGAAGTTTCGTCCAGATCCGGGTATGATAGCTCAATTCCAAAACTTTGGAAATTTTCGTGGTAGAGTTGGAGAAGATCCTCTTAGAGCGATACAGAAATTCAAACAGATATGTGATTCTTACATCACACAAGGAGTTTCAAAAGAACAGATGTACTACGCTGTGTTTAAATTTTTTGTTATTGATGGAGCAAGCGAATGGCATGATACACAAGATCCGACACAAATAACCAATTGGGATCAATTAGAAGCTGCGTTCTTCGACAGGTATTATCCGAGTAATATGAGATTAGATGCTGAATTAGAGTTGACTAATTTCCGTCAAGAATACGATGAAACTGTGGGTAAGAGTTGGACAAGATTTCAGATGTGCTTACGTAGAGTCCCCAATCATGGCTTTTCAGAACAACAACAATTAAAAATATTTTATAGAGGCCTTGATGGGACTTCAAGAGAGAAATTGGATATGTTATGTGGTGCAGGTTTTCTTCAAGTTCAACCCGCTCATGCAAAGATCATCTTAGAGAGAACAGTCAAGAATGAAGTTGGGTGGAGTTCAGTAAGAACACCAGTTAGAGGAGGAGTCAATAATGTTAATATCGAAGAAAAGTTTGCTACGCTAGAGACAAAGCTTCAAACCACACTAGAACAACAACTGAGACAACTTACTCTAGCCGTGAAAGAAGGTCTCTCGAATAAAAGAGGTGAGGTAAAGGTTGCACAAGAGGTATATGGATGTGAGTATTGCGGTGTTAATGATCATAGCTGGGAAAATTGTCAAAATAATCAAGAATCCGTGATGTTTGTGTCCAATAGAGGTAACTTTAATTCAAGTGGTAATGGATATCAGCCTAACAGAAACCATCCGGGGTTTCAATACTCAAATCCTGATGGGGCAGCAAATCCTACTTATGCATATCAACCGCGTCCCCAAGGTAACAACTACAATCCAAGACCACACAACAATTATCAAGGAGGACAGAATCAAAATTATGTTCAGAGACAAGCTCCTCAAGACAATTATGATGACACAATGAATCAGAAAGCCTTACCTGCCCATCCACAAGAAGGAGTTACCCTTCAGAAAACAGTTGAAAGTTTAATCGCTCTTCAGACACAAGCTATGGAACGTCAAAACGCAGCATGGGAACGTCAAAACGTAGTTGAAGCAAATATGAAGATATTCCAGGATCAGCTAAGTCAAATTAATAAACTGTTGAATCAACGTCCACAAGGACAACTTCCTAGCGATACTGAGAATCCAATCCAAATCGAAGATTGTAAAGCTATTACTCTCAGAAGTGGTAAGAACCTTCCTCCACCTCCTTTTCCGAGTATGAAAGAAAAAGAAGTTAGAAAAGAAAAAGAGGTGGTGACTGAAGATAAAGAAGTTGAAATAGAAGAAGTGGAGAGGCCTAATGAAATTCCGAAGAAGAAAGATGATACTATAATAAGCCGTCCTCCTCCACCATTTCCATCAAGAGTTCAGAAGAAGGGTGATATGGCTGATTATCAAAAATTCTTTAACAAGGTAAGAGGTCTTAGCATAAATATTCCGTTGTTAGAAGCTATTAGAGATGTACCCAAGTATGCTAAGTTTCTGAAAAGAGCCCTCACCAACAAAAGGCCGTATTGTGATAATGAGATGATTGGTCTTCCTGAAGAATGTAGTGCCATTTGTCAAGGTAAATTACCTCCAAAGTTAGTTGATCCTGGGAGCTTTACAATTCCGATATCTATTGGTAATGAGTGGAGAGGTAAGGCACTATGTGATTTGGGTGCAAGCATAAATCTTATGCCCAAATCTATCTTTGATAAGCTTAATATTAAAGCAAGACCCACTTCTATGGTCTTGCAAATGGCGGATCGATCTCTTGCACATCCGGAAGGCCGAATTGAAGATGTCCTCGTTAAGGCAGGTACGTTAATTTTTCCCGCTGATTTCGTTATACTTGATTACGACGCGGATAGGAATGTCCCCATTATTTTGGGAAGACCATTCCTAGCCACGGGGCGTACTTTGATTGATGTAGAAAACGGCGAAATGATCATGAGAATCCAAGACGAGGAGATGAAGTTTAATGTGTTTAGACCTATGAAGCTTCCGGATTCCAATGAAGAATGTTTTCGTGTAGATGTAATGGAACCGGTAGGAAAAGAGCCAATTAATGCTGTGGAAACTTTAGGGGTGGAAGAGAAAGAGTTACGAAAGAAACCACCGATCAAAGTTCCGCCAAATCCTAAGAGAAATCCACTACTCAATCATGCAAAGAAGAAAGAGAAAACACGTGTCACGAAGGTTCCGAAAGAACCTAAGAAGGAAAGGAAGAAAAAGGAGTTTAAAGTAGGCGAAGAAGTTGCTATGAAAAAGCCTAAACCTCCTCCAAAGACATGTGAATCAAAAAGTTCTTGGCTCGGACCATTCGTGGTTGCAAGGGTTATCTCAGATAAACTAGTGGGAATAAAAGCTAAGGGATGCAAATTTCGAGTTGCAAATATTGACAACCTCACTCACTGCTGGGGAGGTTATGTCAATGACTAAGGAATGAGGTAACCCGTCGAGCTTAACGACGTTAAACAAAAGCCATTTCTTGTATATTAGTTTAAGTATTTCAATTTCGTAGTTTAGTTTAGTTTGATTTTCGTTAATTTAGTGTTTATTATTAAGAAATGAGGAAGGGTAGTTGTTTTTGATGATTTCAGGGGTATAATGGTCATGAGTTTGGGGTCAAAACGATGAGAAAACGGAAAATTATGGAGTCAACAGCAGGTTTGGCCGGCTAGCCGGCGGATACGCAGGCATACCGGCCAAAACGCTGAAGACCCCCAAACTCTCTGACCACTGCGTCAGCGATGACGCAGCATTGCTGCGTCACCATTCGCGCCAGCGAGAAATCCACCGGCATGCCGGCGAATCCGCCGGCTAGCCGGCCAACTGGAGGAAGAGTTCTGGTCCTTGCGTCAGCGACGACGCAAGGTTGCTGCGTCTCGAAATGCGCCATCGCGTATTCGCCGGCATGCCGGCGTATCGGCCGGCTAGCCGGCCGAAGAAGCTGGAAATTCTGATCACTGCGTCAGCGATGACGCAAGAGGCTTGCGTCAGAGGTAAAAAAAAAAAAAAAAAAAAAAAAAAAAAAAAAAAGATGCTAAGCCTCCATTGACGAATCCTAGCCTCCTACCACTCCAAGAATCATCATTAAAACAACATTATACCATCAATCCTTCCCTCTAAACATCATCCAAGCTCACAATCATACCATAAATCATCCCAAAATACCAAAGCTTCACACTTTAATCCGAAGTTTTCTTTCACCAAAGCTAAAATTTATCCATTAAACCCTTCCCAAACCTTGAAATATCCATGACCCAGCGCTACACAATCCATAATTCAAAACCCAAACCTTCAAGAACATTAAAATCACAATTTTATCCAAACCTTTTGAGGGTCTTGAAGCTTTGAGTTTGGGGTCATCGGAGATGACCATGAAGGTTAGAAAAGGTACGAAGAACATGTGAAGAAAGAGAATTGGGTATTGAGGAAGATTTTCTTAGAAGAGATGATGCTTAGAGGGCAAGTAATAAATGAAAACGTGGGAAATTTGAAGAAGTTCGAGGTAATGAAGAACACTTTAAACGCAACCATCGATGAAGAATTCAAAACCTCAACTTGGACGCAACACCGACACCAGCCTCGCGCTGGTTCAGATACGTTTTTCTTTCCCTTCTCATTTAGTGTAAATTATTTTATTGCTTTGAGTCTTTTCGAGTCGTGGGGACACGACTCATTTTTGAGTTTGGGGTGGGGTTCGTTGCCTCATCCCAGTTTTTATGTGTTTTATTTGCTTTCAATAAAAATAATTTTCGGAGTTGCGTTTGACTATAGAAGATTTTAAATGTCCCTTTAAGCATACTTTTGATGAATCAATGATAGTAAATAGTGGACTTTAGGGATTGATATAGAACGCACTTACAATTGCATGCGAATATAGGTAATTAATAGGAAAAATTAATGAACAATGCAAATGAAGTAAGCTTGTACTTAAGGAATATGTTTGGTGTGTAGAACGTGAAATCCTAATTAGTAGAGAACCACCTAGATATGAACTAAAGACAAGCTATGTACTTAGGAAAATGATAGGGGCAGTTCTTTGTTAGCCATTTGAAGCCTTTTAGCTTGCTATCCCTTATTATAATTTTATCCGTCTTAGCCCAATTTTGAGCCTTAAGCCTTTTCTTTTGTAGCCAAGATATAAGCCCATTATCCTTTAGATTATTAGGCATGACCAAATGACCCGCACTTGAATCACAACCCTGAGACTTGTCTCGAGCTTGAGTTTGGGGTGGAGGGTCCGCATTTGGGAATTTACATTGGGAAGGGATTATATGTGTTTGTATTGAGGCACAAAAATGTAGATGATATTATTATTTGTAACCCTTTGCCGGGAATTGAAAAGAAAATAGAGAAAAAAAAAAAGAGAAAAAAGAAAAAGAAAATTATAAGAGACATGACTTTTCACATCAAAATGATGGTCATGGGTATCTTGTACAAAAAAAAGAAGAAAAGAAATGAAAAAGAAAATAAAGAGAAAGAAAGAATAAATAAACCGGCAAAGTGGAATATTTTTGGAAATCATCTTAGTTTTATTGGGTTGACAATGGGGATGCAACATTAGCGCGTCAAATGGGTGAGTGAGAACATTTTTGAGCGTAAACTCAAGCTCGAGGGCATTGTTGATGGTAAGTGAGGAGAGAGCCAAAAGCTCACTTCAAATTTACCAAATATACATCCATACCATCCTTAAGCCATTATTAAAACCATAAAGACCTCGTGATTCCTAAGTGCATAGTGAATTTATAATTCTGTTGATAGGGAATATACTAGGTGGAGCGTTCAAAGCGAGTTAGGATTAATGACCACCCTATAGCCATCATACAGAGATGAGTACAAGTGTAACCTTCAAGCATTGCGACTTTAATTTTATGATTGAGATTATTTATGTTTGATGTTGCATGATTAGTGTATGTATATGTTAGTTCTTAATGTTTTCTATATGAGATTTATCTTTAGCATTGCTTTAGGGTTTATTTGCTAGCTCCTATTTTCTCTTGCATCTACTTCACTCCCCTTGTTTTTAGTTTTGCTTTGTCGGGACGACAAAGGTTTGAGTTGGGGGTCTTGATGTCTCCTTAATTGTTCGTATTTTCGACCCTTAGGAGACATCATTTTTGGTGTTTATTTGACTATTTAGATAGACTTTTGGACTAAATATGCAATAATATGATTTTCCTCTTTTATTTCTAGCATTTTTGATTTATTAAGCTTTTGCGCGTAATATTGGTATTTTTAGTGAAGATTTTACAGGTTTTAGATGTTAGCTAGAAGAGGAATCCAAGGAGAAAGTCAAAGATCGCGATATAGAGTCAAGACTTGAAGATAAATCCCGAAGATATTATTTTTAGAGCTGAAAATCCATTTTCCAGGCTATAGATTGCTGATTTCGAGGTGCTTAAGAGATGATTTAGCCGCTGACCTTTGAAGAGAAAATATTCCTTATCGAGTTACGGAACTTTAGCAACTGGAATGAGGTCAATCGGAGTTGTAACGCATCGGGAAAAGCCGTTTTAGTGAAGGTGTATCAGCAGTTACGGGATTTTGGGCTTAGAATTTGGGCTTGGACATTTAATTATTGATTTATTCCTAAGTCCAAGCCCTAATCCGTTTTTAACATTATAAAAGGGCTTTAGACCTCTATTTTCACACACACTTCATATCTTTTTCATAATACAACATACGCTTAAGAGTCAGACACCAGAGAAGAAGCTAGAGGCAGGAAGAGAAGAAGCAAGAGCTGGAGACGGTCTATATCTCCACTTCTCAGCCAATTCAATTCCGTAATTAGGTTCTTCTATTTTATTCTGTAAAACATGTTGAACCTATTTATTTCTTTAGTTTTTATCTTTTCAATTATTATGAGCTAAACTAATTTAGTGCTTGAGAACGCATAATGGGTTAATCCCAATTTGATTTCGTTTTATACATTTGGATTTGGGATTATTATTATTTAAATCAAATTGGGTGAATTGTATTTTTCTTTAATTTGCGCTTTATCTACTATGATTGACGTAATTAACCAATCATAGGTCTTAGTATCTAGGCTATTCCAATTAGTGGCGATTGGATCACCTTGACGGGGGGTTTAGGTACCGAACTAGTTAATGAATGTAGGTTAGAAATTATTGACTCTGACGAGCTTAATTAAACCTATGGCCTATTGGGTAATTTGAACTTAAACACTTGAGAGTGGACTATAATCACCCTGACGGGGTTTGTAGCATTTGAGAGTTGCTCCTTAGTCCACCCTGACGGGGGTAAGGAGATTTTAGAATCCCGACCAATACAAATTTACCGATTTGTCCCTTAAACAATGTATGAAATGAATGATAGTTAGGTAAACCCTTGCGCCTCTCAAGTACTACCTGCTCTTACTTGCGTATCACTTTTATTTACTTGCGTCTTAGTTATTTATTTACATTTTCGCATTAGTCTTTCATTCCTTAGAATTAATACAAAAACCAAACAAATATATTATTGTCTTTTACTTTCATAAGTGCAATCAATCATTAATAGATAAGCATTGTAGTCAACCATCCCGTCCTTGGAACGAATCTGTATTATCAGAAATACTACTTGGGACAACCGTACACTTGCGGTTGTGGTTCGATTATCTTTTGCATTTATTTTAGAACACACAAAGGACCACCAACAGGCCACATATGCGGAATAGCCTAGATACTAACACCTGTTCTTGGTTAATTACTCCGAAAACAGTAAATAATCTCAAATTACAGAATAATGTAAAAGACCCAATTTAATTTAATTTATTAAAAACCCAAATTCAAACATATGGAATTCAACAGGATAGGGATTCACCCGTTATGCATTCTCAAGTACTATGAAGAAATTAGTTGATGATAATGAAAAGTAAAACTAAATTAAAAGAAAAAGAACTCATAGTGTTTTACAGAATTAAAAATAAAGAAAACCTAATTTCCTGAATTGGATTTGGCTGAGAATGGAGATATAGACACTCTCCAGGTCTACAGCTTTCTTCTTCTTCCTTCGTTGACTTCTCTCTGATGCTTCTGCTTATGAATCTTCTAAGGATGAATTGAATTGAAGAATAAAATGAGAGGTGTGTAAAATAGAAGTCAAAAGCTCCTTTTATAAGCTCAAATTCGGAATGGGCTTTTAATTAGGGATTAAGTGAATAATAAAAAGTCCAAGTCCACTAATCAAACCCAAATCCCGTAACTGCTGCACCACCTCTACTAAAACAGCTCTAGCCTATTCGTTATAACTCCGATTGACCTCAAATCACTTGCTAAATTTCCGTAACTCGATAAGGAACATAATCTCTTCAAAGGTCAGCGGCTAAATCAACTCGTAAGTGTCTCGAAATCAGAAATCTTTGGCCTGTTTTCCAGATTTGCAGCTTCAAAATATAATTCTTTTCGGGATTTATCTTCAAGCTTTGACTCCATATCACGATCTTTGACATTCTTCTCGGATTCCTCTCCTAGCTAATATTCAAAACCTACAAACTTTCCACTAAAATACACAAGATTACGCGCAAAAGTTTAATAAATTAAAAATACTAGAAATAAAAGAGGAAATTCGGATTATTGCATATTTAGCCCAAAACTCTATCAAATTAATCAAATAAACACCAAAAATGATGTCTCCAAAGGTTCTAAAATAAGAACAATTAGGGAGACATTAATTACCATCTCCTATTACTGGTAATATCTCTCCTTATAAGCGTCTTCACACTACACCACCTGTCTATCACCACTTGCGTATTTTTGGTTGTGCATGCTTTGTGTTACTCCCTCCCCATGAGAGCACTAAACTTGAACCTCGGCCCCGACTCTGTTGCTTCATTGAGTATGGGATTGTACATAAAGGGTATCGTTGTTGGGATCCACTATCTAAACGTCTTCGTATATCTCGTCACGTAGTATTTTTGGAAAATAAAATGTTTTCATCGATCTCTTCTTTCTCTATTACTCACCCTCCTTCGCTTCCTTTGTTCACAGACCCTAGTCTATCTCTTTTTCCCGATGATGACGGTGACACAGGTACATGTACAAACACAAGTTCAAATTCAAACCCTTCACTAGAACCAACCATCCCAGAGGCACCTGCTCCGACTGATGGGCCTATACTCAACATTGTCCTTCCACATTCATCCTCAGAAATCATAGAGTCCCCACCAGTCACGGAGTCTCTCCCTCCCCGGGTAAGAACTACTCCGGTTTACCTTCGTGATTATGTTGTCTATTCTACTGTTTTTTCTCTTCATGAGCACAGACCTATCGCAAGGCTAGTGCAGATCCTTTATGGCAGAAAGCAATAGCAGAAGAATTGAAAGCCTTGGAAGACAAACATACATGGGATTTGGTTGATCTTCCCTCAGGAAAACGTGTTATGGGTTGCAAGTGGGTTTATAAAATAAAAACTCATTCAGATGGATATGTTGAGCGTTATAAGGCCCGTCTTGTGGCCAAAGGGTATACTCAAGAGTATGGTATAGATTATGAAGAAACTTTTGCACATGTTGCTCGTTTAACATCTGTTAGAAGTCTTATTGTTGTTGTTGCTGTCCGTCAATGGAAATTATTTCAAATGGATGTCAAAAATGCTTTTCTCAATGGATATTTGGAAGAAGAAGTCTTTATGAAACCTCCACCAGGTTATCAACATCCTTCACATAAAGTGTGTAAACTTTGACGTGCTCTTTATGGTCTTAAACAGGCTCCTCGTGCATGGTTCTCTAAATTCAGTTATGTCGTCGATGATTTTGGGTTTACATCTAGTGAATATGACTCTGCCCTGTTTATTCGACATTCTACCGCTGGTATTATACTATTATTACTTTATGTCGATGATATGATCATTACAGGTGATGACTTGGTTGGTATTTCTGAGTTGAAATCCTTTCTTGGGCAACACTTTGAGATGAAAGATCTTGGAAATCTTAGCTACTTTCTTGGTATTGAGGTTTCTTCTAATTCATATGGCTATTATCTCTCTCAAGCCAAGTATTTCTCTGATCTTCTTGCTCGTGCTCAACTCACTGATAGTAAGATCGCATCCACTCCTGTTGATCAGAATCTAAAACTTACTCTGATGGATGGTACACCTCTTCCAGATCCTACTTTATATCGTCAATTGGTTGGTAGTCTTATCTATCTCACAGTGGCTCGGCCTGATATCGCTTATGCTATTCACTTGGTTAGTCAACTCATGTCATCACCTCGCTCTACCCACTATACAGCTATTCTTCGTATTTTTTCTCTATGTAAAAGAAACTTTATTTCATGGGTTACATTTCTCTGCTCGCTCCTCTCTTATTTTACGAGGTTACTCCGGTGCTGATTGGGCTGGTGATCCTACTGATCGTCGCAAAACGACCGGGTTTTGTTTTATGCTGGGTGATTCTCTTCTTTGTTGGCGTAGTAAAAAGCAAAATGTTGTTCCCCGATCCAGTACTGAAGCCGAATAACGTGCCCTTGCTGATGCTACATAAGAGGTAATTTAGCTTCGTTGGCTTCTTGCAAAGATATGGGAGTTTCTCATTCAAATAGCACCATTATTCACTGTGATAATCAGAGTGCTATCCAAATAGCCCATACTGATGTATTTCATGAGCGCACTCGCCATATAGAATGTGATTGTCACTTTATTCGGCAACATGTCGCTCAAGGCACAACGAAACTTCAATTTACACCTTCAGCCGACCAACTTGCTGATATTTTCACCAAAGCTCATCCTCCAGGGCGTCTTCAAGACTTGATCTACAAACTCAAGTTGGTATCATTCTCACCACCTTGAGTTTGAGGGGGATGTGAGAATATCTCTTTATTATAATTAGTATCTTATAATTATGGCTAGTGTATAATTAGAATATTGTGTATCTCTTAATTATAGTCAGTGTATATTACGTATTTTAGTAATTAGGTAGATTAGATTACGTAAGTTCTTGGTGAGAAAGTCAATACATTGCTATATAAACACATCAATGTAACACATTAGAATCATCGATCTTTACAATAAAATCATTCTTTTAAAAGGAAATCAATAACAAAGATAGAAATCAAAAGAGTCTCAACACTGATGACAACTATTTACTAATAATCTCTACTACATAACATAATAAGACTTCAACAAACTTTTTCCATCATCTCAACATTGAACTTTCAACACACACACAACAACAAGACAACTTTTCCTTAGGTAAAACAACTCTAACAAAACATATCTTCAGTAACAAAGCGTTTCTCCATTATCAACCAATCTCACAAAACTTTCTGAAAACTCTTCTAGAACTTCACATTTTTCACCTTCTTCAGCAGATAATTCCTTCGTAAGCACCTTTCCCTTAGTACTTGATCCATATCTCTATCATAAAAATAATTAAGTTACTAAAATAACAAATAAGTATAAAAGAAAAATATTATACAATATATATTACTATAAAATAATTCTACTCTAAATATTTTATATAAGCCTTTATCTATTCCAAGTACTTGATATTGAACTCAACTAAATATCAATCTAACCAGCCACTGGCCAACTCCATAGCATTGACTGTTTCAACTATGTTTTGACCATGATCCTATCCTTCAACTTCTATGCATTATCATATATACTTACATACATAACTAGAGAGCACACTCATACATTAAATAATATACTCTCAATTTCTGATCCATTTCTCATTTATCTATTACGTAGCATGCTTAAAATTATACATCAGTACGTCATTGTAAAGATCTATGGGTATAAACCCAACAACTACGAGCAGTCATACACACAATTATGAAGGAAAAACAAAAATTCTTACACCCTACAATTTGAAAAGCATTTATATCAATAAAAACCATTAAACATAGAGGATAACTGATATAACAGACCACCTATATAAGCCTTTATGTAACGAATTGTGATTTTGGAAAACTAAGTGTTTTAATATAAATTCATTAATTTGACTTGCTTATAGATGCTTACACGTAACACATGCATAGATAGATTAACTAATAAAGATGTCATAGAATAACTAACTATGTCACACCTACTTACTGATTAACTATTGGTGTAGTTTGGCCTTTCCAAAAACACAAAAGATTGGTAATAAGATGGGGCACAATATTCCCTCTAATCAAGAAACAAGTTTAACATCCTTTTCCTTCCATATAGAATTTGGAAGATAAACGTTCCTATAAATATGATTGGGTAGTTATTTCGCTTTAAGAATTGTAAACTCAAACTCTACTTAGGAATATTATTTTCAGTGAATGGAGCATTGGTATTTTATGAGACACTCAAGGAATTACACTAAGACTGCTATTTGATGTCACATAAGGATCGAAACCACATTGGTAACAATTTTTCTAATAGGTCAAACTATTGGAAGCAAATAGAAAAGTGAAAATGTTTCATACTAATGGGCTAGCATCCATAACCAATGGTTCAAATATAGGAAGGTTATATCTTATATGCTATCACTCTATACCATAAGTAAGAAATATTTTTATATTTATGGCATATAGTAAGGTGTTATACCTGATATTTGTTTGAAATGGCATGATCAACGATCTGTTCCTTGAGATTATATAATTTCGGTATTGAATAAATTACCTACACACCGTATCAAACTAGTTAAATATATATTTTTTCTAATAATTATCCATCAATATTTATTTTTCTTTTTTTATAAATGATTATTTCTATATATCACTCTTTACATACAACCCTCGTACCACCTCCTATCCCCCCCCCCTTATGTGGCGTGATTTGATTGCAAATTGATTCATTTCTAGTCAAATCACACCACATAAAGAGATAGTATGAGGGTAATGTATAACTTTACTGTTTATAAATGAAAATAATATATATATATATATATATATATATATGAGCAACATTAAATGTTATATGAATATAAAATTAATATGAAATAAAATATTTATTCTATGAATCATATGAACCAAAAATATTCAACAATTATACAAGTAACAAGAAAGTCATTTAACTTAATTTGTGAAAATAAACATTCATATTACTAGATATTATACCAATAAAAACGATTAAAAGGAAAATGTAGCACAATAAAAGCGAGATCTAATTTATTCTACAACTTACAAAATAACTAAGTTACAAAATGCATAAAACTCAATCACTGAACTTGATATATACATATATGGTTATACATATCGAAATTATTTAGTTAGAACTTCAATCAGAAGCAATTCATATACGAGGAGAATTAACAATATTCTAATATACTTACCATTAAGATCTATTTTATGGGTATGACAGTATAGACCGATATTACTGTATATTGTAGGAGATTTAGATGTTAGAATTATAGCAATGAAAAAATAAATATAGACTAGAGACGGCGGTTTGAAGAAGAGATATATAAAGGAATGAGAAAGTAGACGAGGGTTACGAAGATAAATAAAGAGATAAAAAGAGAAAGAAATAATGTGTAAAAAAGTATATGTAAGGCGAAGTTGCTATAGTTTCATGAGTAATGATATATACCACCCAAATTCATACCACCCAATGACGTGGCGTGAATTGGTTGGTTACAAATCGTTAATGTATTTATTTTCTTGATTTGATTAAAGATTTGTAACCAAGCGATTCACGCCACGTCGTTGGGTAGTATTTGAGTGATATATATCATGACTAGTTTCATCTAAACAAAAATGATTTTATACAAATTAAGGGATAAATGTAGTAATATATATATATATATATATATATATATATATATATATATATATATATATATATATATATATATATATATATATATATATATACATATATAATTTTTTTTTCAAAACATAAACAAATATAGGTGGGTTCAAGTCTTACATTGATAATGCTCAACTATAAGGTTACTCGTTAATAATTCTAGACTATCATGATATTGGATATTAACGCAAGAAATAGATTTTCTGTTGAAAAACAATATTTGGCCCAAAAAAAAATTATATGGGTCACCGAGTAAATTTTCCTCCCTTATTCGCATAACAAATCTTATTTATCCTTATTCTAAAAAGTTTGTGCACAAGATCTAATAGCAATGCCAACCTACTCAGCTTGGATATATCACCCATACTAGGTATTTCTAGATACTCCCCTAAGTCCTCCTTTGTGGATAATTTTAGCATATTTGTGACTGCATCCATATTACTTCCTCGGTTGTCGGGCTGAATAAAATCATGTAGATTTGATAATTGGGGGATTTCGGTAAGAAAAACAATGCTTGGCTAGGACACCATTGAGCATATATGCCTTTTGTCTAGTAATTTGAGAGATAATTCCTCGTGTTGTATTCATAGAATAATTGATGGGATTTTTGAGTACCCATAATATCAAAACGTGTACTATGTCTCCAATCTTTCGTAAAGTGTCTTTACCTCCATCAAATTCAAGTGTTAAATTCCATGTCGACATTTAAATAAGGGAAATGATAGGATATTTTAATAAAACCCTATTCTTGAGAAATAAAAAATATTAAATCCCTTAAGTTTAAAAATATTACAAAACTAACCCCCTCCCCAAATTTTAAATCAACACCCCTCATCCCTCTTTTTTTTCTTTACATATACTCCCTCCGTTCCTAAAAGGTTGTCACTTATACTAAATAGTTGTTCCAAAAAAGTTGTCACTTTAGAAAATCAAGACACTTTTTAATTCTTTATACCACTTTTACCCCTAATTAAATATTATAATATATGTTCCCAATAAATATTTAAGATATCAAGACACTTTATGGAGAGTATTCTAGTAAAAACATGAAATAATAATGATATTCCTTAATTTGTGGGCAAAAGCAAATGTGACAAATTTTTTGGAACAGAGGGAGTAAAACATACCTAACCCATTTTACGCCACACAAAAATGGTTCATTTTTATTCCTTCTTTCTTTATCTAGGGGTTGAGATAAAAGATTAATATTCATTAATTCTTCGTCTCACTCCATAGCTAATCCAACCATGTATCTCCACCACTCTATCTCCTATTACCGTTAATAACTTCAATTGATTAGCTTGGAGTGAAGTTTTTTATCGGAATTTTATGTTCAGAATGTGTTATATTCTTAGTAAATAAAGTGATTAGTAGTGATTTTAGTGGGATTATATTTATTCAGACAAGCCTATTAAATGTGATACACGTGTGAGAAGTTGTCAGCCATTAACATGCAGCTTGATAAAGCAATTGGGAGGTGTCTTTCATATAACTCTTTTTCAAAGTTTGATACACTAATAATTATTCTCTAGTTAGCGATGAAAATGAGGTAATCCTCATAGGACCGCGAACAAATAATATAAAAGTGTGAATCCAAAAATCATAACCATAGAAGGGAGATGAATAGGGTATTAGTGTTAGGCTTAGAAAAACGGTATGTTCAAATTTATTTGAAAATTTTAAAATATAGCGAGATAAACAAGATATAATCAAACAGGATATAAACAAAGTATATCATGTAGATTTTATCCATGGGTAAGAAAGATAAACGGATTAAATTAAACAAGATATAATCAAAAATATTAGTTTAGTTCAAAAGCTCAATACCTCTTATAAGATATATATATCAAGCATATAAATTTGTTAAGTAAAAGAAAATATAGAAAATTAGTTTATGAATAACTTGGTTGACGCAGCAAAGGGCGGGGCCCAAAACGCTGGATCAGAACCTTCTCCTCATGAAACCGGGTTCCCGGTTTGCGTCGACAGCGCAAGTGGAGACGCAGCCACCAGACGCAACTAATGGCGGGCCTCAAAACGCTTGATCAGAAACTTTTAGCTGTTCATGCGAAGTTTTTGCTTTCACCATTGGATAGAGCTCGAAAAGTTATGCGGTTTAGACTCAAGAAAAAGTTAATTCCGACCTCCGAGCGTCAAGTTATGATCTTCCGAAGATTTAATACCTAGGGTACAACACCGAAAACGGATCCCCGGTTTCTACAAACCGGGTACCTGGTTTCTACTGTATTGGAACCCAAAATTTTCATTCTTTTTCGTTCTAACTACCCCAAACTCGTGACCATCACTCCTGTAATCATCAAAAACACCAACCTTCCTCATTTCTTACAAATAAACACTAAATCAATAACCATTACTCTAATTTACACTAAAGATTTAAAAGTCATAAAAGCAATTTAAAACATGGGTTGTCTCCCAAGAAGCACTTTTGTTTATTACGTCTTTAAGTTCGACGCGTTACCTTCCATGAAGATGGTATTGAGGCCTTTGCGGTTCTCCTTCGCTTAAACTTGCCTCTTCCTTGATGTGAAATCTTTAGAACATTCCTACTTAGAATATTATTCAATCGATCTCTAAAAGGAGGTGGGTAGTACCTTCGTTTCGTCTCCTTTCTCTCATGGCGAAACTCATTTTCCACCACATTAGAGTTGATAACCGTTTTCAACGGTATAAGATCATTTTTATTCCTTGTTTCAATCTCGGATTCATCTTTAAAATGTGGTGGGTAGGTGCTCCTCCTTGCCGCCTTACTCTCGCGGTGTTGCACCTTGTTTATATAGCACATGTTGACCATTTGTAGTGATATAGGTGATTCTGATTTTTCATCTCTAATAATTATTCGTGGTGGAGATGATGATTGGTGAACTTTTTGTGGAGGATATTCAATTTCTATTTTATCTTTAACCTTTAACTCTTCAATTGATTCTCCAACCATTTCACATTCGTCTTCGCTTTCAACCCATTCTTCCACTATTACCTCATCATATTTTTTCTGTGAAATCTCTCTAATCTCGATCACCTCTTCCTCCTTTTTTCGTTCCATACCTTGATCATGTGCACGCACCATATGAATAGCAATTTCTAGGATTTTCGTTGCTACTCCTTCTTCCACCATGCTAACAAGATTTTCAACCACAAGGTGGTCTCCATTTATAATTGGCACGATGGTCATATCACTATCAATAATATCTTCTTTCAACACCTCCTCCTCAACTGTTTCTCCAATTTGAGTAAGCATTTCATCTAGCATATTTTGCATTCTTTTCAAGCTGGAATTAGTTTCCTCTATTGACTCTAGCCTTTGTTCGTATAAGCGCTCGAGTTCTTTAAGTGATCTATTTAATTCGGAACTTTGTGTTGAAGGTGGAGGTTGCTGAATGTCTTCAATCCACTGGTTGATCCATCCTTGCTCTTGCTGATAGTGATGAGATGGATAATGTTGATTATTCTCAACCCAATGGTGGTTCCATACTTCTTCTTGTTGATAGTGATATGGTGTTTGTTGTTGATTATACCTGATCCATTGATTGTTCCATCCTTGCTCTTGCGGGTATTGATAAGGTTGTTGGTAAGAATTAATACCCCATTGTTGTTGTTTCGAAGAGTCTTCCCAATAGTCAAATGGACCAGGATTCGGGTAATGTCCTCTATACATTTTTAACTGAATCTCTTGATCATTACCTAAACAAAATAACCCGAAAAGAAAAGAAAACAAAAACAAAGCGTAAAACTGAAAATAAAAATGCAACTAATCACTAAAGGATAAACACCGTGGTCACATGCTACCGTTCCCCGGCAGCGGCGCCAAAAACTTGGTGGTCCTTTGTGTGTTCTAAAATAAATGCAAAAAGTAATTGAACCACAACCGCATGTGTACGGTTGTCCCAAGTAATAATAGTGATAACAGATTCGTTCGCAGGGACGGTTGGTTAACTACACTGCTTATCAGATAATGAATGGTTGCAATTATGAAAGCAGATAAAAGATATAATGATTGATTGGTTGGTTTGTATTAATTCTAAATAATGAAGACTAAAGTAAAAATGCAAATAAATACTAAGACACAAGTAAATGAAGGTAAGACGCAAATATGAGAAGGCAGTACTTGAGAAACGCAAGGGATCCTCCTAATTCTATTCCATAACATATGTTGTTTAAGGGTTAAATTGGTCAATTAACATTGGTCGGGATTCTAAATTCCTTGTACCCCCGTCAGGGTGGAATACAAGGCTATTCTAGAGAGTCACTAGTCCCGTCAGGGTAAATTTGATCCACTTTCGAATGATTAAGTAATTTCACCACATTGGCCCTAAAATTAACTAAGCTCGTCAGAGTCAAATAGTTTTGATTTTAGATTGAGTAATTAAGTCCATACCTAAACCTCCGTCAGGATGATCCACACGCCACATATGTGGAATAGCCTAGATACTAACACCTGTTCTTGGTTAATTACTCCGAAAACAGTAAATAATCTCAAATTACAGAATAATGTAAAAAACACAATTTAATTTAATTTATTAAAAACCCAAATTCAAAAATATGGAATTCAACAAGATAGGGATTCACCCGTTATGCTTTCTCAAGTACTATGAAGAAATTAGTTGATGATAATTAAAAATAAAACTAAATTAATAGAAAAAGAACTCATAGTGTTTTACATAATTAAAAATAAAGAAAACCTAATTTCCAGAATTGGATTTGGCTGAGAATGGAGATATAGACACTCTCCAGGTCTACAGCTTTCTTCTTCTTCCTTCGTTGACTTCTCTCTGATGCTTCTGCTTATGAATCTTCTAAGGATGAATTGAATTGAAGAATAAAATGAGAGGTGTGTAAATTAGAAGTCAAAAGCTCCTTTTATAAACTCAAATTCGGAATGGGCTTTTAATTAGGGATTAAGTGAATAATAAAAAGTCCAAGTCCACTAATCAAGCCCAAATCTCGTAACTGCTGCACCACCTCCACTAAAACAGCTCTAACCGATTCGTTATAACTCCGATTGACCTAAAATCACTTGCTAAATTTCCGTAACTCGATAAGGAATATAATCTCTTCAATGGTCAGCGGCTAAATCAACTCGTAAGTGCCTCGAAATCAGAAATCTTTGGCCTGTTTTCCAGATTTGCAGCTTCAAAATATAATTCTTTTCGGGATTTATCTTCAAGCTTTGACTCCATATCACGATCTTTGACATTCTTCTCGGATTCCTCTCCTAGCTAATATTCAAAACCTACAAACTTTCCACTAAAATACACAAGATTACGCGCAAAAGTTTAATAAATTAAAAATACTAGAAATAAAAGAGGAAATTCGGATTATTGCATATTTAGCCCAAAAGTCTATCAAATTAATCAAATAAACACCAAAAATGTTGTCTCCCAAGGTTCTAAAATAAGAACAATTAGGGAGACATTAATTACCATCTCCTATTACTGGTAATATCTCTCCCTATGAGCGTCTTCACACTACACCACCTGTCTATCACCACTTGCGTATTTTTGGTTGTGCATGCTTTGTGTTACTCCCTCCCCATGAGCGCACTAAACTTGAAACTCGGGCCCGACTCTGTTGCTTCATTGGGTATAGGATTGTACATAAAGGGTATCGTTGTTGGGATCCACTATCTAAACGTCTTCGTATATCTCGTCACGTAGTATTTTGGGAAAATAAAACGTTTTCATCGATCTCCTCTTTCTCTATTCCTCACCCACCTTTGCTTCCTTTGTTCACAGACCCTACTCTATCTCTTTTTCCCGATGATGAAAGTGACACAGGTACATGTACAAACACAAGTTCGAATTCAAGCCCTTCACTGGAACCAACCATCCCAGAGGCACCTGCTCCGACTGATGGGCCTGTACTCAACGTTGTCCTTCCACATTCATCCTCAGAAATCATAGAGTACCCACCAGTCACAGAGTCTCTCCCTCCCCGGGTAAGAACTACTCATGTTTACCTTCGTGATTATGATGTCTATTCTATTGTTTTTTCTCTTCATGAGCTACAGACCTATCGCGAGGCTAGTGCAGATCCTTTATGGAAGAAAGCAATGGCAGAAGAATTGAAAGCCTTGGAAGACAAACATACATGGGTTTGTGTTGATCTTCCCTCAGGAAAACGTGTTATGGGTTGCAAGTGGGTTTATAAAATAAAAACTCATTCAGATGGATATGTTGAGCGTTATAAGGCCCGTCTTGTGGCCAAAGGGTATACTCAAGAGTATGGTATAGATTATGAAGAAACTTTTGCACCTGTTGCTCGTTTGACATCTGTTCGAAGTCTTATTGCTGTTGTTGCTGTCCGTCAATGGAAATTATTTCAAATGGATGTCAAAAATGCTTTTCTCAATGGAGATTTGGAAGAAGAAGTCTTTATGAAACCTCCACCAGGTTATCAACATCCTTCACATAAAGTGTGTAAACTTTGGCGTGCTCTTTATGGTCTTAAACAGGCTCCTCGTGCATGGTTCTCTAAATTCAGTTCTGTCGTCGATGGTTTTGGGTTTACATCTAGTGAACATGACTCTGCCCTGTTAATTCGACATTCTACCGCTGGTATTATACTATTATTACTTTATGTCGATGATATGATCATTACAGGTGATGACTTGGTTGGTATTTCTAAGTTGAAATTCTTTCTTGGGCAACACTTTGAGATGAAAGATCTTGGAAATCTTAGCTACTTTCTTGGTATTGAGGTTTCTTCTAATTCAGATGGCTATTATCTCTCTCAAGCCAAGTATTCCTCTGATCTTCTTGCTCGTGCTCAACTCACTGATAGTAAGATCGCATCCACTCCTCTTGATCAGAATCTAAAACTTACTCCGATGGATGGTACACCTCTTCCAGATCCTACTTTATATCGTCAATTGGTTGGTAGTCTTATCTATCTCATAGTGGCTCGGCCTGATATCGCTTATGCTATTCACTTGGTTAGTCAGTTCATGTCATCACCTCGCTCTACCCACTATACAGCTGTTCTTCGTATTTTTCTCTATGTAAAAGAAACTTTATTTCATGGGTTACATTTCTCTGCTCGCTCCTCTCTTATTTTACGAGGTAATTTCGATGATGATTGGGCTGGTGATCCTACTGATCGTCGCTCAATGACCGGGTTTTGTTTTATGTTGGGTGATTCTCTTCTTTGTTGGCGTAGTGAAAAGCAAAATGTTGTTGCCCGATCCAGTATTAAAGTCGAATACCGTACCCTTGCTGATGCTACTCAAGAGGAAATTTAGCTTCGTTGGCTTCTTGCAGATATGGGAGTTTCTCAGTCAAATAGCACCATTCTTCACTGTGATAATCAGAGTGCTATCCAAATAGCCCATAATGATGTATTTCATGAGCGCACTCGCCATATAGAATGTGATTGTCACTTTATTCGGCAACATGTCGCTCAAGGCACAACGAAACTTCAATTTACACCTTCAGCCGACCAACTTGCTGATATTTTCACCAAAGCTCATCCTCCCGGGCGTCTTCAAGACTTGATCTACAAACTCAAGTTGGTATCATTCTCACCACCTTGAGTTTGAGGGGGATGTTAGAATATCTCTTTATTATAATTAGTATCTTATAATTATGGCTAGTGTATAATTAGAATATTGTGTATCTCTTAATTATAGCCATTGTATATTACGTATTTTAGTAATTAGGTCGATTAGATTAGGTAAGTTCTTGGTGAGAAAGTCAATACTTTGCTATACAAACACATCAATGTAACACATTAGAATCATCGATCTTTACAATAAAATCATTCTTTTAAAGGAAATCAATAACAAAGATAGAAATCAAAAGAGTCTCAACACTGATGACAACTATTTACTAATAATCTCTACTACATAACATAATACGACTTCAACAAACTTTTTCCATCATCTCAACACTGAACTTTCAACACACACACAACAACAAGACAACTTTTCCTCAGGTAAAACAACTCTAACAAAACATTTCTTCAGTAACAAAGCGTTTCTCCATTATCAACCCATCTCACAAAACTTTCTGAAAACTCATCTAGAACATCACATTTTTCACCTTCTTCAGCAGATAATTCCTTCGTAAGCACCTTTCCCTTAGTACTTGATCCATATCTCTATCATAAAAATAATTAAGTTACTAAAATAACAAATAAGTATAAAAGAAAAATATTATACAATATATATTACTATAAAATAATTCTACTCTAAATATTTTATATAAGCCTTTATCTATTCCAAGTACTTGATATTGAACTCAACTAAATATCAATCTAACCAGCCACTGGCCAACTCCATAGCATTGACTGTTTCAACTATGATTTGACCATGATCCTATCCTTCAACTTCTATGCATTATCATATATACTTACATACATAACTAGAGAGCACACTCATACATTAAATAATATACTCTCAATTTCTGATCCATTTCTCATTTATCTATTACGTAGCATGCTTAAAATTATACATTAGTACGTCATTGTAAAGATCTATGGGTATAAACCCAACAACTACGAGCAGTCATACACACAATTATGAAGGAAAAACAAAAATTCTTACACCCTACAATGTGAAAAGCATTTATATCAATGAAAACCATTAAACATAGAGGATAACTGATATAACAGACCACCTATATAAGCCTTTATGTAACGTATTGTGATTTTGGAAAACTAAGTGTTTTAATATAAATTCATTAATTTGACTTGCTTATAGATGTTTACACGTAACACATGCATAGATAGATTAACTAATAAAGATGTCATAGAATAACTAACTATGTCACACCTACTAACTGATTAACTATTGGTGTAGTTTGGCCTTTCCAGAAACACAAAAGTCTGGTAATAAGATGGGGCACAATATTCCCTCTAATCAAGAAACAAGTTTAACATCCTTGTCCTTCCATATAGAATTAGGAAGATAAAGGTTCCTATAAATATGATTGGGTAGTTATTTCGCTTTAAGAATTGTAAACTCAAACTCTACTTAGGAATATTATTTTCAGTGAATGGAGCATTGGTATTTTATGAGACTCTCAAGTAATTACACTAAGACTGCTATTTGATGTCACATAAGGATCGAAACCACATTGGTAACAATTTTTCTAGATAGGTCAAACTATTGGAAGCAAATAGAAAAGTGAAAATGTTTCATACTAACGGGCTAGCATCCATAACCAAGGGTTCAAATATAGGAAGGTTATATCTTATATGCTATCACTCTATACCATAAGTAAGAAATATTTTTATATTTATGGCATATAGTTAGGTGTTATACCTGATATTTGTTTGAAATGGCATGATCAACGATCTGTTCCTTGAGATTATATAATTTCGGTATCGAATAAATTACCTACACACCGTATCAAACTAGTTATATATATATATTTTCTCGAATAATTACCCATCAATATTTATTTTTCTTTTTTTATAAATGATTATTTCTATATATCACTCTTTACATACAACCCTTGTACCACCTCCCTTCCCCCCCCCCCCCCTTATGTGGCGTGATTTGATTGCAAATTGATTCATTTCTAGTCAAATCACACCACATAAAGAGATAGTATGAGGGTAATGTATAACTTTACTATTTATAAATGAAAATAATATATATATATATATATATATATATATATATATATATATATATATATATATATGAGCAACATTAAATGTTATATGAATATAAAATTAATATGAAATAAAATATTTATTTTATGAATCATATGAACCATTAATATTCAACAATTATACAAGTAACAAGAAAGTCATTTAACTTCATTTGTGAAAATAAACATTCATATTACTAGATATTATACCAATAAAAACGATTAAAAGGAAAATGTAGCACAATAAAAGCGAGATCTAATTTATTCTACAACTTACAAAATTATTAAGTTACAAAATGCATAAAACTCAATCACTAAACTTGATATATACATATATGGTTATATATATCGAAATTATTTAGTTAGAACTTCAATCAGAAGCAATTCATATACGAGGAGAATTAACAATATTCTAATATACTTACCATTAAGATCTATTTTATGGGTATGACAGTATAGATCGATATTACTGTATATTGTAGGAGATTTAGATGTTAGAATTATAGCAATGAAAAAATAAATATAGACTAGAGACGGCGGTTTGAAGAAGAGATATATAAAGGAATGGGAGAGTAGACGAGGGTTACGAAGATAAATAAAGAGAGAAAAAGAGAAAGAAATAATGTGTAAAAAAGTATATGTAAGGCGAAGTTGCTATAGTTTCATGAGTAATGATATATACCACCCAAACTCATACCACCCAATGACGTGGCGTGAATTGGTTGGTTACAAATCGTTAATGTATTTATTTTCTTGATTTGATTAAAGATTTGTAACCAAGCGATTCACGCCACGTCGTTGGGTGGTATTTGGGTGATATATATCATGACTAGTTTCATCTAAATAAAAACAATTTTATACAAAATAAGGGATAAATGTAGTAATATATATATATATATATATATATATATATATATATATATATATATATATATAATTTTTTTTCAAAACATAAACAAATATAGGTGGGTTCAAGTCTTACATTGATAATGCTCAACTATAAGGTTACTCGTTAATAATTCTAGACTATCATGATATTGGATATTGACGCAAGAAAAAGATTTTCTATTGAAAACAAATATTTGGAAAAAATAAAATTATATGGGTCACCGAGTAAATTTTCCACCCTTATTCGCATAACAAATCTTATTTATCCTTATTCTGAAAAGTTTGTGCACAAGATCTAATAGCAATGCCAACCTACTCAGTTTGGATATATCACCCATACTAGGTATTTCTAGATACTCCCTAAGTCCTCCTTTGTGGATAATTTTAGCATATTTGTGACTGCAGCCATATTACTTCCTCGGTTGTCGGGCTGAAAAAAATCAAGTAGATTTGATAATTGGGGGATTTCGGTAAGATAAACAATGTTTGGCTAGGACACCATTGAGCATATATGCCTTTTGTCTAGTAATTTGAGAGATAATTCCTCGTGTTGTATTCATAGAATAATTGATGGAATTTTTGAGTACCCATAATATCAAAACGTGTACTATGTCTCCAATCTTTTGTAAAGTGTCTTTACCTCCATCAAATTCAAGTGTTAAATTCCATGTCGACATTTAAATAAGGGAAATGATAGGATATTTTAATAAAACCCTATTCTTGAGAAATAAAAAATATTAAATCCCTTAAGTTTAAAAATATTACAAAACTAACCCCCTCCCCAAATTTTAAATCAACACCCCTCATCCTTCTTTTTCTTGACATATACTCCCTCCGTTCCTAAAAGGTTGTCACTTATACTAAATAGTTGTTCCAAAAAAGTTGTCACTTTAGAAAATAAGACACTTTTTAATTCTTTATACCGCTTTTACCCCTAATCAAATATTATAATATTTTTTTTTTTGATTACATCGGAGACCCCATGGGTCATGTTACACATAAAAGAAACACGCTAAACTATTACATTATTGAGAAGAGCGGGATTATATAATGATCTTGGGGTCTTAAACCCCATCCGATCCTTGGTAAGAAAATTCCATATGCCATCCGGAGGGTCCTCCAGTAGTTCGAAATCATCTCTATTCCTCCAACTTGTCTTTGCCAACCAGTCAGCACAAGCGTTCGCCTCTCTATATATGCCCCTCATCGTAAATCCCTTATTTCTATCCAGTATGGTTCGGATATTTCTGATCCACTGCGCTCCCGGTCCTCGTCCATCTCTTGCACTTCGAATTAAATCAATTGCTTCCCTCGAATCTACTTCAACCATCACCTCATGGAGACCCAACAACTCTAACAATTTTAGACCCTCACAAAGTGCTATAATTTCCACAATAGTCGGAGAATCATTAAAGACTTTCATGCGAAAACCCCTCACCCAATCTCCGTTACCATCCCGGATAATTCCACCACCTCCTCCCTCTTTCCGCCAATTGCTATAACTACCATCTGTGTTTAGTTTAAAACCTCGGGTGGGCTTAGACCAACTAATCATGGATATAGGGGAGTTCTTCGTTACTTTCATAGTCGGAAACTGTCTCCATGCTCGGGTGATCGAGATAGCTACAAACTTTGCTTTCCTTACAATTATTGCTGCATTGGGGAAGCTTTCTCCGTTGAACACTAGTTGATTTCGTTGCTTCCATATTGTGTCAATAAGAGCTCCGAAAAATACGTTCCAATAGACTCCGCAATATAGCAATTTATTTGAAATATTCCGAGTCCACCATGTTCTATTTCTGAAGCTTAAAAGGCTGTTGTCTTCATTTCCAGCCTCATTATCTCGGGCCTGCAGCTGTTCGTTTGGTTGGTACTGATGGCGCTGCAATTCCTCATCTTCCCTCTCCTCAGCAAAGTGACTGACTGCGGTACCATTGGTGCTCTCGGATCTGAGCTGATCAGCTCCTTCGATAGCAGCTCGTGACTCAGTAGAGGAGTTGCATATTCCACACCTACCCTCCAAATACCTGCAATGTAAACAAGAAATATTAGCATACAGTACCCGCCTCCCATTCCCCAAGTCACTGTCCAAATTTGGACCATAGGACAAAAAAGGAGCCGAAGTCCCTGGAGCTTCCCCCCTGAACCCAATATTAAAATCATCAACAGCTCCCCCTCCTAAGCCCAAGTTAATTAAATCATTTCTAATATACTCCCAAATATTCTTAATAACAACACAATCCCGAAAAAGGTGTATAGCGCATTCAATCTCAAGGTTACATAATGGACAAAGGGCGGAAATATCCATACCTCTTTTTGCAAGGTTGCCACGAGTTGCAATTCGTTCTCGCACCGCTCTCCATATAAATACTCGGGTTCTTTGGGTCGATTTCAGGCTCCAAATCTTCTTCCAAATGGGTTCTATTCCAGATGCGTTTGGTAAACTCCGCCACTTCACCGATCTTACCGAGAACACACCATTCGCTTCATATAGCCAAGACACCAAATCCTTAGATTCCTCCTCTATTTCCGACCTAGCGACCGCAATTTCAAGTAGCTTGGTTGGTGATAATAGACTATGAAAATTCATCCAATCCCATGAACCATCCGGCCGAATATAATCGCTAACTCTTTTAGTCAAATCACTTGTTTCGAACACCCCCGTGACATGCTCTATAAGGGGCGAATCCCCCACCCACAAATCACACCAAAAGTACACGTCTCTCCCATTTTGTATTATCCATCGGGATCCTCTTCTAACTACATCAAGTCCCTCCGTGATGGCTCGGCACATCCTCGAATCCGTTTGTTTAATTAAATATTGCATAGGAGGTCCCTTAAAATATTTTTCCCTCATTACAATAGGCCACAACGTACAAGTATCATGGATTACCTTCCAGCCAAGTTTACCCAAGAAAGCTCTATTCATATCATCCGCATATCTGAATCCAAAACCACCTTCTTCCTTAGGCCTACACACATCTTTCCACGCAACCCAATTAATACACTTGTTGTCCACCGAAGAGCCCCAAATAAATTCTCTCCTAATTTTATCAATTTCTTCGCAAACATAACTCGGTAATTTTTCCACTTGCATGATATACAGTGGAGCAGAACTAAGAACAGCCTGAACTAACGTAATACGACCCGCTAAGGATAGAGTGTTACCCTTCCATTTCGCTAATTTCCCACGTAGCTCATTTATAAACTCCCCAAAGAAACCTCTTGGTCGTCGACCTGATAGGATATGAACACCAAGATATTTACCAATCTTATCACTTCGTTGATACCCACTATACTGTGCTATGCTTCTAGCTACTTCTTCCTCTACATTTTTCGAAAAATATATAATCGATTTCTCCTTGCTAATTGTTTGCCCCGCGTCTTGACAAAAGGTATCTAAAGACTCATGTAACAATAAAAAATTATTAACGGAAGCCTCTGCAAATAAAATCAAATCATCTGCAAAAAATATATGTGAAATAGGAAACCCCCCTGGACTAAGATGGATCGGTTTCCATACTCCTTCGCGCACGAGTTTTAGAATGAGTAATGAGAGTCGTTCCATGCATATGACAAATAAATAAGGTGAGATAGGGTCCCCTTGGCGAATTCCCCTCGTAGGCTTAATCGCTTCTAACGCTTCCCCTCTCCACAAAATTCTTAATTCATTGTCCTCCATCCCCGATATAACCACCGAAACCCACATAGGAGGCAAGCCTAATAACTCCAAAGACTCCTTAATAAAGCTCCACTTAACCTTATCATACGCTTTAGCTAAATCTACTTTAATCGCCATGTATCCCTTCTTCCCTTTGGCATGTCTCATAACGAAATCTACTTCATTAACCAAGACAATATTATCAATGGTGGATCTATTAGGTAGGAAACTACTTTGATAGGGACCAATACTCTTAGCCAAGAGAGGGCGCATTCGATTTACCAACACCTTCATACAAATCTTGTAGCAAACATTAATTAAGCTGATAGGTCTAAATTGATTAATGGACTCTGGACTATTATAATATTATAATATATGTTCCCAATAAATATTTAAGATATCAAGACACTTTATGGAGGGTATTTTAGTAAAAACATGAAATAATAATGATATTCCTTAATTTGTGTGCAAAAGCAAATGTGACAAATTTTTTGGAACAGATGGAGTACAACATACCTAACCCATTTTACGCCACACAAAAATGGTTCTCTTTTATTCCTTCTTTCTTTATCTAGGGGTTGAGGTAAAAGATTAATATTCATTAATTCTTCGTCTCACTCCATAGCTAATCCAGCCATGTATCTCCACCACTCTATTACCTATTACCGTTAATAACTTCAATTGATTAGCTTGTAGTGAATTTCTTTATCGGAATAAAGTGATTAGTAGTGATTTTAGTGGGATTATAAATATTCAGATAAGCCTATTAAATGTGATACACGTGTGAGAAGTTTTTAGCCATTAACATGCAGCTTGATAAAGCAATTGGGAGGTGTCTTTCATATAACTCTTTTTCAAAGTTTGATACGTTAATAATTATTCTCTGGTTAGCGATGAAAATGAGGTAATCCTCATAGGACCGCGAACAAATAATATAATAGTGTGAATCCAAAAATCATAACCATAGAAGGGAGATGAATAGGGTATTAGAACTAGGCTTAGAAAAACGGTATGTTCAAATTTATTTGAAAATTTTAAAATATAGCGAGATAAACAAGATATAATCAAACAGGATATAAACAAAGTATATCTTGTAGATTTTATCCATGGGTAAGAAAGATAAACGGATTAAATTAAACAAGATATAATCAAAAATATTAGTTTAGTTCAAAAGCTCAATACCTCTTATAAGATATATATCAAGCATATAAATTTGTTAAGTAAAATAAAATATAGAAAATTAGTTTGTGAATAACTTGGTTCATTTATCTCACTCCTCGTAAATATATAAATAAGTTTCATAATTATTATTTTCACTCTATTAGTAACCCAATAATAAATATGTAACAATCTAATTGTAAAAAAATGTAAAGGATAATTCGTATGATTATAGTTAATAAAAGAATTTTCATTTTCTTAATGAAATGTGAATTATATTGATTTAAGGAAATATAAAAATCGGACCTTATAAACAAATATTTAAAAATTCTAAACTAAAGGTAAAATTACATGGCTTTTTTTTCAATACTAAATCACCATTATAATATGGGCTAATGCCTAAAAATCAATATAATGATATAGATGACCCAACACATCCTCTTTTATAAATATAACACAAATTACTTAACTACCTTCCTTTCTACAATAATATGGCCACGACAAAAATATAAATATAAAAACACCTTAAGCATCATTCCATTTCAAATATGTTTTAAAAAATTACACACACATCGCACCTCCCCCCCTCTCTCTGAGCAAAATAGGAGTTATTGCGAAGTGAGATCACTAACTGTTGTGAGTGAAGATTTATAGCAGTCTAGATTATTTGTAGCCGTTGTGGTATATTTTTGTTTGATTTAAATGTAAAACGCTTCATTTATTATGATTTTCTTTAATTTATTTCACAACAAAATGATAAATTAGCTTTAGGTTAGTTTGCTTCATTGTGAAAATGATACTCATACTAAGTGATTTTTGGAATTTTGATTATGTTCCTGATTTTTAGGGTTACTTTGTACTGTTGTGATTATGCAGTATTGTTAACATGTAATGCATGTATAAAAGAGTCAAGGTAGGTCCAATTTTTCTTTAGAATCATAATATGTTACGCTTAGGATTTAATCCCATTAGATTTTGTTTATTTTTTTATTCTAATCAACTTACATAATATATATATATATATAGACTATGTTAGGTATGATGATGTGACTAGTCTCGTCTAAATATGTGATATATGGACCAATTACAAATGATTTTGATTAATTTTAGAGTTTTTTATGTACACAGACAGGATTGATCCTATCAATGACTATATGTTATTATAGGATTGATCCTGATATGTAGATCTGTTTTCACTATAGGTTACTATTTATTGACTGATGGGATAATTCCCATGAAACTGTAGATGATTGATAGGATTGAAGAGTTGTATACTGATGTCTCCCTAATTGTTCTTATTTTTGACCCTTGGGAGACATCATTTTTTATGTTTATTTGAATATTTTAATAGACTTTTGAGTTAAAAATACAATACTCCAGAATTTCCATTTTATTTCTAGTAATTTTGATTTATTAAACTTTTGCACGTAATCTTGTGTATTTTATTGGAAAGTTTGTAGGTTTTAATTATTAGCTAGAAATGGAATCCGAGAAGAGAGTCAAAGATCGTGATATGGAGTCAAGACTTGAAGATAAATCCCGCAAGAATTGTTTTTAGAGCTAAAAATCTGTTTTCCAAGCCAAAGATTGCTGATTTCAAGGCGCTTAAGAGATTATTTAGCCGCTGACCATTGAAGAGAAAACATTCCTTATCGAGTTACGGAACTTTAGCAACTGGAATTAAGTCAATCGGAGTCATAACGAAGCGGGAAAATCCGTTTTCGTGGAGGTACATCAGCAGTTACGGGATTTTGGGTTAAGTTAGTGGACTTGGGCCTTCAATATTTCATTTAATTAAAAGCGTAGGTCCAAGTCCGAATTTGAGCTTATAAAAGGAGCTCTTGACTTCTATTTTTCACACAATTCACATTCTACAAGATTAAACATCAGAGAGAAAGCAACAGAAGGAAGAAAGAAGAAGCTGCAAGAGTTGGAGAGGGTCTATATCTCCGTTCTCAGTCATTCCAATTCCGGAAATTAGTTTTCTTTTAAATTTAATTCTGTAATCAAATATGAATTCCATTTCAATTAATTTAGTTTTCTTTTTAATTAGCATGAGCTAAATCTTTTATAGTGCTTGAGAACACTTTATGGGTGAATCCCAATCTTATTGAATTTCATATGTTGAATTTGGGTTTCTGTTAAATTAAATTAGATTGGGACTTTTACTCTTTTCTTTAATTTGGGATTATTTACTGTTTTTAGAGTCATGAACTAAGAACAGGTGTTAGTATCTAGGCTATTCCACATATGTGGCGTGTGGATCATCCTGACAGAGGGTTTAGGTACGGAACCAATTATTCAATCTAAAATAGAAGCTAGTGATTCTGACGAACTTAGCTAATTTTAGGGCCAATGAGGTAAAATTCTTAAACATCTAAAAGTGGATCATATTTACCCTGACGGGACTAGTGACACTCTAGGATAGCCTTATAGTCCACCCTGACGGGGGTATAAGAAATTTAGAATCCCGACCATTGTAATTGACCAATTTAACCCTTAAACAGCATAAGTTAGGAAATAGGATTGGGAGGATCCCTTGCGTTCTCAAGTACTACCTTCTCATACTTACGTTTCACACTTATTTACTTGCGTTTTACCTTTTATTTGCATTTTATCATTAGTCTTTCATTACTTAGAATTAATACAAAACCAAATCAATCATTATTTCTTTACTTGCTTTCAAAAGTGCAACCATTTATTAAGTGATAAACATTGTAGTTAACCAAACCGTCCCTGCGAACAATCCTAGAATCATTATTACTACTTGGGACAACCGTACACTTGCGGTTGTGGTTCGATTACATTTGCATTATTTTTAGAACATACAAAGGACCACCATATACTTTCTTAGTTATACTTGCTTAACTATCTAAAATTAAGCTATGAATTGATGGGATCACTCCTATCTAATTTTGATCAGTATTAGAGTTTGTTGTGTATATCGATAAGATTTATCCCTTTAAACTATAGTTGATTGATAGTAGAGCTATAACTTTGATTAGTATTAGTTGCTTAACTGTCTAAATAATTATGCTATGAACTGATGGGATCAATCCCATCTAAATTTTTTTTTACAAAAAGGGCTCTCGAGCTACGTTCATCGTTAGACGAACTATACCAGATTCTAAAGAATACTAAATATCCAAAGAGAACATATACATGCATGTCGACTTATACCCTTTTACAATCTTAAAAAGGCGTTATAAAAAGAATGACATGCTAAAACATATCAAGAAGGACAATGTGGATACTGCATACATGATATCATGTTATTTCCCAAGGCAAAGTGGACTCTTAGTGACACGAAAATCAATTTCACCAAGAAAGGAAGACATAAGATTAATACTTATAGTTTAGGGATGAGACATACCAGTCCCTTGTAGGAGTGGGAAAGATTTTAGATTCTCTGTGGTTCCATGAATATTTGCCTGATGTTAACGATAGATATATGCTTAAAAATCTGAATTGAAGAGACGAATCGAGGATTTATGCGAAGAATAAGAAACATATGATGTTTTGATAGACTTTGCAAAGCTCAAATGGATTTTCGATTTAACAAATTTCTACCCGTATAATGCATCTAGGGTAGAGTGGCAGCTAATTTATGTTTCGAAAGAACTACAACAACTTAACACATATGATAAGGCACCAAGCATGTGTAATGAAGTAGTGACATCGATCAGTTAATGAAAGAAGACGCGTGTTAAAGGACCAACTTGCATGCTTATAGTAAGTATACTAAATTATATATCTTGTATATGAAACATATGAATTATTTATCTTGAATACTACCATATTCAATTATGAAATTCTATCCTTTCTTCTTTTAGTATGTTATAGGTTGGGAGACAGAAGATGATCAAGCTTTTCCAAAAAAACTAAATTTGCTAGACATATTACAAGGAAATTCATTTGTCACAGAATATATTGTAGATGCTATGGAAGAGAATATAAGTATTCTTAGTGTACTATGATGACGGGATTGGTCCCATCATGATATTTTATTAGTGAGATTAATTATTGACGGTTTCGATTGATGAGCTGCAAATCCTTCAACATGAAGAAGAACTGATTTTGCAAGCCAATGTTGATGAAAAAACTGATAATGAAGAAAATGACGGCGAAAAAGAGGTTGAGGCTGAGGGTGAGGATGAGGATAAAGAGGAAGAGGACAAAAAAAATACTAAAGATGATGACGGAGAGGGTGAGGAGGAACTATACGGGGATGACGAGGAGGAAATTACACAAACACAAGATGAAAATAATGATGATGAAAGTGACAAAAATTATGCGCCACCTAACAATGCTGTCGAGGAAAATGATAACATCATATATTATGATGGTGTAGCCCAGATTCGTTTGAGAATAATGTTTGGGTGAAAAATGAGAGTAACGAGATTTAAATGACAAAGTAAAGGCAAGGAAGGAAACAATGGTAGAAGAAGAAATTGTGATGGATGATAGGAAGGAAGCTGTGAATGATGGACAAGAACAGAGTGAGAATGTAACGGTGCAAGAGTAAGTGACTGAGGATAGCAATGATTTGATAGAGTGGAGGAACGAGATAGTGAATAATGGTGTAGAGCCAAAAGAAAACCTAGTAGTGGAAGATGAAGAGGACGTTGATAAGACACAAGGTGAATTTGATATTGATTGAATTTTTAGTTTTGGTCTATCACAGATCGATACTACGGTTGAAAATGGTGTAGATTATGGAAATGCTGAGACTAAAGAAAAAAATAAAGAAGATCAAGTTGAGAATATTTGTGTTAAGAGTGCAATAATTTAATTAAGCTTGTATCGTAATAGACTCTATCTCATCATCATCTAATTAATATTTTGTTTTTTGTTCTTGGAATCGGGTAAACCGAGTGATGAATTTTTTTTAGGCAAAATACTTATATTAAAATGAAGGGATGCAGCTAGAGTTAACCAACTCCAGCTGTAACAAAGTCAGAGTCATTACATAAGATAGAAATAAAGTCAGAAGGCAAATTACAAAACCAATTACAAGGTAAAATTTTCCTAGCAAAAGCTTTCACTATCCAGTCCGCAGCTTTATTAGCTATTCTTCGAATCCCACAAATGCGCAAAGAGGGGTGGGCTTTAGCCGAATTTCTAATATCTTCTAGGATTGGCTTGTTCTTCCATGAGCAAGACACACTAGGAGAGTAAATGGCTTGAAGAACTGCTTCAGCATCAGATTCAATACTGGTGCAAGATGGCGCTTATTCTATTGCAAAAAGTAGAGCACTACGAATTTCCTTAGCTTCAGCTTCAAAACTTGTGCAGGCAGTAGTTTCCAAAGCAAAACCTGTAACTACCTCACCTGCACTATTACGAGCCACGGCTGCAGTGAAAGCTTTTCCAGGGATAAAGGAAGCATCAACAATTATTTTGATAGAATTCTGGGGAGGTTTGATCCATGAGGGAGATAAAGATTTCCATGTCGGCGCCTCTACAATAGGATTGTGGGGAGAACTGGTTTGATTCTCAACTTCATCACAGAAAATGTCCCTGCAATGCAATTTCATAAGTGTCAATCCTGAATCAAAATTAATGGGGATATCCTCAATTACTTTCTTGTTATGAATGACCCAAATAGACCAGAGACAAGCAATAATCTTAAGTAAAATCAAAGTTTTATCTTTGTTGTTAAGGCCAGAATCAACTAAATCACCAATCCATCTATTAAGACCTGCAGTGGATTGGGGGTTAACACTACAATGTAAAGGGGATAAGCACCACATTCTTCTAGCCCATTCACAATGAAGGAAGAGATGATTAACATCCTCCACTTCTTTAAGACAAATATTACACAAATCTGAGCTAGAACATTTACGCAAAAACCTATTTCTTTCGTAGCGAGAGCATTTAACATTACTTTCCAAAAGAACACTTTAAATTTAGGAGGAGCTTTAGAATCCCAACTAAGCTTTAATAGGTCCTGAAAATAGGGAAATAGGAAGGAGAGGGGAAAGTAGGAGGGGCTAAGAAGTTTTCCACTATGAATGAGTATCTAGATCTACTCGTGTATTTACCATGTTTAGAATAGGGCCAAATGAGATCAGTTGTCCCTTCTGTCCATGGTATATTAAGTTTAAGAATTTCAGATACTATTGTAGGGGAGACAATGTTTTAATATAGTCCACTTTCCATGTTTTTGTATTATTTGATATCAGGTCTGCCACATATTTCGGAAAAGATGGATCATTGCTAAAGAAAGCAGGTTTAGGGATGATAGATCCAATCCAATTATCTTCCCAAATTAAGGTATAATGTCCATCTCCAATGGGTCTAATGAGATGGGGTTTAAGGAACTCCTTCCTTTAGCAAAGCTATTCCAGACCCAAGAAGCTCCCCTAGGTTTAGGAGCATGAATAAATTCAACATCATTAAAGTATACTCCTTTGAGAATTTTAAAAACGAGGGATTCTGGGTTTGAAAGGATTGACCATGCTTGTTTCGCAAGTAAGGAGATATTGAAGGCTTCAAGATTTTTAATCCCCAAACAACCATTTATCTTTGGGGAGGTTATTCTATTCCAACTTACCCAATGAATACTGGATTCTTCATCTCTTCCCCAAAGATAATGGCTTGTTAGGGAATTAATTTTGTTAATTACTCCTTTAGGGATAGCCAAAATAGACATAAAATAAGTGGGAAAAGCATGTATAATAGAGGAAATAAGAGTAGTTTTTCCTGCCATTGAAAGAAGAGATTGTTTCCAACCCTTCAATTTCTCAGCAATTTTAGTCACTAGAGTATCCATGGCTTTAGTCTTAGTATTCCCTCATTCAGTGGGGATACCAAGATAGAGGCCAAGGTCACTCGTAATTGGCATATGAAAGGAGTCCTCCAATAAAGCTCTCCTATTGGAAGTAGTATTAGGGCTAAGGAGGATGGATGATTTATTGAGATTAAGCTTAAGGCCTGAGGCAAAACAAAACTTATAGAGGATTTCTTTAAATGCGTGTATCTCTGCAACTGAGTTTCGTAAGAAGAAAATAGAATCATCTGCAAAAAGCAGATTATGGATAGAAGGTCCATTCCTACTCAACTTCAGCTCTTTGATAGCCCCTTCACTAAAATCTTTTTCTATAAGGGATGATAGGAGATTAGAAACTATGGAGAAAAGATAAGGAGATAATGGGTCTCCTTGTCTTAGTCCACGTGAAGGTGTAAAGGAACCAGAAGCTTGCCCATTAATAATAACATTGAACTTAACAGAAGAATACAAGCTTTAATAAAAGACACCCAGGAATCAGCAAAACCCATTTTAGATAGAAGTTTAAAAAGGAAAGACCAACTAACTCTATCATAGGCTTTGTGAATATCAGCCTTAATGATAGAGTAGCTTTCACGGGAGTTGGATCTAAGGTATTTAAATTTGTGTATCATTTCATGAACAATGATTATATTGTCTTGGATTAAACTGCCTTTGATAAAGGCTGATTGGCAAGGAGAAATTACGCGAGGGATGATTGAACTTAATCTAAGCACCATCACTTTAGTGAGGATTTTATAAAGAAAATTTGTACAAGAAATGGGCCTGAATTGTTCAAACTTTTGTGGGTTCTTACACTTGGGGATTAAAATGATATTAGTATCATTAATACTTTCTAAAGGAATAGATCCAGTAAGGACTCCATTGCAGATGTTCAGAATATCAACCTTAATAAGGTCCCAAAACTTATGAAAGAAGGCACCAGGTAATCCATCAGGTCCTGGAGATTTGGAAGGACTAAGTTACCAAGTAGCAAACTTAAGTTCTTCTGGGATAATAGGCTGCATAAGCATAGAGTTATCCTCATCAGAAATTGAGGAAGAAACACTGTAAAGAATAGGGTCTATTGCCCTTTCCCCAGTTTCCAAGTATAGATCACTAAAGAAATGCGTAACATGGGATTTCAACTCATTGGATCCAGAAGTCCAGGTATTATCCTGTTTTAAGAGGCTATCTATTCTGTTAGCAGCTCTCCTGATTCTGGTAGAAAGATGAAAAAACTTAGAGTTCCTATCACCAAGCTTTAACCAGGTGATTCTCGACCTTGTTGCCCAGTATGACTCTTCCAAGGACCAGTATTTTTCAATCTTAGAAGAGATAGAAGCAAACTGAGCTTTAAAAGAATCATTAAGGCCAAGGGGGGATAAGGACATAAGTTTGGTCAACTTGTTAGTGAGGAGATTTATCATGGTAGCATTATTGCGCAAGTTAGACTTTTTCCATCTAAGGACAGTTTTCTTACATCTTTTCAATCTTTTAATAAATTTTATATGGGGAGGACCATTGAAAGTTTGGGAGTTACTAAGGCAGTTACTAATAGCCATTTTGCAAGAAGGGATTTTTAGCCAATTAGGATCCGATTTGAATGCCTTGCTGTTATTAGCCAAGGGAGGATCAGATAGATGAAGTATCATTCGAGAATGATCCGAACCTATAGGAGGGGCATTATGGATCCAGGCATCGGGGAAAAGTGTAGTCTAAGAAGGGGAACTCAGACCTCTATCTAATTTCTGTAAAATAAGATCACTACTATCCCTATTGTTCCTCCAAGTAAAATCACATCCCTTAACAGGTAATTCAGAAAGATTATTTAGGGATATGTTATTATTAAAAATCCTCATATCATTTAAGTTTTTAGGGTTACCCCCAATTTTCTCTTGGGCATATCTGATTTCGTTAAAATCACCAATAAAGATGTGTGGGATATCAGGAGAAGTAGAAGTAGTACTTTTAATAAACTCCCACAAGTTTTCTTTACTAGTTTTCTCAGGTAAAGTATAAATGAAAAGCAGATACCAAGTAATATGTTCAGGGGTAATAAGAGAAAGGGATATATGATTAATATCAGAAGAGATTACCTCACACTTCACATTGTCGACGCTGAACTAACTAATCCTCCCGATGCCAATTAGATCAACACTCCAAACCAGTTTTATTTTTAATTTTTTTTGCCAGCAAAAGAAGCTTCTTCCTTTTAGTCTTGGTCTCCGAAAGGCCAAGAACCTGGGGTTTTTCCCTAGAGAGGATATCTCTAAGGTTTTAAACCGTCAGGGGGACCCCGTCCCCTGACAGTTCCAGAAAACACCTATCATTCGTCTTGTGAGGGTTGCGGTTTGCAACCACCCACGTCTACGGGAGCAATCATTTGCAAAGGAGGAACACTAACAGCAATTTCCAAAAGAGGGACTTTAACCAAATTGTCCTTCACCTCACTAAAACCAACCATTTCTTCATGGGTAAGCTTCCTTTTCTTAGCACTCTGGCTCATCTTTGAACTTGAAGGACCTACCATACCAACCGCGATATCAACTAGCTTGGATTCCATCTCAGACTTCTGTTCAGAAAGTTTAGGGGATTGTTTAGGGGTAACCATCGCTTCATTCGAGTCCATCTTTTTAATCTCTTTGTTAGGGGATTCTTCCATGGGAGAGCTAATAGAATTTTCATCAATGGGAGGAGGGATGATAGTAGGGAGAGTTGGGGAAATAGATGGAGATTTTTTATTGTGATTAGGATTAGGGGTGGTGTTAGGGGTATGGAACACCGTGGGGCTACGCGCTATCCCTCCTTCGCTCTGAGCTGGAATGGATGGGTTTGGGTTCACCCACTGATTACTGGTCTTACCTTTAGTGGGATTTTCTTGAGTCCAGGTTCTAATGGACCAGCGTTTACCAAAACTTGCATTTGGGCCTTTGTTGTCTTGAACCTTGTTGGGCCATGGGGTCCAATCTTCATCATTATTATAATTTTTCCTCTTAGAGCCTGAAGCCTTGAAGTGACCTTTAGGTCCAGTAGTGTTTTTTGTGGGCTTGGGCCCAATAGCCTTAACAACAAGGGGGGGATTGGATCTAGCTAGAGCTGATTTATCTTCAGCTTTTGACAGAGGGGTAACACCGACATTTCCAGAGGAGATAGGATTAGGTACCATCACGATACCACTTTCTTGTACGTTCGTATGTCCTTTCTGAGGGAGCAATTTGGCATTACCTTTAGCCGTACCAAAGGACTCAGCAGGTCATTTGTCTCTACCACTTAGAGGACTGTCCCTTGTACGAGGATGACTCGTGAACTCGCTCGACTGACTCTGTTTTGACTCACCACTATCAGTAAGCAACTTGGACGGATCATCAAGGTCATCAACAATCTGGACCTTAGCACCTCTTCCTTTAACTGGATCAACAGATAACCAATCTCCAAATCGGAGTCTAACCAAACCACGAGTACGTTTCGTTTCTTCTTTGAACAAGCCACAATCACTAGTTACATGATCTAGCATACCACAGTAATGGCAGAACTTGCTGAGTTTCTCATAACGCATTCGAACAATGGTTTCAGGAAGGGATGGTCTCTCTACTTTGAAAATAGATAAGAGGGGGTTTTTAACTTTCCATAAAACACGGATTCTGAGTTGTTTCTTGGTTTCGTTGGAGTCTTCAATGTCATACGCAAGGAGATTACAGTCGAGATTCTTTCTGATACTTACTGCATTATCAGGAGTGACAAAAACTGGGGGGAGATCAAGGAGTTGGATCCACATAGTGGCCATAGAAAAGTCAGCTTCAGCGATAGATATCTCCGGATGCCATGCATGTAAGATTAGCATGTGGCCATTTTCGGACCAAGATCTGAAATGCCAAGTGTTTAGCATGTCTTCTTTGGAATCGAAAGCCAGGAAGAATGTATTGAAATCTGCTGATAGCACATGCATTGGGGATCGGATCCCCCAGGATTTGTTTGTTGCCGTTTCCACCGTGTAGGGGTTAATCTCTTGAGGAGTAAGGATTCTGGCTAAAAGCATGTTCCGATGGTTGTATACCTCATGATCTTGGTAAACTGGAGTGAGTTTCATAGTTTTTACTGTAAAATTAGCCATTTTTGCAGAGAGAGTTTTGCAGAGGAGGGAAGAGAGAAGATGAAAGTAAAGAAGATGAAAAGATGAACTAGGGATTATAAAGGGATGTGGGCTGGATTAGCGTGTTACCGAGGAAAGCAATAAGTTTTTTGGGGAGAAACTAAACAGCCAGAAAGGTATAGGCGTGGTTAACTTAAAAGACAAAAAATATAAAATAAAAATAGGGAAAAGAGAACACTAAAATGGGATAACCAAAGTGATATTAATGATTGCTGGTGGGAAATAGGGATAACTTGTAAAAAGGGTGAAGCTTTAGTTAGGAGGACTAGGCTGTTTTCCTTGGAGAAAGTGTATTTTCACCACTGTAGCAGCACATTAGTTCTAGAGAGAGAAACTATCTAGAGAGAAGGGAGAGCGTCTTGGTTATCTTTTTAGGTATAACTATAAGGTAACAATAACAATTGTGTGATGAATGACACCGAGAAAAAACTAATAGAGATATCAAACGAGAAAAGTAGTTGATTGATGATTTAGTAATGAGAGATGAAAAGATATGTGAGCTTGAAAATCGATTGAAGGAGTTAAAATATTTCGAGAATTTTTCATATGAAGAAGCAGAGGAGTTAAGAGAGGATTCGGTCATGAAAAACATAACGACCAACGAACTTCAAAATCAGTTAAAAATCACAAAGACGGATGCCAATGAGGAAAAAAAGAATGTTGGAAATGTATAGAAAAGAGCACGACAAAAATGTAGTACTTAAGAGATACTTGGAAGAGAAAGAAATGATGTTAATATGCCGAAAGAGAAGGTTTGTATACTTGAAGAAGAATGAGAAAACAACCCTATCAATGACTACATAGATAAAATTAGAAAACTCGAAAAATCTACTAGAAGAAGAAAGGAAAACAAATAAAGAACTGGTCGAGTGTACCAAAGTGCTGCATAAGGTTCACGACAAGATGGTGGAAGAAATTAAAGAACTACATACACAAAATGACAAACTAGAAGATGACTTAAATTTAATCATGGAAGTACCATGAAACTTTCAAAATGTGGAGTTTGTTCAAACAGTGGTGAAGAACTAGAGAAGAATATACTAACACTTGATAATCTAGTCAAAATTCAGTTGAAAGACACATAAATAAAAAAACATGCTTGAAAAAGGTTGTGAATAAAAGACCAATGATACAAGTGATCCCTATTTCATTGGTCAAATTATTAAAACCGGTCAGTGTGAAGGAAGGGATACACAGTTTGATGAAGATTATATCATAAAACCAGACTTTAAAAGAAAGATATCCAAATATAGCATTGCTTTATCGAAGGAGGATTAAAGGTTCTTCTAGATAAAGGAATCCCTCCTCAAACGAATGTTGTCGTTTCAGAATGCCTTGCAGTTGCGAAATATTGTCTAATTGATCCATCGGTAAGTATAATATATTAAAAAAAATTAATTATAAAACAAACAAAAAAAACACTAAAATTTATTAATATTGTAATATTTCAACTAACGGAGGCAACATTAAGCATTATGCAAAGGATCTTTGGTGCACAACATAAGACTGAACCACTGTCGATGTGTCATAATGCAATTCACGTGGATGTAAACTGCATGGTAAGATATGATGGAATTAGTCCCATTAAACACATATTTTTTGTTAACCAACATTTGTGTACTATTTTTATCATAAACCATCACATGTGTATTTATATGCTGGACCACATGATAATTAGAAGCTTTGCTACAAGATTGTACATGGTATTCCGAAACACATTATTTCTGGTACAAACTAAAGGTGGATATCACACAATTTATACACTCATGGTATATGATAAGTCGTGTGATGAATTCTTCCACTACAATGGAATGAAGTGAAATAAAAACATCATGAGAGAAAGTAGATGAAAATGCAGAAAAACTTATGAAGGATATGACAAAAGGGGAGAGAAATGATAAAGTGGTGCATGAATAATGTACCCAACAATATATAATTTACTTTTGTACGAGATTCTATATGCAACTAGTTTATATAATATAGAAATTGTAAGTGTTCGGTACAAACCAACAGAGCTCGATGAATATAGAGGAAGATAGTAAACTGGTTGTCTGATGTCTCCCTTTTTGTGATAAATAAATACCCTTAGGAGACATCATTTTAGGTAGAAATTGGACTTAATAGATAGACTTTTGAGCATATTTGTCTATATTTCATTTTCGTGCTTCAGAATTATGATACTGTTACTTTTAGAGCTTTCGTGTGTTAATTTGTTTGTTTTAGTATGAAGTTCTTAGGTACATGGTTGCAAGGAGGCACCAAGATGAAGAGAAGAAATGAAGTTGAAAGTCTAAGATAAAAAAAAGTGTCAAAAGAGCAAAAGCTAATACTTAAAGAGAGGAAGAAGAGCATGATAATTTGGAAAGTTGTGGCAGTGATCATCCGGAAGGAGGGTTTAGTTACTGAACTAGGTAACAGACGTGTGGTATTCGTCATTGATCCTGACGGGCTTGACTACCACGTAGCCAATTGGGTAATAGTCGTAATCATCTAAACGTAGCTTATAATCGCCCTGACGGAGTTAGAAGATGTTAGAGTCCCGACTATTATAGAAATTACCACTTTACCCTTAAAAGAACACATTAAATACATGAATTTAGGTGATTCCCTAGCGAGACTCAGATATACTTCTCATGTTTGCGTCCTATCTTTTATTTGTATTTTTATTTTGTTAATCTTTATTTAATTTATTTTCTCGTGTTAGTAGTTTCATAAACAAAACTAAACAAATATTTATCTCTCTTATTTTATTATTGCAATTAATTTTATTTATCATCTAAACAAAATTATCTTACCTAGCAATTCATGTGGATATGAAAGTCCCGTATTACTATTACTTAGAACGACCCGTACACTTGTAGTCAGTTACTCCTCCTATTTAGTGTTAATTTTTATCACACTCTAGGAGTGACTAAGTTTTTGGCGCCGCTGCCAGGGTTCGAACCCGCGTCACCCGCGTGACAGGTTGAAATGCTTACCACTAAATTACAACGACCGACAAGAATGTGCGTCAGCAAGAAATCACATTTGAGACCGGCAAGCCGACCAGAGAACCGACCCACCTCTCGACAAACTCCTGGAAAATCATTTGCTAGATGGAACGAAAAGTTGCGAACACGTGAAGAAGAAAAGAATTTCTCATCAGCTAGATGGTCAACTGACCGACATGCTGGTCGAAAGGCCCTGAGTTGACCTAAACCTTATCAAATCCAAATTCTTTCCTTTTTCCTTTAGCCTTTCACACAAGACCCATTGTTGACGAACCTAAGCTTTGAAAATACCTACAATTCATCACCAAAACACCAATATATCATCCAATCCTCCCTCTAAACATCATCCAAACGTAGAATAATATCACAAATCTTTCCAAAACACCAAATAATTCACATTTTAAACCAAATCTTTTTCTTCACCTGAGATTAAAGTTATCTATCGAACCTTTCAAAAACCTTGAGAAAGTAATAACCCAACTCAGAACGCACTATAATCCATATACATACACCTTCACGAACACAAAAAGTCATAAATTTCATTCAAAACTTTTGGGGATTTTTGAAGCTTTGAGTTTGGGGTCATCCGAGATGACATGAAGGTTGGAGAATTCATGAGGAACATAAAGATAAAAAAGAGTTTGGTGTTGAGGAAAAATGTATGAGGATGATGTAGAGGAGAAACATTAGACAATTATTAAAGCTAAGGGAAGTATGAGTTCGAGTTGATGAAATATACTTTAGAGAAAATGAACTCAACGATGTATGATCTATACATTGTCACTAAGAAGACTTCACAATCTCGACATGATGCTACATGCAATTGGCCTAGTGCCGACACAGATACGTTTCCTTCTCCCTTTCTCATTTAGTACTGTGTATTAGTTTTATTTGCTTTATAGAGTCTTTTTGAGTCGTGGGGACACGACTCATTTTTGAGTTTGGGGTGGGGTACTCATTGTCCTCATCCCAACTTTATTTTATTGCTCTTTGAAAAAAAATTAAAACCAAATAAAAATTAGTTTAAGGAATGATTTGACTATAGAGTGTGAGCATATTGTTGTTAAAGACCTTGGAGTTAATGTAAAGCACACCTTGAATGCATGCAACAGTAGATGAAAGATAGGAAAAATTAATAAACAATGAAAAAGAAGTAAGCTTGTACTTGGTAAGAACGAGTGGTGTGTAGAACGTGAGATCTAAATGAGTAGAGAACCCACTTAATTATGAACTAGAGGTAAACTATGTAATTAGGAAAATGATAGAGGCAGTTCTTTGATAGTAACTTGAAATCTTCTTAGATTTTTACACGTGATTAATTATATCCTTCACAGCCTCATTTTTAGCATGTAAGCCTTTTATTTTGTAGCCACGATATAAGCCATATCCCCTTAGTTTTATAGGATTTTCCATATGACCCACACTTGAATCACAACCCTGAGACTTCCTGTCTTGAGCTTGAGTTTGGGGTGGTGGGTTTCACTATGGGAGATTACATTGGGCGGGAATCTGTATGCGTTTGTACTTTGTGCGCAATTATTGATGATATATTAATTGAAACCCTTTGCCGGGGTCTTTGGAAAAAATAAAGAGAAAAAAATGAGTATATAAGGACATTGCGGGATCGTGGATGGTGGTGGTGGGGTGTGGTGGTGGGAAGTTGTAATAGGGTGGTTAAATTTAAATGATAAATAATAGAGTAATTAAAATTATTATATAAGGACATTTTTATCAAGGATTTTCTTAATAAAGAATCTTATTCGAGGATATTTTTATAGCAAATAAATTTTTTAATAGGTTTTTATAGATAAATGTTAAAAAGTAATACCATTCGGATGAAATCTGAAACAAAAAATAACAAGTTAGATCAAAAAATTATTTTAAACTTGTCTATATGTTTTTTTATCAATTAATATTTTATGCTTAATTTTTTAAAGAAAATTATTTGAAACTTTTTTTAACTGTTTTTTTCCCAAAATATATTTTATTCTTAATTTTAAATAAAATTATTTTAAACCTTTTTAAGTGTTTTTTCCCAAAAAAATCTTTAAGCTCTGTTTCGATTGGTTTTTTCAAAAAATCTTTTTGGGTCTAAACAATGTTAAATTATTTGTACATAAGGTCCTTACATTTTAAATTAAATCTAACAAAATACCAAAAACACTAAAAAAATCCTAAAATACTAAAAATCTAAAAATTCAAAAAAACACATAATCATATATAAATAACTATTTTAAACTCTAATCGTTTAAACAACTAAGAAACACTAATCACAATCAATGGAATTCCAAAAAACCCTAATTTTTAGGAAAAACTTATTTTTAGCAATTAATAATCACAAATCACACATACATGTAATTATAAACCCAATAAAAGTGTTAAACAACCTAGTATAACCTAAACATAACTATGAACTAATCAAACCTTAACAAATTTTGCAATAAAAAATAAAAAAGAGTAAAAGTAGCTCGAAATTGGTTCCTTTTAAGTGGAAAGTGTGGTGGTGATGTTAATGAAGCCATGCCAAGCAATCGAATTTAAAAACAAAAAATAAAAATAAAAAATTATTATTGAAAAATAGAATAAAAGAAAAAAAGGAATAAAAAGTGTAAATGGAATAGAAATCATTACTTATATTGTGTTATTGACTTGGATTTGGCAAGAATTATGCTCGGAAATGGGAGACTCTTGAAGAGCTCTCATTTTGGAATTTTTTTGTTGGGTTTAATGTGAAGAAATGAGCTTTGCTTTAGGGATTTATAGATATTTTCTGGTTAGCGAGGGAAAATGTCAATGCTAGGTATTAAAATTTCGACGCGAAATAGCGGCACGTGTAATGTATCGTACACACGTCTGTTGCGTGTCCTCGTTTAGCGACGACACGTCTCGTCGCTATTATTTATTTTCATCACTGGTTTCTTTGGGCAGGAAAACTGACCGCCTAAATTGACCAATCGAAATATTTAGGGGTTATTAGCGACGAAAATGGTCGTCGCTAGTAAGTAATTAATACTGGCGACGAGGTCTTTTCTTGGAACTCGTCGCAAATGACTCTTAGTATTCGCGACGAAGTTCTTCGTCTTAGCGACGAGTTCCTCCAATTATTTTGTCACTAATTTTTTTTTAATTTTAAACTTACACTTAACCAGTTTTTTTCCACTTACAATTTGTATCTTAACATTATTAAAAATACATTATAACATCAAAATAAATTTCATCAAAATATTTCGATAAACTAAAAACTCGAATAAAAAACAGTCAAATATTTTAACAAAAGATAACACAATAAAATATTTCACTAATCAGTTTCGTATCCGCTAGTGTCAATAGGTTCATCATCACTATCAACGTCAATAGGTTCCTCATCTCCATGCTCGTCCCATGTGTCATAAAAAATCTCATCGTCTTCATCAATAACTGTATCAATCTGCGAATGAGATGGGTCAAAATCGATCTCCTCAATAGTTGCCAAGTTCAATCGCGAGTAATTTGTCTCTATGTTCACCAAATGAATCGTATTGCGCTCATTTTCAGTAGATAGTGACTCTGTACCCCATAACTCGGGACTCCATCCGTGACGATCGTTGATTTCCCAAACGGCTTTCCGTCGTTTCATTGTTTTCTTTGTAGTGATCTCGTCAATGTAAAACACTTTTTTGGCTTACATTGCTAAAATTATGGTTCATCCCTCCAGAAAAATGAAGATGTCTTGATAAAGGTTACTCCATGTTCTTTCCTCACGTTGCTCGTTCTATACCACCTACAATCGAATAACACAACTGAACAACCACCATTGAATGTAACCTCTCTGATCTTTACTAATTCACCGTAAAAGGTGTCTCATTATACATGGCAGATACTCCGTAATCCTGACTCACTCTTTTTTCTCCTTTTTTCTCTAGTAACCCATTCGACACCATTCACAATAAATGAATAGTATCTATGAACCGGACCATGAGACATGCTTGCCAAGGACATCATCTCAGTGGTAGTTAGTGCATCACCAGCCTCCTGTGTTGCATGAATATATCAAACAAAATAAGAATTATACCTTTGTATTATTAGAAAAATGTATATTTTACATACCTATTCCAAAAACCACCCTTTAAACGTTTGGAGGTACATCATCTCTATAGCATTAGCCATGCCCAATAGCATGGATTTGTGTTGACTAAATTTTACGAAAAGAATAAAAATTAATGTACAAATAAACTAATAGAAAAAGATTATTGTTACTTACGTCATGTATGGCTCGATCTCGTCGCAATTATGCAGAATATACCAGTTGATTTGTTCCTTCTCTCTATACGGTAAATGACCAAACTCTTTCTTACCAACTGGAGTACACTGACTCTTAAAAATGTATAACTCTTTTGGTTTAGGCAATGGCTCATTTTATCTATCGGGATCGTTTGAACGTTGTTTTTTCTTCTAGAAGATATTGTGATATGAATGTCAACGTCTCTTCCACCACATAACCCTCAAAGATTGAACCCTCTAGCCTAGCCGGGTTTTGAATATACTCTTTTAACTTTTTCAAATACCTTTCAAATGGGTACATCCACCGCATTTGAACCGGACCCCCTAATAATGCTTCATTGTATAAGTGTATTTCCAAGTGGATCATTATATCAACAAAAAAAGCAGGAGGTAAAATCATTTCTAGTTTGCATATCACTTCAACAACTCCCTCCTTACCAGATTTCAACTCTTTCCGACGCAGATTCTTGTTACAAATGACTCCAAACACGTTAGCTAACCAATTATCGCATGCTAATCAATTTATCATCTATAATCCAGGGATACTAGCCACAAAAAGATATTGCATCATTACGTGACAGTCATGTGATTTCATTCCAATGTTCTTTCCCTTATCACTTTGTGCATTATTCCTCAAACTAGACACGTAACAATCGAGAAACCTTTGTGCCATTTACCAGTCATGAAATACTTTCTACTTATTCGTAGACAAAAAATACTTTCCTTGCTTGAGTATCGATTTACCTCCTCTTGTTATCAACCACAATTCTTTCCTGATGCTCATATCTTTATGATCCAATCTCGCTTTCACGTTATCTTTGTCTAGTTTGAATTCAAGTCCTACAAATGTACCGAGCAAACTATCGCACACATTCTTCTCGCAATGCATAACATCAATGTTTTGTTTTAACAACTTTTCCGATGAATATGGTAACCGATAAAAAATACTTTTATTCTTCCAGTTGAACTAACGAGGACTAGTTTTTTTGTCGTCTTGCCTCCAAAATTCTTGTGTTTACCAGAAAATACAATGGGCAACCTATCTAATTGTGTCTGAATATCGGCCGGACTATGGATCCTCGAGAGGGGCCCTAAACTCTGTACTCGGATATGATTTTTTGTCTTTTTAAACTGATGTCTCGTAGATAACCACCATCTATGATAAAAATACACTACACCTTTTTTCACCTTCAAAGCGGGAGTAGAATCCATGCATTCTGGACACGCTAAATAACTTTGACCCTGCCAACCTGATATGTATGACCTAGCGGGGTAATCATTAGTCATGGACAACAAACAAACCTTCATTGTAAACTCTTGCTTAGTATGAGTATCATATGTAAGGATATATGTATCCCCACAACATGTCCAACTCATCTATGACAGGGCGGAGATAGATATCCATGTCCTTTCTAGGTGAACGCGGAACCGGAACCAACAAACAAAGCTGATATGTGATTTCCTTCATGCATACCCACGGTGGCAAGTTGTAGACGGTCAATATAACTGGCCACATGCTATATGAGTTGTTCTACATAGAAAACAGACAATAACCATCAATACCCAGGCCCAAATATACACTCCGAGGTTTACTAGCGAACTCAGGATGTAACTCTAAAAGTCTTTTCCAGCTATCACCATCAACAAGATGGCGTAACACATATGGACCGATACTCTTTCCGGTGTGGTGCAAGATCATGTCTTCAGCGGTGTGCTTTGAAGCGTATAATCGCTGCAACCTAGGGGCAGTCGGAAAATAATGAATCTTTTTATGGGGTACTTTCCTACCCTTCTTCGGATCCCATCTAGACTCATTACATACTGGACACTTGTCAAGGAATTCATTCTCCTTTTAAAAAAGGGCACAACCATTCAAGCAAACATCAATAGTAGTGTAACCCATACCCATACTTTTCACCTTCTTGTTGCATTCCTCGTAAGACTCGGGCAAATTGTGTGGTTTGGGCAAAACACGACCAACCAATTCCAAGAGCTCGGTGAAATATGTGTTAGTCCACTTGTTATTTACCTTTATGTGCATAAGATTAGCAATGAAATTCAAGAAACTCATCACTAAAGATCCAGGATATAATGCGGTCTCCAATTTCTCGAACAAAGTTTCAAAACTGGCACGACTTGTCTTATATGCGCCTGTCATCTCGGTATCACCCGAATGTCCACCAACATCGTAAATGGGTCTCAAATTGTCATACACATTCAACATTTCATTTTCTAAATTTGACACAGGTTCTTCGGGAATTTCTAATGTTTCACTGTATTTTGTCCAAACCTCACACGTGGACAAAAACCCGTGTTGTAGAAGGTGAACCATTTGTGTGAGATATCGATGATTATTCGAACAATTATTACACGGGAAAAACATATAACCATTAAAACCATCTTATTTTTCAACAAAATCGATAAAATCTTCTACACCATAAATATACTTTCTGTAACACGATCAAGCGTTTTGATCTAACTCTTATGAATACCCGAAGCCATCTTTTAATAACAATGATATAACTAAGCAACTACATACATATGAAAATGAAATAAATAATTATTACAACCAAATTAATAAATAAATAAAAATTACAACCCAATGAATAGAAGAATAAAAATTACAAAACATTGAATGAATAAAAATTACAAACCAATAAATAGATAAACAATTTCATATAACTAATTAAACAAATACAAAAATATAAGAAAAAAATTTAAATAAATGAACATATGCATGCTTTAAAAAATACTAATCAAAAAGACAATCATATAACAAGGATTTATTAACCTAATCAAATATTATAGCATGTAATCATAATTATAATAAAAAAATTCAAAATTTAAAAAGTTCGAATTTTATGGAAAATACCTTGAATTGGTTGGATAATTGAAGATTGACCATGCCACACCTTGAATATGTATTTATTAACCTAATCAAACCTTATAGCATGTAATCAAAATTTAATTTTTTTTAATTTTATGGTAAATACCTTGAATTGGTTGGAGAAATTGAAGATTGATAATGTCCCACCTTGAACATGGACCCGAGAATGGTGTAAGATGAATTGGAGAAGCAAGTGGTAAAGATTAGAAAGAATAGGAGTTAGATTTTGAGAGAAAGTGGGAGAAAAATAATTTTTGTGGTATTTTCTGATTTCAAAATCCTGTTGTCTTTATTAAATACGTTTTTTTATTAGCGACGGAAAAATTCGTCGCTAGATACCAATACTCGCGACGAAATTAATCGTCGTTAGTATCTAAGATCTTCACTGATGACTTTTTCGAGCAAAAAAATGTCAATACTAGCGACTATTTTTAATTACTTAGCGTCGAAATCGTGTCGTTATTAACTTGAAAGTTTAATTGCGAAGAATTTTTCGTCGCTGATATGGTTTCGTCGCTAGAAACCATTACTTGCGATGAACTACGGGTCGTCGCTAAAAAGATTGCCCCTAAAGACGCGATATGTAGTAGTGACTGCCTGGTGTCGGCTAGGGCGTGATAAAAATAAGATAACAAAAGATGCAACTAAACTCCCTAACTGATCACGATACTCACTGCAAGTATCAATGGGCGTACGCAAGTCTTAGTGATAACTAAATAGTTGTTCTCAGATACTTAGTGTGTTATACAAATGGATTAACAGAATAGCGTAATAATAAATAGTTAAAGACAGGAAAACTAAATATTAATGGATGATTGAGGAGATATAATTAACTCAACTAAAAGTAAAGACAATATATAAAAAATGTAAGAATAAGATGAGAGACTATATCTCAGGTTTTGTAGTATGCACTAATCCTTTTATTTCTTCTACTAGTTAATAAGGGTAATTAAAGCTCTTAGGTAAGTAGCCAGGATTCTATATTCATCTTAACCCCCTTCCGAGTGGACTCAGGTGGCGACCTAACAATTATTAAGGGGCTTGGGTAAGGGGACCCTGCACAATGATCGGTAATTAAATCTAAAACCCTAATGACTATCTATTTAGGCTAGCCCTTCCGGATCACTACCACGCACTAGACTCTTATGTGATGTTTCAATAATTAGACACCCCTTTTGGGTGACCATCTAACTACTATTAAGACTATCCTAACGTGATCAAGATTAAGGCAGACAATAAGTCAAAGCACATAACACAAATATATGGTTAAGTAACTATAATCAATTTAAAAGTGTTTTCCCAAATAACTTAGATATAAGAAAATAGAATTCAAAGATTATATATATGCAAACCCCAAGCTATGGAAAATTAGTTCATACTAGAAAGAAATAAGCTAAAATAAAGATACATACTATCAACTTGCTTCTCTTGAATGACTTATATGATGAATAATACTTATAGACTAATTGTACTGGAGAGGCAAGGACATGTTTACAATTATTAAAGGGTGTATTTATAGGTGTTTAGAAGACCCTAGGTTGAAATCTTGGAGTAGAATGTAAGTAATTGGACTCCTTTTCCAAGTCAAATTCATTTCCTGAAATTTAGGAGATAGGAAAAACAATGCTATCTTGTTCTGGTCGTAACTTCTTCATTATTGCTCCGATTTTCTCCTACTTTATATCGAAACGACCAAGTCAAAAATATCTACACTTTTACTTTAGATTGCTCCTCTAAATTCCAAGCCGGTATTAAGTTATTTTCACTTTAGTGGACGTGGCTGCAAAATTTCAGATTTACTTGACAACTTTTCCTTTCCTATTTTATCTCTACTTCCTATCTCCAATTTCCATCCATATATTCTTTCCTTTATCTCTTAGAATTGATTTGGAATCTAATTAATTTCCGTATATCTCTAAATTTTCACATAAACACACAAATTAAACCAAATATGTTTTAAAAATAATAATTCATCAAATCAAGACAAGAAATAGGAAAACATCGAAATATGAATAAAAATCTCTAATTAAATACCCGATTACACCTAAAATGATGTCTCCAACCTAGATTATTATATCACAAATAGGGCGACATAACTATGTTGTAGATCTCGGTTCCGCAGCCTAGGCGGTGGACTGGGGCCTAGCGCCTAGGAGGGACTACGCGGGGTCTAGGCGGGATTACGCGGATTTGAATCCTGCTATGTAATTTTATATATTTAGTAATACGCGTGTATAATTAAGATAATTTTATCTATTTAAGTCATAAAATTCATCTAACACCACTATATTGAATATGAAAAATACTAAAATTAGAGTTATAATATCAATTCAAGAAAGAGAAAATAAATTTAATGGAGGGCCTAGGCGGCAAGTTTTTACCATTAATCGGTGCCTAGGCGGGCTAGGCGCCTCTTCCACGGCGACTAAGGCGTTGGGCAAAAATGCCTAGCATTTTTACTAGGCGTAAGCGGTTGAGGGGGGAGTTGACGCCTAGGCGCGCCTAGGCGCGCCTAGGCGGCGATATCTACAGCATAGACTGTCTATAGTTGATAAAGGCATACCCGGAAGGTCCTACTCTTCCACATATATTTGACATGTAGCTGCTCGGCTATTACTCTCAGGCGCTGCACCATTAAGGACAGAATTGACCCAACCTCCATTACTGATCTCATGTCGATACAACTGTTGTGACTCCAGGAGATGCACTCGTTGTTGCTACTGCTACGTGACCCATAGAACCTACACAACTGCTAGAGAGAATGTCACCCTTCGTGATATGATAAAATTGTGCGTAACCTCTTTTATATGTATAGATCTTCTTATACACAAGTTGCAGCAATCCGAAATGATGATCTCCGTTTCTGAAAATGTCTGTAAAATATTCCTCTTAATTTGGTCTTCCCATTTCACATGGTCAATTAAAATTAACACCAATCCCTTCTTTATTTCTGGTAAAACTTTCTCTTCCGAAGTTATATGCTACATGCCCTATCGACAATCAGAAAATCTTACAGTTGCTTGAAGATCTTCAAAACATAGTGAACTATCTCACACACGTTAGGATTTTTGTCTTAGGAGGACTATTAATCCTATTATAAATTAGTTTGTTAGAGATGTATCACATCACGTTCTACCATGTAATTGGTGTTATAAAATTCCTCCAACTTTTTGTCAGTAATCCGATAATTTGGTCTCAATGATAGCTCTCGTCTCACTGACTTTTTAGAGTATCTCCAAGAAATTGTCTATCTTTAATATTTGTTTGCCACTCATCATGTTGTTTCATTTGATTCCCATCGTATATCCGTGTTTACTTACTAACCCACCCTAAATTATTGTTCTTCCAATATTTTTCTAACAATCGAGTTTTACGATATCTCAAAGGTTCCATAACTATGAGTCTCCTTCTTGTGAATGACTCACCCTAACTGATGTATATTAGGTTGATTTAAAATAAGATCGAAACTCGACTTGTGTATATGTCATATTTTTGGTATAATTATGTTTCTTAGAGCTCCAAATGATAATGATCTATCACTCGATTAACAATGGAAGCTGATAATAGTGATGTTGATTATACTATAGCTGAAATATGTTATTTACAGTTGCTACTCAAAGAAATTAGGTGTAACCATACATGGTTCACCACCGATATATTGTGACAATAATTGTGTGATTTATCATTATTAGAATCTAATATTGAACTCTATGATAAATTACATAAAATTTGATTTGAACTTTTTTTGTGACAAATTTCAATATAGTCAAATATATATATATATATATATATATATATATATATATATATATATATATATATCGTGTAGTTTCACCTGATCAGTTTTCATATGCACACATATCGCACACATTTGCTTAACCTAAGGACTAAATTAGTAAGATGGAAGCAACATAGTGAACATTGAAAAAATAATAAATATAGTACTAAAATATAATTAAATGTACATACATATTTAAAATAATTCACTAATTATCAAGCTAATTTAAAAGGATATAATACCTTAGTCAAAACCTAAGATTGAATATATTTTATAAAATTACACCTAAATATGTAATAGAATAATTATTTCTTTGATTTATTTTAATGAATTCCCTTTGAGAATGTATATTTATAATATTCTGTTAAGTTTGTCATACAGTTAATCACAAAAAAGAAAAAAAAAATTTACTTCTAAGAAACCAACTATTTTATGTTCTTATTTAATGAAGCATGATTTTTTTTGGATGGGTAAGAAAGTACAGTAACTATTAAAATACAACCAAACAAAAGCAATTAACCTATTCCTAACTTCGAGAAGTTGTTTTGAAGAGAGACGGTGACTTGTTGTTGTATTGCCCTGTGCCTAGTGTGTAATATCCCATATGTAACATAAAAATAAAAATACCATATTTATATGTGTAGTATAGTTTTTATGTGCACTAAAACTATTTTTTTTTTTTGTCAAAAGTGCACTAAAACTATCATAAATAAATGAATGTTAAAAAAATGAATAAACTTAGGGGGGTGTATTCAATTTGGATTTTAAAAGATTTTATTAGAGTTTTTAAAATCCATAGATTTGTTAACTCCGCAGATTGTTTTAATTCTACGTAGATTTTAAAAGATTCTTTTTAATTCTACGTAGACTTTGACGGATTTTTATATCAGTATTTTAACGGATTTCAATAGATTTCAATGAATTCTAATGTCTTAGTTTTTTTAGATTTGTTTTAACTCTAACACCAACTTTTTCTAATTGGTTGACAAAAAAAAAACTTTTTCTAATTGAAGCCAATTTTTTATTTTTTTTTTGTTATATTTTTCTAACACAATCAAACCCGTTAATTATCTTAATCTAAAATGGCTTTATTTATAAAAAAATTATTGACCAATGAATTCTGAAATAGTTATGCAATGATTCAGTCTTCGTATACTGTAATCGAATCAATCAATCATGATATTCAAGAAAACAAATACTACCGGTTTGTTTGAGGAAAAAAACTACCTTTTTTGTTGAATTTATAAGAAATAATGTTTAATGGTATAATTCCATTGTTAGATTTATGAATTTTCTTTTTTCTACTTTGCATGGGTAGCCTCCATCTTATAAGCAGGTGGAGTTGGACATGAGTGTAGGCTGTTTTTGATTTTTTTTTTTTTTTTTGACAATAGATATTACTTGATTATGTAAACTATTTCTGCCGAATATAAAGCATGTTCTGAATTACAAAATTACTAGAGTGTAAAGCATAATTTATCTATTAAAATCCATTATAGACCCATCACCCAAGTTAATGAAAAACATGCACATGAGAGAAACAATTGTAGAACTGCATCAACTTCCCTCAGATTTCTCCAAAGAGTTGTAGTTGAGAAGCTTCCCAATGAGATCAACGTGAGTCATCATCATTCTCCTACAGCAATAACGAACCAAACCCAATGCATCTAAAGCATCTCCTTCAGTGTAATCAGCTTGAAGAAGATCTAGATAGGTGTCCCATTTGTTTCCAATCACCTTGCCACAGGTAAAGCAACGGACAGGGATGATCATCTTTGCTCATTTTGCCCTAATTTGCAGTCTTCGGCTGTGTCTCTTCTCTATTCAAAGTTTAGGACTTAGGCTGTTTTTGATTTCGAACAAAATAAATAGTCTCTTCATCACGTGGTGAATGAATAGTGAGAATGAAATCTCCTTTTATTATTTAATAAAAAGTGCTATTTTTTTGTTTTGATTATTGATTGATAAATAGTAAAAGAAAAAGAATTTTTTAATGGATTTTGTGAAATCTCTGCTATTACGGATGGATTTGCAAATAAGTTGTTCAGTTATAATTAAATATTAGACTCCTACGAAATCCAATGATTAATAGAGTCCAATGATTTTTAAATACCTCAAAATTTTAATGGATTTAAAAAAGTCTTGATTGAATACATCTAAATTTTAAAGGAGTTTTTAAAATCTTAATTGAATACACCTAGATTTTAAAAGACTTTTTAAAATCTTAATTAAATACCCCTAGATTTTTAAAGTCCAAAAAAATCCAACAGATTCTCAATTGAATACATGGGAGCTAGTGTAGTATTTTGGGCAAATTGGAGAATAAGTTTTTAAATTTGGTAAATAATAATAATAATAAAACCCAAGACTTAAACGATGGTACAGACAAAAAGATAAAAAAAATAAGAATAAACAAATTAGTAAAAGAACAAAAAGGTCGAGGCAGGAGGAGAGGAGAAAAAACAAAGCTAAAGAGATAGCAGTAAGAAACAAAAAGGATAAGAAAATAAAAACTTAACTTTAGAGATTAAGAATCAGTGAAGAAGGAAGATTAGCAGGTATACTTGGTAATTAGATCAATTGCTTAAGGGATTCTTTAATTCATTAATGATATTATTGATTTGTATTTAGTTTGAAATTAGAAGGTATAATTTGTTAAATGGGTTGTTTAATCCAAATATTTGACTGTTTGTATGTGTTTGATTCATCTCCTTTACTTCAATTTACCTGGTAATTGGATCGATGGCCTAATAGATATTTTAATTTATCAAAATATTATGGGTTTTTTATTAAATCTGCAACTGGAATGTATAATTTGTTAAATAAGTTGTTTAATCCAAACATTTGGTTGCGTGTATGTGTTTGGTTTATCTTATTGACCTTAATTTACCTGGTAATTAGATTGATGGCCTAAAAAATTCTGCAATTCATCAAAAATATCTTTAAATTGGATTAAATTTGAAACTAGGAAGTATAATTTGTCATATGAGTTGTTTAATCTAAATAGTTGATTACTTGCATGTGCTAGATTTATCTTGTTACTTTAATTCCAAAAGATTACATTGTTGAATATAGAAAAAGTAAAATGATTGTCACTGAACTATATGTGTGTTAAAGATGTTCCTTTGAGTTATATTGTTAGAATAATTCATTTATAAAATGGAATTGGGTGGTTCACAGTTGCTTATGAGAAAGTTAAGGAAAGATTTTAAATTTCTGTGTTCTAGTTATATTTTGTATTAAAGAAATATATTTATCTCCGTAAATTAACGATAATGTTATAAAATAGCAGGATAGGAGCGTCCTACTTAAAGTAAAAGCTCGGACTAAGGTAAGTGGATTATTTTACATAAAGACCTTCTTTTATTATATATTTCCGACTCTTTATACGTAAATGATTTAAAAGTAAATTATGCTGATAGACAGAGGTTTAAAATTTTAGCATTTGAATGATTGAAGTATAAGATTTGGGGTATGTTTATGAGGTGTATATTTTGAGGTGTGTCATTGAGGTGTGTACTTGAGGTGTGTACTTGAGGTGTGTATTGGAAGTGTGTACTTGAAGTGTGTACTTGAGGTGTGTAATTGAGGTTTGTAATTGATGTGTGTAATTGGGGTGTATAATTGGGGTGTATAATGGGGGTGTGTAATTGGAGGTGTTTATATTGAGGTATGTATTTTGAGGTGTAAAGTGTGTGTGTGTAATGTGAGAGATGCTTCTGACAGTCAGGATCTTCATTAAGCTATGGTGTGATACTGTGGTGTGAAACGGGGGCTATGTACTAGTTGTGCGATAGTAATTAGTCAATAACAGGGGTTAATCGCCATAAGTTTATATTTAAAAGTTTTGAGTATATTTGTTATTTCCTTAATCTGACATCTATATCACAGTTTAGGATTTTATTTAAAATATTTTTTTACGGTGCTTTCATGCTCATTCCATTTATGTTGTGATTTGTGCAGGTGCTAGTAGGAAAAGAAAGAAAGAAAAATAGGCAAGTATTTTGGGTGTTCTTTTTGGTATGCTAGGAATATTTTGGGTAGATAGTAATGATTATGGAATGTATTTAAACCATGAATCTAATACAATTTTGCAAACAATGTTCCTTGTTTTTTAATGTAAATAACTCTAGAATCTAATATTCACAAAAAGAAAATATTCCACTATAATTAGAATCTCAATTTTTGCTTAGGAATGTATATAATTTGGGAGTATTTTATTTATTCCATTGTTTTTATTTTATATGAAAGTTGATATACTAGTTATGTAATTGAATGATAAGCCATCTTTATGAGTTTTTCTCGAGTAAGGACAAAAGGTTTATAAGCTTGTAAGTGTGGAGTGTTACATGGCGTGTTTTGCTAGAATATCGGCTCCAGTGTTGAAACGACGTGGGATATGTTTGAAGAAAACCGGTCATGTATCCTTTGCCAGTTTTTGAATGTGCCTAACCCACGGCTTGAGCTCCCATCTAGCCACTGACACTTACTGGATTCCTTGGATTAAGTCCAAGTTATCAGAGAAAATAGTTTTCCCTTTGTTCTTCCAATTCTTCCCAATCTCAAGGGTCGTAACCACTGCGTGTGCCTCCCCGATGATACTGGTGCTGCAGTCTACCGTTTCTTATTATTGAATGTGTGAACCGTCAGCTTTGTTGTACTGTAAGACTCCAATACCGGTAGCTAGGTGCGGTTTAGTGAAGGAGGCATCAAATAAGAATGCTATTTCTGTAGTAAAATCGAGATCAGCGTTGATATTTGTCAATGTGTTACGAGGTACTGGTTGAGTGTAACTGTTTTCAAACCAGTTCCTACCGAAATGTTCCTGGATATTAACTGTGGTTGTGTGAATTACTTCTCTCGAGTCGACATCGAAATTCGAGTGCCTACTTTTCATTTTTCCTTTCCAAATGTTCCAAATCATAAGGAGTAAGTAAGAGGTGACCACCTCCTTTTTCCAGCCACCCGTTGAATACACGTTGATCGTATTCAATAACCAGTCGCTTATGCTTTCTTCCTCAGGTTTAATATATACTTGTAAAGCTGACCCAGCCCATATACGCTTAGACAACCCACAAGTAAGTAAGAGGTGTTCTGCGGTTTTGTGCTCTGCACAGCACCAACGGCAATTACTTTGTACATCGCATTTTCTTTTTACTAAATTTCTACCTGTAGGGATAGCATTATTGCAAACTTTCCAGTTAAAGATTCTGACCTTTGTCCGGACGTTCAACCACCGAATTGTTTTCAAAGTAACTTTCTGTCGGGATGTTTGTTGACTGGTGTGGTGCCTCGTATAAATCATGTTGTGTAAGAACTTTGTACCCGGTTTTCGTCACGTAGTCTCCTTGTTTTGAGTGTGGCCAAATGAATTTGTTTGGTGAATCAGTTGGAAAGACTTTTTCCCTTAAAATAGAAGGAATGATGGGACCGAGGAAAAGATCATTGAGCAAATCTGTATTCCAGGTTGATGAGTCTTTGAGCCATAGTTCATTCAGAGTTTCCAACTTACACCCTTCCGGTCGTTCAAGTTTCCATTGAGAATCTAACCATTTATGTTCCCAAATTTTAATAGTTTTACCGTTTCCGATTTGAAATTTTCCGTACTTTATTAACATGTCCCTTCCCTCTAGTAGGCTGTCCCATGACCATGTTCGAGATTGTCGTAGCTTAACATCGAGAAAATTAGATTTAGGAAAGTAAATACCTTTTAGGAGGCGGGCTGCTAAAGTGTCTGGATGTTGGAGAATTCGCCATGCCTGTGCTGCGAGTAAAGTTGTGTTCATCCTTTTAAAGTCTTTGAAACCCATTCCACCTAGAAGTTTGCTCATTGCTAATTTTTCCCAAGCTAGCCAGTGAATTCTAGAGTTTTCGCCTGAGTTCCACCAAAAATTCGATATCGTCGAGATTAATTTGTTGCAAAAGGTAATCGGAAATGAGAAAATAGACATTGAATAGGATGGTAACGCCTGTAGAACTGCTTTGATCAGAACCTCCTTGCCTCCTTCTGAAAGGAGGTGCACTTTCCACCCTTCGGTTTTATCGAAGACTCTTTCCGCGATCCACTGAAGCGTTTCAACAGTTGACTGTTTATGACATAATGGGATTCCTAAATAATTTCCAAGATCTTCTTTTTCTTGTATTGCTAATCGAGATGTGATCTGCTTTCTAAGAATTGTTGGCGTGTCCTTGCTGAAGCATACCGAAGATTTTTGATAGTTTATTCGTTGACCCGAGCCCTTGCAGTATTTTTGAATGCATTCTTCAAAATGATCAATGACATTATCCTGTAGTGTGAGAAAAAATAGAGAATCGTCTGCAAATAACAGGTGCGAAATAATCTGACAGATCCTAGTAATTTGAATTCCCATCAGGGGATGCTGTCTAACCTTCGTGTCAATCAAGCTGGTAAGTGATTCTGTCATAAGTGAAAATAAGAAAGGGGATAAAGGGTCCCCCTGCCTTAATCCCCTATGTGGTGTAAATTTTCGTAGTCTATCACCATTAAAATTGAGTTGAAAACTAACGGATGATAAGCAATTCGAGACCCACATTATCCATTGGTCATGAAAACCTAATTTTTTTAGGACAAGTAATAAGAATTCCCAACGTACATGGTCATAAGCTTTAGCCATATCGAGTTTTATCGCTACCATTGGCTTCGGTATTTTCCTTTTCTTCTTCATGTAGAATGATATTTCCTGAGCTACTAGAATATTATCTTGAATGGCTCTGTTCTTAACAAATGTCGTTTGAGTGCTGGAAACAATGTCCGATATAAATTCTTGAAGTCTGTTTGCTAAAATCTTCGCTATAAAACCAAAATTCACACAAGAAGTAGGCCGATAATCTCCTACTCCTTCCTGAATCATACCTTTTGGTATCAAGGTGATAAGTGTCTCATTCAGAATTTCGAGAGAGATATTGTTGTTAAAGAAGTCTTGAATCATTAAGAAAACATCAAACTGTATAATATGCCAGTATTCTTGATAGAACTTACCGTTTAGGCCGTCTTGCCCTGGAGCTTTACTAGGGGACATGTCAAATACCGCTCGCTTTGTTTCTTCCATAGTCGGTGGTCTAATAAGTCTGTCGTTCATAGCTTGTGTTACCTTGTGTGGTATTGCTTCGAGGGCTGGTAGCATGTCTTCTCGATTGGTCTCTTGAAAAAGGTCTTGATAAAAGGTTTGGAATCTATCCCGAACTTCTGATATTTCCTCAATCCAGACGCCTTGTGAATCCTTAATACGATGGATCCGATTAAAATTTCTTCTAGCTATTGTCGACAAGAAAAAGAATTTCGTATTCCGATCGCCATATGTAAGCCATCCCTTCCTCGCTCTATCGTACCAGTATTTCTCCTCCGTCATGTAAGTCTTTTTTATTTCATGTTTAAGTACCATTTGTTCATCTAAGGTTTGATATGTTGTAGGTTGCTTGTCTAGGTAGGCTAGTCTATCGGTCATCTCTTTAATCTTTAGGGCGTTGTTTCGAAAAGTTCATCTACTCCAAGCCATTAGAGATGTGACTGTATGGTCCTTTTTATCTATGAAAAGGGGGAGTGAAGGTGTCTGTCCAGGTTCCCCCCCACGCTGTTTTAATCACCTCCTCACATTGTTCATGTTCAACCCAAAAAGTTTCAAATTTGAACCACTTTTTCCCTTGGAATCGAGATCGATTTGTGTGAAGAATTAAGGGGCTATGGTCAGATCCGATAGCTGGTGGGATCGTAAGTTGGGCCCCTGGGTACCTGGTTAGCCAATTATTAGAAGAAAAATCCCGATCAAGTTTTACCTTGACAGGTTTATCGAGACTACGATTAGTCCATGTGAAAAAGCTACCACGGGAATAAATTTCACTTAAACCATTATTAGAAATAAATAGATTGAAATTTTGAATACGATTATAATTAGGGGGGTATTACTTAACTTTTCCGACGAATGTAAAATTTCATTAAAATCGCCAATTAAAATCCAAGGTTTATTAACGTTCTTATTCCAAATTGAGATTTCCTCTCATAGTTTGATACGTTGTTCGATATCGTTAAGGGCATTGTACGCAAAGCATATAATAAGGAAAGGAAGCTTCATTAACATATAGTAGTACAAAATGTTGGCTAGACATAACTATTTCTGGCCTAATATCCGAGTGCCAAAGGACCAAAATGCCCCCGGAAGGAAAAGCAGTGCCGATAGGATCCCTAACGAAACTATTAGCATAGTGAAAGTTTTTAATAACATCTGAAACATCTATAGCGCGTAGCATAGTCTCAAAAAAACACGTCACTCCAAGTTTAAACCTATTTACTAAGGACTTTAGATTAGAAATCGTCAGAGGAGCCCGAATCCCCTGGCAATTCCATATTCACAGAATATCCTCGGACGTCTTGGGGACCGTCCGGATATCCCTTAGATTATTACCAACTAATAACATGTAATTGTAAAACCCAAACCCATATATATTGTCATTCTTAGCCCAAAATAAGTGAGCTTTGAGAGCCCAACCCATAAAAGGCCAAGTTAAGCGGTTCTCACAAGTCCAAAAGAGACAATGAGATTTATGAAGCCCATACCCTATGTTCTGTTTTATCAAAATAGAGAATAGGGAGTTGAACTTTAAGATTCGAGACAAACCTGTAGGCTGTACCCCCGTGTTGTTGACCAAATGTGGGCTTAGAGATCTATCAGATTGGCCCTCCCTGTAGAAGCCAAGAACGTCTTCTATTATCGCCCTTCCCCTGCCCCAAGTGGCCCAAGTTCGTTTCACAAAATTACTCGTGGTATAGAATTCAACAAATCGATTGTTTCGAAGAATCGATAGGTAAGATTCGTTAGGAGGTAACTCGTGTGTACCCCAGGTGAGCAAAGCTGGTTTTTCCATGGTGGCAACGTAAGGTGTTCCACTCTGTAGCGAACAAGAACCTCATCTCTTCGTATTTCCCTTCTATTGTCAAAGTTGTTCATAACGCGTCCCATACAGGTACTCCTATTTATATATTTAATAAGACAGCTGCTCGTTATGATCGAGAAGTCAGAGGTTGCGTGTTTTGGTAGTTTTTGCTGTCGAAACATGAATTTGAGATCTCCATCGGATGATGTACCCATAGTATTGGTAAAGAGGGTGTTTTGTAGAGCTTGATTACACGATGCTATGTTAATTATAGGATTATTGTCTTCGAGAATTACTGGTCTATGTTGAGAAAGTTGAAGATGGAGGATGAACTTTGGGAGGTGGAGAGGATAGCATGTACATCAGATGGTCCTAGCTGGGAGCGCTCGAGAAGCGTTGGTGTGATCTTTCCTGTAGAAACCAAAAGAAAAACCTTTCGTCCTCACCCTTCCCCAACTCCAGATGGACCGAGCTTCTTCAGTAATCCATCGCATCCAAGTTGTGGGTCTTCGAAAGGAGTTCTGTGGAATACCCATCCCATGCATGAAACAGAAGATACTCCTCGTTCACCAGGATTTCGTCATCCCAAAATTTCCGAGCATAGTCAACAGAGGAGCTCATGGTCCTAGCTTCAGGGGAGTAGTTGTTTTGAAAGTATCCTGAAATATTGGACACCTTTGTAGTAGGAACACGTTGTATGACTTTCGAAAATAAGTTCCACCTCTGTTGCGTTCTACTATCCAGAAAAAATTTCTTCAAGAAGTCGAGATCCTTGTTATAACGAGTCACCTTAGCTTTGTATCTTTGTATATGGAGATCTTTACTGAGGAAACGTTATAAATTTGTTCTAACAGTCGAAATTTTAACCATGAGAGAACACAGGGCTACAGTATATGAAGATGTTTAGCACCATGTTCATCGTGATGTATAAGGTGTATGGACTTCAAGAGATGTAGAAGTTGAGCTGAGAGGACGAAAATCCAACCGAGACGTCGTTGTTGATATCCATCGGAGAAGAAACTCATGGTGAGGTGTTATGGTATGGATGCTGTGATGTAATATGAATAAAAACGAGGTGTATAAGCTTTGATTTGGTCAGAGATGTGTAGAAGGAAGAAGATGAAGTTTACTGTAGCAAATGGGATAAGGTCGAGAGCTTTTTCCCTTTTTTATTACACAGGAGCTCGGCGAAGAATAGTTTTGGTTCCTTTAACGAAGCATGATTTGATAGAAATAATTTACTAATATAAAAAATATCCTAGACAAAGCTATAATATAATAATCATACGAACAAATAAAAAAGAACACCATTCATAGGACAAATCAAAATATAATCTTACGAACCAAAAATCAAACATAAATCAGGAAAAAAATAAATTACATTTGTCAAGAAATAAATTACATATGTCAAGATAGGAAAGAGATAGCATCATTATAAACAACTGCCTTCTCTAGCTTGTTCTTCCAATACTTTTCTTTGACTCTAATTGGTCCTCTAATATCCTAGCTTTTCTTTTCACCTCCTTAGCTCTCTTTTCAGTATCTTTCATCTTCTTGTTCAGCACCTCAAGCTGGGTGACAAAATTAGGTAAGCTTCTTATTCTATTTTTCTTTCATTTCCATTTGAAGCTCGAAGGTAAGAACCCGCTCTCCTAAAACAACCAGAGATCGTTGGAGCTCTTTCTCTGATTGTTCTTTCTGTTTTAGAAGAATCGTAAATTTTTCCTTAAGTACAGCATCAAACTGAACTGAATCCTTGAAGCGCTCAACTGCCTCAACAGCGGCCTCATACAACTTGGTCTAGCGATACTTATTAATAGCTACTAATCGATCCTCCAACTTCTCAACCTCTATCAATCTCCTGCATCGGCTTGATCTGCTTCTCAAGCTGGGCCGTCCGATCAGCGAGGCTTCTCTTCGATCTTCTACCATAGTCAGTTTATGTTCTAGGGTCTGGACCTGACCTGTTCCTTGAAAATAGCTAGACATTGTTGAAGGTCTTTTCAGATTGTTCTTTCTACTTCAGTAGAGTCCACATCTTCTCCAACTCGTGATCCTTTTCTTGGGGAGTGTGGAAACCGCCTTTGGCATTGATTTGTGATAGTTTTGGAGCAAGAAGCCTATACCCATCGGTAGAACGTTAACACATACTAAATTAAAGTTTCATTTAACTTAGAACAAAATATGAGTACGTATACCTTTTTAGCAGCCGAGAGTTGTTCATTCAACACATGGTTGGTTTTTAAAGTTAACCCAGACACTGAGCTTCCACCTGAATTCGTGCTCACAGTCACATACTCCCACTTTCTTTTTAAATCATGCCTCTTGACCTTCATTTGGTTTCTCAAGTGAGCCTCGTCCTCCATATCTGATGAAAATAATTAAAAAAAGGATGTAACAATCCTATTGGTGATAGCGTAATGCCATAAAATAATCTTTACATTCGCCGATCATAATACGAAAAAAATCTCAAGTTAAATAGAACAAAGAGGTAGTTTTTGAAAGAATGAGTTGGAGCCACATACGAGTGGTATTAGGAGAATAATCCAGCCTTTCCAATTTTTTTAGAGTTGTAGTAATTGCATTTGAACTCATTTTCTTCACCTGCCAAGGTAGAGTAGATTTAAAAGGTCATATTCAAATTCACTAATAAGAAGTGTAGACTATTAAACCAAAAGACAATATGCTATTATACATGTTAAAATCATAGGCAAATTAGTAGCATTTACCAAACAAATGTAGAGATCTATCTACTTAAAAAAAAGTAGTCAACTAACACCATTCGTGCTATAAGAAAATGCAGAACTAAAGAACTCGATTATTAATAGGGGCATACATTCTTAAATTAGACAAAGATTATAGTCAATTTCAAAAGTTAATGTTGTCAAGGAAATATAAACGACATGGACAACTATTTAACTTATTTTTTAAATTTATGGAAAGGCTGGAGACTAATGCATAAAGTAATTAAATTAGATTATAATAAATTCCTTAAGTTAGAGCACACAAGATGTTACCCATGAAAAAAGAAAAAGCAAAACAAAAATTACTACAAATCAAGGCATAAATAATATTGCGCAAAGAATACAAATTTCATACCTGCAAATAGTTCTCCTTTGACATGTGATTTTGGGGAAGTATTCGGATTTCTTCAGCTAAACGGATACACTCATGAATATTTTCAGGAGACACAAAGTTAAGAGAGATACTTATGCATGACTGTGAAAGTAAAAAACAAAAAGAAATAAGAAAATAGAATGAAAGCTGATACAAGTTATCTTTACTCTACGAAACCTAATTTCCAATAATTTTTTCCTCTCTTGTCATTCTAACTTAAAAAAAGCAATTGACGTGACCATGAAATATATTGCACACTTATTCTCTTCAGCTATGCCATTAATCTCAAGAACATAAGCATACATATAGTACAATTAGGTTTAATGTTTAGGAGTAATAACCAATTTAATTACCTTTAAATTTCTAACTTGATATGGACAATCAGCCGGTATAAACACTGCATCCCCTAATTTCTGAACAAAAGTCCATGGTTCGATTCCTACCAATACAACACACATAACAAATCAACAATACAAGATAATAATTTATATCAAATATATTTGTCACATTGGTGGGAAAAAACAAACCATATTCATCCTGCAGTCTCATTTTGTGATCCCTTGTCAAATAAAAGGTTTGATCATGAATAGGATGGATAACCTGAAATATAAAAATAAAATAGAGATTATATTATAATTTTGCTACATTACACTAAACATACAAAAATAAATAGTGACCCAAAAAAGTTGTAATTTTTATATAAGCAAAACAGCAAAAAAAAATCAGAACCAAAAAGAAACAAACTAAAATAGTACTTTAAATGATGAATAATCAAAGTATACCACTACGAAAGTTCCATAAAGTATAAAAAACCTCTGTTCTAAGCACTATCTTCCTTAAATTTGTGTATACTATCTTAATCTTTACATTTTAGCACGTTATAGGAAGAATCCTGGTGCGACAATTGTTTTGCACCTACCCGTGCATTGATCCACTTTTGTATAGTATTGGAGCATAAAATAATAAAATAATAAAATAATATAACAATAAAATTATCAGAAGTCACACGATATTTACATCACATAGAGGTCAACTATATAACTAGTTATTATATAAAAGAGAAAATAAGAGATCTGCATACATTTATAAGATATCAAAACATCAATATTAAGTAGTGTTTTAGTATTTTATCATCAAAATTGTTTTTATTCTACATACTCCCATTCTTTTTTTTTTTGAAAGAAGCCTACTTGCTCATCACATAAACATAAATATTTACAAACATCAAAAACTAAAAGATAATAATACGAAATATAGTTTAAAAGGAAATCAATAACAAACATAGAAATCGAAAGAGTCTCTACACTGATGACAACTATTTACTAATCATCTCTGCTACATAACATAATATCAGACTTCAACAACTAGAGGAAGGTTATATCTTATATGCGATCACTCTATACCATAAGTAAGAAATATTTTTATATTATGGCATATAGTAAGGTGTTATACCTGATATTTGTTTGAAATGGCATGATCAACGATCTGTTCCTTGAGATTATATAATTTCGGTATTGAATAAATTACCTACACACCGTATCAAACTAGTTAAATATATATTTTCTCGAATAATTATGCATCAATATTTATTTTTCCTTTTTTATAAATGAGTAATTTTATATATCACTCTTTACATACAACCCTCATACCACCCCCCTCCCCCCTTATGTGGCGTGATTTGATTGCAAATTGATTTATTTCTAGTCAAATCACACCACATAAAGAGATAGTATGAGGGTAATGTATAACTTTACTTATATGGGTATAAAATTAATATAAAATAAAATATTTATTTTATGAATCATATGAACCAAAAATATTCAGCAATTATACAAGTAACAAGAAAGTCATTTAACTTCATTTGTGAAAATAAACATTCATATTACTAGATATTATACCAATAAAAAGGATTAAAAGGAAAATACAGCACAATAAAAGCGATATCAAATTTATTCTACAACTTACAAAATAATTAAGTTACAAAATGCATAAAACTCAATCGCTGAACTTAATATATACATATAGAGATACATATCAAAATTATTTAGTTAGATCTTCAATCAGAAGCAATTCATATACGAGGAGAATTAACAATATTATAATATACTTACCATTAAGATCTATTTTATGGGTACGACAGTATAGATCGATATTACTGTATATTGTAGGAGATTTAGATGTTAGAATTATAGCAATGAAAAAATAAATATAGACTAGAGACGGCGGTTTGAAGAAGAGATATATAAAGGAATGAGAGAGTAGGCGAGGGTTACGAAGATAAATAAAGAGAGAAAAAGAGAAAGAAATAATGTGTAAAAAAGTATATGTAAGGAGAAGTTGCTATAGTTTCGAGTAATGATATATACCACCCAAATTCATACCAGCCAATGACGTGGCGTGAATTGGTTGGTTACAAATCGTTAATGTATTTATTTTCTTGATTTGATTAAAGATTTGTAACCAACCGATTCACGTCACGTCGTTGGGTGGTATTTGGGTGATATATATCATGACTCTAGTTTCATCTAAATAAAAACGATTTTATACAATTTAAGGGATAAATGTAGTAATATATATATATATATATATATATATATATATATATATATATATATAATTTTTTTTACAAAACATAAACAAATATAGGTCGGTTCGAGTCTTACATTGATAATGCTCAACTATAAGGTTACTCGTTAATAATTCTAGACTATCATGATATTGGATATTGACGCAAGAAAAATATTTTCTGTTGAAAAACAATATTTGGCCCAAAAAAAATTTATATGGGTCACCGAGTAAATTTTCCACCCTTATTCACATAACAAATCATATTTATTCTTATTCTGAAAGGTTTGTGCACAAGATCTAATAGCAATGCCAATCTACTCAGCTTGGTTATATCACCCATACTAGGTATTTCTAGATACTCCCCTAAGTCCTTCTTTGTGGATAATTTTAGAATATTTGTGATTGTAGCCATATTACTTCCTCGGTTGTTGGGCTGAATAAAATCAAGTAGATTTGATAATTGGGGGATTTCGGTAAGAAAAACAATGCTTGGCTAGGACACCATTGAGCATATATGCCTTTTGTCTAGTAATTTGAGAGATAATTCCTCGTGTTGTATTCATAGAATAATTGATGGGATTTTTGAGTACCAATAATATCAAAACGTGTACTATGTCTCCAATCTTTCGTAAAGTGTCTTTACCTCCATCAAATTCAAGTGTTAAATTCCATGTCGACATTTAAATAAGGGAAATGGTAGGATATTTTAATAAAACCCTATTCTTGAGAAATAAAAAATATTAAATCCCTTAAGTTTAAAAATATTACAAAACTAACCCCCTCCGCAAAATTTTAAATCAACACCCCTCACCCCTCTTTTTCTTGACATATACTCCCTCCGTTCCTAAAAGGTTGTCACGTATTATAAAATAGTTGTTCCAAAAAAGTTGTCACTTTAGAAAATCAAGACACTTTTTAATTCTTTATACCACTTTTACCCCTAATTAAATATTATAATATATGTTCCCAATAAATATTTAAGATATCAAGACACTTTATGGAGGGCATTTTAGTAAAAACATGAAATAATAATGATATTCCTTAATTTGTGTGCAAAAGCAAATGTGACAAATTTTTTGGAACAGAAGGAGTACAACATACCTAACCCATTTTACGCCACACAAAAATGGTTCTTTTTTATTCCTTCTTTATTTATCTAGGGTTTGAGGTAAAAGATTAAAATTCATTAATTCTTCGTCCCACTCCATAGCTAATCCAGCCATGTATCTCCACCACTTTATCACCTATTACCGTTTATAACTTCAATTGATTAGCTTGGAGTGAAGTTTTTTATCGGAATTTTATGTTCATAATGTGTTATATTCTTAGTAAATAAAGTGATTAGTAGTGATTTTAGTGGGATTATAAATATTCAGATAAGCCTATTAAAAGTGATACACGTGTGAGAAGTTGTCAGCCATTAACATGCAGCTTGATAAAGCAATTGGGCGGTGTCTTTCATATAACTCTTTTTCAAAGTTTGATACGCTAATAATTATTCTCTGGTTAGCGATGAAAATGAGGTAATCCTCATAGGACCGCGAACAAATAATATAAAAGTGTGAATCCAAAAATCATAACCATAGAAGGGAGATGAATAGGGTATTAGAACTAGGCTTAGAAAAACGGTATGTTCAAATTTATTTGAAAATTTTAAAATATAGCGAGATAGACAAGATATAATCAAACAGGATATAAACAAAGTATATCTTGTAGATTTTATCCATGGGTAAGAAAGATGAACGGATTAAATTAAACAAGATATAATAAAAAATATTAGTTTAGTTCAAAAGCTCAATACCTCTTATAAGATATATATCAAGCATATGAATTTGTTAAGTAAAAGAAAATATAGAAAATTAGTTTGTGAATAACTTGGTTCATTTACCTCACTTCTCGTAAATATATAAATAAGTTTCATAATTATTATTTTCACTCTATTAGTAACCCAATAATAAATATGTAACAATCTAACTGTAAAAAGAAATGTAAAGGATAATTCGTATGATTAAAACATTAAAATATTAAAATCGGACTTTATAAACAAATATTTAAAAATTCTAAACTAAAGGTAAAATTACACGGCCTTTTTTTTAAATACTAAATCACCATTCAAATATGGTCTAATGCCTGAAAAATCAATATAATAATATAGATGACCCAACACATTATCTTCTATAAAGATAACACAAATTACTTAACTACCTTCCTTTCTACAATAATATGGCCGCGACAAAAATATAAATATCAAAACACCTTAAGCATCATTCCATTTCAAATATGTTTTAAAAAATTAAATATACATCGCACCTCCCCCCTCTCTCTGAACAAAATAGGAGTTATTGCGAGGTGAGATCATTAACTGCTGTGAGTGTAGATTTATAGCAGTCTAGATTATTTGTAGCCGCTGTGGTATATTTTTATTTGATTTAAATGTAAAACACTTCATTTATTCTGATTTTCTTTCATTTATTTCACAACAAAATGATAATATAGCTTTAGGTTAGTCTGCTTCATTGTGAAAATGATACTCATACTAAGTGATTTTTGGAATTTTGATTATGTTCCTAATTTTTAGGGTTACTTTGTACTGTTGTGATTATGCAGTATTGTTAACATGTAATGCATGTATAAAATAGTCAAGGTAGGTCCAATTTTGCTTTAAAATTTATAATATGTTGCGCTTAGGGTTTAATCCCATTAGATTTTGTTTATTTTTTTATTCTAATCAACGTACATAATATATATATATATATATATATATATATATATATATATATATATATTTAGACTATGTTAAGTATGATGATGTGACTAGTCTCATCTATATATGTGATATATGGACCAATTACAAATGATTTTGATTAATTTTAGAGTTTTTTATGTACACAGACAAGATTGATCCTATCAATGACTATATGTTATTATGGGATTGATCCTGATATGTAGATCTGTTTTCACTATAGGTGACTATTTATTGACTGATGGGATAATTCCCATGAAACTGTAGTTGATTGATAGGATTGAAGAGTTGTATACTTTCTTAGTTGTACTTGCTTAACCATCTAAAATTAAGCTATGAATTGATGGGATCACTCCTATCTAATTTTGATCAGTTTTAGAGTTTGTTATGTATATCGATAAGATTTATCCCTTTAAACTATAGTTGATTGATAGTAGAGCTGTAACTTTTATTAGTATTAGTTGCTTAACTGTCTAAATAATTATGCTATGAATTGATGGGATCAATCCCATCTAATTTTTTTTTACGGAATGGGCTCTAGAGTAACGTTCATCATTAGACGAACTATACCAGATTCTAAAGAATACTAAATATCCAAAGAGATCATATACATGCATGTCGACTTATACCCTTTTACAATCTTATAAAGGCGTTATAAAAAGAATGACATGCTAAAACAGATCAAGAAGGACAATGTGGCAACTGCATACATGATATCATGTTATTTCCCAAGGCAAAGTGGACTCTTAGTGACACGAAAATCAATTTCACCAAGAAAGGAAGACATAAGATTAATACTTATAGTTTAGGGATGAGACAAACCAATCCCTTTGTAGGAGTGGGGAAGATTTTTTAGATTCTTTGTGGTTCTATAAATATTTGCCTGGTGTTAACGATAGATATATGCTTAAAAAATCTGAATTGAAGAGACTAATCGAGGATTTATGCGAAGAATAAGAAACATATGATGTTTTGATAGACTTTGCAAAGCTCAAATGGATTTTCGAATTTAACAAAGTTCTACCCGTATAATGCATCTAGGGTAGAGTGGCAGCTAATTTATGTTTCAAAAGAACTACAACAACTTAACACATATGATTAGGCACCAAGCATGTGTAATGAAGTAGTGACATCGATCAGTTAAGGAAAGAAGACGCGTGTCAAAGGACCAACTTGCATGCTTTATAGTAAGTATACTAAATTATATATCTTGTATATGAAACATATGAATTATTTATCTTGAATACTACCATATTCAATTATGAAATTGTATCCTTTCTTCTTTTAGTATGTTATAGGTTGGGAGACAGAAGATGATCAAGCTTTTCCAAAAAAACTAAATTTGCTAGACATATTACAAGGAAATTCATTTGTCACAGAATATATCATAGATGCTATGGTAGAGAATGTAAGTATTCTTAGTGTACTATGATGACGAGATTGGTCCCATCATGATATTTTATTAGTGAGATTAATTATTGACGGTTTTGATTGATGAGCTGCAAATCCTTCAACATGAAGAAGAACTGATTTTGCAAGCCAATATTGATGAAAACACTGATGATGAAGAAAATGACGGTGAAAAGGAGGTTGAGGCTGAGACTGAGGATGAGGATAAAGAGGAAGAGGACAAAGAAAATACTGAAGATGATAACGGAGAGGGTGAGGAGGAACTATACGGGGATGACGAGGAGGAAATAACACAAACACAAGATGAAAATAATGAGGATGAAAGTGACAAAAATTATGCGCCACCTAACAATGATGTCGAAGAAAATGATAACATCATATTTTATGGTGTAGCCCAGATTCGTTTGAGAATAATGTTTGGGTTAAAAATGAGAGTAACGAGATTTAAATGACAAAGTAGAGGCAAGGAAGGAAACAATGGTAGAAGAAGAAATTGTGATGGATGATAGGAAGGAAGCTGTGAATGATGGACAAGAACAGAGTGAGAATGTAACTGTGCAAGAGCAAGCGACTGAGGATAGCAATGATTTGATAGAGTGGAGGAACGAGATAGTGAATAATGGTGTAGAGCCAAAAGAAAACGTAGTAGTGGAAGATGAAGAGGACGTTGATAAGACACAAGGTGAATTTGATATTGATTGAATTTTTAGTTTTGGTCTATAACAGATCGATACTACGGCTGAAAATGGTGTATATTATGGAAATGCTGAGACTAAAGAAAAAAAATAATGAAGATCAAGTTGAGAATAACAGGTTATTTTTGTTAAGAGTGCAATAATTTAATTAAGCATATATCGTAATAGACTCTATCTCATCATCATCTAATTAATATTTTGTTTTTCGTTCTTGGAATCGGGTAAACCGAGTGATGAATGACACCGAGAAAAAACTAATAGAGATATCAAACGAGAAAAGTAGTTTTTTGATAATTTAGTAATGAGAGATGAAAAGATACGTGAGCTTGAAAATCGATTGAAGGAGTTAAAATATTTTGAGAAATTTTCAAATGAAGAAGCAGAGGAGTTAAGAGAGGATTCGGTCATGAAAAACATAACGACCAACGAACTTCAAAATCAGTTAAAAATCACAAAGACGGATGCCAATGAGGAAAAAAAGAATTTTGGAAATGTATAGAAAAGAGCACGACAAAAATGTAAGAGATACTTGGAAGAGAAAGAAATTGAGGTTAATATGCTGAAAGAGAAGGTTTGTATACTTGAAGAAGAATGAGAAAACAACCCTATCAATGACTACATAGATAAAATTAAAAAACTCGAAAAATCTACTAGAAGAAGAAAGGAAAACAAATAAAGAATTGGTCGAGTGTACCAAAGTGATGCATAAGGTTCACAACAAGATGGTGGAAGAAATTAAAGAACTACATACACAAAATGACAAACTATAAGATGACTTAAATTTAATCGTGGAAGTACCATGCAACTTTCAAAATATGGAGTTTGTTCAAACAGTGGTGAAGAACTAGAGAAGAATATACTAACACCTGATAAGCAAGTCAAAATTCAGTTGAAAGGCACATAAATAAAAAAACATGCTCGAAAAAGGTTGTGAATAAAAGACCAATGATACAAGTGAGCCCCATTTCATTGGTCAATTTATTAAAACCGATCAGCGTGAAGGAAGCGATACACAGTTTGATGAAGATTATATCACAAAACCAGACTTTAAAAGAAATAAATCCAAAGATAGCATTGCTTTTTCAAAGGAGGATTACAGGTTCTTCTAGATAAAGGAATCCCTCCTCAAACGAATGTTGTCGTTGCAGAATGCCTTGCAGTAGCTAAATATTGTCTGATTGCTCCATCGGTAAGTATAATATATTAAAAAAAGTTAATTATAAAAAAAAAACAAACACTAAAATTTATAAATATTGTAATATTTCAGGTAACGGAGGCAACATTAAGCATTATGCAGAGGATCTTTGGTGAACAACATAAGACTGAACCACTGTCGATGTGTCATACTGCAATTCACGTGGATGTAAACTGCATGGTAAGATGTAAGAAAGATATGAGTTTCGTTTATCAAAAGAGTGATGACCTTTTTCATCTACCCAGAAGTTAGTGAATCAAATTACCTCCATCAGCATTGAAACTGGTGTTGAGGTTGAAGTGAGCGTATGTATAGCATGATCCAAATTATTATTTGTTTTGATTTTTTTTGAGAAATTGATGTAAATGAGTATTAGAAAAGGAAATTGTAGAGAAATTAATGTAATCGAGAAATTGATAGAATTTAATGTAATACATCAGATCTTTGCCCAATGTAGTTTGCTAAAATTTCACACAGAAAGTGATAAAAGTAAAGTTATCTGTATGCATTGCTCATTTCAACTATATATATAAAAGAAAATTTACACCTACATAACTCCTCTTGGTCCAGATTCAGCCCGGATGTTTGAATTTCTTAAGTTTTAACCGTTGTTCATACAAAATTTTCCAGATCGTTTGCAGCCCCAGACCAGGCTCTTGTTACATATATTATAAGGTATTCATCGATTATATCCATATATAAGGAAAATTTCTGGTGTTCTCAACTGGTTTGCTTCGCCTTTATAGTTAGACAGGTTTGCTTATTTTGTTTGTGTTATCAAGTTGATTCAATGTGTTACATTTTTTGCCCATATTACACCTCCCATTGATTTACTTTTTACATTTGTTATCATGTTTCTCCCCGGTGTGTTTTATCATTATTATTATAGTGCTTTCCTATACTTCCCAACTTAATCAAGCAAACTATTTTGTCTTAAGCTATATTGGTTTCTTATTAATTTAGAAGATTAAGACAAGAAATCAAAAAAAGTATTGCGTTTAGGAAGTATTATGACTCAATACAGACTTGGACAATCCAGATATTATATAGATATGAGATTGAAGGACATGCATCTTGTTTAAATCGTTGGCGTTTATAAACAAGACAATCATGACTTGATAAAATTAATATTCAACGCCAAAACCCAATTCCTTAATAGATAAAATATAAAAGAAACATTAAAAGACATTTACAGTTCCCTTGTGAACAAGAAAAACTATCAGTTCAGACATTTCAAAATTATCAAGAAGAATAATATCACTCCTTTCTACCGTTGATGGAGTTCAACTTTCTTCTTCTGTCACAAACGATCCAAAAGCACTATGTCAGCATCAACCTGTTTTGCCAGAAACACCAACTTAGAATTGCACTACAAAATCACTCACACTATTCAACACAAACAACAGTTGAGTTGATTATAGTTCACTTTTACATTTCAGATGCATCAAGAAGAAACAATTGATAATTCTTATTCATGATTTCAAAAGAGGGATATAATTTTAAGAGTAAATGACACTTTTGCCCCCTGGGTTTATACGCGATTGACAGGTTGCCCCCTAACTCTTAAAATGCGCCTCGTTGCCCCCTAAGATTTGTTTTTGTGACCCGTTACCCCCTACTGCGTGTTCCGTCCATTTTTTCCGTTAAAAGTGACGTGGCATTTCCATGTCACAATTTTTTTTTTTTTTTTTAATCCAGATGTCAAAACAAAGGGCAAAAAGGAAATTTCATTAATAAGTTTTATAATATTAAATATAATTAATATAATAACCACCCCCCACCCCACCCACCGCACCCCTACCCCCCCCCTCTTCCCCTTCTTCTTCCCCATTCTTCTTCTTCTTCCCGACACCACCTGCAACTTTTTTTTAAAAAAAAAAAAAAAAACACTCCAAAATCAATGAAGAAGTAGTCTAATGAAGCCTCGTTTTCAAGAATTAATTTTCCATCCTCGGATTCATCTGAGCTTGACATTTGAATCGATGCAATGGATTTAATCATCTTCTTACCCATGAACGCACCTATTCTCACAGATCCATAATCTGCTCCTCCGACACTGTGGAGGATAGTTAATATAGGGACTTAATGTGCAATTAAGGAGAAATAATACATACCTGTGTCTAATTCCAGAATCGATCCCCCAAAAACGGATATGAGATGGTATTTCAACGTTTTTGGCAAACACTCCAAAATCAATTTTAGGCCATTTTACCATTTCAACAACAATTTGTACCTTTGATTCAGTCAATAGATTAACGTTTTTGGCAATATAAGCTTAAATAAATTATGACCATTGCAAGTACTAAGTGATTCAATGCACTTAATCCCCGATTTTTTTTTTTTTTTTTTTAAAAAAAGTTGCAGGTGGTGTCGGGAAGAAGAAGAAGAATGGGGAAGAAGAAGGGGAAGAGGGGGGGGGGGGGGGGGGGGTAGGGGTGCGGTGGGTGGGGTGGGGGGTGGTTATTATATTAATTATATTTAATATTATAAAACTTATTAATGAAATTTCTTTTTTGCCCTTTGTTTTGACATCTGGATTAAAAAAAAAAAAAAAAATTGTGACATGGAAATGCCACGTCACTTTTAACGGAAAAAATGGACGGAACACGCAGTAGGGGGTAACGGGTCACAAAAACAAATCTTAGGGGGCAACGAGGCGCATTTTAAGAGTTAGGGGGCAACCTGTCAATCGCGTATAAACCCAGGGGGCAAAAGTGTTATTTACTCTAATTTTAAACTACACAAACTAAACCATCATTTCACTTTATTTGTAGCCTTAAAGTCACCCTTGTAACCAAGGAACATTTAAAGAATTTACAACTCATATATGAATATAAGACTTATAAACACATATATAACTAGAAAATAAATATATAACAAATGAAAACCTGAGCACGGATGTAACCACAACGAGCAAATGTTTAGAAGTTGCCCGTGCAAACCTGAGCATTGAAGTTTCAAGAGAACGCCATAGTTTTTCTCTTTCGGAGACTCAACTTTTACCAGCTGCTCTCCTTAAAGTGCATCTTCTTTTTCTGTTCATATCATATCAAACTTTGAACCAACACCTCTTGATTCACCCTCTTCAGACCCTTAAGTTACTGTAACTCAGCTTCCATATCATCTGGCCACCACATATATTTGTACAGTTTCCACATCTTCTTTAAGAGAAATTGATAGAGTAAAATTACCTTCTAAAGCAAAAATTACCCTCTTCAAAGCCTTTCGAACAGACGTCGCTCGGAGTGGCTGTGTGGTGGTTGGCTCAAACGAGAAGTGGATTGTGATTTGTAGAAACGGAGGTGAAGAAGGAAGAGAACGGAAGAGAAATAGAGAAAGCGTAAGTTTTGTTTTAATTTTTTTTTAATATAGGCTGGTCATCTCTCCTCCCGTATCCTCATATATATATATATATATATATATATATATATATATCGGATGAATACTTGTGTGACAAGATTCGGTGAGGGGCTACAGTAGAAAAATTATATCATTCCTATTGCAAATAAATATAATAAGTCATCAAAATATAGTTATCATAGAAGTTGATACAACAACAACACGAACATAACATAAATAATACTTTGAACAATATATAACCCAAATAATTATCTTCAAAATTTAGCCTTAAGAACTATCTTCTCTATATAGAGTATCGACTATTTAACATTTCCTCATACACGTTAGCTGAATGCAGGAAGTTGCATCCTCAGTCCCTCAACCTATAATTCAATCAACCAATGAGGTTAAATAGCTGGAAAAGATACATGATATCATAAAAATACAAGCATACATGTATTCTCCAGTGAAATTGGTAAAATGTAGTTTTCTGTACTACACAAAATATATATATAATTTTGCACTTCTACAACAATGAAACTTGATTTAAACTAATGACAATACAGATAATTTAAATGTCGGAATATATGCAAATTCACAAGTCAGCAATGAGCACATAAGGATCCCCATATTGCATTAACAGCTGCTAGTTTTATGCATATGATGATACAGATGATTCAGATGTGTACAGAGTGGACCTATGCTAGAACTAGTGGTGAAAGAATATATATAAATGCATATTGAGCATACCAGTTTTCTCAGTTGTCATCCGTATTCATCTTCTTCAAAAATTCCATAGCTTTTCGTTTTCTTGTTTTTGTTGAATCCAACCCTTCCACAGCTGAACGAATGGCATGAAGAACCATTTTCTTTACCTGCCAAGTTAGAGTAAAGTTAAAATTCCATCTTACTGAAAAGTATGCACTCAAAGGTTATCAAAAGAAATATAAAGTGTCTACCTCTAGTTTGTCCTCCTTGGCTTTGTGATTGCGTGGGAGAGCGCGGAATTCTTCAGTTAAACGAATGCACTCGTTAAGGTTTTCCGGTGATACAAAGTCAAGCGCTACTTTTATGCATGACTGTGAATGTAAAACACAAAGGAAAAGAGATAAGAATGTATAAATTGGAAAGGTGAAAGCACATGTATGGTCCATTGATTTTATAACTTACCTTTATATTTCTGACTTGATGAGGACAGCCTGCAGGTATAAACACTGCATCTCCTAATTTTTGAACAAATGTCCATGCCTCAATTCCTACCAATAGATCAATACATACAAGGAATCACTCACAAGAACTACTTTATTTGTTACGTTTATTAAAGAAAACTAACCATATTCTTCCTTGAGTCTGAGTTTGTGCTCAGTTGTCAAATAAAAAGTTTGGTCATGAATAGGGTGGGCTACCTGAAGCATAAGAAGAAACACCATATCAGGATTTTATCATTATACAGATATATCTCAACATAAGGAAATGAAAGAATAAATAGGCGCAATAGATACCTGTTCCAGTGGAGAACAATGCATATGTCTGAACTCCTTATAGTGCTTGCGAAGATATTCCTCCAGTTTTGGAACATCTTCCCTCCTAAAAATGTCCCAAACAGCACCACCCTTGCTGTCATTTTCAACCTCTGCAACTGTACTTTCATCTTTCTGAGCATCATCTTGAGAAGCACAAATTTTCTTTGCTTTCAAGTTCTCAGATGATGATTTTTTTCCGATCCCTCCAAGTTCCCTTTTATCCTGTGCAGCATGCTTCTTTTTCAGCTCCTCTATTTTCATAAGGTTGTCAGAAGTCAAAGTTATTTCTTGGGTGTGGGTCAAAACATTCACCTGAGATACAAAAAAAGAAAGATATAATGACAAATCCTCTACGCATCTATTCAAGTAGTGCTTATTATATTATAGAGAGTAAACAAACAAACATACCGCATCGGACATGTCACAGTGTAGTTTTGTTACAGAATCTCCTCGCCCCAATTCCTGAGAGACCCCATAAGCGATATATGTCTTTGGTCCAAGGTCCGGTTTTAAGGAATCTTTAGGGAGTCTGATCGCAAGATTTAAACATCCATTGTTAGGATGTGTATACTGTTTGAATGGCAAGCTCCTGATAAACTCAGCGTTATGGCGAGGTAATCGCTCCTCAAATAAACTCGAGGGAGGCCAATCTTTCAGTTTCATATTCTTAGGCCATCCCTGAGAATCAAATTTTCCTTCCAAATACCCCGTGAAAAATTGGCGAACATTTACATCTTCCTGTTTCACATACATAAAACAAACTTAAAAATTAGAATCATCCATAAAAGTAAGTTATAAATAAAGTAAAACTTTGGAGACTTACCTCACGCCAGTTTAAGCAGTTCAAAGCAGACACATCCAAAAGAGTCTCATGGTTAACACTTTTTATTTGGCGAAAAGCACGCCACATTACCATTGGTTCCCAGCTCAATCCCCATGTATTTTTTAGTACATCACTAACAATCACAGGCTCTCCTTTGCACAAATGGTACTGGAAATGCTCTAAATCCTCATTCTTAATGTCTGTAGCCGTTGGACAGTAAATGTTGTTGTCATTACCCTCCTCCCTTGAAGCTGCTTTACGCAAATTTGCAATCTCTTCCGAACAAGAACACGTTTGATCCGAAACTACTACCTCCTTGAGCTTATATCTCTTAAAAGCATCTTCTGCTTTTGCTAACAAATCAGAAACCCACTTCTCACCTAGGAAGCACTTCAACCCTAGGGTTCCTTGACCACAACCACCCAAACTCTTTGGAGCGCAAGGAATTGTACCATCTTCCTTCACTTTCCATTCTTCTTTGTGACCATGTGATTCAATTTCTTTGTGGTCGAGGTGAAGATTTTTAGCGGGGCCTCCATGAAGGTAATCTGACCCGTGATTTGTATAGGTCATGACCACTTCTTCATCAGCTCCCTTTAAGCAGCCATAGCGAATCTCCCGGGAACACGTCAAACATAGGTCGTATTCGCAGATGGGGCAACTCCGATGATAATCTGCAATTGAAGTCTGGCAATTATTGCTGCACAAGAAATGAAGCACCATTAATATTTTCCAAATATGAGCAAAAGAATACACACTAAATAAAAGTCCTCAAAATCATACCAATAAACTCGCTCATCTGGATAGCAATGAGCCGTCGGCACCTTGATATCCGAAACTTGCACGCCTGCATAATATAAATATGTTAAGTAATTATATGATGATATATACTTATATCAATTATTATAATCGCAATTTAAGTACCTCTAGTTTTAGCTTCCATATCCTTTTCCGCAATTTGTTCAGCGTCAAATTTCTTCAAGAAGGGCAGAAGCCAACACAGAATACTCTTGGAGTGGAGAACATTCTCATGATCACTAAGTTTGATACTTAGTTCCTTCTTGTTCTGCAAAAAAATCATACGTAATCATTAACAATACCGTTAATAGATAATAATAAATATATAAAGAGAGAGATAAATAAAAAAACAAACCTCAGCAGGGATCTCCATCCGTAAACAAGACTTGCAATTGCAGTTATTTAAACACACAGGACACTTAAAAGCAAAGGCCTGTTCGGACATGCCTGGATACCATCTCGTCATGCAAGGTACACAGTAGCGCTTCCTCTTACAGTTAGTGCACCTTACAACTCTGCCGTTGTCATTCCTCTGGCATTGATGACACATGTTCGATATCAAAAATCCCTGCAAATAAAAATAATTAATTACCTGGGCAATTTTCTTATATCAAGAATACCATACACTAAAATCAGAGAACCCTAATTTAATAACATACTTCATACGCCTTAATATTAAATATGCCTTAATATTAAATATAGAGAGATAATAAACCACCCAGGATCATTATTCGTTACCAACAACAATTGTAATTGAAAAACGATACTGCAGATAAAAATTAACGTACATCTTCGTCTTTAATTCCCTTGGAGTTAAATTTGGAGGTCGAGGATTTATTTTGTTTCTTAGTAATTCTGGATGATGGAGCAAAATCATTGTAGGTGGTGATCGGCTTCTTCTGTCTATTGCTCCGCCTAAGCTCCACCTCTCCACCGGTACTAATTTCATCCACTTGGGTTTTCCTCTTCTTTGATACATCTTCGGTACTTGAATTTCCGTCACCTTCGCATCTCTTTGACACCATAATTCCACAGTTAAATTGCTAGCTTGGGAAAAAATATATAGAGAGATAGGGTTGGAATGCAGGGTGATCAGACTATGTAAATACTTCGATAGTGTTGTTTTGAATGACGGCGGAAGTAAAAGGAGGTAAAGGGAAGGGTTTTCCAATTCGTCCAAGCCCGCTCTTTTTTATTTCTATATATTTTCAAAGTACAAAGTCCCGCCGACAAACCTCTTTATAGATTTCGTGGGCTTACCTGACAACGACCCAGCCATTGATTGGGCCGTTGAGCGGTGTTCTAGAATGTTGGGTTTCTCACGACATGAGCGTACTTTAATTTATTTTTTTAAAAAGCATTGATAAACAACACCTAAAATACTGCCATTGCAATATGCATGGTGGTTTTTTGTTGTTTAAAAGAATAAGGATGCTGTCTTTCAACTTTCAAGTTTATATTTACATTTAAATATAATTTTAATATATTATAAGTATACCTTAAATAATTCTTATGAAATATATTGGTAAAAAAAATTCAAATAATAGACAAAAGTTTTCAATTGAATTGTATATATTTGCCTTTTCAACACACATGAATGTAGTATAAATTAATAAAATATAGGAATTTAATATCTTATATACTATCTTTCTATACTATAAGAAGGTTAATTATAAAAAATATTTTTATATTAGAACATATAGTAAAATATTATACCTGATATAAACGTCATTTTTGTTTGAAATGGCACAGTCAACGATCTTTTCCTTGAGATTATATAATTTCAGTATCGAATAAGTTACCTACAAACCGTGGTTAAATATGTATTTTATCGAATAATTAGGCATCAATATTCAAATTGGTTTAATATGTATTTTGTGCAAATAAACATACATATATTACTAAATATTATACCAATAAAAAGGATTAAAAGGAAAATGTACCACATTAGAAGTGAGATCAAATTGATTCTACAACTTACAAAATGATTAAGTTACATAATGCATAAAACTTAATCACTGAACTTGATATATACATATATGGTGATACATATCAAATTTAATCAACTAGAACTTTAATCAAAAGCAATTCATATATGATGAGAATTAGTAATATTTTAAGATGCTTACCATCAAGATTAATTTTAAAAATTCATTACATAACTCGAAAGAGATAAAAAATTATATTTATTTGTACGCAGTATAGATCGATGTTGCTGTATATTGTAGAAGATTTAGATGTTAAAATTATAGAGATGAAAAAATAAAGATAGACTAGAGACGGCGCTTTGAAGAAGAGAAATATAAAGGAATGAGAGAGTAAGGCGAGGGTTACAAAGAAAAATAAAGAAAGAAAAAGAAAAAGAAAGAATGTCTAAAAAAGTATATGTTAGAGAAAATTTTAATAGTTTCATCTAAATAAAAAAATTATATATATATATATATATATATTGTTTATAATTATAAATTCAATGACAGAGTAATTTTTTTACAAAAGATAAAGAGATGTCGGCGTGGTCGAGTCTTACATAGTTGATGGTTAACTATAAGATTACTCGTCAATAATTCTTGACTATCATAATATTGGATATTGAGCAAGAAGAGGATTTCACCTAATTCTGTTGAAAAATAGTATTTGGCCAAAAAAAATTCTATGGGTCAATGAGTAAATTTTTCGCACCTAATCACTCAGAAGCTTATCGAGGAGGCGTGGCGTCGCAAAGTTTACACGTTAGCGACGACGTGTCCTCGTCACTAATTAATTAATTAGTTTTTCTTTTTTTATTTGGTAATTAAATATTTATATATTCTTTTTTTAATACACTAACCACGAAATGTTAGAGACGGATTTGTCATCGATATTATTTTTTAATTTTTTTTATTTCGCCGTAAATGATTATTTATTTATTTATTTTATATGTTAGCGACGACACCATTGTCGTCGCTATCATTAATATTTTTTTTTAAGAAACTCATTTTTTTGTCAATTTGTTTGGATTTTAATTTTTGTTTTTATTTTAAATATAATGCAAAATTCACAAATAAATAAAAATCCAAAAATAGATAGAAAATACGATCATTTGATAATAATTAAAAATCCAAAAATAAAGTCAAACATAGTCAAAGCAAAAGTCAAACATAAGTAAAAAACGTAAAGTCAAATATTACAAACCAACGCAATAAAATAAACATAATCAATCATCACTCAAATGCTCGTCTTCATCTTCTCTCTCTTCGTCTCTTCTCTCCTCAACGGTGGGCCCGGATACCCTGATCGGTGGAAGTCCTTGGGCGATTCTCATGCCATTTAACGCTTCGAGGAGCGTGTCCGCCATGCTCGGGGCTGACTCGGACGACTAGAAGAAGTTGTGGGCCCGGTTGATGCGTAGGCTGGATCCGGTATAGGTTCAAGTCCTTGAGCCATGCAAAGCTCGTTCATTCCAGCCAGAATCGCCTTGAGAAGCTCCTTGTTCTGCCTATCCGGCTGTGTAGGAGTCCTGGCTCTTTTTCGGACTGGACCAATGGTGGGCACCTAGTATTTTGTCTTGGGTGGGGCCAGGACCTCCATGATAGTCTCGAGCATGGCATCCATATGCTCCTGGACAGAAACTTCAGCTCCCTCCGCTCCGGCCTCCACAACCTTCTTCTTCATCTTCTCCCGAAGAACACCCTGTAATTAGATTTCAATTTAAAAATAAATTAGATTAACAAAAAAGAAAAGTTTAAAAAAAATTAATTTAAAGCAATTTAAAAAAAAAAAACTTACACTAGCTTTCTGCAAACGCTCGTCAAGCCAGCTATCTGTAGCTGCATCGTAAGACAGGTGATCGAAATAGCCGCTTAAAGGAGGAAGCTCCATCTCCTCCTGGGTATCATCATCGGAAAAAGTCAACAACTCTTTCGTCACCGTCTTCAGCTTCCCTGGACAGTATACAATAACAAATATTAATTAGTTAAAAATTAAATTAAAAAAATAGTATATTAATTTTTTATTATTATAAATTATACCTCTATAATCACCTCCCGAGTCTGGGATAAGTTCCTAGACCGCGTCTTGCTCGGAACTGTCTGCAACTCTCAATTTTTCTTATTAATCTCAGTCTGACTCTGTTACAATTAATAAATAAAGACGTATAAAATTAATAAATAAAGACGTATAAAATAATTAATAAAGTATTATTTTCTACCTGTACGTTCTCATCATCCCACATCTTCTTCGCCAACTCCAAATATTCCGGTAGAACATCTGGTGGTGCAGTATTCGTCAGGTAGTAGTCGTTTTTCAAATCCGACTCCCATCGCCTGTAGGCCGTAGATGTCATCGTGGTCAACCTCTTAATAATCTCCTCCCAATCGTCTCGCTGCCTCCACTCCTCTAAATCAAAAAAATCGTGAAGTCGCTGCATAATAACCCCTTTATTATGGCCGGGGACATTTATCCATCCTTTGTAGCAAGGAGGCACGACTTCTCGAACTGCATTCCCCACCACCTGACCCACGTGTTTGCTGTATTGCCCTACGAAGTTCCACGTGCCGTCGATAATCGAAAAGTCAACTAGAATGGGCCAACCCACTTTTTTTAATGTCTCCTAGGCTGTTCTGATAGACGTGGCAGCTTTAGGGCGTTTTCTTTTACGTTCATCTATTTTATTGAAAATATTTATTAATTATATATTTGTCTTAATTGAAATTATATTAATTGAATTTTTTATTACACGATAGTTGGGCACAATCGGCCATAGGACGGTTAGGATCCCTCGGGGGATCGTTACCCATCCCGTCTCCGTCGTGTCCACGACCAACCATCTATATTTTAAAGGAATATTTACTAATTAGTCATTTACTATTTTTTTCATAAAATTTAATTAAATTGCAAATAGGTCCTTATTTTTTTAAAAAATTCTATTTTAGTCCTTATAAAATATTATTTATAAAATTGCAAATAAGTCCTTATTTTTAAAAAAAAAATTGTATTTTAGTCTTTTTAAAATTGCAAATTAGTCCTTATTTTTTTAAAAAATTCTATTTTAGTCCTTAAACTATTTTATTAACAAAATTGCAAATAGGTTCTAATTTTTTTTAAAATTGAATTTTAGTCCTTATAAAATTGCAAATAGGTCCTTATTTTTTTTTAAAAATACTATTTTAGTCCTTAAACTATTTTATTTACAAAATTGCAAGTAAGTCATTTTTTTTAAAAAAAATTTGCATTTTAGTCCTTATGAAATTGCAAATAGGTCCTAATTTTTTAAAAAATTGCATTTTAGTCCTTAACTATTTTATTTATAAAATTGCAAATAGGTCCTTATTTTTTAAAATTGCATTTTAGTCCATAACAACTCCAAATAATTTAAGATATTGCAAATAGGTCCCTATATCTTAAAACACAATTAAGTTACAATATCACAGTTTTACATATTGCACAAAAGGTCTCTATATATATTTAAATATCCAAAAATCACAACAAAACCCTAATTTTAGGTAATTTTAAACAAAGTCCAATTACAAGTTGTTTTTTAACACAAACAAAATCTTTAACATCCCAGAATAACATACACAAAATTCGGATTTAATTAAAACATATATACAATCATGATTTTTTTCAACCCAAAATTAAATAAATATTGCAATTTTGATCCGGAAATTGGAACCTGTACGTGGAAATGGTGTAGATTTCGTCTATGAATCCATGCCAAGAAGAATGAATCATACAAAAAAAAACACAAGAAAAGATATTAGAAATAAAAAATGAAAAATTAAAAAGTAGTGATTAGAGTGTGTTATTGGATTAAAATCATTACCTTGATGCTGGATTTGGTGGAATAATGCCTCGGAAAAGCTTTGCTATGGCGGAAATAACAATTTTTGGAGTGATTTGTGGTGTTGTTATGGCTGAAATGAAGCTCGGTTAGGGCTTTATAGAATAATTAATTAGCGACGACACGCGTGTCGTCGCTAATCAAGGGTATTTCGTCGCTAAGTGGGACACGTGGCGAGCTCCGTACCCCACGATCTTTGCGTGTCAAAAATTAGCGACGACACGTCGTCGCAAAAAAGTGGAAATTCGTCGCTAATTTTCGAGAGCGGGAAAGTTGACCGCCCAAGCTGACCAATTGAACTTTTTATTATTTATTAGCGAGGAGTTAATGGTTGAATGTCGGCGCAAAATATTAGCGACGACATTCATCCTTTGAATGTCGTCGCTAAACGCTTGAATGTCGTCGCTATTTTTTTTTGCATATTTCTTTTTTCTTTCTTTTTCTTGCTTTCTTTTTTATTTCTATTTTTTTCCTTTTCCTTTCTTTCTTATTTCTTTCTTTCTTAGTGTTCGGGGTGTTTAGTCAACAATTTGAGTCAAACTTGATTGTTCGGGGTGTTTAGTCAACTATTTGAGTCAAAATTGAGTGTTCGGGGGTGTTTACTCAACTATTTGAGTCAAACTTTAGAGTTCGGAGTATTTAGTCAACTATTTGAGTCAAACTTGAGTGTTCGGGGTGTTAAGTCAACTAGTTCAGTCAAACTTGAGTGTTCGGGGTGTTTGGTCAATTATTTGAGTCAAACCTGAGTGTTCGGGGTGTTTAGTCAACTATTTGAGTCAAACTTGAGTGTTTGGGGGTGTTTAGTCAACTATTTGAGTCAAAATAAGCTCAAATTCAAATTCAACTCCAAAAACCAACAAAATGTTTTAAGACAAATAAACCAAAATAAAATAAAATTCTCCTAATCAGTTTCATATCCACTAATATCTATGGGTTCATCATCGCTATCAACCTCTAGGTTCTTCTTCATCCCCATATTCTTCCCACGCGTCATCACGAATTTCCTCGTTCTCATCAATAGCCATATCAAAAGCCAAATCAATACGAAAATGAGATGGGTCAATCTCGATCTCCTCGGTGGATGCCAAAGGCATGCTGATGCTCTCATTCCCAGTAGCGATTCGAAACCCCATAACTCAGGACTCCATCCGTGTCGATCGTTTATTTCCCAATCGGCTTTCTAGCCTTTCATTGATTTCTTTGAATTAATATCGTCGATGTAAAACACTTTCTTGGCCTGCGATGCTAAAATGGATGGTTCGTCGGCCAACTCAAAGTTTGATGTGTTGATAAAGGTTACCCCATGTTCTGTCCTCAAATCAGACTTTTTGTACCACTTACAGACAAATAACATAACCGAGCACCCTCCAGTGTACATAACCTCCAAGATTTTGATTAATTAACCGTAATAGGGTTTTTCCTCGTACATGGTACAAACTCCGTAATCCAGCGTCACTCTTTTTTCTCCTTTGGACTTATACCCACTTGACACCGTTCACCACACATGAATCATATTTATGCATCGCACCAAAAAACATGTTTGCCAAAGACACCATCTCGGTGGTAGCTAATGCATCGCCACGTGAATTCATTCCATGAATCTGTTATACGAAAATAATACTTAATACTTTGATAATAAATAGATAATAATTAAACCAATGCCTAAAGTTACATACCTTTTCCATAAACCAATGCAAATCTACTTGATTTTATTTAGCCTAACAACCGAGCAAGTAATATGGCGTCATTCACAAATATGCTAAAATTATCCACAAAGGAGGACTTAGGGGAGTATTTAGAAATACCTAGTATGTGTGATATATCCAAACTGAGTAGGTTGGCATTACTATTAGATTTTATGCACAAACCTTTCAGAATAAGGATAAATAAGACTTGTTAGGGGAATTGGTGTGGAAAATTTACTGGGTGACCCATATAATAATATTTTTACCAAATACTGTTTTTCAACAGAATTAGGTTAGATCTTCTTCTTGCGTCAATATCCAATATCATGGTAGTCTAGAATTGTTAACGCGTAATCTTATAGTTATGCAGACTCGAACCTAGGTTCAAAAAAAATTAATAAGTGGGGCCAGAATCAATCCTGGCCACCACTTATGTTTAGCCAGATTAAATCCTGGCCACCACTTATGTTTAGCCAGATTTAATCCTAACCACCACTTATGTGGGTAAATCTGGACCGTAGAAAAAACTCTGAAATATAATATATATATATATATATATATATATATATATATATATATATATATATAACTACTATGTTTATCCCTTAATTTGTATAAAATCTTTTTTATTTAGATGATACTATAGAAACTTCTCCTTACATATACTTTTTTACACATTCTTTCTTTCTCTTTTTCTCTCTTTATTTTTCTTTGTAACCCTACTCTCTCATTCCTTTAAATATCTTTTTTTTAAATCGCCGTCTCTAGTCTGTCTTTATTTTTTCATCGCTATATTTCTAACATCTAAATCTTCTACAATATACAGTAATATCGATCTGCGTACCAATAAACATAATTTTTTTTATCTCTTGCAAGTTATGTAATTGATTTTCAAAATAGATCTTGATGTGGTAAGTATCTTAGAATATTAGTAATTCTCCTCATATATGAATTGCTTCTGATATGAAGTTCTAACTGAATAATTTCGATATGTATCACCATATATGTATATTTCAAATTTAGTGATTGACTTTTAAGCAATTTGTAACTTAATTATTTTGTAAGTTGTAGAATAAATTTGTTCTCGCTTCTAATGTGATAAATTTTCTTTTTAATTATTTTTATTGGTATAATATCTAGTAATTTATGTATGTTTATTTACACAAATGAAGTTGAATGACTTTCTTGTTTAATTGTATAATTGTTGAATATTTTTGGTTCATATGATTCAAAAAATAAATATTTTATTTCATATTTATTTTATATGCATATAAGATTTAATGTTGCTCATATGTATATTTAATTTATAAAAAGTAAAGTTATACATTACCCTCATTCTACCCATTTATATGGTATGATTTGACTAGAAATTAATTAATTTGCAATCAAATGACGCCACATAAATGGGGTGGTATGAGGGTTGCATGTAAGGAGTGATATATAAAATTACTTATTTATAGAAAAAGAAAAATAAATATTGATGCATAATTATTCAACAAAAAATACATTTAACCAGTTTGATATGGTGTGTAGGTAATTTATTCTATACCGAAATTATATAGTCTCAAGGAAGAGATCATTGGTCATGCCATTTCAAACAAAAAATGACATTTTATATCAGGTATAACACTTTACTATATGCCATAATATAATTATTTTAAATAATTTACCTTCCTATGGTATAGAAAGATGGCATATAAGATATAACCTTCCTATATTCGAAACCTATGGTTATGGACCCGGACCCATTAGTATGAAACATTTTCACTTTTCTATTTTCTTTCAATAGTTTGACCTATTTTCCTTCCTATATTCGAACCCATGTCTAGCTTTCTATAGTTCGTTAAGTAGTGATCAATAAGATTATTCTCTCGTTGGTTAGCAGTATTTGGGCAATTCTTTGAAAGTCTCATAAAATACCATTGCTCCATTCATTGAATATTATTGTCCTAAGTAGAGTTTGAGTTTACAATGTTCTTAATGCGAAATAACTACCCAATCATATTTATAGGAACCTTTATCTTCCTAATTCTCTATGGAAGGTCAAGGATGTTAAACTTGTTTCTTGATTAGAGGGAATATTGTGCCCCATCTTGTTACCAATCTTTTGTGTTTCGGAAAGGCCAAACTATACCAATAGTTAACCAGTTAGTAGGTGTGATGTAATTAGTTATTCCATGACATCTAAATCAGTTAATGTATCTATGCATGTGTAAACATCTATAAGCAGGTCAAATTAATGTATTCATATTAAAACACTTAGTTTTCCAAAATTAAAATTCATTCCATAAAGGTGATCTGTTATATCAGTTTATTCTCTATGTTTAATGGTTTTTATTGATATAAATACTTTTCAAATTTTAGGGTGTAAGAATGTTCATTTTTCCTTCATAATTGTGTGTATGATTGCTCGTAGTTGTTGGGCTTATACCCATAAATCTTTACAATGACGTATTGATGTATAATTTTAAGCATGTTACATAATAGATGAATGAGAAATTGAGAGTATATTATTTAATGTATGAGTGTGGTCTCTAGATATGTATGTATGTATATGATAATGCATATAATTTGAAAGATAGGATCATGGTCAATACATAGTTAAAACAGTCAATGTTATGGAGTTGGCCATTTAATTGAGTTCAATATCAAGTACTTGCAATAGATAAAGGATTATATAAAATATTTAGAGCAGAATTATTTTAGAGTAATAAATATTATATAATATTTTTTTATATATATATTTTTTGGGTAACATAATAATTTTTATGAGATCACCGTTCCGGTATCAGAGATTTTTAGCGTTGTCAAATCTTTGTACAAAAACGTCCTATGCAATATAGTTGTGCATTTATTTTGTTTAAAATGTTTATCTTATATTTGTTTCTTTTTGGCTTGTTGAATGGGAGTATGTAGAATAAAACCTATTTTGATTATAAAATACTAAAACACTACTTAATATTTGATGTTTTGATAGAAGTAGATCATGGTCAGGGAGGACTTCCCAGAATACATTACCCACTATCGAGGCTGTTGTGGAACCCGCCGAGGAGTCTCTCGAGCCTGGGGAGATTAGGGATGATATTAATGATCATGTTGTTAAGGAAGACATAGCCATTGATGGTTTAATCCTACTATGTGATGTTATAGAAGATGAGATCAGGGGTGAAAAGCGAGCACTTGAAGTTGATCAAAGCTTCGCCGGAGCTAAGAAACCCAGAGCCTGCTCACGTGGTAGCCGCCTAAGCCTTTCAGTTTTATCGAAAACACCAGAAAAACCACCCATGGTCGAGGATATGTTGTTTCCAAGTTTGGATCTCAACAAGAATTATGAAGTGAAACCGAGTACAATGCGGATAAATGGAACAGACAAATATGGTAAACATATTGAGGATGATGTTGTACCAGAACATAAGGCGTTTAACGACTTGGAGAAAAGGCAAGTATTTCTGGTTTTTATATTTTTAAGTTAATTTCACTATTGGTTCCTATATTTGCCAAAGAATGTATTATTTTCTAGCTAATAGAATACATGCTATAATTCTTAACCACGCAGGAACTAGATTGACTTTTCTGCTCCGCATAACTTTTGTTATAATCCAGACAACAATCGAGTGATTTCACATGTTCAAGAGGGCTATGCAAATAATATAATGGAGTTACTTGGAAAGGATGCACCAAACATTTCTTCGGCACCTTCGGAGATAAATACTCTTGATGCTAATTTGAGCCTTCATGATGGAGAGAAAAGTATTAATATATGCATGATTAACTATTTTTATCATATCATATCAATAAATGATTATTAATTCGAGCCTTTAATAAAATTCTTTCATTTCTTTTGAAATTGAGTTTTATGGGTTCGCTTTCATTCTCAACTATGTTTTTACTAACGTACATGTTTTTTCTTTTTAATTTCTATACAGACTTCATATTGGGTTTATTTATGATCTAGAATTGTTATTTAGAAATGCTTTTAAATCTTTATATTTTAGTCTTCAATATCGTGAATGCTTAGGAGCCTTTTTTTTTTGCACAAATGTAGTAATTCTCTTGCTGGATTGCTCACATCAAATAACGTTTTCATATCTTTACTTATGGGATTCTTTCTTTCCCATTATCGTTCTTTCCTTGTTCAGTCAGGCTTTTCAAGTAGATTATATTAAGAATATTATCAAAATTCAATTTTAAGTTTACAACTCAATTTTAAGCACATAAAATAACATTTTCAATTCCAAAGAGAAAACTTGTGGTAAAGAGTTTGTTTATGTCACACAACATAACATATACATTCTTGAGTATTGAATGAAGTAATGTATGAATAAAAATGTATAGTTTCACTAGGATGTATAATTACACTCTAAGGTTTACTATGAATTGTGATTAAAATATATTTTTCACCTATGGTTGAGGTGCTCGATGTAAGAGTAGTGAAGCCACATTTTGCCTAGGGGGCCATGTCGGTCCCTTAGTTTTCAAAATTCTTTTTTGACTCCATTAAGTGAATTACTATTATTTTATGGGATTTATTTTCAAAATATTTACTTGGCTCCCTAATGTTATCTAAAGTCATTTGTTTTAGGTTTTGATTTGGTATGTTGCTTGTATGAAATATGTTGTTTATATTATATATTAATTATATTGTATAATATAAAAATTATAGTGTCATTGACTCATTGTTTTATAAAAGAATCTAGTACAATTAACTCAAAATATATTTTAGGAAAATTGCAACAACCTAGGAATTTTTTGGGACATATATAGTCCCAAACACCTTTTGCTTTTTAACAAATTTTTTTCCACCAACTAGGTTATCTTATTAAATAAGATGGAATATATTATAGAGCTTTAGATTTTTTTGATCTAAAGATAAAATATTTTCGTTAAAAATCATCTTGTAGGATATAAATGCAGGTTTGGCTTAAACATGCACCACTTAAGGTTAATCTGATACAAACACTAAACAATAACTTTACAATCAACATTCTTAAAACGATAATCAAAAGCCCAACCTAACTTAATAATATATCATGTTCTACCTTTAATTTTTAATCTACCTGACAATATCCAAATCAATTTTATGAAAACTAAAACAAAGAACCTCAAATTAATTGTAAATTTTACCATTGTAGAAAAATCTATCTTGTTACACGAGACTTCTTTATTCTTTGCTAGACCCACTGATGTTAGTGGTTTCTTTTTCATAGATCAAACACTAATCATTTTGATTCTTAAAGTGTTGTTTTATGCCTAAATTTTCACATGCTTACTCTTAGAATATCTCCATCTTTTTGGCAACTTTCTTATCTTTGATAATTTCCTCATTTTTAACTTGTCCGAAATAAGTCAAAGTTGAGAATGTTATTTAATGCAAATTTGTCAGGAAAAGTTTTTGTTTTGAAAGAAAAAAGTGAGGTTACTCCAAGTCTTCACAAGAGAAATCTTTAAGCCTTCTTTGGAATATAATATATTTTGTTGATTTTTAGCATGCATTGAGTAACTAATATACACTTTAGCTACTGTATTTCAATATTTAAGTCAACCTAATTTACCTCTATGACTTTTAACCGTCGCTGGTTAAAGTCCTGAATACATTAATTATAGGTCCATATATTACACATAATACCCTATTTTTCAAATATAAAAACAAACGATCATATACTTTTCAAAGTACATAGAACCAAAAAAAAAAGTTCTAGGTTTCTCCCTTTTAAATATTCATTCATTAACTTAAATATTACATCAGAGATTAAAGATCATAGTAATTTATTCTGTTAATTATGTCTAATTTGAAGCTTTTAAAATAATGTTGAACTATGTTGTATTGTACATCGACCCCTTTGATCACACTCTCATAACAAAAATTGCAATTTACCCCTTTTCAGTTCCTTGATTGCTGTCAAAGTCCCTCAGCTAAGAGATATCTTGCTGAAGTTGAAACAGCTTCGAATATCTGTCAGGTTTGCAAGAAATTTACAAATTCTTCCAACACCCCTTTGAATTCCCACTTACATCATTTCTATTCTGGTAAATCGACAATTAAGTCGACAGGAAAATACGAGATTCGTAAACCTAGGAGAAAGAAGAGGAAGATGAGATGGATCTCCGATATTTACAGAACAGCTCCACATTGTACAGTCGAGGAGCTTGATCAAAGAAATAGAGCTGAAACTTCGTGATTTCGAGAAATGGGTTGTAGATTTAAATTCTAATAAGTGTTATGTCTTTATTTAAGAGTATTTTGAACCTTTTGCACCCCTAAAGTATAAAAAGAACATCCATCTCCCTTCCTATTTTTGATATATATCTCTCAATGTAACAGCATATGGGCCGAAGATATCGTCATAACTAGTTTTCTTAAAATCGACATAACTAATTTTTTTAAAACCGTCATAACAAACTTTTTTAAAATCGTGCGGAAAAAAATCACTATTTCAAACAGTGATTTTCATGTTTTAAATATGGAATTTCATGTTTTAAATATGTAAACCGTGTCTGCAAAAAAAAAATTAAAAAAACAAAAAGAATTAAAAAAAATCAAAAAAATAAAAAGAATCATAGACGTAAATTTTAATTTACTTTATCCGAAAATGCAAATTTTTTATTTTTCTGATTTTTCTTGAATTAGTTATGACGATTTAAATAAAATTTCACAAACGCGCGCGTGTGATGAAATTAGTAATAGGTGGTGGTGGTAGTGGTTGTGGTGGTTGTGGTGGCTATAGTGGTGGTGGTTGTGGTGGTAGAAGTACCTTATTATTTGTTTAATATTAAAAAATAAATATTGTATTAAAAATAAAATAATATATATTTTAATAAGGATATTAAAGGTATAAAAAATATAAGGGAGATGTTTTTTGGGGCAACGCCCAATTAATTACGCGGAGAAGGTAAGTATTCCCTATTAATTACAACTTCAACTTAATTCCCAATTAAGCACAAAATATTACCCAATCACCAAAATATCCTTCCACCTACTATTAATTACTCTAATTATATATTTTATTAATTATAGTTTGATGTTTATTTATTTTTTTCAGATTTTTGTTTTAAAAATATTTATTTTTTTAAATTTTTTTTTTCGAAAATATTTTTTTTTCGAGTTTTTTTTAATTTTATTTTTCGATTTTGTTTTTTGGAAATATTTTTTTTCGAAATTTTTTTAAATTTTTTTTTTCGAAATTTTTTTTCCCGAATTTTTTTTTCCAAAGATTTTGTCATTGTGTGTACTAGAAACACACAAGTCCATACTGTTTTGTGTTACTGTAACTCACACATCAAGCAATTGTGTGTTACATTAACACACAATCAGATGTTCAGACTATCTGTACACTATTATCCATTACTGTGTACAAATATTCTGTATATCTTATTCTGTGTTCCTGCAACACACAATTGTTATTTGTGTATGTTTAAGCAACGCAAAACTGTAAATGACACGCAAGTCGATACTGTTTTGTGTTACTGTAACTCACACATCAAGCAATTGTGTGTTACATTAACACACAATCAGATGTTCAGACTATCTGTACACTATTATATCTTATTCTGTGTTCATGCAACACACAATTGTTATTTGTGTGTGTTTAAGCAATGCAAAACTGTAAATGATAAAGGCATTGTGTGTCTTACCAACACAAAACCCATATTGTTGTGTGTTACTGTAACACATACTTCCATCAATTGCGTGTTGCATGAACACATAATCAGCCTACATGTACATTATTCTATACCTTTGTGTACAAATATTATGTTTATCTGATTTGTGTTCATGTATCACACAATTTTTTATTTATGTGTGTTTAAGCAACTCAATATTATACATGTTGGGTGTTCATGCAACACACAACACATATGATTTTGTGTTACTTTGACACACAATTTCATATGTACTAATCCTACATCATGTAATTATGGAAAAAAGAATTTCGGGGAAAAAAATCTAAAAAAAAAAAATTCCGGGGGAAAAATAAATCTTGAAAAAAAAAATTGAAAAAAAAATGAAAAAAAAATATTTAAAAAAATTAAAAATAAATTCAGAACTTAAAAATAAATATAATATAAATATATAATAAAATAAAAAACCATATAAGGGTAATAATGGAAGGTAAATATGACCATGTGCTTAATTGAGAATTAAGTTGAAAATTTGTGAGTAAGTAGGAAGTAATTTCCTCCTTCCTTTTTTTTGAGAATGAAAAGTGATGAAGTGTAATTAATTGAGAATTATCTCATGTTTTTTTCTATAAATAATTATTCTATTAATCATTTTTTATTAAATAAATAATTAAAGGCTTAATTTAATAATTAAATATTTTTATTAGACATCTTTTAATAAATACCTTTATTTCTTTTCTGATTTATGTTTGGTTTTTGGTTGTAAGATTATATTTTGATTTGTCCTATAAATGGTGTCTTTTTTTATTTGTTGGTATAATTATTATGTTACACTTTTTGTCTAGGATATTTCTTATATCAGTAAATTATTTCTATTAATTCATGTTTCGTGCATAAAATAGTTGGTTTCTTAGAAGATAAATCTGTTTCTTTTTTATGATTAACTGTATGACAAACTAAATAGAAAATTATAAATGTACAAGTTCTCAAAGGGAATTAATTAAAATATATCAAAAAAAAATTATTTTACTACATATTTCATTGTGTATTTATAAAATATATTCAATCTTAGGTTTTGACATATATCCTTTTAGATTAGCTTGATAATTAGTGAACTATTTTAAATATATATGTACATTTAATTATATTTTAGTACTGGACATTTATTATTTAATGTTCACTATATATGGTGCTTCCCTCATAGACACTAATTTTGGTCATTACGAGAAGCAAATGTGTGGGATGTGTGTGCATATGAAAACTGATCAAGTAAAACAACACGATATATATATATATATATATGTATATATATACAATATATTGGTGGTCATGTATGGTGACACCTAATTTCTTTAAGTAGCAATTATAAATAACATATTTCAGTTGTGGTATGATCAACATCACTATTATCAGCTTCCGTTGTTAACCGGGTGATAGATCATTGTCTTTTAGAGCTCCAAGAAACAGAATTATAACCCAAAAATATGACATATACACAAGTTGGGTTTTGATCTTATTTTAAATCAACCAAATATACATCAGTTAGGGTAAGTCATTCAGAAGAAGGAGACTCGTAGTTAAGGAACCTTTGAGATATCGTAAAACTCGCTTGTTGGAAGAATATTGGAAGAACAATGATTTGTGGTAGGTTACTAAGTAAATAGGGATATAAGATGGGAATCAAACGCAACAGCGTGATGAGTGGCAAATAAATATTAAAGACAGACAAATTCTTGGAGATACTCTAAAACGTCAGAGAGACGAGACCTATCATCGAGACCAAATTATAGGAATTTATTGACAAAAGGTTGGAGGAAATTTTATAACACCAATTACATGGTAGACGTGATACATCTTTAACAAACTAATTGATAGGATTAATATTTCTCCTAAGACAACAACTCTTAACGTGTGTGTGAGGGTTCACTATCTTTTGAAGATCTTCAAGCAGCTGTAAGATTTGTAGATAGGGAATGTAGCATATAACTTAGGAAGAGAAAGTTTTACCAGAAAAAAAGAAGGGATTGGTGTTCATTTTAATTGACCATGCGAACTGGGAAGCCAAATTAAGAGGAATATTGTACAGACATTTTTAGAAACGAAGACCATCATTTTGGATTGCTGCAACTTGTGTATAAGAAGATCTCTACATATAGAAGAGGTTACACACAAATTTTATCATATCACAAAGGGTGACATTCTCTTTAGTAGCTGTAGAGGTTCGATGAGTCATGCATCAGTAGCGTCAACGGGTGCATCTACTGGAGTCACAACAGCTAGATCGACATGAGATCAGTAATGGAGGTCGGGTTAATTATGTCCTTAATAGTACAACGCCTGAGAGTAATAGCCGAGCAGCTACATGTCAAATATTTATGGAAGAGTTGAACCTTCCGGGTATGCCTTTATCAACTATAGACAGTCACTACTACACATCGCGTCTTTAGGGATGATTTGTTTAGCGACGACCCGCAGTTCGTCGCAATTAATGGTTTCTAGCGACGAAACCATATCAGCGACGAAAAAAGTCTTCGCAATTAAACTTTCATGTTAGCAACAACGCGATTACGACGCTAAGTCATTAAAAATTCGTCGCTAGTATTGACATTTATTTATTTTATTTCTTTTTGCTCGAAAAAGTCATCACTGAAGATCTTAGATACTAACGACAATTAATTTCGTCGCGAGTATCGGTATCTAGCGACGACTTTTTTTGTCGCTATTAAAAAAACGTATTTAATAAAGACATCAGGTTTTTAAATTAGAAAATACCACAAAGATTATTTTTCTTCCACTTTCTCTCAAATTTAACTCCTATTTGTTCTAATCTTTACCACTTGCTTCTCCAAATAATCTTACACCATTCCAGGGTACATATTCAAGGTGGGACATGGTCAATCTTCAATTTCTCCAACCAATTCAAGGTATTTTCTATAACATTCAAACTTTTTAAATTTTAATTTTTTATTATAATTGTGATTACAAGCTATAAGATTTGTTTAGATTAATAAATACATTTTTAAGGTGGAGTATGATCAATCTTCAGTTTCTCCAACCAATTTTCGGTACCCATAAAATTCAAACTTTTTGAATTTTGAATATTTTTGTGATTACATGCTATAAGATTTGATTAGATTAATCAATACTTGTTTTATGATTGTCTTTTTTATTAGTATGTTGTAAATCATGCATATGTTCATTTATTTATCAATTCAAGGTATTTTCTATAAAATTCAAACTTTTTAAATTTTGATTTTTTTATTATAATTGTGATTACATGCTATAAGATTTGTTTAGATTAATAAATACATATTCAAGGTAGAGTATGATCAATCTGCAGTTTCTCTAACCAATTCAAGGTATTTTCCATAAAATACAAACTTTTTGAATTTTGAATTTTTTTGTGATTACATGCTATAAGATTTGATTAGATTAATCAATACTTGTTTTATGATTGTCTTTTTTATTAGTATGTTGTAAATCATGCATATGTTCATTTATTTATATTTTTTCTTATATTTTTGTATTTGTTTAATTAGCTATATGAAATTAATTTATTAATTTATTGGTTTGTAAATTTTAATCATTCAATGGTTTGTAATTTTTATTTTTTTATTCATTGGGTTGTAATTTTTATTTATTTATTAACTGGGTTGTAATAATTATTTCTTTTATTTTCATATTTATGTAGGTGCTAAGTTATATCAAATTGTTATTAAAAGATAGCTTAGGGTATTGATAAGAAATGGATCAAGACGCTTGATCGTGTTACGGAAAAAATATATTTATGGTGTAGAAGATTTTATTGTTTTGAAAAAAGATAGTTTAATGGTTATATGTTTTGCCCGTGTAATAAATGTTTGAATAATCATCGATATCTCACACAAACGGGTAGAGAACACCTTCTACAGCACGGGTTTTTTCCACATATGAGGTTTGGACAAAATACTGTGAAACAATAGAAATTCCCGAAGAACCCGTGCCAAATTTAGAGAATGAAATGTCTAATATGTATGACGATTTGAGACCCAGTTACGATGTTGGTGGACATCCGGGTGAGACCGAGATGACAGACGCACATCAAACAAGTCGTGCCAGTTTGAAACTTTATTCGAGAAATTGGAGACCGAATTATATTCTGGATCTACAGTGATAAGTTCCTTATATTTCATTTCTAAGATTATGCACATAAAGGTAAAGAACAATTGGACTGACACATATTTCACCAAGCTCTTGGAATTGGTTAGTCGTGTTTTACCCAAACCTCACAATTTTTCCGAGTCTTACGAGAAATGCCACAAGAAGTTGAAAAGTATGGGTATGGGTTACACTACTATTGATGTTTGCTTGAATGATTATGCCCTTTTTTACAAGGAAAATGAATTCCTCGACAAGTGTCCAGTATGTAATGAGTCTAGATGGGATCCGAAGAAGGGTAAGAAAGTACCCCTTAAAGAGTTTCATTATTTTTCGATTGCCTCGAAGATGCAACAACTATACGCTTCGAAGCGCACCGCCGAAGACATGATCTGGAACCATACCGGAAAGAATACCGTTCCAGATGTGTTACAACATCTTGTTGATGGTGATAGCTGGAAAAGATTTGTAGAGTTACATCCTGAGTTTGCTAGTGAACCTCAGAATGTATATTTGGGCATGGGTATCGATGATTTTTGTCCATTTTCTATGTAGAACAACTCATATAGCATGTGGTCAGTTATATTGACCGTCTATAACTTTCCACTGTGGGTATGCATGAAGGAAACCACATTTCAGCTTTGTTTGGTAATTCTAGGTCCGCGTTCACCCATAAAGGACATGGATATCTATCTCCGCCCTGTCATAGATGAGTTGGACATGTTGTGGGAAACAGAGATCCTTACGTATAATGTTCATACGAAGTAAGAGTTTACAATAAAGGTTTGTTTGTTGTGCACGACTAATAATTACACCACTAGGTCATACACATCAGGTTGGAAGGGTCAAGATTACTTAGCGTGTCCAGAATGCATGGATTCTACTCCGTCATTGAAGGCGAAAAATAGTGTAGTGTATTTTGATTGTAGACAGTGGTTATCTACGAGAAATTAGTTTAGAAAAGACAAAAATTCATATATGAGTACAGAGTTGAGGGCCCCCGGGAGGAAACATAGTCCGGACGATATTCAGACACAGTTAGATGGGTTGGTCATTGTGTTTACTGGTAAACACAAGGATTTTGGGGGCAAGACAACGAAGAAAACTGGTCCTTGTGAGTTCAACTGGAAGAAAAAGAGTATTTTTATTGGTTACCATATTGGTTGGAATCATTTTTAAAACATAACATTCATGTTATTCATTGCGAGAAGAATGTGTTCGATAGTTTGCTCAGTACAGTTGTAGGACATGATTGGAAACCAAACAAAGATAATGTGAAAGCGAGATTGGATCTTAAAGATATGAGCATTGGGAAAGAATTATGGTTGATAACAAGAGGAGGTGAATTGATACTCAAGCGAGGTAAGTATTCGTTGTCTATGGATAAGGTGAAAGTATTTCTTTACTGGTTGAAGGCACAAAAATTTCCCGATGGTTTCGCGTCTAGTTGAGGAATAATGTACAAAGTGATACAACATACGGAAAAGATTATTAGAATGAAATCACACGACTGTCACGTAATGATGCAGTATCTTTTTGTGGCTAGTATCGCCGGGCTTATAGTTGATAAATGAATTAGCGATGCGATAATTGGGTTAGCTAACGTGTTTGGAGTCATTTGTAAAAAGAATATTCTTAGGAAAGAGTTGGAATCTGGTAAGGCGGGAGTGGTTGAAGTGATGTGCAAACTAGAAATGATTTTACCTCCTGCTTTTTTAATATAATGATCCACTTGGTGATACACTTATACGATGAAGCATTATTAGGGGGCCTAGTTCAAATATGGTGGATGTACCCATTTGAAAGGTATTTGAAAAAGTTAAAATAGTATATTCGAAACCCGGCTAGGCCAGGGGGTTCAATCACTGAGTGTTATGTGGTGGAAGAGACGTTGACATTCATATCACGGTATCTTCAAGAAGAAAAAAGGAAGTTCAGTGATCCCTGTAGATACAATGAGACACTGCCCAAACCGAAAGAGTTATACGTTTTTAAGAGTCAGTGTACTCTAGTTGGTAAGAAAGAGTTTGGTCATTTACCGTATAGAGAGAAGGAGCAAATCAACTGGTATATTTTGCATAATTGCGACGAGATCGAGCCATACATGACGTAAGTAACACTAATATATGTTTATTAATTTATTTGTACATTAATATTAATTATTTTCTTAAAAAATAGTCAACACAAATCCACGCTATCGGGCACGACTAATGCTATAGAGAAGATGCACCGACAAACGTTTAAGGGGTGGTTTTTGGAAAATATACATTTTTTAATAATACACTACTATTTTCAAAGGTATAATTCTTATTTTTTATTGATTCATGCAATGCACGAGGCCGGTGATGCACTAGCTACCCCTAAGATGATGTCTTTGCCAATCATGTCTCATGGTACAGTTCATAGATACGAATCATGTATTGTGAATCATGTCAAATAGATTACTAGAGAAAGATGAGAAAAAAGAGTGACTCAGGATTACAGAGTATTTTCCATGTATAATGGACACCTTTTTACGGTGAATTAGTGAAGATCTTAGAGGTTACATTCAATGGTGGTTGTGAGGTTGTGTTATTCGATTGTAGGTGGTATAAAACGAGCAACACGAGGAAAGAACATACGGTAACCTTAATCAAGACATCTTTTTTTCTGGGGGGATGAACCATACATTTTAGCAACCCAAGCCAAAAAAGTGGTATACATTGACAAGATTACTACAAAGAAAACAATGAAATGATAGAAAGCCGTTTGGGAAATCAAGATTGTCATAGATGGAGTCCCGAGTTATGGGGTGCAGAGTCACTATCTACTGACAACGAGCGCATCATGATTCCTTCGGTGAACACAAAGATGGATTACTCGCAATTGAACTTGGAAACTACTGAGGAGATCGAGTTCGACCCATCTCATTTGCGGATTGATATAGTTATTGATGAAGACGAGGAGATTTTTTATGACACATGAGACGAGCATGGAGATGAGGAACCTATTGACGTTGATAGTGATGATGAACTTATAGACATTAGCGAATACGAAACTGATCAGTGAAATATTTTATTGGGTTATGTTTTCAAAAAATATTTGACTTTTTTTTATTCGAGTTTTTAGATTATCGAAATATTTTGATGAAATTTATTTTGATGTTATAATTTATTTACTATAATGTTAAGATACAAATTGTAAGTGAAAAAAAACTGGTCAAGTGTAAGTTTAAAGTTAAAAAACAAATTAGCGACAAAATAATTAAAGGAACTCATCGCTAAGACGAAGAACTTCGTCGCGAATATTAAGAGTCATTTGCGACGAGTTTCAAGATAATACCTCATTTCTAGTATTAGTTACTTACTAAGGACAACCATTTTCGTCGCTAATAACCCCCAAATATTTTGATTGGTCAATTTGGGCGGTCAAATTTGCCGCCCAAAGAAACTAGCGACGAAAATGAACAAAAGCGACAAGATGTGTCGTCGATAAACGAGGAAATGCATACCATACATACATGTGCCCCTATTTCGCGGCTAAATTTTAATACTTAGTGACAACTTTTTTCATTGCTAACCAGAAAATATCTATAAAACCCTAAACCAAAGCTCATTTCTTCACATTAAACCCAACAAAAGAATTCCACAACGAGAGCTCTTCAAGATTCTCCCATTTCAGAGCATAATCCATGTCAAATCCAAGTCAATAACACCTTAAAGGTAATGATTTCTCTTCCATTTAGACTTTTTAATTCCTTTTTTTTGCTTTTATTCTATTTTTTAACAATAATTTTTTTTGATTGTTGTTTTTGAATCCGATTGCATGGCGTGGCTTCATCAACATCACCACCACACTTTCCACGTAAAAGTTACCAAGTTCGAGCTACTTTTGCTCTTTTTTTATTTTATTTATTTTTTGATTGCAAAATTTGTTGATTAAATTTAAGGTTTGATTAATTCCAAGTTATGTTTAGATTATATTACGTGGTTTAACACTTTTATTGGGTTTATACATACATGTATGTGTGATTTGTGATTATTAATTGCTAAAAAAATAAGATTTTTCTAAAAATTAGGGTTTTTTTTGTAATTTCATTTACTATGATTAGTGTTTCTTAGTTGTTTATATTATTAGAGATTAAATTAGTTGTTTATAGGTGTGATTATGTGTTTTTTTGGAGTTTTAAGAACTTTTTTTTAGATTTGTAGTGTTTTTGGTAATTTTTTAATATAATTTAAAATGTAAGGACCTTATTGCAAATAATTGAATGGTTTTTAGACCTAAAAAGATTTTTAGGAAAAAAACAATCAATAATAAAGCTTATAATATTATTTGGGAAATGGATAGAATTGTATAATTGAATATGGTAGTATTCAAGATAAAATAATTCATATGTTTCATATTCAAGATATATAATATAGTATACTTACTATATGCATGCATGTTGGTCCTTTGACACACGTCTTCCTTCCTTTACTGATCGATGTCACTACTTTATTACACATGCTTGGTGCACAATCATATGTGTTAAGCTGGTGTAGTTCTTTTGAAACATAAATTAGCTGCCACTCTACGCTAGATGCACTATACGGGTAGAAATTTGTTGCAAATTTGAAAATGCATTTGAGGTTTGCAAAGTCTATCAAAACATCATATGTTGCTTATTCTTCGAATAAATCCTCGATGCGTCTCTTCAATTCATATTTTTTAAGCATATATGTATCGTTAACAACAGGGAACTATTAATGGAACCACATAGAATCTACAAACATCTTCCCCACTCCTACAAGGGACTGGTATGTCTCATCCCTGAACTCTAAGTATTAATCTTATGCCTTCCTTACTTAGTGAAATTGATTATCGTGCCACTAAGAGTCCATTTTTCCTTTGGCAATAACATGATATCATGTATGTAGTTGCCACATTGTCCTTCTTGATCTGTTTTAGCTTGTCATTCTTTTGATATAACGCCTTTATAAGATTGTAAAAGGGTATTAGTCGACATGCATGTATATGTTCTCTTTGGATATTAGTATTTTTTAGAATTTGGTATAGTTCGTCTTATGATGAACGTAACTCTAGAGCCATAATTATTTAGACAATTAAGCAACTAATACTAATAAACTTACAACTTTTCAATCCTATCAATAAACTATAGCTTAAACGTATAAATAATATCAATATACACAACAAACTCTAAAATTGATCAAAATTAGATGGGAGTGATCTCATCTGTTCATAGCTTAATTATTTAGATAGTTAAGCAACTACAAATAAGAAAGTTTACAACTCTTCAATCCTATCAATCGACTACAGTTTCATGGGAATTATCCCACCAGTCAATAAATAGTAACCCTAAAATTGAGGAACATAATTAAAAAACCAAAAATCACGTAGTATGAGTATCATTTTCACAATGAAACCGATTAACCTAAAGCTATATTGACATTTTGTTGTGAAATAAATGAAAGAAAATAAAAAGAATGAAGCGTTTTACATTTAAATCAAATAAAAATATACCACAACTACTACAAATAATCTAGACTGCTATAAATCTTCACTCACCGCAGTTTGTGATCTCACCTCGTAACAACTCCTATTTTTTTCATTTTTGTGTGTTTTGAGTTTCATAGAAAGAGGGGGGGGGGGGGGGGGGAGATGCTGTAATTCTTTTTAAAACATATGTCAAATGGGAATGATACTTAAGGTGTTTTGTTTTTCTTTCTTTTGTCACAGCCATATTATTGTATAAAGGAAGGTAGTTAAGTAATTTATGTTATCTCTTATATAATATGATGTGTTCGGTCAACTATATTATTATATTGAGTGTTTGGGAATTAGCCCTTATTTGAATGGTGATTTGGTATTGAAAAGATAGCCATGTAATTTTAGCTTTAGTTTAGAATTTGTAAATATTTGTTTATAAGTTTTGACTGTAATATTTTCTTAGTTCAATGTAATTCACATATTATTAAGTATAATCATACTAATTATCCGTTACAAGTTTTTTACAATTAGATTGTTACATATTTATTATTGGATTAATAATAGAGTGAAAATAATAAGTATGAAACTTATTTATATATTTACGAGAAGGGAGGTAAATGAACCAAGCTATTCACAAACTAATTTTCTACATTTTCTTTTACTTATCAAATTTATAACCTTCATATATTGCTTATAAGAGGTATATAGCTTTTAAACTAAACTAATATATTTGAATTATATCTTGTTTAATTTAACCAGATCATCTTTCTTACCCATGGATAATATCTACAAGATAAACTTTGATTATTTCTTGTTTGATTATATCTTGTTTATCTCGCTATATTATAAATTTTCTAAATATATTTAACATACTATTTTTCTGAGCCGAGTTCTAATATCCTATTCATTTCCCTTTGATGGTTATGATTTTTTGATTCACACTTTTATATTTTTTGTTCGCGAACCTATGAGGAATACCGCATTTTTATCGCTAACTAGAGAATAATTATTAGCGTATCAAGCTTTGAAAAAGTGTTATGTGAAAGACACCGCCCAATTGCTTTATCAAGTTACACGTTAGTGGTTGACAACATCTTACACGTGTATCACTTTTAATAGAATTATCAGAATATTTATAGTCCCGCTAAAATGAATATTAATCACTTTATTTACTAAGAATATAACACCTTCTAAACATAAAATTCTGAAGAAAAAAACTTCAAATCAAAGCTAATCAATGGAAGTTATTAACGGTGATTGGTGACAGAGTGGTGGAGATACGTCGCTGGATTAGCTATGGAGAGAGAAGAAGAATTAATGAATATTAATCTTTTACCTTAAACCCTAGAGAAAGAAATAAGAAATAAATAGGAACCATTTTTGTGTGGCCTAAAATGGGTTAGGTATGTTGTATATGTCAAGAAGAAGTGGGGTGAGGGGTGTTGATTTAAAATTTAGGGAGGGGGTCAGTTTTGTAATATTTATAAACTTAAGGGATTTAATATTTTTTATTTCTCACGAATAGGGTTTTATTAAAATATCCTACGATGTCCCTCATTTAAATGTCCACATGGAATTTAGCACTTGAATTGGATGGAGGTAGAGACACATTACGAAATATTGGAGACATCAATACATGTTTTGATATTACGGGTACTCAAAAATCCCATCAATGATTCTATGAATACAACATGAAGAATTATTTCTCAAAATAATAGACAAAAGGCAAATATTCTCAATGGTGTCATAGCTAAGCATTGTTTTTGTTACCGCAATCCCCCAATTATCAAATCTACTTGATTTTATTTTGCCCAACAACTGAGCAAGTAATATGGAGTCATTCACAAATATGCTAAAATTATCCACAAAGGAGGACTAAGGGAGTATCTAGATATACCTAGTATGGGTGATATATCCAAACTGGGTAGGTTGGCATTCCTATTAGATTTTATGCACAAACCTTTCAGAATAAGGATAAATAAGACTTGTTATGGGAATTGGGGTGGAAAATTTACTCGGTGACCCATATAATATTTTTTTTACCAAATACTATTTTTCAACAGAATTAGGTTAGATCTTCTTCTTGCGTCAATATCCAATATCATGGTAGTCTAGAATTATTAACGAGTAATCTTATAGTTGTGCAGACTCGAACCCCCCTATATCTCTTTATGTTTAGTAATATATAGCAAAAATGAATTCTGTTGATGGGAATCGAACCCAGGTTCAAACAAAAAAAACCGGTGTCTAAAGACACTGAAACAAAAATGAATTCCGTTGACAGGAATCGAACCCAGGTTCAAAAAAAATTAATAAGTGGGGCCAGAATGAATCCTGGACACCATTTATGTTTAGCCAGATTTAATCCTAACCACCACTTATATGGGTAAATGGACCGTAGAAAAAACTCTGAAATATATTATATACTAGGTAAAACCCGTGTCTGAAGACACTGAAGAAAAAATTTGTTGCGTTAACGGAAATCAAATACGGGTTCTAAGGGTGAAGGTCAAGGTTAAAGTTAGGGTTAAGGTTGTTATTTTTTTGCTCATCAAGAAGAAGGTTAGGTTATAGTTAAGGTTATGGTTAAGGTTCAGGTCAACGTTAAGGATATGGTTAATTTTAAGGTTAAAGTTAAGGGTTAAGGTTAAAGTTTAAGTCAAGATTAAGGTTAAATTTAATTTTAAGATTAATATTAAGCTATATTTAAGGTTTAAGATTAAACATTTAAGGTTTAACAAAACTCCAGGGTTAAGGTCGAATATTAGCGCGATGATTCTTCATCTGTTTAAGGTTAAGGTTAAGGTTACAGATTTAAAGTTAAAGGTTTAAAGGTTAAGGTAAATTTAAAGGATAAATGTTAAGGTTAGAGTTAGAATTAAAGTTAAGGTTAAGGTTAAGATTAAGGTTAAGGTATAAAGTTTAAGGTTCAAGGTTTAAGGTTCAAGATTTAAGGTTCAAGGTTTAAGGTTCAAGGTTCAAGGTTAAGGTTAAGTTTTAACTTTAAGGTTAAGATTATGGTTAAGGTTTAGATTAAAGTTAATATGAAGGTGAAGGTAAAGGTTAAGGCTTGAGATTTAAGGGTTAAGGTTAAGGGTTTATGGGTTAAGAGTTACGGTTAAAGTTAAGGTTAAGTGAATATGATGATAAGGCTTTAAGGTTTAAGGTTCAAGGTCAAGGTTTAAGGTTAAGTTTAATGTTAAGGTTAAGGTAAGGTAAGGTAAGGTAAGGTAAGGTTAAGGTTAAGGTTAAGGTTAAGGTTAAGGTTAAGGTTAAGGTTAAGGTTAAGGTTAAGGTTAAGGTTAAGGTTAAGGTTAAGGTTAAGGTTAAGGTTAAGGTTAAGGTTATGGTTAAGGTTAAGGTTAAGGTTAAGGTTAAGGTTAAAGTTAAGGTTAAGGTTGAGGTCGAGGTTAACGTTAAGGTTAAGGTTAAGGTTAAGGTTAAGGTTTGGGTTTGGTTTTAGGATGGGTTAAGGCTAAGGTTAAGGTTAAGGTTAAGGTTAAGATTTGGGTTTGGGTTTGGGTTAAGGTTAAATTTAAGGTTAAGGTTTGGGTTTGGGTTTGGGTTTGGGTTAAGGTTAAGGTTAAGGTTAAGTTTAAGGTTAAGGTTAAGGTTAAGTTTAAGGTTAAGGTTTAGGTTAAGTTTAAGGTTAAGGTTATCTATATTATATTTCAGAGTTTTGTCAACAGTCCAGATTTACCCACATAAGGCTAAGGTTAAGGCTAAGGTTAAGGCTAAGGTTAAGGTTAAGGTTAAGGTTAAGGTTAAGGTTAAGGTTAAGGTTTGGGTTTGGGTTAAGGTTAAGGTTAAGGTTAAGGTTAAGGGTAAAGTTAAGGTTAAGGTTAAGGTTGATAGTTAAGGGTCTAAGGTTATGGATAAGAGAGAAATTAGAGATTTTTGAGTAGTAATATGAGAAGTTAGGTACATTTTGATTTATTATATAAATATTATAAATTTATATTAAATGTAAAGTGATCTAAGTTTTTTTTTAAATTTTTTTTATCAAGTAAATAAGAATTAATTAATGGTATTATAAAAGTCCAAATCGGATTTGCCCAATTGTTCTTAAGTGTTTCAAGATATTATTATTATTATTATTATTATTATTATCATTATTGTTATTTTGAACTCCACCATATATTTCAATAATATTTTCCTTCATTGGCTTTTCAAAAGATCGTGTAGGTTACTACATTGCTCTCATATTTCCAATTTGAGATTTTTTCTTTTAAAAGATCAATGTGGTTTTTATATAGATATGATAATTGAGAAAATAAAAAATAATTTTTTTTTAGATATTTATGAGAAAAATAAAAGAATTATGATAGAAATTAGAGATTTTTGAGTAGTAATATGAGAAGTTAGGTACATTCTGTTTTATTATATAAATATTATAAATTAAATGTAAAGAGTGATTTAAGGTTTTTTGTTTTATATTTTTTTATTAAGTAATTAAGAATTAATTGATGGTATTAATGATAGGTGGGGCCAGAAACGATCTTGGCCACTACTTACGTTTGGCCAGAATCGATCCTGGCCACCACTTATAAAAAAAGCTTGTAATATAATATAGATATTTATATATTACTACGTTTATCCCTTAATTTGTATAAAATCTTTTTTATTTAGATGAAACTATAGAAACTTCTCCTTACATATACTTTTTTACACATTCTTTCTTTCTCTTTTTCTCTATTTATTTTTCTTTGTAACCCTACTATCTCATTCCTTTAAATATCTCTTCTTTAAACCGCCGTCTCTAGTCTATCTTTATTTTTTCATCGCTATAATTCTAACATCTTAATCTCCTACAATATACATTAATATCGATCTATACTGCATACCAATATATATAATTTTTATCTCTTGCAAGTTATGTAATTGATTTTCAAAATAGACCTTGATGTGGTAAGTATCTTAGAATATTAGTAATTCTCCTCATATATGAATTGCTTCTGATATGAAGTTCTAACTTAATAATTTTGATATGTATCACCATATATGTATATATCAAGTTCAGTGATTGACTTTTATGCATTTTGTAACTTAATTATTTTGTAAGTTGTAGAATAAATTTGATCTCGCTTCTAATGTGATACATTTTCTTTAATCCTTTTTATTGGTATAATATCTAGTAATATATGTATGTTTATTTACACAAATGAAGTTCAATGACTTTCTTGTTTACTTGTATAATTGTTGAATATTTTTGGTTCATATGATTCATAAAATAAATTTTTTATTTCATATAAATTTTATATGCATATAAGATTTAATGCTACTCATATATATATATTTAATTTATAAAAAGTAAAGTTATACATTACCCTCATACTACCCCTTTATATGGTATGATTTGACTAGAAATTAATTAATTTGCAATCAAATGATGCCACATAAAGGGGGTGGTATGAGGGTTGCATGTAAGGAGTGATATATAAAATTACTTATTTATAAAAAAAGAAAAATAAATATTGATGCATAATTATTCAATAAAAAATCTATTTAACCAGTTTGATATGGTGTGTAGGTAATTTATTCTATGCCGAAATTATATAGTCTCAAGGAAAAGATCATTGGTCATGCCATTTCAAACAAAAAATGACATTTTATATCGGGTATAACACTTTACTATATGCCATATAATTTTTTTTATATAATTTACCTTCCTATGGTATAGAAAGATGGCATATAAGATATTATCTTCCTATATTCGAACCCATGGTTATGGACACCCATTAGTATGAAACATTTTCACTTTTCTATTTTCTTTCAATAGTTTGACCTATCTAGAAAAATTGCCAGTCTGCGAATGTGGTTTCGATCCTTTTGTGACATCAAATAGCGTCAATAGGTCCGAAAAAGTATGTAAAAAACTAAAATTAGATATTTGTACTATGTCGAAATAAGAAACCATGTCATATATGTTTGGAATAAATACCATTTTGAGAGACAATCCACATACAACCCAAAAAGATAGAATGTGTCGCTCAATATGTGAGTCTAAAACTTTGAAGGGGAAAAGTTGAGAGGCAGGAAAATAAGGACGTTCGGTAATTTTGCATACTAAGTGGTCGGTAAATATAATTTTTTTTATTTTAAATCTACTTTTTTCTGGCGAACGTTGATGGCCGCTATTGGCTATCTCTAGCAACCACTTTCATCGAACCGCAAACCATAGTAATGGACCCCTTAGATTTGAGAAAAAGTATTCCACTTTTTGTTTTTAATTTTTTATCAAAATACCTTGTATTTTACGAAATTTATAGATTATTCACTTGGCTCCTAAATTTATGAATTATAATTTCAAAATATAATATTTTTAAAATTTTTCTATTCAAAATTTGATGATTCAGTACCTGGTATCATGATACATACCTCATATTCTAAATTAACAAAAAAACTATATAATTAATCTTATGATATATGATTTGTTATTATAATGAATATATTTTATTTAAATATCAATTTGATTATCCAATATTAGATGAAAATTTTATCCATTTTCATTATCTAGGGACATAGTGTTATTGTTTCAAAAAAATTGATCCATAATATTGGTGATTTCAAGTTAACTATTTCAGTAATTTTGGTGATTTTGTATAATACAACCATCAGTTAATTTATGTTGTTCGATATATGTTATATATTATAAATATAGCGTTACAATGCAATGAATTAATAATAATATAAGGTATTGGAACAAGGGTCCTGATTTGCACTGCTCTCCAAACAAGGACCCTTGTTCTTTGCGGGAATTTAAGCTTTCACAACTTCTCCCAATTTATATCTAAGTTAATTTCATTATGAGGAGAATGGAATTAACTTAGATGTGAATTGGGAAAAATTGTACAAGCTTAAATGTTCGCAAAGAATAAGATTCATGGTTTAGAGACCAGTACAAGATAAAGATAAAGCAACAAGGAGAAATTTAATTAGAAGGGGTATGGTGGCTAGCTTTCTGTAGTTCGTTAAGTAGTGATCAATAAGATTATTCTCTCGTTGGTTAGCAGTATTTGGGCAATTCTTTGAGAGTCTCATAAAGTACCATTGTTCCATTCATTGAATATAATTCTCCTAAGTAGAGTTTGAGTTTACAATGTTCTTGATGCGAAATAACTACCCAATCATATTTATAGGAACCTTTATCTTCCTAATTCTCTATGGAAGGTCAAGGATGTTAAACTTGTTTCTTGATTAGAGGGATTATTGTGCCCCATCTTGTTACCAATCTTTTGTGTTTCCGGAAAGACCAAACTACACCAATAGTTAATCAGTTAGTAGGTGGGACGTCATTAGTTGTTCCATATGACATCTTTATTAGTTAATGTATCTATGCATGTGTAAACATCTATAAGCAGGTCAAATTAATATATTCATATTAAAACACTTAGTTTTCCAAAATTAAAATTCATTCCATAAAGGTGATCTGTTATATAGGTTTATCCTCTATTTTGTATGGTTTTTATTGATATAAATACTTTTCAAATTCTAGGGTGTAAGAATGTTCATTTTTCCTTCATAATTGTGTGTATGACTGCTCGTAGTTGTTGGGCTTATACCCATAGATCTTTAAAATGACGTATTGATGTATAATTTTAAGCATGTTACATAATTGATGAATGAGAAATTGAAAGTATATTATTTAATGTATGAGTGTGCTCTCTAGTTATGTATGTAAGTATATGATAATGCATAGAAGTTGAAAGATAGGATCATGGTCAATACATAGTTAAAACAGTCAATGTTATGGAGTTGGCCATTTAATTGTGTTCAATATCAAATACTTGCAATTGATAAAGGATTATATAAATATATAGAGTAGAATTATTTTAGAGTAATATATATTATATAATATTTTCATATCTATTTTTTTTTGTTTTTTTAGTAACATAATAATTTTTATGAGATCACCCTTCCGGTATCAGAGATTTTTAGCGTTGTCAAATCTTTGTACAAAAACTTCCTATGCAATATAGTTGTGCATTTATTTTGTGTAAAATGTTTATCTTATATTTGTTTCTTTTTGGCTTGTTGAATGGGAGTATGTAGAATAAAACCTATTTTCATTATAAAATACTAAAACACTACTTAATATTTGATGTTTTGATATCTTATATATAATGACTGAAACTTTGAAACCTGGAACCTATTAGTCTAGGAAGAAATGACCTGAATCAAACAAATTTAAGTCGGACCATTTTGCAAAGGTAACAGATTTGAACTGCTACAGCTGATTGATGCTCCAATTTGCAAGATCTGTGAAACATAACAACTTCCATTCTGTGTAATTTGATTTGCTCTTGAATCAGAATTGTTGACTGTTGAATGTTTGACTGTAATTATCCCTAGACAATTTCGACTAATCCTCAATAGGGTTACTCAAGGAATCACCTTTTGCAAGGTTATATTAATCATTTGTTCAGGTTACTCGAAGGCCAATTTAGCATGAATAGAATTCACACCCTTAACATGAATTTTGTTAGTTTGGTAGTTGAAGTTCTTTTAGTTGCCAAGTAGTTAGATTTAAGCTCAATATGTCAGAAATTCAAAAAAATTGCATTGGACATAGACTGTAAAATGTGATTTTTGTGTTTATAATGTCCTAATGTGATTTGGGTTATGTTGTAAAATGTGATCTTTTGTGATATTTTTAACTTGTTTACGATTTCTTAAATTTATTTCTTTTGCTGATACCTCGTGGTGAAAAATGTACTTTACGATTATTCTGGGACCTTAATGTAAACTGGTTATTTTTTTTTGTAAATCTATCATGCCCTAAACTTGTTTAGAACTTGCAATGTAAATTGGATTATGCTGCAAATTGTAATCTTGTTAGCTTGCGTCGAAATTGTGGGGTGATTTGCATTTTTTGTATAATTTCAGGGACTACTATCTGAAAATGCACGGAAGAAGGCATTGTAATTCGGTGAATGGTTACAAGTCTAATACGATGAGGGGAGCTGGTGAGGGTTCATCCAGAGGTCGTGGTGCTGGTGGATATGGCCATGGTGGTGCTTAGAGATGGCAGTTTCAGCCTCCACAGCCTAGTAAAAGCGATATTTTCATGGAAGCTGGTAAACTCGCGGCAGAGTATTTAGTCTGTAAGGGGATCTTACCACCTAATGCACTTTCTAGTAAGTGGCAAAGTGATAATATTAAGAATCAAGGAGAAGATTTTCGATCGGGAAATGTTAGTCCAGATATTGTTCCGGGTTGGAGGAAAAGATCTGGTTCGTTCAAGAATCATAGGTCGGATTTTAACCGAGATTTCGATTGAAGTAGATCATGGTCAGGGAGGACTTCCAAGAATACATGGCCCACTATTGAGGCTGTTGCGGAACCCGCCAAGGATTCTCTCGAGCCTGGGAGATTAGGGATGATATTAATCATCATGTTGTTAAGGAAGACATAGCCATAGATGGTTTAATCCTACTATGTGATGTTATAGAAGATGAGATCAGGGATGAAAAGCGAGCACTTGAAGTTGATCAAAGCTTCGCCGGAGCTAAGAAACCTAGAGCCACGTGGTAGCCGCCTGAGCCTTTCAGTTTTATCGAAAACACTAGAAAAACCACCCATGGCCGAGGAAAAGTTGTTTTCGAGTTTGGATCTCAACAAGAATTATGAAGTGAAACCGAGTACAATGCGGATAAACAAAACAGACAAATATGGTAAACATATTGAGGATGACGCTGTACCAGAACAGAAGGTGTTTAACGGCTTGGAGAAAAGGCAAGTATTTCTGGTTTTATTTATTTTTGAAGTAATTGCAATATGGGTTCCTATATTTGCCAAAGAATGTATTATTTTCTGGCTAATGGAATACATGCTATAATTCTTAACCACGCAGGAACAAGATTGAGTTTTCTGCTCCGCATAACTTTCGTTATAATCCAGACAACAATCGAGTGATTTCACATGTTCAAGAGGGCTATGCAAATAATATAATGGAGTTACGTGGAAAGGATGCACCAAACATTTTTTCAGCACCTTCGGAGATAAATACTCTTGATGCTAATTTGAGCCTTCATGATGGAAAGAAAAGTATTAATATATGCATGATTAACTATTTTTATCATATCATACTAATAAATGATTATGAATTCGAGCCTTCCATAAAATGCTTTTATTTCTATTGAAATTGAGTTTTATGGGTTTGCATTCATTCTCAACTATATTTTTACTAACGTACGTGTTTTTTCTTTTTAATTTTTATACAGACTTCATATTGGGTTTATTTATGATCTAGAATTGTTATTTAGAAATGCTTTTAAGTCTTTAGATTTTAGTCTTAAACCGTGTAAATGCTTAGGAGCCTTTTTTTGTGCACGAATGTAGTAATTCTCTTGCTGGATTGTTCACATAAAATAACGTTTTTATATCTTTACTTATGGGATTCTTTTTTCCCATTATCGTTCTTTTCTTGTTCAGTCAGGCTTTTCAAGTAGATCATATTAAGAATATTATCAAAATTCAAGTTTAAATTTACAACTCAATTTTAAACACATAAAATAACATTTTCAATTCCAAAGAGAAAACTAGTGGTAAAGAGTTTGTTTATGTCACACAACATAATATAAACATTCTTGAGTATTGAATGAAGTAATGTATGAATAAAAATGTATAGTTCCACTCGGATGTATAATTACACTCTAAGCACTACGCCGCGTCAGGCGTCTAGCGACTACATGAGTAGTCGCTAATGATAAGAAAAGTAGTCGCGAGAAATCGATTCAATGATCTAACGACTACAAGTAGTTGTTAAAAATTAGTCGCGAGAAACTAGTCGTTAGAAGGTAACCCTTACGACTACACGCGAAGAATTATTCGTTAGAGACCGTGGTATTACTAACGACTACTTTGTAAACGATAGATAGCGCTTATTGTAGCGACTACTTAGTAGTCGTTATTATTGTACTTATCAACGACTACATTGTAGTCGAGAAAAGAAAGATTTATTAACGACTACTATGTAGTCGTTATTATCGTAATATATAGCGACTACTTAATGTAGTCAATAACGACTACTTGTAGTCGCTATTAATAATATTTGTTTATAAAAATATAAAAATACAATTTTCGAATTATTTTTAATTACTGTATTGTAATTAAAATAATTCGAAAATCATATTTTTTTATTTTTTTAAAAATACAATGAATAAATAAAAATACAATTAATAATTCAAAATAATTAATTAAAAAATATAATTAAACAAACTCCAACCATATTCAAAGTCAAACCAAAACAAATAAAAATAAATTAAAAGTCTTAATACAAAACCAAACCAAATAAAAATAAATTAAAAGTCTTAATAGATAATAAGATAAACACCAAAAGTCACGACTAGAATCCGAGCCGGGTATAAACATCTTCATCATTCCCGGGCTCGTCATCATCTTCACCATCATCATTAATATTATCATCATCATCTTCTTCATCTTCATCACCGCTAGGAGGAGTGGGGCCCGCATTCATAGACTGGAGGGAGGTCTCGTCTTTCTCTGCCCTCAACTGGTTAATATACGCGATGGCATCACTCACTACAGCCATCGAATAAACTGGAGGCTCAGTGCTAGTAGAGCCTTCAGGGCGGGGGAACGGAGGAAGACCGCTAGATACTCGGAGCTCGTTAATCGCCGCCATCATCTCCTCGTGCTGCTCGTTTTGGGCTGGAGTAGTCTTAGCCTTCTTCTTCGATTTTCTCGGACGGCCAATGCCCAGTATAAAGCTCCTCTTCGGTGACCCGATCGCCTTCGCGGTGCTCCTCACGTAATCGTATTGCTCCTTTTGATTTAAGGCTTGACCATCGGTTGACTCAGATTGACTCTGAGTCACCTTTTCCTTCATCGCGTCCTTGAGCAATTTCTGTTACATAATAAACAAAAAAAATTAATTAAATTTCAATTAAATGGAAAAAATAATTAATAAATGACTTTTAAAAAGAAACTTACATCGGCTTTTTCGTAGCCCTCCGACCTCCACTGTTTCGTCTTCTTACTTTTACCCACCACCTCGTAAAAACCACCCATATGCGGAATTGAAATGTCTTGTTGGGTAGCCTCATCCCTGATCACCAGATTCCCTCCCGGGATTAATTCTTCACCCTGTTTCATAAAAATAAAAAATATTCAAAACAAATAATAACTTAATAATTAAAATTTTTACTTAAATAAAAAACCACCTCGTATAGCATATCCCGAGTTCGGGAATACCTCCTCGACCCCGCTCCACTCTTGTTTTTTTGTTTTTCTCGATTCTTTTTATTTTCTTCTGCTTGATGCTGAAAAAATTTAAAATTCAATTATTAATACAAACTATTATAATTTAAAATATATACTAACATTAAAAAAAATTAAAATTCCACCTTCGCTTTTCTCGAGCCCCAATACTCACAACACTTAGCCCACACCTCATCCGATACCAATGCGGCTTCAAACCCTTTCTCCAATAATGCTTCTTCACGTAATGTTTGTAATCCTTAAATCTCATCCTCACCGTATCGTCCAAGTTTCCGTAAATCGAATTCCAGTCTTTCCTCTTTCTCCAACTCTGTATGTCAAAATAAATCTAAAAAAAATATATTTTTTAAATCTAAATTAAAATAAAAAATTAATTTTTAAAATATTAAAAATTTAATTTGTACCGATAATCTCTTAATCACGGCGTTTTTGTCCGCGTCCGATACTTTATCCCAAGCCGGGTGATAGGGCGGAATCCTCTCTCGAACTGTAATCGGCTTGCGCAACGTGGTGCCCGTACTTGCCTGATGGACTCCACGTTTCGTCCAGTATTCAGAAATCTACTGGCAAAGGCCACCCTACAGCTTTTAGTGCCCTCATCGCAGTTTTGAGGGCAGCGCTACCCCTTTTTTTCCGTCTAGGGGGATCTGTTTTAACATTGAATTAATTAGTGTTGACTTTATTTTTTAAGTAATTATTGATTTGAATTTGTTTATTTACCGGGCTGGTTTGCACAGTCGGCTAGATTTCTGTTTGGATTCTGATTTGGTTCTCTACCCCCATCGTCCCCTCCGTGCTGTCTAGTCATCACATCGGCCATCTAGCATTTTGTAGGGAAATTAAAATATAGAATAAAAAATAAAATAAAAAATACTAAATTATTACATCACCAAAAATAAAAACATGAAAATAAAATAAAATAAATTATTACAATCATAAATTAAATAAATCAAATAAATTAAAAAAGTTAAATAAATCATCGTGAATCTTTAACATCCAATATATAGCACACGTACACTCTGTATTATACATAAATAATTATATTAGTCATATAATAAAATAATTTATAATTTTTTTTAATATTTAAAAATCTATTATTATATAGTAAAATAAATATATGTTTCTTAAATTGCATAAAAGTCCCTATATATTTTTTAAAATTGCATAAAAATCCCTCTATTTTTTTTAAAAATTGCATGAAAGGACTTATATTTTATTTTTCTTAAATTGCATAAAAGTCCCTATATTTTTTTAAAATTGCATAAAGGTCTCTATTTATTTTTATAAAATTTTATGAAAGTCCCTATATTATTTTTTAACTTGCATGAATGTCCCTATTTATTTTTATAAAATTTCATGAAAGTCCATATATTATTTTTTAAATTGCATAAAGGTCCCTAAGTATTTTTTAATACAATTTTACCAAAAATCATAACAAAAATCAAAAAATTACCAATAAACCATCCAAATTAATTTTCCAAAAAAAACCACGAATTACATGTTTAAGGTAACAAAAACTAAACCCTAATAACACTACTTAAATTCGGAATTAAGAATCAAGCACCAAAAAATGGAAAAAAAATTAATTAGATTTCACAAATTAATTTTTTCATCAATTTGGCATCAATTTTTGGTTTAAAATAATTCATACAACACTCTAATACAACCCTAAGATTCTCGGAATTAAAAAAAACATGTAATCATCAATGGAAAAAAAATTAAAAGACAAAAATTGGTTGGAATACTTACCTTATAGGATGAAATTGCAGCTGATTTGGTGTTGAATCCATGCCATATTGATTCGGATTGAAACACAAACAAAAAAAAATTGATTAGAAATATAAAAATGGAGGAAAAAAGCTCAATAAAAGATAAAAAAATGGAATGGAATGAGATTTGGTGTTGGATTTGTTTACCTTTGTTGAAGATTTGATGCTAGAATCGCCCCTTGGAGTGGCTGAAAGAAGAGCTCTCGTTTTTTAGAATTTTTGTTTAAGGAATGAGAGTGAAGAATGAGCTCTCGGTGTAGATATAGGGCTTTTTTTCTAGCGACTACTTCGCGTAGTCGCTAGAGACAAGAAAGTAGTCGCCAGATAGGCGATTACTTACACGTGTCTGTATTTTGACCACGTCAACTAGTCTTTAGCGACTACAATGTAGTCGCTAGACCTTAGACTAAAACGCGTGTCCTTTCGTGGGCGGGAAAATGGACCGCCATGGAGTAAAGGGAAATTAACTCGACGTTTACCGACTACAATGTAGTCGCTAGTTGTTAAGTGTCATTAGCGACTAGTTCATGAATATGAACTAGTCGCTAGAGCTAATAAGTAGTCGCTAGAATTTTTTTTATTAATTTAAAAAATAAACTTAAATCCATTTGCAATAATCCAAAATTTCAATTCACTTCCAAATAATCATTTAAATTAAATTCAATTCCAAACTCCAATAAATTATATTTAGCTTCAGGCTTTCAATCGTTTGGGGTATCTAGTCAGCATTTATAGTCAAACTTGGGTCAAATCAAACATTTGGAGTATTCAGTTAACGTTTGGGGTCAAAGTTGAGTGTTTGGGTTATCTAGTCAACTATTTGGGTCAAAGTTGAGTGTTTGGGTTATATAGTTAACTATTTGGGTCAAAGTTGAGTGTTCGGGTTATCTAGTCAACGTTTGGGGTCAAAGTTGAGTGTTCGGGTTATCTAGTCAACGTTTGGGGTCAAAGTTGAGTGTTTGGGTTATCTAGTCAACTATTTGGGTCAAAGTTGAGTGTTTGGGTTATCTAGTCAACGTTTGGGGTCAAAGTTGAGTGTTTGGGTTATCTAGTCAACTATTTGGGTCAAAGTTGAGTGTTTGGGTTATCTAGTCAACTATTTGGGTCAAAGTTGAGTGTTTGGGTTATCTAGTCAACTATTTGGGTCAAAGTTGAGTGTTTGGGTTATCTAGTCAACGTTTGGGGTCAAAGTTGAGTGTTTGGGTTATCTAGACAACTATATAAAAAGTATAAAAATACAAATTCAACTCAAATATAAAAAGTTTAAGCCAATAAAATGTTTTAATACAAATAAACCCAAAAAAAAAATCTCCTAATCAGTATCATATCCACTAACAACTATAGGTTCATCATCGCTATCAACCTCAATAGGTTCTTCCTCATCACCGTATTCATCCAAGGTGTCATCATCAATTTCCTCGTTTTCATCAACAAATGTATCAAAAGCCAATTCAACAAAAAAATAAGCAGGGTCAATCTCGATCTCCTCGGTGGATGCCAAGTTCACCGGATTGGAAATCGTCTCGGTGTTCACTAAAGGGATAGTGACACTCGAGTCTCCAGTAGGCATTGATTCTGCACCCCATAACTCGGGACTCCATCCATGTCTATTGTTGAGTTCCCATACTACTTTCCATCCTTTTTGTGATTTCCTTGGGTTAATCTCATCGATGTAAAATACTTTTTTTGCTTGAGTAGCTAAGATATACGGCTCTGTTTCCCAAAAAAAATTAGACGTGTTAATAAGAGTTACCCCATTCTCTTCCCTTGGTTTACTCGTGTTATACCAATTACACTCGAACAACACAACAGAACAGTCATCGTCAAATGTGACCTCTATAACCTTGACTAATTCACCGTAATAAGGTTTTCCATCGTAGATGATGGATACTCTGTAATCTTGTGTCACCCTTGTTTCACCCTTTTCACGAGTGACCCATTTAAAACCATTCACAACACATGAATTGTACTCATAAACTGCACCATGAGACTTACTAGCCAATGAAATCATCTCACTTGTAGCGAATGCATCACCTTCTTTTTCCATTTCATAAACCTACAAGCATAAACAATTATAACAATGTTGTCTAAAATGGAATATTAATTTTGTATTTAATGGATCTATACCTTATGCAGAAACCAGTCTCGAAAATTTTGCCGGTGTTTCCTATCTTTATCGGCTACAGTGTTCTCTGCACATTTGACGATCAAACTGAATACATTTTTCATAATGATTAAACATTTAATAAATAAATTTAAAACTTACGTCATCAAATGTTGGATTTCATCGCAATTAAGTAGGATATACCAGTCGATTTGCTCCTTCTCGTTGTATTGCAAATTACCATACTCTTTTTTACCTATAGGAATACATTGGCTCTTAAATACGGACAAATCGTTAGGTTGAGCTTCGATCTCGGTATATCTACCCGGATCATTAAACTTTGTTTTTTCTTCTTTAAGGTAATGTGATATGAATGTCAAAGTCTCCTCTACAACGTATCCCTCGGCGATTGAACCCTCCGGCCTAGCCGGGTTTCGTATGTACTCCTTTAATTTCTTCAGATACCGCTCAAATGGGTACATCTAACGCATCTGAACCGGTCCCCCTAACAAAGCTTCGTCGTATAAATGTATGACCAGGTGGATCATTATATCGAAAAACGCAGGAGGTAAAATCATCTCCAATCTACACATAACTTCAACCACTTTCACCTTCCCCTTTTCTAACTCTTTCCTACTCATATTTTTACTACACACAACTCTAAACACGTTGGCTAGCCCGATAATCGCGTCACTAATCGCTTTGTCTTCGAAAAGCCCTGGTATACTAGCCACAAATAGGTACTGCATCATCACGAGACAGTCGTGAGATTTCATTCCTATAATCTTGCCCAAGTCACTTTGAACGTTATTTCTCATACTCGATGCGAATCCATCGGGAAACTTCAGTGCCTTCAGCCAGTCAAGAAATAATTTCCGTTTTTCCGTGGATAACGTATAACTAGCTCGAGGCATTACTTTTTTACCATTTCTCTCTGTCAACCACAAATCTGGCCTGATGTTCAATTCCTCAACATCAATTCTCGCTTTCACGTTGTCTTTGTTAAGTTTCCCATCAAGACCTATAACTGTGCCGAGAAGATTTGTAGAGTTACATCCTGAGTTTGCTAGTGAACCTCAGAATGTATATTTGGGCATGGGTATTGATGATTTTGTCCGTTTTATATGTAGAACAACTCATATAGCATGTGGTCAGTTATATAGACCGTCTATAACTTGCCATTGTGGGTATCAATGAAGGAAACCACATTTCAGCTTTGTTTGGTGATTATGGGTCCGCGTTCACCCATAAAGGACATGGATGTTTATCTCCGCCCTGTCATAGATGAGTTGGACATGTTGTGGGAAACAGAGATCCTTCTGTATGATGTTCATATGAAGTAAGAGTTTACAATAAAGGTTTGTTTGTTGTCCACGACTAATAATTACTCCACTAGGTCATACACATCAGGTTGGAAGGGTCAAGATTACTTAGCATGTCCAGAATGCATGGATTCTACTCCGTCATTGAAGGCGAAAAACAGTGTAGTGTATTTTAATTGTAGACAGTGGTTATCTACGAGACATTGGTTTAGAAAAGACAAAAATTCATATATGAGTACAGAGCTGAGGACCCCCGGGAGGAAACATAGTCCGGATGATATTCAGACACTGTTAGATGGGTTGGCCATTGTGTTTACTGGTAAACATAAGGATTTTGGGGGCAAGAAGACAAATAAAACTTGTCCTCGTGAGTTCAACTAGAAGAACAAGAGTATTTTTATTGGTTACCATATTGGTCGGAATAATTTGTAAAACATAAAATTCATGTTATTTATTGCGAGAATAATGTGTTCGATAGTTTGCTCAGTACATTTGTAGGACATGATGAGAAACCAAACAAAGATAACGTGAAAGCGAGATTGGATCTTAAAGATATGAGCATCAGGAAAGAATTATGGTTGATAACAAGAGGAGGTGAATTGATACTCAAGCGAGGTAAGTATTCGTTGTCTACGGATAAGGTGAAAGTATTTATTTACTGGTTGAAGGCACAAAAAGTTCCCGATGGTTTCGTGTCTTGTTTGAGGAATAATGTACAAAGTGATGCGGCATTCAGAAAAGATTATTGGAATGAAATCACATGACTGTCACGTAATGATGCAGTATCTTTTTGTGGCTAGTATCCCCGAGCTTATAGATGATAAATCGATTAGCGATGTGATAATTGGGTTAGCTAACGTGTTTGGAGTCATTTGTAACAAGAGTCTTCTTAGGAAAGAGTTGGAATCTGGTAAGGCGGGAGTGGTTGAAGTGATGTGCAAACTAGAAATGATTTGACCTCCTGCTTTTTTTATATAATGATTCACTTGGTGATACACTTATACGATGAAGCATTATTAGGGGGCCTAGTACAAATTTGGTGGATGTAACCATTTGAAAGGTATTTGAAAAAGTTAAAATAGTATATTCGAAACCCGGCTAGGCCAAGGGTTTCAATCGCTGAGTGTTATGTGGTGGAAGAGACGTTGACATATATATCACGGTATCTTCAAGAAGAAAAAACGAAGTTCAATGATCCCTGTAGATACAATGAGCCACTGCCTAAACCGAACGAGTTATACGTTTTTAAGAGTCACTGTACTCTAGTTGGTAAGAAAGAGTTTGGTCATTTACCGTATAGAGAGAAGGAGCAAATCAAGTGGTATATTTTGCATAATTGCGACGAGATCGAGCCATACATGACGTAAGTAACACTAATCTATTTTTATTAATTTATTTGTACATTAATTTTAATTCTTTTCTTAAAATTTAGTCAACACAAATCCAGACTATCGGGCACGGCTAATGCTATAGAGAAGATGCACCGACAAAGGTTTAAGGGGTGGTTTTGGGAAAATATACATTTTTTAATAATACACTATTTTTTTCAAAAGTATAATTTTTTTTATAGATTCATGCAATGCACGAGGCCGGTGATGCACTAGCTACCCCTGAGATGATGTCTTTGCCAATCATGTCTCATGGTACAGTTCATAGATACGAATCATGTATTATGAATCATGTCAAATAGATTACTAGAGAAAAAGGAGAAAAAAGAGTGACTCAGGATTACAGAGTATTTTCCATGTATAATGGGACACCTTTTTACGGTGAATTAGTGAAGATCTTAGAGGTTACATTCAATGGTGGTTGTGAGGTTGTGTTATTCGATTGTAGGTGGTATAAAACGAGAAACATGAGGAAAGAACATACGGTAACCTTCATCAAGACATCTTTTTTTTCTGGGGGGATGAACCATACATTTTAGCAACCCAAGCCAAAAAAAGGGTTTACATTGACGAGATTACTACAAAGAAAACAATGAAATGATGGAAAGCCGTTTGGGAAATCAAGATTGTCATAGATGGAGTCCCGAGTTATGGGGTGCGGAGTCACTATCTACTGACAACGAGCGCATCACGATTCCTTCGGTGAACACAAAGACGGATTACTCGCAATTGAACTTGGAAACTACTGAGGAGATCGAGTTCGACCCATCTTATTTGCTGATTGATATAGTTATTGATGAAGACGAGGATATTTCTTTATGACACATGAGACGAGCATGGAGATGAGGAACCTATTGACGTTTATAGTGATGATGAACTTATAGACAGTAGCGGATATGAAACTAATCAGTGAAATATTTTATTGGGTTATGTTTTCAAAAATATTCGACTTTGTTTTCTTCGAGTTTTTAGATTATCGAAATATTTTGATGAAATTTATTTTGATGTTATAATGTATTTTTTATAATGTTAAGAAACAAATTATAAGTGAAAAAAACTGGTCAAGTGTAAGTTTAATGTTAAAAAACAAATTAGCGATAAAATAATTAAAGGAACGCATCGCTAAGACGAAGAACTTTGTCGCGAATATTAAGAGTCATTTGCGACGAGTTTCAAGATAAGACCTCATAGCTAGTATTAATTACTTACTAGGGACAACCATTTTCATCGCTAATAACCCCCAAATATTTTTATTGGTCAATTTGGGCGGTCAGTTTTGCCGCCCAAAGAAACTAGCGACGAAAATAAACAAAAGCGACAAGATGTGTCATCGATAAACGAGGAAATGCAACAGTCGTGCGTACGATACGTACACGTGCCACTATTTTGCGACTAAATTTTAATACTTAGTGACAACTTTTTTCATCGCTAACTAGAAAATATCTATAAAACCCTAAACCAAAGCTCATTTCTTCACATTAAACCCAACAAAAGATTCCAAATCGAGAGCTCTTCAAGATTCTCCCATTTCAGAGCATAATCCATGTCAATTAAAGTCAATAACACCTTAAAGGTAATGATTTCTCTTCCATTTACACTTTTTAATTCCTTTTTTGCTTTTATTCTATTTTTTAACAATATTTTTTTATTGTTGTTTTTGAATTCGATTGCGTGGCATGGCTTCATCAGCATTACCATCACACTTTTCACGTAAAAGGTACCAAGTTCGAGCTACTTTTACTCTTTTTTTATTTTATTTATTTTTTGATTGCAAAATTTGTTTATTAAATTTAAAGTTTGATTAATTCTGAGTTATGTTTAGGTTATATTAGGTGGTTTAACACTTTTATTGGGTTTATACATACATGTATGTGTGATTTGTGATTATTAATTGCTAAAAAAATAAGTTTTTTCTAAAAATTATGGTTTTTTTGGAATTTCATTTACTATGATTAGTGTTTCTTAGTTGTTTATATTATTAGAGATCAAATTAGTTGTTTATATGTGTGATTATGTGGTTTTTTTGGAATTTTAAGAACTTTTTTTTAGATTTATAGTGTTTTTGGATTTTTTTTAGTGTTTTTGGTAATTTGTTAATTTAATTTAAAATGTAAGGACCTTAGTGCAAATAATTATACGTTTTTTAGACCTAAAAAGATTTTTAGAAAAAAAAAATCAATAATAAAGCTTAAAATATTTTTTAGGTAAAGGATAGAATTGCATAATTGAATATGGGAGTATTCAAGATATAATAATTCATATGTTTCATATTCAAGATATATAATTTAGTATACTTACTATAAGCATGCATGTTGGTCCTTTGACACGCGTCTTCCTTCCTTTACTGATAGATGTCACTACTTTATTACACATGCTTGGTGCCCAATCATATGTGTTAAGCTGGTGTAGTTCTTTTGAAACATAAATTAGCTGCCACTCTACGCTAGATGCACTATACGGGTAGAAATTTGTTGCAAATTTGAAAATGCATTTGAGGTTTGCAAAGTCTATCAAAACATCATATGTTGCTTATTCTTCGAATAAATCCTCGATGTGTCTCTTCAATTCATATTTTTCAAGCATATATGTATCGTTAACAACAAGGAACTATTAATGGAACCACATAGAATGTACAAACATCTTCCCCACTCCTACAAGGAACTGGTATGTCTCAACCCTGAACTCTAAGTATTAATCTTACGTCTTCCTTACTTAGTGAATTTGATTATGGTGCCACTAAGAGTCCATTTTTCCTTTGGAAATAACATGATATCATGTATGTAGTTGCCACATTGTCTTTCTTGATCTGTTTTAGCTTGTCATTCTTTTGATATAACGCCTTTATAAGATTTTAAAAGGGTATCCGTCGACATGCATGTATATGTTCTCTTTGGATATTAGTTTTTTTTAGAATTTGGTATAGTTCGTCTTATGATGAACGTAACTCTAGAGCCATTTCTGCAAAAAAAGAAAAAAAAATAGATGGGATTGATCCCATAACATAATTATTTAGATAATTAAGCAACTAATACTAATAAACTTACAACTTTTCAATCCTATCAATCAACTATAGCTTAAAGGGATAAATAATATCAATATACACAACAAACTCTAAAATTGAACAAAATTAGATGGGAGTGATCTCATCTGTTCATAGCTTAATTATTTAGAGAGTTAAGCAACTACAAATAAGAAAGTTTACAACTCTTCAATCCTATCAATCGACTATAGTTTCATGGGAATTATCCCATCAGTCAATAAATAGTAACCCTAAAATTGAGGAACATAACCAAAAAACCAAAAATCGCGTAGTATGAGTATCATTTTCACAATGAAACAGATTAACCTAAGCTATATTGACATTTTGTTGTGAAATAAATGAAAGAAAATAAAAAAATGAAGCGTTTTACATTTAAATCTAACAAAAATATACCACAACTACTACAAATAATCTAGACTGCTATAAATCTTCACTCACCGCACTTTGTGATCTCACCTCGCAACAACTCCTATTTTTTTCATTTTTGTGTGTTTTGTGTTTCATAGAGAGGGGGGGAGGTGCGATGTGTGTGTAATTCTTTTTTAAACATATGTGAAATGGGAACGATACTTAAGGTGTTTTGGTTTTCTTTTTTTTGTCACGACCACATTATTGTAAAAAGGAAGGTAGTTAAGTAATTTATGTTATCTCTTATAGAATATGATGTGTTCGGTCAACTATATTATTATATTGAGTTTTTGGGAATTAGCCCTTATTTTAATGGTGATTTGGTATTGAAAAGATAGCCATGTAATTTTAGCTTTAGTTTAGAATGTGTAAATATTTGTTTATAAGGTTCGATTGTAATATTTTCTTAGTTCAATGTAATTCACATTTTATTAAGTATAATCATACTAATTTTCCGTTACAAGTTTTTTACAATTAGATTGTTACACATTTATTATTGGATTAATAATAGAGTGAAAATAATAAGTATGAAACTTATTTATATATTTACGAGAAGGGAGGTAAATGTACCAAGTTATTCACAAACTAATTTTCTACATTTTCTTTTACTTATCAAATTTATAACCTTCATATATTGCTTATAAGAGGTATATAGCTTTTAAACTAAACAAATGTATTTGAATTATATCTTGTTTAATTTAACCAGATCATCTTTCTTACCCATGGATATTATCTACTAGATAAACTTTGATTATTTCTTGTTTGATTATATCTTGTTTATCTTGCTATATTATAAATTTTCAGAATATATTTTAACATACTGTTTTTCTGAGTCGAGTTCTAATACCCTATTCATCTCCCTTTGCTGGTTATGATTTTTGGATTCGCACTTTTATATTATTTGTTCGCGAACCTATGAGGATTACCTAATTTTCATCGCTAACTAGAGATTAATTATTAGCGTATCAAACTTTGAAAAAATGTTATGTGAAAGACACCGCCCAATTGCTTTATCAAGTTACACGTTAATGGTTGACAACTTCTCACACGTGTATCACTTTTAATAGAATTATCTGAATATTTATAGTCCCGAAAATCAATACTAATCACTTTATTTACTAAGAATATAACACCTTCTAAACATAAAATTCTGAAGAAAAAAACTTTAAATCTAAGCTAATTAATGGAAGTTATTAACGGCGATAGGTGACAAAGTGGTGGAGATACGTCGCTGGATTAGCTATGGAGAGAGAAGAAGAATTAATGAATATTAATCTTTTACCTTAAACCCTAGAGAAAGAAAGAAGGAATAAAAAGGAACCATTTTTGTGTGGCCTAAAATGGGTCAGGTATGTTGTATATGTCAAGAAGAAGTGGGGTGAGGGGTGTTGATTTAAAATCTAGGGAGGGTGTCAGTTTTGTAATATTTTTAAACTCAAGGGATTTAATATTTTTTATTTCTCACGAATAGGGTTTTATTAAAATAGCCTACGATGTCCTTCATTTAAATGTCCACATGGAATTTAACACTTGAATTGGATGGAGGTAAAGACACTTTACGAAATATTGGAGACATCAATACATGTTTTGATATTACGGGTACTCAAAAATCCCATTAGTGATTCTATGAATACAACATGAAGAATTATTTCTCAAAATACTAGACAAAAGGCAAATATTCTCAATGGTGTCCTAGCTAAGCATTGCTTTTGTTACCGCAATCCCCCAATTATCAAATCTACTTAATTTTATTTAGCCCAACAACTGAGCACGTAATATGGCGTCATTCACAAATATGCTAAAATTATCCACAAAGGAGGACTTAGGGGAGTATCTAGAAATACCAAGTATGGGTGATATATCCATACTGAGTAGGTTGGTATTGCTATTAGATTTTATGCACAAACCTTTCAGAATAAGGATACATAAGACTTGTTATGGGAATTGGGGTGGAAAATTTACTCGGTGACCCATATAATATTTTTTTACCAAATACTGTTTTTCAACATAATTAGGTTAGATCTTCTTCTTGCGTCAATATCCAATATCATGGTAGTCTAGAATTATTATCGAGTAATCTCATAGTTGTTCAGACTCGAACCCACCTATATCTCTTTATGTTTTGTAATATATAGAAAAAATGAATTTTGTTGACAGGAATCGAACCCAGGTTCAAACAAAAGAAACCCGTGTCTTAAGACACTAAAGCAAAAATGAATTCCGTTGACAGGAATCGAACCTAGGTTCAAAAAAAATTAATAAGTGGGGCCAGAATCAATCTTGGTCACTACTTATGTTTAGCCAGATTAAATCATGACCACCACTTATATTTAGCCAGATTTAATCCTAACCACCACTTATGTGGGTAAATCTGAACCGTAGAAAAAACTCTAAAATATAATATAAATATATATTACTACGTTTATCCCTTAATTTGTATAAATTTTTTTTTCTTTTGATGAAACTATAGAAACTTCTCCTTACATATACTTTTTTACACATTCTTTCTTTCTCTTTTTCTCTCTTTATTTTCCTTTGTAACCCTACTCTCTCATTCCTTTAAATATCTCTTCTTTAAACCGCCGTCTCTAGTCTATCTTTATTTTTTCATCGCTATAATTCTAACATCTAAATCTCCTACAATATACAGTAGTATCGATCTATACTGCGTACCAATAAATATAATTTTTTCTCTTGCAAGTTATGTAATTGATTTTCAAAATAGATCTTGATGTGGTAAGTATCTTAGAATATTAGTATTTCTCCTCATATATGAATTGCTTCTGATATGAAGTTCTAACTGAATAATTTCGATATGTTTCACCATTTTGTAACTTTATTATTTTGTAAGTTGTAGAGTAAATTTGATCTCTCTTCTAATGTGATACATTTTCTTTTTAATCATTTTTATTGGTATAATATCTAGTAATATATGTATGTTTGTGTACACAACTGAAGTTGAATGACTTTCTTGTTTACTTTTATAATTGTTGAATATTTTTGGTTCATATGATTCATAAAATAAATTTTTAATTTCATATTAATTTTATATGCATATAAGATTCAATGTTGCTCATATACATATATTTAATTTATAAAAAGTAAAGTTATACATTACCCTCATACTACCCCTTTATATGGTATGATTTGACTAGAAATTAATTAATTTGCAATCAAATGACGCCACATAAAGAGGGTGGTATGAGGGTTGCATGTAAGGAGTGATATATAAAATTACTTATTTATAAAAAAAGAAAAATAAATATTGATGCATAATTAGTCAACAAAAAATATATTTAACCAGTTTGATATGGTGTGTAGGTAATTTATTCTATAATGAAATTATATAGTCTCAAGGAAGAGATCATTGGTCATGCCATTTCAAACAAAAAATGACATTTTATATCAGGTATAACACTTTACTATATGCCATAATATAATTTTTTTTATATAATTTACCTTCCTATGGTATAGAAAGATGGCATATAAGATACAACCTTCATATATTCGAACCCATGGTTATGGACCCGGAACCATTAGTATGAAACATTTTCACTTTTCTATTTGCTTTCAATAGTTTGACCTATTTAGAAAAATTGCCAGTCTACGAATGTGGTTTCGATCCTTTTGTGACATCAAATAGCGTCAATAGGTCCGAAAAAGTATCTAAAGAAATAAAATTTAGATATTTATACCATGTCGAAGTAACAAACCATGTCATATATGTATGTAATAAATATCATTTTGAGAGACAATCCACATGCAACCCAAAAAGATAGAAAGTGTCGCTCAATATGTGAGTCTAAAACTTTGAAGGGGAAAAGTTGTGAGGCAGGAAAATAAGGACGTTCAGTAATTTTGCATACGAAGTGGTCGGTAAATATAATTTTTTATTTTAAATCTATTTTTTTCTGGCGAACGTTGATGGTCGCTAAAACCGCAAACCATAGCAATGGACCCCTTAGTTTTGAGAAAAAGTATTCCACTTTTTTCTAAATTTTTATCAAAATACCTTATATTTTACGAAATTTATAGATTATTCACTTGCTCCTAAACTTATGAATTATAATTCCAAAATATAATATTTTTAAAATTCTTCTATTCAAAATTTGATGATTCAGTACCTGGTATCATGATACATACCTCATATTCTAAATTAACAAAAAAAAAAACTATATAATTAATCTTATGATATATGATTTGTTATTATAATGAATAGATTGATTTAAATATCAATTTGATTATCCAATATTAGATGAAATTTTTTTTCCATTTGTATTATCTAGGGACATAGTGTTATTGTTTCAAAAAAATTGATCCCATATAATATTGGTGATTTCAAGTTAACTATTTCTGTAATTTTGGTGATTTTGCATAAAACAACCATCCGTTAATTTTTGTTGTTCGATATATGTTATTTATTATAAATATAGCGTTACAATGCAATGAATTAATAATAATATAAGGTATTGGAACAAGGGTCGTGATTTGCACCGCTCTCCAAACCAGGACCCTTGTTCTTTGCGGGCATTTAAGTTTTCACAACTTCTCCCAATTTACATCGAACTTAATTTCATTATGAGGAGATAGGAATTAACTTATATGTGAATTGGAAGAAATTGTGGAAGCTTAAATGTTCGCAAAGATAAGAGTCATGGTTTGGAGACCAGTACAAGACAGAAATAAAGCAACAAGGAGAAATTTAATTAGAAGGGGTATGGTGGCTAGATCTCTGTAGTTCGTTAAGTAGTCATTAATAAGATTATTCTCTCGTTGGTTCGCAGTATTTGGGCAATTCTTTGAGAGTCTCATAAAATACCATTGCTCCATTCATTGAATATAATTCTCCTAAGTAGAGTTTGAGTTTACAATGTTCTTGATGCGAAATAACTACCCAATCGTATTTATAGGAACCTTTATCTTCCTAATTCTCTATGGAAGTTCAAGGATGTTAAACTTGTTTCTTGATTAGAGGGAATATTGTGCCCCATCTTGTTACAAATCTTTTGTGTTTCCGGAAAGGCCAAACTACACCAATAGTTAATCAGTTAGTAGGTGTGACATAATTAGTTATTCCATGACATCTTTATTAGTTAATGTATCTATGCATGTGTAAACATCTATAAGCAGGTCAAATTAATGTATTCATATTAAAACAGTTAGTTTTCCAAAATTAAAATTCATTCCATAAAGGTGATATGTTATATCAGTTTATCCTCTATTTTTAATGGTTTTTATTGATATAAATACTTTTCAAATTTTAGAGTGTAAAAATGTTCATTTTTTCTTCATAATTGTGTGTATGACTGCTTGTAGTTGTTGGGCTTATACCCATAGATCTTTACAAAGACGTATTGATGTATAATTTTAACCATGTTACATAATAGATGAATGAGAAATTGAGAGTATATTATTTAATGTATGAGTGTGCTCTCTAGTTATGTATGTAAGTATATGATAATGCATAGAAGTTGAAAGATATGATCATAATCAATACATAGTTATAACAGTCAATGTTATGGAGTTGGCTATTTAATTGAGTTCAATATCAAGTACTTGCAATAGATAAAGGATTATATAAAATATTTAGAGTAGAATTATTTTAGAGTAATACATATTATATAATATTTTCTTATATATTTTTGTAGTTTTTTTAGTAACATAATAATTTTTACGATTATTCTGGGACCTTACTGTAAACTGGTTATTTTTTCTGTAAATCTATCATGCTCTAAACTTGCGTCGAAATTGTGGGGTGATTTGCATTTTTTGTATAATTGCAGGGACTACTATCTGAAAATGCACAGAAGAAGGCATTGTAATTCGGTGAATGGTTACAAGTCTAATACGATGAGGGGAGTTGGTGAGGGTTCATCCAGAGGTCGTGGTGCTAGTGGATATGGTCGTAGTGGTGGTCAGAGATGGCAGTTTCAGCCTCCATAGCCTAGTAAAAGCGATATTTTCTTGGAAGCTGGTAAACTTGCGGCAGAGTATTTAGTTCGTAAGAGGATCTTACCACCTAATGCACTTTCTAGTAAGTAGAAAAGTGATAATTTCAAGAATCAAGGAGGAGATTTTCGATCGGGAAATGTTAGTCCAGATACTGTTCCAGGTCGGAGGAAAAGATCTGGTTCGTTCAAGAATCATGGGTCGGATTCTAACCGAGATTTTGGTAGAAGTAGATCATGGTCAGGGAGGACTTCCCAGAAAACATGACCCACTATTGAGGCTGTTGCGGAATCCGCCGAGGTGTCTCTAGAGCCTGGGAAGATTAGGGGTGATATTAATGATCATGTTGTTAAGGAAGACATAGCCATAGATGGTTTAATCCTACTATGTGATGTTATAGAAGATGAGATCAGGGGTGAACAGCGAGAACTTGAAGTTGATCAAAGCTTCACCGAAGCTAAGAAACCGAGAGCCACGTGGTAGCCGCCTGAGCCTTTCAGTTTTATCGAAAACACCAGAAAAACCACCATGGCCGAGGAAAAGTTGTTTCCGAGTTTGGATTTCAACAAGAATTATGAAGTGAAACCGAGTACAATGCGGATAAATGGAACAGACAAATATGGTAAACATATTGAGGATGACGATGTACCAGAACAGAAGGCGTTTAACGGCTTGGAGAAAAGGCAAGTATTTCTGGTTTTTATATTTTTGAGTTAATTGCACTATTGGTTCCTATATTTCCCAAAGAATGTATTATTTGCTGGCTAATGGAATATATGCTATAATTCTTAACCACGCAGGAACAAGATTGACTTTTCTGCTCCGCATAACTTTTGTTATAATCCAGACAACAATCAAGTGATTTCACATGTTCAAGAGGGCTATGCAAATAATATAATGGAGTTACTTGGAAAGGATGCACCAAACATTTCTTCGGCACCTTCGGAGATAAATACTCTTGATGCTAATTTGAACCTTCATGATGGAGAGAAAAGTATTAATATATGCATTATTAACTATTTTTATCATATCATATTAATAAATGATTATGAATTCGAGCCTTCAATAAAATTCTTTCATTTCTATTGAAATTGAGTTTTATGGGTTTGCTTTCATTCTCAACTATGTTTTTACTAATGTACGTGTTTTTTCTTTTTAATTTTTATACAGACTTCATATTGGGTTTATTTGTGATCTAGAATTTTTATTTAGAAATGCTTTTAAGTCTTTAGATTTTAGTCTTCAACAACGTAAATGCTTAGGAGCCTTTTTTTTGTGCACAAATGTAGTAATTCTCTTGCTGGATTACTTATATAAATTAACATTTTCATATCTTTACTTATGGGATTCTTTCTTTCCCATTATCGTTCTTTCCTTGTTCAGTCAGGATTTTCAAGTAGATCATATTAAGAATGTTATCAAAATTCAAGTTTAATTTTACAACTCAATTTTAAGCACATAAAATAACATTTTCAATTCCAAAGAGAAAACTAGTGGTAAAGAGTTTGTTTATGTCACACAACATAACATATACATTCTTGAGTATTGAATGAAGTAATGTATGAATAAAAATGTATAGTTTCACTCGGATGTATAATTACACTCTAAGGTTTACTAAGAATTGTGATTAAAATCTATTTTTTTACCTATGGTTGAGGTGCTCCATGTATGAGTAGTGAAGCCACATATTGCCTAGGGGGCCATGTCGGCCCCTTAGTTTTCAAAATTCTTTTTTGACTCCATTAAAAGAATTACTAATATTTTATGGGATTTCTTTTCAAAATATTTACTTGGCTCCCTAATATTGTCTAAAGTCATTTGTTTTAGGTTTTGATTTGGTATGTTGCTTGTATGAAATATGTTGTTTATATTATATATTAATTATATTGTATAATATAATATTTATAGTGTAATTGACTCATTATGTTATAAAAGAATCCAGTACAATTAACTCAAAATATATTTTAGGAAAATTGCAAGAACCTAGGAATTTTTTGGGACATAGTCCCAAACACCTTTTGCTTTCTAACAAATTTTTTTCCACCAACTAGGTTATCTTATTAAATAAGATGGAATATATTATAGACCTTTAGACTTTTTTGATCTAAAGATAAAATATTTTCTTTAAAAATCAACTTGTAGGATATAAATGCAGGTTTGGCTTAAACATGCACCACTTAAGCTTAATCTGGTACAAACACTAAACAATAACTTTACAATCAACATTCTCAAAACGATAATCAAACGCCCAACCTAACTTAATAATATATCATGTTCTACCTTTAATTTTTAATCTATCCAAATCAATTTTACAAAATCTAAAACAAAGAACCTCAAATTAATGGTAAATTTTACAATTGTAGAAAAATCTATCTTGTTACACGAGACTTCTTTATTCTTTGCTAGGGCAACGGATGTTTTTGGCTGATTTTTCATATATCAAACACTAATCATTTTCATTCTTAAAGTGTTGTTTTATGCCTAAATTTTCACATGCTTACTCTTTGAATATCTCCATCTTTTGGGCAACTTTCTTATCTGTGATAATTTCCTCATTTTTAACTTGTCCGAAATAAGTCAAAGTTGAGAATGTTATTCGATGCGAATTTGTCAGGAAAAGTTTTTGTTTCAAAAAAAAAAGTGAGGGTACTCCAAGTCTTCACAAGAGAAATCTTTAAGCCTTCTTTGGAATATAATATATTTTGTTGATTTTTAGCATGCATTGGGTAACTTATATAAAATTTAGCTACTGTATTTCAATATTTAAGTCAACCTAATTTACCTTTATGACTTTTAAGCGTCGCTGGTTAAAGTCCTGAATACATTAATAATAGGTCCATATATTACACATAATACCCTATTTTTCAAATATAAAAACAACTGATCATATACTTGTCAAAGTACATAGAAGCAAAAGAAAAAAAGTTCTAGGTTTCTCCCTTTTAAATCTTCATTCATTTACTTAAATATTACATCAAAGATTAAAGATCATAGTAATTTATTCTGTTAATTATGTCTAATTTTAAGCTTTTGAAACAATGTTGAACTATGTTAAATTGTACATCGACCCCTTTGATCACACTCTCATAACAAAAATTGCAGTTTACCCCTTTTCAGTTCCTTTATTGCTGTCAAAGTCCCTCTGCTAAGAGATATCCTGCTGAAGTTGTGGTGGGTCCTGGTGTGTTATAAAGTTAATGCAAAAATAAAAGGAACCACACTACCGCAAGTGTACGGTTGTCAAAGTAATACTCTGATAAGTCGGGTTTCGTTCTCAGGGATTGGACTGGTATAACCCAAGTGTTCAATAAACAAGTAGTAGTAATTGCATTTACAGAAAATAAAAGATAAGAAATATTTATTTGGTTTCGAGTTATTAAACTACTAGACGCAGAGAAACAAATTACTGAAAATAAATACTAAAAGACTAAGACGCAGATATGAGCTATACTTGAGTCTCGCTAGGGAATCACCTAAACTTACCTAATTAATTCTTTCTTTAAGGGCAGAACTGATATTTCTATATTAGTCGGGACTCTACAATCTCCTAGCTCCCGTCAGGGTGGACCTAGGAGCTATTCTCAGGTGTCACAAACCCCGTCAGGCGATTATAATCCACCTTCGAATGGTCAAGTATTCTACCCAATTGGCTATAAGGTTAACTAAGTCCGTTAGGATCAATAATTTCTACCTTACGTTTATTATCTAGTTCAGTAATTAAACACCCCGTCAAGGAGATCATTCCCCACCAAAGTGAATAGCTTAATTACTATGACCTATCTCCGATTAGCTAATTCATTGATAGTGAAATTAATATAAAATAAGAAACAATATGAAATACCTAATTCAAATTAAACTAGAAACTAATCCCAAATTGAAATACATGAATTAAACAAATTAGGGTTCATCCCATTACGATTCTCAAGTAATTAAAGTTTAGCTCATATTAAAAGTAAAAACAATAAATAAATTAATAATATACATGTCCTAATAACAGGAAAAAAAATAAGAACCTAGATAGAGGAATTGGCTTGAACTGTTGTTGGAGGAAAAGGATTCTCCAGCTTCTGCTCTTGCTTCTGCCTCTTGACTCTCTCTCTAAGGATTATAAAAATTGAATGAATTGTGAGAGGTACTGAATTATGAGGTCTAAGGGTGTATTTGTAGGTGTTAGGAAGCCCTAGGTCGAATTTACTTGGAGTGGAAGACAAGTCAAGAACTCTTTAATTCGTAACCCTAAAATCTAGGAAAGGTAAGATCTTGCTGCTGATTTGTTTTGGTCATATCTCTCTCAATACTTATCCGTTTTACGCGTTCCAATAGTCGAAACCGTTTTTCTTAGAAAGCTCTTTCCATTGGTGCAGACCAGACGCCCAAATTCCTAGCCAATCTTAAGTTATTGACTCGTCTTTGAAACGTGGCTGGAATTTCAGATTCATATGGTAGCTTTATCTTTTCCTTCTTTGCATATATCCTTCCTTAATCTTCTTATTTCCATGTAAATCTTCTTCCTTTACTTATTTGACTTGACTTGGTCCCTAAGTAATTACTATATATCTTTTAAAGCTTCACATTAAATAAATAATTAAACTGCATATGCTTTAAAGAATAATAAATCAATAACTCAAGAAATAGGAATAGGAAAGTGCACTCTAAATATAGAAAATCGAGTCATTTTTTTAAAGGAAAGGAAAGGAAATGATAGGAATAAATTTTCTTTTCCTTTGTTTGAATTCGTTTTTTAATTAAAGGAAAGTAATTCAATTGATTGCAGAATCCTTTCTTTTCCTTTAAAACGTCAATTATTTAATCCTCTCATTTTGGAGTCATTTCAAAGGAAAGGAAATGATTATTTTTTTAAATGTCACAACTAGCCTTATAATTTTAATATATAATATTTTTATATAACACAAAAAGGGTATAAAGGTATTTTTGTGTAAATTAATCCTTTCATTTCCTTTAATAATGTGAATCCAAACAAGTGATTCTTTAATCAATTACTTTCTTTTCCTTTATTAAAATTTTTATAATCCAAACACGGTTATCACTTTCCTTTCCATTCATTTGATATTTTTATATTCTTATCATTTCCTTTCCTTTGATAATCTGAATCCAAACAATACATAAGACTTTAATTCCCACTTCTCCTCCTTGGATTGGTCTTTCATGAAATTCAAGAACCTACTAACTTTGCATTAAAAACAATCAAAATTTACGCACAAAAACTCTAAAAACGCAAATAGTCAATTTCCAAGGGGAGAAAGTGCAATATTATCAATTAAGCATAAAAATCTATCAAATTAGTCATTTATTCACATAAAAGGATGTCTCCAAAGGGCTAATAATTAGAACAAATAGGGAGACATCAAGACCCCAAACCCAAATCTTTGCCGTCCCGACAAAGCAAAATAAAAACAAAGGCCTTTTAGGTGAATGCAGAAGGTAGAATCTAGAAAATATTCCCAAAGCACAACTTAAAACAAATCTCATATAGTCTACGCTAGGAATTAATATACACATACACATATCATGCAAAATCAAACACAAAATAATATCAATCCAAAATTAATTTCACAATGCTAGAAGGTTACGCTTATTACTTATCTCAAGATGGTGGCTATAGGGTGTTCCTAGATCTTTACTTGCTTTAAAAGCTCCACTTAGCATACTCCCTATTAACTCACTGTGCATCTAGGAATCATGAGGTCTTTACGGTTTTACTATCGGCTTAAAGACAGTATGGTATGTATATTTGGTAAATTTGAAGTGAGCTTTTGGCTCTCTCCTCACTTACCATCAACAAACTGTCCAAGAGCTTGAGTTTACACTCGAATACGTTCTCACTCAACCCATTTGACGCGCTAATGTAGCGTCCCAGCTTAACCCAATAAGCACTAAAGATGATTCACATAAAATTCCACTTTGCCGCTCCGAATATATATTTTTTCCAAATCATTTATTCATTTTTTTTCTTTTTATTTTTGTATAACTATGACTCCCTTTTTGATGTTGAGATATCATGCTATTTTTCATAAGTAATGCTTTTTCATAACTGTAGCTCGTAGCTTCTTTTTCATTCACTATTACCCCGGCAAAGAGTTATAATATCATAAACCTGTGAATCATTAAAATATATAACTGAGCACAATTGATAAGCTCAAAAATCCAAACCCAGTGTAAATTCCCATAATAGTGGACCCACCACCCCAAACTCAAGCTCAAGACAGGAAGTCTCAGGATCGTGATTCAAGTGCGGGTCATATGGTCATGCCTAATAATCTAAAGGGATATTGGCTTATAATGTGGCAACAAAAGAAAGGCTTAAAGGTTAAAAATTTGGCTAAGATGGATATAATTAATTCAGGGATAGAAGGCAAAAAAGGATTCAAAGGGCTAACAAAGAACTGTCTCTATCATCTTCCTATATACACATCTTGCCTCTAGTTCATACCTAAGTGGGTTCTCTACTCATTCAGATCTCACGTTCTACAAACCACTCATTATCCTTAAGCAAAGTTTACTTCTTTTGCATTGTTCATTAATTCTTCCTATCAATTATCTCATATTTGCATGCAATCTAAGTGCGTTTTACACTAACCCCTAAAGTAACTATTTTCTATCATAAATTCATAAAAAGTATGCCTGGCGGGGGCATTAAAATACTCTACCGCTCTACAGTTAAAGCATTCCTCAAACTAAATTTTAAAAAAACAGAAGACATAAAATTGGGATGAGGCAACGAACCCCACCCCAAACTCAAAAATGAGTCGTGTCCCTACGACTCGAAAAAGACTCAATAAAGCAATTAAACAATTAAAAAAAATAAGAAAGGGATAGGAAAATGTATCTGAACCAGCACGAAGCTGGTTTCCATTGTTGCGTGTAGGTTGATCTCTTTGTGTTGCGTAGGTGGCATGTTGAACATTGCTCACTCCACGTAATATGATTTGCATAAGCTCCAACTCTTTTGTGACTTTTCCTATGGTTGGTAACACCTCTTCATGAATATCCTCCGAAAATTCCATTCTTTCAACTACATCTTTTAACACCCAAAAGTTAATAAGAGGTTCTCCAACTTCCTCTTCCTCTCCATGGTATTCTTGTCTTCCCAATCTTCGACATCTCAATGAACCCGAAACTCAAAACTTCAAATAATAAAACACTAGATAAGAGTTTTGAAATTTGATGTTTTGAGGATTTATAATGAAGAATTATGGTGTTATATGAGATGGTTAATGAATATGTAATGGCTTGGGGAAGGTTTAATTAATAGGATTGAAGCTTTGATGAAGAGGCTTAAGGTTGAAGAAGAAGATTTCTTGATGTTCTTGAAGGATCGTGGTGTTGGATGTGTGTTTGGAATGAAATAGGAGAAAGGATTTGATGTTCTTTGGTGTTGTAGTGGTCTTTGTGTAGGTATATAATGGGTTAGGGTCTGAAAAATCGTTTTGGAGAGGCTAGGGTTTGCTCTTAATGAAGTAAGAAGTGTATAAGGCAACAAACTCTTCAAAACTGACCTACGGGACGGCATACCGGAGTTCTGGCCGGCATACCGGTGCTGGAGGTCCTACTTTTTGTACCTCTCGGCAAACAACCCGAGACGATACCCGTGGGCACGTGTTTCTGGGCACCGGCAGACCGGATTTCTGGCTGGCATACTGGTCGCGAACAACGACCTACCCAACAGCTAGATCTCGAAAAATTATGCAGTTTAGGCTCAAAGATCACCTAATTTCGACATCCGAGCGCAAAGATATGACTTGCCGAAGTTTTCTCTAATATTGTCCAAATTTTTTTTTCTTTAGACACAGCGGGCCGGCATACCGGTCAGATGACCGGCTAGCCGGTCCCAGTAAAGTACCCTTCGGCAAAAAACCCGATTCCAGAACGTGTGGGCTCGTGTTTCCTCCCTCCGGTATACCGGGGATTTTGTCTGGTATACCGGTAGCGCTGCAGATTTATTTTTCTTTTCGTTCCTTTTCACCCCAAACTCAATTCCTGCACACTTTGACACACCACCTTTCTCATTTCTTAAAAATAGACGCTAAGACTCGACAATTACTTATAATATAAACTAGGAATTGAAAAACATTAAAGCAAATTAAAACACGGGTTGTCTCCCAAGAAGCACTTTTGTTTATTACGTCTTTAAGTTCGACGCGTTACCTTCCATGAAGATGGTATTGAGGCCCTTACGGTTCTCCTCCGCTTAAATCCGCCTCTTCCTTGGTATGTAAGCTTAAGAAATTTCCCACCTCGAATTTTATTTAATCGATCTTTGAAAGGGGGTGGGTAAGTAATCCGTTTCGCCTTCTTATTTTCACGAAGAAACTCATTTTCCCCCACACAATAGTAGATGACCGTTCTCCACGGTATAAGCTCACTATTATTCCTCGTTTCAATCTCACAGCCGCTTTACTCTCGCGGTGTGGCACCTTGCTTGTATAGCACATGTCTGAACTTGTGGTGGTGGAGGTAATTCTACAGCTCTATTTTCATTCAAGATTCGTGGTGGAGATGGTTATTGGTGAACTCTTTGTTGTGGAGATTCAACTTCTCACATTCATCTTCGCTTTCAACCCAATCTTCCATTATTAGCTCATCATATTTTTTCTCTGTAATTTCTATAACCTCGATCACCACCTCTTCTTGTTTGCGTTTTGTATCTTGATCATGTGCATACACCATAGGAATAGCAATTTTTGTGTTAATATCTAGGAATTGCGTTGCTACTCCTTCTTCTACCATGCTAACAAGATTCTCAACCACATGGTGGTCTGCATTTATAATCGGCATCGTGGTCATATCACTATCACTATCCTTTTCTTCCAACGCTTCACCCTCCACTACTTCTTCCAGTTCATAAAACTCACTACTACTACAAGCTAAGTTAGGGAAATTATATTTGGACATAATTTCATCTAGTTCCTGTCTGTCTTTAACAAGTCTAGTAGTGCTTTCCTTACTCTTGCGCATGTATTCGTCTAGTGTCTTTTGTAATTTTGCACTACTTTCCTTGCTTTTACGAATGTATTTAGCAAGTGTTTCATTCAAATCGGCCAGAGTAATTTGTGGAGGTTATTGAATGTTCCATCTTTGATCTTGTTGATAGTGATAAGATGGTTGTTCTTGATGATAGTGATACGGAAATTGTTGTTGATTATTCCTAATCCATTGATTGTTCCATTCTTTCTCTTGCGGGTATTGATAAGGTTGTTGGTAGAAGTTACTACCCCATTGTTGTTGTCCCGGAGAGTCTTCCCAATAGTCATATGGATCGAGATCTGGGTAATGTCCTCTATACATCTTCAATAAAATCTCTTGATCATTACCTAAATACAAGAACCTGTAAAAGAAAACAAAAACAAAAACAAAAACAAAGCGTAAAACTGAAAAAAAAACTAAACAATTATAACTACTTAAAGATTAAACACCGGGGTCACACGCTGCAATCCCCGGCAGCGGCGCTAAACTCTTGGTGGGTCCTGGTGTGTTATAAAATTAATGCAAAAATAAAAGGAACCACAATACCGCAAGTGTACGGTTGTCCAAGTAATACTCCGACAAGTCGGGTTTCGTTCTCAGGGATTGGACTGGTATAACTCAAGTGTTCAACAAACAAGTAGTAGTAATTGCAGTTACAGAAAATAAAAGATAAGAAATATTTATTTGGTTTCGAGTTATTAAACTACTAGACGCAAAGAAACAAATTACTGAAAATAAATACTAAAAAACTAAGACACAGATATGAGCTATACTTGAGTCTCGCTAAGGAATCACCTAAACTTACCTAATTAATTCTTTCTTTAAGGGCATAACTGATATTTCTATATTAGTCGGGACTCTATAATCTCCTAGCCCCCGTCAGGGTGGACCTAGGAGCTATTCTCATGTGTTACAAACCCCGTCAGGGCGATTATAATCCACCTTCGAATGGTCAAGTATTCTACCCAATTGGCTATAAGGTTAACTAAGTCCGTTAGGATCAATAATTTCTACCTTACGTTTATTATCTAGTTCAGTATTAAACCCCCCGTCAAGGCAATCACTTCCCCACCAAAGTGAATAGCTTAATTACTATGAAATATCTCCGATTAGCTAATTCATTGATAGTGAAATCAATATAAAATAAGAAACAATATGAAATACCTAATTTAAATTAAACTAGAAACTAATCCCAAATTGAAATACATGAATTAAACAAATTAGGGTTCATCCCATTATGATACTCAAGTAATTAAAGTTTAGCTCATATTAAAAGTAAAAAAAATAAAGAAATTAATAATATACATATCCTAATAACAAAAATAAAATAAGAACCTAGATAGAGGAATTGGCTTGAACTGTTGTTGGAGGAAAAGGATTCTCCAACTTCTGCTCTTGCTTCTGCCTCTTGACTCTCTCTCTAAGGATAATATAAATTGAATGAATTGTGAGAGGTACTGAATTATGAGGTCTAAGGGGTGTATTTATTGGTGTTAGGAAGCCCTAGGTCGAATTTACTTGGAGTGAAAGACAAGTCAAGAACTCTTTAATTCGTAACCCTAAAATCTAGGAAAGGTAAGATTCTGCTGCTAATTTGTTTTGGTCATATCTCTCTCAATAATTATCCGTTTTACGCGTTCCAATAGTCGAAATCGCTTGTCTCGGAAAGCTCTCCATTGGTGCAGACCACTCTCCCAAATTCCTTGCCAATATTATGTTATGGACTCGTCTTTGAAACGTGGCTGGAATTTCATATTCATATGCAGCTTTATCTTTTCCTTCTTTGCATATATTCTTCCTTAATCTTCTTATTTCCATGTAAATCTTCTTTCCTTTACTTCTTTGACTTGACTTGGTCTCTAATTAATTACTATATATCTTTTAAAGCTTCACATTAAATAAATAATTAAATCGCATATGCTTTAAAGAATAATAAATCAATAATTCAAGAAATAGAAATAGGAAAGTGCACTCTAAAAATAGAAACTCGAGTGAAAATACTTCCTACACACTAAAATACCCTAAGAATTTAATTCTCACTTATCCTCCTTGAATTGGTCTTTCATGAAATTCAAGAACCTACTAACTTTCCATTAAAAATAATCAAATTTACGCATAAAAGCTCTAAAAACACAAATAGTCAATTTCCAAGGGGAGAAAGTGCAATATGATCAATTAAGCATAAAAATCTATCAAATTAGTCATTTATTCACCTAAAAGGATGTCTCCAAAGGCCTAATAATTAGAATAAATAGGGAGATATCAAGTTGAAATGGCTTCGAATATCTGCCAGGTTTGCAAGAAATTTACATCTTCTTCCAACACCCCTTTGAATTCCCACTTACATCATTTCTTTTCTAGTAAATCGACAATTAAGTCGACAGGAAAATACGAGATTCGTAAACCTAGGAGAAAGAAGAGGAAGATGAAATGGATCTCCGATATTTACAGAATAGCTCCACGTACATTGTACACTCGAGGAGCTTGATCAAAGAAATAGAACTGAAAATTCATGATTTCGAGAAATGTGTTGTAGATTCTAATAAGTGTTATGTATTTATTTAAGAGTATTTTGAACCTTTTGCATCCCTAAACTATAAAACGAACATCCATCTCCCTTCCTATTTTTGCTATATATCTCTCAATGTAAGAGCATATGGGCCGAAGATACTGCTTTCTTTCACAACTAATTCTAGAAAAATCAAAAAAATAAAAAACTTAATATATTTGGATAAATCAAATTAATATTTATGTATATGGATTTTTTTAGAATTTTTTGAGATTTCTACATTTTTTTGAATTTTTTTCGTAGACACGGAATATCATGTTTAAAACATGAAAATCCGTGTCTGCGGAAAAAAATCACTATTTCAAATAGTGACTTTCATGTTTTAAACATTGAATTTCATGATTTAAACATGTAAATCCGTGTCTGCACAAAAAATTTAAAAAAACAAAAAGAATTAAAAAAATCAAAAAAAAAAAAGAATAGTAGACGTAAATTTAAATTTACTTTATCCAAAAATGCAAATTTTTTATTTTTCTGATTTTTCTTGAATTAGTTGTGACGATTTAAAAAAAAATCACAGACGCGCACGTGTGATGAAATTAGTAATAGGTGGTAGTGGTGGTTGTTGTTGTGGTGATGGTTGTGGTGGCTATAGTGGTGGTTAAATACAAGTAATGGTGGTGGTGGTGGTGGTTGTGAAGGTAAAAGTACCATATTATTTGTTTAATATTAAAAAATAAATATTGTATTAAAAATAATATAATATTAATAATAAGGATGTTAAAGGTATAAAAAATATAAGGGAAATGTTTTTTTCTATAAATAATTATTTTATTAAGCATTTTTTATTAAATAAATAATTAAAGGCTTATTTTAATAATTAGATACTTTTATTCAGCATCTTTTAATATATACCTTTATTTCTTTCCTGATTTATGTTTGGTTTTTTGTTGTAAGATTATATTTTGATTTGTCCTATATATGGTGTCTTCTTTTTATTTCTTGGTATAATTATTATGTTATACTTTTTGTCTAGGATATTTCTTATATCAGTAAATTATTTCTATTAAATCATGTTTCGTGAATAAAATAGTCGGTTTCTTAGAAGATAAATATGTTTCTTTAATATGATTAACTGTATGACAAACTAAATAGAAAAATATAAATGTACAGGTTCTCAAAGGGAATTCATTAAAATATATCAAAAAAAATTATTCTACTATATATTTCATTGTGTATTTATAAAATATATTCAATCTTAGGTTTTGACATATATCCTTTTAGATTAGCTTGATAATTAGTGAACTATTTTAAAAATATATTTACATTTAATTATATTTTAGTACTAGATATTTATTATTTATTCAATGTTCACTATATATATGGTGCTTCCATCAGAGACACTAAATTTGGTCCTTAGGAGAAGCAAATGTGTGCGATGTGTGTGCATATGAAAACTGATCAAGTGAAACAACACGTATATATATATATATATATATATATATATATATATATATTGAAACTTGTCACAAAAGAAGTTCAAATCAACTTTTATATAATTTATCGTACATTAGATTCGAATAATGATAAGTCACATAATTATTGTCAGAATACATTGGTGGTGAATCATGTATGGTGACACCTAATTTCTTTAAGTAGCAATTATAAATAACATATTTCAGTTGTGGTATGATCAACATCACTATTATCAGCTTCCGTTGTTAACCGGGTGATAGATCATTGTCTTTTAGAGCTCCAAGAAACAGAATTATAACCCAAAAATATGACATATACACAAGTTGGGTTTTGATCTTATTTTAAATCAACAAAATTTACATCAGTTAGGGTAAGTCATTTAGAAGAAGGAGACTCATAGTTAAGGAACCTTTGAGATATCGTAAAACTTGCTTGTTGGAAGAATATTGGAAGAACAATGATTTGGGGTAGGTTACTAAGTAAATAAGGATATACGATGGGAATCAAACGCAACAGCGTGATGAGTGGAAAAAAATATAAAAGACAGACAAATTCTTGGAGATACTCTAAAACGCCAGAGAGACGAGACCTATCATCGAGACCAAAATATAGGATTTTATTGACAAAAGGTTGGAGGAAATTTTATAACACCAATTACATGGTAGCACGTGACGTGATACATCTCTAACAAACTAACTGATAATAGGATTAATAGTTCTCCTAAGACAACAACTTCTAACGTGTGTGAGATGGTTCACTATCTTTTGAAGATCTTCAAGCAACTGTAAGATTTGTAGATAGGGCATGTAGCATATAACTTAGGAAGAGAAAGTTTTACCAGAAACAAAGAAGGGATTGGTGTTAATTTTAATTGACCATGCGAACTGGGAAGCCAAATTAAGAGGAATATTGTACAGATATTTTTAGAAACGAAGATCATCATTTTGGATTGCTGCAACTTGTGTATAAGAACATCTCTACATATAGAAGAGGTTACACACAGATTTTATCATATCACAAAGGGTGACATTCTCTCTAGCAGTTGTGCAGTTTCGATGGGTCACGCATCAGTAGCGTCAACGGGTGCACAATTACCCCGGCAAAGGGTTACAATAAAATCTGTGAATCGTCATTATCAATATAGAACAGAGCACAATTAATAAGCTCAAAAATTCCATCCCAATAGAAATTCCCATAATGGTGGACCCACCACCCCAAACTCAAGCTCTAAAACAACTGTCTATGCATCGCGATTCGAGTGCTGGTCATATGGAAAAGTCCTATAATCTAAAGGGATATGGCTTATAATGTGTTTAAATAAAAAGGCTTTAGAAAGGCTAGAAGGGGTTGAGAAGGATATAACATATTAAATCAAATAACAGGGTGAGAAGGTATAAAAAGGCTTCAAGTGGTTTCAATATGAAAGAACTGCCTTAATCATTTTCTACACCATGTAATTTCGTTATTTTCTTACCTTTAGCACTTTCATCAAATGGGTTTGTCAACTAGCTTGGATCTCACGGCCTACACACTACTCAAGGCTCCCTGAGATCGAACATACTTTCTATCTTACTAATCTTTTCTTTACTATCAAGGTGTGTTTTCCTGCAAATACTCAAAGCATACAAAATAACATGGCTCATAAACAGACTACTACTATCATCAATTCACTGAGATTATGCTTTCAAGCTATTAAACACACTCTACATCTAATTCTCATGTATCAAAAATTTTAATTTCTACCTAAAAACAGAAAAAATGGAGATGAGAGACAACGAATCCCCACACCCCTAACTCAAAAATGAGCCGTGTCCCCACGACTCGAAAAAGACTCGAAACAGAAATTAAAATTAGCAGATAATGCATTTACAGAAATGGTAAGGAAGAAAGAGAACATAATCTCGAGGCTATTGCCTCGCATTATCGACATCTAGGATAAGATTTGCTTGATCTTTCGTTAATTGCTCAAGGAGTGTCATGATTTGCACTTGATTGGCTTTGATTTGTGCCACATCATTGGCTAAGGAAGTTTGAGCTTCTTCGAAATTGTTTAAACGCTCCTCCATCTTCTCTTGCCAACTTTGCTCCTTTTCTTCTTTTGAGACTTGTGTAGAATCCGCTCCTCTCAAGACTTTAATGATCCAATCATTATCAATAGTACTCTTTTTAAATTCGAATTTCTCTTATTCACCCAATATAACATTCGCTTTTCGCACAAGACACGTGATCATAGTAGGATATTTAACATTATAAACTGATTTTGGAGAGACCGGAAATCGCATTACCTCCTCAAAGATCAACTATGCCACATCCACTTCTTCTCCTCTCAAAATACAATCCAAAAGTAGAGCGTTCTTCTTAGTCACATCTAAAGTTCTTGTATTTCCAAAGACATTAGGGATAAGGAAATTGTGCCAAACTCTAGCATCTGGTTGAAGATATTTGAAAGGCCAAGGTGCCTTCAATTCTCCCTTATGTGATTGCACTTTCTCCTTGTCTAAAACATGCTCATAAAGTTAATCCCAATCACAGATTCTTTGTTTAGCCACCGCTTCACTATACTTGCATGGTCCAACCAATTTCTTAAACTCGAAGTGGTTTCTAATCTCTTTAACTGTGAAAGGGACTAACTTTCCTCTAATCGAAACACAACCTTCACTATCTCGGCTATAGAGGCCTAAATAGAAGTCTAAAACTAACTCATGACATAAATCGGAACGTCTTACCATGAATGTAGACCAACCCAATCTTTCACCAAGCTCCAAGAATCTCTTATACTCTCATGTACCAACTTCTTTATCGAATACTTTCTCATAAGCAAAAGGTAGTTCCTTTAATTGTTTTTCTGCAGAAGCTATCAAGGCCTTTGAAGCTTTCTCTTTATCTTCGGGTGTAGGACCTTTGAATGGAAGAGGTTGTGTTTTCTTCTTGGAATAAAGTGAAACCCTTTTTCTCTCAGAATTGAACATAGCCGGCTTACCTCCCTTTTCATTATCTATTTTACCCTTTGTTTTGGAACTAGAACCTTTGCTACTTGATTTCTTCTCAATTGGACCCAATACCTTTCTTTCTTCACCTCCCTCTTGTTAGACAATGTTTCTGTTCTTTGAGTCATCTCAATTGACCCCCAACTCAAATCTTTTAGCAACTCTTGAAATTTGAAACTCTTAATTATAGGTTGAACAAGCTTGATTTGGTCTAGGAAAGGTTAATTGATTATGAATGATGAATTCTTGATGAATTGGTATGGATTTAAGAAATTGTAGGATGAATTTTGAAAATTTAAGCTTTTGATTCCTCAATCTAATGTGTTTGGTGAGAATTGGGTGATTGATTCTCCTTTGTAATGATGTGGAGAGAAGATTTGATGTGTTTTTATGATGATTGGGTAGTGTTTTGGTCTTTGGGGAAGGTTTGATGAAGCTTCAATGGAGTTGGGAGAGGTTTGGAGAAGAAAGGGAGGTTTAAGGATTAAAAATTTCGGAATATACCAACCTCTTTCTCTTTTATAACCTAAAAACGAATCTTTTTTCTCTCTCCAGCGGCGCTGACCGGATAACCGGCCGTAGGGCCCGGCGTGCCGGTGCTGGAGCTGCTGAATTCTGAGTTACGTCAAAATACCTGAGGCCTAGACACGTGGGCACGGGTTTTGGTCTGGCCGGCATACTGGCGCTTGGGCCCGGTATACCGGTGCTGCTGATGCTCGAAATTCTACCTTTCTGTCTTGTACACGTGAAGACACCCGTGGGCACGGGTTTTTGACCTGGCCGGCTTACCAGAGATTCTCACCAACATGCTGGTGCTAGCATCTCTCGATTTTCAACCTTCTGCCTTGAACACGTGGCCTTACCTGTGGGCTCGGGTTTTTTGCCTGCCGACTTAACGGTGTTAATGGCCGGCATGCCGGTGGTGATTTCTGAATATTACAAAAAAAATCGTTTTTCCTCCCAAAACTCGATTTCTCTAACACCTAAACATCAAAAACACTAATACATTTCTCAAATATGCAATATCAACTAAAAACAACTAAACTAAACACAAACTAAAAACGTAAAAAGCATAAAAACATTAAAAAAAATTGCGGGTTGTCTCCCGTACAACACTTTTATTTAACGTCTTTTAAAGTTAGACGCGTTACCTCTATCAAGATTTGCGAATATAGCCTCCCCAACATCGAGTAAGGATATGAACGTCAACTAATCTGCGCTTGATCCCCTTTTTGGGTCTAATTTCTATCACCTTAGCTATAACAACCTTAGTGACGATGAATGGTCCCATCCACAAGTCTTTAAAACTTCGTGGCCTATTTTCGCGTTTGTGAGCTTTCCATAGAACTTCATGGCCAACCCCAAACTCAATGTTTGGCTCAGTATCCACAGGTTTTACATGGATCTTCTCTGTAGGGACTTTGTGATGTGAAAGGTTGTGGATGACAGGAACGGTGGGATCTAACTTCCTCGGTTTCTTACCCAAGACATAGAACGTCTCAGATACGTTTTTAGCATGAAGGATGATGGTCCCCTCTTGGAAGTTGATGACACTTTGACTTGAGGCCATGTGAGGTCGTCCAAGTATGATTGGAACATCAAAAAGAAGTATAACAAAGTCAGTAGGGATGGTGATACTACCTACTCGGACAAGAACGTCCTCCACTGTTCCCCACGTCTTGGTAACTGAGTTGTCAGCAAACTGCAACTTCACTGGAGCTTTCTCTGATTTCTGAAGTCCTAGTCTCTCGAACACGGACTTAGGCATAAGATTCACACCTGAACCCACATCGTACATAGCTTTCACCTTGAGCATACCATTCATTTGAATAGGAAGATTAAAGCTTCCTGGATCTTTGAATTTTAATGGTAACTCTCTTTCACTTCTTCTTGAGACTCTCAAGTTCTCTCTCTTGGCTTCTACAGTCGCTTCTTTCTCAGGAATAACTTGCGTAAAAACTTGTTGCGGTGTAAGCCCTTTCTTCGCAATCTCAAGCATTTGGGCGTTGATATTTTCAGGAGTTTACGCCTCTACAAATGTCTTGAGTTCAGTGTCACCTTTCGGATTTGTATCAGGAATAGTTGATGACACTGTTTAAACAACTGGTGGCGAATCCACCTTCTCTTCTTCTTTCTCTTCTTGCACAGCAGGTGCAACTTCAACTTCAACTCTTGGTTCCTCCTTTGAGGCTTCTTCCTCTTTCTCTTTAGCCAGCTCAGCTTGAAACTCCATAACCGATCTAATCTCTTCTTGCATATCCCTTAGAAGTTGTATAAATTCGGATTTTTTTGAATCTTCCTCCACATCACTCTCAGAACAGTTAGAGTCCACGGGGCTAGACTTGGTTGGTTCTTCTTCGGTACTTGGAACTTCCACGGCACTAACGGCAGCATGTAGTATTTCCTTCTTTTCTTCAATCTCAAGGCAAATTGCCTTACAAGCTTCGGACCCAACATTTTCATCACCTCCTTCGATAGCCTTCAATTCTTTTTGTTCCATAATGCTTGTCAGAACTTTGTTCATCTGTTCTACTTGAGTACCTAAAATTTGAATTGAATCTTCTTGTTCTAGTAACTTCTTGCTCTGGGAATGCATATTAGTGGTCATAAGATCCATAAACTTAGTCAATTATTGATTATCCACAGCTTCCTCTTGAGGATACTGTGGTAAAGCCTTATGATCTAACGAATCTGTATAGGAATCTTGAACAGGTTGTTGTGGGGGAGCAGGTCTATTCTGATATTAATTTTGATATTGACCTCTTGGTTAGAAAGATTTGTTCTGGGGACGTGGTTGATAATGACCAGGATTAGCGGCCCCATGTGGATTTAAATATTGCATACCCGGATGATTCCTATTACCAAATTGATAACCTCCTCGGTTGGATATGAAATAAACAGATTGTGGATTTCCTCCGCACTCTTCCCATGTATGATTCATAGACCCACAATGTGGACAACCTTGTGCTTCTTGCACTACATTCGCTGCGGCTAAATTTCTCTGCATCTCAAGCTTAAGTTCTTTGATTTGATTCTCTAATGCGGATAATTGAGTTGAGTTTGCAGTTTCTGCGTCTAATCGAAGCGTACCTCGGGCTTTTGTAATAGGAGCTCGCGAATATGGCCAACTCCTTTCTTGTTCAATGCAATTTTCTAAAACCTCGGTAGCTTTAGCAGGGTCCATGGATACGAAATTTCCTTTCCCAAGGTTATCCACCTTCAGTCTACTCTCTCTGTTGATACCTTCATAGAATATAGCTAACTGTAGAGAGGGGGTATAACCATGGAGCGGACATCTAGCTATATTCTGTTGAAACCTTGTCCATGCTTCTCCTACTTTTTCTCCATCTTCTTGACAAAACTTTGCAAGCTCTCTTTGGTCTTTGAGTCTCATACTTTTTGGATAAAACGGTTAAAGAAAGCAGCTTGAAGTTCTGTCCATGAATTAATTGTCCCTGGTGGTTACCTATCTAGCCACTCACCAGCTCTACCGGTTAGAAAGAACGAAAACATATGACAATACAGTTGCTCGCGTGTAATGCCTAGAGTAATATAAGCATCACAAATATGCATAAACTTCTGAATCGCTCTTACCGGATCTTGAACTGATGTATCACTGTAGAGTCCAAAACTTTAAACTGATTGAGCATACCCGGATCGGGTCGACATTTTATATTTTGGATCTCCGGAGGACGGTAACCTATCTGTTGAACATGAAACGGCACTCTCAAGCCTGGAAGGTCTTGTTCAACTCAGTTTTGATTGACATTGTTGTTTCTGTTACCTGTTCCTTGTGGTTGTTGTAAATGTCCTAAAGGACTTAGGACTCTCGGATCTACTGGTGGATCTATTGGATCACGTACGTCTCCCATAGCTCTTCTTAAGGCTCTTTCCTCACGAACACGTCTGTTATAAGGTCTAAAGCACCTCTCGGGCTCCGGTAAAGGAGGCAAGAGATTCACTGTTAAAACCTGAAAAAGACTAAAGCAAACCACAAGCGTAAATCCAAAAAAAATAAAACTAAATACTGAAAAATAAAAATTAACTAAAAACTACTACTCGAAATAGATAGCCCACACGCTACGAGAACAAGTCACCGGCAGCGGCGCCAAAAACTTGGTGTCGCCTAGGGTGTGATAAAAATAAGATAAATATAAGCAAGAAAAGAATGCACTTTCACCCTAAACAAGCACGGTACTGCAAGTATTACAGGACGTATGCAAGTTTTAATGATAAGTTAGATTCGTTCTCAGGGACTTAGTGTGTTATACGAATGGGTAAATAATAACGAGTAGACTGTAATTAATTAAAAGACAGGAAATAAAAGTGAATACTTCGAGATAATTAATTTAAATTAAGGAAAATAAAAGACAATAAACTAAAGATAAGAAATATGAGATGAGAAGTATAGCTTAGGTTTTGCTAGTATGCACTAATCCTTCTAATTCTTTCTATCAAATTCTAGTTAATAAGGGAAATAATTAGCTCTTAGATACTTAGTCAGGATTCTAAATTCCCATACCTTAGACCTTGAGAGTGACTAAGGGGGCTATGGACACATCATGAGGCAGCCTAAACCTAGGGTAATCTTGCGCCACCAAGGCCCTAAACAATTCAATTCCAAACATGATGATAGTGATGAAAATACACCCTAATGACTATCTAGTTAGAATTAGTGTTGTCAAGACCAATATCGACACTAGACGTTATGTGGTGTTTCAATAATTAGATACCCAGTTAAGGTGAACATCTAACTACTATTAAGAAAGCCTAAAGTGATCATTTCTAGGACAAGCAATAATTCAAAACACATAAACAAATATATAGGTAAGAAGCTAATATCAGATTAAAACATATAATTACCAAAGAAACTTAGATAGAAAGAAATTAGAATTCATAGATTATACATGATGCAAAACCCAAGCTAAGGGAAAATTAGTTCATACCTGAAGAAAATAAACTAAAAGAAATAATGAAAGACTTCATCTTGCTCTCTACAATAATTCTGATGATAATGAACCTAAAGACTAATTACTATGAGCCAAGGATGATTTACAAGTGATATAAGGATGTATTTATAGGTGTTTAGAAGCCCTAATTCGTTTTCTTGAAGGAGAAGGTAAGTAGTGGACTCCTAGCCCAACTCAAATTCGTAACCCTAAAATATGAAATCATGCCCGTTTTTGTTTTAGTCCTGACAGCTTCAATTCTTATCCGTTTGACGCGTATGAGTAGTCGAAATTCATCGTCTCGGAAAGATATTTAACTTTGATCTTGATTGTTCTTCCAAATTCCCCCATCGATTTTGAGATATAAGCTGATTTGTGGTCGTGGGTGGTGAAATTCAGATTTATTGCAGCTTTTCCTTTTCCATATTTTTAGCTTTCTTTCCTTATCTCCAATTTCCATGCTTATCTTCTTTCCATATCTCTTATTCTTTGACTTGGACTCTAATTAATCTCCATAATTATCTTTATATCTTCACACTAAATAAATAATCAAACCCAATATACTCTTAAAATAATAATTTACTAAATCAAGACTAGAAATAGGAAAGTGTAATTATTCTCAAGAAAATCGACTAGAAAGACTTCTAAATCACTAAAAATTATGTCTCATCGTAATATTAATTCATGACAAATGAGGAGACATCAGTAACTCAAGTGTGTTCTTTAATATATTCTCCAATGAAGAGAATTTTACATCAATATTAGCACTAATTTCTTTATAACCTCCACCCCAGATAGGTGCTCTCATAGTATTCCAAACCAACTCATTCTTCACCGTTCTATTCAAAATAATCTTAGCATTATCTGGAGTTACCTGTAAGAATTCACCACCACAAAGTTGGTCTAAATCTTTTCTTGATTGTCCTTCAAGGCCTTTATAGAATATTGACATTTGTTGTGGTTCTGTAAGGCCATGATTTGGAACTCTTCTTAAGCATAACTGGAATCTTGTTCAACACTTACCCACGGATTCATCTTGTTCTTGTTCGAATGACGTTAAAGCTATATATGCATTAAATCTCATGTTACTCAAATAGTAACGGAAAAAAATGCTATTTGTAACTCCTCCCGGTTAGTGATTGATCCTGGTTCTTGTGAATCATGCCATTCACTAGCTGCGTTTATCACGAAAAATCTGAAATTCGCATAGTACATCTGCTCTCTGGTTACACCTTGCGTTATATACGCATCGCATATTTGCATAAATTTATGTACTGCACGAATCAGATCGTCTCCAAGTAGTCCACGGAAGTTTCCAAAGTTTTGGAATTGAGCTAACATACCAGGATCAGGTCTGTATCGTGTAACATTGATATCTGAAAAACCATTACCAAGAGCAGGAGCGTGATATAGAGCTTGTTCAGGACCTTGTATAAACCATGGATCATTAACAACTGGAGGTTGAGCTTCTCTTCCAGGTGGAGGAGGATTTTGTTGATTCTGATTAACAACTTGCGGATTACAGATTATAGGATTTCTGTTTTCATCTACAACCACCTGATGATCTAGATCATCAACATTATCCATTTCTGCTTCTCTGGCTAATCTCTCTCTTTCTTTCTTTTCTTCTTTCTTTCTTTTGTTTGCTTGCTTGACTAGTATCCCGGGATTTTCGAGCATACACCAAACCTGTAAAACCTGAGAAAGGAAGAACAAACGAAAGTGTAAAACTAATAAAAATAACAATTAAGCTACTAAAGGATTAACACCGGGGACACATACTACCGTCCCTAGCAGCGGCGCCAAAAACTTGGTGGGTCCTGGGTTGTTATAAAATAATGCAATAAAAATAGAAGAACCACAATACCGCAAGTGCACGGTTTTCCAAGTAATATTCCGATAAAGTGGGTTTTGTTTGCAGGGACCGTTAGTTACAACTCTAGTATTATTCAAATAGTAGGAATAATTGCTTAACAAAAAAATAAATGATAAGATTTTTATTCCGTTTTGTTTAAGGACTAAAGATGCAATAAAATAAATACTAAATTAATTAACTGAAAATAAAATAAAACAAGTAAATAAGATTGGACGCAAGATGAGAAGAAGTACTTAAGTCTCGCAAGGGTTTCACCTAACGTATCTAATTAGTACTTCTGTTTAAGGGCTGAACTGATATTATTGTGCTAGTCGGGACTCTAATCTCTCCTAATCCCCGTCAAGGTGGACATAGGAGCTATCCTACGGTACTATAAACCCCGTCAAGGCGATTATATCTACTATCAAACGGTTTAAGTCTCTTACCTCACTGGCTACATGGTTAGTCAAGCCTGTCAGGGTCATTGACGAATACTACACGTCTATTATCTATGTCCGTAATTAATCCCCCCCTTCCCCCGGTCAATGTGATCACTAAGCCACTTAAGTGAATAACCTAATTACTAAGCCCTATATCTAATTGATCAGATTAAAAATAGTAAACAAGTGTAAAATATTAGTCAACACAAAATACCCAATTTAACTTAAATAATTAAATCCCAAATTCAGAAAACACAAATTAAATAGAATTAAGTTCAACCCATGTAGCGATCTTCAAGTACAAAATGAAATTAGCTCATGTTCGAATTAAAAATTGAAATAAAATTAAGTAAATATATGCTCCTAAATTACAGAAATAAATGAAAGAACCTAATTGGGGTGTTGGTTTGGCTGTTGATGGAAGAAATGAATTCTTCCAACTCTAGCTTCTACTTTTACCTTTTGCTTTGATTCTCTCTTGAAGCGTATGAAATAATCGGATAAGTAGTGTGTAGAAAAGAGGTCTAAAGGCCTATTTATAATAAAAAAGGAATAGGCTTTTTACTTAATGAATATAATTAAAATAATAAAAAACCCAAATCCAATTCTTTAATTCCCGTAATGGTGTGCAGCCCTTGGTAAAACGGATGTAAATTTTGCATATCTACTCCAAATTGACTCATTCGAATTGCAAAATCTTCCCAACTCAAAGAGACATTTTCCTTATATCACGACCCAAAGGCTGAATTAGTGTCTAAGTGGCTCGAAATCAGCAATTAGTAGCAGCCTTCTAGATCAACTCTTCGGGATATCTTTTATCTCCTTTGATTCCTTCGCTCGGTCTAAGACTTTAATTCTCGATTCTCCTCCTTGTATTGGTACTCCCTAGCATCCATGGACCTAAAAACTTTGCACTAAAAACAAACAAATTAACGTACAAAAACTCTAAAAATGAAATATCGTAAATCCAATGGGAGAAAATAAAATATAACGAAATAAGCCTAAAAGTCTATCAAATAAGTCAAATATTCACCAAAAATGATGTCTCCTAAGAGAGACATCAACATCACATATGTAAGACTCGAACACACCGGTATCTCTTTATGTTTCGTAATAAAAATATTTTGTCATTTAATTTGTAAATATAAAATATATATATATATATTAACTACATTTATACCTTAATTTGTATAAAATCTTTTTAATTCAGATAAAAGTAAAACGAATTCCCCTTACATATACTTTTTTACACATTCGTTCTTTCTCTTTTTCTCTCTTTATTTTTCTTTGTAACCCTCGCCTAACTCTCTCATTCCTTTATATTTCCCTTCTTCAAACCGCCGTCTCTAGTCTATCTTTATTTTTTCATCCCTATAATTCTAACATTTGAATCTCCTACAATTTACAGTGATATCGATCACTACTGTGTACCAATAAATATAATTATTTATCTCTTTCGAGTGATGTAATTGATTTTTAATATAGATCTTGATGGTAAGTATCTAAGAATATTACGAATTCTCATCATATACGAAATGATTCTAATTGAAGTTCTAATTGAGTAATTTCGATATGCATCACCATATATCTATATATCAAGTTCAGTGATTAAGTTTTATGCATTATGTAACTTAATTATTTTATAAGTTGTTGAATCAATTTGATCTCGCTTCTAATGTGATACATTTCCCTTTTAATCCTTTTTATTGGAATAATATCTAGTAATAATATGTATGTTTATTTGCACAAAATGAAGTTGACTTTCTTGTTTACTTGTATAATTGTTGAATACTTTTGGTTCATATTATTAATAATATAAATATTTTATTTCATATTAATTTTTTATGTTCATATAAGATGTAATTTTATATTTTTTTAAATTATAAAAAATAGAGTTTTACATTACCCTCATATTACCCCTTTATGTGGCATGATTTGACTGGAAATGAATTAATTTGCAATCAAATTACGCCATATAGGGGGGTGGTTTTAAGGTTATATAAAATGAGTGATACATAGAATTACTCATTTATAAAAAAATGAAAATAAATATTGATGCATAATTATTCGATAAATATATGTATTTAACCAGCTTGATACGGTTTGTAGGTAATTTATTCGATACCAAAATTATATAAACTCAAGGAAAAGATTGTTGATCATGCCATTTCAAACAAAAATAACATTAATATCAGGTATACCACCTTACTATATGCCATAATGTAAAAATATGTTTCACAATTTATCTTCTTATGGTATAGAAGATGGCATATAAGATATAACCTTCATGTATTTTTATTAATTTATATTACATTCATGTGTATTGAAAAGACGCATATATATGCAATTCAATTGAAAATCTCCCTCCATTATTTGAACTTTCTTTTACCAATATACTTCATAAGGATTATTTAACGTATACTTATAATATTTTAAAACTATATATAAATATAAACTTGAAAGTTGAAAGGCAGTATTCACATTCTTTTAAACAACAAGATGTGATTTTACTTAACCACCATTCATCGCACTAATCAAAGTTACCGATGACAATGTTGAACATTATTTATTATGATTAAATTCTACAATTCAAATTTCTCGTACTCTCATCAAGTTTAAAGAGTTAAGAAAATTAAGAATAATACGAGCTAGAAGGCTAAAGAAAAAGAAATATAGGTCGAACTACTCATATAACTTTTTTGTCTTTTATTGGAGGTGTTCAGATATAATCAACATAACTTAATACCCATCGACTCAAAATTTCAAAGAAAGAGATGTCTTTCTCTTCTTAATTGAATTGTTAAGGTTTTTGATCTATTTATTTGTATATACGTTCTAGTCTTTGCAAAATTAGGTGTTTTTCTTTTAGGTGTTTTCCGAGCTTACTTAAATTGGAATGCCCTTGTCTTATAATGTGGAAATAAATGGAAGTTCGTATGTCATTAGAGTCAAAATGATTTCGAGTCATTAAAAAAAAATATAAATATAAACTTGATATAATTTGTTTTTATAGAATTTTAAAAAAAAATTGAGTATTACCCAAAAAATAATTATCCATGATATAATACGATCTAATCAAACTATTCTTTTTCTCACTCTTTTACATGGACCACCAAGAATACATCATACCTCATAAAATAAAAATTAAATACGCTCAGGAAACCCAACATTCTAGAACACCACTCAATGGCCCAATCAATAGCTAGGGAACCACTTGGGTCGTTGTGAGGTGTATGAGCCACAACATATATAAGGAGGTTTATCGGCGGGATTTTGTACTTTGAAAATACTGAAATAAAATAGAAATCAAAAAGAGCGGGGCTGGACGAATTGGAAAACCCTTCCCTTACCCCTTTTACTCCTGCCATCATTTAGAACAACACTATCGAAGTATCCACATAGTCTGATCACCCTGAATTCCGACCCCATCTCTCTATATATCTTTTTCCCAAGCTAGCAAAATATAATTGTGGAACTATGGTGTCAAAGCGATGCGAAGGTGACGGAAATTCAAGTACCGAAGATGTATCCAAGAAGCTGAAAACCCAAGTGGACGATCTTAGTACCTGCGGAGAGGTGGAGCTTAGGCGGAGTAATAGACAGAAGAAGCCGATCACCACCTACAATGATTTTGCTCAATCATCCAGAATTACTAAAAAACAAAATAAATCCTCGACCTCCAAATTTAACTCCAAGGAAATTAAAGACGAAGATGTACGTTAATTTTTATCTGCAGTATTGTTTTTCAATTAGAATTGTTGTTGTTGGTAACAATAATTATCATGGGATGGTTTATTATCTCTCTATATTTAACATTAAATATTAGGATTCTCTAATTTAAGTGTATGGTATTCTTGATATAAGAAAATTGCCCAGGTAATTAATTATTTTTATTTACAGGGATTTTTGATATCGAACATGTGTCATCAATGCCAAAGGAATGACAAAGGCAGAGTTGTAAGGTGCACTAGCTGTAAGAGGAAGCGCTACTGTGTACCTTGCATGACGAGATGGTATCCAGGCATGTCCGAACAGGCCTTTGCTTTTAAGTGTCCTGTATGTTTAAATAACTGCAATTGCAAGTCTTGTTTACGGATGGAGATCCCTGCTGAGGTTTTTTTTTTTTTACTTATCTCTCTCTTTATATATTTATTGTTATCTTTTAACGTTCTTGTTAATGATTACGATGATTTTTTGCAGAACAAGAAGGAACTAAGTATCAAACTTAGTGATCATGAGAATGTTCTCCACTCCAAGAGTATTCTGTGTTGGCTTCTGCCCTTCTTGAAGAAATTTGACGCCGAACAAATTGCGGAAAAGGACATGGAAGCTAAAACTAGAGGTACTTAAATTGAAATTATAATAATTGATATAAGTTTGTATCATCATATAATTAAATTGGAATTATAATAATTGATATAAGTATGTATCATCATATAATTACTTAACATATTTATATTATGCAGGCGTAAAAGTTTCGGATATCAAGGTGCCGACTGCTCATTGCTATCCAGATGAGCGAGTATACTGGTAAGATTTTGAGGACTTTTATTTAGTGTGTATTCTTTTGTTGGAAAACTTCTTTTGCTCATATTTGGAAGATATTAATTGTGCTTCATTTCTTGTGCAGCAATAATTGCCAGACTTCAATTGCAGATTATCATCGGAGTTGCCCCATCTGCGAATACGACCTATGTTTGACGTGTTCCCGGGAGATTCGCTATGGCTGCTTAAAGGGAGCTGATGAAGAAGTGGTCATGACCTATAAAAATCACGGGTCAGATTACCTTCATGGAGGCCCCGCTAAAAATCTTCACCTCGACCACAAAGAAATTGAATCACATGGTCACAAAGAAGAATGGAAAGTGAAGGAAGATGGTACAATTCCTTGCGCTCCAAAGAGTTTGGGTGGTTGTGGTCAAGGAACCCTAGAGTTGAAGTGCTTCCTAGGTGAGAAGTGGGTTTCTGATTTGTTAGCAAAAGCAGAAGATGCTTTTAAGAGATATAAGCTCAAGGAGGTAGTAGTTTCGAATCAAACGTGTTCTTGTTCGGAAGAGATTGCAAATTTGCGTAAAGCAGCTTCAAGGGAGGAGGGTAATGACAACAATATTTACTGTCCAACGGCTACAGACATTAAGAATGAGGATTTAGAGCATTTCCAGTACCATTTGTGCAAAGGAGAGCCTGTGATTGTTAATGATGTACTAAAAAATACATGGGGGTTGAGCTGGGAACCAATGGTAATGTGGCGTGCTTTTCGCCAAATAAAAAATGTTAACCATGAGACTCTTTTGGATGTGTCTGCTTTGAATTGCTTAAACTGGCGTGAGGTAAGTTTCCAAGGTTTTACTTTATTTATAACTTACTTTTATGGATGATTCTAATTTCTAAGTTTGTTTCTTGTATGTGAAACAGGAAGATGTAAATGTTCGCCAATTTTTCACGGGGTACTTGGAAGGAAGATTTGATTCTCAGGGATGGCCTCAGAATATGAAACTGAAAGATTGGCCTCCCTCGAGTTTATTTGAGGAGCGATTACCTCGCCATAACGCTGAGTTTATCAGGAGCTTGCCATTCAAACAGTATACACATCCTAACAATGGATGTTTAAATCTTGCGATCAGACTCCCTAAAGATTCCTTAAAACCGGACCTTGGACCAAAGACATATATAGCTTATGGGATCTCTCAGGAATTGGGGCGAGGAGATTCTGTAACAAAACTACACTGTGACATGTCCGATGCGGTATGTTTGTTTGTTTACTCTCTATACTATAATAAGCAGTACTACTTGAATAGATGCGTAGAGGATTTGTCATTATATCTTTCTTTTTTTGTATCTCAGGTGAATGTTTTGACGCACACCCAAGAAATAACTTTGACTTCTGACAACCTTATGAAAATAGAGGAGCTGAAAAAGAAGCATGCTGCACAGGATAAAAGGGAACTTGGAGGGATCGGAAAAAAATCATCATCTGAGAAGTTGAAAGCAAAGAAAATTTGTGCTTCTCAAGATGATGCTCAGAAAGATGAAAGTACAGTCGCAGATGTTGAAAATGACAGCAAGGGTGGTGCTGTTTGGGACATTTTTAGGAGGGAAGATGTTCCGAAACTGGAGGAATATCTTCGCAAGCACTATAAGGAGTTTAGACATATGCATTGTTCTCCACTGGAACAGGTATCTATTGCGCCTATTTATTCTTTCATTTCCTTATGTTGAGATATATCTGTATAATGTTAGAATCCTGATATGGGTTTGTTCTTATGCTTCAGGTCGCCCACCCTATTCATGATCAAACTTTTTATTTGACAACTGAGCACAAACTCAGACTCAAGGAAGAATATGGTTGGTTTTCTTTAACAAACGTAACAAATAAAGTAGTTCTTGTGAGTGATTCCTTGTATGTATTGATGTATTGGTAGGAATTGAGGCATGGACATTTGTTCAAAAATTAGGGGATGCAGTGTTTATACCTGCAGGTTGTCCTCATCAAGTCAGAAATATAAAGGTAAGTTATAAAATCAATGGACCATACATGTGCTTTCACCTTTCCAATTTATACTTTCTTATCTCTTTTCCTTTGTGTTTTACATTCACAGTCATGCATAAAAGTAGCACTTGACTTTGTATCACCGGAAAACCTTAACGAGTGCATTCGTTTAACTGAAGAATTCCGCACTCTCCCCCGCAATCACAAAGCTAAGGAGGACAAACTAGAGGTAGACACTTTATATTTCTTTTAATAACCTTTGAGTGTGCATACTTTTCAGTAAGATGGAATTTTAACTTTACTCTACCTTGGCAGGTAAATTAAATGGTTCTTCATGCCATTCGTTCAGCTGTGGAAGGGTTAATGGATTCAACAAAAACAAGAAAACGAAAAGCTATGGAATTTTTGAAGAAGATGAATACGGATGACAACTGAGAAAACTGGTATGCTCGATATGCATTTATTTATAGTTTTAGCACATCTGAATCATCTGTATCCTCATATGCATGCTTAAAACTAGCAACTGTTAATGCAATATATGGCTCCTTATGTGCCCATTGCAGACGTGTGAATATGCATATATTCCAACATTTAAATTATCTGCATTATCATTAGTTTAAATCAAGTCTCATTGTTGTAGAAGTGCAAAATTAGATTTATATTTTGTGTAGTACAGAAAATTACATTTTACCAATTTCACTGGAGAATACATGTATGCTTGTATTTTTATGATATCATGTATCTTATTTAACCTCATTGGTTGATTGAATTATAGGTTGAGGAACTGAGGATGCAACTCCCTGCATTCAGCTAACGTGTATGAGGAAATGTTAAATAGTCGATACTCTATATAGAGAATATAGTTCTTAAGCCTAAATTTTGAAGATAATTATTTGGGTTATATATTGTTCAAAGTATTATTTATGTTATGTTCGTGTTGTTGTTGTATCAACTTCTATGATAACTATATTTTGATGACTTGAATGACTGTTATGTAAAATGATTTTTCTTTATTATATTTATTTGCAATAGTTATCATATATTTTTTTCCACTGTAGCCCCTCACCAAATCTTGTCACACAAGTATATTATCTGTTATTTTCTTTCCTTTGACAAATGTAGATTGAGAAGCAGAGATGGAAGATGGAAAACAGACCATAAATCTAATTGCAATGATTTTTGAGATATAGTTGTATAGAGTATTCCAACATGATATACGTACAAACTGTGCACTTTTGGTATGAGCAAACTGTTGATAGCATTGAGCTCTTTAAAAAACATACCATCCGTAAAAACAAGCTTGAACTACTTTGCAAAGATCATTATCTGGATAGAGAATGTAGATGTGAGTCCATTTAGCAATGGTATCTTACTCCCATTCATTTCAATCATTGATTTCCGTATCTCCTCACTATATATCACTACTACACGTACGATTTTCGCGACCACGACATTCACGATGACACGCGTGTCCTGTGTGTGGAGACGAATAAGATTTGGCGATGACAAAAATCGTCGCGTATTTGAGATCCTTTTTGGCAGGAACAAGCTTATTCACCAATTCTTTTTACTGGCGATAGTTGTATCATTGGAAAACTAAATTAAAAATAAATGCGTAGTCACTGTTGACATATTAATCCTCGACGATTTTGATATCATCACGGTTGTTGCTTACTTGCGACGTTTATTTGGTCAGAAGGGATGATACATGTTAAATGACGGATATTTAGCATATAGTCTCTTTTAAAGATGAGGTTTAAATTGCGTCTTTGTATCAGTTAGTAATTAAAATTTTATATAATAATATATTTATGAATATTAACTGTGGACCATTTATTATAAATGTTAGTTACTGACCTGATAGGATAAAATAACGATAAAATCGACATAATAAGGTAAACTAATAATAATTTCTCTAATTATGTAAAATAATGTTAATTGATCATGTAAAGTGATTGTATAGTCGATCTGGTAATAAAATATTAAGCGACTTACATCATAATCAATATCCATTTGAATGATCATATAATCAAGTGAGACTAAATCAGAGATACGTAAGTGGCGCATATAAACATTATAAATAATATAAATAAAAGACAATATTAAGATTAAGGTACACTACTACGTCGCGGGGTTTTGGCAACGACGTCATTAACAATGACATTATGTCGTCGCTAAAGATTTTCCTTTCGGGACGTCACACGTGTGTCATCCTTATTGGTGTTAAAAAATATAATTAAAATATAACGCTAGCGAAAATATTTTATTCGTCGTTAAAAATACGTATTACTAGCGATGACAGACTGTCTCCCCAATTAATTGAATTAGCGATGACATTTAATGTTAAAATAAACTACTCAGGTGCGACAACATTAGTGGTCGCTGAAGTTACTTTTTTATTAGCGAAGACAATTTTCATCGCTATTGATACCACTAGCGACGGAAAAGTGAATATTAGCGATTACTTGTTGTCGTCTCTAATGATCTACACGAATTTAAGGCGGACACTTGGCAGGTTTGAGCCATTAATACACTTGGCAGATTTGAGACACTTGTCCCTCGGGTTTTTGGGTTCTTCAGAGTAGCCAAGAATGTAGCGTTTGAACTTCCAGTACTCATCAATGGATAGTAATTAATAAGCTTCCTTGCATTACGAAAAGTGTCTTTACTCCATCCTATTAATGCTACACAAGTTGCGTTTCTTTTTTCACAAAAATCTTGAATAATTTTTATGTTACGAAAGTTGCCCCAAGATTTGCTAATAATATCTTTACATTTTTCATTTTCTATCCATCTTGATTCGAACATAAAATACTTATTATATGTAGATAAAGAAGAGTCTTCAGTAATGATCAGAGGAGAATGATCGGAGCCAATAGACGGTGGAACTTGAAGAGAAAAATTAGGGAAATGATTACACCATGATGAAGAGGCAAGACCCCGATCCAATCTTTCCTTAACCATTTCATCACCTTTCCTTTTATTAGACCGCGTAAAGAAACATCTTTTGCTCGGTAAATCAATAAGTTGGTTATTATTAATTAATTCATTAAAGTTAATGATTCTATCAAGATTGACCTCGTTTTTACCTTGTTTTCTAGTAGTACGAGAAATATCGTTAAAATCTCCGATAAAGAGTCGGGATTTCAATCTTTGAATACGAAGAAGTTAAGAAAATTCCAAAGCTTAGCTCTCTTATTATCATCATTTGGAGCGTAAATACACACAAGATACCATGAAAAAAGATTAGATTCATCAATTTTAGCAATGACAAAAGAAGGCGAAGAGTTGATAACTCTAAGCTTAACCGACTCTTTCCACAACAAAAGGATTCTCCTAGACAAATAAGTTCTTCCCCTGGGTTCCACCACGTGTGAATTATTGAAAGCACTAAAATGATTACAAGATTTAACACTTTGACTCCTAACTTTAGACTCGAGCAAACAAGCAATAGAAATACGAAATTTATATATAAGGGACTTAAGCATTTTCTTTGTCGTGGGTGCCCTCGCCCCCCGAAAATTCCAAACAAGTAGATTATCCATTAAACCCGGTCTTGGTAAGGGATAGGCCGCCATCCACCAGAAAATTTTGAGGGTGCTCTTCCATCACGGGAAAACCCCGGGTACTTGTCGCCTCTTCCGAACTAGAGTCATTATTGACTCATTACCTAGATGACCTTCGATATCCACACCTTTACAAAAATAGCGGTTTTCTTTTTCTTCCTTAACAAAAGCATCATCAACGCCATCTTTAACTTGATCCCAATTTGAATTGAAGACTTGCTCCTTAACATCATAGAAGCTTGCATAAAGTTCATCGACAAATAGTTGCATGTCATTAATCCTTTTCTCCATGTCCTTAAAATCATTCTCATAGAAAATTTTGAATTTTATTTGTTCTACCCATTTGTGGAGTAGCAGGAGTTGTTTTCCTTTTAAATTCTGCAGGCCACGAGAATTTTACCCTTAGGGCTAAAAACTCGCATTCTAGGAGTAAGTTTGCATCCTGTATTAATTGCTTCAGCTGGCCTTGGAAACTGGCTAATATGAACAGATTGAGAATCCAAGGATTCTTCAGAAGGCTTGAATGAGTCAGCCTCAAAATTATCATTCACCATTTTTGCTTTTCCTTTGTTGATTTGCTGGGGAATTTCATTAGAAACAGGCTGTTTACCATGATTATAACCCATAAGGTTAGAAGAATCGATAACAACCTGTGAATTTATAGCGCCTCCATAACCACCATCTCTCACAAAAGTCGTATAATCAGTAGAATAAGGGTTATTCGCATAGGGAGATAAGTAAAACCCCTCTTTCTCTTGAACTGCATCATTTGTAAACCTTATATACATATCATCGATGTCGACTTCTCTAGCGCAGAGTACCTCATTGATTGTTTGATTATTTATTATGATACTCATACCAAATCCCCGAGTTCTTTTCGAAATTTTTTGAAAATTGCAGGATAGTTCTTTTCAGATAGTTCCACTAGTCAAAGGTAGCAATTTTGCTATAGATATTTTCCATTATATCAGATATTTCTTGCTTGCGTTTAGTAGACTCGCTTTCACTTTTATTTTCATCACCTTTTTTCTTAGTATTATTTCCTGGGATAGGCATAACAATCGAACCAAATTAAATACTTGAAATGAGGGCATCATTACCTGCATTACGACCTCCATTACTATCATCTTCATCACCATCTTGTCTTCGAAAAGGGTAGAAACGAATGATCTCATCAAAATTGCCCCATTCATCTCTCTTCCTTATGTCATGAAATACCACATCTTCATTTCTAATAACCATTTCTTTAAACCAATTGAAGAACCTAGCTACATCATCATTCCATCGAGAACGCACCATAGAGGTATAGCATGATGTCTTATTATGATCCAAACGCCCACAATTGAAGCAGAATAATCCAATGCTCTTGTAAGTAAAACCAAGCCAAGACAAGCCATCAAGTTGTTGAATGTAAACACATGTTTTGATAGGTTCTGATGTGTCAAAGTTGTTTCTAAATCTGATGAAAGTAAGTTCATCATTATCAGCAACAGGGTAGTCCACTTCACAAGCTTCACCAATGAAGGATCCAAAGGCTCCAATAGCTCCAAGGATGTTTTGAATTCCTGCTAGACCATAAACTCGTACCCATACTGATAAAGTAGTTAAATCCAAGTCACCAAGTTTGTCATTAGCATTACACTTAACAATGATGACATGCATTGCATTAACTAAACAAAGTCGAATGAAATAAAGGCGTTGTGCCTCTTCCTCCTTATCCAAAGTAATTTTGAAGATATTAGCTTGGATTTCTTTAAAGATTATTCTTCCTTTGATACCCCACGAATCAAGAGTTACCTTTTGAAAGATACCAAAGTTAATGACTCTGTCAGAGAATTTTTTTGCAATGAAGATAAATTCTGTCTTGTTAGGTTTGATTGATGTTGTGTCTTGTTAGGTTTGATTGATGTTGTTTTATTGGTGAGAGATAATGATTCCATCTTGAGGATGTTATCATTCTTAGTACTAGCAAGTGGTAGTAAATGATTCGCTCTAGATGCCATATTTGGTGTTAATTTCTTGAGTGTAATGTTGAATATGAATAGGATAATTAATTGTGATGATGCTTCGATGGATCTATATATAAGATAAAACTACCAAAAGTCAGGAAGAAAGAAGTGCGACTGAATAGAAACACCATCCTCAACGCTGTAATAGTTCTTGACAATTGTCCCAAATGTGTTAACAATTCGAAGTAATCAGAAAAAATCTCCGAAAATAGATGAATAGACTGTGTAAATTCTATTGCGTGCACAAAGAAATTGATAATAAAATAAACTTACACATCGATCAAGAAGCATGAGAAGCACGTTAAGTCTTCAATAGGGGATAAAGAATAAAATATAATCTTAGTCATCCAACAGAATTCATAAGTCTCTTCAAATATTAAACAAATACATAATCTTGTCGTCAATTGTATAATCTCTAGACTAATGGACGAGAAGATCTGAATAGACTTGCAGACGAAAATCCACTTTTCATCCCAAATAATCCTCAAATGATAGTGAGATTTTTATTATAACTCATTAAAAAAATTAGTTACATAGGAGAGAACCACCTCGGACTCGGAGTCATTGACTCGGTTCGAACCTACACCACTAGTGGGGATTACTTGCTAATTTCTCGAGCTAAACTCACATACTATCTATGCTTTACTTATTTAATTTTCTGTCTTTAATTTATTAGTCTAATTTTCTATTTCTCAAAACCAAACAAAAATCTCTTTTCTTTTATTTTCCTGCGTATTAATCTGATCTAGCTTTCTTATCTGCACTTCATAAATTGCATAAGTTCTTCCTACCTTTCGTAATCTCTAAGGAACGAACCTTATTTATCATTAAAACTTGCATACGTCCTGTATACTTGCAGAATCGTGCTCAGCATAGGGTGTTTATTTTTGCACTTATTTTATCTATTATATTATCACACCTTAGGCGACACCAGAAAGACTGGAAGTTCTTATGGCAATGCAAAGTGTTGCCTAAAATTAAAAAATTTATTGGGGAAATGCACTAATAATGGGTTACCTACGAATAAAAATAGATTCAAAAGAAAATCAGTAGACAATCCAAATTGTGATATCTGTGGTGAAAACTGAATCTATAGAAAATATTCTTTTCAAATGTTCTTGGGGGATGTATCGCTAGCATGCCCTTTAAGCTTTACTTCCCATATTGAACCATCTTGTAATATCAAAAAATGGATTCAATTTGTGAGACTCTAGTCAATTGAGAATAAAGTCCGAAGTGAAAAAATGGGAGAAATGGTTTTCTTTTGTTGCTTGGAGTATTTGGAAAGGCAGAAACATATTTATATTTAAAGGAGAAGCTCCTAATCCTTTAAATATAGTAAGAAAAGCACTTATAGCCTATGATGAGTATTATAAAGCTTTTGAGCATACTACTGACGCTAACCCTGAAATGAATTGTGATACATTATTTTCAGTTCATTCTCAAACTGAAACTCTGAGAAATTTGTAGGTAATGAACATGTATATGGGAATAGAAGTTCTGCTTCTATACCTAATTTAGATTGTAAATGGAAACCCCCAAGTGCTGGTACATTTAAAATAAACTGTGATACTTCAGATAAGGTGTTAATTAATACAACTGCTTTTGCTTGTATCCTTAGGGATTCCACAGGTACAATGATAGAAGGTTTTGCGAAAAATATCAAGGCTCACTCGGTTTTGGAAGCAGAAGCAAGAGGAATTCAAGCAGCTTGTGACATGGCAGTTAAATTCAGTCCTGAATCTGTAGAAATTGAGAATGATAACCTAGTGTTAGTTAATCAAATCAATTCTTAATGTAAAATTACTAGCTCTTTTAGGGTTTTGGTTAGAAATATTATGATTTGTAAGGATGATTGTAATATTAAGGTCTCTTATGTGAAGAGATCAAATAACAAAGTAGCTGATTGGGTGACCAAACAAAAACTAATAGGTAAATTGGTTGGTTTTTGGAATGTTTCCTAACCTTTCCAATTAGTTAATAATTTTAGGGGTGATTTTGAACTTAGAGGAATAGGCTAATTTATACTTTTGATTTATTTATGCAAGTTACTTTTTCGACTAAAAATAAAAAATCTAGATTCTTGTCCAATTTCTAAACATGTAAACCGGAGTACCAATACCCTTATTTTTATATAAACCCTTCATAAATTATACAAATCTCCGAAAACCTCGGATCAAAATTTATTTTTTCTTCTACTCAAGACTTCATATGCTAATAATGTACCGTAGATTGTTAAGATATAAGTTTTTAAGATGCACGCTGAACCTTGTTAATAAAACCACCTTATGTTAAAAAGACGCATGATCGTTATTCAGTTAAAAATATATCGATAATACTCATTACTACTATATACCCTTACTCCCGTCAAAGAAAAGCCTCTTTTCATTTTTCTTCCCAAAAAAAAAAAAAAAAAAACTTAAACTGATACTTCAACATGTTGAATATCCATAAATATTTGTTAGGTTTAAGTTGATTATTCAAGTCATTATATATTTATTCCAACAAACTAAACCTAATTACCAAAACACTGAAATAGAAAAGTTATGGAGAAAAAGGTAGTGAGCAAATATGGTGATGGCGTTGCTTGGATTAGAGGTGCAATGCTAGGGAAAGGAAGCTCTGGGTGTGTTTATTTAGCAACTTTGAAGAATCCAAGGTCAAAATATAGCTACTTACCACCAATTATAGCGGTTAAATCAGCTGAGGTTTCAAATTCTGGTTCAATTCAAAAGGAAAAAGAGGTATTAAACAATGTTAAAGATTGTTCAAGTATAATTCAATGCTTCGGTGAAGAAACAACTATAGGTGATGATGGAGTAATGGTGTATAATTTGTTATTGGAATATGGTTGTGGTGGAAACCTAACTGATCGAATTAACAACAATCGTAATAATGGTGGTACTGGGAATGGATTATCCGAATACGAGGTTAAGGTGTATACTAAGTCTATCTTAAAAGGGTTGAATCATATTCATGAGATTGGTTATGTTCATTGTGATTTAAAGCCGGAGAATATATTACTTTTGCGTAATTCTGGGAAGGGGAGTATCGAATTTAGAGCAAAAATTGGGGATTTTGGATTGGCAAAGAAAGGAAAACAGAATAAGAAGAAGAGGAAATTAGAACCGTTCTGGTGTGGTACTCCTATGTATTTATCACCTGAGGCTGTTATAGAAGGTGTTCAAGAAGCTCCTTCTGATATTTGGGCTCTTGGTTGTATTGTGCTCGAGATGCTCTCTGGAAAGCGTCCATGGGGAGGGGAAGAAGAGATGAATAATGAAGATATTTTGAAAATTATCGGGGAAAATCATGAGTTACCTACAATTCCAAGTGATTTGTCTAATGATGCGAAAAGTTTTTTAAAGGGTTGTTTTGTAAAGAATCCGATGTTTAGATTGACGGCTGAGATGTTATTGATGCATCCATTTGTGGAAGGTTTGATTGAAGAATCCGAGGAGGTTGAAGATATACATTTGGTGTCTGAAAGTGATGATGAACTTAATTGGTACGATGAGTCTGACGAGGATTCGTTTTTTTATTGGTCAGAAGAAGATGCAGAGGATATCGAGAATGAAACATTGTCTAAGGAGCTGAGATATGATAATGCTATTAAATCATCAATTCAGGTTACACCACAGGTTTTTTAAAACAATAGGAAATTATATTATGCTAATTGTACAATTTCGTGAATGACTTGTTTTTACCCTTTTTAGGGAATAGTTGATGTATATAGTTACAAAATGGAATTCTGTAACTATTTCTCAATAATGTATGTTGGTTAACTAGGTATTATCAATTAAAATATTGGAAACTGCTTACAAATTTATTAAATATGATGCTCTGCACTGCACTTTACAAGTACCCTTGGGTTGAAACTTTAATGCTTAAGAACAATATCTTTACGTAATCCACTGTTGTAATCTAATTCATGTTTGTTTATTTTAACCTAAATTTCAGTTATATTGCTCAATCCCCTAGAATCTGATTTATTAGTTTATACCAAATATCCGTTACCTGATACCTTTTTTTCACGTTCTTGAACTCTGTTTTAGTCCATATTATCTAGAGGCTGAAGACAGTTTCTCCAGTTTGTTTATATGAGATGAGTCTCTGCAAGTAAGATTATTTGGTAAAGTCTGTGAAGACTGAGCTATTCATGCCCTCACTTCAGGCTCTCTGTAATACTTCAGAATGTAAAGGCTACATTCTTAGAACAGAATTACACCCCTAATATAAAGCTTCGTATAGTGTTCAAACAAGGAATTGGGAATGTAATATGAATGAAAATTGCTGCTCTTACTCTCTATCTGTGTTCACTATATGGTAAACAAATGTTTTAGTCAGATAAGAGGGCTCTATGGCCTTGGGACGGAAGAAATCATAAGTTGTCCAGTGTGCAAATATTGAAGTACAGTTGGTGCTTCGTTTGATTCAGAAAGTTGTTCAAAAAAGGTTACCCCTACTCCTAGTAGAGAAAATTTGCTTAAACAAAGAAGAATTACACTTGTGCACTTGCGATTCCCAAATGGATTTTGTCTTCTATATAGACATAATTTACCCCCACTGAAACCAAAGAGGAACCTTCTTTGCTGCAGTGTTAGATAAAAGCTTAGATAACAATGCTAAATTCCAAGGATTAAGTATGTGTTTCCAAGCAATAAGCTATACTTTTGATCCCCAAAGGTAAGTCCGGCACTAATTGACTATGTGGTCTCTCACGGTTGTTGCCAGAATAATGAAAATAGTGAACCAAAAGCATTCAGTCCCCTGAATTCAGGTCAATGGGTATAAAAAACCTCAACATCTATTAATATTTTCGTTGATTACAAGGTCTGAAATTTTAGCAAGCTAACAACAAGGGGAATATGCCCAAAATTTGGACTGAAGTGTGCCTCAAACTAAATGCATTGAGCCCCTGAACTTGCTCCACTTAACGAGTATCAATTGTTGGTACTCCTTCGCATTTCCTATTAGGCCTGACCCGCTATTAGCCCGTTATATAGGCCCAATTCCTACTATGTCTTGTGATCAGTTAAATTATTTTGTTAGAGAATAAAATAAAATGCATTAAAAATGATTAAAGACACACAATTTGAGATTTTGTGCATGTATGGACGATATGGTTCATTTTCTAATACGTACTTTCTCTGTTTTAAAATATTTATCTATTTATTAAAATGGTTGTTTCAAAATATTTGTCTATTTAGTATTTCAAAACATTTTTTTTAATGTTTTCTATTATTACCTCTATTAAAAAACTAAATTTATATTTTTAATATACATTTAAAATATCAAGACACTTTATAAAAAGTAATTTTGTAATAAAAAATTGTAAGTATTATATTTTTTAATATGTGTAAAAAACAAAATAAACAAATATTTTGAAACAAATGGATGGAGTTGTATGTATAGTATGGTTACTTTTGTTATAAAGTGTGATCTAACCCTAACTTTCAAAATGCAATCCATCTAAAATATCATCAATAGATAACAAAAGTCTCATCGATTAATCAACCACCTAATTTGATTAACGAGCCTAACAATCCAATTTATCTACCACCTAAGCTAATTAAATGACTTGTGCAACCTAATAAATATTCTAAATGTATCATCTAATTATTATCTATCCGACTAGTCAATTGCACAAATAAAAAATTAACTCAACCCAACATGTAAACAAAAATTCTAAAACAATTTTTCAGGCAGAGTTTAAATGTGCAACCACATCAAGTTATCATTTTTTCTAGATTTTTAGTTTAGATATTTTAAATGGATACTTTTAATTTAATAATATATTATTATTTTTTTATATTTTTTTTTGTTATTTATGTTGAATTGATCTATTTTTAATATTTTAAGATATAATTATTATTAAAATAATTTTGTTTATAATATTTAATATTTAACATTAATTTTTATTAATTAAAAAATCACGTAAATTTCGATTAATAGGTTATTTGGTCACCTAACCGCTCAAAAGTGCTTGATCGCCTCCAACAACACGCGTACCATAACAGTAGTCATAACCCTATTATATAACTCTTAACCAAGATCACATAACCTAAACACTAATCTTTCATCTTTATTATCAGGTCGGAATATCATCCCTTTTTTTTTGTGTTCAGGTGTCTGAATATCATTAAAGAACAACAAAGTGACATTTGAAGGGTATCGAAGAGAAAATATAATATTACCGGGTGGTACAAAGATATTAATTAGAGACGTTTTATATTCTAGTAAGTCTAAAAGAAATTTATTATGTTTCAGAGATATACAGTTCAATGGTTTTCATATAGAGACTATGAATGAGGGAAATATTGAGTGTCTTTACATTACATTTCAGAAGAAAGTAAAAGTAATACTCCCAGTTTTCTCTTTAGGATTATCTTATGCGAATATAAAAGACGTAGAGTCGAATATAGTTATGCACCAAAAGGTTAATCACCCAAAACTATTTATGCTTTGGAATGAGCGTCTTGGCCATCCTAGATCAATCATGATGTGTCGAATCATTGAAAATTTACAAGGGCATCCCTTACTGAACCAGAAGATTATATTACCTTGTGAATGTATATGCATTGCTTGCTCACAAGGAAAATTAATTACAAGACCATCCCTTATGAAAGTCAATATTGAGTCCCAACATTTTTACAAATAATTTTAAGAGGATATTTATGGACCTATTGATCCACCTTGTGGACTATTTTATCACTTTATGGTCCTAATAGATGCATCATCAAGATGGTCACATGTGAGATTACTATCATCCAGAACAAGTGTTATTGCCAAACCCCTGTCTCAATTAATAATATTGAAAGAACAATGACCTGATTATTCAATCAATCATATTCGTATGGATAATGTCCGTGAATTTACATCTCAAGCATTTAATGATTATTGCATGTCAATACGCATTGACGTTGAACATTTTGTAGCACATGTACATACTCAAAATGGCATGGTAGAGTCATTTATCAAGAGATTGCAACTAATTGCTAGACCTTTGTTTTTAAGGTCTAACTTACCACACTTTTGTTTAAGGAAATACATTTTTACATGCTGTTTCATTGGTTTATATTTGATCAAGTTTAGTTAATTAATATTCACCATTACAACTTGTTTCTGGCCAGCAACCAAATATCTCTCATTTTAAAAAATTTGTCCAATTTCTCCAGCAGAAAGAACAACGATGGGTCATCAAAGACGTCTTGGAATTTTTGTTGATTTTGATTCCCCTTCCATCATAAGATATATTGATCCCCTGACAGGTGATTTATTTAAAGTAAGATTTGCAGATTCCCATTTTGATGAAATGGTTTTCCCGTCATTAGGGGGAGAACTAGATCAAGTTGCACTTCATAATAAACAACAGGAAATATACTGAGTGTACCGTCTTTGTCTCATCTTTACCCGCGCATAAATAGATGTGAGAAAGAGGTAAAAGGAATAATTCATGTACGCGTTTACTGATAGTAAGAAAGTAATTAAATCATATATGTACCAGCTGCAAATACACCTGCACGAGTTGATATCCCTGAAGGACAACCCAATAATATCAAATTAGGTAACAAACATGGACGACCAGTTGCAGCAAAAGATAAAAACCCTAGAAAGAAAATGGTACAAGAAGTAAAAACCCGAACAAGAAAATTTTACAAAAAATAAACTGATCAGTATAACAAAAAATATCTCGTAGGAACAGAAGATGAAGAACCTAATTCTGAAGAAATCTTTTTAAATTATTTAAACAAAAAGAGAAAGTTGAGATAGAAATAAAGTCATAGTCGATAATGTCTTTGCATACAAAGTTGCACAGACCTTTCAAATGACGATCCTGAACCATATACCTTGGAAGAATGTCAAAATAGAAATGATTGGCCTAAGTGGAAAGATGCGATACAAGCGGAATTGAAGTCCTTAGAAAATTGCAAAGTTTTTGGACTTGTAGTCCAAACACCCAAAGCTATGAAACCCGTTGGATACAAATGGGTATTCATATGAATAATGAAATTGAGAGATATAAGGCACAACTTATGGCACAAGGTTTTTCACAAAGACCTGTGATTGATTATAATGAAACATGTGCCCGGATAATTGATGTAATTACTTTACGATACTAAATTAGTTTAGCAGTCACAAAAAGAATTGATATGCGTCTTATGGATGTGGTCACTACATATTTGTATGGATCATTAGATAGCGATGTTTACATGAAGGTCCCTAAAGGGCTCAAAATAACGGAGGCATACAATCAGGGTTGTAACCGGTTATACTCAATTAAATTACAAAGAATGTAAAATATAGGGTATAACCGTCTAAGTAAATATCTTATTAGAGAAGGATACGTCAATAATCCAATTTTTCATGTTTCTTTATCAAGAAATTTGAGAATGGTTTTGCCATTATAGCAACATACGTAGATGACTTAAACCTTGCAGGAACCCTTAAAGAGCTCACTACAACTGCTAATTATTTAATGAAAGAATTTGAGATGAAGCATCTTGGAAAAATAAAGTTTTATCTTGGTCTGGAAATTGAATACTTGTCATATTGGATCTTTATCTATCAATCAACATATACCGAGAAATATTTTGAAACGATTTCATATGTATAACACTCATCCATTGAGTAGCCTCATGGTTGTTCGATCGCTAGATATAATTAAAGATCCCTTTGCCCACTAGAAGAAGATGAAGAATTATTAGGTCCTGAAGTACCTTATCTTAATGCTATTGGGGCATTAATGTACCTTGCAAACTGCAAAAAAACCTGACATATCATTTTTAGTCAATTTGTTAGCAAGGTATAGCTCAAAACTAACGCGAAGACAGTCGAATGGTGTATAACATATTTTTCGTTATCTTTGTAGGACAACATATATATATATATATATATATATATATATATATATATATATATATATATATATATATGGGTTTATTTTACTCAAGACAAATAGTGGGCTATATTGATGCTGGTTATCTTTCAGATCCGCATAAAGGAAAAACTCAAAGTGGGTAAATATTTACTTACAGTGGTGCTGCAATTTCATGGCGATCAATAAAAAAACTTTAGTGACCACTTCAACTAATTACTCTGAAATATTGGAATTATATGAAGCAAGTAGAGAATGTATATGGTCACAGTCTATGATGCATCATATCCGAGAGACGTGTGACTTGCCTTCTACAAAATCTACACCAAGTATATTGTATGAGAACAATGTTGCATGTATAGCACAAATTAAAAATAGCTACATCCAAGGTGACAAAATAAAGCATATATCACCAAAGTTTTTCTACATGCACGAGTTACGAAGGAATGTCAATATTGAAGTTAAGCAGATACAGTCTAGCAGCAATTATGCAGATTTATTCACTAAAGCATTATCAACAGCAGCATTCAGAAAGTTGGTCTACAACATTGCATGCGCTAGCTAAAATATATCTTGCCAAAATCAGGGGAGTATAATAAATACGCACTTCACTCTTTTTCCCTTGTCTAGGTTTTATCCCAATGGGTTTTACTAGCAAGGTTATTAACGCGACAATATCTAAAGAGTATATGAAATAAAAATCCAAGATGGAGTATTATAAATATTATGGATATTATTTTTCAAATTTCAATAGTTGTAACTTAAATTTTTGTGTGTTAAGTCTATCTTGTGAAAGGTCATTGTTTGTCCTGAAAAAAGAACCTCACACTTGTAATTTGTTAAAAGATGAAATAATACACTTTCTTTCTTTCACTAATCTTATTTTATTTTTATCAATGACATGGTTTATTCATTTTCTACTACAGTTATGAAGATATACCTATTTATAGAAAAACATTGTTTATAAGATTGTTAATTTATATCAATCGGTATCAGAGTTTTTCTTACAAAAATTAGATTCTATGTTTAGGTTTTTTGTTTATTCAAATAATAGGTTTTAAGTGATTTGACTTATGGAAAACCCTTTATTAGTTTTTTTGAAACGTTATATACATCAGCTGATGTCGTCTCGATCTAATAAGCATTTGATTAAATAATTAACAAAGTAAGAGGATAGGAAGTTGTGAAATCTATACTTTCTAATAGAATGTCAGCCCATAATTTCAACGATTTATGAACATGATAGATAGTGATATTCCTTACTTTAGACAATGCCAGTGTTTCTTTCCGCATAACAAGTTGGATATTTCATCAAGAGTTGGCTGGGTTCATCATACCACGAACTATGTCCTGGTAATCAGTGTGAATATCAAGTTGTCGAGGTTAGGTTCATTCACAAAATGACATGCCTCAATGGTTTCCTTTGCTTCTCATTAGTATTGACTTTAGGCAGACACCATCTTGATTCATATGAATAACTGATAAACCTATAGGGTTAGAAGTAGAGAGGAAGGAGGAATCACTAGAAAATAAGACGGTCACGATATTTTTTTAGTTGTTAATAATACACATTACTAGCAACGACGGTCTATCAACCCAATTAAATAAATTAGTGACGACATTTTATGTTAAAAATTAATATCAAAATAAAATCTTCAGTAGCGACGAAATTAGTCATCGCTAAAGTTACTATCTTACTAGCCACATAAAGGTGTATACTAGTGAAGACTTTGTGTCGTCTCTAATTATTTGCGTGAAGGCAAAAAATTGGTAGGTTTGAGGCATTAATAAACTTTTTTAAATTTCTTACCCCCAAATACTAAACACTAGTCCGAAATTCCTTCTTCCCCATCACCAATCCAAGCTACCAAAAATTTTATGATCCATTACCAGAGAAACCAACCTCTTCCTTCATGTGTATCGCTCATTTGAAATCAAAATACCCGCTAAATTTTTTGAAAAACTGTATTTTCTCAAATTCAATCTTTTTCGAATATATTTATTCAAATAGTTGTATGCTTTTGTTTAGATTATAGATATATATTGTGTAATAATGTGGGTTATATATAATATAATATTTTATATATATTTTTAGAAAATTTATTTACGGAACATTATTTTGATCGTCACATTTATACATAATTTGCTTTATTCAAATTAGTCTATTCTCGACAAAAGTTAGATTAAATCTACGAATACTGCAAATCGAGAATATCTAGCCGGAGCTATGGATTTTATTAGGTTTGCAAATTATTATGATAATACGGGTTACATTGTTGTCCGTGTAAGCATTGTTGGATAATCGAAAGAAACATATTCTCGAGGTTCAAGGGTATCTTTTAAGGTTCAGAATCTTGACAATGTGCGATGTTTGGACAAAACATAATTAAATAACACAAATTCCCATAAATAATTCTACCATTAGTATTGGGAAGTAACCGACCCATAAAACATATTCCAGCCATTTCAATCGAAATAAAATCTAATCTAATAGAAAAAATCCAATTCGGGAGGGTAAATCATCTAATTCCATTTCTGGTCAATCACCACTACAAATCCATTCTAAATAAGTAAGTTTTTTTTATTCTCACCTTTTTTTAAAGTTTATTTTTGTTTGATTAATATTATTAATTCCAAATTTGAGTATGTATTTGTGGATCGATATGTATAGAATGTGTTTTAGGTTTTTTTTTGGGTGGTTTAGTTGTATAATTATTTCTTTATGTTAATTTAGTTAATTATTGTGTTTGTGGCTTTATGATAATTATATTGTAGTTTAGGGTTTTAGGGTTGTAATATTAGGGTAAAAAATTTCTTTTAAGGAAATTATGGTTAGAGACCTAAATGCAAATTTTCAGAATTAGGGGCAAAAATTGTTTTTTTAAAATGTAGATGTTTTTAGATAATTAACATTAATTTTAGGGTGAAAGTGTATTTTTACAAACTTTATGGACTTGAATGGAACTTTTAAAAATTAGGGGACAATTTTGTTTTATTAAATGTAGATGTCTTTAGATCATTAACATTTAGTTTAGGGTGGAATTTCAGGAACGTAAATGCAAATTTTCAAATTTAGGTGATAAATTGTATTTCTTAAATGTAGGTTCTTTAGATAATTAAAATTAATTGTAGGGTGGAATTGCAATTTAAAAAATTTAGGAACCTAAGTGTATATTTTTCAAATTTAGGGGACAAAATTGTTGTTTTAAAATGCAGTTGCCTTTAAATAAGTAAAATTAATTTTAAGGTAGGATTGTAATTTTTAAACCTTTAGGGGTGTAATGTATATTTTCAGAAAATGGGGGTCAAAATTGTTTTTTATAAAGTTTAGATGCCTTTAGATAATTAAAATTAATTTTATGGTGGAATTTAAGTTTGTAAAACTTAGGAACCTAAATGTATATTTTTCAAAATTAGGGGCCAACACTGATTTTTTTTAAATTTAGATGGCTTTAGATAATTATAATTAATTTTAGGATGAAGTTGTGATTCGTAAAACTGTAACGACCTAGGTGCAATTTTAATTGTTATTAACTAGAAGGTTGTTGTTATGCCACATGGGCGGAGACGGGAATGGAGAAGATCCACCACCGCCATACAATAGGCGGACACCGTTGTGAGAGTTTTTCATTAGGTTTGTCAAATTTAAAATTCGTTAATCCGTACATAAACACTTTTTAAATTGCTTCATTTAAATGTAGGTAAGTCGAAGAGAAAGACAACTGGTAAGGTCACACTAACATTTGCCGTGAAAGTCATAGAAAAAAAGAAAATTCTAACATAGACTATGACCATGTCCCTACATATGGTTATAATGTATTAATTTCAGCTTTTGCATTATATATTGTCTAAAAAGTAGCTTTCATTAACTATGATTAATCTTAAAGAATAAAATAATATCAATATATTAGATTAATAAATTAAATAGATAGAGAAGTTTAAAACTTTTTTTATTGTGATTAGAATTTTTTCTAATTTTAAAATAACGAAAAAAGTTTGAAGTGATGTAACAAAAGAAAAAGAAAAAGAAAAGTTGAATTAATAAGAAAAAGAAGAAAAAATCTGATGTAATTTTTTAAGTAAGATATAATATTTCTAATTGTGATTTGAATTTTGTACAAATATATTTAAAAGACAAGTATTTACAAATAAAATATAAAAATAATTAAATATTTACATTCAGATTTTTAACAAAATATTATAAATTTATTAAAATACATAACTAATTTTATGAAAAAAAGTGAAATTCAAATTGGGCAAAAAACATTTTTATTTTTTTGTTAAATAAGGCAATGCTTTAAAAATATTGTATAGATAACCTATTTTGATACAAAAATTTTAAGTAGCATTATTATTCATACAAAATTGAAGATTTCTTTTTTTTTTCAATTTATAATATAGATGGATGAAAGAAAATCATTATGCAGAAGGGACCACAGAATGGGATACAGAGATACTAGACAATTTATTTCCATCACCAGTTATACCAATTATTTTAAGAGAAAAGGTTTTTGAGAAAGACACACCAGATAAATTTATATGCCCTTATACGAACGATGGAGAATATGCAACAAAGATAGGATACAAATTATTGACAGAGGAAGCTATGAGAGGGAAAATGGGACAATCTAGTAATTCATCACGAGATGGCAGACTCTGGAGAACCATCTGATTATCGTGAATTTTTTAAGACATTCATTTTGGTTTATAATTTGACTTAAATTTTTAGATTTTTTTTTTCAATTTGAACTTATGTATTTTTGTTTAGTTCTATAATCGTTTCTAATTTCTATTCGCATCGTTTTTTAAAATTTTGCTTTTGGTAATTTAATTATTTTTCCTAATTAATTAATATATCAACGAATAAATCGGAATTTATAATTTTAAAAATAAATTAATCATATTCTTATCAAAGAAAAGGTAATAGCTATGATAGATTCTTTATTAAAGATCACTTTAATTAATGACGACGACAATTATCGTCGGTAATGACCTAAATTTTTAGTGACGGCAATAGTCGTTGGTAATGAAGGTGATATTACCAACTACTTTTTTCGTCGCTATTAATGTTGTCAGTAATAACACGAGCCTTTAACGATGACATTTGTCATTGTTAATGCTTAGATTTCTAGCAACGACATTCGTTGTTGGAATGGAAGAAGTCTCTCGCGATAACAGTTTTCATCACCAATAACGCATAAAGTTGTTGGTAAAGATCACCAAAAGTCGTCGCTAAAGATCAATGAGTCTGTAAAGACAAGTTTTGACTTGTCATTGGCATTGACGATTTTTAACAACTAAACTCTATGAGCAGCTCATTAGTTATGATATGTCATCGCTAAAAATAAACGCGGTTAATAGTGACAACTTATTCTATTATTAGTGACGACTTGTGTCATCACCTAATTATAGAAAAAGTAGTCGTGTTAGTTATAGTTTATACGTGGGAGATATTGGTTATTTAACAGTAAAAATTATGAATTAGTGATAAATGTTAGTAGCAAATTAAATAAATATTATATTGTTTGCTGGACACTACTAAAATGACATTATCTCTTATTTCATTAGTCTTATACCTTCTAAATGTAAAATAAGCCCTACATTATATACAATAAGTTCTCAAACGCCTTTGTTAAAATCGAAGTATGAGCCTTCATATGCTAATAAATAATTTAATCATATATTCTCAAGATATAAATTTCTTAGAGAACTTTGACCAAACTTGTCGAGAATATGACCCTATGTTAAAAAGATGAATGATCGTTATTCCAGTTTTTTTCTTTTGTGGACGGAATTCTTCTTAGTTAAGAGCATATTGTTAATACTCAAGTTATTACTTCAACATGTTAGATATATTCATAAATATTTTTTGAATTTTATCTGATTATTCTAATAGAATTCAATATATATTTGTTTAAGCTAATCATCAAAACCACTAAAACAGAATAGGAGTAATGCTGGATATTCGTCTATAAATTACATAACTTTTTTATCATTTCGTATATGTGGATTTTAAATGAACCAATTATATAATTTTTCTTTCTTGAATTATTATTGTCTTTTTTTTATGACAGGTCTACATAAAGGGGGATAGAAAGGTGATATTCAACCTTACTCATAGAATAGTTATGGAGAAAAAAGGTGGTAAACAAATATTGAGATGACATTGCTTGGATGAGACGTGCAATGCTAGGGAAAGGAAGCTCTGGGTGTGTTATTTTAGCAACTTTGAAGAATCCAAGATCAAAATATAGCTACTTACCATCAATTATAGCAGTTAAATCAACCGATGTTTCAGTTTCTGGTACAATTTAAAAGGAAAAAGAGGTATTGAACAATGTTAAAGGTTGTTCAAGTGTTATTCAATGCTTCGTTTAAGAAACAGAAATAGGTGATGATGGAGTAATGGTATATAATTTTTATTGGAGTATGGTTGTGGTGGAAACCTAATAGATCAAATCAACAACAATAGTAATAATAGTGGTACTGGGAATGGATTATCCGATTACGAGGTTACGGTGTATACTAAGTCTATCTTAAAAGGGTTGAATCATATTCATGGGATTGGTTATGTTCATTGTGAGTTAAAGCCGGGCATATTTTAGAGCAAAAATTGGGGATTTCGTGTTAGCAAAGAGAGGAAAGCAGAATAAGAAGAAGAGGAAATTAAAACCGTACTAGGTTTGTACTCCTATATTTTTATCCCCTAGAACTAGAAGGTGTTCAAGAGGCTCACGGGGTGTATTGTGCTCTCGATGCTCTCTGGGAAGCATAGATGGTTAGGGGAAGAAGAGATGAATAATGAAGATATTATTAAAATTATTGGGGAAAATTGTGAATTGCCTACAATTCCAGGTGATATTATCAAGGATGCAAAAAGCGTTTTAAAGGGTTGTTCTGTAAAAAATCCAATGTTTAGATTGACAACCTAGATGTTATTGATGCATCCATTTGTAGAAGGTTTGGTTGAAGAATCCGAGGAGGTTGAAGATATACTTTTGGTGTCTGAAAGTGATGATGAACTTGATTGGTACGATGAATCTGACGAGGATTCGTTTTTTTATTGGTCAGAATATAATGCAGAGTATTTTGAAGATGAAACACGGTCTAATAAGCTGAGAGTAAAACCATATAATAATGCTATTAAATCATTAATTCAGGTTTCACCACAGGTTTCTTAAAACAGTAGGAAATAGTATGCTACTAATTGTACAATATTAGCTCAATATTTGTGAATTGTAGAATCAATTTTGTTAATATTAAATCTGTGTCTTATTATACCATTGTTTAGGAATAGTTACAAAATGGATTTATTTAATAGATTGATTCTTTTCCATTTTGTTTGTTGTTTTTGATTAACTGGGAAATCATTACAAATTTCTAAGGTTCTTTTTTGTGGTTGAGACCCTCCTTAAAAACGATGAAGTTGTAGCGGTATGAAGTTCGGACCATCTACTGAGCTTGAAGACTTAGTGGCATCTTTAGTCTTAAGCATTCTCTCTCGAGAACCAAAAGGTATAATGTTGCAATCTTCCACTAAAGATGTGGGATCCGAAACATCCTCGGAGGCTTCTTCTTCAAGCGGTATGTAGTCCAATCTGTCTACGCAACAGGATTTGTCCTCAACTATGCCTCGGGTACTTGTAACTTCCAGTGGTATGAAGTCCCAATCTTTCACCGAAGATGAGAATTTGGATGAATCTTTAGTCTTACTTGAACATTTGGCATCCAAAACTTCCTCCTCAGAGACTTCTTTCTCAAGAGGTATATAGTCCAAGCTCTTTGTTTCGAAGGTGGGCTTCACACACCTGTTCCATTCATTCTCAGACTCTGAAAGGAAAGGGTGCTTTAGTAACATCTCAGCCGTTGATCTTCTCTTCGGTTTTTTCTTTAAACACCTTTTCAAAAAATCTTTTGCATCTTCAGATAAATTCTTCAGAACTTTCAGAATAATCCACCCTTTACTCATCTTTGCATCTTGATTTTCCTCTGAAAGAGAATTCCCCATTAGCATCTCAAGGAAAACATAACCAAAATCCTTAATATCGGAAGCAAATTCTTCTTGATTCTTGCTTCTGTTAATGTCTAGAACCTTTTCAGCTGACCGTAAGTCTCCGATCTTAGCAATAAACGTATTACTATCACCTGCTTTGTTAGGATAAAGTAGAATGCTCTCAGATTTTAAACCATTAAGAACATAACCATGTTGATGAACATGGAATATTCCTTTAACGATACACCTAGTATAGTGTCTCACATCAGCTTCAGACAATCCTCGAGGCCCTGATTTCTTGATCAGTCCATAAAGATTTCCACCAGAAGCATATTCCAACAACATATTATATATAGGAGTTGTTCTATGCTTCTCATCCACAAAAGTGGTCTCACTTCCAAAGTACCCACAGATATAAGAACACCTTTTAAAAGAGTTGAAAATTTTGCTCTCCTCACAATGTTCTTGCCAATTCTTGGAAGATTTAACAGCCAATTGTCTCGGGAAAGGACCCTGTGGCCAACCTCGGGGTTTGGGGTTCTTCAGAGTAGCCAAGAATGTAGCGCTTGAACTTCCCGTACTCACCAATGGACCTCTAAACCATTTAGATCCATGGCCGCCATAGAAGAATTCTTGATGCTCAAATTCTTCACGGTTTCTCTTTAGTATCACCATCTGTATTTCTTGAATAATAATATGGTAAAATGTTAATAATGAGAAGACGATGAGGTTATAAACTTAGAATATGCAAGAGATATAAAAACCGCTTAAATCGATTTAGATCCTTTCGATATATCCGGTGAATCGTACCAAAAGAAAAAGAAAATATATATATTCAGAGAACAATATAGCTTTTGTTACGACCAGATAGAATAATCCAAAATAGATAGAATAATAGAGAATTAGTAATCAGAATGGTGTACGGATGATAGAGTACAGAGTTTTATTTATAAAGAATCGGTAACTTTAAACCCTAATTTTTATGGGCTTGATTTACAAGATTTGTATACGTTTGATTTACAAATCCATGGATTGAACTAAATATCTGTATATGGGCTTATCCAATATTGGATGATCCTATCCCAATTATATTCATACACATATCTCATGTTTTAACCTTGCAAAAGTAAGTATCACATTAATCTAATGACATGTGTTTTGTTTTAATAATTAATGACCGTGATTTAAATATTAGACCATCCAATATTGGATAAAAGTATTACCCATTTTAAAAATATGTCTTAAAACTTTCCTAAAGAAATTGTAGGAAAAAAATTTATTGGAAAAAAAAATATATATTTATTTATACGTTTTTTAAAATTATCTCAATAAAAACTTTTATCATGAAAACCTATTAGGACAAAACTATAATAAAAAAACAGAGTGGAATACATATATGTTTCCTCTCCTCCTTTCCCCTTTTTTCTTTTTTTGTCAGTATCTTAGGAAATATCTTGAAAGCGACGCATACCAATCTTGTCTATCAATTTTTTAAATGTAGATGTATGTAATCTCTTTGTGTATAAATTAGCCAAATTGTCACATGAGCAAACTTGAAAAACATTCATTTCATATTTCTTTTGGAGTTCACGTGTAAAGAACTTTTTTGGTGAAATGTACTTGGTTCGGTCACGTCCGATGGAACCTACTTTGACTTGGGAGATACAAGCAGCATTATCTTCGTATAGTATTGTTGAATTTTTTTATTTGTCGAAAGATTGCATTCTCCTTGAAAATGTTGAGTCAATGATCTTAACCAAACACATTCTCGGCTGCCTAATGAAGTGAAAGTATCTCAACATGATTTGAAGATATAGCGACAATGGTTTTTTCTGTAGATGTTATGAGATAGTAGTGCCCCTAAAGGTGAATAAATATTCGATTTGCGATCTTCCATTATATACGGGTCAGATAAATATCCAACATCTGCATAACCAATCCTTTCGGATATATGATGTTTTGAATACAACAATCCCATATAATGATTTCCACGAATATCACAAAATATGTGTTTAATGCCATTTCAGTGTCTCATTATTGGTGTTGAACTGTATCTTGATAACAAATTTATACTAAAGGAAATATCTAGACCAGTGTCGTTAGAAAGATACATAAATACATCAATTTCAATAAGATATGGTACTTTTGGGTCAAATTTTTTTTGTTAATTTTACGTGGACGAAAAGTTTCCTTTCGTGGATCGAGTGGACGAACAACTATTGGTGAACTTAATGGATGAGATTTATCCATACTAATTCGATTAAGGATTTTTTTATAAGTTGATTGGTGGATAAAAATTTCATGGGTCAATTACCCAAGAAGACTTGAGAAAAATCAATGTGCCACTTAGGAGCTAGTCAATTCCTCTCTCCTTCTTAGAGGCTAATAAAATGTCTAATGTCATAACTACCCTTCTAGTGCATATAAGACAAAAAAATAGATTATTTCTCTCTCCTCCACTACCATTACTCTCTCTCCTCCATTACCATTAATCTCTCTCCTCCTTTATCATTTTTTCTCTCTCCTCTTTCATTAATTATCAAATATTTTCCAACTCCGACCACAACCACCGATCACCGCCGGCCGCCTCCGGCCACCGCCGGAAAAAGTTCTGAGCGTAGAAAAAAGTTCTGAGTCTGGAAAATAGTTCTGAGTCTGGAAAAAAGTTCTGAGTTTGAGTGCAAAAATTCTGAGTCTGAGTGCAAAAATTCTGAGTCTGAGTGCAAAAGTTTTGAGTCTGAGTGCAAAAGTTCTGAGTCTGAGTGCAAAAGTTCTGAGTCTGAGTGCAAAAGTTCCATTAACGCCAGATTTTTAATCGCCAACAGTGTTGAGCGCAAAAGTTCTGAGTCTGAGTGCAAAAGTTCTGAGTCTGAGTGCAAAAGTTCTGAGTCTGAGTGCAAAAGTTCTGAGTCTGAGTGCAAAAGTTCTGAGTCTGAGTGTAAAAGTTCTGATTCTGGGTGCAAAAGTTCCATTAACGCTAGATTTTTAATCGTCAACAGTGTTGAGCGCAAAAGTTCTGAGTCTGAGTGCAAAAGTTCCATTAACGCCAGATTTTTAATCGCCAACAGTGTTGAGCGCAAAAAGTTCTGTGTGCAAAAGTTCTGAGCGCAAAAGTTCTGAGCGCAAAAGACCAAAAAAATAAACAGAAACACAAAGCAAGAACAAATCTGCTACATAAACTTGCTGAGCATCTCGAATCGACTTGCTACCGGAGATCCAAGCTTCTTCTTCACAAATATAAGCACAAAAACAACTTCTTTATCTATGGCTTTCAAATCCGATCTTAGAGATTATTGTGCAGCAGATCAATATCTTCCTTCCATGGCGGAACCCTAGATCAAAACTCTATTTCGGATCGGTCAAATCTCCACCTTCACTGCGGTATTCATCGAAGTTCATGCCAACGGTCTTCTTCTCCGCGCTCTCTTCTTCGGTTGCTTGGTGGCTGCGTGCTTCAAGTGAAGCAATGGAAAGAAGGAATATTATGGAGTGGAGAAGAGAGGCGTTGATTGTAAGAGGTGAGGAAAGAGGTAGAAAGAGAGAGAGAAATATTTCTGAAAATGTAATTTAAGATTTAAAAGATATTATGATAATATTTAGTATATATAGAGAATAAAAAAGGGTAGGAAAGTAATTGGGAAATTAGGTTCTAGTCTTAAAATTAGTTTGTGGCCTTTAGTAAGAAGAGCCAAAAGAGGCGGTCTTGTTAGGTCTCGGTGTAGTGATTTCAAGACCCTTTGGGTAATAATCTCAAATTTCATCTGTCAAATGTTCGATTTGCAAGCCAATGCAAAATTTTGTTTTACCAAAATCTTTCATCTCAATTGCTTGCATAAATAAGTTGTTGATGGTGTAAGCTCTTCAAAAGACCCTATTAGATTTAGAACATCAACGTAAACCATAATAATAACAAATCCAAAATTAGATTTTTAATAAAAACACATGGACTGACAAGATTGTTAACATATCATTCTTTGAGAAGGTATGTACTAAGATGATTATACCACATTGGTCCAGATTGTTTTAATTTACGCTATATGCTTCAGATATTTTTAATCCTTGTGGGATTTTCATGAAAATTTCACTATCCATAGATGTAGGTGGTCATTACCACATCCATCAAATGCATATGAAGTCTTTCAATAACTGCCAAACTAACCAATAATCTAAGAGTAATTACATCCACCGCGGGAGAGTATGTTTCTTTAGAATCATCAAAAAAACCTTGTGCTACAAGTCGTGCCTTATATCTTACAATCTCATTGATTTCATTACGTTTTTGTATACCCACTTGTAGCCTACAAGGCTTACATTTTCAGGGGTCTGGACTATAGGTCCAAATTTTTTACGTTTGCATGTGAATCTAAATCAGCTTGAATAGCGATTTTCCATTTGGGAAAATCATTTCTACATTGACATTATGAACGAATGTTGTTTCAAGGTCCTCGCCTTCATACATTAGGTCAATAGAAACCTTATATGAGAAAATATGATTGATATGGATATTGTTTCAGTTCCATCTTGTTCTTGTAGCGACATAGTTCATCGAGATCTTCTCGTTATCAATATTTGAATTTTCAAGTGATTGAGTCTCGGCTGAAGTTGTCATTTCAGCTATTTCACAAATTGCGTTATTTACAAGTTTGTTAACAATCTCAAAGTTGTCATCTCTATGATTTTGTTCTTTTTTCTACCACGGATTTTTGTCTTTGGAACCGATAGGCCGACCACACTTAAAGCTTGCATTCAACTCATTTTCTAATCCACTAGTAAATCGCTCTTTTGGAATATCAATTCGAGCAGGAGCATTTTAAGCTGGTATATGCGACTTAGTCACTCCCATTGTATAAGTGAATGCTTCTGAAAGTTGATTAGCAACATTCCGAAAATGTATGATTTTCTGAACTTCTTGTTTAGATTGCTTTGTGCGAGGATCGAAATGAGATAGAGATAGTGTATTCCTTGAAATTTGAGATTTTTTCACCTTTTTCTTTTCTCCTCCTAAGATTGGGAATTTAGTTTTATCAGATTGGCAATCAGCAAACCGTATCGTAAATAGATCTCCAGTAAAAGGTTTAACATATTTTATAATTAATGGAGATTCAAAGCAGATATAAATTCTTAATCTTCTTTATGGTTCCATTTTCGGTGGAGTGATAGGTACATATACCATGCAACCGTAAATTCTTAAATGGGACAAACTTAATTTATGTCCAATCACAAGTTAATATGGAGAGTATTTATGATAAAATGTTGGTATAACTCGAACCAGAGCTACAACATGCAATATGGCATGTCCCAAAACAGAACTAGGTCTCATAAGTAATGGTATAGAAATCAATTGAAATTATTTTATAAAATATTATGCTAAACCATTTTGTGTGTGTACATGTTCCTTAGGTGTTCAAATGTTATCCCAACAGATATATGATAGTCGTTAAAAGTTTGGGAAGTAAATTCTCTTGCATTATCAATACAGATTTTCTTGAATGTATAATCTACAATTTGTGTACGCAATCGAATTATATGTGAAAAAAGTTTTGAAAATGCAGTATTACGAGTTGATAACAAACTCACATGTGACCAACGTGTTAAAGTATCAATTAAAACCAAAAAATTGTCCACAAGAAGGAAAAAAGGCCCACAATACCCTCTTGAATTCGCTCCAAGAGAAGAGTTTCATTTATAGTATAGTAGAGGATGACCTATTAATTCGTTTTTCTTGGACACAAGCAACAAATGATAATTCGTTTGGCAGAAAAAAATTTCTGGTTCTTTAAAGGATGTCCATGAGAATTTTCAATAATTTTTTTCATCATTATGCACCGGGATGACTTGAAGATCATCCCACAAAATAAAAATTCTTGGGTCAGATAATTTATGGATGAACACATTATTGGATTCAATTGGATTTACATTTGTGTATTATAATCCTGAAGATAATAATGGTAATTTTTCCAATGTATTACTTTTGACAAAAATAAGCGATGTAATATAGAGTTTTTTTCAAGATATTCTTAAAACTTAGTAGATTTTTGTTTGATCTATTTCAATATAGTGCATCGTTTATTGAAATATTTATGCCACCAGGAAGCAATGTACAAGTTTTTTCAAACCCTTCTATTAGATTGGATGTACCAAATATGGTATTGAAAATTGGAGAAATGTATCTAATTTCTTAGAATTGTGTGTATTGTTGAACTGTCTGCTAGACATATTTATCCATTTTTATCAAGTAAATCCATATCTCTTCAAGAAAAAAACATATATCAATAAGACAATTTAGTAAAATAAACAACTTATCAAATAAGTAAAATAAATGAAAACTGAAGTTCAACGAAATAAAATAAACAATCAAACCAACGATATTCCAAAGTTCAGTTTACAAGAAATTTTACTGAATCAAATATAAATACAATTTTTCTCGATAAACAATTCCATCACCAATAAAGTGAGAGATATTCCCACTTGGATCCTCAAAAAAAATTAGAGTAATCAATACCCGTGATGTCTAGTTGAGGTGAATTGTGGTGTTCAATATTATTTGATTCTGCATACTTTTGCCTCAGTGAAACTTGATAGAGAATAACAAGGTGTTTAAGGATATGACAAGTATGTTCCCAATGACCATTCATGTCACATCTTGTACAACTTTGATTTAAATTTTTGACAGATTCACTATAAAAACCCCTTTTCCCTTGGAATTCTGGATTTTTTACTTTGAAATTTGATAACCACCATAAAAGCGAGGGTTATTTCGACCTCAACCACGATTATGATTATTTCCATGTTCGCGTGCATGGTCACGACTACGACTATAGCCATACTTGGGAGTTGATATAGAAATGACTTAAATATATACTTCTAAACCAGTAGGTCATGATTGATGATTTTTCATAAAAAGTTTATTATATTGATCAACCACAAGAAGGTATGAAATTAGCTCGTCATACTTTTTGAATCCTCTCTCTCAATATTGTTGTTGTAAAGTCATATTTGAGGCATGAAAGGTAGAGAATATTTTTTCTAACATTTATTCATCGTCGATCTTATGTCCATATAAATTTAACTGGGAGCTTATTCTAAACATTGCAAAATTATACTCACTTACCGATATGAAATTCTGCAATCAGAGGTGTGACCAATTATAACTAGATTTAGGGAGTATCACAGTTTTATGGTAGTCAAATCGCGTATTCAGGTTTTGCCAAAGTTCATGTGGGTCTTTTATAGTGAGATATTCAGCTTTTAACCCTTCATTGAGATGGTGGTGAATGAAAATCATTGTCTTGGCGTGATCCTAGGCGATGGTTATAATTCCTTTCTTAATAGTATTCCCAAGGTTTTTCGCATCCAAGTACTGTTATAAAGAGTTGTCTCCCTAAAGGCCGAGAGCAACGATATCAGGTTTCGTGAGATTAGACATGTTATCATGTAATAAATAGAATTTTATTAGTATATGTAAAAGTAATGTCACAAAATATCAGAAAATATCAAATTAATGTAAAGACTTCAATATTATTTATTATATTTGATATTGATTCATTCATAAAAATTAAAAAGGGTGAATTATATTATATCATGACTCGTGGAAGATTAGTCCACTGATATGCAAAAAATGGTATTCCCATAATATTGAGAATATGATAACGGTATAATATGTTCCGTCAACACAATATTTAAGTAAAAAAATTTAAACGAATAAATTTTTAGGTTATATGCTATTAATTAATATGCGTGTAAACTATATTTTAAAATGCCCTATATATTGATTAACTTCTTTTAAATAGGTTATGCATTCGCATAAGATACATATAATTATGCTCTATATTTATTTTCATTATAAGTTATACTATATTAGTGGATGTACATAAAATATGCATACAACTCGTGTATATACACCCTGTTTTTTCATAGATTATTATATGAGCATAATTTACATATACTTTAAATGTATATGCCTATATTTTCATTATAGGTTATACTGTATCAAAGGATATGTATATAATATATACACATCTTGTGTATATGTCTTACACTTTTATTCATAGGTTATGATATAAGCATAAAATACATATATCGGTAATGTATATATCTTATACTATATACCATTAAATTGGCTACTATTTTTAATACAAGAAAAAAAAAATTACAGTCAAGTAAAGAAAAAAAATTATAAAATGACAAAATACGTAATAGTAGTAAAAAATGGTATGTTATATTAAACCCTTTTCAAAAGGACTACCATGAATAATTGAATATTTGGCAGTCAAAAAGGCATGTTATATAAAAACCTTTTCTTTTTTACTCTAAATCACATTTTTTATTTTTCTTTAACCAAAGAAGAAAAGAAAGGTCATGTTAGATTCACGTGAATGGGAAAAAATTGTTTTGACGAACAATAATAATTAGAATAAAATGCAAAATTACCTAGTGCTTGAAAGGTAGAGACTATCATATTGATAATGTGTTATGAACATAAAGAATAACAGAGAATTGATTATCAGAAGTGTGTATGAATTACAGAGTACAGAGTCATATATATAGAGAATAAGTAACTCTAAACCTTAGTCTTCATGGACCTGACTTACAAGTTCACGGGTTGGACTAAATATCCACATATGGGTTAGGAAAATATTTTGACTTTCTAGACTAATTTTCCATTCTGAAACTTTTCGATTTAATATTGAATAATCTAATATTAATATTAGTTTCATATATATATATATATATCAAATATTTAATAGAAATCTTAATATATTAATCCACACATAGTATTAATCACTTTTATACGTCATAACTTATTCCTTTTGAAGTTATTCTATGATAACAAAGATTTTTTTTGGTAAATAAAACGTTTATTGAAATCAAAAAACTACATTTGGAATTATTTAGACGTACAATATTTACACAAAAGTCAATCCATACATCACTTAAGACCCAAAATCTTTTCATACTTCGTAGCAATTCATAATAATCTTCCAATACGAATCATCTTCATTCAAGAGGTCCCTCACACATGTTTGATCCCCGACGGTGGGAACAACACCAACAAAAACTAACAAAGAAATTCCAAAAACCATAGAAAACGTGAGGTACCTAATCACGGTTAACTCCACAATTGTGACCTGGATCAATGTTATACAACTCAAATCCTCCAAAGTACCCCACAAATGGGGTTTTGCCATAGGAAACTGGACAAAGGGAGGGTAGATTTCCAACTTAAACCATTCATACAAAATTGAGATCCTCATTCCAAATCTTGTTCGGAGTTGTATGTATTTTTTATCCAAGTGAATTTTAAAATCTTCTCAGTTCTTGAACATAAGACATCAACCCAATAATTAGAAACATGCCTAATTGCCTTATACAAAGTGATTTGGGCCCACCATGGCCCAAAATTTCAATAAAAAATTGTCCAAACCTTGTATGATCCACAAATCATACTCAAATCCCATTACTAAAGTCATGTCCATCTTCAGCATCCCCATCTCCATTGCTAACTCATCCCTACCGATGGCGCTACCAGACAACTGTCATGCGAGGCTGAACCCAACTCCAATTCGGCAATCGTATCCTCCCTCAAAGTCCCATATCTGACCAACCCCACTTCTGCCCATATCAATAATAAAATATGGCTTCCCATTCACCGTCTCGTGGCAGTAACGTCTTCTACCTCTTGTTCACCCAACCCCTCCATCCTCAGCCTCCCCTGAGAGCAGCAATTTTATATCCTGTGAAACCCTCCATGACGACTTCCAAGCCGCTTTCCCCCTCATGTTGTCGTCCCTCATTACATATCTAACCACTTCCTAGCCCATGTTCTCCCAAACACCACAGTTGTATCCAACCTGCATCTCATCTCCTCCATGCACAAAGCCTCTCGCTGCCTTACTCCTTGCACCATGTACGTTGTTCACTCACCAAACCATCACCATCGAAGCCCTAAGTTCCTACACCATAATCAACACTCCTCATCCCTATGACGTCTGTCTCTGGAACCCATCCCAACATATCTTAAAACATGTAGAATTTCCTATCAGATGGCCATGGAAATCAGAAATTTAAAGATGATCAATGTGGTCATAAGAGTGATCAAAAAAAGAGAATTCCAAGCAAAATTAAAGAAAGCCCTAAAAAGATAGAAAATAGCTTATCCTAAAAGGTTTACATGGTTAAAAAAGTTTGCATGGTCAATGTGATTGACAACAAGTTATGTGTCATTTTTATGATAAATCTAAAATACAAATAAAGATTACACTTCCATTAATATATAAAATGTAGTGGAGAATATGAAAGAAAGAGAACTAGAAAGAATAAAAGAAAAGACCTATTTAACTTTTTTAGTAAAAAATAAGAAATAAGAGAACAAACAGCCTAGTAGAAGCAATCAGTTTTTTTCCAAGAAAAACTTAATTACATCGTAACCAAGTACAACAAACAATATCAACAATAACCCTATCTACACAACAAGAAATTTTCAAACAATTTTCGTGTATCAACCAACTATCTCCCAGTGGATCTGATGTCTCCCTACTTGTGATGAATTAATATAGGTTGAAGACATCATTTTAGGTGTATTATAGCAATTAATTATAGATTTTTAGACATATTTTTATATTTTCCTAATTCTTGTCTTGATTTGATGATTTATTATTTTTAGAGCATATTTAAATAATTTGTGTATTAATGTGAAGCTATAAAGATATATGGAAATTAATTAGATGCCAAATCAATTCTAAAGGGATAAGGAAAAAATATATGGATGAAAATTGGAGTTACAAGATATATGGAAATTAATTAGATTCCAAATCAATTCTAAAGGGATAAGGAAAGAATATATGGAAATTAATTATAGATTTTTATACATATTTTTATATTTTCCTAATTCTTGTCTTGATTTTATTATTTATTATTTTTAGAGCATATTTTATTTAATTTGTGTGTTAATGTGAAGCTTTAAAGATATATGGAAATTAAATAGATGCCAAATTAATTCTAAAGGGATAAGGAAAGAATATATGGATGAAAATTGGAGTTAAAAGGAAGTAGAGATAAAATAAGAAAGGAAAAGTTGTCAAGTAAATTTGAAATAATGAAGCCATGTCCGCTAAAGTTAATATAACTCAAAATTGGCTAGATGATTCCAGCATCTAGCAACTTGATAACCTCTTTCTTCACTACTTCCTTCATAGTTGGCATCAATCTTCTTTGTCCTTCAACGGAGCGCGCGTTTTCATCGTCTAGAATGATTTTGTGTTGGCAATAGGAAGGACTAATACCTTTTATGTTAGCAATAGTCCAACCAATCGCCTCTTTATTAGCTCTCAGTATGCGCATCAGTTTGTCTTCTTGAGGACCTGTTAAAGTAGCTGAAACAATAACAGGTAGAGTGTTGTTAGTACCTAAATACGCATACCTCAAGTGTGATGGAAGCGGCTTTTCTTCTAGTCGTGGGGGAGATTCGATAGATGATTTCTTTTTAGGTGCTATCTTCCCAGGATCTCGGACTGGCTCATAGGCGAGATGCCTATGTTTCATAGTTCCGGAATTCAAAGCAGCTACGGTTTCGGTTAGTTCATCCATCAATTCCGGTAAGTCAAGTGTTAGGGCTGCTTGCAAGATATCGTTAAAATTCATACAATCAAACGTTTCTTGCGTAGTCATCCATTCGGAAACACTCTTCAGGAATATCTGGAAACTTCATGGCCCTAAACACGTTGAACTTTACCGTCTCGTCTTGGATTCGCATGGTTAATTCTCCGTTTTCTACATTAATAACAGTACGCCCCGTGGCTAGGAATGGTCGACCCAAGATGATGGGGACTTCCTATCCGCGTCGTATTCAAGAATAACAAAATCAACTGGAAAAATTAACGTACCTGCCTTGACGAGGACATCTTCGATTCGTCCCTCTGGATGAGCGAGGGATCTATCAGCCATTTGTAGGATCATGGAAGTTGATTTAGTGTTTCCTATTTTTAGTTTTTCGAAAATTGACTTGGGCATCAAATTGATACTCGCGCCCAAGTCACACAAAGCTTTTTCTTGCCACTCATTACCAATAGAAATAGGAATCGTGAAACTCCCAGGATCAAGTAGTTTAGGTGGCAACTTACTTTGGCATATAGCGCTGCATTCTTCTGGCAATCCTATCATCTCATTCTCACGGTATGGTCTCTTGTTGGTAATGGCTCTTTTCAGAAATTTAACGTACTTCGGAACATCGCGTATAACATCTAAGAACGGAACGTTAATATTGAGAACACGTACCATGTTCAAGAATTTCTGATATTCAGCCATGTCTCCTTTTTTCTGAACTCTGGAGGGAAAAGTGGAGGAGGACGGGTTTCTGTAACATCTTTGGATTTTGGCTTTTCCGGAATCTTCTCCACTTCAATTATTTCAGGTTCATCTTCTTTCTCTTCCACATCTTTTACCGGTTTCTCTTTCACAGTTGTTTCTTTTTCTTTCATCACGGGAAAAGGAGGTGGAGCGAGCTTCTTACCACTTCGAAGTGTTACTGCATTACAATCTTCTCTTTGCTTAGGTTCTTCAGTGTCACTCGGTAGCTGTCCTTGCTGACGTTGATTTAATTGCTTATTTATCTGAGCCATCTGAGTTTCCATCAATTTAAGTGTTGTGGCTGTGGTTTGTTGAATGCTAATTAGTGTTGTCAAGGTTTGTTGAACATCTAGAGCACCTTCTTGAGGTTGAGCAGGTAAAGCTTTCTGGTTCATGGTTTCGGTATAAACATCTTGAGGAGGTTGTCTCTGAGCTTGATTTCCGTATGCTTGTCCACCTTGGTAGTTGTTCTGAGGTCTTGGTTGAAAGTTGTTTCCTTGGGGACGTGGTTGATATGCATAAGTAGGATTAGCAGCCCCATTTGGATTCGAATATTGGAAACCCGGATGGTTCCTATTCGGTTGATAACCTTGACCACTTGAGTTATAGTTTCCTCGGTTAGACACGAACATTACGGATTCTGGATTATTTTGACAGGCATCCTGGTGGGGGCAAAGGTGTGATAAATAAATAGATAAATAAGAATAATAATAAAGAGCACACACCCTTGAGAACCACGGAACTCACTGCAAGTATCACAGATCGTTTGCAAGTTTTAATGATAAGTCAAGTTCGTTCGCAGGGATTGTATCCGTTAGATCTACTTATATTTAACAAGCGTAGATGAATTTAGATGTTTTAAATAAATATATAAAAAGATGAAATAACAATCTACGCAATTAAATAATTAAAACAAATAAACAAAACAAATAACTAAATATGAATGTAAGTCAAATAGATTAGGATTACTAATATGAGTCTATTACTAAATCGTTATTCTAACCTGTCACAGATTAAGCATTATATATTAACCAGGATTCTAAATTCTACCTAGCTTTTTCTAGACTTAGGAGCAACCTCTCCATTACTAGGGATTCCTAAGTAATGATTGGTGATTAAATCAAACCTTAATGGCTATCTAGTTAAGCAAGGGATCAAAACTAGACGATTATGTGGTGTTGTCAATAACTAAGAATAATCCTAAGATTGGCCAAATCTAAGGTGTAACAATAAGTCAAAACACATAATAACAATATACGCCAAGCTCAATCAATTAAAATAACAAATAGTATTTAAAGACAAAATAATAATCCAACAATTAAAAGTAAACTTACAGAATAAAAGCTTAGAAATATGGTTGAGAATAGATCTATAGCTAATTACTCTAAATATAGAGAAGGTGAGATGTAGAAGAGGAGTTTGTCAGTCTCCAATCTTCTTCTTCTTGTCTTCCTCTACAGGTCAGCTTGCTTCTTGAATGAATAGCTTGATTCTAAGGATGAATATTAATGTAAAGGACTAAGCTATTGTTTATAATTTAAGCTAATGTTTAGAACTGAGCAAGGACATGTTTACAATAGTTTAAGGGTGTATTTATAGGTGTTTAGGAAGACCTAATTCGTTTTCTTGAAGGAGAAGTAAGTAGTGGACTCCAAGCCCAACTCAAATTCGTAACCCTAAAAACATGCAATCAGGCCCGTTTTTCTTTTGGTCCTAGCAGCTTCGATTTTCATCCGTTTGATGCGTATGAATATACCAAATTCATCGTCTCAAAAAGATCTTCAACTTTGCTCTTGACTGTTTCTCCAAATTCTACACTGTTTTTGAGATATAAGCTGATTTGTGGTCGTAGGTGCAGAAATTCAGGATTAAGGCAGCTTTTCCTTTTCCATGTTTTTAGCTTTTATTTCCTTATCTCCAATTACCATGCTTATCTCTTTCCATATATTGTAGTCTTTGACTTGGACTCTAATTAATCTCCATAATTATCTTTAAAACTTCACACTAAATAAATAATTAAACCCAATATGCTCTAAAAATATTATTTTACTAAATCAAGACTCAAAATAGGAAAGTGCACTATTTCTCAAGAAAATCAACTCAAAGACTTCCTAAATCACTAAAAATGATGTCTCATCCTAACATAAATCTATCACAAATGAGGAGACATCATCTCCCAATCATGATCTTGTGTACCGCAGTTAGAACATCCATAAACTTCTTGTGTAACATTAACATCTGCTCTTCTACCAGTAACACTTTTCGTAACAGCTAGAGCAAGCTGTTTCAGTTGTTGTTCGAGTTTTGTTTCCATGGCGGTGAATTTTTCTTCAATCAATGCAATATTTCCACCTCGGACAGGTGTTCTTACGGTGTTCCAACCTAGTTCATTCGTTACAGTTCTATTTAAAATAATCTTAGCATGAACTGGTTGTACCCGTAGAAATGCACCACCACAAAGTAAGTCTAGATCCTTTCTTGAAGAGCCATCAAGTCCTCGGTAAAATATCTTCATTTGTTGAATTTCTGTGAGGCCATGATCAGGGACTCTTCTTAAGCAAATCTGAAATCTCTTCCAACTTCTACCCAAAGTCTCGTCTTCCTCTTGTTTGAATGACGTTATTTCAACTTGTGCATCTAATCTCATATTCGTTGGGTAGTATCCATCGAAGAACGCGGTTTGTAATGCGTCCCATGTTGTAATTGTTCCGGGTTCTTGAGAATCATGCCACTCACTTTCTCCATCAATAACGAAGTATTTAAAATTAGCAAAATACATTTGCTCTTTAGTTACTCCTTGCGTAATATAAGAATCACAAATTTGCATGAACTTCTGTACAGCACGGATTGGATCTTCGCTAGGTGCTTCTCAGAAATTTCCATAACTTTGAAAGTGAGATAACATACCAGGATCGGGTCTGTATCTCGCGACATTAATATCTGCAGGGCCAATTCTGAGGGCAGGAGCTCGAAACGGAGCTTCTTTAGGGCCATTGATGAACCACAGATCATTATTTTGAGCAACAGGAGCGGCTGGAGGGTTGAGTTGTTGATTGTCAACTGGGTCTTCAGCCATTGTTTCTCTTGCTAATTTCTCCTCTAACTCTTTTGCTTTAGCGTCTCTCTTTCTTTTGTTTGCTTCTCGAACTAGGTTTCCGGGATTTGCAAGAATCACAATATCTTCACGCATAAACCAAAACCTATAAACCTGAGAAAGAAAGACAACCGAAAGCGTAAAACTGAAAAATAAAACTAAAACTAAACTAACAATTAAACTACTAAAAGATTAACACCGGGGTCACACGCTACCGTCCCCGGCAGCGGCTCCAAAAACTTGGTGGGTCCTAGGGTGTTATAAAATAAAGTGCAAAATAGAGGAACCACTTAACCGCAAGTGTACGGTTGTCCCAAGTAATATATGATAATCAAGTTCGTTCTCAGGGACGGATTAGGTTTAACCCAAATATTAATCAAGTAGTAAGAATAATTACTAAACAGAAAATAAAAGATAAGAATTTTTGTTTGGTTTTTGGAAATTAAAAGATGCAAATAGAATAAAGACTAAAATTAAATAAACAGAAAGCAAATAAAACAAATAAACGACTAACTTCATATAAGAGAGATACTTGAGTCTCGCAAGGGAATCCACTTAATCAGTCTAATCTATGCTATGTTTAAGGGTAGAATTGGAATTATAATATTAGTCGGGACTCTAATATCTCCTAGCCCCCTGTCGGGTGGACCTAGAAGCTATCCTAAAGTATCATAAACACCTGTATGGTCGAATATGGCTCTTCGGATGATATGATTTTACCTCTTTGGCTATGTAACTAGTTAAGCCTGTCGGTCAATAACGAACATTACACGGGTATTACCTAGATCTGTATTCAAACCCCCCTGTCGGATGATCACTTCGCCACTAAAGTGAATAGCCCAAATACTAACAACTAATTCTAGTTGCGCAGAAAATAACTAGTAATAAAAACAAAGTAATAACCAATATATAAAACTCAATCCTATTTAAATCTAAACAATCCCAAATTCAAAACATAGATTAATTAATTAAGGTTCGTCCCTTTTATGCGATTCTCAAGTATAAAGAAATTTAGCTCATAATGAAATTTAAGACTAACATAAAATAAAAGGAATTCATGTTCAATTACAAGAAAGAAATAAATAAACTAAAGGGTTGAATGACTATTGTTGGAAGAACAGGATTCCTCCAGCTTCTAGCTTCTTCTCTCCTTCGTACTCTGACTTGAAAACCTTAAGCTTCTTGTTTAATTCTCTGAAGTGTGTGAAAGTAGGAGGTTAAGGGGTGTATTTATAGGTGTTGGAGGACCCTAGGTCGATTTTGCTTGGAGTGTAAGACAAGTTAAAGACTCTTAAATTCGTAGCCCTAAATTCTAGAAAAGGTAAGATTTTGCTGCTGATTTGATTTGGTCATATCTTTTTCAATACTTATCCGTTTGAGAAGTTCCAGTATATGAAACTGCTTGTCTTGGAAAGAGCTTTCTATTGGTGCAGACCAATCATCCAGAATCCATGCCAATCTTTAGTTATGATTTAATCTTTAAAACGTGGCTGGAATTTCAGATTCCCAAGGCAGCTTTATCTTTTCCTTCTTTGAATAAATCTTTCCTAAATCTTCTTATTTCCATGTAAATCTTCTTTCCTTTCATATTTATCTTGACTTGGTCTCTAAGTAATTACCATTTATCTTTTAAAACTTCACATTAAATAAATAATTAAACCGCATATGCTTAAAAAGAATAAATCAATAAATCAAGAAATAGAAATAGGAAAGTGTACTCTAAAAATAGAAACTCGACTAAAAATCATTTCCTAACACTCTAAAATACACTAAGACTTTATTCTCACTTTTTCTCCTTGGATTGGTCTTTCATGAGATTCAAGAACCAATTAACTTTGCATTAAAAATAGTCAAATTTAGGCACAAAAGCTCAGATTCTGCAAATAGTTAATTTCCAAGGGGAGAAAGTGTAATATGATCAATTAAGCCTAAAAGTCTATCAAATAAGTCATTTATTCACCTAAAAGGATGTCTCCAAGGGGCTAATAATTAGAACAAATAGGGAGACATCACCTACCCGTTTGTAATTTTGTATTATGACTTAATTTATTTATCTTGAGATTAGAATATGGGTTTGAACCCTAGACTTCTTTGTATGTCCTTTTACATTTAATTGAATTTAGTAGTGATAGTTTTGTATTATGTGCTTTGAATTAAAGTATGTAGTTCTTGCGATGCGCACGCATAGGATTACCTTAATAATTGAGTTAAAATTCGGAAAGGGGATTTAATTATAGAAAACATCACATAGTCGTCTAGTGTGCGGTAGTGATCCGGAAGGACTTGCCTAACTGGATATTCATTAGGGTTTATTTTAACCACCAAGTTTTGAGCTTCCTAAGTCCACCCGGAAGGGGGTTAGGAGGAATTCAGAATCCCGGCGATTGTATATCACACTATTCGCCCTTAGGTAATGGATATAGAACAAGGCTAGTGGTGATTACTTGCTAGTTCTCAAGTTAAACTATCATAAACTTCTATCTATTTTATTTATTTTCATGTCTTTATTTTATTTAGTCAATTATGTATAGTTTGAATTCACATTGTCAAGGGAAATGAAATGATAGGAAATTAAAAATAGTAAAGGACTGGAAAAGAAAGTAATAATCAAAGTTCCTACACCCATAGATAAATAGGAAGCTTCAAATGCCTTGATAGCTTATGCAGAAAAACAATTAAAGGAACTACCTTTTGCTTATGAGAAAGTATTCGCTTAAGAAGTTGGTACATGAGAATATAAAAGATGCTTGGAGCTTGGTGAAAGATTGGGTTGGTCTACGTTCATGGTAAGATGTTTAGAATTGTGTCATGAGTTAGTTTTAGATTTCTATTTAGGCCTCTTTAGCCGAGATAGTGAAGGTTGTGTTCCGATTAGAGGAAAGTTAGTTCATTTCACAGTTAATGAGATTAGAAACCACTTCCAGTTTAAGACATTAGTTGGACAATGCAAGTATAGTGAAGCGGTTGCTAAACGAAAAATATTTGATGAGGAATTACTTTTTGAGCATGTTTTAGACAAGGAAAAAGTGCAATTACATAAAGGAGAATTGAAGGCACCTTGGCCTTACAAATATCTTCAACCGGATGCGAGAGTTTGGCACAATTTCCCTATTCCTAATATCTTCGGAAACACACGAACCTTGGATGTGGCTAAAAAGAACGCTCTACTTTTGGATTGTATATTCAGAGGAGAAGAAGTGGATGTGGCACAGTTGATCTTTGAGGAGGTGATGCGATTTTTTGTCTCTCCTAAATCAGTTTATAATGTCAAATATCCTACGATGATCACGTGTCTTGTGCGAAAAGTGAATGTTATATTGGGTGAAGAAGAGAAACTCGAATTAAAAGAAGAGTTATATTGATAATGCTTGGATCATGAAAGTATTGAGAGGATCGGTTTCTACGCAAATCTCAAAAGAAAAAAAGGAGCAAAATTGGAAGCTCAATCCTCCTTAGCCAATGATGTGGCACAAATCAAAGCAAATCAAGTGCACATCATGAAACTCCTTGAGCAATTAACGAAAGATCAAGCAAATCCTACCTTGGATGTCAATAATGCGAGGCAATAGCCTCGAGAGTATGTTCTCTTTCTTCCTTACCATTTATGTAAATGCTTTTATCTGCTAATTTTAATTTCTGTTTCGAGTCTTTTCCGAGTCGTGGGGACACGGCTCATTTTTGAGTTGGGGGTGTGGGGATTCGTTGTCTCACATCTCCATTTTTCTGTTTTTAGGTAGAAATTAAAATTTTTGATACATGGAAATTAGATGTAGAGTGTGTTTAATAGCTTGAAAGCATAAGCTCAGTGAATTGATGATAGAAAGAATTAGAAGGATTAGTGCATACTAGAAAAACCTAAACTATATTTCTCATCTCATATTTCTTCGTATTTATTTTATTGTCTTTATTTTCCTTAGTTTAATTTAATTATTCGAATTATTCTCTATTTATTTTCTTGTATTTTAATTAATTACTTCTTACTCGTTATTTCTACTCATTCTATTAACACACTAAGTCCCTGAGAACGAACTCAACTTATCATTAAAACTTGCATACATCCTGTAATACTTGCAGTACGGTGTCTGTCTAGGGTGAGAGTGTGTTGTTTTCTGACTTAATATTTATCTTATTTTATCACACCCTAGGCGACACCAATCAGTAATGCAAATCCCGCAACAACAGAATCAAGATCTGAAACAACATAATCAACTTTTAGAGTAAAATGTGATGCAGCTCACTACAGTCATAGAACAAATGCAAAGTCAACTCTTGCAATTGACCCAAAGTACAAATTCTAACATGAATAAGATCCAATACGTTGATGACAAGGTTAAGACTATTAGTCTTCAAGCTGAAAAGATGAAAGAATCACTACCATATCAATCGAGTAAAGTGGAGGTTCTACCAACCAAGTCAAGCGTAGATAGGATAAACTTAGATGAGACAATTGTTGAATATTGGGTTGAAGAGGTTGAACAAGATGATATTAAGAAGCCAAGAGTGGTTGTTGTACCAAAAATGGAAGAGAAAAGCAGAGTGAGACCACCACCCCTACATTGCTATTATCCCGTAAAACCCGTTTATCCAAAGGAGAAACAAGAGAGGTGTATGGAGATGTTAAAACAAGTGAAAATCAACGTCCCTCTACTCGAAGCTGTGGAAAGAAAGTGAGACTATAATCAATTCTTTATGGAGACACTCTCCAATAAAGATAAGTTCACAGAATCGAAGACTGTGGCACTCAACGAAGGGATATCAGCACAAGTTCAAAGAAACTTACCACCAAAGCTCAAAGATTTTAGAGGTTTCAACCTCCCAATCAAAATAGGTGATATATTTCACGGAAATGCAATGTGAGATCTAGGTGCGAGTGTGAATATCATGCCCAAAAGTATATTCAAGAAGATTGGTATTAGTGACGTTAAACCGACATCCGTGATCTTACAACTTGCGGATCAATCAACAACAAAAGCATGGGGTGTAATCGAGGATGTGCTTGTCCAAGTAACTAACCTTGCTATTCCCGCAAATTTTATTATTCTTGATTATAAATTAGATAAGAACGTCTCATTCATACTTGGGCGTCCATTCCTAGCCACCAGTGACACCATAATCAATGTGAATGAGGGAACCATGACTCTACGTATTAAAGATGATTCTGAAACATTTTATTTCTCGGGAAAGAAGAAGAAAAATAAGTCACGAGAATTATCAGCAATTAGAGTTATGACCCAGAAGCCAGAAACTGTAAGCCCCAATGACACCATGGAAAAAGAAATTGAGTGGGTGGGAGACGAGGTAGTATGGAAATCTCCCAACCCAAAGCATAAACGTTCTTGGATAGGGCCATACTTCATCACTAGATTTATTTCAGCAACAGTGGTCAAAATAAAAGCTATAGAGACTTGCAAGCTCAGGTTGGTAAATGTTAATCACCTCACTCACTGTTGGGGAGGCTATAAAAAGAAATAACAGGGGTAACACGTCAAACTTTGAAAGACGTTAAACAAAAGTGCTCTTGGGAGACATCCCACAATCTTTTATGTTTGTATGTATTTATGATTTTGTTCTTTTAAGTTAGTTTGGGTTCTTTGATTTGTTCTAAGAAAGGACCTATGTGTTTTTTAGCGCATATTGTAGTAATAAGGAAGGTATAAGTGTTTTTGGTGTGTAGGTATGCAAGGGTTTGAGTTTGGGGTGAAAAATTGGAAAATTTTCGGAGTTAAAAAGGGATGGATAGAAGTATTTTGCGGTACACCGCAGGTATTAGCGATGCACCGCACCTATCAGCGTGAAAAAATTTACAAAAATTTAGAATTGTCATAACTTCACGCTCGGGTATCGGAATTCACTTTTTCTTGAGTCTAAATCGCTTTTTTTTTTCGAGATCTATCCAATGGAGTAGAGAAAACCTGATTTGGAGGTAAAATAAAAAACATAATTTTCAGTGTCATCCAGAACTTTGATGCGGTGCACCGCATGGATGGTCTGGTGCACCGCGCCAGGTCAAAACCGTGACAATGTTTTGAAAGTCAGGTATATTGCCAAAAGCCCCCTAAGAAAACGATGTCAAAGATTTTCTCCTATGGTTTTGATCAGCACTTAAGTCTGCTACACCGCACCTCAGCCTCAGTGCACCGCGCCTGTCGGTTTGAAGAAAAGAAGTTAAGCTCTAATTGAATTCTTACCTTATAAAAGCTAACCCTAGCCTCTTCCAACCTTCCAAACACAAATAATTTCGACCCAAACTCCATTAAAACACTATTAAAGCTTCATCAAACCTCTACCTCACATCAAAATATCACCAAATAACCATATATTAATATCCAAATCCTTCCCTACCTTCCTATAATACCCAATGCAATCAAAAACACCTAGAAGCCAAGAAACAAAACCAAAAAATTTCAATCTTCTTCTGAAATTCATGAAACCCATATCATCCAAGTAAGAGTTCATCACACCCACATATAGAATCATCATCCTTACACCTTTCCTAACCCAAATAACATCTTAATTACCTATAATCAAAAGGTAGTTCAAGAGTGTTTAAACCTTTAAGTTGGGGGTCAAAATAGATGACGAAAAGACAAAGATATTATTAAGGGATATGAAGAATCAAAGCTAGGTATTGGTTAAGATCAAGAAGATTTCAAGTGAGATTGGTACTAGTTTGGGAACAACTAAAAGGTAAAACAGGCCAGGTAATTAGAGAGGAGTATGCAGTGGTGAAACCAAAGAGCAAAATAGTTACATCTTTTAAGGAATAAACACCATAACCTCTTGATATCAAGATCCTTATACCCAAGATGAAGCGTAGCTTATAGGACGCTATTAGCTATCGTTAAAACAAAGATTCCTGTACAAACACGTTCACATGAGAAAATATTCGAGAACGAAATTGGAGAAGATGAGTAAGAGGTTTCTAGGGTTGTATAATTGATTAGGATAAATCACAAGAGGAGGTAAGGGAATGCGAAATTGGTGATACTAGAAGTTTACATACAAGAAAAGCAATGCACCCTATTCTTGGGTATTAATCATGCGAGGCAATAGCCTCAAAAAGTATGTTTTCTTTCTTCCCTATCATTTCTTTATGTGTAATATTTGTGTTAGTTTAAATTTTATTGCTTTATTGAGTCTTTTTCGAGACGTGGGGACACGACTCACTTTTGATTTGGGGGTGGCGATTCGTTGTCCTCATCTTCCTTTTTGTTTTTGCATAAAATTTAAAAAATCTAGGGTTGGAATTGGCATAGAATATAGTGAATATACTTATTGAGCATTAAGTCAATGATAGTAAGTAGTAAGTTTTTGGACGGTGTTACAAATTTGTTTAGTATGCATGAAAACAGGAAGTAAAATACAGGAAAGGTTAATGAGTAATGCTTAAGAAGTGTCAAGTTGGAACTTAGGGAGCGTTAATTGGTGTGTAGAACATGACGTTTGATATTAGTTGGGAACCCAATTGTCTATGAACTAAAAGTGAAAAAGTAAATAATCTGGTAATTAGAAAAGTGAATAAGGCAGTTCTTTCATATTTAAGCCACTTGAAACCTTTTTAGCTTTCTCACCCTTTTATTTGATTATTGTTAATTATCTTTCTTAGCCACTCTGAGCCTTTCTAAAGCCTTTTATTAACAACATTATAAGTCATACCCCTTAGTTTATAGGACTTATCCATATGACCCACACGTAAATCGCAAAACCTGAGACAAGTTTTTTTAGAGCTTGAGTTTGGGGTGGTGGGTTTCATCATAGGGAAACATTGGGATTGGGAAATTGTAATTGTGATGGTATTGATGAGGAAAGTTTATATTGTAACCCTTTGTTGGTGTAAAAGTAAATGAAAAAAGTTGAAAAGCATGAAAAGAAAAAAAATATATGAAAAATAGCATGATATCTCAACATCAAAAAGAGAATCATTGCTACATTACAAAAGAGAGAAAAAATTGATATGAAAAGATTGAATATATTTGGACCGGCAAAGAGGATTTTGTTATATTATCATGAAAAGGTTTTATGTGGGGATGCAAAGCAAAGCATCAAAACTGGGGCAAGTTCATATCTACATCAGAGAATATTTTTGATTTTTTGATTTTATTTTATTTTTAAATTTTGATATTTAGATTTATGTGTTCATACAACACACAAAAAAATATTAGTAACACACAAAATTATAAAATCAGTCTAAAGCATTCTCCTCTTTAACAAAATCGTTTTTTCTCTTTATTAATCACATATACAATATTTTTACTTGTTTGTAACTATCTTGATGTATTAACTTTTTGTCCAACCCTTTTTTGTTATTTTGTGTGTTGTTGTATTACACAAAATAGTCATTTGTGTTAGGGCTGCACAAAGAACCGCCCAACCCGCAAAACCGGCAAAAACCAGCCCAACCCAACCCGAAAAAACCAACCCGCCCAGTCCATGGTTTGTTATGGGTCCAGAATAATTGTTTTGGTGGATATGGGTTGGTTCTCGGTTTTGGAAAAGCCAAAACCACGGATAACCAACCCAACCCGCACATTTAGCCCAAATATTTTTTTTTATATATGTCGATATAAAAGGGGTGGTCAACATTTTTCCACCCTATTTTCACTCTTCTCACTCACGCAAAAACACTCTCTTCTCTCTCTTACCCCAAAAGGGGCTAAAAACCCTAGCCTGCACCCTCTCTCTTCGCTACGATTCTGAAACCATCCCTTCTCAATCACCCATCACCCTCTCTTCTCCATCCCTCCATGGCTTCTTTTGTACTCCGCATTAATTATTATGCTCGTTTACACCAACCTTTGAGGTCCGCATTTATTGTTTCTGAGTTTCTAGCCTCCGATTTCCGAGGTTACCACTTACCATGGTTAATCGATTAAGCCATGGTTAATACTTATTTTGATATGGTTAAGGGTTTTTCTGGTTTTGTATAAAAGGGCCGAGCTAGGGTTTGTGTTCTTCAAAGCCCCTTTTAAAGGTATGAACCCTAATCTGCTTCTAATCCTCTACCGTTCTTCCTTTCCTCTAATTTCAGAATTAATTTGAAGTTCTAAAAACATTGTAATGACTTTCGAAAATATATTTCAATTTTACTTTCATTTTTTTTATATTACTTATTTTGTTGTTTTGTTTTTTGTGTTTTGCAGATTAATGAATATGGAAAATGATTCTTCTGATTCCATCATTGATTTTACTTTAGAAGATGAACAACCTAGTCAAGGTGTTGATCAAACACCTGTTGGTAACTCTTCTGGTCCTCTTCTTAACACTCGCACTTCTAGTAGTAGTTTACCCCCTGCCCCTAAAAAAGCTAAGAAAGAAACTTCTAATTGTTGGAAACACTTTGATATTGTTACTTATGAAGATGGTAGTGTTAGATCAGTTTGTAAGTATTGTGAACATTCATATGCTGCTAATACTAGAAAACATGGTACTACCAATATGAATAATCATATTAACCTTAAAAGATGCCCAAAATATCCCCATTATCCTCCAGCAGAAGATGGTCAATCTTTGTTAAAATTTACAAAAAATGATGAAGGGAAGAATGTTGTTGTTCCTTATGTGTTTTCTATTGAAGCTTGTACTAAAGCTCTCGCAGAAATGGTCATAATAGATGAATTGAGTTTTAGATTTGTGGAAGGCATAGGTTTTAAAAGATTTTGTAATGTAATGCAACCCAAATATAAAACCATACCATCTAGAATGACCATTATGCGAAAGTGTATGATTATTTATGAAGAAGAAAAGCTTAAGTTAAAGAAAGAGTTGAAAGATTTAACTATAAGTATGACCACTGATACATGGACTTCTAATCAAAACTTGAACTATATGTGTTTGACTGCCCATTATGTTGATTGTAATTGGAAGTTAAATAAAAGAATCATAGGTTTTTGTTCAGTTGAGGATCATAAAGGTGAAACAATTGGTAGAAAAGTAGAGTCAATACTTATAGATTGGAATATTCTTTCATACCTTACCTTGACAGTTGATAATGCTTCTTCTAACACTGTGACTATTAAGTATTTGGTGAAAGTTGCAAGGGATAAACCAGAATCTCTACTTAAACATGAAGTTCTTCATGTTAGGTGTTGTGCTCACATCTTGAATCTTATTGTTAAGGAGGGTATGCTTGAATTAGATGCGTGTATCAAAAATATTAGAGAGGCAGTTAAATATGTTAGAGGTTCTCCAGCCAGATTTAGAGCATTTAAAGGATTTGTGGCTTTGTGTGGGGTTGAATGTAAGTCAAATTTGTGCCTTGATGTCCCTACAAGGTGGAATTCCACCTATAAAATGTTGGAGTGTGCTGAAAAGTTTGAAAGTGTTTTTGCGAGAATGAAAGTTGATGATCCAGGATATGAAACACACTTTAATGATGCTTTAAGAAGTACACCAGACATTGTTGATTGGGAGAATGCTAGGTGTTTTGTTCAGTTCCTTAAGTTGTTCTATATTTCCACTAAGAAATTCAGTGGCACCTTATTTGTTACCACCAATTTGTTCTTTGATGAAATTGTTAGAATTTGGAAAAAGATTGTCGAGTTGTGCGCAAATGAGAATCATGTGCTATGTAAAATGGCAACTGATATGAAGAAAAAGTTCAACATATATTGGGGAGTTAAAAGTATCAACATTATTCTTTATGTTGCAGTTGCTTTAGATCCAAGGAAAAAAATGCAGTACCTAGAATGTTATTTCAGTTTTATGTATACACCTTCTGAAAGTGAAGTATTGCTTAAAAGAGTTAAAGATGCTTTAACTAGAATGTTTGAAGTATATGACAAAAGAGTTGCTCCTACTAGTTCAGCTGGTGGTGAAGCGGCTAGTTCCACTTCTGCTACAAGTTCAAATGATAGCCCTTGTGTTCTTGGTGGTAGGTTTCAATCATTTATGGCTAAAACACATCCATCTAAAGCTACTGAATTGGATAAGTATCTGAAAGAGGACATTGAAGAGATGTCTACACAATTTGACATTTTACATTGGTGGAAAAGTAATGCAATGAGGTTTAAAGTTTTGTCCCAATTAGCCAAACATGTTTTGACTATTCCAGTTTCAACTGTTGCTTCTGAAAGTGCTTTTAGCACTAGTGGGAGGGTGCTTGATCAGTTTAGAAGTTCATTGTCCCCTAAAACTGTTGAGGCTTTAATTTGTACTCAAAATTGGCTAAGAGCTTCACTTCCAATTAACCTTGGAACATCTAAACAACTAGTGGAAGATTTGGAAGCTGAAATGGGTAAATTCAATACTTTTCTCCTTATTTTTTTTCAATTTGCGAGGCTAAATTCAATACTACCTAACTTGAATTGTATCTATCTTTTGTAGGTTATTTTGGAATTGATGAATTAAGCTTGAGTGGAACTTCACAATCCACTCTAATTGATTCAATGACTTAGCCAATAACCTAATGTGAGTTTCTGAGTTACAATTTAAACTTGCATTTCATTGAACATTTGCATTTAGACATTAGAAAGCAACTCATGAGCTTCCAATGATGCAATTAATATTGAATATGATGTGTACATGTTTTTTTATATATGAAAATTAGCTGAGGAAGCCATTAGAGATGGCATTCTTTTGTCATGCATTTGTAGTTGAAAATTTGCAGGTTTTTTTGTAAAACTCACCAAGTCCCTTGTCCCTCAGTTTATAAAGGCCTGTGATGAAAAATAAACTCCTTCTGAGGCTTAACTTCAATAGAAGTTGAACTACTTTTTCATTATTCTCAACAGCATTAACATTTTAGTGACATGAAGAGCAATGTGGTGTTATTGCTGTTTAGAATGGTGGAAAAGAAGTTCAATGGGGCTAATTGCGAGTTCTATATGTCCCTTGTCCCTAACATTTATCAAGGGCCTGTGATGAATTACTTAAGCTAATTCTGAGGCTCAACTTCAATAGTTTGTGGACTACTTTTGTCACCATTCGTAACAGCAATAACACTATGGTGACAAGATTTGCAATGTGGTGTTAATGTTTTTTTGAATGGTGGCAAAGTAGTCCATTGAACCTTATTGCGAGTTCTATTATATGTCCCTTGAAAATTAACAATTTTATATCCAATGATTAATTTTTAATATGAGGATAAAGACATGAATATTGTGCTTCTATTATCACTCGAAATGGAACTAACAAAGGGAGGACTTGAACAATTCTTATGAAATAGGATGGAAAAGATGCAGAAATGAAAAGAAGATAAGAAAGTTGCAGGTTTTGAGCAGTTGAATGTTTGTATCTTCAAACTTAACTTTTGGAAACTATGATCAAATTCAAGGGTATAGTTTGTTTTTGGAAATGTTTTGTGGATGTATTCTTAATATCAAATGTAATTTTGTAACTTTTGAATTGTAATAGCTAATTAGTTTGATGATCAATGTTGTAATAGATTTTTATGCAATGTAATTCAGTTTGTAAAGTTGAATTCATATTGTATTTGACTATTTGATGATCAATGTGGTTTATAAGGAATTTTGGATTCTTTAGGTGAAGATTTTTAGTTTTTTAGATTTTCATGGACTAAATAATAAATACGCGTTTTAAACCCGAAACCAACCCAAACCCGAACCAACCCGCATAAAACCAAACCCGAGCCCCTCAGTGAAAAACCGAGTGGATCCAACCCGAAACCATGAAAATAAAATGGTTTGACTCTCGGTTTTAGGAACCTGAAACCCGCAGGTGCGGGTTGGTTTGTGACTTAGGGGCCGCGGGTTGGATACCCGACCCGTGTGCAGCCCTAATTTGTGTATTATAGTAACACACAAAAGAACGATACTAAATGATAAACTCTAAAATTGTGTGTATAGGATACACATAGATCACATCGAAAGGGATGTAAGACAAACACAAGTGTGTAAGTCAATTTTTGTGATGCTACAAGTCGCAAAAAACAATTTGTGTGATGCAAAAACACGTAATAATCAAAATTATGTGTTGATGCTACACATAGTTACAAAGGTGGTGTGTTTAAGTAAGACACGAATGTTTAATTGGGAATAGGCGTGACGGGGAGAGAAAAGGTAAATTTGTGTGTTGCTGTAATATACAAATAATTGTTTTGTGTATTACTACAACACACAATATAACAAAGGATTGTTGGACAAAAAGATAATATATAAATATGTAAAAAAAAACAAGTAAAAATAGGAATATGCGATTAATAGAGAGAAAACAATAATTTTGTTAAAGAAGGTAATGTTTTAGATTGATTATATGATTTTGTGTGTTACATGAACACATAAATATATTTTTATGTATTGCAGGAACACTTAAAACGGAATATCAAAATTAAAAAAATTAAAAAATTAAAAAATTAAAAAAAATTAAAAAAACAAAAAAAACAAAAGAATTTATAGACGTAAATATTAATTTGATTCATCCAAAAATGCAATGCTTTTATTTTTGTTGATTTTTTTTGATTTTTTTATAATTAACTATGCATATTAAAAAAATATCACGGACGCGCGTGTAATGAGATTAGTTGTTGGTGATTGGTTTAGTTGGGAATTAATTTCTTTAACATGTGAGTAAGTAAGAAGTCAAAACCTCCGTCCTTTTTTTGAATGAAAAGTGTAAATTTGTAATTAATTGAGAATTATCTCTTATATAGGTAAAAATGTAAGCTAAATATGCCAAAATTGATTAATTGAGAATTAAGTTTCCAATTAGTAAGTATGTAAGAAGTAAATTGCTCCTTACTTTGTTTTATAAATGAAACTTGTGGAATTGTAGTAAATTGGTAATTATCCTTATAATTTATATTTAAAATAAATAAATATAAATAATTAATATTAATATTAAGGGAAAATGACCCAAAAAATCAAAATAATATTATTTTCAGCCCAATAACATCAATGACAAAATTTCTGCCCAATAACATCATTAACTAAATTTTGTCCTTGATGGGAATCGTCCTTGACGGGAATCGTCCTTGACGGGAATCGTCCTTGATGGGAATCGTCCTTGACGGGAATCGTCCTTGATGGGAATCGTCCTTGACGGGAATCGTCCTTGACGGGTAAACATGTAATCTTATAATAGTAAGTTAATGGATGATTCTTTGGGGCAAGTATAATATTATTTTGATTTTTTGGGTCATTGACCCTAATATTAAATTATCCAATACTAAATTAAAAAATTTTCAGAATGGTAAATTAGTTGGGAAAGTCAAAATATTTCCTTAACACCGTGAAGCCTTGAACATCCAGCCAAATAGTCAAAATTTTATTGGTCCTTTGAAAATAATTGTCTCTTTCTTTTTCAATCACATTGACATTGATTATGGACCAACTTGGGAAACTATTTATTCTCCAAATATTTCAAGTCAATTAATATGGAAGCTATTTTGTTCTCTGAATATATATATTTTCACTTGGCCAGATTCTTAGGATATATCGAAAAGATCTAAACCGACTAAGGAGTTTCTATATGATCTCACGACTCTCTTACATATTCTAAGTTTATAGCCTCATCGTCTTCTCATTATTAACAATTTTACATATTATTATTCAAGAATTAAAGATGGTGATGCTAAAAAGGAAGCGTGAAGAATTTGAGCATCAAGAATTCTTCTATGGCGGCCATGGATGTAAATGGTTTAGAGGTCCATTGATGAGTACGGAAAGTTCAAGCGCTACATTCTTGGCTACTCTGAAGAAACCAAAAACCCGAGGCTGGCCACAGGGGCCTTTTCCGATACAGATGGCTGTCAAATCTTCCAAGAATTGGCAAGAACATTGCGAGGAGAGCAAATTATTCAGCACTCTTAAAAGGTGTTCTTATATCTGTGAGTACTTTGGAAAAGAGATCACTTATGTGGATGAGAAGCATAGAACAAATCCTGTATACAATCTATTGTTGGAATATGCTTCTGGTGGAAACCTTTATGATCTGATCAAGAAATCAGGGCCTGGAGGATTGTCTGAAGCTGATGTAAGACACTATACGAGGTGTATTGTTAAAGGATTATTTCATGTTCATCAACATGGTTATGTTCTTAACGGTTTAAAATCTGAGAGCATTCTACTTTATCCTAACAAATCAGGCGATGGTAATATATTTATGGCTAAAATCGGAGACTTTGGGTCAGCTGAAAAGGTTCTGGACATTAACAGAAGCAAGAATCAACAAGGGGTTTGTGGTGTACTAGAATTTGCCTCGGATATTTGGGATCTTGGTTATGTTCTTCTTGAGATGCTAATGGGGAATTCTTTATCAGAGGAAAATCAAGATTCAAAGATGAGTAAAGGGTGGATAATTCTGAAAGTTCTGAAGAATTTATCTGAAGATGCAAAAGACTTTCTGAAAAGGTGTTTAAAGAAAAAACCGAAGAGAAGATCAACGGCTAAGATGTTACTAAAGCACCCTTTCCTTTCGGAGTCTGAGAATGATCATAATAGGCGTGTGAAGCCCACCTTCCTAAAGAGCTTGGATTATATACCTCTCGAGGAAGAAGTCTCTGAGGAGGAGGTTTTATCCAAATTCTCATATTCGGTGGAAGATTGGGACTTCATATCACTGGAAGTTACAGGTTCTCGAGGCATATCAGAAACAATGCTCGACTTATCTTCACAGAATATTGAGGTTGAGGACCAATCGTGTTGTTACCCCTGTGTGGAGAGATTGCTTGAAGAAGAAGCCTCTGAGGAGATTTCGGGTCCCACATCTTTAGTGGAAGATTGCAACTTTATACCTTTTGGTTCCCGAGAGAGAATGCTTAAGACTAAAGATGTCACCAAGGCTACGTGCTTAGTAGATTGTTGGAACTTCATACCTCTACAAGTTCAAAGTATCTAAATATTTTGTAATTTTACATTGTTTTCTTTAGGCAAAAATTTTACATGGTAGAAGAAGCCAAAAGGCCTTAGAATTATTGATTTATCTAACTATTTTGCTCTCACCTTTTTACGTTTTCATTATGTATCGTATGAGATTACGCGTATTTAATACAGAACATGATTCATTTTGAAATGCTTGGTTTTTAGTAAATAGTCCTACTATATGCAAATAATCATACCATAGAAACTGACTGAAAATGATAAATGCAGGCAATATTTGGTCTAGGAAACTTTGGAGGAAAGGACGAATATAAGGTCTCAACCACAAAAAAGAACCCTTGAAATTTGCAAACAAATTCCAAGTTAATTAACAGCAACAAACAAAATTGAAAAAGAATCAATCCTATAAATAAATCTATTTTGTAATTATTCCTAAACACACATATATACCTCACCAATATTGAGCTAGAATTGTACAATTAGAGCATACTTTTTCCAACTGTTATAAGTACACCTGTGGTGGAACCTGAATTAATGAATTTATAGCATTATCATATTGCTTTTACTCTCAGCTCATTAGACAGTGTTTCGTCTTCAAAATACTCTACATCTTCTTCTAAACAATAAGAAAACGAATCCACATCAGTTTCAGAAACCTAAAGTATATCTTCAACCTCCTCGGAAGCTCCTAGAGAGCATTTCGAGTCTTGGAGTATAGTAAGCAAATTAGAACAATTAGAGTTAAATAAAGTGGTCGATAGTGCAGGGACCAAATTGTAAATACAAAGTTAGTTTGTTAGACAGTTAGTTAGCTCAAGTAGTCAAGAGAATCTTTAATTCAACAATGTATATATATATACAGCTTGTACATTACATATTACAGCTAATAATACACTCTTTCTTTTCGTTTCTTCTTATCTTCATCTCTCTTTTATCTCTGCAACTATTTTGCTCTTCAAGCTTTCTTCCATGGCTGCTGAAAACTTTTTCTTCAATTTAACATGGTATTAGATGTAAAACTTCCGCAATTCTTATTCAAATCTTTATCATAGCTATGGCACATTCAACCTCAATCACTGAAGACTTTTCTAGCCCTTACTATCTCCAGCCAAGCGAAAACACTGGAGCTTCACGCGTTTCTGAAGCGCTTACAGGCGATAAATATTTAGCTTGGTCTCGAGCTATTGAAATCTCGTTAGCTGTCAAAAATAAACTAGGCTTTATCAATGGTGATATTGTTCAACCATCACTTACAGACCTCAACCTCTTCACTGCGTGGAACAGAGCCAATAACCTTGTTCTATCATGGCTTCTAAACTCCATCTCGAAAGAAATTCGAGGAAGCTTACTATATGTTAACTCTGCTCATGATCTATATAACGAGATTAAAACTCGATTCTGCAAAAGAAATTGTACGCGTATCTTTCAACTCGAGAAATCTTTGAGTTCAATTGTTCAAATACGAGCTCAATTTCAGAGTATTTTGCTAAGTTCAAAGGTATTTGGGATGAATACTCACACTCTAGACCTATGCCAACTTGTTCTTGTGGTTTCATGAATCAATGCTCTTGTAAGATTTTTGTTCACTTATTGAGCGACAACAAGCAGATTTTGTCATGAAATTTCTTATTGGATTAAATGATTCTTATGCGGTTGTTCGTAGTCAAATTCTTCTCATGGATCCTATGTCTAATATTAACTCTGTTTTTGCGATGTTGATTCAAGAAGAAACTCAACAATCTATATCACATTCTCTTGACAATTCTGCAGCTCAAGCTTTCTATGTGAAAAATCAATCTCGATCTAACTATTTCTCTGAGAAAAAGAAAGTGTTGTGTACTCATTGTGGTTATACAGGTAATTCCATTGACAAATGCTTTCAACTTCATGGTTATCCTCCTGGTTGGACAAGACCTAAAGGCAAACGATTCAATTCTTATCAAGCCAAAGCACATGATGTTTCTACAGTTGAAGATCACAATCATGATGTTAAAAATCTTCATCCACATGACTTCACACCTGTAGAAATTGAGAAAATCATGGCTCTAGTTCACAATTCTTCTCCTCAATCTGCAGCAGTACATCAAGTATCTACTCAAGAAGGTAACATCATAAACTCCACTTGGATACTTGATACAGGAGCTACTGATCATCCGATTTACTCCTCTTATCTCTATACTAACAATATAAGAAATGATAACACACCTATCACATTACCTAATGGTGAAATTGTTACTTCTACTCATAAGGGTGATATAAGACCGAATCACTACATTCTATTGAAAGATGTGCTTTGTGTTCCCAATTTTAAGTATAATCTTTTGTCCATATCTAAACTTACTAATACCTCAACCATCTCTGTGTTGTTTTTGCCTTCTCATTGTGTTTTACAGGCTCTCCACACCAAGAGGATGATTGGGATTGCATATGAGAGAAAAGGTCTGTACCATTTCACACCTTCCACACCTTCTAAGTCTTCTTCTTTAGCTGCTTCTTCAACTACCTTTGACTTGTGGCATTCAAGACTTGGCCATCCTTCTAATGCAAAAATTCAAGCTCTAAAAGCTATTGATCCCTCAATCTCTTTCCTTCATTGTAATATTTGTGATACTTGTCATTTTGCAAAACAAAAACGTTTAGTTTTTCCCTTATCTACATCTAATAGATCCTCTTGTTTTGAGCTTATTCATTGTGATATTTGGGGCCCCTTTAGAGAAGTTTCTTATACTGGTCACATATATTTTTTAACCGTAGTTGATGATTTTTCTAGATGCACTTGGATTTACTTAATGTCTAACAAGTCTGAAGTGCATCAACACCTTGTTTCTTTTTATAACTTGATCCTAACTCAATTTAACACAAAAATAAGAACTCTCAGATCAGATAATGGTCAAGAATTCTTAGTGCCTTCATTTTACTCTTCTTTTGGCATAATGCCTCAACTCAGTTGTGTGGAAACACCACAACAAAATGGCCTTGTTGAAAGAAAACATCAACACCTTTTATCCACAGCCCGAGCTCTTATGTTTTAATAAAAAATGCCCTTACAATTTTGGTCTGAAGCTATACTTACTTCTGTGCATTTAATAAATAGACTCCCTACTCCTCTCCTTATAAATCTATCTCCTTATCAAGTTCTCTACAATAAACCTCCAAATTTACAACATCTTAGAGCCTTTGGCTCACTATGTTTTGCATCTACTCTTACAAATAATAGATCTAAGTTTGATCATAGAGCCATTAAGTGTGTTTTCTTGAGATATCCACTTGGTACTAAAGGATACACACTCTTAGACCTATCTACACATAAAACTGTCATCTCAAGGAATGTTATATTTCATGAGCATACATTTCCTTTTGCTCAGCTTTCAATCTCTCCAATGCCTCACTCATTCATGTTTCCTCATTCTTCTACTCCATGTTCAGAAATTCATCACCCTCATCCCATATCCATACCAACTCAACCATCTTCACAACCTGTTGAATCTATACCAAGATCATCTAGACAAAGACAACCTCCTTCCTACCTAAAATACTACATTACCTCACTCTCTCTATGCAACTCTCAGTCACTTCAAGGCAAGGAGGGCTCTAACACTAAAGGTACACTATACTCCATCAATGATTTTTAAATTTTAGTCAGTTATCTCCTGGTTACAAGTCTTTTATAGATGCTATAAGTATAATGACTGAGCCTTAAACATTTAAACAAGCTTCTTCTTCATCTGAATGGATGGGTGCTATCCATCGAGAACTAAAGGCTCTTGAAGATAACATTTCATGGACTATTGTTCCTCTAACCTTTGGTATGTCCCCTATTGGATGTAAGTGGGTGTTTAAGTTGAAATATAAGGCAGATGGAACACTTAAAAGACATAAAGCCAGGCTTGTTGCTAAAGGCTACAATCAACAAGAAGGCCTTGATTTTTTTTGATACATTTTCTCTTGTTGCAAAGGTAGTTTCAATAAGACTATTAATTGCTCTATCTTCTATCAAAGGTTGGCATTTACATCAATTGGATGTCAATAATGCCTTTCTACATGGTGATTTATATGAAGATGTATATACGTCTGTTCCTCCTGGTTTAACTGTCCCTCCTAACTCCATTTGTAAACTAAATAAGAGTTTATATGGACTCAAACAAGCTTCTAGACAATGGTTTGATAAACTCTCAACTGCCCTTGTTTCTTATGGGTTTAAACATTCTAATAGTGATTATAGTTTGTTCACAAAGTCTACTACCTCCACTTTTATTGCCCTTCTTGTATATGTGGATGATATTATCATTGCAAGTGATTCTATAGAAGAAGTAAATAAGCTCAAACTATATCTACATTCTGAGTTCACCATTAATGATTTAGGACAGTTGAAATTTTTTTTGGGGATTGAAGTGGCTAGATCATCAAAAGGTATTTCATTGTGTCAAAGGAAGTTTTCTCTTGATATATTAGAAGAATGTGGTGTCTCAGCTGCCAAACCAGTATCTTTTCCAATGGAATTCACTTTGAAGCTACAAAGCACTGATGATGATCTTCTTGATAATCCAACCTCTTACAGAAGATTAGTTGGGAGATTACTTTACCTAACTATAACTAGACCTGATATAACATTCTCAGTGACTTTTTTAAGCCAATTCTTGTCTAAACCTTCTAATGCTCATTGGAATGCTGCTCAGCGTGTTTTGAGGTACAATAAAATGACACCAGGATAGGGTGTTTTCTATTCTTCAAGCTCAGATATAAAACTAAAAGCCTTTTGCGATAGTGATTGGACAGGATGTCTAGATACAAGAAGAAGTATAACCGGATTTGTATTTTTTAGGTGATTCATTGATTTCTTGGAAGAGTAAGAAGCAATCAACCATTAGTAAGTCATCTGCTGAAGCTGAATACAGAGCTCTTGCTTCTATCACTTGTGAAATTCAATGGCTTATATATGCCTTGAATGATTACAATTTTGATCATAATTCACCTGCTCTCATCTTCTCGGATAGCAAGTCAGCTATTGCTATGTCAACCAATCCTGTTTAACATGAGAGAACCAAACTGAAAGTCCTAGAGGGGGGGGGGGTGAATAGGATTACTAATAAGATTAATGCCTAATTAAAAATCTTTTGGACAATTATAAGTTTAAGAGAAAAACTTCTAAGTCAACTTAATATATCAAACACTTATAGGATCATGCAAAGGATAAGTTAGAGGTACGATATATAAGTTTAACAAGTAAATCGACAATCTAATCTCTTACTACTCTAGAAGACAATATGTTAGATAAACTAGATAATCAATATCACAATATTCATACTAGCATATTATCAAACATATAAAGTGCGGAAAGTAAATAGAGTAGGGATAGAAAGATACACACGATTTATAGTGGTTCGGTTTCCCTACATCCACTACCTAAGGAAGCCTCCTTAGGATTTCAAGCTTTTCACTAAGCTCCCGTGTCTCTCTTAACCGGGTCGAGAACACAATAACCCTTACAACCTCTTCGATAACACGAAGGACAAACACTTGTGTAATCACAACACAAGGACACCAAGTATACTCCCTATACTTGAATTCTCTCTTAATCTATCTATTACAAGACCTAGACTTAAGAGGATAGATACAAAGTGTTTAAGGGGTGAAACTACTTTGCTAGATAATCTCCTAAAGAGTAGATATAACTATAAGCATGTAAACTCCTCTTGAGTAGATAAAACTTTGTGGCTTATTTGATTAACTCCTTGGATGAGTTGGATAGGACTAATAAGCTCACTAAAATTGATTTTGACAATGTATAGCTCTTGACACCTTCTTGAATGATAACAATTAAGCCCCTTAATGTTTGTAATTAGTTGGTGTGGTTGTAGCCTTCAAAGAGCTTCAATTTATAGCTGAAAATAGCTTCCAACGGTCATAAGGCTTGGGTCCAACGGATCTATTAATTTCCCAACGGATATATTTCTTATGACTTAACTTTGTGCAGAAAAACCTTCCTTGCGGTGTACCGCACCTCAACGGTTAGATTTTCTATCTCTCTGACGGGCTAGCCATGCACCGTGCCCTGGTCCGCATTCTTGGTCCGGTGTACCGCACCATATGTCCGGTGTACCGCACCAAACATCTTTGATAGAATTGACCTATGCTTTGATGCTCGGATCAATAAATCTTCTTCACGAAAGTTGTAGGTAACATCATTCTTATAAACATTGCAGTTGATCACTAAGGCTATATCTCAAATTATATAAAGATAAGAATAAAAGATATGTGATGAGATATAATAAGAATGGTATGAAAAGTATTTTTGATGAACAATAGTGCAAGTTAGGATGAATATAACAAGAGTAATTAGCACACTAATCATAAGAGGATTTGTCATATTAAAACAACCTATTAAGGGAGGCTATATGCCAACACAAACATATTGACATAGATTGCAAAATTACTCGTGAAAAATTAGCTTCTGGTGTCACTAAATTGTTCTATATTCCCTCAAGGCTTCAACTTGCAGATATATTTACTAAACCTCTTGGTTTGTTACAATTTCATCATATTTTATCCAAGTTGAACATTATCAATATCCATGTTCCACTTGTGGGGGGATCTTGGAGTATAGCAAGCAAATTAGAACAATTAGAGTTAAATAAAGGGGCTGATAGTGCAGGGACCAAATTGTAAGTACAAAGTTAGTTAGCTCAAGTAGTCAAGAGAATCTTTAATTCAACAATGTATATATACACAGCTTGTACATTACACATTACAGCTAATAATACACTCTTTCTTTTCTTTTCTTCTTATCTTCATCTCTCTTTTATCTCTGCAACTATTTTGCTCTTCAAGCTTTCTTCCATGGCTGCTGAAAACTTTTTCTTCAATTTAACATCGAGCACGATACACCTGAGAGCCCAAATATCACAATGAGCCTCTTGAACACCTTCTGTAACAGCCTCACATACCGGATAAATACATAATAGAACCACACAAGTACGGTTCTAATTTCCTCTCTTTGTCAAGACGAATGTTTGCTCTAAATTTGATACGCCCCTTCCTAGAATTACTCAAAAGTAAAATATTGTCCAGCTTTAAATCATAATTAACAACCAATCCCATGAATATGATTCAACCCTTTTAAGATAGACTTAGTAAACACCTTAACCTCGTATTAGGATAATTTACCATTATTACGATTGTTGTTGATTCGATTAGTTAGGTTTCCACCACAACCATACTCCAATAATAGATTATACGCCTATAGTTTTCTTCACCGAAGCATTGAATTACACTTGAACAATCTTTAACATTGTTTAATACCTCCATTTCCTTTTAAATTGAACCAGAAATTGAAACCTCGGCTGATTTAACAGCTATAATTGATGGTAAGTACCTATATTTTGATCTTGGATTCTTCAAAGTTGCTAAAAACACATCCACAACTTCCTTTCCTAGCATTGTAACGCCATTCCATATTTGTTCACTACCTTTTTCTCCATAACATTTCTATTTCAGTGGTTTTGTATACTGAATTCTATTCGAATAATCAGATAAAATTCGAAAAATATTTACGAATATTTAAAATGTTGAAGTAATAAATTAAGAGTTTTTTTGGAAACATTGGTATAGAGGACAATATGCAAAAAGAAATTTAATTTATTAAATCACGAGTCACGAGTAACATGAATGTGGAATCAACAAAAAAACCAACGATGGAAGAAGTAGAAAGAGCTATTACGGAATTATCGACCTCAAAAGCACCTGGACCAGACAGACTCAATGGTAAGTTTTATAAAGAATTTTGGGAGATTATTAAGGTGGATGTTTTACATATTATTGAGGATTTCTTTGAGAATAACTGTTCAGTTGAAACGATTAATGACACACTGATCACTCTGATCCCGAAAGGAACTATACAAGAAAACTTAGGAGACTTTAGACCAATATCTTGTGTAAATTTCATTTATAAAATTATCACTAAAATTCTTTCTAACCGTTTAAGGGAAATTATGAACAATATAATCCCGCCTACCCAATCGACTTTCATTAAAGGTAAGGCTATTCAGGATAATATAATCATAGTGCAGGAAATATCGTTTTTTATGAGCAGGAAACGGAAAAACAAAAAACATATGGCAGCAATAAAAATCGATATGGCAAAGGCGTACGATCAGGTAAGATGGGATTTCCTTTTTAAAGTTCTAGAAAAACTTGGGTTTTGTGAAACTTGGATTAACTGGATGATAAATTGTATCACCTCGGTTTCGTTTAATATTAATTTGAATGGAGAAAGACTCGAAAACTTTAAACCGCGTAGGGGTCTTAGACAAGGTGACCCCCTCTCACCTTTTCTTTTCTCTTTATGACGGAATCCCTTATTAGCATTATCGACCACTATATAGATGATAAATTGATCAAAGGTATAAAAATTAATAGAAACTGCCCGACGATCTCTCACCTTCTATTTGCAGATGATTCTTTTTTTTTTCAAGAATTGGAAGACATGAATATTGAACACTTCAAGGAATGCTTAGATATCTACTGTGCGGTGTCTGGACAACAAATAAATTTACATAAATCAGCCATTTTTTTCAGCAAAGAAACACCAGAGGATATTAAAATTGAGATAACTACAATAATAGATATCACAGAGACAGAGGATTTAGGATACTATCTAGGGACTCCACTATGCCACAAAAGATCAAAGGTAGAATCCCTAGACTGGATAGCAAAAAGAGTATTCAAAAACACGGAAGGATGGAAGGCGAAATTACTTTCAGAAGGCGGCAAAGAAGTACTTATCAAAGCTAATCTTCAAGCCATACCAAATTACTACATGTCTATTTTCTCTTTTCCAGTTAGTTTTTGTAATAAACTTGTCTCAGCCATCTCTAATTTTTGGTGGAGTTCAGGTGAAAGAAACAGGATACATTGGGTCGCCTGGGAAAAGATAGCAGTTAACAAATTAATAGGAGGATTAGGATTCAAAGACTTCAAAAAAATGAACACTGTCCTACTAGCGGCTCAAGCTTGGAGACTAATGAACAACCCTAATAATCTAGCGACAAGATTGCTCAAAGGTATTTATTTCAATAAATCTAACTTAATGATTTGCAAACTCAGACAAAGTAGGACATGGAGCTGGGCAAGTATTATAGAAGGTAAAGACTTTATCAAGAAACATGGAATAAAGATGATAGGAGACGACATAGATACTAATATATGGGATGAAAAGTGGATAGATACTGAATGGAAATTAGAAAAACCAAAAGGAACTACTATCACAAAGGTCAATGAGCTTATGAAAGACAACAAGGATGAATGAGATTTTGCGAAACTAGATGATCTTTTTCCTGAACCTATCATATATCTTATAAAGAAAACAAATATTATAGAAATAGATACTAAAGATAAGCTAATCTGGCCGTTTTCAAAAGACGGCACTTACAATACAAAGACGGGATATAAAGTTATAACAGAAGAGCAAATTATGAATAAGGCTACAACAACGGGAACTAAGGCGATGTAGGACTTACCAATCTGGAAGACGATATGGAGTTCTAACATACCGAAAAAAAATCAAGTTATTTATGTGGAGATTAGTAAACAACGCAATACCGACCAGGGACAATTTATATAAAAGGAAATGTGCGGATGCTACAAACTGTTTATGGTGTAACCATAATTGTGAGGATGTAGAGCATATACTCCTCCACTGCAACATGTGTAAGGACATCTGGGCTGGATCGATCTTGCAAATAAAAATCCAAGATAAATGGGAGGAAAAAATAGAAGATTGGTTCTTAAAGATCATTCAAACGTTTTCGAAGGGAGGATGGGAAGAGAATGTAGTACGAGACTTCATTATGATTAACCTTTGGAACATTTGGAAAGCAAAGATGAAAGCTATACACGAAGGGATAACATTATGTGGCACAGGAATAAATATTGCATCAAAAAAATTAATGCAAGAAATTCACGGAATCAACTGGACAACAGAAAATTACAAAGGTTTCAAGAAAACAGGGGAAGAAAGCGCAGACACAAATATGGATGAGCAAAATCAAGATCTGTCGTTCTTTTGCGATGGGTCGTTGATGTCTCCCTAATTGTTCTTATTTTCGACCCTTGGGAGACATCATTTTTGATGTTTAATTGAATATTTTGATAGACTTTGGAGTTAAAAATGCAATAATCCAGAATTCCTATTTTATTTATAGTATTTTTGATTTATTAAACTTTTGCGCGTATCTTGTGTATTTTAGTGAAAAGTTTGTAGGTTTTAAATATTAGCTAGGAGAGGAATCCGAGAAGAGAGTCAAAGATCGTGATATGGAGTCAAGACTTGAAGATAAATCCTGAAAGAATTATATTTTGGAGCTGCAAATCAGGAAAACAGGCCAAATATTGCTGATTTCGAGGCACTTACGAGTTGATTTAGCCGCTGACCTTTGAAGAGAAAACGTTCCTATCGAGTTACGGAAATTTAGCAAGTGATTTCAGGTCAATCGGAGTTATAACGAAGCGGCTAGAGCCGTTTTAGTGGAGGTGATGCAGCAGTTACGGGATTTTGGGCTTAGAAATTGGGCTTGGACCTCTAATTAGTGTTTTATTCTTAGGTCCAAGGCCTAATCCGAATTTCACCTTATAAAAGGAGCTCTTGAATTCTATTTTTCACACAATTCACTTTTTACAAAATAAAACATCAAGAGAGAAGAAGCAGAAGGACGAAGAAGAAAGCTGTAGAGTTGGAGAGGGTCTATATCTACATTCTCAGCAAAATCCAATTCCGGAAATTAGGTCTTTCTTATTTTTAATTCTGTAAAACAATATGAATTCCATTTCTTTTAATTTAGTTTTCTTTTTAATTAGTATGAGCTAATTCCTTTTTAGTACTTGAGAATGCTTTATGGGTGAATCCCAATTCTATTGAATTTCTATTTTTGAATTTGGGTTTCTGTTAAATTAAATTAAATTGGGTCTTTTACTCTTTTCGATAATTTGAGATTATTTACTGTTTTTGGAGTCATGAACTAAGAACAGGTGTTAGTATCTAGGCTATTCCACATATGTGGCGTGTGGATCATCCTGACGGAGGGTTTAAGTATGGATTTAATTATTCAATCTAAAATAGAAGCTATTGATTCTGACAAACTTAGTTAATTTTAGGGCCAATGTGGTAAATTACTTAATCATCTAAAAGTGGATCATATTTACCCTGACGGGACTAGTGACACTCTAGGATAGCCTTATGGTCCACCCTGACGGGGGTATAAGGAATTTAGAATCCCGACCATTGTAATTGACCGATTTAACCCTTAATCAGCATATGTTATGAAATAGGATTAGGAGGATCCTTTGCGTTCTCAAGTGCTACCTTCTCATATTTGCGTCTTACATTCATTTACTTGCGTCTTAGTATTTAATTGCATTTCCATTTAGTCTTTCATTACTTAGAAATAATAAAAACAAACAGTCAATCATTATATCTTTACTTGCTTTCATAATTGCAACCATTCATTATCCGATAAGAATTGTAGTTAACCAAACCGTCCCTGCGAACGATCCTAGAATCACTTATTACTACTTGGGCCGTACACTTGGTTTAATTACTTTTGCAATTATTTTAGAACACACAAAGGACCACCAAGTTTTTGGCGCCGCTGCCGGGGACGGTAGCGTGTGACCACGGTGTTTATCCTTTAGTGATAGTTGCATTTATTTTATTTTTATCAGTTTTACGCTTTTTGTTTGTTCATCTTTTTCAGGTTTTTAGGTTTGGTGTATGCGAAGGAGACTCTTTAAGGATATAGAGCCATCACTTCTGATCCTTAATAATCCAGAGTCATTAATCAGACTTGCGAACAAGAGAAGGAAAGAACAAGAAGCTAGAGAGGTAGAAGAGTTAATTAACAGAATGGAGAACGTTAATCTTCAGAATCAACAAAATAATAACGGACAAGTTCAACTAGACGCGCATGGCCAACCTATAGCGCCACAATTTATTAACCCTCTGGTTCCACCTGGCATTCCTAATCCTCAAGTCCAAGTTCAAATGGCAATTAACCAAGATCCATGGTTTGTTAATGGTCCAGAAGAAGTTCCATTCCGTGCTCCTGCTCTAGGGGTAGGTGCTCAAAACATAAATGTTCCGAGGTTTCGTCCAAATTCGGGTATGTTAGCTCAATTCCAAAATTTTGGAAATTTTCGAGGTAAAGCTGGAGAAGATCCCCTTCGAGCAGTTCAGAAATTCAAGCAGATATGTGATTCTTACATCACACAAGGAGTTTCAAAAGAACAAATGTATTTTGCTGTGTTTCGATTTTTCGTTATTGATGGAGCGAGTGAATGGCACGATACACAAGATCCTATGAAGATAACAAACTGGGAACAATTAGAAACTGCATTTTTCAATAGATATTATACATCCAACATGAGGTTAGATGCTGAACTCGAGTTAACACATTTCAAGCAAGAATATGATGAAGTGTTGGGTAAAAGTTGGTTGAGATTTCAGAAATGTTTACGAAGAGTCCCAAATCATGACCTTACTGAACAACAACAAATGAAGATTTTTTATAATGGTCTTGAAGGGGGCTCTAGGAAAGATTTAGATTTGTTGTGTGGTGGTGCGTTTTTACGAGTTCAACCTGCGTATGCAAGAATTATTTTGGATAGAACAGTTGATAATGAAGTTGTGTGGAATACCGTAAGAACACCAGTTAGAGGAGGAGTTAATAATGTCAATATTGAAGAAAATTTCAACTCCTTAGAGACCAAGATTCAAACCACACTAGAAAAACAATTGAGACAACTTACTCTAGCCGTGAAAGAAGGTTTTTCGAATAAAAGAGGTGAGGTAAAGGTTGCACAAGAAGTGTATGGATGTGAGTATTGTGGCGTGAATGATCATAGTTGGGAGGATTGTCAGAATAATCAAGAGTTCGTGATGTTTGTCTCCAACAGAGTTAACTTTAATTCAAGTGGTAATGGATATCAGCCTAACAGAAACCATCCTGGGTTTCAATACTCAAATCCTAATGGGGTAGCCAATCCTACATATGCGTATCAGCCGCGTCCCCAAGGTAACAACTTCAGTCCAAGACCACACAATAATTATCAAGGAGGACAGAATCAAGGGAATTATGTGCAAAGACAAGCTCCTCAAGAAAGTTATAACGAAACCATGAACCAAAAAGCCTTACCTGCCCATCCACAAGAAGGTGTTGCTACCCTTCAGAAAACCGTTGAAAGCCTAATTGCTCTTCAGACGCAAGCTATGCAAAATCAACAAGCGTCTGACACAAGTATCAAGCTACTACAGAACCAAATGGATCAATTCGTAAAACAGCTGCATCAACGTCCACAAGGGCAACTCCCTAGTGACACAGAAAATCCGAGACAACATGAAGACTGCAAAGCTGTTACTCTTAGAAGTGGTAAGAACCTTCCTCCACCTCTTTTTCCCGTTATGAAAGAGAAATAAGTACCAAGAAAAGAAAAGGATGTGGGTGAGAAAGAGAAAGATGTTGAGGTTGAAGAAATAGAGAGGCCAAGCGAAATTCCAAAGAAGAAAGATGATGTTATTAGTAATCGCCCTCCTCCACCGTTTCCATCTCGAGTTCAGAAAAAGGGTGATTTGGCCGAGTTTCAGAAGTTCTTTAATAGAGTAAGAGGCCTTAGTATTAATATTCCGTTGTTAGAGGCTATTTGAGATATTCCTAAGTATACAAAGTTTTTAAAGAGAGCCCTCACTAACAAAAGGCCATATTGTGATAATGAGATGATTGGTCTTCCTGAAGAATGTAATGCTATTTGTCAAATTAAATTGCCTCCAAAGTTAGTTGATCCGGGGAGTTTCACAATTCCGATATCGATTGGAGAAGAATGGAAAGGAAAAGCACTATGTGATTTGGGTGCGAGCATCAATCTGATGCCCAAATCGATCTTTGATAAGCTGAAAATTGGAGAAGCAAGACCTTCTTCTATGGTCTTGCAAATGACGGACAGATCTCTTGCACATCCAGAAGGCCGAATTGAAGATGACCTTGTTAAGGCAGGTACACTTATATTTCCCGTTGATTTCGTTATACTTGAATACGACACAGATAGGAATGTCCCCATTATTTTGGGAAGACCATTCCTAGCCACGGGGCGTACGTTGATTGATGTAGAAAATGGCGAATTAACGATGAGGATACAAGACGAGGAGGTCAAGTTTAATGTGTTCCGAGCTATGAAATTTCCGGATTCTCAAGAAGATTGCTTCCGAATGGATGTAGTTGAACAGGCATCGCAAGAGGTATTTGATTGTTTTAATTATGATGATATTTCGCAGGATGTTTTAACATTAGACTTACCTGAGATGATGGAAGAGCTTGCCGAAACAGTGGCAGCTCTTAATTCTGAGAATCCAAAGTATAGGCGTCTAGCCTATGAACCTGTGAGAGAACCGGGGGAGATTATCCCTAAAAAGAAGCCTTCAATTGAATCTCCTCCAGAATTGGAAGAAAATCCATTACCATCACACTTGAGGTATGCATATTTAGGTACTAATGAAACTCTACCTGTTATTGTTTCAGCGAATTTAACGGGTCCTCAAGAAGATAAACTGTTGCGTGTGTTAAGAGCCAACAAAGAAGCAATAGGTTGGACAATTTCTGACATCAAAGGCATTAGTCCCTCCTATTGTCAACACAAAATCATACTTGAAGATGATAACGCACGTTCAGTTGAAGGTCAAAGGAGACTAATGCCTGTTATGAAGGATGTAGTGAAGAAGGAAGTTATCAAGCTTTTAGACGCGGGGATTATTTATCCCATCTCGAGTAGTGAATGGGTGAGCCCAGTTCAGTGTGTACCGAAGAAAGGAGGAATGACAACAGTTCTTAATAATAAAAATGAAGCGATTCCTTCAAGAACGGTAGTTGGTTGGAGAGTTTGCATGGATTACAGAAAATTGAACAAGGCTACCAGAAAAGATCACTTCCCTCTGCCCTTCATCGATCAAATGTTAGACAAATTAGCTGGAAGAGAATACTACTGTTTCTTAGATGGTTACTCCGGGTATAATCAGATTTACGTGGCTCCAGAAGATCAACATAAAACAACATTTACATGCCCCTTTGGTACTTTTGCATATCGCAGAATGCCATTTGGGTTGTGTAATGCACCTGCTACCTTTCAAAGATGTATGATGGCCATCTTCTGGGATATGATCGATAATTTTCTTGAAGTTTTTATGGACGATTTCTCCGTGTTTGGTGATGATTTCGATAGATGTTTAGATAACTTGGAGAAAGTGTTAATCAGATGCAAGGAAACAGATTTGGTTTTAAACTGGGAGAAGTGTCATTTCATGGTTCGCGAAGGTATCGTTCTGGGTCACAAAGTTTCGTGTGCTGGATTAAAGGTTGATAGAGAAAAGATAGAGGTAATTAAAACTCTTCCCCCTCCTGTTTCTGTTAAAGGGGTAAGAAGTTTTCTTGGACATGCTGGCTTTTATAGGCGTTTTATTAAAGACATTTCTAAGATTGCTAAACCGTTATGCAACTTACTCGAAAAGGATTCCAAATTCCTTTTTGATGAAGCTTGTTTAGCGGCCTTCCAAGCAATCAAGGAAAAGCTTATTTCTGCTCCTATAGTATTACCTCCAGATTGGAGTTTACCGTTTGAGGTTATGTGTGATGCGAGTGATTTGTGTATGGGAGCTGTATTGGGACAGAGAAAATAGAAATTTTTTCATTCGATTTACTATGCTAGTAAAACTTTTAATGGTGCTCAAGTTAATTATACAGTTACAGAAAAAGAGTTGCTAGCAGTTGTGTATTCATTTGATAAATTTCGCTCTTATCTTCTTGGAGCGAAAGTTATTGTTTATACATATCATTCAGCGATTAGATATCTTATGGAAAAGAAGGGTGCTAAACCGAGGTTAATCAGATGGGTTTTATTGCTTCAAGAGTTTGATTTGGAGATTAAAGATAGAAAGGGTTGTGAAAATCAGATTGCAGATCATATATCGCGTCTTGAAGGTTCAGAGATGAATAGTGGTACTGAAGCAGTTAGAGAAGAATTTCCTGATGAAAGTTTATTTGTTGTTCGTGATTATGAAGCCCCTTGGTATGCAGATATTGCGAATTTAGTGGTGAGTGGTTCTTTTCCTGAAGGATCTGCTTATCAAGAAAGAAAGAGGTTAGCTCATCGGGCTAGACAGTTCTTTTGGAGGATCCTTTCCTCTACAAAGTATGTGCTGACCAAATGATACGAAGATGTGTAGCCAAGGAGGAAACAGAAGCCATTATAGCTGGATGCCATGATTCACTCTATGGAGGACATTTCAAAGGGAGATAGAACTGCTGTTAAGGTATTCCAATCAGGTTTTTACTGGCCTTCTCTTGTTAAAGATTGTCATGAATATGTTAAGATATGTACGAGATGCCAGTTTACCAGAAACATATCCAAGAGGGATGAGATGCCACGTAACAATGTGTTAGAAGTTGAAATATTCAATGTTTGGGGTATAGATTTTATGGGTCCTTTCGTTCCTTCAAATGGTAACCTCTACATCTTATTAGTTGTTGATTACGTGTCTAAGTGGGTAGAAGCTGTGGCTTTACCTACCAATGATTCACGAGTGGTGATTAAGTTCTTGAAGTCACATATTTTCACTAGACATGGTACACCTAGAGTGATTATTAGCGATGGAGGATCTCATTTCGTTAATAAGTATTTGAAGACTGTTCTAGAGAAATATGGAGTAAGACACCGTGTATCTACTGCATATCATCCACAATCCGATGGTCAAGCTGAAGTATCGAATCGTGAAGTGAAATCAATCCTAGAGAAAACCGTTGGTCCTACAAGAAAAGATTGGTCAATGAAGTTAGATGATGCGTTGTGGGCCTATCGTACTGCGTTTAAGACTCCAGTTGGGGCATCTCCCTATCGTATGGTGTATGGTAAGGCTTGTCACTTACCTCTTGAGCTTGAAATGGGTTCCTATTGGGCAATTGTGTAGTTGAACTTAGATCCTACCTTAGCCGGAAAGAATAGGATGATGAAGCTTAATGAACTTGACGAGTTCCGATTGAATGCCTATGAAAATTCTAAACTTTATAAAGAAAACACGAAAAAATGGCATGACAATCGGATTCGTACAAAGAACTTTGAAGTGGGACAAAGAGTATTGAAGTATAATTAAACGTTCAGCAATTACCCATGTAAGTTAAGATCTAAGTGGTCGGGTCCATACATTGTGACCAAAGTTACACCTCATGGGGCGATAGAAATAGAACATCCGCTAGAGAATCGTACCTTCATGGTGAACGGTCATAGATTAAAGATATACCATGGAGGTGAAGATACCAACCACTTGGAAGATCCACATCCCGGGGAGGTCATGTATCTCCTCGAAACTCCTTAGAAGCGTGAGGTAACCCGTCGAGCTTAACGACGTTAAACAAAAGCCAATTCTTTGTATATTAGTTTGAGTTTTTAATTTTCGCAATGTAAAATAGTTTGATTTTCATAATTTAGTGTTTATTATTAAGAAATGAGGAAGGGTAGTTGTTTTTGATGATTCCAGGGGTAAAAAGGTCACGAGTTTGGGGTCGAAAGGGCGAAAATAGAAGAAAAAGAGGTTGGTTGTCCAGGAGAAACCGGGTACCCGGTTTTGCAAAAACCGGGAACCCGGTTTTGGAGATGGTACCAACCTCACACACGCAACACTTTGCGTCTTGGTTCACGACACAACATCGCAAACCGGGTACCCGGATTCGTCAAAACCGGGAACCCGGTTTCGTGAGCTGTGAATTTTAGAGGTTCTGACCCAGCGTCTTGGAAGCTCGCCATTTGTTGCGTTTCCATTCGCGATCTCGACGGAAACCGGGTACCCGGATTTCACAAAATCCGGAACCCGGTTTTGGTGCTGTAATTTTCGAGACTTCTGACCTAGCGTCTTGGGTCCCGCCTTTCGCTGCGTCACCACATGCGTGTCACCTTGCATCAGTGTCATGAACTGCGTACCCGCATTCGTCAAAACCGGGAACCCGATTTCGAAGGGAAGAGTTCTGACCCAGCGTCTTGGGGTCCAGCCATTACTTGCGTGTTGAGGTAAAAAAAAATTAATTAAGTAATTGTTTTCGCGCCGACACAGCGACGCGAAACCGGGTACCCGGATTTCCGAAACTGGGAACCCGATTTTCGACTGTGAGAGGCAGTTTTTGCCTCCTTAACCTAATTTTCTTAGCCTCTTCTGCAAGTTTTTACCTAAAACGCACCCACACACTTCCCACCTCCGAAAATCATCATTAAAACCTTTATATATCATCAAATCCTACCCTCTTTCACCACAAAAACACAAGATCAACTCACCTCCTCTCCAAAATAACATCAAATCCTTAGTTTTTCCCATAGATTTTTCTTCACCCAATCCTTAAATTAAACCCAATCCTTTCTTCTACCATTCAAATTGAACAATACCCATCTCATATTCCACCTTGTTCTTCAATTCCTAAGCCTCAAAACATCAAAGTTCTAAACTTTTCTCTAGTTTATCACTATTTGAAGTTTTGAGTTTGGGGTAGAAAGAGATGACTAACAGAACCGGTGATTTCCGAAGGACTGGTCCTAGAAAGAAAACCACCATTGGTGGTACTCAAGAACAAGCTATTGAGATTCCTGATTCGCGTCCTAAACGAAAAATTGATGAAGTTAAGCTTGCTCCCAAGAGAAAATAAATCACAGGTCAAAAGAGAAGATTAATTGATGAGCCAGAAAGTGAGTAAAAATATGAAGATACGATTGAAAAGAAAATTGAGGATGAAACTGAACAAGAAGTTCTGGATGTACCAGTTCAACAGAAACCCCCGCGAATGAAGATGTGGGCCCATAAGCCAAAGAGGGTTTATACTTCTTGGAATGACCAGGTTCGTGAAAGAATTGAATTTTTGAAGTTTGTTGAGGAGACAGATTTTCCTAAGGGTATTATGAGTAGTGCTCACAAGGAATATGCTGTGGCTTGTGACAAGTTTGGTTGGAAAGAATTAAGAGAAAGGAAGCTTGAGTTTATTCCTACTTTTGTGCGAGAATTTTATGAAGGTTTAGCTATTTCCCGTGAGGCAATTGAAATTCGCAAAAAGGTAGTTCCTTTCTCTATTGAACTTATTCGGAAATCTTTGAAAGTACCCAACTTTACTGGATTATGTCCATTCCAAGAAACCCTTCATGACCCTTCTTTCGATTATGAATCCCTTTGGGGGACCGTGCTTATTAATGGGGCTAGCCCAATTCCCGAAGGAGAAAGGTATCCTGGACAGTTTTACAGCAGTAATTTGACACCTCGTGCGAAGGTTTGGTCTCGTTTCATAATCCCTACTTTCTTTGGAATTAAACACACATCCAAGTTGAAGAAGGAACATATAATTTTCATCAAGTGTGTTTTGGAGGAGAAACCAATAAACGTTGCTAAAATTATTTATGACACAATTATGGAATTCGCGAGAGCCCCAATGAAACAACAAAATCTCAAGTTCCCTTGTACTATCACTACTTTGTGCTTAGACGCAAAGATTCTGCGTAGGAACGCAGATATTGACGGTGTTTCAGTTGGTGTGAGCATGGCATTGAGTACGATTCAGAATATCCATCATGAAGCAACACGAGCTACGAAGACTCCTAGAGCTCCTCCACCAAAGAAAGCAAAGATTGTTCCTGAGTTGGAATTGAAGATTAAGGTGTTGGAAGAGAATCAAGAGAAGATGATTGCTACCTTGGGAAACGTTACAAGAGAATTGGACCTTCTTCGAACTTTGATCTTAGGCGTAAACAAACTTCAAAACGCGATTTATGATGCTGTTACGCGAGATAAAGGTTCAGAACGCAACACCGGTAACCAGCCACGCGCTGGTTAAGATACGTTTTCTAATCCTTCCTTTTAGTGTAGATTAGTTTATTTGCTTTATTGAGTCTTTTCGAGTCGTGGGGACACGGCTCATTTTTGAGTTTGGGGTGGGGTTCGTTGCCTCATCCCAGTTTTTATGTGTTATTTGTTTTATTTGCTTTCAATAAAAGAATTTTCGGAGTTGCGTTTGACTGTAGAAAATTTTAAATACCCCTTTAAGCATACTTTTGATGAATCGATGATAGTAAATAGTGGACTTTAGGGATTGATATAAAACGCATTTAGATTTGCATGCAAACATAGGTAATTAATAGGAAAAATTAATGAACAATGCAAATGAAATAAGCTTGTACTTAAGGACTATGTTTGGTGTGTAGAACGTGAAATCCTAACTAGTAAAGAACCCACCTAGATATGAACTAAAGACCAGCTATATACTTAGGAAAATGATAGAGGGCAGTTCTTTGTTAGCCATTTGTAACCTTTTAGCCTTCTATCCCTTGTATTAATTATCATCCGTCTTAGCCCACTTTGAGACTTTAACCTTTTCTTTGTAGCCACGATATAAACCATTATCCCTTAGATTATTAGGCATGACCATATGACCCGCACTTGAATCACAATCCTGAGACATGTCTCGAGCTTGAGTTTGGGGTGGTGGGTCCACTTATGGGGAATTAAATGGGTAGGGATTGATGTGCTTTGTATTGTAGCACAATTGAAGATGATATATACTTGTAACCCTTTGCCGGGAATGAGAAAAAATGAAAAAGAAAGAAAAAATGAAAAAATGAAAAAATCCATACAGTAGGAACCGGGAACCCGGTTTCGTCAAAACCGGGAACCCGGTTTCGTCAAAACCGGGAACCCGGTTTCGTCAAAACCGGGAACCCGGTTTCGTCAAAACCGGGAACCCGGTTTGCATCTGTACAAAAAAAAGAAAAAAAAAGAGAGAAAAGAAAAAGAAAAATATGAATGAATAAAACATCCGGCAAGGTCGAATTTTTCTGAAAATAATCTTATTTATAGTGGGTAGACATGGGACGCTAAATTGTTGCGTAAATGGGTGGGTGAGAACAATTTTGAGCGTAAACTCAAGCTCGAAGACATTTGTTGATGGTAAGTGAGGAGAGAGCCAAAAACTCACTTCAAATTTACCAAATATACATCTACACCGTCCTTAAGCCATTATTAAAACCATAAAGACCTCGTGATTCTTAAGTACATAGTGAATTTATGATTCCGTTGATAGGGAATATACTAGGTGGAGCGTTCAAAGCGATTTAGGATTAAGGAACACCCTATAGCCATCATACAGAGACGAGTACAAGTGTAATCTTCAAGCATTGCGACTTTAATTTTATGATTGAGATTATTTGTGTTTGATTTTGCATTATAGATGTATGTGTATATTCGTTTCTAGAGTTTGCTATATGAGATTTATCTTAAGACTTTCTTTAGGTGTATTTGCTAGCTTCTACTTGTTCTTACGTTTACTTCTACCCCTTTGTTTTGTTTTACTTTGTCGGGACGACAAAGGTTTGAGTTGGGGGTCTTGATGTCTCCCTAATTGTTCTTATTTTCGACCCTTGGGAGACATCATTTTTGATGTTTAATTGAATATTTTGATAGACTTTGGAGTTAAAAATGCAATAATCCGGAATTCCTATTTTATTTCTAGTATTTTTGATTTATTAAACTTTTGCGCGTAATCTTGTGTATGTTAGTGAAAAGTTTTTAGGTTTTAAATATTATCTAGGAGAGGAATCTGAGAAGAGAGTCAAAGATCGTGATATGGAGTCAAGACTTGAAGATAAATCCTGAAAGAATTATATTTTGGAGCTGCAAATCTGGAAAACAGGCCAAAGATTGCTGATTTCGAGGCACTTACGAGTTGATTTAGCCGCTGACCTTTTGAAGAGAAAACGTTCCTTATCGAGTTACGGAAATTTAGCAAGTGACTTCAGGTCAATCGTAGTTATAACGAAGCGGCTAGAGCCGTTTTAGTGGAGGTGGTGCAGCAGTTATGGGATTTTGGGCTTAGAAAATGGGCTTGGACCTCTAATTAGTGTTTTATTCTTAGGTCCAAGGCCTAATCCGAATTTCACCTTATAAAAGGAGCTCTTGACTTCTATTTTTCACACAATTCACTTTTTACAAAATAAAACATCAAGAGAGAAGAAGCAGAAGGACGAAGAAGAAAGCTGTAGAGCTGGAGAGGGTCTATATCTACATTCTCAGCCAAATCCAACTCCGGAAATTAGGTCTTTCTTATTTTTAATTCTGTAAAACAATATGAATTCCATTTCTTTTAATTTAGTATTCTTTTTAATTAGTATGAGCTAATTTCTTTTTAGTACTTGAGAATGCTTTATGGGTGAATCCCAATTCTATTGAATTTCTATGTTTGAATTTGGGTTTCTGTTAAATTAAATTAAATTGGGTCTTTTACTCTTTTCGATAATTTGAGATTATTTACTGTTTTTGGAGTCATGAACTAAGAACAGGTGTTAGTATCTAGGCTATTCCACATATGTGGCGTGTGGATCATCCTGACGGAGGGTTTAGGTACGGATTTAATTATTCAATCTAAAATAGAAGCTATTGATTCTGACGAACTTAGTTAATTTTAGGGCCAATGTGGTAAATTACTTAATCATCTAAAAGTGGATCATATTTACCCTGACGGGACTAGTGACACTCTAGGATAGCCTTATATTCCACCCTGACGGGGGTATAAGGAATTTAGAATCCCGACCATTGTAATTGACCGATTTAACCCTTAATCAGCATATGTTATGAAATAGGATTAGGAGGATCCCTTGCGTTCTCAAGTGCTACCTTCTCATATTTGCGTCTTACATTTATTTACTTGCGTCTTAGTATTTAATTGCATTTTCCATTTAGTCTTTCATTACTTAGAAATAATAAAAACAAACAATCAATCATTATATCTTTACTTGCTTTCATGATTGCAACCATTCATTATTCGATAAGCATTGTAGTTCACCAAACCGTCCCTGCGAACGATCCTAGAATCACTTATTACTACTTGGGACAACCGTACACTGGCGGTTGTGGTTCAATTACTTTTGCATTTATTTTAGAACACACAAAGGACCACCAGTCGTTCAACAACAAATGGGAACCTACGGGAGTAGCAATAATCGGAGAAAACAAAAATAGTAGCACATCTTTTGAACACAGCTGCAACCTTGATTGTAATTCTGCCTTGGAAGGAGAAGCAAATGCGGTTCTCAAATCTACGCAACTAGGCATAAATTTTCCAAGGAAGAAAATTGTAATCTACTCAGATAACCTTGAGGTTACTCAAGGTACGAAGCAGGTGTCAATAGCGCGTTGGAATATCCAACCCATCCTGCGTAAGATTATCCACAATGATGAGGAGCTCGGGCAGATCACATTCCACCACATCAATAGGAAGCTCAACAGCAAAGCGGACAAGCTTGCAAAGGAAGCTAGGCACGGGATAACGTTTTTACGTCGAAATTCGTTTAGTTTTTTCGACTTGTCCTCTAGATTTTACAAATTAGAAATAGGTTGATTGTTTTGTCACGATTCAGTGCCTAGGCACCTCCCAATGTCCCAAAAAAAAATTAACAAAGAGGATAATTTGATAGAAATAATTTACTAATATAAGAAATATCCAAGACGAAATTTATAAAATAATAATCATACCAACAAATATAAAAAGACACCACTTGTAAGATAAATCAAAATATAATCTTACAACAAAAAATTAAACATAAATCAGGAAGGAAGTAAATTACATTTGTCAAGATAGAAAAAAGATAACATCATTATAACCCTTGTTATTATGAAGGGGCGCTATTATTGAAAAGAATTGTACCCTTAAAATGCTCGACTGCTTCAACACACTACTCACGCATTAGCCTCTCACGACTAATTTTCTAGCGACTACGCGCTGTACTCGCTAAAGACCAGATCCTGTAGCGACTACTTCAATTTAACGACTACAGGTAATGTTTCTCGACTACAGCGTAGTCGTTAGTAAGTTTCGCGTTTAACGACTACAAGAAGTAGTCGTTAATACGTATGACGTAGTCGCGAGTGATTTTTGTAATTTTTAATTAATTTCCCACCGCCATTAAGTAGTCGCTAGATATTAGAGTATTTAACGACTACTTTGTGTAGTCGTTAGTAGTTCTTTCTAACGACTACGTTTTAGTCTTTAGCGACTACTCGTGTAGTCGCGAATAGTGGTAGCGTGTTTTCCAACAGTAACTTGCGAATTGCTTTACTCAATACACCATTATTATATAATTTCTCTTTCTTTCTCTCAAAACTCTCCCAATTTTTTTCCACAATTCATCATTAAAAATTATTTCAACACTTGGAAAAGTTTGCCCGGGTCAATCATCACGTGGGACCGCCTCAATTATCAATTTTTCTTTCCAAATTTGCCCAAAAGTAGGTATTTTTTGTTCCATAAAACTCTTTCAAATTTCTTTTACTTTCATTCAATTGTGTAATAAATGTTAAATAGTATCACTTATTAGGTATTTCAACACGTGGACAAGCTTTCCCGGGTCAAACATCAACGTGGGACCGCCTCAATCATCAATTTTTCCTTCCAAATTTGCCCAAAAGTATGTATTTTTTATTCCATAAAGCTCTTTCAAATTTCTTTTACTTTCATGCAATTATGTAGTAAATGGTAAATAGTATCACTTATTAGGCATTTTAACACGTGGACAAGCTTTCCCGGGTCAAACATCAACGTGGGACCGCCTCAATTACCAATTTTTCCTTCCAAATTTGCCCAAAAGTATGTGTCTTTTTCATCCTTTCATTATTTGATTACAATTGTATAGTTAATGCTAAATATATAATATCACTATGTATATATCTTTAATCATTTAATAATTTTATGTGAATTATAAATATTATATTAAGTATATGTATATATATATATACATGCATATATATATATATATTTATATTTGTATGATATATTATTGTATGATGCTATATTTTGTATGCTTTTAATTTTTTATTTATGTATTTATTTTGTGATGTTATATTTTGTATGCTTTTAATTTTATATTTATGCATTTATTTGTTGATGTAATATTTTGTGTGCTTTTAATTTTATATTTATTTATTTAATCGGTGATGTAATAATTTTTTTCATTTTATGTTTATTTAATTAATCGGTGATGTAATAATTTTTTTTATTTTTTATTCATTTATGTAATCGGTGATGTAATAATTTTTTCTCGTTTTATTTTTATGTATTTATTTGGTGATGTAATAATTTTTATTTTATTTTATTTATGTTGTATTCTTTCATATTGTAATAGTTTACTATGGCTTCGGGTATTGATAAGAGTTGGATTGGTACCGCTCATAAAGTTTCGCGTGAATTTATTAAGGGGATAGAAACATTCCTCGCTTTTGCTCAAAAGAATAAACCTCCTAGTGAAGAAACAATTTTTTGTCCGTGTAAAGAGTGTTCGAATTATCGTAGGTATACGGTGGTCAAAGCTCAGTCACATCTGTTACTGCATGGGTTTTTGGAGACGTATGATATTTGGACAAAGCATGGTGAGCCCGAGGATATTCCCGAGACTCGATATGAAGAAAATGAAATGTTGGATGTATACGATGATTTGAGACCTAATTACGAGGTTGGTGGTCATTGCGGTGACACCGAGATGACAGACTCGAACAGTATAGCTCGTGGCAAATTCAAAACGATGTTTTCCGATTTAGAGACCGAGTTATACCCTGGTTGTGATGTCATGAGTTCATTAAATTTCATTGCGAAGCTAATGCACGTGAAGGTGAGGAACAAGTGGTCTAACACGTCTTTCACCGAGTTGCTTGATCTTTTGTGTCGTGTGTTGCCCAAACCTCATACGTTGACCGATTCATACGAGGCATGCAACAAAAATTAAAAAATTTAGGTATGGGTTACGATACCATTGATGTTTGCGTGAACGATTGTGCTTTGTTTTACAAGGAGAATGCCTCCCTCGAAAAGTGTCCAGTATGTAGTGAATCCAGATGGGACCCGAAGAAGGGTATGAAAGTAGCGCATAAGAAACTCAGATATTTCCCGATTGCCCCTAGGCTGCAGCGACTTTATGCTTCGAGACACACTGCCGAAAATATGATCTGGCACCAAACAGGGAAGAATACAGATCCAGATTTGTTGCGTCATCCGGTTGACGGAGATAGTTGGAAGAGATTTGTTCAGTTACATCCCGAGTTTGCTAGTGAACCTCAGAATGTCTTCTTTGGTTTGGGTATCGATGGCTTTTGCCCATTCTCTATGCAGAACAACTCGTACATCATGTGGCTGGTTATATTGACCGTCTACAACTTACCACCGTGGGAGTGTATGAAGGAGACGACATTCCAGCTTTGTTTGTTGATTCCGGGACCCCGTTCACCTGGCAAGGACATGGACGTCTTTCTTCGTCCTGTTATAGATGAGTTGGACGAGTTGTGGGGTAAGGGGATTATTACTTATGATGCCCACAAGAAGGAAGAGTTTACTATGAAGGTTTGTTTGTTGTCTACGACTAACGATTTTCCCGCTAGGTCATACACCTCGGGATGGTCGGGTCAAGGTTACAAAGCTTGTCCAGAATGCATGGATTCTACTCCGCCATTGAGCGTGAAGAAAGGGGTTGCTTACTTCGACCATAGACGTTGGTTACCTATCAACCATCGTTTTAGAAATGAAAATGTTTTGTACAAGGAATCTGATGAGAGGCGACCACCGAAGAAATATAAACCTGCCGATATTCAAACAGAGTTAGATGGCCTTCCCATTGTGCTTCCCAGGAAACACAAGGATTTTGGGGGAAAGATTGTGAGACAGACTGGTCCTCGTGTATTCAATTGGAAGAAAAAGAGTATCTTTTATCATTTACCTTATTGGTCCGAAAACTTGTTGAAACATAACATTGATGTCATGCATTGCGAGAAAAACGTGTGTGATGCTCTTCTCGGCACAGTAATAGGTCTTGATGGGAAACTTAACAAAGACAACGTGAAAGCGAGAATTGATCTCAAGGAAATGAATATCAGGCCAGATTTGTGGTTGAAAGAGAGAAATGGTAAAAACGTAATGCCTCGAGCTAATTATACGTTATCCACGGAAAAAAGGAAAGTATTTCTTGACTGGCTGAAGGCACAGAAGTTTCCCGATGGATTCGCATCGAGTTTGAGAAATAACGTTCAAAGTGACTTGGGCAAGATTATAGGAATGAAATCTCACGACTGTCACGTGATGATGCAGTACCTATTCGTGGCTAGTCTCCCAGGGCTTTTCGAAGACAAAGCGATTAGTGACGCGATTATCGGGCTAGCCAACGTTTTTAGAGTTGTGTGTAATAAAAATCTGAGTAGGAAAGAGTTAGAAAAGGGGAAGAAGAAAGTGGTTGAAGTTATGTGTAGATTGGAGATGATTTTACCTCCCGCGTTTTTCGATATAATGATCCACTTGGTCATTCATTTATACGATGAGGCTTTGTTAGGGGGACCGGTTCAGATGCGTTGGATGTACCCGTTTGAGCGGTATCTAAAGAAATTAAAGGAGTACATACGAAACCCGGCTAGGCCGGAAGGTTCAATCGCCGAGGGATACGTTATATAGGAGACTTTGACATTCATATCGCGTTACCTTAGAGAAGAAGAAACAACGTTTAATGATCCGGGTAGATATACCGATATCGAAGCTCAACCCTAAGATTTGTCCGTATTTAAGAGCCAATGTATTCCTATGGGTAAAAAAGAGTATGGTAATTTGGAATACAACGAGAAGGAGCAAATCGACTGGTATATCCTACTTAATTGCGATGAAATCCAACATTTGATGACGTAAGGTTTCAATTTATTTATTAAATGTTTATTCAATTTTTTTATTAAATGTTTATTCATTATTGATCGTCAAATGTGCAGAGAACACAAAGCCACGTTATCGGGTTCCCCAGCCGAAAAAGATAGGAAACACCGGCAAAATTTCCGAGACTGGTTTCTGCATAAGGTATAGATCCATTCAAATACAAAAATAATATTCCATTTTAGGAAACATTGTTATAATTGTTTATGCTTGTAGGTTTATGAAATGGAAAAAGAAGGTGATGCATTCGCTACAAGTGAGATGATTTCATTGGCTAGTAAGTCTCATGGTGTAGTTTATAAGTACGATTCCTGTGTTGTGAATGGTGTTAAATGGGTCACTAAAGGAAAGGGTGAAACAAGGGTGACACAAGATTACGGGGTATCCGCCATCTACGATGGAAAACCGTTTTACGGTGAATTGGTCAAGGTTGTAGAGGTCACATATGACGATGACTGTTCTGTTGTGCTGTTCGAGTGTAATTGGTATAACACAAGTAAACCGAGGGAAGAGAATGGGGTAACTCTTATCAACACGTCTAATTTTTTTTGGGAATCAGAGCCGTACATCTTAGCTACTCAAGCAAAAAAGGATGGAAAGTAGAATGGGAACTCAATGATAGACATGGATGGAGTCCTGAGTTATGTGGTGCAGAATCAATGCCCACTGGAGACGCGAGTGTCACTATCCCTTTGGTGAACCCCGAGACGATTTCCGATCCGGTGAACTTGGCATCCACCGAGGAGATCGAGATTGACCCTGCTCATTTTTTTGTTGCTTTGAACTTTGATATGGTTGTTGATGAAAATGAGGAAATTGAAGATGACACCTTGGATGAATATGGTGATGAGGAAGAACCTATTGAGGTTGATAGCGATGACGAACTTATAGTTGTTAGTGGATCTGATTCTGAGTAGGATTTTTTTTTCTTTGGGTTTATTTGTATCAAAACATTTTATTGACTTTATATTTGAGGTGAATTTATTGACTTAAACTGTTTATATTTGTGGTGAATTTGACTCTAAACAATCAACTTTGACCACGAACACTAAACTTTGACTCTAAACAATCAACTTTGACTCTAAACAATCAACTTTGACTATAAACACTAAAATTTGACTCTAAACAATCAACTTTGACCACAAACACTAAACTTTGACTCTAAACAATCAACTTTGACTCTAAACAATCAACTTTGACTATAAACACTAAACTTTGACTCTAAACAATCAACTTTGACTATAAACACTAAACTTTGACTCTAAACAATCAACTTTGACCACAAACACTAAACTTTGACTCTAAACAATCAACTTTGACCACAAACACTAAACTTTGACTCTAAACACTAAACTTGGACTCTAAACAATCAACTTTGACTCTAAACAATCAACTTTGACTATAAACACTAAACTTTGACTCTAAACAATCAACTTTGACCACAAACACTAAACTTTGACTCTAAACAATCAACTTTGACTCTAAACAATTAACTTTGACCACAAACACTAAACTTTGACTCTAAACAATCAACTTTGACTATAAACACTAAACTTTGACTCTAAACAATCAACTTTGACCACAAACACTAAACTTTGACTCTAAACAATCAACTTTGACCCTAAACAATCAACTTTGACCACAAACACTAAACTTTGACTCTAAACACTAAACTTTGACTCTAAACAATCAACTTTGACTATAAACACTAAACTTTGACTCTAAACAATCAACTTTGACCACAAACACTAAACTTTGACTCTAAACAATCAACTTTGACTCTAAACAATCAACTTTGACTCTAAACACTAAACTTTGACTCTAAACAATCAACTTTGACCACAAACACTAAACTTTGACTCTAAACACTAATCTTTGACTCTAAACAATCAACTTTGACTATAAACACTAAACTTTGACTCTAAACAATCAACTTTGACCACAAACACTAAACTTTGACTCTAAACAATCAACTTTGACTATAAACACTAAACTTTGACTATAAACACTAAACTTTGACTCTAAACAATCAACTTTGACCACAAACACTAAACTTTGACTCTAAACAATCAACTTTGACCACAAACACTAAACTTTGACTCTAAACAATCAACTTTGACCACAAACAATGATTATTTGGTATTGAATTAAAGTATTGGATAATTGTAAAAGGATTAGTGTTTATTTTTAATTTTTTTTAAAAAAAAAGGTTTCTGGCGACTACATTTTATCTCTAGCGACTAGTTCATGTACATGAACTAGTCGCTAATAAGTCTATAGCACTAGCGACTACTTAGTAGTCGCGAAATTTCGAATTAATTTCCACTAACCAATGGCGGTCCATTTTCCCGCCCACGAAAGGACACGCGTTTCACTCTGATGTCTAGCGACTACATTGTAGTTGCGAAAGACCAGTTGACTTGGTCAAAATACAAACACGTGTATGACTTCAACAATCTAACGACTACTTTGCTTGCCTCTAGCGACTACAAGTTGTAGTCGCTAGAAAAAAAGCCCTATATCTACCGAGAGCTCACTCTCCACTTTCATTTCTTAAACAACAAAACACCAAAAAACGAGAGATAAAATTGCAGCCATCCAAGCTCCGATTCAAGCAACAAATCTTCGTCAAAGGTAACCAAATCCAACCCCTAATCTTATTTCATTCCATTTTCTATCATTTATAAAGCTTTTTTTTCCTCTATTTTTATATTTTCTAATAAATTTTTTCTTTGTTTGTGTTTCAATCTGAATCAATATGGCATGGATTCATCACCAAATCAGCTCCAATCTCTTCCAATAAGGTAAGATTTCCAACCCATTTTTGTCTTTAAATTTTTATGCCTTTTTTTTTCTTTGATGATTTCATGGTTTTTTTAATTCCGAGAATGTTATGTGTTATTAGTGTGTTGTATGCATCATTTTAAAACAAAAATTGATGTTAAATGGCCTATAAAATATATTTTGTGAAATCTATTTAGTTTTTTTCCATTTTTTTTGTGTTTGATTCTTACTTCTGAAAATAGTAGGTGTTCTTAGGGATTAATTTTTGTTAATTTAAGCATGTAATTCATGGTTTTTGATTGAAAATTAATTAGTTTGATTTTTTGGGAATTTTGTTAATTTTTGTTATGATTTTTAGTAAATTTTAGATTATAAAGGTGCAAAAATTATGTTAAAAATGAGTTAGAATGAAATTGTGTTAAAAATAACTTAGGGACCTTTATGCAATTTTTAAAATACTATTTTAGGAATATTTAAGCAATTTAAAACTAAATAGGGACTTTTATGCAATTTTTAAAAATATATAGGAATGTTTATGCAATTTTAGAAAAAATAAATATGGACTTTTATGCAATTTAAAAAAATATAGGACATTTTATGCAATTTAAAATAATATTTAGGTACTTTAATGCAATTTAAGAAAAATATGTTTAGTTTACTATATAATAATATAATTTTAAATATAAAAAAAAATGTAAATTAATTTATTATATGACTAATATAATTATTTTTTATATAATACAGATTGTACGTGTACTACATATATTGGATGCTTAAGGATGATTTATTTACGTTCATAATTTATTTGATTTATTTTATTTATGATTGTAATAATTTATTTAATTATTATTTTCATGTTATTTTTTAAGTTGATGTAATAATTTAGTATTTTGTATGTTATTTTTTATTCTGTATATTAATTTACCTATAAAATGCTAGATGGCCGATGTTATGTCTCGACAGCACGGAGGGGCTGGTGCGGGGAGGGACCCAAACGAGAATCCGAACCGAAACCTAGCCGACTGTGAAAACAATCCCGGTAAATAAACAAATTTAACTCAATACTTGCTTAAAAAATAAAGTCACTACTAATTAATTTAATGTTAAAACAAATCCACCTGCACGGAAAACAAGGGGTGGAGGTGCCCTAAAACTGCAATGAGGGCACTAAAAGTTGTTGGGTGGCCTTTGCCGGTCAACTTTTGTATACTAGACGACACGTGGCGTCCATCAGGCAAGTACGGGCACCACGTTGCTCAAGTGATTGGGATTGCAGTACGAGAGAGGATTCCGCCCTATCACCCGTCTTGGAAAAAAGTGCCGGACGCGGACAAAAACGCCGTGATTAAGAGATTAGCGGTATAAATTTAATTTTTAATATTTTTTAAACTTAATTTATTATTCTAATTTAAATTTAAATAATGTATTTTTTACAGAAATATTTTGACATAAAGACTTGGAGAAAGAGGAAAGACTGGAATTCGATTTACAGAAACCTGGACGATACGATGAGGATGAGATTTAAGGATTACAAATATTACGTGAAGAAGCATTATTGGAGAAAGGGTTTGACGCCGGATTGGATATCTGATGAGGTGTGGGCTAAGTGTTGTGAGTATTGGGGCTCGAGAAAAGCTAAGGTGAATTTTTGATTATTTTTAATTTTAGTATATATTTAAAATTATAATTGTTTTTATTAATAATTGAATTTTAAATTTTTTCAGAATCAAGCAAAGGAAAATAAAAAGAATCGAGAAAAGCAGAAAAACAAGAGTGGAGCGGGGTCGAGGAGGTATTCCCGAACTCGGGATATGCTATACGAGGTGGTTTTTTATTTAAGTAAACTTTTTAATTATTAATTTATTATTTATTTTGAATATTTTTTATTTTTCTGAAACAGGGTGAAGAATTAATCGCGGGAGGGAATCTGGTGATAAGGGATGAGTCTACCCAACAAGACATCCCAATTCCGCGTATGGGTGGTTTTTACGAGGTGGTGGGGAAAAGCAAGAAGACCAGAGAGTGGAGGTCGGTGGGCTACGAAAAAGCCGATGTAAGTTTTTTTATAAGTTTATTTTAATTATTTTTTGCATCTAAAGTCAAATTTAATTGATATATTATTTTTTATGTAACAGAAATTGCTCAAGGACGCGATGAAGGAAAAGGTGACTCAAAGTCAATTAGAGTCAACCGATTGGGAAGGAATGAGTCAAAAGGAGCAATACGATTACGTGAGGAGCACCGCGAAGGCGGTTGGGTCACCGAAGAGGAGCTTTATTCCGGGCATTGGCCGTCCGAGGAAATCAAAGAACAAGGCTAATACTACTCCAGCCCGGAACGAGCAGCACGAGGAGATGATGGCGGCGATTAACGAGCTCCGAGTGTCCAGCGGTCTTCCCCCATTCCCCCGCCCTGAAGGATCTACTAGCACCGCGCCTCCACCTTTTCCGATGGCTGTTCTGAATGATGCCATCGCGTACGTTAATCAGTTGAGGGCAGATAAAGGCGAGACTCCCTTCCAGCCTATGAATGCGGGCCCCACTCCTCCTAGCGGTGATGAAGATGAAGAAGATGATGATAGTAGTAGTAGTGATGATGGTGAAGATGTTGAAGATGTTGAAATGGATGAAGATGATTACGAGCCCGGGAATGATTAAAACGTTTACACGAAGCTCAGATTTTAGATATTGTGGTTGTTTGATGTTTATTTTATTATATTTTAAGACTTTTGGTTTAATTTTATTTGGTTTGTATTAAGACTTTTTATGACTTTGACTTTGACCTGGTTTGACCGGGTTTGACTTTGGTTTAATTATATATTTTAATTAATTATTTTGAATTGTTAATTGTATTTTTATTTATTAATTTTTTATTTTAAAAAAAATATGATTTTCGAATTTTTTTTAATTACAAAATTGTAATTAAAAATAATACGAAAATTGTGTTTTTTTATTTTTTTTTAAAATAAAAAATTAATTGTAGCGACTACATAGTAGTCGTTATTGACTAAATCAAGTAGTCGCTATACAAATGAGAGTCAACATAGAAAAAATATCCTCTCTACTCAATCATACACTAATCATTATTCCATTTTCCTTTTTTTAACTTTTCACCACATTTTACACTTTTTTTCCTCTTTTTGCTTTTATCTTATCCTAATTCTTTGTTTGTTCCAAGATTTCTGGGATCTAACAAAGAATTATTTTCTCTCTCCACCTCATCTTATCCACTCTCGTTAAATTCTACACTTCATTCATCTCACCTCACCTTTCTCCGCTTAGATTTTTCCTTTTTTACACCTTTTTTTTCCTTTCTCGTTTATTTTAGTTGACTCTCAATATGACAAAAATGTTAAACGCCGCTAAATACAACAAAGTGAACAATGGATCTAGTAAATAACCTAAAACGAAGACGAAGTATCGAGATATTACGAAGGAAATGCTATCACCGAGCTCAAATCTCATGAATACTCCAGAATCATATAAAGATGAGCAGGAAGGTAGTGTTGAAGAAGTGATTAAAGATGATGTTGAAAGTAAGAATGAAGATGAACAGATTCAGAGCAAAGATCCGGTCGAGAATGAAGAAGTGAAAGGGGTTTCGTGGTCGAAATTATTTGGATGTGCGAAAAACTCAGCTAAGCTTGAACATCATGAGCCGGTTAATATTCAAGGTAAAAGAGTTGTTAAACCACCTCCAGATGTCTTAGAAGAAGGAGCAGAGCAGTGGGTGAACTGTCTTATAGGGCAATTCATTGATAATCCACCTCCATTCTATGCTATTACCAATTTTGTGAGGTATCAATGGAACAAAATGGGCAAAGTGGAAATTAAATCGAATCAGAAGGGAAGTGTTGTATTCAAATTTGAGAATCAGCAATTCTACAACAAAGCTCTGGAGCAGCTATGGCATATTAATGGTAAGCCGTTACTTCTTCGTCCATGGGTAGCTGGTATGCAATTTGATAAACTTGACATAGCTAAGATTCCTATATGGGTGAAACTAATCAATGTACCTATGAATTTATGGACGCAAAGAGGATTAGGATATGTAGCTAGTGGTGTTGGTGTACCAATTCAGATGGATAGTATCACTGAGACTAAGACTAGACTTGGATATGCCAGGGTGTGTGTAGAGATTGATATAAAAGATGAGTTACCCGAGAATGTTTTGGTGGATATAGGTGTTGATGAGTTTCAGGAGGTTAAGGTGGAGTATGAATGGAAACCTTTAGTGTGTAAAAAGTGCAACAAGTTAGGGCATGTGGAAGCAAAGTGTAATAATATGCAGAAAGTCTGGATGCCAAAACAAGTTAGTACTAATGTGATTGATAAAGGAAAAGCAGTTGTTAATGAATGGCAGGTAGTAAGAAACAATAGAAACTCTGGAAACAACATTGGATCAACCTCAGTTGCCTTAAGTAATTCATTTAATAGGTTACAGAATGGAGATAAGAGTCAAATTGATAAAGATATTCTGACATTTATTGATCATGAAGGTGGAGAAGATATTCCTAGACCACCAAACATATGATTATTGCATCTTGGAATGTGAGGGGGTTTAATAGTCTCCTCAGGCAATTAGATGTTAAAAGTTTTATAGTTAGTAATAAAGTAAGGGTAATTGGACTTTTGGAAACAAAAGTTAGATATAATAATTACCCTGGAATAATTAGTGCTCATTTCTCTCACCTTGAGATGATGCACAACTATAGTAAAGATGATAGTGGAAGGATATGGGTGTTATGGGATAAGAAGTATGTTGAAATTAATTTGATTGATCAAACATCTCAAGCTATGATTCTTCAGATTAAAGAGAAGGAAAATGATGAAGTAATTTATATTGGAATGGTATATGCTAGTAACTCAGATGATGATAGAAGGTTATTGTGGAATGATATGGAGAACTGGTGTAAGATATATGATAAAGAGAGGTTATGTTTTATGGGGGATTTTAATGAAATTCTTAAAATACAAGACAGATTGAATTGTACTGAATTAGAGAAAGGAGCTTATGAATTCATAGATTGTATAGATGACTCAGAGTTATATGAGCACAATTATGGAGGTCAATACTATACATGGACTAATAAGAGCACAAGTGATCAATTCAGGGCTAGTAAAATTGATAGGGTATTTATCAACAATAGATGGATGGATTCCTTAAAGTCTAGTGTGATTATTCATCCTCCATCATCCTCAGATCATTGTGCAATAAAGCTAAATACTGGTGGTGAGAGAAGGTTTATTCCTAGTCAGTTCAGGTTTTTTAATATCTGGGCTAAACATGACAAATATATTGACATTGTGAAGGAAGCTTGGAATATTAAAGTGGATGGTAATGGTATGTATAGAGTGTGTGTTAAACAGAAATGTAAAAGCTGCTCTAAGGAAGTTTGATAATATATATTTCAAGAAGAACAGCCTTGAGATTGAACAGATGAAAACTCAGTTAGATGAAATTCAGATGAAGATTATGACTGGAAACACTAACTCTATTGTATTACAAGAGGAGAAGATAGTAAATGCTAAGCTTCAGGAAGCTATGAATATACAATATAATGTTATGAAGCAGAAGGCAAAAGGTATAGCTATTAATGAAATGGATGGTAACTCGGCTTACTTTTATAAAGTTGTTAAAGGAAGAATAGCGAGAAACACAATATCAACTCTTATCACTGACACAGGGGAAGTAATAGATGATCCTAATCTCATTAAGCAGGAATTCATTCAATTTTATACTCAGCTCCTAGGAACTGAGGACATAAATGAAGAAATATGCTCTAGTGAAATTATTCATAGATTGATTAATACTCAAGTCACTAAGGAGCAAAGTGATGAACTTATAGCTCCTATCACAGATGCAGAAATTAAGGAAGCAGTATTCTCTATAGGAGAAAATAGAAGCCCTGGACTTGATGGTCTTAATTCTACTTTTTATAAATCTTCTTGGAGTGTTATTGGGCAAGACTTTACTCAAGCTGTCAAGGAATCACTTAATAATTGTAAGATACTGTCTCAAATTAATGCCACAAATATTGTGCTCATACCAAAAGAAAAGGAAGCTTCAAGTGTTAAAAAGTTCAGGCCTATCTCCTGCACTAATATTTCTTACAAAACTATTTCAAGAGTGATTTGCAAAAGACTAAAAAAGGTAATGAACTCTATAATATCTTTGAACCAAGCTGCTTATGTGGGTAATAGGTATATTGGGGATAATATTTTGGTAGCTCAAGAGATTGTATTAGGGTATGACAAGAAAAATTCTGCTCCAAAGTGTACAATTAACTTAGATCTTCAAAAGGCATATGACAGTGTCAATTGGAGGTTTTTATTAAATGTATTAAAGGCTTTTAATCTCCCTGATAAGTTTATAAAATGGGTTAAAATGTGTGTGTGCACAACATCCTATTCAGTGTGTATTAATGGTAAAAGCTGTGGATTCTTTAAAGGGAAGAGAGGCTTAAGGCAGGGTGATCCTCTCTCACCCTACCTGTTTGCCATGTGTATGGAAGTCTTCACATGTTTATTCAAGGAGATTGGTAAAAAAAGCAGTTTTAGTTATCATCAGAAGTGTGAGGTGATGAAATTAAATCATATCATCTTTGCAGATGACTTGTTAATCTTCTTAAGAGCTGATGTTGAATCTGCTAGAGAAATTAAAAAAGGACTTGAACTGTTCTCCAGGATGTCTGGATTAAATATTAATTATAATAAGAGTGAAATCTATTATGGTGGAACTAATCATGAATTAAGGATCAAAATATCTGAGGAATTAAAGATTAAAATGGGGTGCTTGCCAGTTAGGTATCTTGGAGTTCCCTTATTGTCAAAAAAGTTGAGTGTTGAAGAGGGTAACAAGTTAGTACATATGATTTATAGTAGTATAAATCACTGGTCTTCTAAGCTACTCTCATACTCGGGTAGAGTGGAACTAATTAAGAGTGTTTTAATTAGTAAAATCTTGTATTGGTGCCGAGTATTCTTACTACCAAAACAAGTTATATATAAATTAAATCAACTAATGAAGAGGTTTCTATGGAATGGTAATAATGAAGGGGCCCAAGGGGCTAAGTTAGCTTGGGATAAAGTATGTACTAGCAAGCAAGAAGGTGGATTAGGAATCCCGAGAATTGAAAATATTTACCTAGTTTGTCTATTGTTCACCTTTTGGAGAATGTATGCGCAGAAAGACAATTTATGGAGTAAATGGGTTAAATGCAATATAGTTAAAAATAATTGCATTTGGGCCATTGAAGAAAAACAAGCACATTCTTGGATATGGAAGAAAATTCTTAAAGTCAGGAAAATAGCTTACAACTTCATTTATCATAAAGTTAACAATGGTGAGGAGACTTACATTATTTGGGATAGATGGATTGATATGAAAAGTGCTCAGGAGAGAATTGGTATAGAGCTGAGTAAGATTGATATAAACAGTAATAAAACAGTCTCAAGCTGCTATGGAGGAAGAAGATGGAGGCTACAACCTAATATAGGTAAGATTTTACCTCTTATTAATAATGTTCAGTTGAATAATAGAGATGATGTTAAAGTTTGGACTGAAAACGTTAAAATTAAGTTCTCTTTCAAGAAAACTCTTGCTAAGATCAACTTAATGAAGAGTCTAATCATGTAGTTTGGTATGATCTAGTATGGTGTAAAAGTAACATTCCGAGGTGTGCTTTCATAACATGGATAGCAGTGATGGATAGACTGAGCACTAAGGAAAGAATGATGCAGTGGGGAAATAATATTAATCCTCTGTGTTCTCTTTGTAAAGCTGCAGTGGAAACAAACTCTCATCTATTTTTTGAATGTTCTTTTAGTAAGAGGGTGTTAAAGAGTATCTTAAACAAGTGCAAATTGAATTATATGCCGAAAGACTTTGAAGATATGTGCAAAGAGGTGAACAAGATTAATTGCAAAGAGTTGATGATCCTGGTTAGTAATATGTTTACATCTTATGTATACAACTTATGGTGGCTGAGAAACGAGTTTGAACACGAAGGAAGAATTATAAAGGAAGAACAGTTAAGTAAAAAGATTGAAGGTATGGTTAAAATGAAGTTACTAGCGAGAAGGATGAAGAATATGGAAATTAAAGAGATGATTGATAAGTTGGATTAGTTGTTGTTAGTTTCTTATTCTTGTAATTAGGCCCAGTTACTTTATTATTGTTTTTATGAGTAGTGGGCTTTTGATTAGGAAAGGTTGTAATAGTGGTTAAAGTTTTAAAATGTATTAAGGTGTAGGAAATTTGGGCCGAGAGCACTATGGACCCGTGTTGGGCCTTAGTTGTTATAGGCCAAATTGCAAAGACATTGGAAGTTGATTTGTCATTAATATAGTTTGATTTGATGATCAAAAAAAAAAAAAGTAGTCGCTATACCTTGTAGTAATAACGACTACTTTGTAGTCGTTAATAAACTTCTCTATTCTCGACTACGTTGTAGTCGATGACAAACTTAGCTTTTCTCTACTACTAAGTAGTCGCTAGAAGAAGCGTTATCTAGCGACTACAATGTAGTCGTTAGTAATGCCATTGACTCTAACGACTATTTCTTCGCGTGTAGTCGTAAGGTTTACCTTCTAACGACAATTTTTTCGCGACTAACTTTTAACGACTACATGTAGTCGTTAGATCCTTGATCCGATTTCTAGCGACTACTTTTATTATTTTTAGCGACTACTCTTGTAGTCGCGAGACCCTTGACGCGGCGTAGTGACACCTGCCTTCTTTAGCTCGTTCTTCTAATACTTCTCCTGTGACTCTAATTGGTCCTCTAGTATCCAGTATCCTAACTTTTCTTTCCGCCTCCTTAGCTCTCTTTTTAGTATCTTTCATCTTCTTGTTCTGCACCTCAAGCTGGGCGACCAAATTAGCAAGTTTCTTATTCTCTTTTTCTTTCATTTCCATTTGAAGCTCGAGGGTAAGAACCCTCTCTCCCAAAACAACCAAATATTGTTGGAGCTCTTTCTCTGATTGTTCTTTCCGTTTTAGAAGAATCGTAAATTTTTCCTTAAGTACAGCATCAAACTGAACTGAATCCTTGAAGCTAGCGCTCAACTGCCTCAACAGCGGCCTCATATAACTTGGTCTGGTGATGCGTATTAGTAGCTACTAATCGATCCTCCAACTTCTCAACCTTCATCCCAATCTCCTGTATCGGCTTGATCTACTTCTCAAGATGGGCCGTCTGATTAGCGAGGCTTCTCTTCTCATCTTCTACCGTAGTCAGTTTATGTTCTAGGGTCTGGACCTGTTCCATGGAAATAACTAGACATTGTTGAAGGTCCTTTTCATATTTTTCTTTCTGCTTCACTAAAGTCCACATCTTCTCCAACTCGTGTTACTTTTCTTGTGGAGTGTGGAAACCGCCTTTTGCATATTCATTAGTGAAAGTTTTGGAGCAAGAAGCCTACACCCAGCGGTAAAACGTAAACACATACTAAATTAAAGTTGCATTTAACTTAGAACAAAATATGAGTACATATACCTTTTTAGCAGCCGAGAGTTTTTCATTCAACACATGGTTGGTTTTTAAAGTTAACCCAGAGAATGAGCTTCCCCCTGAATTCGTGCTCATTGACCTTCATATGGTTTCTCAGGTCAGCCTCGTCCTCCATATCTGATGAAAATAATTAAAAAAAAAGATGTAATAATCCTATTGGTGATAGCGTAATGCCACAAAATAATCTTTACATTCGCCTAGCATAATACGAAAAACATCTTAAGTTAAATAGAACAAAGAGGTAGTTTTTGAAAGAATGAGTTGGAACCACATACGAGTTGGTGGTCCTTTGTGTGTTCTAATATAAATGCAAAAAGTAATTGAACCACAACCACAAGTGTACGGTTGTCCCAAGTAATAATAGTGATAACAGATTCGTTCGCAGGGACGGTTGGTTAACTACAATGCTTATCAGATAATGAATGGTTGCACTTATGAAAGCAGATAAAAGATATAATGATTGATTGGTTGGTTTGTATTAATTCTAAATAATGAAGACTAAAGTAAAAATGCAAATAAATACTAAGACGCAAGTAAATGAAGGTAAGACGCAAATATGAGAAGGCAGTACTTGAGAAACGCAAGGGATCCTCCTAATTCTATTTCATAACATATGTTGTTTAAGGGTTAAATTGGTCAATTAACATTGGTCAGGATTCTAAATTCCTTGTACCCCCGTCAGGGCAGAATACAAGGCTATTCTAGAGAGTCACTAGTCCCGTCAGGGTAAATTTGACCCACTTTCGAATGATTAAGTAATTTCACCACATTAGCCCTAAAATTAATTAAGCTCGTTAGAGTCAAATAGTTTTGATTTTAGATTGAGTAATTAAGTCCATACCTAAACCTCCGTCAGGATGATCCATACGCCACATATGTGGAATAGCCTAGATACTAACACCTGTTCTTGGTTAATTACTCCGAAAACAGTAAATAATCTCAAATTACAGAATAATGTAAAAGACCCAATTTAATTTAATTTATTAAAAACCCAAATTCAAACATATGGAATTCAACATGATAGAGATTCACCCGTTATGCATTCTCAAGTACTATGAAGAAATTAGTTGATGATAATGAAAAATAAAACTAAATTAAAAGAAAAAGAACTCATAGTGTTTTAAAGAATTAAAAATAAAGAAAACCTAATTTCCTGAATTGGATTTGGCTGAGAATGGAGATATAGACACTCTCCAGGTCTACAGCTTTCTTCTTCTTCCTTCGTTGACTTCTCTCTGATGCTTCTGCTTATGAATCTTCTAAGGATGAATTGAATTGAAGAATAAAATGAGAGGTGTGTAAAATAGAAGTCAAAAGCTCCTTTTATAAGCTCAAATTCGGAATGGGCTAATTAGGGATTAAGTGAATAATAAAAAGTCCAAGTCCACTAATCAAACCCAAATCCCGTAACTGCTTCACCACCTCTACTAAAACAGCTCTAGCTGATTTGTTATATTTCCGATTGACCTCAAATCACTTGCTAAATTTCCGTAACTCGATAAGGAACATAATCTCTTCAAAGGTCAGCGGCTAAATCAACTCGTAAGTGCCTCGAAATCAGAAATCTTTGGCCTGTTTTCCAGATTTGCAGTTTCAAAATATAATTCTTTTCGGGATTTATCTTCAAGCTTTGACTCCATATCACGATCTTTGACATTCTTCTCGGATTCCTCTCCTAGCTAATATCCAAAACCTACAAACTTTCCACTAAAATACACAAGATTACGCGCAAAAGTTTAATAAATTAAAAATACTAGAAATAAAAGAGGAAATTCGGATTATTGCATATTTAGCCCAAAAGTCTATCAAATTAATCAAATAAACACCAAAAATGATGTCTCCAAAGGTTCTAAAATAAGAACAATTAGGGAGACATTAATTACCATCTCCTATTACTGGTAATATCTCTCCCTATGAGCGTCTTCACACTACACCACCTGTCTATCACCACTTGTGTATTTTTGGTTGTGCATGCTTTGTGTTACTCCCTCCCCATGAGCGCACTAAACTTGAACCTCGGGCCCGACTCTGTTGCTTCATTGGGTATGGGATTGTACATAAAGGGTATCGTTGTTGGGATCCACTATCTAAATGTCTTCGTATATCTCGTCACGTAGTATTTTAGGAAAATAAAATGTTTTCATCGATCTCTTCTTTCTCTATTACTCACCCACCTTCGCTTCCTTTGTTCACAGACCCTACTCTATCTCTTTCTCCCGATGATGATAGTGACACAGGTACATGTACAAACACAAGTTCGAATTCAAACCCTTCACTAGAACCAACCATCCCAGAGGCACCTGCTCCGACTGATGGGCCTGTACTCAACGTTGTCCTTCCACATTCATCCTCAGAAATCATAGAGTCCCCACCAGTCACAGAGCCTCTCCCTCCCCGGGTAAGAACTACTCCTGTTTACCTTCGTGATTATGTTGTCTATTCTACTGTTTTTTCTCTTCATGAGCACAGACCTATCGCGAGGCTAGTGCAGATCCTTCATGGCAGAAAGCAATAGCAGAAGAATTGAAAGCCTTGGAAGACAAACATACATGGGATTTGGTTGATCTTCCCTCAGGAAAACGTGTTATGGGTTGCAAGTGGGTTAATAAAATAAAAACTCATTCTGATGGATATGTTGAGCGTTATAAGGCTTGTCTTGTGCCAAAGGGTATACTCAAGAGTATGGTATAGATTATGAAGAAACTTTTGCACCTGTTGCTCGTTTGACATCTGTTAGAAGTCTTATTGTTGTTGTTGCTGTCCGTCAATGGAAATTATTTCAAATGGATGTCAAAAATGCTTTTCTCAATGGAGATTTGGAAGAAGAAGTCTTTATGAAACCTCCACCAGGTTATCAACATCCTTCACATAAAGTGTGTAAACTTTGACGTGCTCTTTATGGTCTTAAGCAGGCTCCTCGTGCATGGTTCTCTAAATTCAGTTCTGTCGTCGATGATTTTGGGTTTACATCTAGTGAATATGACTCTGCCCCGTTTATTCGACATTCTACCGCTGGTATTATACTATTATTACTTTATGTCGATGATATGATCATTACAGGTGATGACTTGGTTGGTATTTCTGAGTTGAAATCCTTTCTTGGGCAACACTTTGAGATGAAAGATCTTGGAAATCTTAGCTACTTTCTTGGTATTGAGGTTTCTTCTAATTCAGATGGCTATTATCTCTCTCAAGCCAAGTATTCCTCTGATCTTCTTGCTCGTGCTCAACTCACTGATAGTAAGATCGCATCCACTCCTCTTGATCAGAATCTAAAACTTACTCCGATGGATGGTACACCTCTTCCAGATCCTACTTTATATCGTCAATTGGTTGGTAGTCTTATCTATCTCACAGTGGCTCGGCCTGATATCGCTTATGCTATTCACTTGGTTAGTCAGTTCATGTCATCACCTCGCTCTACCCACTATACAGCTGTTCTTCGTATTTTTTCTCTATGTAAAAGAAACTTTATTTCATGGGTTACATTTCTCTGCTCGCTCCTCTCTTATTTTACGAGGTTATTCTGATGCTGATTGGGCTGGTGATCCTACTGATCGTCGCTCAACGACCTGGTTTTGTTTTATGCTGGGTGATTCTCTTCTTTGTTGGCGTAGTGAAAAGCAAAATGTTGTTGCCCGATCCAGTACTGAAGCCGAATACCGTGCCCTTGCTGATGCTACTCAAGAGGTAATTTAGCTTCGTTGGCTTCTTGCAGATATGGGAGTTTCTCAGTCAAATAGCACCATTCTTCACTGTGATAATCAGAGTGCTATCCAAATAGCCCATAATGATGTATTTCATGTGCGCACTCGCCATATAGAATGTGATTGTCACTTTATTCGGCAACATGTCGCTCAAGGCACAACGAAACTTCAATTTACACCTTCAGCCGACCAACTTGCTGATATTTTCACCAAAGCTCATCCTCCAGGGCGTCTTCAAGACTTGATCTACAAACTCAAGTTGGTATCATTCTCACTACCTTGAGTTTGAGGGGGATGTTAGAATATCTCTTTATTATAATTAGTATCTTATAATTATGGCTAGTGTATAATTAGAATATTGTGTATCTCTTAATTATAGCCAGTGTATATTACGTATTTTAGTAATTAGGTCGATTAGATTAGGTAAGTTCTTGGTGAGAAAGTCAATACATTGCTATATAAACACATCAATGTAACACATTAGAATCATCGATCTTTACAATAAAATCATTCTTTTAAAAGGAAATCAATAACAAAGATAGAAATCGAAAGAGTCTCAACACTGATGACAACTATTTACTAATAATCTCTACTACATAACATAATAAGACTTCAACAAACTTTTTCCATCATCTCAACATTGAACTTTCAACACACACACACACAACAACAAGACAGCTTTTCCTCAGGTAAAACAACTCTAATAAAACATATCTTCAGTAACAAAGCGTTTCTCCATTATCAACCCATCTCACAAAACTCTCTGAAAACTCTTCTAGAACTTCACATTTTTCACCTTCTTCAGCAGATAATTCCTTCGTAAGCACCTTTCCCTTAGTACTTGATCCATATCTCTATCATAAAAATAATTAAGTTACTAAAATAACAAATAAGTATAAAAGAAAAATATTATACAATATATATTACTATAAAATAATTCTACTCTAAATATTTTATATAAGCCTTTATCTATTCCAAGTACTTGATATTGAACTCAACTAAATATTCTAACCAGCCACTGGCCAACTCCATCGCATTGACTGTTTCAACTATGTTTTGACCATGATCCTATCCTTCAACTTTTATGCATTATCATATATACTTACATACATAACTAGAGAGCACACTCATACATTAAATAATATACTCTCAATTTCTGATCCATTTCTCATTTATCTATTACGTAGCATGCTTAAAATTATACATCAGTACGTCATTGTAAAGATCTATTGGTATAAACCCAACAACTACGAGCAGTCATACACACAATTATGAAGGAAAAACAAAAATTCTTACACCCTACAATTTGAAAAGCATTTATATCAATAAAAACCATTAAACATAGAGGATAACTGATATAACAGACTACCTATATAAGCCTTTATGTAACGAATTGTGATTTTGGAAAACTAAGTGTTTTAATATAAATTCATTAATTTGACTTGATTATAGATGTTTACACGTAACACATGCATATATAGATTAACTAATAAAGATGTCATAGAATAACTAACTATGTCACACCTACTAACTGATTAACTATTGTTGTAGTTTGGCCTTTCCAGAAACGCAAAAGATTGGTAATAAGATGGGGCACAATATTCCCTCTAATCAAGAAACAAGTTTAACATCCTTGTCCTTCCATATAGAATTAGGAAGATAAAGGTTCCTATAAATATGATTGGGTAGTTATTTCGCTTTAAGAATTGTAAACTCAAACTCTACTTAGGAATATTATTTTCAGTGAATGGAGCATTGGTATTTTATGAGACACTCAAGGAATTACACTAAGACTGCTATTTGATGTCACATAAGGATCGAAACCACATTGGTAACAATTTTTCTAGATAGGTCAAACTATTGGAAGCAAATAGAAAAGTGAAAATGTTTCATACTAACGGGCTAGCATCCATAACCAAGGGTTCAAATATAGGAAGGTTATATCTTATATGCTATCACTCTATACCATAAGTAAGAAATATTTTTATATTTATGGCATATAGTAAGGTGTTATACCTGATATTTGTTTGAAATGGCATGATCAACGATCTGTTCCTTGAGATTATATAATTTCGGTATTGAATAAATTACCTACACACCGTATCAAACTAGTTAAATATATATTTTCTCGAATAATTATCCATCAATATTTATTTTTATTTTTTTATAAATGATTATTTCTATATATCACTCTTTACATACAACCCTCGTACCACCTCCCATCCCCCCCTTATGTGGCGTGATTTGATTGCAAATTGATTCATTTCTAGTCAAATCACACCACATAAAGAGGTAGTATGAGGGTAATGTATAACTTTACTGTTTATAAATGAAAATAATATATATATATATATATATATATATATATATATATATATATATATATATATATATATATATGAGCAACATTAAATGTTATATGAATATAAAATTAATATGAAATAAATTATTTATTCTATGAATCATATGAACCAAAAATATTCAACAATTATACAAGTAACAAGAAAGCCATTTAACTTAATTTGTGAAAATAAACATTCATATTACTAGATATTATACCAATAAAAACGATTAAAAGGAAAATGTAGCACAATAAAAGCGAGATCTAATTTATTCTACAACTTACAAAATAATTAAGTTACAAAATGCATAAAACTCAATCACTGAACTTGATATATACATATATGGTTATACATATCGAAATTATTTAGTTAGAACTTCAATCAGAAGCAATTCATATACGAGGAGAATTAACAATATTCTAATATACTTACCATTAAGATCTATTTTATGGGTATGACAGTATAGATCGATATTACTGTATATTGTAGGAGATTTAGATGTTAGAATTATAGCAATGAAAAAATAAATATAGACTAGAGACGGCGGTTTGAAGAAGAGATATATAAAGGAATGAGAGAGTAGACGAGGGTTACGAAGATAAATAAAGAGAGAAAAAGAGAAAGAAATAATGTGTAAAAAAGTATATGTAAGGCGAAGTTGCTATAGTTTCATGAGTAATGATATATACCACCCAAATTCATACCACTCAATGACGTGGCGTGAATTGGTTGGTTACAAATCGTTAATGTATTTATTTTCTTGATTTGATTAAAGATTTGTAACCAAGCGATTCACGCCACGTCGTTGGGTGGTATTTGGGTGATATATATAATGACTAGTTTCATTTAAATAAAAATGATTTATACAAATTAAGGGATAAATGTAGTAATATATATATATATATAAATTTTTTTTCTAAACATAAACAAATATAGGTGGGTTCAAGTCTTACATTGATAATGCTCAACTATAAGGTTACTCGTTAATAATTCTGGACTATCATGATATTGGATATTGACGCAAGAAAAAGATTTTCTGTTGAAAAACAATATTTGGCCCAAAAAAAAAATTATATGGGTCACCGAGTAAATTTTCCTCCCTTATTCGCATAACAAATCTTATTTATCCTTATTCTAAAAAGTTTGTGCACAAGATCTAATAGCAATGCCAACCTACTCAGCTTGGATATATCACCCATACTAGGTATTTCTAGATACTCCCCTAAGTCCTCCTTTGTGGATAATTTTAGCATATTTGTGACTGCAGCCATATTACTTCCTCGGTTGTCGGGCTGAATAAAATCAAGTAGATTTGATAACTGGGGGATTTCGGTAAGAAAAACAATGCTTGGCTAGGACACCATTGAGCATATATGCCTTTTGTCTAGTAATTTGAGAGATAATTCCTCGTGTTGTATTCATAGAATAATTGATGGGATTTTTGAGTACCCATAATATAAAAACGTGTACTATGTCTCCAATCTTTCGTAAAGTGTCTTTACCTCCATCAAATTCAAGTGTTAAATTCCATGTCGACATTTAAATAAGGGAAATGATAGGATATTTTAATAAAACCCTATTCTTGAGAAATAAAAAATCTTAAATCCCTTAAGTTTAAAAATATTACAAAACTAACCCCATCCCCAAATTTAAAATCAACACCCCTCATCCCTCTTTTTCTTGACATATACTCCCTCCGTTCCTAAAAGGTTGTCACTTATACTAAATAGTTGTTCCAAAAAAGTTGTCACTTTAGAAAATAAGACACTTTTTAATTCTTTATACCGCTTTTACCCCTAATCAAATGTTATAATATATGTTCCCAATAAATATTTAAGATATCAAGACACTTTATGGAGGGCATTTTAGTAAAAACATGAAATAATAATGATATTCCTTAATTTGTGTGCAAAAGCAAATGTGACAAATTTTTTGGAACAGAGGGAGTACAACATACCTAACCCATTTTACGCCACACAAAAATGGTTCTCTTTTATTCCTTCTTTCTTTATCTAGGGGTTGAGGTAAAAGATTAATATTCATTAATTCTTCGTCTCACTCCATAGCTAATCCAGCCATGTATCTCCACCACTCTATTACCTATTACCGTTAATAACTTCAATTGATTAGCTTGTAGTGAAGTTCTTTATCGGAATTTTATGTTCAGAATGTGTTATATTCTTAGTAAATAAAGTGATTAGTAGTGATTTTAGTGGGATTATAAATATTCAGATAAGCCTATTAAATGTGATACACGTGTGAGAAGTTGTCAGCCATTAACATGCAGCTTGATAAAGCAATTGGGAGGTGTCTTTCATATAACTCTTTTTCAAAGTTTGATACGTTAATAATTATTCTCTGGTTAGCGATGAAAATGAGGTAATCCTCATAGGACCGCGAACAAATAATATAAAAGTGTGAATCCAAAAATCATAACCATAGAAGGGAGATGAATAGGGTATTAGAACTAGGCTTAGAAAAACGGTACGTTCAAATTTATTTGAAAATTTTAAAATATAGCGAGATAAACAAGATATAATCAAACAGGATATAAACAAAGTATATCTTGTAGATTTTATCCATGGTAAGAAAAATAAACGGATTAAATTAAACAAGATATAATAAAAAATATTAGTTTAGTTCAAAAGCTCAATACCTCTTATAAGATATATATCAAGCATATAAATTTGTTAAGTAAAATAATATATAGAAAATTAGTTTGTGAATAACTTGGTTCATTTATCTCACTCCTCGTAAATAAATAAATAAGTTTCATAATTATTATTTTCACTCTATTAGTAACCCAATAATAAATATGTAACAATCTAATTGTAAAAAAATGTAAAGGATAATTCGTATGATTATAGTTAATAAAAGAATTTTCATTTTCTTAATGAAATGTGAATTATATTGATTTAAGGAAATATAAAAATCGGACCTTATTAACAAATATTTAAAAATTCTAAACTAAAGGTAAAATTACATGGCTTTTTTTTTTAAATACTAAATCACCATTATAATATGGGCTAATGCCTAAAAATCAATATAATGATATAGATGACCCAACACATCCTCTTCTATAAATATAACACAAATTACTTAACTACCTTCCTTTCTACAATAATATGGCCACGACAAAAATATAAATATAAAAACACCTTAAGCATCATTCCATTTCAAATATGTTTTAAAAAATTACACACACATCGCACCTCCCCCCCCCCCCCCCCCCCCTCTCTCTGGGCAAAATAGGAGTTATTGCGAAGTGAGATCACTAACTGTTGTGAGTGAAGATTTATAGCAGTCTAGATTATTTGTAGCCGTTGTGGTATATTTTTGTTTGATTTAAATGTAAAACGCTTCATTTATTTTGATTTTCTTTCATTTATTTCACAACAAAATGATAATATATCTTTAGGTTAGTTTGCTTCATTGTGAAAATGATACTCATACTAAGTGATTTTTGGAATTTTGATTATGTTCCTTATGTTTAGGGTTACTTTGTACTGTTGTGATTATGCAGTATTGTTAACATGTAATGCATGTATAAAAGAGTCAAGGTAGGTCCAATTTTTCTTTAGAATCATAATATGTTACGCTTAGGGTTTAATCCCATTAGATTTTGTTTATTTTTTTTATTCTAATCAACTTACATAATATATATATATATAGACTATGTTAGGTATGATGATGTGACTAGTCTCATCTAAATATGTGATATATGGACCAATTACAAATGATTTTGATTAATTTTAGAGTTTTTTATGTACACAGACAGGATTGATCCTATCAATGACTATATGTTATTATAGGATTGATCCTGATATGTAGATCTGTTTTCACTATATGTTACTATTTATTGACTGATGGGATAATTCCCATGAAACTTTAGATGATTGATAGGATTGAAGAGTTGTATACTGATGTCTCCCTAATTGTTCTTATTTTCGACCCTTGGGAGACATCATTTTTTATGTTTATTTGAATATTTGAATAGACTTTTGAGTTAAAAATACAATAATCCGGAATTTCCATTTTATTTCTAGTAATTTTGATTTATTAAACTTTTGCGTGTAATCTTGTGTATTTTAGTGGAAAGATCGTAGGTTTTAATTATTAGCTAGGAATGGAATCCAAGAAGAGAGTCAAAGATCGTGATATGGTGTCAAGACTTGAAGATAAATCCCGAAAGAATTGTTTTTAGAGCTGAAAATCTGTTTTCCAGGCCAAAGATTGCTGATTTCAAGGCTCTTAAGAGATGATTTAGCCGCTGACCTTTGAAGAGAAAACATTCCTTATCGAGTTACGGAACTTTAGCAACTGGAATTAAGTCAATCGAAGTCATAACGAAGCGGAAAACTCCGTTTTAGTGGAGGTACATCAGCAGTTACGGGATTTTGGGCTAAGTTAGTGGACTTGGGCCTTCAATATTTCATTTAATTAAAAGCCTAGGTCCAAGTCCGAATTTGAGCTTATAAAAGGAGCTCTTGACTTCTATTTTTCACACAATTCACATTCTACAAGATTAAACATCAGAGAGAAGCAACAGAAGGAAGAAAGAAGAAGCTGCAAGAGCTGGAGAGGGTCTATATCTCCGTTCTCAGTCATTCCAATTCCGGAAATTAGGTTTCTTTTAATTTAATTCTGTAATCAAATATGAATTCCATTTCAATTAATTTAGTTTTCTTTCTAATTAGCATGAGCTAAATCTTTTATAGTGCTTGAGAACACTTTATGGGTGAATCCCAATCTTATTGAATATCATATGTTGAATTTGGGTTTCTGTTAAATTAAATTAGATTGGGACTTTTACTCTTTTCTTTAATTTGGGATTATTTACTGTTTTTAGAGTCATGAACTAAGAACAGGTGTTAGTATCTAGGATATTCCACATATGTGGCGTGTGGATCATCCTGACGGAGGGTTTAGGTACAGAACCAATTATTCAATCTAAAATAGTAGCTAGTTATTCTGACGAACTTAGCTAATTTTAGGGCCAATGAGGTAAAATTCTTAAACATCTAAAAGTGGATCATATTTACCCTGACGGGACTAGTGACACTTTAGGATAGCCTTATAGTCCACCCTGACGGGGGTATAAGGAATTTAGAATCCCGACCATTGTATTTGACCAATTTAACCCTTAAACAACATAAGTTAGGAAATAGGATTGGGAGGATCCCTTGTGTTCTCAAGTACTACCTTCTCATACTTGCGTTTCACACTTATTTACTTGCGTTTTACCTTTTATTTGCATTTTATCATTAGTCTTTCATTACTTAGAATTAATACAAAACCAAATCAATCATTATTTCTTTACTTGCTTTCAAAAATGCAACCATTCATTAAGTGATAAACATTGTAGTTAACCAAACCGTCCCTGCGAACGATCCTAGAATCATTATTACTACTTGGGACAACCGTACACTTGCGGTTGTGGTTCGATTACATTTGCATTATTTTTAGAACACACAAAGGACCACCATATACTTTCTTAGTTATACTTGCTTAACTATCTAAAATTAAGCTATGAATTGATGCGATCACTCCTATCTAATTTTGATCAGTATTAGAGTTTGTTGTGTATATCGATAAGATTTATCCCTTTAAACTATAGTTGATTGATAGTAGAGCTATAACTTTGATTAGTATTAGTTGCTTAACTGTCTAAATAATTATGCTATGAACTGATGGGATCAATCCCATCTAAATTTTTTTTTACAAAAAGGGCTCAAGAGCTACGTTCATCATTAGACGAACTATACCAGATTCTAAAGAATACTAAATATCCAAAGAGAACATATACATGCATGTCGACTTATACCCTTTTACAATCTTAAAAAGGCGTTATAAAAGAATGACATGCTAAAACAGATCAAGAAGGACAATGTGGATACTGCATACATGATATCATGTTATTTCCCAAGGCAAAGTGGACTCTTAGTGACACGAAAATCAATTTCACCAAGAAAGGAAGACATAAGATTAATACTTATAGTTTAGGGATGAGACATACTAGTCCCTTGTAGGAGTGGGAAAGATTTTAGATTCTCTGTGGTTCCATGAATATTTGCCTGATGTTAACGATAGATATATGCTTAAAAATCATAATTGAAGAGACGAATCGAGGATTTATGCGAAGAATAAGAAACATATGATGTTTTGATAGACTTTGCAAAGCTCAAATGGATTTTCGATCTAACAAATTTCTACCCGTATAATGCATCTACGGTAGAGTGGCAGCTAATTTATGTTTCGAAAGAACTACAACAACTTAACACATATGATAAGGCACCAAGCATGTGTAATGAAGTAGTGACATCGATCAGTTAATGAAAGAAGACGTGTGTCAAAGGACCAACTTGCATGCTTATAGTAAGTATACTAAATTATATATCTTGTATATGAAACATATGAATTATTTATCTTGAATACTACCATATTCAATTATGAAATTCTATCCTTTCTTCTTTTAGTATGTTATAGGTTGGGAGACAGAAGATGATCAAGCTTTTCCAAAAAAACTAAATTTGCTAGACATATTACAAGGAAATTCATTTGTCACAGAATATATTGTAGATGCTATGGAAGAGAATATAAGTATTCTTAGTGTACTATGATGACGGGATTGGTCCCATCATGATATTTTATTAGTGAGATTAATTATTGACGGTTTCGATTGATGAGCTGCAAATCCTTCAACATGAAGAAGAACTGATTTTGCAAGCCAATGTTGATGAAAAAACTGATGATGAAGAAAATGACGGCAAAAAGGAGGTTGAGGTTGAGGGTGAGGATGAGGATAAAGAGGAAGAGGACAAAAAAATACTAAAGATGATGACGGAGAGGGTGAGGAGGAACTATACGGGGTTGACGAGGAGGAAATAACACAAACACAAGATGAAAAAAATGATGATGAAAGTGAGAAAAATTATGCGCCACCTAACAATGCTGTCGAGGAAAATGATAACATCATATTTTATGATGGTGTAGACCAGATTCGTTTGAGAATAATGTTTGGGTGAAAAATGAGAGTAACGAGATTTAAATGACAAAGTAAAGGCAAGGAAGGAAACAATGGTAGAAGAAGAAATTGTGATGGATGATAGGAAGGAAGCTGTGAATGATGGACAAGAACAGAGTGAGAATGTAACGGTGCAAGAGTAAGTGACTGAGGATAGCAATGATTTGATAGAGTGGAGGAACGAGATAGTGAATAATGGTGTAGAGCCAAAAGAAAACATAGTAGTAGGAATTTTTAGTTTTGGTGAAAATGGTGTAGATTATGGAAATGCTGAGACTAAAGAAAAAAATAAAGAAGATCAAGTTGAGAATAACAGGTTATTTGTGTTAAGAGTGCAATAATTTAATTAAGCATGTATCGTAATAGACTCTATCTCATCATCATCTAATTAATATTTTGTTTTTCGTTCTTGGAATCGGGTAAACCGAGTGATGAATTTTTTTTTAGGCAATATACTTATATTAAAATGAAGGGATGCAGCTAGAGTTAACCAACTCCAGCTGTAACAAAGTCAGAGTCATTACATAAGATAGAAATAAAGTCAGAAGGCAAATTACAAAACCAATTACAAGGTAAAATTTTCCTAGCAAAAGCTTTCACTATCCAGTCCGCAGCTTTATTAGCTGTTCTTCGAATCCCACAAATGCGCAAAGAGGGGTGGGCTTTAGCCGAATTTCTAATATCTTCTAGGATTGGCTTGTTCTTCCATGAGCAAGACACACTAGGAGAGTAAATGGCTTGAAGAACTGCTTCAGCATCAGATTCAATACTGGTGCAAGATGGCGCTTGTTCTATTGCAAAAATTAGAGCACTACGAATTTCCTTAGCTTCAGCTTCAAAACTTGTGCAGGCAGTAGTTTCCAAAGCAAAACTTGTAACTACCTCACCTGCACTATTACGAGCCACGGCTGCAGTGAAAGCTTTTCCAGGGATAAAGGAAGCATCAACAATTATTTTGATAGAATTCTGGGGAGGTTTGATCCATGAGGGAGATAAAGATTTCCATGTCGGCGCCTCTACAATAGGATTGTGGGGAGAACTGGGTTGATTCTCAACTTCATCACAGAAAATGTCCCTGCAATGCAATTTCATAAGTGTCAATCCTGAATCAAAATTAATGGGGATATCCTCAATTACTTTCTTGTTATGAATGACCCAAATAGACCAGAGACAAGCAATAATCTTAAGTAAAATCAAAGTTTTATCTTTGTTATTAAGGCCAAAATCAACTAAATCACCAATCCATCTATTAAGACCTGCAGTGGATTGGGGGTTAACACTACAATGTAAAGGGGATAAGCACCACATTCTTCTAGCCCATTCACAATGAAGGAAGAGATGATTAACATCCTCCACTTCTTTAAGACAAATATTACACAAATCTGAGCTAGAACATTTACGCAAAAACCTATTTCTTTCGTAGCGAGAGCATTTAACATTACTTTCCAAAAGAACACTTTAAATTTAGGAGGAGCTTTAGAATTCCAACTAAGCTTTAATAGGTCCTGAATAGGGAAATAGGAAGGAGAGGGGAAAGTAGGAGGGGCTAAGAAGTTTTCCACTACGAATGAGTATCCAGATCTACTCGTGTATTTACCATGTTTAGAATAAGGCCAAATGAGATCAGTTGTCCCTTCTGTCCATGGTATATTAAGTTTAAGAATTTCAGATACTATTGTAGGGGGAAACAATGTTTTAATATAGTCCACTTTCCATGTTTTTGTATTATTTGATATCAGGTCTGCCACATATTTCGGAAAAGATGGATCATTGCTAAAGAAAGCAGGTTTAGGGATGATAGATCCAATCCAATTATCTTCCCAAATTAAGGTATAATGTCCATCTCCAATGGGTCTAATGAGATGGGGTTTAAGGAACTCCTTCCTTTAGCAAAGCTATTCCAGACCCAAGAAGCTCCCCTAGGTTTAGGAGCATGAATAAATTCAACATCATTAAAGTATACTCCTTTGAGAATTTTAAAAACGAGGGATTCTGGGTTTGAAAGGATTGACCATGCTTGTTTCGCAAGTAAGGAGATATTGAAGGCTTCAAGATTTTTAATACCCAAACCACCATTTATCTTTAGGGAGGTTATTCTATTTCAACTTACCCAATGAATACTGGATTCTTCATCTCTTTCCCAAAGATAATGGCTTGTTAGGGAATTAATTTTGTTAATTACTCCTTTAGGGATAGCCAAAATAGACATAAAATAAGTGGGAAAAGCATGTATAATAGAGGAAATAAGAGTAGCTTTTTCCTGCCATCGAAAGAAGAGATTGTTTCCAACCCTTCAATTTCTCAGCAATTTTAGTCACTAGAGTATCCATGGCTTTAGTCTTAGTATTCCCCCATTCAGTGGGGATACCAAGATAGAGGCCAAGGTCACTCGTAATTGGCATATGAAAGGAGTCCTCCAATAAAGCTCTCATATTGGAAGTAGTATTAGGGCTAAGGAGGATGGATGATTTATTGAGATTAAGCTTAAGGCCTGAGGGAAAACAAAACTTATAGAGGATTTCTTTAAATGCGTGTATCTCTGCAACTGAGTTTCGTAAGAAGAAAATAGAATCATCTGCAAAAAGCAGATTATGGATAGAAAGTCCATTCCTACTCAACTTCAGCTCTTTGATAGCCCCTTCACTAAAATCTTTTTCTATAAGGGATGATAGGAGATTAGAAACTATGGAGAAAAGATAAGGAGATAATGGGTCTCCTTGTCTTAGTCCACGTGAAGGTGTAAAGGAACCAGAAGCTTGCCCATTAATAATAACATTGAACTTAACAGAAGAATACAAGCTTTAATAAAAGACACCCAGGAATCATCAAAACCCATTTTAGATAGAAGTTTAAAAAGGAAAGACCAACTAACTCTATCATAGGCGTTGTGAATATCAGCCTTAATGATAGAGTAGCTTTCACGGGAGTTGGATCTAAGGTGTTTAAATTTGTGTATCACTTCATGAACAATGATTATATTGTCTTGGATTAAACTGCCTTTGATAAAGGCTGATTGGCAAGGAGAAATTACGCGAGGGATGATTGAACTTAATCTAAGCACCATCACTTTAGTGAGGATTTTATAAAGAAAATTTGTACAAGAAATGGGCCTGAATTGTTCAATATTTTGTGGGTTCTTACACTTGGGGATTAAAATGATATTAGTATCATTAATACTTGCTAAAGGAATAGATCCAGTAAGAACTCCATTGCAGATGTTAAGAATATCAACCTTAATAAGGTCCCAAAACTTATGAAAGAAGGCACCAGGTAATCCATCAGGTCCTGGAGATTTGGAAGGACTAAGTTGCCAAGTAGCAAACTTAAGTTCTTCTGGGGTAATAGCTGCATAAGCATAGAGTTATCCTCATCAGAAATTGAGGAAGAAACACTGTAAAGAATAGGGTCTATTGCCCTTTCCCCAGTTTCCAAGTATAGATCACTGAAGAAATGCGTAACATGGGATTTCAACTCATTGGAGCCAGAAGTCCAGGTATTATCCTGTTTTAAGAGGCTATCTATTCTGTTAGCAGCTCTCCTGATTCTGGTAGAAAGATGAAAAAACTTAGAGTTCCTATCACCAAGCTTTAACCAGGTGATTCTCGACCTTGTTGCCCAGTATGACTCTTCCAAGGACCAGTATTTTTCAATCTTAGAAGAGATAGAAGCAAACTGAGCTTTAAAAGAATCATTAAGGCCAAGGGGGGATAAAGACATAAGTTTGGTCAACTTGTTAGTGAGGAGATTTATCATGGTAGCATTATTGCGCAAGTTAGACTTTTTCCATCTAAGGACAGTTTTCTTACATCTTTTCAATCTTTTAATAAATTTTATATGGGGAGGACCATTGAAAGTTTGGGAGTTACTAAGGCAGTTACTAATAGCCATTTTGCAAGAAGGGATTTTTAGCTAATTAGGATCCAATTTGAATGCCTTGCTGTTATTAGCCAAGGGAGGATCAGATAGATGAAGTATCATTCGAGAATGATCCGAACCTATAGGAGGGGCATTATGGATCCAGGCATCGGGGAAAAGTTTAGTCCAAGAAGGGGAACTCAGACCTCTATCTAATTTATGTAAAATAAGATCACTACTATCCCTATTGTTCCTCCAAGTAAAATCACATCCCTTAACAGGTAATTCAGAGAGATTATTTAGGGATATGTTATTATTAAAAATCCTCATATCATTTAAGTTTTTAGGGTTACCCCCAATTTTCTCTTGGCCATATCTGATTTCGTTAAAATCACCAATAAAGATGTGTGGGATATCAGGAGAAGTAGAAGTAGTACTTTTAATAAACTCCCACAAGTTTTCTTTACTAGTTTTCTCAGGTAAAGTATAAATGAAATGCAGATACCAAGTAATATGTTCAGGGGTAATAAGAGAAAGGGATATATGATTAATATCAGAAGAGATTACCTCACACTTCACATTGTCGACGCTGAACAGGGCTAATCCTCCAGAGATGCCAATTGGATCAACACTCCAAACCAGTTTTATTTTTAATTTTTTTGCCAGCAAAAGAAGCTTCTTCCTTTTAGTCTTGGTCTCCGAAAGGCCAAGAACCTAGGGTTTTTCCCTAGAGAGGATATCTCTAAGGTTTTAAACCGTCAGGGGGGACCCCGTCCCCTGACAGTTCCAGAAAACACCTATCATTCGTCTTGTGGGGGTTGCGGTTTGCAACCACCCACGTCTACGGGAGCAATCATTTGCAAAGGAGGAACACTAACAGCCATTTCCAAAAGAGGGACTTCAACCAAATTGTCCTTCACCTCACTAAAACCAACCATTTCTTCATGGGTAAGCTTCCTTTTCTTAGCACTCTGGCTCATCTTTGAACTTGAAGGACCTACCATACCAACCGCGATATCAACTAGCTTGGATTCCATCTCAGACTTCTGTTCAGAAAGTTTAGGGGATTGTTTAGGGGTAACCATCGCTTCATTCGAGTCCATCTTTTTAATCTCTTTGTTAGGGGATTCTTCCATGGGAGAGCTAATAGAATTTTCATCAATGGGAGGAGGGATGATAGTAGGGAGAGTTGGGGAAATAGATGGAGATTTTTTATTGTGATTAGGATTAGGGGTGGGTTAGGGGTATGGAACACCGTGGGGCTACGCGCTATCCCTCCTTCGCTCTGAGCTGGACTAGATGGGTTTGGGTTCACCCACTGATTACTGGTCTTACCTTTAGTGGGGTTTTCTTGAGTCCAGGTTCTAATGGACCAGCGTTTACCAAAACTTGCATTTGGGCCTTTGTTGTCTTGAACCTTGTTGGGCCATGGGGTCCAATCTTCATCATTATTATAATTTTTCCTCTTAGAGCCTGAAGCCTTGAAGTGACCTTTAGGTCCAGTAGTGTTTTTTGTGGGCTTGGGCCCAATAGCCTTAACAACACGGGGGGATTGGATCTAGCTAGAGCTGATTTATCTTCAGCTTTTGACAGAAGGGTAACACCGACATTTCCAGAGGAGAGAGGATTAGGTACCATCACGATACCTCTTTCTTGTACGTTCGTATGTCCTTTCTGAGGGAGCAATTTGGCATTATCTTTAGCCGTACCAAAGGACTCAGCAGGTCATTTGTCTCTACCACTTAGAGGACTGTCCCTTGTACGAGGATGACTCGTGAACTCGCTCGACTGACTCTGTTTTGACTCACCACTATCAGTAAACAACTTGGACGGATCATCAAGGTCATCAACAATCTGGACCTTAGCACCTCTTCCTTTAACTGGATCAACAGATAACCAATCTCCAAATCGGAGTCTAACCAAACCACGAGTACGTTTCGTTTCTTCTTTGAACAAGCCACAATCACTAGTTACATGATCTAGCATACCACAGTAATGGAAGAACTTGCTGAGTTTCTCATAACGCATTCGAATAATGGTTTCAGGAAGGGATGGTCTCTCTACTTTGAAAATAGATAAGAGGGGGTTTTTAACTTTCCATAAAACACGGATTCTGAGTTGTTTCTTGGTTTCGTTGGAGTCTTCAATGTCATACGCAAGGAGATTACAGTCGAGATTCTTACTGATACTTACTGCATTATCAGGAGTGACAAAAACTGGGGGGAGATCAAGGAGTTGGATCCACATAGTGGCCATAGAAAAGTCAGCTTCAGCGATAGACATCTCCGGATGCCATGCATGTAAGATTAGCATGTGGCCATTGACGGACCAAGATCTGAAATGCCAAGTGTTTAGCATGTCTTCTTTGGAATCGAAATCCAGGAAGAAAGTATTGAAATCTGCTAATAGCACATGCATTGGGGATCGGAGCCCCCAGGATTTGTTTGTTGCCGTTTCCACCGTGTAGGGGTTAATCTCTTGAGGAGTAAGGATTCTGGCTAAAAGCATGTTCCGATGGTTGTATATATCATGATCTTGGTAAACTGGAGTGAGTTTCATAGTTTTTACTGTAAAATTAGCCATTTTTGCAGAGAGAGTTTTGCAGAGGAGGGAAGAGAGAAGATGAAAGTAAAGAAAATGAAAAGATGAACTAGGGATTATAAAGGGATGTGGGCTGGATTAGCGTGTTACCGAGGAAAGCAATAAGTTTTTTGGGGAGAAACTAAACAGCCAGAAAGGTATAGGCGTGGTTAACTTAAACGACAAAAAAGCTAAAATAAAAATAGGGAAAAGAGAACACTAAAATGGGATAACCAAAGTGATATTAATGATTGCTGGTGGGAAATAGGGATAACTTGTAAAAAGGGTGAAGCTTTAGTTAGGAGGACGAGGCTGTTTTCCTTAGAGAAAGTGTATTTTCACCATTTTTGCAGCACATTAGTTCCAGAGAGAGAAACTATCTAGAGAGAAGGGAGAGCGTCTTGGTTATCTTTTTAGGTATAACTATAAGGTAACAATAACAATTGTGTGATGAATGACACCGAGAAAAAAACTAATAGAGATATCAAACGAGAAAAGTAGTTGATTGATGATTTAGTAATGAGAGATGAAAAGATATGTGAGCTTGAAAATCGATTGAAGGAGTTAAAATATTTCGAGAATTTTTCATATGAAGAAGCAGAGGAGTTAAGAGAGGATTCGGTCATGAAAAACATAACGACCAACGAACTTCAAAATCAGTTAAAAATCACAAAGACGGATGCCAATGAGGAAAAAAAGAATGTTGGAAATGTATAGAAAAGAGCACGACAAAAATGTAGTACTTAAGAGATACTTGGAAGAGAAAGAAATTGATGTTAATATGCCGAAAGAGAAGGTTTGTATACTTGAAGAAGAATGAGAAAACAACCCTATCAATGACTACATAGATAAAATTAGAAAACTCGAAAAATCTACTAGAAGAAGAAAGGAAAACAAATAAAGAACTGGTCGAGTGTACCAAAGTGCTGCATAAGGTTCACGACAAGATGGTGGAAGAAATTAAAGAACTACATACACAAAATGACAAACTAGAAGATGACTTAAATTTAATCATGGAAGTACCATGCAACTTTCAAAATGTGGAGTTTGTTCAAACAGTGGTGAAGAACTAGAGAAGAATATACTAACACTTGATAATCTAGTCAAAATTCAGTTGAAAGACACATAAATAAAAAAAACATGCTCGAAAAAGGTTGTGAATAAAAGACCAATGATACAAGTGAGCCCTATTTCATTGGTCAATTTATTAAAACCGATCAGTGTGAAGGAAGGGATACACAGTTTGATGAAGATTATATCATAAAACCAGACTTTAAAAGAAAGAAATCCAAATATAGCATTGCTTTTTCGAAGGAGGATTATAGGTTCTTCTAGATAAAGGAATCCCTCCTCAAACGAATGTTGTCGTTTCAGAATGCCTTGCAGTTGCGAAATATTGTGTGATTGCTCCATCGGTAAGTATAATATATTAAAAAAAATTAATTATAAAACAAACAAACAAACAAACACTAAAATTTATTAATATTGTAATATTTCAAGTAACGGAGGCAACATTAAGCATTATGCAGAGGATCTTTGGTGCACAACATAAGACTGAACCACTGTCGATGTGTCATAATGCAATTCACGTGGATGTAAACTGCATGGTAAGATATGATGGAATTAGTCCCATTAAACACATATTTTTTGTTAACCAACATTTGTGTACTATTTTTGTCATAAACTATCACATGTGTATTTATATGATGGACCACATGATAATTAGAAGCTTTGCTACAAGATTGTACATGGTATTCCGAATCACATTATTTCTGGTACAAACTAAAGGCGGATATCACACACTATATACACTCATGGTATATGATAAGTCGTGTGATGAATTCTTCCACTACAATGGAATGAAGTGAAATAAAACATCATGAGAGAAAGTAGATAAAAATGCAGAAAAACTTATGAAGGATATGACAAAAGGGGAGAGAAATGATAAAGTGGTGCATGAATAATGTACCCAACAATATATAATTTACTTTTGTACGAGATTCTATATGCAACTAGTTTATATAATATAGAAATTGTAAGTGGTCGGTACAAACCAACAGAGCTCGATGTATATAGAGGAAGATAGTAAACTGGTTGTCTGATGTCTCCCTTTTTGTGATAAATAAATACCCTTAGGAGACATTATTTTAGGTAGAAATTGGACTTAATAGATAGACTTTTGAGCATATTTGTCTATATTTCATTTTCATGCTTCAGAATTATGATACTGTTACTTTTAGAGCTTTCGTGTGTTAATTTGTTTGTTTTAGTATGAAGTTCTTAGGTACATGGTTGCAAGGAGGCACCAAGATGAAGAGAAGAAATGAAGTTTAAAGTCTAAGATAAAAAAAAGTGTCAAAAGAGCAAAAGCTAATACTTAAAGAGAGGAAGAAGAGCATGATAATTTGGAAAGTTGTGGCAGTGATCATCCGGAAGGAGGGTTTAGTTACTGAACTAGGTAACAGACGTGTGGTATTCGTCATTGATCCTGACGGGCTTGACTACCACTTAGCCAATTGGGTAAAAGTCGTAATCATCTAAACGTAGCTTATAATCGCCCTGACGGAGTTAGAAGATGTTAGAGTCCCGACTATTATAGAAATTACCACTTTACCCTTAAAAGAACACATTAAATACATGAATTTAGGTGATTCCCTAGCGAGACTCAGATATACTTCTCATATTTGCGTCCTATCTTTTATTTGTATTTTTATTTTGTTAATCTTTATTTAATTTATTTTCTCGTGTTAGTAGTTTCATAAACAAAACTAAACAAATATTTATATCTCTTATTTTATTATTGCAATTAATTTTATTTATCATCTAAACACATCTATCTTACCTAGCAATTCATGTGGATATGAAAGTCCCGTATTACTATTACTTAGAACGACCCGTACTCTTGTAGTCAGTTACTCCTCCTATTTAGTGTTAATTTTTATCACACTCTAGGAGTGACTAAGTTTTTGGCGCCGCTGCCAGGGTTCGAACCCGCGTCACCCGCGTGACAGGTTGAAATGCTTACCACTAAATTACAACGACCGACAAGAATGTGCGTCAGCAAGAAATCACATTTGAGACTGGCAAGCCGACCAGATAACCGACCCACCTCTCAACAAACTCCTGGAAAATCATTTGCTAGATGGAACGAAAAGTTGCGAACACGTGAAGAAGAAAAGAATTTCTCATCAGCTAGATGGTCAACTGACCAACATGCTGGTCGAAAGGCCTTGAGTTGACCTAAACCTTATCAAATCCAAATTCTTTCCTTTTTCCTTTAGCCTTTCACACAAGACCCATTGTTGACGAACCTAAGCTTTGAAAATACCTACAATTCATCACCAACACACCAATATATCATCCAATCCTCCCTCTAAACATCATCCAAACGTAGAATAATATCACAAATCTTTCCAAAACACCAAATAATTCACATTTTAAACCAAATCTTTTTCTTCACTTGAGATTAAAGTTATCTATCGAACCTTTCAAAAACCTTGAGAAAGTAATAACCCAGCTCAAAACGCACTATAATCCATATACATACACCTTCACGAACACAAAAAGTCATAAATTTCATTCAAAACTTTTGGGGATTTTTGAAGCTTTGAGTTTGGGGTCATCCGAGATGACATGAAGGTTGGAGAAGTCATGAGGAACATAAAGAGAAAAAAGAGTTTGGTGTTGAGGAAAAATGTATGAGGATGATGTAGAGGAGAAACATTAGACAATTATTAAAGCTAAGGGAAGTATGAGTTCGAGTTGATGAAATATACTTTAGAGAAAATGAACTCAACGATGTATGATCTATACATTGTCACTAAGAAGACTTCACAATCTCGACACAATGCTACATGCAATTGGCCTAGTGCCGACACATATACGTTTCCTTCTCCCTTTCTCATTTAGTACTATGTATTAGTTTTATTTGCTTTATAGAGTCTTTTTGAGTCGTGGGGACACGACTCATTTTTGAGTTTGGGGTGGGGTACTCATTGTCCTCATCCCAACTTTATGTGTTATTTATTTTATTGCTCTTTGAAAAAAAATTAAAACCAAATAAAAATTAGTTTAAGGAATGATTTGACTGTAGAGTGTGAGCATATTGTTGTTAAAGACCTTGGAGTTAATGTAAAGCACACCTTGAATGCATGCAAACAGTAGATGAAAGATAGGAAAAATTAATAAACAATGAAAAAGAAGTAAGCTTGTACTTGGTAAGAACGAGTGGTGTGTAGAACGTGAGATCTAAATGAGTAGAGAACCCACTTAATTATGAACTAGAGGCAAACTATGTAACTAGGAAAATGATAGAGGCAGTTCTTTGATAGTAACTTGAAATCTTCTTAGATTTTTACACGTGATTAATTATATCCTTCACAGCCTCATTTTTAGCTTGTAAGCCTTTTATTTTGTAGCCACGATATAAGCCATATCCCCTTAGTTTTATAGGATTTTCCATATGACCCACACTTGAATCACAACCCTAAGACTTCCTGTCTTGAGCTTGAGTTTGGGGTGGTGGGTTTCACTATGGGAGATTACATTGGGCGGGAATCTGTATGCGTATGTACTTTGTGCGCAATTATTGATGATATATTAATTGAAACCCTTTGCCGGGGTCTTTGGAAAAAATAAAGAGAAAAAAATGAGTATATAAGGACATTGCGGGATCGTGGATGGTGGTGGTGGGGTGTGGTGGTGGGAAGTTGTAATAGGGTGGTTAAATTTAAATGATAAATAATAGAGTAATTAAAATTATTATATAAGGACATTTTTATCAAGGATTTTCTTAATAAAGAATCTTATTCGAGGATATTTTTATAGCAAATAAATTTTTTAATAGGTTTTTATAGATAAATGTTAAAAAGTAATACCATCCGGATGAAATTTGAAACAAAAAATAACAAGTTAGATCAAAAAATTATTTTAAACTTGTTTATATGTTTTTTTATCAATTAATATTTTATGCTTAATTTTTTAAAGAAAATTATTTGAAACTTTATTTAACTGTTTTTTTCCAAAAATATATTATATTCTTAATTTTAAATAAAATTATTTTAAATCTTTTTAAGTGTTTTTTCCCAAAAAAAATTTTTAAGCTCTATTTCGATTGGTTTTTTTCAAAAAATCTTTTTGGGTCTAAACAATGTTAAATTATTTGTACATAAGGTCCTTACATTTTAAATTAAATCTAACAAAATACCAAAAACACTAAAAAAATCCTAAAAATCTAAAAATTCCAAAAAACACATAATCACATATAAATAACTATTCTAAACTCTAATCGTTTAAACAACTAAGAAACACTAATCACAATCAATGGAATTCCAAAAAACCCTAATTTTTAGGAAAAACTTATTTTTAGCAATTAATAATCACAAATCACACATACATGTAATTATAAACCCAATAAAAGTGTTAAACAACCTAGTATAACCTAAACATAACTATGAACTAATCAAACCTTAACAAATTTTGCAATAAAAAATAAAAAAAATAAAAAAGAGTAAAAGTAGCTCTAAATTGGTTCCTTTTAAGTGGAAAGTGTGGTGGTGATGTTGATGAAGCCATGCCAAGCAATCGAATTTAAAAACAAAAAATAAAAATAAAAAAATTATTATTGAAAAATAGAATAAAAGAAAAAAAGGAATAAAAAGTGTAAATGGAATACAAATCATTACTTATATTGTGTTATTGACTTGGATTTGGCAAGAATTATGCTCGGAAATGGGAGACTCTTGAAGAGCTCTCATTTTGGAATTTTTTTTGTTGGGTTTAATGTGAAGAAATGAGCTTTGGTTTAGGGATTTATAGATATTTTCTGGTTAGCGAGGGAAAATGTCAATGTTAGGTATTAAAATTTCGGCGCGAAATAGCGGCACGTGTAATGTATCGTACACACGTCTGTTGCGTGTCCTCGTTTAGCGACGACACTTCTCGTCGCTGTTATTTATTTTCATCACTGGTTTCTTTGGGCAGGAAAACTGACCGCCTAAATTGACCAATCGAAATATTTAGGGGTTATTAGCGACGAAAATGGTCGTCGCTAGTAAGTAATTAATACTGGCGACGAGGTCTTTTCTTGGAACTCGTCGCAAATGACTCTTAGTATTCGCGATGAAGTTCTTCGTCTTAGCGACGAGTTCCTCCAATTATTTTGTCACTAATTTTTTTTAATTTTAAACTTACACTTAACCACTTTTTTTCCACTTACAATTTGTATCTTAACATTATTAAAAATACATTATAACATCAAAATAAATTTCATCAAAATATTTCGATAATCTAAAAACTCGAATAAAAAACAGTCAAATATTTTAACAAAAGATAACACAATAAAATATTTCACTAATCAGTTTCGTATCCGCTAGTGTCAATAGGTTCATCATCACTATCAACGTCAATAGGTTCCTCATCTCCATGCTCGTCCCATGTGTCATAAAAAATCTCATCGTCTTCATCAATAACTATATCAATCCGCAAATGAGATGGGTCAAAATCGATCTCCTCAATAGTTGGCAAGTTCAATCACAAGTAATTTGTCTCTATGTTCACCAAATGAATCGTATTGCGCTTATTTTCAGTAGATAGTGACTCCGTACCCCATAACTCGGGACTCCATCCGTGACGATCGTTGATTTCCCAAACGGCTTTCCATCGTTTCATTGTTTTCTTTGTAGTGATCTCGTCAATGTAAAACACTTTTTTGGCTTACATTGCTAAAATTATGGTTCATCCCTCCAGAAAAATGAAGATGTCTTGATAAAGGTTACTCCATGTTCTTTCCTCACGTTGCTCGTTCTATACCACCTACAATCGAATAACACAACTGAACAACCACCATTGAATGTAACCTCTCTGATCTTTACTAATTCACCGTAAAAGGTGTCTCATTATACATGGTAGATACTCCGTAATCCTGACTCACTCTTTTTTCTCCTTTTTTCTCTAGTAACCCATTCGACACCATTCACAATAAATGAATAGTATCTATGAACCGGACCATGATACATGCTTGCCAAGGACATCATCTCAGTGGTAGTTAGTGCATCACCAGCCTCCTGTGTTGCATGAATATATCAAACAAAATAAGAATTATACCTTTGTATTATTAAAAAATGTATATTTTACATACCTATTCCAAAAACCACCCTTTAAACGTTTGGAGGTGCATCATCTCTATAGCATTAGCCATGCCCAATAGCATGGATTTGTGTTGACTAAATTTTACGAAAAGAATAAAAATTAATGTACAAATAAACTAATAAAAAAAGATTATTGTTACTTACGTCATGTATGGCTCGATCTCGTTGCAATTATGCAGAATATACCAGTTGATTTGTTCCCTCTATCTATACGGTAAATGACCAAACTCTTTCTTACCAACTGGAGTACACTGACTCTTAAAAATGTATAACTCTTTTGGTTTAGGCAATGGCTCATTTTATCTATCGGGATCGTTTGAACGTTGTTTTTTCTTCTAGAAGATATTGTGATATGAATGTCAACGTCTCTTCCACCACATAACCCTCAAAGATTGAACCCTCTAGCCTAGCCGGGTTTTGAATATACTCTTTTAACTTTTTCAAATACCTTTCAAATGGGTACATCCACCGCATTTGAACCGGACCCCCTAATAATGCTTCATTGTATAAGTGTATTTCCAAGTGGATCATTATATCAACAAAAAAAGCAGGAGGTAAAATCATTTCTAGTTTGCATATCACTTCAACAACTCCCTCCTTACCAGATTTCAACTCTTTCCCACGCAGATTCTTGTTACAAATGACTCCAAACACGTTAGCTAACCAATTATCGCATACTAATCAATTTATCATCTATAATCCAGGGATACTAGCCACAAAAAGATATTGCATCATTACGTGACAGTCATGTGATTTCATTCCAATGATCTTTCCCTTATCACTTTGTGCATTATTCCTCAAACTAGACACGTAACAATCGAGAAACCTTTGTGCCATTTACCAGTCAAGAAATACTTTCTACTTATTCGTAGACAAAAAATACTTTCCTTGCTTGAGTATCGATTTACCTCCTCTTGTTATCAACCACAATTCTTTCCTGATGCTCATATCTTTATGATCCAATCTCGCTTTCACGTTATCTTCGTCTGGTTTGAATTCAAGTCCTACAAATGTACCGAGCAAACTATCGCACACATTCTTCTCGCAATGCATAACATCAATGTTTTGTTTTAACGAATTTTCCGATGAATATGGTAACCGAAAAAAAATACTTTTATTCTTCCAGATGAACTCACGAGGACTAGTTTTTTTTTGTCGTCTTGCCCCCAAAATTCTTGTGTTTACCAGAAAATACAATGGGCAACCTATCTAACTGTGTCTGAATCTTTCTAAACCGATGTCTCGTAGATAACCACCATCTATGATAAAAATACACTACACCTTTTTTCACCTTCAAAGAGGGAGTAGAATCCATGCATTCTGGACACGCTAAATAACCTTGACCCTGCCAACCTGATATGTATGACCTAGCGGGGTAATCATTAGTCATGGACAACAAACAAACCTTCATTGTAAACTCTTGCTTAGTATGAGTATCATATGTAAGGATATATGTATCCCCACAACATGTCCAACTCATCTATGACAGGGCGGAGATAGATATCCATGTCCTTTCTAGGTGAACGCGGAACCGGAACCAACAAACAAAGCTGATATGTGATTTCCTTCATGCATACCCACGGTGGCAAGTTGTAGACGGTTAATATAACTGGCCACATGCTATATGAGTTGTTCTACATAGAAAACAGACAATAACCATCAATACCCAGGCCCAAATATACACTCCGAGGTTTACTAGCGAACTCAGGATGTAACTCTAAATGTCTTTTCTAGCTATCACCATCAACAAGATGGCGTAACACATATGGACCGATACTCTTTCCGGTGTGGTGCAAGATCATGTCTTCAGCAGTGTGCTTTGAAGCGTATAATCGCTGCAATCTAGGGGCAGTCGGAAAATAATGAATCTTTTTATGGGGTACTTTCCTACCCTTCTTCGGATCCCATCTAGACTCATTACATACTGGACACTTGTCAAGGAATTCATTCTCCTTGTAAAAAAGGGCACTACCATTCAAGCAAACATCAATAGTAGTGTAACCCATACCCATACTTTTCACCTTCTTGTTGCATTCCTCGTAAGACTCGGGCAAATTGTGTGGTTTGGGAAAAACACGACCAACCAATTCCAAGAGCTCGGTGAAATATGTGTTAGTCCACTTGTTATTTACCTTTATGTGCATAAGCTTAGCAATGAAATTCAAGAAACTCATCACTAAAGATCCAGGATATAATGCGGTCTCCAATTTCTCGAACAAAGTTTCAAAACTGGCACGACTTGTCTTATATGCGTCTGTCATCTCGGTATCACCCGAATGTCCACCAACATCGTAAATAGGTCTCAAATTGTCATACACATTCAACATTTCATTTTCTAAATTTGACACAGGTTCTTCGGGAATTTCTAATGTTTCACCGTATTTTGTCCAAACCTCACACGTGGAAAAAAACCCGTGTTGTAGAAGGTGAACCATTTGTGTGAGATATCGATGATTATTCGAACAATTATTACACGGGAAAAACATATAACCATTAAAACCATCTTATTTTTCAACAAAATCGATAAAATCTTCTACACCATAAATATACTTTTTGTAACACGATCAAGCGTTTTGATCTAACTCTTATGAATACCCGAAGCCATCTTTTAATAACAATGATATAACTAAGCAACTACATACATATGACAATGAAATAAATAATTATTACAACCAAATTAATAAATAAATAAAAATTACAACCCAATGAATAGAAGAATAAAAATTACAAATCATTGAATGAATAAAAATTACAAACTAATAAATAGATAAAAAATTTCATATAACTAATTAAACAAATACAAAAATATAAGAAAAAAATTTAAATAAATGAACATATGCATGCTTTAAAAAATACTAATCAAAAAGACAATCATATAACAAGTATTTATTAACCTAATCAAATCTTATAGCATGTAATCATAATTATAATAAAAAAATCAAAATTTAAAAAGTTCGAATTTTATGGAAAATACCTTGAATTGGTTGGATAATTGAAGATTGACCATGCCACACCTTGAATATGTATTTATTAACCTAATCAAACCTTATAGCATGTAATCAAAATTTAATTTTTTTTGAATTTTATGGAAAATACCTTGAATTGGTTGGAGAAATTGAAGATTGATAATGTCCCACCTTGAACATGGACCCGAGAATGGTGTAAGATGAATTGGATAAGCAAGTGGTAAAGATTAGAAAGAATAGGAGTTAGATTTTGAGAGAAAGTGGGAGAAAAATAATTTTTGTGGTATTTTCTGATTTCAAAATCCTGTTGTCTTTATTAAATACGTTTTTTTATTAGCGACGGAAAAATTCGTCGCTAGATACCAATACTCGCGACGAAATTAATCGTCGTTAGTATCTAAGATCTTCACTGATGACTTTTTCGAGCAAAAAAATGTCAATACTAGCAACTATTTTTAATTACTTAGCGTCGAAATCGTGTCGTTATTAACTTGAAAGTTTAATTACGAAGAATTTTTTTGTCGCTGATATGGTTTCGTCGCTAGAAACCATTACTTGCGACGAACTGCGGGTCGTCGCTAAAAAAATTGCCCCTAAAGACGCGATATGTAGTAGTGCCTGCCTGGTGTCGGGTAGGGCGTGATAAAAATAAGATAACAAAAGATGCAACTAAACTCCCTAACTGATCACGGTACTCACTGCAAGTATCAATGGGCATACGCAAGTCTTAGTGATAACTAAATAGTTGTTCTCAGATACTTAGTGTGTTATACAAATGGATTAACAGAATAGCGTAATAATAAATAGTTAAAGACAGGAAAACTAAATATTAATGGATGATTGAGGAGATATAATTAACTCAACTAAAAGTAAAGACAATATATAAAAAATGTAAGAATAAGATGAGAGAGTATATCTCAGGTTTTGCAGTATGCACTAATCCTTTTATTTCTTCTACTAGTTAATAAGGGTGATTAAAGCTCTTAGGTAAGTAGCCAGGATTCTATATTCATCTTAACCCCCTTCCGAGTGGACTCAGGTGGCGACCTAACAATTATTAAGGGGCTTGGGTAAGGGGACCCTGCACAATGATCGGTAATTAAATCTAAAACCCTAATGACTATCTATTTAGGCTAGCCCTTCCGGATCACTACCACGCACTAGACTCTTATGTGATGTTTCAATAATTAGACACCCCTTCTGGGTGACCATCTAACTACTATTAAGACTATCCTAACGTGATCAAGATTAAGGCAGACAATAAGTCAAAGCACACAACACAAATATATGGTTAAGTAGCTATAATCAATTTAAAAGTGTTTTCCCAAATAACTTAGATATAAGAAAATAGAATTCAAAGATTATATATATGCAAACCCCAAGCTATGGAAAATTAGTTCATACTAGAAAGAAATAAGCTAAAATAAAGATACATACTATCAACTTGCTTCTCTTGAATGACTTATATGATGAATAATACTTATAGACTAATTGTACTGGAGAGGCAAGGACATGTTTACAATTATTAAAGGGTGTATTTATAGGTGTTTAGAAGACCCTAGGTTAAAATCTTGGAGTAGAATGTAAGTAATTGGACTCCTTTTCCAAGTCAAATTCATTTCTTGAAATTTAGGAGATAGGAAAAACAATGCTATCTTGTTCTGGTCGTAACTTCTTCATTATTGCTCCGATTTTCTCCTACTTTATATCGAAACGACCAAGTCAAAAATATCTACACTTTTACTTTAGATTGCTCCTCCAAATTCCAAGCCGATATTAAGTTATTTTCACTTTAGTGGACGTGGCTGCAAAATTTCAGATTTACTTGACAACTTTTCCTTTCCTATTTTATCTCTACTTCCTATCTCCAATTTCCATCCATATATTCTTTCCTTTATCTCTTAGAATTGATTTGGAATCTAATTAATTTCCGTATATCTCTAAATTTTCACATAAACACACAAATTAAACCAAATATGTTTTAAAAATAATAATTCATCAAATCAAGACAAGAAATAGGAAAACATCGAAATATGAATAAAAATCTCTAATTAAATACCCGATTACACCTAAAATGATGTCTCCAACCTAGATTATTATATCACAAATAGGGCGACATAACTGTCTATAGTTGATAAAGGCATACACGGAAGGTCCTACTCTTCCACATATATTTGACATGTAGCTGCTCGGCTATTACTCTCAGGCGCTGCACCATTAAGGACAGAATTGACCCAACCTCCAATACTGATCTCATGTCGACACAACTGTTGTGACTCCAGGAGATGCACTCGTTGTTGCTACTGCTACGTGACCCATCGAACCTACACAACTGCTAGAGAGAATGTAACCCTTTGTGATATGATAAAATTGTGTGTAACCTCTTTTATATGTATAGATCTTCTTATACACAAGTTGCAGCAATCCGAAATGATGATCTCCGTTTCTGAAAATGTCTGTAAAATATTCCTCTTAATTTGGTCTTCCCATTTCACATGGTCAATTAAAATTAACACCAATCCCTTCTTTATTCCTGGTAAAACTTTCTCTTTCGAAGTTATATGCTACATGCCCTATCGACAATCAGAAAATCTTACAGTTGCTTGAAGATCTTCAAAACATAGTGAACTATCTCACACACGTTAGGATTTGTTGTCTTAGGAGGACTATTAATCCTATTATAAATTAGTTTGTTAGAGATGTATCACATCACGTTCTACCATGTAATTGGTGTTATAAAATTCCTCCAACTTTTTGTCAGTAATCCGATAATTTGGTCTCAATGATAGCTCTCGTCTCACTGACTTTTTAGAGTATCTCCAAGAAATTGTCTATCTTTAATATTTGTTTGCCACTCATCATGTTGTTTCATTTGATTCCCATCGTATATCCGTGTTTACTTACTAACCCACCCTAAATCATTGTTCTTCCAATATTTTTCTAACAATCTAGTTTTACGATATCTCAAAGGTTCCATAACTATGAGTCTCCTTCTTGTGAATGACTCACCCTAACTGATGTATATTAGGTTGATTTAAAATAAGATCGAAACTCGACTTGTGTATATGTCATATTTTTGGTATAATTATGTTTCTTAGAGCTCCAAATTATAATGATCTATCACTCGATTAACATTGGAAGCTGATAATAGTGATGTTGATTATACTATAGCTGAAATATGTTATTTACAATTGCTACTCAAAGAAATTAGGTGTAACCATACATGGTTCACCACCGATATATTGTGACAATAATTGTGTGATTTATCATTATTAGAATCTAATATTGAACTCTATGATAAATTACATAAAATTTGATTTGAACTTTTTTTGTGACAAATTTCAATATAGTCAAATATATATATATATATATATATATATATATATATATATATATATATATATATATATATATATATATATATCGTGTAGTTTCACCTGATCAGTTTTCATATGCACACATATCGCACACATTTGCTTAACTTAAGGACTAAATTAGTAAGATGGAAGCAACATAGTGAACATTGAAAAAATAATAAATATAGTACTAAAATATAATTAAATGTACATACATATTTAAAATAATTCACTAATTATCAAGCTAATTTAAAAGGATATAATACCTTAGTCAAAACCTAAGATTGAATATATTTTATAAAATAGACACCTAAATATGTAATAGAATAATTATTTCTTTGATTTATTTTAATGAATTCCCTTTGAGAATGTACATTTATATATTCTGTTAAGTTTGTCATACAGTTAATCATAAAAAAGAAAAAAAATTACTTCTAAGAAACCAACTATTTTATGTTCTTATTTAATGAAGCATGATTTTTTTTTGGATGGGTAAGAAAGTACAGTAACTATTAAAATACAACCAAACAAAAGCAATTAACCTATTCCTAACTTTGAGAAGTTGTTCTGAAGAGAGACGGTGACTTGTTGTTGTATTGCCCTGTGCCTAGTGTGTAATATCCTATATGTAACATAAAAATAAAAATACCATATTTATATGTGTAGTATAGTTTCTATGTGCACTAAAACTATCATAAATAAATGAATGTTAAAAAAATGAATAAACTTATATTTGGGAGCTAGTGTAGTATTTTGGGCAAATGGGAGAACAAGTTTTTAAACTTGGTAAATAATAATAATAATAATAAAACCCAAGACTTAAACGGTACAGAAGACCGTGAATACTAGTACAGAAGAAGATGACAGTAGCGAGGGTTGGCTGGATCTAGATGAAGGCGATTTATCAGGTATCGGGCTAGGTTCGGGTCATCACACTGATATTGTTGGGGAAGACGATTCGCAATTCGAACCAGAAGAAGATGATCCGATCAATGGTAATAGTGAGAATAAAGGAAAAAATAAGGCTAGTAATGATAACATGGATTCAGATACCGGAGAACCAGAAGTCCAGAGTGAACGTAAGAAGAAAGTGTTGTTTAAAACTGTTCGGGGTATTAAAATAGGTGCAGCGGGTTGCGGTCCCCTCGTTAAAAGGGCCGCAAAAGGAAAATGAATACTTGCGTTTGGAATTGTCAGGGGATCCGGGCTCCCCTAACAATTCCTAGTTTTAAGTCCGTTGTTAATAGGTATAAGCCGGGGGTTGTGTGCTTTTTTGAAACTATGCTCCGTGCACAAGATGCTCCCGAGGTTTTGAAGTCGTTTAATTATGCTAATAGTTTTATTAGGGACCCAGTCGGAAATGCGTTTCATTCCGGCGGGATTTTGGTTATCTGGCATGCCGATATTAGACTAGAAGTTATAGAGTCTAGTCAACATTTTGTTATTATGTATATTAATGAACAATCCTTTTCCTATTATTTAGTGTGTATCCATGCCCCTAATGACTTTGACCAACGATTAAAATTATGGGGAGAAATTTCTATATGGAATACTAATGTTAATAAACCTTGGGTTTTAATTGGGGACTTTAACGATATATTAAATACGTCTGAAAAGTTTAGTAAAAACCCTCCCAACCTTAGGCATATTCAGGAATTTAATACTTTTATCTCGAATAATGGTCTTTATGAAATTCCTTCTCGTGGTAGTTATTTTACGTGGACTAATCGTAGTATAGATAATCCCGTCAAGGTCAAACTTGATCGGGCTTTTGCTTCTAATGATTGGTTGACCAGGTTTCCAGGTGCTCAAGTTACAGTTCCACCAGCAATCGGGTCAGATCACTGTCCTCTACTTTTACATACTGATAGGCTAAGGTTTCAAGGTAAAAAATGGTTCAAGTTTGAATCAATGTGGGTAGAGCACGAACAGTGTAAAGAGGTGGTAGCAAAGGCCTGGGGTGTACCGGGCCTGGAGGCTTCCTTACCAATTTTCCTCGATAAAAGAGACAACACGATTAATTCGCTGACTATATGGAGTAAACGTACTTTTCACAATAATGCTCTTAATATTAAAAGGCTGACGGAAAAGCTAGTTCAGCTGGATAAACAACCCGTGACAAGACAAGTCTTAAAAGAACAAGCAACTGTTAAACAGGAAATCAAAAAAGCATATGAAGCGGAGGAACAATATTGGTATGACCGAGCACGGAAAAGTTGGCTCAAATATGGAGATAAAAATACGAAATTCTTCTTCTTAGCAACCCTCAGTCGACGAAACTTAAATCGGATCCTTCGGATAAAAAATAATCAAGGTACTTGGGTTGAGGAGGTGTCAGAAGTTCGGAATGGATTCCAGCACTATTATACGAATCTTTTTAAAGAAAATAACCAAGACCGGATGGATAAGGCACTGGAAGGAATCTTGAAGAAAGTAGCACGGGATATGAATGAAAAACTAATTAGGCAACCGACAATGGAGGAAACAGAAAAGGCAGTTTTTGACATGTCTCCAAGCAAGGCGCCAGGTCCGGATGGCTTAAATGGTAAGTTTTACCAAGAATATTGGCATATCATTAAAAACGATGTGCTTCTTATGGTACAGGATTTTTTTAATAATAATATTTCTCTCGACACTCTTAATGAGACTCTTATAACCTTGATACCCAAAGGAGAAGTCCAGGAACTTGTTGGGGACTACAGGCCCATTTCGTGCGTTAACTTTGGGTATAATATTATCTCGAAAATTCTTGCTAACAGATTACAGGAGCTCATGAATGTTATTGTATCTCCGACCCAAACAGCGTTTATTAAAGGTCGGGCTATTCAAGACAATATACTCGTGGCACAAGAAATATCGTTTTACATGAAAAAGAAGCGGAAACATGCCAAACCGATGGCAGCAATCAAGCTGGATATGGCAAAATCTTATGACCAGGTACGCTGGGATTTCTTACTCCTTGTTCTTCATAGACTTGGTTTCCATGAGAAATGGATAACTTGGATCTCGATTTGCTTATCTTCAGTCACATTTCAATTAAATTTTAATGGGGAAAGGTTGTCAAAATTTAAACCAGAACGGGGATTAAGACAAGGCGACCCCCTATCCCCGTTCCTTTTCTCTTTAATGACCGAATCTCTTGTCAGCTTAATTGACGCGAAGATTAGTAACAACGATCTCAAAGGTATACAAGTTACACGTAATTGTCCACTTATTTCTCACTTATTATTTGCAGACGACTCGATCTTCTTTTTAACATTGGAGGGCAATGAAGTAGAACATTTTGAAGATTGTATAACAAAGTACTGTATGGCATCAGGCCAAAGAATTAATTACAACAAATCTTCCATCTACTTTAGTCAAGACACGCCGGACGACCTTCGTCATCAAATCACTACCAGAACTCAAATCCAGGAAAAAGAGAACCTTGGAAAATACTTAGGTATCCCATTATGTCACAAACAGTCTAAGGTTGAATCCTTACAATGGATTGCGTAGAGACTATTTAGCAAAACAGAGGGATGGAAAGCACACCTATTATCGGAGGGCGGCAAAGAAGTTCTCATTAAAGCAATTCTCCAGGCTATTCCCACTTACTCTATGTCAATTTTTTCCTTTCCAATTACCTTTTGTAACAGATTAATATCGGCGGTAGCGAATTTTTGGTGGAATTCAGGAGAGAAGTCTCGAATACATTGGCTAGCATGGGAAAAACTTGCTGTTAGCAAACTTCTTGGCGGCATGGGATTCAAGGATTTTAAGCGCATGAACACAGCTTTGCTAGCAGCTCAGGCGTGGCGAATCTTGAACAATCCCGATACGCTAGCAGCTCGCCTACTTAAAGGTATTTATTTTCCAAAAACTTCCTTTCTCGATGTTAAATTAAGACAATCTCGAACTTGGTCCTGGGCTAGTCTAATAGAAGGTAGAGATATGTTAAAAAAATACGGCCGATTTCAAATTGGTAATGGTAAACTGATTAATATATGGAAAGATAAGTGGTTAGACACGCCATGGAATCTAGAATGTCCGCAAGGATGTCAATTACAAAAACTACACGAGCTCTGGAATGTGGATCGTTCAACTTGGAATACAGAATTAATAAGTGATATTTTTCCCGATCCGGTTATTCCCGTTATACTTAGAACGCGTTTCTTCCCGGCGGAAGACCCTGACAAATTTGTATGGCCATACGCAAAGAATGGAGACTACGTCACAAAAACGGGATACAAAATTCTTACAGATCAGTCTCTTTTCGAAGCACCTCACCAGTCAACAGGTGTACCGGTGGCAGACATTCTTTGGAAAACAATTTGGAAATCTAACATACCTACAAAGGTTAGAATATTCTCTTGGAAAGTTTGTAATAATGCAGTCCCGACAGGTACAAATCTAGAAAAAAGGAAATGCGAAGCACAAATCAATTGTCGCTGGTGCACAGAAGATCAGGAAACAACGGAACATTTATTGCTCAACTGTGGGCTGTCAAAACTCATTTGGGCAGGATCGGCATTACAGATACGTGTAGACAATGTCGAACTTGATGTGGGCCGCTGGTTCTTAAAATTGGTTGAAACATACACAGAAGGAGGCTGGCAAAAGGAAGTCATTATTTTCTACATCTTATTAATGATGTGGAATCTCTGGAAGGCGAAAATGAAGAGTCGGCACAATAACTCAGATATTGATCCAGAAGCAGTGATCCGAGCAACTAACTTTCAAGTACAAGAACACTTTGGTCTAAATTGGTTCAACAATGAGAATACAAATACCCAGAATACCGTTACGGCTATTTCTGGGAGTGCAAACCTCGAAGGTACCACAACGCTCACATTCATGTGTGATGCGTCCTTTACACAAGCTCATCTCCCCACGGGGATTGGAATTATTCAAACAAGTACAACTGATGGAACACAAGTTGATCATTTGACAACGACCAACTGTAATTCCAGTGCGGAAGGGGAAGCATTGGCCATCATTAAAGCGATTGAAATTGGACAACAATGGCCTCAACGAGAGAAAACCATTCTCTCGGACAACCTTGATTTAATTCAAGGTATAAAGCAAGTGTCGGCAGCTAGGTGGGACCTCCGACCATACATAAGGCATATTCACACACTGGTCGAAAAATCGGGCCCAACTTTTTTCAAGCACATCCCCCGCAGGTTTAATGGAGGTGCTGATAGACTAGCAAAACTAGCCAGGGCGACCGCCGGGTCTTTATCTCTTGACACATTTACGGATAGGTTCTCGAAACTAGGTATAGGATAATTGGTTTTAGACTCTAGTTGTAATTTTCTACCCGTCCAAAAAAAAAAAGGGTACAGACAAAAAGATAAAAAAAATAAAAATAAAAAAATTAGTAAAAGAAGAAAAAGGTCTAGGCAGGAGGAGGAGGAGAAAAAAACAAAGCTAAGGAGGTAGCCGTAAGAAACAAAAAGGATAAGAAAATAAAAACTTAACTTTAGAGATTAAGAATCAGTGAAGGAGAAAGATTTACTTGGTAATTAGATCAATTGCTTAAGAGAGTATTTAATTCATTAATGATATTATTGATTTGTATTTAGTTTGAAATTAGAAAGTATAATTTGTTAAATGGGTTGTTTAATCCAAATATTTGACTGTTTGTATGTGTTTGATTCATCTCCTTTACTTCAATTTACCTGGTAATTGGATCGATGGCCTAGAGATACTTTAATTCATCAAAATATTATGGGTTTGTATTAAATCTGCAACTGGAACTAGAATGTATAATTTGTTAAATAAGTTGTTTAATCCAAACATTTGGTTGCGTGTATATGTTTGGTTTATCTTATTGACCTTAATTTACCTGGTAATTAGATCGATGGCCTAAGAAATTCTGCAATTCATCAAAAATATTGTTAAATTGGATTAAATTTGAAACTAGGGAGTATAATTTGTCAGATGAGTTGTTTAATCTAAATAGTTGATTACTTGCATGTGCTTGATTTATCTTGTTACTTTAATTCCAAAAGATTACATTGTTGAATATAGAAAAAGTAAAATGGTTGTCACTGAACTGTATGTGTGTTAAAGATGTTCCTTTGAGTTATATTGTTAGAATAATTCATTTATAAAATGGAATTGGGTGGTTCACAGTTTCTTAATGAGAAAGTTACGGAAACGTTTTAAATTTCTGTGTATTGGAAGTGTGTACTTGAAGTGTGTACTTGAGGTGTGTAATTGAGGTTTGTAATTGATGTGTGTAATTGGGGTGTATAATTGGGGTGTGTAATTGGAGGTGTTTATATTGAGGTATGTATTTTGGGGTGTAAAGTGTATGTGTGTGTAATGTGAGAGATGCTTCTGACAGTCAGGATCTTCATTAAGCTATGGTGTGATACTGTGGTGTGAAACGGGTGCTATGTACTAGTTGTGCGATAGTAATTAGTCAATAACAGGGGTTAATCGCCATAAGTTTATATTTAAAAGTTTTGAGTATATTTGTTATTTCCTTAATCTGACATCTATATCACAGTTTAGGATTTTATTTAAAATATTTTTTTACGGTGCTTTCATGCTCATTCCATTTATGTTGTGATTTGTGCAGGTGCTAGTAGGAAAAGAAAGAAAGAAAAATAGGCAAGCATTTTGGGTGTTCTTTTTGGTATGCTAGGAATATTTTGGGTAGATAGTAATGATTATGGAATGTATTTAAACCATGAATCTAATACAATTTTGCAAACAATGTTCCTTGTTTTTTAATGTAAATAACTCTAGAATCTAACATTCACAAAAAGAAAATATTCCACTATAATTAGAATCTCAATTTTTGATTAGGAATGTATATAATTTGGGAGTATTTTGTTTATTCCATTGTTTTTATTTTATATGAAAGTTGATATACTAGTTATGTAATTGAATGATAAGCCATCGTAATGAGTTTTTCTCGAGTAAGGACAAAAGGTTTATAAGCTTGTAAGTGTGGAGTGTTACATGGCGTGTTTTGCTAGAATATCGGCTCCAGTGTTGAAACGACGTGGGATATGTTTGAAGAAAACCGGTCCTGTATCCTTTGCCAGTTTTTGAATGTGCCTAACCCACGGCTTGAGCTCCCATCTAGCCACCGACACTTGCTGGATTCCTTGGATTAAGTCCAAGTTATCAGAGAAAATAGTTTTCCCTTTGTTCTTCCGATTCTTCCCAATCTCAAGGGCCGTAACCACTGCGTGTGCCTCCCCGATGATACTGGTGCTGCAGTCTACCGTTTCTTGATATTGAATGCGTGAACCGTCAGCTTTGTTGTACTGTAAGACTCCAATACCGGTAGGTAGGTGCGGTTTAGTGAAGGAGGCATCACATAAGAATGCTATTTCTGTAGTAAAATCGAGATCAGCGTTGATATTTGTCAATGTGTTACGAGGTACTGGTTGAGTGTAACTGTTTTCAAACCAGTTCCTGCCGAAATGTTCCTGGATATTAATTGTGGTTGTGTGAATTACTTCTCTCGAGTCGACATCGAAATTCGAGTGCCTACTTTTCATTTTTGCTTTCCAAATGTTCCAAATCATAAGGAGTAAGTAAGAGGTGACCACCTCCTTTTTCCAGCCACCCGTTGAATACACGTTGATCGTATTCAATAACCAGTCTCTTATGCTTTCTTCCTCAGGTTTAATATATACTTGTAAAGCTGACCCAGCCCATATACGCTTAGACAGCCCACAAGTAAGTAAGAGGTGTTCTGCGGTTTCGTGCTCAGCACAGCACCAACGGCAATTACTTTGTACATCGTATTTTCTTTTTACTAAATTTGTACCTGTAGGGATAGCATTATTGCAAACTTTCCAGTTAAAGATTCTGACCTTTGTCCGGACGTTCGATCACCGAATTGTTTTCAAAGTAAACTTTCTGTCGGGATGTTTGTTGACTGGTGTGGTGCCTCGTATAAATCATGTTGTGTAAGAACTTTGTACCCGGTTTTCGTCACGTAGTCTCCTTGTTTTGAGTGTTGCCAAATGAATTTGTTTGGTGAATCAGTTGGAAAGACTTTTTCCCTTAAAATAGAAGGAATGATGGGACCGAGGAAAAGATCATTGAGCAAATCTGTATTCCAGGTTGATGAGTCTTTGAGCCATAGTTCATTCAGAGTTTCCAACTTACACCCTTCCGGTCGTTCAAGTTTCCATTGAGAGTCTAACCATTTATGTTCCCAAATTTTAATAGTTTTACCGTTTCCGATTTGAAATTTTCCGTACTTTATTAACATGTCCCTGCCCTCTAGTAGGCTATCCCATGACCATGTTCGAGATTGTCGTAGCTTAACATCGAGAAAATTAGATTTAGGAAAGTAAATACCTTTTAGGAGGCGGGCTGCTAAAGTGTCTGGATGTTGGAGAATTCGCCATGCCTGTGATGCGAGTAAAGCTTTGTTCATCCTTTTAAAATCTTTGAAACCCATTCCACCTAGAAGTTTGCTCATTGCTAATTTTTCCCAAGCTAGCCAGTGAATTCTAGAGTTTTCGCCTGAGTTCCACCAAAAATTCGATATCTTCGAGATTAATTTGTTGCAAAAGGTAATCGGAAATGAGAAAATAGACATTGAATAGGATGGTAACGCCTGTAGAACTGCTTTGATCAGAACCTCCTTGCCTCCTTCTGAAAGGAGGTGCACTTTCCACCCTTCGGTTTTATCGAAGACTCTTTCCGCGATCCACTGAAGCGTTTCAACTTTTGACTGTTTATGACATAATGGGATTCCTAAATAATTTCCAAGATCTTCTTTTTCTTGTATTTCTAATCGAGATGTGATCTGCTTTCTAAGAATTGTTGGCGTGTCCTTGCTGAAGCATACCGAAGATTTTTGATAGTTTATTCGTTGACCCGAGCCCTTTCAGTATTTTTGAATGCATTCTTCAAAATGATCAATGACATTATCCTGTAGTGTGAGAAAAAATAGAGAATCATCTGCAAATAACAAGTGCGAAATAATCGGACAGATCCTAGTAATTTGAATTCCCATCAGGGGATGCTATCTAACCTTCGTGTCAATCAAGCTGGTAAGTGATTCTGTCATAAGTGAAAATAAGAAAGGGGATAAAGGGTCCCCTGTCTTAATTCCCTATGTGGTGTAAATTTTCGTAGTCTATCACCATTAAAATTGAGTTGAAAACTAACGGATGATAAGCAATTCGAGACCCACATTATCCATTGGTCATGAAAACCTAATTTTTTTAGGACAAGTAATAAGAATTCCCAACGTACCTGGTCATAAGCTTTAGCCATATCGAGTTTTATCGCTACCATTGGCTTCGGTATTTTCCTTTTCTTCTTCATGTAGAATGATATTTCCTGAGCTACTAGAATATTATCTTGAATGGCTCTGTTCTTAACAAATGTCGTTTGAGTGATGGAAACAATGTCCGACATAAATTCTTGAAGTCTGTTTGATAAAATCTTCGCTATAAAACCAAAATTCACACAAGAAGTGGGCCGATAATCTCCTACTCCTTCCTGAATCATACCTTTTGGTATCAAGGTGATAAGTGTCTCATTCAGAATTTCGAGAGAGATATTGTTGTTAAAGAAGTCTTGAATCATTAAGAAAACATCAAACTGTATAATATGCCAGTATTCTTGATAGAACTTACCGTTTAGGCCGTCTGGCCCTGGAGCTTTACTAGGGGACATGTCAAATACCGCTCGCTTTGTTTCTTCCATAGTCGGTGGTCTAATAAGTCTGCCGTTCATAGCTTGTGTTACCTTGTGTGGTATTGCTTCGAGGGCTGGTAGCATGTCTTCTTGATTGGTCTCTTGAAAAAGGTCTTGATAAAAGTTTTGGAATCCATCCCGAACTTCTGATATTTCCTCAATCCAGACACCTTGTGAATCCTTAATACAATGGATCCGATTAAAATTTCTTCTAGCTATTGTCGACAAGAAAAAGAATTTCGTATTCCGATCGCCATATGTAAGCCATCCCTTCCTCGCTCTATCGTACCAGTATTTCTCCTCCGCCATGTAAGTTTTTTTTATTTCCTGTTTAAGTACCATTTGTTCATCTAAGCTTTGATATGTTGTAGGTTGCTTGTCTAGGTAGGCTAGTCTATCGGTCATCTCTTTAATCTTTAGGGCGTTGTTTTGAAAAGTTCGTCTACTCCAAGCCATTAGAGATGTGACTGTATGGTCCTTTTTATCTATGAAAAGGGGGAGTAAAGGTGTCTGTCCAGGTTCCCCCCACGCTGTTTTAATCACCTCCTCACATTGTTCATGTTCAACCCAAAAAGTTTCAAATTTGAACCACTTTTTCCCTTGGAATCGAGACCGATTTGTGTGAAGAATTAAGGGGCTATGGTCAGATCCGATAGCTGGTGGGATTGTAAGTTGGGCCCCTGGGTACCTGGTTAGCCAATTATTAGAAGAAAAATACCGATCAAGTTTTACCTTGACGGGTTTATCGAGACTACGATTAGTCCATGTGAAAAAGCTACCACGGGAATAAATTTCACTTAAACCATTATTAGAAATAAATAGATTGAAATTTTGAATACGATTATAATTAGGGGGGGGTATTACTAAACTTTTCCGACGAATGTAAAATTTCATTAAAATCGCCAATTAAAATCCAAGGTTTATTAACGTTCTTATTCCAAATTGAGATTTCCTCTCATAGTTTGATACGTTGTTCGATATCGTTAAGGGCATGTACGCAAAGCATATAATAAGGAAAGGAAGCTTCATTAACATATAATAGTACAAAATTTTGGCTAGACATAACTATTTCTGGCCTAATATCCGAGTGCCAAAGGACCAAAATGCCCCCGGAATGAAAAGCAGTGCCGATAGGATCCCTATTGAAACTATTAGCATAGTGAAAGTTTTTAATAACATCTGAAGCATCTATAGCGCATAGCATAGTCTCAAAAAAACACGTCACTCCAGGTTTAAACCTATTTACTAAGGACTTTAGATTAGAAATCGTCAGAGGAGCCCGAATCCCCTGGCAATTCCATACTAGCGTATTCACATAATATCCTCGGACGTCTTGGGGACAGTCCGGATATCCCTTAGATTATTACCAACTAATAACATGTAATTGTAAAACCCAAACCCATATATATTGTCATTCTTAGCCCAAAATAAGTGAGCTTTGAGAGCCTAACCCATAAAAGGCCAAGTTAAGCGGTTCTCACAAGTCCAAAAGAGACAATGAGATTTATGAAGCCCATACCCTATGTTCTGTTTTATCAAAATAGAGAATAGGGAGTTGAACTTTAAGATTCGAGACAAACCTGTACCCCCGTGTTGTTGACCAAATGTGGGCTTAGAGATCTATCAGATTGGCCCTCCCTGTAGAAGCCAAGAACGTCTTCTATTATCGCCCTTCCCCTGCCCCAAGTGGCCCAAGTTCGTTTCACAAAATTACTCGTGGTATAGAATTCAACAAATCGATTGTTTCGAAGAATCGATAGGTAAGATTCGTTAGGAGGTAACTCGTGTGTACCTTAGGTGAGCAAAGCTGGTTTTTCCCATGGTGGCAACGCAAGGTGTTCCACTCTGTAGCGAACAAGAACCTCATCTCTTCGTATTTCCCTTCTATTGTCAAAAAGAGTAATGATATATACCACCTAAATTCATACCACCCAATTATTACCCATGATGTGGCGTGAATTGGTTGGAAATATATCTTTGATCATATCAAGAAAATAAATTGATTAAAGACTTTTAACCAATCAATTCATGCCACGTCATGAGTGGTATACTTGGGTGGTATGAATTTGGATGGTATATATCATTACTCTTGTCAAAATTGTTCATAGCGCGTCCCATACAGGTACTCCTATTTATATATTATAAGACAGCTGCTCGTTATGATCGACAAGTCAGAGGTTGCGTGTTTTGGTAGTTTTTGCTGTCGAAACATAAATTTGAGATCTCCATTGGATGATGTACCCATAGTATTGATAAAGATGGTGTTTTGTAGAGCTTGATTACACGATGCTATGTTAATTATAGGATTATTGTCTTCGAGAATTACTGGTCTATGTTGAGAAAGTTGAAGATGGAGGATGAACTTTGGGAGGTGGAGAGGATAACCTGTACACCAGATGGTCCTAGCTGGGAGTGGTCGAGAAGCGTTGGTGTGATCTTTCCTGTAGAAACCAAAAGAAAAACCTTTCGTCCTCACCCTTCCCCAACTCCAGATGGACCGAGCTTCTTCAGTAATCCATCGCATCCAAGTTGTGGGTCTTCGAAAGGAGTTCTGTGGAATACCCATCCCATGCATGAAACAGCAGATACTCCTCGTTCACCAGGATTTCGTCATCCAAAAATTTCCGAGCATCGTCAACAGAGGAGCTCATGGTCCTAGCTTCAGGGGAGTAGTTGTTTTGAAAGTATCCTGAAATATTGGACACCTTTGTAGTAGGAACACGTTGTATGACTTTTGAAAATAAGTTCCACCTCTGTTGCGTTCTACTATCTTTTCTACCCAGAATAAATTTCTTCAAGAAGTCGAGATCCTTGTTATAACGAGTCACCTTAGCTTTGTATCTTTGTATATGGAGATCTTTACTGAGGAAACGTTTTAATCTTGTTCTAACAGTCGGAATTTTAACCATGAGAGAACACAGGGCTACAGTATAAAGATGTTTAGCGCCATGTTCATCGTGATGTATAAGGTGTATGGACTTCAAGAGATGTGAGAGGACGAAAATCCAACCGAGAAGTCGTTGTTGATATTCATCGGAGAAGAAACTCATGGTGAGGTGTTATGGTTAATGAAATAGAGAAGAGAGAATATAGAGAGAAGAGAAGAGTTTGTTATTATTCAATTGCTTATGTTTACAATGTGTGAATCATATATATATACAGTAGTTTGATTCTATAGAAGATGCTAACAACTTCTTGTTACAAGTAGTTAGTTATATGAGCTGTCATTCTTCACTTCCAGCTGTCTTACTTGATTGGTAAGTCTTGTATCTTATCATCCCCCCTCAAGCTAAGCATGTTTAGCATGGGAAGCTTGTGAAGCAACGAGGTAAAGACAGAAACTCCAAGACCTTTAGTGAAGATGTCAGCAATTTGTTCTGAAGAAGGGACATGGTGCAAGTGCAGAAGTTTGGACTTGACTTGCTCGGGAACAAAATGAAAGTCGACATCTATGTGTCTTGTACGTGTATGAAACACAGGATTATTTGCTAAAGCTAAAGCAGACATATTATCACACGCAAGAGTGGGAGTGACAATATCTATATGAAGACTCTTAAGCAAGAAAGTAAACCATTTTATCTCTGCTGATACATGAGCTAAAGCTCTATATTCGGCTTCAGTAGATGATCTTGAGACCGTTGTTTGACGTTTGGACCCCCAAGATACCAAATTCTTGCCTAAGAAGATGCAATATCCGGTTATGGAGCGCCTATCTAAGGCATTGCTAGCCCAGTCTGAATCTGAGAAGGCATGAAGAGTTGGAGTAGAAGGTTTGAAATGAAGATTATAGTGAATAGTTCCTTTAATGTATCTTAGCAGTTTCTTTAAGGCTTCATAATCTCCATTGGTAGGTTTATGCATAGATTGACATATTTGATTCACAGAAAAGGCAATGTCAGGTCTTGTAATAGTGAGATATTGCAAAGCTCCAGTTAAACTTCTAAATAAGAATGGATCTTCAAATAATTGTGTGCTATAATTTGTAGAAATCATATATTTGCTTAGAGTAGGAGTAGTAGATGCTTTACATTCACTTAGACCTGCCCTTTTTAGAATTGTCAAAGCATAATTAGCCTGAGAAACGACTAAGTCTTCACCATGAGAAGTAATTTCAAGCCCAAGAAAGTAGGAAAGCATCCCCAAATCCTTCATTTGAAATCTTCTTTTTAAAGCTTGTGAAGATGGATGTCCTAGTCGTAAATGCCACAACTCAGCTGAGGATGAGGTCACTTTTGAAGACAAACACTTCAGAGACTTATTTATGCAATTATGAGCTTGCATAGAAGATGGTATTTCACTTGATGTTAAAGGATATAACCCATCCTTACAAGGGCCCTGAAATAGCAGTTTATGAGATATAGCATCATAAATTGAGACTGAATGTGAGGAGAAAGTAATCACACAATTGTTATCAGCTGTAAACTTTGAGATAGACAGTAGATTTGAAGATATAGATGGTACATGAAGAATAGATTTTAATGAGAAAGCTGAGTAAGGAGTTAGGAGCTTACTATGGCCAATGTTCGCAATTTCAAGTGCTTGACCATTGCCTACTGAAACAGAACTTGATCCATTGTAAGACTGAGATTGTTGAAGAAGATTAGGATCATTAGTTACATGGCTGTTTGCACCACTATCCAAATACCATGTTTCAGGATCATAAGTTGTATTTTGATTATAAGGTGCTGAAGTAGCATTATGTTGATGGTTATTGTTTGAATGAGCAGCTAAAACAACACGGTTTTGAGCTCTTGGTGAAGGATAATTCACCATATCAGCCCTATACCAACAATCAAGTGCACTATGTCCAATTCTAGTGCAAATCTGACAAGTAGGAGCATTAGAGTTCATACCATAGCTTTGAGATGAAGGAGCTCCAAGTATAGAGGAATTTTGATTTGAAAACTGTCTTCCTCTACCTCGATTAGCATATCCTCTACCTCGATTTGAGGGACCACGACCTCTTCCAACATTTGCTGCAGAATTTGGAGTGGAGGAAGAGAATAATGCAGTGTGTTGGTGAGAATTATCAGTTGATTCAGCCATTTTCATATGGAGTTCTTCAGATACAAGTAAACTTCCAAGTGAGTGAAAGCTAAGTGTTGAAGATTGAGCATTCGTAATTCTTATACTGGACTTGAATTGATTATATTCAGCTGGTAATCCTTTGAGTGTATACATAATCACATCTTCCAGTGGTAATGATGAAGCAGCTGTGTCTAAGCCATCGCAAATATCTTGTATGTTAGCTAGATACTCAGTCATTGATTTCTCCCCTTTCTTAAGGTTACATAGTTTCATTTTGAGTTGATGAACATGTGTTCTACACTGATTTACGAACAATTCTTCAAGTTTTACCCAAACATCATGAGCAGTTTGAGATCGAACTACCTGTGAGAAGACTGAAGGTATCATGGAAGATAGAAGTGAAACCTTCAGTTGATGATCTTCAATTAGCCACGTAGAATATGAAGAATCGGTTGATGAAGGTGGAGAAGTTGATTGAGCGACATGATCTAAGTAGCCATGAGCTTCTAACACAGCTTCAAGTTGAGCTTTCCACAACACATAGTTAGTCGAATCAAGCTTAATTTGGACAAGAGATGACCAATTTTGACGAAGTAAGAGTAATCCAGCTGGTATTTCCGCGCTGGATGAAATGTGTGGTGTTGATGTTGACGAAGAAGTCATGTTTGATTTAAACAAGACAGAAGAGAAGATAAGAAAAGAGAAGAGAAATGATTTGAGAAATGCGGAATAAAGGATCGATGTTTAGCTCGAAGAATAGCAAAGCTTCATGAATTCTGCCATTAATGGCGATGAAGAAGCTTGTTTCTTCATGATAGCTCTGATACCATAATGAAATAGAGAAGAGAGAATATAGAGAGAAGAGAAGAGTTTGTTATTATTCAATTGCTTATGTTTACAATGTGTGAATCATATATATATATACAGTAATTTGATTCTATAGAAGATGCTAACAACTTCTTGTTACAAGTAGTTAGTTATATGAGCTGTCATTCTTCACTTCCAGCTGTCTTACTTGATTGGTAAGTCTTGTATCTTATCAATGGTATGGATGCTGTGATGTAATATGAATAAAAACGAGGTGTATAAGCTTTGATTTGGTCAGATGTAGAAGGAAGAAGATGAAGTTTACTGTAGCAAATGGGATAAGGTCGAGAGCTTTTTCCCTTTTTTAGTACACAGGAGCTCGGCGAAGAATAGTTTTGGTTCCTTTAACGAAGCATGATTTGATAGAAATAATTTACTAATATAAAAAATATCCTAGACAAAGCTATAACATAATAATCATACGAACAAATAAAAAAGGACACCATTCGTAGGACAAATCAAAATATAATCTTACGACCAAAAATCAAACATAAATCAGGAAAAAAATAAATTACATTGTCAAGAAATAAATTACATATGTCAAGATGGGAAAGAAATAGCATCATTATACAACAACTGCCTTCTCTAACTTGTTCTTCCAATACTTTTCCTTCGACTCTAATTGGTCCTCTAATATCCTAGCTTTTCTTTTCACCTCCTTAGCTCTCTTTTCAGTATCTTTCATCTTCTTGTTCAGCACCTCAAGCTGGGTGACAAAATTAGGTAAGCTTCTTATTCTATTTTTCTTTCATTTCCATTTGAAGCTCGAGGGTAAGAACCCGCTCTCCTAAAACAACCAGAGATCGTTGGAGCTCTTTCTCTGATTGTTCTTTCTGTTTTAGAAGAATCGTAAATTTTTCCTTAAGTACAGCATCAAACTGAACTGAATCCTTGAAGCGCTCAACTGCCTCAACAGCGGCCTCATACAACTTGGTCTAGCGATACTTATTAATAGCTACTAATCGATCCTCCAACTTCTCAACCTCTATCAATCTCCTGCATCGGCTTGATCTGCTTCTCAAGCTGGGCCATCCGATCAGCGAGGCTTCTCTTCGATCTTCTACCATAGTCAGTTTATGTTCTAGGGTCTGGACCTTCAGTAGAGTCCACATCTTCTCCAACTCATGATCCTTTTCTTGGGGAGTGTGGAAACCGCCTTTGGCATTGATTTGTGATAGTTTTGGAGCAAGAAGCCTATACCCATCGGTAGAACGTTAACACATACTAAATTAAAGTTTCATTTAACTTAGAACAAAATATGAGTACGTATACCTTTTTAGCAGCCAAGAGTTGTTCATTCAACACATGGTTGATTTTTAAAGTTAACCCAGACACTGAGCTTCTACCTGAATTCGTGCTCACAGTCACATACTCCCACTTTCTTTTTAAATCATGCCTCTTGACCTTCATTTGGTTTCTCAAGTGAGCCTCGTCCTCCATATCTGATGAAAATAATTAAAAAAAGGATGTAACAATCCTATTGGTGATAGCGTAATGCCACAAAATAATCTTTACATTCGCCGATCATAATACGAAAAAAATCTCAAGTTAAATAGAACAAAGAGGTAGTTTTTGAAAGAATGAGTTGGAGCCACATACGAGTGGTATTAGGAGAATAATCCAGCCTTTCCAATTCTTTTAGAGTTGTAGTAATTGCATTTGAACTCATTTTCTTCACCTGCCAAGGTAGAGTAGATTTAAAAGGTCATATTCAAATTCACTAATAAGAAGTGTGGACTATTAAACCAAAAGACAATATGCTATTATACATGTTAAAATCATAGGCAAATTAGTAGCATTTACCAAACAAATGTAGAGATCTAACTACTTAAAAAAAGTAGTCAACTAGCACCATTCGTGCTATAAGAAAATGCAAAACTAAAGAACTCGATTATTAATGGGGGCATACATTCTTAAATTAGACAAAGATTATAGTCAATTTCAAAAGTTAATGTTGTCAAGGAAATATAAACGACATGGACAACTATTTAACTTATTTTTTAAATTTATGGAAAGGCTGGAGACTAATGCATAAAGTAATTAAATTAGATTATAATAAATTCCTTAAGTTAGAGCACACAAGATGTTACCCATGAAAAAAGAAAAAGCAAAACAAAAATTACTACAAATCAAGGCATAAATAATATTGCACAAAGAATACAAATTTCATACCTGCAAATAGTTCTCCTTTGACATGTGATTTTGGGGAAGTATTCGGATTTCTTCAGCTAAACGGATACACTCATGAATATTTTCAGGAGACACAAAGTTAAGAGAGATACTTATGCATGACTGTGAAAGTAAAAAACAAAAAGAAATAAGAAAATAGAATGAAAGCTGATACAAGTTATCTTTACTCTACGAAACCTAATTTCCAATAATTTTTTCCTCTCGTGTCATTCTAACTTAAAAAAGCAATTGACGTGACCATGAAATATATTGCACACTTATTCTCTTCAGCTATGCCATTAATCTCAAGAACATAAGCATACATATAGTACAATTAGGTTTAATGTTTAGGAGTAATAACCAATTTAATTACCTTTAAATTTCTAACTTGATATGGACAATCAGCCGGTATAAACACTGCATCCCCTAATTTCTGAACAAAAGTCCATGGTTCGATTCCTACCAATACAACACACATAACAAATCAACAATACAAGATAATAATTTATATCAAATATATTTGTCACATTGGTGGGAAAAAACAAACCATATTCATCCTGTAGTCTCATTTTGTGATCCCTTGTAGTTTGATCATGAATAGGATGGATAACCTGAAATATAAAAATAAAATAGAGATTATATTATAATTTTGCTACATTACACTAAACATACAAAAATAAATAGTGACCCAAAAAAGTTGTAATTTTTATATAAGCAAAACAGCAAAGAAAAATCAGAACCAAAAAGAAACAAACTAAAATAGTACTTTAAATGATGAATAATCAAAGTATACCACTACGAAAGTTCCATAAAGTATAAAAAAACTCTGTTCTAAGCACTATCTTCCTTAAATTTGTGTATACTATCTTAATCTTTACATTTTAGCACGTTATAGGAAAAATCCTGGTGCGACAATTGTTTTGCACCTACCCGTGCATTGATCCACTTTTGTATAGTATTGGAGCATAAAATAATAAAATAATATAACAATAAAATTATCAGAAGTCACACGATATTTACGTCACATAGAGGTCAACTATATAACTAGTTATTATATAAAAGAGAAAATAAGAGATCTGCATACATTTATAAGATATCAAAACATCAATATTAAGTAGTGTTTTAGTATTTTATCATCAAAATTGTTTTTATTCTACATACTCCCATTCTTTTTTTCTTTTTTTTTTGAAAGAAGCCTACTTGCTCATCACATAAACATAAATATTTACAAACATCAAAAACTAAAAGATAATAATACGAAATATAGTTTAAAAGGAAATCAATAACAAACATAGAAATCGAAAGAGTCTCAACACTGATGACAACTATTTACTAATCATCTCTGCTACATAACATAATATCAGACTTCAACAACTAGAGGAAGGTTATATCTTATATGCGATCACTCTATACCATAAGTAAGAAATATTTTTATATTATGGCATATAGTAAGGTGTTATACCTTATATTTGTTTGAAATGGCATGATCAACGATCTGTTCCTTGAGATTATATAATTTCGGTATTGAATAAATTACCTACACACCGTATCAAACTAGTTAAATATATATTTTCTCGAATAATTATGCATCAATATTTATATTTCCTTTTTTATAAATGAGTAATTTTATATATCACTCTTTACATACAACCCTCATACCACCCCCCCCCCCCCCCATCCCCCCCTTATGTGGCGTGATTTGATTGCAAATTGATTTATTTCTAGTCAAATCACACCACATAAAGAGATAGTATGAGGGTAATGTATAACTTTACTTATATGGATATAAAATTAATATAAAATAAAATATTTATTTTATGAATCGTATGAACCAAAAATATTCAGCAATTATACAAGTAACAAGAAAGTCATTTAACTTCATTTGTGAAAATAAACATTCATATTACTAGATATTATACCAATAAAAAGGATTAAAAGGAAAATACAGCACAATAAAAGCGATATCAAATTTATTCTACAACTTACAAAATAATTAAGTTACAAAATGCATAAAACTCAATCGTTGAACTTAATATATACATATAGAGATACATATCAAAATTATTTAGTTAGATCTTCAATCAGAAGCAATTCATATACGAGGAGAATTAACAATATTATAATATACTTACCATTAAGATCTATTTTATGGGTACGACAGTATAGATCGATATTACTGTATATTGTAGGAGATTTAGATGTTAGAATTATAGCAATGAAAAAATAAATATAGACTAGAGAAGGCGGTTTGAAGAAGAGATATATAAAGGAATGAGAGAGTAGGCGAGGGTTACGAAGATAAATAAAGAGAGAAAAAGAGAAAGAAATAATGTGTAAAAAAATATATGTAAGGCGAAGTTGCTATAGTTTCGAGTAATGATATATACCACCCAAATTCATACCACCCAATGACGTGGCGTGAATTGGTTGGTTACAAATCGTTAATGTATTTATTTTCTTGATTTGATTAAAGATTTGTAACCAACCGATTCACGTACGTCGTTGGGTGGTATTTGGGTGATATATATCATGACTCTAGTTTCATCTAAATAAAAACGATTTTATACAAATTAAGGGATAAATGTAGTAATATATATATATATATATATAATTTATTTTACAAAACATAAACAAATATAGGTCGGTTCGAGTCTTACATTGATAATGCTCAACTATAAGGTTACTCGTTAATAATTCTAGACTATCATGATATTGGATATTGACGCAAGAAAAATATTTTCTGTTGAAAAACAATATTTGGCCCAAAAAAAATTTATATGGGTCACCGAGTAAATTTTCCACCCTTATTCGCATAACAAATCTTATTTATTCTTATTATGAAAGGTTTGTGCACAAGATCTAATAACAATGCCAACCTACTCAGCTTGGATATATCACCCATACTAGGTATTTCTAGATACTCCCCTAAGTCCTTCTTTGTGGATAATTTTAGCATATTTGTGATTGTAGCCATATTACTTCCTCGGTTGTTGGGCTGAATAAAATCAAGTAGATTTGATAATTGGGGGATTTCGGTAAGAAAAACAATGCTTGGCTAGGACACCATTGAGCATATATGCCTTTTGTCTAGTAATTTGAGAGATAATTCCTCGTGTTGTATTCATAGAATAATTGATGGGATTTTTGAGTACCCATAATATCAAAACGTGTATTATGTCTCCAATCTTTCGTAAAGTGTCTTTACCTCCATCAAATTCAAGTGTTAAATTCCATGTCGACATTTAAATAAGGGAAATGGTAGGATATTTTAATAAAACCCTATTCTTGAGAAATAAAAAATATTAAATCCCTTAAGTTTAAAAATATTACAAAACTAACCCCCTCCGCAAAATTTTAAATCAACACCCCTCACCCCTCTTTTTCTTGACATATACTCCCTCCGTTCCTAAAAGGTTGTCACTTATACTAAAATAGTTGTTCCAAAAAAGTTGTCACTTTAGAAAATCAAGACACTTTTTAATTCTTTATACCACTTTTACCCCTAATTAAATATTATAATATATGTTCCCAATAAATATTTAAGATATCAAGACACTTTATGGAGGGCATTTTAGTAAAAACATGAAATAATAATGATATTCCTTAATTTGTGTGCAAAAGCAAATGTGACAAATTTTTTGGAAATCATGTCGTTATTAACTTGAAAGTTTAATTGCGAAGAATTTTTTCGTCGCTGATATGGTTTCGTCGCTAGAAACCATTACTTGCGACGAACTGCGGGTCGTCGCTAAAAAAATTGCCCCTAAAGACGCGATATGTAGTAGTGTCTGCCTGGTGTCGGCTAGGGCGTGATAAAAATAAGATAACAAAAGATGCAACTAAACTCCCTAACTGATCACGATACTCACTGCAAGTATCAATGGGCGTACGCAAGTCTTAGTGATAACTAAATAGTTGTTCTCAGATACTTAGTGTGTTATACAAATGGATTAACAGAATAGCGTAATAATAAATAGTTAAAGACAGGAAAACTAAATATTAATGGATGATTGAGGAGATATAATTAACTCAACTAAAAGTAAAGACAATATATAAAAAATGTAAGAATAAGATGAGAGAGTATATCTCAGGTTTTACAGTATGCACTAATCCTTTTATTTCTTCTACTAGTTAATAAGGGTGATTAAAGCTCTTAGGTAAGTAGCCAGGATTCTATATTCATCTTAACCCCCTTCCGAGTGGACTCAGGTGGCGACCTAACAATTATTAAGGGGCTTGGGTAAGGGGACCCTGCACAATGATCGGTAATTAAATCTAAAACCCTAATGACTATCTATTTAGGCTAGCCCTTCCGGATCACTACCACGCACTAGACTCTTATGTGATGTTTCAATAATTAGACACCCCTTCTGGGTGACCATCTAACTACTATTAAGACTATCCTAACGTGATCAAGATTAAGGCAGACAATAAGTCAAAGACACAACACAAATATATGGTTAAGTAGCTATAATCAATTTAAAAGTGTTTTCCCAAATAACTTAGATATAAGAAAATAGAATTCAAAGATTATATATATGCAAACCCCAAGCTATGGAAAATTAGTTCATACTAGAAAGAAATAAGCTAAAATAAAGATACATACTATCAACTTGCTTCTATTGAATGACTTATATGATGAATAATACTTATAGACTAATTGTACTGGAGAGGCAAGGACATGTTTACAATTATTAAAGGGTGTATTTATAGGTGTTTAGAAGACCCTAGGTTGAAATCTTGGAGTAGAATGTAAGTAATTGGACTCCTTTTCCAAGTCAAATTCATTTCCTGAAATTTAGGAGATAGGAAAAGCAATGCTATCTTGTTCTGGTCGTAACTTCTTCATTATTGCTCCGATTTTCTCCTACTTTATATCGAAACGACCAAGTCAAAAATATCTACACTTTTACTTTAGATTGCTCCTCCAAATTCCAAGCCGATATTAAGTTATTTTCACTTTCGTGGACGTGGCTGCAAAATTTTAGATTTACTTGACAACTTTTCCTTTCCTATTTTATCTCTACTTCCTATCTCCAATTTCCATCCATATATTCTTTCCTTTATCTCTTAGAATTGATTTGGAATCTAATTAATTTCCGTATATCTCTAAATTTTCACATAAACACACAAATTAAACCAAATATGTTTTAAAAATAATAATTCATCAAATCAAGACAAGAAATAGGAAAACATCGAAATATGAATAAAAATCTCTAATTCAATACCCGATTACACCTAAAATGATGTCTCCAACCTAGATTATTATATCACAAATAGGGCGACATAATTGTCTATAGTTGATAAAGGCATACCCGGAAGGTCCTACCCTTCCACATATATTTGACATGTAGCTGCTCGGCTATTACTCTCAGGCGCTGCACCATTAAGGACAGAATTGACCCAACCTCCATTACTGATCTCATGTCGATACAACTGTTGTGACTCCAGGAGATGCACTCGTTGTTGCTACTGCTACGTGACCCATCGAACCTACACAACTGCTAGAGAGAATGTCACCCTTTGTGATATGATAAAATTGTGTGTAACCTCTTTTATATGTATAGATCTTCTTATACACAAGTTGCAGCAATCCGAAATGATGATCTCCGTTTCTGAAAATGTCTGTAAAATATTCCTCTTAATTTGGTCTTCCCATTTCACATGGTCAATTAAAATTAACACCAATCCCTTCTTTATTTCTGGTAAAACTTTCTCTTCCGAAGTTATATGCTACATGCCCTATCGACAATCAGAAAATCTTACAGTTGCTTGAAGATCTTCAAAACATAGTGAACTATCTCACACACGTTAGGATTTGTTGTCTTAGGAGGACTATTAATCCTATTATAAATTAGTTTGTTAGAGATGTGTCACATCACGTTCTACCATGTAATTGGTGTTATAAAATTCCTCCAACTTTTTGTCAATAATCCGATAATTTGGTCTCAATGATAGCTCTCGTCTCACTGACTTTTTAGAGTATCTCCAAGAAATTGTCTATCTTTAATATTTGTTTGCCACTCATCATGTTGTTTCATTTGATTCCCATCGTATATCCGTGTTTACTTACTAACCCACCCTAAATCATTGTTCTTCCAATATTTTTCTAACAATCGAGTTTTACGATATCTCAAAGGTTCCATAACTATGAGTCTCCTTCTTGTGAATGACTCACCCTAACTGATGTATATTAGGTTGATTTAAAATAAGATCGAAACTCGACTTGTGTATATGTCATATTTTTGGTATAACTATGTTTCTTAGAGCTCCAAATGATAATGATCTATCACTCGATTAACAATGGAAGCTGATAATAGTGATGTTGATTATACTATAGCCGAAATATGTTATTTACAATTGCTACTCAAAGAAATTAGGTGTAACCATACATGGTTCACCACCGATATATTGTGACAATAATTGTGTGATTTATCATTATTAGAATCTAATATTGAACTCTATGATAAATTACATAAAATTTGATTTGAACTTTTTTTGTGACAAATTTCAATATAGTCAAATATATATATCGTGTAGTTTCACCTGATCAGTTTTCATATGCACACATATCGCACACATTTGCTTAACCTAAGGACTAAATTAGTAAGATGGAAGCAACATAGTGAACATTGAAAAAATAATAAATATAGTACTAAAATATAATTAAATGTACATACATATTTAAAATAATTCACTAATTATCAAGCTAATTTAAAAGGATATAATACCTTAGTCAAAACCTAAGATTGAATATATTTTATAAAATAGACATCTAAATATGTAATAGAATAATTATTTCTTTGATTTATTTTAATGAATTCCCTTTGAGAATGTACATTTATAATATTCTGTTAAGTTTGTCATACAGTTAATCACAAAAAAGAAAAAAAAATTTACTTCTAAGAAACCAACTATTTTATGTTCTTATTTAATGAAGAATGATTATTTTTTGGATGGGTAAGAAAGTACAGTAACTATTAAAATACAACCAAACAAAAGCAATTAACCTATTCCTAACTTCGAGAAGTTGTTCTGAAGAGAGACGGTGACTTGTTGTTGTATTGCCCTGTGCCTAGTGTGTAATATCCCATATGTAACATAAAAATAAAAATACCATATTTATATGTGTAGTATAGTTTTTATGTGCACTAAAACTATCATAAATAAATGGATAAACTTAGTGCCTGTTTGGGATTGATTATTTTGGAGCTAAAAGCGCTTTTTGATTAAAATTAAATTTTTTGTAAAAAATATTAAAAAATATTTTGATATCTAAAATCACTTTAAGTGATTATTTTAATAATCAATAATCTAGTGCTTTTTCTAAAAGTGATTTTTAAAGTCTAAAATATTGCTAAGGATCTAAAATCAGTTTAAGTGATTATTTTAAAAAGCAATCCCAAACGGGCACTTATATTCGGGAGCTAGTGTAGTATTTTGGGCAAATTGGAGAATAAGTTTTTAAATTTGGTAAATAATAATAATAATAAAACCCAAGACTTAAACGATGGTACAGACAAAAAGATAAAAAAAATAAGAATAAACAAATTAGTAAAAGAACAAAAAGGTCGAGGCAGGAGGAGAGGAGAAAAAACAAAGCTAAGGAGATAGCAGTAAGAAACAAAAAGGATAAGAAAATAAAAACTTAACTTTAGAGATTAAGAATCAGTGAAGAAGGAAGATTAGCAGGTATACTTGGTAATTAGAACAATTGCTTAAGAGATTCTTTAATTCATTAATGATATTATTAATTTGTATTTAGTTTGAAATTAGAAGGTATAATTTGTTAAATGGGTTGTTTAATCCAAATATTTGACTGTTTGTATGTGTTTGATTCATCTCCTTTACTTCAATTTACCTGGTAATTGGATCGATGGCCTAATAGATATTTTAATTTATCAAAATATTATGGGTTTTTTATTAAATCTGCAACTGGAATGTATAATTTGTTAAATAAGTTGTTTAATCCAAACATTTGGTTGCGTGTATGTGTTTGGTTTATCTTATTGACCTTAATTTACCTGGTAATTAAATCGATGGCCTAAAAAATTCTGCAATTCATCAAAAATATTGTTAAATTGGATTAAATTTGAACTAGGAGGTATAATTTGTCAGATGAGTTGTTTAATCTAAATAGTTGATTACTTGCATGTGCTTGATTTATCTTGTTACTTTAATTCCAAAAGATTACATTTTCTAAAATAGAAAAAGTAAAATGATTGTCACTGAACTGTGAACTGTATGTGTGTTAAAGATGCTCCTTTGAGTTATATTGTTAGAATAATTCATTTATAAAATGGAATTGGGTGGTTCACATTTGCTTAATGAAAAAGTTAAGGAAAGGTTTTAAATTTCCGTGTTCTAGTTATATTTTGTATTAAAGAAATATATTTATCTCCGTAAATTAACGATAATGTTATAAAATAGCAGGAAAGGAGCGTCCTACTTAAAGTAAAAGCTCGGACTAAGGTAAGTGGATTATTTTACATAAAGACCTTCTTTTATTATATATTTCCGACTCTTTATACGTAAATGATTTAAAAGTACATATTAAGTACTGGAAATTATGCTGATAGACAAAGGTTTAAAATTTTAGCATTTGAATGATTGAAGTATAAGATTTGGGATATGTTTATGAGGTGTATATAAACTGAGGTGTGTCATTGAGGTGTGTACTTGAGGTGTGTATTGGAAGTGTGTACTTGAAGTGTGTACTTGAGGTGTGTAATTGAGGTTTGTAATTGATGTGTGTAATTGGGGTGTATAATTGGGGTGTATAATTGGGGTGTGTAATTGGAGGTGTTTATATTGAGGTATGTATTTTGGGGTGTAAAGTGTATGTGTGTGTAATGTGAGAGATGCTTCTGACAGTCAGGATCTTCATTAAGCTATGGTGTGATACTGTGGTGTGAAACGGGTGCTATGTACTAGTTGTGCGATAGTAATTAGTCAATAACAGGGGTTAATCGCCATAAGTTTATATTTAAAAGTTTTGAGTATATTTGTTATTTCCTTAGTCTGACATCTATATCACAGTTTAGGATTTTATTTAAAATATTTTTTTACGGTGCTTTCATGCTCATTCCATTTATGTTGTGATTTGTGCAGGTGCTAGTAGGAAAAGAAAGAAAGAAAAATAGGCAAGCATTTTGGGTGTTCTTTTTGGTATGCTAGGAATATTTTGGGTAGATAGTAATGATTATGGAATGTATTTAAACCATGAATCTAATACAATTTTGCAAACAATGTTCCTTGTTTTTTAATGTAAATAACTCTAGAATTTAACATTCACAAAAAGAAAATATTCCACTATAATTAGAATCTCAATTTTTGCTTAGAAATGTATATAATTTGGGAGTATTTTGTTTATTCCATTGTTTTTATTTTATATGAAAGTTGATATACTAGTTATGTAATTGAATGATAAGCCATCGTTATGAGTTTTTCTCGAGTAAGGACAAAAGGTTTATAAGCTTGTAAGTGTGGAGTGTTACATGGCGTGTTTTGCTAGAATATCGGCTCCAGTGTTGAAACGACGTGGGATATGTTTGAAGAAAACCGGTCCTGTATCCTTAGCCAGTTTTTGAATGTGCCTAACCCACGGCTTGAGCTCCCATCTAGCCACCGACACTTGCTGGATTCCTTGGATTAAGTCCAAGTTATCAGAGAAAATAGTTTTCCCTTTGTTCTTCCAATTCTTCCCAATCTCAAGGGTCGTAACCACTGCGTGTGCCTCCCCGATGATACTGGTGCTGCAGTCTACCGTTTCTTGATATTGAATGCGTGAACCGTCAGCTTTGTTGTACTGTAAGACTCCAATACCGGTAGCTAGGTGCGGTTTAGTGAAGGAGGCATCACATAAGAATGCTATTTCTGTAGTAAAATCGAGATCAGCGTTAATATTTGTCAATGTGTTACGAGGTACTGGTTGAGTGTAACTGTTTTCAAACCAGTTCCTACCGAAATGTTCCTGGATATTAACTGTGGTTGTGTGAATTACTTCTCTCGAGTCGACATCGAAATTCGAGTGCCTACTTTTCATTTTTGCTTTCCAAATGTTCCAAATCATAAGGAGTAAGTAAGAGGTGACCACCTCCTTTTTCCAGCCACCCGTTGAATACACGTTGATCGTATTCAATAACCAGACGCTTATGCTTTCTTCCTCAGGTTTAATATATACTTGTAAAGCTGACCCAGCCCATATACGCTTAGACAGCCCACAAGTAAGTAAGAGGTGTTCTGCGGTTTTGTGCTCTGCACAGCACCAACGGCAATTACTTTGTACATCGCATTTTCTTTTTACTAAATTTCTACCTGTAGGGATAGAATTATTGCAAACTTTCCAGTTAAAGATTCTGACCTTTGTCCGGACGTTCAACCACCGAATCGTTTTCAAAGTAACTTTCTGTCGGGATGTTTGTTGACTGGTGTGGTGCCTCGTATAAATCATGTTGTGTAAGAACTTTCTACCCGGTTTTCGTCACGTAGTCTCCTTGTTTTGAGTGTGGCCAAATGAATTTGTTTGGTGAATCAGTTGGAAAGACTTTTTCCCTTAAAATAGAAGGAATGATGGGACCAAGGAAAAGATCATTGAGCAAATCTGTATTCCAGTTTGATTAGTCTTTGAGCCATAGTTCATTCAGAGTTTCCAACTTACACCCTTCCGGTCGTTCAAGTTTCCATTGAGAGTCTAACCATTTATGTTCCCAAATTTTAATAGTTTTACCGTTTCCGATTTGAAATTTTCCGTACTTTATTAACATGTCCCTTCCCTCTAGTAGGCTATCCCATGACCATGTTCGAGATTGTCGTAGCTTAACATCGAGAAAATTAGATTTAGGAAAGTAAATACCTTTTAAGAGGCGGGCTGCTAAAGTGTCTGGATGTTGGAGAATTCGCCATGCCTGTGCTGCGAGTAAAGTTGTGTTCATCCTTTTAAAATCTTTGAAACCCATTCCACCTAGAAGTTTGCTCATTTCTAATTTTTCCCAAGCTAGCCAGTGAATTTTAGAGTTTTCGCCTGAGTTCCACCAAAAATTCGATATCGTCGAGATTAATTTGTTGCAAAAGGTAATCGGAAATGAGAAAATATATATTGAATAGGATGGTAACGCCTGTAGAACTGCTTTGATCAGAACCTCCTTGCCTCCTTCTGAAAGGAGGTGCACTTTCCACCCTTCGGTTTTATCGAAGACTCTTTCCGCGATCCACTGAAGCGTTTCAACTGTTGACTGTTTATGACATAATGGGATTCCTAAATAATTTCCAAGATCTTCTTTTTCTTGTATTGCTAATCGAGATGTGATCTGCTTTCTAAGAATTGTTGGCGTGTCCTTGCTGAAGCATACCGAAGATTTTTGATAGTTTATTCGTTGACCCGAGCCCTTGCAGTATTTTTGAATGCATTCTTCAAAATGATCAATGACATTATCCTGTAGTGTGAGAAAAAATAGAGAATCGTCTGCGAATAACAGATGCGAAATAATTGGACAGATCCTAGTAATTTGAATTCCCATCAGGGGATGCTGTCTAACCTTCGTGTCAATCAAGCTGGTAAGTGATTCTGTCATAAGTGAAAATAAGAAAGGGGATAAAGGGTCCCCCTGTCTTAATCCCCTATGTGGTGTAAATTTTCGTAGTCTATCACCATTAAAATTGAGTTGAAAACTAACGGATGATAAGCAATTCGAGACCCACATTATCCATTGGTCATGAAAACCTAATTTTTTTAGGACAAGTAATAAGAATTCCCAACGTACCTGGTCATAAGCTTTAGCCATATCGATGTTTTATCGCTACCATTGGCTTCGGTATTTTCCTTTTCTTCTTCATGTAGAATGATATTTCCTGAGCTACTAGAATATTATCTTGAATGGCTCTGTTCTTAACAAATGTCGTTTGAGTGATGGAAACAATGTCCGACATAAATTCTTGAAGTCTGTTTGCTAAAATCTTCGCTATAAAACCAAAATTCACACAAGAAGTAGGCCGATAATCTCCTACTCCTTCCTGAATCATACCTTTTGGTATCAAGGTGATAAGTGTCTCATTCAGAATTTCGAGAGAGATATTGTTGTTAAAGAAGTCTTGAATCATTAAGAAAACATCAAACTGTATAATATGCCAGTATTCTTGATAGAACTTACCGTTTAGGCCGTCTGGCCCTGGAGCTTTACTAGGGGACATGTCAAATACCGCTCGCTTTGTTTCTTCCATAGTCGGTGGTCTAATAAGTCTGCCGTTCATAGCTTGTGTTACCTTGTGTGGTATTGCTTCGAGGGCTGGTAGCATGTCTTCTCGATTGGTCTCTTGAAAAAGGTCTTGATAAAAGGTTTGTAATCCATCCCGAACTTCTGATATTTCCTCAATCCAGACGCCTTGTGAATCCTTAATACGATGGATCCGATTAAAATTTCTTCTAGCTATTGTCGACAAGAAAAAGAATTTCGTATTCCGATCGCCATATGTAAGCCATCCCTTCCTCGCTCTATCGTACCAGTATTTCTCCTCCGTCATGTAAGTCTTTTTTATTTCCTGTTTAAGTACCATTTGTTCATATAAGGTTTGATATGTTGTAGGTTGCTTGTCTAGGTAGGCTAGTCTATCGGTCATCTCTTTAATCTTTAGGGCGTTGTTTCGAAAAGTTCGTCTACTCCAAGCCATTAGAGATGTGACTGTATGGTCCTTTTTATCTATGAAAAGGGGGAGTGAAGGTGTCTGTCCAGGTTCCCCCCACGCTGTTTTAATCACCTCCTCACATTGTTCATGTTCAACCCAAAAAGTTTCAAATTTGAACCACTTTTTCCCTTGGAATCGAGACCGATTTGTGTGAAGAATTAAGGGGCTATGGTCAGATCCGATAGCTGGTGGGATCGTAAGTTGGGCCCCTGGGTACCTGGTTAGCCAATTATTAGAAGAAAAATCCCGATCAAGTTTTACCTTGACGGGTTTATCGAGACTACGATTAGTCCATGTGAAAAAGCTACCACGGGAATAAATTTCACTTAAACTATTATTAGAAATAAATAGATTGAAATTTTGAATACGATTATAATTTGGGGGGGTATTACTTAACTTTTCCGACGAATGTAAAATTTCATTAAAATCGCCAATTAAAATCCAAGATTTATTAATGTTCTTATTCCAAATTGAGATTTCCTCTCATAGTTTGATACGTTGTTCGATATCGTTAAGGGCATTGTACGCAAAGCATATAATAAGGAAAGGAAGCTTCATTAACATATAATAGTACAAAATGTTGGCTAGACATAACTATTTCTGGCCTAATATCCGAGTGCCAAAGGACCAAAATGCCCCCGGAATGAAAAGCAGTGCCGATAGGATCCCTAACGAAACTATTAGCATAGTGAAAGTTGTTAATAACATCTGAAGCATCTATAGCGCGTAGCATAGTCTCAAAAAAACACGTCACTCCAGGTTTAAACCTATTTACTAAGGACTTTAGATTAGAAATCGTCAGAGGAGCCCGAATCCCCTGGCAATTCCATATTCACAGAATATCCTCGGACGTCTTGGGGACCGTCCGGATATCCCTTAGATTATTACCAACTAATAACATGTAATTATAAAACCCAAAACCCATATATATTGTCATTCTTAGCCCAAAATAAGTGAGCTTTGAGAGCCCAACCCATAAAAGGCCAAGTTAAGCGGTTCTCACAAGTCCAAAAGAGACAATGAGATTTATGAAGCCCATACCCTATGTTCTGTTTTATCAAAATAGAGAATAGGGAGTTGAACTTTAAGATTCGAGACAAACCTGTACCCCCGTGTTGTTGACCAAATGTGGGCTTAGAGATCTATCAGATTGGCCCTCCCTGTCACTACAAGAAAACTGCTCATTGGTGACAGTTATTTTACAAGTAGGCGACAGTTAAACAACTGTCGCCAAACTTTAGGTGACACTTTTTGAACTGTCGCCTAACAGAAAACAAGTGTCCTAATTTTTGATGTCGCCATCTTTGGGTGACAGCTTGGAAAAACTGTCGCTTAATACTTGGTGACATCATTTAAAATGTCGCCAAATACATTAGGAACAGTTACATAACTGTCACTTAATGCGTTGGAGACATAATTTTAAATGTCGCCCATTTATATGGGCACATCTTTATAAATGTCGCCCAAACATTTGGAACAATTTTGAAAATGTCGCCCAAGCATTTGGGAACAACTTTGAAAATGTCGCCAAACACGTAATCTAAGGAAAAAAAATTACAATTTTTTTTTTTGCTATATCATATACTCAATGATCCTATGATTCAACAGCTAGTTTGGAAGCTTCAATACAACAAACTCATTGACGGTAGATTTTACCCTTAGACTAGGTGCTATATCCTGAAAAAAAATATTAAAATAGTAAATTTCATATGCAATTCTATGTAAATAGAAACCTAAGGTAATATACATGCGCTGCCATCTGTTATGGAAACAAATGAAGTTAATTGCACTATGGGTCCCTATATTATACAACCATTGCACAATAAGTTCCTATGCTATGAAAAAATGCACTATACTTGGTTTTTTAAAGTTAATTGTACTATAGGTCCCTATATTAAACAAAAACTGCATTATAAGACAGTTTTATTATACCAAATAAAATAAAAATATTTAATAAATTTTAAAAGTTGGAGGAACAAGTGAAAAGTCTAAAATGGGGTTTTTTTCAGGTTAATTGCAATATAGATTCCTATATTATACAAAAAAAGTACTATAATCCCCTATACTATGCAAAAATTGCACTAAACCTATTTTTCCAAGTTAATTGGACTATATTATACCAAAATTGACTATATTATACCAAAATTGCACTAGGATAAAAACTCTAATCCTTTATTTTCTTACTGAAGGGAATATAAATTATTTTTCTATCATTATATATATAGAACTAGAGTGTAAAGGAATTTACCTTATGGCCTTGTAAACATCTTTGAAAGTCTCCAGCAAATAACCTGCACAAAAATAATATCTACTTCTTAAGAGTATCTTAATCATGAATAATTCTCAAGATTCTAATATATATATTTATATAAGCAAAATTAAACCAAAATTGATTCACTAAAAAGTTAAAATTTCTTAATATTTAAGTACATACCAGAGACATAACAGGATTTCCACTATTAGCAAAAGGAAATCTGGTATCAGAATTTTCGGTCTGAGTACTTGTTCCTGCACAGAAAAAGAGATAAAAATATAATAAATCATCAATCGGTGTGGGACCCACAAAAGGAAGATAGAAATCAGAAGTTACCTGCATGATTCCCATTAGATATCTGAGATAGTTTAGATGTAGAAGGAACTTCCATATTCTGTAAATGTAGGATAAAGCTATTACAGTGCTAGATATTGTTCAATTTTCACACAAACTTTACATCACCTATTACATAAATATATAGTTCTAATTACTCAGATCAAACAAATATGTAGAGCATCTCATTAAGAGATAAATCTGTAACCTCTTAGAATAGAGAGTAAATTATATACCTTCAATGCCAAAGTGTGGTAATTAGAGTCTTAACAATGAAGAAAACCGCCAATAGCTCAAAAAGAGTTACCAAATCAAAAGTTGATCATGAAAAAACTTATGGACCTACAAACACAAAGCACCTTTATGAAGCCACAGCAAAAATTAAACCTTCAAGTATAAAACAGACTTTTAATGCTTACATTCCCTAAGAGCATCTGTAATCCCAACAATTCATGCATTTTCTTCTCATTGATCTACAACTAACAAAAAAACAATACAATTACATACAAAAACTTAGAAATAGTTTGAGAGAAAGTGTTAATAGACCTACACATTATATTTATATTATATAAATTTACACACACAACATAAACAAGATAAAGAGTTAGAGAAAACGTAAGCAAGAATCAGAGAAATGTATTGACTGAAGAGACAAAATCGGATCTTATACTCTCAGTTGCTCTGTCGAGCATCTTCAGGACATGCGAGCTAGGAGAAGCCTAGTGCAATAAGCTGTTGTTTAAGAGATGAGAAAATGTTATTTATAAGTAGGGAAAACTAAAAAGTATATAAATAAATAATATACCTGCAGCAATACAAAATTATACTAATCAGGTATCTTCAATTAGTTTAATTTGATATCTGATAAGCTATCATACATTGTGTAAGCTATCTTTGATAAGGTATTCTATTTTATTGGTGATGACATAAAGAAAAGCTTGTCCATCTTTGGCCCAATCAATATTCAAAACAGAAACATGCTCTGCTTGTTACATAGTGAATCATAGATAAACCTGTAGCTATTAAACCACTAATCCACCTACAAATGAAAACAATTAATTGCAAAGCTGCCCCTCGGGAACCATTTAATTGAAAACAAAATCAATTGAACTCTCTACTTCAAATTAAATGTCTTAATGCGATCTTGATCTATAAAGTACAAACCTTGTTTGCAAGCATTGAGAATTGAGATGCAATCTAAAACAACTTCATCTTTTTGTACTATATCTTAGATTGTTCGATTGAATGAGATCATCTCCGGTGTACCTGGGGAACTTCTTCCCTGTCCCAGCATCGCCAAAGTAATTTCTCATCATATCTTCAAGAATAGACTCCTAATTAAGTGTATTATACGAAAATTGCACTATAAATAAATAAAAAATTTAAACAAATTTCAATTAATCAAACAACTTCAAACAAATTTCAACAACATGTATGAGATTTCTCTATTTTGAAACGGAAGCAAACAGAAATTAAACAATTCAGATAGATTTCATACACTTGATACAAATAAATCTAAAATCAAACAAATTTGAATCAATTAGCAAAATTCAATTAGTCGAACAGATTCAAACAAACTTCAAATGCCTGAATGAGTGTATAAGTGTGTGAGTAACAGAGTTGAAGAGAGGATAACACAAAAAATTACAAATCACATTAAAAGAATCGAGAAGAGAATGTACCTGTGTATTCAGAGCTTTCTAATTTGGATCAAGCGGAGCTAGGCATCCAACTGATAATGGAGCTAGGCGTGAGCTATGCGTTGGAACTCTTCAATTCGGAGCTAGGCGGTGAGGCGAGGCAGAGGAGTTGAGCGAGGTACGGAGGCGGAGATGAGGTGAACGACGGTGCCGGTTATGTGTCGGACTTAACTTCAATTAGCCCAATAACAAAAGCCCTAATCAGCTAGAGAAGACAACTATTATCGCCGGAGATGGAGAAGAGTGACTGATAAGGGAGTGGCTCCGTGGACGATTATATAGAAGGCAAAACCTAGGGTTAGAATTTTGGGTTTATTTGGAAATGAATTTTTAGTTTGGAGGGATTATTCTAAAATGGATAGGATATTAATCAAAGTTCCAGCCTTATGTATTACTATGGAAGAAAAGATATATTTATACTAAAATATTTTAATCCACATATACTTAAAAAACTCAGTCTCTCTATTATTGAATAATAAATTTTAAGATAAAAAATGGTATACAGCCGAAAACGTTGAGAATTCCAGAAAATGATAGGTTTTAGAAAAAAAAAAAAGTAATTTTGCACAAGCAGGAGCATCTAAAAAAGTACCACCAACTATAGGTGACATCTTTGAGGTGACATTTATACAAAAAATGTCACTAATTATAGGTACAGTATAATAAATGTCACGAAATATACTATAGGTGACATTTTTGAAAAAATGTCACCTAATAAGTGTCACTAAATACCTTTTTTTTTGTAGTGTGTAGAAGCCAAGAACGTCTTCTATTATCGCCCTTCCCCTGCCCCAAGTGGCCCAAGTTCGTTTCACAAAATTACTCGTGGTATAGAATTCAACAAATCGATTGTTTCGAAGAATCGATAGGTAAGATTCGTTAGGAGGTAACTCGTGTGTACCTTAGGTGAGCAAAGCTGGTTTTTCCCATGGTGGCAACGCAAGGTGTTCCACTCTGTAGCGAACAAGAACCTCATCTCTTCGTATTTCCCTTCTATTGTCAAAAAGAGTAATGATATATACCACCCAAATTCATACCACCCAATTATTACCCATGATGTGGCGTGAATTGGTTGGAAATATATCTTTGATCATATCAAGAAAATAAATTGATTAAAGACTTTTAACCAATCAATTCATGCCACGTCATGAGTGGTATACTTGAGTGGTATGAATTTGGATGGTATATATCATTACTCTTGTCAAAATTGTTCATAGCGCGTCCCATACAGGTACTCCTATTTATATATTATAAGACAGCTGCTCGTTATGATCGACAAGTCAGAGGTTGCGTGTTTTGGTAGTTTTTGCTGTCGAAACATAAATTTGAGATCTCCATCGGATGATGTACCCATAGTATTGATAAAGATGGTGTTTTGTAGAGCTTGATTACACGATGCTATGTTAATTATAGGATTATTGTCTTCGAGAATTACTGGTCTATGTTGAGAAAGTTGAAGATGGAGGATGAACTTTGGGAGGTGGAGAGGATAACCTGTACACCAGATGGTCCTAGCTGGGAGTGGTCGAGAAGCGTTGGTGTGATCTTTCCTGTAGAAACCAAAAGAAAAACCTTTCGTCCTCACCCTTCCCCAACTCCAGATGGACCGAGCTTCTTCAGTAATCCATCGCATCCAAGTTGTGGGTCTTCGAAAGGAGTTCTGTGGAATACCCATCCCATGCATGAAACAGCAGATACTCCTCGTTCACCAGGATTTCGTCATCCAAAAATTTCCGAGCATCGTCAACAGAGGAGCTCATGGTCCTAGCTTCAGGGGAGTAGTTGTTTTGAAAGTATCCTGAAATATTGGACACCTTTGTAGTAGGAACACGTTGTATGACTTTTGAAAATAAGTTCCACCTCTGTTGCGTTCTACTATCTTTTCTACCCAGAATAAATTTCTTCAAGAAGTCGAGATCCTTGTTATAACGAGTCACCTTAGCTTTGTATCTTTGTATATGGAGATCTTTACTGAGGAAACGTTTTAAACTTGTTCTAACAGTCGGAATTTTAACCATGAGAGAACACAGGGCTACAGTATAAAGATGTTTAGCGCCATGTTCATCGTGATGTATAAGGTGTATGGACTTCAAGAGATGTGAGAGGAGGAAAATCCAACCGAGAAGTCGTTGTTGATATTCATCGGAGAAGAAACTCATGGTGAGGTGTTATGGTATGGATGCTGTGATGTAATATGAATAAAAACGAGGTGTATAAGCTTTGATTTGGTCAGATGTAGAAGGAAGAAGATGAAGTTTACTGTAGCAAATGGGATAAGGTCGAGAGCTTTTTCCCTTTTTTATTACACAGGAGCTCGGGGAAGAATAGTTTTGGTTACTTTAACGAAGCATGATTTGATAGAAATAATTTACTAATATAAAAAATATCCTAGACAAAGCTATAATATAACAATCATACGAACAAATAAAAAAGGACACCATTCGTAGGACAAATATATTGTACACCTTCTTTCGGTGCGATAGAGGCGAAATAGGATACGATTAGGGTTTTGGATTTTTTCATCTCTTCTTCTTCAATTTTCAACGGTGGTCTTGGTTTCTTCAATCTATTGGCTATTATTTCAAGCTCCGACTTTGATTTAACACACGATGGGGCTATCTACAGATGGTTTATGGCGAACTCGAAGCGCTTCTCTCCTACTTTTTGAAGGTTTTATGGATACACTCATACCTTTTGTTTCGGCTCATTCAGATCCACAAACGGAGGTCAACTTGATGAATACCTCACTACTACGGGTACCTTTTGATCTGGTTAACAGTCCATCTGGTTTTAACTTTTCTTCTATTCTGGTTTTTGGGGTTTTTGTGGTAGCGGATTTGCAACAGGCCAGGGGAGTGGGAAGAAGGTTGTTTTGGGTATGGAAACATTTTGGGAACGAGATGGATAAGGATTTGAGTGGTTGGCAGACGGATGGCGGGATTTGTCAACGGCGTTTAGGTAGTGATAAGATGGTTAGAATCCTCCTGACGAGGAGGTACGCGACGGGGATGTTGGACAGTTCCGTCAACGAGCTTTGCTCCGATCATCGGAAAACTGTTACACGGAGGACCACAGTGAAGAACAAAGAATACTACGGGTTGGAATTGAAGCTCTGGTTGAGGAGAACCGATATGAATTGGGGTGGATTTGATGGTACTCTGTGCATAAGGGTTAGTCCCTCCATTAATACGGCGGCACTAGTTGATCAACACTCTCAACCTGAGCTCGCTAGAGGCGGTGGAGATGTGGGGGTCGACGAGGAGATGAATTTTGAGAGGCTACAACTAAAGGGCTATATGAGATTGGGCCTTGTGAATGATATGGGCTCTTTATGGGGCTTATGTGAATGGATTATGATTTCGGTTGATGTGGGCCAAGACTTTAATTGGAAATTGGTAGTGATATGGGCTTACGAGGATAACAAGGTGATTAGGTGGCAACCATGCAAGGTTAGGCTCAGGGCTAATGATGATAAGTTGGGATTTACTAGGAGAGTTTATCGGTTCACATGGATTAGTGGGACACGCGTGAACATAAAATCAATTGCTAACCAGACTTATTACACGGTAGTAGTCCAACTGGCTCTCCTCGAATTTCCCAACCACCGCTTCATTTCCATGGTCCAACTTTTAGTATATAAGGTAACGACGTTCATACTTCTCATTTTTTACTTACATTCTCGTACTACTAATCTTTTCTTCTCTTGTTCTCTTTGCACTTTCTATACACTGGTTTCTCACCTTTCTTCTTTGCGTTGGTACGCTATTTCCTTAATGGCTACACATTCTCGTCATGCTTTACCGGTAACCTTCCTTGACCCGATGGAAGAGGAGGAGATAGGGGTTATCGAACTTGACATCAAAGTAAGGAGAGTGGAAAATCTTGATAAAGGGCGAGTTCTTATGGTTCGTATCATGGGGGATGAACGAGTGAATCTTGCTGGATTTCGCCGTTGGATATTTGATAGGTGGCATGTTCGAGGTAACGTGATCGTATCTGAGGTAAGTAATAATTTCTTCAAGCTTGAGATTGATGATCAACGCGAGCGAGACAGACTTTGGGCTCTTAGACCAGGTAATATGATTGGTTTTCATGCTGGCTTTACGAAAGGTAGTGGTATGTTTAATGGTACTTTTACTACTTCTAATTACTCTGCTGCTTGGATCCAAGTGGGAGGGTTAGCGCATGTTCAGAACACTATTAAGACTATTAGGAAAATCACTAGAACCTTTACTGATTTGGAAGAAATTGATTTTCCTGAGGATGATAATGCTATTGTTCCCGTTCTTAGGTTTAGGGCTGCCTTTCGTGTGCTTGGCCCACTCCCTCCTGGTGTTTTTCTTCGGCAGGAGGATGGTGTGGGGTGGGTTACCTTTAAATATGAAAATGTTGGATTATTTTGTTTTGAATGTGGTAAGCTAGGTCACAAAAGAGATAACTGCGATGATCCTATCGATAAAGACGGTATTTCTTCGGTTAAGCTCAGGTTGATAACATGGAATATGGAGAACGTCATTAAAGATACTCTTACTCATCCTTTGTTTGGTATTAGACGTCGAGTGGGGGATAACTTCACCTCCCATGGCCAGGTCTTTCATTGGGATCGTGATAATGATGGTGCTCCTTCTAACCAACAGGGTGACAGAGCGAGGGAGGAGCGTTCTAAGAGAAGGAATGATAAGGACAACTCGAATCGTCGTGAAGAGACTGATGAGACTTCTGAAACTCGTGGAGATGTGGATATGGATGGAGATAATAGGGGCAGAACTAGGAATGGGTTAGATGAAGTTATTGGGGAAGCAGTTAGGAGAGGTAACTTTACCCAACAGGCGGTTCGCACGGTGTTTATTAGTGATGAAGAACATGAGCAGAAGAGTAAGTCAGAAGAAAACAAACGGAAATCCAAGGACACTTCAAACAAGTCTACGTATCAGAACTTGACATCCAATACTGAAACAACGGAATCTGAGGAGGACAGTACTGCTAGGTTTAAATTTGGAAGCAACGCTGCAGCTAAGAAAAGGAGAATGGTGTATAAAAGACAATTTTCAACTCAAAACAAAAGGCAAAAGACTCAGTCTAATATTTATAGTGTTGAAGGAACCAAATTACGACAGTTAACTTTGGAAGAAAGGTTAGAACTTAGCGAGGCGATTGTGAATGCTACACCAGAAAGGGCTCAAGATGGAAACAAGGCGAAGGGTACTAAGGACTTGAGTAACAGTGATTTTGCAGAACTTTATGGCGTGAAAAATGGGGACACAGAAAATGAAGTGGACGAGGATAAGACACCTGAGATTGAGGGGGGTACTGTGGCTAAAGTTGGATTAGGAGATACAGCTAGGTTTACTGCTGGAGAGTTTAATGCTGGTGGTGTGGGAACTGCTATGGAGAGTGGGTTGGAGGAGGTTATGACTAAGGCTCGTGGAAGAGGAGGCGCAAGGATTCGTGGTAGGCCTAGGCGAGGAGGAAGAGGAAGACGAGGTAGCAGCCACCCGGAGATGGCTGCGAACCCAGAATGATTGCTATGTTTTGGAACTGTCAAGGGATTAGGGTACCCTTGACAGTCCAGGTTTTGAAAGCCATGGTTGGGGAGTACAAACCAACGGTGGCGTGCTTTTGTGAAACTATGCTTTTGGATTCAGATGCTAAACTGTTTGTTAGGAACTTAAATTTTGACAATTATTTTGTGGTGAACCCCCAGGGCAGTTTGAATCACTCTGGGGGGTTTTTGTTGATGTGGGACTCGAAAGTCTCGGTTTGTATTTTGGACTCTTGCCCCTACTATATTACTGCTAGTATTAATGATAGTTTGAATTCGTATTATTATATTTTTGTCCACACTCCTAACGTTTATCTTGAACGACAAGTTGTGTACAACACGATTACAGAGTGGAGATCACGGCACGCAGGACCAATTATCTTAATGGGGGATTTCAATGATATTTCAAATAGCAACCAAAGACTCAGTACTTCTCCACCTAATCAACAATATATTTTAAATTTTAATCTTTTTATTTCTAACAATATGTTAACTGAAGTTCATAACTATGGTAGTTTCTTCACTTGGACTAATAGACAGGATGAGTTGAATGTTGTCAAATCCAAAATTGATAAGGTGTTTGCGACTACGGAATGGCTTGATGAATTCCCTAATGCTACAGTGTACATCCCACCTGCGGTGGGATCTGATCACTCTCCCATTATCCTGCTACCCCATGGCAAAGGGAAAAGACATATGAGATACTTTCGTTTTGAATCTAACTGGTACCTTCACCCCCAGTGTAGGGAGATTGTTGATAATACGTGGAACGTTCCTGTGGACAACTCTGCTCTCCAAGTGATCATTCATAAAAGAGAGGCCACTTCCAACGCCTTGGCAACTTGGGGAAAACTCGCATTCCCTAATAACAAGACTAAGATCAAAGAATTAGAGAGACAATTAATTCAGGATACTAATGCGCCAAATACCCCTCAACAACAAGGGGAGGAAATTTTAATCCGGGAACAACTCTTAATGTACTGGAAAAGAGAGGAAATTTATTGGTCAGACAGAGCCAGAGACCAGTGGATTCATTATGGTGATAAAAACACGAAATACTTTTTTGCACTTACTGCTCAAAGGCGTAATTGTAATCGAATTGCGGGAATCCAGAACCCAGACGGGGAATGGATTCAAAAGGAGGACGCAATAAAAAACCTTTTTAATACCTATTACTCTAATCTTTTACACGAACAGGACCCAACGGAGCTTACTGAAGCATTACGAGATATTCTTCCGAAGGTGACAACTGAGATGAATGATACTTTGACCAAAATCCCAGATGAAAATGAGATCAGGGAAGCTGCCTTTGATATGAGCCCGAATAAAGCCCCAGGCCCTGATGGCCTGAACGGTAAATTCTTTCAGGAATATTGGGACATTATTGGTCCTGATGTGGTTGACCTTGTGATTGACTTTTTCACCAATAATACACCGTTAACACTTCTAAATGAAACACTTATTACCTTAATACCTAAAGGCGACTGTCAGATAGGGGTGGGCGACTATCGCCCAATATCATGCGTGAACTTTGTGTATAAGGTGATTGCAAAGATATTGGCTAATAGGCTACAAATGCTAATTAACGATATTACCTCTCCTACCCAATCTGCTTTTATTAAAGGACGGGCGATCCAGGACAATATCCTCATTGCTCAAGAAGTTTCTTTCTTTATGAAACGTAAACTGAAGAACAAAGCTAATTTTGCGGCCATTAAACTTGACATGGCAAAGGCTTATGATCAGGTTAGGTGGGATTTTCTCCGTCTCTTACTTGAGAAATTGGGTTTTGCACCCAAATGGGTACAATGGATCTGGAACTGTATATCTACGGTTACCTTTCAAATTAATATTAATGGAGAACGCCAACCTCCCTTCAAACCTGGCCAAGGAATACGACAAGGCGACCCTCTTTCACCCTTGTTATTTGCTTTACTTACTGAATCACTTATAACTCTTTTGGAAACTAAAGTTGAACAGGGAAGGATTACTGGAATTCAGATAACACGGAATTGTCCGACTATTTCTCACCTTCTTTTTGCAGATGACTCTCTATTTTTTATTTCCTTAGATGGGGGTGACTTGCAGGAATTTCAGGAATGTATTGAGACATACTGCCGGTGTTCAGGACAGAAAATCAACTACCACAAATCAACAATATGTTTCAGTTCACAAACCCCTGAAGACATACGTCAACAGGTGGTGGAAACCCTTCACATTACGGAATCTAGGGATTTGGGTAAATATCTTGGTATTCCACTTTGTCACAAGCGATCACGCATGGAAACTCTGAACTGGATAGTGGAGCGGGTTTTTAACAAAGCACAAGGATGGATTGCTAAACTACTTTCGGAAGGGGGCAAAGAAATTCTTATCAAGGCCGTTTTGCAGGCTATCCCTTGTTATGCTATGTCTATTTTCTCGTTTCCTATTGGATTTTGCAGGAAACTTTCGTCTATCATTGCTAGGTTCTGGTGGAACTCCCTGGAAAAAAGGAAAGTTCACTGGTTGGACTGGGAAAAGATGACTGCTGCTAAGGTGGTAGGGGGTATGGGTTTTAGAGACCTTAAGAGGGCTAACAGGGCACTCCTAGCCGCTCAGGCCTGGAGAATCCTTAGTAAGCCGAATCTTCTGGTTTCTAAAGTGTTAAAAGGGATTTATTTCCCGAACGGGACTTTTTTGGACATCAAATTGAGACAAAGTCGAACGTGGTCATGGGCTAGCTTGATTGAAGGAAGAGACCTCCTCGTGGAGCATGGCCACATACAGATAGGAAACGGAGAATCTACCAACATCTGGAAACACAAATGGTTACCGTCAGGTATCATTCGAGATCATCCAATTGCTACTAACCTTGAAACGGTCAACCAATTGATGACACCTCAGGGGAATAGTTGGGACTGGGCAGTAATTGATAGCACCCTCCCCCAGCCTGTCCATGGGGAGGTGGCTAGGATTCCCCTCCTTGAACCGGAAGGTCAAGACACGTTTATTTGGCCTTTTACAAAATCTGGTACATATACTACGAAAACAGGCTACAAATTATTATCCCAAATTGCGATGAATGGAACGGCACAAACCTCACTCCAAGCGGAACTTAATAACCCAAAACTGTGGAATAAAATTTGGAAATCTAATGTGCCTAACAAAGTCAGATCCTTTAACTGGAAGGCGTGCAGGAATCTACTACCTACTAAGCAGAATCTTTATAACAGACGTTGTAGCGATAGCAAATACTGCATCTGGTGCGAGAACCAGACGGATACGGTGGTACATATGCTGTTATCTTGTAATTTTGCAAAACAGGTATGGGCCGGTATAGCAATACAGGTACGGATACCAGAGGATGATCCTGATTCTATTGGAGACTGGCTTACCAAGATCTGTGACTCAATGGACAACTCTATCTGGGAGGAGAACGTGTTAGCTGCATGTCTACAACTGACTCTTTGGAACATCTAGAAAGCCAAAATGAAAATGCTCCATGAGCAACTCAATATTCACCCACAACAGGTAGTGCGTACTATACACGCAGCAATGAAAGACCTGTTTGGGACCACTTGGGACTTTCAACCATCTCCAGCCCCCCCTGTTACTAGGATACCGGATACCAATCCTTTGACCGATACTGATTTGAATAATACTATCTTTATCTACACATGCGATGCGTCTTTTATTTCAGCTGATCAACCTAGTGGTATCGGGATTGTTCAGCGGAATACTCTTACCGGACAGCGTTTTACGTTTTCGAGCTCAACCTGGACAGATTCAGCAGCAGAGGGGGAAGCTTTAGCAGTTTTGGAGGCTTCTAAACTTTCCCTAGCACACCCTGGTGTTGAGACCGTCATCTGTTCAGATAACCTTGATTTTGTTCAAGGTCTCAAGTCGTTGCCAGCTGCATGGTGGAAAGTCCGGCCGTTCGTCACGCGGATTCGTAAATTGGTGGAGGATCATGGAGCCCTTCGCTTTAAGCATCTTCCGCGTAGATGGAATGGGTTGGCTGACCGAGCCGCGCGTTTAGCTAGGCAATCGGCGTCGCCGAACCTGAACCCCCTGAATCTGGGGGCTGCTTTTACGAGACTAGGGATCGGCTAAGTTACACAGTTACACGGGTATCTTCGGGTGTATGCTAGACCAAAAAAAAAAAAAAAAAAATTCGTAGGACAAATCAAAATATAATCCTACGAACCAAAAATCAAACATAAATCAGGAAAAAAATAAATTCATTTGTCAAGAAATAAATTGCATATGTCAAGATAGGAAAGAGATAGCATCATTATACAACAACTGCCTTCCTCTAGCTTGTTCTTCCAATACTTTTCCTTTAACTCTAATTGGTCCTCTATTATCCTAACTTTTCTTTTCACCTCCTTAGCTCTCTTTTCAGTATCTTACATCTTCTTGTTCAGCACCTCAAGCTACGTGACAAAATTAGGTAAGCTTCTTATTCTATTTTTCTTTCATTTCCATTTGAAGCTCGAGGGTAAAAACCCGCTCTCCTAAAACAACCAGAGATCGTTGGAGCTCTTTCTCTGATTGTTCTTTCTGTTTTAGAAGAATCGTAAATTTTTCCTTAAGTACAGCATCAAACTGAACTGAATCCTTGAAGCGCTCAACTGCCTCAACAGCGGCCTCATACAACTTGGTCTAGCGATACTTATTAATAGCTACTAATCGATCCTCCAACTTCTCAACCTCTATCAATCTCCTGCATCGGCTTGATCTGCTTCTCAAGCTGGGCCGTCCGATCAGCGAGGCTTCTCTTCGATCTTCTACCATAGTCAGTTTATGTTCTAGGGTCTGGACCTGACCTGTTCCCTGGAAATAGCTAGACATTGTTGAAGGTCTTTTCAGATTGTTCTTTCTACTTCAGTAGAGTCCACATCTTCTCCAACTCGTGATCCTTTTCTTGGGGAGTGTGGAAACCGCCTTTGGCATTGATTTGTGATAGTTTTGGAGCAAGAAGCCTATACCCATCGGTAGAACGTTAACACATACTAAATTAAAGTTTCATTTAACTTAGAACAAAATATGAGTATGTATACCTTTTTAGCAGCCGAGAGTTGTTCATTCAACACATGGTTGGTTTTTAAAGTTAACCCAGACACTGAGCTTCCACCTGAATTCGTGCTCACAGTCACATACTCCCACTTTCTTTTTAAATCATGCCTCTTGACCTTCATTTGGTTTCTCGAGTGAGCCTCGTCCTCCATATCTGATGAAAATAATTAAAAAAAGGATGTAACAATCCTATTGGTGATAGCGTAATGCCACAAAATAATCTTTACATTCGCCGATCATAATACGAAAAAAATCTCAAGTTAAATAGAACAAAGAGGTAGTTTTTGAAAGAATGAGTTGGAGCCACATACGAGTGGTATTAGGAGAATAATCCAGCCTTTCCAATTCTTTTAGAGTTGTAGTAATTGCATTTGAACTCATTTTCTTCACCTGCCAAGGTAGAGTAGATTTAAAAGGTCATATTCAAATTCACTAATAAGAAGTGTAGACTATTAAACAAAAAGACAATATGCTATTATACATGTTAAAATCATAGACAAATTAGTAGCATTTACCAAACAAATGTAGAGATCTAACTACTTAAAAAAAAGTAGTCAACTAACACCATTCGTGCTATAAGAAAATGCAGAACTAAAGAACTCGATTATTAATGGGGGCATACATTCTTAAATTAGACAAAGATTATAGTCAATTTCAAAAGTTAATGTTTTCAAGGAAATATAAACGACATGGACAACTATTTAACTTATTTTTTAAATTTATGGAAAGGCTGGAGACTAATGCATAGAGTAATTAAATTAGATTATAATAAATTCCTTAAGTTAGAGCACACAAGATGTTACCCATGAAAAAAGAAAAAGCAAAACAAAAATTACTACAAATCAAGGCATAAATAATATTGCACAAAGAATACAAATTTCATACCTGCAAATAGTTCTCCTTTGACATGTGATTTTGGGGAAGTATTCGGATTTCTTCAGCTAAACGTATACACTCATGAATATTTTCAGGAGACACAAAGTTAAGAGAGATACTTATGCATGACTGTGAAAGTAAAAAACAAAAAGAAATAAGAAAATAGAATGAAAACTGATACAAGTTATCTTTACTCTATGAAACCTAATTTCCAATAATTTTTTCCTCTCGTGTCATTCTAACTTAAAAAAAGCAATTGACGTGACCATGAAATATATTGCACACTTATTCTCTTCAACTATGCCATTAATCTCAAGAACATAAGCATACATATAGTACAATTAGGTTTAATGTTTAGGAGTAATAACCAATTTAATTACCTTTAAATTTCTAACTTGATATGGACAATCAGCCGGTATAAACACTGCATCCCCTAAAATTCTGAACAAAAGTCCATGGTTCGATTCCTACCAATACAACACACATAACAAATCAACAATACAAGATAATAATTTATATCAAATATATTTGTCACATTGGTGGGAAAAAACAAACCATATTCATCGTGCAGTCTCATTTTGTGATCCCTTGTCAAATAAAAGGTTTGATCATGAATAGGATGGATAACCTGAAATATAAAAATAAAATAGAGATTATATTATAATTTTGCTACATTACACTAAACATACAAAAATAAATAGTGACCCAAAAAAGTTGTAATTTTTATATAAGCAAAACAGCAAAGAAAAATCAGAACCAAAAAGAAACAAACTAAAATAGTACTTTAAATGATGAATAATCAAAGTATACCACTACGAAAGTTCCATAAAGTATAAAAAACCTCTGTTCTAAGCACTATCTTCCTTAAATTTGTGTATACTATCTTAATCTTTACATTTTAGCACGTTATAGGAAAAATCTTGGTGCGACAATTGTTTTGCACCTACCCGTGCATTGATCCACTTTTGTATAGTATTGGAGCATAAAATAATAAAATAATATAACAATAAAATTATCAGAAGTCACACGATATTTACATCACATAGAGGTCAACTATATAACTAGTTATTATATAAAAGAGAAAATAAGAGATCTGCATACATTTATAAGATATCAAAACATCAATATTAAGTAGTGTTTTAGTATTTTATCATCAAAATTGTTTTTATTCTACATACTCCCATTTTTTTTTTGAAAGAAGCCTACTTGCTCATCACATAAACATTTACAAACATCAAAAACTAAAAGATAATAATACGAAATATAGTTTAAAAGGAAATCAATAACAAACATAGAAATCGAAAGAGTCTCAACACTGATGACAACTATTTACTAATCATCTCTGCTACATAACATAATATCAGACTTCAACAACTAGAGGAAGGTTATATCTTATATGCGATCACTCTATACCATAAGTAAGAAATATTTTTATATTATGGCATATAGTAAGGTGTTATACCTGATATTTGTTTGAAATGGCATGATCAACGATCTGTTCCTTGAGATTATATAATTTCGGTATTGAATAAATTACCTACACACCGTATCAAACTAGTTAAATATATATTTTCTCGAATAATTATGCATCAATATTTATTTTTCCTTTTTTTTATAAATGAGTTATTTTATATATCACTCTTTACATACAACCCTCATACCACCCCCCCCCCCCCTCCCCCCCCCCCCCCTTATGTGGCGAGATTTGATTGCAAATTGATTTATTTCTAGTCAAATCACACCACATAAAGAGATAGTATGAGGGTAATGTATAACTTTACTTATATGGATATAAAATTAATATAAAATAAAATATTTATTTTATGAATCATATGAACCAAAAATATTCAGCAATTATACAAGTAACAAGAAAGTCATTTAACTTCATTTGTGAAAATAAACATTCATATTACTAGATATTATACCAATAAAAAGGATTAAAAGGAAAATACAGCACAATAAAAGCGATATCAAATTTATTCTACAACTTACAAAATAATTAAGTTACAAAATGCATAAAACTCAATCGCTGAACTTAATATATACATATAGAGATACATATCAAAATTATTTAGTTAGATCTTCAATCAGAAGCAATTCATATACGAGGAGAATTAACAATATTATAATATACTTACCATTAAGATCTATTTTATGGGTACGACAGTATAGATCGATATTACTGTATATTGTAGGAGATTTAGATGTTAGAATTATAGCAATGAAAAAATAAATATAGACTAGAGACGGCGGTTTGAAGAAGAGATATATAAAGGAATGAGAGAGTAGGCGAGGGTTACGAAGATAAATAAAGAGAGAAAAAGAGAAAGAAATAATGTGTAAAAAAGTATATGTAAGGAGAAGTTGCTATAGTTTCGAGTAATGATATATACCACCCAAATTCATACCACCCAATGACGTGGCGTGAATTGGTTGGTTACAAATCGTTAATGTATTTATTTTCTTGATTTGATTAAAGATTTGTAACCAACCGATTCACGTCACGTCGTTGGGTGGTATTTGGGTGATATATATCATGACTCTAGTTTCATCTAAATAAAAACGATTTTATACAAATTAAGGGATAAATGTAGTAATATATATATATATATAATTTTTTTTACAAAACATAAACAAATATAGGTCGGTTCGAGTCTTACATTGATAATGCTCAACTATAAGGTTACTCGTTAATAATCCTAGACTATCATGATATTGGATATTGACACAAGAAAAATATTTTCTGTTGAAAAACACTATTTGTCCCAAAAAAAATTTATATGGGTCACCGAGTAAATTTTCCACCCTTATTCGCATAACAAATCTTATTTATTCTTATTCTGAAAGGTTTGTGCACAAGATCTAATAGCAATGCCAACCTACTCAGCTTGGATATATCACCCATACTAGGTATTTCGAGATACTCCCCTAAGTCCTTCTTTGTGGATAATTTTAGCATATTTGTGATTGTAGCCATATTACTTCCTCGGTTGTTGGGCTGAATAAAATCAAGTAGATTTGATAATTGGGGGATTTCGGTAAGAAAAACAATGCTTGGCTAGGACACCATTGAGCATATATGCCTTTTGTCTAGTAATTTGAGAGATAATTCCTCGTGTTGTATTCATAGAATAATTGATGGGATTTTTGAGTACCCATAATATCAAAACGTGTACTATGTCTCCAATCTTTCGTAAAGTGTCTTTACCTCCATCAAATTCAAGGGTTAAATTCCATGTCGACATTTAAATAAGGGAAATGGTAAGATATTTTAATAAAACCCTATTCTTGAGAAATAAAAAATATTAAATCCCTTAAGTTTAAAAATATTACAAAACTAACCCCCTCCGCAAAATTTTAAATCAACACCCCCACCCCTCTTTTTCTTGACATATACTCCCTCCGTTCCTAAAAGGTTGTCACTTATACTAAAATAGTTGTTCCATAAAAGTTGTCACTTTAAGAAATCAAGACACTTTTTAATTCTTTATACCACTTTTACCCCTAATTAAATATTGTAATATATGTTCCCAATAAATATTTAAGATATCAAGACACTTTATGGAGGGCATTTTAGTAAAAACATGAAATAATAATGATATTCCTTAATTTGTGTGCAAAAGAAAATGTGACAAATTTTTTGGAACAGAAGGAGTACAACATACCTAACCCATTTTACGCCACACAAAAATGGTTCTTTTTTATTCCTTCTTTATTTATCTAGGGTTTGAGGTAAAAGATTAAAATTCATTAATTCTCCGTCTCACTCCATAGCTAATCCATCCATGTATCTCCACCACTCTATCACCTATTACCGTTTATAACTTCAATTGATTAGCTTGGAGTGAAGTTTTTTATCAGAATTTTATGTTCATAATGTGTTATATTCTTAGTAAATAAAGTGATTAGTAGTGATTTTAGTGGGATTATAAATATTCAGATAAGCCTATTAAAAGTGATACACGTGTGAGAAGTTGTCAGCCATTAACATGCAGCTTGATAAAGCAATTGGGCGGTGTCTTTCATATAACTCTTTTTCAAAGTTTGATACGCTAATAATTATTCTCTGGTTAGCGATGAAAATGAGGTAATCCTCATAGGACCGCGAACAAATAATATAAAAGTGTGAATCCAAAAATCATAACCATAGAAGGGAGATGAATAGGGTATTAGAACTAGGCTTAGAAAAACGGTATGTTCAAATTTATTTGAAAATTTTAAAATATAGCGAGATAGACAAGATATAATCAAACAGGATATAAACAAAGTATATCTTGTAGATTTTATCCATGGGTAAGAAAGATGAACGGATTAAATTAAACAAGATATAATAAAAAATATTAGTTTAGTTCAAAAGTTCAATACCTCTTATAAGATATATATCAAGCATATAAATTTGTTAAGTAAAAGAAAATATAGAAAATTAGTTTGTGAATAACTTGGTTCATTTACCTCATTCCTCGTAAATATATAAATAAGTTTCATAATTATTATTTTCACTCTATTAGTAACCCAATAATAAATATGTAACAATCTAACTGTAAGAAAAAATGTAAAGGATAATTCGTATGATTAAAATATTAAAATCGGACCTTATAAACAAATATTTAAAAATTCTAAACTAAAGGTAAAATTACACGGCCTTTTTTTTAAATACTAAATCACCATTCAAATATGGTCTAATGCCTAAAAAATCAATATAATAATATAGATGACCCAACACATCATCTTCTATAAAGATAACACAAATTACTTAACTACCTTCCTTTCTACAATAATATGGCCGCGACAAAAATATAAATATCAAAACACCTTAAGCATCATTCCATTTCAAATATGTTTTAAAAAATTAAATATACATCGCACCTCCCCCCCTCTCTCTGAAGAAAATAGGAGTTATTGCGAGGTGAGATCATTAACTGCTGTGAGTGTAGATTTATAGCAGTCTAGATTATTTGTAGCCGCTGTGGTATATTTTTATTTGATTTAAATGTAAAACACTTCATTTATTCTGATTTTCTTTCATTTATTTCACAACAAAATGATAATATAGCTTTAGGTTAGTCTGCTTCATTGTGAAAATGATACTCATACTAAGTGATTTTTGGAATTTTGATTATGTTCCTGATTTTTAGGGTTACTTTGTACTGTTGTGATTATGCAGTATTGTTAACATGTAATGCATGTATAAAAGAGTCAAGGTAGGCCCAATTTTGCTTTAGAATCATAATATGTTGCGCTTAGGGTTTAATCCCATTAAATTTTGTTTATTTTTTTATTCTAATCAACTTACATAATATATATATATATATATATATATATATATATATATATATATTTAGACTATGTTAGGTATGATGCATGTCGACTTATACCCTTTTACAATCTTATAAAGGAGTTATAAAAAGAATGACATGCTAAAACAGATCAAGAAGGACAATGTGGCAACTGCATACATGATATCATATTATTTCCCAAGGCAAAGTGGACTCTTAGTGACACAAAAATCAATTTCACCAAAAAGGAAGACATAAGATTAATACTTATAGTTTAGGGATGAGACAAACCAGTCCCTTTGTAGGAGTGGGGAAGATTTTTTAGATTCTTTGTGGTTCTATGAATATTTGCCTGGTGTTAACGATAGATATATGCTTAAAAAATCTGAATTGAAGAGACTAATCGAGGATTTATGCGAAGAATAAGAAACATATGATGTTTTGATAGACTTTGCAAAGCTCAAATGGATTTTCGAATTTAACAAAGTTCTACCCGTATAATGCATCTAGGGTAGAGTGGCAGCTAATTTATGTTTCAAAAGAACTACAACAACTTAACACCTATGCTGTAGATCTCGGTTCCGCGGCCTAGGCGGTCGACTGGGGCCTAGCGCCTAGGAGGGACTACGCGGGGCCTAGGCGGGATTACGCGGTTTTGAATCCTGGTATGTAATTTTATATATTTAGTAATACGCGTGTATAATTATGATAATTTTATCTATTTAAGTCATAAAATTCATCGAACACCACTATATTGAATATAAAAAATACTAAAATTAGAGTTATAATATCAATTCAAGAATTTCTGAGAGTAAAATAAATTTAATGGAGGGCCTAGGCGGCAAGTTTTTACCATTAATCGGTGCCTAGGCGGGTTAGGCGCCTCTTCCACGGCGACTAAGGCGTTGGGCAAAAATGCCTAGCATTTTTACTAGGCGTAAGCGGTTGAGGGGGGAGTTGACGCCTAGACGGCGCCTAGGCGGCGATATCTACAACATAGCTTAACACATATGATTAGGCACCAAGCATGTGTAATGAAGTAGTGACATTGATCAGTTAAGGAAAGAAGACGCGTGTCAAAGGACCAACTTGCATGCTTATAGTAAGTATACTAAATTATATATCTTGTATATGAAACATATGAATTATTTATCTTGAATACTACCATATTCAATTATGAAATTCTATCCTTTCTTCTTTTAGTATGTTATAGGTTGGGAGACAGAAGATGATCAAACTTTTCCAAAAAAACTAAATTTGCTAGACATATTACAAGAAAATTCATTTGTCACAGAATATATCATAGATGCTATGGTAGAGAATGTAAGTATTCTTAGTGTACTATGATGACGGGATTGGTCCCATCATGATATTTTATTAGTGAGATTAATTATTGACGGTTTTGATTGATGAGCTGCAAATCCTTCAACATGAAGAAGAACTGATTTTGCAAGCCAATATTGATGAAAACACTGATGATGAAGAAAATGACGGTGAAAAGGAGGTTGAGGCTGAGGCTGAGGATGAGGATAAAGAGGAAGAGGACAAAGAAAATACTGAAGATGATAACGGAGAGGGTGAGGAGGAACTATACGGGGATGACGAGGAGGAAATAACACAAACACAAGATGAAAATAATGAGGATGAAAGTGACAAAAATTATGCGCCACCTAACAATGATGTCGAGGAAAATGATAACATCATATTTTATGGTGTAGCCCAGATTCGTTTGAGAATAATGTTTGGGTTAAAAATGAGAGTAACGAGATTTGAATGACAAAGTAGAGGCAAGGAAGGAAACAATGGTAGAAGAAGAAATTGTGATGGATGATAGGAAGGAAGCTGTGAATGATGGACAAGAACAGAGTGAGAATGTAACTGTGCAAGAGCAAGCGACTGAGGATAGCAATGATTTGATAGAGTGGAGGAACGAGATAGTGAATAATGGTGTAGAGCCAAAAGAAAACGTAGTAGTGGAAGATGAAGAGGACGTTGATAAGACACAAGGTGAATTTGATATTGATTGAATTTTTAGTTTTGGTCTATAACAGATCGATACTACGGCTGAAAATGGTGTATATTATGGAAATGCTGAGACTAAAGACAAAAAATAATGAAGATCAAGTTGAGAATAACAGGTTATTTTTGTTAAGAGTGCAATAATTTAATTAAGCATATATCGTAATAGACTCTATCTCATCATCATCTAATTAATATTTTGTTTTTCGTTCTTGGAATCGGGTAAACCGAGTGATGAATGACACCGAGAAAAAACTAATAGAGATATCAAACGAGAAAAGTAGTTTTTTGATAATTTAGTAATGAGAGATGAAAAGATACGTGAGCTTGAAAATCGATTGAAGGAGTTAAAATATTTTGAGAAATTTTCAAATGAAGAAGCAGAGGAGTTAAGAGAGGATTCGGTCATGAAAAACATAACGACCAACGAACTTCAAAATCAGTTAAAAATCACAAAGACGGATGCCAATGAGGAAAAAAAGAATTTTGGAAATGTATAGAAAAGAGCACGACAAAAATGTAAGAGATACTTGGAAGAGAAAGAAATTGAGGTTAATATGCCGAAAGAGAAGGTTTGTATACTTGAAGAAGAATGAGAAAACAACCCTATCAATGACTACATAGATAAAATTAAAAAACTCGAAAAATCTACTAGAAGAAGAAAGGAAAACAAATAAAGAACTGGTCGAGTGTACCAAAGTGCTGCATAAGGTTCACAACAAGATGGTGGAAGAAATTAAAGAACTACATACACAAAATGACAAACTAGAAGATGACTTAAATTTAATCGTGGAAGTACCATGCAACTTTCAAAATATGGAGTTTGTTCAAACAGTGGTGAAGAACTAGAGAAGAATATACTAACACCTGATAAGCAAGTCAAAATTCAGTTGAAAGGCACATAAATAAAAAAACATGCTCGAAAAAGGTTGTGAATAAAAGACCAATGATACAAGTGAGCCCCATTTCATTGGTCAATTTATTAAAACCGATCAGCGTGAAGGAAGCGATACACAGTTTGATGAAGATTATATCACAAAACCAGACTTTAAAAGAAATAAATCCAAAGATAGCATTGCTTTTTCAAAGGAGGATTACAGGTTCTTCTAGATAAAGGAATCCCTCCTCAAACGAATGTTGTCGTTGCAGAATGCCTTGCAGTAGCTAAATATTGTCTGATTGCTCCATCGGTAAGTATAATATATTAAAAAAAGTTAATTATAAAAAAAAACAAACACTAAAATTTATAAATATTGTAATATTTCAGGTAACGGAGGCAACATTAAGCATTATGCAGAGGATCTTTGGTGAACAACATAAGACTGAACCACTGTCGATGTGTCATACTGCAATTCACGTGGATGTAAACTGCATGGTAAGATGTAAGAAAGATATGAGTTTCGTGTTTCAAAAGAGTGATGACCTTTTTCATCTACCCAGAAGTTAGTGAATCAAATTACCTCCATCAGCATTGAAACTGGTGTTGAGGTTGAAGTCAGCGTTTGTATAGCATGATCCAAATTATTATTTGTTTTGATTTTTTTTGAGAAATTGATGTAAATGAGTATTAGAAAAGGAAATTGTAGAGAAATTAATGTAATCGAGAAATTGATAGAATTTAATGTAATACATCAGATCTTTGCCCAATGTAGTTTGCTAAAATTTCACACAAAAAGTGATAAAAGTAAAGTTATCTGTATGCATTGCTCATTTCAACTAAAAATATAAAAGAAAATTTACACCTACATAACTCCTCTTGGTCCAGATTCAGCCCGGATGTTTGAATTTCTTAAGTTTAAACGTTGTTCATACAAAATTTTCCAGATCGTTTGCAGCCCCAGACCAGGCTCTTGTTACATATATTATAAGGTATTCATCGATTATATCCATATATAAGGAAAATTTCTGGTGTTCTCAACTGGTTTGCTTCGCCTTTATAGTTAGTCAGGTTTGCTTATTTTGTTTGTGTTATCAAGTTGATTCAATGTGTTACATTTTTTGCCCATATTACACCTCCCATTGATTTACTTTTTACATTTGTTATCATGTTTCTCCCCGGTGTGTTTTATTATTATTATTATAGTGCTTTCCTATACTTCCCAACTTAATCAAGCAAACTATTTTGTCTTAAGCTGTATTGGTTTCTTATTAATTTAGAAGATTAAGACAAGAAATCAAAAAAAGTATTGCGTTTAGGAAGTATTATGACTCAATACAGACTTGGACAATCCAGATATTATATAGATATGAGATTGAAGGACATGCATCTTGTTTAAATCGTTGGCGTTTATAAACAAGACATGACTTGATAAAATTAATATTCAACGCCAAAACCAAATTCTTTAATAGATAAAATATAAAAGAAACATTAAAAGACATTTACAGTTCCCTTGTGAACAAGAAAAACTATTAGTTCAGACATTTCAAAATTATCAAGAAGAATCATATCACTCCTTTCTACCGTTGATGGAGTTCAACTTTCTTCTTCTGTCACAAACGACCCAAAAGCACTATGTCAGCATCAACCTGTTTTGCCAGAAACACCAACTTAGAATTGCACTACAAAATCACTCACACTATTCAACACAAACAACAGTTGAGTTGATTATAGTTCACTTAAACATTTCAGATGCATCAAGAAGAAACAGTTGATAATTCTTATTCATGATTTCAAAAGAGGGATATAATTTTAAACTACACAAACTAAACCATCATCTCACTTTATTTGTAGCCTTAAAGTCACCCTTGTAACCAAGGAACATTTAAAGAATTCACAACTCATATATGAATATAAGACTTGTAGACACATATATAACTAGAAAATAAATATATAACAAATGAAAACCTGAGCACGGATGTAACCACAACGAGCAAATGTTTAGAAGTTGCCCGTGCAAACCTGAGCACGGATGTAACCTGAGCATTGAAGTTTCAAGAGAACGCCATAGTTTTTCTCTTTCGGAGACTCAACTTTTACCAGCTGCTCTCCTTAAAGTGCATCTTCTTTTTCTGTTCATATCATGCAGCAACAAGAGGAAGTATAGTTCAGTTACTTGTTAGATTAAACAGGAAATATATCGTGTCAAACCCAATTACAGAATAACGACTCACAAACACGTGAATATAGAGATTTGGACAACAAATACTTAGACTTGCTACATGCTCCTTTTGCTTAAACCCTTCCATGGCTCTCCTCTTTTTCCCAGGCTTAAGAACGGCTGTATTTATTTAGACAGGCAGAGTTAGAAGGGGGGTTAACCTAAAACAAGTGAAATAAGGACTTCACACATATTACTTTGGACAAGTAGGTACTTTGTGTGACCACCCTGGCAATTATTTTCCTATTTTTTTATTCCTTAATTCAACACTAACAACAGCAACAGTCTTTCCAACATACTATGTCTTTGCTTCTATCTCAACGTACCTAACAAACAAATATAAAGTACGAAAAATTATGTCTTGAACCAAACATTATATAGTCCATTTAAGAGCACTAAAACTTATACCTTGATCATGTCACAATCACGAATTTGATCACTTTCTTTCCATTTAAGAGCACTAAAACTTATACCTTGATCATGTCACAGTCACGAATTTGATCACTTTCTTTTATTTAATCATGTCCAAAAAAATACATAAAATAACACCAGTAATGAGCATCATATTATTACATAAAAATATGATCGAATGTAGAGTAAATAGTATTAGTAGTTCCTGAGTTATTCAAAATAGCCAGATATATCCTTGTTTCAAAGGATATCAAACATACCCTGTATTTGACTGTTGGTTTTTAATTAAAGAAGGAAAAAAGTAGAAATGAATTTATTAAAGACTTGTTTATATTGAAAGAAAATAAATGGAAATGTTTAATAGAAAATAGGAATGGGTGGAGTGGAATGAAATCGTTAGTTTATTAAAAGAAGAAGACTTGAATTACTAAATGTGTTTCTTACAAAGCTTTTAGATGACTCACAATTGATGATTACAAATGAACCTATGAAAGCTATTTATACTAACATATATGGCGGTGGATCACTTTCTAGATCCCTCCAATTTTATATTTTATAAATATTTCTAACATTTTAGAATAAACTAGTGTTTCTACTACTATATAATTTCTAGCATTAATAAGATAGTTCTAGAATATTTATTAAAATTCTAGATAAATAAGCATTAATTTAACACTCCCCTTTAATGCTTATTTTCGTAATTCCGAGCATTTCTCGTAGAGTCTCGAATCTCGGCCTTGGAAGAGCTTTAGTAAAATATCTGCAAGTTGTTCTCCAGTCCTTATGTAATGAAGCTCGATTTGTCCTTCATTAGATGCTTCTCGAAGAAAGTGATATTTGATAGCAATGTGTTTAGTCCGACTATGATGGACGGGATTCTTTGCCATTGCTATTGTCGACTTGTTGTCGCAGTAGATTTTTGTTGGTGATTCTTGTTGTTCTCCCATATCTTCAAGTATTCGTCTAAGCCATATCGCCTGACTTGTTGTTAGTGCTGCTGCCACATACTCCGCTTCTGCTGAAGATTGTGCCACACAGTCTTGTTTTTTTGATGACCATGAGAATATCCCTGAGCCGAGTGAGAATGTATAGCCCGAGGTACTCTTCATATCATCTACTGATCCAGCCCAATCGCTGTCTGTGTAGCCAGTCAATCTTGAGTCTGTGCTAGGCTCGTACCATATACCATAGTCCTTTGTACCTTGTAGGTATCTTAATATTCTTTTTCCTACTCCATAGTGGACTTGACTTGGACTATGCATGAATCTCGATAATAGACTCGTAGCGTACATGATATCTGGTCTCGTAGCTGTAAGATATAGTAAACTTCCAATGAGACTTCTGTATATTGCTGGATCTATCTTAGCTGAGCCGTCTTCTTTAGTTAGTTTTTCGTTGGTGACCAGTGGAGTAGCAACGGTCTTGCATCCATGCATCTTGAACTTCTTTAGTAAAGACTCTGTGTATTTCTTTTGTGAGATGAATATTCCTCTTGTATCTTGTCTCACCTCAATGCCGAGAAAGTAGTGCATTAACCCGAGATCTGTCATCTCGAAGGTTTTCATCATGTCTTCTTTGAATTCCTTGATCATTTTCTCATTGTTTCCTGTATAGATGAGATCATCTACATAAAAAGAGACAATGAGCCTGTTATCATTACCTTGGGTTTTAATGTAGAGAGTAGGCTCGTTTTGACTTCTCGTGAATCCTCGATCAGTGAAATAATTGTCGATTCGACTGTACCACGCCCGAGGAGCTTGCTTGAGTCCGTAGAGTGCTTTTTGTAGTCTTAGAACTCGATCTTCTTGGCCTTTCTCTATGAACCCTTGAGGTTGCTCAACATATATTTCTTCTTCTAGATAGCCATTGAGGAATGCTGACTTTACATCTAGTTGATATATTTTCCATTGCTTTTGAGCAGCTAATGCAATAAGTGCTCTTATAGTGTCTAAGCGTGCAACTGGAGCAAATGTCTCGTTGTAGTCAATACCTGGTAGTTGTGAGTACCCTTTAGCAACCAGTCTTGCTTTATGTTTTTTGATCGAGCCGTCTGGGTTGAGCTTGGTTTTGTAGATCCACTTGACTCCGATGACTTCTTTGTTAGTTGGTCGATCTACCAACTCCCATGTTTTGTTTTTCTCGATCATTTTGATCTCTTCTTCCATTGCATTTACCCATTCTTTTTGTTTTGATGCTGCTTCAAAGCTTTCGGGCTCCAAAGTCACAAAATTACATGTTTGATATATGTCTCTTAGTGACCTTGTCTTGCCTGGTGTTTCTGGAGATGTATCGTCATCACTGGATGAAGATGAAGATGAAGATGATCTTGGAGTTCTTGGTGATATGGGTTCATGAGTATTATGTGGACCTTCTTCTTCGGTATTATCCACATTGCGTACCCTTGGTACCATAAAACTTTGTCGTTCCACCTTTCCTTCATCCCAATTCCATTTTGAATTTTCGTCGAACTCGACATCCCGGCTGACAATAAGTTTCTTTGTTTTGATATTATAAATTCTATAGCCTTTCGATTCCGAGCTATAGCCGGGGAATATTCCTTTTTCAGTCTTTTCTTCTAATTTGTGTCGTTTCTCTTTCGGGATATGCACGTAGCAGATGCTGCCGAAGACTCTAAGGTGTTGTGCTGACGGCTTCCTTCCACTCCATGCTTCAATTGGTGTTTTATTTTGAACGGCCTTTGTTGGACATCTGTTGAGAAGATAGACTGCAGTGTATACTGCTTCTGCCCAAAATTGCTTTGGCATTCCTTTCTCTGCTAGCATAGTCCTTGCCATCTCCATGACTGTTCTATTCTTTCTTTCTGACACTCCATTCTGCTCTGGAGCGTAGCCGACGGTTAGTTGGTGTTTGACTCCTTCATCTTCACAAAATTTATTGAACTCTTTTGAGGTATACTCCTTTCCTCGATCACTTCGAATGACTTTAATTCGTCGACCACTTTGATTTTCGACAAGATTTTTAAATTTCTTGAAGATACTGAATACTTCTGACTTTTCTCGCATGAAGTAGACCCAAGTCATTCTAGTATAATCATCAATGAAAAGGATAAAGTACCTGTTATTTTCAAATGCTGGAGTTCTCATTGGTCCGCATACGTCTGTATGGATCAGCTCTAGCACGTGTTTGGCTCTCCATGCTTTGCCTGAAGGAAATGATTTTCTGTGTTGTTTTCCTTCTAGGCATCTCTCGCACACTTCGTCATTTACTTGGATGGCAGGTATATTTTTCATCATATTCTTCTGATGAAGAATCTTTAACCCATGAAAGTTGAAGTGCCCGAACCTTCGGTGCCATAGCCATGATTGGTCTTCTTGAGCTTTCATGGCCGTTTCAACGTACTTCCATTGGATCGGAAAATTTCTTTGCTGCTGCATTTTTACTACAGCTATTTCTTGATTTTTATTTTTATTGTCATATATCGTGCACGAGTCATCTTTAAATAAGAGTTTATATCCTCTTTCCATCATTTGACCCACACTTAATAGATTCGTATCTAGTTTGGGGACCAACAATACATCATGGATTAGTCGCGTACCTTTTTGTGTGTTGACTGTGATTGTACCTTTGCCTTCGACCTTCACTAGATCTCCATTTCCAAGCTTGACTTGTGATTTGACCGATTTATCTATATCTCGAAAGATTTTTTCGTCACCGGTCATGTGGTTGCTGCACCCGCTATCAATATACCAGGTGTCGTCTTTCACTTCTGAAGCAGCGTGAGATGCGTAGAATAGGTTGTCTTCATTTTTATTTTCTTCGGAGAAGTTAGCCTGGTGTTTTTGTTTAGACCGACAATCTTTCTCCAAGTGGCCAAATTTTTCGCAACTCTTGCATTGTGGTTTTCCACGAAACCAACAATCTTTCTCAAGATGATTTGTTTTCTTACAGATACGACATGGTGAATATTTTCCCGGTCTTTGATTTGATTCACCATTTTCTCTATTTTTAGATTTTTCTCCAAATTTTCTCCCCTCATTTTTAGAATTTTGAGACCTTATATTGAGTTTAGACTGAAATGCGTTTTCTATGGTTTCATTTTCACGCATACTTAGTCTTTTCTCGTAAGCTTCTAGAGAGCCTACCAACTCTGTTACTGACAGAGTGGCTATATCTTTAGTTTCTTCAGTAGTAGTTACTATCGGATCGTATTTAGCAGGAAGAGTAATTAATATTTTTTCCACGACCCTTTTATCGGTTATATCATCTCCGTAGGCTCTTAACTGGTTAACTATTTCTCGTAATTTAGTGTAGTAATTTTTTATAGTCTCAGATTCTTTCATTTTCATATTTTCTAATTCCCTTCTTAGAGTCTGAAGTTTAATATTTCGTACCTTTACGTTTCCTTGAAACTCCTCTTTTAACGTATCCCAAGCTTGCTTCGCCGTAGTAGCACCGCTAATTCTTGGGAACAATGACTCCGCCATGGCCTTATCTGTATGCTGTAAAGCGCCAGATTATCTTTCTCCATCTCCTTAGTTAATTTTTCTTTCTCCGCTGCAGATATAGTTGACATATTTTCGGGAGTGGTATATCCCTTGTCAACAATATTCCATAAACTCTGGGACATGAAATACGTCCTCATCTTGATTGCCCAATAGTCGTAATTTTCTCCCGAAAAAATCGGGATCGGAATTTGGGTATTGTTTAGTAGAGCGGCCATGAGAGTATTTTTGCGGAAGCTAATTATCGCCTAGTTAATAATCGAACGTGGCTCTGATACCACTTGTTGGTTTTTAATTAAAGAAGGGAAAAAGTAGAAATGAATTTATTAAAGACTTGTTTATATTGAAAGAAAATAAATGGAAATGTTTAATAGAAAATAGGAATGGGTGGAGTGGAATGAAATCGTTAGTTTATTAAAAGAAGAAGACTTGAATTACTAAATGTGTTTCTTACAAAGCTTTTAGATGACTCACAATTGATGATTACAAATGAACCTATGAAGGCTATTTATACTAACATATATGGCGGTGGATCACTTTCTAGATCCCTCCAATTTTATATTTTATAAATATTTCTAACATTTTAGAATAAACTAGTGTTTCCACTACTATATAATTTCTAGCATTAATAAGATAGTTCTAGAATATTTATTAAAATTCTAGATAAATAAGCATTAATTTAACATTGACTTTTCTTACAACTCAGGTACCGATGGTGCAATTAACCATCAAACGGTAAGTATGCAAAAGTCTGATATAATTATACCTCAATTGAGTCAAGTTCAATTTTTCGTAAATTGCTTTCAACATCATTCGTAACCTTTTTCTGCAAAATCTCCTCAGTTTGAACCAACACCTCTTGATTCACCCTCTTCAGACCCTTAAGTTACTGTAACTCAGCTTCCATATCATCGGGCCACCACATATATTTGTACAGCTTCCACATCTTCTTTAAGAGAAATTGATAAAGTAAAATTACCTTCTAAAGCAAAAATTACCCTCTTCAAAGCCTTTCGAACAGACGTCGCTCGGAGTGGCTGTGTGGTGGTTGGCTCGAACGAGAAGTGGATTGTGACTTGTAGAAACGGAGGTGAAGAAGGAAGAGAACGGAAGAGAGAAAGAGAGAGAAAGAGAAAGCGTAAGTTTTGTTTTAATTTTTTTTGTTTATATATGATTACCTGCTAACTTATTTTTTAATATAGGCTGTCATCTCTCCTTCCCATATCCTCATATATATATATATATATATATATATATATATATATATATATATCGGATAGTATACTTGTGTGACACGATTCGGTGAGGGTATTGTTAGAGGATACTCAAGAGCTAATATTTCAAAGAGGTGTACTTTAAAATTGGATCTTATGAAAGCTTATGACTCGGTAGATTGAGATTTCATATTGAGGACCATGGAAGCTCTAGGCTACCTTACTATTTTCATAAGGTGGGTAGCCATGTGCCTCATAAGCACCTCTTACTCTATCATTATCAATGGAGCCTCTCAAGGATTTTTTAGAGGAGAGGGAGGTCTCAGACAAGGGGACCCTCTCTCCCCTTACTTGTTTGTAATTGGAATGGAGGTCCTATCTCAGATTTTATATCATGTGGGTAATAAAAGAGATTTCAACTGGCACCCCAAGTGTAGTAAACTGAAAATTAACAACCTGATGTTTGCTGATGACTTATTAGTGTTTTTTACACCAACTACAGAATCAGCAAATTGGATTAAGAAGAGACTAAACTTATTTTATAATCTCTCAGGCCTCAAGATAAGTGATAGTAAAAGCAATATTTTTTATGGAGGAGTACCTCAGTTAATCAAAGATGAAATCAATATCATCCTTAATATACCTGAAGGCTCTCTTCCCATGAAATACCTTGGCTTACCATTAATTACTGGAAGACTTAGTCTCAATGATTGTAAACCATTGGTGGATAAAATGACCAAGAGAATTGATCACTGGAGCTCTAAACACCTTTCATATGCAGGTAGAGTTCAGCTTATTAAATCAGTTTTTGGTGGGATCTCTAGCCATTGGTGTAGTATATTTACTCTCCCAAAAAAAATCATTAAGCTTCTACAGAGTAAAGTAATGGCTTTCCTATGGTGTGGAAAGAGTTCATATGAGGGTGGAGCAAAGGTAGCCTGGAGTACAGTTTGTAAACCTTTAGATGAGGGTGGTTTGGGTATTAGAGATTTGGAAACTCAAAATAAGGTTTGGTCTCTCAAGCTCCTTTGGGGTTGTTGCCTTCCTAAAGAGACATTGTGGTCTCAGTGGTTGCAACTTAACCACCTAAGGGGCAAATCTGTTTGGCAAATAGATATACCTATTGACTGCTCTTGGGGTTGGAGGAAGATTCTGAAGAGTAGGAAATATGCTAAGGGTATCTTCAGATATAACTTGGGTGATTGTAAAGATATTGCCCTATGGTGGGATTATTGGTTACCTAATAACAAGAGTCTAAATGAGATGAGCTGCAGTAATATGGCCTCAGGGTACTATGTGAACAGTAAGGTAGCACAATTTATCTATAAAAACAACTGGAAATGGCCTGCTAAACTGAGGTTTATGAATGAGGTAACTAAAGATATTCTCATTTCAGATAACAAGGATACCATAAGCTGTACCTGTACAAAAAAAGGTAAATTAAAATTTGCTGAGATCTATAATGAATTAAGAGAGAAAGGGAACAAGAATAATTGGTACTATATGATATGGAAATCGAGAGACTTACCAAAGTATAAGTTTATATATTGGCTCTGTAATCTTGATGGACTTCCGACAAAGCAGAGATTAATGAGTTTGGGTACAAATATAAACCCTATTTGTGAGTTTTGTAGGAGTAACAGCGAAGATAGGGACCATCTCTTTTGGGGTTGTTCTTATACGAGACGAATTTGGGATTTTTGCAAAGAGAAAGCAAAAACACAAATTAAGCATAATGATTGGGGCTCTATTATTAAACAGCTGGAGAAGAAGATAAAAGGTCTCGAGGATGAGATAACCTACCTTATGCTACCGATAGCAGTTCATTCGATTTGGGAGGAAAGAAAAAATCGTGTATTTAACCAAATCTTCAACACAGAGGAAGCTATTATGGCGAAAATCACAGATCGTGTGGTGGAGAACATGGTGAAGCTGAAAAGCTTTGGAAGCGAAGCCATTGAAGCGATGATGTTAAGGTGGAGAGAGAAATAGAAGTAGGGTTTTGAGAAATTAGATTTTAGTTGTACTTCCGTGTGTACTTAGTGGTTGTAGTGTGAGTTTCTTTTTTGTTTTATTATGTTCTAGTCAGTGTTGACTAGGTCAATTGGTGTAAAACTTATTTGTTCTGATATAAAATTATTCTGGCCGGCTTAGAAAAAAAAAAAAGATTCGGTGAGGGGCTACAGTATAAAAATTATATTATTCCTATTGCAAATAAATATAATAAAACAATTATGTTACATAACATTCATTCAAGTCATCAAAATATAGTTATCATAGAAGTTAATACAACAACAACACGAACATAACATAAATAATACTTTGAACAATATATAACCCAAATAATTATCTTCAAAATTTAGCCTTAAGAACTATCTTCTCTATATAGAGTATCGACTATTTAACATTTCCTCATACACGTTTGCTGAATGCAGGGAGTTGCATCCTCAGTTCCTCAACCTATAATTCAATCAACCAATGAGGTTAAATAGCTGTAAAAGATATATGATATTATTAAAAGCATACATGTATTCTCCAGTGAAATTTTTAAAATGTAGTTTTCTGTACTATACAAAATATGAATCTAATTTTGCACCTCTATATACAACAATGAGACTTGATATAAACTAATGACAATACATATAATTTAAATGTCGGAATATATGCAAATTCACAAGTCAGCAATGTGCACATAAGTAGCCCCATATTGCATTAATAGCTTCTAGTTTTAAGCATATGACGATACAGATGATTGAGATGTGTAAAGAATGGACCTATGCTGAAACTAGTGGTGAAAGAATATAAATAAATGCATACCAGTTTTCTCAGTTGTCATCCGTATTCATCTTCTTCAAAAATTCCATAGCTTTCCGTTTTCTTGTGTTTGTTGAATCCAACCCTTCCACAGCTGAACGAATGGCATGAAGAACCATTTTCTTTACCTGCCAAGTTAGAGTAAAGTTAAAATTCCATCTTACTGAAAAGTATGCACTCAAAGGTTATCAAAAGAAATACAAAGTGTCTACCTCTAGTTTGTCCTCCTTAGCTTTGTGATTGCGGGGGAGAGTGCGGAATTCTTCAGTTAAACGAATGCACTCGTTAAGGTTTTCCGGTGATACAAAGTCAAGCGCTACTTTTATGCATGACTGTGAATGTAAAACACAAAGGAAAAGAGATAAGAAAGTATAAATTGGAAAGGTGAAAGCACATGTATAGTCCATTGATTTTATAACTTACCTTTATATTTCTGACTTGATGAGGACAGCCTGCAGGTATAAACACTGCATCCCCTAATTTTTGAACAAATGTCCATGCCTCAATTCCTACCAATAGATCAATACATACAAGGAATCACTCACAAGAACTACTTTATTTGTTACGTTTATTAAAGAAAACTAACCATATTCTTCCTTGAGCCTGAGTTTGTGCTCAGTTGTCAAATAAAAAGTTTGGTCATGAATAGGGTGGGCAACCTGAAGCATAAGAACAAACATCATATCAGGATTTTATCATTATACAGATATATCTCAACATAAGGAAATGAAAGAATAAACAGGCGCAATAGATACCTGGTCCAGTGGAGAACAATGCATATGTCTGAACTCTTTATAGTGCTTGCGAAGATATTCCTCCAGTTTTGGAACATCTTCCCTCCTAAATATGTCCCAAACAGCACCACCCTTGCTGTCATTTTCAACCTTTGCGATGGTACTTTCATCTTGAGAAGCACAAATTTTCTTTGATTTCAAGTTCTCAGATGATGAAATTTTTCCGATCCCTCTAAGTTCCCTTTTATCCTGTGCAGCATGCTTCTTTTTCAGCTCCTCTATTTTCATAAGGTCGTCAGAAGTCAAAGTTATTTCTTGGGTGTGCGTCAAAACATTCACCTGAGATACAAAAAAAGAAAGATATAATGACAAATCCTCTACGCATCTATTCAAGTAGTGCTTATTATATTATAGAGAGTAAGCAAACAAACATACCGCATCGGACATGTCACAGTGTAGTTTTGTTACAGAATCTCCTCGCCCCAATTCCTGAGAGATCCCATAAGCGATATATGTCTTTGGTCCAAGGTCCGGTTTTAAGGAATCTTTAGGGAGTCTGATCGCAAGATTTAAACATCCATTGCTAGGATGTGTATACTGTTTGAATGGCAAGCTCCTGATAAACTCAGCGTTATGGCGAGGTAATCGCTCCTCAAATAAACTCGAGGGAGGCCAATCTTTCAGTTTCATATTCTTAGGCCATCCCTGAGAATCAAATCTTCCTTCCAAATACCCCGTGAAAAATTGGCGAACATTTACATCTTCCTGTTTCACATACATAAAACAAACTTAAAAATTAGAATCATCCATAAAAGTAAGTTATAAATAAAGTAAAACTTTGGAGACTTACCTCACGCCAGTTTAAGCAGTTCAAAGCAGACACATCCAAAAGAGTCTCATGGTTAACACTTTTTATTTGGCGAAAAGCACGCCACATTACCATTGGTTCCCAGCTCAACCCCCATGTATTTTTGAGTACATCACTAACAATCACAGGCTCTCCTTTGCACAAATGATACTGGAAATGCTCTAAATCCTCATTCTTAATGTCTGTAGCCGTTGGACAGTAAATGTTGTTGTCATTACCCTCCTCCCTTGAAGCTGCTTTACGCAAATTTGCAATCTCTTCCAAACAAGAACATGTTTGATCCGAAACTACTACCTCCTTGAGCTTATATCTCTTAAAAGCATCTTCTGCTTTTGCTAACAAATCAGAAACCCACTTCTCACCTAGGAAGCACTTCAACTCTAGGGTTCCTTGACCACAGCCACCCAAACTCTTTGGAGCGCAAGGAATTGTACCATCTTCCTTCACTTCCCATTCTTCTTTGCGACCATGTGATTTAATTTCTTTGTGGTCGAGGCTAAGATTTTTAGCGGGGCCTCCATGAAGGTAATCTGACCCGTGATTTTTATAGGTCATGACCACTTCTTCATCAGCTCCCTTTAAGCAGCCATAGCGAATCTCCCGGGAACACGTCAAACATAGGTCGTATTCGCAGATGGGGCAACTCCGATGATAATCTGCAATTGAAGTCTGGCAATTATTGCTGCACAAGAAATGAAGCACAATTAATATCTTTCAAATATGAGCAAAAGAATACACACTAAATAAAAGTCCTCAAAATCTTACCAATAAACTCGCTCATCTGGATAGCAATGAGCAGTCGGCACCTTGATATCCGAAACTTGCACGCCTGCATAATATAAATATGTTAAGTAATTATATGATGATATATACTTATATCAATTATTATAATAGCAATTTAAGTACCTCTAGTTTTAGCTTCCATATCCTTTTCCGCAATTTGTTCAGCGTCAAATTTCTTCAAGAAGGGCAGAAGCCGACACAGAATACTCTTGGAGTGGAGAACATTCTCATGATCACTAAGTTTGATACTTAGTTCCTTCTTGTTCTGCAAAAAAAATCATACGTAATCATTAACAATACCGTTAATAGATAATAATAAATATATAAAGAGAGAGATAAATAAAAAAACAAACCTCAGCAGGGATCTCCATCCGTAAACAAGACTTGCAATTGCAGTTATTTAAACACACAGGACACTTAAAAGCAAAGGCCTGTTCGGACATGCCTGGATACCATCTGGTCATGCAAGGTACACAGTAGCGCTTCCTCTTACAGTTAGTGCACCTTACAACTCTGCCGTTGTCATTCCTCTGGCATTGATGACACATGTTCGATATCAAAAATCCCTGCAAATAAAAATAATTAATTACCTGGGCAATTTTCTTATATCAAGAATACCATACACTAAAATCAGAGAACCCTAATATAATAACATACTTCATACGCCTTAATATTAAATATGCCTTAATATTAAATATAGAGAGATAATAAACCACCCAGGATCATTATTCGTTACCAACAACAATTGTAATTGAAAAACGATACTGCAGATAAAAATTAGCGTACATCTTCGTCTTTAATTCCCTTGGAGTTAAATTTGGAGGTCGAGGATTTATTTTGTTTCTTAGTAATTCTGGATGATGGAGCAAAATCATTGTAGGTGGTGATCGGCTTCTTCTGTCTATTGCTCCGCCTAAGCTCCACCTCTCCACCGGTACTAATTTCATCCACTTGGGTTTTCCTCTTCTTTGATACATCTTCGGTACTTGAATTTCCGTCACCTTCGCATCTCTTTGACACCATAATTCCACAGTTAAATTGCTAGCTTGGGAAAAAATATATAGAGAGATAGGGTTGGAATGCAGGGTGATCAGACTATGTAAATACTTCGATAGTGTTGTTTTGAATGACGGCGGAAGTAAAAGGAGGTATAGGGAAGGGTTTTCCAATTCGTCCAAGCCCGCTCTTTTTTATTTCTGTATATTTTCAAAGTACAAAGTCCCGCCGACAAACCTCTTTATAGATTTCGTGGGCTTACCTGACAACGACCCAGCCATTGATTGGGCCGTTGAGCGGTGTTCTAGAATGTTGGGTTTCTCACGACATGAGCGTACTTTAATTTATTTTTTTAAAAAGCATTGATAAACAACACCTAAAATACTGTCATTGCAATGCATGGTGGTTTTTTGTTGTTTAAAAGAAGGAAAATTCATGTGTTTTGTTATTATTATCAATGACCATGATATGAATATTGGACCATCCTATATTGGATGGAAGTATTACCCTTAAAAGAATAAGGATGCTGTCTTTCAACTTTCAAGTTTATATTTATATTTAAATATAGTTTTAATATATTATAAGTATACCTTAAATAATTCTTATGAAATATATTGGTAAAAAAAATTCAAATAATAGACAAAAGTTTTCAATTGAATTGTATATATTTGCCTTTTCAACACACATGAATGTAGTATAAATTAATAAAAATATAGGAATTTAATATCTTATATACTATCTTTCTATACTATAAGAAGGTTAATTATAAAAAAATATTTTTATATTAGGACATATAGTAAAATATTATACCTGATATAAACGTCATTTTTGTTTGAAATAGCACAGTCAACGATCTTTTCCTTGAGATTATATAATTTCGGTATCGAATAAGTTACCTACAAACCGTATCAAACTGGTTAAATATGTATTTTATCGAATAATTATGCATCAATATTCAAATTGGTTAAATATGTATTTTGTGCAAATACACATACATATATTACTAAATATAATACAATAAAAAGGATTGAAAGGAAAATGTACTACATTAGAAGTGAGATCAAATTGATTCTACAACTTACAAAATGATTAAGTTACATAATGCATAAAACTTAATCACTGAACTTGATATATACATATATGGTGATACATATCAAATTTAATCAACTAGAACTTTAATCGAAAGCAATTCATATATGATGAGAATTAGTAATATTTTAAGATGCTTACCATCAAGATTAATTTTAAAAATTCATTACATAACTCGAAAGAGATAAAAAAAATTATATTTATTTGTAAGCAGTATAGATCGATGTTGCTGTATATTGTAGAAGATTTAGATGTTAAAATTATAGAGATGAAAAAATAAAGATAGACTAGAGACGGCGCTTTGAAGAAGAGAAATATAAAGGAATGAGAGAGTAAGGCGAGGGTTACAAAGAAAAATAAAGAGAGAAAAAGAAAAAGAAAGAATGTGTAAAAAAGTATAAGTTAGAGAAAATTTTAATAGTTTCATCTAAATAAAAAAATTATATATATATATATATATATATATATATATATATATATATATATATATATATATATATATATATTATTTATAGTTATAAATTCAATGACAAAGTAATTTTTTTACAAAATGTCCAAAAAAAAAAAAGTAATTTTTTTACAAAACATAAAGTGATGTCGGCGTGGTCGAGTCTTACATAGTTGATGGTTAACTATAAGATTACTCGTTAATAATTCTTGACTATGATAATATTGGATATTGACGCAAGAAGAGGATTTCACCTAATTCTGTTGAAAAATAGTATTTGGCCAAAAAAAATTCTATGGGTCAATGAGTAAATTTTTCGCACCTAATCACTCAAAAGCTTATCGAGGAGGCGTGGCGTCGCAAAGTTTACACGTTAGTAAATTCTATGGGTCAATTAGTTTTTCTTTTTTTATTTGGTTATTAATTATTTATATATTCTTTTTTTAATACATTAACCACGAAATGTTAGAGACGGATTTGTCATCAATATTATTTTTTAATTTTTTTATTTCGCCGTAAATGACTATTTATTTATTTATTTTATATGTTAGCGAAGACACCATTGTCGTCGCTATCATTAATATTTTTTTTTTTAAGAAACTCATTTTTTTGTCAATTTGTTTGGATTTTAATTTTTGTTTTTATTTTAAATATAATGCAAAATTCACAAATAAATAAAATCCAAAAATAGATAGAAAATACGATCATTTGATAATAAAAATCCAAAAATAAAGTCAAACATAGTCAAAGCAAAAGTCAAACATAAGTAAAAAACGTAAAGTCAAATATTACAAACCAACGCAATAAAATAAACATAATCAATCATCACTCAAATGTTCGTCTTCATCTTCTCTCTCTTCGTCTCTTCTCTCCTCAACGGTGGGCCCGGATACGCTGATCGGTGGAAGTCCATGGGCGATTCTCATGCCATTTAACGCTTCGAGGAGCGTGTCCGCCATGCTCGGGGGCTGACTCGGCCGACTAGAAGAAGTTGTGGGCCCGGTTGATGCGAAGGCTGGATCCGGTATAGGTTCAAGTCCTTGAGCCACGCAAAGCTCGTTCATTCCAGCCAGAATCGCCTTGAGAAGCTCCTTGTTCTGCCTATCCGGCTGTGTAGGAGTCCTGGCTTTTTTCCGGACCGGACCAATGGTGGGCACCTAGTATTTTGTCTTGGGTGGGGCCAGGACCTCCATGATAGTCTCGAGCATGGCATCCATCTGCTCCTGGACAGAAACTTCAGCTCCCTCCGCTCCGGCCTCCACAACCTTCTTCTTCATCTTCTCCGGAAGAACACCCTGTAATTAGATTTCAATTTAAAATTAAATTAGATTAATAAAAAAGAAAAGTTAAAAAAAAATAATTTAAAGCAATTTAAAAAAAACTTACACTAGCTTTCTGCAAACGCTCGTCACGCCAGCTATCTGTAGCTGCATCGTAAGACAGGTGATCGAAATAGCCGCTTAAAGGAGGAAGCTCCATCTCCTCCTGGGTATCATCATCGAAAAAAGTCAACAGCTCTTTCGTCACCGTCTTCAACTTCCCTGGACAGTATACAATAACAAATATTAATTAGTTAAAAATTAAATTAAAAAAATAGTATATTAATTTTTTATTATTATAAATTATACCTCTATAATCACCTCCCGAGTCTGGGATAAGTTCCTAGACCGCGTCTTGCTCGGAACTGTCTGCAACTCTCAATTTTTCTTATTAATCTCAGCCTGACTCTGTTACAATTAATAAATAAATAGTTATAAAATTAATAAATAAAGACGTATAAAATAATTAATAAATTATTATTTTCTACCTGTACGTTCTCATCATCCCACATCTTCTTCGCCAACTCCAAATACTCCGGTAGAACATCTGGTGGTGCAGTATTCGTCAGGTAGTAGTCGTTTTTCAAATCCAACTTCCATCGCCTGTAGGCCGTAGATGTCATCGTGGTCAACCTCTTAATAATCTCCTCCCAATCGTCTCGCTGCCTCCACTCCTCTAAATCAAAAAAATCGTGAAGTCGCTACATAATAACCCCTTTATTATGGCCGGGGACATTTATCCATCCTTTGTAGCAAGGAGGCACGACTTCTCGAACTTCCCACCACCTGACCCACGTGTTTGTTGTATTGCCCTACGAAGTTCCACGTGCCGTCGATAATCGAAAAGTCAACTAGAATGGGCCAGCCCACTTTTTTTAATGTCTCCTGGGCTGTTCTGATAGACGTGGCAGCTTTAGGGCGTTTTCTTTTACGTTCATCTATTTTATTGAAAATATTTATTAATTATATATTTGTCTTAATTGAAATTATATTAATTGAATTTTTTATTACACGATAGTTGGGCACAATCGGCCATAGGACGGTTAGGATCCCTCGGGGGATCGTTACCCATCTCGTCTCCGTCGTGTCCACGACCAACCATCTATATTTTAAAGGAATATTTACTAATTAGTCATTTACTATTTTTTTCATAAAATTTAATTAAACTGCAAATAGGTCCTTATTTTTTAAAAAATTTCTATTTTAGTCCTTATAAAATATTATTGATAAAATTGCAAATAAGTCCTTATTTTTTAAAAAAAAATTGTATTTTAGTCTTTTTAAAATTGCAAATAAGTCCTTATATTTTAAAAAAATTCTATTTTAGTCCTTAAACTATTTTATTTACAAAATTGCAAATAGGTTCTATTTTTTTTAAAATTGAATTTTAGTCCTTATAAAATTGCAAATAGGTCCTTATTTTTTTTTAAATACTATTTTAGTCCTTAAACTATTTTATTTACAAAATTGCAAGTAGGTCATTATATTTTTTTTAAATTGCATTTTAGTCCTTATGAATGTGCAAATAGGTCCTAATTTTTTAAAAAATTGCATTTTAGTCCTTAACTATTTTATTTATAAAATTGCAAATAGGTCCTTATTTTATAAAATTGCATTTTAGTCCTTAACAATTCCAAATAATTTAAGATATTGCAAATAGGTCCCTATATCTTAAAACACAATTAAGTTACAATATCACAATTTTACAAATTGCACAAAAGATCTCTATATATATTTAAATATCCAAAAATCACAACAAAACCCTAATTTTAGCTAATTTTAAACAAAGTCCAATTACAAGTTGTTTTTTAACACAAAAAAAATCTTTAACATCCCAGAATAACATACAAAAAATTCGGATTTAATTAAAACATATATACAATCATGAATTTTTTTCAACCCAAAATTAAATAAAAATTGCGATTTTGATCCGGAAATTGGAACTTGTACGTGGAAATGGTGTAGATTTCGTCCATGAATCCATGCCAAGAAGAATGAATCATACAAAAAAAACACAAGAAAAGATATTAGAAATTAAAAATGAAAAATTAAAAAGTAGTGATTAGAATGTGTTATTGGATTGAAATCATTACCTTGATGCTGGATTTGGTGGAATAATGCCTCGGAAAAGCTTTGCTATGGCGGAAATGACAATTTTTGGAGTGATTTGTGCTGTTGTTATGGCTGAAATGAAGCTCGGTTAGGGCTTTATAGAATAATTAATTAGCGTGTCGTCGCTAATCAAGGGTATTTCGTCGCTAAGTGGGACACGTGGCGAGCTCCGTACCCACGATCTTTGCGTGTCAAAAATTAGCGACGACGCGTCGTCGCAAAAAAGTGGAAATTCGTCGCTAATTTTCGAGAGCGGGAAAGTTGACCGCCCAAGCTGACCAATTGAACTTTTTATTATTTATTAGCGACGAGTTAATGGTTGAATGTCGGCGCAAAATATTATCGACGACATTCATCCTTTGAATTTCGTCGCTAAATGCTTGAATGTCGTCGCTATTTTTTTTACATATTTCTTTTTTATTTCTTTTTCTTGCTTTCTTTTTTATTTCTATTTTTTTCCTTTTCCTTTCTTTCTTATTTCTTTCTTAGTGTTCGGGGTGTTTAGTCAACTATTTGAGTTAAACTTGATTGTTCGGTGTGTTTAGTCAACTATTTGAGTCAAAATTGAGTGTTCGGGGTGTTTACTCAACTATTTGAGTCAAACTTTAGAGTTCAGGGTATTTAGTCAACTATTTGAGTCACTTGAGTGTTCGGGGTGTTAAGTCAACTAGTTCAGTCAAACTTGAGTGTTCGGGGTGTTTGGTCAACTATTTGAGTCAAACCTGAGTGTTCGGGGTGTTTAGTCAACTATTTGAGTCAAACTTGAGTGTTTGGGGGTGTTTAGTCAACTATCTGAGTCAAAATAAACTCAAATTCAAATTCAACTCCAAAAACCAACAAAATGTTTTAAGACATATAAACCAAAAAAAATAAAATTCTCCTAATCAGTTTCATATCCACTAATATCTATGGGTTCATCATCGCTATCAGCCTCTATAGGTTCTTCTTCATCCCCATATTCTTCCCACGTGTCATCATGAATTTCCTCGTTCTCATCAATAACCATATCAAAAGCCAAATTAATACGAAAATGAGATGGGTCAATCTCGATCTCCTCAGTGGATGCCAAAGGTATGCTGATGCTCTCATTCCCAGTAGCGATTCATAACCCCATAACTCAGGACTCCATTTGTGTCGATCGTTTATTTCCCAATCGGCTTTCTAGCCTTTCATTGATTTCTTTGAATTAATCGCGTCAATGTAAAACACTTTCTTGGCCTGCGATGCTAAAATGTATGGTTCGTCGGCCCACTCAAAGTTTGATGTGTTGATAAAGGTTACCCCATGTTTTGTCCTCAAATCAGACTTTTTGTACCACTTACAGACAAATAACACAACCGAGCACCCTCCAGTGTACATAACCTCCAAGATTTTGATTAATTAACCGTAATAGGGTTTTTCCTCGTACATGGTACAAACTCCGTAATCCAGCCTCACTCTTTTTTCTCCTTTGGACTTATACCCACTTGACACCGTTCACCACACATGAATCATATTTATGCATCGCAACAAAATACATGTTTGCCAAGGACACCATCTCGGGGGTAGCTAATGCATCGCCACGTGAATTCATTCCATGAATCTGTTATACAAAAATAATATTTAATACTTTGATAATAAATAGATAATAATTAAACCAATGCCTAAAGTTACGTACCTTTTCCATAAACCATTCGTTAAACCAATGCAAATCTACTTGATTTTATTTAGCCTAACAACCGAGCAAGTAATATGGCGTCATTCACAAATATGCTAAAATTATCCACAAAGGAGGACTTAGGGGAGTATCTAGAAATACCTAGTATGGGTGATATATCCAAACTGAGTAGGTTGGCATTACTATTAGATTTTATGCCCAAACCTTTCAGAATAAGGATAAATAAGACTTGTTAGGGGAATTGGTGTGGAAAATTTACTGGGTGACCCATATACTAATATTTTTACCAAATACTGTTTTTCAACAGAATTAGGTTAGATCTTCTTTTTGCGTCAATATCCAATATCATGGTAGTCTAGAATTGTTAACGCGTAATCTTATAGTTGTGCAGACTCGAACCTAGGTTCAAAAAAAATTAATAAGTGGGGCCAGACTCAATCCTGGCCACCACTTATGTTTAGCCAGATTAAATCCTGGCCACCACTTATGTTTAGCCATATTTAATCCTAACCACCACTTATGTGGGTAAATCTGGACCGTAGAAAAAACTCTGAAATATAATATATATATATATATATATATATATATATATATATATATATATATATATATATATATAACTACTATGTTTATCCCTTAATTTGTATAAAATCTTTTTTATTTAGATGAAACTATAGAAACTTCTCCTTACATATACTTATTTACACATTCTTTCTTTCTCTTTTTCTCTCTTTTATTTTCTTTGTAACCCTACTCTCTCATTCCTTTAAATATCTCTTTTTTAAACTGCCGTCTCTAGTCTATCTTTGTTTTTTCATCGCTATATTTCTAACATCTAAATCTCCTACAATATACAGTAATATCGATCTGCGTACCAATAATCATAATTTTTTATCTCTTGCAAGTTATGTAATTGATTTTCAAAATAGATCTTGATGTGGTAAGTATCATAGAATATTAGTAATTCTCCTCATATATGAATTGCTTCTGATATGAAGTTCTAACTGAATAATTTCGATATGTATCACCATATATGTATATTTCAAATTTAGTGATTAACTTTAAGCATTTTCTAACTTAATTATTTTGTAAGTTGTAGAATAAATTTGTTCTCGCTTCTAATGTGATAAATTTTCTTTTTAATCCTTTTTATTGGTATAATATCTAATAATTTATGTATGTTTATTTACACAAATGAAGTTGATTGACTTTCTTGTTTAATTGTATAATTGTTGAATATTTTTGGTTCATATGATTCATAAAATAAATATTTTATTTCATATTTATTTTATATGCATATAAGATTTAATGTTGCTCATATGTATATTTAATTTATAAAAAGTAAGGTTATACATTACCCTCATACTACCCCTTTATATGGTATGATTTGACTAGAAATTAATTAATTTGCAATCAAATGACGCCAAATAAATGGGGTGGTATGAAGGTTGCATGTAAGGAGTGATATATAAAATTACTTATTTATAGAAAAAGAAAAATAAATATTGATGCATAATTATTCAACAAAAAATACATTTAACCAGTTTGATATGGTGTGTAGGTAATTTATTCTATACCGAAATTATATAGTCTCAAGGAAGAGATCATTGGTCATGCCATTTCAAACAAAAAATGACATTTTATATCAGGTATAACACTTTACTATATGCCATAATATAATTTTTTTTATATAATTTACCTTCCTATGGTATAGAAAGATGGCATATAAGATATAACCTTCCTATATTCGAAACCCATGGTTATGGACCCGGACCCATTAGTATGAAACATTTTCACTTTTCTATTTTCTTTCAATAGTTTGACCAATTTTCCTTCCTATATTCGAACCCATGTCTAGCTTTCTATAGTTCGTTAAGTAGTGATCAATAAGATTATTCTCTCGTTGGTTAGCAGTATTTGGGCAATTCTTTGAGAGTCTCATAAAATTCCATTGCTCCATTCATTGAATATTATTGTCCTAAGTAGAGTTTGAGTTTACAATGTTCTTAATGCGAAATAACTACCCAATCATATTTATAGGAACCTTTATCTTCCTAATTCTCTATGGAAGGTCAAGGATGTTAAACTTGTTTCTTGATTAGAGGGAATATTGTGCCCCATCTTGTTACCAATCTTTTGTGTTTCCGGAAAGGCCAAACTATACCAATAGTTAATCAGTTAGTAGGTGTGATGTAATTAGTTATTCCATGACATCTTTATCAGTTAATGTATCTATGCATGTGTAAACATCTATAAGCAGAGCAAATTAATGTATTCATATTAAAACACTTAGTTTTCCAAAACTAAAATTCATTCCATAAAGGTGATCTGTTATATCAGTTTATTCTCTATTTTTAATGGTTTTTATTGATATAAATACTTTTCAAATTTTAGGGTGTAAGAATGTTCATTTTTCCTTCATAATTGTGTGTATGATTGCTCGTAGTTGTTGGGCTTATACCCATAGATCTTTACAATGACGTATTGATGTATAATTTTAAGCATGTTACATAATAGATGAATGAGAAATTGAGAGTATATTATTTAATGTATGAGTGTGCTCTCTAGTTATGTATGTAAGTATATGATAATGCATATAAGTTGAAAGATAGGATCATGGTCAATATATAGTTAAAACAATCAATGTTATGGAGTTGGCCATTTAATTGAGTTCAATATCAAGTACTTGCAATAGATAAAGGATTATATAAAATATTTAGAGTAGAATTATTTTAGAGTAATAAATATTATATAATATTTTCATATATATATATATATATATATATATATATATATATATATATATATATATATATATATATATATATATATATATATATATATTGGGTAACATAATAATTTTTATGAGATCACCGTTCCGGTATTAGAGATTTTTAGCGTTGTCAAATCTTTGTACAAAAACGTCCTATGCAATATAGTTGTGCATTTATTTTGTTTAAAATGTTTATCTTATATTTGTTTCTTTTTGGCTTGTTGAATGGGAGTATGTAGAATAAAACCTATTTTGATTATAAAATACTAAAACACTACTTAATATTTGATGTTTTGATAGAAGTAGATCATGTTCAGGGAGGACTTCCCAGAATACATTACCCACTATCGAGGCTGTTGTGGAACCCGCCGAGGAGTCTCTCGAGCCTGGGAGATTAGGGATGATATTAATGATCATGTTGTTAAGGAAAACATAGCCATTGATGGTTTAATCCTACTATGTGATGTTATAGAAGATGAGATCAGGGGTGAAAAGCGAGCACTTGAAGTTGATCAAAGCTTCGCCGGAGCTAAGAAACCCAGAGCCTGCTCACGTGGTAGCCGCCTGAGCCTTTCAATTTTATCGAAAACACCAGAAAAACCACCCATGGCCGAGGATATGTTGTTTCCGAGTTTGGATCTCAACAAGAATTATGAAGTGAAACCGAGTACAATGCGGATAAATGGAACAGACAAATATGGTAAACATATTGAGGATGATGCTGTACCAAAACAGAAGGCGTTTAACGACTTGGAGAAAAGGCAAGTATTTCTGGTTTTTATATTTTTAAGTTAATTTCACTATTGGTTCCTATATTTGCCAAAGAATGTATTATTTGCTAGCTAATAGAATACATGCTATAATTCTTAACCACGCAGGAACAAGATTGAGTTTTCTGCTCCGCATAACTTTTGTTATAATCCAGACAACAATCGAGTGATTTCACATGTTCAAGAGGGCTATGCAAATAATATAATGGAGTTACTTGGAAAGGATGCACCAAACATTTCTTCGGCACCTTCGGAGATAAATACTCTTGATGAGCCTTCATGATGGAGAGAAAAGTATTAATATATGCATGATTAACTATTTTTATCATATTATATCAATAAATGATTATTAATTCGAGTCTTTAATAAAATTCTTTCATTTGTTTTAAAATTGAGTTTTATGGGTTGGCTTTCATTCTCAACTATGTTTTTACTAACGTACATGTTTTTTCTTTTTAATTTTTATACAGACTTCATATTGGGTTCATTTATGATCTAGAATTGTTATTTAGAAATGCTTTTAAATCTTTATATTTTAGTCTTCAATATCGTGAATGCTTAGGAGCCTTTTTTTGTGCACAAATGTAGTAATTCTCTTATTGGATTGCTGACATAAAATAACGTTTTCATATCTTTACTTATGGGATTCTTTCTTTCCCAGTATCGTTCTTTCCTTGTTCAGTCAGGCTTTTCAAGTAGATTATATTAAGAATAATATCAAAATTCAATTTTAAGTTTACAACTCAATTTTAAGCACATAAAATAACATTTTCAATTCCAAAGAGAAAACTAGTGGTAAAGAGTTTGTTTATGTCACACAACATAACATATACATTCTTGAGTATTGAATGAAGTAATGTATGAATAAAAATGTATAGTTTCACTAGGATGTATAATTACACTATAAGGTTTACTAAGAATTGTGATTAAAATATATTTTTCACCTATCGTTGAGGTGCTCGATGTAAGAGTAGTGAAGCCACATATTGCCTAGGGGGCCATGTCGGTCCCTTAGTTTTCAAAATTCTTTTTTGACTCCATTAAAAGAATTACTATTATTTTATGGGATTTATTTTCAAAATATTTACTTGGCTCCCTAATGTTATCTAAAGTCATTTGTTTTAGGTTTTGATTTGGTATGTTGCTTGTATGAAATATGTTGTTTATATTATATATTAATTCTATTGTATAATATAAAACTTATAGTGTCATTGACTCATTATTTTATAAAAGAATCTAGTACAATTAACTCAAAATATATTTTAGGAAAATTGCAACAACCTAGGAATTTTTTGGGACATATATAGTCCCAAACACCTTTTGCTTTTTAACAAATTTTTTTCCACCAACTTGGTTATCTTATTAAATAAGATGGAATATATTATAGAGCTTTAGATTTTTTTGATCTAAAGATAAAATATTTTCGTTTAAAATCAACTTGCAGGATATAAATGCAGGTTTGGCTTAAACATGCACCACTTAAGGTTAATCTGGTACAAACACTAAACAATAACTTTACAATCAACATTCTTAAAACGATAAATCAAAAGCCCAACCTAACTTAATAATATATCATGTTCTACCTTTAATTTTTAATCTACCTGACAATATCCAAATCAATTTTATGAAAACTAAAACAAAGAACCTCAAATTAATGGTAAATTTTACCATTGTAGAAAAATCTATCTTGTTACACGAGACTTCTTTATTCTTTGCTAGACCCACTGATGTTTGTGGTTGCTTTTTCATAGATTAAACACTAATCATTTTGATTCTTAAAGTGTTGTTTTATGGCTAAATTTTCACATGCTTACTCTTAGAATATCTCCATCTTTTTGGCAACTTTCTTATCTGTGATAATTTCCTCATTATTAACTTGTCCGAAATAAGTCAAAGTTGAGAATGTTATTCAATGCAAATTTGTCACGAAAAGTTTTTGTTTCGAAAGAAAAAAGTGAGGTTACTCCAAGTCTTCACAAGAGAAATCTTTAAGCCTTCTTTGGAATATAATATATTTTGTTGATTTTTAGCATGCATTGAGTAACTAATATACACTTTAGCTACTGTATTTCAATATTTAAGTCAACCTAATTTACCTCTATGACTTTTAACCGTTGCTGGTTAAAGTCCTGAATACATTAATTATAGGTACATATATTACACATAATACCCTACTTTTCAAATATAAAAACAACCGATCATATACTTTTCAAAGTACATAGAACCAAAAGAAAAAAAGTTCTACGTTTCTCCCTTTTAAATCTTCATTCATTTACTTAAATATTACATCAGAGATTAAAGATCATAGTAATTTATTCTGTTAATTATGTCTAATTTGAAGCTTTTGAAATAATGTTGAACTATGTTGTATTGTACATCGACCCCTTTGATCACACTCTCATAACAAAAATTGCAATTTACCCCTTTTCAGTTCCTTGATTGCTGTCAAAGTCCCTCAGCTAAGAGATATCTTGCTGAAGTTGAAACAGCTTCGAATATCTGTCAGGTTTGCAAGAAATTTACAACTTCTTCCAACACCCCTTTGAATTCCCACTTACATCATTTCTTTTCTGGTAAATCGACAATTAAGTCGCCAGGAAAATACGAGATTCGTAAACCTAGGAGAAAGAAGAGGAAGATGAGATGGATCTCCGATATTTACAGAACAGCTCCACATTGTACAGTTGAGGAGCTTGATCAAAGAAATAGAGCTGAAACTTCGTGATTTCGAGAAATGGGTTGTAGATTTAAATTCTAATAAGTGTTATGTCTTTATTTAAGAGTATTTTGAACCTTTTGCACCCCTAAAGTATAAAAAGAACATCCATCTCCCTTCCTATTTTTGATATATATATCTCAATGTAAGAGCATATGGGCCGAAGATATTGTCATAACTAATTTTCTTAAAATTGACATAACTAATTTTTTTTAAAACCGTCATAACTAATTTTTTTAAAATCGTGCGAAAAAAAAATCACTATTTCAAACAGTGACTTTCATGCTTTAAATATGGAATTTCATGTTTTAAATATGGAATTTCATGTTTTAAACATGTAAACCGTGTCTGCAAAACAAAATTAAAAAAACAAAAAGAATTAAAAAAAATCAAAAAGAAAAAAATCATAGACGTAAATTTTAATTTACTTTATCCGAAAAATGCAAATTTTTTATTTTTCTGATTTTTCTTGAATTAGTTATGACGATTTAAATAAAATTTCACAAACACGCGCGTGTGATGAAATTAGTAATAGGTGGTGGTGGTGGTGGTGGTTGTGGTGGTTGTGGTGGTTGTGATGGTTGTGGTGGCTATAGTGGTGGTGGTTGTGGTGGTAGAAGTACCTTATTATTTGTTTAATATTAAAAAATAAATATTGTATTAAAAATAAAATAATATATATTTTAATAAGGATATTAAAGGTATAAAAAATATAAGGGAGATGTTTTTTGGGGCAACGCCCAATTAATTACGCGGAGAAGGTAAATATTCCCTATTAATTACAACTTTAACTTAATTCCCAATTAAGCACAAAATATTACCCAATTACCAAAATATCCTTCCACCTATAATTAATTACTCTAATTATATATTTTATTAATTATAGTTTAATGTTTATTTATTTTTTTCAGATTTTTGTTTTAAACATATTTATTTTTTTTAAATATTTATTTTTTCGAATTTTTTTTTTCGAAATTTTTTTTTTCGAAATTTTTTTAATTTTATTTTTCGATTTTGTTTTTCGGAAATATTTTTTTTTGAAATTTTTTTAAATTTTTTTTTTCGAAATTTTTTTTTCCCGAATTTTTTTTCCAAAGAATTTTTTCATTGTATGTACTAGAAACACACAAGTCCATACTGTTTTGTGTTACTGTAACTCACACATCAAGCAATTGTGTGTTACATTAACACACAATCAGATGTTCAGACTATCTGTACACTATTATCCATTACTGTGTACAAATATTCTGTATATCTTATTCTGTGTTCCTGCAACACACAATTGTTATTTGTGTGTGTTTAAGCAACGCAAAACTGTAAATGACACACAAGTCGAACTGTTTTGTGTTACTGTAACTCACACATCAAGCAATTGTGTGTTGCATTAACACACAATCAGATGTTCAGACTATCTGTACACTATTATATCTTATTCTGTGTTCCTGCAAAACACAATTGTTATTTGTGTGTGTTTAAGCAATGCAAAACTGTAAATGATAAAGGCATTGTGTGTCTTACCAACACAAAACCCATATTGTTGTGTGTTACTGTAACACATACTTCCATCAATTGCGTGTTGCATGAACACATAATCAGCCTACATGTACATTATTCTATACCTTTGTGTACAAATATTCTGTTTATCTGATTTTGTGTTCATGTATCACAAAATTTGTTATTTATGTGCGTTTAAGCAACTCAATATTATACATTTTGGGTGTTCATGCAACACACAACACATATGATTTTGTGTTACTTTGACACACAATTTCATATGTACTAATCCTACATCATGTAATTATGTAAAAAAGAATTTCGGGGAAAAAAATCTCAAAAAAAAATTCCGGGGGAAAAATAAATCTTGAAAAAAAAAAATTTCGGAAAAAAAAAATGAAAAAAAATTTGGAAATAAAAATGAAAAAAAAAAAATTTAAAAAAATGAAAAATAAATTCAGAAATTAAATATAAATATATAATAAAATAAAAAACCATATAAGGACAATAATGGAAGGTAAATATGACCATGTGCTTAATTGAGAATTAAGTTGAAAATTTGTGAGTAAGTAGGAAGTAATTTCCTCCTTCCTTTTTTTTGAGAATGAAAAGTGAAGAAGTGTAATTAATTTGGAATTATCTCATGTTTTTTTTCTATAAATAGTTATTCTATTAAGTATTTTTTTTATTAAATAAATAATTAAAGGCTTAATTTAATAATTAGATATTTTTATTAGACATCTTTTAATAAATACCTTTATTTCTTTTCTGATTTATGTTTGGTTTTTGGTTGTAAGATTATATTTTGATTTGTCCTATAAATGGTGTCTTTTTTTATTTGTTGGTATAATTATTATGTTACACTTTTTGTCTAGGATATTTCTTATATCAGTAAATTATTTCTATTAATTCATGTTTCGTGCATAAAATAGTTGGTTTCTTAGAAGATAAATCTGTTTCTTTTTTATGATTAACTGTATGACAAACTAAATAGAAAATTATAAATGTACAAGTTCTCAAAGGAAATTAATTAAAATATATCAAAAAAAAATATTTTACTACATATTTCATTGTGTATTTATAAAATATATTCAATCTTAGGTTTTGACATATATCCTTTTAGATTAGCTTGATAATTAGTGAACTATTTTAAATATATATGTACATTTAATTATATTTTAGTACTGGATATTTATTATTTATTCAATGTTCACTATATATGGTGCTTCCCTTAGAGACACTAATTTTGGTCCTTAGGAGAAGCAAATGTGTGCGATGTGTGTGCATATGAAAACTGATCAAGTAAAACAACACGATATATATATATATATATATATTGAAACTTGTCACAAAAGAAGTTCAAATCAACTTTTATATAATTTATCATAGAGTTTAATATTAGATTCGAATAATGATAAGTCACATAATTATTGTCACAATATATTGGTGGTGAATCATGTATGGTGACACCTAATTTCTTTAAGTAGCAATTATAAATAACATATTTCAGTTGTGGTATGATCAACATCACTATTATCAGTTTCCGTTGTTAACCGGGTGAGAGATCATTGTCTTTTAGAGCTCCAAGAAACAGAATTATAACCCAAAAATAAGACATATACACAAGTTGGGTTTTGATCTTATTTTAAATCAACCAAATATACATCAGTTAGGGTAAGTCATTCAGAAGAAGGAGACTCGTAGTTAAGGAACCTTTGAGATATCGTAAAACTTGCTTGTTGGAAGAATATTGGAAGAACAATGATTTGTGGTAGGTTACTAAGTAAATAGGGATATACGATGGGAATCAAGCGCAACAGCGTGATGAGTGGCAAATAAATATTAAAGACAGACAAATTCTTGGAGATACTCTAAAACGTCAGAGAGACGAGACCTATCATCGAGACCAAATTATAGGATTTTATTGACAAAAGGTTGGAGGAAATTTTATAACACCAATTACATGGTAGACGTGATACATCTTTAATAAACTAATTGATATTAGGATTAATATTTATACTAAGACAACAACTCGTAACGTGTGTGTGAGGGTTCACTATCTTTTGAAGATCTTCAAGCAGCTGTAAGATTTGTAGATAGGGAATGTAGCATATGACTTAGGAAGAGAAAGTTTTACCAGAAAAAAAAGAAGGGATTGGTGTTCATTTTAATTGACCATGCGATCTGGGAAGCCAAATTAAGAGGAATATTGTACAGACATTTTTAGAAACGAAGATCATCATTTTGGATTGCTGCAACTTGTGTATAAGAAGATCTCTACATATAGAAGAGGTTACACACAAATTTTATCATATCACAAAGGGTGACATTCTCTCTAGCAGCTGTAGAGGTTCGATGGGTCACGCATCAGCAGCGTCAACGGGTGCATCTACTGGAGTCACAACAGCTAGATCGACATGAGATCAGTAAGGGAGGTCGGGTTAATTCTGTCCTTAATAGTACAACTCCTGAGAGTAATAGCCGAGCAGCTACATGTCAAATATTTGTGGAAGAGTTGAACCTTCCGGGTATGCCTTTATCAACTATAGACAGTCACTACTACACATCGCGTCTTTAGGGATGATTTGTTTAGCGACGATCCGCAGTTCGTCGCAATTAATGGTTTCTAGCGACGAAACCATATCAGGGACGAAAAAAGTCTTCGCAATTAAACTTTCATGTTAGCAACAACGCGATTACGACGCTAAGTCATTAAAAATTCGTCGCTAGTATTGACATTTATTTATTTTATTTCTTTTTGCTCGAAAAAGTCATCACTGAAGATCTTAGATACTAACGACAATTAATTTCGTCGCGAGTATCGGTATCTAGCGACGACTTTTTTTGTCGCTATTAAAAAAACGTATTTAATAAAGACATCAGGTTTTTAAATTAGAAAATACCACAAAGATTATTTTTCTTCCACTTTCTCTCAAAATTTTACTCCTATTTGTTCTAATCTTTACCACTTGCTTCTCCAAATAATCTTACACCATTCCAGGGTCCATATTCAAGGTGGGACATGGTCAAGCTTCAATTTCTCCAACCAATTCAAGGTATTTTCTATAACATTCAAACTTTTTAAATTTTAATTTTTTTATTATAATTGTGATTACAAGCTATAAGATTTGTTTAGATTAATAATACATTTTCAAGGTGGAGTATGATCAATCTTCAGTTTCTCCAACCAATTTTAGGTATTTCCATAAAATTCAAACTTTTTAAATTTTGAATATTTTTGTGATTACATGCTATAAGATTTGATTAGATTAATCAATACTTGTTTTATGATTGTCTTTTTTATTAGTATGTTGTAAATCATGCATATGTTCATTTATTTATCAATTCAAGGTATTTTCTATAAAATTCAAACTTTTTAAATTTTGATCTTTTTATTATAATTGTGATTACATGCTATAAGATTTGTTTAGATTAATAAATACATATTCAAGGTGGAGTATGATCAGTCTGCAGTTTCTCTAACCAATTCAAGGTATTTTCCATAAAATTCAAACTTTTTGAATTTTGAATTTTTGTGTGATTACATGCTATAAGATTTGATTAGATTAATCAATACTTGTTTTATGATTGTCTTTTTTATTAGTATGTTCTAAATCATGCATATGTTCATTTATTTATATTTTTTCTTATATTTTTGTATTTGTTTAATTAGCTATATGAAATTAATTTATTAATTTATTGGTTTGTAAATTTTATTCATTCAATGGTTTGTAATTTTTATTTTTTTATTCATTGGGTTGTAATTTTTATTTATTTATTAACTGGGTTGTAATAATTATTTCTTTTATTTTCATATTTATGTAGGTGCTAAGTTATATCAAATTGTTATTAAAAGATAGTTTAGGGTATTGATAAGAAATGGATAAAACGCTTGATCGTGTTACGGAAAAAATATATTTATGGTGTAGAAGATTTTATTGTTTTGAAAAAAGATAGTTTTAATGGTTATATGTTTTGCCCGTGTAATAAATGTTTGAATAATCGTCGATATCTCACACAAACGGGTAGAGAACACCTTCTACAGCACGGGTTTTTGTCCACATATGAGGTTTGGACAAAATACTGTGAAACAATAGAAATTCCCGAAGAACCCGTGCCAAATTTAGAGAATGAAATGTCTAATATGTATGACGATTTGAGACCCAGTTACGATGTTGGTGGACATTCGGGTGATACCGAGATGACAGACGCACATCAAACAAGTCGTACCAGTTTGAAACTTTATTCGAGAAATTGGAGACCGAATTATATCTTGGATCTACAGTGATAAGTTCCTTATATTTTATTTCCAAGATTATGCACATAAAGGTAAAGAACAATTGGACTGACACATATTTCACCGAGCTCTTGGAATTGGTTGGTCGTGTTTTACCCAAACCTCACAATTTTCCCGAGTCTTACGAGAAATGCCACAAGAAGTTGAAAAGTATGGGTATGGGTTACACTACTATTGATGTTTGCTTGAATGATTATGCCCTTTTTTACAAGGAGAATGAATTCCTCGACAAGTGTCCAGTATGTAATGAGTCTAGATGGGATTCGAAGAAGGGTAAGAAAGTACCCCTTAAAGAGTTTCATTATTTTTCGATTGCCTCGAAGATGCAGCAACTATACGCTTTGAAGCGCACCGCCGAAGACATGATCTGGCACCATACCGGAAAGAGTACCATTCTAGATGTGTTACAACATCTTGTTGATGGTGATAGCTGGAAAATATTTGTAGAGTTACATCCTGAGTTTGCTAGTGAACCTCAGAATGTATATTTGGGCATGGGTATCGATGAATTTGTCCGTTTTCTATGTAGAACAACTCATATAGCATGTGGTCAGTTATATTGACCGTCTATAACTTTCCACTGTGGGTATGCATGAAGGAAACCACATTTCAGCTTTGTTTGGTAATTCTAGGTCCGCGTTCACCCATAAAGGACATGGATATCTATCTCCGCCCTGTCATAGATGAGTTGGACATGTTGTGGGAAACAGAGATCCTTACGTATGATGTTCATACGAAGTAAGAGTTTACAATAAAGGTTTGTTTGTTGTCCACGACTAATAATTACTCCACTAGGTCATACACATCAGGTTGGAAGGGTCAAGATTACTTAGCGTGTCCAGAATGCATGGATTCTACTCCGTCATTGAAGGCGAAAAACAGTGTAGTGTATTTTGATTGTAGACAGTGGTTATCTACGAGACATTAGTTTAGAAAAGACAAAAATTCATATCTGAGTACAGAGTTGAGGGCCCCCGGGAGGAAACATAGTCCGGGCGATATTCAGACACAGTTAGATGGGTTGGTCATTGTGTTTACTGGTAAACACAAGGACTTTGGGGGCAAGACAACGAAGAAAACTGTTCCTTGTGAGTTCAACTAGAAGAAAAAGAGTATTTTTATTGGTTACCATATTGGTTGGAATAATTTTTAAAACATAACATTCATATTATTCATTGCGAGAAGAATGTGTTCGATAGTTTGCTCAGTACAGTTGTAGGACATGATTGGAAACCAAACAAAGATAATGTGAAAGCGATATTGGATCTTAAAGATATGAGCATCGGGAAAGAATTATGGTTGATAACAAGAGGAGGTGAATTGATACTCAAGCGAGGTAAGTATTCGTTGTCTACGGATAAGGTGAAAGTATTTCTTTACTGGTTGAAGGCACAAAAATTTCCCGATGGTTTCGCGTCTAGTTGAGGAATAATGTACAAAGTGATACAACATACGGAAAAGATTATTGGAATGAAATCACACGACTGTCACGTAATGATGCAGTATCTTTTTGTGGCTAGTATCGCCGGGCTTATAGTTGATAAATCAATTAGCGATGCGATAATTGGGTTAGCTAACGTGTTTGGAGTCATTTGTAAAAAGAATCTTCTTAGGAAAGAGTTGGAATCTGGTACGGCGGGAGTGGTTGAAGTGATGTGCAAACTAGAAATGATTTTACCTCCTGCTTTTTTTATATAATGATCCACTTGGTGATACACTTATACGATGAAGCATTATTAGGGGGACTAGTTCAAATGTGGCGGATGTACCCATTTGAAAGGTATTTGAAAAAGTTAAAATAGTATATTCGAAACCCGGCTAGGCCAGGGGGTTCAATCACTGAGTGTTATGTGGTGGAAGAGACGTTGACATTCATATCACGGTATCTTCAAGAAGAAAAAAGGAAGTTCAGTGATCCCTGTAGATACAATGAGACACTGCCCAAACCGAAAGAGTTATACGTTTTTAAGAGTCAGTGTACTCTAGTTGGTAAGATAGAGTTTGGTCATTTACCGTATAGAGAGAAGGAGCAAATCAACTGGTATATTTTGCATAATTGCGACGAGATCGAGCCATACATGACGTAAGTAACACTAATATATTTTTATTAATTTATTTGTACATTAATTTTAATTATTTTCTTAAAAAATAGTCAACACAAATCCACGCTATCGGGCACGGCTAATGCTATAGAGAAGATGCGCTGACAAACGTTTAAGGGGCGGTTTTTGGAAAATATACATTTTTTTAATAATACACTACTATTTTCAAAGGTATAATTCTTATTTTTTTATAGATTCATGCAATGCACGAGGCCGGTGATGTACTAGCTACCCCTAAGATGATGTCTTTGCCAATCATGTCTCATGGTACAGTTCATAGATACGAATCATGTATTGTGAATCATGTCAATAGATTACTAGAGAAAGAGGAGAAAAAAGAGTGACTCAGGATTACAGAGTATTTTCCATGTATAATGGACACCTTTTTACGGTGAATTAGTGAAGATCTTAGAGGTTACATTCAATGGTGGTTGTGAGGTTGTGTTATTCGATTGTAGGTGGTATAAACAAGCAACACGAGGAAAGAACATACGGTAACCTTAATAAAGATATCTTTTTTCTGGGGGGATGAACCATACAGTTTAGCAACCCAAGCCAAAAAAGTGGTTTACATTGACGAGATTACAACAAAGAAAACAATGAAATGATAGAAAGCCGTTTGGGAAATCAAGATTGTCATAGACGGAGTCCCGAGTTATGGGGTGCGGAGTCACTATCTACTGACAACGAGCGCATCACGATTCCTTCGGTGAACCCAAAGATGGATTACTCGCAATTGAACTTGGAAACTACTGAGGAGATCGAGTTCGACCCATCTCATTTGCGGATTGATATAGTTATTGATGAAGACGAGGAGATTTTTTATGACACATGAGACGAGCATGGAGATGAGGAACCTATTGACGTTGATAGTGATGATGAACTTATAGACATTAGCGAATACGAAACTGATCAGTGAAATCTTTTATTGGGTTATGTTTTCAAAAAATATTTGACTTTTTTTTATTCGAGTTTTTAGATTATCGAAATATTTTGATGAAATTTATTTTGATGTTATAATGTATTTACTATAATGTTAAGATACAAATTGTAAGTGAAAAAAAACTGGTCAAGTGTAAGTTTAAAGTTAAAAAACAAATTAGCGACAAAATAATTAAAGGAACTCATCGCTAAGTCGAAGAACTTCGTCGCGAATATTAAGAGTCATTTGCGACGAGTTTCAAGATAATACCTCATTTCTAGTATTAATTACTTACTAGGGACAGCCATTTTCGTCGCTAATAACCCCCAAATATTTTGATTGGTCAATTTGGGCGGTCAAATTTGCCACCCAAAGAAACTAGCGATGAAAATGAACAAAAGTGACAAGATGTGTCGTCGATAAACGAGGGAATGCATACGATACGTACACGTGCCTCTATTTCGCGGCTAAATTTTAATACTTAGTGACAACTTTTTTCATCGCTAACCAGAAAATATCTATAAAACCCTAAACCAAAGCTCATTTCTTCACATTAAACCCAACAATAGAATTTCACATCGAGAGCTCTTCAAGATTCTCCCATTTCAGAGCATAATCCATGTCAAATCCAAGTCAATAACAACTTAAAGGTAATGATTTCTCTTCCATTTAGACTTTTTAATTCCTTTTTTTTTTGCTTTTATTCTATTTTTTAACAATAATTTTTTTTGATTGTTGTTTTTGAACCCGATTGCATGGCGTGGCTTCATCAACATCACCACCACACTTTCCACGTAAAAGTTACCAAGTTCGAGCTACTTTTACTCTTTTTTTATTTTATTTATTTTTTGATTGCAAAATTTGTTGATTAAATTTAAGGTTTGATTAATTCCGAGTTATGTTTAGATTATATTACGTGGTTTAACACTTTTATTGGGTTTATACATACATGTATGTGTGATTTGTGATTATTAATTGCTAAAAAAATAAGTTTTTTCTGAAAATTAGGGTTTTTTTGTAATTTCATTTACCATGATTAGTGTTTCTTAGTTGTTTATATTATTAGAGATTAAATTATTTGTTTATAGGTGTGATTATGTGTTTTTTTGGAGTTTTAAGAACTTTTTTTAGATTTGTAGTGTTTTTGGAATTTTTTTAGTGTTTTTGGTAATTTTTTAATTTAATTTAAAATGTAAGGACCTTATTGCAAATAATTGAACGTTTTTTAGACCTAAAAAGATTTTTAGGAAAAAAACAATCAATAATAAAGCTTATAATATTATTTGGGAAATGGATAGAATTGTATAATTGAATATGGTAGTATTCAAGATAAAATAATTCATATGTTTCATATTCAAGATATATAATTTAGTATATTTACTATAAGCATGCATGTTGGTCCTTTGACACACGTCTTCCTTCCTTTACTGATCGATGTCACTACTTTATTACACATGCTTGGTGCACAATCATATGTGTTAAGCTGGTGTAGTTCTTTTGAAACATAAATTAGCTGCCACTCTACGCTAGATGCACTATACGGGTAGAAATTTGTTGCAAATTTGAAAATGCATTTGAGGTTTGCAAAGTCTATCAAAACATCATATGTTGCTTATTCTTCGAATAAATCCTCGATGCGTCTCTTCAATTCATATTTTTTAAGCATATATGTATCGTTAACAACAGGGAACTATTAATGGAACCACATAGAATCTACAAACATCTTCCCCACTCCTACAAGGGACTGGTATGTCTCATCCCTGAACTCTAAGTATTAATCTTATGTCTTCCTTACTTAGTGAAATTGATTATCGTGCCACTAAGAGTCCATTTTTCCTTTGGCAATAACATGATATCATGTATTTAGTTTCCACATTGTCCTTCTTGATCTGTTTTAGCTTGTCATTCTTTTGATATAACGCCTTTATAAGATTGTAAAAGGGTATTAGTCGACATGCATGTATATGTTCTCTTTGGATATTAGTATTTTTTAGAATTTGGTATAGTTCGTCTTATGATGAACGTAACTCTAGAGCCATAATTATTTAGACAATTAAGCAACTAATACTAATAAAGTTACAGCTTTTCAATCCTATCTATAAACTATAGCTTAAACGTATACATAATATCAATATACACAACAAACTCTAAAATTGATCAAAATTAGATGGGAGTGATCTCATCTGTTCATAGCTTAATTATTTAGATAGTTAAGCAACTACAAATAAGAAAGTTTACAACTCTTCAATCCTATCAACCGACTACAGTTTCATGGGAATTATCCCACCAGTCAATAAATAGTAACCCTAAAATTGAGGAACATAACCAAAAAACCAAAAATCACGTAGTATGAGTATCATTTTCACAATGAAACCGATTAACCTAAAGCTATATTGACATTTTGTTGTGAAATAAATGAAAGAAAATAAAAAAATGAAGCGTTTTACATTTAAATCAAATAAAAATATACCACAACTACTACAAATAATCTAGACGGTTATAAATCTTCACTCGCCGCAGTTTGTGATCTCACCTCGCAACAACTCCTATTTTTTTCATTTTTGTGTGTTTTGAGTTTCATAGAGAGAGGGGGGGAGATGCGATGTCTGTGTAATTCTTTTTAAAACATATGTGAAATGGGAATGATACTTAAGGTGTTTCGTTTTTCTTTCTTTTGTAACGGCCATATTATTGTAAAAAGGAAGGTAGTTAAGTAATTTATGTTATCTCTTATATAATATGATGTGTTCGGTCAACTATATTATTATATTGAGTTTTTGGGAATTAGCCCTTATTTGAATGGTGATTTGGTATTGAAAAGATAGCCATGTAATGTTAGCTTTAGTTTAGAATTTGTAAATATTTGTTTATAAGTTTTGATTGTAATATTTTCTTAGTTCAATGTAATTCACATATTATTAAGCATAATCATACTAATTATCAGTTACAAGTTTTTTACAATTAGATTGTTACATATTTATTATTGGATTAATAATAGAGTGAAAATAATAAGTATGAAACTTATTTATATATTTACGAGAAGGGAGGTAAATGAACCAAGCTATTCACAAACTAATTTTCTACATTTTCTTTTACTTATCAAATTTATAACCTTCATATATTGCTTATAAGAGTTATATAGCTTTTAAACTAAACTAATATATTTGAATTATATCTTGTTTAATTTAACCAGATAATCTTTCTTACCCATGGATAATATCTACAAGATAAACTTTGATTATTTCTTGTTTGATTATATCTTGTTTATCTCGCAATATTATAAATTTTCTAAATATATTTAACATATTGTTTTTCTGAGCCGAGTTCTAATACCCTATTCATCTCCCTTTGATGTTATGATTTTTTGATTCACACTTTTATATTTTTTGTGCGAACCTATGAGGAATACCGCATTTTTATCGCTAACTAGAGAATAATTATTAGCGTATCAAACTTTGAAAAAGTGTTATGTGAAAGACACCTCCCAATTGCTTTATCAAGTTACACGTTAGTGGTTGACAACTTCTCACACGTGTATCACTTTTAATAGAATTATCAGAATATTTATAGTCCCGCTAAAATGAATATTAATCACTTTATTTACTAAGAATATAACACCTTCTAAACATAAAATTCTGAAGAAAAAAACTTCAAATCAAAGCTAATCAATGGAAGTTATTAACGGTGATTGGTGACAGAGTGGTGGAGATACGTCGCTAGATTAGCTATGGAGAGAGAAGAAGAATTAATGAATATTAATCTTTTACCTTAAACCCTAGAGAAAGAAATAAGAAATAAATAGGAACCATTTTTGTGTGGCCTAAAATGGGTTAGGTATGTTGTATATGTCAAGAAGAAGTGGGGTGAGGGGTGTTGATTTAAAATTTAGGGAGGGGGTCAGTTTTTTGTAATATTTATAAACTTAAGGGATTTAATATTTTTTATTTCTCACGAATAGGATTTTATTAAAATATCCTACGATGTCCCTCATTTAAATGTCCACATGGAATTTAGCACTTGAATTGGATGGAGGTAGAGACACTTTACGAAATATTGGAGACATCAATACATGTTTTGATATTACGGGTACTCAAAAATCCCATCAATGATTCTATGAATACAACATGAAGAATTATTTCTCAAAATGATAGACAAAAGGCAAATATTCTCAATGGTGTCATAGCTAAGCATTGTTTTTGTTACCGCAATCCCCCAATTATCAAATCTACTTGATTTTATTTTGCCCAACAACTGAGCAAGTAATATGGCGTCATTCACAAATATGCTAAAATTATCCACAAAGGAGGACTAAGGGAGTATCTAGAAATACCTAGTATGGGTGATATATCCAAACTGAGTAGGTTGGCATTCCTATTAGATTTTATGCACAAACCTTTCAGAATAAGGATAAATAAGACTTGTTATGGGAATTGGGGTGGAAAATTTACTCGGTGACCCATATAATATTTTTTTTACCAAATACTATTTTTCAACAAAATTAGGTTAGATCTTCTTCTTGCGTCAATATCCAATATCATGGATATCATGGTAGTCTAGAATTATTAACGAGTAATCTTATAGTTGTGCAGACTCGAACCCACCTATATCTCTTTATGTTTAGTAATATATAGCAAAAATGAATTCTGTTGACGGGAATCGAACCCAGGTTCAAACAAAAAAAACCGGTGTCTAAAGACACTAAAACAAAAATGAATTCCGTTGACAGGTTTCGAACCCAGGTTCAAAAAAAATTAATAAGTGGGGCCAGAATCAATCCTGGCCACCACTTATGTTTAGCCAGATTTAATCCTAACCACCATTTATGTGGGTAAATCTGGACCATAGAAAAAACTCTGAAATATATTATATACTAGGTAAAACCCGTGTCTGAAGACACTGAAGAAAAAATTTGTTGCGTTAACGAAAATCAAATACGGGTTCTAAGGGTGAAGGTCAAGGTTAAAGTTAGGGTTAAGGTTGTTATTTTTTTGCTCATCAAGAAGAAGGTTAGGTTATAGTTAAGGTTAATGTTAAGGTTAAGGTTATGGTTATGGTTTAGGTCAACATTAAGGATATGGTTAATTTTAAGGTTAAAGTTATGGGTTAAGGTTAAAGTTTAAGTCAAGATTAAGGTTAAATTTAATTTTAAGATTAAGATTAAGTTATATAAAGGTTTAAGATTAAACATTTAAGGTTTAACAAAACTCCAGGGTTAAGGTCGAATATTAGCGCGATGATTCTTCATCTGTTTAAGGTTAAGGTTAAGGTTACAGATTTAAAGTTAAAGGTTTAAAGGTTAAGGTAAATTTAAAGGATAAATGTTAAGGTTAGGGTTAGAATTAAAGTTAAGGTTAAGGTTAAGATTAAGGTTAAGGTATAAAGTTTAAGGTTAAATGTTTAAGGTTCAAGATTTAAGGTTCAAGATTTAAGGTTCAAGGTTAAGGTTAAGTTTTAACTTTAAGGTTAAGATTATGGTTAAGGTTTAGATTAAAGTTAATATGAAGGTGAAGGTAAAGGTTAAGACTTGAGATTTAAGGGTTAAGGTTAAGGGTTTATGGGTTAAGAGTTACGGTTAAAGTTAAGGTTAGGTGAATATGATGATAAGGCTTTAAGGTTTAAGGTTCAAGGTCAAGGTTTAAGGTTAAGTTTAATGTTAAGGTTAAGGTAAGGTAAGGTAAGGTAAGGTTAAGGTTAAGGTTAAGGTTAAGGTTAAGGTTAAGGTTAAGGTTATGGTTAAGGTTAAGGTTAAGGTTAAGGTTATGGTTAAGGTTAAGGTTAAGGTTAAGGTTAAGGTTAAGGTTAAGGTTAAGGTTTGGGTTTGGTTTTAGGATGGGTTAAGGCTAAGGTTAAGGTTAAGGTTAAGGTTAAGGTTAAGGTTAAGGTTTGGGTTTGGGTTTGGGTTTAGGTTAAGGTTAAATTTAAGGTTAAGGTTTGGGTTTGGGTTAAGGTTAAGGTTAAGGTTAAGTTTAAGGTTAAGGTTAAGGTTAAGTTTAAGGTTAAGGTTTAGGTTAAGTTTAAGGTTAAGGTTATCTATATTATATTTCAGAGTTTTTTCAGCAGTCCAGATTTACCCACATAAGGCTAAGGTTAAGGCTAAGGTTAAGGCTAAGGTTAAGGCTAAGGTTAAGGTTAAGGTTAAGGTTAAGGTTTGGGTTTGGGTTTGGGTTAAGGTTAAGGTTAAGGTTAAGGGTAAAGTTAAGGTTAAGGTTAAGGTCGATAGTTAAGGGTCTAAGGTTATGGATAAGAGAGAAATTAGAGATTTTTGAGTAGTAAAATGAGAAGTTAGGTACATTCTGATTTATTATATAAATATTATAAATTTATATTAAATGTAAAGTGATCTAAGTTTTTTTATAAATTTTTTTTATCAAGTAAATAAGAATTAATTAATGGTATTATAAAAGTCCAAATCGGATTTGCCCAATTGTTCTTAAGTGTTTCAAGATATTATTATTATTATCATTATTGTTATTTTGAACTCCACCATATATTTCAATAATATTTTCCTTCATTGGCTTTTCGAAAGACCGTGTAGGTTACTACATTGCTCTCATATTTCCAATTTGAGATTTTTTCTTTTAAAAGATCAATGTGGGTTTTATATAGATATGATAATTGAGAAAATAAAAAATAATTTTTTTTAAAATATTTATGAGAAAAATAAAAGAATTATGATAGAAATTAGAGATTTTTGAGCAGTAATATGAGAAGTTAGGTACATTCTGTTTTATTATATAAATATTATAAATTAAATGTAAAGAGTGATTTAAGGTTTTCTGTTTTATATTTTTTTATTAAGTAATTAAGAATTAATTGATGGTATTAATGATAGGTGGGGCCAGAAATGATCTTGGCCACCACTTATGTTTGGCCAGAATCGATACTGGCCACCACTTATAAAAAAAGCTTGTAATATAATATAGATATATATATTACTACGTTTATCCCTTAATTTGTATAAAATATTTTTTATTTAGATGAAACTATAGAAACTTCTCCTTACATATACTTTTTTACACATTCTTTCTTTTTCTTTTTCTCTATTTATTTTTCTTTGTAACCCTACTATCTCATTCCTTTAAATATCTCTTCTTTAAACCGCCGTCTCTAGTCTATCTTTATTTTTTCATAGCTATAATTCTAACATCTAAATCTCCTACAATATACATTAATATCGATCTATACTGCATACCAATATATATAATTTTTATCTCTTGCAAGTTATGTAATTGATTTTCAAAATAGATCTTGATGTGGTAAGTATCTTAGAATATTAGTAATTCTCCTCATATATGAATTGCTTCTGATATGAAGTTCTAAATGAATAATTTTGATATGTATCACCATATATGTATATATCAAGTTCAGTGATTGACTTTTATGCATTTTGTAACTTAATTATTTTGTAATTTGTAGAATAAATTTGATCTCGCTTCTAATGTGATACATTTTCTTTAATCCTTTTTATTGGTATAATATCTAGTAATATATGTATGTTTATTTACACAAATGAAGTTCAATGACTTTTTTGTTTACTTGTATAATTGTTGAATATTTTTGGTTCATATGATTCATAAAATAAATTTTTTATTTCATATAAATTTTATATGCATATAAGATTTAATGCTACTCATATATATATATATATATATATATATATATATATATATATATATATATATATATATATATATATATATATATATATATATTTAATTTATAAAAAGTAAAGTTATACATTACCCTCATACTACCCCTTTATATGGTATGATTTGACTAGAAATTAATTAATTTGCAATCAAATGACGCCACATATAGGGGGTGGTATGAGGGTTGCATGTAAGGAGTGATATATAAAATTACTTATTTATAAAAAAAGAAAAATAAATATTGATGCATAATTATTCAATAAAAAATATATTTAACCAGTTTGATATGGTGTGTAGGTAATTTATTCTATGCCGAAATTATATAGTCTCAAGGAAAAGATCATTGGTCATGCCATTTCAAACAAAAAATGACATTTTATATCAGGTATAACACTTTACTATATGCCATATAATTTTTTTATATAATTTACCTTCCTATGGTATAGAAAGATGGCATACAAGATATTATCTTCCTATATTCGAACCCATGGTTATGGACACCCATTAGTATGAAACATTTTTACTTTTCTGTTTGCTTTCAATAGTTTGACCTATCTAGAAAAATTGCCAGTCTGCGAATGTGGTTTCGATCCTTATGTGACATCAAATAGCATCAATAGGTCCGAAAAAGTATCTAAAAAAATAAAATTAGATATTTGTACTATGTCGAAATAAGAAACCATGTCATATATGTTTGGAATAAATACCATTTTGAGAGACAATCCACATACAACCCAAAAAGATAGAATGTGTCGCTCAATATGTGAGTCTAAAACTTTGAAGGGGAAAAGTTGAGAGGCAGGAAAATAAGGACGTTCGGTAATTTTGCATACTAAGTGGTCGGTAAATATATTTTTTTTTATTTAAAATCTACTTTTTTCTAGCGAACGTTGATGGCCACTATTGGCTATCTCTAGCAACCAATTTCATTGAACCGCAAACCATAGTAATGGACCCCTTAGTTTTGAGAAATAGTATTCCACTTTTTTTTAAATTTTTTATCAAAATAACTTGTATTTTACGAAATTTATAGATTATTCACTTGCCTCCTAAACTTATGAATTATAATTTCAAAATATAATATTTTTAAAATTCTTCTATTCATAATTTGATGATTCAGTACCTGGTATCATGATACATACCTCATATTCTAAATTAACAAAAAAACTATATAATTAATCTTATGATATATGATTTGTTATTATAATGAATATATTTTATTTAAATATCAATTTGATTATCCAATATTAGATGAAAATATTATCCATTTTCATTATCTAGGGACATAGTGTTATTGTTTCAAAAAAATTGATCCCATAGTATTGGTGATTTCAAGTTAACTATTTCAGTAATTTTGGTGATTTTGCATAATACAACCATCAGTTAATTTATGTTGTTCGATATATGTTATTTATTATAAATATAGCGTTACAATGAAATGAATTAATAATAATATAAGGTATTGGAACAAGGGTCCTGATTTGCACTGCTCTCCAAACAAGGACCCTTGTTCTTTGCGGGAGTTTAAGCTTTCACAACTTCTCCCAATTTATATCTAAGTTAATTTCATTATGAGGAGAATGGAATTAACTTAGATGTGAATTGGGAAAAATTGTACAAGCTGAAATGTTCACAAAGAATAAGATTCATGGTTTAGAGACCAGTACAAGATAAAGATAAAGCAACAAGGAGAAATTTAATTAGAAGGGGTATGGTGGCTAGTTTTCTGTAGTTCGTTAAGTAGTGATCAATAAGATTATTCTCTCGTTGGTTAGCAGTATTTGGGCAATTCTTTGAGAGTCTCATAAAGTACCATTGCTCCATTCATTGAATATAATTCTCCTAAGTAGAGTTTGAGTTTACAATGTTCTTGATGCGAAATAACTACCCAATCAAATTTATAGGAACCTTTATCTTCCTAATTCTCTATGGAAGGTCAAGGATGTTAAACTTGTTTCTTGATTAGAGGGAATATTGTGCCCCATCTTGTTACCAATCTTTTGTGTTTCCGGAAAGGCCAAACTACACCAATTGTTAATCAGTTAGTAGGTGGGACGTAATTAGTTGTTCCATGACATCTTTATTAGTTAATGTATCTATGCATGTGTAAACATCTATAAGCAGGTCAAATTAATATATTCATATTAAAACACTTAGTTTTCCAAAATTACAATTCATTCCATAAAGGTGATCTGTTATATCAGTTTATCCTCTATTTTGTATGGTTTTTATTGATATAAATACTTTTCAAATTCTAGGGTGTAAGAATGTTCATTTTTCCTTCATAATTGTGTGTACGACTGCTCGTAGTTGTTGGGCTTATACCATAGATCTTTAAAATGCCGTATTGATGTATAATTTTAAGCATGTTACATAATAGATGAATGAGAAATTGAAAGTATATTATTTAATGTATGAGTGTGCTCTCTAGTTATGTATGTAAGTATATGATAATGCATAGAAGTTGAAAGATAGGATCATGGTCAATACATAGTTAAAACAGTCAATGTTATGGAGTTGGCCATTTAATTGTGTTCAATATCAAGTACTTGCAATTGATAAAGGATTATATAAAATATATAGAGTAGAATTATTTTAGAGTAATATATATTATATAATATTTTCATATCTATTTTTTTTTGTTTTTTTAGTAACATAATAATTTTTATGAGATCACCCTTCCGGTATCAGAGATTTTTAGCGTTGTCAAATCTTTGTACAAAAACTTCCTATGCAATATGTGCATTTATTTTGTGTAAAATGTTTATCTTATATTTGTTTCTTTTTGGCTTGTTGAATGGGAGTATGTAGAATAAAACCTATTTTCATTATAAAATACTAAAACACTACTTAATATTTGATGTTTTGATATCTTATATATAATGACTGAAACTTTGAAACCTGGAACCTATTAGTCTGGGAAGAAATCGACCTGAATCAAACAAATTTAAGTCGGACCTTTTGCAAAGGTAACAGATTTGAACTGCTACAGCTGATTGATGCTCCAATTTGCGAGATCCAACTTCCATTCTGTGTAATTTGATTTGATCTTGAATCAGAATTGTTGACTGTTGAATGTTTGATTGTAATTATCCCTAGACAATTTCGACTAATCCTCAATAAGGTTACTCAAGGAATCACCTTTTGCAAGGTTATATTAATCATTTGTTCAGGTTACTCGAAGGCCAATTTAGCATGAATGGAATTCACACTGTTAACATGAATTTTGTTAGTTTGGTAGTTGAAGTTCTTTTAGTTGCCAAGTAGTTAGATTTAAGCTCAATATGTCAGAAATTCAAAAAATTTGCATTGGACATGACTGTAAAGTGTGATTTTTGTGTTTATAATGTCCTAATGTGATTTGGGTTATGTTGTAAAATGTGATCTTTTGTGATCTTTTTAACTTGTTTACGATTTCTTAAATTTATTTCTTTTGCTGATACCTCGTGGTGAAAAATGTACTTTACGATTATTCTGGGACCTTACTGTAAACTGGTTATTTTTTTTGTAAATCTATCATGCCCTAAACTTGTTTAGAACTTGCAATGTAAATTGGATTATGCTGCAAATTGTAATCTTGTTAACTTGCGTCGAACTTGTGGGGTGATTTGCATTTTTTGTATAATTTCAGGGATTAGTATCTCAAAATGCACGGAAGAAGGCATTGTAATTCGGTGAATGGTCACAAGTCTAATACGATGAGGGGAGCTGGTGAGGGTTCATCCAGAGGTCGTGGTGCTGGTGGATATGGCCATGTTGGTGCTTAGAGATGGCAGTTTCAGCCTCCACAGCTTAGTAAAAGCGATATTTTCATGAAAGCTGGTAAACTCGCGGCAGAGTATTTAGTCTGTAAGGGGATCTTACCACCTAATGCACTTTCTAGTAAGTGGAAAAGTGATAATATTAAGAATCAAGGAGAAGATTTTCGATCGGGAAATGTTAGTCCAGATACTGTTCCGGGTCGGAGGAAAAGATCTGGTTCGTTCATGAATCATGGGTCGGATTCTAACCGAGATTTCGGTAGAAGTAGATCATGGTCAGGGAGGACTTCCAAGAATACATGGCCCACTATTGAGGCTGTTGCGGAACCCGCCAAGGAGTCTCTCGAGCCTGGGAGATAAGGGATGATATTAATCATCATGTTGTTAAGGAAGACATAGCCATAGATGGTTTAATCCTACTATGTGATGTTATAGAAGATGAGATCAGGGATGAAAAGCGAGCACTTGAAGTTGATCAAAGCTTCGCCGGAGCTAAGAAACCCAGAGCCACGTGGTAGCCGCCTGAGCCTTTCAGTTTTATCGAAAACACTAGAAAAACCACCCATGGCCGAGGAAAAGTTGTTTTCGAGTTTGGATATCAACAAGAATTATGAAGTGAAACCGAGTACAATGCGGATAAACAGAACAGACAAATATGGTAAACATATTGAGGATGACGTTGTACCAGAACAGAAGGTGTTTAACGGCTTGGAGAAAAGGCAAGTATTTCTGGTTTTATTTATTTTTGAAGTAATTGCAATATTGGTTCCTATATTTGCCAAAGAATGTATTATTTTCTGGCTAATGGAATACATGCTATAATTCTTAACCACGCAGGAACAAGATTGAGTTTTCTGCTCCGCATAACTTTCGTTATAATCCAGACAACAATCGAGTGATTTCACATGTTCAAGAGTGCTATGCAAATAATATAATGGAGTTACTTGGAAAGGATGCACCAAACATTTCTTCAGCACCTTCGGAGATAAATACTCTTGATGCTAATTTGAGCCTTCATGATGGAAAGAAAAGTATTATAATATGTGCATGATTAACTATTTTTATCATATCATACTAATAAATGATTATGAATTCGAGCCTTCCATAAAATGCTTTTATTTCTATTGAAATTGAGTTTTATGGGTTTGCATTCATTCTCAACTATATTTTTACTAACGTACGTGTTTTTTCTTTTTAATTTTTATACAGACTTCATATTGGGTTTATTTATGATCTAGAATTGTTATTTAGAAATGCTTTTAAGTCTTTAGATTTTAGTCTTCAACAGTGTAAATGCTTAGGAGCCTTTTTTTTTTTGCACAAATGTAGTAATTCTCTTGCTGGATTGTTCACATAAAATAACGTTTTTATATCTTTACTTATGGGATTCTTTCTTTCCTATTATCGTTCTTTTCTTGTTCAGTCAGGCTTTTCAAGTAGATCATATTAAGAATATTATCAAAATTCAAGTTTAAGTTTACAACTCAATTTTAAACACATAAAATAACATTTTCAATTCCAAAGAGAAAACTAGTGGTAAAGAGTTTGTTTATGTCACAGAACATAATATAAACATTCTTGAGTATTGAATGAAGTAATGTATGAATAAAAATGTATAGTTCCACTCGGATGTATAATTACACTCTAAGCACTACGCCGCGCCAGGCATCTAGCGACTACATGAGTAGTCGCTAATGATAAGAAAAGTAGTCGCGAGAAATCGATTCAATGATCTAACGACTACAAGTAGTCGTTAAAAATTAGTCGCGAGAAACTAGTCGTTAGAAGGTAACCCTTACGACTACACGCGAAGAAGTATTCGTTAGAGACCGTGGTATTACTAACGACTACTTTGTAGTCGTTAGATAGCGCTTATTGTAGCGACTACTTAGTAGTCGTTATTATTGTACTTATCAACGACTACATTGTAGTCGAGAAAAGAAAGATTTATTAACGACTACTATGTAGTCGTTATTATCGTAATATATAGCGACTACTTAATGTAGTCAATAACGACTACTTGTAGTCGCTATTAATAATATTTTTTTATAAAAATAAAAAAATACGAATTATTTTTAATTACTGTATTGTAATTAAAAATAATTCGAAAATCATATTTTTTTTTATTTTTTAAAAAATACAATTAATAAATAAAAATACAATTAATAATTCAAAATAATTAATTAAAATATATAATTAAACAAAATCCAACCATATTCAAAGTCAAGTCAAAGTCAAACCAAACCAAATAAAAATAAATTAAAAGTCTTAATAGATAATAAGATAAATACCAAAAGTCACGACTAGAATCCGAGCCGGGTATAAACATCTTCATCATTCCCGGGCTCGTCATCATCTTCACCATCTTCACCATCATCATTACTACTATCATCATCTTCTTCTTCATCTTCATCACCGCTAGGAGGAGTGGGGCCCGCATTCATAGCTGGAGGGAGGTCTCGCCTTTCTCTGCCCTCAACTGGTTAATATACGCGATGGCATCACTCACAACAGCCATCGAATAAATTGGAGGCTCAGTGCTAGTAGAGCCTTCAGGGCGGGGGAACGGAGGAAGACCGCTAGATACTCGGAGCTCGTTAATCGCCGCCATCATCTCCTCGTGCTGCTCGTTTTGGGCTGGAGTAGTCTTAGCCTTCTTCTTCGATTTTCTCGGACGGCCAATGCCCGGTATAAAGCTCCTCTTCGGTGACCCGATCGCCTTCGCGGTGCTCCTCAGGTAATCGTATTGCTCCTTTTGACTCAAGCCTTGACCATCGGTTGACTCAGATTGACTCTGAGTCACCTTTTCCTTCATCGCGTCCTTGAGCAATTTCTGTTACATAATAAACAAAAAATTAATTAAATTTCAATTAAATGGAAAAAATAATTAATAATTGACTTTTAAAAAAAAAACTTACATCGGCTTTTTCGTAGCCCTCCGACCTCCACTGTTTCGTCTTCTTACTTTTACCCACCACCTCGTAAAAACCACCCATACGCGGAATTGGAATGTCTTGTTGGGTAGCCTCATCCCTGATCACCAGTTTCCCTCCCGGGATTAATTCTTCACCCTGTTTCATAAAAATAAAAAATATTCAAAACAAATAATAACTTAATAATTAAAAAATTTACTTAAATAAAAAAACACCTCGTATAGCATATCCCGAGTTCGGGAATACCTCCTCGACCCCGCTCCACTCTTGTTTTTTTGTTTTTCTCGATTCTTTTTATTTTCTTCTGCTTGATGCTGAAAAAAATTTAAAATTCAATTATTAATACAAACTATTATAATTTAAAATATATACTAAAATTAAAAAAATAAAAATTTTACCTTCGCTTTTCTCGAGCCCCAATACTCACAACACTTAGCCCACACCTCATCCGATACCAATGCGGCTTCAAACCCTTTCTCCAATAATGCTTCTTCACGTAATGTTTGTAATCCTTAAATCTCATCCTCATCGTATCGTCCATGTTTCCGTAATTCGAATTCCAGTCTTTTCTCTTTCTCCAACTCTTTATGTCAAAATAATTCTACAAAAAAAGATATTATTTAAATCTAAATTAGAATAAAAAATTAATTTATAAAATATTAACAATTTAATTTGTACCGATAATCTCTTAATCACGGCGTTTTTGTCCGCGTCCGATACTTTATCCCAAGCCGGGTGATAGGGTGGAATTCTCTCTCGAACTGTAATCCCGATCACTTGCGCAACGTGGTGCCCGTACTTGCCTGATGGACTCCACGTGTCGTCCAGTATTCAGAAATCTACCGGCAAAGGCCACCCTACAGCTTTTAGTGCCCTCATCGCAGTTTTGAGGGCAGCGCTACCCCTTTTTTTCCGTCTAGGGGGATCTGTTTTAACATTGAATTAATTAGTGTTGACTTTATTTTTTAAGTAATTATTGATTTGAATTTGTTTATTTACCGGGCTGGTTTGCACAGTCGGCTAGATTTCTGTTTGGATTCTGATTTGGTTCTCTACCCCCACCGTCCCCTCCGTGCTGTCTAGTCATCACATCGGCCATCTAGCATTTTGTAGGGAAATTAAAATATAGAATAAAAAATAACATAAAAAATACTAAATTATTACATCACCAAAAATAAAAACATGAAAATAAAATTAAATAAATTATTACAATCATAAATTGAAGAAATCAAATAAATTAAAAAACGTAAATAAATCATCGCGAATCTTTAACATCCAATATATAGCACACGTACAATCTGTATTATACAAAAATAATTATATTAGTCATATAATAAAATAATTTATAATTTTTTTAATATTTAAAAATCGATTATTATATAGTAAAATAAATATATGTTTCTTAAATTGCATAAAAGTCCCTATATATTTTTTTAAATTGCATAAAAATCCCTCTATTTTTTTTTAAATTGCATGAAAGGACTTATATTTAATCTTTCTTAAATTGCATAAAAGTCCCTATATTTTTTAAAAATTGCATAAAGGTCCCTATTTATTTTTATAAATTTTTATGAAAGTCCCTATATTATTTTTTAACTTGCATAAATGTCCCTATTTATTTTTATAAAATTTCGTGAAAGTCCATATATTATTTTTTAAATTGCATAAAGGTCCCTAAGTATTTTTTAATACAATTTTACCAAAAATCATAACAAAAATCAAAAAATTACCAATAAATCATCCAAATTAATTTTCCAAAAAAAACCATGAATTACATGTTTAAGGTAACAAAAACTAAACCCTAATAACACTACTTAAATTCGGAATTAAGAATCAAGCACCAAAAAATGGAAAAAAAATTTAATTAGATTTCACAAATTAATTTTTTCATCAATTTGGCATCAATTTTTGGTTTTAAATAATTCATACAACACTCTAATACAACCCTAAGATTCTCGGAATTAAAAAAACATGTAATCATCAATGGAAAAAAAATTAAAAGACAAAAATTGGTTGGAATACTTACCTTATAGGATGAAATTGCAGCTGATTTGGTGTTGAATCCATGCCATATTGATTCAGATTGAAACACAAACAAAAAAAAATTGATTAGAAATATGAAAATGGAGGAAAAAAGCTTAATAAAAGATAAAAAATGGAATGGAATGAGATTTGGTGTTGGATTTGTTTACCTTTGTTGAAGATTTGATGCTAGAATCGCCCCTTGGAGTGGCTGAAAGAAGAGCTCTCGTTTTTTAGAATTTTTGTTTAAGGAATGAGAGTGAAGAATGAGCTCTCGGTGTAGATATAGGGCTTTTTTTCTAGCGACTACTTCGCGTAGTCGCTAGAGACAAGAAAGTAGTCGCCAGATAGGCGATTACTTACACGTGTCTGTATTTTGACCACGTCAACTAGTCTTTAGCGACTACAATGTAGTCGCTAGACCTCAGACTAAAACGCGTGTCTTTTCGTGGGCGGGAAAATGGACCGCCATGGAGTAAAGGGAAATTAATTCGACGTTTACCGACTACAATGTAGTCGCTAGTTGTTAAGTGTCATTAGCAACTAGTTCATGAATACGAACTAGTCGCTAGAGCTAATAAGTAGTCGCTAGAATTTTTTTATTAATTTAAAAAATAAACTTAAATCCATTTGCAATAATCCAAAATTTCAATTCACTTCCAAATAATCATTTAAATTAAATTCAATTCCAAACTCCAATAAATTATATTTAGCTTCAAGCTTTCAATCGTTTGGGGTATCTAGTCAGCATTTATAGTCAAACTTGGGTCAAATCAAACATTTGGAGTATTCAGTCAACGTTTGGGGTCAAAGTTGAGTGTTTGGGTTATCTAGTCAACTATTTGGGTCAAAGTTGAGTGTTTGGGTTATATAGTTAACTATTTGGGTCAAAGTTGAGTGTTTGGGTTATCTAGTCAACGTTTGGGGTCAAAGTTGAGTGTTTGGGTTATCTAGTCAATGTTTGGGGTCAAAGTTGAGTGTTTGGGTTATCTAGTCAACTATTTGGGTCAAAGTTGAGTGTTTGGGTTATCTAGTCAACGTTTGGGGTCAAAGTTGAGTGTTTGGGTTATCTAGTCAACTATTTGGGTCAAAGTTGAGTGTTTGGGTTATCTAGTCAACTATTTGGGTCAAAGTTGAGTGTTTGGGTTATCTAGTCAACTATTTGGGTCAAAGTTGAGTGTTTGGGTTATCTAGTCAACGTTTGGGGTCAAAGTTGAGTGTTTGGGTTATCTAGTCAACTATTTGGGGTCAAAGTTGAGTGTTTGGGTTATCTAGTCAACTATTTGGGTCAAAGTTGAGTGTTTGGGTTATCTAGTCAACGTTTGGGGTCAAAGTTGAGTGTTTGGGTTAACGTTTGGGGTCAAAGTTGAGTGTTTGGGTTATCTAGTCAACTATTTGGGTCAAAGTTGAGTGTTTGGGTTATCTAGTCAACGTTTGGGGTCAAAGTTGAGTGTTTGGGTTATCTAGTCAACTATTTGGGTCAAAGTTGAGTGTTTGGGTTATCTAGTCAACTATTTGGGTCAAAGTTGAGTGTTTGGGTTATCTAGTCAACTATTTGGTCAAAGTTGAGTGTTTGGGTTATCTAGTCAACGTTTGGGGTCAAAGTTGAGTGTTTGGGTTATCTAGTCAACTATTTGGGTCAAAGTTGAGTGTTTGGGTTATCTAGTCAACTATTTGGGGTCAAAGTTGAGTGTTTGGGATATCTAGTCAACTATTTGGGTCAAAGTTGAGTGTTTGGGTTATCTAGTCAACGTTTGGGGTCAAAGTTGAGTGTTTGGGTTATCTAGTCAACGTTTGGGGTCAAAGTTGAGTGTTTGGGTTATCTAGTCAACTATTTGGGCCAAAGTTGAGTGTTTAGGTTATCTAGTCTACGTTTGGGGTCAAAGTTGAGTGTTTGGGTTATCTAGTCAACTATTTGGGTCAAAGTTGAGTGTTTGGGTTATCTAGTCAACTATTTGGGTCAAAGTTGAGTGTTTGGGTTATCTAGTCAACTATTTGGGTCAAAGTTGAGTGTTTGGGTTATCTAGTCAATGTTTGGGGTCAAAGTTGAGTGTTTGGGTTATCTAGTCAACTATGTAAAAAGTATAAAAATATAAATTCAACTCAAATATAAAAAGTTTAAGCCAATAAAATGTTTTAATACAAATAAACCCAAAAAAAATCTCCTAATCAGTATCATATCCACTAACAACTATAGGTTCATCATCGCTATCAACCTCAATAGGTTCTTTCTCATCACCGTATTCATCCAAGGTGTCATCATCAATTTCCTCGTTTTCATCAACAAATTTATCAAAAGCCAATTCAACAAAAAAATGAGCAGGGTCAATCTCGATCTCCTCGGTGGATGCCAAGTTCACCGGATTGGAAATCGTCTCGGTGTTCACTAAAGGGATAGTGACACTCGAGTCTCCAGTAGGCATTGATTATGCACCCCATAACTCGGGACTCCATCCATGTCTATTGTTGAGTTCCCATACTACTTTCCATCCTTTTTGTGATTTCCTTGGGTTAATCTCATCGATGTAAAATACTTTTTTTGCTTGAGTAGCTAAGATATACGGCTCTGTTTCCCAAAAAAATTTAGTCGTGTTAATAAGAGTTACCCCATTCTCTTCCCTTGGTTTACTCGTGTTATACCAATTACACTCGAACAGCACAACAGAACAGTCATCGTCAAATGTGACCTCTATAACCTTGACTAATTCACCGTAATAAGGTTTTCCATCGTAGATGGTTGATACTCCGTAATCTTGTGTCACCCTTGTTTCACCCTTTTCACGAGTGACCCATTTAAAACCATTCACAACACATGAATCGTACTTATAAACTGCATCATGAGACTTACTAGCCAATGAAATCATCTCACTTGTAGCGAATGCATCACCTTCTTTTTCCATTTCATAAACCTACAAGCATAAACAATTATAACAATGTTGTCTAATATGGAATATTAATTTTGTATTTGAATGGATCTATACCTTATGCAGAAACCAGTCTCGAAAATTTTGCCGGTGTTTCCTATCTTTATCGGCTACAGTGTTCTCTGCACATTTGACGATCAAACTGAATACATTTTTCATAATGAATAAACATTTAATAAATAATGGAAAACTTACGTCATCAAATGTTGGATTTCATCGCAATTAAGTAGGATATACCAGTCGATTTGCTCCTTCTCGTTGTATTGCAAATTTCCATACTCTTTTTTACCTATAGGAATACATTGGCTCTTAAATACGGACAAATCTTTAGGTTGAGCTTCGATCTCGGTATATCTACCCGGATCATTAAACTTTGTTTTTTCTTCTTTACGGTAACGCGATATGAATGTCAAAGTCTCATCTACAACGTATCCCTCGGCGATTGAACCCTCCGGCCTAGCCGGGTTTCGTATGTACTCCTTTAATTTCTTCAGATACCGCTCAAACGGGTACATCCAACGCATCTGAACCGGTCCCCCTAACAAAGCTTCGTCGTATAAATGTATGACTAGGTGGATCATTATACCGAAAAACGCGGGAGGTAAAATCATCTCCAATCTACACATAACTTCAACCACTTTCACCTTCCCCTTTTCTAACTCTTTCCTACTCAGATTTTTATTACACACAACTCTAAACACGTTGGCTAGCCCGATAATCACGTCACTAATCGCTTTGTCTTCGAAAAGCCCTGGTATACTAGCCACAAATAGGTACTGCATCATCACGAGACAGTCGTGAGATTTCATTCCTATAATCTTGCCCAAGTCACTTTGAACGTTATTTCTCAAACTCGATGCGAATCCATCTGGAAACTTCTGTGCCTTCAGCCAGTCAAGAAATAATTTCCGTTTTTCCAGGGGTAACGTATAACTAGCTCGAGGCATTACTTTTTTACCATTTCTCTCTGTCAACCACAAATCTGGCTTGATGTTCAATTCCTCAACATCAATTCTCGCTTTCACGTTATCTTTGTTAAGTTTCCCATCAAGACCTATAACTGTGCCGAGAAGATTTGTAGAGTTACATCCTGAGTTTGCTAGTGAACCTTAGAATGTATATTTCGGCATGGGTATCAATGATTTTGTCTGTTTTATATGTAGAACAACTCATATAGCATCTGGTCAGTTATATAGACCATCTATAACTTGCCATTGTGGGTATCAATGAAGGAAACCACATTTCAGCTTTGTTTGGTTATTATGGGTCCGCGTTCACCCATAAAGGACATGGATGTCTATCTCCGCCCTGTCATAGATGAGTTGGACATGTTGTGGGAAACAGAGATCCTTGTGTATGATGTTTATACGAAGTAAGAGTTTACAATAAAGGTTTTTTTGTTGTCCACGACTAATAATTACTCCACTAGGTCATACACATCAGGTTGGAAGGGTCAAGATCACTTAGCATGTCCAGAATGCATGGATTCTACTCCGTCATTATAGGCGAAAAACAGTGTAGTGTATTTTAATTGTAGACAGTGGTTATCTACGAGACATTGGTTTAGAAAAGACAAAAATTCATATATGAGTACAGAGCTGAGAGCCCGCGGGAGGAAACATAGTCCGGATGATATTCAGACACTGTTAGATGGGTTGGCCATTGTGTTTACTGGTAAACATAAGGATTTTGGGGGTAAGAAGACAAAGAAAACTTGTCCTCGTGAGTTCAACTGGAAGAACAAGAGTATTTTTATTGGTTACCATATTGGTCGGAATAATTTGTAAAACATAAAATTCATGTTATTTATTGCGAGAATAATGTGTTCGGTAGTTTGCTCAGTACATTTGTAGGACATGATGAGAAACCAAACAAAGATAACGTGAAAGCAAGATTTGATCTTAAAGATATGAGCATCAGGAAAGAATTATGGTTGATAACAAGAGGAGGTGAATTGATACTCAAGCGAGGTAAGTATTCGTTGTCTACGGATAAGGTTAAAGTATTTATTTACTGGTTGAAGGCACAAAAAGTTCCCGATGGTTTCGTGTCTTGTTTGAGGAATAATGTACAAAGTGATGCGGCATACAGAAAAGATTATTGGAATGAAAACACATGACTATCACGTAATGATGCAGTATCTTTTTGTGGCTAGTATCCCCGGGCTTATAGATGATAAATCGATTAGCGATGCGATAATTGGGTTAGCTAACGTGTTTGGAGTCATTTGTAACAAGAATCTTCTTAGGAAAGAGTTGGAATCTGGTAAGGCGGGAGTGGTTGAAGTGATGTGCAAACTAGAAATGATTTGACCTCCTGCTTTTTTTATATAATGATTCACTTGGTGATACACTTATACGATGAAGCATTATTAGGGGGCCTAGTACAAATTTGGTGGATGTACCCATTTGAAAGGTATTTGAAAAAGTTAAAATAGTATATTCGAAACCCAGCTAGGCCAAGGGGTTCAATCGCTGAGTGTTATGTGGTGGAAGATACGTTGACATATATATCACGGTATCTTCAAGAAGAAAAAACAAAGTTCAATGATCCTTGTAGATACAATGAGCCACTGCCCAAACCGAACGAGTTATACGTTTTTAAGAGTCAGTGTACTCTAGTTGGTAAGAAAGAGTTTGGTCATTTACCGTATAGAGAGAAGGAGCAAATCAAGTGGTATATTTTGCATAATTGCGACGAGATCGAGCCATACATGACGTAAGTAACACTAATCTATTTTTATTAATTTATTTGTACATTAATTTTAATTCTTTTCTTAAAATTTATTCAACACAAATCCACACTATCGGGCACGGCTAATGCTATAGAGAAGATGCACCGACAAAGGTTTAAAGGGTGGTTTTGGAAAAATATACATTTTTTAATATTACACTATTTTTTTCAAAAGTATAATGTTTTTATAGATTCATGCAATGCACGAGGCCGGTGATGCACTAGCTACACCTGAGATGATGTCTTTGCCAATCATGTCTCATGGTACAGTTCATAGATACGAATCATGTATTATGAATCATGTCAAATAGATTACTAAAGAAAAAGGAGAAGAAAGAGTGACTCAGGATTACAGAGTATTTTCCATGTATAATGGGACATCTTTTTACGGTGAATTAGTGAAGATCTTAGAGGTTACATTCAATGGTGGTTGTGAGGTTGTGTTATTCGATTGTAGGTGGTATAAAACGAGAAACATGAGGAAAGAACATACGGTAACCTTCATCAAGACATCTTTTTTTTTCTGGGGGATGAACCATACATTTTAGCAACCCAAGCCAAAAAAAGGGTTTACATAGACGAGATTACTACAAAGAAAACAATGAAATGATGGAAAGCCGTTTGGGAAATCAAGATTGTCATAGATGGAGTTCTGAGTTATGGGGTGCGGAGTCACTATCTACTGACAACGAGCGCATCACGATTCCTTCGGTGAACAGAAAGACGGATTACTCGCAATTGAACTTGGAAACTACTGAGGAGATCGAGTTTGACCCATCTCATTTGCGGATTGATATAGTTATTGATGAAGACGTGGATATTTCTTTATGACACATGAGACGAGCATGGAGATGAGGAACCTATTGACGTTTATAGTGATGATGAACTTATAGACACTAGCGGATATGAAATTGATCAGTGAAATATTTTATTGGGTTATGTTTTTAAAAATATTTGACTTTGTTTTATTCGAGTTTTTAGATTATCGAAATATTTTGATGAAATTTATTTTGATGTTATAATGTATTCTTTATAATGTTAAGATACAAATTGTAAGTGAAAAAAAACTGGTCAAGTGTAAGTTTAATGTTAAAAAACAAATTAGCGACAAAATAATTAAAGGAACATATCGCTAAGACGAAGAACTTCGTCGCGAATATTAAGAGTCATTTGCGACGAGTTTCAAGATAAGACCTCATTGCTAGTATTAATTACTTACTAGGGACAACCATTTTCGTCGCTAATAACCCCCAAATATTCTTATTGGTCAATTTGGGTGGTCAGTTTTGCCGCCCAAAGAAACTAGCGACGAAAATAAACAAAAGCGACAAGATGTGTCATCGATAAACGAGGAAATGCAACAGTTGTGCGTACGATACGTACACGTGCCACTATTTTGCGACTAAATTTTAATACTTAGTGACAACTTTTTTCGTCGCTAACTAGAAAATATCTATAAAACCCTAAACCAAAGCTCATTTCTTCACATTAAACCCAACAAAAGAATTCCAAATCGAGAGCTCTTCAAGATTCTCCAATTTCAGAGCATAATCCATGTCAAATCCAAGTCAATAACACCTTAAAGGTAATGATTAATCTTCCATTTACACTTTTTAATTCCTTTTTTGCATTTATTCTATTTTTTAACATTATTTTTTTTATTGTTGTTTTTTAATTCGATTGCGTGGCATGGCTTCATCAGCATCACCATCACACTTTTCACGTAAAAGGTACCAAGTTCGATCTACTTTTACTCTTTTTTTATTTTATTTATTTTTTGATTGCAAAATTTGTTTATTAAATTTAAAGTTTGATTAGTTCCGAGTTATGTTTAGGTTATATTAGGTGGTTTAACACTTTTATTGGGTTTATACATACATGTATGTGTGATTTGTGATTATTAATTGCTAAAAAAATAAGTTTTTTCTAAAAATTATGGGTTTTTTGGAATTTCATTTACTATGATTAGTGTTTCTTAGTTGTTTATATTATTAGAGATCAAATTAGTTGTTTATAGGTGTGATTATGTGGTTTTTTTGGAATTTTAAGAACTTTTTTTTAGATTTGTAGTGCTTTTGGATTTTTTTAGTGTTTTTGGTAATTTGTTAATTTAATTTAAAATGTAAGGACCTTAGTGCAAATAATTATACGTTTTTTAGACCTAAAAAGATTTTTAGAAAAAAAAAAATCAATAATAAAGCTTAAATTTTTTTTAGGTAAAGGATAGAATTGCATAATTGAATATGGGAGTATTCAAGATAAAATAATTCATATGTTTCATATTCAAGATATATAATTTAGTATACTTACTATAAGCATGCATGTTGGTCCTTTGACACGCGTCTTCCTTCCTTTCCTGATAGATGTCACTACTTTAATACACATGCTTGGTGCCCAATCATATGTGTTAAGCTGGTGTAGTTCTTTTGAAACATAAATTAGCTGCCACTCTACGATAGATGCACTATACGGGTAGAAATTTGCTGCAAATTTGAAAATGCATTTGAGGTTTGCAAAGTCTATCAAAACATCATATGTTGCTTATTCTTCGAATAAATCCTCGATGTGTCTCTTCAATTCATATTTTTCAAGCATATATGTATCGTTAACAACTGGGAACTAGTAATGGAACCACATAGAATGTACAAACATCTTCCCCACTCCTACAAGGAACTGGTATGTCTCAACCCTGAACTCTAAGTATTAATCTTACGTCTTCCTTACTTAGTGAATTTGATTATGGTGCCACTAAGAGTCCATTTTTCCTTTGGAAATAACATGATATCATGTATGTAGTTGCCACATTGTCTTTCTTGATCTGTTTTAGCTTGTCATTCTTTTGATAAAACGCCTTTATAAGATTTTAAAAGGGTATCCGTCGACATGCATGTATATGTTCTCTTTGGATATTAGTTTTTTTTTAGAATTTGGTATAGTTCATCTTATGATGAACGTAACTCTAGAGCCATTTCTGCAAAAAAGAAAAAAATAGATGGGATTGATCCCATAACATAATTATTTAGATAATTAAGCAACTAATACTAATAAAATTACAACTTTTCAATCCTATCAATCAACTATAGCTTAAAGGGATAAATAATATCAATATACACAACAAACTCTAAAATTGAACAAAATTAGATGGGAGTGATCTCATCTGTTCATAGCTTAATTATTTAGAGAGTTAAGCAACTACAAATAAGAAAGTTTACAACTCTTCAATCCTATCAATCGACTATAGTTTCATGGGAATTATCCCATCAGTCAATAAATAGTAACCCTAAAATTGAGGAACATAACCAAAAAACCAAAAATCGCGTAGTATGAGTATCATTTTCACAATGAAACAGATTAACCTAAGCTATATTGACATTTTGTTGTGAAATAAATGAAAGAAAATAAAAAAATGAAGCGTTTTACATTTAAATCTAACAAAAATATACCACAACTACTACAAATAATCTAGACTGCTATAAATCTTCATTCACCGCACTTTGTGATCTCACCTCGCAACAACTCCTATTTTTTTCATTTTTGTGTGTTTTGTGTTTCATAGAGAGGGGGGAGGTGCGATGTGTGTGTAATTCTTTTTAAAACATATGTGAAATGGGAATGATACTTAAGGTGTTTTGTTTTTCTTTTTTTTGTCACGACCACATTATTGTAAAAAGGAAGGTAGTTAAGTAATTTATGTTATCTCTTATAGAATATGATGTGTTCGGTCAACTATATTATTATATTGAGTTTTTGGGAATTAGCCCTTAATTTAATGGTGATTTGGTATTGAAAAGATAGCCATGTAATTTTAGCTTTAGTTTAGAATGTGTAAATATTTGTTTATGAGGTTCGATTGTAATATTTTCTTAGTTCAATGTAATTCACATTTTATTAAGTATAATCATACTAATTTTCCGTTACAAGTTTTTTACAATTAGATTGTTACATATTTATTATTGGATTAATAATAGAGTGAAAATAATAAGTATGAAACTTATTTATATATTTACGAGAAGGGAGGTAAATGTACCAAGTTATTCACAAACTAATTTTCTACATTTTCTTTTACTTATCAAATTTATAACCTTGATATATTGCTTATAAGAGGTATATAGCTTTTAAACTAAACAAATGTATTTGAATTACATCTTGTTTAATTTAACCAGATCATCTTTCTTACCCATGGATATTATCTACTAGATAAACTTTGATTATTTCTTGTTTGATTATATCTTGTTTATCTCGCTATATTATAAATTTTCTAAATATATTTTAACATACTGTTTTTATGAGCCGAGTTCTAATACCCTATTCATCTCCCTTTGATGGTTATGATTTTTGGATTCACACTTTTATATTATTTGTTCGCGAACCTATGAGGATTACCTAATTTTCATCGCTAACTAGAGATTAATTATTAGCGTATCAAACTTTGAAAAAATGTTATGTGAAAGACACCACCCAATTGCTTTATCAAGTTACACGTTAATGGTTGACAACTTCTCACACGTGTATCACTTTTAATAGAATTATCTGAATATTTATAGTCCCGAAAATCAATACTAATCACTTTATTTACTAGGAATATAACACATTCTAGACATAAAATTCTTAAGAAAAAAACTTTAAATCCAAGCTAATTAATGGAAGTTATTAACGGCGATAGGTGACAAAGTGGTGGAGATACGTCGCTGGATTAGCTATGGAGAGAGAAGAAGAATTAATGAATATTAATCTTTTACCTTAAACCCTAGAGAAAGAAAGAAGGAATAAAAAGGAACCATTTTTGTGTGGCCTAAAATGGGTCAGGTATGTTGTATATGTCAAGAAGAAGTGGGGTGAGGGGTGTTGATTTAAAATCTAGGGAGGGGGTCAGTTTTGTAATATTTTTAAACTTAAGGGATTTAATATTTTTTATTTCTCACGAATAGGGTTTTATTAAAATAGCCTACGATGTCCTTCATTTAAATGTCCACATGGAATTTAACACTTGAATTGGATGGGGGTAAAGACACTTTACGAAATATTGGAGACATCAATACATGTTTTGATATTACGGGTACTCAAAAATCCCATTAGTGATTCTATGAATACAACATGAAGAATTATTTCTCAAAATACTAGACAAAAGGCAAATATTCTCAATGGTGTCCTAGCTAAGCATTGCTTTTGTTACCGCAATCCCCCAATTATCAAATCTACTTGATTTTATTTAGCCCAACAACTGAGCAAGTAATATGGCGTCATTCACAAATATGCTAAAATTATCCACAAAGGAGGACTTAGGGGAGTATCTAGAAATACCAAGTATGGGTGATATATCCATACTGAGTAGGTTGGTATTGCTATTAGATTTTATGCACAAACCTTTCAGAATAAGGATACATAAGACTTGTTATGGGAATTGGGGTGAAAAATTTACTCGGTGACCCATATAATATTTTTTTACCAAATACTGTTTTTCAACATAATTAGGTTAGATATTCTTCTTGCGTCAATATCATGGTAGTCTAGAATTATTATCGAGTAATCTCATAGTTGTGCAGACTCGAACCCACCTATATCTCTTTATGTTTTGTAATATATAGCAAAAATGAATTTTGTAGACAGGAATCGAACCCAGGTTCAAACAAAAGAAAACCGTGTCTTAAGACACTAAAGCAAAAATGAATTCCGTTGACAGGAATCGAACCCAGGTTCAAAAAAAATTAATAAGTGGGGCCATAATCAATCTTGGTCACCACTTATGTTTAGCCAGATTAAATCATGACCACCACTTATATTTAGCCAGATTTAATCCTAACCACCACTTATGTGGGTAAATCTGGACCGTAGAAAAAACTCTGAAATATAATATAAATATATATTACTACGTTTATCCCTTAATTTGTATAAAATCTTTTTTCTTTTGATGAAACTATAGAAACTTCTCCTTACATATACTTTTTTACACATTCTTTCTTTCTCTTTTTCTCTCTTTATTTTCCTTTGTAACCCTACTCTCTCATTCCTTTAAATATCTCTTCTTTAAACCGCCGTCTCTAGTCTATCTTTATTTTTTCATCGCTATAATTCTAACATCTAAATCTCCTATAGTATCGATCTATACTGCGTACCAATAAATATAATTTTTTCTCTTACAAGTTATGTAATTGATTTTCAAAATAGATCTTGATGTGGTAAGTATCTTAGAATATTATTATTTCTCCTCATATATGAATTGCTTCTGATATGAAGTTCTAACTGAATAATTTCGATATGTTTCACCATTTTGTAACTTTATTATTTTGTAAGTTGTAGAGTAAATTTGATCTCTCTTCTAATGTGATACATTTTCTTTTTAATCATTTTTATTGGTATAATATCTAGTAATATATGTATGTTTGTGTACACAACTGAAGTTGAATGACTTTCTTGTTTACTTTTATAATTGTTGAATATTTTTGGTTCATATGATTCATAAAATAAATTTTTAATTTCATATTAATTTTATATGCATATAAGATTTAATGTTGCTTATATATATATATATATATATATATATATATATATATATATATATATATATATATATATATATATATATATATATATATATATTTAATTTATAAAAAGTAAAGTTATACATTACCCTCATACTACCCCTTTATATGGTATGATTTGACTAGAAATTAATTAATTTGCAATCAAATGACGCTACATAAAGAGGGTGGTATGAGGGTTGCATGTAAGGAGTGATATATAAAATTACTTATTTATAAAAAAAGAAAAATAAATATTGATGCATAATTAGTCAACAAAAAATATATTTAACCAGATTGATATGGTGTGTAGGTAATTTATTCTATAATGAAATTATATAGTCTCAAGGAAGAGATCATTGGTCATGCCATTTCAAACAGAAAATGACATTTTATATCAGGTATAACACTTTGCTATATGCCATAATATAATTTTTTTATATAATTTACCTTCCTATGGTATAGAAAGATGGCATATAAGATACAACATTCCTATATTAGAACCCATGGTTATGGACCCGGACCCATTAGTATGAAACATTTTCACTTTTCTATTTGCTTTCAATAGTTTGACCTATTTAGAAAAATTGCCAGTCTACGAATGTGGTTTCGATCCTTTTGTGACATCAAATAGCGTCAATAGGTCCGAAAAAGTATCTAAAGAAATAAAATTTAGATATTTGTACCATGTCGAAGTAACAAACCATGTCATATATGTATGTAATAAATATCATTTTGAGAGACAATCCACATGCAACCCAAAAAGATAGAAAGTGTCGCTTAATATGTGAGTCTAAAACATTGAAGGGGAAAAGTTGTGAGGCAGGAAAATAAGGACGTTCGGTAATTTTGCATACTAAGTGGTCGGTAAATATAATTTTTTATTTTAAATCTACTTTTTTCTGGCGAACGTTGATGGTCGCTAAAACCGCAAACCATAGCAATGGGCCCCTTAGTTTTGAGAAAAAGTATTCCACTTTTTTCTAAATTTTTATCAAAATACCTTGTATTTTACGAAATTTATAGATTATTCACTTGCTCCTAAACTTATGAATTATAATTTCAAAATATAATATTTTTAAAATTCTTCTATTCAAAATTTGATGATTCAGTACCTGGTATCATGATACATACCTCATATTCTAAATTAACAAAAAAAAACTATATAATTAATCTTATGATATATGATTTGTTATTATAATGAATAGATTTGATTTAAATATCAATTTGATTATCCAATATTAGATGAAATTTTTTTCCATTCGTAATTTAGGGACATAGTGTTATTGTTTCAAAAAAATTGATCCCATAATATTGGTGATTTCAAGTTAACTATTTCTGTAATTTTGGTGATTTTGCATAAAACAACCATCCGTTAATTTATGTTGTTCGATATATGTTATTTATTATAAATATAGCGTTACAATGCAATGAATTAATAATAATATAAGGTATTGGAACAAGGGTCGTGATTTGCACCGCTCTCCAAACCAGGACCCTTGTTCTTTGCGGGCATTTAAGTTTTCACAACTTCTCCCAATTTACATCGAACTTAATTTCATTATGAGGAGATAGGAATTAACTTAGATGTAAATTGGAAGAAATTGTGGAAGCTTAAATGTTCGCAAAGAATAAGAGTCATGGTTTAGAGACCAGTACAATACAGAAATAAAGCAACAAGGAGAAATTTAATTAAAAGGGGTATGGTGGCTAGCTTTATGTAGTTCGTTAAGTAGTGATTAATAAGATTATTCTCTCGTTGGTTAGCAGTATTTGGGCAATTCTTTGAGAGTCTCATAAAATACCATTGCTCCATTCATTGAATATAATTCTCCTAAGTAGAGTTTAAGTTTACAATGTTCTTGATGCGAAATAACTACCCAATCATATTTATAGGAACCTTTATCTTCCTAATTCTCTATGGAAGCTCAAGGATGTTAAACTTTTTTCTTGATTAGAGGGAATATTGTGCCCCATCTTGTTACAAATCTTTTGTGTTTCCGGAAAGGCCAAACTACACCAATAGTTAATCAATTAGTAGGTGTGACATAATTAGTTATTCCATGACATCTTTATTAGTTAATGTATCTATGCATGTGTAAACATCTATAAGCAGGTCAAATTAATGTATTCATATTAAAACAGTTAGTTTTCCAAACTTAAAATTCATTCCATAAAGGTGATAAGTTATATCAGATTATCCTCTATTTTTAATGGTTTTTATTGATATAAATACTTTTCAAATTTTAGAGTGTAAGAATGTTCATTTTTTTCTTCATAATTGTGTGTGTGACTGCTTGTAGTTGTTGGGCTTATACCCATAAATCTTTACAATGACGTATTGATGTATAATTTTAACCATGTTACATAATAGATGAATGAGAAATTGAGAGTATATTATTTAATGTATGAGTGTGCTCTCTAGTTATGTATGTAAGTATATGATAATGCATAGAAGTTGAAAGATATGAACATAATCAATACATAGTTAAAACAGTCAATGTTATGGAGTTGGCCATTTAATTGAGTTCAATATCAAGTACTTGCAATAGATAAAGGATTATATAAAATATTTAGAGTAGAATTATTTTAGAGTAATATATATTATATAATATATTCTTATATATTTTTGTAGTTTTTTTAGTAACATAATAATTTTTACGATTATTCTGGGACCTTACTGTAAACTGGTTATTTTTTCTGTAAATCTATCATGCTCTAAACTTGCGTCGAAATTGTGGGGTGATTTGCATTTTTTGTTTTATTTCAGGGACTACTATCTGAAAATGCACAGAAGAAGGCATTGTAACTCGGTGAATGGTTACAAGTCTAATACGATGAGGGGAGTTGGTGAGGGTTCATCCAGAGGTCATGGTGCTGGTGGATATGGCCGTGGTGGTGGTCAGAGATGGCAGTTTCAGCCTCCATAGTCTAGTAAAAGCGATATTTTCATGGAAGCTGGTAAACTCGCGGCAGAGTATTTAGTTCGTAAGAAGATCTTACCACCTAATGCACTTTCTAGTAAGTGGAAAAGTGATAATTTCAAGAATCAAGGAGGAGATTTTCGATCAGGAAATGTTAGTCCAGATACTGTTCCAGGTCGAAGGAAAAGATCTGGTTCGTTCAAGAATCATGGGTCGGATTCTAACCGAGATTTAGGTAGAAGTAGATCATGGTCAGGGAGGACTTCCCAGAAAACATGACCCACTACTGAGGCTGTTGCGGAATCCTCCGAGGAGTCTCTCGAGCCTGGGAAGATTAGGGGTGATATTAATGATCATGTTGTTAAGGAAGACATAGCCATAGATGGTTTAATCCTACTATGTGATGTTATAGAAGATGAGATCAGGGGTGAAAAGCGAGAACTTGAAGTTGATCAAAGCTTCACCGAAGCTAAGAAACCCAGAGCCACGTGGTAGCCGCCTGAGCCTTTCAGTTTTATCGAAAACACCAGAAAAACCACCATGGCCGAGGAAAAGTTGTTTCCGAGTTTGGATCTCAACAAGAATTATGAAGTGAAACCGAGTACAATGCGGATAAATGGAACAGACAAATATGGTAAACATATTGAGGATGACGATGTACCAGAACAGAAGGCGTTTAACGGCTTGGAGAAAAGGCAAGTATTTCTGGTTTTTATATTTTTGAGTTAATTGCACTATTGGTTCCTATATTTCCCAAAGAATGTATTATTTGCTAGCTAATGGAATACATGCTATAATTCTTAACCACACAGGAACAAGATTGACTTTTCTGCTCCGCATAACTTTTGTTATAATCCAGACAACAATCGAGTGATTTCACATGTTCAAGAGGGCTATACAAATAATATAATGGAGTTACTTGGAAAGGATGCACCAAACATTTCTTCGGCACCTACGGAGATAAATACTCTTGATGCTAATTTGAGCCTTCATGATGGAGAGAAAAGTATTAATATATGCATTATTAACTATTTTTATCATATCATATTAATAAATGATTATGAATTCGAGCCTTCAATAAAATTCTTTCATTTCTATTGAAATTGAGTTTTATGGGTTTGCTTTCATTCTCAACTATGTTTTTACTAACGTACGTGTTTTTTCTTTTTAATTTTTATACAGACTTCATATTGGGTTTATTTGTGATCTAGAATTTTTATTTAGAAATGCTTTTAAGTCTTTAGATTTTAGTCTTCAACAACGTAAATGCTTAGGAGCCTTTTTTTTGTGCACAAATGTAGTAATTCTCTTGCTGATTACTCATATAAAATAACGTTTTCATATCTTTACTTATGGGATTCTTTCTTTCCCATTATCGTTCTTTCCTTGTTCAGTCAGGATTTTCAAGTAGATCATATTAAAAATGTTATCAAAATTCAAGTTTAATTTTACAACTCAATTTTAAGCACATAAAATAACATTTTCAATTCCAAAGAGAAAACTAGTGGTAAAGAGTTTGTTTATGACACACAACATAACATATACATTCTTGAGTATTGAATGAAGTAATGTATGAATAAAAATGTATAGTTTCACTCGGATGTATAATTACACTCTAAGGTTTACTAAGAATTGTGATTAAAATCTATTTTTTACCTATGGTTGAGGTGCTCCATGTATGAGTAGTGAAGCCACATATTGCCTAGGGGCCATGTCGGCCCCTTAGTTTTCAAAATTCTTTTTTGACTCTATTAAAATAATTACTAATATTTTATGGGATTTCTTTTCAAAATATTTACTTGGCTCCCTAATATTGTCTAAAGTCATTTTTTTTAGGTTTTGATTTGGTATGTTGCTTGTATGAAATATGTTGTTTATATTATATATTAATTATATTGTATAATATAATATTTATAGGTTAATTGACTCATTATGTTATAAAAGAATCCAGTACAAACTCAAAATATATTTTAGGAAAAGTGCAAGAACCTAGGAATTTTTTGGGACATATATAGTACCAGACACCTTTTGCTTTCTAACAAATTTTTTTCCACCAACTAGGTTATCTTATTAAATAAGATGGAATATATTATAGACCTTTAGACTTTTTTGATCTAAAGATAAAATATTTTCTTTAAAAATCAACTTGTAGGATATAAATGCAGGCTTGGCTTAAACATGCACCACTTAAGCTTAATCTGGTACAAACACTAAACAATAACTTTACAATCAACATTCTCAAAACGATAATCAAACGCCCAACCTAACTTAATAATATATCATGTTCAACCTTTAATTTTTAATCTACCTGACAGTATCCAAATCAATTTTACAAAATCTAAAACAAAGAACCTCAAATTAATGGTAAATTTTACAATTGCGGAAAAATCTATCTTGTTACACGAGACTTCTTTATTCTTTGCTAGGCCAACTGATGTTTTTGGTTGATTTTTCATAGATCAAACACTAATCATTTTCATTCTTAAAGTGTTGTTTTATGCCTAAATTTTCACATGCTTACTCTTTGAATATCTTCATCTTTTGGGCAACTTTCTTATTTGTGATAATTTCCTCATTTTTAACTTGTCCGAAATAAGTCAAAGTTGAGAATGTTATTCAATGCGAATTTGTCCGGAAAAGTTTTTGTTTCAAAAAAAAAGTGTGGGTACTCCAAGTCTTCACAAGAGAAATCTTTAAGCCTTCTTTGGAATATAATATATTTTGTTGATTTTTAGCATGCATTGGGTAACTTATATAAAATTTAGCTACTGTATTTCAATATTTAAGTCAACCTAATTTACCTTTATGACTTTTAAGCGTCGCTGGTTAAAGTCCTGAATACATTAATTGTAGGTCCATATATTACACATAATACCCTATTTTTCAAATATAAAAACAACTGATCATATACTTGTCAAAGTACATAGAAGCAAAAGAAAAAAAGTTCTAGGTTTCCCCCTTTTAAATCTTCATTCATTTACTTAAATATTACATCAAAGATTAAAGATCATAGTAATTTATTCTGTTAATTATGTCTAATATTAAGCTTTTGAAACAATGTTGAACTATGTTGAATTGTACATCGACCCCTTTGATCACACTCTCATAACAAAAATTGCAGTTTACCCCTTTTCAGTTCCTTTATTGCTGTCAAAGTCCCTCTGCTAAGAGATATCCTATTGAAGTTGTGGTGGGTCCTGGTGCGTTATAAAGTTAATGCGAAAATAAAAGGAACCACACTACCGCAAGTGTACGGTTGTCAAAGTAATACTCCGACAAGTCGGGTTTCGTTCTCAGGGATTGGACTGGTATAACCCAAGTGTTCAATAAACAAGTAGTTGTAATTGCATTTATAGAAAATAAAATATAAGAAATATTTATTTGGTTTCGAGTTATTAAACTACTAGACGCAAAGAAACAAATTACTGAAAATAAATACTAAAAGACTAAGACGCAGATATGAGCTATACTTGAGTCTCGCTAGGGAATCACCTAAACTTACCTAATTAATTCTTTCTTTAAGGGCAGAACTGGTATTTTTATATTTGTCGGGACTCTATAATCTCCTAGCTCCCGACAGGGTGGACCTAGGAGCTATTCTCAGGTGTTACAAACCCCGTCAGGCGATTATAATCCACCTTCGAATGGTCAAGTATTCTACCCAATTGGCTATAAGGTTAACTAAGTCCGTTAGGATCAATAATTTCTACCTTACGTTTATTATCTAGTTCAGTAATTAAACACCCCGTCAAGGAGATCACTTCCCCACCAAAGTGAATAGCTTAATTACTATGACCTATCTCCGATTAGCTAATTCATTGATAGTGAAATTAATATAAAATAAGAAACAATATGAAATACCTAATTCAAATTAAACTAGAAACTAATCCCAAATTGAATAACATGAATTAAACAAATTAGGGTCCATCCCATTACGATTCTCAAGTAATTAAAGTTTAGCTCATATTAAAAGTAAAAACAATAAATAAATTAATAATATACATGTCCTAATAACAGAAATAAAATAAGAACCTAGATAGAGGAATTGACTTGAACTATTGTTGGAGGAAAAGAATTCTCCAGCTTCTACTCTTGCTTCTGCCTCGTGACTCTCTCTCTCTCTCTCTAAGGATAATAAAAATTGAATGAATTGTGAGAGGTACTGAATTATGAGGTCTAAGGGTGTATTTGTAGGTGTTAGGAAGCCCTAGGTCGAATTTACTTGGAGTGGAAGACAAGTCAAGAACTCTTTAATTCGTAACCCTAAAATCTAGGAAAGGTAAGATCTTGCTGCTGATTTGTTTTGGTCATATTTCTCTCAATACTTATCCGTTTTACGCGTTCCAATAGTCGAAACCGTTTTTCTTAGAAATCTCTTTCCATTGGTGCAGACCAGTCGCCCAAATTTCTAGCCAATCTTAAGTTATTGACTCGTCTTTGAAACGTGGCTGGAATTTCAGATTCATATGGCAGCTTTATCTTTTCCTTCTTTGCATATATCCTTCCTTAATCTTCTTATTTCCATGTAAATCTTCTTCCTTTACTTCTTTGACTTGACTTGGTCTCTAAGTAATTACTATATATCTTTTAAAGCTTCACATTAAATAAATAATTAAACCGCATATGATTTAAAGAATAATAAATCAATAACTCAAGAAATAGGAATAGGAAAGTGCACTCTAAAAATAGAAAATCGAGTGAAAATACTTCCTACACACTAAAATACCCTAAGACTTTAATTCCCACTTCTTCTCCTTGGATTGGTCTTTCATGAAATTCAAGAACCTACTAACTTTGCATTAAAAACAATCAAATTTACGCACAAAAACTCTAAAAACGCAAATAGTCAATTTCCAAGGGGAGAAAGTGCAATATTATCAATTAAGCATAAAAATCTATCAGATTAGTCATTTATTCACATAAAAGGATGTCTCCAAAGGGCTAATAATTAGAACAAATAGGGAAACATCAAGACCCCAAACCCAAACCATTGCTGTCCCGACAAAGCAAAATAAAAACAAAGGCCTTTTAGGTGAATGCAGAAGGTAGAATCTAGAAAATATTTCCAAAGCACAACTTAAAACAAATCTCATATAGTCTATGCTAGGAATTAATATACACATACACATATCATGCAAAATCAAACACAAAATAATATCAATCCAAAATTAATTTCACAATGCTAGAAGGTTACGCTTATTACTTATCTCAAGATGGTGGCTATAGGGTGTTCTTAGATCTTTACTTGCTTTAAAAGCTCCACTTAGCATACTCCCTATTAACTCACTGTGCATCTAGGAATCATGAGGTCTTTACGGTTTTACTATCGGCTTAAGGACAGTATGGTATGTATATTTGGTAAATTTGAGGTGAGCTTTTGGCTCTCTCCTCACTTACCATCAACAAACTGTCCAAGAGCTTGAGTTTACACTCGAATACGTTCTCACTCAACCCATTTGACGCGCTAATGTAGCGTCCCAGCTTAACCCAATAAGCACTAAAGATGATTCACATAAAATTCCACTTTGCCGCTGCGAATATATATTCTTTTCAAATCATTTATTCATTTCTTTTTCTTTTTCTTTTTGTATAGATATGACTCCCTTTTTGATGTTGAGATATCATGCTATTTTTCATAAGTAATGCTTTTTCATAACAGTAGCTCGTAGCTTCTTTTTCATTCACTATTACCCCGGCAAAGGGTTATAATATCATAAACCTGTGAATCATCAAAATATATAACTGAGCACAATTGATAAGCTCAAAAATCCAAACCCAGTGTAAATTCCCATAATAGTGGACCCACCACCCCAAACTCAAGCTCAAGACAGGAAGTCTCAGGATCGTGATTCAAGTGCGGGTCATATGGTCATGCCTAATAATCTAAAGGGATATTGGCTTATAATGTGGCGACAAAAGAAAGGCTTAAAGGTTAAAAATTTGGCTAAGACGGATATAATTAATTCAGGGATAGAAGGCAAAAAAGGATTCAAAGGGCTAACAAAGAACTGTCTCTATCATCTTCCTATCTACACATCTTGCCTCTAGTTCATACCTAAGTGGGTTCTCTACTCATTCAGATCTCACGTTCTACAAACCACTCATTATCCTTAAGCAAAGTTTACTTCTTTTGCATTGTTCATTAATTCTTCCTATCAATTATCTCAAATTTGCATGCAATCTAAGTGTGTTTTACACTAACCCCTAAAGTAACTATTTTCTGTCATAAAATCATAAAAACTATGCCTGGCGGGGGCATTAAAATACTCTACCGCTCTACAGTTAAAGCATTCTTCAAACTAAATTTTTTTTAAAAAAAACAGTAAAAGACATAAAATTGGGATGAGGCAACGAACCCCACCCCAAACTCAAAAATGAGTCGTGTCCCTACGACTCGAAAAAGACTCAATAAAGCAATTAAACAAATAAGAAAGGGATAGGAAAATGTATCTGAACCAGCACGAAGCTGATTTCCATTGTTGCGTGTAGGTTGATCTCTTTGTGTTGCGTAGGTGGCATGTTGAACATTGCTCACTCCACGTAATATGATTTGCATAAGCTCCAACTCTTTTGTGACTTTTCCTATGGTTGGTAACACATCTTCATGAATATCCTCCAAAAATTCCATTCTTTCAACTACATCTTTTAACACCCAAAAGTTAATAAGAGGTTCTCCAACTTTCTCTTCCTCTCCATGGTATTCTTCTCTTCCCAATCTTCGACATCTCAATGAACCCGAAACTCAAAACTTCAAATAATAAAAAACTAGATAAGAGTTTTGAAATTTGATGTTTTGAGGATTTATAATGAAGAATTATGGTGTTATATGAGATGGTTAATGAATATGTAATGGCTTGGGGAAGGTTTAATTAATAGGATTGAAGCTTTGATGAAGAGGCTTAAGGTTGAAGGAGAAGATTTCTTGATGTTCTTGAAGGATCGTGGTGTTGGATGTGTGTTTGGAATGAAATAGGAGAAAGGATTTGATGTTCTTTGGTGTTGTAGTGGTCTTTGTGTAGGTATATAATGGGTTAGGGTCTGAAAAATCGTTTTGGAGAGGCTAGGGTTTGCTCTTAATGAAGTAAGAAGTGTATAAGGCAACAAACTCTTCAAAACTGACCTACGGGACGGCAATACCGGAGTTCTGGCCGGCATACCGGTGCTGGAGGTCCTACTTTTTGTACCTCTCGGCAAACAACCCGAGACGATACCCGTGGGCACGTGTTTCTGGGCACCGGCAGACCGGATTTATGGCTGGCATACTGGTCGCGAAAAACGACCTATCCAACAGTTAGATCTCGAAAAGTTATGCAGTTTAGGCTCAAAGATCACCTAATTTCGACATCCGAGCGCAAAGATATGACTTGCCGAAATTTTCTCTGATTGTGTCCAATTTTTTTTTTCTTTCGACACAGCGGGCCGGCATACCAGTCAGATGACCGGCTAGCCGGTCCCAGTAAAGTACCCTTTGGCAAAAAACCCGATTCCAGAACATGTGGGCTCGTGTTTCCTCCCTCTGGTATACTGGGGATTTTGTCTGTATACCGGTAGCGCTGCAGATTTATTTTTCTTTTCGTTTCTTTTCACCCCAAACTCAATTCCTGCACACTTTGACACACCACCTTTCTCATTTCTTAAAAATAGACGCTAAGACTCGACAATTACTTATAATATACACTAGGAATTGAAAAACATTAAAGCAAATTAAAACATGGGTTGTCTCCCAAGAAGCACTTTTGTTTATTACGTCTTTAAGTTTTACGCGTTACCTTCCATGAAGATGGTATTGAGGCCCTTGCGGTTCTCCTCCGCTTAAATCCGCCTCTTCCTTGGTATGTAAGCTTAAGAAATTTCCCACCTCGAATTTTATTTAATCGATCTTTGAAAGGGGGTGGGTAAGTGATCTGTTTCGCCTTCTTATTTTCACGACGAAACTCATTTTCCCAAACACAGTAGTAGATGAGCGTTCTCCACGGTATAAGCTCACTATTATTCCTCGTTTCAATCTCACATTCCTCTTTAAATGTGGTGGGTAGGTGCTCCTCCTTGTCGCTTTACTCTCGCGGTGTGGCACCTTGCTTGTATAGCACATGTCTGAACTTGTGGTGGTGTAGGTAATTCTACAGCTCTATTTTTATTCAAGATTCGTGGTGGAGATGGTTATTGGTGAACTCTTTGTGGTGGAGATTCAACTTCTATTTTATTGTGAACCTTTATTTCTTCAATTGATACCTCAACCACTTCACATTCATCTTCGCTTTCAACCCAATCTTCCACTATTACCTCATCATATTTTTTCTCTGTAATTTATATAACCTCGATCACCACCTCTTCTTGTTTGCGTTTTGTATCTTGATCATGTGCATACACCATAGGAATAGCAATTTTTGTGTTAATATCTACAAATTGCGTTGCTACTCCTTCTTCTACCATGCTAACAAGATTCTCAACCACATGGTGGTCTGCATTTATAATCGGCATCGTGGTCATATCACTATCACTGTCATTTTCTTCCAACGCTTCATCCTCCACTACTTCTTCCAGTTCATAAAACTCACTACTACTACTGGCCAAGTTAGGGAAATTATATTTGGACATAATTTCATCTAGTTCCTGTCTGTCTTTAACAAGTCTAGCAGTGCTTTCCTTACTCTTGCGCATGTATTCGTCTAGTGTCTTTTGTAATTTCGCACTACTTTCCTCGCTTTTACGAATGTATTTAGCAAGTGTTTCATTCAAATCGGCCAGAGTAATTTGTGGAGGTTATTAAATGTTCCATCTTTGATCTTGTTGATAGTGATAAGATGGTTGTTCTTGATGATAGTGATACGGAAATTGTTGTTGATTATTCCTAATCCATTGATTGTTCCATTCTTTCTCTTGCGGGTATTGATAAGGTTGTTGGTAGAAGTTACTACCCCATTGTTGTTGTCCCGAAGAGTCTTCCCAATAGTCATATGGATCGAGATCTGGGTAATGTCCTCTATACATCTTCAATTAAATCTCTTGATCATTACCTAAATACAAGAACCTGTAAAAGAAAAAAAAAGAAAAACAAAGCGTAAAACTGAAAAAAAACTAAACAATTAAAACTACTTAAAGATTAAACACCGGGGTCACACGCTGCAATCCCCGGCAGCGGCGCTAAACTCTTGGTGGGTCCTGGTGTGTTATAAAATTAATGCGAAAATAAAAGGAACCACAATACCGCAAGTGTACGGTTGTCCAAGTAATACTCCGACAAGTCGGGTTTCGTTCTCAGGGATTGGACTGGAATAACCCAAGTGTTCAATAAACAAGTAGTAGTAATTGCAGTTGCAGAAAATAAAAGATAAGAAATATTTATTTGGTTTCGAGTTATTAAACTACTAGACACAAATAAACAAATTACTGAAAATAAATACTAAAAGACTAAGACGCAGATATGAGCTATACTTGAGTCTCGCTAAGGAATCACCTGAACTTACCTAATTAATTCTTTCTTTAAGGGCAGAACTGATATTTCTATATTAGTCGGGACTCTATAATCTCCTAGCCCCCGTCAGGGTGGACCTAGGAGCTATTCTCATGTGTTACAAACCCCGTCAGGGCGATTATAATCTACCTTCGAATGGTCAAGTATTCTGCCCAATTGGCTATAAGGTTAACTAAGTCCGTTAGGATCAATAATTTCTACCTTACGTTAATTATCTAGTTCAGTATTAAACCCCACGTCAAGGCGATCACTTCCCCACCAAAGTGAATAGCTTAATTACTATGAAATATCTCCGATTAGCTAATTCATTGATAGTGAAATCAATATAAAATAAGAAACAATATGAAATACCTAATTTAAATTAAACTAGAAACTAATCCCAAATTGAAATACATGAATTAAACAAATTAGGGTTCATCCCATTACGATTCTCAAGTAATTAAAGTTTAGCTCATATTAAAAGTAAAAAAAATAAAGAAATTAATAATATACATGTCCTAATAACAGAAATAAAATAAGAACCTAGATAGAGGAATTGGCTTGAACTGTTGTTGGAGGAAAAGGATTCTCCAGCTTCTGCTCTTGCTTCTGCCTCTTGACTCTCTCTCTCTAAGGATAATATAAATTGAATGAATTGTGAGAGGTACTGAATTATGAGGTCTAAGGGGTGTATTTATAGGTGTTAGGAAGCCCTAGGTCGAATTTACTTATAGTGGAAGACAAGTCAAGAACTCTTTAATTCGTAACCCTAAAATCTAGGAAAGGTAAGATTCTGCTGCTGATTTGTTTTGGTCATATCTCTCTCAATAATTATTTGTTTTACGCGTTCCAATAGTCGAAACCGCTTGTCTCGGAAAACTCTTTCCATTGGTGCAGACCACTCTCCCAAATTCGCTGCCAATATTAAGTTATGGACTCGTCTTTGAAACGTGGCTGGAATTTCAGATTCATATGCAGCTTTATCTTTTCCTTCTTTGCATATATTCTTCCTTAATCTTCTTATTTCCATGTAAATCTTCTTTCCTTTACTTCTTTGACTTGACTTGGTCTCTAATTAATTACTATATATCTTTTAAAGCTTCGCATTAAATGAATAATTAAACCGCATATGCTTTAAAGAATAATAAATCAATAATTCAAGAAATAGAAATAGGAAAGTGCACTCTAAAAATAGAAACTCGCGTGAAAATATTTCCTACACACTAAAATACCCTAAGAATTTAATTCTCACTTATCCTCCTTGGATTGGTCTTTCATGAAATTCAAGAACCTACTAACTTTCCATTAAAAATAATCAAATTTACGCACAAAAGCTCTAAAAACACAAATAGTCAATTTCCAAGGGGAGAAAGTGCAATATGATCAATTAAGCATAAAAATTTATCAAATTAGTCATTTATTCCCCTAAAAGGATGTCTCCAAAGGGCTAATAATTAGAACAAATAGGGAGATATCAAGTTGAAATGGCTTCGAATATCTGCCAGGTTTGCAAGAAATTTACATCTTCTTCCAACACCCCTTTGAATTCCCACTTACATCATTTCTTTTCTGGTAAATCGACAATTAAGTCGATAGGAAAATACGAGATTCGTAAACCTAGGAGAAAGAAGAGGAAGATGAAATGGATCTCCGATATTTACAGAATAGCTCCACGTACATTGTACACTCGAGGAGCTTGATCAAAGAAATAGAACTGAAAATTCGTGATTTCGAGAAATGTGTTGTAGATTCTAATAAGTGTTATGTATTTATTTAAGAGTATTTTGAACCTTTTGCATCCCTAAACTATAAAAAGAACATCCATCTCCCTTCCTATTTTTGCTATATATCTCTCAATGTAAGAGCATATGGGCCGAAGATACTGCTTTCTTTCACAACTAATTCTAGAAAAATCAAAAAAATAAAAAACTTAATATATTTGGATAAATCAAATTAATATTTATGTACATGGATTTTTTTAGAATTTTTTGAGATTTCTACATTTTTTTGAAATGTTTTTTTCGTAGACACGAAATATCATGTTTTAAACATGAAAATCCGTGTCTGCAGAAAAAAATCACTATTTCAAACAGTGACTTTCATGTTTTAAACATGGAATTTCATGATTTAAACATGTAAATCCGTGTCTGCACAAAAAATTTAAAAAAACAAAAAGAATTAAAAAAATAGAAAAAAAGAATCGTAGACGAAAATTTAAATTTACTTTATCCAAAAATGCAAAATTTTTATTTTTCTGATTTTTCTTGAATTAGTTGTGACGATTTTAAAAAAAATCACAGACGCGCACGTGTGATGAAATTAGTAATAGGTGGTAGTGGTGGTTGTTGTGGTGGTGATTGTTGTGGTGGCTATAGTGGTGGTTAAATACAGGTAATGGTGGTGGTTGTGGTGGTTGTGAAGGTAAAAGTACCATATTATTTGTTTAATATTAAAAAATAAATATTGTATTAAAATAATATAATATTAATAATAAGGATATTAAAGGTATAAAAAATATAAGGGAGATGTTTTTTTCTATAAATAATTATTTTATTAAGCATTTTTTTATTAAATAAATAATTAAAGGCTTATTTTAATAATTAGATACTTTTATTCAGAATCTTTTAATATATACTTTTATTTCTTTTCTGATTTATGTTTGGTTTTTGGTTGTAAGATTATATTTTGATTTGTCCTATAAATGGTGTCTTTTTTTTATTTGTTGGTATAATTATTATGTTACAATTTTTGTCTAGGATATTTCTTATATCAGTAAATTATTTCTATTAAATCATGTTTTGTGCATAAAATAGTTGGTTTCTTAGAAGATAAATCTTTGACTAAAAAAAATTAGAAGATAAGTCTGTTTCTTTTTTATGATTAACTGTATGACAAACTAAATAGAAAATAATAAATGTACAGGTTCTCAAAGGAAATTCATTAAAATATATCAAAAAAAATTATTCTACTATATATTTCATTGTGTATTTATAAAATATATTCAATCTTAGGTTTTGACATATATCCTTTTGGATTAGCTTGATAATTAGTGAACTATTTTAAAAATATATTTACATTTAATTATATTTTAGTACTAGATATTTATTATTTATTCAATGTTCACTATATATGGTGCTTCCATCAGAGACACTAATTTTGGTCCGTAGGAGAAGCAAATGTGTGCGATATGTGTGCATATGAAAACTAATCAAGTGAAACAACACGTTATATATATATATTGAAAGTTGTCACAAAAGAAAATCAACTTTTATATAATTTATCATAGAGTTTAATATTACATTCGAATAATGATAAGTCACATAATTATTGTCACAATATATTGTTGGTGAATCATGTATGGTGACACTCAACCTATTTAAGTAGCAATTATAAATAACATATTTCAGTTGTGGTATGATCAACATCACTATTATCAGCTTCCGTTGTTAACCGGGTGATAGATCATTGTCTTTTAGAGCTCCAAGAAACAGAATTATAACCCAAAAATATGACATATACACAAGTTGGGTTTTGATCTTATTTTAAATCAACCAAATATACATCAGATAGGGTAAGTCATTCAGAAGAAGGAGACTCATAGTAAAGGAACCTTTGAGATATCGTAAAACTCACTTGTTGGAAGAATATTGGAAGAACAATGATTTGGGGTAGGTTACTAAGTAAATAGGGATATACGATGGGAATCAAACGCAACAACGTGATGAGTGGCAAATAAATATTAAAGACAGACAAATTCTTGGAGATACTCTAAAACGTCAGAGAGACGAGACCTAACATCGAGACCAAATTATAGGATTTTAATGACAAAAGGTTGGAGGAAAATTTATAAAACAAATGACATGGTAGTACGTGACGTGATACATCTCTAACAAACTAATTGATAATAGGATTAATAGTTCTCCTAGGACAACAACTCCTAACGTGTGTGAGAGGGTTCACTATCTTTTGAAGATCTTCAAGCAACTGTAAGTTTTGTAGATAGGGCATGTAGAATATAACTTAGGAAGAGAAAGTTTTACCAGAAACAAAGAAGGGATTGGTGTTAATTTTAATTGACCATGCGAACTGGGAAGCCAAATTAAGAGGAATATTGTACAGACATTTTTAGAAACGTAGATCATCATTTTGGATTGCTGCAACTTGTGTATAAGAAGATCTCTACATATAGAAGAGGTTACACACAAATTTTATCATATCGCAAAGGGTGACATTCTCTCTAGCAGCTGTGCAGGTTCGATGGGTCACGTAGCAGTATCGTCAACGGGTGCACAATTACCCTGGCAAAGGGTTACAATAAAATCTGTGAATCATCATCATCAATATAGAACAGAGCACAATTAATAAGCTCAAAAATTCCATCCCAATAGAAATTCCCATAATGGTGGACCCACCACCCCAAACTCAAACTCTAAATCAACTGTCTATGCATCGCGATTCGAGTGCTGGTCATATGGAAAAGTCCTATAATCTAAAGGGATATGGCTTATAATGTGTTTAAATAAAAAGGCTTTAGAAAGGCTAGAAGGGGTTGAGAAGGATATAACATATTAAATCAAATAACAGGGTGAGAAGGTATAAAAAGGCTTCAAGTGGCTTCAATATGAAAGAACTGCCTTAATCATTTTCTACACCATGTAATTTCGTTATTTTCTTACCTTTAGCACTTTCATCAAATGGGTTTGTCAACTAGCTTGGATCTCACGGCCTACACACTACTCAAGGCTCCCTGAGATCGAACATAATTTCTATCGAATTGCTTACTAATCTTTCTTTTACTATCAAGGTGTGTTTTCTTGCAAATACTCAAAGCATACAAAATAACATAGCTCATAAACAGACTACTACTATCATCAATTCACTGAGATTATGCTTTCAAGCTATTAAACACACTCTACATCTAATTCTCATGTATCAAAAATTTTAATTTCTACCTAAAAACAGAAAAAATGGAGATGAGAGACAACGAATCCCCACACCCCCAACTCAAAAATGAGCCGTGTCCCCACGACTCGAAAAAGACTCGAAACAGAAATTAAAACTAGCAGATAATGCATTTACAGAAATGGTAAGGAAGAAAGAGAACATACTCTCAAGGCTATTTCCTCGCATTATCGACATCTAGGATAGGATTTGCTTGATCTTTCGTTAATTGCTCAAGGAGTGTCATGATTTGCACTTGATTGGCTTTGATTTGTGCCACATCATTGGCTAAGGAAGTTTGAGCTTCTTCGAAATTGTTTAAACGCTCCTCCATCTTCTCTTGCCAACTTTGCTCCTTTTCTTCTTTTGAGACTTGCGTAGGACCCGCTCCTCTCAAGACTTTAATGATCCAATCATTATCAATAGCACTCTTTTTAAAATTCGAATTCTCTTATTCACCCAATATAACATTCGCTTTTCGCACAAGACACGTGATCATAGTAGGATATTTAACATTATAAACTGATTTAGGAGAGACCGGAAATCGCATTACCTCCTCAAAGATCAACTATGCCACATCCACTTCTTCTCCTCTCAAAATACAATCCAAAAGTAGAGCGTTCTTCTTAGTCACATCTAAAGTTCTTGTATTTCCAAAGACATTAGGGATAAGCAAATTGTGCCAAACTCTAGCATCCGGTTGAAGATATTTGTAAGGCCAAGGTGCCTTCAATTCTCCCTTATGTGATTTCACTTTCTCCTTGTCTAAAACATGCTCATAAATTTAATCCCAATCACAGATTCTTTGTTTAGCCAACGCTTCACTATACTTGCATGGTCCAACTAATTTCTTAATCTGGAAGTGGTTTCTAATCTCTTTAACTGTGAAAGGAACTAACTTTCCTCTAATCGAAACACAACCTTCACTATCTCGGCTATAGAGGCCTAAATAGAAGTCTAAAACTAACTCATGACATAAATCGGAACGTCTTACCATGAATGTAGACCAACCCAATCTTTCACCAAGCTCCAAGAATCTCTTATACTCTCATGTACCAACTTCTTTATCGAATACTTTCTCATAAGCAAAAGGTAGTTCCTTTCATTGTTTTTCTGTAGAAGCTATCAAGGCCTTTGAAGCTTTCTCTTTATCTTCGGGTGTAGGACCTTTGAATGGAAGAGGTTGTGTTTTCTTCTTCGAATAAAGTGAAACCCTTTTTCTCTCAGAATTGAACATAGCCGGCTTACCTCCCTTTTCATTATCTATTTTACCCTTTGTTTTGGAACTAGAACCTTTGCTACTTGATTTCTTCTCAATTGGACCCAATACCTTGCTTTTCTTCACCTCCCTCTTGTTAGAAAATGTTTTTGTTCTTTGAGTCATCTCAATTGACCCCCAACTCAAAGCTTTTAGCAACTCTTGAAATTTGAAACTCTTAATTATAGGTTGAACAAGCTTGATTTGGTCTAGGAAAGGTGAATTGATTATGAATGATGAATTCTTGATGAATTGGTATGGATTTAAGAAATTGTAGGATGAATTTTGAAAATTTAAGCTTTTGATTCCTCAATCTAATGTGTTTGGTGAGAATTGGGTGATTGATTCTCCTTTGTAATGATGTGGAGAGAAGATTTGATGTGTTTTTATGATGATTGGGTAGTGTTTTGGTCTTTGGGGAAGGTTTGATGAAGCTTCAATGGAGTTGGGAGAGGTTTGGAGAAGAAAGAGAGGTTTAAGGATTAAAAATTTCGGAATATACCAACCTCTTTCTCTTTTATAACCTAAAAACGAAGCTTTTTTCTCTCTCCAGCGGCGCTGACCGGATTACCGGCCATAGGGCCCGGCATGCCGGTGCTGGAGCTGCTGAATTCTGAGTTACGTTAAAATACCCAAGGCCTAGACACGTGGACACGGGTTTTGGTCTGGCCGGCATACTGGCGCTAGGGCCCGGCATACCGGTGCTGCTGATGCTCGAAATTCTACCTTTCTGTCTTGTACACGTGAAGACACCCGTGGGCACGAGTTTTTGACCTGGCCGGCTTACCAGAGATTCTCACCAGCATGCTGGTGCTAGCATCTCTCGATTTTCAACCTTCTGCCTTGAACACGTGGCCTTACCCGTGGGCTCGGGTTTTTTACCTGCCGACTTAACGGTGTTAATGGCCGGCATGCTGGTGGTGATTTCTGAATATAACAAAAAAATTCGTTTTTCCTCCCAAAACTCGATTTCTCTAACACCTAAACATAAAAAACACTAATACCTTTCTCAAATATGCAATATCAACTAAAAACAACTAAACTAAACACAAACTAAAAACGTAAAAAGCATAAAAACATAAAAAAAATTGCGGGTTGTCTCCCATACAACACTTTATTTAACGTCTTTTAAAGTTAGACGCGTTACCTCTATCAAGATTTGCGAATATAGCCTCCCCAACATCGAGTAAGGATATGAACGTCAACTAATCTGCGCTTGATCCCCTTTTGGGTCTAATTTCTATCACCTTAGCTATAACAACCTTAGTGACGATGAATGGTCCCATCCACAAGTCTGTAAAACTTCGTGGCCTATTTTCGCGTTTGTGAGCTTTCCATAGAACTTCATGGCCAACCCCAAACTCAATGTATGGCTCAGTATCCACAGGTTTTACATGGATCTTCTCTGTAGGGACTTTGTGGTGTGAAAGGCTGTGGATAACAGGAACCGTGGGATCTAACTTCCTCGGTTTCTTACCCAAGACATAGAACGTCTCAGATACGTTTTTAGCATGAAGGGTGATGGTCCCCTCTTGGAAGTTGATGACACTTTGACTTGAGGCCATGAAAGGTCGTCCAAGTATGATTGGAACATCAAAACAAGTATAACAAAGTCAGTAGGGATGGCGATACTACCTACTCGGACAAGAACGTCCTCCACTGTTCCCCACGTCTTGGTAACTGAGTTGTCAGCAAACTGCAACTTCACTGGAGCTTTCTCTGATTTCTGAAGTCCTAGTCTCTCGAACACGGACTTAGGCATAAGATTCACACCTGAACCCACATCGTACATAGCTTTCACCTTGAGCATACCATTTATTTGAATAGGAAGATTAAAGCTTCCCGGATCTTTGAATTTTAATGGTAACTCTCTTTCACTTCTTCTTGAGACTCTCAAGTTCTCTCTCTTGGCTTCTACAGTCGCTTCTTTCTCAGGAATAACTTGCGTAAAAACTTGTTGCGGTGTAAGCCCTTTCTTCACAATCTCAAGCATTTGGGCGTTGATATTTTCAGGGCTTTACGCCTCTACAAATGTCTTAAGTTCAGTGTCACCTTTCAGATTTGTATCAGGAATAGTTGATGACACTGTTTAAACAACTGGTGGCGAATCCACCTTCTCTTCTTCTTTCTTTTCTTGCACAGCAGGTGCAACTTCAACTTCAACTCTTGGTTCCTCCTTTGAGGCTTCTTCCTCTTTCTCTTTAGCCAGCTCAGCTTGAAACTCCATAACTGATCTAATCTCTTCTTGCATATCCCTCAGAAGTTGTATAAATTCGGATATTTTTGAATCTTCCTCCACATCACTCTCAGAACAGTTAGAGTCCACGGGGCTAGACTTGGTTGGTTCTTCTTCGGTACTCGGAACTTCCACGGCACTAACGGCAGCATGTGGTATTTCCTTCTTTTCTTCAATCTCAAGGCAAATTGCCTTACAAGCTTCGAACCCAACATTTTCATCACCTCCTTCGATAGCCTTCAATTCTTTTTGTTCCATAATGCTTGTCAGAACTTTGTTCATCTGTTCTACTTGAGTACCTAAAATTTGAATTGAATCTTCTTGTTCTAGTAACTTCTTGCTCTGGGAATGCATATTAGTGGTCATAAGATCCATAAACTTAGTCAATTATTGATTATCCACAGCTTCCTCTTGAGGATACTGTGGTAAAGCCTTCTGATCTAACGAATCTGTATAGGAATCTTGAACAGGTTGTTGTGGGGGAGCAGGTCTATTCTGATATTAATTTTGATATTGACCTCTTGGTTGGAAAGATTTGTTCTGGGGACGTGGTTGATAATGACAAGGATTAGCGGCCCCATGTGGATTTGAATATTGCATACCCGGATGATTCCTATTACCAAATTGATAACCTCCTCGGTTGGATATGAAATAAACAGATTGTGGATTTCCTTCGCACTCTTCCCATGTATGATTCATAGACCCACAATGTGGACAACCTTGTGCTTCTTGCACTACATTCGCTGCGGCTAAATTTCTCTGCATCTCAAGCTTAAGTTCTTTGATTTGATTCTCTAATGCGGATAATTGAGTTGAGTTTGCAGTTTCTGCGTCTAATCGAAGCGTACCTCGGGCTTTTGTAATAGGAGCTCGCGAATATGGCCAACTCCTTTCTTGTTCAATGCAATTTTCTAAAACCTCGGTAGCTTTAGCAGGGTCCATGGATACGAAATTTCCTTTCCCAAGGTTATCAACCTTCAATCTACTCTCTCTGTTGATACCTTCATAGAATATAGCTAACTGTAGAGAGGGGGTATAACCATAGAGCGGACATCTAGCTAACTTCTGTTGAAACCTTGTCCATGCTTCTCCTACTTTTTCTCCATCTTCTTGACAAAACTTTGCAAGCTCGCTTTGGTCTTTGAGTCTCATACTTTTTGGATAAAACGGTTAAAGAAAGCAGCTTGAAGTTCTGTCCATGAATTAATTGTCCCTGGTGGTTACCTATCTAGCCACTCACTAGCTCTACCGGTTAGAAAGAAGGAAAACATATGACAATACAGTTGCTCGCGTGTAATGCCTAGAGTAATATAAGCATCACAAATCTGCATAAACTTCTGAATCGCTCTTACCGGATCTTGAACTGATGTACCACTGTAGAGTCCAAAACTTTGAAACTGATTGAGCATACCCGGATCCGGTCGACATTTTATATTTTGGATCTCCGGAGGACGGTAACCTATCTGTTGAACATGAAACGGCACTCTCAAGCCTGGAAGGTCTTGTTCAACTCGGTTTTGATTGACATTGTTGTTTCTGTTACCTGTTCCTTATGGTTGTTGTAAATGTCCTAAAGGACCTAGGACTCTCGGATCTACTAGTGGATCTATTGGATCACGTACGTCTCCCATAGCTCTTCTTAAGGCTCTTTCCTCACGAACACGTCTGTTATAAGGTCTAAAGCACCTCTCGGGCTCCGGTAAAGGAGGCAAGAGATTCACTGTTAAAACCTGAAAAAGACTAAAGCAAACCACAAGCGTAAATCCGGAAAAATAAAACTAAATACTGAAAAATAAAAATTAACTAAAAACTACTACTCGAAATAGATAGCCCACACGCTACGAAAACAAGTCCCCGGCAGCGGCGCCAAAAACTTGGTGTCGCCTGGGGTGTGATAAAAATAAGATAAATATAAGCAAGAAAACAATGCACTTTCGCCCTAAACAAGCACGGTACTGCAAGTATTACAGGACGTATGCAAGTTTTAATGATAAGTTAGATTCGTTCTCAGGGACTTAGTGTGTTATACGAATGGGTAAATAATAACGAGTAGACGGTAATTAATTAAAAGACAGGAAATAAAAGTGAATACTTCGAGATAATTAATTTAAATTAAGGAAAATAAAAGAAAATAAACTAAAGATAAAAAATATGAGATGAGAAGTATAGCTTAGGTTTTGCTAGTATGCACTAATCCTTCTAATTCTTTCTATCAAATTCTAGTTAATAAGGGAAATCATTAGCTCTTAGATACTTAGTCAGGATTCTAAATTCCCATACCTTAGACCTTGAGAGCGACTAAGGGGGCTATGAACACATCATGAGGCAGCCTAAACCTAGGGTAATCTTGCGCCACCAAGGCCCTAAGCAATTCAATTCCAAACATGATGATAGTGATGAAAATACACCCTAATGACTATCTAGTTAGAATTAGTGTTGTCAAGACCAATATCGACACTAGACGTTATGTGGTGTTTCAATAATTAGATACCCAGTTAAGGTGAACATCTAACTACTATTAAGAAAGCCTAAAGTGATCATTTCTAGGACAAGCAATAATTCAAAACACATAAACAAATATATAGGTAAGAAGCTAATATCAGATTAAAACATATAATTACCAAAGAAACTTAGATAGAAAGAAATTAGAATTCATAGATTATACATGATGCAAAACCCAAGCTATGGGAAAATTAGTTCATACTTGAAGAAAATAAACTAAAAGAAATAATGAAAGACTTCATCTTGCTCTCTACAATAATTCTGATGATAATGAACCTGAAGACTAATTACTATGAGGCAAGGATGATTTACAAGTGATATAAGGGTGTATTTATAGGTGTTTAGAAGCCCTAATTCGTTTTCTTGAAGGAGAAGGTAAGTAGTGGACTCCTAGCCCAACTCAAATTCGTAACCCTAAAATATGAAATCATGCCCGTTTTTGTTTTGGTCCTGACAGCTTCAATTCTTATCCGTTTGACGCGTATGAGTAGTCGAAATTCATCGTCTCGGAAAGATATTTAACTTTGATCTTGACTGTTCTTCCAAATTCCCCCATCGATTTTGAGATATAAGCTGATTTGTGGTCGTGGGTGGTGAAATTCAGATCTATTGCAACTTTTCCTTTTCCATATTTTTAGCTTTCTTTTCTTATCTCCAATTTCCATGCTTATCTTCTTTCCATATCTCTTATTCTTTGACTTGGACTCTAATTAATCTCCATAATTATCTTTAAATCTTCACACTAAATAAATAATCAAACCCAATATGCTATTAAAAATAATAATTTACTAAATCAAGACTAGAAATAGGAAAGTTTAATTATTTTCAAGAAAATCGACTAGAAAGACTTCTAAATCACTAAAAATTATGTCTCATCGTAATATTAATTCATGACAAATGAGGAGACATCAGTAACTCAAGTGTGTTCTTTAATATATTCTCCAATGAAGAGAATTTTACATCAATATTACCACTAATTTCTTTATAACCTCCACCCCAGATAGGTGCTCTCATAGTATTCCAAACCAACTCATTCTTCACCGTTCTATTCAAAATAATCTTAGCATTATCTGGAGTTACCTGTAAGAATTCACCACCACAAAGTTGGTCTAAATCTTTTCTTGATTGTCCTTCAAGGCCTTTATAGAATATTGACATTTGTTGTGAATCTGTAAGGCCATGATTTGGAACTCTTCTTAAGCATAACTGGAATCTTGTCCAACACTTACCCACGGATTCATCTTGTTCTTGTTCGAATGACGTTAAAGCTATATATGCATTAAATCTCATGTTACTCAGATAGTAACGGAAAAAAAAATGCTATTTGTAACTCCTCCCGATTAGTGATTGATCCTGGTTCTTGTGAATCATGTCATTCACTAGCTGCGTTTATCACGAAAAATCTGAAATTTGCATAGTACATCTGCTCTCTGGTTACACCTTGCGTTATATACGCATCGCATATTTGCATAAATTTATGTACTGCACGAATCAGATCGTCTCCAAGTAGTCCACGGAAGTTTCCAAAGTTTTGGAATTGAGCTAACATACCAGGATCAGGTATGTATCGTGTAACATTGATATCTGAAAAACCATTACCAAGAGCAGGAGCGTGATATAGAGCTTGTTCAGGACCTTGTATAAACCATGGATCATTAACAACTGGAGGTTGAGCTTCTCTTCCAGGTGGAGGAGGATTTTGTTGATTCTGATTAACAACTTGCGGATTACAGATTATAGGATTTCCGTTTTCATCTACAGCCACCTGAGGATCTAGATCATCAACATTATCCATTTCTGCTTCTCTGGCTAATCTCTCTCTTTCTTTCTTTTCTTCTTTCTTTCTTTTGTTTTCTTGCTTGACTAGTATCCAGGGATTTTCGAGCATACACCAAACCTGTAAAACCTGAGAAAGGAAGAACAAACGAAAGTGTAAAACTAATAAAAATAACAATTAAGCGACTAAAGGATTAACACCGGGGACACATACTACCGTCCCTAGCAGCGGCGCCAAAAACTTGGTGGGTCATGGGGTGTTATAAAATAATGCAATAAAAATAGAAGAACCACAATACCGCAAGTGCACGGTTTTCCAAGTAATATTCCGATAAAGTGGGTTTTGTTTGCAGGGACCGTTAGTTACAACTCTAGTATTATTCAAATAGTAGGAATAATTGCTTAACAGAAAAATAAATGATAAGATTTTTGTCTGGTTTTGTTTAAGGACTAAAGATGCAATAAAATAAATACTAAATTAATTAACTGAAAATAAAATAAAACAAGTAAATAAGATTGGATGCAAGATGAAAAGAAGTACTTGAGTCTCGCAAGGGTTTCACCTAACCTATCTAATTAGTACTTCTTTTTAAGGGCTGAACTGATATTATTGTGCTAGTCGGGACTCTAATCTCTCCTAATCCCCGTCAAGGTGGACATAGGAGCTATCCTACGGTACTATAAACCCCGTCAAGGCGATTATATCTACTATCAAACGGTTTAAGTCTCTTACCTCACTGGCTACATGGTTAGTCAAGCCCGTCAGGGTCATTGACGAATACTACACGTCTATTATCTATGTCCGTAATTAATTCCCCTTCCCCCCGGTCAATGTGATCACTAAGCCACTTAAGTGAATAACCTAATTACTAAGCCCTATATCTAATTGATCAGATTAAAAATAGTAAACAAGTGTAAAATATTAGTCAACACAAAATACCCAATTTAACTTAAATAATTAAATCCCAAATTCAGAAAACACAATTTAAATAGAATTGGGTTCAACCCATGTAGCGATCTTCAAGTACAAAATGAAATTAGCTCATGTTCGAATTAAAAATTGAAATAAAATTAAGTAAATACATGCTCCTAAATTACAGAAATAAATGAAAGAACTTAATTGGGGCGTTGGTTTGGCTGTTGATGGAAGAATTGAATTCTTCCAACTCTAGCTTCTACTTTTACCTTTTGCTTTGATTCTCTCTTGAAGCGTATGAAATAATCGGATAAGTGGTGTGTGGAAAAGAGGTCTAAAGTCCTATTTATAATAAAAAAGGAATAGGCTTTTTACTTAATGAATATAATCAAATAATAAAAAAACCCAAATCCAATTCTTTAATTCCCGTAATGGTGTGCAGCCCTTGGTAAAACGGCTGTAAATTTTGCATATCTACTCCAAATTGACTCATTCGAATTGCAAAATCTTCCCAACTCAAAGAGACATTTTCCTTATATCACGACCCAAAGCTTGAATTAGTGTCTAAGTGGCTCGAAATCAGCAATTAGTAGCAGCCTTCTAGATCAACTCTTCAGGATATCTTTTATCTCCTTTGATTCCTTCGCTCGGTCTAAGACTTTAATTCTCGATTCTCCTCCTTGTATTGGTACTCCCTAGTATCCATGGACCTAAAAACTTTTCACTAAAAACAAACAAATTAACGTACAAAAACTCTAAAAATGAAATATCGTAAATCCAATGGGAGAAAATAAAATATAACAAAATAAGCCTAAAAGTCTATCAAATAAGTCAAATATTCACCAAAAATGATGTCTCCTAAGAGAGACATCAACATCACATATGTAAGACTCGAACACACCGGTATCTCTTTATGTTTCGTAATAAAAATATTTTGTCATTTAATTTGTAAATATAATATATATATATATATATATATATATATATATATTAACTACATTTATACCTTAATTTGTATAAAATCTTTTTAATTCAGATAAAACTATAACGAATTCCCCTTACATATACTTTTTTACACATTCGTTCTTTCTCTTTTTCTCTCTTTATTTTTCTTTGTAACCCTCGCCTAACTCTCTCATTCCTTTATATTTCCCTTCTTCAAACCGCCGTCTCTAGTCTATCTTTATTTTTTCATCCCTATAATTCTAACATTTGAATCTCCTACAATTTACAGTGATATCGATCACTACTGCGTACCAATAAATATAATTATTTATATCTTTCGAGTGATGTAATTGATTTTTAATATAGATCTTGATGGTAAGTATCTAAGAATATTACGAATTCTCATCATATACGAAATGATTCTAATTGAAGTTCTAATTGAGTAATTTCGATATGCATCACCATATATCTATATATCAAGTTCAGTGATTAAGTTTTATGCATTATGTAACTTAATTATTTTATAAGTTGTAGAATTAATTTGATCTCGCTTCTAACGTGATACATTTCCCTTTTAATCCTTTTTATTGGAATAATATCTAGTAATAATATGTATGTTTATTTGCACAAAATGAAGTTGATTTTCTTGTTTACTTGTATAATTGTTGAATACTTTTGGTTCATATTATTAATAATATAAACATTTTATTTCATATTAATTTTTTATGTTCATATAAGATTTAATTTATATTTTTTTAAATTATAAAAAATAGAGTTTTACATTACCCTCATATTACCCCTTTATGTGGCATGATTTGACTGGAAATAAATTAATTTGCAATCAAATCACGCCACATAAGGGGGTGGTTTTAAGGTTATATGAAATGAGTGATACATAGAATTACTCGTTTATAAAAAAATGAAAATGAATATTGATGCATAATTATTCGATAAATATATGTATTTAACCAGTTTGTTACGGTTTGTAGGTAATTTATTCGATACCAAAATTATATAAACTTAAGGAAAAGATTGTTGATTATGCCATTTCAAACAAAAATAACATTAATATCAGGTATACCACCTTACTATATGCCATAATGTAAAAATATGTTTCACAATTTATCTTCTTATGGTATAGAAGATGGCATATAAGATATAACCTTCATATTTTTTTATTAATTTATATTACATTCATGTGTATTGAAAAGACGCATATATATGCAATTCAATTGAAAATCTCCCTCCATTGTTTGAACTTTCTTTTACCAATATACTTCATAAGGATTATTTAACGTATACTTATAATATTTTAAAACTATATATAAATATAAACTTGAAAGTTGAAAGGCAGTATTCACATTCTTTTAAACAACAAGATGTGATTTTACTTAACCACCATTCATCGCACTAATCAAAGTTAGCGATGACAATGTTGAACATTATTTATTATGATTAAATTCTACAATTCAAATTTCTCGTACTCTCATCAAGTTTAAAGAGTTAAGAAAATTAAGAATAATACGAGCTAGAAGGCTAGAGAAAAAGAAATATAGGTCGAACTACTCATATAACTTTTTTGTCTTTTATTGGAGGTGTTCAGATATAATCAACATAACTGAATACCCATCGACTCAAAATTTCAAAGAAAGAGATGTCTTTCTCTTCTTAATTGAATTGTTAAGGTTTTTGATCTATTTATTTGTATATACGTTCTAGTCTTTGCAAAATTAGGTGTTTTTCTTTTAGGTGTTTTCCGAGCTTACTTAAATTGGAATGCTCTTGTCTTATAATGTGGAAATAAATGGAAGTTCGTATGCCATTAGAGTCAAAATGATTTCGAGTCATTAAAAAAAAAATATAAATATACATTTGATATAATTTGTTTTTTAGAATTTAAAAAACAATTAAGTATCACCCAAAAAATAATTATCCATGATATGTATCTTATACGATCTAATTAAACTATTCTTTTTCTCACTCTTTTACATGGACCACCAAGAATACATCATACCTCATAAAATAAAAATTAAATACGCTCAGGAAACCCAACATTCTAGAACACCACTCAATGGCCCAATCAATAGCTAGGGAACCACTTGGGTCGTTGTGAGGTGTATGAGCCACAACATATATAAGGAGGTTTATCGGCGGGATTTTGTACTTTGAAAATACTGAAATAAAATAGAAATAAAAAAGAGCGGGGCTGGACGAATTGGAAAACCCTTCCCTTACCCTTTTACTCCTGCCGTCATTTAGAACAACACTATCGAAGTATCCACATAGTCTGATCACCCTGAATTCCGACCCCATCTCTCTATATATATCTTTTTCCCAAGCTAGCAATATAATTGTGGAACTATGGTGTCAAAGCGATGCGAAGGTGACGGAAATTCAAGTACCGAAGATGTATCCAAGAAGCTGAAAACCCAAGTGGACGATCTTAGTACCTGCGGAGAGGTGGAGCTTAGGCGGAGTAATAGACAGAAGAAGCCGATCACCACCTACAATGATTTTGCTCAATCATCCAGAATTACTAAAAAACAAAATAAATCCTCGACCTCCAAATTTAACTCCAAGGAAATTAAAGACGAAGATGTACGTTAATTTTTATCTGCAGTATTGTTTTTCAATTAGAATTGTTGTTGTTGGTAACAATAATGATCATGGGATGGTTTATTATCTCTCTATATTTAACCTTAAATATTAGGATTCTCTAATTTAAGTGTATGGTATTCTTGATATAAGAAAATTGCCCAGGTAATTAATTATTTTTATTTACAGGGATTTTTGATATCGAACATGTGTCATCAATGCCAGAGGAATGACAAAGGCAGAGTTGTAAGGTGCACTAGCTGTAAGAGGAAGCGCTACTGTGTACCTTGCATGACGAGATGGTATCCAGGCATGTCCAAACAGGCCTTTGCTTTTAAGTGTCCTGTGTGTTTAAATAACTGCAATTGCAAGTCTTGTTTACGGATGGAGATCCCTGCTGAGGTTTGTTTTTTTACTTATCGCTCTCTTTATATATTTATTATTATCTATTAACGGTATTGTTAATGATTACGTATGATTTTTTTGCAGAACAAGAAGGAACTAAGTATCAAACTTAGTGATCATGAGAATGTTCTCCACTCCAAGAGTATTCTGTGTTGGCTTCTGCCCTTCTTGAAGAAATTTGACGCTGAACAAATTGCGGAAAAGGATATGGAAGCTAAAACTAGAGGTACTTAAATTGCGATTATAATAATTGATATAAGTATATATCATCATATAATTACTTAACATATTTATATTATGCAGGCGTGCAAGTTTCGGATATCAAGGTGCCGACTGCTCATTGCTATCCAGATGAGCGAGTTTATTGGTAAGATTTTGAGGACTTTTATTTAGTGTGTTTTCTTTTGCTCATATTTGGAAATTATTAATCGTGCTTCATTTCTTGTGTAGCAATAATTGCCAGACATCAATTGCAGATTATCATCGGAGTTGCCCCATCTGCGAATACGACCTATGTTTGACGTGTTCTCGGGAGATTCGCTATGGCTGCTTAAAGGGAGCTGATGAAGAAGTGGTCATGACCTATACAAATCACGGGTCAGATTACCTTCATGGAGGCCCCGCTAAAAATCTTCACCTCGACCACAAAGAAATTGAATCACATGGTCACAAAGAAGAATGGGAAGTGAAGGAAGATGGTACAATTCCTTGCGCTCCGAAGAGTTTGGGTGGCTGTGGTCAAGGAACCCTAAAGTTGAAGTGCTTCCTAGGTGAGAAGTGGGTTTCTGATTTGTTAGCAAAAGCAGAAGATGCTTTTAAGAGATATAAGCTCAAGGAGGTAATAGTTTCGGATCAAACGTGTTCTTGTTCGGAAGAGATTGCAAATTTGCGTAAAGCAGCTTCTAGGGAGGAGGGTAATGACAACAACATTTACTGTCCAACGGCTACAGACATTAAGAATGAGGATTTAGAGCATTTCCAGTACCATTTGTGCAAAGGAGAGCCTGTGATTGTTAGTGATGTACTCAAAAATACATGGGGGTTGAGCTGGGAACCAATGGTAATGTGGCGTGCTTTTCGCCAAATAAAAAATGTTAACCATGAGACTCTTTTGGATGTGTCTGCTTTGAATTGCTTAAACTGGCGTGAGGTAAGTTTCCAAGGTTTTACTTTATTTATAACTTACTTTTATGGATGATTCTAATTTCTAAGTTTGTTTCTTGTATGTGAAACAGGAAGATGTAAATGTTCACCAATTTTTCACAGGGTACTTGGAAGGAAAATTTGATTCTCAGGGATGGCCTAAGAATATGAAACTGAAAGATTGGCCTCCCTCGAGTTTATTTGAGGAGCGATTACCTCGCCATAACGCTGAGTTTATCAGGAGCTTGCCATTCAAACAGTATACACATCCTAACAATGGATGTTTAAATCTTGCGATCAGACTCCCTAAAGATTCCTTAAAACCGGACCTTGGACCAAAGACATATATCGCTTATGGGATCTCTCAGGAATTGGGGCGAGGAGATTCTGTAACAAAACTACACTGTGACATGTCCGATGCGGTATGTTTGTTTGTTTACTCTCTATAATATAATAAGCACTACTTGAATAGATGCGTAGAGGATTTGTCATTATATCTTTCTTTTTTTGTATCTCAGGTGAATGTTTTGACGCACACCCAAGAAATAACTTTGACTTCTGACAACCTTATGAAAATAGAGGAGCTGAAAAAGAAGCATGCTGCACAGGATAAAAGGGAACTTGGAGGGATCGGAAAAAAATCATCATCTGAGAACTTGAAAGCAAAGAAAATTTGTGCTTCTCAAGATAATGCTCAGATAGATGAACAGGTTGAAAATGACAGAAAGGGTGGTGCTGTTTGGGACATATTTAGGAGGGAAGATGTTCCGAAACTGGAGGAATATCTTCGCAAGCACTATAAGGAGTTTAGATATATGCATTGTTCTCCACTGGAACAGGTATCTATTGCGCCTATTTATTCTTTTATTTCCTTATGTTGAGTTATATTTGTATATTGTTAGAATCCTGATATGGGTTTGTTCTTATGCTTCAGGTCGCCCACCCTATTCATGATCAAACTTTTTATTTGACAACTGAGCACAAAGTCAGACTCAAGGAGGAATATGGTTTGTTTTCTTTATTAAACGTAACAAAAAAAGTAGTTCTTGTGAGTGATTCTTTGTATGTATTGATCTATTGGTAGGAATTGAGGCATGGACATTTGTTCAAAAATTAGGGGATGCAGTGTTTATACCTGCAGGCTGTCCTCATCAAGTCAGAAATATAAAGGTAAATTATAAGATTAATGGACCATACATTTGCTTTCACCTTTCAAATTTATACTTTCTTATCTCTTTTCCTTTGTGTTTTACATTCACAGTCATGCATAAAAGTAGCGCTTGACTTTGTATCACCAGAAAACCTTAACGAGTGCATTCGTTTAACTGAAGAATTCCGCGCTCTTCCCCGGAATCACAAAGCTAAGGAGGACAAACTAGAGGTAGACACTTTATATTTCTTTTGATAACCTTTGAGTGCATACTTTTCAGTAAGATGGAATTTTAACTTTACTCTAACTTGGCAGGTAAAGAAAATGGTTCTTCATGCCATTCATTCAGCTGTGGAAGGGTTGGATTCAACAAAAACAAGAAAACGAAAAGCTATTGAATTTTTGAAGAAGATGAATACAGATGACAATTGAGAAAACTGGTATGCTCGATATGCATTTATTTATAGTTTTAGCATAGGTCCATTCTTTACACATCTGAATCATCTGTATCCTCATATGCTTAAAACTAGCAACTGTTAATGCAATATAGGGCTCCTTATGTGCCCATTGCAGACGTGTGAATATGCATATATTCCAACATTTAAATTATCTGCATTATCATTAGTTTAAATCAAGTCTCATTGATGTAGAAGTGCAAAATTAGATTCATATTTTGTGTAGTACAGAAAACTACATTTTACCAATTTCACTGGAGAATACATGTATGCTTGTATTTTTATGATGTCATGTATCTTTTACAGCTATTTAACCTCATTGGTTGATTGAATTATAGGTTGAGGAACTGAGGATGCAACTCCCCCTGCATTCAGCAAACGTGTATGAGGAAATGTTAAATAGTCGATACTCTATATAGAGAAGATAGTTCTTAAGCCTAAATTTTGAAGATAATTATTTGGGTTATATATTATTCAAAGTATTATTTATGTTATGTTCGTGTTGTTGTTGTATCAACTTCTATGATAACTATATTTTGATGACTTGAATGACTGTTATGTAACATGTTTTTTTTATTATATTTATTTGCAATAGGAATCATATATTTTTTTCCACTGTAGCCCCTCACCAAATCTTGTCACACAAGTATATTATCTCAAGTATATTATCTGTTATTTTCTTTCCTTTGACAAATATAGATTGAGAAGCAGAGATGGAAGATGGAAAACAGACCATAAATCTATTTGCAATGATTTTTGAGATATAGTTGTATAGAGTATTCCAACATGATATACGTACAAACTGTGCACTTTTGGTATGAGCAAACTGTTGATAGCATTGAGCTCTTTAAAAAACCTACCATCCTTAAAAACAAGTTTGAACTACTTTGCAAAGATCAATATCTGGATAGAGAATGTAGATGTGAGACCATTTAGTAATGGTATCTTACTCCCATTCATTTCAATCATTGATTTCAATATCTCCTCACTATATATCACTACTACACGTACGATTTTCGCGACCACGACATTCACGATGACGCGCGTGTCCTGTGTGTCTGGCGACGAATAAGATTCGGCGATGACAAAAACCGTCGCGTATTTGAGATCCTTTTTGGCAGGAACAAGCTTATTCGCCAATTCTTTTTACCGGCGATAGTTGTATCATTGCAAAATTAGTTAAAAATAAGTGCGTAGTCACTGTTGACATATTAATCCTCGACGATTTTGATATCATTGCGGTTGTTGCTTACTTGCGAGGTTTATTTGGTCAGAACGGACGATACATGTTAAATGACGGATATTTAGCATATAGTCTCTTTTAAAGATGAGGTTTAAATTGCGTCTTTGTATCGGTTAGTAATTACTCTATAAATTTTATATAATAATATATTTATGAATATTAACTGTGGACCATTTATTATAAATGTTAGTTATTGACCTAATAGGATAAAATAACGATAAAATCGACATAATAAGGTAAACTAATAATAATTGTTCTAGTTAGGTAAAATAATGTTAATTGACCAGCTAAAGTGATCGTATAGTCGATTCGATAATAAAATATTAAGCGACCTATATCATAATCAATATCTATTTGAATGATCATATAATCAAGTGAGACTAAATCAAAGATATGTGAGAGGCGCATACAAACATTATAAATAATATAAATAAAAGACTATATTAAGATTAAGGTACACTACTACGTCGCGGGGTTTTGGCAACGACGTCATTAACAATGACAGTGTGTCGTCGCTAGAGATTTTCCTTTCGCGGCGTCACACGTGTGTCATCCTTATTGGTGTTAAAAAATATAATTAAAATATAATGCTAGCGAAAATATTTTATCGCCGTTAAAAATACGTATTACTAGCGATGACAGACTGTCTCCCTAGTTAATTGAATTAGCGATGACATTTAATGTTAAAATAAACTACTCAGGTGCGACGACATTAGTGGTCGCTGAAGTTACTTTTTTATTAGCGACGACAACATTCATCGCTATTGATACCACTAGCGACGGAAAAGTGAATATTAGTGATTACTTGTTGTCGTCTCTAATGATCTACACGAATTTAAGGCAAACACTTGGCAGGTTTGAGCCATTAATACACTTGGCAGATTTGAGACACTTGTCCCTCGGGTTTTTGGGTTCTTCAGAGTAGCCAAGAATGTAGTGCTTGAACTTCCAGTACTCATCAATGGATAGTAATTAATAAGCTTCCTTGCATTACGAAAAGTGTCTTTACTCCATCCTATTAATGTTGCACAAGTTGCGTTTCTTTTTTCACAAAAATCTTGAATAATTTTATGTTACGAAAGTTGTCCCAAGATTTGCTAATAATATCTTTACATTGTTCATTTTCTATCCATCTTGATTCGAACATAAAATACTTATTATATGTAGATAAACAAGAGTCTTCAGTAATGATCAGAGGAGAATGATCGAAGCCATAGCCGGTGGAACTTGAAGAGAAAAATTAGGGAAATGATTACACCATTATGAAGAGGCAAGACCCCGATCCAATCTTTCCTTAACCATTTCATCACCTTTCCTTTTATTAGACCGCGTAAAGAAACATCCTTTGCTCGGTAAATCAATAAGTTGGTTATTATTAATAAATTCATTAAAGTTAATGATTCTATCAATATTGGCCTCGTTTTTACCTTGTTTTCCAGCAGTACGAGAAATATCGTTAAAATCTCTGATAAAAAGAGTCGGGATATCAATCTTTGAATACGAAGGAGTTAAGAAAATTCCAAAGCTTAGCTCTCTCATTATCATCATTTGGAGCGTAAATACACACAAGATAACATGAAAAAAGATTAGATTCGTCAATTTTAGCAATGACAAAAGAAGGCGAAGAGTTGATAACTCTAAGCTTAACCGACTCTTTCCACAACAAAAGGATTCCCCTAGACATATAAGTTCTTCCCCTGGGTTCCACCACGTGTGAATTATTGAAAGCACTAAAATGATTACAAGATTTAACACTTTGACTCCTAACTTTAGACTCGAGCAAACAAACAATAGAAACACGAAATTTAGATATAAGGGACTTAAGCATTTTCTTTGTCGTGGGTGCCCTCGCCCCCCGAAAATTCCAAACAAGTAGACTATCCATTAAACCCGGTATTGGTAAGGGATAGGCCGCCATCCACCAGAAAATTTTGAGGGTGCTCTTCCATCACGGGAAAACCCCGGGTACTTGTCGCCTCTTCCGAACTAGAGTCATCACTAGACTCATTACCTAGATGACCTTCGCAATCCATACCTTTACAAAAATAGCGGTTTTCTTTTTCTTCCTTAACAAAAGCATCATCAACGCCATCTTTAACTTGATCCCAATTAGAATTGAAGACTTGCTCCTTAACATCATAGAAGTTTGCATAAAGTTCATCGACAAATAGTTGCATGTCATTGATCCTTTTCTCCATGTCATTAAAATCATTCTCACAGAAAATTTTGAATTTTATTTGGTCTACCCATTTGTGGAGGAGCAGGAGTTGTTTTCCTTTTAAGTTCTGCAGGCCACGAGAATTTTTCCTTAGGGCTAAAAACTCGCATTCTAGGAGTAAGTTTGCATCTTGTATTAATTGCTTCAGCTGGCCTTGGAAACTGGCTAATATGAACAGATTGAGAATCCAAGGATTCTTCAGAAGGCTTGAATGAGTCAGCCTCAAAATTATCATTCACCATTTTCGCTTTTCCTTTGTTGATTTGCTGGGGAATTTCATTAGAAACAGGCTGTTTACCATGAGTATAACACATAAGATTAGAAGAATCGATAACAACCTGTGAATTTATAGCGCCTCCATAACCACCATCTCTCACAAAAGTCATATAATCAGTAGAATAAGGGTTATTCGCATAGGAGATGGGTAAAACCCCTCTTTCTCTTGAACTGCATCATTTGTAAACCTTTTATACATATCATCGATGTCGACTTCTCTAGCGCTAAGTACCTTATTGATTGTTTGATTATTTATTATGATACTCATACCAAATCCCTGAGTTCTTTTCGAAATTTTTTGAAAACTTGCAGGATAGTTCTTTTCAGATAGTTACACTAGCCAATCAAAGGTAGCAATTTTGCTATAGATATTTTCCATTATATCAGAGTTTTCTCGCTTGCGTTTAGTAGACTCGCTTTCACTTTTATTTTCATCACCTTTTTTCTTAGTATGATTTCCTGGGATAGGCATAACAATCTAACCAAATTAAATACTTGAAATGAGGGAATCATTACCTGCATTACGACCTCCATTACTATCATCTTCATCACCATCTTGTCTTTGAAAAGGGTAGAAACGAATGATCTCATCAAAATTGCCCCATTCATCTCTCTTCCTTATGTCATGAAATACCACATCTTCATTTCTAATAACCATTTCTTTAAACCAATTGAAGAACGTAGCTGCATCATCATTCCATCGAGAACGCACCATAGAGGTATAGCATGATGTCTTATTATGATCCAAACACCCACAATTGAAGCAGAATAATCCAATGCTCTCGTAAGTAAAACCAACCCAACCCAAGCCATCAAGTTGTTGAATGTAAACACCTGTTTTGATAGGTTCTGATGTGTCAAAGTTGTTTCTGAATCTGATGAAAGTAAGTTCATCATTATCAGCAACAGGATAGTCCACTTCACAAGTTTCACCAATGAAGGATCCAAAGGCTCCAATAGCTCCAAGGATGTTTTGAATTCCTGCTAGACCATAAACTCGTACCCATACTGATAAAGTAGTTAAATCCAAGTCACCAAGTTTGTCATTAGCATTACACTTAACGATGATGGCATGCATTGCATTAACTAAACAAAGTCGAATGAAATAAAGGAGTTTAGCCTCTTCCTACTTTCCAAAGTAATTTTGAAGATATTAGCTTGGATTTCTTCAAATATTATTCTTCCTTTGATACCCCACGAATCAAGAGATACCTTTCGAAAGATACCAAAGTTAATGACTCTATCAGAAACAATTTTTGCAATGAAGATAAATTCTGTCTTGTTAGGCTTGATTGATGTTGTGTCTTGTTAGGTTTGATTGATGTTGTTTTAGTGGTGAGAGATAATGATTCCATCTTGAGGATGTTATCATTCTTAGTACTATCAAGTGGTAGGAAATGATTCTCTCTAGATGCCATATTTGGTGTTAATTTCTTGAGTGTAATGTTGAATATGAATAGGATAATTAATTGTGCTGAGGCTTCGATGGATTCTATATATAAGATAAAACTACCAAAAGTCAGGAAGAAAGAAGAGTGACTGAAGAGAAATGCCATCCTCACCGCTGTATTAGTTCTTGACAATTGTCCCAAATGTGTTAACAATTCGAAGTAATCAGAAAATATCTCCGAAAATAGATGAATAGACTGTGTAAATTCTATCGCGTGCATAAAGAAATTGATAATAAAATAAACTTGCACATTGATCAAGAAGCATGAGAAGCACGTTAAGTCTTCAACATGGGATAAAGAATAAAATAGAATCGTAGTCATCCAACATCATGCATATGTCTCCTCAAATATTAAACAAATACATAATCTTGTCGTCAATTGTATAATCTCTAGACTAATGGACGAGAAGATCTGAATTGAGTTGCAGACGAAAATCCACTTTTCGTCCCAAATAATCCTAAGATGATAGTGCGATTTTATTATAACTCATTAAAAAAAATTAGTTACATAGGAAAGAGCCATCTTGGACTCAGAGTCATTGACTCGGTTCGAACCTACACCACTAGATTTGATGACCAAGCCCCTGGCCAGTGAGCTAATCCCAACTGGTTCATTAAAATATGGGTCAATTACCCAAGGAGACTTGAGAAAAATCAATGTGCCACTTAGGAGCTAGTCAATTCCTCTCTCCTTCTTAGAGGCCAATAAAATGTTCAATGTCATAACTATCCTTCTAGTGCATATAAGACAAAAAAATAGATTATTTCTCTCTCCTCCACTACCATTACTCTCTCTTCTCCATTACCATTAATCTCTCTCCTCCTTTATCATTTTTTCTCTCTCCTCTTTCATTAATTATCAAATATTTTCCAGCTCCGACCACAACCACCGATCACCGCCGGCCACCTCCTGCCACCGCCGGAAAAAGTTCTGAGCGTGGAAAAAAGTTCTGAGTCTGGAAAATAATTCTGAGTCTGGAAAATAGTTCTGAGTCTGGAAAATAATTCTGAGTCTGGAAAAAAGTTCGGAGTCTAAGTGCAAAAGTTCTGAGTCTGAGTGCAAAAGTTCTGAGTCTGAGTGCAAAAGTTCTGAGTCTGAGTGCAAAAGTTCTGAGTCTAAGTGCAAAAGTTCTGAGTCTGAGTGCAAAAGTTCTGAGTCTGAGTGCAAAAGTTCCATTAACGCCAGATTTTTAATCGCCAACAGTGTTGAGCGCAAAAGTTCTGAGTCTGAGTGCAAAAGTTCTGAGTCTGAGTGCAAAAGTTCTGAGTCTGCGTGCAAAAGTTATGAATCTTTCCAAAAGATTTCATTATTTCAGAAATAGTTATCTCTTGTGATTATAGGGTTTGAGGAAAATTGAAAAACCCAAAATCAAATTAAAAAGAAAAACCCCAAAGTCATATACTTCAACTGCCGATGCTCAGCAGCTCGCCTGAGCTTCGCCACCCCTCCGCACCACTACGAACCGCCGGCGACAACCACCTGCAACAATCTCTCCAAGGCGAACTGCTTCTCCTCAAACAAAAACCATAGCAGATCTCACAAACTATTCGCCGGAGAAGGTCTGATCTGGTCTTCTTCCGCCATTGCTGTGAAGATCTTGCCATTGATGGAATCACAACAGCTATCGGAATGATCAGATCTGGAAGCAAGCCACCGGAATGAAGAGAAGAGAGTAAGCTCCATTTTTGGAGAAGCAGGTCGAGAGAGAAAAAGAGAATGCTGAGAGTGTTTTTTAGGTTTTTATTTGATTAATTTTAGTATATATAGGTAAATAAAAAACAAAAAGGGGTAAGAAGGTAATTAGTTTTTTGGCTTATAGTGTTAAAATTAGTTTGTGGCCTTTAGTAAGAAGAGCCAAAAGAGGCGGTCTTGTTAGGTCACGAGGTGGTGTTTTCAAGACCCTTTGGGTAATAATCTCTTAAAATATTTTGTAACAAGTAAATAAATACTATGTTAAATTTTTAGATTTAGGTAAAACATATATTTGTACTGTGTACCGTTTTTATTCTATATTTATACAATTGAAAAAATAGTTTGTTTTTCAAAAACAAATCATCCAATGTTTCATTAGATGTCTCTTATTTTTTATTTTTTTACAACATGTGACAATACAACGAGTAATATTTCTTTCTGAAACTAAGAATAAATCTTATTTCATAGCTAAGCTTAGTCCTAAAATTAATTTGAAACTTGCAACTTATGTTGATCCTGTTGGCTTGTCTGGAGGATTAGCAGTTTTTGTCAAAGATATTGATAACTTCAAAATTATAAGTTCTGACAAGATCTTAATTCAATGTGAATATATTAGTGTAAAATTTGGATTATATGAAATCTCATTTGTTTATGGTCCTACTGCAGATGGTGAGAAGGAAAGTTTTGTTAAAAGGATTGAGAATTTCAAAAATACACTTAACTGTTGGTGTATTATGGGAGACTTTAATCTTATCAGTTTTTCATCTGAGAAATTAGGTGGGGAAATCTGCAGTAACAAAAAAAGACAGATGGATTTTTTTAATGATTTCATTGATAGATTGGAACTATTGGATTCACCTGTTAAGGGCTGTAATTTCACTTGGTCTAACAAGAGAAATGACAACCAGCAGGTAAAACAAGTTCTAGATAGAATTCTTGTCAATAAAAAATGGATGGATAAATTTCCAAATTCTTGGAATTGTGTGCTCCCTCCTACTGGCTCTGATCATTCTCCTGTCATTCTGAATTATGGGATTTCTTCAGGTAAAAACAGTAATAGATTCATTTTACAAAAAGGTTGGATTCATGACGATAGTTTTTGTAAATTGATCCAAGCTACTTGGAAAAAGTTACCTCTGACCCACTTAGAGGGATTTACTCTTTTGGTATTAAACTTAAGAGAACTCAAGGACAAGTTACTCTCTGGGCTAGAAAGAGAATCCTCAATAATAAATTACTCATTAATAATACACTAGCTCAGATGGAGAAGCTGTTCAATGAGCCTTTCGCTGACTACAACAAATTAGCTTTTGATAAACTAAGTTTAGATCTGGAAAATCACTGGAGAAAAGGAGAACAATATTGGACACTCAGATCTAGAAATAACTGGTTGAAACTTGGAGATAGAAATTCTAAATATTTTCAAGCAATCACCAAAGTAAGGAGAACAAAAAATAGAATTACCAGACTTAAAAATAGTTCTGGTGAGTGGATTTCTGATGAGAAGGATATTACTTTGGACATAACTTCATATTATAACAATATATTCTCTTCAGTGGGAACAAGGAATTACACTCCTATTCTTAACTGCATTAGAAAAGTTGTGACAGATGATATGAATCAACAGTTTACTAGACCAGTGTTGATGGAGGAATTAAAGGAGGTCGTATGGTCTCTAGGTAGTGACAAATCACCAGGTCCTGATGGCTTTGGAGGTTTCTTTTCTAAAAAATATTGGAATGAAGTGAAAGAGGATTTACTTGCTTTGATTTTTTGATTTTGTTCAGAACAACTCCTCATTGGCTGATATTAAGAGTACTATTATTGCTCTCATTCCAAAATGTAATAACCTTGATATGATTTCAGCTTATAGACCTATAAGCTGCGCAAATTTCTTATATAAAATTGTATCTAAAATTCTGGCTAGTAGGTTACAGCCATTGATGAGTACAATTATATCAGAGACTCAAACTGCCTTTATCCTTGGGAGATCTATTTTCAAAAATATCCCGATTGCTCAGGAAGTTAGCCATTTTGTGAAAAATAAAAGAACTTCTCAGAAATATTATATGGCTATCAAAGAAGATATGAGCAAGGCATATGAAAATATAGAGTGGGATTTTTTGTTAGATTTAATGAGAACTATGGGTTTTAATGAAAAGTGGGTGGCATGGATTTTTAACTGTGTTTGTACAGTAACTTATAAAGTCCAAATTAATGGTACTTTAGTTGATATTTTAAACCCTAAAAAAGGATTGAGACAAGGAGACCCTTTATCTCCATATTTATTTTGTATAGTTACTCAAGCTCTTTCTTCTTTGATTGATAATTATGTACAGAAAGGTTTACTAAAGGGTATTAAAATTATTAGAGGATCACCTAGTATTACTCACATTCTCTTAGCTGATGATAGCCTCTTTTTTCTTAAGGCTGATGAATATAATGTCAATATTTTTACCACAATTATTAACTGGTATTGTTTGGCTACAGGTCAATGAATTAATTTGAATAAAAGTGGAGTACTTTATAGCTTCAACACACCACCTGAAGTTAGAAATTATGTATCATCTCTTCTTAGAATGAGAAAAATTTAAATATTTGGGTAAATATCTTGGCATCCCCTCAGGATGGGGCAAACCTAAAGTTAAATCACTTTAGTGGTTGGTTGAATGATATCACTTTAGTGGCAAAAAAGTTCTTGTGAAAGCAGTTATAGGAGCTATTCCTAATTATATTATGTCAGTTTTCTTAATCCCTAAGAAAATGACAAGTCATTTGACATCTTTGATCTCCAATTTCTATTGGAATAATCAAGGAGAGAATAGGGGTCACTGGATCAAGTGGCAAACGCTGATGAATTAAAAAGATGATGAAGGGATTGGCTTTAAGGATTTTCACACCAAAAATCTTGTTTTCCTTGCATCTAATGCATGGAAAATATTCCAGAATGAGAATTCTCTTTTATTTAAAATTTTGAAGGGTAAATATTTTCAAAATTCAACATTTAGGGAAGCAAATGTGACAAGTAACTATTCATGGGGCTGGAAAAGCCTCTTAGCAGGTAGAGATTGCTTTAAAAATGAAATATATTGGACAATTGGGAATGGAAATTCGATTAGAATTTGGAAAGATTCTTGGATACCAAAGGAAATGACACTTGTTAAACCTTCTAATTGTCAGCTACTTCTTGTTTCTAAACTATTTATTGAAGGTAAAAAAGAATGAAATAAATCTCTCATTTATGAGATATTTGAATCTGGCACAACTAAAATCATTTTTGACATATTCATTCCATCTTATTACTATATTGATACTCCTTTTTGGACTTGTGCAAAAAGTGGAGAGGTCACAGTAAAGGAATGTTATAGAAAACTTTGGAAGAACCAACTGAAGTGTGACAAATTGAAAGACAAAAAAGGTGGAGAATCATCCTTTAGTTTGGATGAGAAAGTGATGTCTCCCCATTTGTGATAATTTAATCTTAGTTGGGGACATCATTTTAGGTGTATTTATTATGATATAGGTAGATTTTCTCATGATTTAGTACACTTTCCTATTTCGTGTCTTGATTTAATTATTTATTGTTTTTAGAGCATATTGGATTTATTGTTTGTTAATTGTGAAGATTTAAAGATATATGGTAATTAATTAGATGACAAGTTAATTCTAAGAGATAAGGGAAAGAAGATAAACATGGAAATTGGAGATAAAGGAAAGAAATATGAAGAAGGAAAAGATAAATTTGCCAAATAAATCTGAATTCCAGCAGCTACGAACATAAAAGTGATCGTAACTCAAGATTTACTAGGAATTTGGAAGAATGTACGAATCAAAGTTATCGAGCTTTCCGAGACGATCAGTTTCGACTATTGGAACGCGTCAAACTGATAAGTATTGAAGGAGTTACGGCCAAAACATAACAGCACCAGAATCTTACCTTTTGTATATTTTAGGGTTACGAATTTGAGTTGGGCTAGGAGTCCAATACCTATCTTCTACTCCAATAAACGTTTTAGGGTTTCCTATACCCTATAAATATACCCTTTAATCAGAAGAAACACATCCTTGGCAAACCTTAAGCAAGAGGAAGCTTACAACACAAGAAGAGAAGTCTAGAAGGAGCTGAACACCATATCATGTCTTCTTCAACCTTCAAATTTGTAATTTCTTTCTTTTCTTTCATTAGTATGAACTAAATAATTTTAGCTTGAGATTTAGCATATATGTATGAACCCTAGCTCTTATATATCTAATTTGGGATACTATCGTATTTAAATTGAATTCATGTTTTATTCTCTGTTTATGTGTTTTGATTTATTGTCTGTTTTCCTTGCTAGTTCACGAGTATAGGATTACCTTATTAGTAGTTAGATGGTCGCCCGGAAGAGGTGTTTAACTATTGAAACACCACATAACGTCTAGAATAAGGATTTGGTCCTAACAACTCCAGCCTAACTAGATAGTCATTAGGGTTTGTTTTAATCACCATATCACCAATTGAAGGAATTGTTTGCTTAGGAACCTAGTGGCGTAGGATAACCATATTTTAAACTGCCTCGTGGTTGTGCCGTAGCCTACCTATTCGCTCTCCTGGTGTAGGTAGGAATTTAGAATTCTGATTATTTCAATACTACATGATTCACCCTTACATGTTTAGAATAAACAAGACTAGTGGGGATTACTTGCTAATTTTTCGAGCTAAACTCTCATACTATCTGTTATTTGCTTATTTAATTTTCTGTCTTTAATTTATTAGTCTAATTTTCTATTTCTCAAAACCAAACAAAAATCTCTTTTCTTTTATTTTCCTGCGTATTAATTTGTTCTAGCTTTCTTATCTGCACTTGATAAATTGCATAAGTTCTTCCTAACTTTCGTAGTCTCTGAGGAACGAACCTTATTTATCATTAAAACTTGCATACATCATGTATACTTGCAGAACCCTGCTCAGCCTAGGGCGTTTATTTTTGCACTTATTTTATCTATTATATTATCACACCTTAGGCGACACCAGAAAGACTGGAAGTTCTTATGGCAATGCAAAGTTTCCTAAAATTAAAAATTTTATCTGGAAATACACTAATAACGGGTTACTTACGAATGAAAATAGATTCAAAAGAAAATCAGCACACAATCCAAATTGTGATATCTGTGGAGAGAAAACTGAATCTATAGAAAATATTCTTTTCAAATGTTCTTGGGCAAGGGATGTATGGCTAGCATTCCCTTTAAGCTTTAATTACCTTACTGAATCATCTTGTAATATCAAAAAATGAATTTAATTTGTGAGACTCTAGTCAATTGAGAATAAAGACCGAAGTGAAATATGGGAGAAATGGCTTTTTTTGTTGCTTGGAGTATTTGGAAAGGCATAAACGAATTTATATTTAAAGGAGAAGCTCCTAATCCTTTAAATATAGTAAGAAAAGCACTTATAGCCTATGATGAGTATTATAAGCGTTTGAGCATACTACTGAGGCTAACCCTGAAATGAATTGTGATACATTATTTTCTATTCATTATCAAACTGAAACTCTGAGAACTTTTGTAGGTAATGAACATGTATATAGGAATAGAAGTTCTGCTTCTATACCTAATTTAGATTGTAAATGGAAAACCCCAAGTGTTAGTACATTTAAAATAAAATAATACAGCTGATTTTGCTTGTATCCTTAGGGATTCCACAGGTATAATGATAGAAGGTTTTGCGAAAAATATCAAGGCTCACTCGGTTTTGGAAGCAGAAGAAAGAGGAATTCAAGCAGCTTGTGACATGGCAGCTAAATTCAGTCATAATTCTGTAGAAATTGAGAATGATAACCTAATGTTAGTTAATCAAATCAATTCTAAATGTAAAATTACTAACTCCTCTAGGATTTTGGTTAGAAATATTATAATTTGTAAGAATGATTGTAATATTAAGGTCTCTTGGTCTTTGGAATGTTTTCTATTTTTTTCAATTAGTTAACTTTCTTAGGAGTGATTTTGAACTTAGAAGAATAGGCTTAGAAGAATAGGCTGATTTGTACTTTTAATTTATTTATGCAAGTTATTTTTTTGACTAAAAATAAAAAATCTAGATTGTTATCCAATTTCTAAACATGTAAACCGGAGTACCAATACCCTTATTTTTAAATAAACCCTTCATAAATTATACAAATCTCCGGAAACCTCGGATCAAAATTTATTTTTTCTTCTACTCAAGACTTCATATGCTAATAATGTACCGTAGATTGTCAAGATATAAGTTTTTAAGATGCACGCTGAAACTTGTTAAGAAAACCACCTTATGTTAAAAAGACGCATGCTCGTTATTCCAGTTAAAAATATATCGATAATACTCATTATTAATATACTTTTTCTCCCGTCAAAGAAAAGCCTCTCTTCATTTTTTCTTCAAAAAAAAAAAAAAAAAAACTCTTAAGCTGATACTTCAACATGTTGAATATCATAAATATTAGTTAGGTTTAAGTTGATTATTCAAATTGAATTCATTATATATTTATTCCAACAAACTAAACCTATTTACCAAAACCACTGAAATAGAAAAGTTATGGAGAAAAAGGTAGTGAACAAATATGGAGATGGCGTTGCTTGGATTAGAGGAGCAATGCTAGGGAAAGGAAGCTCTGGGTGTGTTTATTTAGCAACTTTGAAGAATCCAAGGTCAAAATATAGCTACTTACCACCAATTATAGCGGTTAAATCAGCTGAGGTTTCAAATTCTGGCTCAATTCAAAAGGAAAAAGAGGTATTAAACAATGTTCAAGATTGTTCAAGTGTAATTCAATGCTTCGGTGAAGAAACAACTATAGGTGATGATGGAGTAATGGTTTATAATTTATTATTGGAATATGGTTGTGGTGGAAACCTAACTGATCGAATCAACAACAATCGTAATAATGGTGGTACTGGGATTGGATTATCCGAATACGAGGTTAAGGTGTATACTAAGTCTATTTTAAAAGGGTTGAAACATATTCATGAGATTGGTTATGTTCATTGTGATTTAAAGCCGGAGAATATATTACTTTTGCGTAATTCTGGGAAGGGGAGTATCGAATTTAGAGCGAAAATTGGGGATTTCGGATTGGCAAAGAAAGGAAAGCAGAATAAGAAGAAGAGGAAATTAGAACCGTTTTGGTGTGGTACACCTATGTATTTATCACCTGAGGCTGTTATAGAAGGTGTTCAAGAAGCTCCTTCTGATATTTGGGCTCTTGGTTGTATTGTGCTCGAGATGCTCTCTGGAAAGCGTCCATGGGGAGGGGAAGAAGAGATGAATAATGAAGATATTTTGAAAATTATCGGGGAAAATCGTGAGTTACCTACAATTCCAAATGATTTTTCCAATAATGCGAAAAGTTTTTTAAAGGGTTGTTTTGTAAAGAATCCAATGTTTAGATTGACGGCTGAGATGTTATTGATGCATCCATTTGTGGAAGGTTTGGTTGAAGAATCCGAGGAGGTTGAAGATATACATTTGGTGTCTGAAAGTGATGATGAACTTGATTGGTACGATGAATCTGACGAGGATTCGTTTTTTTATTGGTCAGAAGAAGATGCAGAGGATATCGAGAATGAAACATTGTCTAAGGAGCTGAGATATGATAATGCTATTAAATCATCAATTCAGGTTACACCACAGGTTTTTTAAAAACAATAGGAAATTATACACTGCTAATTGTACAATTTCGTAAATGACTTGTTTTTACCCTTTTTAGGGAATAGTTGATGTATATAGTTACAAATTGGAATTCTGTTACTATGTCTCAATAATGTATGTTGATTAACTAGGTAATTTACAATAAAATATTGGAAACTGCTTACAAATTTATTAAATATGATGCTCTGCACTGCACTTTACAAGTACCCTTGGGTTGAAACTTTAATGCTTAAGAACAATAGCTTTACGTAATCTACTGTTGAAATCTAATTCATGTTTGTTCTTTTTAACCTAAATTTCAGTTATATTGCTCAATCCCCTAGAATCTGATTTATTAGTTTATACCAAATATCCGTTACCTGATACCTTTTTTTCACGTTCTTGAACTCTGTTTTAGTCCATATTATCCAGTTTGTTTATATGAGATGAGTCTCTGCGTGTTAACAAAGCCTCTCAAGTAAGATTATTTGGTAAACTCTATGAAAACTGAGCTATTCATGCCCTCACTTCAGGCTCTCTGTAATACTTCAGAATGTAAAGGCTACATTCTTAGAACAGAATTACACCCCTGATCTAAAGCTTCGTATAGTGTTCAAACAAGGAATTGGGAATGTAATATGAATGAAAATTGAGTTGCTACTCTTTCTCTCTATCTGTGTTCACTATATGGTAAACAAATGTTTTAGTCAGAAAAGAGGGCTCCATGGCCTTGGGACGGAAGAAATCATAAGTTGTCCAGTGTGCAAATATTGTAGTACAGTTGGTGCTTCGTTTGATTCAGAAAGTTGTTCAAAAAAGGTTGCCCCTACTCATAGTAGAGAAAATTTGCTTAAACAAAGAAGAATCACACTTGTGCACTTGCGATTCCCAAATGGATTTTGTCTTCTATATAGACATGATTTACCCCCACTGAAACCAAAGAGGAACCTTCTTTGCTGCAGCGTTAGATAAAAGCTTTAGATAACAATGCTGAATTCCAAGGATTAATTAAGTCAGTGTTTCCAAGCAATAAGCTATACTTTTGATCCCAAAGGAAAGTCCAGCATTAAATGACTATGTGGTCTCTCAATGTTGTTGCCAGAATAGTGAAAATAGTGAACCAAAAGCATTCAGTCCCCTGAATTCAGGTCAATGGGTATAAAAAACTTCAACATCTATTGAATATGCCCAATATTTGGACTGAAGTGTGCTTCAAACTAAATGCACTGAGACCCTGAACTTGCTCCACTTAACGAGTATCAATTGTTGGTATTCCTTCGCATTTTCTATTTGGCCCGACCGCTATTAGCCCGTTATATAGGCCCAATTCCTACTATGTCTTGATTGTGATCAGTTAAATTATTTTGTTAGAGAATAAAATAAAATGCATTAAAAATGATTAAAGACACACAATTTGGGATTTTATGCATGTATCAACGATATGGTTCATTGTCTAATATGTATTCACTTTGTTTTAAAATGTTTGTCCATTTACTAAAATGGTTGTTTCAAAATATTTGTCCATCTGGTATTTCAAAACATTTATTTCAATTTCTTTTACTATTACCTCTATTAAAAAACTAAATTTATATTTCTAATACATATTTAAAATATCATGACACTTTATAAAAAGTAATTTTGTAATAAAGATTGTAATTATTACATTTCTTAATATGTATAAAAAACAAAGTAGACAAACATTATGTGTAGAAAACAAAGTGGACAAACATTGGAGATCGATAGTTGGCTTAGTGGTTAGGTTACTCCGCAGAGACCAAGAGGTATTGGGATCGAATCTCATTGGAGTCATTTACTCTGAGTCTAAAGTGGCTCTCTCATGTATTCAAGAAAAAAAAAACAAAGTGGACAAACATTTTGAAACAGATGGAGTTGTATATAGAGTAGTATGGTTACTTTTGTTATAAAGTGTGATCTAACCAATAAGTTTAACTTTCAAAGTGCAATCCATCTAAAATATCTCTCAATAGATTACAAAAGTCTCATCGATTAATCAACCACCTAATTTGATTAACGAGCCTAGCAATCCAATTTATCTACCACCTAAGATGATTAAATGACTTGTGCAACCTAATAAATATTCTAAATGTATCATCTAATTATTATCTATCTGACTAGTCAATTGCACAAATAAAAAATTAACACAACCTAACATGTAAACAAAAATTAAAAAACCATTTTTCAGGCAGACTTTAAGTGTTCAACCACATCAAGTTATCACTTATTCGAGATTTTTAGTTTAGATATTTTAAATGGATATTTTTAATTTAATAATAAATTATTATTATTTTATATTTTTTTTGTTATTTATGTTGAATTGATCTATTTTTAATATTTTAGGATATAATTATTATTAAAATAATTTTGTTTATAATATTTAATATTTAAAATGAATTTTTTTATTAAAAATCAGTTAAATTTCGATTAATAGGTTATTCGGTCACCTAACCGCTCAAAAGTGCTTGATTGCCTCCAGCAACACGCGTACCATAACAGTAGTCATAACCTATTATATAACTCTTAACCAAGATCACATAACCTAAACACTAACCTCTCATCTTTATTATCAGGTCGGAATATCATCCATTATTTTGTGTTCAAATGTCTAAATATCATTAAAGAAGAACAAAGAGACACTTGAAGGGTATAAAAGAGAAAATATAATATTACCGGGTGGTACAAAGTTATTAATTAGAGACGTTTTATATTCTAGTAAGTCTAAAAGAAATTTATTAAGTTTCAGAGATATACAATTCAACGGTTTTCATATAGAGACTATAAAATGAGGGAAATATTGAGTGTCTTTACATTACATGTCAGAAGAAAGTAAAAGAAATACTCCCAGTTTTCTCTTCAGGATTATTTTCTGCGAATATAAAAGGCGTAGAGTCGAATATAGTTATGAACCAAAAGGTTAATCACCTAAAAATATTTATGCTGTGGAATGAGCGCCTTGGCCATCCTAGATCAATCATGATGCGTCGAATCATTGAAAATTTACAAGGGCATCCCTTAAAGAACCATAAGATTATATTACCTCGTGAATGCATATGCATTGCTTGCTCACAAGGAAAATTAATTACAAGACCATTCCATATAAAAGTCAATATTGAGTCCCCAACATTTTTACAAAGAATTTTAAGAGGATATTTATGGACCTATTGATCCACCTTGTGGACTATTTTATCACTTTATGGTCCTAATAGATGCATCATCAAGATGGTCACGTGTGAGATTACTATCATCCAGAATAAGTGTTTTTGCCAAACCCTTGTCTCAATTAATAATATTGAAAGAACAATCTCCTGATTATCCAATCAATCCTATTCGTATGGATAATGTCCGTGAATTTACATCTCAAGCATTTAATGATTATTGCATGTCAATAGACATTGACGTTGAACATTTTGTAGCACATGTACATACTCAAAATGGCATGGTAGAGTCATTTATCAAGAGATTGCAACTAATTTCTAGACCTTTGTTTTTAAGGTCTAACTTACCACACTTTTGTTTAAGGAAATACATTATTACATGCTGTTTCATTGGTTTGTGTTAGACCAAGTTTAGTTAATCAATATTCACCATTACAACTTGTTTCTGGCTAGCAACCAAATGTCTCTCATTTTAAAAAAATTGTCAAATTGCTCCAGCAGAAAGAACAACGATGGGTCATCAAAGACGTCTTGGAATTTTTGTTGATTTTGATTCCCCTTCCATCATAAGATATATTGATCCTCTGACAGGTGATTTATTTAAAGCAAGATTTGCAGATTCCCATTTTGATGAGATGGTTTTCCCGTCATTAGGGGGAGAACTAGAACAAGTAGCACTTCATAATAAACAACGGGAAATATCCTGAGTGTACCGTCTTTGTCTCATCTTTACCCGCGCATAAATAGATGTGAGAAAGAGGTAAACTGAATAATTCATTTACAAAGCATTGCAAATCTTTTACCGGACGCGTTTACTGATAGTAAGAAAGTAATTATATCATATATATACCAGCTGCAAATACACCTACACGAGTTGATATCCCTAAAGGACAACCCTATAATATCAAACTAGGTACAAACATGGACGACCTGTTGCAGAAAAAGATAAAAACCCTAGAAAGAAAATGGTACAAGAAGTAAATCACCCGAACAAGAAAATATTACAAAAAATAAACTGATCAGTATAACAAAAAATCTTTGGTTGGGACAGAAGATGAAGAACCTAATTCTGAATAAATCTCTTTAAATTATTTAAATACAAGAGAAAGTTGAGATAGAAATAAAGTCATAGTCGATAATGTCTTTGCATATATAGTTGCACGGACCTTTCAAATGACGATCCTGAACCATATACCTTGGAATAATGTCAAAATAGAAATGATTGGCCTAAATGGAAAGATGCGATACAAGCCGAATTGTAGTCCTTAGAAAATTACAAAGTTTTTGGACCTGTAGTCCAAACACCTATAGCTATGAAACCCGTTGGATACAAATGGTTATTCATTAGAATAATAAAAATTGAGAGATATTATGGCACAAGTTTTTTCACAAAGACCTGTGATTGATTATAATGAAACATGTGTCTGGATAATTGATGTAATTACTTTACGATACTTAATTAGTTTAGCAATCACAAAAAGAAATGATATGCGTCCTATGGATGTGGTCACTACATATTTGTATGGATCATTAGATAGTGATGTTTACATGAAGGTCCCTGAAGGACTCAAAATAACTAAGGCATACAATCAAGAGTGTAACGGGTTATACTCAATTAAATTATAAATAATGTCAAAGAATATGGTATAACCGTCTAAGTAAATATCTTATTAGAGAAGGATACGTCAATAATCCAATTTTCCATGTTTTTTTATCAAGAAATCTGAGAATGGTTTTGCCATTATAGCAACATATGTAGATGACTTAAACCTTGTAGGAACCCCAAAAGATCTCACTACAGCTGCTAATTATTTAATGAAATAATTTGAGATGAAGCATCTTGGAAAAATAAAGTTTGGCCTTGGTCTGAAAATTGAACTCTTGTCAAATTGGATCTTTATCTATCAATCAACATATACCGAGAAATTTTTTGAAACGATTTCATATGTATAACACTCACCCATTGAGTATCCCCATGGTTGTTCAATCACTAGATATAATTAAAGATCCCTTTGCCCACGAGAAGAAGATGAAGGATTATTAGGTCCTGAAGTACCCTATATTAATGCTATTGGGGCATTAATGTACCTTGCAAACTGCAAAATACCTGACATAGCATTTTTAGTCAATTTGTTAGGCAAGGTATAGCTCAAAACCAACGCGATGACATTGGAATGGTGTATAACACATTTTCCGTTATATTCGTAGGACAACATATATGGTTTTATTTTAATTAGGACAAATAGTGGGCTATGTTGATGCTGGTTATCTTTCAGAAACTCAAAGTGGATAAATATTTACTTGTGGTGGTGCTGCAATTTCATGACGATCAATAAAACAAACTTTAGTGGCCACTTCACCTAATCACTCTGAAATATTAGAATTATATGAAGCAAGTAGAGAATGTATATGGTCACAATCTATGATGCATCATATCCGAGAGACGTGTGCCTTGCCTTCTACAAAATCTACACCAAGTATATTGTATGAGAACAATGTTGCATGTATAGCACAAATTAAAAATAGCTACATCCAAGGTGACAAAACAAAGCATATATCACCAAAGTTTTTCTACACACACGAGTTACGAAGAAATGTCGATATTGCAGTTAAGCAAATACAGTCAAGCAGCAATTTATGCAGATTTATTCACTAAAGCATTATCAACTGCAACATTCAGAAAGTTAGTCTACAACATTGGCATGCGTCAGCTAAAATATATCTTGCCAAAATCAGGGGAGTATAATAAATACACATTTCACTCTTTTTTCCTTGTCTAGGTTTTATTCAACTGGGTTTTACTAGCAAGGTTTTTAACGAGACAATATCTAAAGCGTATATGAAATACAAAATCCAAGGGGGAGTATTATAAATATTATGGATATTATTTTTTGAATTTCAATAGTTGTAACTTACATTTTTGTGTGTTAAGTCTATCTTGTGAAAGGTCATTGTTTGTCCTGAAAATAGAACCTCCCACTTGTAATTTGTTAAAATATGAAATAATACACTTTCTTTCTTTCACTAATATTATTTTATTATTATCAATGACGTGGTTTATTCATTTTCTACTACAATTACGAAGATATATTTATTTATAGAAAAACATCGTTTATAAGATTGTTAATTTTATATCAATTGGTATCAGAGTTTTTCTTACATAAATTAGATTCTATGTTTAGGATTTTTGTTTATTCAAATAATAGGTTTAAAGGGTTTTAAGTTACTTGGCTTATAAAAACCCTTTATTAGTTAACTTTTTTTAAACGATATATACATCAGCCAATGTTGTCTCGATCTAATAAACATTTGATTAAATAATTAACAACGTAAGAGGAGAGGGATTTGTGAAATCTAGACTTTCTAATAGAATGTCAGCCCATATTTTCAATGATTTAGAACATGATAGATAGTGATATTCCTTACTTTAGACAATGCCGGTGTTTCTTTCCGCATAACAAGTTGGATATGTCATCAAGAGTTGGCTGGGTTCATCATACCACAAAATATGTCCTGGTAATCAGTGTGAATATCAAGTTGTCGAGGTTAGGTTCATTCACAAAATGACAAGCCTTAATGGTTTCCTTTGCTTCTCATTAGTATTGACATTTAGGAAAAGACACCATCTTGATTCATATGAATAACTGATAAACCTATAGGGTTAGAAATAAAGAGGAAGGACTAAAAAATAAGATTCTTACCCAGTTCCAAACTGAATCTCTACTAGGTTATGTGCAATTATTATTGTGTTGGGCATTAGCGGAGGTAGGTTCCCATTCTTCACAAAAAATATCCCTCATCAGTGAGTGAAAGGCTTTAAATTTGTTTTATCTCATCCCAGAGCTTCCCTTCATTGAACTCCTTCAACCTAATTTTCCAAATATTTTTGATACATATAAAGAGATAAGTAGTGATAAATCTCTTGTCCTAACCACTCTTAATGTAGTTATCCGTAATCATTTAGATCCAATATTCAATGGTTTTCTTTGTATTATTCTTAAGTCTTTCCTTGATAGTAGAGCTGGCCCAAACACCTCTTTTTCCTTTTCACCTAAGAAAAATGTGGATAATTGTTTTAATCACATACATACATTATCTAGCATATGTTGTTATAGACACCATGTATTTCAAATGTATTACCTTCAAAGGGAATAGTTTCTCTACAACATTTCCACATAAAGACTCTAATTTTTGTTGGAGCCTTCACATTCAAAATAATTTTCCACAATTTAGATTTAGCCGTTTGGATTCCAAGATTTAGATTAATGGTAACATTAATTTCCTTAAGTTTATTTTTGTTTGATTAATATTATTAATTCCAAATTTGAGTATGTATTTGTGGATATGTATAGAATGTGTTTTATGTTTTTCTTTTTGGGGTGGTTTAGTTGTATAATTATTTCTTTATGTTAATTTAGTTAATTATTGTGTTTGTGCCTTAATGATAATTATATTGTAGTTTAGGGTTTTAGGGTTGTAATATTAGGATAGAATTTTTTTTAAGGAAATTATGGTTAGAGACCTATATGAAAATTTTCAGAATTAGGGGCAAAATTGTTTTTTAAAAAATGTAGATGTTTTTAGATAATTAACATTAATTTTAGGGTAAAAGTGTATTTTTCCAAACTTTAGGGACTTGAATGGAACTTTTAAAAATTAGGGGACAAATTTGTTTTATTAAATGTAGATGCCTTTAGATCATTAACATTTAGTTTAGGTTGGAATTTCAAGGACGTAAATGCAAATTTTCAAATTTAGGTGATAAATTGTATTTCTTAAATGTAGGTTCTTTAGATAATTAAAATTAATTTTAGGGTGGAATTGCAATTTTAAAAAATTTAGGAACCTAAGTGTATATTTTTCAAATTTAGGGGACAAAATTGTTGTTTTAAAATATAGTTGCCTTTTAATAATTAAAATTAATTTTAAGGTAGGATTGTAATTTTTAAACCTTTAGGGGCATAATGTATATTTTCAGAAAATGGGGGTTAAAATTCTTTTTTTTAAGTTTAGATGCCTTTAGATAATTTAATTTTAAGGTGGAATTTAAGTTTGTAAAACTCAGGAACCTAAATGTATATTTTTCAAAATTAGGGGCCAACGTTGATTTCTTTAAAACTTAGATGGCTTTAGATAATTATAATTAATTTTAGGATGAAGTTGTGATTCTTAAAACTGTAACGACCTAGGTGCAATTTTAATTGTTATTAACTAGAAGGTTGTCGTTATGCCACATGGGCGGAGACGGAAATGGAGAAGATCCACCACCGCTATATATACAATAGGCGGACACCGTTGTGAGAGTTCTTCATTAGGCTTGTCAAATTTAAAATTCGTTAATCCGTACATAAACACTTTTTAAATTGCTTCATTTAAATGTAGGTAATTCGAAGAGAAAGACAAGAGGTAAGGTCACACTAACATTTGCAGTGAAAGTCATAGAAAAAAGAAAATTATTACATAGACTATGACCATGTCCCTACATATGGTTATAATATAATAATTTCAGCTTTTGCATTAAATATTGCTTAAAAAGTAGCTTTCATTAACTTGAGTAATGATAAAGAATAAAATAATATCAATATATTAGATTAATATATTAAACAGATAGAGAAGATTAAAACTTTTTTTTATTGTGATTAGAATTTTTTTTAATTTTAAAATAACGAAAAAGGTTTGAAGTGACGTAACAAAAGAAAAAGAAAATTTGAATTAATAAGAAAAAAAAGAAAAAATTTGATGTAATTTTTTTAAGTAGAATATAATATTTTTAGTCGTGATTTGAATTTTGTACAAAATATATTTATTTAAAACACAAGTATTTCTAAATAAAATATAAAAATAATTAAATATTTACATTCAGATTTTTAACAAAATATTATAAACTTATTAAAATATATAACTAATTTTATGAAAAAAAGTAAAATTCAAATTAGGCAAAAAAAACATTTTTATTTTTTTGTTAAATAAGGCAATGCTTTAAAAGAATTATATAGAAGTAACATTATTATTCATACAAAATTGAGGATTTCATTTTTTTACCATCTATAATATAGATGGATGAAAGAAAATCATTAAGAAATTAAATGGTAGAATAGTTTGTGGAGTTTACGGTATCGATCCAAAAAAATTGAGATTAATTTCTAGGTTGGAGAAGAGTTTTTTACTTAGTTCGGAAAAAACTAAAATTCTTATATCTAAACTTGCGGCTAATATTTAAATTGGGTTAATATTGTATTGAAGTATAAAAAAATGGAATTAAAATATAATATTCTAAATTATGATTAAAATTATAATATTTGTATATCCTATTACTTATTATAAATCAAAATAACAATATACACAACATAGATGATTGCAATTTTACCGAAGTATATATCCAATATTTTTCTTTAAGAAGTTATGAGTTAGAATAGTTAATAATTCAGGATATCGTTTCCATAAAAAATTGGAATTAATTCAAAAAAAATTGAAAAAATTCTCACCGGATCGTGAGATTGGGGATCATAAAAATATCAAAAAATTCCCGATCTAGAAATTAATTCTAATATCTTACGGAGCGATATCCCAAACCCCATCAACTACTTAAACATTCAACCTCCCGATTTTTTTTCAATCCGCTTCTGTTATAAATGATGAAAAATTGAAATCCTCATATTTATATGTATAGTTATCTCGATTTAATATTTCAAATTCAAATAGATCAAATTTTTTAAACCATCCATACAAGTTTTTTTTGTTGAAACCTTGTTATAATAAACATTGATTTTTTTCATTTTGAATTTCAGTTTCTTTTAAAGAATAAATCTGTTATGATTATTAGAAGTGCAGTAACGTTGGAACCAAAAAAAGAAATACTACTAATGTATTATTTATCAAAAGTTCTAATCATAATAATAAAAAATTAAGTTTTTTTTTTATTGGTTAAGATAATCACTAACATTATTTTATTCTTCATCATTAATCATAATAAATGAAATCTAATTTTTAACTAATATTTTATGTAAAAGCTGACATGTCATAAGATTAATGGATTATTACCATATGTAGGGACATGGGTCATAATCTAGGTAAGAATTTCTTTAGAAAAAGTGGTGGAATCTTGCCGGTGGAGTATGTGCCATGGATGGGACGTGGAACTTCCACCTACGGTAAGAACGTGGCACATGTCAGTGGCTTGGCCATACCCGTGACGGTCCCACCATACTACAAAGCTTGGGACGATGTTCCTGCCAGCCTGCAGTAAGGTACTTTCGACCGACTGGAAGTATTTTACCAATTCCATTTTTCAAAAAGTTAATACACTTATAAAAATATATTTGTTGTATATAATTAACTTATAATTATGTTATTTAGGATATTTTTTACATAGAGGGGTAGAGGCGGAGGAAGGATTAGCTCGAGATTTTGGGATGCATCGCGAATACTTTTGCTAGGAGATATCGGGAGAACAAAAACAAGATCAAGAAAGAGTACTACCTCACGGTTACAAACCTGACGATAAGTCGGATCCAGCTTAGAAGCGGAGTTTTAGTTTCAAGGGTAGTGATAAACCATAGGTACCATTACACCCTTAATATATTTATTTAAAATAAATTTAAATTTTAGTATAACTTTTTATTCATTTTGTAAATCAAAATATGCATAAATAAGAGAACGCAAACAAGGAAAACAGAGCGAAGCAACGTCGCTTGAGCGGATGATAGTCCAGGAATTACTCCTTGACACGGGAGCCATTACTAGAGGTGTCTTTCCCACTTTATTAAATTAATATTAATTCATGTTTAATGCTTGAAATAGGAGCTGATACTAATTGTTGATCCACAGCCGAGTGAGAGAGTAGATGAGAGTTTACCACTGCCCCTGACTGCCAATTCCTTCTACAAATTCGGCTTCGGCGTAGAAGCGAACGTGTGGAGGGACGTTCGCTATCATCAAACAGACGTAAGTGTTCTAAATCTCTTTTGATTTTCGAATACAAAAATTAACTAACATGTCTTTGTTGTTTGATAGGAAACATTGTGACAACAGTTGTGGTCACTTTTCGTGCAGGCGACCTCACATAATGGGTTGGAGGCATCCTCATGATCTACACCGATCATTTCATATACTGAAATGATTAAATCTGTGCTTCTTGACACGGAGAAAGTGATGGAAAAGGGAACACATGGGTGGTTAACCAGTGTTGGCCCTTAAAAATGGCGAAGACGAAATGAGTTCCTCAACCAAGCCAAACACCAAAGATGGAAACTAAGTTTGACTACATGGTCGATTATGTGAACTAGTGCATGGTTGAACAAGAATTTCAACCATTTTTTTCCCGTCTAGTCAATCACCCCCCTATATTCACTGAGCAGACCAGACAAAATGAGCGTTTGTATGAACTGGTTTACAACCGGCCCATTTAGGAGTCCCGATATTCGACCCCCTCTCTCAACAGGAAGTTCCCCCTCATTATGACTCAACTTCTCCAAATACTCTTCCAACAGATCCGACTCCTCTGAATGTGTATCTTTCCAACATCGAATATGATGATTTTATAAATTTATTAAACTATCATGAAATTTTTGAGACTTTCATTTTGGTTTATAATTTGACTTAAATTTTTAGATTTTTTTCAATTTGAACTTATGTATTTTTTTATTTAATTCTATAATCGTTTCTAATTTCTATTCGCATCGTTTTTTATAATTTTGCTTTTGGTAATTTAATTATTTTTTCCTATTTAATTAATATATCAACGAATAAATCGGATTTTATAATTTTAAAAATAAATTAATCATATTCTTATTAAAGAAAAGGTAATAGCTATGATAGAGTCTTCGGTAAAGATCACTTTAATGACGAAGACAATTATCGTCGGCAATGACCTAAATTTTTAGCGACGGCAAAAGTCGTTGGTAATGAAGGTGATATACCAACTACTTTTTTTGTCGCTTTTAATGCTGTCAGTAATGACACGAGCATTTAACGATGACATTTGTCGTTGTTAATGCTTAGATTTCTAGCGACGACATTCGTCGTTGGTATGGAAGAGGTCTCTAGCGATAACAGTTGTCATCACCAATAACGCATAAAGTTGTTGGTAAAGATCACCAAAAGTCGTCGCTAAAGATCAGTGAGTCACTAGAGACAAGGTTTGACTTGTCGTTGGCATTGACGATTTTTAACAACTAAACTCTAGGAGTAACTCATTAATTATGATATGTCATCGCTAAAAATAAACACGGTTAATAGTGACAACTTATTCTATTATTAGTGACGACTTGTGTCGTCGCCTAATAATAGAAAAAGTATTTGTGTTAGTTATAGTTTATACATGGGAGATATTGGTTATTTAGCCGTAAAAATTATGAATTAGTGACAAATGTTAGTGGCAAATTAAAAAAAATTTATATTGTTTGCTTGACACTACTAAAATGACATTACCTCTTATTTCATTAGTCTTAGAGCCCGTTTGTGATTGATTATTTTGGAGCTAAAAGCGTTTTTTGATTAAAATTTAAATATTTGTAAAAAATATTAAAAAATATTTTGACATCTAAAATCACTTTAAGTAATTATTTTAAAAAGCAATCCCAAACAGGCACTTATATCTTCTAAATGTAAGATAAGCCCTACATTATATACAATAAGTTGTCAAACGCCTTTGATAAAATCGAAGTATGAGCCTTCATATGCTAATAAATAATATAACCATATATTCTCAAGATATAAATTTCTTAGATGAACTTTGACCAAACGTGTCGAGAATATGACCTTACGTTAAAAAGATGAATGATCGTTATTCCAGATTTTTTCTTCTGTGGACGGAATTCTTCTTAGTTAAAAGCATATTGTTAAAACTCAAGTTATTACTTCAACATGTTAGATATATTCATAAATAATTTTTGAATTTTATCTGAATATTCTAATAGAATTTAATATATATTTGTTTAAGCTAATCATCAAAACCACTAAAACAGAATAGGAGTAATGCTGGATATCCGTCTATAAATTACATAACTTTTTTATCATTTCGTATATGTGGATTTTAAATGAACCAGTTATATAATTTTTCTTTCTTGAATCATTATTGTCTTTTTTTATGACATGTCTACCTAAAGGGCGATAAAAAGATGATATTCAACCTTACTCATAGAATAGTTATGGAGAAAAAAGGTGGTAAACAAATATTGAGATGGCTTTGCTTGGATGAGACGTGCAATGCTAGGGAAAGGAAGCTCTGGGTGTGTTATTTTAGCAACTTTGAAGAATCCAAGATCAAAATATAGCTACTTACCATCAATTATAGCAGTTAAATTAACCGATGTTTCAGTTTCTGGTACAATTTAAAAGGAAAAAGAGGTATTGAATAATGTTAAAGGTTGTTCAAGTGTTATTCAATGCTTCGTTTAAGAAACAAATAAAGATGATGATGGAGTAATGGTATATAATTTTTTATTGGAGTATGGTTGTGGTGGAAACCTAATTGATCGAATCAACAACCATCGTAGTAATAGTGGTACTGGGAATGGATTGTCCGATTACGAGGTTAAGGTGTATACTAATTCTATCTTAAAGGGTTGAATCATATTCATGGAATTGGTTATGTTCACTGTGATTTAAAGCCGGGCATATTTTAGAGCAAAAATTGGGGATTTCGTGTTAGCAAAGAGAGGAAAGCAGAATAAGAAGAAGAGGAAATTAAAACCGTACTGGTTTGGTACTCCTATGTTTTTATCCCCTAGAACTAGAAGGTGTTCAAGAGGCTCACGGGTGTATCGTGCTCGAGATGCTCTCTGGGAAGCATAGATGGGAAGGGGAAGAAGAGATGAATAATGAAGATATTATTAAAATTATTGGGGAAAATCGTGAATTGCCTACAATTCCAGGTGATATTATTAAGGATGCAAAAAGCGTTTTAAAGGGTTGTTCTGTAAAAAATCCAATGTTTAGATTGACAGCCTAGATGTTATTGATGCATCCATTTGTAGAAGGTTTGGTTGAAGAATCCGAGGAGGTTGAAGATATACTTTTGGTGTCTGAAAGTGATGATGAACTTAATTGGTATGATGAGTCTGACGAGGATTCGTTTTCTTATTGGTCAGAATATAATGCAGAGTATTTTGAAGATGAAACACGGTCTAATGAGCTGAGAGTAAAACCATATAATAATGCTATTAAATCATTAATTCAGGTTTCACCACAGGTTTCTTAAAACAGTAGGAAATAGTATGCTACTAATTGTACAATATTAGCTCAATATTTGTGAATTATAGAATCAATTTTGTTAATATTAGATCTGTCTTATTATATATACCACTGTTTAGCAATAGTTACAAAATGGATTTATTTAATAGATTGATTCTTTTCCATTTTGTTTGTTGTTTTTGATTAATTAACTGGGAAATCATTACAAATTTCTAAGGTTCTTTTTTGTGGTTGAGACCCTCCTTAAAAACGATGAAGTTGTAGCGGTATGAAGTTCGGACCATCTACTGAGCTTGAAGACTTAGTGGCATCTTTAGTCTAAAGCATTCTCTCTCGAGAACCAAAAGGTATAATGTTGGGATCCGAAATCTCCTCGGAGGCTTCTTCTTCAAGCGGTATGTAGTCCAATCTGTCTACGCAACAGGATTTGTCCTCAACTATGCCTCGGGAACTTGTAACTTCCAGTGGTATGAAGTCCCAATTTTCCACCGAAGATGAGAATTTGGATGAATCTTTCGTCTTACTTGAACATTTGGCATCCGAAACTTCCTCCTCTGAGACTTCTTCCTCAAGAGGTATATAGTCCAAGCTCTTTGTTTCGAAGGTGGGCTTCACACACCTGTTCCGTTCATTCTCAGACTCAGAAAGGAAAGGGTGCTTTAGTAACATCTCAGCCGTTGATCTTCTCTTCGGTTTTTTCTTTAAACACCTTTTCAAAAAGTCTTTTGCATCTTCAGATATATTCTTCAGAACTTTCAGAATAATCCACCCTTTACTCATCTTTGCATCTTGATTTTCCTCTGAAAGAGAATTCCCCATTAGCATCTCAAGGAAAACATAACCAAAATCCTTAATATCGGAAGCAAATTCTTGTTGATTCTTGCTTCTGTTAATGTCTAGAACCTTTTCAGCTGACCGTAAGTCTCCGATCTTAGCAATAAACACATTACCATCACCTGCTTTGTTAGGATAAAGTAGAATGCTCTCAGATTTCAAACCATTAAGAACATAACCATGTTGATGAACATGGAATATTCCTTTAACGATACACCTAGTATAGTGTCTCACATCAGCTTCAGACAATCCTCGAGGCCCTGATTTCTTGATCAGTCCATAAAGATTTCCACCAGAAGCATATTCCAACAACATATTATATATAGGAGTTGTTCTATGCTTCTCATCCACAAATGTGGTCTCACTTCCAAAGTAACCACAGATATAAGAACACCTTTTAAGAGTGCTGAAATTTTTGCTCTCCTCGTAATGTTCTTGCCAATTCTTGGAAGATTTGACAGCCAATTGTATCGGGAAAGGACCCTGTGGCCAACCTCGGGTTTTCGGGTTCTTCAGAGTAGCCAAGAATGTAGCGCTTGAAATTCCCATACTCACCAATGGACCTCTAAACCATTTACATCCATGGCCGCCATAGAAGAATTCTTGATGCCCAAATTCTTCACGGTTTCTCTTTAGCATCACCATCTGTAATTCTTGAATAATAATATGGTAAAATGTTAATAATGAGAAGACGATGAGGTTATAAACTTATAATATGCAAGAGATATAGAAACGCTTAAATCGATTTAGATCCTTTCGATATATCCGGTGAATCGTACCAAAAGAAAAAGAAAATATATATATTCAGAGAACAATATAGTTTTTGTTACGACCAGATAGAATAATCCAAAATAGATGGAATAATAGAGAATTGATTATCCGAATGTTGTACGGATGATAGAGTACATAGTTTTATTTATAAGGAATCGGTAACTTTAAACCCTAATTTTTATGGGCTTGATTTACAAGATTTATATAGGTTTAATTTACAACTCCATGGGTTAGAACTAAATATATGTACATGGGCTTATATCACTCATTCAATCCTAAAAATATGTCTTAAAACTTTTTTAAAGAAATTGTAGGGAAATTTTTTATTAGAAAAAATATATATTTATTTATACATTTTTTAAAATTATCTCAATAAAAACTTTTAGAGAAAATTACCTAAGAGGTCTTGACCACACCACCCCAGGACCTAACAAAACCCCTTGGATTAACTCTTCTAACTAAAGGCCACACTAAAAAATTAACACTGTAAATCAAAATCTCATTTACCATTTTACCCTCTTTTGTTTTTCTCTACTATATATATACTATTTTTATTTAGAAATATTCTAAAACCCTAATTATTTTCTTCTCTCTCCTCTCTCCTTATTTCCTAAACGTTCACGCAGCTTTTCTTTTTCTCCAAACTTTTGTATTTTCCCGGTGGTGGTTCAAGGTGGTGGTTTGAGCTCCGTTTGCAAGGACTGGATCGAGCTTGGTGCAGAAGACGAAGCCATGTAAAAAAAATCAACACTCTCTTCTTCGTCCAAAGCCATGGCTGCTGGAGAAGACTCGCGGTGGAGCTCCGGCCATCCTTTGTGAAGAAGACGAAGCCGCCGAGTGAAGGAGATCGTGGAGCTCGATGTCATGGCTGTTAGAGAAGACTCACGGTGGTGCGAGGCCATGAGTTCCGGTAATGAAGCTGCTGGAGAAGACACACGGTGGTGCGAGTCACGCCGTGGACGGAGGCTTGGTTCGCACAGCTTCGAGATCCGGCCATGAGTTCCGGCAATGAAGCTTCGAGATCTGCTACAAGGTTAGTTTTAAGCTGCTGGAATCCTCAATATATCTCCACGTTTGATATTGAAGTCTTTATGAAAAACTAAGATCCCAATGGAAACAACTATGCCTTCTATGTTAAGTCTTTGTCATAATACAACTCTCCATTCTGCCCACCACATGTTTGATGAAAGGATTGTATTAATAAGTTGATTTTGCTGCAATTCTCTGCAACTTTATTTTTTCATTGTAATAATTTTATTTTTGTAATGTAAAATAGATTTTTGTATTAAACTCTATACTTTTGTCTAAATGCTCAGTACTTTTACTGATTATACTAGAAATGCTCAGCAATTTTACTGATTTATACGAGAAATGCTCAGCACTTTTTTTGATTAAACGAGCATGCTCAACACTTTTATTGATTAAACGATCATGCTCAGTATATTTACTTAATAAAAAAATTCGAATAATCAGCACTTTTTTTTGATAATCAGTAAATTTTTTCACGCTCAGTACTTTATGCTCAGCACTTTTTCCATGCTCAGTACTTTATGCTCAGTACTTTTTCTGGCGGTGGTCGGTGGTGGTCGGAGGTGGTCGGTGGCCGGAGGTCGGAGCTGGAATTATTAATAGTTAATGACAGAGGAGAGAGAAAAAATAATAAAGGAGGAGAGAGATTAATGGTAATGGAGGAGAGAGTAATGGTAATGGAGGAGAGAGAAGAATCTATTATTTTTGTCTTATATACACTATAAGGGTAGTAAAGGTATTTGTCATTTTTGAGGCCTCTAAGTAGAACAGAGAATCCACTTGGTTCCTATATGGCTCTAAGATGGTCCCCAAGACCCCTTGGGTAATTCACCCAAACTTTTATCATGTAATCCTATTAGGACAAAACTGTAATGAAAGAATAGAGTGGAATACATATATGTTTTCTCTCCTCCTTTCCTTCTCTTCTTTTTTTGTCAGTATCTTAGGAAATATCTAGAAAGCGACGCATACCAATCTTGTCTATCAATTTCTTAAATGTAGATGTATGTAATCTCTTTGTGTATAAATTAGCCAAATTGTCACATGAGCAAACTTGAAAAACATTCATTTCACATTTCTTTTGGAGTTCATGTGTAAAGAATTCTTTTGGTGAAATATGCTTGGTCCGGTCACATTCGATAGAATCTACTTTGACTTGGGAGATACAAGCATCATTATCTTCGTATAGTATTGTCGGAATTTTTTTTATTTGTCGAAAGACTGCATTCTCCTTGAAAATGTTGAGTCAATGATCTTAACCAAACACATTCTCGACTGCCTAATGAAGTGTAAGTATCACAATATGATTTGAAGATATAGCGACAATGGTTTTTTTTTGTAGATGCTATGAGATAGAAGTGCCCCTAAAGGTGAACAAATATTCGATTTGCGATCTTCCATTATATGCGGGTCAGATAAATATCCAACATCTGCATAACCAATCATTTTGGATATATGATGTTTTGAATATAGCAATCCCATATCATGATTTCCACGAATATCACAAAATATGTGTTTAATGCCATTTCAGTGTCTCATTATTGGTGTTGAACTGTATCTTGATAGCAAATTTACACTAAAGGAAATATCTAGACCAGTGTCGTTAGAAAGATACATAAATACATCAATTTCAATAAGGTATGGTACTTTTGGGCCAAAAAAAAATTCGTTAATTTTACGTGGACGAAAAGTTTCCTTTCGTGGATCGAGTGGACGAACAACTATTGGTGAACTAATGGATGAGATTTATCCATACTAATTCGATTAAGGATTTTTTTATAAGTTGATTGGTGGACAAAAATTTCATCTGTCAAATGTTCGATTTGCAAGCCAATGCAAAATTTTGCTTTACCAAAATCTTTCATCTCAATTTCTTGCATAAATAAGTTGTTGATGTTGTAAGCTCTTCAAAAGACCCTATTAGATTTAGAACATCAATGTAAACCATAATAATAACAAATCTAAAATTAGATTTTTAATAAAAACACATGGACTGACAAGATTGTTAACATATCCTTCTTTGAAAAGGTATGTAGTAAGATGATTATACCACATTGGTCCAGATTGTTTTAATTTACGCTATATGCTTCAGATATTTTTAATCCTTGTGGGATTTTCATGAAAATATCACTATCCATAGATGTAGGTGGTCATTACCACATCCATCAAATGCATATGAAGTCTTTCAATAACTGCCAAACTAAGCAAAAATCTAAGAGTAATTGCATCCACCGCGGAAGAGTATGTTTCTTCAGAATCATCACACGTCTCTATAAAAAAACCGTGTGCTACAAGTTGTGCCTTATATCTTACAATCTCATTGATTTCATTACGTTTTTGTATAAATACCCACTTGTAGCCTACAAGGCTTACATTTTCAGGGGTCTGGACTATACGTCCAAATTTTTTATGTTTGCATGTGAATCTAATTCAGCTTGAATCGTGATTTTCCATTTGGGAAAATCATTTCTACGTTGACATTCTTGAACGAATTTTGTTTCAAGGTCCTCGCCTTCATACATTAGGTCAATAGAAACATTATATGAGAAAATATGATTAATATGGATTTTGTTTCAGTTCCATCTTGTTCTTGTAGCGACATAGTTCATCGAGATCTTCTCATTACCAATATTTGAATTTTCAAGTGATCGAGTCTCGGCTGAAGTTGTCATTTCATCTATTTCACAAATTGCATTATTTACAAGTTTGTTAACAATCTCAAAGTTGTCATCTCTATGATTTTGTTCTTTTTTCTACCACGGATTTTTGTCTTTGGAAACGATAGGCCGACCACACTTAAAGCGTCCATTCGACTCATTTGCTAATCCACTAGTAAATTTCTCTTTTGGAATATCAATTCGAGCAGGAGCATTTTAAGCTGGTATATGCGACTTAGTCACTCCCATTGTATAAGTGAATGCTTCTGAAAGTTGATTAGCAAGATTCCGCAAATGTATGATTTTCTGAACTTCTTGTTTAGATTGCTTTGTGCGAGGATCGAAATGAGATAGATATGGTGTATTCCTTGAAATTTGAGATTTTTCCACCTTTTTCTTTTTTCCTCCTAAGATTGGAAATTTAGTTTTATCAGATTGGCAATAAGCAAACCGTATCGTAAATAGATCTCCAGTAAAAGGTTTAACATATTTTATAATCAATGGAGATTCAAAGCAGATATAAATTCTTAATCTTCTTCATGGTTCCATTTTTGGTGGAGTGATAGGTACTATACCGTGCAACCGTGAATTCCTAAATGGGACAAACTTAATTTATGTCCAATCACAAGTTGATATGGAGAGTATTTATGATAAAATGTTGGTATAACTCGAACCAGAGCTACAACATGCAATATGGCATGTCCGAAACAAAACTAGGCAACTTAGTTCTCATAAGTAATGGTATAGCAATCAATTGAAATTATTTTATAAAATATTATGCTAAACCATTTTGTGTGTGTACATGTGCCTTAGGGTGTTCAACTGTTATCCCAATAGATATATGATAGTCGTTACAAGTTTGGAAAGTAAATTCTTTTGCATTATCAATACAGATTTTCTTGAATGTATAATCTACAATGTGTGTACGCAATCGAATTATACGTGCAAAAAGTTTTGAAAATGCAGTATTACGAGTTGATAACAAACTCACATGTGACCAACGTGTTGAAGTATCAATTAAAACCAAAAAAATATCCACAAGAAGGAAAAAAGGCCCATAATACCCTCTTGAATTCGCTCCAAGAGAAGAGATTCATTTATAGTATAGTAGAGGATGGCCTATTAATTAGTTTTTCTTGGACACAAGCAACACATGATAATTCGCTTGGCAGAAAAAAATTCTGGTTCTTTAAAGGATGTCCATCAGAATTTTCAATAAAAAAATTCATCATTATGCACCGGGATGACTTGAAGATCATCCCACAAAATAAAAATTCTTGGGTCAGATAATTTATGGATAACCACATTATTGGATTCAATTGGACTTACATTTGTGTATTATAATCCTAAATATAATAATGGTAATTTTTCCAATGTATTACTTTTGACAAAAATAAGCGATGTAATATAGAGCATTTTTCCAGATTTTCTTAAAACTTAGTAGATTTTTGTTTGATCTATTTCAATATAGTGCATCGTTTATTGAAATATTTATGCCACCAGGAAGCACAGTGCAAGTTTTTTCAAACCCTTCTATTAGATTGGACGTACCAAATATGGTATTGAAAATTGGAGAAATATATTTTATTTCTTAGAATTGTGTGTGTTGTTGCACTGTCTACTAGACATATTTATCCATTGTTATCAAGTAAATCCATATCTCTTCAAGAAAAAAACATATATCAATAAGACAATATAGTAAAATAAACAACTTCTCAAATAAGTAAAATAAATGAAACTGAAGTTCAACGAAATAAAATAAACAATCAAACCAACGATAGTCCAAAGTTCAATTTACAAGAAATTTTAATGAATCAAATATAAATACAATTTATCTCGATAAAAAATTCCATCACCAATAAAGTGAGAGATATTCCCACTTGGATCCTAAAAAAGATCAGAGTAATCAATACCCGTGATGTCTAGTTGAGGTGAATTGTGGTGTTCAATATTATTTGATTCTGCATACTTTTGTCTCAGTGAAACTTGATAGAGAATAACAAGGTGTTTAAGGATATGACAAGTACGTTCCCAATGACCATTCATGTCACATCTTGTACAAATTTGATTTAAATTTTTGACAGATTCACTATGAAAACCCCTTTTCCCTTGGAATTCTGGCTTTTTTACTTTGAAATTTGATAACCACCATTAAACCAAGGGTTATTTCGACCTCAACCACGATTACGATTATTTCCATGTCCGCGTGCATGGTCACGATTACGACTATAGCCATACTTGGGAGTTGATATAGAAATTACTTAAAGATATACTTTTAAACCAGTAGGTCATGATTGATGATTTTTCATAAAAAGTTTATTATATTGATCAACCACAAGAAGGTATGAAATTAGCTCGTCATACTTTTTGAATCCTCTCTCTCAATATTGTTGTTGTAAAATCATATTTGAGGCATGAAAGGTAGATAATATTTTTTCTAACATTTATTCGTCGTCGATCTTATGTCCATATAAATTTAACTGGGAGCTAATTCTGAACATTGCAAAATTATACTCACTTACCGATCTGAAATTCGGCAATCAGAGGTGTGACCAATTATAACGAGCTTTGGGGAGTATCACAGTTTTATGGTGATCAAATTGCGCATTCAGGTTTTGCCAAAGTTCATGTGGGTCTTTTATAGTGAGATATTCAACTTTTAACCCTTCATTGAGATGATGGTGAATGAAAAGCATTGTCTTGGCGTGATCCTAGACGATGGTTATACTTCCTTTCTTGATAGTATTCCCAAGGTTTTCGCATCTAAGTACTGTTATAAAGAGTTGTCTCCCTAAAGGCCGAGAGCAACGATATCAAGTTTCGTGAGATAAGACATGTTATCATGTAATAAAAAGAATTTTATTAGTATATGTAAAAGAAATGTCACAAAATATCGAAAAATACCAAATTAATTTAAAGACTGTAATATTATTTATTATATTTGATATTGATTCATTCATAAAAAATAAAAAGGGTGAATTATATTATATCATGACTCGTGGAAGATTAGTCCACTGATATGCAAAAAATGGTATTCCCATAATATTGAGAATATGATAACGGTATAATATGTTCATCAACACAATATTTAAGTAAAAAAACTTAAACGAATAAATTTTTAGGTTATACGCTATTAATTAATATGCGTGTAAACTATATTTTCAAATGCCCTGTATATTGATTAACTTTTTTTAAATAAGTTATGCATTCGCATAAGATACATATAATTATGCTCTATATTTATTTTCATTATAGGTTATACTATATTAGTGGGTGTACATAAAATATGCATACAACTCGTGTATATATACCCTGTTTTTTCATAGATTATCATATGAGCATAATTTACATATACTTTAAATGTATATGTCTATATTTTCATTATAGGTTATACTATATCAAAGGATATGTATATAATATATATACATCTTGTGTATATGTCTTATACTTTTATTTATAGGTTATGATATAAGCATAAAATACATATATCGGTAATGTATATATCTTATATAATATATCATTAAATTGGATACTATTTTTAATACAAGGAAAAAAATTACAGTCAAGTAAAAAGGAAAAAAATTATAAAATGACAAAATACGTAATAGTAGTAAAAAATGGTATGTTATATTAAACCCTTTTCAAAAGGACTACCATGAGCAATTGAACATTTGGCAGTCAAAAAGGCATGTTATATAAAAACCTTTTCTTTTTTACTCTAAATCACATTTTTTATTTTTCTTTAACCAAAGAAGAAAAGAAAGGTCATGTTAGATTCACGTGAAAGGAAAAAAAATTGTTTTGACGAACAATAATAATTAGAATAGAATGCAAAATTACCTAGTGTTTAAAAGGTAGAGAAACATAAAGAATAATAGAGAATTGATTATCATAAGTGTGTATGAATTATAGAGTACAGAGTCACATATATAGAGAATAAGTAACTCTAAACCTTAATCTTCATGGACCTGACTTACAAATTCACGGATTGGACTAAATATCCACATATGGGTTAGGAAAATATTTTGTCTTTCTAGACTAATTAATCATTCTGAAATTTTTTAATTTAATATTGAATAATCTAATATTAATATTAGTTTCATATATATATATATTAAATAGAAATCTTAATATATTAATACATACATAGTATTAATCACTTCCATACGTCATAACTTATTCCTTTTGAAGTTATTACATGATAAACAAAGATTTTTTTGGTAAATAAAACGTTTATTGAAATCAAAACACTACATTTGGAACTATTTAGACGTACAATATTTACACAAGAGTCAATCCATACATCACTTAAGACCCAAAATCTTTTCATACTTCGATAGCAATTCATAATAATCTTCCAATACGAACCATCTTCATTCAAGAGGTCCCTCACACATGTTTGATCCCCGACGGTGGGAACAACACCAACAAAAACTAACAAAGAAATTCCAAAAACCATAGTAAACGAGAGGTACCTAATCACGGTTAACTCCACAATTATGACCTGGATCAGTGTTATACAACTCAAATCCTCCAAAGTACCCCACAAATGGGGTTTTGCCACAGAAAACTGGACAGACGTAGGGCAGATTTTCAAATTAAATCATTCATACAAAATTGAGATTCTCATTCCAAATCTTGTTCGGAGTTGTATGTATTTTTTATCCAAGTGAATTTAAAAATCTTCTCAGTTCTTGAACATAAGACATCAACCCAATAATCAGAGACATGTCTAATTGCCTTATACAAAGTGATTTGGGCCCACCATGGCCCAAACTTTCAATAAAAAAATTTTCCAAACCTTGTATGATCCACAAATCATACTCAAATCCCATTACTGAAGTCATGTCCATCTTCAGCATTCCCATCGCCATTACTAACGCATCCCTACAGGTGGCGCCACCAGACAACTGTCATGCGAGGCTGAACCCAACTCCAATTCAACAATCGTATCCTCCCTCAAAGTCCCATATCTGACCAACCCCACCTCTGCCCATATCAATAATAAAATATGGCTTCCCATTCACCATCTTGTGGCAGTAACGCCTTCTACCTCTTGTTCACCCAACCCCTCCATCCTCAGCCTACCCTGAGAGCAGCAATTATATATCTTGTGAAACCCTCCATGATGACTTCCAAGCCGCTTTCCCCCTCATGTTGTCGTCCCTCATTACATATCTAACCACTGCCTAGCCCGTGTTCTCCCAAACACCACAGTTGTATCTGGTGGTCCCTTGTGTGTTCTAAAAATAATGCAATAAGGAAAAGAGAACCACAACTGCAAGTGTACAGTTGTCCTAAGTAATATATGTGATAAACAGATTCGTTCTCAGGGACGGATTGGTTGATTCTAATGCTTATCAAATAGTGAATAATTGCACGTAAAGCAAGTAAACGATTTTAAGAATATTTGTTTGTGTTTATATAACTAAGACAATAAATTAAAAGACTAAATAATTGTAAATATTAAGCGAGACGCAAGAAAATAAAATAGCTAGACGCAAGGTATGAAAGGTAGTACTTGAGCAACGCTAGAATTTCACCTAAATCTATTCATTCCATGTATTGTTTAAGGGACGAATTCGGTAAATAATATTGGTCGGGATTCGGAATTCTCCTTACCCCCGTCAAGGTGAATATAGTCCGCCTTCGAATGATTAAGTTCTAATTACCCAATTGGCCATAGGATTAATTAAGCATGTCAAGGTCAAATAATTTCTATCCTACATTCATTAATTATTTCCATACCTTGATCCCCAGTCAAGGTGATCCATTCGCCACTAAATGGAATAGCCTAAGTACTAAGTCCTATTGTTGATTCATGACTTCAATAATAATTGATAGATGCAAATTAATGAAAAATACTAATTACCCAATTCGATTTCAATTATAATAATCACAAAATTAAAAACATGAAATGAAATAAATTGGGGCTTAACCCATTAATGCGTTCTCAAGTACTAATTAAATTTAGCTCATAATCGTAAAAACTAAGAAAATAATTCATGTTTACAAATTACAGAAATAAATGATAGAACCTAATTAAGAATTGGGTTTGGTTGTGATTTGGAGAAGATGACTTTCTCCAGCTCTTAGCTTTCTCCTTTTCCTTGCTTCCGACTTTCTCAATGGACACTCTCTTCTAAGGATGATTTTAATTGAACAATAAAATGAGAGGTGCTGAATAATGAGGTCTAAAGGCCTATTTATAGTTCTAAAATCGGACTCGGGCTTTTACTTAGGTTAATTAGTCAAATCTTAAAAAGACTAAGTCCATAATTTAAGTCTAAATCCCGTAGCTGATGTACACCCTTCACTAAAACGGGTGTAACTTTCTCAATATAACTGCGAATTGACTCATTCAACTTGCTTATTCTTCGTAACTCGATAAGGGATCTAATCTCTTCACAACTCAGCTGCTGAATCCTTGTCTAAATGGCTCAAAATCAGCAATCTTCAGCAGCCTTCCAGATTTACAGTTTCCTAAATCAACTCTTCGGAATATTTTTTCACGCCTTTGACTTCTTTACACGATCTATGACTTTAATCCATGATTCCCATCCTTGCTAGTATTCCAAACCTACAAACTTTTCACTAAAAACAAACCATATTACGCGCAAAACCTTTATAAATCCAAAAATACTAATTTCCAAGGAGTGAAATTGAAATATAGAAAATAATCATTAAAAGTCTATGATATTAGTTCATAATTCACCTAATTTGATGTCTCCTAAGCATATAAATATAGAACAAAAAGGGAGACATCAGTATCCAACCTGCATCTCATCTCATCCATGCACAAGTCCTCTCACTGCCTTACTCCTTGCACCATGTACGTTGTTCACTCACCAAACCATCGCCATCGAAGCCCTAAGTTCCTACACCATAATCGACACTTCTCATCCCTATGACGTCTGTCTCTGGAACCCATCCCAACATACACAATACACAACCCAAACATATCTTAAAACATGTAGAATTTCCTAGCAGATGGCCATGGAAATCAGAAATTTAAAGATGATCAAAGTGGTCATAAGAGTGATCAACAAAAGAGAATTCCAAGCAAAATTAAAGAAAGCCCTAAAAAGAGAGAAAAGAGCTTATCCTAAAAGGTTTACATGGTTAAAAAAGTTTGCATAGTCAATGTGATTGACAACAAGTTATGTGTCATTTTTATGATAAATCTAAAATACAAATAAAGACTTACATTTCCATTAATATATAAAATGTAGTGGAGAATATGAAATAAAGAGAACTGTAAAGAATAAAAGAAAAGACATATTTGACTTTTTTAGTAAAAAATAAGAAATAAGAGAACAAACGGCCTAGTAGAAGCAATCGGTTTTTTTGTCCAGGAAAAACTTAATTACATTGTAACCAAGTACAACAAACAATATCAACAATAACCCTATCTACACAAAAAGAAATTTTCAAACAATTTTCGTGTATCAACCAACTATCTCCCAGTGAATCTGATGTCTCCCTACTTGTGATGAATTAATATAGGTTGGAGATATCATTTTAGGTGTATTATAGCAATTAATTATAGATTTTTATACATATTTTTATATTTTCCTAATTCTTGTCTTGATTTGATGATTTATTATTTTTAGAGCATATTTGGTTTAATTTGTATGTTAATGTGAAGCTTTAAAGATATATGGAAATTAATTAGATGCCAAATCAATTCTAAAGGGATAAGGAAAGAATATATGGATGAAAATTGGAGTTAAAAGGAAGTAGAGATAAAATAAGAAAGGAAAAGTTGTCTAGTTAATCTGAAATACTGAAGCCATGTCCACTAAAGTTAATATAACTCAAAATCGGCTAGGAATTTGGAGATGCTATTAGAAGGAAAAGTGTATATCTTTCGACGCGGTCGTTTCGATATAAAGTACACGAAAATCAGAGCAATAACGAGTAAGTTACGACCAAAACAAGACAGCAGCAGTTTTTCCCTTCTCCTATTTTTAGGAAACGAATTTGATTTGGAAAAGAGTCTAATTACTTGGCCTCTACTCCAAGAATCCGACCTAGGGTTTGGAAAACCCTATAAAACACCCTCTTATCATTAGAAAATCATCCTTGGTCAGTCCCTAATCATCTAAAGACCAAGAAGAAGCTAGATCAAGATAGAAGAAGAGAAGAAGGAGCTTGTAAGTTGTTCATGCCGCTCCAACCCTACCCGTTTGTAATTCTGTATTATGACTTAATTTATTTAGCTTGAGATTACAATATAGGTATGAACCCTAGACTTGTTTTATATATTATCTAATTTGGTATGTCCTTTTACATTTAATTGAATTTAGTAGTGATAGTTTTGTATTATGTGATTTGAATTAATGTATGTAGTTCTTGCGATGTGCACGCATAGGATTACCTTAATAATTGAGTTAAAATCTGGAAAGGGGATTCAATCATAGAAAACATCACATAGTCGTCTAGTGTGCAGTAGTGATCTGGAAGGACTTGCCTAACTGGATAGTCATTAGGGTTTATTTTAACCACCAAGTTTTGAGCTTCCTAAGTCCACCCGGAAGGGGGTTAGGAGGAATTCAGAATCCCGGCTATTGTATATCACACTATTCGCCCTTAGGTAATAAATATAGAACAAGGTTAGTGGGGATTACTTGGTAGTTCTCAAGTTAAACTATCATAAACTTCTATCTATTTTATTTATTTTCATGTCTTTATTTTATTTAGTCAATTATGTATAGTTTGGATTCACATTGTCAAGGGAAATGAAATGATAGGAAATTAAAAATAGTAAAGGAATGGAAAAGAAAGTAATAATCATGTTTAAATTATAAAAATAATAAGAAAGGAAAAGAAAGTAATAGGTTAATATTTTTCTTATATGGATTCACATTATTAAAGGAATGAAAATGATAATTTTAAATGAAAATTACTTTTATACCATTTTTATATTATGTAGAGCATTATATATTAACTTTATAAGATTTGTTAGGACATTTTAAAATGAAATCATTTCCTTTCCTTTAAAATGACTCCAATATGGGATGATTGAAAAATTGGCATTCTTAAAGAAATCTATAGGATTGCGCCATCAATTGAATTACTTTCCTTCCATTAAAAATCTAATACAAACAAAAGAAAGGAACTTATATTCCTGTCATTTTTTTCCTTTCCTTTAAAAAAGTGAATCCAAACATTTCATTAGAGTCTTAAAAACCAAACAAATGTTTTCGAATTCTTTATTTTCAGCGTATTATTATTCTAGCTTCTTTTATTTGTACTTTATATTGGCATAAGTTCTCCTAACTTTCGTAGTCTCTGAGGAACGAAACTTATTTATCATTAAAACTTGCATACGACATGTGATACTTGCAGTGAGTAACGTGTTGAGGCTAGGGTGTTAGTTGCATCTTTTATTATCATATTTTTATCACACCTTAGCCGACACCAATTTTTTGGCGCCAGTTTCGGGGACTACATCGTTAGTCCTTGTGCGTTTATTTAGTGTTTTTATTTTAGTTTGTTCTATTTTACGCTTTTTGTTTTTTGTCTTTTTCATATTTTTAGATGGTAAATCAACGGTTAGAGCTAGGTCTTCCTGACCCATTCCGAGTGCAGCTTATAAAGATTTGCCCTCCAGCTATTCAAGTCATTCGATTCAAGCCTGGTCCTGACTTAATTAATCAATTCGCGAGATATGGGAAGTATAGTGGTGCTACACATCAAGATCTGGTCCGATCTGTTCAGAAATTCATGCAATTATGTGATGCCTACATTACTGAAGGTGCTACATAAGAACAGGTGTATTATTTAATGTTTCAATTCTTCTTGAACAGGAAAGCAAGTGATTGGTTAAATGATCAAACTCCTGAGCTAATAAAAAATAGGGAAAAGCTTCAAGCACGATTCCTTGATCGATTTTATCCTACAAGTATGAGAGTGACGGAACAATTGGAGCTTATGGATTTCTTACAAGAAGCCGAAGAGAGTGTTATTGAAGCATGTACTAGATTTCACATAAAGTTGGCAAGATGTCCACTACATGGATACATGCCACAATTACAATTAGCCATGTTCTATAAAGTACGTACCCAGTGCAGATTCAAGATTAAGAGTAGATGATCTGGGTCATGGTGGTTTCGTCTTCATGGATCTGAAGGAAGCAAAGAGTGGTATGGAAAGAATTATCGAAACCGACATGAGTTGGCCATAATCACAAGCTCCTACCACTAATATTGATACATAGGCGAGGATTTCAAGCTTGCAAGATCAAATACAACAACTCGCTATAACAGTTAAGAAAAGCATCCAAGTGCCACCTCAACAGCTATATCTGCAGGAACAAGCCTATGAAGATCAAGCTACTCTTCCATTATCACTTCCATCACGTCCTCAAGAAGATATCATTGAGTTAAAGAGACTATTAGTCAATTCATAAACTTCTCAAAGGACAGTATGAGAAGACTTGAGTCAAAGATCGATGCATCAGTAATGCAAAGCTCGCAACAACAGAATCAAGATCTGAAACAACATAATCAATTTGCAGAGCCAAATGTGATGCGGCTCACTACAGTCATAGAAAAAATGCAAAGTCAACTTTTTCAATTGACCCAAAGTACAAATTCTAATATGAAGAATATCCAATACGTTGATGACAAGGTTAAGACTATTAGTCTTCAAGCTGAAAAGATGAAAGAATCACTACCATATCCATCGAGTAAAGTGGAGGTTCTACCAACCAAGTCAAGCGTAGATATGATGAACTTTGATGAGACAATTGTTGAATATTGGGTTGAAGAGGTTAATTAAGATGTATTTACAAGGCAAGAGTGGTTTCTGCACCAAGAATGGAAGAGAACAGCAGAGTGAGACCACCTCCCCTACATTGCTATTATCCCGTAAAACCCGCTTATCTAAAGGAGAAACAAGAGAGGTGTATAAAGATGTTAAAACAAGTGAAAACAACGTCCCTCTACTCGAAGCTATGGAAAGAAAGTGAGAATATAATCAATTCTTTATGGAATCACTCTCCAATAAAGATAAGTTCACAGAATCGAAGACTGTGGCACTCAACAAAGGGATATCAACACAAGTTCAGAGAAAGTTACCACCAAAGCTCAAAGATCTTAGAGGATTCAACCTCCCAATCGAAATAGGTGGTATATTTCACGGAAATGCAATGTGAGATCTAGGGGCGAGTGTGAATATCATGCCTAAAAGTATATTCAAGAAGATTGGTATTAGTGACGTAAAACCGACATCTGTGATCTTACAACTTATGGATCAATCAACAACAAAAGCATGGGGTGTAATCGAGGATGTGCTTGTCCAAGTAGCTAACCTTGTTATTCCCGCAAATTTTATTATTCTTGATTATAAAGCAGATTAGAACGTCCCATTCATACTTGGGCGTCCATTCCTAGCCACCAGCGACACCATAATCAATGTGATAGAGGGAACCATGACTCTACGTATTGAAGATGATTATGAAACTATCTACTTCTCGGGAAAGAAAAAGAAAAATAAGTCACGAGAATTATCATTAATTAGAGTTGTGACCAGAAAGCCAGAAACTGTAAGCCCCCAAGACACCATGGAAAAAGAAATTGAGTTGGTGGGAGACGAGGTAGCCTGGAAATCTCCCAACCCAAAGCATAAATGTTCTTGGATAGGGCCATACTTCATCACTAGATTTATTTTAGAAGGAGTGGTCGAAATAAAAGCTATAGAGACTTGCAAGCTCAGGTTGGTAAATGTTAATCACCTCACTCACTGTTGGGGAGGCTATAAAAAGAAATAACTGAGGTAACACGTCAAACTTTGAAAGACGTTAAACAAAAGTGCTCTTGGGAGACATCCCACAATCTTTTATGTTTGTATGTATTTATGTTTTTGTTCTTTTTAGTTAGTTTGGGTTCTTTGATTTGTTCTAAGAAAAGACCTATGTGTTTTTTTAGTGCATATTGCAGTAATAAGGAAGGTATAAGTGTTTTTGGTGTGTAGGTATGCAAGGGTTTGAGTTTGGGGTGAAAAATTGGAATATTTTCGGAGTTAAAAAAGGCTGGACAGAAGTATTTTGCGGTACACCGTAGGTATTAGTGATGCACCGCACCTATCAGCGTGAAAAAATTTACAAAAATTTAAAATTGTCATAACTTCGCGCTCGGGTATCGGAATTCACTTTTTCTTGAGTCTAAATCGCTTTTTTTCGAGATCTATCCAATGTAGTGGAGAAAACCTGATTTGGAGGTAAAATAAAAAACATAATTTTCAGTGTCATCCATATTTTCGATGTGGTGCACCGCATGGATGGTCTGGTGCACCGCGCCAGGTCAAAACCGTGACAACGGTTTGAAAGTCAGTTATATTGACGAAAGCCCCCTAAGAAAACCATGTCGAATATTTGCGCCCATGGTTTTAAGCAGCACTTAAGTCCACTACACCGCACCTCAGCCTCGGTGCACCACGCCTGTCGGTTTGAAGAAAAGAAGTTAAGCTCTAATTGAAGTTAAAACACTATGAAGGCTTCAGAAAACCTCTACCTCACATCAAAATATCACCAAATAACCATATATTTATATCCAAATCCTTCCCTACCTTCCTATAAAGAAGAATCAAATACCCAATGCAATCCAAAACACCTAGAAGCCAAGAAACAAAACCAAAAAATTTCAATCTTCTTCTGAAATTCATGAAACCCATATCATCCAAGTATGAGTTCATCACACCCACATATAGAATCATCATCCTTACACCTTTCCTAACCCAACTAACACCTTAATTACCTATAATCAAAAGGTATTTCAAGAGTGTTTAAACCTTTAAGTTGGGGGTCAAAAGAGATGACGAAAAGACAAAGATATTATTAAGGGATATGAAGAATAAAAGCTAGGTATTGGGTAAGATCAAGAAGATTTCAAGTGAGATTAGTACTAGTTTGGGAACAAGTAAAAGGTAAAATGGGTCAGGTAATTAGAGAGGAGCATGCAATGGTGAAACCAAAGAGCAAAGTAGTTACATCTTTTAAGGAAGAAACACCATACCTCTTGATATCAATATCCTTATACCCAAGATGAACCGTAGCTTATAGGATGCTATTAGCTATCGTTAAAACAAATATTCATGTACCAACACGTTCACATGAGAAAATATTCGAGAACGAAATTGGAGAAGATGAGTAAGAGGTTTCTAGGGTTGTATAATTGATTAGGATAAATCACAAGAGGAGGTAAGGGAATGCGAAACTGGTGATACTAGAAGTTTACATACAAGAAAAGTAATGCACCCTATTCTTGGGTATTAATCATGCGAGGCAATAACGTCGAAAAGTATGTTTTCTTTCTTCCCTACCATTTCTTTATGTGCAATAATTTTGTTAGTTTAAATTTTATTGCTTTATTGAGTCTTTTTCGAGTCGTGAGGACACGACTCACTTTTGAGTTGGGGGTGGGGATTCGTTGTCCTCATCTTCCTTTTTGTTTTTGCATAAAATTTAAAAAATTTAGGGTTGGAATTGGCATAGAATATAGTGAATGTACCTATTGAGCATTAAGTCAATGATAGTAAGTAGTAACTTTTTAGACGGTGTTACAAATTTGTTTAGTATGCATGTATGAAAACAAGAAATAAAATACAGGAAAGATTAATGAGTAATGCTTAAAAAGTGTCAAGTTGGAACTTAGGGAGAGTTAATTGGTGTATAGAACATGACGTTTGAAATTAGTTGGAAACCCAATTGTCTATGAACTAAAAGTGAAAAAGTAAATAATCTGGTAATTAGAAAAGTGAATAAGGCAGTTCTTTCATATTTAAACCACTTGAAACCTTTTTAGCTTTCTCACCCTTTTATTTGATTATTGTTAATTATCCGTCTTAGCCACTCTAAGCCTTTCTAAATCCTTTTATTAACAACATTATAAGCCATACCTCTTAGTTTATAGGACTTATCCATATGACCCGCACTCGAATCGCAAAACCTGAGACAAGTTTTTTTAGAGCTTGAGTTTGGGATGGTGGGTTTCATCATAGGGAAACATTGGGATTGAGAAATTGTAATTGTAACAGTATTGATGATGAAAGTTTATATTGTAACCCTTTGTTGGGGTAAAAGTAAATGAAAAAAGTTGAAAAGCATGAAAAGCATGAAAAGAAAAAAAAATGAAAAATAGCATGATATCTCAGCATCAAAAAGAGAATCATTGCTACATTACAAAAGCGAGAAAAAATTGATATAAAAAGATTGAATATATTTGGACCGGCAAAGAGGAATTTTGTTATATTATCATGAAAAGGTTTTATTTGGGGATGCAAAGCAAAGCATCAAAATTTGGGCAAGTTCATATCTACATCAGAGAATATTTTTTATTTTTTATTTTATTTTATTTTTAAATTTTGATATTTAGATTTATGTGTTCATACAACACACAAAAATATATTTATGTATTCATGTAACACACAAAATCATAATATCAATCTAAATCATTTGCTTCTTTAACAAAACCATTTTTTCTCTTTATTAGTCACATATACAATATTTTTACTCGTTTGCAACTATCTTGATGTATTAACTTTTTGTCCAACCCTTTTTTGTTATTTTGTATGTTGTTGTATTACACAAAACAGTCACTTGTGGATTACAGTAACACATAAAAGAACCACACTAAACGCTAAACTCTAAAATTGTGTGTATAGGATACACATAGATCACATCGAAAGAGATGTAAGACAAACACATGTGTGTAATTCAATTTGTGTGATGATGCAAGTTGCAAGAAACAATTTGTGTGATGCAGAAACACGTAATAATCAAAATTATGTGTTGATGCAACACATAATTACAAAGGTGGTGTTTTTAAGTAAGACACAAATGTTTAATTGAGAATGGGTTTGACGAGAAGAGAAAAGGTAAATTTATTTGTTGATGTAATACACAAATAATTGTTTTAGTAATTCTTTTGTGTATTACTAAAGCACACAATATAACAAAAGATTGTTGGACAAAAAGATAATATATAAATATATAAAAAAACAAGTAAAAATAGGATATATGCGATTAAGAAAAAAATAATTTTGTTAAAGAAGGTAATATTTTAGATTGATTATATGATTTTGTGAACACATAAATATATTTTTATGTATTGTAGGAACACATAAAACGGAATATCAAAATTCAAAAATTCAAAAAAAAAAAAAAAACAAAACAAAAAAAAATCATAAAAATTTATAGACATAAATATTAATTTGATTCGTCCAAAAATGCAATTCTTTTATTTTTTTGATTTTTTTAGAGTTAGTTATGCATATTTTTTCAAAAAAAAAATTACGGATGCGCACGTGTAGTGGAATTAGTTGTTGGTGATTGGTTTAGTTGGGAATTAATTTCTGTAGGAGTAAGTATGAAGTCAAAACCTCATTTTTTTTTGGAAATGAAAAGTGTAAATTTATAATTAATTGGAAATTATCCCATATAAGGGTAAAAATGTAAGCTAAATATGTCAAAAATGATTAATTAAGATTAAGTTTTTAATTAATGAGTAAATAGGAAGTAATTTTCTACTTCTATGTTTTTTGGAATAAAACTTGTAGAATTGTAATAAATTGAGAATTAATCCTATAATTTAATTTAAAATAAATAAATATAAATAATTACTATCAATATTAAATTATCCAATATTAAATTAAAAAATTTCAGAATGGTAAATTAGTTGGGAAAGTCAAAATATTTCCTTAACACCGTGAAGCCTTGAACAGCCAAATAGTCAAAAAAAAATTGATTAACTTTTTTTTTTTTGATTAACAAATAGTCAAAATTTTATTTGGCCTTTAAAAATAATTTTCTCTTTTTTTTTTTCAATCATACATGATTATGGACCAACTTGGGAAACTATTTATTCTCCAAATATTTCAAGGCAATTAATATGGAAGCTATTTTGTTCTCTGATTATATATATTTTCACTTGGCCAGATTCTTAGGATATATCGAAAAGATCTAAACCGACTAAAGAGTTTCTATATAATGATCTCACAACTCTCTTACATATTCTAAGTTTATAGCCTCATCGTCTTCTCATTATTAACAATTTTACATATTATTATTCAAGAATTAAAGATGGTGATGCTAAAAAGGAAGCGTGAAGAATTTGAGCATCAAGAATTCTTCTATGGCGGCCATGGATGTAAATGGTTTAGAGGTCCAATGATGAGTACGGAAAGTTCAAGCGCTACATTCTTGGCTACTCTGAAGAAACCAAAAACCCGAGGCTGGCCACAGGGGCCTTTTCCGATACAGATGGCTGTCAAATCTTCCAAGAATTGGCAAGAACATTGCGAGGAGAGCAAAAATTTCAGCACACTTAAAAGGTGTTCTTATATCTGTGGGTACTTTGGAAAAGAGATCACTTTTGTGGATGAGAAGCATAGAACGACTCCTATATATAATCTGTTGTTGGAATATGCTTCTGGTGGAAACCTTTATGATCTGATCAAGAAATCAGGGCCTGGAGGATTGTCTGAAGCTGATGTAAGACACTATACGAGGTGTATTGTTAAAGGAATATTTCATGTTCATCAACATGGTTATGTTCTTAACGGTTTAAAATCTGAGAGCATTCTACTTTATCCTAACAAATCAGGCGATGGTAATATGTTTATGGCTAAAATCGGAAACTTGGGGTCAGTTGGAAAGGTTCTGGACATTAACAGAAGCAAGAATCAACAAGGGGTTTGTGGTGTACTAGAATATGCCTCGGATATTTGGGATCTTGGTTATATTCTTCTTGAGATGCTAATGGGGAATTCTCTATCAGAGGAAAATCAAGATTCAAAGATGAGTAAAGGGTGGATAATTCTGAAAGTTCTAAAGAATTTATCTGAAGATGCAAAAGACTTTCTGAAAAGGTGTTTAAAGAAAAAATCTAAGAGAAGATCGACGGCTGAGATGTTACTAAAGCACCCTTTCCTTTCAGAGTCTGAGAATGAACAGAACATGCGCTTGAAGCCCACCTTCGAAAAAAAGAGCCTGGACTATATACCTCTTGAGGAAGAAGTTTCAGAAGAGGAGGTTTTGGATGTCAAGTGTGCAAGTAAGACTAAAGATTCATCCAAATTCTCATCTTCGGCGAAAGATTGGGACTTCATATCACTGGAAGTTACAAGTTCCCGAGGCGTGGTTGAGGACAAATCCTGTTGCGTGGAGAGATTGGATTACATACCGCTTGAAGAAAAAGCTTCTGAGGAGATTTCGGGTCCCACATCTTTAGTGGAAGATTGCAACTTTATACCTTTTCGTTCCCGAGTTGTATCAGAAAAAAGGCTTTAAGACTAAAGATGCAAGCAAGTCTCCGTGCTCAGTTGAATGTTGGGACTTCATACCGCTACAAGTTCATGGTTTTTAAGATTATCCTTCATCAATTTATCTAATTTTTTATTGTAAAAGAAGCCAAAAGGCTTTAGAATTATTGATATATCTATTTTGTTCTCTTATGTTACCTTTTTTTTTTAATGCTTTCATTATACCTCGGATGAGATTACTTCAAATATGCATCTTTAAAACAAAACATTCATCTCAAACTACAGAGAACCTGAATGAACAGCTCAGTGTTCACAGCGTTTCTGAAACAATTCTACTACCTAGCACGCAAATTATCATTCTAAGGGCGGAGCCACGAAATTTTGTTAGGGGGGCAAGGAGGTTCGCAGATAACACCCCGAAATTCTTTTTCCACCATTATTTGTACTATAAATCTAAATATCATGCAAAAATTGCAAAATAGATCAGGAGAAGATGCACTAAAGGTCTCTATAGTGATAATTTCGTTTTTAGACTTAACACATATTTCTTCTAAGATTAGACCATGTAATATTTTAATCTTATTATAGGTTTTATTTAACATATTTTTTCTAAATTTAGGCCACTACTAATTTTTTTTTTCTAAATTACTCTTTTTTTATTTAAATTTATTATAATTAATAAATAAATTATTTATTTTATAATCACAATAATTGTTGGACAGTCAACTATGACAGTCAACGGAAGTCAATCCCAGTGGTCAATGGTCAAGTCCGGCGAGTTTTTTTTTTAAATTTTCGGGACATCCACCAGTCAACTCATGCGTTGACCGGCGGCCAACTCCGGCAAATTTTTTTTTCTTTAAAAAAAATCGGGACGGCCGCCTGTCAACTCCGGCGAGTTTTTTTTAAAAATTTCGGGACAGCCAGCGGTTAACGCTGGTCAACTCCGGCAAGATTTTTTATTTTCTACTTTTTTACAATTATCGGATAAATATATATCACTGTGATTTTTTTCAAATTATTCTGATTTTTTATTTTTTTATTTTTCCAGTTCGGACGGATTTTGTCAAATAGCTGTACCGAAACTGCAACTATAATTTTGTAGTTGCGCGCCTACAAAAGTATAGTTGTGCAACTACAAAAGTATAGTTGTGCAACTACAAAAGTATAGTTGTGCAACTACAAAAGTGTCGTTGTGCAACTACAAAAATGTAGTTGTGCAATTACAAAAGTGTACAACTACAAAATTGTAGTTGCGCAACTACAAATGTGTAGTTGTGCAAATATAAAAATGTAGTTGTGCACTACAAAAGTGTACAACTACATAATTGTAGTTGCGCAACTACAAAAGTATAGTTTTGCAACTACGAAAGTGTAGTTGTGCAACTACAAAAATGTAGTTGTGCAACTACAAAAGTGTACAACTACAAAATTGTAGTTGCGCAACTACAAAAGTATAGTTTTGCAACTACAAAAATGTAGTTGTGCAACTACAAAAGTGTACAACTACAAAATTGTAGTTGTCCAACTACAAAAATGTAGTTGTGCAACTATAAAAGTGTACAATTACAAAAGTGTAGTTGTGCAACTACAACATTATAGTTGTGCAACTACAAAATTGTAGTTGTGTCAGGGCCGGTCCTGTATCAAAGCGAAAGATGCGGCCGCGTAGGACCCCTGATTTTTTGATGTTTTTAGGGCCCCCCGATCATCTATATGTATTTTGTGTGTGTGTGTGTGTGTGTATATATATATATATATATATATATATATATATATATATATATATATATATATATATATATAACTGGTTTAAATAATCATAAACAAGAAGTATTGTTAGTTTAGTGGTAGTGTAGTAATAATATTTTTATTTATATAGAGGGCCTCATTTTATGAATTCGCTTAGGGCCCCCGAAATGTTAGGGTCGGTCCAAAGTTGTGCAACTACAGAATTATAGTTGTGCAACTACAAACTACAAAAATGTACAACTACAAAATTGTATTTGCGCAACTACAAATGTGTAGTTGTACAACTACAAATGTGTAGTTGTGCAACTACGTCGTTGACCGCCGGTCGAAACCGGGGTTGACCGGTGTCCGCCCAAAAATTTAAAACAAAAAAAACTCGCCGAAATTGACCGACATTGACCGTTAGCCGCCCAGAAATTTTAAAAAAACTCGCCGGAGATGACCGAAGTTGACCGTTGGCCGCCCAGAAATTTAAAAAAACTCTTCTATTAAAAATATATATTAAAAATAAAATTGTTTTATTTTATTATTATTTATATTAGGGTAAAATGGTCGAAAGGTCTAACATTGGAATTCTGATTTGCTTGGCCTAAACTTAAAAGCCTAATGAAACTTTAGGCCTAAAAATGGAATAATCATGTCCCTATATTAGGTATAGATTGTCATATAAGACTCGATATTGATTTTTTTATTTAATTATGCTATAAGTTTATTTTTTTTATACAAAATAACATATATTTTGTTATAAAAAATAAAAAAAATCCTATAAATAAAATAAATTTTAAATGTTAGGGGGTCAAATGAAAAAATTTAAAAAATTTAGGGATTATTTACTTATAAACTTTTTTTTGAGATAGTTATAATTTATTTATTTTTTCAGGAAGGCCATGGACCCCCCCTACCACATACATAGCTCCGCCCCGGAATCATCCCATTAAAACAGGGATTGAGTAGTATAGCTGAAATCCGTTTGAAGAATAATAATTTAGTCAAGATTAATTTTCAACTATTAATTTAGTAAAAGTGAAATTATTCTTTCTAATTGATTAAACTATCCATCTTTTTTTCCTAAAACTATCCATCAATGCAGAAAAATAATAGGCTTCAAAGAAAAACAATCTCAAAATCGGTTATATAACCCGCAAATATTGCACTTAAATAGTATACTATTTCCTTTTGTTTAAAAACCTGTAATGGAACCCGAATTGATGTTTAATAGCATTATCATATTTTTTACTCTCAACTCCTTAGATAGCATTTCGTTTTCGATATCTTCTGGATTGTCTTCAGATTCATCGTACCAATTTTAGTAGTGTAAATGTTACATTTAGAAGGTGCTTAGACTAATGAAATAAAAGGTCAATGTCAATTTAGTAGCGTCCAACAAACAATTTTTTTTATTTGCTACTAAAATGTGACACTAATTCATGATTTTTACTGATAAAAAACCATTATATATCCCACATCTACATTATAAAACACATAATTTTGTTTAAAAGGGTTCAGATTCGCTTGATGAAATCGTCCAAATCGGATAGGGGACCTAAAAAACTCATAACATATCACTAATTTAAAATTAACCAAATTTATATTCTAGATGTGTCCCTCCACCCGCTCAAATTTGTGGGAATTTTTTTATTAAGGATCAAGAATAATATACTTTACTAAAGAAAAACTTATACGGTAACCAAATAGTTAAGGTGTAACTGGTTAATCAAAGAAGATGATTTTACAAAATCAAGAAAATACAAAAGGAGAAATTGTTAGGTACAGGCAAGGCTCATGATAAAGAGTTACAAATAAAGAGAGATGATTGATTACAGTGAAGTTTTTGTCTCTGTTGCCTGATTGGAAACAATCAAAATTCTAACTTCCTGGGCAGCACAAAAGAAGTGGAATATCTATTAGATGGATGTGAAATCAGCCTTCTTGAATTACCATCTTGAAGATGAGGTGTACATAGAGAAACCAAAAGGATATGTCGTTAAGGGCTTGGAAATAAGATGGTAAAAGTGAAGAAAGCCTTGTATGGGTTGAAGCAAGCCGTGTGGGCTTAAAATAGTCGCATCGTTCAACATTTTTAGAATTAGAGTTTCAATAGATGTCCACACGAGCATGTGCTATATGCTAAGACAAATGAGAAAGACGATATCTTAATAGTTTGCCTTTATGTTGACGATTTAATAATTTCAAGATACACTGATTAATTAATTTCTGCATTCAAGAAAGAAATGACTGAGAAGTTTGAGATAACAGACATTGGGTAGATGTCTTATTATCTTGGGATCGATGTACAACAAATGAATGAAAGAACTTTCATATCTCAAGAAAGTTATGCTAAAAAAGTTCTAAATAAATTAAAAATAGAGAATTGCGAGTCAATTAACACCCCAATTGATGTAGGGGAGAAGCTATCGAGATACATAGGTGGGAAACCAGTTCATCCAACCTTATTCAAAAGTTTGATTGGGAGCCTAAGGTACTTCAACTATACCAGACCAGATATTATATACATCACACTACAAGAAAACTGTTATATGCCAACTCTTTTTTCCCTACCCCCCATTATGTAGTTGTTAAAAAAACATCAATTTTGCATTTGACCACTTTTCTCTAAAAAGAGTTGTTTATTACTTCAAACATTTCCCACCCCCACTTAATAGGAGTGGCTTATTGCTTCAAACAATTTCTCACTTTCTTAAGTAGTAGTGGGCTATTAACATATTTTTCTATACATCTAATAAGAGTGGTTATTAATATAAATTTTGAAAATTAATTAAATATTTGTTTTCAAAAAAATACAAATTATTAAATAGTAAAAAATGAAAAGTTCATGATTAATATTTAAAAAATGCAAACAAATATTTATCAAAATTTATACACAAATACAATACAAAAATCACAAAATATCTAAAAATCATAATTGATTCACAAAAATATTTTTAATATACAAAAAATAATTTAAAATAATTTTTTTTGTTATAAGGATTCGAAGTGTACTTAACATCATAGGAGCGCACAAATTAATTAATGAGAGAAGATTGCGTGAATTCCTATTAACCTGCCAGTTTCAGATATTACTGCTTCTTCTATATACGTAAGTCATAATTAATTAGTAACCTTGTACTGATAATTTTTTCTGCACCTGGTCTCAAAACCATCTTTAGCTTCAAAATTCCCGATGAGAGATCCAAAAAGATAACAACTAATATAATTTGTGGGTCCTACAGGTGGAACTTCAATACTTGCATGACTTTGGTTATATTGTGTACTTAACTGTGGTTAATTTTTCATTACAGGATCTTAAGGACATTTTTCGCTTACCTGACCATGGATTTGATATTTTCTATGACTCAACTACAATTGCAAGAAGAGCATAGTCAACAATAAACAATGTATGAGCCCCTGAATTTTTGAAAAATGCTGCAAATAACCCTGTTTTTTAATTAAGCATTTATGCCCCCCTTAAAATTTGAGAAATTTTACTTGGTCAATCTAAACTTCTCAAAATCTTAAAAGTCGAGTTCTTTTTAAAAAAAAAAAAATTAAGTTGACATGTTATCATTGTTTAATATTGATTATTTTGCATAAATAGGGACCTATAGTTTAATAAAATCAGTATAATATCTTATTCTTCATAATATAGGGACCTATACTGCAACTAATTCAAAAGGATACCTTATATTGCATTATACTGGGAAATAAAGTGCATTTTTGTAAAATATAGGGACCAATAATTTAATTAATTCAAAAGAACATCTTATTTTGCATTTTGTAGGGACATACAACACATTTTTTTTGCAAAATCTAGCGACCTACAGTGCAATTAATATCTTATTTTGCATAATATAGAATCATCCAGTGTATTTATTGAAAAATATAGGGACCTATACTAGAATTAATCCTCAATTTATTTTAACAGGGATGATTCGGTAAAAAGCCACATTAAATTCCTCGAAAGTCTAGATATACCTTTTGTAGGCCTACTTTGATGCTACCTGGTGCAAGCAAACTAGTTGTAAGTATCAATAAGCGACTCCTATTAGAAGTGAGCTGGGAAATAGGAGCATTATAGCCGACTATATTTTAGAAATGAGCTGGGAAAGGGGGTGTCAGTAGCCGACTCTAATTCGGAAGGGAGCCTGGAAAAGGTGTCTCAATAGCCGACTCTTTAGGAAGAAATCCGGGAAAGGGTGTCTCAATAACTGACTCTTTGGGAAGGAAGCCGGGAAAGGGTGTCTCAATAGCCGACTGTTTTGGAAAAGAGCCAGGAAATAAGGTCTCATTAGCCGACTATCTTATCAAAGTGCAGTTATAACAATGGCAACACAAGTATAGGCCACTGTTGGACAAAGTGCAGGCAAAGATAAGACAGCACTTTAAAGGGGTCGTCTAAAGGTCAAAACGAAGGCGTCAAAAGTTTGATTTCTTGTTGTGGTCGTTGGTCTTGTTAGTCATCTTATAGAGAGTCCGACTATTAATCATTTAAAAACAGCGAAGAAGATTCTCCAATATACCAAAGGTGATATATATCATGAAATTTTATATCTTGCTACTGGAAATGTGAAATTTGTAGGATATAGCGACGGCGATTGTGTAGGATATATTAATGGTCGAAAGAGTACTACAAGTTTCATTTTCTACTTTTGCGAAGCAGCTTTCACTTGGATTTCAAAGAAACAACCAATTGTTACATTGTCAACATGTGAAGATGAATACCTAGATGCAAAATCGAGTGTGTCATGCAATATTGCTACAAAATTTTCTTAAGGAATTGAAATTTAATTAGGGTGAATTAACCGATATTCATGTCCTGAATTGCCTTAGCAACGAATTCAGTATTTCATGACAGAAGTAAAAACATTGATACTCGTTCTCACTTCATCAATGAGAGTATTGCAAAGAAGGATGTTCAAGTCAAGTATGTGAATATTGGTGATCACGTCACCGACATCTTCAGAAAATCCCTAAGAAAAGAAGTGTTCGAAAAAGTTGAAGAATCTTCTTGGGATGCGAACATCAAATTTACATGGGAGTGTTGAAAGTCAATTTGATTTAAAAAATCAATAAATCAAGACTATTAAATTGATCAAGGATATAAAATGAATCAAGGTTGTTTAATTGATCTAGACAATTAATTTTAATTTGGAAAAGTTGAAAGTGGATGTCAAGAACATGTGTCTTTATTTATTGTATATAAGTGATATGTTTAGTATTCTTTAAATTTGCTAATATATATAGTAGGATCATAGTATATTTTAGAAAAGAGAAAAAAAATATAAGAAAAATATAATATTTTACAGTATCGGTTGAATAGAATAAATTATATTATTTCTTCTTTAAATAATAATTTCCATTATTATTTTACTTATAAGCATTGTTCTAAAAAAACATTAGGTGTTACTAGGACGGTCGAGCATTTTCGAGCGCCTAAATGGCTAGGCGCCCTATTAATCGGAATTTAGGCAATTTTTAACTAAACATTTTTTATATTAAATATATATTAATTAGTAATACGTACATTGATTTGAATAATATTTATATTTTAATATACTTAAAGTAGATCAATTAATATTTAACTATATAATAATAATAATTTATTATTATTAACCAAAAAATGACCAATTCAAGAAATTTATACTTAGAAGTTTGAAAAATTCTACCTTTGCTTTTACTCGCGTGTTTAAACTTAAACATAAATAGTTTTTTTTTTTAATATTTCGATTATGTGTTGGGTTGTATTAGATGGAATTAGTTATTTATGAGATATCATGCTATGTAGTATTTAGGTTGAGCAATCCATTAATTTGATTGGGTAATTTATTAATTAGATTATGCGTATACGAACTTTTTAGCCTCCTTTTAGAATAATCTAGGTGAATCATATTTTGAAATGCATAGACAGAGCGTTAAGACGGCGGTCTTGTTTTAGAACCCGGATTATAACATATCCCTACTCATAATTATTAACTATCGCTTTTCAACAATATTGGTATGCTAATAATAATGTAGTGTTGAATAAAGAAAAGGGAAAAAATAATAGAAGTAATAAAGTTGCTAATTTTCCAGCAACTGTTGGGAAATTAAATGAGCACCACATGATCAGTGTAATTCCTACGGGATCCAACCCCACTTCTCGGCTGCACTTTAGCACTCCATCAGGTACCTCAAAGGTGAATACTTCAAATCAGCCGCAGCAGATCATTAATTGTCCATCTTCTCAGCAACCGTACAAGGAAAAAATTAAAAATCCAGCGCAGCAGCAAAACTTGAATTTTCCAGTCCTGAAGCAACAGTTTCAGCTAAGGCCAGAACAGCTGCAGAAAATTAATGTAACAGCTGCACCGGAAATTCCCACGACAACAGCTTTTGCGCGACTCCAAGTCATCACTGCTGAGCCAAGGACCACCACTAATGAACCGCGCAACACCATGACTCCATCACAGGTTCAGCAACTGCAAATTACAACAGTTCTTGACAGTGAAAAAGCTGATTTCAAGCAGCGGTTTTCTCCGAAAACTGTACAAACGACCCAAGAAAAATCAACGGATCTTAATTCCGTCCCGGGGTAGATAGTAGTTGTGAGGTAAGGGCTTTCCGAATAGATTCGAATTCTCGCTCCGCCGCTATGGTAGTATTCTCGGAAAGCGAAGCGGATAAACACGTGGAAGATCGGGAAATTGTGATTGAGGGTATAAAGGAGAGTTCTTTTGAGATGGTTGTTAGTAAAAAAACAAAAAAAAAGCAAGGCAAGTTATAAGAAGCTCATTCTTGCTAGACCTGAGTACGCGTGGCAAAAGAAACAATATTGGAAGGCAAGAAGCGCAAAACTTAAATGCACAAATAAGGGGAAACCCACTGTGAGAAATTTAAATTAAGTGAGATATTTAAATAAGTGGAAGAGAAAGAGAAATAATATATTGATAATGAAAGAGAGTCGTAAAGGCTAGAGAACAAGAATTACTAGAGACCACATTGTGAATGAGTTGATGTCTAATACAATATAATGAGTCATATTTATAGGACTAATAATTTGGTGAACAAGAAAGGTAAAGCTATGCTAAATAGGAAACAAATCTAATATAGAAATAAATTAATCTAATAAGGTAATAATATATTTAACACCCCCCCCCCCCCCCCCCTCAAACTCAAGTAGATCGGATGGAGAACAACTTGAGTTTGAAATCTGAATCGTTGATGACGTGTCTTGAGCCTTGTTTATTGAGAAGCATGACAGATGAGTTGGCGTGATGACAATGTTGATGTCGTGGCGTGACGGTGAGGTGGAGTGATGAAAACCAGAAACCAAAAACTGAATGTTGAGCGAACTACCGAGATGAGACCATTGGATGGTCTAGTGAGATACAGAGAGGAGACCATTGGACGGCCTAACGAGACGAGACCACTGAAGGGCCTAACGAGACGAGACCACTGAAGGGTCTAACGAGACGAGACCGCTGAAGGGCCTAACGAGACGAGACCACTGAAGGGTCCGAGACCACTGAAGGGCCTAACGAGACGAGACCACTGAAGGGCCTAACGAGACGAGACCACTGAATGACCTAGTGAGATGTGACCACTGAAGGGCCTAACGAGATGAGACCACTGAATGACCTAGCGAGATGAGACCACTGAATGGTCTGATGACTTGCGGAAGCGAACGAAGCGATAACGGGAAACCACTTTTGATTGTGCCTCTGATACCACGTGAGAAATTTAAATTAAGTGAGATATTTAAATAAGTGGAAGAGAAAGGGAAAAAGGGAAATAATATATTGATAATGAAAAAGAGTCGTAAAGGCTAGAGAACAAGAATTACTAGAGACTACATTGTGAATGAGTTGATGTCTAATACAATATAATGAGTCATATTTATAAGACTAATAACTTGGTGAACAAGAAAGGTAAAGCTATGCTAAATAGGAAACAAATCTAATATAGAAATAAATTAGTCTTATAAGGTAATAATATATTATGGAATAATATATTTAACACCCACCGAGTGTTCTTAATGATTATTGCAACTTGGAATACAAGGGGTTTCGTCTCAACCCATAAGAGGCGAGGAGTAGTTGATCTTATAAGACGTAAAAATATTGATATTCTTGGTATTTTGGAGACAAAAAGTAACACGGTTCGAGTGGATTATTTTGTGAATAGTATGCTTAGAGGATTGAAGAGTGTAAATAACTTTGATCTTGTAGAACATGGTAGAATTCTTGTCGTTTGGGACCCGGATAAGGTACAAGTGGAGGTTATTGAGAGAACACCACAAGCCATTCATTGCAAAATTGTGTGCAAGGTAACTTCTTTAAGCCTCTACACCTCATTTATATATGGCTTAAATGATAAATATTTGCGTAGAAGTTTGTGGTAAAACCTTATCGATTTCTCCGCTACTTTTGATGATTCGTGGCTTTTTTTGGTTGATTTTAATAATATTTTAGCTTCGAATGAAAGAATTAGAGGTAAAAGTGTAACGGTTGGTGATTTTGAGGAATTTGCGGATTGTTACAATTATTTGGGTCTTGAAGATATTCAATATACCGGACAATTCTTTACATAGGATAGTAATCATGTCCTAATCAAGATAGATCGGGCTTTGGGTAATCGTAAATTGGATGAATCCGATCACTATATTCAAGCAGAGTTCTTACCTAAATCGAGTGTGTCCGATCACTCTTCTTGTGTGGTAAATATTTTCTTACAACATGTTAACAGAGTAGTTCCATTTAGGTTTTTTAATATGCTGGTGGAGCATGATAATTATAATATAAAGGTGGAAAATGGATGGAATAGGACCGTTGTTTCGGGTACTAAACAATACATTCTTTGCCAAAAACTCAAGGCTTTGAAATTGGATTTGCGGAAGCTTAATAAAGAACATTTCTCTCATATTTCCGCAAGAGCCAAGCAAGCTAAGGAGGATCTTGAAAAAGCCGAGGTAACTTTCCAACAAAAATTAGCTAATGATTGTAGTTTTGATGTTTTAGTTGGGCTTCGATATAAGGCGAGAATTCTTGAGAAAGCCGAGATTAGTTTTCTTCAACAAAAAACTAAACTTGGCTATACTCTTAAAAGTGATAGATGTTTGAAATTATTTCATGGGCTTATGAAAAGTAAACAAAGGAGGAGATTTATTCCTAATATTATTTGTGCTAATGGAGAATTATCAAATTCAAGTACCCAAGTGTATGAAGAGTTTATTAATCGCTTTCAAGCTTTATTGGGAACAAAGGATACAACATCTCATATTGAATCCGATGTGTTTAATTAGGGGAGTGTACTTTCACAAGAGCAAGGTGTTGAGTTGGGTAGAGATATTAGCGATAGTGAGATACAAGAGACTATTTTTAGAATAGAAAATGATAAAGCTCCTGGGCCCGATGGATTTTCGTCTCTTTTCTTTAAGTGTTCGTGAGATATTATTGGTAAAGATGTTTTATTAGCGGTACGTGAATTCTTCACCTCCGGATTTTTACTTCTTCAATTAAGTACTACGATAATCGCTTTCATTCCCAAGATTGATGATCCGACGTGTGTAGATCATTTTCGACCCATTTCTTGTTGTAATGTGGTTTATAAGGCGATTACCATGATCATGGCGGATCGACTTAACCCGATGCTTAATAATTTAATAGATAAATCTCAAAATGCTTTTGTGGAGGTAAGATCTATGATTGAGAATATACACCGCATGCAAGAGCTTTTAAGGGGGTACAACAATAATAGTAGCTCCTCGAGATGCACTATAAAGATTGATATTCAAAAGGCGTATGATTCAATCTCTTGGGAATTCCTTCGTGAGGTATTAAAGGGTTAAATTTTCAAGAAAAATTTGTGAATTGGATTATGACTTGTGTTTCATCTCCTTTCTATACGGTGGCTGTAAATAGAGAAATTCATGGATTCTTTAAAGGTGAAAAAGGATTAAGACAAGGTGATCCTATTTCCCCTTATCTTTTTATCCTTTGTCTTGAATAGTTCTCTAGACTTTCAAAGAAAAATACGAGTATTGATTTCAAATATCATCCTAAATGTGAGAAACAAAAAACCACACATTTAGCCTTTGTGGATGATTTAATGCTACTTTAAAAGGAGATAAAGAGTCAATAAAAATTCTTTTGGATAGCTTAAATACCTTTGGAGATTATTTGGACTTCGATTAAATATTGAAAAGTCTAATATTTATTATATTGGGGTATCAAATGATGACTGAAAATGGGGTGACATCTACACTTTTGGAAAAAGGTGTCATGCCTTTTCGTTATCTTGGGGTCCCGCTTGGCTCTTCCGTTTTACTCTCAAGAGATTATAAACCTCTTTTTGACAAGTTGGAAGGTTATGTGAAGTCTTGGAGAGCTTCTTCTATTTCTTTTGCGGGGAGATTGGAACTAATTAGATCGGTTCTCCAAGGGGTTATTTGTTTTTGGTTTAGTATATTTCCGATTCCGATTAGTGTTCGAGATCTTGTGATTAGTATTTGCCAGAATTTTTATTGGGATAATAAACTTCCTCAAGATAGTTGGAGCAAGATTTGTGTACCAAAAGATGAAGGTGGACTTGGGTTAAAAAATTTAGAAGCCTGGAACAAAGCATTAATTTTAAAAATGCTTTGGAAAATTGTGGAAAAAAATATTCACTTTGGATTAAATGGATACATGGAGAATATTTTCAAACTAGTGGATTTTGGGAATGGAAACCGAGAAAGGGTGATTCTCCTTTATTGAAAAATGTTTGGGAGTTAAAGGATATTATTTGTGGGTCCTTTAGAGTGGAAGGTCGAGAGAGTATTTTAGCTTTGTGGTTTTCCTCGGAAAATGCGAGTCACATACACATGGGATATCAAGTAAGGAATTTTTCTTTACATGAAAAACCTTATGATTTATTTCGTCGGAAATATTTTATTAAACCTTGGGCGAATATTATTTGGGACTCGTGTGTATTTCCTAAACATGCAATTATTGTGTGGACGGCTTTGAGGGAGAGGATTAAAACTAAGGATCGCATTACTTATTTGGAGTTGGATCCTCTTTGTAATTTATGTGGAGAAGATTTTGAGTCAAACAAGCCCCTCTTTTTCGATTGTGCTTATTCGAGGGCTATTTGGGTTGAGATAAAGTCTTGGTTAAGATTGGATAAGGAGATGAACACACTCCTAAGTGCTTTGAAATGGCTTAAAAAGCTTAAAGCTAGAGAAAATTGGAGGAGAAAAGTATGGAGGATTGATTAGGAGCTACCGTGTACTGTATTTGGAAAGCGAGAAATCACCTAGTTATGAGAGGTTAATCTTTATCTAGAAAAACGCTTACTAAGAAAATTAAGTGGTGCATTTTTTCATTTTATTTATCTTGTTCCCTCATCATTCGTTTATGGATGTTAGTGGGAAATTAGCTTATATTAGTATTAGTATGAGGTAGTCGCATCTAGTTTTTTAGTTGCTATCTTTAGTCTTTTAGCTTATATGAGTAATTCTCTTGTATAGTGTACAGTTATTTTTTATTAATTCAACCGTTTATCTATTTTTTTATTAATTCCACGGTTTATCTAACCCAAAAAAAACAATATTGGTATGCTGACGTGTACGTAGTTGATGGTCTTTTACCGAGTACAACCACTTATGAGGGACTATCCATGATATGATATACAGGAACGGATCAAATGGTAAACCACCTCTTGGAATGTAAATGCAGAAGTCGAAAAGAAGCAAATCAACAAGATAACAGAAGAACAACTTGGAGGACCAAAATGCAATAAAGAATAAAGTTGTAACTAAATCAGTTACATTACAGCTGTTAGATGATTAAGTAGAATAAAAAGTTGTTAGTAGACTTGATATGAAATCTATATATACACATTGTAATCGTAACAATAAGCAATAAGAAAATATCTTCTTCTCTCTGTTTTACTCTTCTTCCTCTTCTTTCTCATATATAAAACTTTTCTACATATTCTTGAAACTCCATCAATGGTGACTTAGCTTTGTATATCTTTACATGGTATCAGACGTAAACAATATCTTCCGCACTTCTTCTCAATCATGACTACACCATCACCTACTGAAGATTTCTCAAGCCCGTACTATCTTCATCCAAGCGAAAGTACTGGCATATCATTAGTCTCTGAAGTCTTGACCGGTGACAATTATCTCTCATGGACTCGAGCAATTGAGATTGCTTTATCTGTTAAGAACAAATTAGGATTCATCAATGGTGATATATCTCAGCCTCCTCTTACTGATCTTATACTCTTCTCTGCGTGGAATCGAGCTAATAACCTGGTATTATCTTGGCTCTTAAACTCAATCTCAAAAGAAATAAAAGGTAGCTTATGGTATGTTTCATCTGCTTTTGAACTCTATAACGAATTAAAAACACGATTTAGCAAGAGTAATGGCACTCGTGTGTTTTATCTTGAAAAAACTTTAAGTTCAATTTCTCAAAACAACAATTCAATCTCTGAGTTCTTCGCAAAATTCAAAACTGTTTGGGACGAATATATACATTTTCGCCCTATGCCTAGTTGTTCTTGTGGATACATGAATCAATGTTCATGTAAGCTGTTTGACATACTAATTGAAAGACAACAACATGACTTCGTGATCAAGTTCTTAATTGGCTTAAACGATTCTTATTCAGCTGTTAGAAGTCAGATTTTACTAATGAATCCTTTACCTACTATTAACTCCGTTTTCGCTATGTTGCTTTAAGAAGAAATCCAACGTTTACTCACCAATTCTGATATAATTCAACCTGTTCATGCTTTCTATGTGAAAAATAATCCCAAATATATTCCTTACTCTGAAAGAAAGAAAATGATATGTACACACTGTGGCTATAATGGACACACTATAGATACCTGCTTCCAAATTCATGGCTATCCCAATGGTTGGGATGGTCCAAAAGGAAAACGTGTGTACAATAACAATCAAAGAACATATAATCCTAAAGCTCATTATGCTATGACTCAAGAAGATCCTCCAGATTTCAATCATCAAGAATCTTCACCACTTAGTTTAAATGACTTAACACCTGAGGATATTGCCAAACTAATGGCTTTAGCTCATAAATCTTCTGCAGATAATCAAGAACAATCTTCATCTGCAGTTCATCATATAGCTACACAAGAAGGTAATTCTATTCCTGAATCTTGGATCATTGATACAGGTGCTACAGATCATTTAATATACAATGAAAATCTTTATACTAGTAACATATGTATGGTTAATATCCCTGTGACATTACCTAATGGTGACTCTATTTTTGCTACAAAAAGGGGTAGTGTTTGCATAAATCAACATATTACACTACATAATGTTCTTTGTATACCAATTCTAAAGTATAACCTTCTCTCAGTTTCAAAACTAACAAAGGACTCAGCTATTTCAGTTGTATTTTCCCTTCTTATTGCATCTTACAGGACCAGCATTCCAAGAGGATGATTGGGACTGCTTATGAATTCCATGGATTATACTACCTAAAGTCTCATCTTAGCTCAAAGGTTATGAACTCCTCTACTGAACAGTTTGATCTTTGGCATTCAAGACTTGGGCACCCTTCTAAAGCCAAGCTTTCTGCACTTAAATCATTAGATTCTAATATAACTTTTTCTAGCTCTAATGTTTGTGATTCTTGTCACTTTGCTAAACAAAAGAGACTTATGTTTCCTGTATCTCATAGTTCATCTTCAACTTGTTTTGAACTAATCCATTGTGATATTTGGGGTCCTTTTAAATGTGAATCTTATTCAGGACATAGATATTTTTTAACTATTGTGGATGACTGTTCTAGGTGTACTTGGATTTATCTAATGAAAGCTAAATCTGAGGTTCAACTTCACTTACTAAACTTTTATCAACTTATTCTTACACAATTTGATACTAAGATCAAAGCCATTAGATCAGATAATGGTCCTGAATTCACCTTACTACAATTCTATTCTGAGAAAGGCATAATTCACCAAACCAGTTGTGTAGAAACTCCTCAGCAAAACGGATTGGTGGAAAGAAAACACCAACATTTGCTTACTACTGCTAGAGCTTTGATGTTTCAAGCTAATCTTCCACTTCAATTTTGGTCTGACTCAGTTCTTACTGCTGCTCACCTAATAAATAGACTTCCCACTCCACTTCTAAACAACCTTACTCCTTATCAAATACTATACAACAAACCTCCAAACCTCAATCATTTACGAGTTTTTGGATGCCTATGCTATGCCTCTACACTTTTAAACAACAGATCAAAGTTTGATGCAAGATCTACTAAATGCATCTTCCTTGGTTATCCAACATCTACAAAAGGATATAAACTTTTTGACCTTTCAACCAACACTACTTTAATTTCAAGAAATGTTATCTTCCATGAGAATATATTCCCATTTTCTAACATTACACCACCCTCTCACCTACACACCTTCCTCTTCCCACCCTCATCTACTATATATACAGACCCTATACAAAAATCAACACCTACTCCCCTTGCTTCTACACCACCCTCTTCTCAACCAAATAATATAGCCTCTAGACCTACAAGAAATAGACAACCACCTACATACCTAAAAGACTATATATACCCTTCAACCGCATTATGTAACTCAATACCTCAAACCACAACTGTTTCTAATCCCTCACATCCCATAACTGAATTTTTAAGCACTGACAGATTATCATCTTCCTATACATCTTTCATAGCATCAATATCATCTAACCTTGAACCTACAACCTATAAACAAGCCTCTAAATCACCAGAATGGATGCTTGCAATTCAACATGAATTATCTGCTCTTCAAGCCAACAATACTTGGCAAATTGTCCCATTACCTTCTGATGTTACTCCCATAGGCTGCAAATGGGTGTTTAAACTCAAGTATAAAGCTGATGGGACTCTAGAAAGACACAAAGCACGCCTTGTCGCAAAGGGATACAATCAACAAGAGGGGTTAGATTTCTTTGACACTTTCTCTCCAGTTGCTAAAATAGTTTCAATACGACTTCTAGTTGCTTTTGCCTCTATTCATAATTGGCATTTACATCAATTAGATGTAAATAATGCCTTCTTACATGGCGAGTTACATGAGGATGTCTATATGACAATCCCTCATGGTCTTCAAGCACCTCCTAATACTGTATGCAAACTGGTTAAGAGTCTATATGGACTTAAACAAGCCTCAAGACAATGGTTCTCAAAACTTTCTAATGCCTTAATCTCTTATGGTTTTAAACATTCAGACAGTGATGCTAGCCTTTTTATCAAACATGATTCTTCACACTTCATTGCATTATTGGTTTATGTGGATGACATTATCTTAACAAGTAATTCAGTTGATGAAATTCAAAGACTCAAGACATTTTTACATGATTCTTTCACCATCAAAGACTTAGGGGAATTGAAATATTTTTTAGGCATTGAAGTTGCTCGAAATAAAAAAGGCATATCTCTTTGTCAACGCAAATATGCACTTGATATTCTCAATGAATGTGGACTTGTTAATACCAAGCCAGTTGCTTTTCCTATGGAGTCCACTCAAAAGTTAAGACAAGATGAAGACAATTTGATGGAGAATCCTTCATCATATCGTCGCCTAATTGGAAGATTACTCTACTTAACAATCACACGACCTGATCTATCATATTCAGTTAATTGTTTAAGACAATTCCTCTCTAAACCAACAATTGATCATTGGAATGCAGCTCAACGAGTTCTTCGATACATTAAAGCTACTCCAGGACAAGGTATCTTCTTCTCTTCATCATCAGAAGTAAAAATCAAAGCGTTTTGCGATAGTGACTGGGCTGGTTGCCTTGACACACGGCATAGTATTACGGGTTTTTGCATATTTCTTGGAGATTCTCTCATTTCTTGGAAGAGCAAGAAGCAATCTACAATTAGTAAGTCGTCTGCAGAAGCGGAGTATCGGGCCTTAGCTGCTACAACATGTGAAATTCAATGGATTTTATATGCGTTAAAAGACTATGGTTTAACACACTCTTTTCCTGCGCTAGTTTACTCAGATAGTAAATCAGCTATAGCCATGTCCACAAATCCCGTCCAACATGAAAGAACAAAGCATGTAGACATTGATTGCAAAATAACTCGAGAAAAATTACATGATGGAGTGATCAAATTGTTTTATATACCATCTTCCCTTCAGCTTGCTGATATGTTTACTAAACCTTTGGGTTCTTTGCCTTTTCACAACAATATTTCCAAGTTGAACATCATTAACATCCATGTTCCACTTGTGGGGGGATCTTGGAATGTAAATGCAGAAGTCGAAAAGAAGCAAATCAACAAGATAACAGATAAACAACTTGGAGGACCAAAATGCAATAAAGAATAAAGTTGTAACTAAATCAGTTACATTACAGCTGTTAGATGATTAAGTAGAATAAAAAATTGTTAGTAGACTTGATATGAAATCTATATATACACATTGTAATCGTAACAATAAGCAATAAGAAAATATCTTCTTCTCTCTGTTTTACTCTTCTTCTTCTTCTTTCTTATATATAAAACTTTTCTGCATATTCTTGAAACTCCATCAATGGTGACTTAGCTTTGTATATCTTTACACCACCAGTGAGCAAACTTGCAAGGTAGGGAGATAAATGTATTGACATATAGCTTTTTACATAATAATTATTTAATTTTGGTACGAAAACATAATATTGAAAACACTTTGACATGTAAATAATTTAGTGGACGAAGACAATATGTGGGAACATGATCTTAGATTCTGTCATTCAAATGATAATCAAACGCAATTAAAGTTTTACAGATTAATTTGTTTCAAGCTGAGGTTGGGACATTGAGTTTCCAAATATAATTTGAGAAAGAAGAGATAAAGAGATGAAAAGGAAAGATCATGAAACCGTTTTGCAAATAGTCAAATGAAAATGCAATTTCATATTGAAAAAGAAGTGCAGAGCTCTTAATGTATATATAATATATTTGAAGAGCTATCCTGATGACTTTGTGATATGCAAATAAGCATATGAAATACAGAAAATGGCAACTGTCTGAAGATTGCATTCAACGAAACTATTGATGTTCGAATATGAGTTCAACACGTTTTGAGAGCATAAGCAATCTATTATATATTGTAGCAGGTGGCTTACAATTTGTGCATCGGGAAGCATATATATATATATATATATATATATATATGGAGACTTCTTCGAACTACTCATATACATAATATATACACATGTGTGTATATTTTAAATACTATACCTTCAATATTTTATTGTTTGCTCTTCAAGTCTCCTTTTGCTTAGTCTTTTCATTTTGTATATTCTTGCCTTACCTACTACTCTCTACACATAGTTGTGCCTTTACGTATATGAACTCAGAATATATATATAAAGTTGCTTCACATATTGACTGATGAGTTAAAAAGTAACACAAAATTATAGATGGAGAGAGTTATTAAAGAAAAGCTGGATCCCTCACTTCTTGACCCTCTCTTAAAAATTCTTGAGGAATTTGCGGAGATGAATTTTAATTTTGATGGTGATTTTTTATTTATTTCACTCCTGAAAGCATTTCTGATGGATCCCCCTCAAAATTTCGCTGAAAATGGTACTCTGGAAAAACTTGAGTCAATGGCCTCTGCGATAATAATTATCATCTCCATGTGTGATCTCAATACAACAACGAATCTGCCCAATCAATGGCCACTTCCATTTTATGAAGAACTGATCAGCCCTAGCAGCTGACATTGGGGGATAAAAAAATGTGAAATCAACTCCAGAAAAAGCACAAAGACAGTTATTATCCTAGGACTAGTGGACTCGGGATTGTTGATCATCTTGTGGAGAATCTAAAAGGGTTGGTTATAGCCAAGTCTGATTCAATAAAACCTTTGAAGTATTACATAATGATGCTCACATCATCGCTACAATATCTCTCTTCTAACCTCATGGTGATGCCAGAGCACCACAACGAGGAAGCTCAAGTAAAAAATCTTGTCAAAAAATCACAAATTTATTTAATTGATTAAAGTAAATAACACTTTTGCCCCCTGGGTTTATACGCGATTGACAGGTTGCCCCCTAACTCTTAAAATGCGCCTCGTTGCCCCCTAAGATTTGTTTTTGTGACCCGTTACCCCCTACTGCGTGTTCCGTCCATTTTTTCCGTTAAAAGTGACGTGGCATTTCCATGTCACAATTTTTTTTTTTAATCCAGATGTCAATTAATTATTTAATTAATTTAAACCAAGGGCAAAAAAGAAATTTCATTAATAGGTTTTATAATATTAAATATAATTAATATAATAACCACCCCCCACCCCACCCACCGCACCCCCCCTACCCCCCCTCTTCCCCTTCTTCTTCCCCATTCTTCTTCTTCTTCCCGACACCTGCAACTTTTCTTATAAAAAAAAAAAAAATCAGCAAACTTCTTTTTTCATCCAAAATAGCTTAATCAATTTATATTCAAAATGTGGGTTAATTTCTAGTGCCAAAAAGATCTTTAAACGACCATGTCTGGAAATAAAAGTTACGAGCTGTAAGTGTTTGTTCAGAGATGAGATAAAAGTTACGAGCTTTAATGAAATTTAAAACTTCTTTATCATTTAAACGACCCAATAATTGAATTTGCTTTTCCGAATCAGAAATCTTAACCAAGGTTTTAACCAGAGATTAAAGCAGTCAGATTTAACCATAGGGATTAGTTCCTCAAATATAATAGAAGCTACAGACACCATAACCCTTCACAGTTTTACTCGGCCGCGACATGTATCAATTGATAGCGCACGACCAAAGCTATTTCTATAAGATTAATAGCCGAAACAACAGAAAATCTGTGCGTCAAGTTATTAAACTTCGTATTAAATTACTCTATTTTGTTTATATATATGGTTTCTTAGTCAAATCATGTGTTAGAAGAATCAATTAATCGAGAAGCTATTTGACCTTCAAGCTCTCCATCAATGGTGATGTCTAAGTAGCATCTTGGATTCACCATTCTCATAAGCTATTTGATCTGGAGAAGCTGCTCAATGAGAAGCTTATGTTGCTGCTGTATTTTTTTTTTTTTTTTAAAGAACCAGAGGTGTAGTTGGGGAAGAAGAAGAAGAACGGGGAAGAAGAAGAGGGGGGGGGGGGTGTGGTGGGGTGGGGGGTGGCTATTTTATTATTTATATTTAATATTATAAAAACTATATATAAAATTTCTTTTTTATCCCTGTTTTAAAAAAAAAAAAAATGTGACGTGGAAATGCCACGTCACTTTTAACGGTGAAAAATGGACGGAACACGCAGTAGGGGGTAACGGGTCACAAAACTAAATCTTAGGGGGCATCGAGGCGCATTTTAAGAGTTAGGGGGCAACCTGTCAATCGCGTATAAACCCAGGGGGCAAAAGTGTCATTTACTCAATTGATTATTTCATGGTTGGATATATTCCAATCTGGTATTGCATGTACTATCTTACTGATCTAATGCGCAAATGTAGAGATTATATTATACAACTAAACATAGAATTAGGGGAAATGCAATATATATTGGGCAGTATTTTTGGCGCCTGGGGAAGAAATTTTTCCCTCGACATCATCCACGTCTCCATTGTCCATGACAGTGATGTCCATGATAAAATCTGGGAAATCTATAATTACCCTGCTATATTTTTTCGGTTTGAACTTCGTACGTGGAGTGATTTCTCATACTACAAAGAAAGGAAGAATGAGGTGCTTCTTCAGCTTTTACGTAATGTTTCATATCGACCTGGTGTAGAAGATCCTGATAGGATAGCTTATACAAGTGATATGACCCAAGATGAGTTGGAAACATCACTTCGTGCAGTCATGAGGAAACGATATCTCATGATATTGAAAGATGTGCAGGATTTTGATGCATTGAAGGACATACAAAAAGTTTTATCAGTTGGAATAGGAAGCAAGATTTTGTTGACAACTCGCTCTCCAGAGTTGGTTGTCCAGTGTTGTGGTGGTTTTCAAGAGCTTGTTTATTATAGAAGTTTACTAGATCATACTTCAATATCACAACCTAGTAGGCCAACAACTGACAATGATGTGGTGGGTTTTAAAGAGGAGACAAGGAGTATGCTTGATCTTCTTATTAGAGGACCAACAAAACGGCTTATAATCTCAATATTTGGTATGCCTGGACTAGGGAAAACAACTCTTGCGAAGAAACTATATAATAATCGTTCAGTCATCGAACATTTCGACAAGCGTGCATGGTGTAATGTTTCACAAGTTTATGAAAAAAAGAAGCTATTGTTGGAACTCTTAGGTCAAATTGTTCAGCTTTCTGCTACTGACCATCATAAGAATGATGTTGAATTGGCCGAATCTCTTTGCAAGAGTCTCAGTGGGAGGAGGTTCCTTATTAATGTCCTTGATGACATGTGGAGTATTGGGGCTTGGAATGATCTTACAAGATGTTTTCCAGATAAAATAAACGGAAATAGAATCATCTTCACTACTAGACTGAAACAGTTGGTATCCGAAACTCAATCTAGTAGCAAACTGCAACCTCTTGGTAATCTCTCTGAAGTACAATTACCGGGCACTTGACGATGAAAGTTGGGAGTTGTTAAAAAATAACTTGTTTCATAAAGAAAGCTGTCCGTTAGAACTATTGGAGGTTAGAACCGAAATTGCAAAACGATGTAAAGGGTTGCCTATTTCTGTTGTTTTGGTAGCTGGGGTTCTTGCTAAAACTGAGAAGACAAAAGATGGAGTTTTTTTTAAGTGTAGCATAAAATTAATAAATAATTAGTGATTTGGCACCAAAGAAAAAAAAATTGCAGAAATGGCACATGGGCGGTATCCGTGATACCGCCCTTAATTAATTAACGTCGAAGGGCTGTGGTCAAAACACCGCCCTTAGTTAAAATTTGATTAAGCAAAGGGCGGTAATCTAGGTACCGCCCTTAGTTCAAATTTGACCGAGTTTTAGGGGCGGTAGGCTAGCTACCGCCCTTAGTTCAAATTGGACCGAGTTTTAGGGGCGGTAGTCTAGCCACCGCCCTTGGTCCCAGACTTTTTATCCTCCATTTCTGCAGAAAAAACATTACACTTCTTCTTCTTTTCTTCAATAACCGCCCAAAACCCACCGCCCCCTTCCCTGCTCCGCCGTTTAGCCGCCATTAACAACAAAATTCCGAGGCAAAGCAACTCCATCCAACCACTCACCACTCAATCATCATCCTCCACTCATCTTCCAAAGGTTAGGGTTTTGAACTCCCTTTTTTTTTTTTTTTAATTTTGTTTTTTGTATTGATTTGATTATGTATTGCATGCTATTATTGTAGTGTAATGTGTTAAATTTCCTTTTATATTGATATGGAATATAATTGTTTGAAAAATTGATTTAGATTATTGCACAAATGGTCTTGATTAATTAGATTATTGCACAATTGGTCCTTGTAATTGTACTAATTGTTGAAAGTAATAGCTTTTACATTATTTATCCCATTAAGAAATTGAATTTTAGTAAATTGCATAAATGGTCCTTATAAATGTCGATAATTGCACAATTGGTCCTTTTAAAAGTTGATAATTGCACAATTGGTTCTTCTAATTGTACTAATTGTATAAAGTAATAGCTTTTAAATTATTTATACATTTAAGAAATTGAATTTTAGTAATTAGACAATTTTGTATGGATGTTTAATTAATTGGACAATTTTGTCCTTTTTTTTTTGCTAGGTTTAATGGCATCGTCTAGTAGTAATCCGGACTTGGTTTTATGGAGACAAGGGCAATTTGGGCATAAATCCGAAGCCGTGACTAATGTAAGTTAATTTCTTCAAAAGAACAATTTTTTTTAGTTTATTTGTTAATTCTTTTTTTCTTACCAGGGCCGATACGAAGGTGTGATGATCAAGCCAATCTCCACTACACCGTGGGAGTTGGATCCAAGGGTAATTCCTTTCGTTGAAGAAGCTGGGTTTGGAGAGATTCGAAAAATATCCAGGATCGTGTTGGACCACGCGTTGATCTCTGCGATGGTCGAAAGGTGGAGACGGGAGACTCATACCTTTCACATGCCCGTAGGCGAGATGACCGTCACCTTAAGAGACGTTTCGATGATATTAGGTATTCCTATTTGTGGTCGTGCAGTGACTGAGACCGACCCGGTCTACTTTGACTTTGAACAAACATGTTTGCATTTATTCGGAATGGTACCGCCGGATAGGGGAGATGGTCGCAAAATTATCCAAGTACATTGGTTAAGGAAGACTTTTGGGGATAATAAACCAGATGACGGTGTAGATGACACGGTTTTACGCTATTTCGCTAACGCGTACATTATGCATTTATTGGGTACATTCCTTTTCCCAACCGGCAAACAAAATACCGTCCCGACTATGTATATGCCGTTGTTGATGGATTTGAAGGAGACTAGGAAATATGCTTGGGGAGCGGCAGTATTATCGTATTTGTATAGTGGTCTATGCGGTGCGTGCGAGGGAACCATGGCAACCCTCAAGGGGTGTGGTCTTCTTTTGCAGGTATTTCTTCTATTTTATAACTCGCGATATGGTATAGAGTTGTAATATTTGTTTCGATTATTTTCTTGCAGATATGGTGTTGGGACTATTTGCATGTTAAACCTACTTTAGTCCATTATGCTGTCAACGCTGGTTACGGTCCCGCTAGTGTCTCGTAAGTGAAATGTTTAACGTTCGTGTATTATTAATATTTATGAATTATTAATTATGTTTTGTTTTTTATTTTGTGTAGTTGGAATGGTGCAAAAACCTGGGTCAATAGTTGCGGTAGGACTTTACGTATTTATCGAGACGATTTGGATATGCAAGAAGCGGATCAGGTTAGGTTTTGTGGGATTAGCTGATAATATACAACTTTCTAACAAATTATATTGAATTAGGTTACTTGGATGCCCTATGAGGGTGCTCGGATTGGAACGGTAGCTGAGACTTGTTTGATCGATCGACCGGAATACCTTTGTGTTGTCCCGTTGATACATTTTAATAACGTAGAGTGGTACCGGCCCGATCGTGTTTTGAGACAGTTCGGTTACATTCAAGATATTCCCAAACCCATCGATCGAGACCGAGACAAGTACCATACCTCCATGGATCGAATAGGTAAGTATAACGAAGTTTGGAGAGTCAAATATGATCGAGAGATCCGAATTTGGAATGAGGCTTGGTATAATAGGCTAGATGACCTAGTTCAAGGGTTCGGGTGTACTCCAAGGTACGAGGCTTGGTATCGGGCAAATTCAAGGATATATATCTCCCCTGCTCAAGGACGAAATGAGGGTCAAGATCAAGAAACCGGCTACCATCCTCGGGGAGCTCAACTACAAAGATTGGTAATACATTAAACATTAACCGCTCTTTATTTATTTATTTTGTTTTAATATTATATTGAGATTTTTGGATATTGACAGGTTCGATCGACCGTTGACTTGGCTTATCGTATTTCGGACCCGGGTGTCACTGTTGTTGGTTGACATTTACGATGAAACTCGTTCTATCACTATCCGATCTCCTACCATCCAACGCATTACACACCCATATATCGTCTTCTGCATCGTAAAGTTCGGGTTTATAACCTGTCCCATAAACTTGACTCTTATAAAGTTCAATTTCGACCTTCGGTGGGAATACTTTTCCTTTTGCCAAAGCCTCCTTCCCGTCTTTTCTATGGAGAACAAAGTAACCGTTACTTTTTTCAAATGTTAACAATACAATCGCCGTTACCGGCAACCCCCTAACTCCTTTCAAGACCTTATTAAAAACCTCCGATAAATTAGTTGTCATATTACCGTAACGGTACCCTCCGTCATGTGCAAGAGACCATCTATCCTTTGCTATTCTTTCAATCCAATCTTTGTATTTTCCGTCATTTAACTCGATAAATTGTCGGTAATACTTATCATGTTCATGCATATCCGACATGTAAGCAAGATCAATGAAAGTCTTCTTTGCCACCCGATTTTTGTACCTGTGATTCAAATTGCTTGCTAAGTGGCGCACACAAAAACGATGAACTCCAATGGAAGGTGGGAACACATCCCGAATACTTGCCAATATACCTTTATGCCGATCCGACAATATACAAATTTTTCGGTTCTTCGTAACATATTTTTTTAAACAATTCAAAAAGAATGTCCATGTGCGTGTCGACTCAACATCCGCTAACGAATAAGCTAACGGAAATAGTTGATTGTTTGCATCGTACCCAACCGCAATTAGTAGTTTACCATCGTACTTACCATATAAATGGGTTGCATCAATGCTAACCACGGGCATCAAATGCTTAAAACCTTCGATACTAGGTCCAAATGCCCAAAAAACCATATCAAACGTAGCTTTGTTTCCATTAGTGTTTTTATAAACAAAATCGTATATTGATCCCGGGTTAGTGGCTCGTATAGCACCCAAAAGTCGTGGTAAATCCGTGAACGCTTCTTCATGTGTTCCGAATAATTTTTCAAGAACCTTTTGTTTACCACGCCATGCCTTACCATACGAAATGTAGTGTCCGTAATCCTTATGAATTTGAGTTTGTATCAAACCAATTTTCATAGCTATATCAGTCTTCACCATTGCAAATACTTCATCTCTAACAAAATCGGAAGTCAATTGTCGGTGATTTTTCACAAGAATTCCGGGTTGACATGTATGTTCTTCAAACCTAGTAATTTGCCACACGTTACTTCGGCTAACATAAACACCACGTACATAGAATGGGCAACCGTCTTTAGCATGTACACAAATGCGTGCAATGTATTTATTATTCGTCCTTTTAGTTTTACATTGCTTGTGATTTCTTAGGTGCCACCTACTCACGTCCAACAAAAGAGCACGCCTTGAGGCGTATCTCTCACCATGGATGAGTTGAACTCCAGTCACCATGGAAGATGGTCGACTTAATTGCCAATCATGACATTCTCCTTGCTCGCTCGTATCAAGGGGACCGAAATTGTAGTTAGATGGATTAGAACATTCATCATCGTCATCGTCATCCTCATCATCGTCCTTACCACTAACTTCGCCCTCATCACTAGAAATGTGAAAACCCTCTTCATCGGATGCCTCCGATTCGGTTTCGCTATTGTCATCGTCTTCATTATAGTCTTCACGAATTGTCTCGACAATCGGCTCAAGAGGTGTGGATGTGTTACCCCGCTCATAATTCTTTTTTTTACCCTTTACACGCGAATTAGAAGATTGCGATTCACGAATTTCTTTAACCACGGCGTAAATCTCAATAGCATTGTATTGACCGTTTCTCGCACCACAAATCATCGGACTAATCGTGTCCTCCCCAACATCTATAGCATGATACCGTGGAGGGTTTGACGAAACCGGACATCGCCATTTCAAATCGAAAATAACTTCTTTTGCATTCCAATTACAAGTCGAACATACGGCTTGTTTTAAACCAATCAACCCTATATCTCCTCCGGTCATAAATGGTTTGCAATTACCCCCGGAATACTCAACCGAACCATTACCGCTAAGAACAACATCTCCTCCATAAAAACATATCCACATAAAACTCATATCTACCTAAAGTCCAATACAAACAAAGTAATCAATAGATAATCAAATTAACACACACAACTACTATATACAAACTAATTTAACCTACTAATTGTTAGAAACAAACTCATACACCTAATAAACACACAAAACTACTATATACCCCTAAAAAACCCTAATTTTTCTTGCATATAAATGGTATATATAAACACAAATGAATAGAATAATTACCTTCAAGATGATTGGACCAAGGATTTGATGGAAAAAATGAAGATTTTGGGAGTAATTTGAAGAGGGGTGAGTGTATGAGAGAAAATGGGTATTGAAATAGAAAGAAATGGAAGAAGGGGGTATTTTTAACCTAATCTGCGAGCAAGGGCGGCGGTCAAAGAGCCGCCCTTAATTAAAAATTTAATTACCATAAGGGCGGTCAATCGTCGACCGCCCTTCTAGCTTAATCCTATTTTTAATCAAGGGCGGTATCACGGATACCGCCCATGTGCCAATTTCGTAATTTTTTTTATGTGTGTGCCAATTAGCTAATTATTTGTTAAAAAAAAGCTAAAGTTAAAAAAAACTCCAAAAGATGGGTGGACACAGATTTCTGAAAGTTTAACATCCTGCATACTTGGCGAAGCAAATGAACACGGAAAGGGAGTAATAGAGTTGAGTTACAGGCATTTGCCAGATCACGTGAAACCTTGTTTCTTGTACTTTGCACAATTTCTGGAGGACAAAGAAGTTACCGTCTCAAAATTGATACGAGTGTGGATCGCAGAAGGATTCATGAAACACGCTGGATTAAAAACCTTAGAAGATGTTGCTGAGGATTGCTTAATGGATCTGATTGGTAGAAGTCTAGTGGCAGTATCTCAAGAAAAATCTGAAGGCGGGGTGAAGTCTTTCTGTATTCATGACCTCATCCATGAGTTTTGCTTGACTAAAGCTAGGGAATTAAGCTTTTTTTCGTAAAATAGGTGGGCACAATGAACGCTTTCCTTCATTTGGTGTTTACCTAGATTGTGGTTTGGATTTTATGATTGGTCATTCTTACTTATACCAACGTCGTATGGGATATGGTGAAGTTGAGGCACGTTCATATAAATGGAAGTGCTTCTTTTGAGTTGGACCCCAGTAGACCCAAGAATTCCTCGATTCTAGAGAATCTGCAAACCTTTTCCACGCCAATTCTTACTTATGGAGGTGACATGGAGAAGATATTGAGAAGGCTACAAGGAATTAAAAAACAGAAATGCATATTCTTGGATTCATGGGATGATGTTACAAATTGCAACAAGTTTCCAGATTTGGGGTTTCTTGGTCAACTTATATCACTGAAGGTGTTTTACGATGGTGTGGGTAAGTATCCATGCGAGTTTAATTTTCCTTCAAATCTTACAAAGTTGACTCTATCAAATTTTCGGATGCCATGGGATGAAGTTTCGCAACTTGCAAAGCTAAGCAATCTGGTGGTTCTCAAATTATTGAGCAAAGCATTTGAGGGTGGAAAATGGGAGATGGAGGAGGATGAAGTTTTTTCGAAACTCAAATACTTGAAATTAGACATTCTGGACGTTGTAGAATGGAGTGCCACAAATGATCACTTTCCGCTCCTTGAGCATCTAATCTTGAACAAATGCGAGACATTAACACTCACGATATGATTGAGGTGATGTGGTGCAGTCATTCTGCTGCAATTTCTGCTAGAAAAATCCAGGAAGAGCAATTGGAGTTTGGTAAAGAGATATTGAAGATACATGTCCATCCTGATATTGCCTTTTGACACATCTTCTTCATAACGATTAAATTATTTCAATTTCAACCGTATTTGATAACAATTGTGTGTTATGACGGTTTGTTATTGTTGTTGGGGAATGATTTCAACTTCAGTGTTGTATATGTTTTTCTTTCCATACATCTGATAGGCTTAAAAAAAGTCGTTACTTGAAATAAAACTAACAAATCTAGAACAATCCTAGAAGTTGCACAACTGCTCTTATCTCTCATGATAAATCTCCAAAATTAATCTGGGGAATCCTCCAACAAAACCGGACTAGTTGTCACAATTGCTCCTTCCCTGCTAGCTTATCCGGACAAAGATTTGCTTCACGAAAGATATGATTAACTTCAGTGTTGTATATGTTCAATTACTATTTGATCTGAATCTTAGTCACATGAATAAATTTGAGCATTCTGGGATGCTTTTTATTTTCTTCATTCAAATGAGATCATGGGTGATTAGATTCTTACAGTATCAAAAGTTTGAGTGCAACTAATGTGGGTTTTTTGTACTCCTATATTTCTTCTAATTTGTCTATTTTTTCTCAATTGATAGTATTTTTTTTGTTATGAATAATTCCACTACGACACCCATGTTTATTAGCGAGGACATCTTTAGTAATGACCTGCGGGTTCTCGTTAAAGATCGTGTCTTTAGCGACGACATCCTTTAGCAAGGACATTGTCCTCGCCTAAAAGTGGTTGGATTAAACGCTGGGTGAAAATAATTAAAAAAGAAATTTGTCGTCGCGGGTCTTCGCTAAAATTAGGTTCTTTTGCGAGGAATTGAATGTCGTCGCTAATGACAATCTTTAGCGAGGACAATATGTCTCTTTTTTGACAACTCAGTGTTCTCGCTAAAGATTATGCCGAATAAAAACCAGATAGCGGGCAGTTAACCATTAATGCGAAATAAAACCCAAAAAAACTCAAAAAAACTCAAAAAAACCCAAAACTCTCCCAATTTTTTACCCTAATCCACAAATAATTTCATGGCCCATCAATAAAGAAACTTCTCCGATATATCTAGCTCTTGTGGGTCCCATTTTCAAGCAAATTTATCCATCACTTTGTCCACAAATTAGGTATTTTCTAAAAAAATGTTTAAATTATATAATTGATATTATATTTTGTATATACAAGTGAAATTAGTAGTATTAAGTGTTTTTTTTAATACATGAGAGAGCCACTTTGGACTCGGAGTAAATGACTCCAATGAGATTCGATCCCAGGACCTCTTGGTCTCTGCGGAGTAACCTAACCACTAGGCCAACTATCGATCTCAGTATTGAGTGTTTTATATGTGATGTATTGTTAAATTTTCGTGATATAATTGTTATTTTTGAATATTGTATTATTATTTTAATTTGGTTTTTGAGTTATAATAATTTTAGGTGTTGTATTATTAATGGAAAAATAATGTAGGGAACTTTCAGAACTATTTAGATGTTTTAGGGGTATTTTTGTAATTGATTATGATTATAGGGACTATAATGGAATTTGAATGAATTAATTAGGGGCCTTAGTGAACTATTTAGATAACTTGGGGCATTTTAGTAAATTTTTTATAACCGTATGATCTAAGTAGTATTTTAAATGGTTTGAAATAATTTTAAAATTGTTTAATTTAAATTAGATAATGAACCTGGTAATGAACAAAAGTTGGACTAAATCAAAGAATAAGGGTAAAAGGGAATATATCGCGGGTATATCAGAGTTTATTGATTTTGCGAGAAACCAAATGGATCGTGACATTAAAATATTTTGTCCATGTAATCATTGTTATAATAATCAAAAGTTTCCAATTGACGAAGTTCAAAAACATCTTTTTCAATGGGGTATTTGGTCATCGTATGAGGTATGGACGAAACACGGGGAAAAAGTAGTAATTCCAGTGGATGAACCAAACGAAGATAATGTAATGGTAATGTGTTTCATGATTTGGGTACCACTTTTGAAATTGGCGGGCACTCCGATGACACCGAGATGTATGACGAGAAAGTTAATGAAATGGTCGTGGGTCTTTCCACGCATTTTTTAAGGAAATGGAGACAAATTTGTACCCCGGTTGTACTAAGACGAGTTCTTTGGATTTCATAGAAAACCTAATGTATGTGAAAGTGAAGAACAAGTGGACGAATACCTCTTCTACCGAACTTCTTCACTTGTTGGGTCGTGTTTTGCCTGACACTCATAACTAGTTTGATTCTTATGCGGATTGCAATCGAAAGTTGAAAAGTTTGGGCATGGGATACACCACGATCGATGTGTGTTTGAATGATTGTATTTTGTATTATAAAGAGAATGAAAATCTTGAGAAATGTCTAGTTTGTGGAGAATCAAGGTGGACCGGAAGAAGGGGAAGAAAGTGTCGCATAAGAAGCTGTGTTATTTTCTGATTGCGCCTAGGTTACAGAGAATGTATGCTTCGAGGCACACCGCGGAAGATGTGATTTGGCACCATACCGGAAAGAGTATCGACGAAGACGTGTTGCGTCATTTCGTCGATGGTCATAGTTGGAAAACATTTGACGAGTGGAATCCCGAGTTTACTAGTGAACCACGTAATGTATGCCTTGGTTTGGGATTGATGGTTTTTATCCTTTCTCCATGCAAAACAACTCATATAGCATGTGGTCGGTTATATTGACGATCTACAACTTGTTGCCTTGGTTATGCATGAAAGAATCCACATTTATGGGTTAAATCGTAATTTTTTAAGCTTTAGGGCCTTAGTGACCGTTTTAGATAACTTAGGGGAGTTAGTGTAATTAATCGAAACTTTAGGGGTAAAATTGTAACTTTTTAATAGTTTGGGGGTTAAATTGAAATTTTTTCCTCAAATGGCAGCAGTGATTCCCCGAGGACACGGTAGAGATAACGAGGGTAATGATCCCTCTCAGAATCCTAATAATCCGATCGCGAGTTGCAATGCACCAGGTATTCTTTTTATGTAAACTTATTTTAGAGTTAAATAGGAATTTGATCGTAACATTAAACAGGGTAAAAGGCCCAGAAGCCCAGGGGTAAGACGACTCTTGCAACAGTCTTCAAGGCGGTAGAAAAGCATAGAGGGAGACTACCCCTGGATTTATGCGTGCTTGACAACACGTGAAACACAATCGGCCATTTGGGCATCATGTGTGTCGCGTCATTAACCTGATGATTCACGAGACGATTCCCATCTATTTTGAGAATTGGGGGAAATTCCCCTCCGAGGAGCAACTTAAGACACTGAGATGCTTGAGGGTAAGTTGACTATACTTAAACTTTTTTTATTTCCTAGGAGTTAATTATACAATTCTACTGAATTTCGTTTATTTGTGACCATAACTTCTTTTTGGTTGAGGTTTACGAGAGTCGCACAGATTGGCCTAGCATCCAGACGATGCTAAACAACAAGTGTTGTAAGGGGTTTAGCGATCACAAAAACCGTGTGAAGAGGAAATTTAACAGAACTGATAAAATTTCGGACGATCAGACCCTGGAGAATTGGAAGAAAACGGTTGAGATGTGGGACTCGGAGAGGTGTCAGGTAATTATTGTACTTTAAAATCTTACTTTATTGACTTCCTTACTTTCTTTTGTTTAAAAACTAGCACCAAGCTAAAGTGAAAATAGAGAATAGGAAGCGGCAGCATAACCCGCTCGGGGCAGGTTCTATGACCTACACTAGGAAGAGGACTTCCTTGATTTTGGTAAGGAATTCATTTAAACAATTTTGAACACGTTCTTTATTTGACTGTTTGATTGAAATAGGAGGAGGGGAATAATAAGGCCCCTTGATTGACCGAGGGTGAGAGATCACAACAAGCTTTGCCTGATCCCCTGATAAAATAAATTCGTTTGGGAAAACGGGTTTGACAAGAAAAAGAACGGGTGGAGGAGCAGGGAGTACGAGCACGCAGATGTAAGTTTTAAAATACACAAACATTTATACTTAAATATTCAAATTTTATATTTTATTTATTCAACAGGACGCACTTAAAGCCATTCTGCAAAACAAAGTGCGGGAATCGTAGAGTCAAACAGGCTCTCTTCATTTACACTCTGCTTATCGCAACAGGATCAAGTTGATGCGGTCATGGAGACGACTCGCTTAGGGTCGTGGGACGGGACGCGCTACTGGGTCCCAGGAATTGGACACCCCCTTCCGGCCAAGAGCACAAGTACTAGTGCTTTTGATCCGGTCAGCGATAAGATACTGAGGGACTACCAGTGGATGATGACTGCCCTTAATGAAGTCATTATCTCCATAAGCAAGGACCTTATGCCAGATGACATGTCTCGATCCTCGACCTCCACAACTAGTACCTGACCAACGAAAGAGGCGATTGACGCGCGGATGAGCTGGGCAATCGCGTTACTAAATCGGTGTCGGACCGAACGTGGATTTGAAGAAGTTGTGCCTCCATCTGATACTCCAGCGCTAGTAATTCAGATCCCTCTTGAGCCACTCCTTCTACTGCTCCTTATAGTACTTCTGATCCTCCTTCTGATGCTCCTCCTACAGTTGATTCTCCCACTGCTCCTACTTATGATCTTCCTACTGCTCCCTCTGCCAGCCGGTCACTCATGCTTATGGACGAGGATTATAGTTCAGATGATGATACTACTATATTGTATTTTATACTTTTTATTGGTATTTTTACGTATACTTTGACTTTTTGTTGACTTTTTATTACGTATGACTTTTGTTGACATTTTTGTCACCCGTTCTCCTTTATTATATATATATATCGGGTTTATTTCAGTTTTTTGCTTTATTTATATACAATATAAAATTAAAACATATAAGAAACAAACTAAAAAACAAAAAAAACAATCTAAAAAAAATTTAAAAAAAATTGAAGAATATAAAAAACTCTTTAGCGAGGATATTGTTTGTCGCTTAAAATAGCCAAAAAGTCCTCGCTAAAGACAAGTAGGTCAACCGCGAGGACTTTTATCTCGTGTTTGACCACGTCTTTTGTGAGGACATGGCCGTCGCAAAAGCCTCTATCTTAAGCGAGGACAGGGAGTCTTGCTAAAGATAGATTGGCGCATGCGAGGACGCACAAATATCGTTGCGTAAGGGATCTTTAGCGACGACTCTTTAGCGAGAACATGTCCTCGCGGAAGATGAAATAGACCTTTTGCGACGACTTTTAGGGTCTTTCGCGAGGACTTATGTACTCGCGAAAGATAACACGCGTAGTAGTGTTTCCATAAATAAAATAAACGAGTGCAAAGTATTGTCCAATACCCGAACGCATAACATTTAACTTAAGTAATTGGGACAACAGATATGAACACATGTCAAGAGACGAGCCAAGCATATTGCCATCTATCTTATACTTGGCTACCCAATCGGTTACCTTATTCCTGTCTCTTCCACCAAAAGAAAAAATAGGTGAACAAAATCCAGCTACTAAATAAATAGTATTGATAATATTACAGATAGAGGGATTAAGAATTTGCAGTTTATTTGCCAATGGATGCATTAACTGTAGGCAATCATTCTCCACTATAACTCTCATATCTTTCAACTCTTGAGCTATTAAACAAGTTTTGAAAAAGCCTAGAGTTTCAACTTTCAATGGCAAATTTGCTGTTATATCACACGCTTTGCAATTCAACACCATTTATGCATTGTCCCTAGTAACACAAGAAATAGATGGTAAGTTATATTTCATAATTGTATCGTAGTGTATTTTGTAAAACATTAATAGTGGGAGGTGACCACATCCTTTTTGTACTATCAATATGACTATCATTAGTTGTACCTTTAAACTGAGGTACTTCTATTAAAATAATAGCTATCATGCCATCTGCATAAGTACTATTATCCGTCTGAGACTTATATTTTTGCCCTCGGTTTTTTGTTCACATCATCTAGATAGTTCACCTGTTTGTATTCTTTCGACATTTGTACAACTTTATCAACGATATTCTTTGGGTCAAGGGGTAACCCTTAAAATTTCTTAGGATTCGTATCCCACCATAGCTGTCATGCAATAGTTCCAACCTGTTAAATTATTATATTAACTTTTCCAACATTTTTACTAACCCTTGTTAGTGTTTCTACCATCCAAATATCCACATTTAAGGTGGACTGGTTGCAGGTATGAAGATTTAGTGGGACGGAGAACCATACTACCCTTGCCCAAGGGCACGCAAAAATCAAATGTTCTACATTTTCTACTTCCTCATTACAAAGATCGCGAATAGTAAATTCAATCACCTTTCTCGTGTATAAGTTTTCATTTGTATGTAGTAGATTTTCAACCACTCTCCACATGAAGTTTTTTATCTTGGGGGTGACCCTAAGATCCAAAATGATCCTCCACACTTCTTTAGGACAATATGGAATGATTTTGTCTTATTATCACCTTTCCCATTACTGATCTTATCATTTTCTTCTTTTATTATTTCTTAAGCTTTCTTAACAGTATAATTATCATCTTTCCCAATTCGCCAACATACTTTATCTTTTCCCCCAGAGAGGGGGATCAATGTTTTTAGTATACTTTGTGCTACTTCAAGGGAGTAATTCATGTTTACTAATTCTATATACCATCTCCTTACATTAGTCACCATCAACTCAAATACTTTTCTTATACCCAAGTATTTTGATTTTACTATATCATTATAGTTTGTAAACCATTTATAGATGTGTAGGTTAATACTATAACCATTTGATTATCTTTCATTTTATGTGTTTATTTAAAGAATCTCTTCCAGTATAGGCTTTTTCAACCCCAAGAGGGTGAATTCCCTACTATAGCTTCCAGGAATGAACACATTGGGAAGTACTTCCCTTTCAGGACTTTATAGATTAAAAAATCAGTTTTATTAAGTAAGTTACATGTTTGTTTGCCCAGGAGAGCTGTATTCATATGGTTCATATCCCTAAATCCCGAACCCCTTGAGTACTTACACTTAGTAAGAGAGGGCCGACTTCCCCAATGTATTTTCTTATTTCTATTGCTCTCCACTAAAAATAAGCTTGAAAAATGAGGAAATAAGATCACAAATCCTTTTAGGTATAAGGTAGGAGGACATGAAGTAATTAGGTAAACTTTACAAAACTGCTTTTATAAGAATCTCTTACCCTGCTTTAGAAATAAATAAATTTGTCCAGTTTTCTATCTTTTTAATAGTTATTTCGACAAAAAGTTTAGGTCTCTTACCTTAAATCAGCCCCACTTTGTGGGTAACCCCAAGTAATTACCTAAATTATTGGTAATTTTCATATTAAGTCTACCTACCATTATAGTTTATATATGATTATGGGTGTTAGTACTGAATTTTACCCTATATTTATTATATTTATTAATTTTAAGTATTTAGACTGTAGCATTTCCATATTTATTTGAAAAAATCATTAAAACTATTAATTTCTTCATTGTTAACATTCAGAAAAAAAATGCTATCATCTATAAATAGAAGATGAGTAATAGTGGTGGCATTCTTGATATCTTATACCTTCCAAAAGTTCATCATCAACTTTATCTTTTATTAAGGCGGGGAGGGTTGAGTGGTCACCCTATCTCAACCCTCTTTGTGGTTTCTCAAGTTTTGTTAGTTCACCGTTAATTAAAACTGAGAATGAGACTGAGGAGACACATTTCATAATTTATCACACCATAACTTATTAAAACCCATTTTTTCCATCAGTTTTTTAAGGTGATATCATTCCACATTTTCATAAACTTTTTGTATATCAGCTTTTCTGTCATACAATAATTTTTAGTACTTATTTTTCCTTAATATAATTTATTACCTCATGATCAATCATAGTATTATCTTGGATGTGCCTTCCAAAAATGAAAGATGGTTGACTTACATCAATCATAAGTTTCATTATTGGTTTAGTCTAAAAACCAAGATTTTAGCTATGATTTTATAGATAAAGTTTGAAAAACTAATAGTCCTGTAGTGTTTAATGTTAGTGGGATTCCTAACTTTTGGGATATGTGAGATAAATGTATGAGTTAACTCATCAATATCTTCACCATTATACCAAAAATTGTTCACCACTTTTAAAACATCTAATCCCAGTATAATTTATGCAAAAAAACCTGGATACCCATCATGTCCAGGGACCTTATTGGCCCCTAACTCATTGATAGCTTTAGTAATTTTAGATATTTTCAGAGTTCTAATTAGAAGTTTGTTCATATTCTGAGTTATTATAGGTTTTATAAGCTCCTTAATATTCATAAAGTTCCTTTTTCCCACACTTTTGAAAATGTTATTCAAATGATTAGTGATATCATTATTAACATCATCTATATTTTCTAACCAATTCTCCTTCATCATTAGTGACTCTGACTATTTTATTATATTTCCTTCTTTCCTTAGTATTTGCATGAAAAAAATGAAGTATATTTATCCCCTCTCTTAAGCCAGTTGTTCCTAGATCTAGAGGCCCAGAAGTCTTCTTCTCTTTTCCATATAACTTCTAGTTTTTTAATAGTGTTTTATAGTCCTCCAAATATTCAGTACTTGGGTAATTTGAGATACTTTTAAGTTCCTCCATTAGACCCTATATTTATATGTCTTTTATGTGGTTCTTAAACTTCTTCTAACTATATGAAATTAGGAGTTTACTACATTTCTTAAGTTTCTGAGTTAAAAAATTTCTTTTAAACCCATATACATGTTTATTATCCTTCCAAACTTTTGTATTATTTCAAGGCATTCCTTTTCTTTAATCCAAATACTTTCAAAATAAAATCTCTTATCACTTTTAACCCAATCCTCCCCCACGTGAAGTATTTGGGGAGAGTGGTTAGATCCTACTGCTCGAAACAAAGCTACCCAAGCCGATTAAAATAATCCAGGCCATCTTTTATTACTAAAGGCTCTATCAATTAGAGATTAAATCATTTTTTAATACTTCTTTATTGGACCAAGAGTAAGTGCATCCTTCATTCACAATCTCATCAAGCATCTGGTGTTCTATAAACCTATTAAATTGTTTCATCGAGTAAGACTGACCCCAGCTTTTTTCTCCAAAATATATCTTATATTGTTGAAATCTATAATAAGATTCCATGGTTCATTGTTACTTGTGGAACATTTTTTAAACTTTTCCCGACACAAGCTTTTTTTCTTTTTCATATGGTGAACAATACACAAAAGTGGTATATAATTCTATATGTTTAGCATCTTTCATAAGGAAGTTTTTATAGTTTTGACATTTCTTAGTTATCTTAATATTCAACCCCTATATAGGAAATAAAGCAAGGCCTCCACTAATTCCTTTTGGTTCCACTGTACCAATAAAATTCAATTTAATAACTGGCATTTGTCGTCACCAATGATAAAATAGAGTACAAATAACAGGGGAAATGACTCCGCAGAGTACATATCGTAGGTAAGCAAGAGTGATAAGTAGGTTTATCGTTTTCCACAGGGATTTTTGGGATAAAAGGTTTTCAATATAATGTAACTGCGTAGAGTTTGTAATTCAAATTACGAAATACTAAAGGTAAAATTGAAATATTTGTTTGGTTTTAGATCGTTAACAACTATGATAAAATAAATTATAATAAACTTAAACTAAGAATAATAATTAAACAAGAACGAAAATAAACAACTAACTTAAGTAAAGTTAAACTCGATGAGAAGAATGCTTGAGGATATTGCTAAGTAATATAGAATACCGCTAATTAACTTTGTTATTCATAAGGGTGAGTGGTTTTGTTGTTCACATTAATCGGGATTCTAGTTCAATCAAGTCCTTGCACGGGCGATCTGAGCTCTCTGCCTTATTCATCATCTCGTCTTTCGGGTAGTATTAAGTCCCTCTAACCCTATTGACTACCTAGCGTGCAAGATCCCACCAGCTCAAGGCACTAGGCGCTTGTGTACTAGTTCTGTATATCGCCCCCCGCTCGGGTTTTAGGTCAATTACGGCAGCTCCGGCTACTTGGCCAAAGCACGGGAGTAATTATAACAAATACACAAAAAATGGAAATATAAAATAAAACCCAACTCAATTAAATACCAATATGATATCCCAAATATAATACAATAAACATAAAGCGAAGCAAAATGTATTAAAAAAGCATCCTCAAGCAGTAATAGTTTAGCTCATAATCGAATTAACACTAATTGAAAAAACTAATTAAAACTAAAGACAAATTCATGTTTAAAATAGGAAATAAGATAAAGTTATTGTTGATGATAAGAGGATATGGTGATTGGTTAAGGTAGAATGGTTGGGTTCATAGACAAACCCTTGTTCTTCATCTTCCATCTGTTCTGGCGCTTCTCCTCCTCTTCTGAACTAATGAAATTTGTCTGTATAATGTTGTGTACTAATGGATAATGAAATGAGTGCTGGAAAATGAGCTTATATAGCTTCCAAAAATATTGGGCCCTCTTTAGGTTTAGGAAATTAGGTTTAGAAAGGGACAACTCCTTTTTACTTAACCAGGTGCAACTATCATAACTTCTTCATCTTTACTCTGAATTGAATTTTGTCACTTGACACGCAACCCTGACTTCAAGATTTTTCCAAATCAAAATAAATCAGGTCCAAATCTCTCACCAAAAAGTCGTAGTGACAGAAAAACTAAGGTACAAGAATCTTCTATTATACGCTCTAACTCCCCAAAGTGGCTCTAAGCTTAATTTTCAGTTTAAATTGGGGTTTCTCTTGACTCTTTGACTTTTTCTCCTCATCTTGGACCCTTGTGAAAAGCATGTACCTAAAAGCTACACACTAAACACACCATTAAAGTACAAAAATATTTATAAACAGTCATAAGTCCAAAATAAGAAGTGAAAGTTCAATATAGAAAATAATAGGGAAAACTCTCTCACTTAGGCTCAATAAAATCTCAAAATAATGTCTCGTGAATGGATTTATTCATCACAAAAATAGAGACATCAATAACCTTTTCCAATTTCTTAAGAGTAGAGAAAGGGTTTCTAGTTTCTGAAAGAAAGAGTACATGTGGTTGGTATTTAGAATAAATACCAATTAGGGTCTAGACTGTCAAGGATGTGCCAATTCCCTAACAATTCCATGCATCTTGTATCATTCTAACTTCTAGGATTGATGTAGGTCAATCACGTAAACTTGTTAAAACTCTTGGTTCCCATCCAAAAAGTTGTGATTTTCCTTGTTCTTCTTGTTATCATCTTCTCTTGGTTCAGCTTCTACCTTATTCCTCTTACTAAAATTGCCACTTTGAATCGACCATATTTTCTTTTGTCTATTTATGCTCGTTTGGCTCACACTAAGTTTCTTAGTGTTTCTGCTCAAAGACTTAAATGATTGGCGTGACGACTACATGGTTTTATATCTCTCTTTACCCAACTCTGGGTTTGGATTTGAACTTTTCGATACTTATTCGGGATATTTGGTTCAAGGGTTTTTGGAGATTTCATGAAAGAGAGTGAAGTGGTTTTCTCTGTGGTTGATATTTGGGGTTGTAAATCCATCAGAGCTAGGATTATGTGATGGTACAAGGTGAATTAGGGAAAAAGGGGGTAAGGGTTCGCCGCTTTTGGAGTTGAGGTAGAATGAGATGGGTTAGGTCGAGCAGCGTACAAAATAGATAGTAGTGGGTTATTATAAGATGTTATGTTATGTTGGGTATTAAGAGTTGGGTTAAGTGGTTGTATTGGGTTTAAATGAAGTATTGGGCTTGAAATAGGTAGAGTTTTGTTTGGGTCACTTGGGCTTAGGTTGGGATATATACCAAAATTTAAGTCTTCCACACGTGGTTGTGGGGGTCTCAAGTTTTTTTTCCATCTCACCAAGATTGGAAAATTCATTCTCCTATTCTTTGAAAAACTTATTTTTCTCTTATCTTTCATATTATTTTCCTCCACTACCGCTCGTGTTGTACCCTCTCCCATAACCGTCCTTGATTTTCGTTTTCTCTAGAACTTTGTATCTTTGCATCAATTACTACCCATAGTACTAATGAATTCAAACACGTTTTTAGTCATTTTCACTCTGTTACCCTCTCTGTTATTGGGTTGGCTCAACACCACCGGTTTGAGAGTATTGATTTTAGCGTTCCAACTCGCCTTGGAAGCCTTCTTAGCACCATGAATAAACTTTGAAGCTTCTTTTGCTTTGAAAAAAAAGTTTATTGAAAAGGTCCTCTAGTCGATATCTTGATCCAACTTCCCAATTTGGTTGAAACCTTACTATTTTTACAGAAGTGTTCTTCATGACCAAAAAGAGAACAACTATAGCATACCTACCCTATATCTTGATATCTAAAAATTGATTCACGCCAGAGTATTTTCATTTTTCTAGAAATTGATTATGGGTATTGGCGGATTCCTGAGATCCCAATCAACCCTAATTCTTGTATTAAGTTTTTATCAATTTCAAGTGTATTAGGTAACTCTATCTTATGAACTTGGCAATATAACCTACTAATTTCTTAATACACTTCATTGTGAGTAGATTAGTTGGTATACCCAATAGTTGAATCCACAAAGTCGTGTTCTTGACTTCATTTCCACCATTATCCTTGTATTGATAATAGCAAAAAATTAACAATAATAGTCCATGGTCTCTGATCCCTAATTTTGTTCTTATCTTCATCACACCTGAACTTGATAATCATTGAGTTTGAACTTAGTTTTTCTACTTCAACTTGATGTTTAGTGTCCAGTATTTATTAATATGATTTTTGATGAATGTGAAATTCACCTTCTCTTGTACCAATAGTTTAGTCACTATTTTTGGCTCATTAATAGGTTTATATTTCGAGTATTGATTAGGAGAAATAACGAGCTCATTATTGTTTTCTAGGGATGTGAGGACGTATAGAAATTCATGACTTTGGAAGGAAGAGTTAAGTTTGAAGATTTGTTGGAGAAGGGAAGACTAAAATGGTTAAAGAAGAGGATTAAACGGGAATAAAAAGTGAGAAAAAACTAGAAGACAACAAAGGATTAAAGCTAAAAAATAAGTTTTTAGGAAGAAAATAATGGTTTGTTTAGAGAGAGAGAGAGAGAGAGAGAGAGAGAGAGAGAGAGAGAGAGAGAGAGAGAGAGAGAGAGAGAGAGAGAGAGAGAGAGAGAGAGAGAGAGAGAGAGAGAGAGATTCATCACTGTAATCAGAGTTTACTATGTTTATTGATAGTAAAGTAAGAGCTATTTTACATGTACTTCTCCTTTGCACCATAGAGGTTATATTTCAGAATTTGTTTCCTTCGAATTTTAAGTTAGCCTCGGATCTTGTAGAATTGAATTGTTCCTTTTATTTTTATTTTTAGAATGTGGATAGTTCGGGTCAGTTTACACGTATCATGACTAATTCCACGAAAAATGTGCACATCTTCCTATGCATACCCCAGGTAAAATATCAAGGAGGAGATCCAAACCTTGTACCTCATCTTTCACACCTTTTAGTGAAGAAAAATAGTAAGACACTGTCCAATTAAACAATTTAAATGATAATTTCTTTTATTACTTTATAGTTGAATTATATATTTTTGAAAATTTTAAATTGTGAGTAAACTACTAGAGTAAATGCAATAGAAATTACTTAATAATATTTATGCTAGTATAAATTATCTGGAACGAAAAAAACAGTCCATCATAGTAAATCTATGACATAAGAGAAAATCAACCCGAAAATACACAATACAATAAGAATAAAGCTTGGAAACGGTAGAAGATTTATGCTAAATGAGCTAAAAGTTGTGTTATTAATTTTATAAGTTAAAAAAATATTATAAACAGCAATGTAAAAAGGAAAGTACAAAATAAATAAATTACTTGTAGAATTTCGAATTGGATCTACTCTCTTTAAAGTATTTAGGCCACGTACTGGTATCTTATGTTTGTTGGCTTCAACCTACTAGATACAACGACAAAACTTTTTGGAAAAACAGTCACGAATTCTTCAGAATTTCAATGTACTTGATAATGACACTTCTTTTCTCTCTCTCTCTAATAATTTTAATCTTAATGTTTTAAAAACTGAAATCAGTCAAATGTTTGAATTATCCAACTATATGTAGAAAATGAATAGGCAGCTAGATTTCGATTAAAAAGAGTTATGATTTTAAGAATTAGAAGTTGTGTCACGTTAGTTAGTGAAAGATATAACTATTAGGTATGGCCCAATGTTAATGGATCTTTATTACTTATTACACATTAACTATTTTGTATGACCCAATGGTAATACTAATGGCTTTCACATGAAAACAAAAATTAAACAACTATTGTGTCTGCCCAATAGTAAAATATTAGAATTTTCAAATTCGTTCTTTCACCTTTACTATATAATATAAACATACAAATAAATAAATAAAAAATTTATTTTCTCCAAAATTTCATGACTATATTTCTCATTCGACATCAAAAGATTTTTAAGCAAGTGAATTATTGTGTTAGTCATTCCAATTAGATAAATGTATCAATCAAGCCATCGTCAACCCGGTAATACTTGGATAAAACCTATTTGACCAAAAATACTCACATGAATGAAATTGACTAACCAAATATAAAATATGCAAGAGCATGCTAAACACGAGATAGGGTGAGAGAGAAGTGGAGAAAAATACTATGTTGAGAAAGGTATCTTTTGGCCTTGAACCTTCTCTAGTAAGGGTTATCAGATTTACTTGCTAACCCATGAACATGATGTCTTGAACTGTTCAATGTTTGTCTAAACCAATTCAATAGATTTTTACATAATATCCTTCAAAATATATTTTGGTTCTCAAAGTTGTGTCTAGATACGGCCCTGGAACACTAATGGTATATCATGAATACTGTTGGAGAATGTTGCCCTAGAAAGATCTCGTAGGGTGTCCAACATATGTTATTCACTCAATCATATGTTATCTAAGATACAATAACCATTTAAAGTTTAATTGTTTATTCAATGATATATGTTTAGTATCTAGTTTGTACTGGGAATGGTTAGGGAAGGTCTTCCCACAGAGCGTCGAACTGAACTGCAGTTTTATGATTTGGTTTTCCCTTTGAACCTAGATTCTGGGATCCCTAATTTACTAGGTAGGGTTTCCATCATGGAAATTAAATTTTATAGGCTTAAGACCCAGTCCCCTTGACAACACTCCTACTTTCTCTCTTTGTAGACCTTTCGTTAGTGGATCTGCTATGTTCTCCTCTGATCAAACATAATCAATTGTGATAACTCCGTTTGAAAGTAGTTGTCTGACAATATCGTGTAGACAACGTATGTGTCTAGACAAACTGTTAAAGATCTCATTTAGTGCCCTAACGATGGTACTTTAACTATCACAGTGTATGCAGATAACTGGCATAGGTTTTGGCCAATTTGGAATATCCTTTAAAATGTTTCGAAGCCACTCAGCTTCCTCGGTAGCTTTGTCCAAAGATATAAACTCATATTCCATGGTGGATCTGGCAATGCACATTTTCTTAGTGGATTTCCAAGACACGATTGCTCCTCCGAACATATAGAGAAATCCATGTGTGGATTTTGAGTTTATAGAGTCTGATATCTATTTTTCATGGAATATTCTTCTAGTACAACTGGATTTCCTTTGTGTAGAAGTCCTTCATTCATAGTGTATCTAAGATACCTTAGAACTCTTAAAATAGTAATCCAATGGTTCTTACCCAAATTGTTTGTAAACCTACTTAGCTTGTAAACTACATGAGAAATATCAGGCCTAGTGAATTTTTTTAGGTACATTAGACTCCTTATACCACGAGAGTATTCTAAATGGTCCATCGTATCACCAGTGTTCTTAGCAAGATGTAAGCTTACATCAACATGTGTCTTAGTGATAATTGTGTCGATATTACTGAATATGTTTAATACATTCTTAATGTAGTAAGAATGAGATAGTATTATTCCTTGAGATGTTTTAAGAATCTTGATGCCCAAAATAACATTTGCAAGGCCTAGATCTTTCATGTCAAATGAGTCTGAAAGCATTTTCTTGGTGGAGGTAATCACATCTTTCTAACCTCGGTCAAGATATTGTCCATATATAGGCACACAATGTCATTTTGTTTTACATTATCATATTTTTCACATTCATTTATCTTGGAATCGTTCGAGATGGTGCCTGATTTAGACTATATAGATATTTAACAAGTTTATATACTTGCTTCTCTTTACCTGGAACAATATAACCCTCGGGTTGTTCTATGTATATCTCTTTCTTTAGTTCTTTATTTAGGAAAGCTACCATTACATCCATTTGATGAATTTTGAGCTTTTATATCAAAGTTATATCAATTAATATTAGAATGGATGATATTCTCGTGACTGGAGAATATGTTTTACAATAGTCAAGTCGTTCCCTTTGATTATAACCTTTCACAACAAGACGAGTCGTGTAATTTTTATTGGATCCATCGATTTTCAATTTCTTTTTGAATATTTATTTGCATCCTAGGGGTTTACTCCCACGAGGGAAATCCACTGGTTCTCATGTATGGTTTTGCATTATAGAATCTATCTCGCTATTTATCGCTTCTTTCTATAAGGGGCGTTAGAGTTTGACATAGCCTTTTTGAATGTTCATGGTTCGTCATCTAGCATATAAGCTAGGAACCAGGACCAAAGTATGTAGAGGTCTTCATCCTCTTACTTGTTCTTGGTTCTTCCTTGTAATGACTCTTGCTCTTTGGTTGGCAACAATTTTTTGATCTTACTCTTCTTGAATTTCATCGTGTATTTTTTAAGGAACCAGATTCTTATGTGGTTTTCTACGGAAAAGATGTTTCAAAGAAATATGCATTTATATATTTGATTAACGAATTTATGTGTATATTAACGTGACAATACTTGTGCACATGAACCTATATGCAACACTATTGTGAGCAGTGTTTAAAAAGGCGCTAGGCACTAGGCAGGCGGGCGACCACCTTCGAGAGCCTAAGGGACTAGGCGGGCGCCTAGGCATTTTCTTGGTAGGCGGTTTTAATTTTTATTTAAATATTTGTTTGGGTTTGTATAATTTATAAAATAGATTTATATAATTTTTTGTTTTAAAAAAAAGAGTTTTTAAACTTTTTGTATTAAAAAATAGATTTGTTTACTTTTTTAGCTTCCAGACCGCCTAAACGGCCGCCTGGATCCGCCTAGGCGCCGCCTAAACCCGCATGGGCCCTTCTGGGACCGCCTGGGCCATTTCTAAAAGTTACATTACCTTCTAGCGCCTAGGCGGTCGCCTAGGCCGATATTTAAAACATTGGTTGTGAGCATATCCAGTAAAGATGCATTCAGTGTCTTTGGTCCTATCCTCAGTTCTAAAAATCAGCTTAGACGGGTCTAGGTGCTAGAAGGTAGCCTACCTTCCAGAAATGGCCCATGAGGAAAAGCTTATTTTTTAACACAAAAAATTATGTTAACCTTATCTAAAAATTACACAAACTCAAATAATTATTCAAATGTAATCGATTATCATTCACTTAAATTGTATAATGATGTTTCTAAGAAATATATATATAATTTTGTGAGTTTTTTTTAATTGTGTTTCCTTATTATTTCTAGTATATTATGTGGAATTGAAAATAAATAAACTAATAATGTATGCTACTCATAAATAAAACTCAAAACCACCTAGGAGAAAAACGCCTAAACTCTGCCTAGGCTCGATCCCCCTCCTAGCGTCTAGCATTTTTTAGAACACTAGTCCTATCTTGACCACTTTGGGAGCTGGGATTACTACCTTTGCTATGCCTCTCCAAACTTATAAGTATTTGAAGAAATATGGTTTTCCTTTCTATAATTCATAAAGAGTTATGTCAATCTTCTTATGTGGTACCTTGTTAATGATGGTTTGTCGTGAGAAAAGTCTATCCCCACAAGTTATGTGGTAACCCTGAGTTGATCAACAAAGCGTTTATACTTTCCTTCAATGTGCGATTTTTGCGTTCAACAATACCGTTTTGTTGATGTGAATATAGAGTCGTGGTTTGATGGATGATTCATGTTCGGTGCAAAACTTATCAAAAGAGACATATATTCTCTTTCCCTATCTGTTATAAGATTCTTAGTGTTTTTACTTGGTTGATTTTCACTACCATTTCGTATTTTTTAAATGCTTCTTAGGTGGGAGATAATCCGGTGAAAAGCTATCTGCAGAAGTTGGTTCCGGGACTGGATATTAAATTGTAGGGTTAAGAACGTCTTTGTAGCTCGGCGGTTCAAAGATATCAAAAATATTTCCTGGTGGTGATGTGTCGTGAGTTTGATTGATTGTCAGCAACAAATTTCTCGGCAAAGTGTGAATTGAATTGGCTAACGACGAATAAAAGTTGTACCTATTAGATGTTGGTGATGGCTACAGATCGTTGGAATAGTTTAGTGACAGCGACGACAGAGGACGTTGGCTCGCAACCAGTGTGATTACCTGACTAATACGCCGACGGATTCGTAAAGTTTCCTAACTAACGAGAAGAAATAATTCTGGCAAGGTGTTTTGCAACTTTTTATTCTTAGATAAGAAAGAAATAATATATATTAAATAGAAAGATTTATTTTAATTGTTTTATAGTTATTTTTTGAAGATATTATAGTCAAAAAATTTAAAATGGAAAAAGAAATTACTGACCTATATTTAAAAAAGAATATTATGTTTTAAACTTATTTAGCAAAAACTATCCCAAACTGTATCGGTGCTGCAATTATCAATCCCGCTTAGGGCTGTAAATGAACCAAGCGGCTCGCGAGCAGCTCGAGCTCGGCTCGGAAAAAGCTTGACTCGAGATCGTTCGTTAAATTAAACGAGCCGAGCTCGAGCCTAAAACCGAGCTCGTTTATTAAACGAGCCGAGCCGGGCCTGTTCGCGAGCTTTTCTGAAAAGCTCGTGAAAAATATAAATAAATTATAAATATCTATTGCATATTGATATTTGACGATTAAAAAGTTAAAACCAATTACTATATTAAAAAAACTTATCTTATCCCAACACTTACATGTCACTCTCCCCTCTACCTACTTAATTATAAAAAATCATTCAAAATTTAACAATCCAAAGAAAGAATACGTGATTGTATTTAGTGATAGTTTACAATAGTCAATTACGTTCTAATTAAAAATTTATATAATTAAAAGATTTGCAACAATCTATCTTATAATTAATCCATAAAAGCCTACGATAAAAGAAGGGATTTCTAACTCGAAATAGATTTAAACAAGCTTTTAAGCTCGAGCTCGAACTCGAAATAGATTTAAACAAGCTTTTGAGCTCGAGCTCGAGCTCGAAACACTTTTAAACGAGCTTTCGAGCTCGAGCTCGAGCTCTGTTATATTCTAACGAGCCGAGCTCGAACACTAACTTCAAAGCTCGGCTCGAACTCGAGCTCGGTTCGTTTAAATTTATAAATAAATAAACAAGCCTGTACATCTACTATTCGGCTTGGCTCGGCTCGTTTACAGCCCTAATCCCGCTAGTCGTTAGAAATTTATGCGCATTAGTATTAATTTTGATAATAGTAGATTTTTTCTTGAAAATATCTCGTACTTATTTCATATTCTCATCTTATCCAACTTGATCAGTAATACTATTTCGTCCGGATTCTTCTACTTGTCAATTGTTTTATAGCTCAAAATTTAATCGTTAATTCGTATCAACAATGTTAAAAATAAAATGTACATATGACAATTTGTTTTCTTTTGTCTTAGTCTCCACGGAATTACGTAGATATTCGTACTACTTATATTTATTCTTATCTTTAGATTCGGCGTACCACTTGTTAAACATATCCACGGCAAACAGACTACAAATACAGGAAAAGAAGAATCTTGGAAAATACTTAGGAATCCCATTGTGTCATAAACAATCAAAGGTCGAAGCATTATAATGGATTGCGGAAAGACTCTTTAGCAAGACAGAGGGATGGAAAGCACACCTTTTATCGGAAGGAGGCAAGGAAGTCCTTATTAAAGTAGTTCTCCAGGCTCTTCCCGCACACTCTATGTCAATCTTTTCTTTTCCAGTTACCTTTTGTAATAAATTAATATCCGCAATTTCGAATTTTTGGTGGAATTCAGGTGAGAAATCTCGAATACACTGGCTAGCATGGGAAAAACTTGCTGTTAGCAAACTCCTTGGCGGCATGGGCTTCAAGGATTTTAAGCGCATGAACACAGCTTTACTAGCAGCCCAGGCGTGGCGAATTTTAAACAATCCTGATACACTAGCAGCTCGCCTACTTAAAGGTATTTATTTTCCAAAAACTTCCTTTCTCGATGTTAAATTGAGACAATCTCGAACTTGGTCTTGGGATAGCTTAATAGAAGGTAGAGATATGCTTAAAAAATACGGCCGATTTCAAATAGGTAATGGTAAACTGATTAATATCTGGAATGATAAATGGTTAGACACAGCATGGCAACTAGAATGTCCGCAGGGATGTCAATTAGAAAAACTACACGAACTCTGGAACGTAGATCTTTCAACTTGGAATACAGAATTAATAAGTGATCTATTTCCCGCTCCGATTATTCCAGTTATACTTAGAACGCGTTTCTTCCCGACTGAAGACCCTGACAAATTTATATGGCCACATGCAAAGAATGGAGACTACGTGACAAAAACGGGATACAAAATTCTTACTGATCAGGTTCTTTTCGAGGCACCTCACCAATCAACAGGTGTACCGGAGGCAGATATTCTTTGGAAAACAATTTGGAGATCCAATACACCTACAAAGGTCAGAATATTTTCTTGGAAAGTTTGTAATAATGCAATCCCGACAGGTACAAATCTAGAAAAAAAGGAAGTGTGAAGCCCAAATCAACTGTCGCTGGTGCACCGCAGATCAGGAAACAACGGAATATCTATTGCTCAACTGTGGGGTATCAAAACTTATTTGGGCAGGATCGGCATTACAGATACGTGTGGACAACGTCGAACTAGACGTGGGCCACTGGTTCTTAAAAATGGTTGAAATATATACGAAAGGAGGTTGGCAAAAGGAAGTTGTTATTTTCTATATTTTATTGATGATGTGGAATCTTTGGAAGGCGAAAATGAAGAGTCGACACAATAACTCAGATATTGATCCAGAAACAGTGATCTGTGCGACTAACTTTCAGGTACAGGAACACTTTGGTCCAAACTGGTTCAACAATGAACATCCAAATCTCGAGAATAACACTACGCTTATTTCTGGGAGTACGAGTCTCGAATGTACCACAACGCTCACACTCACGTGTGATGCGTCCTTTACACAAGCACATCTCCCCTTTGGGATAGGAATTATTCAAATTAATACAGCAGATGGAACACAAGTTAATCATATGACAACGGCCAGCTGTAATTCTAGCGTGGAAGGGGAAGCTCTGGCCATCATTAAAGCGATTGAGATTGGACAACAATGGCCTCAACGAGAGAAAACTATTCTCTCGGACAACCTTGACTTGGTTCAGGGTATAAAGCAAACGTCGGCAACTAGATGGGATCTTAGACCATACATTAGGCATATTCACAAACTGGTCGGAGAATCGGGCTCAACTTTCTTCAAGCACATTCCCCGCAGGTTTAATGTAGGTGCTGATCGACTAGCAAAAGTAGCCAGACACAGGGCAACCGACTGATCTTTATCTATTGACACGTTTACTGACAGGTTCTCGAAACTAGGCATAGGATAATTTTGGTCCTTGAATCTTGTTGTAATATATGTACCCGTCCAAAAAAAAAACCTTGAGTTGACGACAATCTCTTTTCTCTTAATTTAGTAGTTCCTACGTTGTCAAAATCTTAATTGGCATGTAGTAAATTAGTGAACATATGCTATTATAATTTAGGGTGAATAGTTTTTTGTTTTTGGGTTGGGTTAAGGGTGAATAGTTACAGGTCTTGGAAAATAATATATCAATTTCGAAGTAGTATTTTTTTTTTTTTTACTAAGAGACTATTAAAATCTTATAGTACTTAAAAAATATCCATAAACTATACAGGAAGAATCAATTATATTTTCATTTAATTCAACCACTTTCTTATCTATTTACATTTTTTTTTCATTCCTGTCAATTTATCTCTTTTGAAAGGACAAAAGAATTCCTTTAATCAACTTAGAACGAATAATTAGATTGTTACCTCAGTTAAATGTAAAAAAAATCAACTTAGAACGAAATCAGTCAACAAGGAAGCTAAAGAAGATATAACTTTGTTTTTTATGTTGGTTTTTCCATATTAAAATTCGTATTCAGTGTTGTTTTTTATTACATGCACTTACTCAAAGATTCATTGTTAATTTTTGCTACTAAAAACCCTATTTTTTGTACAATACTTAAAGAGTTTAGATCGACACTACTCAGTGATGTCGTGTTATTACATGTCACTGAGTATGGATAGTACTCAAAAATTTCTTGTTTTCTGTAAATTTTAGTTTTCAAAAAGAAACTCAGTGTTTTTGCTACCAATACTCAATGATTTAGTGTTATTGCATATTTATGAGTATAGTTCGTACTCAGTTTTTTAATGTCAATACTCAGTGATTTGGTGTTATTGCATTTCTCTGAGTATAGCTCGTACTTAGTGTTTTTGCTGCCAATACATAAAGATTTGGTGCTATTGCATTTCTCTGATTATAGCTCGTACTTAGTGTTTTTACTTCCGATACTCAGTGATTTAGTGATACCATATTTCTCTGATATAGCTCGTACTTAGTGTTTTTGCTGCCAATAATCAATGATTTGGTGTTATTGCATTTCTCTAAGCATAGCCATTACTCAGTACTCTAGGTTGTTGCAGGTAATCGATGCAATTCTTTGGATGACACAAGGAACGGTAGATTGCAGGGTATTTATGTTGTTGTGGGGAAAGCACTACTGCTGAATTGGTGGCATGGGGAACTACTCGTATAAACCAAAAATAATTAATGAGATGAGAGCAGCAATCGTGAGGAAGTTGTAGCTCTATAAGATTTATTCGCAACGAATTGAATTAGATATTGGTTACGTAATGTTAAACTTGTAAATTTTTGACGTATTTTTTAGTATTAATGTTTGTGTTAATATGACGTGTATGTTAATATGACGTGTATGTTAATTTTTTTTAGTGAGTTTAATGACAAATTCTCTGAGTACTCAACAGAACTTCTGAGTTTTTTTATAGATGTTGAGTAAAACGTACAAATTCATAAAACCTTTTATATTATCAAAAAATAATAAACAACGCTTAATCAAAAGAAAAAATTTAACTTAAAAAAATATAAATGAACCTATTACAAAGTTAAAAATCATTAAAAATAAAAAAAATTACACCATTACATAGCTTCACCTCCGCGTGTCAATAGCTTCGTCTTATATTATATAGATCTACTGATATGGACGATAAGCTCGAAAACTACTCGGTCAAAGGGATTCACAAAACGGATCTTTAAAAAGCTTCATACGACTTGAAAGGTGGCGGCCATGGCTGGAGTTCCAAAAGCTTGAAACGTGATATTGATGAATGAAAAAATGCTCACTCGAAGGGATTTCACATAACAAAAACACCATGGACGAATCTCGCTTGAAAGCTTCATGAACATTGACTCAATGGACGACCAATGAAAATTCTGCCATTAGATCTTCAAAAAGCTTATGGCTTTTTTTAACCCTACTTAAACTCTAAAAAATGGGTTCTTAAACTCTCGAAAATGTTGGAGATTAGTTCGGCCATTGAAGCCATGGACCCAAATAAAATATTGGAGATATGTTCGACGAAATGATTTCATTTTATCTGACAAAGACTAATATTTAGTCTTTGCATGGATTGAGAAATTATGAGGGATAGGATTATGGATGGAAATCAAACGGAATAGATCAAAACAAGGTCATCTGGAAATTTTCTGATTATTTTCGGAATGGAAAAATCAATTCCAATTTCGTTCTGAAAAAATTGGGAAATATATAATCAATTCAACGAACACAATAATATTGATGTGAATGGTGTGATATGAGCAATGGGGAAAGTCATGACAGAAACATTTGGCACAGACTGGAGTAAACTACCTTAAAGTTATGGGGGGGTACTCTAGATGATGATAATAGTAATATTTAGGACACATGGAAGGGCGTGATAGTATTGTCCTTATATCTTGTGATGCATCATTTATGAAAAAGTGAGACCCAACAGGTATTTGGATTGTGAAGTATGGCATAAGAATCGGGGATAGGACAGTACATTCTCGATATTTTTTTGGCTCTTCTGCTATAGAGAAAGAAGAACACGTGGTGTTTGAAGCAATGAAACTATACAATAATTTACCATAAATGTAGTAGGCGATTTCTCTGATAACCTTGAAATAAATTAGGGAACGAGATTGACATCAACAACAACTTGGGTTATGCAGCCGGTGATGAAGAAAATAAGGAATTTGGAAAACTTATTGGTCTTGTTACGTTTCATAATCTCCTTAGACTCTTCAACGGGCAAGCCAATCATATTGCGAGGAATGCTAGGCAGACGACCGACTCAAGGATGGTACAAGATGCAGTGCATAAGATGTTCTCGAGATTAGGGATTGAATAATCCAAGTTCTTTTATTGTCTGTTATTCTAAAAGAAAAAGTTCTTAATATTTCTTTTTTGACATTTATGGGTTGAAACTGAATGTAAATACTTTTAATCGACCCTTTTGGTTATTAGTAATTCATTATTGACCCATTTGAGTCAAATGCAAATGTAATATCCTTATTTGATCCATTTGGGTTATTAGTATTTCTTTTTAAATCCCTTTGGGTTGAATTTGAATGTCATTTTATATTTGATCCTTTAGGGTTGAATGTTGAGTTTAATATTTTTTTTACATCATCCTTATCAATTCGTGCTTAGATGAACTCGTACGGTTTAAGTTACAAAAATATTGGGTTAGTTTTTTAATAAATAAAGATTATTAGGGTCTTTTTAAGGTAAAGAGAATGCAAGTAGTTTATCTTCCCCGAGCTCACATGTTAGCCAAACACTCTATTTAATATTGTTTCAATACTCAACAAATCATTTTTAACTATATAATCATTGATTACCTCAGAAATATGTTTTACGTGTTGAAATATTTTAAGCAAATATTATTATGTTTTAATTACTCTATCTCACATTGGTTTAAGTTGGTTTGATATTAATAATTCTATCATATAAAGAAAGTGTCAAACCCATATATAAGGCAATGGCACAGTATAGCACACCAAAGCATGGTATATTGCACATAGGAATTAAGAAGGCTTGACGCGCTCTATATATAGGTCATACAGCAAGTACCTATAAGGTATACCACAATTTGAAGAAACAATTCATTCGGAACACCACAAATAATCATGGTATACTATAAGATACAAGATCAGCTCTAAATTTGCCACTTGACTTATATCCATTGGGGATATCTTATATATATTAAACACGTGACTTTTGACCGTTGAGGACTATTTTCAGCTATAAATTGAAACTCATACAAGGCATTAACCACACCATTCATATACCAATATCAAGAGCATTAATTGTGATCATTAAAAAAGGTTTCAAGAGTTATTCAAGTCAAGTTCATTTGTTGCAAAGCTATATACTCTTTAGGAGTTATACACTAAATTGTTCCACCACCAAAACACTTGTTCTTCCTCCTAATTCTAGTCATTATAATATGTAAAGAGAGTGTGTGATTATAGTGATTATACTTGGTGGCCTTGTGTTACGATAGTACAAGAGTTTGATTTGGGATTACAAAATGGTTGTAAACGACTATTGTATTGTCACCCTGGTTCAAAGAAACATGGATATTAGTGGACACTCTTTCAAAATCCTAAGGTTTCCATAGACCTAAGGTAGTGTACTAAGCCTCCAATAGCAGAACCATTTATATATTTATGTGTATGTCTCTATTCCCTACCCTCTTTAGTTGCTACACTATATATGTTTGATAATATACTCATATGAATATTGTATTTATAGTCATCTATAATAATTCTATCAAGCATATTGTTAACTTGTAAACTAGGGGAATAGGATTTAAATTAGCTTTTGATTTTATTTACTTGAAATAAAATCAGTCGATTAATTTCCATGGTCCTACTCACCCCCTCCTTTTTACAATATATATTGAATAGCATCACCCCTATATATGGGTGTGTAAGAGTTCAAAACTTGATACAAAGCCCGATGTGTGGGGACAAGTTATACACCTAATACTATATCTAAGGACTTTTTATCTCGGGTTACACAACCTTTAATACAATTGGGAATTGATAGGATTATTTGCCACGCCCTTTATATATTTGAGCATAACCATCGAGCACAACACCCTACATCACATAAGTCTCGAGCATCTGGCAATAGTTTTGTTCGCAGGATATAATTTCCACGTTACAACTACCTCCAGTAGAATTTTCTAATTTTACAAACTCACCCATGATAATAGATACAATAAGACGTGGATGATACCATTACTTAATCAAGTATGCAAACTAACTAACTTGACCTTGGTTCTACTTGGCACATGTGTAATAACTGGCTACTTTGAAAGTTATTTAATAGTTTCTAGCCTACATTGTCTTTTTACAAACATTTGAGGTAAATACTATCATATCTATCTTCAACGTAGAAAACCCTTATGTTTTTCCTACAACTTTTTTTCTCACTGGATTCTATTTGCGAGGATCCATCATAAACCCTTAATTGGGTGCTAACATTTTTTTACAAGTTCACATATATAGTTTCCAGGTAGATCAAAGGAATTAATCCAAATGTGGCATAGTTCCATCTTAGCATGATATATGAAGAAGCTCATTATTGCCTTATCAACAAGCCAACTAATGTCAGAGATATAGATATTTTATTAAGGTAGACTGTTGTTATCATGTGTATTAGATCAACGATTTACATCCAAGATATTTTTAAACACTTGAGGTGATTATTATGTATGTTACTCCTAAACTAAATTTCTAAATATATTTTGAATTACATTTGGTTTTAAAAAAAATAAAAAAATAAGATGGAAGTGCTGAATCACTAAAACATGTGAAATTCTAATTTTTATTATTTTATAAAAAAAATTAATTTTTGAATTCCCTTTTATAATTTAACAAAAAAAATTATCTCTTGGAAGAAAAAAATCATAAAGTAAACCATATATGTTTAATTTCATTAGATAGTGTTTGATGTATATTGAAAATAATTCTAAATATTAAGAGACTTTTAAAGTTTGTTAGACTAGGTTTGATTTTATTTTATTTTTAGCACTATTTTAATAAAAAAAATTAGCAAATTGGCACAAGAAAAAAAAAATATTGCGAAACTGGCACAAGGGCGGTAGTCGTCCTACTGCCCTTACTTAATTAACGAGGAAGGGTTGCGGTCAACACACAACCCTTAGTTAAATACTGATTAAGCGAAGGGCGGTGGTCAACTCACCGCCCATAGTGTAAATTTATTTTTTAGGAGGGCGGTAGGCTAGCTACCGCCCTTCTTCCCAGAGAATATATCTGCAATTTTCTTAAGAACTCCCATTACGGGAGTTCTCTCATTAGCTAAAACCGCCCAACCCCCCCCCCCCCCCCCCCCCCCCCCCTTCGCTGATCCGCCGTGCCGCCGCCACCAACCACCAAATTCCGAGGCAAGCAACGCTATTCAACCACTCACCACTCAAGCACAATCCTCCATCCATCATCCTAAGGTTAGGGTTTTTAAAACCCCCTTTTTTTCAATTTTGTTTTATGTATTGATTTTGATGATGTATTGCATGCTATTATTTTAGTGTAATGTGTTTAATTTCGTTTTATATTGATACAAAAATTATTAGATTAAATTCAAAGTTTTAGATTATTGCACAATTGGTCCTTGTTTAATTTTGTAATTGCAATACTAATCTTTATAATTGCCCTACTTGTTTAAAGTATTAGCTTTGTAATTATTTATACATTCTGGGACTTGAATTTTAGGTAATTTCACAATTGGTCCTTATAAGTTTTGATAATTGCACAATAGGTCCTTTTAGAGTGTAATAATTGCGCAATAGGTCCTTTTAAGTATATATTAATTGCAAAACAAACTCTTTCTTTGATATTAGTCAAATGTACAATTAGTGTCTTGCATTTTAATTAATTACACAATTTGGTCTTTTTAGTTTTAGGTAATTGCACAATTGGTCCTTTTTATTAAAAATAATTGCACTATTGGTCCTTTTATTAATTTAACGGTTTATGTTTTTTGCTAGTTTTTTATGGCATCTTCTAGTAGCAATCCAGACGCGGTTTTATGGAGACAAAGGGAAATTTACCCATAAATCCGAAGTCGTGACTAACGTAAGTTAATTACTTCAAATATAAAATTTATTTAAGTTTATTTGTTAATTATTTGTTTTTGTTATTAGGGCTGATATGAAGGTGTGACGGTCAAGCCAATCTCCACTACCCCGTGGGATTTGGACCCAAGGGTAATTCCTTTCGTTGAAGAAGCTAGGTTTGGGGAGATTCGTAAAATATCGAGGATCGTGTTGGACCACGCGTTGATCTCTGCGATGGTCGAAATGTGGAGACGGGAGACCCATACTTTTCACATGCCCGTAGGTGAGATGACCGTCACCTTAAGAGATGTTTCGATGATACTAGGTATACCTATCTGTGGTCGTGTAGTGACCGAGACCGACCCGGCCTACTTTGACTTTGAAGAAACATGTTTGTATTTATTTGGAATGGTACCGCCAGATGGGGGAGATGGTCGTAAAGTTATCAAGGTTCATTGGTTAAGGACGAATTTTGGGGATAAGAAACCAACCGAAGCCGCATATGACACGGTTTTACGCTATTTTGCTAACGCATACATTTTGCATTTATTCGGTACATTCCTTTTCCCATCCGGTAAAAAAAACACAGTTCTGACGATGTATATGTCGTTGTTGAGAGATTTGAGGCAGACCCAGACTTATGCTTGGGGTGCGGCAGTATTATCGTACTTGTACAGTGGCCTTTGTAGTGCTTGCGAGGGGAACATGGCAACCCTCAAGGGGTGTGGTCTTCTCTTGCAGGTATTTCTTTCATTTATTACTCGTGCTATGGTATAAAGTTATAATATTTGTTTCGATTCCTTTTCTTGCAGATATGGTGTTGGGACTATTTGCATGTTAAACCAACGTTATTCCATTATGCCGTAAACGCTGGTTACGGTCCCGCTAGTGTCTCGTAAGTGAATTGTATAACGTTCGTGTATTAATTACTAATAATGAATTATTAATTATTATTTTTTTGTAGTTGGAATGGTGCAAAAACCTGGGTCAACAGTTGCGGTAGAACTTTACGCATTTATCGAGACGATTTAGATATGCAAGAAGCGGACCAGGTTATTTTTTTCAGGATTAGCTGAAAATGTACACATTTCTAATGATTTATATTTAATTAGGTTACTTGGATGCCCTACGAGGGTGCTCGATCGACAGGAATACCTATGTGTTGTACCGTTGATTCATTTCAACAATGTAGAGTGGTACCGCCCCGACCGTGTTTTGAGACAATTCGGGTACATTCAAGATATTCCCAGACCTATCGATCAATCCCAAGATCGATATCATACCTCCATGGATCGAATAGGTAAGTCTCACGAAGTTTGGAGAGTAAAATATGATCGGGAGATCTGAATTTGGAATGAGGCGGAGTATAATAGGTTAGAGAACCTAGTTCAAGGGTTTGGGTGTACTCCAAGGTATGAGGCTTGGTATCGGGCAAATTCAAGGATATATATTTCCCCTGCTCAAGGTCGAAACGAAGGACAAGGTCAAGATACCGGTTACCATCCTCGGGGAGCTCAACTTCAAAGACTGGTAATAAATTAAACCTTCTTTTGTTTTAGGATTATATTGAGATTTTTTGGATATTGACAGGTTCGATCATCTGTTGACTTGGCGTATCGTATTTCAGACCCGGGTGTCACTGTTGATGATTTGAGAGCTCCCGTAAGACAAATGTTGACATATGCTGGAGAGGAGGTGTGGATGTGTTACCCCGCTCATAATTCTTTTTTTTACCCTTTTCACGCGAAGTAGAAGATTGCGATTCACGAATTTCTTTAACCACGGCGTAAATCTCAATAGCATGGTATTGACCGTTTCTCACCCCACAAATCATCGGATTAATCGTGTCCTCCCCAACATCTATAGCATGATACCGGGGAGGGTTTGACAAAACCGGACATCGGCATTTCAAATCGAAAATAACTTCTTTTGCATTCCAATTACAAGTCGAACATAGGGCTTGTTTTAAACCAATCAACCCTATATCTCCTCCGGTCATAAATGGTTTACAATTACCCCCGGAATACTCAACAACACTGTTACCACTAAGAACAACATCTCCTCCATAAAAACATATCCACATAAAACTCATATCTACCTAAACCCCAATACAAACAAAATAATCAATAGCAAATCGAATACAATATATAAAACCTAATTTAACCTACTAATTGTTAGAAACAAGCTCATACAACTAATTAACACACACAACTACTATATACCCCTAAAAAACCCTAGTTTTTCTTGCATATATATGGTATATATAAACACAAATGAATAGAATAATTACCTTCAAGATGAATGGACCAAGGATTTGATGAAAAAATTGAAGATTTTGGGTGTGATTTGAAGGGGGTGAGTGTGTGAGAGAAAAGGCGTATTGAAATGGAAAGAAAAGGAAGAAGGTGGTGTTTTTAACCTAATCTCGGGGAAGGGCGGCGGTCAATGGGCCGCCTTTACTTAAAATGTAATTAACTTAGGCGGTCTATCGATGACCGCCCTTCTTTCTTAAACATATTTTTAATTAAGGGTGGTATCACGGATACCGCCCTTGTGCCAGTTTCGCAAATTTTTTTTCCCTTGTGCCAATTCGCTAATTATTTGTTAAAATAATGCTAAACATAAAAAAAAACTCACTAGGTTTAAGTAACTTAGTCTCCATAGGTGTTCGTTCATGTGTATTAGGCTAGGTTTAAGTAAAAACAGTCATACTCACGTGATATGTGGTTTGACTTTGAGTATTGACCGGTAGTCTAGCCTAGATCAGTGGGCGCATGTGTGCCACGTGTTATAGCCATTTATTAATTTCCTATACAAAAACCGTGTGAGCCGTAGAATCCATTAGGTTGATTTTTAGTTAATGCGATTGATTCATAGATTCTTAATCGATGCAAGTACCGTTAGAGAGTAGGGCTTATCAATGGACGAGGTATGTCCACTTGGTGAGACCTGAAACCACATCGACATACCCTTTTTTTTTTGGTCAAATACCACATCGACATTAGCTACTCCTAGGAACTTCCTTCCTACTTCGAATATACTCGCATATCCATAATTTATTTTTCGAACCACAAGTCTCTATGGGTATTCCGCCCCCAAGTTGCTTTTTACTGAAAGGCTTCGGTGAGTTTGCACAATAATTTCATCTCTAACTAGTAGAGCCTTGATATCACTGAAAGTACAAGCAACAATAGTCGTGCAACAATAATTAATTAACATTAAATATATTATTAATTATTAATTGGAATTAAAATTTATAATTATTCCACAATTATTGAAAATTATTGAAAAAACTAATTCAACAATCAATTTTTAAATTGAATTTTTTAAATCTAATTCTAAAGACTTAGAATAAAAATTTTGGGTTATGCTTCCAGGAGCATAGAAATGGATCATAATTTTGTTATAAGTAGTATGAACCCTTATCGATCAAAAAGGGTTTAATTATCTTGTTTTTGGACGGATCTGTCACCTACCATTCCGATCCACTCATCCTATTCCTATATTTTGAAAGTCTTCCATCAACAACATCATTCCCGTTGTCGGTCTTCTCTGACTCTATGTCTAGTAGATTTCGCAAGTTTGTCCGCCTGGTCGTTCCTCCTTCTGCGCACATGCATGCAAGGGATCGAGCCAAAATCATCGGCTATTAGATTGATACATCGGGTGATCGGATTAATCGTCCAACTTGTTGTTGATATCCGCCTCAGTCCTTGAACAAGTTCAAGGTTTTGGGAACATATTGTCTTTGTTTCTTCTAGAAACTATTGGCATCGTTCTGTTGCTTTCAATATTGATGTTTCTTCATGGAGGTTCATCTTGTTGTTTCTTTTATCTCTATTCTGCACCCGGTATCAGTATGTACCTGAACAATTCCGATTATCATATCCTCATATGAAGTAGTAAAAGATGAGTCATATAAAAATATTTTTTAATTCTATCCTACCTGTATTTGTCAGTTTTCGTCTATTGTTGTATGAGCATGTTATTTTCCATATGTGGCGTTCTCTATGCTTGTCCATGTAAAACCTGCATAAGTTTACTTGTTGCTTTTATTATACAGTCGATATCTATATTAGTATCCTCGTAAATTACTTTTATTTTGGCTTTCCATATTTTCCATATAAAGATCATTATATAATCAGTAACTTTATTGTGTTCCCATCCTCCATCCGTGTAAGTTTTATAATATTTAGTATCCAATTTCCAATGTCTATTCTTTCTCTTGTTGTGCCGTTATATTTACGTTGATGATGCCCCAACAACTTGAGGTACATTGCACCCAATAAGCAGGTGTTCGACTCTTTTCGTTTATGCTTGACACCATGTATATGTCGTCGTGTCTGAGCATCTTCTTTGTCTAGATTTTATTTCATTGGTATCATGTTATTACATGTTTTTCATACAAAAATTCTGATCTTGTTGGGTATATTCGACTTCCATACTGTCTTCCATAGTGTTGTCCTGATGTTTGATGTTGTTTTTGTTGATTGAGGCTCGTTAAGCATTGCCTCTTCCATGAGTACCTTATATTTTGTTTTCCACAACAAGAAAATAAGCTTTTGACAACTTCGTTTTGACCTTAGACGACCCTTATAAAGTGGTGTCATATCTTTCCCTACATTATTTAGCATTTTCGTCTATACTCGTGCTGCAAATGTTATAACTACACATACATAGCATAGTGGGTTATTACTACTATCTTTCCCGGCTCCCTTCTAAAATAAAGTAGGCTATTGGTACCCATATTTCCCGACTCCCTTCTAAATAGACTGGTCTATTGATACCCATATTTCCCGACTTCCGTCAAAAAATAGAGTGGTCTATTGATACCCATATTTCTCGCCTTCCTTCTAAAATAGAGTAGGTTATTGATACCCCTAATATTTTGCTATGTCCTCCTTGTTTTCTATAACTCTAAAATTATATATTTGACCTTTTTGTTACTTTAGTCCCTCGTCTCATAAATATAACATTTTAGTCCCATATAATTTATGTTTGTGACAATATTAGTCATTTTTTCACTAGAGCGAAAGATAAAGTGATTAAAATGTTACTTTTGCAATATAAAGGACTAACATATTCACAAAATTAAAAATAAAGGATAAAATGTTACTTTTGCAAGATATGGAACTAAACATATAAATTGAGCATTAAAAAGGCATAACATGTAAATTTAAGCAAGATAAGTGACTAAAATGCAAGATGAGAGACTAGCCTGTTAAATCAAGCATTGTAAATGGACTAAACTTGGTTCTGCAAGATAATGGACTAAACTGTCAATATGAGAGTTAAAAAGGGACTAACTGTAAAATTGAGCAAGATAAGGAACTAAACTGAAAGATAAGGGACTAACCTATTAAATCGAGCATTGAAAAGGGACTAAACTATTAGGTTATGCAAGATAAGGGACTAAACTGTCAATTTAAGAGTTAAAAATGGACTAACTGTCAAATTGAGCAAGACAAGGGACTAAACTATCAAATTTTGAAAGATAAAGGACTAAACTATCAAATTCACTGTGAAAAAGGCCAGATAGTTGAAGGGAGTAGTCAAGTAGTTAAATAATTGAAGGATGTTTCAAACTTTTTTGTATAGAAGGGGTGTTGGTGTCTCTCTGTTTGTGATAAATTAATCTATACTAGAGACATCATTTTAGGGTTATTTAGTTATTGATTTTGGAATTTTCCCCATTTATTTATACTTTTCACTTTCTTGTCTAGTTTTAGATGTTTTCTTATTTTGTGAGCTTTTGCGTGTAATTTGTGTAGCACTTAGATATATGGAAGCTATTACACCTAAGAAAACTTATTTTCAAAGGAAAAGTAAAGGAAAACCCTTATTCAAAGTAAAAAAGGATACGTTTGGATATATTTGGAAAGTAAAGAAGTTGTCAAAACTGCACATACGTCCACTAATTAATTTACTAGAGAAAAACGGTTTGGAATTTTGGATATATTTTTATATGAGAAGCTATATATTTTCATCGCGGTCGTTTCTATATAAGGAACGTCTAAATCCGATAAGTAACGAAGGAGATATGACCAAAACAAAATATGCGAAGGTTTATTCCTTCCTACAAGTTAGGAATACGAATTTTGGTAAGATCTGGACTCCTTAACTTGGGGGTTACCCCTAATTTTGACCAAGGGTCTATATATACTCATTCCTACCCTATATAATTCATCGTTGGTCAGTCCTTAACTTGAAAAGACCAAGAGGAAGCTTACAACAAGAGAAGAGAAGAGAAAAAGGAGTTGGACAACCATTCATGCCTTTCCAATCCTTCAAATTTGTAATTTATTATCTTTCTTTCTCTAGTATGAACTAATTATATTTTAGCTTGAGATTAGCATATGGGTATGAACCCTAGACTTATTTCTATTTTAATTTGGGATGTCTTTTTACATTTAATTGAAATTAGTGTTGTTAACTCTATTTTTATGTGATTTAATTTATTGTCTGTAGTTCTTGCGGTGCGCAAATGTAAAGGATTACCTTAGTAGTAGTTAGATGTTCACTCGTAAGGGGTTTCTAATTATTGAAACACCACATAAACGTCTAGTGTGCGGTAGTGATCTGGAAGGGGTTGCCTAACTAGATAGTCATTAGGGTTTGAGATTTAACCATTGGTCATTGCGCAGGGTCCCCTTACCCAAGTCCCCTGGTAATTGTTAGGTTGCCACCTAATTCCACTCGGAAGGAGGTCAAGAAGAATATAGAATCATGACTATTGCATATCACACAATTCTCTCTTACATGAATAGATTATAACGAGGCTAGTGGGCTAAACTCTTATACTATCTTCTTCTATTATTTATTTTCATGTCTTTATGTTATTTAGTCAACTGTTAAAGTCTTACAAACCCAACAATATTTCAGAGTCTTTTATTTTAGCATACTATTCTTCTAGCTTTCTTATTTGCACTTTATATTGCACACGTTCTCTCTAACTTTTGTAGTCGTTGAGGAACAAATTCATCTTATCATTAAAACTTGTGTATGACCAATGATACTTGCAGTGAGTAATGTGTTTAGGTTAGGGTGTTAGTTGCATCTTTGTTTATCGTTATTTTATCATGCCCTAACCGACACCAGGTGTGATTGAAAATAAGAGTAAGATTGATTAACTTCTTCTTGAACTAGTACTTCACATAGGTACAACCTCCCGTAATTTAACGTGACTCATTTGTTCTTTAGAATTAGCCTCAACTGCATGAAACAATACATATAACTAATAATATAAATACCAAATTACCCTTACCCCTAATTTGACAAAAGGTCACAAAAACCCTATAGTTTCAAAAATGGTACAACCTCCCCTTGGTTTTCAAACTCACATCAACGCATGATATAGGGGTGGTTGTCACGATTTTGAAAACAATATGATTAGTTTTGACCTTTTGTCAAACCCCGAGGGGTATCTGGTAAATATGAGAAAACCAATCTGTAGGACTAGGCGATTGTACTCATTTAATTCACTAATATTATCAGAAACTTTATCAGATGATCCATATTTTGACACAACATGACCAAAACAAAAGACGGAAGTATAATATGGCAAATACTAGGTAAAAATCTCTCATTTAGGTCTAATAAACTCCCAAAATAATGTCTTCTAAATTGATTAGTCCATCACAAAAAGAAAGTCATCAATAGTCATGCACCAAGATTAAATAATTCAACAAAGACAACCATACAAGAATAAATTAAGCACGAGAAACCAAAACTTGATGTCATGTATTTAAATTTTTATTAATTGAAATATGTATGAACATTAACATCATAAGTAAAAGATTTGTTGTATGGGAAACCCAAACTCACCCAAAACCAGTCTTTAAGCAAGTAACATGTAATTGTTGAATTGGACACTTGATGAATTGATACTCTTTTTATAATTTTTAACCCCGCCATGGTAGGGTCAGTTTTGCTTTTATAATTTAGGCCATATACCTGATTTGTGTTCAACCCTAATATGGATGAACTGATGAAAAGAGAACACATAACGTTATTTTGATCTTTCAAGAAATTATATGGTTTTATTAAAGAATAATGTTGTTTGTTAGCCTAACTTTGTTTAAGTATTTGTGATGATGTGTTTGGCATGTTTACATACGATATGTGAAAACAATGCATGCTTAGATCTATAAAGCTTAAACGATCAAAGATCATACTCTATTGAAGAAATCCAATAGATGTCATATGAAAATAAAGTTCTCAAGAGAACGAGTTTAAGTTTCCAAGATCAAGACTCGAGGAATATAACGAAAACAAGTTTAAATTTTTTGAAGATCAAGACTCGAGAGAGATCGATAAAACAAGCTTAACGACGTTAAAGATCAAGACTCAGTGAAGTTATAAGAGACCGAGCTTAAGGAATTTTGAAGATCAAGACTTAAGGGAGTTAGAAGAAATTGAGCTTGAAGACATTTAAAGATCAAGACTCAAGGGAGATCAAGAAATGAGTTAAACATGAACAAACTCAAAGGATCTCATTGAAGGTATAGCTCTAATAATCACCAGCATGCTTGGCTAGATAGAGAAGATCAAGAAGCATAAACAAGCTTGAAATTGTTAAAAATCAAGACTTGGTGGAGTTCAAAGATTAAGCTTGAAAATATAGCAATGTGTGCATCAAGGGTCTCTAAAAAAGGAAGAGTGCCTTAGAGAGGATAAAACATAAAGGAAGCTCAAAAGACTACCATTTGAATCCAGCCTCTGATAAATAGTAAAGGACCCCCACATCACTACTATAATTCAAGACTTGTCCTATGAGAATCAAATTGGCCTTTCGATGATAATAAGCTGCCCGCCATCACTTCCAGAAGTAGATTTTTGGTCTCCTGAAGGATCACAGATGGACTGTAAAAGTTGGCCATCTGAAAAATGTATTGGAAGATCTAAATTCCGAGACCATGAAGGCCATTCACAAATAAAGCTAATAAATATTGAAGATCAGACCTCCGATCCGAAGAAAAGTCACACGACCAAAGTGGACCAGATTAAAAAGGCTTAGAAACTAGAGACACCGGACATCTGATGTCTCCCATTTTGTGATAAATAAATCCCATAGACAGACATAATTTTAGGTATATTAGGTGCTTAATTAAGGGAGTTTTCCCCATTATTTATTATATTCCCATTTCTTGCCTTATTTTAGAGATTTGTTACTTTTAGAGCTATTTGTACGTAATTTGTGTGTTAAATATAAAGCTCTTAGCTACAAGGATTATATTAGATTCCAAATAAATGTTAAGGAGTTAAGTAATAAGATCCAAGACGAAATAAAGAGTTAAAAGGAAAGAAGATGGTTTTGGAAAGTGCAAAAGCTTCCAAAAGTTGTTATCCAAAATTTGGATACGTGTAGTATTTTCAATGCTGCATAAAATATACAAAGGATTTGAATAATTTATTTTTTATCAAGAAATCTCTATTAATTTCGGTCGCGTGGCCACTATAATCAAGTTATTTGGAGTTGTAACGAAGGAGTTATGATTTTTACAAACTCTATGGGCCAATCAGTCCACTTTCTAAGGCAACTGAGTTTGAGTTAATTTAGGAATCCAAAACCTAATCCATTACTTAGATTTCATCCAACACCTATATAATATCAGTATATGACCTTATAAACTCATCCCTTGGATTCCAGAGCTTAATATTCATCAATAATTCATTATAGACGCAATCAGGAGGATATAGAGAGGGAAAAATCAAGAGTTGGAGTTTCACCGCATCAATTCTACACTTCGCCATCTCTATTCTTGGGTGAATTAATATTAGATATTTTTGTCTATAATTTATTTCTAATCTATTTATTCCAAAGTCCATTATGTACCATTTTCTCTTTTAGGATTGTAGTTACATGAACAATTGATTATTGCTTTTCTATTTTAATTGAATTTGCGACTAGAATATTTAATTTAATTGGTATTTTATTAAGTTCCATTGACTCTATGTATGTAATAACACTACCCATATCATAGCAAAATAGTGGGTAGCTTGAGTAATTGAGCTATTGCCCAGGAAGGGGAGTTTAATAGCGGATATATCATATAGGCATCTAGTGTGCGGTAGTGAGCCGTGAGGTCTTGCCTAGCTAGATAGTCAATAGGGTTAGATTTAATCACATCTGAATATATTGTAGGATCGCCCGGAAGGGGTCTCTAGTACCGTAGGATAGCGTCTTATTCATCCCGGAGGGGTTAGGAAGATAAGTGAATCCCGTCTATTGTGAAATTACCCATTCACCCTTATTTCTATAAACGTTAATTTAATTGGATATGTTTATACTTGCATATCCTTAGCTATTATCTTATTTGCATAGTTTGTAATTATTATTTAATTAGAAAATAAAACGCTGTATTTGCTTTTTAATCAAAACATTAGAACTTTCTACGCTAAAATTGAACACGAGTTGAAATTAATACGTAAATTCCTGAAAACGAACTCTGTTTTACTTACTTATTACTTGTAACCGTCCGTACACTTGCAAAGAGTTAATCGTGGTTTCCAAGGTGTGTGAACTTTTTACATTCATTATTTTATCACACCCACGCCCACCAAGTTTTTGGCGCCGCTGCCAAGGTTATTTTTATTTTAGCCTGTGTTTGTTTAGTATAGTTATTTTATTTGTTTTCAAAAGGTATATTGGTAAATTTTTATGATGGAGTCTAGTATGGCGGAAGAAAAGTTAATAAAAATTCAGGAAACTAGATTCGAGCGGCCACGAGCTGAACATGAGCTGACCATCCTTGGGATGGCGATAGATTAGGGGTGTCCCATAAACCTGATAAGTCATAATATAATCACCGATACTTTGTACGCTCACCTTGCACCATCATAAAAAAATTCCACCATAGTAAAGAGTGGAAGAAATTTGTGGATCTAGTAATAATAAATATATGATTGGAGATGTTGGAGTACGTGAGCTAGAAGCATGTATAGAGGAATATATTCTTGCAAAGAAATGGATTGGAGCTAAACTTGTTGAAGATCAATGCGTAATTAAATAGGCAAGAACAATCCTATTATATTACCTGGTGAAGAAATTGTTTCGTCATGAGAACAAGAAGGCGAAACAGAGATACTACCTACCGCCTTTCAAAGATCGATTGAGTCAAAATATAGGTGGTAAGGTTTCAAAGTTACCATATCAAGTAAGAGGCGAGTTTAATTAAAGCAGTACCGCAAGGGCCTAAATAGAATTTTCATGGCAGGTACACGTTTTAAATGCCTTTGTAGTTTAATTTCTATGCTTGTAGTGTATATTATTTAAGTTTTTATGTGTTTTAATAAATATTGCAGTAATGAGAAAGGTAGAAATGTTTTTGATGTGTAGGATACAAAGAAGATGAGTTTAGGGTGAGTTTTATGAAGAATTTTGTTCCCCCAACTGTTCCCAATAGTATATCGTATCTATGGGTGGTATACAATCCCGTAACCATCATGACGGTATGGAAAAACTCTATTTTGGCCGAAACTCGAGCAGTATGCCGCTCATTCGGGCGGCAATACCGATACGCAAGAGTGTCGAGATTCGCGAGCACCAGAATAGCTGTCTTTGAATGACCGTAACTTTTTCATAAAAACGCAAAATTCAGTGATTTAGGAGTCCACAGAAAGCTTAGGAAATTTTCTACAAACTTCATTCAGGACACTTTTCCTAAAAACTGGCGGAGCTGAAATTAACCTAGAGAAAAGGTCAGAAAGTTAGAAGGCTTTGACTAGTATACCGGCCCCATAGGCGGCATATGCCAGTGCGCAAGTGGTGTCGCCTAGGGTGTGATAAAAATAAGATAAATAAAAGCCAGAAAACAATGCACTTACACCCTAGACAAGCACGGTACTGCAAGTATTACAGGACGTATGCAAGTTCTAATGATAAGTTGAATTCGTTCTCAGGGACTTAGTGTGTTAAACGAATGGGCAGAAATAACGAGTAAGAAGTAATTAATTAAAAGACAGGAAATAAAAGAGAATAATTCGAGATTAATAATTAAACTAAGGAAAATTAAAGACAATAAAATAAATACGAAGAAATATGAGATGAGAAGTATAGCTTAGGTTTTGCTAGTATGCACTAATCCTTCTAATTCTTTCTATCAAATTCTAGTTAATAAGGGAGATAATTAGCTCTTAGATACTTAGTCAGGATTCTAAATTCTCATACCTTAGACCTTGAGAGCGACAAAGGGGGCTACGGACACACCACGAGGCTAGTTTAAATAGGGTTTTCCTGCGCTACTAGGGCCCTAAGCAATCAATTTCTAAAAATGGTGATAGTGGTTAAATTATACTCTAATGACTATCTAGGTAGAATTAGTGTTGTCAAGACCAATATCGACACTAGACGTTATGTGGTGTTTCAATAATTAGACACCCAGTTAAGGTGATCATCTAACTACTATTAAGGTAATCCTATACTCGTGCACTAGCAAGGAAAATAGTCATTAAATCAAAACACATAAACAAATATATAGTTAAGCAGCTAATATCATATTAAAACATATAATTCCCAAAGAATCTTAGATAGAAAGAAAATAGAATTCATAGTTTATACATGATGCAAAACCCAAGCTATGGGAAAATTAGTTCATACCTAAAGGAAATAAACTAAAAGAAATAATGAAAGACTTCATCTTGCTCTCTACAATAATTCTGATGATAAAAACCCTAAGGACTAATTACTATGAGGCAAGGATGATTTACAAGTGATATAAGTGTGTATTTATAGGTGTTTTAGAAGACCTAATTCGTTTTCTTGAAGGAGAAGGTAAGTAGTGGACTCCAAGCCCAACTCAAATTCGTAACCCTAAAATATGAAATCAGGCCCGTTTTTTTTCTGTTCCTAACAACTTCAATTCTTATCCGTTTGACGCGTATGAGTAGTCGAAATTCATCGTCTCGGAAATATATCCAACTTTGATCTTGACCGTTTCTCCAAATTCCCCACCTATTTCGAGATATAAGCTGATTTGTGGTCGTGGATGGTGAAATTCAGATTTAAGGCAGCTTTTCCTTTTCCATATCTTTAGCTTTTCTTTCCTTATCTCCAATTTCCATGCTAATCTCTTTCCATATCTTTTAGCCTTTGACTTGGACTCTAATTAATCTCCATAATTATCTTTAAAGCTTCACACTAAATAAACCCAATATGCTCTAAAAATAATAAATTACTAAATCAAGACTAAAATAGGAAAGTGTAACATTTCTCAATAAAATCAACTAGAAAGACTTCTAAATCACTAAAAATGATGTCTCGTCCTAATATTAATCATTCACAAATGAGGAGACATCAGCAAGAATGGTCATAACGGTACGTGCCACGGCTCAAGGTCAGAACTTGATAAACTTGAGAGGCATGTCGGCCTTCTAGGCAACAATGTTGACCCTCCTTCTATATCGACATTCGTGACATACACGGTCTAACAACAGAAGATCAGTAGGAGTGGCATACCGGCCCTATGGGAGGCATGCCAGTGCGGGACGCGATCAAACCAAGAAGAAGAGGTGAGAGCAAACTACAACTCATACAATTTAAGCATTCTTTTTCTCCAAGCAACGAAACTCCATTAAAGCTTCACCAAACCTCACCTCACATAAAAACAACACCAAATCACCATAATTTCATATCTAAATCCTTCATTACACTCCTACAAATAATATTTACCCACCCAAATCATTCCAAAACAACTAGAATCAATAATCAAATTCCAAAATTTTCCAAAACCTTTTCTAAATTTTCTTACACCCTTCTCACCCAAGCTTGGGTGAGAACAAGAGGAAATTGTTGGCATATTGCCCCCATCGATTAGGTGTTTTAATGTGACAAATCCTCTATTGTTTAGTGTGCTAATTTCACTTTATTATCTTGCACTCTAATTCATCAAAAAGCACAATTGTCATCATTTAGATCAAATCTTTATTGTTATATCTCAAGAAACTAATTCTCTTACAAATGCTATTAACTTTATCTTTGTGTACATTGAGAATTAGCTTTAGTGATCAACTACAAAGTTTATAAGAATGATGTTCTCTACAACTCTCGTGAAGAAGGTTTTCCAATCCGAGCATCATAGTAAAAGATATACTCACTAGAAGGTGTCTTAAACCTTTGGTGCGGTACACCGGAGTACACCTGCGGTACACCGCAGAGCCACGGACCAGAGACGCGGTGCATAGGCTAGTCCGACCAGTAAGCTAAGAAAGTGTGCGGTACACCGGACTGAAGCGCGGTACACCGGAGTGAGGCACGGACCAGGAGCACGGTGCATGAGGTAGCCCGTCAGTATGCTATGAAATCAACACGTTGAGTTGTGCGGTACACCGCACCATATCCGCGGTACACCGCGAGTAAGGTTTTCCTGCAGCAAAATGAAGACAAAAGGAATAGATCCGTTGGGGATATTAATATATCCGTTGGAGACAAATCATATGACCGTTGGGAGCATTTTGCAGCTATAAATTGAAGGTCTTTCAAGGCTACAACTACACCTTCAACCCATATACACTTAGGGGCTTAATTGCTATCATCCAAGAAGGTGTCAAGAGCTTCATAGTTAATATCCACTCAATTAAGGAGTTAATCCAAGGAGCTATCAAAGTTAATCATCCAAGCTTGATCAAGAGCTTAAACCAATAAGCTTCAAAGTTATTATCAACTCAAGAGAAGTTTTAAGCTTATAGTTATATCATCTCTTTAGGAGTTTAGTTACAAAGCTTTTATAAGCACCCCTAAACACTTTTCCTTTCCTCTTAGTTCTTGTAATAGATTAAGAGAGTAGTGTGAGCATAGGTTGTATGCTTGGTTCCTTGTGTTGGTGATAACACAAGTGTTTTTCCTTCGTGGTTTCGAAGAGGTTGTCCTTCGTGTTATCGAAGAGGTTGTAAGGGTTATTGTGTTCTCGACCCGGTTAAGAGAGACACGGGAGCTTAGTGAAAAGCTTGAAATCCTAAGGAGGCTTCCTTAGGTAGTGGATGTAGGGAAACCGAACCACTATAAATCGTGTGTATCCTTCTATCCCTTCGCTATTTATTTTCCGCACGTCACATGTTTGATTATATGCTTACTAGTATGAATATCATGATTATGTTTGTCTAGCTAATCAAACTATGATCTTCTAAGTTAGTAAGAGAATAGATAATCGATTTACTTGTTTAACTTATATATCGAACCTCTAACTTATCCTTTGCATGATCCCATAAGTGTTTGATATATTAGTTGACTTAGAAGAATAGCTAGTATGAATATTGTGATAGTGTTCTTTCTAGTTTATCCAACATATTGTCATCTAGAGTAGTAAGAGATTAGAAACTCGTTTTACTTGTATCACTTATATATCGAACCTCTTAGCTTGTCCATTGTATGATCCCTTAGGAGTTTGATATATTAGTTGACTTAGAAGTTTCTTTCTTAAACTTATAATTATCCAAAAGATTTTTAATTAGGCATTAATCTTATTAGTAATCCTATTCACCCCCCCTCTAGGACTTTCAATTGGTATCAGAGCCTAACTCTACGTGAATAGCTTAACCGTTAGTAGAGTAAACGATTTGGAATTTAATCTTTTGGAAGTGTTGTTTTCTACACAACCTCCATTTTCTTGTAGGTGATCGTTACTTTGCTTGGAGGAAACAAATGGAAGAATTAAATATACGAAAGAACGCTCAAATCTCGAAAAAGGAAAATCCGGTGATTTCTTTTCTTTTTCTCGTATATAATATTGCGTTTCCTCCTTATGGCTTGCGTTTTTAATTATGTTTTGGGTTGTGATTTGATTAGTTGTGTTTGTTGTTATCATGTTTTATCTTTGGATATTATCTTGTGATTCTAATCATTGTTTTAATGTTATTAGTGTTATTGCATCTAATTCTCATGAATGATGTTTTTGCACTTTAGCTCTTAGAATTTTGGTAATTGCATTTTAGTCCCCAAAATTTTCAAAATTTCACTTTGACCCCTCATAGTTATTAAATTCTCCAAAGTGTCATAGTTTGGACTTCATAATCTTTCACCTGTAAAATTTGCCATTCTAGTTCATATTTTTGAAAAATTGCATTTTTAGTCCCTACTATGTGAAATTGCCTTTTTGTCCCTCAACTTTTATAAATTGCACTTTTTATTCTTACAAGTTTTTATATATTTTAAAAGTGCCTATTGATTAATAAAAGGGAAAAAGGTCAAAGATATTGTTTACACTTTCAAATCTTAATTTATCTTTGATCACAAACTTGCATTTTCATATGGGTGTGTCTTTAAAGAAATTGCTTTTCAAAATATTTTTTTCCGATAATCTTTTGCATTTCCCATAGCATTTCAAAAATGTTTTTATGCATAGAATTATGGGAATTTTATCCATTATTGGTCATTAACTCATTTGCATGAATTTGCTTAGCCTTACTATCTATATGTTGTGCTTCATTATGTGCTTATATGGTTTATTCCCTATTGTGCAAATATCTTGTATAACTTGACCTTATCATGCTTAAAATTGCTTAGTTTTTACATTGGGTCTTTTTGTAATTTTTTTAAAAAAAAAAATATAGGGGTATTTGTGAAATAAACGGTTTTATTTGTTTTCGGGATTTCCATGTTGAATCTTTTCAAAACAAAAGCGTTTTTAGTTGTTTTAAAATATCTCTATACTATTGGGGTGTTTTCGTATTAACTTCGGGTGTTTATGCAAATTGCCTATTTTCAAAATCTCTCTTCTTACTCCTTTTGGTCGAGCTTTAGTGCGGTGCACCGCAACAATGGTCCGGTACACCGCGATTTGGGGTTTATTGTTCTATCTTGCATTATGGTCCCTATTGGTTGAAAATATTGCATTGTGATCCCTATAGGTTGAAAAATATTAATTTAAGATCCCTATAGTTTGAACAAATTGCATTTAGCTTTCTTATGCTTGAATATTAGACCTTGGTCCCTATTGTCTTGAGAAAGTTTACTTAGGTCCTTGAAGGTTTTCAAAATTGCAATTAGTCCCTAAACATTTGAAAAATGCATTTTGACCCCCATACTTTTCAAAGTTTAAATTTTACCCCTAGATTTCTTAAAATCGCTAATTCTTCTTATTGGGTGTTTTTAATCTTCATATTATCCTACTTGGTTAAATTTGGATAATTGGTTTTAGATGCTATGTGTTCACCTTGGATTATTGGTTATGTATGCATTGTTGAATGTTAGTTGCTTAAATTTTATGCTTCGGATATTATTTAAATGTGTTAATGTTGCTAACATTTTCCTTGATGATATAGGTACTATTGCATCATTCATCCTTGATCTTATTCTATATTGTTTTATAGTCCCTTTAGTTTGTTCAAATTAATCTTTGTTCTTCAAATGGTTGAAAATTGCATTTAGGTCCCTTGAAGTTTTTCAAAATTACGTTTAGTCCCTAAACTTTTGGAAAATACATCTTGACCCCTTTGCATTTCAAAAATGACAATTTACCCCATGATTTCTTAAAATTGATTCAAATATTCTTATTGGTAAAAAGGGGAGAAATTATTGGTCAAACTTTTCAAAATTGAAACAAACACTCTATGCATTTCGTGAGGGGGAGTTTTTAGTAAATTATCTTTAAAAACTAAAATGCTTGATTAATCGTTTGCACTAATCGTTTTTCTTATAATTGCACTAATCGTTTGCGTTGTTAGAAAGCTTATAAGATGAAAACCTATCGATCAAGGAGTTGGTAAAATGTCTCTATCCTTAGCTCTTGCTTTCAAATTATCTATCTTTGTGCATCTCCTTCTAAAAATTAGTTGTTTCAAATCTTTTCACTTGAGTTTTAGCTCTTCTATGATTAGTTGTTTGATTTTATTTTATTTTCCCGTCTTTTTGATGAAGACAAAGGGGGAGAAATATGTGCACTAAAACTTTCAAAATTTGCACTTTACAAAACTTTACAAAACTCACAAATGCATATCTTTTTCATAAAAATACACTTTGATTTAATGCCTTTTGTGAGGGGGAGTTAGACTCCATATGTGTTTTAGTGATTGATTTGTCATCATCAAAAAGGGGGAGATTGTTGGCATATTGCCCCCATCGATTAGGTGTTTTAATGTGACAAATCCTCTATTGTTTAGTGTGCTAATTTCACTTTATTATCTTGCACTCTAATTCATCAAAAAGCACAATTGTCATCATTTAGATCAAATCTTTATTGTTATATCTCAAGAAACTAATTCTCTTACAAATGCTATTAACTTTATCTTTGTGTACATTGAGAATTAGCTTTAGTGATCAACTACAAAGTTTATAAGAATGATGTTCTCTACAACTCTCGTGAAGAAGGTTTTCCAATCCGAGCATCATAGTAAAAGATATACTCACTAGAAGGTGTCTTAAACCTTTGGTGCGGTACACCGGAGTACACCTGCGGTACACCGCAGAGCCACGGACCAGAGACGCGGTGCATAGGCTAGTCCGACCAGTAAGCTAAGAAAGTGTGCGGTACACCGGACTGAAGCGCGGTACACCGGAGTGAGGCACGGACCAGGAGCACGGTGCATGAGGTAGCCCGTCAGTATGCTATGAAATCAACACGTTGAGTTGTGCGGTACACCGCACCATATCCGCGGTACACCGCGAGTAAGGTTTTCCTGCAGCAAAATGAAGACAAAAGGAATAGATCCGTTGGGGATATTAATATATCCGTTGGAGACAAATCATATGACCGTTGGGAGCATTTTGCAGCTATAAATTGAAGGTCTTTCAAGGCTACAACTACACCTTCAACCCATATACACTTAGGGGCTTAATTGCTATCATCCAAGAAGGTGTCAAGAGCTTCATAGTTAATATCCACTCAATTAAGGAGTTAATCCAAGGAGCTATCAAAGTTAATCATCCAAGCTTGATCAAGAGCTTAAACCAATAAGCTTCAAAGTTATTATCAACTCAAGAGAAGTTTTAAGCTTATAGTTATATCATCTCTTTAGGAGTTTAGTTACAAAGCTTTTATAAGCACCCCTAAACACTTTTCCTTTCCTCTTAGTTCTTGTAATAGATTAAGAGAGTAGTGTGAGCATAGGTTGTATGCTTGGTTCCTTGTGTTGGTGATAACACAAGTGTTTTTCCTTCGTGGTTTCGAAGAGGTTGTCCTTCGTGTTATCGAAGAGGTTGTAAGGGTTATTGTGTTCTCGACCCGGTTAAGAGAGACACGGGAGCTTAGTGAAAAGCTTGAAATCCTAAGGAGGCTTCCTTAGGTAGTGGATGTAGGGAAACCGAACCACTATAAATCGTGTGTATCCTTCTATCCCTTCGCTATTTATTTTCCGCACGTCACATGTTTGATTATATGCTTACTAGTATGAATATCATGATTATGTTTGTCTAGCTAATCAAACTATGATCTTCTAAGTTAGTAAGAGAATAGATAATCGATTTACTTGTTTAACTTATATATCGAACCTCTAACTTATCCTTTGCATGATCCCATAAGTGTTTGATATATTAGTTGACTTAGAAGAATAGCTAGTATGAATATTGTGATAGTGTTCTTTCTAGTTTATCCAACATATTGTCATCTAGAGTAGTAAGAGATTAGAAACTCGTTTTACTTGTATCACTTATATATCGAACCTCTTAGCTTGTCCATTGTATGATCCCTTAGGAGTTTGATATATTAGTTGACTTAGAAGTTTCTTTCTTAAACTTATAATTATCCAAAAGATTTTTAATTAGGCATTAATCTTATTAGTAATCCTATTCACCCCCCCTCTAGGACTTTCAATTGGTATCAGAGCCTAACTCTACGTGAATAGCTTAACCGTTAGTAGAGTAAACGATTTGGAATTTAATCTTTTGGAAGTGTTGTTTTCTACACAACCTCCATTTTCTTGTAGGTGATCGTTACTTTGCTTGGAGGAAACAAATGGAAGAATTAAATATACGAAAGAACGCTCAAATCTCGAAAAAGGAAAATCCGGTGATTTCTTTTCTTTTTCTCGTATATAATATTGCGTTTCCTCCTTATGGCTTGCGTTTTTAATTATGTTTTGGGTTGTGATTTGATTAGTTGTGTTTGTTGTTATCATGTTTTATCTTTGGATATTATCTTGTGATTCTAATCATTGTTTTAATGTTATTAGTGTTATTGCATCTAATTCTCATGAATGATGTTTTTGCACTTTAGCTCTTAGAATTTTGGTAATTGCATTTTAGTCCCCAAAATTTTCAAAATTTCACTTTGACCCCTCATAGTTATTAAATTCTCCAAAGTGTCATAGTTTGGACTTCATAATCTTTCACCTGTAAAATTTGCCATTCTAGTTCATATTTTTGAAAAATTGCATTTTTAGTCCCTACTATGTGAAATTGCCTTTTTGTCCCTCAACTTTTATAAATTGCACTTTTTATTCTTACAAGTTTTTATATATTTTAAAAGTGCCTATTGATTAATAAAAGGGAAAAAGGTCAAAGATATTGTTTACACTTTCAAATCTTAATTTATCTTTGATCACAAACTTGCATTTTCATATGGGTGTGTCTTTAAAGAAATTGCTTTTCAAAATATTTTTTTCCGATAATCTTTTGCATTTCCCATAGCATTTCAAAAATGTTTTTATGCATAGAATTATGGGAATTTTATCCATTATTGGTCATTAACTCATTTGCATGAATTTGCTTAGCCTTACTATCTATATGTTGTGCTTCATTATGTGCTTATATGGTTTATTCCCTATTGTGCAAATATCTTGTATAACTTGACCTTATCATGCTTAAAATTGCTTAGTTTTTACATTGGGTCTTTTTGTAATTTTTTTAAAAAAAAAAATATAGGGGTATTTGTGAAATAAACGGTTTTATTTGTTTTCGGGATTTCCATGTTGAATCTTTTCAAAACAAAAGCGTTTTTAGTTGTTTTAAAATATCTCTATACTATTGGGGTGTTTTCGTATTAACTTCGGGTGTTTATGCAAATTGCCTATTTTCAAAATCTCTCTTCTTACTCCTTTTGGTCGAGCTTTAGTGCGGTGCACCGCAACAATGGTCCGGTACACCGCGATTTGGGGTTTATTGTTCTATCTTGCATTATGGTCCCTATTGGTTGAAAATATTGCATTGTGATCCCTATAGGTTGAAAAATATTAATTTAAGATCCCTATAGTTTGAACAAATTGCATTTAGCTTTCTTATGCTTGAATATTAGACCTTGGTCCCTATTGTCTTGAGAAAGTTTACTTAGGTCCTTGAAGGTTTTCAAAATTGCAATTAGTCCCTAAACATTTGAAAAATGCATTTTGACCCCCATACTTTTCAAAGTTTAAATTTTACCCCTAGATTTCTTAAAATCGCTAATTCTTCTTATTGGGTGTTTTTAATCTTCATATTATCCTACTTGGTTAAATTTGGATAATTGGTTTTAGATGCTATGTGTTCACCTTGGATTATTGGTTATGTATGCATTGTTGAATGTTAGTTGCTTAAATTTTATGCTTCGGATATTATTTAAATGTGTTAATGTTGCTAACATTTTCCTTGATGATATAGGTACTATTGCATCATTCATCCTTGATCTTATTCTATATTGTTTTATAGTCCCTTTAGTTTGTTCAAATTAATCTTTGTTCTTCAAATGGTTGAAAATTGCATTTAGGTCCCTTGAAGTTTTTCAAAATTACGTTTAGTCCCTAAACTTTTGGAAAATACATCTTGACCCCTTTGCATTTCAAAAATGACAATTTACCCCATGATTTCTTAAAATTGATTCAAATATTCTTATTGGTAAAAAGGGGAGAAATTATTGGTCAAACTTTTCAAAATTGAAACAAACACTCTATGCATTTCGTGAGGGGGAGTTTTTAGTAAATTATCTTTAAAAACTAAAATGCTTGATTAATCGTTTGCACTAATCGTTTTTCTTATAATTGCACTAATCGTTTGCGTTGTTAGAAAGCTTATAAGATGAAAACCTATCGATCAAGGAGTTGGTAAAATGTCTCTATCCTTAGCTCTTGCTTTCAAATTATCTATCTTTGTGCATCTCCTTCTAAAAATTAGTTGTTTCAAATCTTTTCACTTGAGTTTTAGCTCTTCTATGATTAGTTGTTTGATTTTATTTTATTTTCCCGTCTTTTTGATGAAGACAAAGGGGGAGAAATATGTGCACTAAAACTTTCAAAATTTGCACTTTACAAAACTTTACAAAACTCACAAATGCATATCTTTTTCATAAAAATACACTTTGATTTAATGCCTTTTGTGAGGGGGAGTTAGACTCCATATGTGTTTTAGTGATTGATTTGTCATCATCAAAAAGGGGGAGATTGTTGGCATATTGCCCCCATCGATTAGGTGTTTTAATGTGACAAATCCTCTATTGTTTAGTGTGCTAATTTCACTTTATTATCTTGCACTCTAATTCATCAAAAAGCACAATTGTCATCATTTAGATCAAATCTTTATTGTTATATCTCAAGAAACTAATTCTCTTACAAATGCTATTAACTTTATCTTTGTGTACATTGAGAATTAGCTTTAGTGATCAACTACAAAGTTTATAAGAATGATGTTCTCTACAACTCTCGTGAAGAAGGTTTTCCAATCCGAGCATCATAGTAAAAGATATACTCACTAGAAGGTGTCTTAAACCTTTGGTGCGGTACACCGGAGTACACCTGCGGTACACCGCAGAGCCACGGACCAGAGACGCGGTGCATAGGCTAGTCCGACCAGTAAGCTAAGAAAGTGTGCGGTACACCGGACTGAAGCGCGGTACACCGGAGTGAGGCACGGACCAGGAGCACGGTGCATGAGGTAGCCCGTCAGTATGCTATGAAATCAACACGTTGAGTTGTGCGGTACACCGCACCATATCCGCGGTACACCGCGAGTAAGGTTTTCCTGCAGCAAAATGAAGACAAAAGGAATAGATCCGTTGGGGATATTAATATATCCGTTGGAGACAAATCATATGACCGTTGGGAGCATTTTGCAGCTATAAATTGAAGGTCTTTCAAGGCTACAACTACACCTTCAACCCATATACACTTAGGGGCTTAATTGCTATCATCCAAGAAGGTGTCAAGAGCTTCATAGTTAATATCCACTCAATTAAGGAGTTAATCCAAGGAGCTATCAAAGTTAATCATCCAAGCTTGATCAAGAGCTTAAACCAATAAGCTTCAAAGTTATTATCAACTCAAGAGAAGTTTTAAGCTTATAGTTATATCATCTCTTTAGGAGTTTAGTTACAAAGCTTTTATAAGCACCCCTAAACACTTTTCCTTTCCTCTTAGTTCTTGTAATAGATTAAGAGAGTAGTGTGAGCATAGGTTGTATGCTTGGTTCCTTGTGTTGGTGATAACACAAGTGTTTTTCCTTCGTGGTTTCGAAGAGGTTGTCCTTCGTGTTATCGAAGAGGTTGTAAGGGTTATTGTGTTCTCGACCCGGTTAAGAGAGACACGGGAGCTTAGTGAAAAGCTTGAAATCCTAAGGAGGCTTCCTTAGGTAGTGGATGTAGGGAAACCGAACCACTATAAATCGTGTGTATCCTTCTATCCCTTCGCTATTTATTTTCCGCACTTCACATGTTTGATTATATGCTTACTAGTATGAATATCATGATTATGTTTGTCTAGCTAATCAAACTATGATCTTCTAAGTTAGTAAGAGAATAGATAATCGATTTACTTGTTTAACTTATATATCGAACCTCTAACTTATCCTTTGCATGATCCCATAAGTGTTTGATATATTAGTTGACTTAGAAGAATAGCTAGTATGAATATTGTGATAGTGTTCTTTCTAGTTTATCCAACATATTGTCATCTAGAGTAGTAAGAGATTAGAAACTCGTTTTACTTGTATCACTTATATATCGAACCTCTTAGCTTGTCCATTGTATGATCCCTTAGGAGTTTGATATATTAGTTGACTTAGAAGTTTCTTTCTTAAACTTATAATTATCCAAAAGATTTTTAATTAGGCATTAATCTTATTAGTAATCCTATTCACCCCCCCCTCTAGGACTTTCAGAAATTAAGCAAGCTTCTAAGGGCCCTAGTAGCTATCGCAACACGAATTTGAGAAGTAAGATAGAAAAAGGTAAGCACTAAAGATTTCTAGAGTTGGTTAATTGATTGGGATGAATCATATTAGAAGGTAAGTGAATGTGAATGTAGTGATACTAGAAGTATACATATAAGAGAAGCACTGCACCCTATCTTGGGAATTGATCATTCGAGGCAGTAGCCTCAACGAGTATGTCTTCTCCCTTCTCTACCATTTCTCTACTTGCAATATATGTGTCAGATCTTAATACTTATTGAGTCTGTTTTGAAACCTGGGGACACGACTCATTTTTTAGTTGGGTGTGTGGATTCGTTGTCCTTCATCTCAATATTATGTGATTTACTACTTTTTAGGTAAATTTAAAAACTTTAGAGATGGAATTAGATGTAGAATGTGTATAATGTCCTAAAAGCATAAACTTTAGTGAGTTAATGATATACAAGTAATGTGTTTAGGAACTAGTTATATTGTATGCTTTGAAATATGAACATATAAATACACCTTAAAAGTAAAGAAATGATTAGTAAGCCATGTCGTAGAAGTAAGTTTGATATTAAGGCGCCTTGAGGGGTGTGTAGACCGAGAGTCTGGGATAGTTGATAAAATCATTTAATGAACGTGCTAGAGGTGAGAAAGTAATAAAATTGCATAGTTTAGAATGTGATGAAGGCAGTTCTTTGATAAGACCTTTTTTCCTTTTAACATGTTGTCCAATTTAACCGAATATAACCTATCTCAATCCCTTTTAGCCTTTATAAAGCCTTTTATTAGCCACATTACAAGCCAAACCATTTAGATTTTAGGAATTTTCATGTATTATTTGTACGCTCATTAACGACTGTGTTGGTTGCAATCTGAATAGCACCCTTATTGTCACAATAAAGAGGTGTTGCAGTGGTGAGATGAACCCCAGGATAAGGTAGAATCCTTCGTAAACAAACCACTTCACTAGTGGCTGCAGACATGCTTTGACACTCGTCTTTAGAGCTTGAGTTTGGGGTGGTGGGAACGATTATGGGAAACATTATTTGGTAGGTTTTTCGCTATGTATTTGAGCTTTTGGTAACTTGTTATTATTGTAACCCTTTGTCGGGGTAAAAGGAAAAGAAAAAAGTTGTGAAAAGAAAAGAAATATGATGAGAAAAGCAATATCATGACATCTCACATAAAAAAGAGTCATGGCTAACTAACAAAAGAAAATAAATATGAAAAATATTATATGAATTGGACCGGTAAATTGATTTTTTATGTGATCATCTTGATGCTTTATATTGGGTTGTTGGGGATGCGAATTAAGTTCATCAAATCTTGGGTTGAGTGAGAATATTTATTGGAGTAACTCAAGCTCTAGGGCGATTTGTTGATGGCTAGTGAGGAGGGAGCCAAAATCTCACTCTACATTATCCAAATATACGATCATACCGCCCCTAAGCCTAACATTACTACCTTAAAGACCTAATGATTCTTAGCTATGTGATCAAGAAGCGATTGAACCAATAGAGAGTAGTTAGATGAATCATTGGAGATTTTGTTGGGATCGATGAACACTCTATAGCCTCCATATCAAACTAAGTGAAAGACCTATCCTTCGTGCATTCAAAGCTAATATAATCTTGGAATTAAATTGTGTTGATTGATTGTATGATAAGTTTATATATGATTTAGTTTGTAAATATTATTACATGAAACATGATAAGTAGTTTCTTAGGACTATTCTTCACATTCTCATTTCCTCGTGCTTATTTGACTCAGCGGATATTTTGGGGTCTTGGTTTCTACCTTTTTGTGATAAATAATTACCATTGTGAGACATCATTATAGGTACATTACGTGCTTATTTAAGTGAGTTTTCCCTAATATTTGATATATCCCCATTTCTTGCCTTGTTTTGGAGCTTTGACACTTTTAGAGCTATTTTGTGCGTAATTTATTGTTGAATGTGAAGATCTTAGTTACAAGGATTATTAGATGCCAACTTAATTGTAAGGAGTTAAGGAAATAAGATCCAAGACAAAATCAAGAGTTAAAAGGGAAGAAACTAGTTTTGTAAAGTGCAAAAGCTACCAAAAGTTGTTGTCCAGATTTAGAAACGTGTAGTAGTTTTAATGCTACATAAAATATATAAAGAATTTGAAGGATAAATTTTATGTCAATAAATTTATTTGAATTGTGGCCGCGTGGCCACTGGAATCAAGTGATTTGGAGTTGTAACGAAAGGGTTGTGATTTTTACAAACTTTATGGGCCGACTTGTCCACTTTTTAAGGAAAACGAGTTTGAGCTGGATTAGGACTCCAAAACCTAATACATGACTTAGATTTCGACCAACACCTATATAATATCAATTTGTGACCTTAGAAACTAATCTCTTGGCTTCCAGACTTTAATATTCATCAATAATTCATCATAGAAGCAATCAAAAGTGTCTAGAGGAGGAAAATCAAAAGTTGAAGCTTCACCGCATCAATTCTACACTTCTCCAACTCTATTCTTTGGGTAAGTTAGTATTAGATTTATTTTGTCTATAATTTATTTCTAAGTGATGTCTCCTCATTTGTGATATTAAAATATATCTCAGAGACATCATTTTAGACGTATTAATTAGAGTATAGGTCGATTTTCGCATGATTTAGTACACTCCTATTTTGTGTCTTGAATTAATTATTTATTATTTTTAGAGCATATTGGATTTAATTGTTTATTTAGTGTGTAGCTTTAAATATACATGGTAATTAATTAGAGTTCTAGTTGGTTCCAAGAGCTAAAAAAAGAAGATAAACATGGAAATTGAAGATAAGGAAACAAAAGCTAAAATTATGGAAAAGGAAAAGCTACCATAAATCTGAATTCCAGCACCTACGACCACAAATCAGCTCAGATATCAAAATCGGTGAGGAATCTGGAGAAACGGTTAAGATCAAAGTTAACGATCTTTCCGAGACGATGAATTTCGACTACTCATACGTGTCAAACGGATAAGATTGAAGCTGTTAGGAACAAAACAGAAACGGGGCTGATTCCATATTTTTGGGCTACGAATTTGAGTTGGGCTAGGAGTCAAATACTTACCTTCTCCTTCAAGAAAACGAATTAGGTCTTCATATACACTATAAATAAAGCCTCTTATCAGTAGAAAATGATACTTGGCCAAACCTTAAGCCAAGAGGAAGCTTACAACACAAGAAAAGAAGTCTGGGAGGAGTTGTTCATCAATAATGTCTCCTTCAATCTTTGAATTTGTAATTTCATTCTTTTCTTCCATTAGTATGAACTGAATTATATTTAGCTTGAGTTTTAGCATATATGTATGAACCCTAGTTTTGATTGACATCTATCTAATTTGGGAATTCTATGTTTTAAATGGAAGTATTGTTTTTATTCTCTGTTTATGTGTTTGGATTTATACTCTGTGTTCTTGTGGATCGCGACCATATAGGATTACCATCATAGTAGTTAAGTAATCATTGAAAACGGTATATTTAACTATAGGTTTAGCACATAACGTCTAGTGTACGGTTTAGATCTGACAAATCAACATAACTAGATAATCACAATGGTTGAGTGTATTGTTATTTAACCAATTGCAGGAAAAGTTTGCTTAGGACTCCTTATTGACACAGGTAAACCCTATTTAAAACTACCTAGCACAATTGGAACCGATTATTGAAATACTACATAATTCACCCTTACATGTTTAGAACGGCAAAACCAGTGGGGATTACATGCTATTTACTCAAGCTAAACTCTCACACTATCTTCTTCTCTTGCATTTAATTTTCTGTCTTTCTTTATTAGTTTAATTTAGTTAATCAAAACCTAATAAAAATCTATTTGTCTTTTATTTCTTGCGTTTTATTTGTTCTAGCTTTTTAATATTTGCACTTGATTATTGCATAAGATCTTCCTAACCTTCGTAGTCTCTGAGGAACGAATCTTACTTATTTATTAAAACTTGCATACGATTTGTATACTTGCAGAACCGTGGTAGGCTAGGGTGATTATTTTCACTTCTCATTTGTGATAGTAAAATCTATCTCAAAGACATCATTTTAGGCGTATTTATTAGAGTATAGGTCGAATTTCGCATGATTTAGTACACTTTCCTATTTTGTGTCTTAAATTAATTATTTATTATTTTTAAAGCATATTGGGTTTAATTGTTTATTTAGTGTGTAGATTTAAAGATATATGGTAGTTAATTAGAGTCTTAGTTGGTTCCAAGAGCTAAAGGAAAGAAGATAAACATGGAAATTGAAGATAAGGAAACAAAGGCTAAAATTATGGAAAGGGAAAAGTTGCCATAAATCTGAATTCCAACACCTACCACCATAAATCAGCTCATATCTCAAAATCGGTGAGGAATCTGGAGAAACGGTCAAGATCAAAGTTAACTATCTTTCCGAGACGATGAATTTCGACTACTCATACGCGTCAAACGGATAAGAATTGAAGCTGTTAGGACCAAAACAAAAACGGGGTTGATTCCATATTTTTGGGCTACGAATTTGAGTTGGGCTAGGAGTCCAATACTTACCTTCTCCTTCAAGAAAACGAATTATGTCTTCCTATACACTATAAATACAGCCTCTTATCAGTAGAAAATGATCCTTGGCCATATCTTAAGCCAAGAAGAAGCTTACAACACAAGAAAAGAAGTCCGGAAGGAGCTGTTCATCAATAATGTCTCCTTCAACCTTTGAATTTGTAATTTTTTTCTTTTCTTCCATTAGTATGAACTAAATTATATTTAGCTTGAGTTTTATCATATATGTATGAACCCTAGTTTTGATTGACATCTATCTAATTTGAAAATTCTATGTTTTAAATTGAATTATTGTTTTTATTCTCTGTTTATGTGTTTGGATTTATATTCCGTGTTCTTGTGGATCACGACCATATAAAATTACCATCATAGTAGTTAAGTAATCATTGACGACGGTATATTTAACTATAGGTTTAGCACATAACGTCTAGTGTACGGTTTAGATATGACAAATCAACCTAACTAGATAATCACCATGGTTTAGTGTATTGCTATCTAACCAATTGCAGGAAAAGTTTTCTTAGAACTCCTTATTGACACAGGTAAACCCTATTTAAATCTACCTAGCGCAATTCGAAACGATTATTGAAATACTACATAATTCACCATGTTTAGAACGGCAAAATTAGTGGTGATTACATGCTATTTACTCAAGCTAAACTCTCATACTATCTTCTTCTCTTGCATTTAATTTTCTGTCTTTCTTTATTAGTTTAATTTAGTTAATCAAAACCCAATAAAAATCTATTTGTCTTTTATTTCTTACGTTTTATTTGTTCTAGCTTTTTAATATTTGCACTTGATTATTGCATAAGATCTTCCTAACCTTCGTAATCTCTGGGGAACGAATCTTACTTATTTATTAAAAGTTGCATACGATCTGTATACTTGCAGAAGCGTGCTAGGCTAGGGTGATTATTTGCACTTATTTATATCATATTTTATCACACCCTAGTCGACACCACTAAGCTATTTATTCCAAAGCCCATTATGCACAATTTCTCTATTAGGATTGTAATTACATGAACAATTGAGTATTGCTTATTTGTTTTAATTGAATAAGGGATTAAAATATTTTATTGAATGGGTATTTAATCTACTTCTATTGACTATATGTTTGTAATGATACTACCCATATCGTAGCTAAATAGCGGGTAGCTCGAGCAATTAAGTTATCGCTCGAGGGAAGGATTCAAATACATATATAACATATGGGGGTCTAGTGTGCGGTAGTGAGCCGGGAGGTCTTTCCTAGCTAGATATTAAATATAGTTAGATTTAATCACGTCTGAAAATATTGTAGGGTCACCAGGGATGGGGTATTCTAGGATATCGTCATATTCACCCAGGAGGGGTTAGGAAGATAATTGAATCCCGACTATTGTGAAATTACCCATTCACCCTTATTTATAGAAAAAATTATTTAATATGATAGGTTCATACTTGCATCTCTTTAGCTATTATCTTATTTGCATAACTATTTATTGTTTATTTAATTACAAAACAAAACTCTTTTTTAATCAAAACAATTAAAACCATCTACGCTAATATTGAGCACGAGTCGAAATAACTACTTAAATCCCTGAGAACAAACTCTGTTTTACTTACTTATTACTTGTAACAATTCGTACACTTACGGAGAGTTAATCGTGGTTTTCGGGGTGTGTAAATATCCAAAGTGAAGAAACATGGGCATACAAGACCATAATATGAGGATCCAAGAAATATGTAATTCTAACATCCAAGCCAAGACACTAGGTATCTGATCTGCTAAACGGATATCATAGGAGATGAAGACGAGTACCCGGGCAAAGGAAAGATAACAACCACAAAGGATATTTTAGAGTCGTTGGCGTATGAACATTCATATCCATTAAAAATAATGGAGAATGTTTTCTATTGATCATCCAACTAAAAGGGGTTGATTACCCAGTGAGAAGATTTTTGGTTAATAATGAGCTTACATGTGGACAGATTTGTTTCTCTTATACTTAGAAGCTTTAAAGACTCCCAAAAGTGTCTCTCTTCTGCACCAAATATTGAGATGTCAAAAATATATCTTCAAAAGAGTGTCAAAGTAATTAACACACAAATATCCATATTTAGAACTACTTTGTTTAGCCCTTATTAGTATGTAATCTATTCATAAAAGATTATAGAAGCTAAATAGATTAGGTTTAATCTTAAACCCTAGTTGTCCTCTTGTTCTTGTGGGAAGTGAGATATTCAATAGACTATGAGAGGGTGATTTGTAACCCCAAGTAGGAATAGACATGAGAGAAGGTTTCACGGGTGCGTGAAGTGGTTTTGTGAGTATCAGAGGCATACCTTGGGTTCTTGTGTGAAGATACACAAGTGAAGACTTCACGGGTGTGTGATGGGGTAGATCGTAGGTATTGATTAAATATTCAATTCCTTGTGTTGAAATACATAAGTAAAGGTTTCACGGGTATGTGAAATGGTATATCACGAGTATAGATTGCATACACGTACTTGTGTGTTGATACAAAAGGCAATGATTCACATGCTTGTGAGATGACATCGTGAGTGTATATTGTACACTCGATTTGCTTATCTTGGCGATAACACAAAGTTTTCTTTTGAAAGGTATTTCAAAAAGGTTGTAAAGGTTTGCTCTTTCACCTTTAAGAGAAAAAGGGGTTTTAGTGGAAGATTTTTTCAAATCCTAAGGGTCAAATAGACCTTAGGTACTATATTAGGCTTTCGAGTCAAAACACTGTAAAATCGTGTGTATAGTTTCTCTTTTCTTAATCTTTACTTTCTTGCACACATTGTGTTTAATTATTTGTCTAACTCATAGCTATTTTGTTTTACATGTCAAGTATTTACTCAATCGCTTTAATTGGTTTTGTCAAAACCCTTTTGTTAAAATTAGATATTCTTTGAGTATTTAAGAAAACGATTCAATGAATTTTTAATTAATGATTTGTATTATTGCTTATCCTTATATTAATTAAATTGATTGAATATAAATTTAGACCGAATACATTTTATTTAGACATTATCCAATCAACTTTCTTTTTCTGTAATTATTAATTAGATTTTACATATGTATTTTTTTTCTCTTATTATATAGATATCCAAAACTCCTAAGAATATATGGTTCGGACCCATATTGACAAAAACTAAAAAAAAGTTAAAATTATTATATAATGATAGGCTAAATCTTGATATTTCTCAGGCAATATTAAGAAAAAAGAAAAAAGAATTGTGAGTTACTTACTTTTTTTGTAAACAGGAAACGGATAAGATCATAATAACGGACCCCATTCCTTTGTTGTCTTCAACCACAAATAAAGATAAAATAATCCTAACTATACACGTCATCTCCACCTCCTCCGAAACGGATAAAGACATCCTTCAAATCCCACCAATGTCGATCATGCTTGACCCTTTATCTATATATACATACACCGAGTCACAATTTTTCAACATCATCATCCTTTATCTACATCTCAAATTTAACCATTTTCTTTACATAAATTAACAATCTTTTCAATCGTCAGCAGAGTCTCATCTGATCAATTAACATATAATTTAAAGTTTCTGAGTATTTGAGAAGGACTATTTTGCAATTAATCAATTGAAGAATGGCAACTGCAGTTGGTATTATTAGTGGATCTGGTTATCATTCATGGATGAACGTAAAAAAGGGGAAGAATGGAAATAAGGAAAAGTCGAAGGTGTCTTGCGTTTATTCTCCTTCAATTACTGATCCTTATAAGACCCTTAGGATTCAACCTGATGCTTCTGAAACTGATGTTAGGAAAGCTTTTCGAAAACTTGCTCTTCAGGTATTTTCTTCTCTTTAAAACTAAACTTGAGAATTTTTTAAAATTTTTTTTGTTAGAAAAAGTTTTGAATTTTACCTTTCTTCCTCTTTTTTTTGTCAAAATTATTACCTTTCTTCGAAACGATTTATTAAACATGTTTGTAGATTAAATTTTTGTTTTCAATATTGACGTTGATCGTAGATATATTTTTATATATATTTGGTGGAGTATTAATTTATAAAGTTTATTTGAATTTGCAGTATCACCCAGATGTTTGCAGAGGAAACAATTGTGGTGTTCAATTTCACCAAATTAATGAAGCATATGATGTAAGTGTCTACGTCACCAAACAATTTCTAATTTTTTTTGTGGCAAAATAAAATAAAATATCATCAACCTGACTTAGCTTTAACTCATATGTTGAGTGGCCCACCTCAAACCATAAGATAACGACCTTATCCTTGATTGGACATATGACCAATTTGGCACTATAATCTATGTCGTGACAAGGATATGTCTATTTTAGAATTAATTAGGATTAAAATTACAAGTGGGTATAGGCTAGGGAGTCCAATCAATTAAAAGATGGGACCCTAATGGGGCTTAATTTGACAATATGTTTTTTTTTCCAATTAAATTTTCATCCTGATTAATTAAATGTTTTATTTGCAGACTGTAATGAGTCAATTACGAGGTGAAACTCCAACAATATCAAATACAGATATGTATGATCCACAATATGAGTGCGATGCTGATGAGATGAGAGGAATGAATGACCCTGATTATGATCTTTGGGAAGAATGGATGGGATGGGAAGGAGCTGGGATTCGTGATTATACTTCACATATTAACCCTTACATCTAATTATTTCATCATTTAATTCTCAGTCCGAAACCCACATATTTAATCACAAATTCAAGATGATTGAATATGGCTTGAGGTTTTTGTATAGGATGAAACTACTGAGAATTATTGTAAATATTTGTAATGACAATCTTTTGAGTTTTATCAGTGGTATTATTCATCACTTTTGAACTAAATCTAATCTTTTTCTTTATATTGTTAAAAGTTGGGTAGATTTTAGTTTTATGCTTATTTGAGAATTAATTTCATTTGACCTATATGTCTGCCCAATTTTATATCATTAAGAACAAACAATCCAAGTACACAGCTCCATTAAAACTCCAACATTACATAATTTTATTAGTCGGTCTACTGTGCCAAAGTACAAATACTCTAAACTAAACTTAAAAGATAAAAGTACACCCTTATCTTTTTCGTCTTCGTCTCTTAATTTTCTCTCTCCCAATGCGAGTTTAGCTTCTCCAATGTATAGCCAGCTCTGCAAGTTTCTCCGACCCACCTCATACATATAATCTTCACTTAGATATACCTTGTTAAATATTTTGCTATTTCTCTTCGTCCACATCCTGTGAATTCTGGTAACTTCGTGTTCTAGACTTTTTAGATATATTCTAAACAAACCACTCAATTGATACATTCCTTCATTCTGCAGATACACATTTTATCTTAACTTTACTACGGCATCTTCCCTAGATACGAGAGAGGTGAAAGAAAAACTCCTGAATAAATGGTCTTTATCCTCACTTGCCATTCCACAAAATTCGTTCCCAAATCATTAGTCTGTGTTTTGTAGGCAACTTATTCAAATGAGCAAGCCAAAAAATAAATGTATACTTTAACAACCCTTTATTTTTCCAAATAATTCGAGAGTAGTCATTTACAACCCTTTTTTTCTTAGATGATTATACACTTAAGCTGTAATAAAATTGTCTTTTGTTATGTAGATACACTTTACTCCATCTTCTACACCTGAAATATGAAATTCTCTAACAATATCTTTCATAAAGCTCAAACATAGGAGGCCATTTCCATCTTCCATTACAAATAAATTGTGACAGCTTACTGTTAACAAAATACCCAGAGGCAAATGAGCTGTTTTTCAGTTCATACAAGCTTTTATTGTTAGGCATCTAATAATCTCACCATAGTGAGATGTTCTTCCCATTATCTAATGTATACTTAAACAATTTTTTTGCCACATCTCTAGCCTTTAAACAATTTTTTTGCCACATCTCTAGCCTTGAGAATCTTTCTCCATCCCCATGAGCAATAAAGAAGTATTTGTATTTTCCAAAATGATTTATCTTTCATGTGGTTTAGCCTGATCCACTTTGACCAGAATGTTTTCTTAGGGAGGCAACAACCCCATAACCGTTTAAGTGTTGCAATTTGGTTCTGTATATACGAATCCTTATCCCCTAGCTCTCCTTCTGAATTGGTTTACATACTTGTTCCCAAGAGACTTTAGCCCCTCCTTCATAATTAGTTTTTCCACTCCATAACTTTGAAGTAACAAATATTAATGTTTTAGAATTAATTGATTTTATTAAAAAAAGTTTTTTGCTTTTTTTAAGGGTGATTAATTTAAAAGGTCCACATTCTCACAAAATTTCTTGATAAGTTCGTAATTCCTTTTTTAACAGTTTGTAATTCCTTTTCTCACCGTTCGTAATTCGTTTTTTTATAGTTCGTAATTCCTTTTTTCACCGTTCGTAATTCATTTTTTATAGTTCGTAATTCCTTCTTTTACGCTTTGTAATTCCTTCTTTTACGGTTCGTAATTCATTCTTTAACGGTTCATAATTCCTTATTCAACAGTTCGTAATTCCTTATGTAACTGTTTGTAATTCCTTATTTAACCGTTCGTAAGTCCTTTAACGGTTCGTAATCCCTTCATCACGGTTCGTAATCCCTTCTTTCAGGATTCGTAATCCCTTCTTTCACGGTTCGTAATCCCTTCTTTTACGGTTCATAATTTTTTCTTTTACGATTCGTAATTCCTTCTTTACGGTTTGTAATTCCTTCTTTTACGGTTCGTAATTCATTCTTTAATATTATTAATTTATTCTAATTTTTTAGGATTTAGGGTTTGTAAATTTTACCGTAATTCCCTCCATTATAATTCGTAAAACCCAATATTACAGTTCGTAATTCCTTCTTTACAGTTCGTATTTCACTCTTTTACGGTTCGTAATTCTTTCTTTTACGATTTGTAATTCTTTCTTTACTATTATTTAATTTATACAATTTTTTATAATTTATTATTCAGGATTTAAAAAAAATATATATTTAGTTACGAAGTTAATTAGTATAACAATATATTTCTAAATATGGGTAGGAGTGTAATTTCATAAATTTGTATTTATTGGAGGAAATAAAATTAAATTTAGAATGAACGACCCATAAATTAAGTAAAGATATTAAAGACAAATCACTATTGCTTAACTAAAGAAATTTTATTAAATTAATAAATCAGTCAGACACATGGCATATTATTGGATATAAATCGTATATATTATACACGTATGATAAAAGAGAATTCCATAAAATACCCCCTACATCACTAATAGTTTATGTCCATAATAATCTTCATTTAGTTGTGTGATATAATTCTTTGGTATGCAACTACATAAATGTACATCACACAAAGTGTTGGGTTAGACGAAAACCATGAATCTAGCGAATTAATAGGATAGACAAAATAATTGGGTAGACTTAACGAATAATTGGTTGAGATAGACGATATAATTTGGTGGGCTATTGTAAATTTAGAACCAAAATACTTGTATATTTTATTAGTTGGGTTGTGTTCATTAATTTGAAAGACCCACTACTAAAACCATTAAAAAGTCAATATTCATTTTCATTTTTTTCGTCGTAATTCAGTATTTTTACTATCACGCTTTTTCACTTTTCTTAAAATATCTGGCTACTATTAAAATATTATACTTAAGTCCCATAATTCTGAAAAAAAAATGTAAAGTGATGAGATTAGGTTAAAAAAATTAAATCAATGGTAAAAAATTAATTTGGGAACTTCAATTGTTTTGAAAAAAAAAATTGATAGAAATAACGAGTTCTTCAATTGTTGATGGCGATGCTAAGCCATGGTAAAGAATGGTATGGCGGCGGTTTTCATGTGGAGGAGAATAGCTTGGTGGGAAGGTGAGTGGGAAGAGATTTTTTTTTATTTTTTGTTCGAGTGCGAACGCGAAGGAAGTAATGAGAGGTTATGTTAAAGGGTAAGACTTCCATCCAATATTGGATGGTCCAATATTTATATCGCAGTCATGGATTATTATAACAAAACGCATGTCATTAGATTAACAAACCAGTTACCTTTCTAAGTTAAAAATGGGTATATGTATGAATATAATTGGTGTAAAATCATCCAATATTGGATGGAAAAAAATTTCTATGTTAAATTGTTTTTCAATTTTTGTTTTAAAATTTTTCAATGTTTTTGGTTGTATACATTTTTTTTAATTTTCAATATTTAATTTATAATTTTATTTTGTAAAATTATATTTGATATATTATAAACTTAAAATAATATTTTAGACCTACTCATCTAAATTTTTGGCATATGGTTTGTTGGGTTATGAATCTAATTGACCATTTTTTAATCTATATTTATATTTTTACGATCATATATTTTATGGTTTAAATTTATTCTTAATAATTATAATAATTATTTATGTAATAAACCGTATTTTATTTATATTTTTATTCTTGTTTTTTTTAATAAATTGGATAGCTAACTCAAAGTCATTGACTCGATTCGAACTTGTATCGTTTAGAAAGAGAACTAAGGCCCAGGCCAATTGAGTTAACCCCAACTGATCAATATCATCTTTTATGTCATGGATATCAAAAAATATAAGTAATAATTAAGAAATATTTTTTTTATTGGTAATTAAAACTTTTATGAAGCATAAAGTGAAAGGTGAAGATGAAGTTGATATAAAGGTAAAGTATATGTCATTACTCTTATATAATTTAACGTGTTATAAAATTAACAACGATAACTCGAAATATGGAATAATATAATCTCGTATTATTATTCAGTGGAATTTAGAATGGTTACAATATGATTTGAACAGCGTACTATATAAATAAAACCCTAAGGAGCTATGCAGCTACTAGCTTAAGCTGCTGCGAGGCTCAAGCTGTTGCGCAACTGTACTGCAAGTCACTTATACACGTTACTACTTTATCGGGTATATCATTGGTAATATATCCACTTAATATAATATTGTCTAACACTCCCTCTTGGATATCACCAACAAAAGTTTAAAGTGAGAGATATATGATATATGATTGCCTCGTTAAAACCTTGTCAAGAAAACTCATTGAGACAAAACTAGATTAAGGAAAAAGAGTACATAATTTCTTGGAGGGTGTAACACATATATAGCCTGCCTCGTTAAAACGTTTCCAAGGAAAACCCCTTGGGAAAACCATGGTTAAGGAAAAAGAGTGCAGAATATCGATATATTCTCCCCTCATTGCGAAGTCAGATTTTTCTGATAATGCGTTCTTTGCGGGTGGGCTTGTAGCTTGAATATTGTTGTTGGTAAATATTTAGTGAAGAAATCTGCTGGATTCTCACTTGATCATAAATGTCAGTAAACAATAAATTGACATAGGGATGATTATATTGTTCTTATTAGATATTTGGCATGCCTCGTTAAAACCTTACTAAGAAAAACCATGTAGAAAAAAACCTTAGTGAAGGAAAAAGAGTACAATGCACAAGTATCGTCTCCCCCTCGTTGTAACACGCGTTATTATAATTATTGTATTGAATCACATAATACATTTCGAGCCCATAATTCATCATAAGTATAATATTGTTTTAGTTGATGAATCTGTTGGGTTCTCGCCTGGGCAAATTTGTTGAATATATTTTGACATCTCACGAACTGATCTTATATTTCTTGAATCTTCTTCTTTAATTTCCAGGATGAGACAATGTCATCATAAAATAATATCATCTTTTTGAGGAAGTAATCCATTCTAACGGCTACCTGTTATATAAAATACTCTCTTGTGCTTTATGCACTTTATATTCTTCCGAATCTTTTATGCCCCAACCACTTCTCGTTCTTCGAGAAATTAATATATTCATACGCTCTAAGTGCTTCGGGCACTTATCATGCTTCAGACACTTGTGCTTCGAGCATATGTGTTCATCAAGAACATTGATATCATCCAAGAATCATGACATTTATCTTGGTGATTTCCTTATCATAGTAAACTCTGCAAGAGCTTTCTAAAAGTAAAATCCAAACGTCATTGTATCCATAACATGAGAATAGGGACGTCCCCATAATCAATTCTTGGTTTCTGTAGGAATTTATGTGATACAAGTCGGATTATAGATTAAAAAAAAATGTATGGTCATTTTATTATTTGTCGACAATTTCACCACTTTGTGATCTAGGATTCTCGTTATTTATTTCAAACCATAGTTTAAAGAAAATATATCAATCCCATTAACTGTCTCACATCTTCATATATTTTCGATAGATAAATAATTTACATGGCTTTCATTTAGTCAGGTACCTTGGTCACTTCAGGGACCATTACAAACTTTAAAAGTAATGCATGTGCCAGTATTAGTTGACTCAACCATTCCTGTCGTGTACATGGATCTGCACATTCCATGATATTTACCATTTAATCATTTACTCATGATATTTCGTTCTTCGGGGCTGGTATATTTTAAATCGTCAGGGTTACCATGCTTCATGCGTTGGTTATATGCATTACAGGTTTACCACGCTTCATGCGTTGGTTAGATACATTACATGTTTACCACTCCCCCGGCGTTGGTTAGATGTATTATAGATTCACCATGCTCCATGCGATGGTTTAGATATATTTTAAGTTCACCACGCTTCATGCGTTGGTTAAAACATTTACTGACATATTTGTTATATGTCTTTCTAGGACAATAATCTACTGGAGCGTTAACAATAGATTAATGGGATTTTACAATATTCTTTGTGTTTATGAATGCATTTTGTATATTATTTACAGTACTTCACAGATGAATCGCCTTTTGAACTTCAAGGTCCGATTATTTAGTTCGTGGAAAGAGATGAGATAATGAACTATATTCCACGATATCTCACGCAATACTTCAGATTGCGATGTCTCTTTCCCCTAATAAGGGGTAAATTATCTCATCAAAATAACACGCTGCAAGACGTGTTTTAAAGATATCACCTTTTAGGTGTTTAAGATATCAAATAATAGAAAGAGAAATAAAAATAGCATGAATCTCAACTGCCGGTTAAAATAGTCTCATAGTTAATTTTATTAGAGAACATTACACATATGAGTGGTCACTTGACAAAATAACCTTCTGGTTCTTTTAAGTTAAGTCAAACTGGATTTCCTATTATTCGATTTATTTTCCCTGGATGACCACGTCGATCATGTCATAATATAAAATTCTTTGGATCGTGATATCTTTGCTTTTGCACAATGTGTGTTTCAACTGCTCACATTTGGATATCATACAACCCCAAAGAAATAACAAAATATTATCTAGTACACAATTCTGGTGTGACTTTCATAATTAATGCAAAGATATAAATTGTTACAGAAACTTGTTGTTTTTACAAAATATTTATTTCGGCGAATATCTTTAAATTTAGTAAATTTCTCCAGGGTTTACTTAAACCAGAATCCACTAACAATTTCAATTTTGTACTACAAGGTAACATAACTTTTGGGCATCCAAATTTTTTGTTTATATCGATCAAATGGTTTAGCATACGACAGGTATACGACCAAAATATAGTTCCACTATATCATTAACATTCGTGGTATTTTCCATGACTTTTAACTTGTGTGATATTTCTTTTTATTCCACGTTTGGTGGTAAGAATTTTATTTATTTGTAGTATTCAGACTACTAATAATCAAGAACTAATTCTTTAATAACCGTAACCACGAATGGAGTTTGGATCATCAAGACGTCAATTCCAAACATATTGAAAGACGTTACAATTTCTTTCGGAAACGCGTTTTATTCACTTCAGGGAATAAAGTTCATTCACTTCAGGGAATGAAATTTAGTCAAAAGAATATAAAGTATAAACTTAGTACAGTCCTAATCAGAATATAAATCATAAACTTATTACAAATTAGAACATAAATTATAAATTGATTATAATACCAAATCGAGGTATAAAATTAAATTTTGCTTCCTTCTCTTATATATTGGAAGACGTTGCATTTTCTTTTAGTAACACATTTTCATTCACTTCGGAGAATGATTTTAGCATGTGAATACTATGTGTATATTTACTTCAAGTAATATAACCCATTCACTTCAGGGTATAAAAGTTAGTTACTGGAGCACAAATCGTGATTTTAAATCAACGATTCATTATTTTTCTTGTTTACCAAAAATATATAATTTTAACCCATCACGGAAAAAATTTTATTCACAATATTATTACTTCAGGAATATAATTGCGACTCAAAATATTGGGGAAAAACTTTTTCACGATATTACTACTGCAGGAATATTATCGTAACATACAACGAGATGAAAATCTCTAACACGTATTCATCTGGAATACTTAGTCTTTATAAATGTTAATCAAAATATTATCTAATACATAAAATAAAATTTCTTGGAAAAAAAATCAGGGTTTTCTTTTTCTCGGAAAACAACAGGTTTTTCTTTTTCTCGAAAAACAACAGGTTTTTCTTTTTCTCGAAAAACATCAGGTTTTTATTTTACACGAAAACATCAGGTTTTTCTTTGAATTTTTTTCTTACGATATTATTACTTCAGAATATTATCGTGACATAACGAGATTCTTGTATTCACCAGGAATACTTGATTTATAAAATATTAATCAAAATTTTATTTGATATATAATATATATAAACTTACCAGAAAAAAATGTCTCGCTTAGAAAGCTTTTACCTTTTGTCAAATGTGTAGAACGAAGGACACCTGAAAAATATGTCCAAATATTTAATCGGTAGAGATTCGTGCTAATAACGTGTTATAAAATTAACAGCGATAACTCGAAATATAGAGAAATATAATCTCATATTATTATTCAGTGGAATTTAGAATGGATACAATATGATATGAATAGCGTAATATATCTAGAAAACCGTAAGTAGTTGTGCAACTACTAGCTTAAGCTGCTGCGAGTAGAGCTGCAAATGATCTGATACTCTCACCAAGGGCTCGAGTTTGAGTTTGCTAAAGGTTTGTTTGAGTTCGGCTCGTTAGTTAAACAAACCAAGCTCAAGCTTTAAATTTAGGCTCGTTTACTAAACGAGACAAACTCAAACCTATATAAGCTCGACTGGTTAAACTTGTGAACAGTTGGGTAAGAGTTCTTTAAGAGCTCGTTAATAGGCTTGGTAGATATATTTAATTAAAAATTATATGTGTATATATGCAAAAAGTCAAAACTACGTAAAACTTTTGTATATGTAATTAATCATAACTAAAATATTTTATATCTAATAAGTAATCTTTTTATATCTAATAAATATACTACTAGTATCTAGGGCTGCAAATGAACCGATACTCTCACCAATGGCTCGAGTTTGAGTTCGCTTGGTTTGTTTGAGTTCGGCTTGTTAGTTAACGAACAAAGCTCAAGAAAACTAAAGCTTGGTTCGGCTCGTTTCGTATCAAACTCAAACCAAGCTCAATCTCACTAAAATATTAGCAAAAAACTCAAGAAAACTTAAGTTCAGCTCGATTCGGTTCGTTTGCAGCCCTAGCTGCGAGGCTCAAGCTGCGCAATTCACTTATACACGTTACACTTTATCGAGTATATCGTTGGTATATATCCACTTAATATAATATTTTCTAACATAATGTCATATATATCTAATATTTGAATACTGCTAGCAAGAATTTAATAGTAGAAAATAATGGCTAAAATTTATTATTAGATTTAATTGATATCAACAATTACACTACCGAGCTCAGAAGTACATGGCCTGATCCCTGATCAATTGCTAGATAGATAAAAACGAGAGAGAAAAATACCAGCTAAAAGCTCAAAACAGAATTATTTTCATTGGGCTCAAGTGTTCTGATATTCACAGAAATAACCAGAGGCAAATGGATTACAAATTCAGAAGCTAAGAACACACTGGTCCAGTATTCATATAACGAACAAAGTCATACTGAGTCAGTTTCTTATTATTTGTCCACTTTATCTTTAATGAAATTAAGAACACTATAAATATTGATGTTATGAGTATTATTATTTTGAAAATATTATCGATATCTTAAATATTTATAAAAAATAAATATTAAAAAACGAAAAGAGAATTGTAATGAAAAAGTTTTGTGAAATGATTTGTAATAAATAATTATTTGGAAACAATAATTTTAAATATGTTATGAACAAAATTAAATAGCAAAGTTTTTTAGTTATAAATAATAGATAACCCTTGATCCGAGTTTTTATTGGCTTGATTACAAGTTCATAAATTAGACTGAATATCATATAGGTTTATAACACTTCCCCTTATATATTCAATCTCTAAGAATATACTCTGTTAAAATCTTTTTGAATATCTGGTTGAAAAAAAATTTAGTGAAGGAAAAATAGTATATTTTTATACGTTTTCTGAAACTATCTCATACGCTTTCTAAAACTATCTCATTAAAAATCTTTATCAGGAAAACCTAAAAGACAAAACCTTGATGAAGGAAAAGAGTGTAGTACATATTTGTCTTCCCCTTTCTTATCAACATCTTAGAAGAGATCTTGAACTCGTTGTATGGCAATCTTGTGTATCAATTTCTTAAATATAGATGTAGGTAATGCCTTTGTAAATAAATTATCATTTCTTCAAGAGTTCATGTGTAAATAATAACTTTGGAGTGATATGATTGGTTCAATCACCTATGATGTAGCCTCCTTTGTCTTGAGTGATACAAGCGGCATTATCTTCATATGATATTGTTGGAATTTGTTTACAATTTACAAGATTGCATTCCCCTTAAATATTCAATTTTGAGAATTTGTCTCATAAATTTTTTTATAAGAAACCCCACTGGGACAAAATCTTAGTAAAAGAAAAAAAGTACAATATTATTTAATACACTTATATAAATTACCTCATTAAAAACCTTGCTAGGAAAAACTGGTGGGATAAAAACCTATGCTAAGGGAGAAAGAGTACATTGTGTATATGTCTCCCACTGATATAAATATACATAATAGAGTATAACTTGAAATATTTAATAGGAGTAATAGATAGTACAATATTACATGGATCGACGTTTCATTCTTATAGAATGAATCAAAGTGCTCGATCAAATACATCCATTAGACTTATATGAAATCTTTCATAATATTTTCAGGCAAATTAAAATGCATTCACCACCAGAGACTATATCTCCTTAAGTAATAACTTATTGTACTACAACATACTATCTTATAAATAGACTTCCCCTTGTAGCAGATTTAAATTTACAATTGTGAAAATTTCACGTCGTACAGACATTTCAAAATTTTTTCCTTATTTTATGTCTCTTCACTGATGGCCATTCAGTTTTATATAGACATTTTAGAAAGAAAAGAATTCTTGTCGTAATTCATATATCAATAGCTATTGCATACGTAAATATTTGATCATGATCAATCTTTTGTTAGGTTCCACTAATTTAAAATAGTAAAATAACTGACTGAGATCTCAATATATAATCATGTCTCTGATATTAGATATAGAGAAAGTGTAATTTGTTATATTTCATTGATTAAATTGTGATTACAAGAGAGCTACATTTATAGAGTTAGTTCACACTTATAAGGTGTGTGATACATACAAAATACAAAGAATATATTCTCTAGCTACTTTTGTCTTTTGTGTAGGTGTGATATTCCTTTTTGCAGCTGAGGTGTCATTCATACTTTATACACCTCATCATCCCCCCTCAAGCTGAGCACACGTAAGAGTGGAAGCTTGATGAGGTGAGAGGTCAAAGTTGCAGAAGATAGCCCTTTAATAAACATGTATGTAACTTGAAAATTGGATGCTACATGAGTTATGTAAAGAAGCTTAGCTTTAACTTTTTCACGCACAAAATGATAATCAACATCAATATGACGAGTACGTGTGTGAAATACAGGATTAGAGGCCAGAGCAATAGCAGAGAGATTATCACAACACAATGTAGGAGGATTATAATTAATATATAAGCTTTGAAGAAAAAACGAAAGCAATTTTAAATCACTAGAGACATCTGCCATGGCTCGATATTCAGCCTCAGTAGATGACCTGGAAACTATGGATTGTTTCTTTGAACCCCACGAGATAAGGTTGTCACAAAGGAATATACAATAACTAGTTGTGGATCGTCGATCCTTTAAATTACTAGCCCAATCTGAATCAGAAAAGGCTCGAAGATGTGTGGATGAAGAAACAAATTTTAAACTGTATTGAATAGAGCCTTTAACATAACGAAGCAGTTTCTTAAGAGCTTCATAATCAACATTTGTAGGACTATGCATTGCTTGACACAACTGATTAACCGCAAAGGCAGTATCAGGCCTTGTAATAGTTAGGTATTGTAAAGCACCAATAAGACTCCTAAATAAACATGGATCCTCAAAAGGAAGAGCACCATGTGTTGTTGGATCTGAGTATTTATTTAAAGTAGGAGAACTTCCGTATTCAGACATTCCAGCTTTGTGTAGTATACTTGAAGCATAGTTAGCCTGAGAGACAATAATTTGAGTAGGTGAAGTAGTAATATCCAAACCTAGGAAATAAGATAATCCATCAAGGTCTTTCATTTCAAAGCGCATTTTTAAAGACTTAATAATAGATAAAATACTAGCAGCATCGCCACCTGTAATTATGAGATCATCAACATAAACCAAGACAATTGTAAATTTATTATCAGTTTGTCTAACAAACATTGAAGAGTCAGCTGAAGAAACTTTAAACCCTTGATTTTCAAGGAATGAATTTAAAAAATGATTCCAAGCACATGGAGTTTGTTTAAGCCCATATAGAGACTTGTTTAATTTGCATACAAATGAAGGATGTTGTTCACTCACAAAACCTGCAGGCTGAACCATATAAACATCTTCATCCAGATCACCATTTAGGAAAGCATTTGAGTCATCTAGCTGATGAATTGGCCAACTGTTTGTAACAGCAAGAGACAATACAACACAAATAGTCTGATGTTTCACCACAGGGCTGAAAGTTTCAGTGTAATCAATCCCATAAGCCTGAAGAAAACCTCTTGCAACAAGCCTTGCTTTATATCTTGCAATAGAACCATCAACATTTATTTTTACTTTATAAATCCACTTGCAAGTGATTGGATCACGGCCAAGTGGAGAAGGAACCAAATCCAATGTGTGTTGTTTTATCAAGGCATTATACTCCTCAGACATTGCCTTCTGCCAGCAAAGTAATTTTGAGGCTTCTTTATAAGTGGATGGCTCAGTGATATTGGAATGAAAGAATGTAGACTGACACTTATAATATGGTTTTAAGAAGCCTGTTTTTTTTTTTTCTTGTAACCATATGATGTCTAGAATGAGCCTTTTGTATGATGGTGGATGTATTTGGAGTAGCTGAAGCAGAAGAAGAAGCTTCAGCTGAAGCAATATCTGAAGACAGTGGGTCTAAAGAGATTTGTGACAAAGAATTTGGATTAATAGAAGAAGTAAATAGATCAATTAAAGGTGTATAAGAAGATTCTAATGTGGAGGATTCTTGTGAGACAATTGGTGTAAATGGAAAATCAGATTCATTGAAAACTACATGCCTAGAAATAAACACCTTCTAAGATGATAAAGCTAAGCATTTTTAGCTTTTTGTAAAGTTACAGTAACCCAAAAAGACACAAGGTTCTGATAAAGGATCCAATTTATTAGGTGAGTAAGGATTGAGCCATGGGTAGCACAAATACCCAAAAACTCTAAGTGTGTGTATATGAAGGCTTGACTTTATATAACATTTCAAAGGGAGAAAAATTAAAAGGATTGGTGTATGAAGAATATTTATCAAATAAAAAGATGCAGATAAAGCCTCAACCCAAAATTTATGAGGGAGAGAGCTATGTGAAAAAAGAGACCGAGTAGTTTCAGTTAGATGTTTAGGGTTGCGCTCTGCAACTCCATTTTGCTCAGGAGTATGTAGACAACTTGTTTGGTGTAAAATACCCCGAGTTTGAAGAAAAGTTTTAAAGGAGTTGTTTATAGATTCACCACCATTATCTGATCTAAATAGTTTGATTTTAGAGTTAAATTTAGTGAAAATCAAAGTAGAGAAAGCTTTAAATACATCACACACATCAGATTTGAGATGTAATGGATTTATCCAAGTAAAACGAGTAAAATAATCAATAAATAGCACATAGTATTTAAAAGAGGAATAATAATGGACTAGAGAGGTCCCCCAAACATCACTATGTATTAATTCAAAAGGAGCAGAGGTGTTTGACAAGCTTAAAGAAGGGAGTTTATGAGATTTAGAAGTAGCACAATTATTACAATGTACACCATAAAAATTAAGCTTAGTGTTTAAAATAAAAGATATAGAAGTGGAGGCATTGGAGGAGGTGTGACCCAGCCTATAATTCCACACCTTTGTAGAGGAATCAAATGTAGAGGATAGACACATAAAAGAAGAATTTGGGGAAGGCTGACTAGATGACTTGCTTGAACCAAAGGAAATAGGATATAAGCCATCTTTACAAGGGTCCTGAAAAACAAGTTTATGAGAGAAAGAGTCATGAATTAACACAAAGTGAGAATGAAAAACAATATAACAGTTATTATGTGCAGTGAATTTGGAAATGGAAAGCAAATTTAGGTAATAGAAGGTGCATGAACGATATTTTTCAGAAGAAATGAAGATGATGATGTTTGTAACTTACTGTGACCAACATTAGCAATGTCTAAGGCATGTCCACTTCCAACTGCAACAGCATTTGAACCACCATAAGGAGCAAGATGCTGAATCAAACTTAAATCATTTGTCACATGAATATTAGCTCCTGAATCCAAATACCACTGTTCAGGATCATATGAAGATGCATGAGCATTATTCGGAGTAGTAAGAGCAACACAATTCTGAGCTCTAGGAGAATAGAAATTCAAAAAACCTGATCTATACCAACAATCAATAGAAGAGTGACCATATCTCACAAATTTGGAAAGTAGTAACTAAAGAGGCCATACCAGAATTAGAGAAAGTCTAAGAGGAAGAAGAATGACTAACAACTGATGTTGAATAACCACCACGACCTCGACCTCTATTCGAGTAACCACGACCTCTATTTGTGTAACCTCGACCTCTATATAAGGAAGTAGAAGAATTATCAGATGGCTAGAACAGATCTGTGTGTGAGGAGCTCAAATTCTCACTTGAATCATTCATTTTCATGTGTAATTCTTCAGAAACAAGGAGGCTACCCATCGAGTGAAAACTTAGTGTCGATGTTTGAGCATTTAAGATACGAATACTTGATTTAAATTGATTGTACTCTTGATGTAAACCTTTGAGAGTGTACATGATTATATCTTCAAGAGGAAGAGCTAATGAAGTTGTAGTAAGACCATCACAAATCTACTGAATCTCTGCTAGGTATGCTGTCATACATTGATCTCCTTTCTTAATGTTGCAGAGTTTCATCTTCAGCTGATGAATATGTGTGTGACACTGAGAAACAAAAATTTCTTCGAGTTTGTGCCACACCTCAGCACAATGAGATAATCGAACAACTTGAGACGATATAGAATGAATCATAGATGACAATAAAGAAACCTTTAACTGTTGATCTTCGATTAACCAAGTGGGAAAAGCAGAATCGGTAGAAGAAGGTACTGAACGAGTACCATTAACATTGGTAAGATATCATTGAGCTTCAAACACCGCTTCGATTTGAGAACGCCATAACACATAATTGGCAGAATCGAGCTTAATCTGGACTAAACTCGCCCAATTTTGTCGAAGAAGAAGTCCAACAGGAATTGAAGAGCTGGAAGCAATATGAGTAGGAATGGCAACGGTTCGGTTTTTTGCAAAAATATCAAAAACCATAACCATAACCGTTTATTTTATTAAAAACCATATCCTAACGGTTTTAACCATCGGTTACACATTTCAAAACCATAACCGCATTATTCGGTTTTGGTTTTTAAATAGATTTGCGGTTTTTAACCATATTAGAACGATAATTTAATAAATATATTAATTTTCATAAAACCAAACCACACATATAAGAAAAATAATCGAGGTATATACAATATTGTGTTGGTCTTTGATTAAATTGCAATTTTATTAATTAATTGGTTAAATCTAGTGTTTGGATTTTAATTTTATATTTTTAATATATTTAATTTAACCTAAATTGTTTTAGAATATGAAAATATATATGATAATAAACGGTTTTCGGTTATTCGGTTTTATTTTTATCTAAAACCATAACCTAACGGTTTTAACCATCGGTTCCACTTTTCAAAAACCATATCCTAATGGTTTTGACCACGGTTATATATTCGGTTTTCAATCGGTCCGGTCATCATCGGTTTTCGGTTTTAACCGTAATTATTGCCATCCCTAAATATGAGGTACTGGTATTGTCGACGAAGAAGAAGATGACGACGCCATTAATAAGAGCGGCAGACGGACCGTCGAGCTTGGAGAGAGCTTTGAATATTGCCGTTAATGGCGAAGAAGAAGCAGATATGTTTGTTTATTGTGTTTTCACGCTACTTTTTGTTTTCTTTGTTTATTTTTTTTATTTCAGAAATATCTCCATAGCTCTGATATCATATTAGATATAGAGAAAGTGTAATTTGTTATATTTCATTGATTGAATTGTGATTACAAGAGAGCTACATTTATAGAGTTAGTTCACACTTATAAGGTGTGAGATACATACACAATACAAAGAATATATTCTCTAACTACTTTTGTCTTTTGTGCAGGTGTGATATTCTTTTTTCCAGCTGAGGTGTCATTCATACTTTATACACCTCGTCATTTGATACTCAGTAGAAGTATTTTATTCCCAGTTATGTATACTACTTGAGATCTATAAGATGTCGAAAAAGTCTCATAATTAACAACTTGCTCGTATTGCTACTCCTTTTTGCTATCTTTGGAATCAAACTTATCTAACACAGTTTAAGTATACAATAGTCTCATTTTATTAGATAGCACTTATAAGGCGTAAATCTAAGTAGAAGTAATAAAAACTTATATTTGTGACTTAGTCACCGCGTCTTTGCAATAATTATGCAAAAACATAATTTCCAATAATATGATTGATTGTACGAGGATCAGTATAAATGGTGCATTCTTATATTTCAGTTTTTAAAATTCTCCCCCAATCCCGAGAATACCTTAAATAACATGTAATCTCAGTATCCATCTTTTTGCATGACGATGGAGCAATTGTAACGTAAATTGCGCAATTAAAATATTTTGATGGAATAATTTTTGGTCTTTCACCAATTTGGAGTATTCATTTAGAACAATTATCATAGAAAATTGGCATAGACGACCCAATAAATAAATTTTCTAGATTTTTTCATTCCGTGGAATTCATCTTGGAAAAAGAAGAATCAATATAAAAATTATTGGAATGATATGATATTTTTTCTTTCTTGAGCATCAAGCATTATATGAAGGTGAAAATCTTCAAATACGAATAACTTAGTAAAGGGTAATAGTCATCGATTGATAAACACTCGTACGGACATTGCCAAATAAATGGTTCAACCGTAAATACTCACAATTATATATAAATATAAGACAAAAAAAGGTATATTAAGGTTTTTCCCCTTTTTTATATTTATTTAGAGTACTAATTTTTAGGCATTATTTACATTATATTATCAACATTTTGTTCCAAATTTATCATGATTAAAGAAAAAAATACAGTAGACGAATTGTATAATTCTCATTTTGTCAAATTTTAACAAAATAATATAATTACTCAAAAATAATGTAAAATTAAATGTAACTAGATAAACGAGACTAATTCTCCTAGAACTTTTTGAGTTGGAAATATTCATTAAATTTATTGCAAAACAATTCGTATAAAAATAGTCCGCAAAACTGTCCGGGAATTCGCACAATATATTATTGGAATTTCAAAACACAAATACTTTTGGCATGCTTTGTATTTAAGCATGTATAATAAATCAAACTGAAACTCTCGAGAGAACAAAACCCATATAAAATTATGTCAAAATGATGACATTAAAGGCATGAAAAATGAATTATACGTTTGAGCCCGAATATGAAATTGTATTTCGTGTCCTTTTGTTAATTGTTTTTAAACATTTATAATTACTTTGTGTGCAAGCTTGTTTAATTCTCATAGGTTATACTATATTCAAATATATGTGTATAGAATACATATACAATAGTTGTATATGTCCTATATAATTCAAAAAAAAATCAATAGGTTATGAGACATCGAAAGTTATACGCATAAAATACAGGCATATATGCTCTAATTTTATGTGTATATTATCTCGCATAAGATACATATAATTATATGCTCTCTAATTTTAAATAAGTTATGATATCTCAACAAATATTTATAAAACACGTATACAACTTGTGTATACGTCTTATTGTTTCCATAAGTTATGATATATCAGAGGATATGTATGCAAAAGCTACGTATATGAAATTTCTATAAACCTTATTTTTCTATCCCATAAGTTATATTATATCAGAAGATCTAAGTATAAAATACATACACAAATAATGTATATGCCTTATATAAGTGTCTTATTTTTCGTAGGTTTTAATATATATTAATGTATGCCCTATTTAATTTAATATGTACATACTTTTGATTAGATAGATTTTTTTCTTTTATAAAAGGTATATCAAGGAAATACTATTAAAAAATTTACATTTTCGATTTATAATAGCAAAGAAACAAAATAAAGAAGAAAGGGAAATAATTAAAAAAAATTACTTGTTTTCAGCAAGTTAGCATTTATATGATTTGGAGCATCCTTTTTTTAATATCAAATCTTTTTTCACATTCAGATACAATATGCTAGATTTTCATTGTAATATAATTTATATTATATATTTTATTCAATTGACATCTATTAGTTGAGATTAAATAAAATTCTATTTGAAAATTGATTAAAATAGCCATTTACAGAGTAGACTTAGTATGATGCAAAATGGTCATATGCAAAAGCACAATACATGCTCACTTTCTATTATGTGATTATTATAAATTCTTGTTGTTCATAATGATGTTGCAATTATAAAGCATATTGATTGCGAACATACATGATATCGAGTCTATGTACAACATGTGTGCAATATATGTATTACAAGTGCGTGAATAATCAACAAAAACCTATACCACAGTCGTAAAGTGGCAAATTTTAAGCACAACCCATGGACTTCTTCTTTAATTTCATTTTTCAGTAAAAACTATTGTTTTTTTCTCTTCCACAGTGGTGAAACGATCAAAAACTTAATATTTTTTCTTTGTTAATTTTTTCAATTCACAATAGTGAATTTGTTCGAATGGTTGACAAAAAATGGCTTATTCGAATATTGTATGTTCGATGAACATTAATTGAAAAAGAAAAAATTATTAAATATTAAAAGAAATACCTAGAATTTAGATGGTAGATGATATCGTGTTAATAACATAATATGAACATTAGGAGTAATGTAGAATGTGATTCTATTGATTAGAGAGGATTACATAGTAGAGACCCGTATTTATAAAATAATAAGTACCCTAAAATTTAGTTTTCATGGGTTTGACTACAATTTCATGGCCTGTACTAAATATCTACATACCTTTATGTAATAAGATCCAAATTCATTCTATTTGTCTATTTTTCTTGTATACATGAATAAGTAGTAATCGTCATTATGTTTACAAAAAAATTATAAAAAGAATGAAAATTGTTTAGAATTATGAGTTACAAATTATTAATTATTTTAGAAGGAATAAGAGTGGAGAATATATAAAAAATCATAATATAAATAGAATTTCTTTTCAGAAAATAACCTTTAAAAAGGATAAAAACGAATTGTCCAATAATATTTATTTTGCAACCCATAGGCTAGAGTTGCTTAATATCTAATACATTGCAGTTAGTTTCCAAGGTTTAAACTATTTAGGGCACTGAAAATATCATGATGTCAAACATATTTATTTTAAAGGTGATTGACGTATGAGGTCTTGAATACAAACTTAGTAGCCTATAGAGAATATGTAGTTAGGTTCTTCTTCAAAAATGTCATCACCCCATCTTATGTGTGATCAAATACCAAAATACCTTCAAATAAAACAAAAAACCACATAAAGACAAAAAACAAGTGGTATTAATCATGGATCACCAAATTATCACATAAGTATCAACTCACTCTGTATTGATACTTTCCTGCTCCGACTCCCACCCACCGACCACCGCCGGCGTTGCTGGAGATTTTACTGAGTGATCGAAGATTTTACAAACTGCTCGGATATTTTACTGGGTGCTTGAATGTATTACTTAGTGCTCAGAGACTTTACTGAGTACTCGAAGACTTTACTGAGTGCTCGTAGATTTTATAGAGTATGAAAACCACTGAGTACGATATTTCACTAAGTATTGAGATTTTACTGAGTTTATTTAATAAGACACTGAGTATTTCTCAAAAACGTTGAGTAAAACATAAAATATTCTAAAAATATTATTACAACTAAAATTAACAATATTAACATAAATAAATAAATAACTTACTACATATGAACTTAACACATATGTAACTTAAAATCCATGATACAAAATCTATTCAAACACTAATGCATCTATGTTTAACCACTTGGAAATTTTATTTTATATGTCATTGGGGTGCATAAAAGATCATGAATTCATGATCAAAATCCAATATTGTTGTACATTATTTATTGAAGACGATATAATGACTTTTATCTAAAGTATTTAATGGATATTCTTTTGTTTGCACCTTAAAAAATTACATCGTATGGTGTTTAACGCTCATATTTATACTATTTTTAAGAGTTTAACTTTTGTCTTTTAGTTAGATTTTATAATTAATTAAGACGTTAGATTTTTTAATATTTATATTATATATTACAACTAAAATATAATACTTTTATATATTATATACATGCAGGGAAGGTTTACGGGATGTGGAATGTGTATCCCCGCAACACGCCCCGTCTCCGCGAGTGTTTTGAAAATCAATCCCTACAACCCAATCTAATCCCTATTTAGTACCTTAAAACTCTCATTGTTTAGTGTGGGCGGGGTGGATACCAGCAAACCCGCGCCCTATTGATATCCCTAGTTGGGCTACCTCAACTAACAAGTTTCAAGTAAATAGATTAATCTTTTCTTTTACTTTTAATGTGATTCAAGTGTATATTTTAATCATACAAAGTGACAAGTTCATAAACCTACTATTTACTATCAGTGACCTGTTAAAATTTCACTTAATAGTTACATTCACTACATTCTACACTTGGATACATAAAACAGTTAACATATAAACTGGGGATGAGTAAAACGGATCCCTCTTAACAGGCTCAATAAAATTAAAGACAAAACACATAATATACAAACTAAAAATCATATATTTTACATGGAGTTAAATTTAATTTGTGGTATGTATGGTGAATATTTTTGAGTCTAACAAACACTTATTTTTTAGTCTATTTCCATGTGTCGTTTGGCGGGATATACATAAATGGTTTGGTATATTGAGATATATAAACACCATCTCGAACTCCCTTAAATTATTAAAGAAGATGAAGGATGAAAAGATTTTGAGAAAAAAAAACAAGATAAATCTCCTTCACGATTACAATATATAATATTTAGAAAGTGAAGAACAAGTTAGCTTTCTACGGTATGACCCTATCTAATGAAGGCATATTAAAAATATTTAAATTTTGTACTTGTCGTATTTTGTATGATTTGTATTTTCATCTATGTCTTATGAATGATAGTGAGTTTATCCGAGATATGCACCAATATTGTTGAGAAGAAGTATGTTTTAAATACTTTAGTAACAATTTTATTTGTATTGTATGTCGTTTTAAGTTCTTTAGTATAAGAGATTTTTACCTAAGGGGTCTTGAAGACACCCCCTATTTCCATTCCCAACCCCTCTTTCCTTCTCTTCTTATTAAAGACCTCAAATTAGATCTTACACTAAAATCCAAAAACTCAATTACATTTTTACGCCCTTTTGTTTTCTTTTTCCTATATATACAAAATCATTAAATTTTCACACACTCTCTTCACTCTCATTTTCTCGTAAACCCTAAAAACTAAAGCTCACATCTCTCTCCCCTCCTCCCATTCTCTAAACTAAATCCATGTAGATTTGTTCATTAGCTTCCATAAGAAGCCATCGCCGAAGCTTAAGCAACCATTGCCGGAGCTAAAGAGCAACCATTGCCGAGCTTGAGAAACCTTCTCAGTCGCCGGAGAAGCTCAAATTTGGAGATGGCTTCAAAGATCCATTGTCTTAGATCTGCCTTCGAGCTCCTGGTGACATCTCCGCCGAAAGCAGCTAGTGGAGCAAGGAGCTCAGTTCGCGAACAAAGCTGCCTCTTCGTTCGAGCAAGGTGACCCAACGAATCTATTTTTATCCTTCTCAACGCCGGAGCTTGGTGGCGGAGCTTAGATCTCAGACCGGAATGAGATCTCCATTATTCACACAGGAGATGAAGGTACGAATGGAGTCTTCTTCGCCATTGTAGACCTGTTCGCCGTTTCGAGCTCGACTGTGCATACCTGTTCACCGTTTCGAGCTTCGCCATTGCAAACTTTTCGACGTTTCGAGCTTCGTCATTGCAGACCTGCTCGCTAGAGTAGATCTAGCCCCTGGAAGCCATGACAGTTGCGCGTTTCTTGTGCTCCTTTGTGGCTTTGATGCTGCTGCTGCTTCGACGGTGAAGGATGGTATCACGGAGGCGCTGTACCGCGATCTATGTTCACGCCGTCAAGTAGTCTGGTCCAAAGAATAAGCTGAAAAGGACTTTTCAAACGAGTTTTTTTTGTTTAGATCTAGTCAAACCAGTTAGCTTTTCCATTTTTTATATTAATTAGTTTGTAATAATGTGTTGTAAAAGTGATACTCTGTATTTTTTAGCATTTTTCAATAATACTCTTTTTTTAAATAATAATACTCATTAATTCTTAGTCAAACTCATTATATTTTATAGAGTACTCATCAATTTTTTGCGAAACTCTATATTTTATTCCAATACTTATTATTTTTTCCGATACTCATTGTTTTTTCCTGATACACTAAGTTTTTTCCGGTGGTCGATGGTCGGAGGTCGGAGGTCAGATGTTGGAGGTAGTGGGTAGTAGAGAGAGATGAAAAGTGACATCACTTGTTTTGTCTTTTAGTGTTAGTAACGATATTTTAGTGTTTGGTCATCTGTGAGATCTTTTTAAAAAAGTAAGATTCTCACTAGTTCCTATAAGAATAAAATCTAATCTCCAAGACCCTATGTGTTAATCACTCGTAACTGTTTACCTAAATAATTAAAAAAATATAATAATTAGTTGAAAAATTGGTAACTCAACTAATTCAAAATTATAAATGTTTATCAATATGAATAAACTAACTAACAAAACAAAACATTCATATTTAAATCTAACTTTCATAATAGAAAAATAAAATAAAATTATTATGAATAGAAAAGTTATACTAACACTAGTAATTCAATATGAAGCCACAAAGCCGCAACATGTTCATTTAGTAATAAATAATGAAGAAACAACCTTGAACATGGAGTAACTTAGAACTTTAATCACTACTCCGTAATTCGTATGGAAGGAGTAGAACTAATTCACCAAAGTCATTTTCAACAACAGATAATTATTAATAATCTTATTAATTTAATAAACCTTTTTATAATTTGTCATAATGAAGTTGACTTTTTCTGATCGTACTAATTCTAGTAAATTGATGGGGGCAAAATAGGGGTAATTACTTTATAAAGCCCACCTCACTACTTACTTTTTCTTTTAAATCCCCAACCAAACCAGCCCCCTAACTAGTCCAACTAAATAGGAGAATATACTAAACTACCCCCAAACCTTTCCCCACAATGAAATACAAAAAAGCCACCCCCCAAACCCATTATACAACCGGAACCCCCACCCTCTCTCTCTCTCTCTCTCATTCCCTCATCTCTCTCCCTCTCTCTGTGATATCACGCACCACCACACCTTCCCACCACTGCACCGGATCTACACCACCACAGGCCACCCTCCCCCCTCCCGCTACTGCTGCCCCCTACTGCTCTCTCTCACTGTGTTAAACCAAACACCCCACCCCCAAACCACTGAATATGAACCTCACCACCACTACCACCTGCACGAATCTCACCACCATCACCACCTGCATGAAGAAACGAACCCACCTGCGTGAAGAACATCACCTCCGCCAGCAGACACCAACGCCGCCGCCGTGGATCTGCAGAAACGAACCCACCTCCACCACGCGAATCATCCCCTTCATTGCTGCGCTGGATGTCGAAGGTTGCCACCACCACCACTCGACTTTCCAGATTCGCCACCACCAGGGCTGCGAACGAAAACCGCCACACCACTGCACGGTCTCTCTGTTCCGACCCCACCGAACCACTCACCACCACTACCCTCCTCCCAACCCACCCACCGCTGCATCAGTCCTTGCCGCCCCTCCACCATCACCAGTGATGAACTCGACGTGATGCAGGCCTGCTGCTTGGCCAAAACCGCGTCGCCTCCCGGTAGGGCTGCACACGGGTCGGTTATCCGACCCGAAGTGCTAAACCCTTCACCCAATCCGAAGGGTGCGGGTTTGGAATTTTGAAACCCTAACCCTATTTTAATTTATTAATAAATCTGAACGGGTTGGGTACCCGCGGGTTGGTTGCGGTTTGGCTCGGGTGCGGGTCTGGTCAACAAATAGTCAAAGTACGTAAAAAATATTGTAAAACACCAAAACATTCCATATATAGAAACTTAACAGAATAAGAAAGTTACTATATATAGTAACTTTCCTCAACCAAGTTACAAATCAGATTACAATTTAAGATTACAGCTTAAATATTACACCAAATGACCAAAAAAACATTACAACTTACAAATTACACAAAACCATTAGAGAAGTTTCAAATTACGCAAAACCAAATCAAACATTGCAGTACTTATACAAATTTTCCATACAAATAAGTTTAAATGCAACCTCTATTGTGCAAAATAGAGAAGATGTACAAAATTGGTTGCATTTTCTTCCTTGCTATCAAAAACCTTGCTACTTCTTCCAACTTTCAATCCAGATGCAAGTTTCCTGATATTTTAAACAAAATTGAAATGGAAGTTGTTATATTAAAGCCTCAGATTATAAGTTCATCATAGGCCTTAGGGATCAACTCGGGACAAAGGGACAAGGACTACTTTTAAATATCACAAGTTAGTCTCAATTCCAACTAAAATTGTTGCCAACTCAACCTTGGTTTCCTTAATTACCATAGCCTCATATATCTATAGTTTTAAACTTAATCATAGGCCTCAAAAGAAAGGAAACAGGGAGATGCAAAACAATATAAGTTGAAAATTGTAAATCCTTGAGATAATATAAAAGTGTCACTGATTTATACCTTAAGGTTATTGGTTACAGATGGGTTATAGTGGACTCAGGGGTGGTCTCACTCAACTCATCCAAGCCTAAATAACCTGTTAAACACAAAAAAGTATAAACAAACACAAATTCAGATTGAGGAGCAAATAAGAAATCCCAAAAAATATGAATGTTACAAAAATATACCTAATTCAGCTTCCAAATCCTCAATTAGCTTTTTTGAAGTGTTTAAATTAATTGGTAGTGTAGATTTCAACCAATTTTGAGTACAAACAAGTGCCTCCACTGTTTTTGGAGATAAAGAACTTCTGAATTGGTCAAGAACTCTACCACTAGTGCTAAAAGCAGATTCAGAAGCAACTGTTGAAACAGGGACAGCTAGGACATGCCTTGCCATCTCAGATAATGCTTTAAATCTGAAAGAATTGAATTTCCACCAACTAAGAACATCAAATTTGTCTGTCATTTCCTCAACCTCTTCATTGAGGTATCTTTGAAGTTCATTGCCCTTGGCAATGTTTTTTTCAGCCATGAAAGATTGGAACCTATTCCCAAGAACACTGTTAGACTCAATATTAGTCACTTCAGGACCAGAACTGGAATTCCCAGTTCCAGGAGCAACTGTTTTTGAGTAGCAACCAAATAACCGAGTTAAAACATCTTCAACTCTAGCAATCAAAGCAGTTGATTGAGCTGGAGTATACATGAAGTTAAAGTAGCAAGTTAAATATTGTAATTTTTTTCTTGGATCCAATGCAACTGCTACATATAACAATATATTGATACTTTGGATTCCCCAGTATTTAAGGAATTTGCCCTTCATTTTAATAGCCATTGCCTTCAAAACCTCACAATCGGATCCACACAGTTCCTCAATCTTTTCCCAAATTATAACAATTTCATCAAAGAACAGGTTTGAAGTAACAAACAAAGTTCCTGAAAATTTCTTTGTTGAGTTGTAAAATAATCTCAGAAACTCAACAAAAGATGCAGCATTTTGCCAATCAATAAAATTGGGAGATGGTCTTTCACATTCAGTAGCAAAGAAATCCTTATAGTTGTCATCATGTTCATTCATTGTAGTAAAAACTGTTTCAAACTTAATTGCAGATTCTAGCATTTTATAAGTTGAATTCCATCTAGTTGGGACATCAAGACTTAGTAAAGACTTTGATTCAATAGAACAATTAGCCATAGATTCTTTAAATGAAGTAGAACGAGAAGGAAAGGACCTTACATATCTTTAGACCTCGCGAATATTTTTAATAGAAGCATCAATTTCAGAAAGTCCTTCCCTTACAATTAGATTCAAGATATGTGCGCAACACCCTACATGAAGCAACTCGTGATTTAATAAGGTTTTTGGTTTGTGACCAGCGTTTTTCACCAAATATTTAATAGTGACAGTATTTGAAGAGGCATTGTCAACTGTTAAACAAAGATATGACTCAATCTCTCACTCCTTAAGTATTGATTCAACAACTATGCCTATTGTTTCCCCCTTATGGTCCTCAACCATACCATACAAAAACCAATGATTCTTTTTTGAAGTACCCATTCACAATCAATATAATGGGCTGTGAGACACATAAGATAGATTTTGATTAGAAGTCCAACAATCTGTTGTCATACTTATGCGCATGCCCTTCAATTTTTTTTTAAGCTCATTCTTTTCCTCACCATATATTGACATACATTTCCTCATTATAGTCATCCTTGATGGAATCTTAACATACTTGGGTTGCATCACATTACAGAATTTCTTAAAGCCACCACCCTCCACAAATCTGAAAGATAATTCATCCAAGATAACCATTTCAGCCAAAGCTTTAGTACAGGCCTCAGCTGAGAACACATAAGTAGCTACTCCACCACCAAACTCTTCTTTGTTTAACACTAACTGAGTTTGTCCACCTTCCAGAGGGGGGTAGAATGGATACTTTTTGCATCTCCTATGATTAATATGGTTGAGCATATTAGAAGTACCATGTCTCCTTGAATCAGCTGCATAAGAGGTTTCACAATACTTACACACACCTCTCCTTACCTTTTTCTCATCTACTATTGGATCAAAAAATGTCCAACAATCATCAATTATCTTAAACTTCTTAGCATCAGGTTATTTTGCACCTACTGGAGGTGTATGTTTAGTTGAAGTAGTAGCATCATCAGGAGTTGATTTAACTCCCTCAGTTTGTGTTGAAGAGCTAATATCAATTGATGCCTCATTTACAATAACCATCACACAATTTATATCTGCAATTAACATATAGACACTTAGTCAACAAATTGTGATATACATTCTACAATAGCTAAAAAATATGTTAGAATAAAATCTTGAGAAATATTTACCTTATCTGACATTAACAAAACACATAGAGGATTAACAATCCAAAATCCAATCCAACATTGCGAGAGGAGTACATGCAAAAATAATGTATGAAGACATTAGAAATTATACAACATCATCTATTATTCCATTAATCTCTTCATTGAAGAACAATGAAGCTTCTATTAAACTGTTTTTGTCAATTGCTCAATACATAATCAATTTCAAAATCAGATAATGAAGAGTTACTGTATTATTACCTTATCTGACATTGGAAAAACAATCAAAGCATTAAGCATCCAAAACCCAAGCATTTTCGAGAGATATACATGAAAATATACAACATAAAAAGATCATAAATCATCAATATTACTTCAACCATCATAAAATCAACATCATAACAAAGCTATAACAATTACAAAACCAATCTTAAACTCATTTCCTTTTCAAAACAGATAATTTCCTTTTCAATTTCTCAAAATCAGTTAGGGTTTTTCATTTCAAAGACAACAATACTACTCAATCAATTCATTAACACCACATATGAATAACTAGAAACAAGGATTAGATTTAGGCGCGTAATACCTGATTTAAACGGCAATAGATTTAAGAAATCCCAAATCGAGCCGTTAAAGCTTTTATAGGCTTCAACTAATCCATTATCCTCTAGTAACCAAGCATATAAACTCTCAAACACCTTAAACATGGTCAGATAACACAACCACGGTAGCAACTGACGGAAATCATTCAAGCAATTAATGTGACCCATTAATTTAGGTGGAAATGTTTAATGCGGTGTACTAGGCCCCCTTTTAACCGGCGAGATTTGACGGGATGGAGAAGATGAGCTGAGAAAAAGCTGGCTACGATTTAGGGTTAGGGTGAAGAACATAGAAAATGGGGGCTTCGAGAGAGTGGTGAGAAGACAGGGTGGGTAAGGTATGAGAGAGAGAGAGAGAGAGATAAAGTGTATTACGCGTAAGTGACCCTTCGAATGTGTAAGGGTTTTTTGTTTATCAGTTTTACAAAAAACATAATATACATATTATATAAAAAAAAAAAAAAAAAAAATTCGGATCGGGTTGGGTACCCGCGGATCTGGGGTACCCCAGCCCGCAGTCCGACCCTAAGTTAATAAAAAACAAAAAAAAACCCTAACGGATGTGCGGGTGGGCGGGTGCGGTTAAATTAGGGTCGGGTGGGGTCGGTTTTTTTGGTTTTGCGGGTTTTCGGATCCACTTGTGCACCCCTACCTCCAGGGTCCCTACACCAGCGACGAGCAGAGAATCGGATCCAGTCTCCCCCTCCGTCGCGCTGTTCGTCGTTCAATGGGCAGTTCGTGGTTTTTTTTATGTAATGCGTCAATGGGGCTGTGGCCAACCCCTAATACGAGTCTGATGTTTTTTTCTTCTTTTTTTCCTATAATTCCTGTTGGGTCCAGCCCCATTTAGAATGCTTGTGGGTAATGGGGCTAGCCCAATACTGTATAAAATGTTATAATAGTTTATAATTTGTAAAGTGTGTATTTGATCCAATAAGTTTAACCTATTATGTTTGTTTATTGTTTTTGTCTACATGGGTACAGCCCATCTGATTTAAAAATTGTTGTTAGTCTTAATGGGTACGGACCTATTTGATTACTGGTCTATATGGGGCTAGCCCCATATAAGTAGAACTTGATAAAAAAAGATAACATAAAAATTAAAAAACTAGCGACGTGCTGGGTCCGTACCCAGTAAGAACAGGGGTAAAAAAGTCAAAAACTCAAACCAGAAAATTAAATTTAGGAATTTAAAAAAAAAATGTAACTAAAATTTTAATTGCAAAGTTGGTGAAAATTGAGCTTTAATTTGTATTTTTCTCAGCAAAATAAGATGAATTATTTTCAGACGCACAAATAAAAATCTACTTTACAAAAAGTTACCTCTTGTAAATTTGTTCTGAATTCTTCTAACATTTTTTTAAATGTCCCTATTGAGTTATTTTGTCATAGACCAACCTACATATTCTTCTGACTAATTCACCTTAAATTACGTTATGTCAACCCTAAAGATTAGCAACTATAACATTTTGCTTGACTAAAACTAGGGAAATACTTGTGTGGGTCCGGGGTTTTATTCATATAATATCTTACACTATCCTAATATAATATCTTAAATCTTAAATTTTAAAAAGATTAATCAAGAATTTAGTAGACACAAATAACATTCTCAACACTAGTTAATATATTGTTTGGATTTAGATTTAGATTTTTAAAGGAAAGTAAAAAAAATGAAAATAATAATTTTTTTTTCTGTTTGAATTTAATTTTTGATAAAGGAAAAGTAATTTTAATGAATAGCACAATTCTTTACTTTCTTTTAAAAAATGTCAGATATTAAGAGTCTGTTTGGGATTGATTATTTTAGATCTAAAAACATTTTTTGGTTAAAATTAAATTATTTGTAAAAAATATTAAAAAATATTTTAAAATCTAAAATCACTTTAAGTGATTATTTTAATAATCACTAATCTAGTGTTTTTTCTAAAAGTGATTTTAAGAGTTCAAAATATTGCTATGGATATAAAATCAATTTAATTGATTATTTTGAAAAGCAATCTCAAACGGGCACTAATTCTCCTATTTTAGAGTTATTTTTTACAAAAAAGAAATAAATACTTTCTAAAAACTTCATAAATAATCTTATAATTTTAATATATAATATTTTTATATAACATTAAAAAAGATATAAAATATTGTTTGAATAAAAAGGAATTTTTTTTTCAACGAAACGCTCCAAAAATTCAGGAAACCCATAACAGCTACTTTTAACGGTAACATGAGTACCCCGCCACCGCTCCTGGTCGGCGGCACCATCCCACCGGAGAAACCGCCTTCATCATCTGAGGTGATTGCAATGGAAACACATGATCAAACAACAACAACAGCGCTTGCAATAGCCACTGAACTGGGTGGAAAAGAAAAAGAACAGGTACCTAATGAATTCCCAGAATTAGCAGAATCTGTGGGTAATCTCCGAGGGGGTAAGCGCCATCGATCAAACGCAGAGATAGGAAATGTAACAGTAACGCCTGGAATTGCAGCAACAGCACCTGCGAATGGACTCCAGAGCAATATTAATCAAGCAGTTGCAGGTGGTGTACCAGGTATTAATCCAAAGCCCTTTATTAGGCCTAATTTAGTGGGATGGAAAGGAACCGTGACAGGAAATAATATAGTAATTCCTATCATGGAAGACACGAATGAAATTAAGTCTGGAAACGTTAGGGGAGAGGAGGATTTTATGGAATCAGAAGAATTAATTGAGGACGATGAGGATATTATTTGTGATTCTATACCTACTGTTCTTCGCACAAGAGAGGAGATACAAGAGGGTGTTCGTCTTTGGCGAAACACTGCTGTAATCCGATTATTAGGAAGGGAAGTAGGCTATACGTATTTATCAAACAAACTTCGTCAGATTTGGAACCCGTCTGGACCCATGGAGTTGGTAGATGTAGGACACGGCTACTATATGGTGAAATTTGGTGAAAGAGAGGACTTTAACTTTGCAATTTCGGGTGGGCCATGGATGGTACTAGACCATTACCTAGTTGTACGGGAATGGACTCCGAAATTTAATGCGCTTACCAATTCGATCACAACAACAACGGCCTGGGTAAGGATATCAAACGTAGGAATGCATAACTACACGGCCAAGATCTTGAGAAAAATTGGAGACAAACTTGGAAGAACAGTTAAAATCGATCCAATGACAAAGGGAAGACTCCGAGGTAACTACGCGCGCTTAGCTATTGAATTAGATTTGGTTAAACCTTTGGAACCCGAGGTAAGAATTGGTTCGGAAGTTTGCAAAGTGGAATACGAAGGACTTCACTTAATTTGTTTCGGTTGCGGAAGGTTCGGACATAGAAAAGAAAATTGCCCACCTAATGTAACTAACAAGCCAAGAGAAAGTGAAGCCGAGATAGTGGATCAAGGAACTACGAGAGTCGCAATGGAGGAAACCCCAATGAATAAAGAAAAATTCGGGGAGTGGATGACAGTTAATAGAGGTAATAGAGGTAATGGGAGAAGGGGCGCGTTAAATACTAATAAATCTCAATTAAACAGCGGCTTGGGTTCCCGCTTTGAAGCTCTACGAATGGATGAGAGTTTTACGGAACGGGGGCCATTCACACAAAGTATATACAGTAGGGGCGAAAGTTCAGGTAGCAAATCAGGAAATTACAAAGGAAAGGGAGTGAATTGGTCGAGTTCTACATTGAATAACAAATCGGGAAGTGGTAACAAAGGACATCATGTGATAACTTCTGTTAATTTTGAAAATAGCAAGAGATTGGAGGATATAGTGGAGGTTGTTGATTTTGGGGCGGAAGAATTAAAAAAGACAAACAAAGCGCCGGCTCGTGGTAAGAAAAGTAACGGAGCGAAAGGAAATAAAAAAGTTTCTGATAAGATAAATAAAGTTGTTGAACCAAGCTCTAAGGCTGTTGTTTTAAGTGAGGATGGTAAAGGGCAGGAAGTAAATGGTGGAAGTAGGAGTTTAGTGGAAGTTTTAGTGGAAGAAAACATAAATTACAGCAGGGACCGAATTGCAATTAATAAAATTGCAGGTCCTGAAGCTGCTGGTGCCGAGAAGGAGCCTGCAGGAGGCTCGACTTCATCAGCTCCGAAACAGAATGTGGACCTGATGCTCGCGGCTAAGCCACCTGATCCAGTTTGGGAGGAAACGGCGCGAGATGGTGAGGAAGATACGATGTGGCTTGACAGCCAAATTGCAGATTCCCAAGAAGTTCAGCAGCACCAAACCGAGGAGCAGAATGAGTCCAGGGACGAAGACACGGTCATGGATGCTCGCGCCTAAGCGCCGTTCAGGTACAAGATTCAATTATATTTAGTATTAATGAGTTGTACAATTGATACAGGTAACCCGTGGGAGTTCACGAAACAACCACTCAATATTTTAGTATGGAATTGCTATGGTGCAGCAAAGCCTAGATTTCGACGCGTTGTTCGAGAGATGATGATGAGTAATAGGGTCTGGCTCACGGTAATAGTGGAACCAAGGGTGAGTGGAGTCAATGCAAATAATATAATTAATTCATTACAGAGGGACAATTCAATTAGAGTAGATTCGGAATGCTACAGTGGAGGTATTTGGTTATTGTGGAATGATTCTAATATTACAGTTAAAGTTTTATCTGCGGGTCGCCAAGTAGTAAACGTAGAAATCAGTCAAGATGGGTGTAAACCGTGGATTTTTTCAGCTATCTATGCAAGCCCGGCTTACAAGGAACGAGAGAAGTTGTGGGAAGCGTTGTTTCAGGCTTTTCATAACATCAAAAATCCCTGGCTCATAGCTGGTGATTTTAACCAAGTAGGCTTAGAGATTGATAAGAAAGGGGGAACTACAGGAGTAACACGAAGAATGGAAAGATTTGAGGAATGGAGGCACAGTTGTGGTTTAGTTGACTTGGGTTTCGAAGGACCGCGCTACACCTGGTGCGATTCTTGGAATTCCGGACAAAGAATTATGGAACGGCTAGACCGAGCATACGGTAATGTAGAGTGGCTTGATCTTTTTCCTAGAACACGAGTCATTCACTTGGCAAGGGTTCATTCGGATCATATGCCAATCCTTGTTCAGATATGCCCAATGGAAAGACCAAAGGTAGATACTCGCCGCTTCAGATTCGAAACAGCATGGTGTCTTCATAAGGAATTCCAAAATTTCATACAGACAAAATGGGAAGACAACAATGGTGATTTAGGTGATAGCATAGTAGCAATACAGGCTCACTTAGGAAAATGGAAAGTGGATATTTTTGGAGATTTAAACAAAAGAAAGAGAATACTAAATGCGAGAATACGGGGTATACAAAAGTCACTACAAGGATCGTATAATTCTTCACTTCGTCTTTTGGGACGCCGTTTAATTAAAGAATATGAAAGCGTACTTGAACAGGAGGAGATCATGTACTTTCAAAAATCGAAAGAGAATTGGATTTATTCGGGTGATCGAAATACGAAATTTTATCAACTGGCGGTTTCTATTCGGAAGAAAAAGCACTATTGTACGAGATTATTAAATGACCTAGGTATTTGGATAGAGGGAGAAGAGGATTTAAAGTATTTGGTTCGTGAATATTTTGGGTCCTTGTATGAGAAGCCTGAGTCGCATGTAGGAGTATTCACCTTACCGCAAGTAGGTCCAATTGATTCAGAGGTAACTCGAGAGCTTGAAAGACCTTTTTCAGATGAGGAGGTAAAAGAAGTGGTTTTTCAATCTCACCCAACGAAAGCACCGGGCCCTGATGGTATGTCAGCGGCCTTTTATCAGAAATGTTGGGGAACGGTAGGTCCGTCGGTATGAGGTATGGTTCGAGAAGCGGTAAGCACTGGTTCTTTTCCTTCGGGTCTGAACGGTACACTTATTCACCTTATACCTAAAGTACCAGACCCGAACCGGGTACGTTTGTTTCGTCCTATTAGTTTGATTAATTCTCCTATTAAGTTTACTATGAAGGCAATGGTCAATAGACTAAGGCCTATATTATCTAATGTTGTTGGTCCTTGTCAAAGTAGCTTTTTACCAGGTCGGTCGACGATAGATAATATAGTTCTTGTACGTGAGGTTGACCACAGGATGAGGCATCTTCAAGGAAAGAATGGGATTATGGCGATTAAAGTTGATCTTGCGAAAGCTTACGATAAGATAAGATGGGAATTCATTGAGGACACAATTAGACACTTTGGTTTTCCGGATTCCTGGATTAAATTAATTATGTCTAGTATGGAAGATAACGAAATGAGTATTTTGTGGAATGGAGAACCGTTGACACCGTTTAAACCATTCCGTGGTATCCGACAAGGGGACCCCCTTTCTCCGTACATTTTTGTTTTGTGTATGGAGAGACTTTCACTTCTAATTCAGGAGTTATGCGATGCGGGGAAGTGGAAAGCGATTAGGATGGGTAGACAGGGCCCAAAGCTATCTCATTTGTTTTTTGCTGACGATCTAATTTTGTTTGGTGAAGCATCTTTTTTGCAGGTACAGTTGATTCAAGAGACGATGAATAAATTTTGTGAAGAAGCCGGACAATCCATTAGTGCGGAAAAATCACTCATTTATTTCTCAAGGAATGTACCGGAGCAAACACAACAAGAACTAGCCGTGGCGAGTGGTTTCTGTCATAGCGATTCGTTTGGAACATACCTTGGGACACCTATTCTATCTGGGAGGCTACCTAAGGGGTTTTATAAGAAGATTGTGGAAAAGATGAGAGGTAAATTAGCTGCCTGGAAGACTAAGACGTTGTCGCTAGCCGGTAGGGTAATTTTGGCACAATCGGTGCTTAGCGCGGTGCCGATATATCAGATGCAAGTAATGAAACTTCCGAAGTATGTTTGTGGTGAAATAGACAAAGTGGTAAGAAACTTCATATGGGGTTCAACGGAATCGGACAGGAAGCTTCATTGGGTTGCGTGGAAACAAGTGTGCAAGCCGAAAGAAATGGGTGGTCTAGGGATTAGGAATGCGGAAAATTACAACTTGGCACTATTAGCAAAGCTCGGGTGGAAGTTATTACAACAGGAACATAGTGTGGCATGGATTGATATTCTCAAAGCGAAATATTTTAGAGAAGGAATACTAAGTCGGGAACAAAGGGTAAACGACTCCAGCATTTGTAAAGCTATTCTTCTAGGCTTGAAGGTAATTCGTGATGGGGTTGTGGAAATAGTGGGACATCAGGGAGCAAAATTCAAATGGCGTTTTGAAACTTCTGGTGTTTTTTCAGTAAAGTCGGCCTATGAGAGATTGGAAAATAATATATTAGACTCGTCGTTTCAATGGAAAGTGTTGTGGGGGCTAAAGTGTTCTCAGAAAGTTCGTTTTCTTTTATGGAGAATGGCTTTGAATCGCTTAGCAACCAAGGATAATTTGTACAAAAGGGAAGTAACAGGTTCAAGTCAATGTGATATTTGCGGAATTGGTACAGAAGATATTAGACATTTGTTCTTAGGCTGTAAAGTCCCTGTCATGCTATGGCGGGCTTTTGGGCTAGAAAAGAATGCAGAAAATCATAGCGAGCTTCATGGACCCTCTCGCCTGACACTGGACAGCAATGGTGAAGACCTTGTGAAGCTTCAACTGGCGCATGAAGATTGGATCTGTTCAAGAGCTCCTGGCCACCTCGCGACAGATTCTGCAGCGCTGCTAGGGACTGTAATTTCTGCAGAAACTAGCGCTGCTATGCCTGGAGATTTTCGAGACAACAATAATGCAGGTATAAGAGGGTGGCTGGACAGTAACCTTCGATCAAAAATGAAGGTGCAAGGGCTAGAATGGCCTCTTGTATTTGCGGCAATTGTTTGGGTAATATGGACTAGAAGGAATCAGTTTTTATTTAATGAACTACAAGAAATACCTCACATAGAGGAACTTAAAAGAGATATCTTCTCCCTATCAAGCAATTTTGTCTTAGCCTGGGGGAAGGAGATCGATGGAGGAGTTATTAAGTCTGCATCGAATGAGATGGTAAAGTGGGTTAAGCCCCATGATAAGACCAAGCTAAATATAGATGGCTCCTATGATCATGAGAAAGGAATTGCGGGTATTGGGGGGATTTTGAGAGATAAAAATGGTGCGTTCATTGCCGGTTATGCTGGGAAATGTTTATGTGATTCACCGCTAATATCTGAAGCTCTTGCACTTCACTTCGGATTAAGGTGGATTATAAATAAGGGTATTACGGAAGTTTACATTGAAACAGATTCGAAGGAACTCCATGCGCTAGTGAAGGGCGGTGGGAGTTCAAGTAATCGTGATTTCATGGACTCGAGGGAGTTCCACGCGCTAGTGAAGGGCGGTGGGAACTCAAGCAGTCACCGTAATGCGATAATAAAGGAATGTCAAGAAATGCTACGTGTTTATCCTAAATTCGAATTTAATTATATATATCGAGAAGCTAATTTTTGTGCAGATAAGTTAGCGAAAGAGGGAGCATATATGCGTAGCGAGCCCATGTTGTTTGATGAGCCTCCGGACTATCTTTGGAATTTCATTACAAGGGATAGGAGCGATTGTGCAACTGCTAGAGTTGTACTGATCAATTAATAATTTTCTATGTTAGAAATATTGTAATCGTGATTTAACCGGCTTTTATGCCTCCCATGTATGCAAAAAAAAAAAAAAAAGATATAAATATTTTGATGTAAAGTAATTTTTTTTCTTTAATAATGTAAATAAAACAAATAATTTTTTAATCAGTTACTTTTTCTTTATTAATAATTTTATAATCTAAAAATAATTATTATTTTCCTTTTTTTTAAATATTTTTATATTCATATTAATTCCTTTTCTTTGATAATATAAATTAATTCATACAATGCATAATAGTTGGTACTTGGTAGAATTACCGAATTCAATCTTTCCACATTTTTAACCTGGGAAAAAAAAATTAATTGTTGATAGGATTATTGAGTTAAATATGTGATCCAAAACTAAAATACCATTTCGAAAAATATTTAGGATAATGGGGCAAACAAAATTTGATATCGGAATCTAGAAATTCGAAGTTTGGATCCCAAGAAAACAGATACTAGAATTTTATATCTCCACTAACATACACTAACATACACATTTTTAATAACAAATAAAATAATTTTTTATTTATTTACTTTTTAGTCCCTCATATACCACGACCAAAAAACAAAAATCCCTCATAAAATTTATTTTCCTTCCTCTTTAATCAAATATCTTATGATTGCATTTAGTGGTACACAACGACGTCGTCCAGATTCAGCTCCTCTAAAAGTATCCAGTGTGAAAATCCTCTCGTTCACGCATCATCGCTCTGTTGTTTATGGTACACTATCTCTCTCATCTATTATTCTACGTATATATACGAATTATGATGTCATAATATACCGCTTATCTAAGCATATATACGTCCATACACGTGGTGTCACTTCTAAATTCTGAAAATTGTTCATAGGTTTGTAAAATTTCAGCTTTGATTCTTAACGGAGACGATTCCTAGTGAAACCCTAGCTTTCATCTATATCGCTGGTAAATTTTGATTTCCCCCCATGATTTATCAGTACTGTTTGCTATAATAACTGTATTTGATTACTAATTTACTGGACTACTTTTACGTATACATATGTGCGTGTATATGTATGTATATATGAATCGATCCGATTTAGGTATTATATACAAGATAGGAACTGGCGAAACTGCAATGAGTGTGATTAGTATTAATTCTACCTTTATCTAAATAAAATTACTATTTAAAATCGCCAAAAGATGTTAATTAATTGATATATACCTGATTAATCATGAATTTTCGTTCTTTACAGCATTGAAAGCTAATGGATGATCTAAAAGAGCGTTTACTTTCCTCAAAACCAGCTTCAGCTGTAAATCTAAGAGATCAATCATACAGACCATCAGCTTCAGGGCGTCCATTTCAAGTAGCAGATGTTTCAGGTCTAAAAAAACGAGGACAAGGTCTAAGATCATGGATACGAGTAGATACATCTGGAAATTCTCAAGTAATTGAAGTAGATAAATTCACTATGATGCGTCGTTGTGATCTTCCAGCTCGTGATTTACGTTTACTCGATCCATTATTTGTTTATCCATCAACAATTCTCGGAAGAGAGAAAGCTATAGTTGTGAATCTTGAACAGATTCGATGTATTATCACAGCTGATGAGGTTTTACTTTTAAATTCTCTTGATAGTTATGTTCTTCAATATGTGGTTGAGTTACAAAGAAGATTACAAGCTGCTGGATTAGGTGAAGTTTGGCAAACTGAAGATACAGATTTAAATAGAAGCAGAAATTTCGATAATATGTTTCGAAATTCTTCCCCTGATTATTTGCCTTTCGAATTTCGTGCTTTAGAAGTTGCTCTTGAAGCTGCTTGTACTTTTTTAGATTCTCAGGTGCGTTTTACACACTACTTTCATCCTTTACTTCTAACATATATAATATATAATCCTATGTATAAATTAAAGGCAGCAGAGCTAGAAATCGAAGCGTACCCTTTACTCGATGAACTCACATCAAAGATAAGTACATTGAATCTAGAAAGAGCTCGTAGATTAAAATCCAGACTAGTTGCATTAACTCGAAGAGTACAAAAGGTAATTAAATTATTCATAAACAGTAAAAAAAAGTATTTAATTTTTTTTTATACAAATCTAGGTACGAGATGAAATAGAGCAACTAATGGATGATGATGGTGACATGGCAGAAATGTATCTAACAGAAAAAAAATGTAGAATGGAAGAATCACCTTTTTACGGTGACCAATCATTAATGGGATATCGATCTAACGATGGTGCAATTTCAGTTTCAGCTCCAGTATCTCCAGTTTGTTCATCTCCACCCGAAAGTAGAAAGTTCGAAAAAAGTTTAAGTATCGCAAGAAGTAGACACGAAAGTGTTCGAAGCTCCGAAAGTACAAACGAAAATATCGAAGAACTTGAAATGCTTTTAGAAGCTTATTTCGTAGTTATTGATAGTACCCTCAATAAATTAACTTCCGTAAGTTTTGTAAACGTTATGACTTTGTTTACAAGTTTTTTATTAATTTTTTGTTTTGCGTGTGTGTTTAGTTGAAGGAGTATATTGATGATACTGAAGATTTCATTAACATTCAGCTGGTAAGTATTTTTATTGTATAGTAATCTAATTTATGTTTGAATTTAATATATTTGAAATTTGTGAAGGATAATGTAAGAAATCAACTTATACAATTTGAGTTGTTACTTACAACAGCGACATTTGTTGTGGCGATATTTGGGGTAGTAGCTGGAATATTTGGGATGAATTTTGAAATTCCGTTATTTGGTGATCCAGCTGCGTTTAAATGGGTATTGATTATTACTGGAGTGAGTGGGATTTTTATATTTTGTTCGTTTTTGTGGTTTTTTAAGTATAGAAGAGTAATGCCATTATAGATATGGTGAATTAGTGAAACGAAAGTAATTCTTTTGATATACTGTTTAGAGTTCGTATTTTTTGTTGTAAAAATTGCGTTGATTTGTTGGTTTGTTTGTACCGGACTAGAGTGTAATGAGTTTTATGCTCTTTCTCAAAGTTTGGTTATGGACATGTATGTGTGTGTGAATATTGTTATCTTTTCTTTAATGTTTAAACAATTATTACAATTACTACAGAGTGAGTATTAAATCTTTAACCTTGTTTGTTTAATTTAAATTTAAAAGATGAGCACATATACCAATCAAGATCATAAGTTTGGTGTGTATTATTTCAAACGAATTTGAACAACTCGTTAACTTGTTCATGGGTGACTTGATTAGTTTACCAAACTTTGGTTTGGTTTAGTTTGGTTTGGCATGATATGTTTGTGAATTGTCTGGTTTAGATGGGTATGTAACAGCAATTCAAGAAAAGATCTAAATTCACTTTGTCAAAATAAAGAAGTTTTTTTTTTGTTGAAGTTAAGCTTAATTTGTGTATTTATGCTAATGTTGGGAGTATGTGGTTTCTAAACCAAGCTTGATAAGTTCATGAATGAGATTTGATTTGTTTGATAAAGTTGGCTTTCATATAAGATTAGTGAAACACAACTGCTAGTTCAGGAATGGAAATGCTTCAAACAATGATTGGCAAAAGGTTATCAGATAGAAGAAAGGGAAAGGGAGAAAAGATTGAACTACCTGTACAACTCAAATTAAATTTCATAGTTACAAAAGTGATACCATAATTAGACATTTAGTACGAAGGAGTAGGTTCCTAAACAAAGATAATGCATGTCCATACTTGGAACAAACAGGTCAAAACAGTGTGATTTTTTATTTTTTTTTTGGTCAAAGAAAACAGTGTCCTTGACATTCTGGTTTATCCTCCAGTGGGATATTTAGAGGATGGAGATGAGCTTCCAGAAAGTCTTTCTTTTCGAGCTCTATCTGCCTTTTCCATGTAATCCTGGTGTGAATGATGCTTTGAACCTACAAAAAAAGCATAATCTTATACAAAACAACTAATTAAACACTACAAGCCTTGTCAAAACAATACGGCTATATTATTCTACTTATTAAGCAACAAGGATATGTTTGGATTTAGTTAACACAGGGATCAATAGTGCAATTTAGCCATAAGGAAAGATATAAAATAATAGAAAATAAATAAATAAAAAATGAATGACCTCGGTTCATGAGGTACCAGGGTACAGCAAAGATGGCACCTATGATGGCTATCCCTGCTACCACATGTTTCTTCTCTCCACTGTATATGTAACGTTCTAGCTTTGCTTTGAAACCACCTTCACCTCTGCCACCAGCTCCGCCACCTGAGGACGATACTTTGGTGGCAGGTTCACCAGTCTGGGGGTCACTAATCATTTTCTGAACCGCTTTTTTGCTTGAACTCTGAATGTTTCTATTATAAAACCTTTTGGCGTTGTTTTTTTGGTGTGATTCACAAGTAATCAGAGTGTTGCTGGCCAGTGGCTGCTGCTATGAGATGCACGTGTCATTTTAATTTTAAAAGTGGACATGATTAAAATTTCAAATAAGTTTTTTCTATTTGGTATACGAATAGATATGGATTGGTCTTTTAAACTTGTTATGGTTTCCCTTTGAAAAAAAAAAAACTTCCTGTTTGGTGGATAGTAAGGGGCTATTAATCTTAGGCTAAGTTCAATAGGACCTCAATTGTAGCAAAAAACTACAATTGAGAGTTGAACAATGTAAAAATCAGCTTCAACAGGTTCCCAATTCTGGCTATAGCCAGAATAGAGAACCCGATTTTTAATAAATGTTAGCTACATGTGGCTAACCCCAATCTCATCCCTAATTTGATTTTTTAATATTTTATATCATTTTCATTAACCAAAACAACTTATTCCCAACAATCTATTTTATTAATTTAATACATATTTACAATAAAACATCGTAATTAATCTACTTATATTATTAATTATTTTATTATTTGAATATTAATGACTTCGATTATATTTTATGGATAAAATTTGAAAAACTAATACTTTTAAAATTCTCGTATAGAAATAAATAATAGACATATTATTATAAAAATATTACGTTAAATAATAACTATGTTTAAATATTTTTAGTAATATTTAATTAAAAAAACTAATATTAAATATATTAATTTTAATTTCAAATATTTGTATATAAATTAAAAATAATCATATACATAAAAACATATAAATTATTATAAATTATTTAAAATAGAAATATTATTAAAATAATTTTAAAATAAGATTGGGAGGTTGAAATTAAAAACATATACATAATTATAAATTATCTAAAATAGAAATATTATTGAAATAAATTTAAAATAAGATTGGGAGGTTGAATTGGGGAGCTGTTGGAGTAAAACTGTTTTCAAAGTTGCTATTTGAAAGAAATACCCTGTTTGACTCCCAATTCTAGCTTTTTAATCGGGTAGCTGTTGGACTTAGCCTTATAAGGTTACCCATCACCCATATTAACAAAAACATCCACCCTAACCATTAGGACTAGCTCAATGGCCAGGACCTTGTCTTTCAACTAGGAGGTACAGGTTCGAATCTCCTAAGCCTTGTTCTTTCTTGAGCCCTTAAAGGGGAATAGTCGTGGTGCGCGTAAGCTGGTCCGGACACCCACACATCAAAAAAAAAAAAAACATCCACCCTAGTTAGAACTCAGCTAAACCCAACTAATAATAATAATAAGCTCAAAAAACCCCTACAATCACCATTATAAATCCCCCACCATCCCATTTTCTCTCTCAGCATACCCAACCCCCCTCCCGCCAGCTCCCCTCCTCTCTTTGTTTCTCTGTGATATTGAGCAACCCACCACCACCCCCTACCATCAGACCACCGTACCACCACCATCATCATCAATCCCACCACCACCTCTCATCTCGGCAGCACCCTATCCACCATTATCACAAACCACCGCCCCATCTTACAATTCAATAACTGAACCACCACCATCATCATCAATCCCACCACCACCATCATCATCAATCCCCCCACCACCACCTCCCATCCCCACCAGAATCAACCCACCACCAACCCACGACCACCTCCCATCCCCAACAGAATCAGCATCAGATCGACCAACGGCTTCACCCAATAAATTGAACCACCAACTTCACCCAATCAATTGAACAACTGCCCCACCATCAACCATCCACCAGCAGCCACCACCATTCGAAACCCAACTGTTCACCTCCATTCGAACCCAATTTCTTCACCACTGCTCAGCACCATCTACACCTAAAACCATCTCTACCAAATCACCACCATCAACACCATTCCACCACCACCTCTCCTTCCCTCTCGGCAGCACACTCTCCACCATCCCACCACCGCCCCTTACAATCAAATCACGAACCACCGCCATCATCATCAAACCCACCACCATTATCAGTCCAGTGGGACTGTATTCTTGCGCCCCATGTTGGAGTTAATCTTTCTAGGTCTATCCCACCAGCAGCATCAAAGCAGTATGGGTCCAGCCCACCAGCAGCATCAAAGCAGTATGGGTCCAGCCCACTCCCAAAGCAGTATGGGTCCAGCCTACTCAAATATCTAATGTAAACTTAGAATTTTTGAAACACATCAACTTAATCAAGACCACCAAAACCGAAACCCACCCTTCAAATAAATATCACATATTCACATCAAGATCACCAAAGCCATCACATAATCTCCCATTTTCTTAATCAGAGAATATCTTAGGCAATCGATTAGATCGAGAGAGAAGGAGTAGTTGAGAGGTTAATTAGAAGGACAAAGATGGAGTGAATGGGAGAGAGTAGGGGTGGGTGAGCGATGTAAAGGAACGCGTGGGTAAGCGGTGTAAAGGATAGAGATTGAGTGAATGGGACGCGTGTGTTTTGTTTTGGGTATTAAACTAAATAATATATATATATTTGTAAAAAAAAAATTACACGGTTCGGTTTCGGTTCGGTCCGGTCTGTTACCGAAGGAATTTTTATTAGAAGAACCGAACTGATAGGACATGGACCGGTTCGGTCCCGTCCGGTTCTTCTCTGTAGGTTCGGTGGTCCGGCAGAACCGGTCCGGTAGCCAGGCTGAGACGGAAGGAAAGAAATACTAATTAAAGCAGTTTTACAGGCAATTCTGAATCGCACAATGTCTATTTTTCCCTTCACTATATCTTTTTATAATAAGCTTATTTCACTAATTTCTAACTTTTGGTGGAACTCAGGAGAAAGAAATAGGGCCCACTGGCTGGCTTGAGAAAAGGTTGCAGTTGGAAAACTTCTTGGAGGAATAGGTTTAAGAAATTTTAACAGAATGAGTACTGCTTTGTTAGCAACACAAGCATGGAGGATCCTAACAAATCCCAATAGTCTTGCAGCAAGTCTACTGGAAGGTATCTTCTTTTCCAAAAAGAACTTTTTAGATATTAATTTAAGACAGAGTAGAACTTGGAGTTGTACTAGTCTTCTCGAGGGAAGATTTTTTTTGAAAAAATATCCTTTTTTACCGAATCGGGGATGGGAAGACTATTAGTATCTTGAATGATAAATAGATCGACAATAGTTGGAAATAGAAAAACCTCCTAACTGTAATTTTGATAAAATTTGTCAATTATGGAAACGGGGTACTTGTGAGAGGGATAATGAAATCCTTAGACAATATTTTCTAAGTCCAGTTATTCCTAATATTATAAGAATTTTAATTTTCGATACGGACACTAAAGATAAGTTGATTTGACCCCATTCTAAAGATGGGGTGTTCACTACCAAGACAGGGTATAAGATTCTTACTAACGAACATATTATACAATCTCCACAATTTGTCAATGCTACTAGCAGTTTTAGAACCAATCTCTGAAAAATAGTCTGTGGAACTCTAATATTCCAAACAAAATTTATGTCTATATTTGAAAAGTTTGTAATAATGGTATTCCGACAAAACTATATCTATGCAAAAGGAAATCGGACTCGAATGATTATGTTTGGTGTAAAGGGGAAGTTGACACTACTAAACATCTCCTTATCAAATGCAAAACTTGTCAAAATATTTGGGAGAATCTTCTCTTAAATCAGGACTGAACTAGATCAACTTACTGATACAATGAGATGGATGCTCAATATTATTCAAAGCTACTCCGATGGAGGTTAGAACGGTAAGAAAATTGCTGATTATATTATGATTTTAATGTGAAATATTTGGAAAGCAAATATAAAAGTCATTCATGAAGAATGTAATATAGAAAGTGATTTAATTATATATGCATTTAATAATGTTATGCAGGAATCACATGGAAATGACTGGAGAATGTTGAACTTACCAAAAAAATATATTAAACCGGAAACTACAAGACATGTTGCAGAAATATAAGACCGATAACCATCTATTGCTATCTTTTGCGATGCTTCTTTTAATGTTCCTTATAAAGTTACATATATTGGTATTATAATAGATCACAAGGACACATGACACTTTGTGGAAATCAAAGACATCACCTACTGTAACACTAGTTTGGAAGAAAAAGTGGTTGCAGTGTTAAAAACTACACAAAGATGTACAGCCTTCCTCGACATGGATAAAACAATCCTATCAGATAACCTTAAGTTTATTTAAGATATTATTTAAGGTATTAATCAGATGTCATTAGCAAGTTAGAAAATTTATCCAATCATCAGAAAAATAAATCAGATGACAGATGTTTCGAATTCCATATTTTCAAACATATTCCAAAAAAAAAAAAAAATTGACTTGCGCATTAATTTGCAAAAAATGATAGGCATAAAACTAGAAATATTTCTATCAACAATAAAGTTTCTGATCTATTGGGGGTTTTCAAGAAATTAGAGATTGACTAATTTCTTTGGGGTATTAACTTTATAAGGCCAAAATACCATAGGTGTTTATAGTATAAGTCCAAAACTAATCCTTTCTTAACTACTCTAATTAGGGTGCAGTGAAATACCAAAATACCCCCACCCTGGAAGCCCACTATGAAACACCCAAAAGCTATTCCCCAAACCCATTATACAGATCCAAATCCATTTAACCTACCCTCCCCTCCCGTCTCTCTATCTTCTCTCTGCATCCCTCTTCGCCTCCCCTCCCCTCTCTGAGCAGCATCACCACCGTACTCGCTCGAGAAAACAACACCGCCGATTGGGATTGAGCATCACCACTGAAGATCCGAGATGAAGCAGCACAAGGCCACTCAAGATCTGACATCCATGGCTCACCTTCCTCTCGCCGCTCTCCTGCCGGATCTTCGCCTGGAAATCGCAGCTCCGTCGTGTATATAGTTGTTGGCCCAGAATCGCACCACCACCAGATTCGCTCTTCACCACCGCGCTGGAGCTTCACCACCACCGTAACCACACTGCTTCACCATCACCCCCGCTCCAGTTCGTGGATCCACCACCGTACGCGCTCTTCATCGCCAGCTCCCCGAAGCCCAAAGCCGAGATGGGTCCATTCCAGTTAGTAATGGGTCCAAGCAGCGAGTAAATGGGTCCAGCCCCATCTTGGAGCGACAGCAGGGGGAATCAAGCTTCATGGGGCCAGCCCAAGAAACATAGCGTCGTGGGTCCAGTCCAGCTAGTAATGAGTCCAAGCCAGCGAGTAAATGGGTCCAGCCCCATCGGGAGCGACAGCTGTGGGTCTCACCTTCCCAGCAGATCAGATCTGAACATTAGAGGTACAGTGTTGGGTTTATTGTTTCACTGTTTTGTTTTTGGTTTCAGGTTTGCTGCGTTGCCGGAGAAGATGAGTTGGGCTGGGCTGCTAGGGTTCCGTGAAGAATGCTGGGTGAAGGGTACATCCCAATAACGGTGGTTTGGGTCATTGGGGTGGTGGGTTGGGTCATGGGTCTGTAACCTTAACAAGATGGGTCCGGACCCATATAGACAAATAACAAATGACTTAAAAAAATCAAAAGAAAACATTAATTAAAACAAGCTATGGGTCCGGACCCATAGTGTATATCCCGTGGACTACGAAAACATGTACGTGGGTCTGGCCCCATGCCGAGGTTATGTAACAAAAAAACAGGTCATGGGTCCGTACCGTAATCGGGTAAACACACAAATGACTAAAACAATTCAAAAACAAGGTGAATAAAAAAATAAAAAATTCGCGGGTGCGTACCCATGACGAACAAGGGTAAAACGGACAAAACTCTAATCAGAAAACAAAAAAATGACTTTAAAACATAACTTTTCTTAATTTGGCTTTATAATAATGGTGGCCAAATGTTGGCTTCAATTTGTATTTTCCTCAATTTCTTTTTAGATTTCGATGTTCTCTTTTTATCCGTTTGAAAAAAAAAAACATGGTCAAATCAAGTAATTATTTCACAAAACCTTTTTTTTTTTTGAATACATATGAGAGCCATTTGGACTCGGGAATCATTTTGACTCCGGTAAGATTCGATCCCAGGACCTCTCGGTCTCTGCGGAGTAGCCTAACCACTAGGCCAACTATCAATCTTAAATGTTTTGAGTTCTTTATAAAAATCCATAACAAATAATTCTCACCACTCCCGACTCTTCAGTCTTCACGACCAGTAGACCACTACAGGTCTACGAGCTGGATCAGGGAGGGCGGATAGCTCCTCACACGCATACGCACAGGTCTACTAATTTGGAAGTTAACAGAAATAAGAAAATATAAAAGGAAAGGTATTTCTTTTGAAACCCGTGATGGCGAAAACAATTTTAACTTCTGAAAAAATGCTTTGAAGGTTGAAAAGTCAACTATTGTAGGCTTTTCTATTTGGTAAGCCATGAATACAACACGTACAAGAGGCCTGTACCTCTATTTTCTTGCTTTTGATCAACTTCCATTATCTTTAGTTGTGGTGCTTTATTGGCCAAGGATTTTATAATTGGGTTTAGCTCGTGACTATAACAGGAGAAAAAAGAAGTCCAATACCGTCAAAACTAATGACATTAGGTAATTAAAGAATTGATTTCGAGTTGGCCAAAAAAGACCACTAGAGTTTGTTGGGTCCGGTGATGAGACAAATGTCAAATTGTCAACATTAATAATAATAGAAGTCCATGAAAGGAGGACCCCGGTTTGTCTTTAACTCTCTATCATTATCTAGTGAATAATGACATGCAAATCACTCAGCCACATAAAACTTGTAAACCTCCCTTTGATGGTCAAATAAAATCAAATATCTTCTAGTTAAGTCGACAAAGGAATCTCAACCCTTTGGTGTATGTTTAGATTGACACGAAAAGGAAATAAAGTAGAACTAGTATGTGGACAGAAAATGTTGAAATAATTCATAAATTTATTAATTCCTTTTTCTCATTTTCTTTCTTTTCCTAAAATAATGTTAATGATGAACAATATACAAGTACTTCATATGAACAAAACAATGACTACGTTTCTAATTAATTAGGCTGAAGAATTCTTCCTGAAATGGCTGCTGCAACAGCTGCTCTAAAATTTGAATCCTTAGTCAAAGAAAATGCCATTTGTTCCACTAATGATTTTTGCAACTCAAGTGTTGATTCAATGCTGCTTCTTGGAAATAATTTCTCTTTCTCATTTGGCTTTCTTTTTGTAAGATCACGCATAATAGTAGGTGGAGATGAACTTTGAGAAGTAGAACATGGGACTGAACCGGGTCTAATATTTCCAATTTTACTTGAAGCAGCAGTAGCTTCAACGTTTGAAAGCTGTGGATGGTTATGTTCACCTTCATAAGTTGCAATTAGTATACTTTGATCTTCAACATTTCTTTGCACCTGAGACAAAAGTCATAAAAAACTTAATAAGGTTTATCATTAATTGTACATAAACTCTGACAGCATTGATTTATGATTAAAAATTCTATACCCTTTTCTTGACTGTGCATGTAGGAGCAAATGAACACCTGAAATAAGCTCTTGGACAAGGGTTGTCTTTAGTAACCTTTTGTCCATATTTCCTCCATTGATATCCATCATTCATTATCTGTACAGATGTTATATTAGATCGACCATTAAGTAGTACTAGAATCAAGAACATCATATGGAAAGTGAACCATCCAAGGGACTTACGAGGCTCGTATTTGATGCTTCTGTTCGCACATAAGCTGTAGAAATGTTTGGTTTAATGTGCTCTATCTTTGGTTTCTTGCATGAATCTTCATCACTACTTGAGCTACTTCCATCACAACCTACTTTGTTTCGCTTCTTCGAAATATTGCTATTAGTTTCAGTATTCTCTCTCGCATATTCCGTCAATTGGCTTCTCAAACTATTATAATTCTCACACATAACAATCAACGTTTCTGTTAGCTTCTTGTTTTCAAGACCGACCCGATTTATTTCGCTTCGTAAACAATTAACCTGAACAAGAGAAAAAAAGAAGAAAAAAACATTACAAACTTTGATCGATATATCTTAAAGTTTAGCAAGGTTGAAATAGAAGTCTATATATCTTCACGTACCGAATTGTCATCGAAAACTTTGAAAAATTTAGCATTGAGATTTAATGAAGTATCTAGCAGACTTGGATAAGGATATTTCATAACTACACACGCTTTAGAGAAATTCTTTCTTTTTTTCTTGTTCTAAAATAGAGAAATTTCAATAGAGATTCTTCCTTCGGATAATATTGTAGTATATATAGTAGATTACAAGATGGAAATATTTGGTGCCAGTCAGAGTCAAACCAGCTTCACGTCGACCAAATCTCGAAATTTAAGTTGTTGCTTCGCTGTCACACTTATCTATATATTTCACACGTTATTATACATCTTACTTTGAATGAAAAAAAAATTATGTATTATTTAAAGATTAATGTCTAAAAAACACTTAGAATTAATTTTTTTATTTTTTTTTAAAAACAAAGAGACTTATATTAAAACTAAATGCGCATAAAGGTAAAATCAATCTACCCATGTCGCATGGTAGTTACAAAAGTCATTAGAAAAGTCATTACAAACAAATAATTGAAAAGCAGATTGAATATTACAAAGCCAAATGGGAGACAAAATAGATTTAGAGAAAACAATAGCGAGCTCATCAGCAACCTCGTTAGTCGTTCTTCTAATGCCACACACTTGAACGGAAGGAGCGGAAGCAGCCAAATTTTAATATCGTCAAGGATGACTCTGTTCTTCCATGAACAGTTCGTGCTTGGCGAGTATAAGGCTTTTAGAACGGCTTCAGTATCATACTCAATTTTGACGCAAGGGGAGCTTTGTCTATGGCGAAAGAGATGGAGGATCTCAAAACCTTAGCTTCAGCTTCAAAACTGGAATAGACGGAAATATCCATAGCAAAAACAAAGATAATATTATCATTCCAGTCACGGATTACTGCAACTGTTGTTGCTTTTCCAGGTCTAAAAGATGCATCCACATTTACTTTGTAACTCTGCAGAGGAGGGGGAGACCATGTGGGTTCAACTGATAACCAAGAAGTGGACAAGGGAGTAATATAACTGCTGGTAGTAGCATGAGGGGAGGCTTCATCCTTAAACATTTACCTGTAGAAAATATCAATAAGAGTAAGGCAAGAATCAAAATTAATAAGGTTTTCCTGAAAGATGAATTGATTTCTAGTAATCCAAATAACCCAGAAACATAAAATAATAGTACATAAAAGATTGTGTTTTTCTTTTCTATTACACCCTCTATCAAGAATAGAACAAATCTATGAATTAATACCCAAACTATAAAAAGGATTAATCTGACAGTGAAGAGGGGAATACACCAACATTTCTTAGTCTAGTCTCATCTCAAAAAGATATTTTCAATTGTTTCTTCTTCTTTAAGGCAAATATGACAAAGATCAGGGTTAGAACATTTTCTTTGAAATCTGTTACTCTCAGTTGAGAGTGCATTTAAAAGTATACGCTAGAAAAAGAATTTAAATCTTAGAGGAGCAGTAGAGGACCAAGAAAGTTTGTGTAAATCACTATTAGGGAAATTAGAGGGGCATGGGTGAGTGGGAGGGGTTATAAGGGGGGTTACTGCTAGTAAGTAACCAGATTTACTGGAATATTTCCCATCATTTGTAAAAGGCCAAATCATGGATAATGGTTGAGGAGTCCATGGAATATTAAGACTAAGAGCAATATCCAAAGGAAAGAGCTGAAAAACCATATCCTTTTTCCATGATTTTGAAGAAGAAGAGAAAATATCTGCAACATATTTGGGAAAGTTTGGATCTTAACTATAATTAGGGGTGTTTCAATAAAAGAAACCAGTCCAAACCCTAGTATAGAGTCCATCTCCAATAGGTTCAATAGAAAATTATTTAAGGAATGTGCTTCCTTTACGAATACTATTCCAAATCCAGGAGTCTCCTCTAACTTGTTTAGTATCAAGCAAATCATTATCAGAAAAATAAATACCTTTTAAGACACAATGGACATGGGATTCAGAATTATTAAGAATGGAACAAGCTTGTTTAGAGAGGAGAGCTAAGTCAAAAGCTTCAAGGGTTTTAATCCCCAAGACCCCTCCATTGATTTAGGAGAAGCCACTCTGTTCCAGCTTACCCAGTGAATGCCCTGGTCATCTTTATTACCCTAAAGAAAGTGGCTCGTAAGCAAGTTGAGTTTATGTATAACAACTTCAGGAATGGAAAGAAGGGACATGAAGTAGGTTGGGAAAGCATGGATAATAGAAGAAATTAGCACAGTCTTACCAACCATTTATTATAGAGATTTCTTCCAACAACTCAACTTGATAGCTGTTTTTGAGATTAAGGAATCCATGGCTTTTGTTTTAGATTTTCTCCATTCTGTAGGAAGCCCTAAATACAGGCCCAAATTTTCAGTAGTAGGCGTACAAAATGCATCATCTATTGAATTTCTAAGAGAATCTAGGGTATTTTGGCTTAGGAAGTTGGAAGATTTATTAAGGTTAATAGTAAGGCCAGAAGCAAAGCAGAATTTATACAGGATTTCCTTAAACGCGTGAATCTCAAAAGCATGATTTTTAAGAAAGAAGATAGAGTCATCCACGAAAAGGAGATGATGAAGGTGAGGACTAATTCTTCTAAGTTTGATACCTTTAATAACAGTTGACTGAAAATATTTTTCAATTAAAAGGGATAATACATTTGAAACCATAGTAAACAGGTAGGGCGAAAGTGGATCACCTTGCCTCAATCCTCTAGAAAGGGCAAAAGATCCAGCTTTATGGTCATTAATCATGACATTAAAGGTAACAGAGGTAACACATTCTGAGATAAATGAGATCCATTTATCAGAAAAGCCTAATTTCTTAAGGATAGAAAACAAAAAAGGCCACCTAACTCTATCAGTTTTTTCTGAGATGTTTAAGCTTATGAATTACCTCATGAACAATGATGATATTGTCCTGAATGAGTCTCCCCTTAATGAAAGCAGATTGATAAGGAGAAATGATAGAAGGTATAATTTTTGAAAGGCGCAAGACCATTACTTTAGAGAGGATTTTATACAGAAAATTAGTACACGAAATATGTCTAAATTGGCTAATTTTCAGGGGATTCTTACATTTCGGGATGAAGATAATATTGGTATCGCTAATGTTACCAAAAGGAATGGATCCCAAATACCATTACAAATGTTGAGAATGTCATCCTTCAAAAGATCCCAGTATTTGCGAAAAACATACCTGGAAAACCATCAGGTCCAGGTGCCTTTGAGGCACCAAGCAGCCAAGTTACATGTTTAAGTTCCTCCAACGTAATGGGGTTCATGAGAAGAATGTTCTGATCTTGATTAATTAAGGGACTGATGTTATCAATAATGGGGCCAATGTCCCTGTTACCGGTATCCAAATAAAGGTCCTTAAAGAAATCAAGATCATGTGAGTGTAACTCAGATTGATTTTTAGTCCATAAACCATCCTATTTTAAAAGAGATATAAATTTATTGGAGGAACGCCTCATACGCGTGGAAAGGTGGAAGAATTTAGAATTTCTATCCCCCAATTTTAATCAAGTAACTATAGATCTAGTGGCCCAATATTTTTCCTCAAGGGACCAATAGTACTCAATTTCATTAGAAATTAAGCTGAATTGATCCTCTGAGTGTGCTTTAAGGCCATCAGGATGAGTTTGCATAAGAGATTTAAGTTTTTTTGGTAAGGAGATTAATCATGGAAGCATTAATCCTAAGATAAGTCTTTCTCCACCGTAGAATGGTTTTCTTACATCTCATCAATCTTTTAGTTAATTTAGTAGCCACAGTACCAGAAAAATTACGAGAGTTAAGAAGGCATTCAAGAATAGCTACAGAACATGACTCAATATCTAATCACGCGGGATCAAGTTTAAAGGCAAAGCGCGACAGAATAGGGGGGGTTCATTAAGATGCAGGACCATAGGAGAATGATCAGAGCCAATAGGGGGGGGATACTTATGGATCCAAGCATCAGGGAATAGATTAAGCCAGCTAGTAGAACAAAGACCTCCAAGTAAAGGAACAACCTTTGTAAGGTAATTCAGAAACCGTGGTGAAGGAAAAAGAATGCAGAATTCAATATATTCTCCCCCTCATTACAACATTACATTTGTCTAAATATATTTGTACCTTGATGTCGTTGTTAATGAAACTTTAATTAGTAAATCTTCTGGACTTTTACCTGAGGGTATTTAGTGATAGTAATATTATTTTCTTGATCAATGAAAGAGCTTATACTTCATTTCACAATAAATATTTGCATGACTCGCTAAAATCTTACTAGGAAAACCCCAGTGGGAAAAACCCTTAGTGAAGGAAAAAAGAGTATAATACACAAATATCACATCATTCTCATTATGACAACAATTACCGAGTAACCTTTCATAATTCATACAATTTTCTCTTGTGATTTAAATAAATTACGTTCTTCGAGAACTTTTATACTCCACGAACTTTTATATTTCAGGAACTTCTCAATCATAGATAATTTCATATTTAAACGCTCTAAGTACTTCAAGTACATATCGTGCTTCAGGCACTTGTTGTGCTTACAAACACCTTTCTTGTTTGGGCACATGTCATGCTTCTAGCACCTATTTTGTTTATCAAAAACTTTAATATTCATCTAATAATCACTACAATGTATCAATAACATAAGAATGAGGACGCCTCTCCATAGTTAATTCTAGGTTTATGCAGGAACCTTCGTGATACAAGTAGTGTTTTTTTATTTCAAAATTCACTATTACACTTTCTATTGCATTCGACATATTTCACCACTTTTTGGTTTAGGATCCTTATTATTTATTTCAAGCGCTATATTAAATGAAAATATATTAATCTCATAGATTGTCTAACAATTTTAAATATTTTCCGTAGACTAATAATCTACATAGTTTTTCTCATATTTAGGTACCTAGGTATTAAGTGAAAATATATTAATCTCATAGATTGTCTAACAGTTTTAAATATTTGCAGTAGACTAATAATCTACATAGTTTTTCTCATATTTAGGTACCTAGGTCCTTTCATGAACATTACTTTCTTTAAGAGAAATGCATGTGCCAACATTAGTTTGCTTAATAATTCCTGTCGTATCGCGTGGAGTGCACATTCCACAATATTTACCATTTAATCATTTACTCATGAGATTTTCTTCTTTTGGGCATGGTATACTTTAAACCGACATGCTTACCACGCTTTATGCGTTGGTTTGATACATTCGCTGGAATATTTGTTATGTGTCTATATGGTACAATAACCTATGTTGGAGCGTTTACAACATATTTTTGGATTTTAAAATATTCTACTTGCGAATGTATTAGGTATATTATTTGCAATACTCTGCACATAGATATTCCTTTTAACATCAAGTTCCTATTCTTTAGTTTGTATATATAAATGATATAATATATTGTATTCCACCATGCGTCATGCAACTTCAGGTTGACTTAACTCTCCCCCCCTAATAAGGGGGTAGTCACTTGGTAAAATGAATCTTCCGGTTCTTTTAATTAGAGACCAAGCGAATAATCTATTAGTCGACATATAATTACTATCACTAGGTGACCAAATCAGTCATTTAATAATACAAAGTTCTTTGGATTATGACATCTTTTCTTTCGCACAATGACTGTTTCAACTGCTCGAATCTGTATATTATATAACCCCAAAGAAATAGCATATTTTATATTCATACACACTTCTAGTAAGACTTTTAGTAAATAATGCACAAGATATACATTGTTACGGACACTTGTGCCTTATACAAAATACTAATTTTGGATATTATCCTTTAAATTTAGTAAATTTCTTCGGGATTTACTTTTAACATAATTTTCCAATTTTGTACCACAATGTAACATAAATTTTGGGTATCCAAAAACTTTTAATTAGATCAACTAAATGTCTTAGTATTCCAGGAGTAGGCAAATACTATATAATTCCACTTTATCAATAATATTCATGCTTATCATTTCGTGATAGTTTATTTACCGTGAAGTTTTACTTTTAAGACATTCCTTATTATCCACTTCTGGTGGTAAGGATTTTATTTCTTACCTTAACCTCGTCTGGAGTTTGAGTCACCAAGATGTCAATTTCAGTCACATTTAAAGACATTGCATTTTCTTTTAGAAACACACTTCTATTCACTTCAAGGAATGGTTTTTAGTTAGGAAAAATAATATTTAAGTCACTCCAGGTAAATTTTTGTAAAAGCTGGAAATAATGAATTTCCTTCAGAGAATGTGATTCTGTATCTCCATGGAATAATTTCCAATCAGGGAATACAACATTAATTCACTTGTTTTGTCATCCACACGTCTAATTATTTAGATAATAAAGACAGTTACATTCACTTTATGGAATGTAGCTCCATCCACTTTGAGGAATGAAACGTTATTGTTTACAAGAAAATGTAATGTTAAACCTTAATATTGGGATAAAAATCTACTTACGATAGTATCACTTCAGGAGCATTTACATGACATTAACGGAGTAAAAAGGTCTTAATGTATCTTTCTGCAAAAAAAATACTTCTACTTACAATAATATGTACTTCAGGAGAATAATTATGTAACCTTGAAGTTTAGAAGTATAGCGACGGTATCCTATTTTTCCTTTGTATTCTCATGAAATAATCAACCTCGTCCTTTTTCGGTATGTTTTGCATCTAATCTTTTTTTTCATGATAAATCTTGTCGTCCTCACCTCCCTTTTTTTCATAAACAAGAATTCTACTAAAAACAATCACATATATAAATTATATATACTTTACGAAAACATACCAGCAAAGCAAACTCTGAAACACTATTATGATTTTCAACCTCAGGTGGAGTTATGATCTCCACCACGCTGATTCCAATACACATTAGAAGACATAGCATTTTCTTCAGGAAATGCAGTTTTATTCACTATAATGAATAATTTAGCTAGAGAATACAATATTTAATCGTATTTAACCCTACCAGTTTTGTTTACATATCCATTTTCAAAGAGATTGAAAAAAAAATCAACAATCGCTACAAGGAATGCAATTCCATCCACTACATGGAATGGTTTTGAGCCAGAGAATCTGATTTTATTCAATCAAATTTTGTCACCACAATGTTTATTTTGATACGCATTTGAAAGTTATTGCATTAGTTTAGGAAATGTAATTCTAATCACTTCAGAGAATAGTATTATGTAAATGGAACACGAATTATGATTATATCAATAATTCATTAATTTGATTGCTTACGAGACAAATAATCTCATAGTATTTTGTAAAACCTTTATTTGCGCTATAATTACTTCAGGAGTATATGCGTGATCTGATACAAGGAGACGTATATTTGTTCCACTTGATAATATTACATTTCCCCGATTGAAATCCTCACTAAATTTAGTAGTACCTGAATTGTACTAACATTTTCTTTTGTCCAATTTACCAACAAATAATTAGATTCTCCAAATGGTAAGATTGTTAACATTTATAAATGAGGTTGCAAGTCCAAAACCTTTATCATGCAAATCTTGCATAAATTATCGCAAAAGTTGGTTCACTTCATAAAATTATTTGGTTCAACTTTTCTCCCCCTAATTTTATGTATCTTTAATGAATGAAATCATTGTGTTAGAGATGACACATTTCGGTTCTTAAATATTCATGATATCTATATGAGTTTTTTTAATCATATACCACCTTTTTTTTCAAACCCATAAATTTTAATTAAGACTTCAAATCTTTACAATTCTTTTAGATTTTGAGCCGTTAAAATTTAATCTAGCCTTCAAGACTTTAAAAATATATATAGGTTTCGAGTCTTAAGAATTTAATCTAAACTTCACCCTTTAAAAATTCGACCTAGGCTTTCGAGCCTTTAGATTTTTTTCTTTACAAGTTAAATTTTGTACATCAATTCTTTTGTGGAAATTATAACAAAATTGATATAGGTTTCAAACTTTTAAAATTTTATCTAGGCTTCAAGCCTTTACATAATTTTTTTATGCTTCAGGCATATAAATTGTATTCAAGGCTTCAAGCCTATGAGATTTATTTATTTTTCTGGCCTATAAAATTTGTGATAGGTTTCCGGCCTATAAAATTTGTTATATACTTTTGGCATATAAATTGAGTTCTAGGCTTCGGGCCTATAATTTTGGGTATATGCTCCCGATAATATAAATTTCTATTTAGGCTTCGGGACTATAAATTGTAGAATGTGAATAATATATAACAAAATGTAGAATTGTAGAGTATATTGTTCATAAATTACTATTATAAGATAAAATAAATGTATAGCCTAACAGTTATACCCAAATACTCTACTATCTAAAGTCTCAAGTTCAAATCCCTATACTTCTCAAAGTTATACCAATTCATTTTTTTTATTTCGAGATGATAAATAAATCTACATATAGCATCATCTATATTAATCGAAATTGAGACTTTGAGTCTACACCATTAATTTTTATAGTTTCGGGGTTTTGAATTTAATTAAGGGTTCGAACCCTTTAAAATGAATAATTAGCTTTAGACTTTCTAAAAATGCATATAGGCTCAAGGCCTATAAATTTCAGTATATGCTTCTGGCATATACAATTTTGTTTTAAGTTTCGTACCTATAAATTGAAGATGGTTCATATGTTACTACATATGATATAATTCTCGGTCTTTATAGCGTTAGTTTCCGAATTTCTTTTTATGCTTCGGGCATATATTTTGTTTCCTAGGCTTCGGGCATATAATATAAAATTTAGACTTCAGACCTATACGATTATTTTTCCATGCTTCGGGCAAAAGTCTCAAGTTCAAATCCCTATACTTCTCAAAGTTATACCAATTCATTTTTTTTATTTCGAGATGATAAATAAATCTACATATAGCATCATCTATATTAATCGAAATTGAGACTTTGAGTCTACACCATTAATTTTTATAGTTTCGGGGTTTTGAATTTAATTAAGGGTTCGAACCCTTTAAAATGAATAATTAGCTTTAGGCTTTCTAAAAATGCATATAGGCTCAAGGCCTATAAATTTCAGTATATGCTTCTGGCATATACAATTTTGTTTTAAGTTTCGTACCTATAAATTGAAGATGGTTCATATGTTACTACATATGATATAATTCTCGGTCTTTATAGCGTTAGTTTCCGAATTTCTTTTTATGCTTCGGGCATATATTTTGTTTCCTAGGTTTCGGGCATATAATATAAAATTTAGACTTCAGACCTATACAATTATTTTTCCATGCTTCGGGCATTGTAGGCTTCTAGCCTAGAAATACATCTTGTTTTATTTTCAAGTCATTTAAAATTATATTTACATATAGGCTTCAGGCCTCTATTTTTTTGTTAAAGTGATAACTGATTTATCTGCTTGAATAGTATAATAATATTGTATAGGATGCAATGGAAGGTCATATAATATTTATCGGTTGCAATGAAAAGTCCTTATAATACTCTCTCTTATTTTCTTTGTGAAAAGATATATATATATATATATATATATATATATATATATATTAGAGCAATATAAATCATACCTGAAAAAATTCTTCCTTGATTCGATCGGTAGAGACTCGTGCTGATAACGTGTTATAAACTGATATAATATTAGCTAAACTAGATGGAAAATATGGAAATAAATGCTAGACTAGATGGAGAAAATAATATCATTTCTTCTTTTTCAAACATATGTGAAAAATACAATGGGGATGAAGGTCATATATTTATAGGAGATATATGACCTTTCATCTCATACATTAAGTCTATTTCATAAAGATGGGAATTGGAGAGATCTAGAAACTAAAAGACATCCACTTAATAATATATTATTTACAATATTACTAAGTTACTTGACGATTTTGAACCATAAAGAAAAAAAGAAAAAAACAAAGAAGTTACTTTACGATAAAGTTGGAAGTCACGAAATATATTATCCTTGTGTTTAAGTAGTTAATATTAATTAATTGGGGTTAGCTTACTTGACAGTATCTTAGTTATTTCGTATAAGTTTGAACCGAATTAATGACTCCAAGTTCATAGTGACTTTCCAGCGTATTAAAAAAAGTAGTTAATAATAATAATAACAAATTTTAAAATCTTAAATTAGTAGCGCCAAAATTTATCCTCAAAAATAGTTATTTTGGCGATGATTATTTATTCTCACTAACAATTTTATTAGTGACGAACTGATAATATAATTATTAAAATAACTTTAAAAAATTGTCTTTAATTTTTTTAATCATTAGACAAAAATAAGTCGCCGCTAATAAATTTATTGGCGACATAAATGGAGTCTTTAGCGACGACTTATTGTTGTCGCGAATGATGCGCGCGAAGTATAACCCGTGGTTGGACAAAAATTTCATTCAAGACCCACCCAAAGAATTTCTTTCCCTATTTCTCAAACCCCAAACCACATCCACGAGACCATCTCAATTTGTAACCCCTTCTTCGTTACGTTATTACCGAACTGCCAATCACCTACTTACACTTGATGGGTCCACTTCAACATTAAATCACCATTAATTTGGTTAATTAGGTATTTTCTAAATTTTATATTTTCTTAATTCGTTTTATTTAAATACGTTTTCAACTATGCTCCGATTATTGAAATATAATATATATATATATATATATTAATGTGGTACATTTTAGGGTTATAATATTTAATTTTTATATAATCGATCTATTCAATGTAATTTAGTTTGTTATCACGAAATTTGTTATAGTTACATGCTTTAATCTAGACGATGGATTCGTTTATTGAGAAAAGTTGGATTAAATCGGAAGAATTTGTTAGGAAGGAATTTTATCACGACTTATTGAATTTGCAAAAAGAATACATGGATAGTACGACTCACATTTTTTGTCTGTGTAACTGTTGTTTGAAAAATCAAGAAATTTGTATATACGTTGTTAGAGGGGATATTCTGAGGTATTAGGGTTTTTGTCAACTATGTGATTTAGACAAAATACGGTAAAAAGGAAAAAATATGCGTGACTAACCCTACCCAAATTGTGGATGTTGAAATGATGAATTTGTTTGATGATTTGAGGTCCATTTTAATGTTGGGGGTCAATCCAGTGACACTGAGAAGTTTGACAAGTTACAAGATGGAGTCGTGGTTGTTCGACATTTTGTTTAAGAAATGGAATGTGAGTTGTATCTTGATTTCACATTCACGAGTTCGTTGAATAACATTGCTATGGTAATGCACATCAATATAAAGAACAAGTGGACAAACACCTTTTTTACTGAACTGCTTCAACTGTCATGTTGTGTTTTGCCCGAAGGTCATACTTTGCCTACATCGTATGAAGAGTGCAACAAATATTTAAAAGTTTGGGTATGTGATACATTACTACCGATGTTTGTTAAATGATAGTGTTTTGTATTATAAAGAGAACGAAAAACTCGAGGAAAGTCCAGTATATGGTCAATCTATGTGGGATCTGAAGAAGAGGAAGAAAGTGTCACATAAGAAATTACAATATTTCCCTATTGCCCCCAAGTTGCAGAGAATGTACGCTTCGAGACACACCGCCAAAGACATGATTTGACATCATACTAGAAAAAGTAGCAACAAAGTCATGTTACATCATCCAGTTGTGGTACCAGTTGGATAACGTTTGACGAGCGGAATCCTGAGTTTGCTAGTGAACCGTGAAATATAAGCTTGGATTTGGAAATCAATAGCGTTTGTCCTTTCTCCATGAAAAATCAATCATATAGCACGTGTCCAGTTATATTGACGATCTACAAATTGATGTCATGGTTATGTAAGAAAATATCCACATGTATGATTACTTTGTTGATTTTGGGTCCCCACTCACCTAGTAAATATATTGATGTATTTCTAAGTCCTATTATACATGAGTTGGAAATATTATGGGATGAGGGGATCCTTACGTATAATGCTCATACTAAGGAAGAATTTAGAATGAAGGTATACTAAGGGATAAGGTTACAAAGCTTTCCCTGAATGCATGGAATCTACGCATACCTTTTTTTGGGTTACATGGATGATCCGGGCTAGCTTGCGTGCACCCGACTAATTCCACAGAGATATACATGCCTCCGCATATATATTCTCATGGTAAATCAGGACTAGGTTACCCACATTCAGGGAGGGGTTCGAGCCTTGTACCTCTTACTTTACACCCGTTAGGGAGAGTATTCGAACCATGGACCTCCCCTTTAAGTGTTGAACAAATAGCAAGGCTCTGGCAAGTTGAGCTAACCCAACTGGTTATCTACGCATTTCTTGCGGATGAGTAAATGTATGGTGTATTTTGATCATATCTGTTGGTTACCTATTCGATATCGTCTTAGAAAAGACGTATCATTGTACGCTGCGAGCACATAGTACCGCCTAGGAAATATCGCCCCACAGATATTCAGGCACAATTAGATGGATTGCCTTTTGTATTCCCAAAAAATACAAGGACTTCGGTGGAAAGGTGAGAAATAATAAGTCCTTGAGAGTTTAACTGGAAGAAAAAAAGTATCTTCTACAATTTACCTTATTGGTCGAATAACTTTTTGAAACATAATATTGATGTTATGCATTATGCGAAGAATGTGTGTGATAATTTACTCCATACTTTAGTTGGCCTAAATGGTAAAGTTAACAAAGATAATGCAAAATAGAGAAACTATTTTAAAGATTTAGGTATCAGATTTGTTGTTGTTTGAGAGATCGAGGTAGAGTGATGATGCCAAACACAAAGTATGCGATGCCCTCAGTCAATCGACATTTTTTTCTTGATTGGTTGAAGATGCTAAAGTTTCTCAAAGTATTTGCGTCAAGTTTGAGGAATAATGTTTAGTATCTCTGGACACAACATCTATGATGTAGATCTCAGTTTTGCGGCCTAGGCGGTCGACTGGGGCCTAACGCCTAGGCGGGATTTCACGGGGCCTAGGACGAATTATACGGTTTTGAATGCCACTGTCTAATTTTGCATATTTAGTAATATATATGTAGTAATTATAGCAATTTTAACTATTTAAGTCATAAAATTCATCTAACAATATTATAGTAAATATGAAAATACTAAAAATGAACTTATAATATCAATTAAAGAATTCTCGAGAATAAGAAAAATAACAAGAAGGCCTATGCAGGCATGTTTTGCCATTGATCGGTGCCTAGCGGGTTAGGCGCCTATTCCACGACAACTAAGGCGCTACGCAAAAACGCCTAGAATTTTAACTAGGCGTAAGCTGCTGAGGGGGGAGTTGACGCCCAGGCACGCCTAGGCGGGGATATCTACATCATAGCATAACATGACTGTTACATAATGATGTAGTTTCTTTTTGTGGCTAGTATTCCTGGACTTAACGATGATAAATCAGTGAGCAATCAGATAAGAGCGTTCTGAAATATGTTTAAGAATGTTTGTAAAAATAATTTAGGATGAAAGAAATAGATGTCAAAAAACCTGAAGTGGTCGTTCTTATGTGCAAGCTTGAAATGATGTTTCCTCCAACATGTTTTGACATAATGGTACACCTAGTCATACACTTAAATAATGAAGCCCTGATAGGTTGACCGGTTCAAATACGATGGATGTACCCATTGGAAAGGTATTTGAATAATCTAAAAGCATATATTCAGAATTCAGCTAGGCCTGAGGTTTTATTTGTTGAGGGATACGTTATGGAAGAGACATTGATATTTATATCACGACATTTACAAAAAGAAAGAATAAAGTTCAACAATGTAGGTAGATATGGTGAGACATCCCAGACTCCAAACAACTTTTAGTGTTTAAGAGTTAGTGTCTACCAGTAGGTAAAAAGGAGATTTGTAAGTAACCAACAAAAAAAGATGGAGATAACTGATTGGTACATTCTACACAACTATGACGAGATCGAATCGTATATGATGTAAGTAATATTAAACTTTAATTTATCTTTGTTAAAAGTGTCAACACTCGTGTTTATGTATATAGAACACAAGTCTTTGTTATGGGTCCGGACGTAGAAAGAATTCACCAACAGAAGTTTCGTGGATGGTTCTTGCAGAAGGTGTTTAACTTTTCAATTTTTTGCACTAATAATATTGTATTACAACTAATAGTTGTTCTTGTTGTCATGTGTAGGTAATGCGTAAAGTCGGTGATACATTTGCTACCGACAAAATTATTTCGTTGTCCAATATGTCCATTGGTCCCGTATATAGATTTGATTCATTATTATAAACGAGGTCAAATGTGTTACTCATGAAAAGGGAGAAAAGAGAGTGACTAAATATTACGGTGTTTGTATTATCACCAGATGGAATTACTTATAACGGTGATTTATTCAAAATTATGAAGGTCGAATTCTGTGGTGGTTGTTCTTTTGTGTTGTTCGAGTGTAAGTGATATAACACCTCGAGAAACAAAAAAAGGGACCATAATATGGGGCAACCATTATCAACACTATTCCTTTTGGTGGAGAGGAGATCCCTACATATTAGCCACTTAAGCAAGAAAGGTATTTTATATTGATGAAATAATTCCAAAGAAGTTGAAAAAGGGGTGGGAAGTCGTATGGGGAGTAAATGACCATCACAAATGGAGTTCTGATATCTCCCATTTTGTTCTAATTATATGCCCTTAGGAGACATCATTTTAGGTGAATATTAGACTTATTTGATAGACTTTTATGCTTATTTCAATATTCGCCTTTTCTCCCCTGAAAATTCTGATATTTCATTTTTAGAGCTTTTGTACATTAATTTGTGTGTTTTTAGTATAAAGTTCTTAGGTACATGGATACTTTGGAGCACCAATATGAGTAGTAGAAGTGAGAATTGAAGTCCTAGATCAAGTGGAGGAGTCAAAAGCAAGAAATGATTACCCGAAGAGATGACTAAAAGATATGAAAATCTAGAAAATTGTCACTAATTGCTGATTTCGAGCCACTTCGACACTGATTCAGGTATGGAGAATCGAAAGAGAAAGTTATGCCTTTGAGTTAGGAAGATTTGAGGACTGGAATCAGGTGATTTAGATGTGACACACAAAAGTTACGGCCTTTTTAATACAGGTTGTATAATAGTTACGAGATTGTTAAAGATGGATTCAGGCTTTTTAATATTTGACATATTATTTTAAGTATAAGCCTAATCCGATTTGGAGCTTTATAAATAGGCTTTTAGACCTCATTTTTACACACACTTCAGAGAAATCAATTCTACGCTTAATTACTTTCAAGTCAGAGCAAAAAGGCAGAGGAGAAAGCTACAGCTGGAGAAATTCCCTTGATCCAAAAACAACCAATCCAATACTTAGGTTATCAATTTCCTTTCTATAACTGAAACCAATGTATTTTATTTATGTAATTTCATTTTTTAATTCAAATATGAGCTAAATTCCTTAGTACTTGAGAATCACACTTTTGGATTGAAACCCTAGTTTATGTAATTCTTGTTTTACGAATTTGGGATTTCATTATTTAATTTAAGTTGGGTAATTTTTGTTGGATATTATTTTATGCTTATTTACTATTTCTTTTCCGTGCAACTAGAAATAGGTTTTAGTAATGGGCTATTCACATTAGTGGCGTAGTGATCATCCGACCAGGGGGGGGGGTTGATTACATAATTAGGTAATATCTGTGTGATGTCCGTTATTGACCGACATGCTTAACTAATCACATAGCCAAAGAGGTAAATAACTTTACATTCGTAAGTAAACTTACTACCTTAGAGGGGTTTGTCTTACCGTAGGATAGATCCTACGTCCACCCGACAGGGGGATAGGAGATATTAGAGTCCCAACTAGTATAAAATTACCGGCTTAGCCCTTAAACGAAATCATTAATTATAATAACTTAGGTGGATCCCTTGCGAGACTCAAGTACGTCTCTCCCCTTGCGCCCACAACTTTTTACTTTCAATATTTTATTCCAGTTAAGCATTTGAATATTTTATTTTATTGCATCTTTAGTCCTAATACAAAACCGAACAAAAATCTTCATATTTTACTTTTCTGTTTTAACAATTATCCCTACTTAGTTGATTAATACCAGAGTTATAACTATCCGTCCCTGCGAACAAACCCCGACCGGAGTATTACTTGGACAACCGTACGCTTGCGGACTGTGGATCTTCTACTTTTATTGCATAATTTTTATGACACCTCAGGACCCACCAAGTTCTGACATATAAATTTTTGTCTTAAGGTGTATGGGATAGTCTTTGGTTGTGGCATAGGCGTCTTGGTCATGCTCACATGGATTTTTTTAAAATCTACATAGAAAATATCTCGTTTTTAGCTTACCTAAGCTCAACTTTGATAAGGATAAATTATGTGATGCATGTCAATTTGGTAAATAACAAAACCTCTTTCAAATCTATTAATAGAGTTGTTACCACTAAACCCTTCAAATTCTTCACATGGATCTCTTTGATCCCGTGGACATGACTAGCGTCGGAGGATCCAAATATGTATTTGTAATTTTTGAAGAATTTACTAGATATACATGGTTTTCCTTGCCATGAAAAACCATGCATTCAAAACTTCAGAATTTTGTAGATGCATCCAAAATGAAAAAGGATACTCTATCACGTGCATCCATAGTGAAAATGGTACTGAATTTGTGAACTCTTCCTTCGTGAGATTTTGTGATGATATGGGGATTGAACATAATTTCTCGGCTCCTAGAACTCCCCAACAAATTGGTGTTGTAAAAAGGAAAAACTGAACTCGACAAAAGATGGCAAGAACAATGTTACAAGAACATAAATTGCCTACAAATTTTTGGGGATAAATTTTCAATATGACATTCCATGTGTTAAATCGAGTATCAATGATACCAATCATTCTTAAAACCCTATATGAAAAATGGAATGATATACTACCTCGTATCTCCTATTTTGGCATTTTTGGGTGTAAATGAATTATTCTTAACACCTGTGATCACTTGTCCAAATTTGATGCCAAGTCCGATGAAGGAATTTTTATTGGATTTTCTTTTAAAAGTAGAGAATATCGCATCTTCAACAAACAGACAAATATCATAGACTAATCAATGCATGTTGACTTTGATAGATCAAATCCTTTTATAAGAAAATATGAAGATATCATTGCATATCCCACCTTCTATATACTTGAAGAAAACAAAGAACAATACACCACATCATATCCTCTTGATCCTCCTCAAATCGATATTATGGAAGAAAAGTGTGATGAAGACATTAAAACTTCAAAGGAAATCCATAAGAAGTTGGGAGAATGTTCGAGTAATCTCTAAATAATTAATAATTGGTGATCCAAGTACATGGGTAAGAACTCGTTCCAATCTTTATGCTTTTTGTGCTCACTATGCCTTCTTATCACAATTAGTGCCCAAAAACATCAAAGAAGCTCTTTTAGATGATAATTGGATCAATTCCATGCATGAGGAATGAAATCAATTTCAAAAGAAGCAAAGTGTGGAATCTTGTTGAAAAACACTTGGATCATACACAAGATGGGTATTTTGAAACAAACTAAATGATTCTGGTATTGTCACAAGGAACAAAGCTTGCCTTGTGTCTCAAAGCCACAGTCAAGAAGAAGATATTAATCTCGATGAAACTTTTGCTCCTGTAATGAGGCTTGAATGTATTCGCATGTTACTTGTTTTTTTGGGTATATGGATACTATATTCTTTCAAATGGATGTCAAAAGTGATTTTCTAAATGGTTTTATAGAAGAAGTTTATGTGAAACAACCACCAAAATTTGAAGATCCTAGTTTTCCAAATCATGTTTTTAAAACTGAAAAAGCTTTATATGGTTTAAAACAAGCTCCCAGGGCTTGGTATGGAAGGTTGATATCTTTTCTTGTTCATGATGGTTTTCAAAGAGGAACATTTTATTCTACTTTATTCATTGAAAGAAATCTTACTGATGTACTTACTGTTCAAATTTATGTGGATGATATTATATATGGTGCTACTTATGAATCTCTTTAAGATGATTTCTCTAAAAGTATGCATAGGGAATTTGAAATGAGTATGATGGGGGAATTCAATTTCTCTCTTAGCCTCCAAATCAAGCAAATTGAGGATGGAATCTTTTGAACCAAGCCAAATATGTCAAGAAGATTATCAAAAGTTTGGTGTTTCAAGTGACAAAGAAATCGGAACACCTATGATCACAACATAAAGCTTGACAAAGATGAGGATGGCAAACATGTTGATGAGAAGACTTATAGAGGTATGATTGGCATTGTACTTTATCTTACCGCCTCTAGACCCAACATTATATTCCCCTTATGTTTATGTGCTAGAGTTAAATATTGTCCTCGGGAGGCACATCTTAGTGTCGTTAAACAAATCTTTAGATACCTTTAAGGCAAAATAACCCTAGGACTTTTGGTATCCCAAATTTATATCCTTTGAAATTATAAGTTACACCAATTCCGACTATTTTGGTTGTATATTAGATAGAAAGAGTACTAATGGTAGTTGTCAATTCCTAAATTGTTCCCTTGTCTCTTGGTCTAGTAGAAAACAAAGTAGTATTACCCTCTCCACCGTCTAAGTCGAGTATGTCGCTGTCGGAAATTATGGTTCTCAAATACTTTGGATGAAACAAAATTTAGAGGATTTTGGTCATATATATGATTTTGTTCATATTAGATGTGACAACACTAGTGCCATCAACCTTACTAAATATCCTATTCAACACTCAAGAACCAAACACACACACACACACACACACACACACACACACACACACACACACACACACACACACACACACACACACACACACACACACACACACACATATATATATATATATATATATATATATATATATATATATATATATATATATATATATATATTAGGAACAACTTCATTAGAAATCATACTCAAAATGGTGATGTTAAGTTAGAGATTGTAGATCCCGCCCACCAACTAACCGATATCTTTACAAAATATCTCCCTCACTATCAATTCAAAACCATTAGAGCAGGAATTGGTATGATCATTCTATAGGCTTCTCTCATGCTTATTTTTATTATTTTACCCATGTCTAAACTCTTTTTGACAAATACAAAGGGGAAGAAGAAGATCAATTCACATGTATGGAAAGAAAATATATAATTTATTTACATGCATTATGTGAGATGGAGTCATGCCTATCAAATACTCCATTATGTGCGAAAATGTTTTCTAAAGTTACTTTTATCTTGTATTTGCTACATGCACAATATGAGTGGTAGTCATGTCTACTAACGACTCCATATGTGTTGCATTTCTTTTCGTAATCATGATCTTTTTGTGCGTAATTTGTCACTCTAAAAAAGGGGAAGAATGTTGGAAAAAAGACTTTTCTAAATTAGCCTCAAATTATTTTAATGAGACAAATTACTCTCCCCTATTTTTAATCATCCTTAAATGCATTTATTCTTCACAAATATTCGAATTAAGTCACATGTTTTCCTTTCTTATCTAAATCTTGCTCTAGATTCTTTCTGCCTAACATCTATTGTGTTGAAAGAGTGTCTCTCCAGGGAAAGAAGTTTTTTTGTTAAGTATATGTGATATATATATATATATATATATATATATATATATATATATATATATATATATATATATATATATATATATATATATATATATATATATATATATATATATAATAAATCAACAGTCTTGCATCCTTAAAATGACATTTCAAAACAAAATGGGTATCCGTTTTGATAGTCTAAACGTCACCCGTGACTAACCCTCCCCAAATTATGGATGTTGAAATGATGAATTTGTTTGATGATTTGAGACCCCCTTTAATGTTGGGGGTCAATCCGGTGACACTAAGAAGGTTGACAAGAATCTTATAAGATGGAGTCGTGGTTGTTTTGACACTTTGTTTGATGAAATGGAAAGTGAGTTGTATCCCGGTTTCACATCTATGAGTTCGTTAAATTATATTGCTAAGTTAATGCACATCATTATGAAGAACAAGTGGACAAACACCTCTTTCACTGAATTGCTTCAACTGTTATGTCGTGTTCTGCCCGAAGGTCATACTTTGCTTACATCGTATGAGAAATGCAACAAAAATTTAAAAGTTTGGGTATGCGATACATTACGACCGATGTTTGTTGAATGATAGTGTTTTGTATTATAAAGGGAATGAAAAACTCGAGGAGTGTCCAGAATATGGTCAATCTAGGTGGGATCCGAAGAAGAGGAAGAAAGTGTCACATAAGAAATCACGTATTCCCTATTGCCCCCAAATTTAAGCGAATGTACGCTTCGAGACACACCGCCAAAGACATGATTTGGAATCATACCGAAAAAAATAGCGACAAATTCATGTTACATCATCCAGTTTATGGTACTAGTTGGATAATGTTTGACGTGCGGAATCCTGAGTTTGCTAGTGAACCGTGAAATGTACGCTTGGATTTGGGCATCAATAGAGTTTGTCCTTTCTACTTGTTAAACAAATTAGCATGTGATTTATTACAATATCATCAAAATGTAGTTTTTGTGTAATTCTGTTTTTCATGTTTTATAATTATTAACTAGTTAATTTACTGTAGAGTATTCATTTGTGTGGTATTATTATGTCATTGTTGTTACAAATTCTTTTGTGTTTGATAATATTAATATTTGCTCCATTGCCTAATTTCCAGTTAATATTTTTATAAAACAATCTCTTCCTACTAGGATGCTTTTCCTTCCCCATGAAGAGGCATATCCTAGTTTAGCTTCAAGGAAAATACTAATAGAGAAATAATTTCCGTTTAATAGCTTATGGAGTAGAGATTCTTCCTTTGAGTCTATGTTCTAGGCTTGTTTCCTTAGAAGTGGTATATTCATTAGGTTCAGGTCCCTAAAACCAAGACCACCATCATATTTTAAAATTGTTAAAGTTTCCCATTTTGCTAGTGGAATCTTTTTTTTGCCTTTATCACCCCACCAGAAGCTAGCAATAATAATATAGATTTTATTTATGATATTTTTTGTAATAAAAAATTTGACATAATATAGTTTAGGAGACTTTGTAAAACTGCATTTATTAGAATTTCTTTATCTCCCTCCGATAGGTAGATAGTTTTCCGATTATCCAGTCTTTGTAAAATCCTTTCAATTATAAATTGTAGTTCTTTTGATATTGTTCTACCCTAGGTAGTCCTAGGTAGTTACCTAGGTTAAAAGTATTTTTTTTCATATCAAGCCTTTTAACCATGATATTTTGGATAAAAATTGGAGTATTAGGGCTGGAAACAGCTCCACATTTATTAAAATCGAGACATAACCCGTTGCATTTGTATACTTGTTCATAACATCATTAATATTGTCAATTTTAATATAATCTGTTATAAGAAAAATAGACTATCATCTGCAAACAACATGTAAGTTATTTCTGGGCAGTTGTTTCATATTTTTATTCCTTGGATTAAATTATTTTCTTATTTATATTTAATTAATGCATTAAGTGTTTGTGTTATTAGGCAAAAGATTAGTGGGGATGGAGGGTCCCCTTGTCTAATGCATCTAGTAGGATTTTATAATTGATGGATTTTTCCATTAATATGAACTGAGTAAGTTACCGAACTGATACTAATCATAATTTTTCTTACCCATTATGTATGAAAAACCATTTTAATCATTAAATCATGTAAGAAGTCCCACACTATATATTATAAGCCTTTTTAATGTCAACTTTTACAACTACCATATATTTTTTAGTATTCTTTCTCTTTTTTTATGTGTAATTAATTCATGTGCAATCATTGTATTTACTTGAATGACTCTATTAGGAAAAAATGCACTTTGATATTCACCTACAAGAAGGTTCATTTGAGGTTGTAGTCTATTGACTAGAATTCTAGCTATAATCTTATACATAAAATTTGAATAACTAATTGGTTTATAATGTTTTATATTTGATGGTTTACTAATTTTTGGGATTAGAGTTAAGTATTTGGTTTATATCTTTAACGTCTCCTTTGTTGTTCCAAAAGTTATTTATCACTCTCATGATATCTAATTTTATAATCCCAGTAAGATCTAAAAAGTATTCCATTAAAGCCATCTGGTCTTGTGGCCTTGCCCAATTCTCAAACAACTTTTTTAAATTCTGCTTCATTAATTGGTTTATTCAAGTTATCAACACTTTTTATCAATTCCATTTTGTATTAGTTGTAAGGTTTTACTTTACTCCCTTTTACTAGAAGTAGTGAATATACTATTAAGATAGTCTTTCATTTCTTTATCAATATCGTCTTTATTTATTATGTTTCTACTTTTTCTTTCTTTAGTACAAGAGTGATAATATTTTGTATTTTTAGCATATTTTTTAGCCATAAATTTCTAGATCTTTCTTTGTAATATATTTTCTCTCTTTTCCACCTTTCTTCAAGATCTTTTATTATATTATTATATCAATCTCATTTATGATTCGAATCACTAGTGTTAGAGATGATTTTCAATTTTTTTATTAACTTTTTAATTTGGACTTTATTATTTCCAAATCATTTTTTATTCCAGTTTCTTAGTTCCAAATTGCATTCTTAAGTTTATGGTTAAACACAACATTAGGGTTTTCCCTGATAGCTTTATGTTATCCCATAATTTTTGTATAATGTTTAAACAGACTATTTCAACATTCTAAAAAGATTCAAAATAGATTTTTTTTGTTTTTATTATCTTTTTTGTCATGATGTAAAACTAGTGTGGTCAGAGCCAATAGCTAGTAAAACAGCCATCCAAGCATTATGATAAAGACTGTTCCATATATGGTTATGAAGAGCTCTATCCGTATTAGCGTTTATTAATTTATTACCGGATCTTTTGTTAGTCCAAGAAAACCTACAACCATAAGAGCTTGTTTCCTCAAATTCATTGAGGTTTATAAAATTATTAAAATATTTTATTGATTTCAGCTTCTTTTTTGAATTCTCCTCTTTGCTAGTTTTTTACTCTCATTGCTAGTCTCAATCTTCTCTTCATTAATTTTTTGTTTTTTCACCTGAGAGATTCTCTTCTCAATGGGCCTGCTCTACTACTTTCCATTCTACGACTAAGAAAACTATCTAGAGTTTAGTGAATGTACATGAGATTGCTGCTTATCTTCCAAGTTAGACGACTTCACATGTATGACATTAATCATCAACTGGATTTCGAGCTTAATTTTCTTGAGGAAACACAAGTACGTGCTTTGATTAGTTTGAATTTAGAAAAAAAATAGTAGTAGATAATACCTTAAAACATGGAGTCAAGAATAAACATATCTATATTAGTAATCAAAGGCAAATGTACTCAGGGTGGGCTTAAGCCCATATTCAAATTATAAAAAAGAAATTAGTTTAACTATTCAAATATTATTGAAATATAATTTATTATTAGGTTTTTAGTCTATTTAATCAATTATAAATTTTAACCTCAAAATTATATTTTACTCATATCATAATTTTTACACAATCCAGAGTCGCAACCTATATTAATAATTTATCATCAAACATCAGGCATTCTTTAAACTTTTGTTAATTTTTTAATATATTATTAATATTTTCTTATTTTAGTATAATTACATAGGTATTGTGTAGGTTTATTTTGAGACTTTTTATCATCACGTGATTTTTATTAAATACAAAAAAAAAGTTTGGGGGACGTTGCCCCCGAACCCTCTTATTATTCAAGTTCACCCTCGTTTATATTTCTAGATTTGCCACTATCGGTAATCAGGTATTAAAAAACTTATGTATGGTACTAATTATACATAAATTAACTCCTGCCTAGTTGATAATGTACTTATCTAGTCACCGAATAAGTACACTCTGATACTTATTGAATTATCATCTTTCACATTCAAATTCTTTTTTTGGGGGCTCCATTTATAATATTCTCCTTACTTGAGAGTTAAGTACATTTGAAAGTTCTATACCCGAGTGTTAGCACATAGATCCTCCTATTAGTATTTTCACGTGACAAATCATCAACTATTTTAATTATTTCTCTTTTAACTAACTAAAACACTCCCCTTTGCATATTTTTATCAAAAGTCTTCTTGTAAAATCACATATTATATGCTCCATCTTATTGTGTTTTGATTATGTATTTGCTCCATATGTGTTGTGCTTAAACTCATATTTAGTCAGCTCTCACACACAAACACTCTCTCTCTCACACACACACTCACACACATATACACACACACACACACACACTCTCTGCTTTGTATAATCTACTTGCTCCATATCTGTTGTTCTCAAACCCATACTTGTATTTTCTACCAAACACAAACATATTAAAGATAAAATCTTTTTAAATAAACACTTATAATTCTTATGGTTATTATCTCGTGATTACCCTTTTCTTGATGCATTATTTTCTATGTTGCATCTTTAGCTCTTAAGTTGTTCTAATATATCTTTTAGAACATATTATCTAACAACTCTTATCTAGGATTTTTATTTTATTTTAATGCTTAAATTATATCTAGATGATCATTATGTAAAAATAGACATGATTTAAGTATTCAAATAGATTTTTTTTTAGGTAAGAGTTGTTAGATAATACATTCTAAAAGATATGTTAGAACAAATCAAGAGCTAAAAATGTAACATATGAACAAATGAATCAAGAAAAAGGGTATCACGAGATACTAACCTTAAGAATTATAAGTGTTCATTTTAAAGTGTGGTAGAATAAACAAGTATGATTTTGAGAGAGAGAGAGAGAGAGAGAGAGAGAGAGAGAGAGAGAGAGAGAGAGAGAGAGAGAGAGAGAGAGAGAGAGAGAGAGAGAGATGAAAAGATGGAAGAAAGACAAAAGAGAAAAAATGATTTGACAAGACAACTTAATGAACCATGCAAATTTTTTCTTAAAAATTATTTTCATAGTTAGATTAATTAATAATAATTAAAATTTTGCATGATTGACAAGTATCCAATAAGGGTTATAAGGCAAGAAATATACATCTGAGATATTAGAATGAAGATTAACACATAACCGCCATCTCTTCGAAAATAAATACACAATAGGGAACGAAAAATAACATTAAGCTGACTAAGCGTATTCATGTAGAATCCATAAAAATGAATATAATATTAATGAATAAATTAATTAATGGGTTAATGCTCAATAAACCCCTGTAGCTATGGTGGTAAACGAGTTGAGCCGAGTCGAATACAAGATGTACATGCTTGTTTGTTTAATTTCTCGAGCCGAGCCGAGTCGAGCTCAAATTTAAACGAGTCGGGCCGAGCCGAGCTCATATCTAAACGAGTCGAGCCCGAGCTTCCAATGATCCAAATCAGCAATGTTAGAACATGTTTGTTTAACTTATAAAACAATATTTTTAGTTGGTTTTTATGGTTGAAATGGAACTTTCATGAACGCTTGGTATTTGATGGAGTGTGTGGTATGAAAATATGAAACATAACATTACTGAAAAAATAAATGTCTAATGAAATTAATAATATACAATTTGATATTGAAGGTTTAATAAGATATTTATAAGTAGATAATATATTAATTTATAATTCATAAAATTTTAAACGAGCTCACGAGCCGAGTTCTAGCAGACTCGTTTACTTATCGAGCTTAAAATGGAGTTTGAGCTTGACCGTGTTTATATTCGTGCCGATCTCGAACGAGTTTTTCTCCGAGCCGAGTTCGAACTGCTCGCGAGCGGCTTGGTTCATTTACACCCCTACCTGCAGCCTTGTCCACTATCTCGTAAAAGGCATTGTCTTTTTTAAAGATCAGTTTGAGTTTTAGGATTCTTCCTATAGTTCAAAATTTGAGTTTTTGGAAGTTTCTTATATTTTAAAATTTGAGTTTTGTGAAATATCTCATAACTCAAACGGCTATATTTATGATAAAAAAGAATGAACAAAATGTATAGTATTTTTTATAGAAAAAAAATTATGATTATAATTAACGATAAAACTAGCATGAATGGTTTTTTGGACATTAATCCTTAATAATATTAATCTTTATAAAGTAGTTTTATGTCAAACTTTGCTTATGTCACTCACTATTTTGTCATAGGTAGTATAGTACTTTACAATTTAATTTTTCAATTATTTTTATTTGTTTACATGCTACATGTTCTTTTATGGAAGACCTCCTTATTGTAGCTTTTTATCCGGTTGGACCATTATAACTTTATTGACTGGAACTTGATCATTGAGCTTGGTTAAATGTCATCAAATTATTTATTCAATTGAAAAACTGATAAACTGATCGCAACAAGATTGCTCAAAGAAACCCTTGATGACTTGAGCTTGCATATTCTTTATTTCGTCAATGGTCATGTTAGTTTAGACCACTCCTTGGTATTGCCCGTCATTTTCTAACTAAGGAGTAGTGCACGTAAGTCTTTCTTTGGGCTTTCAAACAAAAAGAAAAGGAGGAATATATATTTTTTTAAGACTTAAATTTTAAAATGAAACTTTTGAAAGTCTTTTTAAAAATCTGATTATAATATTTTTTTATTTTGGGTTAGATTGTTTGGGGTATATATCTACTATTTTGTTTTTTTTATTATATTACAAATCTCTGTTATAAAATTTTGGTTTTAATTTTCTGGTACAATGTTTTTTTTTTTTGCTAAGGTTCGTGCTATAATTCAGGGGTATATACCCATTGTTTTCACAATACATTTTTTCTTGTCAAGATCCATGTCATTCCAACTCAATGATAAAGATCCATACTCACAAAAAATGCAAAATAGTAGGTATATACCCATAAAAACTACAAAACAGTGCGTATATACCTACTGAAAATGCAAAACAGTGGGTACGTTAACAGATCTAAATCTGAATAAACAGATCTGAGATCGATGAAGGGGGCGAGACGCTCATGGTGGTGGAGGGGGCATCGTGAGAACGATTTTCTTAGACTTGACCTTTTGTGGCTCGTTAATGGTGGTTATCTTGTACAGAGAAGCGCTTTCCTAGTGGTGAGATCTTGACAAATGGCGTCGGATTTCTGGTGGTGAAGATAGAGGTGGGGAGGTGATAAGGTGGGCGGCGTTTTTCAACTTCACGGCGAGATCTTGTATAGACGAGAGAAAGAAATGGGTTGCTTGAGCGGAAGACCCCTGAAAATACAAAACAGTGGGTATATACCCCTTGAAAATGCAAAAAAGGGGGGTACGTTACTAGAGGTCTGATAAATATATCTGAGATCGATGAAGGGGGTGATGCTCATAGTGGTGAAGAAAAAGAAGGTATGGAAGGTTCCGACTGTGATTTGTGTTGAAGAAGGTGGACAATGGCCAGATCTGAGAGATTTGGCGAGATCTGGTCCACGACGGCAGTAATCTGGTGTAGAAGAATGGATCCACGGTGGAAGGATATCTTGTGCAGAGTAGAGGAGAAGGTGGGAAGGTCCGGCGCGACACAGTAGAGGCGAACAGCGGGAAGGTGAGACGGGAATGGGTCCACAACGGCGGGAAGGTGAAGAGGTAGGAAAGTGGTTCACGACAGAAAGAGAAAGTTGGGTTTTTAACTTCTAAACCTAATGGGAGGGGAGAGTGGTTTTATAGTCTGGTTTTAGGTTTTACTTGGATTCTAATGTGTGTTTACTAAAAGACCTTTGATTAAAAAACTTTAGTATAAGTGGGTCTTTATTTTTCTTTTATCCAAAGAAAAGGTTTTTTTAGACGAACATTGAAATTTCATCCAAATTCATATCATTTAAATGGATGTTAAATAATTTAATTACATAATTTTTTTTTCTTATTAACCGTTAGGTAAAATCTAATATGAGCCAATAATCAAGAAATACCTATTAAAAACTATTAATAAAAGGTATTTAGAATAAGACTCTTTATAAAAAACAGCCCCAATCCAAAATACCCCTACAAATAGTAATTAAAAAAATTAGAATCTTAACAAAACAAAATGGTTATTAAAAAATAAAAGGGAAAAAAACAAAACAAAAACTAATACACACTCGCGCGTCCGCGATTTTTTATTAAAATCTTCATAACTAATTCTAAAAAAATCAGATTTTTTTTTACATATTTGGATAAAGCAAATTAATATTTACATCTATGATTTTTTTTGGATTATTTTGATTATTTTGAATTTCTTTTCGCAGACACGGAATTTCATGTTTTGAACAAAGAATATCATGTTTGCGAAAATAATTACTATTTCAAACAGTGAATTTCGTGTCTATGAAAAACAATTAAAATAATAAAAAAAATCATAGACGTAAATATTAATTTACTGCATCCAAAAATGCAAATTTTTTATTTTTTTGATTTTTTTGAAATTAGTTATGACGATTTTAAAAGAAATTTCACAGACAAGCACGTATGTGATGGAATTAGTAGTAGGTAGTGGTAGTGGTGGAGGTGGTTGTAGTTGTGGTTGTTGTGGTTAAATACATGGTGGTAATGGTAGAAGTATCCTATTATTTGTTTAATATTTAAAAATTAATATTGTATTAAAAATAAAATAATATATTTAATAATAAAGATAGTAAAAAAATTTAAAATATAAAGAGAATTTTATAAATAATTATTTTATTAGACCTTTTTCATATTAAATAACTTATTAAAAATTTAATTTAACAATTATTTATTTTTATTAGAAATCTTTTAGCTAATACTTAATTTTATATTACTCCTGAAAAATATAAATATATTTTTATACTTTTCAACTGTTCTGAACATAAAACATTTTCGTGGGATTGATTTTGCATATTTTTCTTACCATGTCGCACATGAATAAATGTTGAAGAGACAAAGAAGTGGTAGAGAAACTATATTAACAAAGAAGAATATTGAAGAAAAATAATCCAAAGTCAAAAAAATATGAAACATTTTCTTTTTAAAATCTAAAAACCATTCAAACGCATAATAAAGTGGAAGCCCTAAATACACAGTTATGCAACACTGATGGTTGCGTCGTCGCCGGTTACACTTGATGATCCGTATCCGACTAAACATGGAATTATCATTGTGAACTCTAATGATACTTTAATGGAGAACAATGCAGTAGAGGATTTTCCTAATCTTCTAAACCCTATGGAGAAACTTCGACAAGGAAAGAGACCAAGATTGATGGCTGCAGACAAAGAACCGGCTTTAATTGGAGGCAAAGAGTTACATGTTCTCAACGTCTCACAATCAGTCTTGCCACCGCGACAAACCATCTTTGAGAAAAATACTGTTGCCGCGACCGCAAAAAATGGAACTAATCCGGGACTAAAACTTGGCGGATGGAAAGGTTCACTAACGGGTATCAATGTACTCATACATGTGAGTATTGACAAAGAAGAAAAGAAACGTGATATGTATTCCAAAGAGGATGAATTTAATGAGTTGGAAGATTTGGTGGAGAACGATGTAAGATGAAAATTAGACGATTATGATGGTTATTCGAACCCGTGAGGAGATCCATGAGCGTATTAGACTATGGAGGAATACCACAATTGTGCGTCTACTAGGTAGAGAGGTAGGTTTTACGTATCTATCAACTAAGTTGCGTCAGATACGGAATCCGATAGGTTAGTTAGAGCTAGTTGACGTGGGACATGGGTACCATATGGTGAAATTTGAGGAGAGGGATGGTTTTAATTTCGATATATCAGGTGGTCCTTGTATGGTTTGGATCATTATCTCATTGCGAGAGAATGGACACCAAACTTTAATACTATCACTAACTCTATTAATACAACGGTGGCATGGGTTAGAGTTTCAAATGTGGGGATGCACAATTACACTGCACGAATTTCGAGGAAAATAGGAGATAAAACCGGGAGGACTATACAGATTGATCTGTTGACTAAGGTAAGACTTAGGGGGAATTATGCGAGATTGGCGGTGGAGATTGTTCTAAACAAACCTCTGGAGCCCGAAGTACGAATATGAGTGGATATTTGCAAGGTGGAGTATGAGGGCTTACACCTTATCTGTTTTGGGTGTGGACAATTCGGGCACCAAAAGGAAAATTATCCTCCGATGCACCTAGGAACCAAGGGTCTAGTGGGGGGATGAATCAAGCTCGAATTCCCATGTTTTTAAACGGAGGAGATAAGTCGCCTCCTTTGGAAGATATGGGGAGTATATGACGGTCATGAGAAATAACCGAGGTAAGGGAGAGGCAGAGGGTTAGTGGGACAAAAAACGTGAATAAGGCTACCGCTACTAAAGGCTTTGTATCGCGTTTTGAGGCACTTAGAGTGGAAGAGGTAGGAGTTAGTTAGGAAAATAGGACAGGGAAAAAAATGCAGAGCAAAAGTCAGTTGGCAGGGGCTTTAGAAAAAAACAACAAAGGGAAATGAGTTGTTATTAACGATGGTTTGCGTGGTGAATAGTGAGTGCTGGGGGCATAAAGTTATCGCAGTCCCGAATTTTGAGCAACAAAGAACCCTCCTTTCAACTGTGGAGTTCATGGAATTTTCGGCTAGGTCTATAGCTAATGCCGGGGTGAATTCGGATAAAAGAATAAATGGATGAGTTGTTGGGAACAGGAATGGAAATGGTATGAACGGGGTAGGACAGAGAAGGGGCGTAGGTGTGCAACGTGAGGATTCAGTAGTCAATGGGATTGTATGTGCTGTGACAGAAAGTGGGGAAAGTTCAAGGGACCTGCGTGAAATTGATAATGCTGGAATTTCAGAAAATCAAAATACATCAGCGCATGAAATGAATGCTACAGTACGCCACATAGTTGTAGTGTCAAATTTGAAGTCACTTGCGCCTGCAACTGTGTTGGGCGCTGAACCACCGGATGGGTATAATATTCATGGAGAAGAGGCGAACATGGATAGATAGAAGGACCAACAGATGTTGGACAACCATGTACTTGATTCGCCAGTGCAAGTTACAAACCTTGAAAGAAGGGAGCGTGACAGTGGAGATGCGGAAATTTCCGCGCCGCTAATTTAATGTGCATTCGTGTATCCCTTTTTTACTATCGTTATTAATTTTTTAATGATGTATGCACAATATGATGCAGATAATAATTGGGGTAGCGCTAAGCAGCCTCTGAATATTCTAGTTTGGAATTACTATGGGGCGGCTAATCAAAATTTTCGCAGTGTAGTTAGAGATATGATGGCGAGTCAAAGAGTATGGCTTACTGTTATTGTTGAGTCGAGGGTAAGCGGGGTTCAGGCGGATAGAGTCATCAATTCCTTACAAAACATAACTCTATTCGTGTTGATTCCAAGTGTTATAAGGGAGGTATTTGGCTGGGATAATTCAGATTTATCGGTTCGGGTTATTTTAGCTGGCCGACAAGTAATAAATATTGAAGTTAGTCAATAGGGATGTACTTCATGGGTTTTTCGATTATATATGCAAGTTTTCACAATAAAGAGAAAGAAGAGTTGTGGAGTGCACTTCATCAAGCGTTTCATAACTTAACAGTTCCGTGGCTAGTGGCAGGAGACTTCAACCAAATAGGGAAAGAGAATGATAAAAAAGGTGGTGTCCTGCGTATATCGTGGCGTATGAAATGTTTGAGGAATGGAGACAAAGCTGTGGTTTGGTTGACTTGGGATTCGAAGGGTCACGTTTTACATGGCGTGACTCTTGGAACACGGGTCAACGGATTATGGAACGTTTGGACAACGCTTATTGTAATTCAGAATGGAAATCATTATTTTTGAATGCATGGATGACTCATCTTTCCCGAATATATTCTGATCACTTGCCGATTTTGATACAAATTTGTCCTGTGCAAAAGCCTAATATTCATCCCCATCGATTCCGATTCGAAGGGTCTTGGTGTCTTCATAAGGAGTTCCAAGGATTTGTGAAATATAAATGGGAGGGTGAGATCTTGGCGTGGAATTAGGGATTAAAGGAATTCAGGGTCATCTTGCTAAGTGGAAAGTGGATAGTTTTGGGGATATTAACCGAACAAATAGATAGTTAGCGGCGAGCCTTTGGGGCATTCAGAGAGCCCTCCAAGTCTCATATAATCATCACTTTGTCGCTTGGGTAACGCGTGAGTATGATAGCGAGTTAGAATAAGAAGAGATTATGTGTTTTCAGAAATCGAAGGAGAACTGGATTAAGTCGGGGGAGCGTAATACGCACTACTATACCCTCTCCAGGATTATTAGAAAAAATAAATCGAAATGCGTGAGATTTTTTATGATAATAATGTATGGGTGGAAAGTGAGGAGGATTTAAAAGTGCTGCTCCGGGATTATTTTGCACAACTGTATAAATCACCAGGGGAATGTATTGGCATTTTTTCACATCCGCAAGTGGGATTCTGATATATCCGTATTTGTGATATATTAATCTATACTTGAGATATCACTTTAGGGGTATTTAGTGATTAATGTTGGGATTTCCCCCATTTATTCATACTTTACACTTTCTTGTCTAGTTTTAAGTGTTTTGCTAGTTTGTGAGCTTTTGCACGTAATTTGTTTGTTATTTGTACAACACTTAGGTATATGGAAGCTATTACGCCTATGGAAATTATTTTGAAGTGGAAAAGTAAAGAAAATCCCTTAGTCAAAGTAAAAAAAAGAAGAGTTTGGATATAATTGGAAAGTAAAGAAGATGCCAAAACTGCAAATACGTCCACTAATTAAATTGTTGCAGATATTCGGTCAGGAATTAGGATGAACCTTTTATATGAGAAAATAGATCTTTTAATTTCGGTTGTTTCCATATAAAGAACATTAAATTTCGATAAGTAACGAAGGATATATGACCAAAACAAAATCTGCAAAGGTTTATCCTGTCCTACAAGTTAGGAATATGAATTTTGGTAAGATCATGACTCCTAACATGGGGATTACTCCATAATTAGACCCAAGGGATTATATATATCCATTCCACGTTAGAGAAAGCATCCATGCATGCTTGTTTAGTCCTTAATAAATATTACACCAAGAAATCATCAGGAACAAGAAGACAAGAAGACAAGAAGACAAGAAGACAAGAAGACAAGAAGGAGTTGGAAGCTATTCATGCCATTCCAACCCTTCACCCTTGTAATTTATTTCATTTCTTTGTCTAGTAAGAACTAATTCTATTTAGCTTTAGATTAGCATAAGGGTATGAACCCTAGACTTATTTTATAACTATTTTAATTTGGGATGTCCTTTCGCATTTAATTGAAATTAGTAGTGTTATCTCTGTTTTTATGTGCTTTGATATATTGTCTGTAGTTAATGCGGTTGCAAACGTATGGGACTACCATAGTAGTTAGATGGTCACCTAGAAGGAGGGGTGTGTAATTATTGAAACACCACATAAACGTCTAGTGTGAGGTAGTGATCCTGACGGGCTTGCCTAACTAGATAGTCACTAGGGTTTGAGATTAACCACCGATCATTGCGTAGGGTCCCCTTACCCAAGTCCCCTGGTAATTGTTAGGTCGCCACCTAAGTCCACCTGGAAGGGGGTTAGGAGGAATATAAAATCCTGGCTATTTCATATCACACAATTCTCCCTTACATAAATAGGTCATAACACAAGGCTAGTGGGAATTACTTGCTATATATCGAGCTAAAATCTCATACTACTTCTTCCTTCTTTTATTTGCATGACTTTATTTTATTTAGATAATTGTTAGTCTTAAAAACAAACAAAAAAATTCAGAGTCTTTAGCGTATCATTCTTTTGAATTCTTCTATTTGCACTTTATGTTTGCATTAGTCTTAGCTAACTTTCGTAGTCCCTACGAACGAATACTACTTATCAACTAAAATTGCATACGATCTATGATACTTGTAGTGCGTGATTGGTTAGGGTGATAGTTCGTACTTTTATTATCATTATTTTATCAGATCCTATTAGCCACCAGTTTCACAGGGGACGCGATCATCCTTGCGCTTAGTGCTTCCTTTTCAGAAGAGGATATTCATGATGCAGTCTTTTAATCAAACCCGATAAAAGCCCCTGGTCCAAATGGAATATCGGCTGCGTATTATCAAAAGTGTTTGGGTACAGTGGATTTCGTTATAAAAACTATGTTTCGAGAAGAAATAGACACGAGGAGGTTGCCTTCTAATCTCAATGGAACTCTTATCCATCTTATTCTGAAAGTGGTAGATCCAGAACTGGTTATTTTATTTTGTCCGATTAGTCTCATAAACTCTTATGTTAAATTTTTATGAAGGCTAGGGTCAATAGACTTAGGCCCTTGCTCGTTGACAAAACCGGTCCTTGTCAAAGTAGTTTTCTGCCAGGTAGAGCTACTACGGATAATATCATTCTTGTTCGTGAAGTAGACCACAGAATTCGTCAACTTAAAGAGACCAATGGAATTATGGCAGTAAATAACGATCTAGCTAAGGCATATGACAAAATACAGTGGAAATTTATAGAAGATACAATAAGGAATTTGGGTTTCCTTCGAGTTGGGTGTCTATTATCATGTCAAGTATGGCAGAAAATTAGATGCAATTGTTATGGAATGGTGACCCGTTGCCTCCATTCAAGCCGTATCGTGGGATTCGTCATGGAGATCCTCTCTCCCTGTATATTTTTATTATATGTATTAACTAAATCAATTTACCTAATAACTTCACATTAACACACAAATTATTTCAAAAATGCTCTAAAAGTAACAAATCTCCAAATCAAGGCAAGAATTAAGAAACTACCAATTAATGGGGGAAAATACCTTAACAATTATTATAATCCACTTAAATGATGTCTCGTGAATAGATTAATTCATCACAAAAATATAGAGACATTATCGTTCCATATCCATTCATCTCCTCAACATCAACCTTGATGTCATGCTAATTTAGTAAAAAGGAAAATTCTCACATGCAAAAGAACATCGTGATCGTAGAATAAGTTGAGTCGTTGCTCGCATCACAACACATCTACAAAGCCAATTAGGTAGCTAATAAAGTTTTAGTATACAAACTTAATGGTTGTAGGATAATGTGTTGCTCGAAGGACTATTTACCGTTTCCCAAGATTGATCATTTGGTAGACTCGACAGTAGAAGATCATTTGCTCACTTTGGTAGATGACTTCAATGGGTACAAATCAGTTATATAGATCCTTAAAATGAAGATCAAATAACCTTCACAACTATAAATTTATTGTATTGCTACAGGGTCGTGCCATTCAGATTAACAAAGCTAGAGAAACTTACCAAAGAATGGTGAACCGTGTCTTAGAGAAATAAATTGGAAGAAACATTGAGATGTATGTGGATAAAATGATTGTGAAAAAGCATAATAATAGGATAACCTAATTTATTTTATCAAATACTTTGATGTAATGAAGAAAGTAGGCATCTGCCTTAACCCCGAATAATATGCATTTGGTGTCTCATCCGGTAAGTTCGCAGATCATGATCAATCACCATGAAATTGAACTTAGACCATACAAAACCCAATTTATATAGTATGTGAATCCACCATGAACAATCAAATAAGTTCAATTATTGACCGGTTGAGTAGCATCACTTAGTTGTATCATATCTAAAAGAGGTAGAGAAATGTAGCCCCATCTTTCAAGAATAAGAAAGCAAAAAATTTCCATTTGGAGATCCCAATTTCAAGTATTACTTTGAGGAACTAACAAACTACTTGTCCATCATACCTTAACTAGTCATGCCTCAAAATGGGGAAACTTTAGGTTGTATATGTTTGCCAACAACAACGCCATATCAGTTGTGCTTGTTTGAGAAACTGAAAGGAACCAGCAGACGGTGTATCACGTTTGTAAATAAATTGAAAGGATAGTCCTAGCCCTGATACATGCATCATGAAAAAAAAGTCCATACTTTGAGGCACATCCTATCCAAGTCTTCATAATTCTACCTCTAGAGAAAATATTGAACATACCTGAAGTCTCAGAAAGATTACTAAAATGGTTTATCGAGCTAGGAGATATATTTTATTCTTTTATTAAATGGAAAAATTACAATAAAAGCACAAAGTCTTTCTTATTTCATCAGTGAGAGCATATTACCTTGAATAAAATATCCAAATCTACCTAAATCTTCCAAAGAATTGCATATTGAAGTATATGGTGCATTCAACATCGAAGGAAGTAGTGGAGCAGTGATGTCCCGATTGGTATAACCCTTTTTAGTAGGGTTGGGATATTTTTATATATGTCTTTTCAGATCTTTTGTCCACTTTCATACCCTACTTGATCATATTTTCAGCATTGGTAATCTCAAGCGCCCTCTTCTTATTTTGGTTTATTTCATATAACTTTTGTGCAATTTGGACTTTTCTAGATAAAAGAATCTCTAGAAATGATGAATGCCAAGATGGAGGAAGAGCGGCCCTGCAACCTAACCTGAGAATCCGAGATTGAAGCTCGGAAGAGTGGAGAGACAACGTACGAAAGGAGCTGCTGAAGAGTTGATCCAAAATTAAACTCCAAATCTAATTCAGGACATCACTTGGACCAACAAAATAAGAATCAAAACTGCACATGGAAAAAATCCACCTCGGTGAAACTATGTTACACCGCGGTGAAGCACACAACCCAGGACAACATGAATCTAGTAACTAAGGTTGAGTCAGCAACCATTCTAAACTATCAAGTTTCACCAGTGAATGGGAGCCCTATATATGTTATTTGCTACCATTTCTTCATATCAATAATCATTACCCTAGACACTTTACTTTGAGATTGTATTTTTCTTAGAGAAATAGCAAATCCTAGATACAGTTTCTCTCTCCTCTACTTTTACTCTTGTGTAACTTTAGCCAACCTTTCCATCAATTATATATATATATATATATATATATATATATATTTTATATTTTTTTTTTCATTTCACTAATTAGTTTTTCTATTGTATCTCTCATTTAATTATTAGCTAATTTTCTATATAACTTGAGATTATTTTGTAAAACCATTTCACATGCATGTGCTAGTTACTTAATTTGAATCTCTATTAGACGAGATTAATTGAATCTATTTAGTTCATTTATATTAACTTTGTTTAATACCTACTTAAGTAGAGTCCATATCTCACTTTAATCTAGCTTTCAATATTACCTCCAAGTGGAGATCGAATAGACGATATGTGGTTGATGCTGTATAACTCAATTTCGGGGCCTAAGCGGTCGACCGGGGCCTAGTGCATAGGTGGGATTACACGGGGCCGAGGTAGAAGGCGGTTTTGAATCCCGGTGTGTAATTTTATTTATTTAGTGATATATATATATATAGTAATTGTAATAATTTTAACGATTTAAGCCATAATATTCATTTGAAAACACTATAGTAAATATAAATTACTAAAATTAGAGTTTAAACATAAATTCAAGAATTTTCGGAAAAAAAAAGAAAAAAAAGGGCCAAGATGGCCATTTTTTGTAATTAATCAGCAGTTAGACGGGTTAGTCGCTCCTTCTACGACGACTAAGACGCAAAGGGAAAACACCTAGAATTTTTACTATGCGTAGGCATTTGTGGGGAGAGTTGACGCCTAAACAACGTCTAGACGTGCTTAGATAGTGATCTATACAACCTAATATGTGGTTCATATAATACTAGGTAAGCTTTGGGTGATTTTGTTACCTTTGGAACCCTAGGCATAACTTCAATAAACTTTGTTCTAGAATTTTCCTTTTGCCCTTGTTTTGGTGTGAGATAACGTGGGAGTTGCGTGGTTGTGATTGGTAGTCTCCTATCAGACCAATTGTTAGTGAAGCCCTCAGCTGGCTTAATAGATTTCCGTCGTGAAAGATCGTACATATTAAGAGTGGTTTTAATTTGATTGCTGATAAGGTCACTAAACTTATTAGGATAAGTATGGATATCTCAGGATTTCAGTCTATATTTATTTTAGATTTTTCTGTTTGGCTAGATAAAACTGCTTGTTATTGTATGTAACTCTTTTTTCATTAAAAAAAAAAAAGGAAAAAAAGAGATTGGTAGTCTCCTTGGTGAAACTATTAGGAGTAGAAAATCCCAAGGTTTGTTCAAAACATAATACTAGTGACGAAAAAGGAAAGGTATTTGAAGGGTTTTTTTTTTTTTTTTTGGACAAGGTATTTGAAGGGTTTTAAAGGTTGACTTTTGTTTTTTATCGCAAAAGGTTGACTCTTCAATAGCTTCCGACCCAAAAAAAATGACTCTTCAATAGCAAAATAATTTTCCAAAGTCAAAATACTTGCATTTGTATTAAACTATTTGATGCATCAAACGTTGACATCATCGATTACGTAAACTCGTCTAATTATTCTTTAAATTTATGGAAATAAAGTTTCTTTAGGTTGTAGGTCAACTACCTTGTGCTACTTTCTAAGTCTCTCTATTAACTTGCTCTTGATGCAAAACATTCTAATTTTTTTTTTGTCAATGAGGCAAAAATTCTAAGAGCATTATTAGGATATATCACTTTTGGCCATCAATTATGTGAAAGTAATACCATATTTATTTGGGTAAGACTTCCGTCCAATATTGGATGGTCCAATATTCATATCATGGCCATTGATAATTATAACAAAACACATGTCATTAGATTAACAAGTTAGTTATTTTTGTAAGTTTAAAACATGGGTTATGTGTATTAATATTATTGGTATAGAAACATCCAATATTGGATAGAAGAATTTTTCTATTTCTTTTGTTTCGAAAACAATTATATATTAATAAATATACCATCTACGTTATTTAACTTTTATAGAGTCGATTTAACAATGATATCAACTCCATTCTTAAAGATTCTCAGGATATATTGAAATGTGACAAGTCGTAAACAGTCCGCCATCTCTATGATTTTCCTTAAAACGAGTTGAATATATCATCTTGATGTTTCCCTTTTTTTTCTAATTATAAGCCCTTAGGAGACATCAAATTAGGTGATTATTTGACTTATTTACTAGACTTTTAAGCTTATTTGGTCATATTACTATTACTTCCCCTGGATTTGGATTATTTGTGTTTTAGAGATTTTATGCGTTAATTCGTTTATTTTTAGTGTAAGGTTCTTAGATCTATGATTTGATGGAATATCAAGACAAGGAGAAGAAACGGGAAATAAAGTCTTGGATTAAGCGTTGAAGTCAAAGGCGAGAATAATTGATTCGAAAAAGTAATTAGTGGAGAATGAAATCTGGAATGCTGTCACAATCACTGTTTTCGAGCATCTTAGCCACTGATTCAGCCTTGGAGCATAAAATGAGGTAGCTAGAGCTTGAAGTCAGGAAGATTTTCCAAGTTGAACGAAGTGATTCCGAGTCCGGACGCAAAAGTTACAACTGTTTTAGTAACAGCTGGTCACCAGTTACGGGATTTTATTAAATGGATTGAGCTTTTATTCTAATTAACCTAATCCTTATTTTTAATAGCCTAATCTGTTTTTCCCACTATAAAAAGATCTTTAACCTCAGTTTTTACACACAATTCATATTAGAGAAGAAGCAACGCTTAGCAAAAGTCAGAGAAGCAAAAAGGAGAGAGAAAGTTGGAGCTGGAGAATTCCTTCTTCATCAACAGCCATTATCAACCTTTAATTAGGTTCTTCTTACTTCTGTAATTCATTATGAACCTCTTTTATTTTATTTCAGTAATTTTTAACATTATGAGCTAAATTCCTTAAGTGATTGAGATTCGCATTAATGGGTTGAACCCAATTTTATTGAATTCATATTTTTAGATTTGAGATTATTTTAATTTAAATTGAATTGGGTAATTTCGTATTGACTATTATTTTGTATTTAAATAACTATCTTTGAAGTCATGAATCAAACCTAGGAATTAGTAATTAGGCTATTCCATATAGTGGCGTATGGATCACCTTGACGGGGGGGGGGGGGGGGGTGTTAATTACGGAACCAAATAATAGACATAAGTTAGAAATTATTGACCCTGGCAGGCTTAGTTAACCTTATAGCCAATTAGGTAAAGACCTTGAACCATTCGAAGGTGGATTATCATCGCCCTGACGGGGTTTGTACCACCTAAGAATAGCTCCTAAGTCCACCCTGACGGGGGTTAGGAGATTATAGAATCCCGACTAGTACTTAATTCCCGATTCATCCCTTAAACAGAAACATTGATTTAATAGATTTAGGTGAAACCCTTGCGAAACTCAAGTACTGCATCTCAGTCTTTGCGTCTTATTTAATTTAATTGCGTCTTAGTTCTTAATCAAAAACCAAAACAAATATTTATATCATTTATTTTCCGGATCATATAACAATTAATCGCACTTATTACATAACATCTAAAGTCATACCTAATCCGTCCCTGAGATCGAAATCCCGTTTACCGGATATTACTTGGACGACCCGTACACTTGTGGTACGTGTCTTGCCTTTTTTAGGTGTGTTTGTTTTAGAACACACAAGGAGACACCACATCTTCTCATTGATGGTTGCCTAATACCCTGAACGACGTCAATGTTATCAGAATAGACATTTTTTCTTCACTATCAAAATTTTCAAAGAGTTTTGTAGCATGAAGCACTGCATGCGCTTCTTCTTTGAGTGTCGCAAACTCTGTATCGTAAGGAAATGGTTAACACTAAATACACCCTCTTTATGAATCTCTAGCACACAATTCTATTCAGATTCCTCAATTCTGTAAGCAAAACATTACACATAAATGACATATCATCCATCAGTTTCGGCAGAGTGAATGATTATCAATTCTTTTTGTTTGCACCACTACCTGATCCGACTACTGTGACCCGAACAGTTCCATAATCATTTTCTCAGTTGAAAGATCATTCATTTAAAGTTGATATTGTGCTCCTCATTAAATGATTTCATGTTTACCTTTTAAATGTTCCAAATCATCAAAAGAACATATGCTTTGACAATATTTAATTTGTGATCCACCCCCAAAGTGTAGGAGTGAACAATCTGAGTCATCCATTCCTCTATGCATTCTCTTATATTCTTGTATACCTGAACTTGCAATGCTAATCTCTTTAGCACATTTGCGTTTTCTAAAATTTAACGACATGAGAATAGCATTCTTACAACATTTCCATCCGAAAATTTGTACGTTTTCCGGCACATTCGTTTGCCACACGAAGTTCCAAAGTTCTAAATTTGAGCTCTCGTTGGCAGCCGTCATTTAGGTCGTTCCGTCCATGTCCAGTCTAGATAACATTTGATATCCCAATTTTTGTTGAGTAAATACTTGTCTTTGTATGAGGTCATATAAACTTGTCCTTCATTTTTTCCTGAACAATGTGCAATATCAAAAATATTTAGATCGTCGTCCTACGGAGAGATTTTATCAAGTGGCTCTATGTTCCTTTTTTTCTAGTCTCCTCTCGCATGAGATGAGAAACATGATGTATATTTGTGGATCATGTTTTCCCAACTGAAAAGGAAGATCCAACTACCTATGTTTATAAACATTAGTTTCCTCGCTGTTACCAATCTGAAATCGTCCATGACTGAGAATAAAGTATCCACCTTCTAGGATACTAGCCTAGGACCATGACCGACCATGTCTTAGATTCACATGCAGAAAAATATATTTTAGGAAAGTATATACCTTTCAGAAGTCGAGTCACCAGAGACTCTGGATGTTGAATAATCCTCCATGTATGGCCTCCAACTGAGAGATAATCATTCTTTGAAAACCTCGAAACCCTATTCCTCCAACAAGCTTACTCGCAAATAGTTTTTACCATGCAACCCAGTGAATTAGATTATGTTCTGCCGAATTCCACCAAAAATTTGCAATCACATAAAAAAGTTCTTACATAATACTAAAAGATCTCGAAGGGCCTCGTCTATTCGAGATTCAACATTAGTATTCGTCATGTTTTTAGAAATAAAAATGTGTAGACTAATCTATTAGGTAGACGGTTTAGATGTAATCTATATAACTAATCATCAAATCCTATCCCCGAACTGATCAAGACTCTAAAAAGATTTGAAAATAGGATAGGGATAGGATGACCCTCGGTAGCCGTTACGTTATTTTTTCATTTATAAAATTTGTTTCCGACCAAAAGAAATGTCTATATGGGACAGTGTGGAAGAGTTAGGTGGTCTTTTTTTAATCATTTCTCTTAAGATCAAAATATTGATCACTGAACAATTTGGGGTCAACTCAACTCGCCAGAGGCTTGATTATCCATGTAGGCGGTATATGTTCGAACCGTTTCAATGACATCGAGTCCAAAAGTGGCTCCACATGTAACAAAAGAAAATAGATATTGATTACTGCAAAAGTAATATTTATAATTTTACTTTCTTCCAAAAACGTTAAGCGGTAACATGTGAAATGTGATTTGAGTGAACATATTTCAAATTGTAGGCGAAAAAAGAACACTACCTTCGTATTGGTAGGTATACGTACCATGCGAAGGTTGACATAAAATAAAAGGGCCGACCACAGGCGCCATAGGAGCACGCTTTGCTCCATGGAAGTCTTCAATTCTCATACCTTTATAATTTTATTATCAAAAGGATTATCTAATCATTTCTTTTAAGTATCATATTAATAGCGTTGCATAGACATACAATTAGCAAATTAAATTACAGAAATAATAGTTACAAGCTAAACATGTATACACAATTGATTTTGATTGATAATTTAGCATCCCTCTAACAGAAAAGGATTTAATTAAATTGTTATTCTTTTCTTTCGTTTCCTAAAATAATGTTAAAGGTGAGTAGTAAGCAGTAATGCATATGAACAATTGCTACTGCTTAAATCTGAAAATTAACTAACTCTTCTATCCATTATTTTCACCATATCGATCTGTATCTAATTAGGCTGAAGAATTCTTCCTGATATGGCTGCTGCAAGAGCTGCTCTAAAATTTGAATTCTGAGACAAAGACGATGCCATTTGTTCAACTAATGATTTTTGCCTCTGATCTGGTGATACAATTCTAGGTTGTTGACTTTTTCCTTCATCTTTCAGCTTTGTTGTGGTAAGATCAAGAGTAATGGTAGGTGCAGATGAACTTTGAGAGGTGGAGCAAGGGACTGAACCAAGCTTAACTGTCCGAATATTGTTTGAAGTTTCACCTTCAAGGTTTGAAAATTGTGGATGGTTATGTTCACCTTCATAGGTTGCTACTAGTATGCTCTGATCCTCAACATTTCTTTGCACCTGAGACAAAAATCACCATTAGGTACATATTTAGTATTTAAATTGTACGTAAAAGTCACATAAAATATCGATTAGAGCATATAAAATAGTGAGAGGATAATCTCATACCTTTTTCTTGACTGGGCAAGTAGGAGCAAAGGAGCACTTGAAGTAAGCTCTTGGGCACGGGTTATCTTTAGTCACCTTCTGTCCATATTTTCTCCATTGATATCCATCATTCAGAATCTGTATCCATTAAATGATTCCTCAATGTTAGCTAACATAATTATCTACTAAATAGTAGTCGATCAAGGACACTTACAAGGCTGGTATCTGATGCTTCAGTTTGGACATAAGCTTTAGAAATCTTTGCTTTTATGTGCTCTATCTTTGGTTTCTTGCATGAATCTTCATCACTTGAGCTACTTTGATCACAACCTTTCCTTTTACCATTATTATTGGTGATTTTTTCATCTTTTTGCTTCCTTGCCTCATCACTATGCGTTTCATTGTTTTTGATTGCATATTCCATTAATTGGTTTCTCAAAGTATCATATTTCTCGCACATTACTGACAACATTTCTGTTAGCCTTTTGTTTTCAGCAACTAATCGATTCACTTCCTCTTGCAAAGCACTCGCCTAATAACAAAATAGAGAAAGAATAAAACTGTCAAAACTTTGATCAATTTATCCAAAAGTTTAACTTATTAAAAGAACTGGATACATATATAATTTATTTTGCTTGATAATTGATATATAAAAGTTTAATCAACCCTAAGCAAACATGTATTTCACATACCAAATCATCATCAAAAACTCGGAGAGGTTTAGCATTGAGATTCAATGAAGTATCAACAAGACTTGAGTTAGTATATTCCATAGCTCCACACAATAAACTTAGCTTTAATGAAATTCCAATGGTGTTTCTTTCCTCAGGTATTCTTCCAATTTGCATAACAAAGAACTTTATATATATTTTTGGCAATCAAAAGAAAAAAGAAAAGAGAGAGAGTCAGAGAGAAATAATCAATATTGCAGCTATTATTTGAGTTGTGATCATAAGATTCATGCTCAGCACATATATATATTAGTTGACAACATTGTAGGGGTGTGGCATCATTATGTATAAAGAAATGTTTAATTCACGTCGGTGAGTTTTTTTTGACAATTTTAATTAGAAATAAAAATTCTTTACCCAAGTCAAAGTCAAGCCACCTAAAATTTGGAAAGTCGACAAAAATGTACGTACATTAAAGTAATCTATTTGGAAGCGTGGGATATTACGTTGAACCCATCCCATTTGTGCTTTTCCCGGCACTTTTAAACGTTTTACACGTTAATATATATTTTTGTTTGTAGCAATATCAAATGTTACATTGTATAATTTATGAATGAATTCATATCCCACTCTTTTTATATCATCCTACAATTATCCCATCACTTATAAAATTGGAATTTAAGGGTGTGTTTTATTTAAGAGGAAGAAAAAAAGAAAAAATTTAAAAGAAAAAGAAAGAAGAAAATATTGTTTAGATTAGATAATTTTAAAATTTTTTTTTTTTTAACAAATTCTGAATATCTTTTATTAAAATTGGAAAAAAAATTACAAAAGAAAAAATATATATTATCACATTTCCATTTTTACAGTGATAGTAAATTGTAAAGTTTTTTTTTTCTCTTACTTATTGATTAAAATCATCTTTCCATTTGATCTCGATATGGAATGATATATAATAAGGTTTATAGATGATTTTCATAATTTCTCAAATTACTTTCCCTTAAAAAAAATTCCCAATTCAAACAATAGAATATATCAAAAATCATATATTTTCCTTTATTTTCTTCTCAATACCTTCAATCCAAACATACCCTTTAAGGGACGAGGATAGATTGTCATCCTTACAATCCCGGTACTAGATAAAAAAATATCAAAAAATATCAAAAAATTGACAAAAGAATACTTAAGAAAAATTGTTTTTGGCCCCTTATCTAAATTTAAATATCCGCTTCTAAGATCCCATCGAACCAAAAATTATCTCAAAAAATATTGAAACTACCGGGAGTAAAACCAAGGTTGACCCCAATTCAAAGGACCAAATAGCCGATTTGGAAGATCACGGGCGTTTACCGGCAAAAACTTGAAGTCAATCTAATAGAGGCACCACGAGCATTTGGCTAGGATTCCGAGACATCCCCTAGATTTCATGATAGTGCATGAATTCAAATCATGTGAGAGGTAATGGTTCGTAATTCGTAGTTAAGATGACAAACTTAATGATATTTATTCCACCGTGACTTGAATTAGTCCAAATTCTTTGAAAACATTTTTGGGTTGATTTTGACCACTTGAATGGGTCTTACATACCCCAAGAACGTTTTGTCTTGCTATTTTGAGTATCAAATAGAAATAGTGTTGGCATATAGCCTCCCTAATTAAGGTGTTTTAATGTGACAAATCCTCTTGTGATTAGTGTGCTAATTTCTATTGTTTTTGACATTCTTTCTTGCACTCTATTTCATCAAAAAGCTCCTTCTTTATCTTGTTGATCAACCTTATAGTTTTATCTTAAGAAACTAATTCTCATACAAGTGCTATTAACCTTATCTTTATGTATATTGAGAATTAGCTTTAGTGTTCAACTTCAAAGATTCATAGAATGATGTTTGCAACAACTTTCATGAAGAAGAGCTATTGATCCAAGTTGTTATTCTTCAAAGAAAACTTGGCGCGGTACACCGGTGCGGTATACCGGACCAGGGCGCGGACCAGGGCGCGGTATAGAGGACTAGCCCGTCAGTATGCCAGAAAATCAACCACTGAAGCGCGGTACACCGCTGCGGTACACCGCGAGATAGGGTTTTCTGCACAAAAGACAAGTCATAAGAAATATATCCGTTGGGAGATTAATAGATCCGTTGGACTCAAACCTTATGACCGTTGGAAGCCATTTTCTACTATAAATTGAAGCTCTTTGAAGGCTACAACAACACCAACTAATTACAAACATTAAGGGGCTTAATTGCTATCATTCAAGAAGGTGTCAAGAGCTATACATAGTCAAATTCAATCTTAGTGAGCTTATAAATCCTTTCAAGGAGTTAATCAATTAAGCCACAAGGTTCTATCCACTCAAGAAGGAGTATACAAGCTTATAGTCATATCCACTCTATTAGGAGTTTTAGATACAAGCTTTAATTAGCAAACCTTTAAACACTTTGTTGCTATCCTCTTAAGTCTAGGTCTTGTAATAGATAGATTAAGAGAGAATTCAAGTATAGGGAGTATACTTGGTATCCTTGTGTTGTGATTACGCAAGTGGTGTGTCCTTCGTGTTATCGAAGAGTTTGTAAAGGTTATTGTGTTCTCGACCCGGTTAAGAGAGACACGGGAGCTTAGTGAAAAGCTTGAAATCCTAAGGAGGCTTCCTTAGGTAGTGGATGTAGGGAAACCGAACCACTATAAATCGTGTGTATCTTTCTATCCCTACTCTATTTACTTTCCGCACTCTATATGTTTGATTATATGCTTGCATGAATCCTATGTTATTGTTTATCTAGGATATCTAACATATAGTCTTCTAGAGTAGTTTAAGATATTGGATTAGCTTTTTACTAGTTATACTTTTATATCAAACCTTACTCTTTCCATTGCATGATCCTATAAGAGTTTGATTTAATTAGTTGACCTAGAAGTTTTCTCTTAAACTTATTATTGTCCAAAAGATTTTAATTAGGCATTATCTTATTAGTAATCCTATTCACCCCCCCTCTAGGACTTTCAATTGGTATCAGAGCCTAACTCTACGTGAATAGCTTAATCGTTAGTAGAGTAAACGATATGGAATTTAATCTTTTGGAAAGTTCGTGTTCTACTCGACCTCCACTTTTTGTAGGAACTTACTATTTCGCTTGGAGAACAAAAATGGAGGAATTTATAAAAACCGAAGATCCCGATCAATGGAGAATCGTAAAGGAAGGTCCATTTGTCCCTTATAAAGAAGAGTTAAATGAAGAGGGAGTTCTTAAGCTAAATCAAGAAGAAAAAGATTTTGATGAACTCACCATAGAGGAAAAGGCTAAGCTCACTCAAAATGCAAAACCAATGTACACTCTCATTCGTGGAATTTCCGAAGAAATTTTCTCACAAATGTTAGATTGTAAATCCGCAAAAGAGCTTTGGGATCGTTTGGAGTCTTTATATGGAATTGTCGAAAATGACGAAGAAGAAGAAGTCTCTATCCATGATGAATCTCACAACGATTTTAAACCTAATCATGAGGTAGCACTTTATCCTAACTCTTTATCTCTTCCTTATAATTATTGTGATATTAGACAAATTTCATCCCTTCTCAAAATTCTTGATTCTCAAATCCATTTAAATAATCTTATGTTAAAAAAGGGTAATATTGAGCCAAAGAAGTGTTTTAAATGTTGTATCACTTTGGATGATATTCTTGGCAATACTAAAAACCCATGTTTTGAAAACATTTTTATTTTAAATAAATGGAAACATCCTTTGAAGAAAAGCATAGAAGGTTTTAAAAAATTGGATGAAGCGTTTTCCCTTGCTCTTGATACTTTAAAAAATCATCCTTTCTCAAATGTCACTCCTTTTGATTCAAATGACTTTTTCAAAGAAAAATTATATGATAGTGATAATTTGGATGTTGGGAAGAATGTGGAAACTTCTTGTTCAAAACCTTTACATGGTTACTCTATTCAAAAAAGAAGTTATTGCAACTATTGTGGTAAACCCGGTCATCATGCTTCTACGTGCCATTACCATGAACAACTTATTAGTGGATCTTTGATACCTTCATGGGAAAAACCAATATGGATCGTGACAAATGCTAATAACATTTCCGGATCCATTCCACCTCGGGTACCATAGTAATTTGCATTGAAGGTGTTGAGCGTCAAGAAAATGGAATTTCATGCAAAAGGACGTTCAAACCTCATAAAAGGAAAATACGGTGATATTCTTTCCTCTCTTGTGTTTTTATTTATGTTTTTATTGTGTTTTATGTGTTTTATCAACTTGTGATGCTATCTTGAAATTCTTGACCTTTTTCATGCTTTAGTTTTGCTTTATTCTTGCATAGGGTCTTTTTGCACTTTTAGAAAACTTAGGGTCTTTTATGGAATTAACTGTTATATGAGTTTTTAGCTTCTCCTTGGCCTTTCTTTTCAAAACAAAGATGCTCAAAATTATTTTATATCATTCCGAGTCATTTGGGGAAGTTTCGATTGTGTTTCGGGTGTTTTTAAAAGAATCAAAAATCTCATTTTTGTTGACCAAACCGAGCACTCGTGCGGTGCACCGGACGAATCCCGCGGTACACCGCACGTAAGGGTTTTGACAGTTTTAAAACCCGTTTTTCTGCATTTTCTTCTTCATTTCTTCATTTCATCTTCTTCTCTCCTCCTCCTTGGCGAATTCCGGCCACCCACACTCCGATTCCACCACCGAAAACACCCTCTTTCACCACTTAAATCACTCCTCCTTCTTCCTACTCCATTACCCACTTCTTTTTCCACCATGGTTAGAACCAAATCCATTGCTAACAAGGAAAAAGCTTCCACCGGAGCCTCCTCAAGCCGCCACCGTGAACCATCTCCGGCGAAGTCACCATCACCACCACCACCACCACTCCGGCCATTCGATGCTCTACCGGGAAGAACGATTTGCCCCTCGGCTTTTCCCTCCGGTGATGATTCTCTCTTTAAACTATTTTCAATTCAACAATTTCATCATATCTTTGCTTTTTCGGGTAGTCATTTAGCAACCGGGTTAATTGAAGATTTTTATACTAATTTTGAATTTAATCATGCTACTACTTCGGTTAAATCAACCGTTTCGGGTACCGTTATACGTTTAAAATCGAATGCTTTGTGCTCTAAATTTAATGTACCTTCGGATGGTTTTAGCGGGTTTTGGTCGAGTGGTTGGGATAATTCAAATATAGATATTGTTGCTCAAAATGAAGTGAATGAGTTCGTTAATAGTAGAATGATTGTTGCGGATGGAAATTGGAATATTCGTAACTTTGACCCGGAATTTATCGTGGCCCACAAGTTTCTTATCTCGGCCGTTATTCCGAAAGATAAGCATGATGCCAAACTTATCCCGTATGAAGCTTATCTTTTATTTTTGATCTTCTCCAAACAACCGATAAACATCATTGCTATTATGCTAAAATGGATGAATCACGCTCGTGCCTCTCGGGATAAAGTCCCTTACGGTATATTTCTATCCAAAATCTTTGAGGCTAATGGTATTTCTTTTGGAGGAACTAATGTGAAACCAATGAATAAGTCATGGAACTTCGATTATCTCACGATTCTTAGGATGAAATTTGTTATTTATAACAACACATATGTTTCGGTCTCCACTATTAATCGTATCTCGGATGATACTATTCGTAATCGCATTCTTGGAGCTAAAAGCGAAACCGATGGTCCGGAGCTTGAGACTCTTATTTTAGTAGATAACCCGGATCAACAAAACCCCATTCCTAATGAGCCCACTCCAAGCCAACCCACCTTTGTTAACCCTCCTAATCCATCCGGTTTCGAAAGTGCTATGTCCCGTTTCATGGATTATATAGGGAGTAAATTTGTGGCTTTGGAAGATAAAATAGAAAGAAAATTTGGAGTTTTGGAAGAAAAGATAGGGCATCTTGCGAATGAGCTTTCGTGTATGAAAAGTGATGTTTCGTGCATTCGCGATGATATTGGAAATGGAAGAAGATCTAGGAGCCGCTCTCCTCGTGATAATCGTTAATTCATCTTGGTTTGGTGTTTGGTGTTTGGTGCTTGGTGCTTGATGGTTAAAATCTTGTTTTTATCGCTCTTGGTGGTTTATGGGTCTTTAAATGCTTATGTGGTTTTTATTAGAACTTGTTTAATGGTTGTTTATGCTTTTTAGTATTTGTGGGTCCGTGTTTTGGACATCTAGGATATTGCTATTTTGGTTTATTTGTTAGGATGCTAAATGTTTTATTTGGATAATTGGTACTTGTTTTTATCTTGATTGTTAGTTGCTTATCTTTGTTGATTTGATCTTTATGTTGCTAACATGTTCTTTGATGTTATAGGTACTTCTTGATATTGCTTCTTAGTCCCTATAGTTTGTTCTCTCTAGCTTTGTTCTTAAATAGTTTGAAAATTGCATTGCGGTCCCAAATAGATCTTTCAAAATTGCGTTTGGCCCCCAAACTTTTGAAAAATACACCTTGACCCCTTGTTTTTCAAAAAATTCAGTTTTACCCTTATATCTTTTTTAAAATGATTTCAAACGTTCTTTTTAGGGAAAATTGTCTTTCAAACAATTACAAAATTAAAAACAAACTATATGCATTTTGTAAGGGGGAGTCTTTGCTAAATAATTTTTTATAGACTCAAATGCTTAGACTAATCATTTATTTCATATGTTGCAACTAATCGTTTATGTCTTTAGAAAGCATATGAAATCAAAATCTATCAAGAAGTTGGTAAACATCTCTATCCTTAGCTCTTACTTTTCAAATATCTAAACTCTTGCACACTCTCTCTATCATTGTTTAAAATCTATTCACTCGAGTTGTCTTTGCTCTTCTACTCTTAGTTGTCTTTACCCCGTCTTTTTGATGAAGACAAAGGGGGAGAAATATTATGTGCACTAAAACTTTCAAAACTTGCACGTTTTAAAACTCACAAATGCATCTCAAAATTTTATGCTTATTGTGAGGGGGAGCTTTATTTCATAAGTGCTTTATCTTTTATATCTTTCCTAAGGTGTTTTAGTGAAGGATTTGTCATCATCAAAAAGGGGGAGATTGTTGGCATATAGCCTCCCTAATTAAGGTGTTTTAATGTGACAAATCCTCTTGTGATTAGTGTGCTAATTTCTATTGTTTTTGACATTCTTTCTTGCACTCTATTTCATCAAAAAGCTCCTTCTTTATCTTGTTGATCAACCTTATAGTTTTATCTTAAGAAACTAATTCTCATACAATTGCTATTAACCTTATCTTTATGTATATTGAGAATTAGCTTTAGTGTTCAACTTCAAAGATTCATAGAATGATGTTTGCAACAACTTTCATGAAGAAGAGCTATTGATCCAAGTTGTTATTCTTCAAAGAAAACTTGGCGCGGTACACCGGTGCGGTATACCGGACCAGGGCGCGGACCAGGGCGCGGTATAGAGGACTAGCCCGTCAGTATGCCAGAAAATCAACCACTGAAGCGCGGTACACCGCTGCGGTACACCGCGAGATAGGGTTTTCTGCACAAAAGACAAGTCATAAGAAATATATCCGTTGGGAGATTAATAGATCCGTTGGACTCAAACCTTATGACCGTTGGAAGCCATTTTCTACTATAAATTGAAGCTCTTTGAAGGCTACAACAACACCAACTAATTACAAACATTAAGGGGCTTAATTGCTATCATTCAAGAAGGTGTCAAGAGCTATACATAGTCAAATTCAATCTTAGTGAGCTTATAAATCCTTTCAAGGAGTTAATCAATTAAGCCACAAGGTTCTATCCACTCAAGAAGGAGTATACAAGCTTATAGTCATATCCACTCTATTAGGAGTTTTAGATACAAGCTTTAATTAGCAAACCTTTAAACACTTTGTTGCTATCCTCTTAAGTCTAGGTCTTGTAATAGATAGATTAAGAGAGAATTCAAGTATAGGGAGTATACTTGGTATCCTTGTGTTGTGATTACGCAAGTGGTGTGTCCTTCGTGTTATCGAAGAGTTTGTAAAGGTTATTGTGTTCTCGACCCGGTTAAGAGAGACACGGGAGCTTAGTGAAAAGCTTGAAATCCTAAGGAGGCTTCCTTAGGTAGTGGATGTAGGGAAACCGAACCACTATAAATCGTGTGTATCTTTCTATCCCTACTCTATTTACTTTCCGCACTCTATATGTTTGATTATATGCTTGCATGAATTCTATGTTATTGTTTATCTAGGATATCTAACATATAGTCTTCTAGAGTAGTTTAAGATATTGGATTAGCTTTTTACTAGTTATACTTTTATATCAAACCTTACTCTTTCCATTGCATGATCCTATAAGAGTTTGATTTAATTAGTTGACCTAGAAGTTTTCTCTTAAACTTATTATTGTCCAAAAGATTTTAATTAGGCATTATCTTATTAGTAATCCTATTCACCCCCCCTCTAGGACTTTCAAATAGCACAATTAGAAGAAGACTCTACACGTCTGGAGAAGAGAAGAAGGAAGAGTTCCACCATCTCCACCACAATCCTTCACAAGATTTTATCCATTATTAGAGTAATTTGTATTATTTTCTTATTCTAAACATGATTCTAATACTATTATATATTGTGTTCATCTCTTTATTTACTTAATAAAACTCTTATAACTTGAGGATTGCTTAATGTATTAATCGTGGTTGTTAATTGGAAGATTTAATGTTGTTTGGGATTATTTATGTTTAATTGAATTGGGTTATATTCCATTGTGTATGAACTTGTATGATATTTTTATGCCTATACCTTGATCAAGTATTATGTGGTGCTAGTGTTCTTCATTACATTCAGGAGAGGGGTCGGAACATAGAAGTAATTCATATACATATGGTGTTTATTATTGAACCGGAAAGTTTTGACTAATCAGATAGTTAATAGGGTTTGGGTTATTGTGTTTTAATGCGTTGTAGAATTTATTCATAATAAGTCCTTAGCATTGTAGGACATCCACTTATTTACCCGGAAGAGGTTTAGGAAGAATATATAATCCAGACTAACACAAAAAACCAATTCACGTTATGACTAAAACCATCTGAATCATCAGTATTGAGGATTACTAGCAAGATTCAAGCTACTTTCTCATTTATATCTCTTTATCTAATTGCATTTTAGTCCCTTGATTTTATATTATTTTTACTTCCTTTAATAGTTTGTACTTTAGTCCTTTAGTTTTTAAAACCAAAAACAAATATCAATTTTATGTTTTTGTATTTGCGACTCAACCCCAAAACACTTTATAAACTACAAAAAATTAACCTCATAGTTCATGTGGAGAATGATACAATATACTTACTCTTTATTATTTGAAATGACTCGTACACTCACGAGAAGTCATTATCCGAGGGTTGATTTTATATCACACCTCGGGGGACAACACCCGATAATCATTAATTATAAACAACACACAAGCCTTCATGAAAAAAAATCTTCCTTTGTATGTGAATCATACGTAACGATCACTGTATTCCACAACATATCCAACTCATCTATGATAGGATGTAAAAAAACATACAAATCTTTACCAGGACAACGTGGACCCAAAATCAATAAATTGAGCATAAAAGTGAATTCTTATATACATAGCCACGATGGAAAGTTGGAGGTGGTCAACATAATTGGTCACAAGTTGTAACGATTGTTTTGCCCAAACAATGAACAAAACCCACCGTTGGCCAAACCCAAGCGCACATTGCACGGTTCATGTGCAAACTCAAGGTTCCGCTCCTCAAACCTTTTCCAACTAATATCATCAACTGGATGACGTAACGAATAACCATCAATAAAATTTACAATATGGAGTCATGTCATGTCTTTGGCGGTGTGTCGGGAAGCATAATACCTCTGTAACTTAGGCACAATTAAAAAAATTCCTAATTTCTTATCAAGTGCTTTCTTCCCCTTCTTTGGATACAACCTAGAATCACCACAGACTGGACATTTGATGTCTCCATATTTGTGATATATAAATCTAGGATTGATACATCATCTAAGGTGTAGTTGATTAATTATTTTAAGAATTTTTCACCGTTATTAGATAATTTCTTAATTCGTGTCTTGATTTGGAGATTTATTACATTTAGAGCATATTTGGTATAATCTGTGTGTTAATGTAAAGCTCTTAAAATTTATGGAAATATTTAGAGGCCAAATCAATTCCAAGGAGTTAAGGAAAGAAATCAGGAGATAAGAGGAAACAAAGTTGAATTAGGAAAGGAAAGGTTGTCAAATCTGCAGTGACATCCACTAAAGTGAAAATAACTACAAATCGACTGTGATTTCGGATTAGCCTTTAAAGAATTAGATATATCTTTTTGTTTCGGTCGTTTTGATATAAAGTACGCGAAATTTGGCCCAGTAACAAAGGAATTATGACCAAAACAAAACGACAGTGTTTATCCTATCCTATATTTTAGGAAACGAATTTGAATTAGAAAAAGATTCCAATAACTTGACTTCCACTCCAAGATTTCGACCTAACACCTATAAATACAACTATTTACCTCTGTAAACATTGTCCTTGCTTGCATGTTAGACCTCAGCATCAAGTTTTTATCATCCAAAGAAGCAAGAAAACCTAGAGAGGAAGACAAGAAGTTGGAGAGTTGTAAACTCCTCTTCTCCATCCTATCCCTCTATCATTAGGGTAAATTGTATTAGATTCTTTAGCTTAGCTTTGTTTCTAATTAATGTTATCCTTACTTTATTTCTATGTCTTTAGTTATGAACTAATTTTCCCATAGCTTGGGTTTTGCATATGTATAATCTTTGAATTCTATTTCTTCTATCTATGTTCTTTGCGAAAATTCTTTTAGATTGATTGAGCTACTTAATATTTTATATATATGTTTTATGTGTTGTGACTTATTTCCAGCCCTAATCTTTATCACGTTAGGACTGTCTTTTGTAGTTGGGTGGTCACTCGGAAAGGGTGTCCAATTATTAAAACACAACATAAAAGTCTAGTGTGCGGTAGTGACCCTGACAAGCTTGCCTAACGATATTGTCACTAAGGTTTCAATCAACCACCGAACATTGCACAGGGTCCCCTTACCCAAGCCATATGGTAATTGTTAGGTTGCCGCCTAAGTCCACCCGCAAGGGGGTTAGGAGGAATATATAATCCTGACTATTTACTCTAAGAGCTTTAATCACCCTTATAACTAGAATTAGCATTAGAAGAATAAGTGCATGCTACCAAACCTAAGATATATTCTCTCATCTCCATAATTTTTTATTTTATTTATTTTCATTATTATCTTCCAGATCCGAAAATTAAATAAATATTATTACTTTTATTGTCTTTTTATTTTAACAAGTAAATTCTCCTACACTTTCTATATACACAAGTAGGTCTAACAGATTACATCCCTGGAAATGAACTTTACTTATCAACTAAACATGTAATACTTGCAGCGAGTTTCTCGTGGTAGTTAAGGGTGAGTGTCCTTTATTATTATCTTATTTGTATGTTTATTTATCACACCTTTTCCTCCACCAACATTACTCGAGTTCGTCATTCTTTTTATAATCACTCAGACATCCATCAATTGTAATGTACCCTATACCCAAAATTTTAAACTTTTAGATGCACTCCTCATACGATGCCTGCAACTTATAATCTTTGAGAAAAGCACGAAAGAATAGTTATAGGAGTTTGGTGAAGGAGTAATTTTTCCACTTGTTCATCACTTTGATGTGCATCAACTTAGCTATGAAGTTCAAATAACCCATTGTCGTGAAACCAGGGTACAACTCACTCTCCATTTTCTCAAACAAAGCCGCGAGACAACCATGGTTTCTTCTTGAAACATTCTCATCTCCTATCTCGGTGTCACCTGAATAACCCCATCATTAATAGTTTTCTTCAAACCATCAAACACATTCATTATTTCTTCATCTACAATTGGGGGTATAGTTATTCATGGGACTTTATTGACTTTTGCCGTGTTTTTTCCAAACTTCATACGTTAAAAAATACATCAAACCTTAAAATATGTGCTTTAACTTCATCAATAAGAAACCTTCCACTATTTAAACAACATTTGCATAGACAACAAATGTAACTCGTATTATACATGTGCTTTCCCACAAATGCGAGTCATCGTATCCTTTGATATAATCCAATTCTTCTCAATAAGTAAATCCATCGACTATAATAAGTGAATCCACCGACTATATTTATACAAATATGTAATATATTAATATTTATACTATAAACCATTCATACATTTATTACATAAAATCAGTATTATATATTATAACCTTTAAATAACCCATATTAATACACAGTGTATATATATATATATATAATCAAAGCATAATCATACATATACTGAAAATAAACAGAACTACGAAAAAAATAAAATTTAGAAAATACCATTTTTTGCAAAATTAATTGGTATTTTGATGTTGTAGCGGGCCCAACTCGTGGAAGTGATTGTTGGATCCTCCAGTGATGTCGCGGTGTAGGGTGACGGTGGGTGGAGATGGAAAATAAATGTAGTGGGTACTAAATGTGTAAACTATGTAATCCCCTTAATTTATTTTGCATTGATCATTATCGACGATATGTGCTGTCATAATTGATAAGGTAGTTCGTCGCTAATATTAATAGCGATGACACATGTCAACCCTAAAAGGTATTTTTTAGTCGATACGGATGAAACACGTGAACCATATTTAATGGTTGATCATTAACGACGCCATAAATGTTGTCACCAATGATGTCGTCGTTAAAAAAGTGTGTTATCCTAGTGTAGGAATTTCTATGTAATTAATTTGTAAAAAAAAATACAAACTTAAAATCAGCGCCGGTCTTGGGTTTATGCGGAAGAAGTAACCGCTTAGGGACCTGATTTTTTGATGTTTTTAGGGGCCCCATCATCTAAATGTTTTATGTGTGTTTATATATCCTTGATTTAAGTAATTAAAAAATATTAATATTGTTAGTTTGGTGGTATTGTTACACGTTTTCATTCATGAGGTCTAGAGTTCAAACCATACTAGTTGTAATAATAATTTTAGTTATGTAGAGGGCCTCAATTTTTTGAGTTTGTTTTCAGCTCTCGAAGTATCAGGCCGACCCAACTTACAATGCAAGTTTTTCATATGATTATAGACACCTTTCATTCAAAATTGTACATAATGTCTATAAGTTGTTTGTCGATTTAGTACATACCATTATATCATACTCCCTTGTTTCTACATAAGATGTCTAGATAATTGAGACGTTGATGTTCAGTTTAACGCATTTCATAGCTCAATCAAAATCTCATTCATGCCTCGATTGATATGATAAATTTTCCAATTTGAGAATTTCGTCATCCATTTCCAAATCTCACTAATGATTGGTACGATTATCCAGTTAGTTCCCTCTTCTTTTTGAAATCCCTGAAAAACTTTAGGGTTGTCTGAGTAATAAGAACTACTCGTGAGGTTACAGGCGGCCTCTGATCGCATTTCAAAGAGGACGGCCCAAACTTCTCCTTCTGTGCATGATTTGACCTTCCTTTCTTCATAACCTTGTGGGTTATATCCCGTCTTTATTAACCGCCACTGACGCAAACCATGCAGGTTCCCACTCTTTAGTGAAGAAGGTATCGTTCAACCAAATAAGATATACTTCGTCTTGACAAACATGCAAATTCACCGCGACCTTACTATTCTCCATATTTTTCTTTTTATTCTCCCCCCCCCTCTTTCCTCAAAAAACTCAAACATGAGTCTATTAGTCTTCTTATTAATTTATTGGATGTCCCATCTTCTTTTTTTTTTACAAATAAACCTTTTATTTTTGCTTTTCAAATAAACCACAATGTTCCAAGAATAAAGGATACTGGGTATTTCGTATCCCATCTATAATTTGAAACACTTTTGACGGATGTTGTGAACCATTTTTCAAATGAGCTGTTGAACTTCTGATTTACTTAGATTTGCATTCTTGAGGAGGCCCACACTGTACAATTGAATGGACATTTAAGAAAAAGTTGTTCTACCGTTTAATCCCACATTTCAAAACATTCATATGTTGCATTTGTATCACACTTCTTTTTCTCCAGGCTCTTCTTGTTCGGTAGTGCTCCAGTAATTAATTTCCATGCAAAAATTCTAATTTTTGGCGTAAGTTGGAATGCCAGACAGTTTTCCACTTTTCTCCATTATCCAACTCCTTTGTAGCCAAACTTTGACCTTCCTTATTGCTCTCTTCTTGAACCAAAGTGCGATTACCAAATTTTGTAATGTACTTACCATCTTTCGTGTAAAGCCATATAATTTTATCTTCCTAATCAAGCTGTAAAATTGGGATCTTAATAATACCATTAATTAGATTTTGAGGACAAACTTTGTTAATGGTGTTCAAATCACAACCAGATAGATCCTTCTTAAATAGTTGTGCCACAACTTCCACATTATAATTTCTTGACTTTTCAAGTTTTATAGTTTTTCCTATCCATGAGTCCTGCCACACTTTTCCCGATAGGTCGTTCTCTATTTGCTACACACATTCCTTCTTAAGTATTTATAGGCCTGTAAAGATGTTAGCCCAGCTCAATGACCTTTTCCACTTCATTTTAGTCCCATATCAAAGAGTTGGGATGATAAATACCTTTATGAACTTTAGCTACTAGAGAGTTAGGATTATGGATCATTCTACATGCTTGGTTTGCGAGCATAGCAATATTTATTTTGTACAAGTCTCTAAACCTAACTCACCAATTGATTTTGACCTAGCAATCTTCTTCCACTCAATTCAATGGATTTTATTTTTCTAGTGATGAGTCCCACCAAAAAATTTCAACCACGCTAGCCATCTTTCAACAAAGATCATTGGGAAATTCAAAACTGTCATTATATAATTTGGGATTGCCTGCAACACTGCTTTGATTAACACTTCCTTTTTGCCTTCCGATAGAAGCTTTGATACCCAACTTACCGATTTAGTGAGCAGTCTATCCTGGATGAAGGGCAAAGCTATGTAGAGAGTAGGGGGGCATGAACCCCATGAGATTAATTTTTTTTATTAATTCAAATATTTCAAAAAAAAAATACTTTAGATCACTAACACGATTCAACTTGCCCCCCAAACTTTTACTATTGTACAAAATATTTTTTTAAAAGATTTCTGAAAAACTATAAAGATCGACGCTTTATAATGATAAGGCTCACCTTGAAAAAAGCCTATCGACCCATTACTGAACTCTCACGATCAATGGTAACATCATCATCTTCTTTCTTCCTGCAACATCAGCTTCTTCTCTATGGATTAGAGATTCAAATAAAAAATCAAAAACAGGTATCAACCATCAACATTCTAAAAAAATGAGGTAAAATAAATTTAGATTTTTTCCATTTATAATTGATATTACCTTTATTAAGCTTGATTTTTGAATTGATGATCTTCTTTTCTTCTATCGAACCATAGATTTTTTATTTGTGTATATTAAAAAAAACTAAACTTGATAATCAGAAAATAAGAGTAATAAATTCAAGTGGAGAAAAAAAAAAGGAAGATGAAGGTTTATTTCAGATATGAGTAAAGTAAGAGGAATAAATACAAATGAAGAATAAAAAAGAAAAGGAAGAAGAAGTTTTATTTTGTTTTAGATGAAATTTTATTCAATTGTTTATTTTTAGATGAATTGATGAGTAAAGTTAATCAAAGATATTTATAATGAATTGTTTGACAAAAAATTGAAAAAGATAAAATTGAAGGAAGAACGCGTGTAGTGTTAATAAACCCACTAAAAACTACTATGATAGAAAATAAATGGATAAACACAATGTGAATATGTGTTTTATTTTTTATTTATTTTGTTTGATAAGTGAATGTGTATGCCTATAAATTATCTTGTTTTTACTATTAAAAATAAATAAATATAAAATGTATGATATTAATAATATTAAATTTTGTTTTTTATATTATATCTAACTATATAAAGTTAAATTTATCTTTTTACAATTTTTTTTTATAAAATAGTTATGTAAAATTATAAAAAGTAATAATTGAAGACATAAAAAATTAACCTATGATTATGAAAATGAAATCAAAAAATTAATTAGTATTTGTAATTAATTAAATATAATTATAATTAATTAATTTATGATTATTCGATTTGAATTATGAAGTAATGGTATTCTATTTTTCGATTTATAGATGAGTAATTAAAAAAGTATTCTTGAATTTTTTTAAAAGTCGTCTAAATCTTCTACACTGTCTTCCACATTGTATATAACATCGTCTTCTATGCCTGAGGTTAGGTTGGATGAGCAACATAAACGACAACGAGTAGATAATGTAGTTGGCAACAAATTTGCTCTCAATCGTGATCCTGCAAAACGCCGCCCCATTTGGGAGTATCCAACTAACTCCCAAGATGAAATTCGTCGATATTATTCAACTGAAAGACCTTATTGTCCTCGACCTAAAGAAATTATTTTTGACACCAAAACTCACCATCGACGATTTAATGCATCTTGGTATGATGGGTATAGCTGGTTAGAGTATTCTAATACTGAACATGCAGCGTATTGCTTACCATGTTATGTTTTTGCCAAAAAGTCAGGTAACCCATCAAACCAAACGAATGCCATCACTTTTGAGCATCATTATCGTTTTGATATCTTTACGGCTATTGTCGACTCCACTATGAGTGAACTAGATAGAAGATTCAATTACTCATCTATGGAACTTTTCACTCTTATCTTATGTTTGAACCCCAAAATTTGTTTTGTATCCTATGATAAGATATTGTCTCTTGTTGATAAATTTAATCCAAATGATTTTACACCTCAAGAAAGATTTGGGTTGGAAAACGAGTTGATACATTTTCATAAAATATTGTTTAGTCACGATGGTTTGGCCGGTATTACAACAATTGAATTTTGTCATGCAATGGTTGTTACTAAAACATCGACGATGTACCCTTGCTTCATAGGCTAATTTGTTTGATACACACTCTTCCCTTTTCAACAGCTACTACGCAGAGAGTGTTTTTGGCTATTAAAATCACGAAAACAAGACTCCGCAACAAAAATGGAAGATGACTACCTTGCTGATTCTTTGATAGTTTACATAGAGAGAGATATCAGAAAAAATTAGCATGTATACGCTAATTGATGATTTCTATGTTATGAAAAATCGTCGCGTCCAACTTTCATGAGGTATTTTACATTACTTAATTTCATTCAAGTTTACTTTAATAGTATTCTAATCACTCTAATATTTATGTATTTTATTCAAATTGTAGGGAAAGAAAAAAAAGGAATTAAATTTTGTGAAGTAAAAAAGATATTTTTGTAACTTTATTCCTTGTATAACTTTGATATATATTGAAATGAACACTTAGTTTTTGTAATAACATTGTGATTGAACTTGTGAGACTGTATGATTTTATAAATTTTAGAATTATGAAATTGAATAAATGCGGTCATGTGATTTTGTTGTAACTTTTATTATAAATTTTATATTATGAGTTGAGATTGTAAAATATAGTGATTAGAAACCGATAATGCCATTATTAAAATATAAAGACTTATAGTGTAATTTTAACAATATAAGATTTTTTATGCATTGCTTTAATTTTAGGGATCTTTTTTGCATTTTGTTTCAAAATATAGAGACTTTTATGCATTTTTTGCAAAATATAGTAATACCTAGATACTTCCCAATCGAGCTAGTACTTTCCATTTCCAAAAGTGTAGAGAATTGTTTTGTTATATCCCCAGGTGTACCTTTACTATACAAAATCGACGATTTATTTATGTTAACTTTCTAGCCCGATGCTTCGCAATATGCCAATATCGGATTTTTGAAACCCTCAATACTTGTCTATTTATATCGACGAAGAATAATGCGTCATCAGCAAAAGGAGGTGAGTCAGTTTTGGGTAACTTCTCGTGATAGTAGGACCTTAAATGATTCCTTCTCTACATTTGTAAATAACAAGCCCAATGTGCCCTTCCGTCATGAGAGAGAACTAAAGAGGTAACAGTGGTCGTCTTACCTTAAACCTTGACTAGTTGTGAATTTTCAAAGGCGACTTTAATTTGAAATGACACAGTAGATATACAGTTTAATATCCAATCTATCCATTTATGACAAAAACCCAGTTTTTTCATAATTATCATTAAAAAACCCAATTGACTTTGTCATATGCTTTATCCATATCAATTTTAATTGTTACATAATTTTTCTTCGATCTTGGCTTGGTATTAGATAATAGGACATCTCCTGCGCCACCAGGATATCATTTTGTATACTTCTTCCCTTAATATATGATGATTGTGTTGGACACTATATTATCCATAAATGGTTATTACCAGAGTGACAATATTTTGCTATAATCTTATAGTTGAAGGCAGTGCATGATATTGGTCTAAAAATCCTTAACATTTTTATGGGTTTCACCTTTGGGAACCAGTGTGATGAGTGTATCATTGTTTTTTCCTAGCGGCGTATTCTCCATAAAGAATTTTTTAACTATCACGAAGATATCCTCTCTAATTATGTCCCAGAATTCTTGATAGAAATTACCCGGGAGACCGTCCGGGCTCGATGCCTTATATCCAGACATACTAAATACCGTCGTCTTAATTTATTCAGTATCTGGTATCCTTGTAAGATCTCCATTCATATCATCCAAAATCTTTCATGGAGTATGGTTCGCAACTTCCTTAGTCCCACTTCCCATGCTACCCGAGAAGAGATTACTATAATATTTAATTATCATTTCTAGAATTTCTTTTGGTTCCTCCACCCATGCGCCATTTTCGTCCTTTAATCTACTAATTCTATTAATATTCCTTCGTAGTATAGCTGAATCATGGAAAAAGAAGTACTTTTTATCCCATTTCTTAACCTAGAGATTTCTTGCTCTATCTGCCCAGAATGCTTCCTCATCCATCCATAATTCTTCTAGTTTTTCTATAATCATATTCCCTTTTTCTCTATCTTGTACACTTGCTAGTTGATCTTGCAATTCTCCCAGTCGAAGTTGGTATTTTTAACGAGTCTTCTATTATTATCAAATGTTTTCTTGCTCCATCTAGTCAACGCCAAACATGTAGTGTATCTCTTTAAGCAGAATTCTTCAATGTTTTTTTACTTGTACTCCTCATCCAATGCATCCTTGATAATTTCTCTACATTGTTGGTTTTCCATCCATCTTGACTCGAACATGAAATATTTTTTATTTCCTTTTAGCTTCTTGTTTTTTGTAAGAATTGACGGAAAATGATCTAATCCAATTACTTGTTCCGCTCAACATAACATTCGGTAATAGTCTAATCCAATTCCGTGAGGCTAGAGCACGATCAAGTTTTTCTTTGACACACTCATCACCCCTCCTTTTGTTAGACCAAGTGTTGAAACACCATTGAAAGGGTATCTAAATAAAACCATTATCATTTATAAATTTATTAAATTTAGTGATTCTCTCAAAATTTGGCCCAAGTTTACCTTTTTTTCCAATTTTTTTGTTATCTCGTTAAAGTCCAGGATAACCATGACCGACTCAATGACTTAGGCTTTCCAAGCAGTAATCTTGTCGAAAACTTTTTCTATATCCTCTTCATTTGTAGGTGCACGAACAACTATAACATACCATGAAAAATAAGAACTTTCATTAATTTTCCAATAACAAAAGAGATAATTGACATGACAACCCTAAACTTCACTTTATCTTTCAACATAACTAGAATTCCCCCGAACCTAAAAGCTCTTCCCCTGGTTCGACTACATGAAACTTATATAAATTCTTAAAGTGCTTACAAGAGTTCAAATCTTTATTTCTAAGTCTAGATTCAAAGAGATAGGAAATCGATGTTTGTACTTCATAATGAACGATTTAATCATTTTTCTAGTCATTGGTTCCCTCACACCCTAACTATTCCATACCAGCATGCTATCCATAAATTCGGTTCACCTTGGAGGACTGGTCGTCCCTCATATTGATTGACAAGTCTCTTTCCTTCATGAGTCAAGGCTGGGTACTTGCATCGTCATGTGAACTGTCGTTGTTACTCTCGTTATCACCAAAATGACCATCATAATTATCTTTGTTCCAATAGTAAAACCTTCTTTGGTTCGGATACCTAATTCGACCAGCGATTTATGCATCAACGATCTTTGCATCAACAACGCCAACAATCACAATATAACTATCTTTGTGCCACCAATCTCTACACTAAAAAAAATTTCACCATTAATTTTTACGCCAACGATCTCTGCACCTACGATCTAGGACTCTTTGTGAAGCCACCACTCTTCTTGCATGTGATGATCTTTTAGAAAACAAAATAAAATTCCTATGTCATTAATGATCTTAAGAAAACACAAATAGCCCCAAAGTCGCCAAAACAAGTGCATGTCCCATGCATGTTGTTTTTCCTATCCATCAAGAAGAAATACATTTTTCAAGACTGGTTTCTTCTGATAAATCTTTTTTCCTTTACTCTTGTAGATGCAAGTTGTTTAACAAACATCATACACACAAATAGGTACATAAAATCCACATAAAACACCGCCAACGATCTCTGTTCCAATGATATTTGTTGCATCAAAAATCTCCCCTTATTATGTGTTCTTCTCCCTTTAATACTCATATTCCTCCAGTTAGTTTTTTCTCTATCCTCCAAACTCCCTGACACCGTAGTCTAGCTGTCAAGAGCAACCATCTTCCAAGACAAAATAACTTTGCATCCTTTGCATGTGATCTCGAAACCTTTGCATGTCAAAGATATCAACAAAAAAGACTGAATTCAAGGTCCCCAAGCATATACAACTTACTGCTTTTGCTGACGTAGCCAAGATACCCACATGTATGTGTATATAAACCATATACCATTCCAAATTCATGAAACATGTGAAACAAAACCAAGTAAGAAACATCAATGGCACATACATTCTAATTGAGAAGAGAAATTTGAAAACCTAGTAGAGTAGGAGATGAAAATCATTAAGAAAGTATGTAAAAACCAGTATTAGTAAAGAAACAAGGCCAAAGAGATACGAGATCCCAACAAAATTCATTATACAAGAGAAACAAACCAAATAGAGATAAATAAATCATTGAAGAAATTCACTAGCCTCCATTGATGAGGTTCAAGCTAAGAGAGAGAAAAATATTTCATGTTTTCTTATTGTCTTAAACCTTCATTATGAGCAGATTTTTTAGATTTTAAGTACTTTGTTGAAAAAGATAGTTAAGAGAATTTTTTGTTAAAAGAGAGAAATGTAAATCAACCATGAAGCTATTTATATCTATATAATAAAGCATGATATACTTAACTTACCTTCCCCTTTAATATCTCATTTTTTCTTTTTTTATTATAAAATTAAAGTTTCTCAATCAGTTGGGTTATCTCTTCACTTTTATTTTTGTCTCTCTTATTGTTGATATGTTTAATTTAGAAAGCACATTTGTCGAAAATATTTATTTTACTATTTGAAAAAAGTGAGCAAATATTTTTATAAGAGCATCCATGGTGTTGCCTAGGGTGTGATAAAAATAAGATCAATTTAAGTATGGAAAACTATGCACTCTCACCCTAGACAGGCACAGTACTGCAAGTATTACAGGACGTATGCAAGTTTTAATGATAAGTAGAGTTCGTTCTCAGGGACTTAAGTGTGTTAAACGCGTAGGAACAGATAACGAGTAAAAGTAAATAACTAGAAAACAGAAAATTAAATATTTGGTTTTTCGAATTTATGAATTAAAACTAAATTAAAACTAAGAAAATAAAGTAAAAGATTAAGAATATGAGATGAGAAGTATAGCTTAGGTTTTGCTAGTATGCACTAATCCTTCTAATTCTATCTATAGATCTAGTTCATAAGGGAGAATATTAGCTCTTGGTAATACTTAGTCAGGATTCTAAATTCCACTACCTTAGACCTTGAGAGCGACTAAGGGGGCTACGTCACAACCAAGAAGTGATTTAAAATAGGGTTATCAAACGCCACTAAGGCCCTAAGCAAATACTGCAAGTCTTGGTGATACTGTGGTTAAAACAAACCTTAATGACTATCTAGTTAGAAGTATGTTTTGTCAGAACTGCTATCGACACTAGACATTATGTGGTGGTTCAATAGTTAAACACCCTGTCAAGGAGAACATCTAACTACTCTTAAAACAATCCTAAAGTGATCAATTCTAGGAAAGACATTAAATCAAAACACATAAGCAAATATAAAGTAAGAAGCTAATATCAGATTAAAACATATAATTCCCAAAGAAACTTAGATAGAAGAATTAGAATTCATAGATTATACATATGCAAAACCCAAGCTATGGGGAGTTTAGTTCATACCTGAAGGAAATAAACTAAAAGAAATAATAAAAGACATCATCTTGCTCTCTACAATAAACTGGAAGAATAAAACCTTAAGAACTAATTACTATGAGGCAAGGATGATTTACAAGTGATATAAGGGTGTATTTATAGGTGTTTAGAAGACCTAATTCGTTTTCTTGAGGAAGAGTTAAGGTAATGGACTTCTAGCCCAACTCAAATTCGTATGGAAATAAAGATAAACACTGCTGCGTTGTTTTGGTCATAACTTCTTTATTATTGGTCCGATTTTGCTCCACAAGATACCAAAAGAATCGCAACAGAATTTCCTACGCCCTTTAGGAGTAATCTACCAAATTCGGCCTCTTTATTAGGTAAAAACGCCTATCTTTGCAGAATCCCAGATTTAGGCAGCTTTTCCTTTTCCATCTTTTTAGCAATTCTTTCCTTATCTCCAATTACCATGCATATCTCTTTCCATAAGTTGTTGTCTTTGACTTGGACTCTAATTAAACTCCATAATTATCTTTAAAGCTACACACTAAATAAACAATTAAACCCAATATGCTCTAAAAACATTATTTCTACAAATCAAGACACAAAATAGGAAAGTGCACTAAAACTCAAGAAAATCGACATTATTGACTTCTAAAACACTAAAAATGATGTTTCATCTTAACATAAATCTATCACAAATGAGGAGACATCAAGACCCCCAACTCAAAGTTGTATCGTCCCGATACAATAAAAGATAAAACAAAGGGAAGTCTAGAAATACACTCTTATAAAATTCTCAACACAAGGGAAAAACATAGCAGAATATATAGAATAAACCTAAAGCACATAACTCAGAAAATTTCATGCAATAATATTCATAAACTACATACCTGTACACTTCTTATATCCACAGTCAACACGGCTTGATTTCAAGATCAGATTAGTTTCGCAATGTAAGAAGGATTGGGACTTTACTCAGTTCCCCTTGAGAGCTATAGATTGTTCATCGAACCTCACTAGTATCCAAGAATCCACTTAACTAATCTCTAATGGCTCAATCACTTCTCAATTACATAACAAAGAATCACAAGGTCTTTAAGGTTGTAATGTAGGCTTAGGGACGGTGTGATAGTATATTTGGATAATTTGGAGTGAGCTTTTGGCTCTCTCCTCACTAGCCATCAACGAATCGCCCTAGAGCTTGAGTTACTCTCATAAAACGTTTCTCACTCAACCCAATGAATTCCTTGATGCACAATTTAGCATCCCCAATAACCCAATTAAGCTTTAAGATGTTCACATAAAAATCCACTTTGCCGGTCCGAATATATATTTTCTTTTCTTTTCACATCAATCTCTTTTCTATAGCTATGACTCTCTTTTAATGTTGAGATATCACGCTAATTTTCTCATATATATATTTTTTTCTTTTAATGCCCTTGTTGGCAAAATTAGCTCGAAGCTTCTTTTTCATTCACTATTACCCCGGCAAAGGGTTACAATACAATGTTGTAAAGCATCCTCAATATAAAGCACAAAGCACAATAATAAGCTCAAAAATCCCAACATAATAACTCCCATAATGGTGGACCCACCACCCCAAACTCAAGCTCTAAAACAACTGTCTAAGCATCGCGATTCGAGTGCGGGTCATATGGAAAAGTCCTAAAAATCTAAAGGATATGGCTTATAATGTGTTTCAAAAAAGGCTTTAGAAAGGCTAGAAGGGGCTAAGAAGGATATAACTTTTAAACTCAAAAATCACAAGGTGAGAAGGTATAAAAAGGCTTCAAAGGCTTAAAAATATGAAAGAACCGCCTTGATCACTTTCTACACTATGTAATTTAGAAAATTTCTTACCTTTAGCACTTTCATCAAATGGTTTTTCAACTAGCTTGGATCTCACGGCCTACACACTTTCAAGGTTCCCTGAGATCGAACATACTTTCTATCGCATTGCTCACTAATCTTTCTTTACTATCAACGTGTGTTTTCCTGCAAATACTCAAAGTATACAAATACATAGCTCATAAACATATCACTTACTATCATTAACCTACTGAGCTTATGCTTTCAAGCTATTAAACACACTCTACATCTAATTCCCATGCATCAAAAATTTTAATTTCACTCAAAAACTGAAAAATGGAGATGAGAGACAACGAATCCCCACACCCCCAACTCAAAAATGAGCCGTGTCCCCACGACTCGAAAAAGACTCGAAAACAGAAATTAAAATTAGCAGATAGACATATTTACAGAAATGGTAAGGAAGAAAGAAAACATACTCTCGAGGCTATTGCCTCGCATCATTGATATCCAAGATTGGAATTGCTGGATCTTTCGTTAATTGCTCAAGGAGTTTCATGATGTGCACTTGATTAGCATTGATTTGTGCCACATCATTGACTAAGGAAGTTTGAGCTGCTTCAAATTTCGTTAAACGCTCCTCCATCTTTTCTTGCCAATTTTGCTCCTTTTCTTCCTTCGAGGCTTGAGTAGAACCCGCTCTTCGAAGGCTTTCTCTGATCCAAGCATTATCAATATAACTCGTCTTAAACTCGAGTTTCTCTTCTTCACCCAATACTACATTCGCTTTTCGCACAAGACACGTGATCATAGTTGGAAATTTAACGTTATAAACCGATTTAGGAGAGACCGAGAATCGTATCACCTCCTCATAGATCAACTGTGCCACATCAACTTCTTCTCCTCTCAAAATACAGTCCAACAGTAGCGCGTTCTTCATAGTCACCTCCAAAGTTCGTGTGTTTCCAAAGACATTAGGGATAAGGAAATTATGCCAAATTCTAGCATCTGCTTGAAGATATTTGTAAGGCCAAGGTGCCTTCAATTCTCCCTTATGTAATTGCACTTTCTCCTTGTCTAACACATGCTCAAAAAGTAATTCCTTATCAAAGATTTTTCGTTTAGCAACTGCTTCCTCAAATTTGCAACAACCTTTCGGATTCTGAAACTTGAAGTGGTTCCTAATCTCCTCAACTGTGAAAGGAACTAACTTTCCTCTAATCGGAACACAATCACTATCTCGGCTAAAGAGGCCTAGATAGAACTCCAAAACTAATTCAGGACATAATTCAGAACGGCTTACCATGAACGTAGACCAACCCAACTTCTCACCAAGCTTAAAGAATCTCTTGTATTCTCCATCTCTAATTTCTTCCTTGAATACTTTCTCATAGGCAAAAGGTAGTTCTTCTAATTGTTTCTCCGCAGAAATCTTCAAGGCCTTTGAAGTATCCACTTTCTCTATAGGTATAGGATTTGTTTGAGGTAGTGTTCTTTCCTTTGCATAAAAATAAAGCTTTTTACCATTACTATCATACGAAGGTTTCCCACTCTTCAATTTATCTTTACCCTTTGATTTAGAACTAGCTCCTTTGTCAATTGATTTCTTCTTGTTTAAATCCAATCCCTTGTTACTCTTCACCTCCCTCTTGCTAGATAAGATTGATGTTCTATTAGTCATCTTCAATTAACCCCCAACTCAAAGCTTTAGCAACCCTTGAAAATTAAACTCTTGAATTAATGGATGAACAAGCTTGATTTGTCCTAGGATGGGTGAATTGGTGATGAATCTCTATGTGGGTGAGGATGATTTGTAATGGGTAGGCTTGGATTTTAGAAATTGTGTGATGAATTTGTGAAATTTGGCTCTTTGATTCTTCAATTTGAATGAATTTGGTGATGATTGGTAGCTTGATTCTCTCTTGTAATGATGTGGAGAGAAGGTTTGATGTGTTTTCCTTGATGATTGGGTAGTGTTTTGGTGATTGGTGAAGGTTTTGATGAGCTTCAATGGAGTTAGGAGAGTTGTGCAGTAGAAAGAGAGGGTTAAGGTTTAATAAATTCGGAATAATAGCTTCAATACCTCCTTTATAACTCAATCCCGTAACTTTCTCTCTCCTCTGGCGGCGCTGCGGACTACCCCTGCGGACCATGGGGTGCACCGCGGGGTAGTCCGTGACATCTGATGCTCGAAAATTTTTGCTTACTGACTTAAACCCGTGGTAGGACCCCGTGGTACGGGTTTTTTGGCTCGCGGACTAGGGTCCGGTGTACCGCGGGGTACACCGCGGCTTCTGTAGCTGCTCCGTCAAAATACCCGTGGTAGTCAACCCGTGGTACGGGTTTCTGGGGCGCGGACCATGGCACGGTGCACCGCGGGGTGGTCCGTGGAATTTTTTCGTGTTTCTGACCTAAACCCGCGGTAGCTACCCGTGGTACGGGTTTTGACCTCGCGGACCATCCCTGCGGACCATGGGGTAGTCCGTGAGGGTAGTCCGCGGGGTGCTTTCTTGCGCTCCAAAAATTTTCCTCGCGTTCCCTAACTTGATTTCTCCGATTCCTACACACCAAAAACACTAATACCTTTCTCAAATATGCATTATCAACTAAAAACAACTAAAATAAACTTAAACTAAGAATGTAAAAGACATGAAAACATAAAAAAACTTCGGGTTGTCTCCCGAACAGCACTTTTGTTTAACGTCTTTCAAAGTTAGACGTGTTACCTCTGTCAAGATTTGCGAATATAGCCTCCCCAACAACGAGTAAGGCTATGAACGTCAACTAATCTGCGCTTGACCCCAGTTTTGGGGCGAATTTCTATCACCTTGGCTGAAACAACTTTAGTGACAATGAATGGTCCCATCCACGAGTCTTTGAAACTTCGTGGCCTGTTCTCGCGTTTGTGGGCTTTCCATAGGACTTCATGGCCAACCCCAAACTCAATGTTTGGCTCAGTATCCACAGGTTTTAAGTGGATCTCCTCAGGAGGGACTTTGTGATGTGAAAGGCTGTGGATGATAGGTACGGTGGGATCCAACTTCCTCGGTTTCTTACCCAAGACATAGAAGGTCTCGGATACATTTTTAGCATGAAGGGTGATGGTCCCATCTTGGAAGTTGATCACACTTTGACTTGTGGCCATGAAAGGCCGTCCAAGTATGATCGGAACCTGCTTATCTGCATCAAACTCAAGAATAACAAAGTCAGTAGGGATGGCGATATTACCTGCACGGACTAAGACGTCCTCCACTGTTCCCCACGTCCTCTTCACTGAGTTGTCAGCAAACTGCAACTTCACTGGAGTTTTCTCTGATTTTTGAAGTCCAAGTCTCTCGAACACGGACTTAGGCATAAGATTCACACCAGAACCCACATCGTACATTGCTTTCACTTTGAGCCTACCATGCAATTGAATAGGAAGGTTGAAACTTCCCGGATCTTTAAGCTTAGTGGGTAGCTCTTTCTCACTTCTTCTCGAAACCCTCAGGTTCTCTCTTGGGATCTCTACACTCGCCTCTTTCTCAGGAATAACTTGCGTAAAAACTTGTTGCGGTGTAAGTCCTCTCTTCGCAATCTCAAGCATTTGAGCGTTGATATTTTCAGGTTGGTACGCCTCTACAAATGTCTTGAGAATAGTGTCATCTTTAGGATTTGTATCAGGAATAGTTGATGACACTGGTTGAACACTAGGTGGCGATTCCACCTTCTCTTCTTCTTTCTCCTCTAGTACAGCAGGTGCCACTTCATCTTCTTTCGATTCTTCTTTTGAGGCTTCTTCCTCTTTCTCTCTTGCTAACTCCGCTGCATACTCTACCATTGATCGCATCTCCTCTTGCACCTTTTTCAGTAGCTCTATGAACTCGTCTCTCTCTTCATCGCTTTCCAGATGATAAACTTCTAGACAGTCGGACTCCTCGGGGTTAGACTCGGTTGGCTCTTCTTCAATACTGGGAACTTCCACGGCACTAATGGCAGCATGTGGTGCTTCCTCCTTTTCTTTTTCGATTTCAAGGCATATAGCCTTGCAAGCTTCGAACACAACATTGTTTTCACCTCCTTCGATTGCCTTTACTTCCTTTTGTTCTGTTAGATGCTTGTTTATTTGGGCTAATTGAGTATTTAGCATCTGAAGTATGGCATCGTGTCCTCTGACCTTTTCTTCTTGAGCGTTTACAGTGGTGTTCAAACGTTCTAGAGCTTGTACTATCTGTGTATTGTCCATAGATCCTTCTTGCGGATACTGAGGTAAAGCTTTTTGGTCTAAAGTATCGGTATAGGCGTCTTGAGCAGGTTGTTGTGGAGGAGTAGGTCGATTCTGATATTGGTTTTGGTACTGACCTCTCTGTTGGTAAGAGTTGTTCTGGGGTCGCGATTGATATTGACTAGGATTAGCGGCCCCTTGTGGATTTGAATACTGCATACCCGGATGGTTGCGGTTGCCCCATCGGTTAGATATGAAGTAAACAGATTGCGGATTTGATTCACACTCTTCCCATGAATGATCGTTAACTCCACATTGTTGACAACCTTGTGCCTCTTGAACTACCTTTGTAGCAGCTAAATTCTTCTCCATCGCGATTCTCAGCTCCTTGATTTGATTTTCTAACGAGGATATTTGAGCTGAGTTCGCGGTTTCTGCATCTAAACGAAGCGTTCCTCGGGTCTTTGCTGCAGAAGCTCGCGTTGAAGGCCAACTTCTTTCTTGTTCCATAATATTTTCTAACACCTCGGAAGCTTCATTGTGATTCATGGACACAAAATTACCCTTTCCAATGTTATCCACCTTGTCTCTACCCTTGTCATCAAGACCTTCATAGAATATAGCAAGTTGTAGAGCAGGTGTATAACCATGGAGCGGACATCTAGCTAATTTTTGTTGAAACCTTGTCCATGCTTCTCCCACTGTTTCTCCATCTTCTTGAGAAAATCTTGCAAGCTCGGTTTGATCTTTAAGTCTCATGCTCTTCGGATAAAATCGGTTAAAGAATGCGGCTTGAAGCTCTCTCCAAGAGTGAATGGTTCCATGTGGTTGTCTTTCTAGCCAATCGCTAGCTCTTCCGGTCAAGAAAAACGAAAACATATGACAATACAGTTGCTCGCGTGTAATGCCAGGAGTAATGTAGGCATCACAAATCTGCATAAACTTCTGAATCGCTTTTACCGGATCTTGAATTGCAGTACCAGTATAGAGTCCGAAACTTTGAAATTGACTAAGCATACCCGGATCGGGTCTAAATTTGATATTCGGAATCTCAGGAGGGCGGTAACCGATGGGTTGAACATGGAATGGTATGTTAAGGCCAGGTAGATCTTGTTCAACTCGGTTTTGTTGATTATTCTGCCCATTACCTTCTCCTACTGGCAGTTGTACACCAGGTGGAACAAACGCAGGAGGTCCTCCTGGTGCAAAGTAAACTAACTCCGGATCATTGTCTTGAATGTCTGCCATAGTTCTTCTTAAGGCTCTTTCCTTACGAATTCTTTTGTTATAAGCTCTGAAGCTCCTCTCAGGCTCCGGTAAGGGAGGCCAAGAATTAAACACTGTGAAAACCTGAAAAAAGACTAAAGCAAACCACAAGCGTAAATCTGGAAAAATAAAAACTAAAACTAAACTAAAAACTGAAAAGTAAAAACTAATTAAAAACTAAAACTCGAAATAGATAACCCACACGCTAACGAGACACAAGTCCCCGGCAGCGGCGCCAAAAACTTGGTGTTGCCTAGGGTGTGATAAAAATAAGATCAATTTAAGTATGGAAAACTATGCACTCTCACCCTAGACAGGCACAGTACTGCAAGTATTACAGGACGTATGCAAGTTTTAATGATAAGTAGAGTTCGTTCTCAGGGACTTAAGTGTGTTAAACGCGTAGGAACAGATAACGAGTAAAAGTAAATAACTAGAAAACAGAAAATTAAATATTTGGTTTTTCGAATTTATGAATTAAAACTAAATTAAAACTAAGAAAATAAAGTAAAAGATTAAGAATATGAGATGAGAAGTATAGCTTAGGTTTTGCTAGTATGCACTAATCCTTCTAATTCTATCTATAGATCTAGTTCATAAGGGAGAATATTAGCTCTTGGTAATACTTAGTCAGGATTCTAAATTCCACTACCTTAGACCTTGAGAGCGACTAAGGGGGCTACGTCACAACCAAGAAGTGATTTAAAATAGGGTTATCAAACGCCACTAAGGCCCTAAGCAAATACTGCAAGTCTTGGTGATACTGTGGTTAAAACAAACCTTAATGACTATCTAGTTAGAAGTATGTTTTGTCAGAACTGCTATCGACACTAGACATTATGTGGTGGTTCAATAGTTAAACACCCTGTCAAGGAGAACATCTAACTACTCTTAAAACAATCCTAAAGTGATCAATTCTAGGAAAGACATTAAATCAAAACACATAAGCAAATATAAAGTAAGAAGCTAATATCAGATTAAAACATATAATTCCCAAAGAAACTTAGATAGAAGAATTAGAATTCATAGATTATACATATGCAAAACCCAAGCTATGGGGAGTTTAGTTCATACCTGAAGGAAATAAACTAAAAGAAATAATAAAAGACATCATCTTGCTCTCTACAATAAACTGGAAGAATAAAACCTTAAGAACTAATTACTATGAGGCAAGGATGATTTACAAGTGATATAAGGGTGTATTTATAGGTGTTTAGAAGACCTAATTCGTTTTCTTGAGGAAGAGTTAAGGTAATGGACTTCTAGCCCAACTCAAATTCGTATGGAAATAAAGATAAACACTGCTGCGTTGTTTTGGTCATAACTTCTTTATTATTGGTCCGATTTTGCTCCACAAGATACCAAAAGAATCGCAACAGAATTTCCTACGCCCTTTAGGAGTAATCTACCAAATTCGGCCTCTTTATTAGGTAAAAACGCCTATCTTTGCAGAATCCCAGATTTAGGCAGCTTTTCCTTTTCCATCTTTTTAGCAATTCTTTCCTTATCTCCAATTACCATGCATATCTCTTTCCATAAGTTGTTGTCTTTGACTTGGACTCTAATTAAACTCCATAATTATCTTTAAAGCTACACACTAAATAAACAATTAAACCCAATATGCTCTAAAAACATTATTTCTACAAATCAAGACACAAAATAGGAAAGTGCACTAAAACTCAAGAAAATCGACATTATTGACTTCTAAAACACTAAAAATGATGTTTCATCTTAACATAAATCTATCACAAATGAGGAGACATCAATCCACTTACAACAAATTGGTAGTCGGATTTATATAAAATAACCTATTTTGTAAAGAGAAATTCTTCTAGATATAGTAACCCTTTCTATATAAAACGTTTTTAAGACTAAACACTACTTTTAGTGGGAGAAATATATAACATAATGTTGTAAATCAATATTTTATTAAGTGATGGTATTTTATACGCTTTTATTTCTTATGCAATGATGAAAAATAAATAATTTCCAGTAATATTTATTACCAAAAAGAGAGGTTCTAGGATCATCGTGTTAATCGTATAAATATTTAAAATTACTAACCTTAACCCTTATACGCAACCTTAATTTTGACCTTAACCTTTACCTTTACCTTGACCTTAACCGGGATCCTAACCCTGACCCTGAACTTAACCTTGTCCTTGACCTTGACCTTAAACTTGACCCTCACCCTACTTTGACCTTGACCTTGGCCTTATCCTTCGCCGTAACCTTAACATCAACCTTGACCTTGGCCTTAACCTTAACCTTAACCTTAACCTTAACCTTAACCTTAACATGAACCTTAACCCTCAACCTCTTAACCATAACCTTAGCCCCTTAACTATTAAACTTATCCTTAACCTTAACCTAATCTTAACGTTAACTTGAACCTTAAACCTTACACCTTAAACCTTAAACCTTAAAACTTAAAACCTGATATTCATCTTCACCTTAAACTTTACTTTAAACTCAACACTTAAAACTTTAACTTAAACCTTACACCTTACCTTAAACAGTGAACCTCAAAACCTTAAACCCAAATCTTCATCTGCACCTGAACCTTAACTTTAACCTTAACCCTTAAACTTTTAACCTTAAACATTAAACGATAAATCTTAAATATTAACCTTAAATTAACCTTAAATTAACCTTAAACTTGACCTAAACCATGACCCTTAAACTTATCTTAACCGTATTCTAAACCTTAACCTTAACCTTAACCTTAACCTTAAACTTAACCTTAACCTTAGCATTAACCTTAACCTTATCCTTTAACTTTACCTTAAGTTGAACCTTAACCCAAAACTTAAACTTAACCTTAAAATCAACCTTAAACCCTTAACTATTAACCTTATCCTCAACAATCCTTGACCTTAACCTAACCTTAACCTTAAACTTAACCTTAACTTAAACCTTAACCTTAATCTTAACATTAACCTTAAACCTTGATCTTCATCTTTACCTTAACCTTAACTTTAATCTTAACCCTTAAACATTTAACCTTACACCTTAAACCCTAAACCTTAAACCTTGAACCTTAGAACCCAATCGTCATCTTCACCTTAAGCTGAACTTTAAACTTAACCTTTAAACCTTTAACCTTTACTCTTAACCCTTTAAAATTAAACATTAAACATTAACCTTAACCTTTACCTTCACCTTCCTCTTAACTTTAACCTTAATCTTAACCGTAAACTTAACCTTGAAACCTTAACCTTGAACCTTGAACCTTAAACCTTAACCTTAACCTTAACTTTAACTATAACTCTAACCTTAACATTTAACATTAAACTTTACCTTAAACCTTTAAATTTAAACGTTAACCTTAACTTTCATCTTAACCTTACCCTTAACTAGATGAAGATTCATTACGCTGATATTCGACCTTAAACCTACAATCTTATTGAACTTTAACCTTAAACCCTAATTGTTGAATCTTAATCCTCAACCTTAAACCTTAAAATTAATATTAAAATTAACTTTAACCTTAACCTTGAACTTAACTTTAACCTTCTCCTTAACGAGCAAAAAGGGAAAATACTTAACCCTAAATTTAACCTTGACTTTCACCCTTGGAACTTGTGTTCGATTTCTGTCAAGATAACAAATTTTTCTCAAGTGTTTTTAGACATGGATTTTACCTAGTATAAACCTATAGTAAAATTAACAAAAACAAATTGTGAAACCCCCATTGTCGCATCCCCAAGAATATTTGGGGAGTATTTTCAAAACTAAGCATTTGGGAGTGGAATCCGAGAAAGGTAGATACTCCTTTCTTGAAGAATATTTGGGAATTCGAGGGCCGATTAGTATTGATGGTAGAGGTTGAATATTTTCTAGGTGGTTCTCCATTGAAAATGAGCATCCTATAATTCATGAGGTATTTAGTGAATTTTTTTATACTTTACATAAGAAACCTTATGATATGTTTCGCTGCCGTTCTTTTGTGAGGCCTTGGGCTAATTCAATTTGGAATGACCATGTAGCAAGCTTTAGGGATTTTCGCTTATTGGGTATATGGCCGGGAAAAAGTCTCTGGATATGGATGATATTAGAATAATTGTAAGGGATTGGAAAGGTGGGTGTAAAGTTAGAAGACACCCTAGTGGTTGGCTTGTTTTTAAGTTTGAAAAAGACGAGGATAGGAGGAGCATTCTTTAAATGGACCATTTATTACTTATGGGAGAATGCTTACTAATCGAGATTCCAGAATTCTTCGATTACGGGCATCTCAAGATCACAAAGATACCTACTCGGATTATTTTACGAAATATTTCAGAACAAGCACGCACTTTTAATGGATTGGAAAAAGTAGCTTCACAAGTGGGTAAGCCTTTACGTATCGACGGGGTTACTATTGAGAGTGAGGATATTAGCTATGTTAGGGTGCTTGTGGATTTGTACTTGAGTAAGGAGCGTAAATCCGTGATTGATTTTGGATCACATTATGGGAAGAAGCATCGGGTTAAAGTCAAATATGAGAGCATACCCCCATATGCTGTAATAGGTGTAAAGCGTTTGGACACTTGGAGGTTAAGTAATTTTATGAGGTTAGGGAAAAAGTAGAATAGAGGAAGATATGGTAAAGTGACAAATCGAGGTGCCAAGCAATTTTTGGACTCGTATGAAGTTGGATCTTCTGCAAAACAAGAAAAATCTTATAATGCTATTTTAAGCTTCAAGGCTGTTGCACCTGTGCAAAAGCTTAATATTGTTTCAAAATTTAATGATGATATACCAGTAAAAGAACTAGAGGGCGTTAGATCTCCTACTGGGTTTGACCAAGCAAGAGGAGATCAGGGTAAGAATAGTGCCCAATTGGTTGTACAGTGCAGGCGCGAAAAGGATGGGTGTGACCAAGCTTCCAAATGTGCACATGTGAAAAATCATATATGTAATAAGGTAAATTATTTGGTTTTGTATGACCGAGCAGGTGCGAGTAACAGTGTGAACTGTGAAGTTTCTGGGTTTGACGATCAACGTGAGAATGTAGCGTAGGACATTTGACTACTGGGTGTGACCGAGCAGTCCAAGATTCAAGAGTTAAAATTGGTAATGTGCTAGAGCTAGGTGCGATGCTGCAGATTTTTGAAGTTGGTGCAAAATAATACAGGTAATGTATTAGGGTGCGGATTTTTTGAATCTGGTGAAGAATAATTCAAGTACTACACTATGTAATTTAGGTGTTACTGTTTGTGAATTTGGTGTTGCAGGTTTTTGCAAAACAACTGCTAATCCCTTGGACTCGGCAGCAGTGTGCACAACTACGGTGGTGCGAAGTCATAGTGAGATGGAGAGGTTAAATACAGGGGCAGGTAAAGGTGGTGATTGTAACCACATAAAGGAGTATAACTTGAGGGTTATGGGGTCGATAAAGGAGCACGTGGGTGATATAGATGTACATTCATATAATCTGAGTCATATGGCTATATTTGAGGAAGATGGTGAAATGGAAGAACTGTTTCAACTTGTGGTGAGTAGAAAAACAAAAAAAAGTGAAGCATACGAGAGGAAACTAATTCTCTCAAAACAGGAATATACCCGATTAAAGAGAATGTATTGGAGAGCTAAGGGCGCAAATCTTATGAGTGGAAATATGGGGAAACCCACTAAAACTTTTTAATGATAATTACGACATGGAATACGAGGGGTTTTGGCTCTACCAATAAGAGGCGCGGTGTGTTAAATCTTATTAGGAGGAGAAATATTGATATATTGGGTATCTTGGAGACTAAAAGTTATCACAAGTGTGTGGAAAATTTCTTGAGAACAATGCTTAGTTAATGAAAACATGTAGAGAATTCCGATCATATTGGGAATGGAAAAATTCTTGTTATTTGGGACCCAAACAAAGTGGGTGGAAGTTCTAGATATAACGTCCCAATCTATCCATTGCAAAGTGGTGTATAAGGTATCATATATTAGTCTTTACACCTCTTTCATTTATGGTTTTAATGACAAAAATTTGAGAAGAGATTTGTGGAATAATCTTATTAATCATGCTTCTACTTTTGATTATTTGTGGCTTATTTTGGGAGATTTTAATAATATCCTTGCGCATAATGAGAGGATAAAATGGAAAAAAGTGACCTTGGGTGACTACGTGGAGTTTACGGATTGTTGTAATAGCCTTGGTTTAAAGGATTTACGATTCTCTGGACAACAATTTACCTGGAATAATAATCATGTCCTTAGTAAAATTGATCGTGTGTTGGGTAATGGTAAACTCGAAGTTTTGGATCATTATGTTCATGCGAAATTCTTGTCGAGTCTAGCGTTTCCGATCACTCTCCTTGTGTCGTTTCACTATTATTACAACATGTTACTAGAGTTACTATCTTTCGATTCCTTAACATGTATGTGGAGCATCCAGATATAATCTTATGGTGGAAAATGGTAGGAATAAGAGTCTTATTACGGGTACAAAAAAATATACTTCATGCCAAAAGTTACGGACTTTGAAGTTTGACTTGTGTAAGCTTGATAAGGAGCATTTTTCACATATTTCCGAAAGAGCTAAAAAGGCAAGGGATGAACTAGAAATAGCCGAGATAAATTTTTAACAAAACTTGGCTATGGATAGTAATTTTGATGTATTAGTTGGGATTAATGAGAAGACGGGGACTTTAAAGAAAGGCGAGATTAGTTTCCTTCAACAAAAATCTAAGCTTTGGTATATCTCAAAAGTGGTAGATGTTTAAAGCTCTTTCATGGTCTTATGAAGAGTAAGCAAAGACGTCGATTTATTCCTCATATTTTACGGCCTAATGGTGAGGACTCTACTTTGTGTTATTAAGTGTATGATGCTTTTATTGACCGCTTTAAGGAATTGTTGGGTACTAAGGATACTACTTCCAATGTTAATTTTGATGTCTTAAATTGGAGTAGTATACTTTTCGCAAGATCAAGGCGTGGATATGTGTAGATATATTTCTGGTCTCGCGATTAATGAGGCTATGTTAATTTGCATTTCACATGACAAAGCTTCAGACCCCAATGACTTTTCTTCTTTATTTTTCAAGTGATCATGGGACCTTATTGACGAAGAAGTTATTCAAGCGGTACATCAATTTTTTACTTTCGGGTTTTTGCTTAAACAACTAAATACTACTAACATTGCGTGGATTTCTATAATTGATTATCCGATTAGTGTTGATGATTTTCTCCCTATCTCTTGTTGTAATGTGATTTATAAGGCAATCACTATGATTATTTTGGATCGACTAAAACTGGTTCTTAATCAACTTGTGGACAAAGCCTAAATTGCCTTTGTAGTCGGTAGACCGATAGTTGAAAAAATGCACCTTATGGAAGAATTGTTAAGGGGTTATAATAATAATAGTAGCTCTTCGAGATGTACCATTAAAATCGATTTATGTAAAGCGTATGATTCTATTTCTTGGGATTTTCTTCATGAGGTGCTTAAGGGGTTAATTTTCTGAAGAAGTTTGTTGATTGGATTATGGTTTGTGTCACTTCTCCTTATTATTCGGGGGCTATAAATAGTGAACTTCATGGTTTCCTTAAAGGAGAAAAAAATCCTAAGGCAAAGTTGATCCCATCTCTCCTTATCTCTTCATCCTTTGTCTTGAACATTTTTCTAGGACTTTGAAGAAAAATACGTATCAAATTTCAAGTATCATCCGAAATGTGATAAAGAAATTACTCATCTCGCCTTTGGAGATAAACTAATGCTTCTTTCTAAAAGGGATCATGTGTCCGTTAAGATACTTATAAATAGCTTGAAAACGTTTGGTTATTGTTTGAGACTTCTTTTAAATGTGACTAGGTTGAATTTTTATTATGTTGAGGTCAATAGTGATGAGCTTGTTAATATTTTGGCAACACATTTGGAAAAATGTGAGATACCTTTTCGATATCTGGGTGTTCCTCTTGACTCTTTCGTTTTGCTTTTCAGGAGAATACAAAACATCTATTTGATAAATTGGAAAGGGAATGTGAGGGCTTGGAATGCATCTTCCCTTTCTTTTGTGAGGAGTTGTGAACTTATTAGCTCGGTACTGTTTTGCCAGTTCTTATTTGTGTTCATGATCAAGTTATTAGTATTTGTAGGAATTTTTATTGGGATATTAAGCCGCCGCAAGTTAAATGAAGCAAAATTTGTGTTCTGAAAGAGGAAGGTGAGCTTTGGTTGAAAGAACCAGGAGCGTGGAATAAAAAATTATTATTAAAAATGCTTTGGAAGATTGTTCATAAAAAAGGCTCTCTTTGGAATAAGTGGATTCATGAAAAATGTAATATTTAATTAGATAATAATCAAAGAACAAGAGGTTTACAAAGGAATACCTCTTGAAGAGCAGCGGAATTGAATCGATTGGAAACCTATGATTTTGCGGCCGTGGATCTTCTTACTGGAAGAGAGACCTCTATTTCCACAACCTAAGAGCCTTTTGTTTTTTTGATCTGGTGTGTATTTATGAATTGCAGAGAATAGAAGAAAAGTGTTTGTCTCAATTAGATTTCTTCTAACTGACAAACCTTCTGTCTTTGTCTTTTTATATGGATGAGGAGTTTTAACTGCTTAAAACTCCTTTTCCTTTTTGATAATTAAACAAAAAGAAATATACGCTTATAACTTATTTTGGGCGGTTAGAAATAAATAATAATAAATAAATATTATTATATTTATTTCTTTCATTCTCCCACTCGCCCATGATGGAGTTATAATCGTACTCTAGGTACTTACATCCCAATGTTCCATATCTTCTCATATACACACTTATATCAAAATATCATCATACTTGGCAAATAGGTCGTGCGACCGGCAAGCATACGAGCATACGTTACTAATAACCTGTTAGGGTACATAGTTGCTCAAATAATTCTCATTTGTTACGTATCCTGTAGTACCCCAGACTAATAATTTGTTGTATCATATTTCAGTAACTCTGACCCCTTTAAATATATATCACATCGTTTATGTGATCAAAAGAGTTCACTGACATAATTTCATGTGTCTCACTATCATGTTATAGTCCAAATTGACTTACATGATCGGTATACCTGCAAGCACACACTTTGATACACAATTTTAGTCTTCCCTTTACACTTATATCCTTTTACATTGATTAGGTTGCTTTCCCAAACATACCCCATTAGACCGAATCATTCATGATCATTGGTAATATGTTCAAAGTAGCATACACATAATCAAAATATCAAGATATAGTGAAAAGTAATAAGGGCGCAATTAAAGTCATCACACAGTGAAGAGACAGGGATCGACTCTTCACTTCCTTCTGGTCGAAAGCACACGTGGTATGACACACGTGCTATGGTATTATTCATATAGCTCCAATTGTATGTCACAATTTCTAAATACCATACAGATATATAATTAGACAAGCCTCGTTGCCTAAGATAAGTTCTTCGATCGATCAACCCTTCCATGAAATCAATCAAGCAACTCATATCTGGCTATTATAGACTAAGTAGACAGTGGGATTCTACTTCGATCATAATATAAGTTTAACATGCATCATCCATGTTTATGATCTCATCTTAACACTTAGTTAAGGCGACTATCTTAACTCAAGTTCTCTCAAGGGTTCTTCACTACTATGAGTTAGTCTCATCTTTGCGCACTTCTTGTGCCAAAGGCGATTTCCCGTGTGATAGGGCCAATCTCAGTCTATAGGACATACATCCTTCCAAAAACACATGCATTATAATATATATCAAACATGATATTATTAAAAGAAACAGTTAAATAAACATACTAATGAAAATATATACATGAATGCACATAAAGTTGCAATATTCATACATTATATCTTGCTTAATCATACAGATCTAACAAATCAATAAATATATCCCTTAGGATATCCTTTATGAATGATCAGCAAGCGTATTGCGTGTGTGTATGTCAACATGGTTTTGTGCAATAACATCTCTAACAAAAGTTATACTTTATATCAATGTGTTTGGTCTTACTGTGATACTTAGGAGCTTTCACACAAGCCTTTTCAGCTTGAGTATCACAATGTATAGTAACAGGACTCCCACTATTGCTTGAGAATCCTAAATGTTCAAAGAACCTTTTTAACCAAACAGCTTCTTGAACCGCAGCTGAGCATGTTACAAACTCAGTCCATTGTGGACAAAATTACACAGGTTTGTTTCTTGCTACTTCAAGAAATTGCGCAATTGTTTAACAAGAATACATGACCTGAGGTAGATATGCACACATATATATCACTAGCCCAAATGGCATAATATATCCTTCTAGGTGTAATCTACTTCCTCGAAAGCATAAGGCATGATCCATAATGCCTTTTAGATATCTCAATATCCTTTTCACAGCTTTCAAATTCTCTTGTCCCGGGTTTGACTGAAAAATGACTAACTAAACCTACCCCATAACATATGTCTGGCCTTTTTCATATCATAACATATATATATAAGACTATGGCACTGTATACACTTTCTATTTCTCTTCTGGAGTACTAGGACACATGTAGAGAGTTAAGTTTGTTCCCTTTTCTACAGGATTGTCAAAGGCATTGCATATGGTCATACTAAAGCATTCGAGTATATTCATGATGCAAGGTTCTTAAGATAAAGATAATAGCCTTCTAGACATATCTTTGTAAATCTTAACACCAAGAATATAATTTTCTTCTCCCATATCTTTCATATGAAATTGAGAAGCTAGACACTCCTTATTAGCTTGAATAAACTCTTTATCATTCCCAGCTAATAGGATGTCATCCACAGACGGAGATAAAATTACAAAAATTTCTTGGAATGTTTAATAGTGGTCTTCACTTATCATCTCAAATCCATTTGATGAAATGACTTCATGAAATCTCAAATTCCACTGTCTCAAGTCTTGCTTAAGAACATATATTGATTTTAACAATCTACATACTTTATTCTTTTGATCTTATGCAATAAAACTCAAGGGTTGTTCCCTGAAATTAATCTTGTCTAAATCTCCATTTAGAAATGCAGTTTTGACATCCATTTTGGTCTTCCATTGCTTTTCTCCATCCATTCTTAGCAGGACATGAAAGTGCTTTAAAGGTTCTTCCTTGTCATGTGGAGTTATCATAAAGACTTCTCCTTCGATTTAAAATCGATGACGAGAAACTAAACCTCTAGCACTTCTCTTAGGATGAGAATCTTGAGAAATAGGATTATTAGATGATGCAACGGTTTCAACTGTCTCAAGTTATATAGGATTGTCATTCTATACTTCTTGAGTATGTGTTACCTCATCAGGTGTCACATTTTTTTTTTTTTGCATATCATCTTCCCAATTCCCATTATATTCACATATATTAGAATTTCTATCAACCCCACCTCTACTAGGAAAATAATTCCCTAAGAATGTAACTTCCCGGTATTCAATTTCAGGAAAACCTCCATCGTCGTGTTCTCCAATAAACACATATCCTTTAGAGTGCTCTGGGTGCCTCTTGGACCTAATTTTCCCATATATATGAGATAGATAATGAACATAGCCTACCGACCCCCAGGATCGCAAGTAGTTCATAAGGAGTTGATAGAACAGTCTTTGTGGGTACTCGGTTAAGTATATAACTAGCGGTAAGCAAGGCATCTCCCCAATAAGATATTGAAAGATTAGCTTGTGCCATCATAGACTTAACCATCTATAGGAGAGTTCTCTCTCTTTCATCACACAGTTCTTTCAACTGTCTCAACAGATATTCACATCCGCGATTAAGGTTTAAGGGTTTTCACCTTCCTCTCTAACTGATTTTATACTTCGTTGAATATATCATAAGAACATTTCAATGCTCCGGATTTATGAAAAATCAGGTAGACATAACCAAACCTAGTGATATCATCTATAAAGATGATGAAATAATGTTCCCCACATCTATTTTGAACATTTATTGGGTCACAGGTGTATGAATGAATTACTTGCAGTGGGTACTCGACTCATTTAGCCTTTCCAAATGGTTTCCTTTTTCTTTACCTGCTAGATAATATTCATAAGTTGGAAAGTTGACTTCAGTCAATGAACCCCAAAAAAAAGTTCTCCTTAGCCAACAAATTCATGCGGTCTTGACCAATATGACCTAGTCTAGCATGTCATATACTTTCTTCTATGTTAGAATTACTAGAAGAAGTATTAGTAGAAAAATAACCACTTACATAATAACTATTAAACGAGTTATTATCATCTAGTACAATTAAACTATGAGAAATAAAACCAGAACCATAATAGTTAGCGTTAGAATAGATATCCACTTGTATGTTACGAAAATGCATATCAAAACGTAATCCTAGAAGAACAGTGACTGAGACCAAGTTACGTCGAATGTCAGGTGTGTAAAGTACATTAAGAAGGTACAAGGTATGACCACTTCGCAAGTTCAACTTGTAAGTGTCAACTCCTTTGTCTACAACCTTGTTGTTGTCTCCTACATAAATTCATCGTGTTCCCTCTGGAATTGATACTCTACATATGCCTCTCGGTCTTTAGCTATATGGTCTATCGCTTCTGAATCCACAGTCCACAAAGGATTAGAATCAGCTAGCAATATAGTACTAGTAACATAAGTAAAGTTACAAGAAGTAAATGACATTGCTATCTTTCTCTGCACTTGCGAGCGAAGCGACCAATCTTGTCACAACTATAGCATTTAACATTACTCTCGTCTTTTTTATACCAAAATCGTTCTCTTTTATCGTTACCAGCATTCTTGTTCTTCTTGGAAGCATGCTCAATTTCGTTTCTCTTCCCATTGTTCTTGCACTTAATGCCAGAACTTTTGTGGGAACTTGACTCATCAACATATAAGTCTGACCCTGAGGCTCAATTGCATCAAGACGTTCATCTTCCAAAGTCACATGACGAGCAACATCATCAAAATATTTGATGTCGTCATTTTGAGTCAAGTTTATCTTTATATGCTCCCACTTAGTTGAAAGAGATCGGATCACAGCTTGAACCTAATGTTCATCAGTAAGGTTATGACTTGCAGTCTTAAGTTCCCTAATCATGTTAGACATCTCCTGGAGATTTTGTTGCATGGTTTGATTAGGATTCTTCTTGTAAGTGTCAAAACTTAATGATCAATTGACTTAACTTAGTCATAGTCGTACCCTCGTACTTTTCATTAAGAGTCTTCCACATCTCGTGAGCAGTGGGGTATTATTGACACTCATAGACAAGATCGTCATCCATGGAGCTTATGAAGATGCCTATTGTAGTGGAGTCAATCTTTTTCCACTTCTCATAAGTCTCCATGTACCTTTTATTTAGAGCTGTGTTGCCTTCCTCAGGCTGAGCCATGACATTGTTAATAACCTCAAGAATAACTTGTTCCTCTATAACATAATGTATTTTGAGTTTACCAAAGGTATAGTTCTCACCATTCATTTTGTCTCCTTTGAGATCATCCATGAGGGTTTTCGATGTCATTTTCTTATAAAGTAAGAGATTTCCATTAGCATACATACAATTATTTAACTACCCAATGCTATCAATGCAAATATAATGAACAAAAAAGATAACAAAATAAGTGATAAAGAAAGTTCACTATGTTCCCAATCATGAATCACCATATTTTGTTTTTCTTAACCATTCATTTAATTTCATTAACTGCAAAATAAGTTCCACTAGAACTCCCACTTTCTCTAACATGAATAGAGCAAAATAGTATGAAAAACAAGTAAAACATATATTCAAATAAAGAAGTACAATTCATACATAACAAAAAATACAAGTTCGATATGTAAATAACTGAATTAAAGGAAAAACAACTAATGCAATACCTAACGAACAATGATTGAAAAAACATCAAAAAAATCAAACCACTAAGCAAACTTTCAAAACATTAACTTAGGATTGGAATCCTTAAAGTTCGCTTCCTCATAAAGATGAATTGGATTAAAATCTATCCATATTAGTAGTTTGAGAAAGCATCCCATAGTTGCACTGGTCTGACCTAATGGAGCTAATATAATGCTTCCACAAATGGGATTCAGTCTAACAAAGAACAGCCAAGCATATGTAACTTGTCTACCATGAACATAGTCCTTGGGATACTCATCATCCCATAAGGTTTTGAGATCCCTTCGCAACTCTCTAGGCAAAGTATCGAGAAAATAAAAAACTTTGTGTTCTTCACACATGTGATCACCCCAATCAAGGAAATCTTGTATCAACTTGTTCACAACAACATGTTGCAATAAAGTGTGATCATGTCTCATCTTATACTTTGTGAGTGCATCGATACTATCATTCAAAAGCTTGATTTTGTTCCAGTGTCATTTCAACTTTTGGTCTATGAACCCGTTATGGTCCACTAAGATTTCTTACTTTTTGTGGAGCACTCTGTACTTTGGTAGTAGTTCGAGCCTTGATACTCGTGATCCCCTGGATCGTGTTCACACCATTTTTCTCTCTCTAGAAAAATAAGAACAGTCAAAGAAAAAAATACCAAAATTGATAAAAAAAATATATTTCGTAACAACAATATATATTTTCAGACACTTTATTAATCAATAGAAAGTTCAGATAGCACAAATAGTTAATCTGCTAATCACTGAAATAGGTAGCCTGGGTTTGAACCACAAATGAAACGCAATGGATTTCTTTAACACGTAATTTCGAATTTTTAAAAAAAAATCCAGTTTCAAAAAAAATCCTCTTCACATTAAATTTCGAAAAAAAAAAAATTCTGGTCAAAAAAGAATTTCTTTTGTATCGAAAATATCCAAGAATTGGCCATGTTGAAAAATCAATATTTTTTTTTTAAATGAACCGATGTATAAACTCTAATATAACAAAAATAGAGTCCTAATACAATACATAATATGTGATGCAGTAGATAATTTATTACGTCAGTCCAAATAAAAGCAAACGACTAAATACCTAATTTTATTATCTTACGCATGAAAAAATTTATGCAAAGAATAATCCGACCAATATACAGTATTGATTCAAAGAATAATTGCAGTAAAATTATATATAATACAAAATTACATGCATATGGTCCACTCTCTAACACATGAAACTATAAAGGTGAATTCATGTACAGTAGGATAGGATCTTCATGTATATAAACACGTATCAAGTCCGATAAAAATATGACCAAAGCAATAAGCACATATTTTGCATTTCTTTTAAAAAAATTAAGCGCATCAATATTTAACAAAATAAAATTGAGCGCAACAATAAATTCCCTTTTCCAGTTTCTTTCAATAAAGAAATATCTCACACACAAATCATTTAGAACTAATTAATATTACATGCTCTGATACCAATTGTAATATTTAATTAGATAATAATCAAAGAACAAGAGGTTTACAAAGGAATACCTCTTGAAGAGCAGCGGAATTGAATCGATTGGAAACCTATGATTTTGCGGCCGTGGATCTTCTTACTGGAAGAGAGACCTCTATTTCCACAACCTAAGAGCCTTTTGTTTTTTTGATCTGGTGTGTATTTATGAATTGCAGAGAATAGAAGAAAAGTGTTTGTCTCAATTAGATTTCTTCTAACTGACAAACCTTCTGTCTTTGTCTTTTTATATGGATGAGGAGTTTTAACTGCTTAAAACTCCTTTTCCTTTTTGAATTTTAAACAAAAAGAAATATACGCTTATAACTTATTTTGGGCGGTTAGAAATAAATAATAATAAATAAATATTATTATATTTATTTCTTTCAAAAAATATTTTCAAAAATGTTAGCTTTTGAAAGTGGAATCCAAGAAAGGCAGATTATCCTCTCTTGAAGAATATTTGGGAGTTTAAGGAGGTGTTTTGTGGTTCGATTAGTGTTGAGGGTAGAGATTGCATCTTGGTTAGGTGGTTCTTCTCGACAAATGAGCATCCTACAATTCATGAGGTATCAAGTACAAATTTTATATTTTATATAAGAAACCTTATGGTTTGTTTTATCGGCAATCTTTTGCGAAGTTTTGGGCTAATATCATTTAAGATTCTTGTATTACTCCTAAATATATCATTATTGTTTGGATAACATTGATATAGACTTATCGCATGGCTTACTTAAAGTTATATCCACTTTGTATTTTATGTGGGGATAACTTTAAGTTAATTAAGCATATTTATTTTGATTGTGCTTATATAAAAGAGATATTTGAAATGAAATAAAGTATTGATTAGAAATTAATAAGAAGATAAACACTTTTTTAAGCGTTTTAAAGTGGCTTAAGAAATTTATAACTCGAAAATATTAGAAATAAAATGCTTGGAGAATTGGTTTTAAAATTATCCTGTATTGTATTTAATAGTTAAAAAATCACTGTGAGAACATTGTATATATACGGCTGCTTCGTAAAGAGACGAAAGAAATTAGATTTTATACACATCTAAATTTATGACAGAGTAGTCGTGCCTAATAGTTCAAACTTGTTTGACTTGTCATATTGCCGGCCGACAGGATCCATTAAGCGTTTTACAGGAGTTCACACTAGTTGCCAGCTTAATTATGATTAGAAGACGGTGCCAGCCTTAATCGATAAGAAAGTCATCCTTAGATGTTTTCCGCTTTTTTCTTTTATCAAATAAGACAAAGTCATGATAAATGTCAAGTCTTACATAATTTAACATTAATCGATCTTTACAAGTTAAATAAGGCAATTGAGTCTTAGTTAGTCTGCATATATCTACTCTACATATGTATAATGTTAGTCAAAGACTTTCTTACGGCTCAAAGAATACAAGGAAGGAAGGTGGTTTATATGTGGAAGACAAAAGTAACTAGAAGATGAGGACACTACCGTCGTGTAGAGATAAAATACTAATTGGTGAGATTGACCATCGACACAAACAAAAACCATCTAAAAGCATTACTACACACTCCAATATTTAGACAGAAAATAGTAAGAACCGATAACAAAGAAGTCCAATTCATCTTTTATCTATAGGTTAAGAAGTCACCCTGATCAGACACGACTTGAATTTTTTACAAATTTATCTTTGAAGTTTCCTGATGAGATTTTTGTAGTCAAAATGTAGAATTGTAAATGAATTAAACCACTCGCGAGCAGTTTGAGCTTGTCTTGGAAAAAAGCTCGTTTGCGATCGACTAGAATATAAACAAATTTAAACTCAATTTCCATTTTGAGTTTGATAAGTAAACGAGCCTGCTCGAACTCGACTCGTGAAAGACTCGTTTAAAATTATAAATTAATATATTATCTACTTATAAATGTGTTATTAAACCTTTAATATCTACCTGAATATTTTTATTTTCTTTAGATATTTATTTTTTCATTAATGTTATGTTTAATATTCGTACCACACACTCCATCAAATACCAACCGTTTATGAAAGTATGAAAGTCTCATTTTAACCATAAAAAATAAATTGTTCATGAACAACTCGTGCCCGGTTCTAAAAAAGATTGTTTTATAAGTTAAACAAACAAGTTCTAACAATTATGTTTTGGATCATTGGAAGCTTGTGGTCGGCTCGTTTAAATTTGAGCTCGCCTTGTCCCGATTCGTTTAAATTTGAGCCCGTCCTGATTCCTTTAAATTTGAGCTCGACTCGAGAAATTAAACAAACAAGCTTGTAAATCTAGTATTCCGCTTGGCTCGGCTCGTTTACAGCCCTATCAAAATTTATAATTTGTAATCAGGAAAGAATTACAAACTTTGTCTTTTTTTTTATAGAAAAAACAAGATTAGATATAATGAGAGTTATTACACATCTCATTAAGAAAATTAAAAGTAACCAAAAAGATAAAAATCTTACCAATGGGCTAGATTATTATTACGCCGAGTACACTTTGACAGAGCATCCGTCGTGGTATTGAAAGATCGATTGATGTAATTGACCTTGCATGAAGGAAACTTGACAAGACAGTTCTTCATTTCGGCAATGAAAGGAGAGATTTGAAATCGAAGAATTGTTTCTTTTGAAATACCTTGAATAAGTTCAAGGTTGTCGGAGTAGAAGGACATATTCTGGTGATTGAGAGCTACGACATGTCTCATTTTTTTTGGACATTAAAAGGTGCCTAAGCACCAAAGAAAGCAAAATCAGCCTACACCTAGTTTCATAAATCTAGTAGCTAATTCGAAGTGGCTGAATGTAGCTAATTGATCTTGCAATGCCCTGTGCCTAGCTTTTTTTGCAATTTTATCTGCCAATCCGTTGAGGTTCCTTTTAATGTGACCAAAGGAAATCGGACCATTTGCAACAGACTCTTTGATAGTCTTGCTAAGAATAGATTGGATATTCCAACCAGCCGCTGACACCTGCTAGATACCTTGAATAACACCAAGGTTGTCTGAGAGGATTATTTTATTCTTTCCTGGGTATGCTTTACATAATTTTGTTGCTCTAAGGACTACTAGTGCCTCCCCTTCAGCCGCAGAACCACATTCCATGACAAATTTGCTATTGGTCGTAATTCCTAAAGTTTTATTGATACATACGTCTGCCCCTCCTATAGGTTCGAGCAAACTTTTAAATGCAACATTGCATTTGAAGATGATGTATGTATCTTCTTCTTACTTGGTTGTTGAGTTTATCTTCTTTATTGCTGACCACATTTGAATTTTTGTTTATTTTCTTCCAGTCTATGCCGTGAAGTTCTGACATGATTTTGTTTGTAGTCTTGATTATATTCCTTGCTTCAACTATTGTTTCTTCATGTAAAGCCTTCAACTATTGTTTCTAATTTGAGTTCCGAATTGTCAAATTGGGATGATATATTGAGGACCCACATGACAATGGATATGGGATTCTTGATTAATCTCCAAGCGTGATTAGCAAGTAATGTGGCGTTTATTTTATGGAAATCCCTAAATCCAATACCTCCAATCTTATTTGAGCTTGCAACTTTCTTCCATGCAATCTAGTGAATCTTTTTTTCCCGACGAATTCCACCAAAAATATGCTACTAGACTAGCCATCTTCTTACAAAGCGTTAAAGGAAATTCAAAAATAGACATCGCATAATTCGAAATTGCTTGATGTATAGCCTTGATCATGACTTCTTTCCCGCCATCAGATAATAATTTTGATATTCGGTTAACTGATTTTGATAGGATACGATCTTTGATGTAGTTAAGATTCTCTGTTTTTTTCTCTTTTGAGGGTAAGCGGGATACCCAGATACTTGACCAATGGATATGTCTTTTCCATCTCTAAGTAGCTAGAGTACTCCTCAATAACCTATTCCTTTTAGTTCATTTTCTAAACAAAATTGCCGACTTGGTAAGGTTGACTCTTTGACCAGATGCTTTACAATACTCTATAATTAATTTTGAATTCTTCAATTTCTCCTCTATTAACTTTGATAAAGAAATGAGCGTCATCAACGAAAAATAGGTGAGTCAATTTAGGACAATCTCTAGTAATGCATGTACCTTTAATTAGACCTTCTCCGCATTTTAATTTATTAGCCCAATCTAGTCGTCTGTCATGATTGAAAATAACGGTGATTAGGGGTCGCCTCGTCTAATTCCCTGGCTTGGAGAGAACTTTCGAAATCCTTCCCAATTTACTTTAACTTGGAAATACACCGTTGAGATTAAGTTAAAAATTCACTCTCTCTGTTTTTACAAAACCCGAGTTTAGACAAAATTTTTGAGAAAAAAGTCCCAATTGACTTAATCATACGCTTTTTCCATGTCCAGTTTAATTGCCACATATGTATTTTTTTGTATTACGCTTCATATTAAGGAAATGTGACATTTCTTGAGAAATAAGAATGTTGTCTTGAATACTTCTCCCTCTGATGGAAGTTGGTTGTGTCGGGGATATAATATGATCCATGAATGGTTGCAGTCTGATTGCCAAGATTTTTATGATTATTTTGTAACTGATATTAATGCACGATATCAACCTATAATCCTTAATTGTTTCCTGGGAATCACCCTTCAGTATGAGGGTCATCGATGTGTCGTTAATTTTCCATTGTGGCGTATTATCACTGAAAAAATTCATAATGAAAGAGAAAATGTAATCTTTGGCGATATCCCAATACTCTTGACAGAAATTCCCTGGAGGACCATCCGGTATAGGTGCTTTAGATCGCGACATACTAAAAACTGCATCTTTAACTTTATCGAGGCCAGGAGCTCGTGTTAAAATACAATCCATATCATCTGAAACCTTGTGCAAAGTGTGATTCGCCTTATCATCCCTATTTTTATTTGTTCCACCAGAAAAAAGTTGATTATAATATTTGAAAATTATTTATTTGGTTACTGAAGAATCCTCGACCCATTTACCATTATCATCCTTTAATTACCAATTATATTGAAATTCCTTATCAAGATTGCAGATGCATGAAAAAATGCCGTATTGTTGTCACCTTTCTTAATCCTTAAATACCTACCCCTATCTGCCAATAAGCGTCTTCCTTAATCCAAATATCTTCTAACTTGGTTCTGAACATTTTTTATTTTTCTTTATTTTGATCAATATACGTAATATCTTGTAAAATACTGAGTTTCTTTTGGTAATATTTGATGAGCTTCCTATTATTTTCAGAAGTTTTCTTGCTCTACCCAGATAACGCAAGACACTTGGTATCTTGTTTTAGGAAGAAATCTTTGATACTCTTATCTTTGTATTCACCAGACCACGCATCCATGATAATATCTTTACATTTTACGTGTTCAAGCTATCTAAATTAAAAAATAAAATATATTTTTGTGTTTACTATGTATTATGTCTTTTGTAAGGATCAAAGGTGAATGGTCTGATCCAATAGCAGGTTTCGCTCGAACAGAGAAATTTTGGAAACATTTGATCCATCTTTCCGAAGCCATCGGTCTATCCGGGTTTTCTTCGACATGTTCCTCCCCACATCTTTTGTTCGAGCATGTAAAGAAACATCCTTTTGTCGGGATTTTGATAAGCTTGTTATCATTCATAAATTTATTAATGGAATTCTCCCATGATGTAATTTTAGACCATGTTTTTTCTCTATCCTTCACATTTGTTGGCGCATGAACGAACACAATATACCAAGGGAAAGAGGAGAGTTCATTAATCTTTTCAATAACAAAAGATACATTAGAAATAATTACCTTAAGCTTAATTTCTTCCTTCCAAGCAAGTAGTATCCCTCCTAACAAAAACTACCTTCCTCTAGGTTCGACCAAATGGAAATTATTGAAATTTTTCAATTACTTACGCGATCAAATATTTTCCCTTAATCTAGCTTCAAAAATACACGCAATAGAAGTTTTATATTTTCTGGTGAAGGATTTAAACATTTTCCTAGTCAACGGTTCCCTCACACCTTGACAATTCCAAGCAAGTACACTATCCATGAAATCCGGCCACCTTAGAGGATTGGCCGCCAAACATCAGTAAACTTGACACATCATTTTCCTTCACGGGAGGAGCCCATGTACTTGTGTTGTCATCAAAACTACTATCTATCACTGTACTTGTTCACCGATTTTATTGAAACGGAATTTTACGGGTATATTCTTTTTTGGCTTTGCCATACTTAACTTTCATACCATTATTAATAAAAAAACGAGCAAATAGCGAAAAACAAATACCCTATAAGACTTATAAACCATCTCAAGAGTTGATCCCAAAACCATGTGACCCAACCCAATACACGTTCTCAAGCATCATATTTAAGGAAAAGAAAAGATACAAACCGCAAATAATTTCTACACCATCGATCTTTGCACCAAATATCTTAAGACTAACGATATTTGCATCAATAAATTTTGGGCCAACGATCTATGCACAAAGGATTTATGCATCAACAATTTTAACGCCAACGATCTCTACAATGTGTTCAGAATCCAAAATCCTTTTTCTAACTTCATTTTCCCAACAAAAGAATTGTCTAGAACAATAGTAGCTTCTGTTATAAAGATCATATGAAGTTTTTTCAAGAGACAAAAATCTACATAAAATATGAAAACCTTCCATGCACACAATCACAATTATCCACTTTCGAAAGCCAATAACCATCCCAGAGTGAAGTGTAAGAATCTCAATGAATCTCTAGCTGGATCTTACCAAGATATCAGCATAGCGCCTTCTATTCATAAACTTTAATAAAATAATGTCTAAGTACAACTCCAATGATTGAAGTGTATGTTTTTGTTTTTTTTTTACTCCATTCGTATTTAGCAATGATAAAATTGATGGTATTACAAATGTTTTTAGGTAAAATAAAAATGGATATTATATAATTAGGCAAGATTTGGAGAATTGCCTTACGCTAAGGGTATGTTTGGATTAAGGAGGAATTCTTTATTAAAGGATAGGAAGGGAGAGTATAACAAGGGAATGGAAAGGAGAGTATTTGATCTTGTTTGGATTGAATAAAAAGAGAAGGAAGGATTTTATTAAAGGATAACATTTATCCGGTGTTTGGATTAGAAGAATAATGGGAGGAAAGGATTCTTTTTATAACTAAATGACTCATATACCCCTATTAAAATATTTTATAAAGAAAGAATAAGGGTAATTTAGACATTACAACGTAATAAAAGAATCCTTCCTTCCTAATCCCACCGAATTGGAGGGATTGAATATATGGGTTCGTAAGGGATTGCAAGTATCCTTTAATAAACTATCCCTTCTACTTATTTACAAAACAAACAATGGATGGGATTGTCATTATCCTTTAATACAATCCCCTCCCTCCCAATCCCTCCATCCAAACATACCCTAAGTCTAACAACCGTCAATTTTTTTAGTTTGATTCATCTAAAAGGTTCACAACCCAACGAACTTTCTTCATAAGGTCCACCCTACTTTTCTAACAATTCAAATTCATAATACTCGGGTTGTGCAATACAATTCACTGAGTTGTGAGACACACTTCAAAACAATTCAAAGAATGCAGTATAAGATCGAATTGCTCACACCAAATCATGGGACCAAAAAAACTCACACGGTATCCCCTTTCCATATGCACTATTCTTAGCACATTAGTTCTCTCACACCATAAAAGGCTTCCAATTAACATAAAAGGCCATTGTAGAATTTGTATTAAAAAAAACAACTGTAGTTATATTTAAATCAAATCGTTTTGAAATATTGTAAATTGATGAGATTAGGTTAAAATTAAATCAAATTGTTTAGAGTTTCACTTTAATTTGGTTCTTCAATTATTGATGGCGCAGCCAAGCCGGATTGATGTTGATGGTGAAGTTAGGGCCCTCGAATGGTGGTGGTTTTCTTTTGCGAAGAGCGGCTTGGTGAGAAGGTGAGACTGTGGAGAGATTTCTTTTTTATTTTTTAGTGTGCGAGTGGGAAGAGATGATGTTTAGGTTTTGTATTTCAATGTTTTTCAATCTTTACTTTTTTTTTTGTTACCAAAGTTTTTAATGTATATATTTTTTTATTTAAATTTTATAATTTTATTTTTTGAGGTTATATTAGCTATATCATAAGTTTAAAATAATATTTTGAACCTTATTTATCCAAATTTTTGAACTAAACTTCTTAAGACATGATTTGTTGGGTTATGTACCTAATTAGAAATTATCTAATTTTTTAGTTACTATTGAAATTCAAACACACATTTTTTATTATATTAAATCCCAAAACCAGTTTTTTTCCAATAACTCCCCAATTTTCAAAATTCCTATTCAAATTTTGTTCTAATAAATTTATTCTTTCAACCATTTTGCTAATATTCTAATATGTATTTATCTTATTTATATGTCTATTTATTAATTCATTACACTAATATTCAAAATTAGTAATAAAATTATTATTATTATTTTAAATTTTACTTGAGCAAAAATGATTTTGAGTAATTATATATTTAATAATAAAATATAATTAATACAAATATTCTCAATTATACTCTCCTATAATATTGTAATTGTATTTTATGAATTAGGTTGTATACAATTAGAACTATTTACATGTAGTTAATTCATTATTTTTTAAATTCTTATGATTTTTTTAATTATATATCTATTTTTAAATTTGTATTAAACATATTCGCAAACCCCAAAATATTTATATTGAAAGTATAATTAGTAATGTTATTATTTTTGAATAATTATAATTTGAAATAATTATTATTAACTAAAAAATGATTCTTATTTTTTAAATATAAATTTTAAAAAAATTAAATATATTTATTTTTCTCAAATTTGATAGCTAGCTTTTTAATAGATACATGACTAAGAAAAAAAATTAGGTATGGGAGTTTTTTTTTCAAATATAATTAAGAATTCTTGGAGGGTGCATGATATTTGAAAATTCAACTCCTAACGACAACTTTTTGCTATAATTAGAAAAAATTGAAGTCAACTTTAATCAAAATCTCTTTTCACTGACAAATACAAATATTGTTTTTCAATTTTTTATTTTGTTTAAAAAAATTCCAAGATATTTTACAAGATATTTAAGACATTCTATCAAAAAAATTACGTAAGAAAACCATACGGTGAGTGAGCCAAGTCGAGTTTGTGTTCATTGAACCACTCACAAAACCAAGAACCACAAAAGTATTCTTCGCGTTGTCAACATCAAACATCTACATGTCCACGTCCATGTCCAATGAATACATTATATTCTTAGTTAGATTCAACCAAATCAATTCTAGTTATTATCAAAAATTCTCTTTTTGGTAAAGCTCTAAGTTGGTCGCTGGAAAAATCTGTTCAAAGCCAAGTTAGCTGAATATAGCCCTTGGGGGTGAAATCAGTGCATGGACTACATGAACCTGGCGGCATGCAACCATTGACGATTAGCTAGGATTGAATCATCGAAATACCTTTTTAAGATAAGGAAATGTATCAGATCTTATGGATTATCCCCCCTTTCCCCTTTCTCTAATAATAAGGTAACAGTCCTTGATTGGGAGATTTCATCCCTTCACCCTTGTACTGATTTTAAGCTTTTCACTGGCGCCTTTGTATGTCTCAACTTGACCTCTTATTGCCGGTTATAGGCTTGGTTGTCGGGCCGGCAGTTCAAAAATGTTTCGGATACAGCCCCAACACGTCTTTCGTCTAATCGGGAGAAAAAAGGAAAAAGGCGTTAGAGTTTTTTTCAAGGTTAGCATTTTTTTTATAAATAATTGGTAATTTGGCATATAAAGGAAAGTATTTTCAGATTTAGCACAAGGGAGGCATCCCGAACACCGCCCTTAGGCAAAATTGTAAGGGCGGTCATTCAACCACCGTCCTTACCAAAAATACAATTTTGCCTAAGGGCGGTGCTCGGGATGCCGCCCTTGTGCTAAATCTGAAAATACTTTCCTTTATATGCCAAATTACCAATTATTTATTAAAAATATGTTAATATTAAAAAAACTCAATGTATCATCGTAAAAAAAAAAGGAAATGTATGAAATTAAGGGATCGAACACTTTTTTATTAGGGTTAATGCCCATTAAACACCTGCCACCTTACACCTTTGACCATAAAAGGCACCTTGCTGCAAAATACAAAAATACCCTTGTCCCTTATTTGCTCTTCTTCAACAGCGCTGCCGGCCGATTCTCCCACTCACCACAAATTTGCTTTTCTTTAACAGCGCTGTGGCCAACGATCTCTTCCACAAGTCTGCTGTTGCTATGTCTACAAATCTTGTACATCACGAGCGCACAAAGCATGTAGATATCGATTGTAAGATTACTCGAGAGAAGATTCAAGCTGGAGTAATAAAACTTTTCCACATTCCTTCAAATCTTCAAATTTTCTATTCAAAGCTAAGCAAGTACATTTTTGTACTTGTGGACTAAATGTTGAGTTCTGGGATAGATTCCCATTACTCAGAACTCGGAAAAGGCTAAGCAAGTCCACTTTTGTACTTGTGGACTAAATGTTGAGTTCTGGGATAGATTCCCATTACTCAGAACTCGGATTGTACTTGTGCAAGCCCACTTTTGTACTTGTGCAAGTGCACTTTTGGACTTGTGGCAAATGTTGAGTACTGGGATAAATTCCCATAACTCAGAAAACGCTAAGCAAGTACACTTTTGTACTTGTGGACTAAATATTGAGTTCTGGGAGAGATTCCCATTACTCATTTGAATTGTTTTTTTCTTCTAGTTTTTCAACGTTAATCAATCAACTTATTCTATACAAACTTTCGCACAATTCAATCATAATTTCTTACATTCCCAATACTCAAATATCATGTTTCAGTGGAGATGTCAATCTATCTTTGAATACAGCAAATGAATTGGATAAAAAGAAATAATGCAGGAACCAAAATGCAAATTGTTTCTTCTACATAAAAATTAGTTAGATTACAGCTATATCTAGTTAGACATGATTTTATATAAACTAGTTTTGTACATTGTAACTGTAACAAGAAATAAAACATCTCTTCTTCCTCTCTTATTCATTCTTCTTCTTATTCTTCTCTCTGTTTCTTTATTTTTCTTGCTAAATTCGTCATTAATGGGTGCTCTCATAATTCACAGTGTTTGTGTATATGCTGATGATTTAAACGAAAGAGAGAGAGCGGCTATCATAGTTATTTGTTTATGAACTCGTGGAGAGAGAGAGAGCGGCGGCGGTAGAAAGGGGTAGGATAGGATAAAAATTAAGAGATGTGCCTTTTATGGGCAAAAGGAGAGCGGCAGGGGTGAGGGGGCATTAAGTTTGATTTGAGGTGTTTCTTGGGTATTAATCCTTTTTATTATTGGAATTTTTTCATGAATTAAAATATGGATTAATGTCAAAAAAAACTTTCATGATAGATTTAATTCTTTTTTACCACAGTTATTATTTATTCATTTATAAAATACATTATACATTTTGTTCTTTCCTTTTTTCCCTAAAATAAAAAAAAAGTAATTATATATACCACCCAAATACCACTCAGCGACGTGGCGTTAATTGTATAGTTACAAATCTTTGATCTAATTAAAGACTTGTAACCAACCAATTCACGCCATATCATTGGATGGTATGATTTTTGGTGGTATATAGCATTACTCAATAAAAAATTATAAGGAATTTAGAACACATAAGTCTTAAGGAGAAAAAGATTAAGGACTTAAGACGGCTAAAAGTTACCATAACTATCGTCAAATATTTTTGGTATGAACACGTGCCTTAAGGCACTCTTACAATATTGATTTAGAAAAAATTATTTACACAGAATAAACAAATAATTCTTGAGATAAAAATAAACTGATAAAAATTCAACTAAGTACAAAAAGTAGGATGCAGTTTTCACAAACAGTTACCTAAACCATAAATCAATTAACTAAGATATACTCTTATAAAAATTATGTGACTGTATTCCCATCCACCCAAAACATGTGTAATGGTAACAATATCGTATATTAGTTATTATATATTAACAAAATTTGAATTTTAACAGATAAATATATATAAATCATTGAAAGCTAAATGAAGAACGTTATATAAGGGCAAGTAACTAACCTTCTTTTTACATTGATAAATGTATTAGTTATTGGATTGTTAAGCAGTGGGTTTCCCTTTAACATTTTAGCCTCTTTTTCTTTAACCTCTTCCTCTTACTTTTCTCGGTTCTACCACAAAATTTAACCATATTATTCATTTCTCAATAAGTAAACAGCTTAACAAAAGGATTAAACAAATTCTACTACTTACTTGGCGTAACTTTTCTTCTGCTCTCTCCTTCTTTATCTGTTCAAGTTAGGGTTCTTGATGTCTCCTATTTTGTGATTAATTTATTCACGATACGTCTTTTTTAGGGTTTAAGGGACCTGAGTGAGGAAATTTTCCCTAATAATTTCCATATCTTACTTTTCTATAGTCTTTTGGACATATTGTTATATATAGATTTTTTGTGCTTTAATTGTATGTTAAATGTGTATATTTTAGGTACATTATTTAAACTAGAATTTAATGATATGAGTAGAAGTCAATAAATCAAGTACAAACCTAAGATAAGGCGTAAAAAGAGTGATACGTTACTTTGGGAAAGCTAAAGCATTTATTGAAAAAGTATTGACGTCAAATTGTTTCAGTCTTTACGATCAATTGGTCAGGTATTTTGAATAATTTTCTTTAGATTCAGACAGAGAATGAGTTCATTACGCATGAGAGGTGACGGAAAGTCAATTCGGAGTTGAGACGAAAAAATTATGCTAATTTATCCACCGTGACTCGTACCTGGACAACACTCGCCAAAAATGGGTTGGGCTATTTTTAACCCACCTAAGTGAATCCATAAGGCCCCAAACGCTTTTCGGACAAGTATATAAGCATATTAGAAGCTCCTATTTCATGATACTTCAACTTTTCATCAAATTTTTTAGCAGAGAAAGGAGAAAAAATGCATGGAGAAAAGAGAATGAGGGGTTCCACCCAACTTCATCATTCTCCACATTTCCACAATCATTCCATACTGTATTTTAGGTTAATTTTATTTTGTTTTTTTTCTAAACATGATTTTGGTATTATTTTTCATTTATTTTCATTTATTTAGTATGAACTAAACCTCTTATGCTTGAGGCTTGCAATGGGTATGAACCCTAAATAATTATTTCTTATATAATTTGGATTTGGGATATTTTTATACTGAAATGAATTGAGGCTTATTTTTCCATTGATTCTATATTTATGCTTGTTTCCTATTCATGCCTTGATCACGTGTTGGATAGTATGATACTTTTAGTTAACACATGGAGTAGGGGTGGATTTCAAACATAGTATATAAAAGTCTAGTGTGCGGTAGTGATCCTAACGGGCCTTCCTTGCTAGATAGTCAATAGGCTTAGAATTAATACACCAATTCATTGCTTAGGGTGTCCTTACCCAAGTACCCTAGTTGTGTTGTGGTTGCTCTCTAAGCTACCCTGACGGGAGTTAGAGAAACTTTTGAATCCCGGCTAATGTGAAAAGCCCAATTCGACCTTATACCAAATAACGCTTAAATAGTTAATTAAAGGATTACACGCAAGAATCAAGCATACTTTCATCTCTTCTTGTCTTTAGCATTTTAATTATTTCTTTCATTTGATTATTTATAATATTTGCAATTGTAGTCCTTTAATCATAAACAAAACAAATATTACGTTTACATTATTGTTATTTATCATGCAACTCTACATTATTTTGCTTCCGAAACACAGTTGTCACAACTTTGATAATCCTTGTGAGACGATAACTGCACACTTATCAAATTATTACATGTCAACAACTCGTACACTTGAGGGGAGTCACTCTCTCTAGTGTTGATTTTGTATCACGCTTGGAAGACTGGTGGTGGTTTGAGTGTGATAAAATAAAGATAAATAAATATAAAGATTCACACCCTTAACAACCACGAAAACTCACTGCAAGTATCACATATCGTTTGCAAGTTTAGTTGATAAGTGATTTATTCACAGGGATTAAGCTTGTTATCTTAGAATCGTGTTCAGGAAAAAAAAAGTAGTAGAGATTAATTGATAAAACTAGAAGACAAATAATTAAAGAGATAGATAATTGAGAGAATAATTAATAAACTATTAAAACAAATAATAAGAGTAAATAGAATAGAGATGAGATGAGAAATATAGCTTAGGTTTGCTAGTATTCACTTATCCTTCTAAATCTATATTTCAGTTATAAGGGTGATTAAAGCTTTTAAAGAGAAGTATTCAGGATTCTATATTCCTCCTAACACCCTTCTGGGTGGACTTAGGTGGCAACCTAACAATTACCAGGGGACTTAAGTAAGGGGACCCTGCGTAATGATCGGTAGTTAATCTCAAACCCTAGTGACTATCTAGTTAGGAAAGCCTGTCAAGATCACTACCGCACACTAGACATTTATGTGGTGTTTCAAAAGTTAAACACCCCTTCCGGGTGACCATCAAACTACTATTAATGGGGTAATTCTGTACTCATCCACTAGCAAGAACTATGGTCAATATATCAAAGGACATATAACAAATATATGAAATAGATAAGAAGCTTAATCAATAAATAGGTTAATCCCAAATAACATAAAATAAAGAAATAGAATTCGAAGATTATACATGTGCAATACCCATGATATGGGAAAACTAGTTCACACTAGAAAGAAATAAACTAAAAGATAGATACATACTTGTCAACTTGCTTCTATGGATATCTAAGTGTAATATTGTTAAATAACTGAGAAATTACATGTTTACAGTGATAAGTATGGGTACTTATAGGTGTTAGCTAACTCTAGGTCGGAATCTTGGAGTGCAAGGCAAGTTATTGGAGTTCTGTTCCAATTCAAATTTGTTGCCTAAAATATAGAACAGTGTAAACACTACTTCAATGAGTTGGTCATATATCCTTCGTTACTTATGGGATTTTCGTGCCCTTTATATGGAAACGAGCGCAATTCAAATATATATATTCTCATAAAATATCTTCTCCAAATTCGTAATATATTTTCTACAGTCTTCAAAATACTAGACGACTTTTCAGCAAGACAGATTTACTTGGAAGCTTTTTCTTTCCTAACTCAACTTTGTTTCCTTTTAACTCTAGATTTCACCTTGGATCTTCTTTCCTTAACTCATTGTCAGTGATTTGGCCTTTAATTATTTCCTTTTACTTAGGAGTTTCACAATAACACACACAATTATACCAAAACGCTAAAAAAGTAATAAATTTCCAAATCAAGGCATAAATTAAGAAATTATCTAATAACGGGGGAAAAACCCTTAACAATTAATGAAATACACCTAATATGATGTCTCAAACCTAGATTAAGATATCACAAATATGGAGACATCAAAGACGAAAACCGAGTCATAAGCCTTCCTAACACTGATCCTTAATATACACCTCAGAGAGCTAATCTTCTTGTTGTAACCCCTCAAAATATCTTATATCAAATTCACATTATCAGGCATATGTCTCCTTGTACGAATGCACTTTGAGATTTATCATCTATCTCATCCAAGATCAGTTTCATATATTCTGCAATAAATATCATGATACCGTTGTAGATAACATTTCAACAAGAAATTAAGCAAAAGTCATCCACCTTCAAAGGCAAATCATTTTCAGGTATAAAAGTAAAAATGGTATAGTTAAGTTGTTTGAAATGGAAACCCAAGTTGAAAAAATCTCCCTTATCACCCCCAATAAACAACACCCACCATTTTCCATGATTTCTTAAAGAAAATAGAGGAGTGCCCATCTGGTCCCAGTACTTTATCACTATCTAACTTGGATATAACATATTTGATCTTTTCATCGATAAACTCACCACATGTAGAGGCCTTTTGTTCCCTAGTTATCACTTTACCCTCAATCAAAAACTTCTTGATCCACTCGTCTTAACTTCACTTGTCCCTAATAAATCCTTATAATTGTCCACAAATGCATAATTATTTTCCCCACTGAAGCTATAGACTCTCTCCTCTCTTTACTCTTCATAACCTTCATGAAATAACTTTGTGCATATGTCACTTTTTAATACATGTCCATATCTAAATTTTTACTTATAGGAGCTACACTTTACATTTGCTAGTCGGGTAGCTTGTTTCCATAACTCTACACTCTCAACCATAATAGTTACATCGCCCACATCTTGTTGAAGTCTGATCTCGACCTCTTCCAAAGCCAAATTCGCTCTTTTAGCTTGCTAGGGGATGTGAAAGGACGACTTTTTATTCAACTCTCTCAAGTCAGATTCAAACTCCTCAATTTCTTACAATCAACAAATTCTTTCGTTCTCACACGATACTCACAAACCCAACGATAACCACATCATCATAGTTCTCATACTCCGTCCTTATATTAAAGAACCAGAATGGTGTAATGCACATGACATTTTACATATCCTACACATCGTGAGTGATCCATGACATGGGATTTAGGAAGAAATTCCTTGTGTATATAATTATTCGAGACCTACAAATCACTATTTCTTGTTGTCCTATGTATCCGACTTGGTATGTAATGTTTTGTTATGTATAGAATTTTATGATGTATTACAAGTGTTTGGATCCCAACTTATCGCAATTTCTTTAATAGCACTTGCGATCATTTGATTTTAGGATAAGATATTATTAAAATGTCCATGTCAAATTAGATTATGTCAAAATGAAAAGAACTCTCAATCTTACTTTTATTTTATAATGAGATTTGAAACAAATTGAGTATTTGATTAAATTATGTACATTACATCTACCGGTGGCTTGACTTTTACCTGTACCATGAATTTTGACACCGACATCAATAGAGTAATGTAGGGGTGAGCATGGGTCGGGTTTACCCGGGTTGGGGTCTAGGGTAATGGTAGGGTAATATTGGAGAGTGGTAAATGTTGGAGGGTAAACCCGTGTTAATGGTAAAATAAAAATTACCACGGGTTAAGACGAGTTAACTAACGAGTTACCCGGGTTTTACCCTTGGTAAAATTCATAATTTTATCACAATAAAAAAACATAAAACCAAATAAAGTTTAAATGCTACTATTCAATTAAAAGAATTTTTGTTCTTCAAAATAAAGTACATATTAGGTAAAATTCAAAGAAGAGACGAGGATAAGATTTCGGTGAACGAAGTAGCCAAATGTGTCAAATGGCCAAGTCTTGACCATACACACACACATATATATATAATATTAATTGAACAGTACACGGGTTGGACGGGTCCAACCCGTGTGGTAATGTATAGAAGGTAAACCCGTGGTAAAAAAATTAACATGCCCAAAATTGAAGGGTAAGGTATGTTATAAAATGGGTTAGGGTAATTTTTACCCTGTTTTAGGTCGGTTTTTATTACCCTAACGAGTCGGTTTACCATTTACCACTATTCTGCTCAACCCTAGAGTAATGTACACACTTATCATGTGGTCATCTACTGTACATATTAATATATATTTTTATTTTTGTTTGCTCTATTTTTATTTTTGTTTGCTCGGTACAATATATACATAGTCGAAGACGAATATTTTACAAATCTAATTCGCAATATTATTATCATCTCCTCTTCAATCACCTTCGACGAATATCAATACTCTTGTAATGCATACTGAAAGCACATCCGAAGGAAAAGGCATTAGCGGGATTTCTCTAAAGCTAAGTCTAACGTTTGGAGCTAATATGGATAATACTAATTCATGTCTGGCTGATACGTCACTGAATCTCAATGCTAACCCTCTCCGAGTTTTCGATGATGATTCATGTCTTGATACTTCACTGAATCTCCAAGAATTGCGCGAGGAATTGAATCGGGTCAATGATGAAAACAAGAAGCTAACAGACATGTTAACAGCAATGACCAAGAATTATAATATTCTGAAGAGTCAGTTGATGGAGTATGCAAGTAAGAATGCTGAAACAGATAGCGAAGGATCCAAGAAGCGAAAAGGTGAAACACTCACCAATAAAGTAGCTTGTGATCGAAGTAGCTCAAGTGATGAAGATTCATGCATAAAACCAAAGCAAGAGATCATAAAACCAATTATTTCTAAAGCTTATGTGCGAGCAGAAGCATCAGATACCAGCCTTGTAAGTCATTGACTATTACTATTTAGTAGATAATTATTTATGGATTCTTGAGCTAACGTAGAACGATATTGTAATTTGTATATATATAGATAATGAATGATGGATATCAATGGAGAAAATATGGACAGAAGGTAACTAAAGACAACCCTTTCCCAAGAGCTTACTTTAAGTGTTCATTTGCTCCTACCTGCCCAGTCAAGAAAAAGGTATAAACTTTAATCATTAATTAATGCTAAAAGTACATATGTAGAATGAAGTATGAACATGCTTAAGCTAATCATGAGTTTTCTTCAGGTGCAAAGAAATATTGAAGATCAGTCTATAGTAGTAGCAACCTATGAAGGAGAACACAACCATCAACAGCTTTTCGAAGCAACTTCAAGCAATACTCAAATGGTTAGGGTTGGTTCAGTCCCTTGCTCCACTTCCAAAAGTTCATCTCCACCTATCATTACACTCGATTTTACCAAACCGAAGATGAACAATGAAGGAAAAGCTCCGCAACATCAAATTGATTCACCAGAACAAATGCAAAAATCATTACTTGAACAAATGGCATCATCTTTGACGATGGATCCGAATTTTCGAGAAGCTCTTGTAGCCGCCATTTCAGGAAGATTCTCCAGCAGAGCTAGAAAGAGAGATGGAGAAGATTGATTCAATACTATAATCTGCATTCTGCAGCTTCTGAAAATACTTTTCCTATACTTTTTCTCCAACATCTTACAAAGTTTCGCCCTACAATTGTTCATAAAATCAGTTACTATATTTGGCCTAAAATAGAACTTTTGAAATGTTTGGCCTAACAAAAATGTTGTTAGGCCATAGATAATGGCCTAAAAATAGGATTTGCTCTTTCTTTCACCTGAAATTTGCTTCTTAACATTCATATAATTAAGAGTTTAGAGTCATTAATTTTAAGAAGTTTAGCCATACTTGAATTTTTATTTGTAGGGTCTATAGTTAACTAATATGGTTATTACTAAAGTTTGAAAGATTAAAGATACAAAGTCCTTGCTGTATGGGTTAAAAGAAAGTTATTGATATATACCCCAGGCCTTCTTACAGTAAAAGCTCTCTCAAAAATCTATTACTCCATTAAACAAACAAAACATCTTCTGGTGCTTGAGAACAAATTAAATCAGCAGAATTAACGAAATAATATAAACAAAAGGTATGTATTGTATATGAAAAAAGTAAAATTTAATAATTATGTATATGCTAGGTATATTGTATTAATATGTGTTATTTCTATATCTATTACATCATATAGGTTGTTTTTGTGTATATAAGGTAATTTTAATGGAGGTTTCTATGAAAAGGTTTATACCCATAGTGATATTCTAACAATAGTGTATATAAGTAAATTAGAATTAGACACACCTCTAGTCTTTAATCACCCATTAAGCTGGGGTTAACCCATAATCTTCTATGGTTTTGTATGGATATGGTTCGTAGTATATACACTGTGCGGTATGTGCCCATTACAGTCTTAAATTTTTCTAAGATTAGGGTGGGTGGGTTGAAACTGGTGTGTTTGTGGGTACGTACCCTCACATAGTAAGTATTTGTTATGTGCTTTGATGTGGGTTTTGTTCCTTATATAGTTAACATTAGTTGGGTATGTACACTTTAGGTGTGGGTTCATACCCTCTTTACTTGTTATTACGTTGTGTTTATAAAGAAAAAGAATAAAATCAAGGATAGGTGGGAGTATACATATGGTGTTGTAGCATATTTGTTTTAATCTAGAAAAAAGTGGAATGTGAATTGCGTCTTCTTGTGTTAGAGTCAGAATTAAATCATTCATTTTAACGAAATAATATAAACAAAATGTTTATGTTGATATGTTTATAGTTAATTAATATTTTTTTAGGGTTTTTATTGTATATGAAAAAGGAAATTTGAAAAAAATGTGTATATGTTGGGAATATTGTATGAATATATATTAGAGTAAATACCCATTTTACCCCATGTACTATGGGTCGATTGACTACTTACCCCCTACTGTTTAAAATGCGACTGTTTACCCCATATACTAAGTTTTCGTGACTCGTTATCCCCAATTAACGGAATCCATGCCCGTTTTCGTGACTATTTACCAATATACTAAGTTTTTGTATGTTTTCTTATAGGTTAGTATAGGGGTAAATAGTCACGAAATGTGCATGGATTTTGTTAAGTGGGGGAAAAGTGGGGTAACGAGTCACGAAAACTTAGTATATGGGGTAACCAGTCGCATTTTAAATAGTAGGGGGTAAGTAGTTAATCGACCCATAGTACAGGGGGTAACAGTTGTATTTACTATATATGTTATTTCCATATCTATTACAGCACATAGGTTGTTTGCATATATAAGGTAATTTTGATGGAGGTTTCTACAAAAGGGTTTATACCCACATTGTGTTTCTAACAATAGCGTATATAAGTAAATTAGAATTAGATGCACCTATAGTCTTACCCATTGAGAAGGAGTTAATCCATAACCATCTGTGGTTTTGTGTGGATATGGGTTGGTACATTGTACACTATGTGGTATGTACCCATTATAGTCTTTATTTTATTTTTTTGAGATTAGGGTGGGTGAATTGAAACTGGTGTGTTTGTGGGTATGTATCCTCACAAAGGTAGTATTTTATATGTGCTTCGATGTGGGTTGTGTTTATTATGTTATTAGATTCAGTCGGGAATGTACACTTTAGGTGTGGGTTCATACCCACTTCAATGTTATTATGTTGTGTTTATGAAGAAAGTGAATTAAAATCAAGGGTAGGTGGGAGTACACATGGTGATGAAGCATATTTGTTTAACCTTGACACAGGTAGAATGTATCAGTGTTGGCATTCAATTCGAATACACTGGTGAAAAAATTTCCGTTTTAACGATTTTATTTTCTAATTTAGTTACCAAAGAAAGCTTTCTTTTCGAAAAATCCCAATGAATAATAATGTTTGGGTTGCACGGAACTCGTAAAAGAAGTTACTCACGTTATATGGAGATGAATTAAGATAATACATTTTTTACACCAAGAATTCATGAATTTTCATGGGTATCTCTCATCCTAGTGTATGTTTCCATGCTCCTATAATGTAGACTTTCTCTCCATTATTTTTCCAAGCGATGGGGCTAAGTTTTCACAACTAAATAATATATCATCACCTCTTACATAGACTTTAGTAAATGGTTACGATGACCTTAGGAGAGATATTGATACAACTCTTAAATTGATTACTCGTAGATAGACCCTTCTATGCTTAAGAAGTCCAGCAGAACTTGAACCCTAAGAAGTGACATGAAGTTTCTACCAATAAAAGTATTTTCATATACACGATACCGGGAAGAGGGTCACAGGCTTCGAATCTTACCGCATTCGTGGATGTTTCCAAGTCCAAATCCATACTCCTTTAAATTGATGTGATCCCTCTTTATCACTAATAGAATTCCCATGAAGTTTATAAGTAAGATAGGATCAGATGGTACGGAGACCCGATGTTCTTGGTTATGGGCATGTTTGTGTGTGAGATGGAGAAGGCTTTGGCTTTGAGAGAACCTGTGATATTATGAGAGGCTAGATGAGGCGAGGAATATTAAAAATGATAAGTATCTCCCTAAAAATATAAGAAGTGTTTTAAAATAAGGAAATATCATAGTGGTACTCACAGATGAAGTTAAATATGATGAACAAGCAACTTTTGAATTAAGGGATCTTACAAAAAATAGTTTTGGAATTTTTTTGTTGAAGTGCGCTCATACCTCAGTTCCACTCTGTTAAAAGGCATTGTTTGCATTATCAAAATAGAGTACAAACTATCTCGACCTTTTATAAATTTAGAGATATTTATTTTAAGATTCTAAACCTTCTTTTTTAATTAATCATTTTCAATCGAGATATCTCTTTCCTTTTCTTTGAAAAAGATGTTGTTAAACATATCGACGCATTTTTAACAATCTTTCAAAATCCTTGCAGTTTCAATGTATTTTTCTTTCTCCTCCTTTAACTATTTAGGAAGGAAAATTTTCTCCTTGATGGATAGAAAGAAGTATTTATGAAGCAAAATGAAGGCATCTTGAATTATCAATTCAATTATTATCATTCAATTATAAATCAATATTAGAAGATACCTCGTCGAAGTATTTTGGGGAAAGAGCTTTAGAGACATTAGCATTTCCATTTTCTTGTTAGAAATCTTCTTCATTTTCTATGGCATGACTACTTTTGCAACAAATTTAGCTGACTCATTTGAGTAGTCTTTTCTTTCTTCATCTATTATTCGAGAATATTCCCTTATATTGTGATCGTGACAACTCTATTTAATTGACTTGTAAACCATATCCATATTTCTTCTCCAAAGAGTATGAATTGTGCCTAAAAATGATGAAGGACTAGTAGCACTTGTTCCCTCCTTTTGGTTAGATTCCATGTCGTAGTGTTCTAGGTGTGATAAAGAACAAATAGATATTAAAATTAGGCTCGAATACCACTTGTTTCCTAAGAATAATACTAGAGGGGGTGAAAAGGACATATGTGGAATATAAATAATCTTTATAGTCAGCTCGATCAGACTCCATATAAAAATCAAATCTTTTGAAAATGTAGATGGATAGGCTAGAAGTAAACAAGAGATGATATGTGAGTAATACACTCTATCAAAGACTTAGTGTATATACTCAATGCAAGTCGCTAGGCAATAATAAAAAAGACAACTACACAAGTACTAAAAATTCAAAATCTATTCCTAATATATATACCAAATACTAAGACAATCGAACAAACGTTTGGCGTGCACAAAAATAAAGAGGAAATATAAGAGAAGACAAACACGTGATTTGAAGCTGTTTGACTCCTGTAGGATTAATCCACTATATAGGGTCTATGCACCCTTAGGATTTGGAAAGATCTCTCACTTAAATATCCCTTGTTTGTTAAAGGTGAGAGCACAAATCTTTACAACCTCTTTGAAATGCCCTTCAAAGGAAACCCCTTGTGTTATCACCAACACAAATAAACCAAGTGTACAATCTATAATCACAATGTCACCGCACAATCCCATGAAGCCTTCTCTTATGTACCACCATACAAGGACAAGTATACAATCCATACTCACGATCTACTTCATGTCTCCCCATTTGTGATGATTTAATCTATCTTGGAGACATAATTTTAGGTGTATTTACTAGGATTTAGATCGATTTTCTCATGATTTAGTACACTTTCCTATTATGTGTCTTAAATTAATTATTTATTATTTTTAGAGCATATTGGATTTAATTGTTTATTTAGTGTGTAGCTTTAAATATATATATATATATATATATATATATATGGTAATTAATTAGAGTCCAAGTTAATTCTAAGAGTTAAAGGAAAGAGGATAAACATGTAAATTGGAGATAAGGAAACAAAAGCTAAAGTATGGAAAAGATAAAGCTGCCAAATAAATCTAAATTTCACCACCCACGACCACAAATCAGCTTATATCTCAAAATCGGTGAGGAATTTGGAAGAACGGTCAAGAGCAAAGTTAAAGATATTTCCGATACGATGAATTTCTACTACTCATACGCATCAAAAAGATAAGTATTGAAGTTGTTAGGACTAAAACAAAAACGGGGCTGATTCCATATTTAAGGGTTACGAATTTGAGTTGGGCTAGGAGTCCATTACCTACCTTCTCCTCCAAGGAAACGAATTAAGTCTTCCTACACCCTGTAAATACAACCTCTTATCATAAGAAAATCATCCTTGGCAGATCCTAACGGATCCTTGGGTAGACCTTAAGCCAGGAAGAAGGTACAACACAAGAAGAGAAGCCTGGAAGGAGCTGTGCATCAATCATGTCTTCTTCACTCTTCAATTTTGTAATTGTTTTCTTTTCTTTTCTTTTCTTAGTATGAATTAAATAAATTTATCTTGAGCTTTAGCATATATGTATGAACCCTAGTTTTGGTTGACATCTATCTAATTTGGGAATTCTATGTTTTAAATTGAATTTATGTTTTGATTTCTCTGTTTATGTGTTGGATTTATATTCTGTGTTCTTTGCGGTGTACAATGTATAGTATTACCATCATGGTAGTTAGATAACCATTGACAACGGTATATTTAACTATATGATTAGCACATAACGTCTAGAATAAGGTTTAGATCTGACAAATTAGCCTAACTAGATAGTCAATATGGTTTAGTATATTGGTATTTAATCAATTGCAGGAAAAGTTTGCTTAGGCTCTTATTGACACAGGTAAACCCTATTTAAAACTACCTAGCGCAATTGAAACCAACTATTGAAATACTACATGATTCACCCTTACATGTTTAGAACGGAAAAACTAGTGGGGATTACTTGCTAATTACTTAGGCTAAACTATCATACTATCTCCTTTTCTTTTATTTAATTTTCAGTCTTTAGTTTATTAGTTTAATTTTCCTTTATTAAAAACCAAATAAAATTCGTTTTATCTTTCTTTCTCCTGCGTATTATTATTCTAGCTTTTTATATTTGCACTTGATAATTTGCATAAGTTCTCTCTAACCTTCGTAGTCTCTGAGGAATGAATCTTCTTATCATTAAAACTTGCATACGTCCTGTAATACTTGCAGAACCGTGCTCAGCCTAGGGTGTTTATTTGCACTTATTTTATACATTATTTTATCACACCTTAGGCGACACCACTACTACTTCACACAACCATGAATCCTTTCACTTGTGTCTACTCACGATATCACTCCACAAGTATGTGAAACCTTCTCCTTTGTCCCACCACACAAGAATGAGTGTACAATATATACTCACGAGCTATCACTTCACAAAACCGTGAAGCCTTCATATTGTGTTACACCTACACAATATCTACACTCTCTCTTGTGTAGTCTATTGAAGATCACACTTCTCACTGAACCAAGAGGATCCATAAGGTTTACAATTAAGCCTAATCCACCTAGCCTTGATACTTCTCCATAATTATATGCTTAAAAACATGGGATAATCACAAAAAATACAAAAATTTGGACTATGAGTTATTTTGGGCCTCTCTTTGAAGATAAGTTTTTAATATTTCAAATTTGGTGTAATAACAAATATTTTTTAGAGTCCTCAGAGCTCCTTTTTATATGAAATAAACTTTCCAACGGATTTATTCATGTGTCAACTTCTCCTTGGATGCAATTATTCTTGTTGGGTATCTGCACACTTTCAGGTCCAAAAGTTAACTACTTTGTGGTCTCCAATTTTCTAACGGCTCTTTTAACGTTCATATCACAACACCTATTTTCCTCTGTTTCTTATTATTATATTTTTCTCCTTGGATATCCGTTAACTTCTCCTCAGGTTTTTGTTGGAGTCAAACCTTCAAATCTTGCTCATAAATGGATCATGTACCCGATATGTCTGCTTGGAGGTCTGGTCTTCAATTTTCTTGACTTTTATATTAGATACTCCGCGGCAGTCCCGCTCTTCAGTGCTCGGAGGTCTGGTGACTCTGTTATCTAAGCTTTTTCATTGAATACTTTGCGGCAATCCGGTCTTCTACCAGTTCAGAGGTCTGATGACCTTCTTTCTTGGCTACTTACCGGATTAAATATGCTTGTTTGATATGGTTGTGCGCGGAGGTCTGATGACCTTATTCCTTGGCCGCTTCTTTAAATGCTCTGTGGCAGATTGTTGCCTTCTTTTTTGGAGGAGGCCTGTCATCTCTAATTTTGCAGTTATTACATGTCTTTCTGAACATGCAAGACTTATAGGAAAATCTTGACAAACTCGAAAGACCAGAAAATCCGATTCACAATGTTGTGGAAATCACACATCAATAAATATATATCCAATAGGATAACAACTATAGATCGTGCAAGCCCAAAACAAAATTACTACTCTAGTAGAACACTATATGAAATCCTCCCAAGTCCTAGGCCATATACATAATTAATGCGTATTTAGCATAAACACACTGTCTTGCGTGAAGTTAAGATAAGGGTACACAAAAACATCGATCTATAAGTACAAGTCATATCATTCTTATAACCTCACGAGATGGATTTTCTCGTTCATATGTTAATCCTATCCTACCAAATGCAATCAATCGTGGTTGTAAACGTTATACACCTAACCTTGTTCTCCTATGTCGCTCCATCCTTATCATATAAGGGGATTCAAAATGGTACCCATCTCCCTTGAAATTCCTAACAAATTCCTCACATCCTACCATATATCCATCGCCAACTTGAACTAAAAAAATAGTGTTTACTGACTCAAAATCACCACATAGATCCTTACAAATAAGATGGCCTTTAGACTTAAGGTTCCCGAGGAGGTCCATCTAACCTATAATTTCATGCTTATGCGTAATGTAAATGTCCCATAAAATATTTGTCCAAGGATTGGGTGTATCTGCCTTAAAAAAATATGTGGATCGATCTCGTCCAGTCAAAATGAGAAACGTATGCAACTAAAGATACAAAGTTGCTTCCTCTCTCCTAGTCACCACAACAAAAGATGACTACAACTCTCCCTAATTTCACTCATGTGCCTAACTATCCATCACGTGCGACAATATGATTCACTTGTACGAAATAGCGCTTCACTCTCCAGATCACCACGTGAGCTTTAATTTCATTTCCTTGCAGATGCACCCGGAGATTCGTCCTCCTCTCAGCGGTTGGCCCATTTTGCCTTTCATCATTGATTGACACATGTTATGTCATTATCCCACAACCACTATTATTATTGTTATTATTATTATTATTATTATTACTATTATTATTATTATTATTATTATTATTATTATTATGTACGGGACTACTTCTAGTATACGTCCACTTAATTTTTAGAACCATGACTTCAAAATTTTGTTTTCCTTCCACCTTTACAATCAAGATTACAATTTAATATTGTAATTTCCAAATCTCCTTCAAAGAGGCGAGTTTTTTATCCACATGCCAATCATAAATATCTTGGTTCTTTATAATCTTCGTGAATTTATTTGATCCATATCGAGTCTTTTTATCAAAAATTTGCCACAAAATTTTCATTATCAAATCTTTATTATACACTCCAAAATCATTAAGTTCCAATATTCCCTCCACCTTTGGTGTACCAATTTTCTTCCAAGCAATTTGGGGAGACTTACCATCGCAGTAGAATTCATGAAAAATGTGATATATAATTAATCTCTCAGCGAATCCGATACCGGAATATCAATAACCAAAAGCAAAAACCCCTTCTAGTACCAATCTAATTAGATCCAATTGACCTTCAAAAGAAAATGATGTAGCATTCCATGACCTAACATAGCCCTCTAGTTTGTCTATAAGGGGTTTATAGTCACTTTATAACAACATCAAGACACCAAGTGGAACTCAAATGTAGTGAAACACCATTATTTCCTTCGGTAATTGTTATATTTTCTTGATCTCTTCAAGCACATCTTCTTTAATCCTCACATAATAGACAATTGACTTAAGCACATTAAACTAAAGAGAGAAAAATTCAAATCTCTTCATACACTCCATAATCACCTTAACGGACCCTAGGTCACCTTTTGCCAAACGAAATAAATCATATACAAACTATAAGTGGGTAATATTGAGCTTCCACACTTCGGATGGCATGGAAAGACTTTATCAGTTTATTTTCTCAAGGGTCTACAACAAATATAGAAAAAAGATAAGGTGAGAGGGGATCACTTTGGTGTATCTGATGTCACCCTATTTGTGATATAATAATTTAGGTTGGAGACATCATTTTAGGTGTATATGATTAATTAATTAGGGATTTTTATCCATTATTTGATAGTTACTTATTTCTTGTCTTGATTTGATGATTTATTACTTTTAGAGTATATTTCGTTTAAATTGTGTGTTAATGTGATGCTCTTAAGGTTGGATTATAATTAGATGCCAAATCAATTCTAAGAATATATGGAAGGAATCAAGAGATGAAAGGAAGTAAAGATAAAATAGGAAAGGAAAAGTTGTCAAGTAAATTTGAATTATGCAACTACATCCACTAAAGTGAAGATAACGTTAAATCGGCTAACATTTGGATGATCATTCAAAATAGTAAAGATATATCTTTTGATGCGGTCGTTTCTATATAAAGTAGGCAAAAATCAGACTAATAACGAAGGAGATATGGTAAAAACAGCGAGCAGTGTTTATCCTCTCTGATATTTTAGGAAACAAATTTGAATTGGAAAAGGATTACTTGCCTTCCACTCAAGATTTCGACCTAGGGTCTTCTTAACACTTATAAATACACCCTCTTATCATTTTAAACATGTCGTTGCTTGTCCTTACACAGTTCTAAACCATAGATCAATCCTTAGTCAATCAAGGGAAGCAACCTGACAGTATGTATCTTTAGTTTAGTTTAATTTTTATTAGCATGAAATAAATTTCCCAAGCTTGGATTTTGCATCTGTATAATCTTTGAATTCTATTTTATTCTATCTAAATTTTTTTGGGAAAACCTTTTTAAATTAATTCTAGCTTCTTAACATTTATATTTGTTTTATGTGCTTTGATTTATTGACTGTAGTTCTTGCTAGTGCACGAGTATAGACTACCCCGTTAATAGCAGTCGAATGGTCACCCGGAAGGGGTGTCTAATTGTTGAAACACCACATAAACGTCTAATGTGAAGTAGTGATCAGTAAGGTCTTGCCTAACTAGATAGTCATTAGGGTTTGAGATTTAACCACCGGTCATTGCGCAGGGTCCCATTACCTAAGTCCCCTGGTAATTGTTAGGTCGTCACCTAAGTCCACTCGGGAATGGGTTAGGAGGAATATGAATCCTGGTTAAGAGCTTTAATCACCCTTATTAACTAGTAGAAGAAATAAAAGGATAAGTGCATACTAGCAAACCTAAGCTATATTTCCATCTTATTCTTACATCTTTTATTTTATTGTCTTGTCTTTAGTTTAATTATTATTATCCTTAATTATTCATATTTACTTTTCTTGTCATTGATTCATTGAGTTAATTCTTACTACGCTTTCTTGTAATCCATTCGTATAACACACTAAGTCCCTGAGAACGAATATAACTTATCATTAAAACTTGCGTACAACTTGTGATACTTGTAGTGAGTAACGTGATTGGTTAGGGTGATCAGTTGTCCTATTTTTATCTATTATTTTATCACACCCTACCAGCCACCAGTATCCCTTTTTCAGCCTTAATGTATCCATGCACACCTCCATAGTAAGAAGGGGTGGTAACAATCCATAATCCTACCAATACATTTCGTAGGAAACTTTAGCCCTACAAGGACCTCTCTCACAAAACTCCATGAAACCGAGTCATAAGCTTTCCTAAGATTGATCTGTATTGTACACCTCGGAAAGCTACTCTTCTTATTGTAACCTCTCAAAAGGTCTTACATCAAATGCACATTATCAGGCATAAGTCTCTCAGGTACAAATGCACTTTGAGTTTTGTCAACTATCTCATCCAAGATCAGTTTCATATGCTCTGCAATAATCGGCATGATATCATTGTAGATAACATCGCAACAAGATAAAGGGAAAAAGTTATCCACCCTTAAAGGCAAATCCTTTTTAGGTATATGAGTAATAATGGTATGTTTAAGTTGTTTTGGAAGAAAGAACGAGTTAAAAAAACTCCCTTATCGCCCCAATAACCTCAACACCCACCACTCTCTAAGACTTCTTTAAGAATACAAAGGAGTTCCCGTCCAGCCCTGGTACTGGATCATTATCTATCTGAAATATAACATATTTGATCTTCTCATTGGTAACCCCGCCACATAAAGTGACCCTTTGTTCCCTAGTTATCATTTTACCCCAAACAAAAATTTCATGATCCACTAGTCTGTAACCTCACGTGTCCCTAATAGATCCTTATAGTAGTCCACGTATACATCATTGATTTGTCCCCCACTAGTCGTGTTAGAAATATTAGGAAGTTTGACCAAATCTATAAACTTTCTCCTCTCTTTACTCTTCATAACCCCATGAGATAACTTTGTGCAGCTATCACTTTTTAATACATATCCACATCTAAATTTTTGCTTATAGAAGCTACATTCTGCATTTTCTAGCTGAGTAACTAGTTTTTGTAGATCTACACTCTTATCCGTAATAGCTACATCACCAACATCTTGTTGAATTCTGGCCCCGGCCTCTTCCAAATTCAAATTTGCTCTTTTAGCTTGATCGGGGATGTGAAAGGAATGCTTTCTATTCAACTCTCTCAAGTCAAATTCAAAATCCTCAATTTCTTAAAAACAACAAATTATTTCGTTCTCACACGATACTCACGAACCGAACGATAACCACATCACCATAGTTCTCACATCCGTCCACATATTAAATAACTGTGTAGTGCACATTACATTTTTCATATAAAATGTTACTATACATCGCGAGTGATTCGTAATATGAAATTTAGGAAGAAATTCCTTGTGTATAAATGATCTGAGGCCTCTAAATCAAGATTCCTCATTGTCCTATCGATCCAACTTGGTATGTGATAGTGTGTCACGTATAGAACTTTTCGATGTATTACAAGTCTTTCGATCCCAACATATCGCAAATTCTTTAATATCACTCGAGATCACTTGTTTTTCATTTTTCATATCCTTGTAAGCTAATATATTTATTAAAATGTCCATGAGGAGCCCAGCTTCATCAAATTAGAATATTCCAAAAAAAAAAAAAAACTCTCTTTCTTACTTTTATTTTATAATGAAAGCATTGCAAACAAATTATTTGATTAAATTATGTACATTCACATCTACAGTCTGGCTTGACTTTGACCTGTACGTTCTCAATAGTAATCTAAGTTAACGTACACATTTATAACGTGGTCATCTACTATATATATTAAATATTTTTATATTTGTTTGGTCGGTACCATTACTATATATACATAGTAGAAGACGAATATGTTACAAATCTAATTATAATATTATCATCTCCTCTTCAATCACCTTCGACAAATATCAGTACTCTTCTAATGTATACTGAAAGCACATCTGAAGGAAAAGGCACTAGTGGGATTTCTCTAAAGCTAAGTCTAACGTTTGGAGCTAATATGGATTATACTAATTCATGTCTGGTTGATACTTCACTGAATCTCAATGCTAACCCTCTCCGAGTTTTCGGTGATGATTCATGTCTTGATACTTCACTGAATCTCCAAGAATTGCGCGAGGAATTGAATCGGGTCAATGATGAAAACAAGAAACTAACAAACATGTTAACAGCAATGACCAAGAATTATAATATTTTGAAGAGTCAGATGGAGTATGCAAGTAAGAATGCTGAAACAGACAGCGAGGGATCGAAGAAGCGAAAAGGTGAAACCCTCACCAATAAAGTAGCTTGTGATCGAAGTAGCTCAAGTGATGAAGATTCATGCATGAAACCAAAGCAAGAGATCATAAAACCAATTATTTCTAAAGCTTATGTGCGAGCAGAAGCATCAGATACCAGCCTTGTAAGTCATTGACTATTAGATAATTATTTATGGATTCTTGAGCTGACGTAGAAAGATATTGTATATATACAGATAATGAATGATGGATATCAATGGAGAAAATATGGACAGAAGGTAACTAAAGACAACCCTTTCCCAAGAGCTTACTTTAAGTGTTCATTTGCTCCTACCTGCCCAGTCAAGAAAAAGGTATAAACTTTAATAATTAATTAATGCTAAAAGTACATATGTAGAATGAAGTATGAACATGCTTAAGCTAATCATGAGTTTTCTTCAGGTGCAAAGAAATATTGAAGATCAGTCTATAGTAGTAGCAACCTATGAAGGAGAACACAACCATCAACAGCTTTTCGAAGCAACTTCAAGCAATACTCAAATGGTTAGGGTTGGTTCAGTCCCTTGCTCCACTTCCAAAAGTTCATCTCCACCTATCATTACACTCGATTTTACCAAACCGAAGATGAACAATGAAGGAAAAGCTCCGCAACATCAAATTGATTCACCAGAACAAATGCAAAAATCATTACTTGAACAAATGGCATCATCTTTGACGATGGATCCAAATTTTCGGGAAGCTCTTGTAGCCGCCATTTCAAAAAGATTCTCCAGCCTAGCTAGCTAGAAAGAGATATTCTTGGAATGCAGCTGATGTCTTATGATGTCTTAGACAAGAAAGAATTGTAAAAACTATCTATAATACAGGGACTGAAGTACAATTACTTTGTGACAGCTAGATAGTTAGTTAGTTAGCTGAGTTTGTTTGAAGGTGTATTATCTATTATAATGAATCTAAACTGAATTGTAAAATGAGATTCATAAACTAGAAGTAGTATATATATTTTATTAAAGAAAGAACAACACTTAATGAAAATTACAATGTATTCTACTATTTTCTTCTCTTTCTTTTTCTTTACTTTTCCTGCTATACTTATTGCATGCAACTCATCTTCAATGGATTCTTCTTCTTGTCTTCTACTCAATTTAACATGATATTAAATGTAAAGTTTTACATTTCCTCAAAAATCAACGTTGTAGAATAACAATCAAACATGGCCCACAATAATTCCATCACAAAAGATTTTTCTAGCCCCTATTACCTTCATCCTAGCGAGAATACAAGTGGTTCACTCGTCTATGAAGCTCTCACTGGTGAAAACTACTTGTCATGGTCACAAGCAATTGAAATCCCTTTAGGTGTAAAGAACAAGTTCGGGTTTATTAATGGCGACATAGCTCAGCCATCGCTAACTGATCTAACTATGTTCACAGCTCAGAGCAAACAACTTAGTACTTTCTTGGCTTCTCACTTCCATTCCCAAAGAATTCAGAGATAGCTTACTATATGTTAATTCCGCTTATGAATTATATAATGAGATCAAAACTCATTTATGCAAAAGCAATGAAACAAGAGTGTTCCAATCTTGAAGCTCTATTACTCAAAACTCCAATTCAATTTTTGAATATTTTGCTAAATTTAAAGGTTTATGGGATGAATACTCTCATTTTTGCCCCATGTCTACTTGTTCATGTGGTTTCATGAATCAATGTACCTGGAAATTGTTTGATTTACTCATTGAAAGGAAACAAAACGGTTTTGTAATGAAGTTTTTAATTGAATTAAATGAATCCTACTCAATGGTTAGAATTCAAATTCTGCTTATGGATCCAATACCTAAAAAAAACTCGGTATTTGCTACGTTGATCCAAGAAGAAAGTCAACGTATAATCAAAAATTCATTTGATTCTTCATCAAGTCAGGCCTTCTATGCCAAGAATCAACAAAGAACAACGTATTTCAATGAGAGAAAGTAGGTGATATGTACACATTGTGGCCATATAGGTCACACTATTGACAAATGTTTTCAACTTCATGGATCTCCGAACAGATGAAATGGTCCAAAAGGGAAAAGGTTCAACAATCATTAAGCTAAAGCGCATTGCGTTTATTCAACAGAGGAGAGTGTGAATGAGCCAAAACCTATCAATTCTTATGAATTTACTCCTGAAGAAGTTGGAAAATTGATGGCTCTAGCACATAATTCTTCACCAACAAATGTAGTTGTACATCAAGTTTCAACTCAAGAAGGTATTTTCCATAACTCATATTGAATTATTGATACAGGAGCTACAAACCATTTGGTTTATTCTATTGTACACTAGTAATTTGATAAATTATCATACTCCGGTTACATTGCCTAATGGACACATTGTGTCAGCTACACGCAGAGAGGACATCTCATTTAAAGAATGTATTATGTGTTCCTATTTTTAAGTACAATCTGCTATCCATATCTAAGATTATTCAAGATTCATTTATTTATGTGGTTTTTCTTCCTTCTCATTGTGAATTACATGACCTCAACGCCAAGAAGATGATTGGGATTGCATATGAAGAACAAGGACTATACTACCTAAACACTCCATTACATTCAACCTTCTCCTTAATTAGCAGTTTCAACTCAAGACTTTTATTTGTGGCACCCATGATTTGGTCATTATCAAATGCCAAATTAAAGTCCTTTAAGGCAATAGATTCCTCTATTTCTTTCCTCAATTGTAATGTTTGTGAGTCGTGTCATTTTGCTAAACAAAAAAGATTAGTTTTCCCTCTTTCTGACAGTAAAATTTCTTCATGTTCTGAGCTTATACATTGTGACATTTGGGGACCTTTTAAAGAACCATCTTACTCATATCATAATTTTTTTCTCACAATTGTTGATGATTTTTCAAGATGTACTTGGATTTACTTCATGATCAATAAATCTGAAGTTCATCAACACTTACTTTCCTTTTACAATCTCATTTTAAGTTAGTTTAAAGTCAAGATACTTAGATTAGATAATGATCAAGAGTTTCTTATGCCAAATTTTACTCTTCTCTTGGCATAACACATCAACTTAGTTGTGTTGAAACCGCTCAACAAAATGAACTTGTTGAAAGAAAACACTAGCATCTTTTAAATACTGACAGAGTTCTTATGTTTCAATCCAAAATACCTCTTAAATTTTGGTCTGAAGCTATTCTCACAGTTGCTCACTTAATAAATCGATTACCTACTCATTTGCTAAAAATATATCTCTATATCATGTCCTTTATAACAAACTTCCAACTTTAAAGCACTTAAGAGTGTTTGGTTCACTTTGTTGTGCCTCTACCCTTACCCAAAATAGATCCAAGTTTGATCATAGAGCAGTTAAATGTATTTTTTTGAGATATCCAATTGGTACAAAAGGCTACAAATTGCTTGACATTTCTTCAAATAAAGTACTTCTCTCAAGAAATATTATTTTCCATGAAAATATTTTTCCTTTTGCAGATACATCACAATCTGAAAACCTTCATACGTTTATGTTTCCTCCATCCTCAACCAACTACTCATATATACAACCTCCTACATTTACTACTCATAGTCCTTCACACTACACAACAAACAACTAAGCCTACAAGAAACAGACAACCACCATATTATCTCAAAGATTATATAACTTCAACTTCATTATGCAAGTCTTAATATCTTCAAGGTAAAGAAGGTTCATCTACAAGTCTTAGTATGTGTATGGAGCATTATCTCTTCTTATACATGATTTATGTGATACTGGAAGTTGGACGCCGATTAGTATGGAGAGACAAGGTCGAAAGTTATCTCATATCTTTTTTGTTGACGATCTAATCCTGTTTGGTGAAGCCTCCCTTTCACATGTGAATCTAATTTAGGAGACACTGGATATGTTTTGTAGAGAAGTCGGCCAAACTATAAGCGCGGAGAAATCACTTGTATAATTTTTTAGAAATGTATCGATGGAGGTACAACTTGAGTTGAAAGTGTGAATGGTTATTGTCTCAACGAGTCTTTTGGAACTTATTTGGGATCCCATTCATTTAGGGCGACTACCTAAAGGGTTCTACAAGATAATTATGGAAATAATGAGGTGAAATTAGCTACATGGAAGGCAAAAACTCTCTCTTTAGCTGGTCGTGTTACACTTGCCTAATTGGTTCTTTGTGCAACACCAACTTATCAAATGCAAGTGATGAAATTACCGGTTTTTGTATGTGATGAGATAGACCGGATTGTTAGGGATTTTACATGGGGATCCTCAAATGAGAAGGGAAATATCCATTGGGTTTCATGGGATCAAGTGTGTAAGCCAAAATCGGTTGAAGGTTTAGGACTACGAGGTGCAAAAAAATTGTAACTAGCTCTGTTAACAAAGATCATGTGGAAATTACTCCAAAATCATAAGGTTGCATGGATGGAGGTCTTCAAAAATAAATATTTTAAAGATGGGTTACTTCAAAGGGAGAGAAAGGTTAGCGAATCGAATGTATGCATATCCATTCTAGTGGTGGTGAAATTGCTTAAGGATAGGGTAGTAGAAGTGGGTGAAGTGGATGAGGTGATTTACAAATGAAGACATGAACCCTCGGATCAGTTTTCAGTTAAGTAAGCCTTTGTGCGCATTGAAAATATTGCTCCTGACTTAACTTTTAATTGGAGAAGTATTTGGAATGTGAAATATCCCTAGAAGTTACGGTTTTTGTTATGACGGATTGTGCGGGAACGGCTTCCCACAGCGGAGAATTTGTACAGGAGAAATGTGCTTGAGGATAAGGCGTGCACCATTTGTGGAGCTGAGAGGGAGGATGTACGACATGTGTTCGTGAGTTGTAAAAAAGCTAAAGCACTTTGGCAACATTGTATCGTGTCAAAGAGCAGGTGGAGTGTCCAACTCGAAAGATTTTGTTGTACTGCTTTGTTGTGTTGGTACAGCGCCCAACCTAGAAAAAGTTGATGGGGGGGTTAATATACCACATGGGCTGTTGCAGTCTCATCACACCTTGACTGCGTGGCCTGGAATGGACAACTGCAATGTGAATGGCGGCCTGGTGGAGCGTAATGAGCCACTGATTCCCTCCATGAAGAAGTGACTGCAAGCTCACCTTGATGCGCATTTCAAGTATGTGGGTCTTGATTGGCCTCTGATTTTTGTTGCAATATTAGGCGTTATTTGGTCCAGGAGAAATGATGCGAATTTTAATGATCCTTCATTAACTCTCCGCATTGAGGGATAAAAAAGGGATACGATTAGGATGGCTAGCGATTTAGCTTTGGCGTGGGGTGGGGTAATGAGTGTGACAGTGGAGTTATAAAGTCGGCAAGGAGTACGTTGATCAAATGGGTTAAACCTCAAAGTAAAAATAAATTAAATGTTGATGGAAGTTGTGATCTAGCGAGGAGTAAGGCCAGGATATGAAGGATACTTAAAGATGAAGATGGATTGTTTCTTGCGGGATTTTCCAGAATATGTGTGGTAGAATCACCTTTTCACTCAGAAGTTTTGGCTTTACATTACGGGTTGCGATGGGCGGTAGGTCGTGGCATCAAATAATTTTATGTTGAAACTGATTCGAAAGAGTTTCATGCACTAGTGAAGACGGTGGAAATTTTAAAAGTTGAACTTGTCATATCGAATGAGATTCTATTGAGATTCTAAGGAATAATCCAGGTTTTGAGGTAAATTATATTTATTGGAAAGTCAATATATGTGCAGATTTATTGGCAAAGAAAGAAGCCGAATTACTCAAGACTCTTTGTGTGTATAAAAATCCTTTAGAGTATTTGTGAAACAGTATAATAAAAGATAGGCGATTGCGAGATTAGTGAGCTTGTGTTAGATTCCTCATGAAAGGGTAGTTAATTTTGTTAATTTGGGTTTTGAGTCTCAGATGTATGAGAAAAAAATATCTACTCGAATAATTTTCGTTGGTGGGTAACTGTTGGCCAGTTACTTGATTGCATCTCCCCACGTGATAGATAGAAGGAGGTGATGGCAGCATATAATAACTGCCCTTAGACCCTCAATCATCCACTGGTTCGCTTATTTTTAAAGTTTATTGCCTCAAAATTGTATGAACTAACGTAGAATCAACGTCAAACACTACAGCATATGATGTCCATACACTTGCTTCACTCCCTTGCTCCCTCCTCAAATTTAATTCAACTACGTTAAAAAAATCTTTTAACAAAAAATTAAAAAAAAGTTAAAAATCATTTAAAAAAATTGGTGTCTGTATTTGCCAAAGGATCCAAATTTCGTAGCAGGTCTTGCAACCGCCATTAAAGGGAACTATTCCCCAGCCAAATTAGAAAGTAAGTAGAAGTTGGATTCAACAGTGTTGTGGATTAAAGAAAGAACTATTCATGTCATACACTTTATAACATCATTGTTTATAGTTGCTAATTTCTTCTTTAGCTCCTAAGCTTAACGTATCAAAAAAGGTTAGTAATCTTTTGTAAGAAGTAACAACAAAAACTCAAAAGAAAAATATAACAATTAATACAGATGGAAAATGAATACAAATAGTTGCACAAAAAAGGTAATTCAAGCATGGCAAGAGTAAGATGATAATTCATTTGTGTACCCTAGAAGAAATTTAGATGATGGATTGTGAATTTTAGAGTAACTCATAAAACTACTACAAGATGGGATTCATGTTAACAAGGTATATAAGAAACCTCCAAACACCAAACACCAAACACATGGGGAATATTCCATTCTAAATTTCTACATACAAATAAACAAAAAGTAAATCAACAATGATTTGTACATTCTCACATCAAACCACCCATAATAATAATACCTTAACCTCATAAATAACTCTACTTAACTCTCATAAACTCAACTCATCAATACCTCCAATAACATCCTCAACTTGTTTACCTTCCATTTTAGTACCACCACAAACACTCACTTCATCTTTAATACCACCATTTAAACACTCTTGAAATCTAAAGCAACTAATAAGATGATCATTGTTTATTCCAGCTACTTGCATAAATGAATACACAACTGTAGGACCCACTCCTCTAAAACCTCGTTTTACCATATCTTTACTTATCGCATCAGCTTTTGATGTCTTAATAGGTACTTGTCTAGGGTAACGAAAATGACCAATTATTGGTTTGTAATTTACAAATCCCCATATATACTTATCCAATGACCCAAATTCATCAATTATCTGCATCATAAACCATAATTTAAACTCTTTTAATAAAACAAATATTTAAATTATCAACAATTCAACATACCTTACAAGTTTGACGAGCATTTTCAATTATAGCACGTAGTTTTAGTTCAGACAAAAGTGAACTACCAGGGCTACCTGGTATAGCTACCTTTTTCTCACTTAATTTCGAAACTGCCATTGGGTCAAACTCATGAAATACTTCTCTGAGTACACATAAATTAACGTTAAATCAACATCAAATTAAATGAATTAAAAATTGGTATACATTGAGTTACCTAAATGTATGTCTTTTACTGAGAATAGTGGGCCATGTAAGTTCAGCTAATGCCACACAGAAGCTAAGTAATTCAAATAGTTTCCTGTAAATTATTTAATATTTAAATAAACATATATACCGTGAATTTACTAGTAATTGGAATGTAAATAAATAAATAAATACCTATCATCGTGCACTGGGACCCCCCATTCTTCATCATGAAAAGCAGCATAAGATGGATCTTTATCACAAGAAAATAATATTAGTACTAAAATAAAAATAAATTAACTTATTTTTTAATGTTTGAAAAGCGTGAAACGTATTTAAATGAAACTGAGTTCAATTACTTAAATAACTCCAGAGTGAGATACAAAATCAATATTTTATTTTATTCCTAATCTCATGACGAAGCTTAAATAAGAATATACGGAAAAAGGACAGATCATAAACAATATACGGAAGTACGAAACTAACTGAAAAAATAACTGCTTAAAATATACTACAAAGAGGAATTTGCTTTTAACTATTTTAGCATTTTCACCCTTTACTTACCAAAAAATCGCGATACACAAACTTTGTGAGTAATGGTAAGCTTGAGATTACACAACACAGGGTATTTACAGATTTAACTTAAATGTATTATGTTAAATACCCGAACAAAATGCACAATTTCACTATTATAGACAAATTTTGTACAGCTAGATATCACATTTTTGAACTTTAACATATAAAGCAACTAAATTCTAATCAAATCTCTATTAATAGAACGTATTAACACATGAACATAGCTCGAAAATAGAACAATTGGAGTATTAGAAGTTAACTATACTTACCTACTAAATACACAACTATAATTGAAATAACTTCAACATAATGCACAAATTGCATCATATTTTGTAAGTGCATATGTTAAAATACACAAACTTTCAATGCACAAGCTCTAAAACATAATGGAGCATTAACTATACAAAATTCTGTAGCTTGAAATGTACATACATATAAAGCACTCACTTCTCACTTATTCCAACTAAGTTGGACAATACATACATTTAATCTCTGCAAATTGGGGAATCAAAACTTAAAAGCATTCTCATAGCTCAAAATTTATACACATTGAAGCAGTAATATATTAACATACTGCCATTACTAAAAAACACAGATTTTGTACAACAATAATTCACAATTTGAAGCAAAAGCAACTAATTAACATAATTGATTCTAAACAAATAGACAATTTAAGAAGAATTTTGTAATGTACCAGTATTTGCAGTTACCCAAGCACATCTCTTTTTCGCCTGAAAACCATCAGCTAAAGACTCAGTATCACCAACATTCTTCTCAGTCTTTTCAATTTTCGGATTGCATTGCTGTTTCCTGCGTATAGGCAATGGTGACGGAGTAGTAGTAGTGACACTTCGGCGGCTAATTCTGCCCGTTGATGCTCGGCTATTGGAAGAATCTGAAGAAGCATCGGACGAACAAGAAGCGTTCATTGACAAATTTGACCTCATCAAAACTGACCTAGCTTCCTGCTTTCGCAAAATGGAAGCCGCACTTTTCTTCACTGGAGGCATTGAGTCACTTCGCAATGCTTCTGAAGTTGGAGTTTTCTCCCCTTTAGTGAAATCATCATCAAATTCTTCTACTTTCTCTGACTTGTTGTTAGTTTTTGGTTTAATTACTGGTTTGCGATGCTCGACCGCCGATCTGGTTTTGTTACCGGCCGGTGCAAGAACTGGTCGGCCTTCTGAGTCGGCTTGATTCATCGATCTCACTCGTGGAGGTCCAGACATTGACGAAATTCCAATGTTAGGGTTTTTTTTAAGTTCAATGGCGAAGGTGCATCATGAAAATGTGAGGTCCAGAACAGAGGATCCAAACCCTAAGGGTGCACCAAAGAAGATGAATGTAATGACAAGTATAGAGTAGTTGAAGTGTGTTTGTTGAGAGAGTTGTGTAATTGTGTAATGTACTGTACGTATACGTGTTATTAAGGTGAGAATGAAAATTCCACCAGTGATATGTTGCCACGTCAGGTTATCCAGTATAATTCTTTAGGTTATATGCTTTTTTTTACCATTTCACAAAGAAATTTTTAATTACATTTCATGTAATACGGTATAAGAGAAAAACTCAAGGGGTGATTGACCAAAAATAAAATTTGAACACAAATGAGTTGACTAAAAAAGGTCATACATTTGAATTAACAATTCAAGACAAAATAATCTATCATAGATAATGACAAAAAACAAATAAAATCTCGTATACGCGTTTAAATTCATACTCGTTTTCAACGTAACTCGTTTTTTCTCTCTATATTCGCACTTATATAAAATTTTAAAATTACATAAACAATTTACACAAAAGAAATATGTATTCAATAAGTTTGAGTCTTTTACTTTTACATTTATATATTGTGACGATTTTAGATTTTTGAGTTGTTTTAAAAATTAGCTAAAATTATAAATAAATATGACTTGGACTTTTGAGGTGAAATCTATCACCTACAAAAATTAATATATTTTGTTTTCAATAATTTTTACATTTTTTGTAAATTTTGATTGTAATATGTATTATGGTAGTATAAATTAGGTGATAGTAGATTTTAAGATTCAAAAATTTAAAAATTTGAAGATTCTAGAATATGAAGAGTTGATTGTAGTATTTCTGCAAGATATGATTAAGTTAATCATATATGGTTGAATTAATATTCTATCAGTGATCGATAAAATCTATCAATTTCGGTAGATTTCTTAGTCTAACTTAGTGTGCATATAGGTCTCATTATTACTCCTTTAATGTTTAGATTCCTTAGTCTTAATTACATTGACTTTAACTTCATCATCCCTCTCTTATCTTAACTTATATTCCTAATACTTAGCAAACTCTTTAGATCACCTATAGTATCTTTGATTAAGATTTTTTCCTTATAGGATGTTTAACCTCATCCATCCTAGTTTAGGAGTCCTTAACTTTTTCAATCAGGCATAGATTAGATAAGTATCCTATTCACCCCCACCCCCCACCCCGCCCCTCTAGGACTTTACGAGTCTTTTGTGGTGTATTTTTCCAAAAAAATAATACGAAAATTCACAAAAACCATATTTTATTAACATGATCAATCTTAGGGAATATTCTCAAAGTTATTCTCTTTCCTTATTGCTACCATATTGTATATGGTGTAATTAATATGGAGCGAATCACAGATATGATTCGTGTTGTAGGACCATGGCGTGTCACAAACACCATTTATCCTTTTGTAATTGCAAATTGACCCCTCTACACAACATAAAACACAAAGAAATTGACCTCATAGTCCCTAAGGAAAACGATAATCCCCTTACTTACGTATTTATTCCTTGTCAACGATTTTTACACTTGCAGCTATTAGCTTACTCGGGTATTGATTCATTCATTACGCCTTTGGGGATGACACCAAGTCCTAATCTAGATAAAGAGTAATATAAAGATTGTTTTGTGTTTGCAAAGAAGGTTGAATGCTCCTAGTGAGTAAATGTTACAGTGAAGTATATCAAGCCTTGAATTAAAGATAGTAACTTCAAAAAATAATGTTTGGGAGCTCTTGAATTAATGCTTGAAGATGATGGTAGTTGCATATGATTAATTTTGTATTGAATGATCATTTGATCCTTGTATTTGAATCTTTTTAAGTCACCAATGGATCTGTAATAAGAACAAGGTTGGCACGACATCGGGTACCCAGTTTTAGTGAGACAGGTTCCCGATTTTGCTTGATTATACTTCATTTTTGTTGAGCATTTAATGATCCAGAACATCTTAAATATAACTTTCATATTTTAAAAAAAAGGAGCCTGGTCTGGCTTAATGGAGGTTACTTAGTTAAAATGGGAACCCCGTTCCGGTATATGGGCGGGTATCCGATTTGCACTATGGTTTTGCATTTCAAGGATTTTGTAATATTTCCAAAATGGAAATTTTTTCTACATAATACATTGTTAGTCAAAACAATCTAAGAATGTTTATAGTTCATTACATTTAAATATTCTAAACATATAGAAAGTTATGGCACAAATCATGAGTCCAAAAGTGTGAATATCTTGAAGCATGTTTAACAATTGTTAAAGTGTTTGGATGAAAATGATTTCTTCATAGGATGTGTTTAGACAATAATTTTTTATACAAATATGTAACTGACTCCTAATTTATATAATAAACAAATGATAATTTGTCACATTTATACATACTGAAAATGGGTTTTTGCCAACAGAGGTGTTCTCCCTTGAGGCTATGATGCTCAAGTCCGTATGAGAAATGTTTGAAAGAGATCTAATTATGTAGAGGTGTTACGAATATTGCAGTTGATTATAACCACATCCTAATCATAAGAAAGCATGTATCATCTATTAATTTCAAGACAACGACTTAGAAATCAACACTCACGTTGGCATATCAACACAACATTAATTACTCAAAAGATCAACTCTTATGCCGATATATCACCAAATATTTAAAAGGCCAACCCTTGTGTCGACACATTATACTACAATTAAAAGATCTCCCCTTGCGTCGAAACAATGTGATATACTGAAAATACCAACGCTTGTGTCGACATATAATCACCGGTCACTCTAAAGACTAGCTCTTGTATCGGGACAATGCAAATTACTTGAAGGATCGGGTCTCACATTGGCACCTTGTGAAAGAGATTGGATTTTTTATCATGCCGGATAGAGAAGGGACAACATTGATCATGAAAAATCAAAGGGTTATTGGCAAGCTATAATGAAGTACCAAGAGTAACCATCCATAATAAAGTCACTATCGAATGTAAAGACCTCACCGAGGATAAATATAGGTTATCATAATCCATCCTAAGAAACGGAGACAGTCATGATTAGATACCTAATATATTATTTTCATAAACCTGAAAAGGGGAAACAACAAAAGTCCACAACGACATCATGGTCCCTGACTATCAATATATACCGTAGACACACCTCGCAAAAAGGTATCTACTACTCCCTCACTACTGTTCATAAATACATTATAATAAACTCCATATCCATCTCGGTCGTATAATACCCTCAATCATAATACTGAGTTGAGCGTCGGAGTGCCATCAGAAACAAACTCCTTGTGGTCCAAACTTAGTTTTTGTTTGTATGTTGTATAAACGACGTACAGAAAAGACAGCTCAAAGGATCTAGAAATCACCTCGGCAAAGTCATATTTTTCCTCGGCATACTCGATCGTCTCAACTAGCTCTCTAGTGCCTCTGTTATAAATCTTACACAAACAAATTCTATTGTTGGATTTTGTATGCTATATCAATAACATATATAGAAAGATCAAAAAGATAAAAACATCAGAGTAAAATATAAAATTAAATCCCTAAGATTTTTCCCAAGACACGGAAGGAAGATTCTTGATCAAAATTCATTAAGAAAGAGCTTGGGTCATACAAGATTCTACTTAATGTAGAAGTCATATCCATTAAGGTTACTCACATATATATATATATATATGTCCAAGAATTCTTTTGTATATGTATCGATGTCTTGCCTTTTGTGATAAATTATTAGATTATTGAGACATCAATTATAGGGGTTTTAGTGCTTTAATAGGGGATTTATCCCTTTATTTCAAATATTTTGAGTTATTGTCTTATTATTGGATTTATACTTGACTTGGAGCATTTCGAGGTGATTTATGTGTAAAGTGGTACATACTAGGACCATGAATGATAAAATATCACATAATGAGTCCAAGAAGTCAAAATATTTAGGAGAAACCCAAGTCAAAAGAGTCAAAAAGTTCACTAGAAGCTCAACAAAAAGTGCTGGCAAAATGCTTACATTGGATTTGAATAATCACAACAGTTAATTGTTAAAGATTATGATTATGAAACTTTCCTATAAAGTATACCTTGAAGTTTAGAGCATGTGCAAAGAAACGTAGAGTAATTTGATTTGAGATGAAGAAGTTATACACGTTTTTATGTGAAGACCTAAAGTTGTCCAGATTTACAAAGAGTCCATTGGGCCACTTTTGACTCATTTAAGTTGGCCCAACTTGTGCCAAACATTTTCTGGGGCTATGTATATACTAGTTTTTCAATATCCAAACAAACCACTTATCATATTGAATATCTAGAAAAGTTTGGAGCAAGGATGAGCCATAACAACACTTAGTTACTTAATTAGTGTAATTCTTCCTTTAATTATCTCTTATCTTGATTTATTTGTCTATTCTTTCATTATCAACTTAATTTTCTTGTAGTTTGAGATTCTTGGGTATGAACATTAACAATTAATTTATTAATTAATCAAGGCTTGATTGTATGACTTTGGGATTTCTTGTTTAAATATATCATGGATTATTGTTGTTGTAATTATCCTTATGTGTATTCTTAAACCCTTGTATGATGTACACATATTTAGGGTTCGTTAGCTATTAAATTACGCCTGGGAGGGGTATTCGGTAGTGGAACTAGATTAATTACGCCTCTTGGAGTTGAAGCAGATGAGCTAAACAATTAGGTAATCACCTTGGGTTATAACATTAGGCATTAAATAATTTTGTAGGATCACTCGGGGGAGGTCCTTAGGATTAGATAACAATCCCTATTTATCTTGGAGGAACTTAGGGTGATTTTTGAATCCCGATTAACAAAATGTCCTGTTTTTCCCTTAGAAATGCAAGTAAGTCCAAACTATAGTTATTGGAGATTACAAGTGTCTCAAGCTACACCTTCTCACCATAATTATATAACTCTTTAGTTTAATTCCTTAGTTAATATTAGTTTAATTTCAGTTTTAATAGTTATTAATCATAAAAAACCACACACACACACACACACACACACACACACACATATATAACGATTCGCTAATTGTATTACTTGTGACTATTTATTCCATGTGGAGACAAACATACTTATCAATTTTATTACTTGTGACTACTCGTACACCTGTAATTTTTCATCTTTCAAGTGGTTGATTTATTAACACGCCTTGGAAGACAACATGCACATTATTACATTCCTTCTTTTACACCTCTATATACGCGTTCCCTCTTTTTTTTCCCTTGCTAATTTCACATCACCAAGGGCCCTCTTCCATATTTATATTATTAACTTAAGGATAGAAGCATCGCTGGCAGAACAACCCTATTTGAACCATACTCGTGTGTTTTGCAGGTACTATAGGTTGTATACCAGACTGGCCAAAAGCAACATCTACTATGCAACTTCGTATCAAATCATTTGCGAGTCCAAGCACAGTAAATTTATAAATTAATCTGGTAGAGTTTTGCATTATCATATTGGCTCCTTCTATGGGAATTGTATAGGTTTTCACCAAAGCTATTGACAATACCATGATGAAATTATCACAAAGAGAACCCTCTTTAGGGGGACAACACGTATGAGGATCCTAGCTAGGAGGTTATCAATAAGAAGTTCCCCTATTAGGGGGACAACATTTAAAAGGACCTCAACTAAGGGGTCTGTAGGATGCATCAACATCTATTAGTTGTTTTATAACCACCAGCTGACCAAAGTTAGTTAAGAACACCTTGTGGGAAAATATTTGATGTCTCAATTTTTTTGATAATATATCCTATTGCGTGAAAGATTATTTTGGTTGTATTTATAGTCCAATCACATATATGTATGCGATTTATGAGAACTTTATGCTTTCTCTATTCGATAGTGCCTTCATGTCTTTTTTGGGATACTTTGGTTGCTTTTATGAAGATTAATACGAAACAAGGAATTGGTCGTGATGCGAGGATGGAGTATCAATACAAGGATGAAAACACTTGTAAAAGGCTCATGAAAGCTAGGTTATAGCAAGAATGATAACAAGTCAACACAAGTGAAGTATGGTTGCTAAGCAAGCTTCATCGCGGCGAGGTCTACGCCTCGCCTCAACACGGAGTCATCACATTAAACTCATCTCAGTGAGTCAATAAAACATGACACATTCTGTGGTGATGCGTGCATTACAACAGATGAAAATATCAATTTTAACTTGGCCGATTCTCTTTTTGTTTAGGGCTTGATCAACATGTGTTAAAGCAAGATTAGATAAAATATTTTAAAAAATATCTTTATCATTATTTTTTTACTTAATATTATCATAGATATATACACCTTCTTCAATCTAGGTTTCAATCTCTCCACCATTGCAGAAGTCCATCCCAAGCTCGGTTATGGTAGTTTCTTTCTGTTGACATATGGCCCCTTTCTATGTTATTTTAATGTGACAAATTCTTAGGTTCTTCACTAGTAATATTGTGATTACTTGATATTATACTTACATTATATATTGTATATAATTTTTCAATGCTTTTCTAGTATCAAACATATTATACGAAAATCCTATACTACTAAAAACCACTTTAACTTTATTTGAGTTGAAACTTTCCTATGCCATAACTTACTATGTGATGATAATTGGCAAAGACGTTCAACTATAAATTTTATCATATGTACTTATAGAAAACTTCTAATGTTAAGATCATTGTTATTTAAACATCATATAATTATATGTGTCTATTAAACTATATAATTCTTGCACACGTTTTGTTTCATATATCTCTATGTGTTAAGAAATTGATCATGGATTGAACTAAAAAAACTTTTTATATTTTCATATTGAAATATTATTATGAATAACATTTGTCCATCCATGTACCATAGAAAAATTTCAAAATTTCCAAGACATAAGCAAACCGGGTTCCCGTTCTAATTACAACTGTAACCTCGATTATAAATAGGTACCTGATTTTGACATAAAACCAGGATCATAATACAAGAATATACAACACCATTTAAACAGAACCTCATCTTCCTACCATTACTTCCTTGCACATGGGAAAAAGTTGTTGGGGAGATCAATTGGTCACCTGGTTTTACCAAACTAATAACCCATTTTCAAGGAAATTGGGCACTGAACAATATAGTCATTAAAATTTATTGTGTATATATAGGCCTCTTGTACATCATATACATAATATCTTGGAGCCAAAATATTCACCTTATCATTATACAACTTCAAGAAGAGATTACAGGCTATATTCTTCAATTTTCTCTCATTTGTTTAAGCTTGTTGTAATTCATTGTACTCCCTCCGTCCACTTTTATTTGTCCTTCTTTCTAAAAGAAGGTGTCCAACAATATTTGTCCCTTTTATATTATCAAGACATTTTTTCCTCTATTATTCCAATATCACCCCTACTTAATTAATTAAAAGCATGGTGCATTAAATGATAGTCTACTCAATGAATAAGGGCAATATAGTAAAAAAGGAGTGTATCTAATGTCTTTTTTAATCTTTGTGCCACAAAAAGTAGGACAAATATAAATGGACGGGGGGAGTATTAACTACTCGTTAGAATTCATTTTACTATTATTGTTATCAAACACTTACCATACATAAGTTAGAATATATTTCTGTATAATAATATGAATATCCAATTCAAGAGAAGAGTGTTTCTATATCGAAGACAAACTCGTGGATAGGTTTCATGTGTAGAGGTTTAGGTTGTGACTAAGCCTTAAAAAGTCATACTAGGTTTAGTGATTGAGCCCGAAAAGAATTATCATTGAGGTTGTGACTACTCCCATCAAAAGTCTCGTTATCCGTTGAGTGACTGAGGCATCAAAAATCACATAGAGGTTGTTATTTAGCCTTGGAAAAAATCTTGTTGTAAACCGGTTTATATCTTATCCTTGAGACATATCAAGAAGTTTGGTGAAGGAGTTTGAATATGCTAAGGTGGATACGTTAATTAGTTGAAGCAGCCTCCAATGAGTCTGAAACACTATAAATGATTACATAACTTCTTTCATGTATCTATTTACTAACCATATTTACATTCTAGCTTAGGTTTCTCTTATAATCCCTTCTCCTACCCATTGCATGTTTCTTTGTCTTTATATTGTATCTTATTTAGTTTTATGTCTCACAAAGTAATTTCATCCTTATTTAAACAAACTCTAAGTGTATCTTATAGTATCATCTTATAGAGTTTGTCGTATATTTTTTAACTAGTTTTATTAAACTTAGTTTTTGAAGACCTTATGTTTAATTAGGAATTATTAGATTAAGGTCCCTATTCACCACCCTTCTAGGGACTTTCACTTTCCTTAATTATTATTAGATTAACACTTCATTATGGATATTGTTAACATAATATGAACTAAGTACTCTATTATCATGAATGATATCATGTGAATAAGATTAATTGCGTATAAATGTTTATTAATTTTGGGATTATATTTAATTGAATGGGAGTACATGTATCCGTTGATTAATATCGTTTTGTTACCGTAAATCCCTATGTCATAACAGACACACTCCGAGTGCCCTATTTCTTGAACTATCGTTTGGGGGAGGATTAGGAACTGAATTATAATATCGATTATGTTAGGTTATTTATAATCAAAGATCATAATATCTGATAGCGATATTTGGGGTTAATACTTATCGCGCTTGCTACACTGTTAAATCACTCGTGAGGGGTTTCTAGATGTAAGAAGTTACCCTCTAGTGTGCCTAGAAGATATTTAGGTGGATTCTTGAATTGTGTCCAGTGGCGGATACACACTTACAATAGGTAGACTTAAGCCGGCCCTCAAATTATTAAAAAATTTATTTTTCACTATTAAGTTTTTAACTTTCAAATTATATTTTTACTTATATCAGAATCTTTTTACACAATCCAGTGACTTTACCTATATTATTAATTTATCGTTAGTTATTTTTTAAACTTTTTCTATATTTAATGTATTATTAATATTTCTCCTATCTTAATATAATTGTACAAGTATTGTGTGAGTTGAATTTGGAATTTTTTGTAGACAAGAAGATAATGAGAAAATTTGATATGATTTGGGTTTTGTGAGTTGAGTTAGACTAATTTTGAAAAATCCGACTTCAATAACATTTGGACAACAAATGAAAATAAATATTTTTTTCTAAATATTTAAGAGATTAATAACAAAAGGTACTATCATACGCTTGAATAAAAAGAAAAAGTTAGGATATGTTATATGTTTTATAGGCTCGTACTATAATATCCTTTACTTTTTGTTTAACGCACCATTGATTTCTAAGGAGTTAAGAAATTATCTGTTTGGGGTTGATTTTTTAAAATCACCTAATGTGATTCCAAATCCCTAAATATACTCTAGATTTTTAAAATTATTTTAAAAAAAAAACCCTAGATATGAGATGTCAAAATATATTTTAATATATTTTGCAAGTATTTAATTTTAACTTAGAACTCTTTTAACTCTAATGAATCAATCCCAAACAGACCGTGAGTCTAATGGATGATTATGTATAAGAAAATTTTGTATTTCCACTAAATAGTTTGTTTGTTAAAAGAAAATTACAATAATTTTTAAATGTTGACATTATTTAAAAAAAATTCTTTTTTTTATGAAGGAAGTCCTTAGATCATAATATTATATAAGATAACAAAAAGAACTGTAGGCGCTCCTGAAATGAGGGTCATTAATAATCGCATAGTTCTCCATCTATTACAAGTGATTAATCTCCAAAAGCCATCGAGTAGGTCCACGTAGATAACTTTCAATCTCGGTTGGGTTTTTCCGCTATGCACCAACCAATCAACACACTTATTCGTCTCTCTATAAATACTTATAACACCGAGCGTATAACTACGATGTAGTATGTTACACTCACCCTCTATCTATGGTGCGCCAGACCCACCATCTCTCTCGGTATGCTCCAATAGAGTAAACACGTCCTCTAAATCCACCTCCGCACAAGGACGCAATACATCAACCTCCTTTGCTAGACATAATACCTCGTAGAGAGCCATTAGCTCCGCGATTAAAAGTGACTTACAAGTTATAGTCAATTGAGAAGTCTCAAATCTGATTTTCTTTAAAATCCCATATATCAAACCACCAATGCCCCCCTAACATTTTCTTCTCATTGCACATCCATCATTATTAATTTGTCAACCTTTTGAGGTTTGCGGCAACCATATTTGAAAATATTATGGCCTTGGATGATTAATCATATATCTTAGGAAAAAATCAAAAACCTTCACCTCGAACTCTATATTTTTCAAGTCCATTTTCATCTAAAGCCTGTTTGAAATTGCTTTTTAAAATAATCTTTTTTTTGTTCGTTCTTTTTAAAAATAATCACTTGAAATGATTTTAGATCTTTAAAAATATTTTAAACCCTTAAAATCATTTTTAATAAAAGCACTACATATGTGATTATTACAATAATCACTTGAATTGATTTTAGATATCAAAATATTTTGTAATAATTTTTTTAATATTTCAATTTTAATTAAAATAAACTTTTACCTTTAAAATAATCAAGGACTCTTATATTTCTGAATTCACCATGGATTTTGTCTAATGCACTAAACTTAATTTACCCTTAATCATAGTAGTTCATTGGCATGTTATATCGAGGAATTAGGAATTCCAATCATTTCGTACATACTCTTTAATCACCCATTAACTTGCTTTACTTTAATGATCGCATCTTAGCTATAATCAAAACCATCGACCATATATCTATTTAACGTGTTTCCCTTTAATTTGTTAACATTATATCAATGGGAAGCTTAATTATATTTACATGCCATATGGAAAATGATATATCTAGCTATATTATTACTTGGGATGATGTACATTTGCAATGGAGTAACAGTTCTAGACGTGTAAATTACCTCACACTTGATTAATCCAGGTGTATAAATTATCTCATACTTGGGGCCTACCGAGTTTGGGGCCAGTATCAAGGCATATTTATATAATTTATAGTTTAGCGTTATATATTTGTTTTGAAAATTCACGGTCACTTTAAGTGTCTTTTGTAGGTGTTTAGTGGTGCATACTCTTGAACTCCGAGAAGTTGCTCCGACATCAAGAAAAGAGATGGGAGTGTGAAGTTGAGATGGTTAATCTTGAGAACCAACAAAAATTGGTGGATAAGAATGGTAATCCATGACCCACCTATTTGGGGGCTCAGTCAGACCCCTCCAATAAGACCTCAAGTGGACTCGCCACTGGGATTTCAACTATTGTTGGTTGGAGCACAAGGGAATCACACCAACAAGGAGTTAAACAATAGTTTTGTCCCTCGATTTCAATGAAACCGGGACAACATCACTTTCACCATTTGGAATCCGCCCACTAGCTATTCAAGCAGATCGGTTCAAGCTCAATGTGGGATGCTCAATCAGTTTACTAGTTATGGAAACTAGTCTACAGGAAAACTCATGCAAATCCAGTGACGGCAATGAAGAAGTTAATGTAATCTGTGATGCCTATATTACACCATGAGTGGGAAGAGAAGCAATGTACATGTTAATTTGCCTATTCTTCTTGATCGAAAGAAAGAGTGGGTGGTTAGTCACCAACTGCCATAACTATGTGGGAACAACTCAAAGAAGCCTTGCTATTTCTAACAACACATGAGCATGTTCATGCGACATTATTATACTTATCAACATACACTTTGCACTCCATATAACACTATACCTTTCTCTCTTGTTCTGTTACATCAAATGCTCATCAGATGCAAACAAGAACTTAACACCACAATTGTAGTACAATAACACTCATATTGTAGTATATCATCGTAAGCTTGATCAACCTGTAATCCTCGCTATAATGTTGAAGGGTTTGATTCAAATTTCACTATACAATATACAATAGTAAAGATTTTACCATTTTCAGTTAAAACACTATAATATTTATATCTCTTCTTAAAGAATTATATACTTAAATTTCAACAGAAATAGACATAAAAGAAATTCAAACCTCTTGTTAAAGAATTATACTTAAATTTCAAAAGGTATACACACAAAAGAGATTTTCCTCCCTGTTCAATGTCAAAATAATATTGATTATCTTTTCAATTGTATAAACTGAAATCGATTGCGAGATTTTTCACATTTTTTCTTTATGGACCTTTTTCTGCAAGTTCTGGATGCGAAAGGGATGTATGAGTTTGGGATGTGTGATGTGTTGCAATGGTGTGATATTATTATTTTTAAATGATTTAAGGTGATCAACTAATTATGTAATGAAAAAAAAAAATGGACCAAATATGCTAAAAAGAGATAACGGAACATGTTTGCAAAGTACAATGGGTATAAAGTTAAAAAAAATTGTTCAGATGTAAACTATCAAAATACTGTACTTGGGGGTAAAAATGCTATTTTTCCCTTTCTAGAAAGGGCTAACCAAATCCCATAAACAAAAGATAAAGGACTAATATGTACATGTCCAAAGAAAGTGGTGGAGCTTTTTTCCAACACTAAGGATAAGGGGCATTCTCGGCCTTTACCCTTTATGTATACGCTAGCAAACAATAAAGCAAAATAATCTCACAACAAATCCATATCCAATAGTTCAATACCAAATATATAAATTTCTTAAAGTCTATCCAATCTTATTAACGAAAAGTAATAGACATACAAAACAAAGCAACAAACTGTGAAATGTATCATTATCTCCTAAGCCGAAACTTTGTTGCTATAATAACCGAAACTAGTGCGACTTGCTTAGAAAATCTTGTGTATAATTCACGAGAGTGGCTTAGCACGAGTAGCTAAATCTTCCTTGGATTCAACGTACATCATAAATAAATAACCTAACACCCATAAGAGTATATACGAGAAGGGAACCCAAGAGAGACAAGCAAGAAGACTCATAATGCTACCAACATATTGAGGATCTCGTATAGTTCCAAACGGAAATTCTGTTACCCATGGAATATGCTTCCCAAATCGTACACCATAGTATGTTCCAGATTCTCCAAGTAATTGATACACCCTGCATTTTTTCATTTTGTTTAGGATTTGCTTCCTCTAATAAAAAATTTACCCAATTAAAAATTTGAAACCCACAAAAAACTAAAATTTATCAATTAATCTCAATTTCTTTCTAAATTAAAAACAAGAAGCTAAATGATTGACTAACATATTATTAAACAAAATCCAATTACATAATCTTTATCAGAACACTGAAATAGAAAACACTCGACAAATTAAGCCATATTCAGTTCAATTTAATAACAATAATAAAAATTACTTCTTTTAACATTCTGGGCATAATCCAACATCATCTCAAGATCGATACATCAATATATAGACTAAGAAAATAAAAGGGGTATAAGATAAATGACCTGTAGTTGAGGAATTGGCCAAAGATGAAGAGTGGCCAAAAGTAGAGAGGTGGTGGCCAAGAGAATGTGGAGACAGAATACAGAGAAATAAATTGAACCAATTTGAGAAAATGAGCTACCATTGCCATAACTTTACATGGGTCATGCCCATTTCCGCAAAGATTAACCCATGATCCAGGCTTTATCCATAGCCAATAATAGAAAGGAAATGGTGATATCACTCCGATGTACGACAATAATCCCATTTTTTCTGTTTAAAAGAAATTATATTGTGCTAATCATCAGTCCAAGATGATTCAAAGTACTCTCGACTAGATACACTATATTTTATGTAGAAATCCGAACCCATATGGCACGTGGTTTTAGTACTTTCGTACGAGCTATAGCTTAAAAATATTTTTAATCAAATATTTTAAAAGTTATATTTTTAGGCTAAATATATTTAAAATATTTATTTTTAGGCTATTTTATTAATTATATTTCATTCGTTTTAAAGATAATTTAGGTATTTCAAATAAACTATGTGTTTATTTGGTTGCATTACAAATTAGGAACTATATTTAAAATATTCAAATTGTTTTTAAAATCTATGAAATATTTCATTAAATTAATGAAATGGTCCAAAAATAGGCATTTTGAATACATTTAGTCTAAAAATATGACTTTTGAAACGTTTGATCTAAAAAGGTTTTTAGGCCATAAGTAATGGTCTAAAAATTGAATTTTCTCTTTTATTTAAGTTCTAAGTATTTACTATTGGAAACAAAATACTAATCAATCTTAGTTATTAATTTAAATAATATATACAAAATTAATTTTGTAAAATGAGAGGATGTAAAAATAAATATGTGGATTTTTGTTTCAAGAAAAAAATATTAATAGATTATATATTTTAATATCAATTATCAGTAAATGAATTTTATTTATGAATTAATATCCAAGAAACACCATAAATTAGAATTAGTTCTCTCTCACTTCAACCATTATTTTTTTCCATAAAAGCTGCCATATATTTTGTTTTTCTCTTTTTTTGTCCATAAAAAGAGTTATTTGAGTTATGGGAAGCTTTCCAAAACTAAAACTTTGAGTTTTGAGAAATTTTTCATAACTCACTTTTTTTTAGAAAAGACGATGTCTTTTACAGGATAGTGGATAAGGTTGCAGGGGTTTATTGAGCATTAACCGTTTATTTAACTAAACTAATAATATAAAAATTAAACCTAAAATTAACTGGAATAGAAAATAAAATATAATTTGAGTAAATAATTCAAAACAAAACATGTTTGTAATAGTTTGGTGAATGTAAGAAAAATAAATAAATAATTATGTAAATTTATTTGTTATTTTATTAGCCCGCCAAAAGTAAGTTATAAAGTAAAATGTTATTAATTTTGAATTTTAAAATTAATAACTCCACCCACTATTCTATATAAGATAGAGTTTTTGTCAGAAGAAGTAACTGAATTCATTTTATATGAACGCTTCTTTTTACTTCTTCTTTTCTCTGCCATTCACAAAAATATACATTGATCAAAATCAGAAGGCTCTTAGGTTGTGGATATAGAGGTCTCTCTTCCAGTAAGAAGATCCACGGCCGCAAGATAATCAAGTTTCCAATCGATTCAATTCCGCTGCTCTTCAAGAGGTATTTCTTTATAAACCTCTTGTTCTTTAATTTATATCTAATTAAATATTACAATTGGTATCAGAGCATGTAATATTTATTAGATTTATTGATTTGTGATGCATTTTTTGTGAATATCTTTTTTATTCTTTCTGTTGAAACAAAAAAGAAAGAAAGAGGGGTTCAAAAGATTAAGATTTTAAACTTTCTTTTGTTCTGTTGTGCATGTTAAAAAAAAAAGGACGTTGTTTGTTCTTTTAATTTTGATCCGAGAAGTTACTTTTTTTGGTATTAATCTTTGGATCTGATGGTATTTTTTGTTCGTCAGAAAGAAAAAGAATTTTGTTTTCTATCGAAAAAATTGTAATTGACATTTTTTTCTAATTCTCGTGTGCTGCGCATGTTATAAATAAAAAAAAAAGTTATGTTTGTTTTTTATTTGCTCTTCAAGAAAGCCATATATGCATTAACGAATTTAATTAAAAAAATGACATGATGACATGTGTTTTGGTTTCTGAACTGAAAAGTGAATTTCTAATTGGAAATATGTAATGTGGCCCAAGTTTAAATTTATTATGAACCTGGATTGGTTCTTTTCCTTGGACCTGGATTTATTATGTAATGGCTACCTGCAATTTTTTTTTTCTGAAGATATTTTTTTCAGATTTTTTTTAAGGAAAAACAAAATGCAATGCAATTAATGTGATTCGAATCTAAGCTACCTTTACATATGACAAACTATCTAACCATTAGTGTCATCTAAACTTGTTGTTGATTAATTGAGGGTCTGGATATATATATTGTGGTTGCGGAATAACTTTTTTCTAATCAATGTTGGTGATTTTCTATGACTGTTCTTATTTTTCTAGAAAGAAAAATGGTGTGGATACGATCCCGGGGATCATGAGTATCAAGACTCAAACCACTGGCAGAGTATAGAGATTCCACAAGAAAGTAAGAAATCTTAATGGACCATTACAGGTTCACAGACCAAAAGTTGAAATGACACTCGAACAAATCAAGCAATTGAGGACTGCCTCAATTCACTCCGCTATAAGATGAGACCTAATCACACTTTAATACAACATGTAGTAGTTGTGAATAAGATAATTCAAGATGTCATTAATTGGGTGTTCTCATACATGAACATGAAAAGGTTTATATTTTATTATATACTTTGCCAAGACGTATGAGAAGAAGTCGCGATATCTTATGGGAAAGAAAGTTTCCCGCGGACCATGTTCATGGGAGAGAAGCAACATATGAGTGGCTAGTCTTCGCTTTGACAGAATCCCATTTGTGGAAGCATAATATTAGCTCCATTAGGTTGGACCAGTGCAACAGTGGGATGTTCTCTCAAACTACTGATATGGATAAATGTAATCCAATTCATCTTTATGAGGAAGCGAACTTTAAGGATTCCATTCCTCAGTTAATGTTTTGAAAGTTTGCTCAGTGGTTTGATTTTTTTATGATTTTTCAATCATTGTTCGTTAGGTACTGCATTAGTTGTTTTTCCTTTAATTCAGTTATTTACTTATCGAACTTGTATTTTTGTTATGTATGAATTCAACTTCTTTATTTGAATATATGTTTTAGTTGTTTTTCATATTATTTTGCTCTATTCATGTTAGAGAAAGTGGGAGTTCTAGTGGAACTTATTTTGCAGTTAATGAAATTAAATGAATGGTTAAGACGAACAAAATATGGTGATTCATGATTGGGAACATAGTGAAATTTCTTTATCACTTATTTTGTTATCTTTATTGTTTATTATATTTGCATTAATAGCATTGGGTAGTTAAATAATTGTATGTATGCTAATGGAAATCTCTTACTTTATAAGAAAATGACATGGAAAACCCCCATTGATGATCTCAAAGGAGACAAAATAAATGGTGAGAATTATACATTTGGTAAACTCAAAATACATTATGTTCTAGAGGAACAAGATATTCTTGAGGTTATTAACAATGTTATGGCTCAGCCTGAGGAAGGCAACACAGCTCAAAACAAAAGGGACATGGAGGCTTATGAGAAGTGAAAAAGAGAGATTCCACTGCAAGAGGCATCTTGATAAGCTCCATGGATGAAGATCTTGTTTATGAGTGTCAATAATACCCCACTTCACACGAGACGTGAAAGCTCTTAATGAAAAGTACGAGGGTACGACTATGTCTTAGATGAGTCAATTGATCATTAAGTTTTGACACTTACAAGAAGAATCCTAATCAAACCATGCAACAACATCTCCAGGAGATGTCTAACATGATTAGGGAACTTAAGACTGCAAGTCATAACCTTACTAATGAACATTAGGTTCAAGCTGTGATCCGATCTCTTTCAAATAAGTGGGAGCATACAAAGATAAACTTGACTCAAAATGACGACATCAAATTTTTTGATGATGTTGCTCGTCATGTGATGTTGGAAGATGAACGTCTTGATGCAATTAAGCCTCAGGGTCAGACTTATATGTTGATGAGTCAAGTTCCCACAAAAGTTCTGGCATTAAGTGCAAGAACAATGGAAAGAGAAACAAAAATGAGCATGCTTCAAAGAAGAACAAGAATGGTGGTAACGATAAAAGAGAACGTTTTTCTTTGTAAGAAGAAAGACGAGAGTAAAATGAAATGCTATAATTATGACAAGATTGGTCACTTCTCTCAAAGTGCAGAGAAAGATAGCAATGTCATTTACTTCTCGTAACTTTACTTGTGTTACCAGCACTATATTGCTAGCTGATTCTAATCCTTTGTGGATTGTGGATTCAGAAGCGATAGACCATATAGCTAGAGACCGAGAGGCATATGTAGAGTTACATCTAATTCCAGAGGGAACGAGATGGATTTATGTAGGAGACAACAACAAGGTTGTAGACAAAGGAACTGACACTTACAAGTTGAACTTGCGAAGTGGTCATACCTTATACTTGCTTAATGTACTTTACGCACCAGACATTCGACGAAACTTGGTCTCAGTCACTGTTCTTCTAGGATTAGGTTTTAATATGCATTTTCGTAACATACATGTAGATATCTATTATGACGCTAAGTATTATGTATCTGGTTTTATTTCTCATGGTTTAATTGTACTATATGATGATAACTCGTTTAATAGTTATCATGTAAGTGGTTGTTTTTTCTACTAATACTTCTTCTAGTAATTCTAACATAGAAGAAAGTATATGGCATGCTAGACTAGGTCATATTGGTCAAGACTGCATGAATTTGTTGGCTAAGGCGAACCTTTTTTTTGGGTTCATTGACTGAAGTCAACTTTCCAATTTATGAATATTGTCTAGCAGGTAAAGAAAAATAGAAACCGTTTGGAAAGGCTAAACGAGTCGAGTACCCGCTGCAAGTAATCCATTCAGACATCTGTGACCCAATAAATGTTCAAAATAGATGTGGGGAACATTATTTCATCATTTGTATAGATGATATCACTAGGTTTGGTTATGTCTACCTGATTTTTCATAAATCTGGAGTATTGAGATTTTCTTATGATATATTTCAATGAAGTAGAAAATCAGTTAGAGAGGAAGGTGAAAAACCTTAAACCTAAATCGTGGACGTGAATATCTATTGAGACGGTTGAAAGAACAGTGTGATGAAAGAGGGAGAACTCTCCTATAAATTGTTAAGTCCATGATGGAACAAGCTAATATTTCAATATCTTATTTGGGAGATGCCTTGCTTACCGCTAGTTATATACTTAACCAAGTACCCATAAGACTGTTCTATAGGCTATGTTCATGATCTATCTCATAAATATGGGAAAATTAGGTCGAAGAGGCACCCAGAGCACTCTAAAGGATATGTGTTCATTGGAGAACACAACGATGGAGGTCTTCCTGAAACTAAATCACGAGATGTTACATTCTTAGGGAATTATTTTCTTAGTACATGTGAGGTTGATAGATATTCTAATATATGTGAATATAATGGGAATTGGGAAGATGATATGCAAACAAATGTGACACCTGATGAGGTAACACATACTCAAGAAGTATTGAATAACAATCCTATATAACTTGAGACGTTTGAAACCATTGCATCATCTAATAATCCTATTTCTCAAAATTCTCAACCTAATTTAAGTGCTAGAGGTTTAGTTCCTCGTCATCGATTTGAAATCAAAGGAGAAGTCTTTATGATAACTCCACAAGACAAGGAAGAACCTTGAATAGTAAATGAAGCACTTTCACGTCGTGCTAAGAATGAATGGAGAAAAGTAATGTAAGACCAAAATGGATGTCAAACTGCATTTCTAAATGATGATTTAGATGAGGTTAATTTCAGGGAACAACTCTCGAGTTTTATTGCAAAAGATCAAGAGAATAAAGTATGTAGATTGTTAAAATCAATCTATGGTCTTAAACAAGACTCGAGAAAGTGGAATTTGAGATTTCATGAAGTCATTTCATCAGATGGATTTGAGATGATAAATGAAGAACATTGTGTTTATATTAAACGTTCCAAGAAAGATTTCGTAATTTTATCTCTACGTGTGGATGACATCCTATTAGCTGGGAATGATAAAGAGTTTATTCAAGCTAATAAGGAGTGGCTAGCTTCTCAATTTGATATGAAAGATATGGGAGAAGAACATTATATTCTTGGTGTTAAGATTCACAGAGATAGGTCTAGAAGACTATTATCTTTATCTCAAGAACCTTGCATCATGAAAATACTCGAATGCTTTAGTATGACTAAATTCAATGCAACTAACACTCATGTAGCAAAGGGAATAAACTTAACTCTCGACATGTTTCCTAGTACTCTAGAAGAGAAACAGAAAATGCATACAGTGCCATATTCTAGTGCCATAGATAGTCTTATATATGGTATGTTATGAAATAGGCCAGGCATATGTTATGTGCTAGGTTTAGTTAGTCATTTTCAATCGAACCCGGGACAAGAGAATTCGAAAGCTGTGAAAAGAATATTGAGATATCTAAAAGACATTATGGATCATGCCTTATGCTTTTGAGGAAGTAGATTACACCTAGAAGGATATATTATGTCATTTGGGCTAGTGATATATATGTGTGCATATCTACCTCAGGTCATGTATTCTTGTTAAATAATTGCGCAATTTCTTGAAGTAGCAAGAAACAAAGCTGTGTAATTTTGTCCACAATGGACTGAGTTTGTAGCATGCTCAGCTGCGGTTCAAGAAGCTGTTTGGTTAAAAAGGTTCTTTGAACATTTAGGATTCTCAAGCAATAGTGGGAGTCCTGTTACTATACATTGTGATACTCAAGCTGAAAAGACTTGTGTGGAAGCTCCTAAGTATCACAGTATGACCAAACACATTGATATAAAGTATAACTTTTGTTGGAGATATTATTGCACAAACCCATGTTGGTTTGCAATACATACACACACGCAATACGCTTGCTGATCATTCATAAAGGATATCCCAAGGGATATATTTATTGATTTGTTAGATCTATATGATTAAGCAAGATATAATGTATGACTATTGCAAGTTTATCTGCATTCATGTATATATTTTCATTAGTATGTTTATTTAACTGTTTCTTTTAATAATATCATGTTTGATATATATTATAATGCGTGTCTTTCTTGAAGGATGTATGTCCTATAGACTGAGATTGGCCCTATCACACGGGCAATCGCCTTTGGCACAAGAAGTGCGCAAAGATGAGACTAACTCATAGTAGTGAAGAACCCTTGAGAGAACTTGAGTTAAGATAGTCGCCTTAACAAAGTGTTAAGATGAGATCATAAACATGGATGATACATGGTAAGCGTATATTATGATCGAAGTAGAATCCCACTGTCTACTTAGTCTATAATAGCCAGATATGAGTTGCTTGATTGATTTCATAGAAGGGTTGATCGATCGAAGAACTCATCTTAGACAAAGAGGCTTGTCTAATTATATATCTGTATGGTATTTATAAAATTGTGACATACAATTGGAGCTATATGAATAATACCATAGCACGTGTGTCATACCACGTGTGCTTTTGACCAGAAGGAAGTGAAGAGTCGATCCCTGTCTCTTCACTGTGTGATGCCTTTAATTGTGCCCTTATTACTTTTGACTATATCTTGATATTTTGGTTAAGTGTATGCTACTTTGAACATGTTACCAATGATCATGAATGATTCGGTCTAATGGGGTGTGTTTGGGAAAGCAACCTAATCAACGTAAAAGGATCTAAGTGTAAAGGGAAGACTAAAATTGTGTATCAAAGTGTGTGCTTGCAGGTATACCGATCATGTAAGTCAGTTTGGACTATAACATGATAGTGAGACACATGAAGTTATGTCGGTGAACTCTTTTGATCACATAAACGATGTGATATAAATTTAAAGGGGTCAGAGTTACTGAAATATGATACAACAAATTATTAGTCTGGGGTACTGCAGGATACGTAACGAATGAGAACTATTTGAGCAACTATGTACCCTAACAGGTTATTAGTAACGTATGCTCGTATGCTTGCCGGTCGCACGACCTATTTGCCAAGTATGATGATGCTTTGATGCAAGTGTGTATATGAGAAGATAGTGGGTTGGTACCACAAATTGATATAACTTAACTATGGGCGAGTGGGAGAATGTAAGAAAAATAAATAAATAATTATGTAAAATTATTTGTTATTTTATTAGCCCGCCAAAAGTAAGTTATAAAGTAAAATGTTATTAATTTTGAATTTTAAAATTAATAACTCCACCCACTATTCTATATAAGATAGAGTTTTTGTCAGAAGAAGTAACTGAATTCATTTTATATGAACGCTTCTTTTTACTTCTTCTTCTCTCTGCCATTCACAAAAATATACATTGATCAAAATCAGAAGGCTCTTAGGTTGTGGATATAGAGGTCTCTCTTCCAGTAAGAAGATCCACGGCCGCAAGATAATCAAGTTTCCAATCGATTCAATTCCGCTGCTCTTCAAGAGGTATTTCTTTATAAACCTCTTGTTCTTTAATTTATATCTAATTAAATATTACAGTGAACAACAACCTTAAAAATAATTTGTGGTGGAGTCAAGGTACTAAATTGTGTTTTTGGTCATTTTGTAAAGTATAACTAATATTCCCCTATCTAGAATGCACTATTTAAACAAAGTTGGAAAACTGCTCAAACTGTCAATAAAAGACCTTTTAGAAAATCAGAGAATTATTTAAGATAAGAGAGAGATATTAGAATGGTCTTTTTTGTGTATAAAATGGAATGGTAGCATGGATTTATATAGCTAGAAATGACAAGTCTTTGAATGCTGCATTTAAACCAAACGTGTCAAATGTTATTCTTCCATCAGACCAACACAAAAACGTGAGGACAAAGCAATAACTATTGTAACAGCCATACCAACAATCATGGAGAGAGGAATCATCAACTGTTATCAGAAACATCCACCATTAGCACGGATAACATTTTGAACTTTGAATCTCCTCTTAGTTAATAGTATATATCCCCAACCACCTCGTAAGCAAAATTACCACGACATACGACTCACGTCACGTCACGCCATGATACGCCACGCCTCACCTCAACTCTTCTCCGATGCCGCCACCGGTGTCGGGGTCGGGTGGGCGGTGGTGATGGTAGCCCGCGTATGAGGATAATCCCATAGCCTCCTAACTAACACTTTCAAACATAAGTGAAAGCTTTTACTATAAAAACTTAATTTTTATTTCTCTCTCTCTCCACGTGGGACAAAAGTGAATACTAAAAGTCACAAAATATAACGTACACTTTTTCCGAGAAAGCCATGAAAAACTAACGAATTTAGTTTAACATTATTATAAAGACAAGAACCTCCCACACAGAGCTATCGGAAGGCAAATAAAAGTTTAAAAAAAAGAAATTATGGGAAGGAGATAGGTTAAATTGTACTAAAACACCAATATCTAGTCACCAAGACGGGGATTGATACGTAGTGAAGTGAGACTACGACATGATCTAGTCACCAAAGAGTTTCTTCAGCTGAGGCCCCCATATCACATTATTAACTCTGGTTTCATGCAGATACTCCGCGATATTGTCTTTCCACGCGTTTGGGAAGGCCATGCGTATACCTTGGTTCTAGTGTGTGTTTTAAAGAAACTAGCCCATGTTTATTATAAAAAGTGGCCCCCTCCTTTACTCTTACTTAGGTGATTCCAAAAACACGTATACTTACAGTAGACTCCCCCTCATGGGGTTTCGAAACCATTAAGATCTATATAGCTCATCCTCAACATATGTCGGTGAGTTCATTAATTCTAGGGAAGAGTAGAATTTTACCAAAACCAAAAAACCGAGTTAAATTTACTTAAATCGACCCGAAATATATGTTAATTTTACCTAGGTCAACTTTACCCATTGGGTTACCTTGTGATTTTTCGGGTCTATGTATTTTACCTATATATTACCCAAACTATTGGGTTAAGGTTACCCAAACCGAAAAACCGTGTAATAAAAAAAAATACAAAACCTACATATAAAAGAAGTCTTTTCATTTGACTTCTCGGAGATTCCAATGGTCACTACCAAGTCCGCGATCAACCTATGTTTTTGATATTCAAACAAAATGTCGTTTTTTGTTAAACGTTATGTAATGTATAAGACGTACTTTGTTTTGTAATTGATCGTAACTTATTTTGAACTATTCAATTTATGATTTCTTGATTTGTAACGCTAAAATTCTAACTTTGATCTTTAAAAGTATAACAATATCAGTTTTTTAGATTTTGTCATTTTTAAAACTTTTTTATATGTTAAGAATAATTTGACTAATATTGACTAACGTGGGTAAACCGAAGGGTAACCCGAATTAACTCAAGGGTAAAAAAATTTTACCTTACCTTTGGGTTACCCAGGTAATTCCTTAAACCAAAATATATTACTTTTGATTTACCCTAACCTCAAAATCGGGTAAAATCGACATATTCTCTCCCCTAGCTTATACTATGGACATGTGGTGTCAACTTTCTATTTCTTTCTTTTTTAAAGTGGTCTTAACAAATGCAAATAAAATTATATGCGACACGCATATACCATGGACACGTGTTATGTTGCATACTCATGACTCATGCATATTTCATCAAAGTATGATTGTTACCTTCTACTATATCATAAAGATAAAAATATGTTTAAATTATAATTTTAAAGCGTCCAAAAAAAATTATAATTTTAAATGTTATAATTATAAAACATATTCTATAAACGTTTAAGGTAAATGCATAATACTACTATGATGAAGTGAAAAAAATTCAAAGATTACAAATTAATCAAATTTTATCTGATTTGGAAATCTATATAATATTTTTAATATAAACTGAAAGAGACTTATGTTGATAACGTGTATAATTCATGACGATAACTTAAAATATAGAGAAATATAATCTTGTGTTATTAATATGTAGAATTCAGAAAGGTTACAATATGCTATGAATTGAATATCGAACTATACATACAGAAAATCGTAAGTAACTGTACAGCTACTAGCTTAAGCTGCTGTGAGGCTCAAACAACTATACAACTATATTGCAAATTATATATACACGTTTCTACTTTATCAGGTATATTATTGGTGTATATTCACTTAATATATTATAAAATAGATAATTTTATTATTTAAACGTTTAGGGTCTTAACTGCAATAATAATAAGGGTCAATGCCCCAAAAAATCAAAATAATATTATACTTGCCCCAAAGAATCATCCATTAACTTACTATTATAAGATTACATATTTACCCTTACACCATAAGAACTATTCCCGTCACGGACGATTCCCGTCACACGACGATTCCCGTCACGAACGATTCCCGTCACGGACGATACGGTCGATTCCCGTCACGGACGATTCCCGTCACCGACGATGCCCGTCACCGACGATTCCCATCACCCGACGAATCTCGTCAACGCGACGAATAATGTATAACATAAGTAGGGATAGTATAGTCAAATAATGTATAAAATAATTCAATTGATGATTTTATTGGGCATAAATTTTGTCATTGATATTATTGGGCTGAAAATAATATTATTTTAATTTTTTGGGTCATTTTCCCTAATAAATAATAATAATAAATTAACGTATCCTATATTTAGAAGCTATCTTATAGTGAGGCGGTGGAAGTTTAGGATAAAACAAAACAAAAGAAAACAAAAGAAAGAAGGAAAGGAAAAAAGAGGAAAGAAAGTAAAGACATTGTAGAAACTCATAAACCCCAACTTACACATATAAGGCAGCACGATCTTTAACTCACAGGTAAGAAATAAGACTTTTGTTGATATATTTACATATATGTAAGATATGAATATGCAAAATTATGTATAGGTGTAGTATCGGTATTAGTTATGAATAATATATTAGATATAGTTTGTAGAGGCCAGTGTATATACGTATTGGTGAAAATATTTAAAGAAGAAGATATATGGATTTTATGGTGCAATCTTGATAAATATTGTAAGGTGTTGAGTGTGTATATATTACATATAGGTATAGGTTCCAATGTTCCATGATAATAAAGAAGTAGAAAGATGTCCATGTGTGTTGATAAAGCTAAACTTTGAAGCAAATGATAATTAAGCTTGATAGGGAGAAACTGTCATCATTGCATATATATATATATATATATGAATTTGATTGCTTGCAACTATTTCATTAGAATATTTTAGTGGATTTGCCAGTGAATTTTTTTTTTTGTTGTCTCACATTGGCGTGTACCTATGTGCTAGAAACTCAGCAAAGAGATCATACTCGAAAGAATTCTTGACTGTGAACTTCACAACACTATAAAGACTAAAATGGCATTGGAATGGATAGATAAGTTTATGGGATGTTATTATCTGATATGTGCCACTCTGTTTGAGAAAATTTACACAAGGCATTTGGTTAACCCTTTGCCTTTACCTACACTTAGTGGCTTAAATTGCATTGTAACTGGAGCTACAAGTGGAATCGGACTTGAAATAGCAAGACAACTAGCAGAAGCAGGAGCACATGTTATTATGGCAGTGAGAAACACAAATGCCGCTCATGAAATAATTCAGAAATGGCAAGATAGTCAATCCAATATGAAGCGCCTTGATGTTGATGTTATGAAGCTTGATCTTCTCTCCTTGGAATCTGTCGTCAAATTTTCTGAAGCATGGAATTTATCTTCGAAACCATTACATCTTCTTATAAATAACGCGGGTATATTTTCTATGGGAGAATTTTACTCAAAAGATGGCTATGAGAAGCATTTGCAAGTTAACCATCTTGCTCCAGCATTATTATCCATATTGCTTTTACCATCACTTCATTGCGCTGCTCCTAGCCGAATCATTAATCTCAGTTCCGTTGCATATATGCTTGGCTCAATCGATTCTACTTGTATAAGCTCTTCTTCAAATTGTGTTAAGGCTTACTCGAATAGTAAGTTAGCTCAAGTTATGTTTAGCAGTGCCCTTCAGAAGCACCTCTCTGTTGATGCGAGTATTGATGTATTATGTGTTGATCCTGGAGCTGTCAGAACAAATATTTTAAGGAATTTTCCAAATTTTTTACAAATTGTGTATCATCATTTACCATGTTTGTTTGATGCTCAAGAAGGTTCAAGAAGTGCTCTTTTTGCTGCTACAGAGACTGATATTACTGAATACTGCAGAGAATTGAAGGCTAAAGAAAGCCCCGTATGCGCTTTCATTGGCTATGATTGTTGTCCTTATAATCTTTCTGAACAAGCTCAAGATGTGGGGACTTCTGAATTAGTATGGGAAAGAACACTTGACATGGTTGGTCTTCCTCCGGATGCTGTAGAGATGCTCCTAGAAGGAAAAGATGTCCATTGTCGGTATGGATTTTAGCAAAAGCATTTGTAAGAACTAATTATTTGGTTAATTGATATGTTTAATATAATAATAACCTCAGAGTTGAGAGGTACGTGACTGTATGAAGCACATAATCTTATTCTTCTCGACTATGGATTCATCGATGGCCTAAGCTAGTTCTACAATAATAATTCCTTACTTTAATGGAAATATAGGTTCCAAAAGATTTGCATTATGTTCAGCAGGGTAAATCACACTAGGGACTCCGCCCACCTATAGTGGTTATAATAGGAGCTCGTTTATTCGTTATCATACACCAAAAAAACTAAAAAATGGTTACATTACTTTAAAGTTTGTTGGTTCTAGTCACTTGTTTAGAGGTGAGTACAGTTCGATTCGGCTCGGGTTTTAGCCGAAACCAAAACCAAAATGGTTCGGTTTTTAAGGGTGTTGCTACTGAAGCGAACGGTTTTCATCGGTTCGGTTTTCTCGGTTTTCGGTTAAGTATATGTTCGGTTCGGTAAAATTTTCGGTTTTAGTATGTATTTTGTTCGATAGTGCAACAACTCCCGGAAGGCTGCTGCAACTCTTAGATGCTATAATTAATCTGCTGTTTTTCTTTCTGTAATCATGATCTTACAAATCTTCATTATACTACCCCTTCGCTATATAGTCTTTCTATAATGATCATTTTAGAAACTACCCTGTTGCTATATAGTCTGTAATGATCATTTTAGAAATATTCATTACTCAGTACTTTTGCTATATAGTTAAACAATTGAAGCTATAATAATTAAATAACAAGTCGCTTTAATTACACCTAATTGTTTTTCAAAGCAAAAATATAATAAGAGGACAAATTGTGCAATCAAGAAATGGAAAAACATCAACCAGATTTTTTTTTATAAAATCTGTTTAATCTCTATGAGTAAAGAGATATCTCCTGTGTTAACATTCTAAACTATGGTTTCTTCTCCTTATAGAATAGACCAATAGCTCCCTTCTTTTCAACTACCTAAGAAGATAAATAAAAATATTGCAACTACAACAAATCGATTTCTTAATAACTTTTATTTGAGTGTTAAAATCCGAGTATCCATTAACGGTTTTTCGATTCGGTTTAGCATAGAAAAACCGAATGGAAACGGTTTTTTAAGAAGCTTATACCACACCGAACGATGTTTTTGGTTTTCGGTTTTCGATTTTTCTTGGTTCGGTTTTGGGGTCGGTTCTGTATTTCGGTTTTGTTTTGCTCAGCTCTACACCTGTTGACATTACTAAACCCTTTTCATAAGATCAATTTAAAAAAATATTCGAATTAGGTGTCCAAACACTTTGATGTTGACAATACGCGTGATGTGCCACCGGGAAACAGTTTCGAGAGCATTGGCGATTCCTCAATGGCAATCAGATACAAATGTGACGTCACATGAAGAGATTAGTGGTGCAAAGAAACGAAGAATATGTGTCCAGTTAACAGTGTCCTCGGACCTAACGATCGAAAAGGCTACTGGGAACAAACATGGAAAAAAAATACGTAAATAGTTTGAATAATAGGTGGATATGGTGGTTTATTTGTATAGTGTACTGTTGTGATAATTTAGGGGGTATCATACCTTGATTGGCATCTTTTGCAGTAGCGACGAGAAGTTGTCCTTTGTACTTGTTCTTAAGGAAGGTTGCGTCTAGAAACAACAAAGGACGACAGATCCTTCAACACATGCACCAAATGCGAAGTGGCATCTCGTAAATGAACGATTAGATAGTTCGCGTTCGAGTGCAACAACACCTAATGGGTCTACCTCACTAAATTTATCAAAGTAAGCCTGTATCCTGTTGTAAGACAAACCAGCATCGCCAAAAATATCATCACGCACCTTATGCACATGACCGTACCTTGTATGAGATATTGTATATGTATTCGTATTTAAGGAAGTTCATCACATGGTCTGGTTTAGTATCGGGTTTGGACCGCATCATGTTGATGATAAATCGCCAGATAACCGAGGATTAGTAAAAAAAATTATCGGAGGGCCGCAAGTATGCTTTCTAACGAATGTCCTAATGTAGACTTTTCAATTAACATTGTATACATACCATTTACAACCTTCAATGTGTATATTACACCTTAAATATTTTTTTTTACCATAATTTATGAACTGCAGAAAAATATAGTGTTTTGCCCCTGGTGGTGTGTTTGTGTAAATTTAATGGGTTAAAGGAGTAATATGATGGGTTGTATGATTGAAAATGTATTATTAATAGTGGTGTGTGTAATGACAAAAACAACATGATAAACGGAAAGCAATTATAACCTGAAGATTTTGATTTGGAGCAGTAAGCGCTTATGCGGTTTGGTCGGTTGTGGCTGAAATGGAAAGTGTATCTGGTTTCACATGCGTACTGGTGTCTCCTTGTGTGTTCTAAATAAACACACCTAAAAAGGCAAGACACGTACTGCAAGTGTACGGGTCGTCCAAGTAATATCCAGTAAACGGGATTTCGATCTCAGGGACGGATTAGGTAAGACTAAGGTGTTATGCAATAAATGGAAATAGTTACTTGAATTAAAATTTAAAAGTAAAAGAGATAAATTTTTGTTTAGTTTTTGTTTAAGAACTAAAGTGAAAATAAAGTAAATATTAAACTAAATTAAAACTAATGCAAGAAAATAAATATGAAGAGACGCAAGGATGAGAGAGTAGTACTTGAGTCACGCTAGAGTTTCACCAAAATAAACTTAATTAATGCTTCTTCTAAGGGACAAATTAGTAACTAGTAATAGTCGGGATTCTAGATTCTCCTAACCCCCGTCAGGGTGGAATTAGGAGCTATTCTTAGATGTTACAAACCCCGCCAGGGCGATCATAATCCACCTTCGAATGTCAGGTTCTCTACCCAATTGGCTATAAGATTAGCTAAGTCCATCAGGATCAATAATTTCTATCTTACGTTTATTACTTATGTCTGTAATTAAACCCGCCATCAAAATGATCACTTTCCCACCAAAGTGAATAGCCTAATTACTCAAACCTATCTCCGATTAGCTAATTCATTGATAGTGAAATTAACTTACGATAATAAACAATACTAAATCACTCAGTTCGAATTAAATTATAAAAATCCCAAATCGGAAAACATCAATTAAATAAATTAAGGTTCAACCCATATAGTGATTCTCAAGCACTTAAGAAGTTTAGCTCATAACGGAAAATAAAACTAAAACAATAAAATTAAAAGACATAATGTTTAACATAAAGAAAATAAATAAAACCTAATGAAGAGGTTGGGTTTGGCTTCGAATTGGAGAAGATTCTTCCAACTCTCAGCTTTCTTCCTTCCTGCTTGCTCTGACTTGAATCCTTAAGCCTCTTTGATAATTATATGAAGTGTGTGTGAAAGAGGAGGCTAAGGGGTGTATTTATAGGTGTTAGAAAGCCCTAGGTCGAATTTACTTGGAGTGGAAGACAAGTTAAGAACTCTTTAATTCGTAACCCTAAAATCTAGGAAAGGTAAGATTCTGCTGCTGATTTGTTTTGATCATATCTCTCTCAATATTTATCCGTTTGACGCGTTCCAATAGTCGAAACCGCTTGTCTCGGAAAGCTCTTTCCATTGGTCCAGATCATTCTCCCAAATTCCTATCCAATCTTAAGTTATGGACTCATCTTTGAAACTTGGCTGGAATTTCATATTCATATGGCATCTTTATCTTTTCCTTCTTTGACTTGACTTGGTCTCTAATTAATTACCATATATCTTTTAAAGCTTCACATTAAATAAATAATTAAATCGCATATGCTTTAAAAATAATAATTCAATAATTCAAGACTAGAAATAGGAAAGTGCACTCTAAAATTAGAAACTCGACTCAAATACTTCCTAACACACTAAAAATAAGCTAAGACTCTAATTCTTACTTCTCCTCCTTGCACTGAAATTTAAGAACATACTAACTTTGCACTAAAAATAATCAAATTAACGCACAAAAACTCTAAAGATGCAAATAGTCTAATTCCAAGGGGAGAAAGTGCAATATGACGAAATTGCATAAAAGTCTAGCTAATGAGTCCATAATTCACCTAAAATGATGTCTCCAGAGGGTTGATATTTAGAACAAATAGGGAGACATCAAGACCTCCAACTCAAACATTTGTCGTCATGACAAAGTAAAATTAAAACAAAGGCCCCTTTTAGGTGAACGCAGAATGTAGAATCTAGAAAATATTTCCAAAGCACAACTTAAAACAAATCTCATATAGTCTCATCTAGAAATTAATATACACATACACATATCATGCAAAATCAAACACAAAATAATATCAATCCAAAATGAATTTCACAATGCTAGAAGGTTACACTTACACTTATCTCTAGATGGTGGCTATATGGTGTTCCTCGATCCTTAGTTGCTTTGAACGCTCCACTTAGCATATTCCCTATTAACTCAATGTGCATCTAGGAATCACGAGGTCTTTATGGTTTTAACATAGTCTGAAGGACGGTATGATATGTAAATTTGGTATATTTGAAGTGAGCTTTTGGCTCTCTCCTAACTTACCATCAACAAACTGTCCAAGAGCTTGAGTTTACACTCGAATACGCTCTCACTCAACCCATTTGACGCGCTAATGTAGCGTCCCCAAATTAACCCAATAAGCACTAAAGATGATTCACGCCAATAATTCCTCTTTGCCGGTCCGAATATATATTCTTTTCAAATCATTTTTTTTCTTTTTTGTAGCTATGACTCTCTTTTTTATGTTGAGATATCATGCTATTTTTTTCATAAATTATGTCTTTTTATAACTTTCGCTCGTAGCTTCTTTTTCATTCATTATTACCCCGGCAAAGGGTTACAATATAAACCTGTGAATCATCATCAATATATAGAATGAGCATAATTGATAAGCTCAAAAATACCAACCCAATGATAAATTCCCATAATGGACCCACCACCCCAAACTCAAGCTCAAGACAGGAGGTCTCAGGATCGTGATTCAAGTGCGGGTCATATGGTCATGCCTAACAATCTAAAGGGATATTGTCTTATAATGTGGCGACAAAAGAAAAGCTTAAAGGCTAAAAATTTAGCTTAGAACTTAGAAGGATATAATTAATTCAGGGATAGAAGGCCAAAAAGGATTCAAAGGGCTAACAAAGAACTGCCTCTATCATTTTCCTATCTACACAGTTTGCCTCTAGTTCATACCTAAGTGGTTCTCTACTCATTCAGATCTCACGTTCTACAAACCACTCATTATCCTTAAGCACAAGTTTACTTCTTTTGCATTGTTCATTAATTCTTCCTATCAATTATCTCATATTTGCATGCAATCTAAGTGCGATTTACACTAACTCCTAAAGTCAACTATTTTCTATCATAAATTCATAAAAAACATGCTTGATGGGGGAATTTTAACTACTTTACAGTCAAACGCAACCCTAAAAAAATATCTTTCTGAAATGCATGTAAAACAAAAAAATTGGGATGAGGCAACGAACCCCACCCCAAACTCAAGACTCAATAAAGCAATAAAATTAAAACTAAACTAGCTAGTGCCTACCATCAATTAAGAAAAAGAATGAGAACGGGGTACCTGGCCATAAAGATCCATCATGTCCTCCTCCTCCCCCGAAGAAGAATAATTATCAATATCCATGATTGTAGTTACCTCACCCAATGTTGAATTCATCTTGACAATTTCCTCCCAAAGTGCTATGTTTTATTGTCTTAGATGATTGACTTCTTGTCGACAATTTTGAATGTGTTAACATGTCATTTATCAATTTTTAAAAGGTTTATTCATTATTTTTAGTCATGCCATTTTAATAAGGTGCATACCTCTTAGGATGGTGGAAGTATATTTTTTGCCCCTAAATCTCTTGACTTTCTATCAAGTTGCTTTCTGACATTTAGCTTTATATTTTACAACAAAAAGATTTCCATTTTATTTTTAGGAGATAAATAAAGGGTCAATTACCCAAGGAGACTTGAGAAAAATCAATGTGCCACTTAGGAGCTAGTCAATTCCTCTCTCTTTCTTAGAGGCCAATAAAATGTCCAATGTCATAACTACCCTTCTAGTGCATATAAGATAAAAAAATAGATTATTTCTCTCTCCTCCACTACCATTACTCTCTCTCCTCCATTACCATTAATCTCTCTCCTCCTTTATCATTTTTTCTCTCTCCTCTTTCATTAATTATCAAATATTTTCCAGCTCCGACCACAACCATCGATCACCGCCGGCCACCTCCGGCCACCGCCGGAAAAAGTTCTGAGTCTGGAAAATAGTTCTGAGTCTAAGTGCAAAAGTTCTGAGTCTAAGTGCAAAAGTTCTGAGTCTGAGTGCAAAAGTTCTGAGTCTGAGTGCAAAAGTTCTGAGTCTGAGTGCAAAAGTTCCATTAACGCTAGATTTTTAATCGCCAACAGTGTTGAGCGCAAAAGTTCTGAGTCTGAGTGCAAAAGTTCTGAGTTTGAGTGCAAAAGTTCTGAGTCTGAGTACAAAAGTTCCATTAACGCCAGATTTTTAATCGCCAACAGTGTTGAGCGCAAAAGTTCTGAGCGTAAAAGTTCTGAGCGCAAAAGACCAAAATAATAAACAGAAACACGAAGCAAGAACAAATCTGCTACATAAACTTGCTGAGCATCTCGAATCTTTCCAAAAGATTTCATTATTTCAGAAATAGTCATCTCTTGTGATTATAGGGTTTGAGGAAAATTGAAAAACCCAAAATCAAATTAAAAAGAAAAACCCCAAAGTCATATACTTCAACTGCCGATGCTCAGCAGCTCGCCTGAGCTTCGCCACCCCTCCGCACCACTACGAACCGCCGGCGACAGCCACCTGCAACAATCCCTCCAAGGCGAACTGCTTCTCCTCAAACAAAAACCATAGCAGATCTCACAAACTATTCGTCGGAGAAGCTCCGATCTGGTCTTCTTTCGCCATTGCTGTGAAGATCTTGCCATTGATGGAATCACAGCAGCTATCGGAATGCTCAGATCTGGAAGCAAGCCACCGGAATGAAGAGAAGAGAGTAAAGCTCCATTTTCGGAGAAGCAGGTCGAGAGAGAAAAAGAGAATGCTGAGAGTGTTTTTAAGGTTTTTATTTGATTAATTTTAGTATATATAGGTAAATAAAAAACAAAAAGGGGTAAGAAGGTAATTAGATTTTTGGCTTATAGTGTTAAAATTAGTTTGTGGCCTTTAGTAAGAAGAGCCAAAAGAGGCGGTCTTGTTAGGTCACGGTGTAGTGATTTCAAGACCCTTTGGGTAATAATCTCATAAATAAATGATGTACCTAAAGTACATTTAATCTTAAAAGATAATTTTTAAAATAGTTAAGTCATATAACACTAATTCTAAGGATTAGGTCTCTTAGTATTCACAGATTAAAAGATTTTTTGACATATTTTCTCCACTGTACAGTTTTTATATTTGACAAAATCCTCAATTATGCCAGTAGATATAGATTTTAGATTATTTAACCCTTCAAAGACTCGGATATATAAACATATTAATTTAGAAAAGGTGTTTAGAGTAAAGGGACCTTTTGTCACACTTATCGTACTATGTGATGAATGTTTTCCCCTACCGAAAAACCGATTATAATTTTACCATATTTAGTAGGAACCCGGATGCAGGCTATTACGAGGAGAAGAAAAAGAACCACATCATACATAGCGAGATGGTTTTTCTTGGTAATTAGTTTTTAGAAATAAAACAATTCTTTTGCGAGAACTTCAGCCGTGGTTGAAATCAAATGTGGTCGCATTCATTCACCGGCCACCTCCCCGAACTCATGAAAAGTCTCGATGTTGGTGCATAAATGCATTAATGTTCCCATGATCAGAATCCATCTTCATGAATATTGCTTCGATCATTATCGCGGTAACTTCTCTTTCTTCTCCGGTCAGATTCGCGTAAGTACTAGATGAGACCATTATTCAAAAAAAGACATTAGAATCGTTCTTAAAAAATAAAAATAATAGACTGAATCTAGAATATAACAAGAATTTGTAGATATAATTAATAATAATATTATGAGTTTATAACTTTATAATTACAGAATATAAAATACAAAACAAGTTAGAGTAGTTGTAATAGCGTGACTTGATCGCTGTCTTAATAACGATTTTCGATATAGACGGGGTGCTAAAACTGGGTATGACTATTACATATATCAGATGTGTGCACTCATTTAAGTCAGACACAATTCTACTCATAATTGTTCAAAAACTCGTAAAAAGTAGAAGAATATCTTGTTCTTAACTCTCATTTTTTGAGTTGTATTTCGTATCTTATAGCTTAGATGTGTCAAATGAGAGAAAAATGTTTGATAATATATTCACCAAATAGGCAACTTAGTAATATACATTAATCACCAATAAAAGACAAAGGAAGTAGTTTGTGGCATTCAAGTCTGTACATTACGGACGTTGCAATCTCCAAATCTTTTCGCCTCATTGGAAAAAAGTGGGAAAAACGTGTGAAAAAACTTGGAAAGGAGTCAACAGCTTTTGTTGCAAAAATGTATATAGACTTTAAAAATCCGGTAAAGAATGCTCCTACAAACCCCCTAAGCAAAACTCCTTTTTTTAATTCTTTTTAATCCTCAAATCTCCTCAACTTCTCATGACCACTCCACGTCGCGTTTCGACTTGCTGCACGGTTACGGATGGTGTGTGTGCCCATACACCATACAGTAATAAAACTTTGAAATATACAGAAATACAAGAGTATCTAAATAAGTAAAAAATTCTTTGATTTTCTGATTTTAGAAAAGGGATAAGAACTCTTAGACGATTCCTTATTCTTTGCATTGCATCAGCTCTCCTATCGTATGTCGGATAAAGTTAAATTGTAAAGATGGAGGTACCCAGTAGGAATATAATTTGAAGAGGAAAGCCGTAAAATAAAAAATTAAATTACATTCAAGTGTTATTGATATCATCAATAGGAATAGAGGGAAGTAAGAAGGCAAACAACAAGTTTGTCACATGCCTTTAAGATTTACGAATATGTGCTGCAAGAATTAACAAGTGAATTCACATATTCAGGTTTCAATTTCCAACTTTCTAATACAAATGCAGAACTTAAACCAATCAAAGAAGCCAACAATAGTATCATTAGTATTATTGAACAATTTGCAAGTTTAGAATGCCAAAAGTAAATTATATAGATATTATTAAAGAACGCTACTACAAGGATAAATTGAAGGCAAAGCCTCGAAACTATTTTGAAACAAAGGAAAAAAAAATTGATCAAGAACCGGGTCCAATCCAGGTTGGTGGTGTGAGTGTTCCCTTTATTAAGTCATCACCAAAAAAACGTTGAATGCTTCCATCTGCTAAGTTATAAATACCCATATCTTTTCCGGCTCCTACGAAATAGAATAGTTCAGGATCATCATCTGAAAAGTATATACTATTAGGTTTACATTTATTGAACTCAGAACACTCTACGTAATACGAAGTGTTAAGTCCCACGAATAGAGCTTTATTCCCCAAATCTTTGACTTCCACATATGAATTATCTTCAATGTTCACCTCAAATACCTTAAATTCATCCGTGTAATAATAATCATCCCCGATATCACGATTTCTATGGACTTGAAGAAGCTTCCCTCCGGGAAGCTCAACCAAGTACCCTCTTGGATTTATTAGCAATGGAAGATCTTCGTTAGCAAAAACCTTAACCAGTTTAGTTGGGTTTAATCCATGAATATCACACCGTATAATATGACGATTATGATCCAACCCATACAACTTGTTATTGCAATAAATTATATCAAGAAAAAAATGAGGTCCCGAGAAATCAATTGAGGTCCATGACTTATCACCGGACTTCCAAAATGCTAAATCGCATTGGTTGCCGATTATTACCATAACAATAAAATCAGAGGTTGTTGATGGATTTGCTGATAAAACAGCCTTCTTTATAAATAACTCAATATCCGGAACATCATAATGTGATAACGTGTTTAATTTAGGTACACTGATCTGAACACGTGACAATGGGTGTAAAAGGCTTACATCAATTATATTAGGCGAACTAACTAATAACCAATCTTTACATGATACACAACATTGTTTGCTAGTTTCCGGTAACAAAATTTTGCGAGTTCTCTTAATGCCCAATGAAACGCTAGAAAATTCACGGATCAATTCAGTTGAGTTCTCGTTAGCTTCATCTTTATCCGCGAACATAAGCCATGGTCCTTCGAAAGCTGTTTGTTTGACATGTCCTTCTTGAGCAGCTTTTCCCCACGATCTGCAAACTCGACCAAAAGATTCGTAGCTTTCGATGGAAGGTAGCCTTTCAGCAATCTCCATTAAAAGATTATGATCAAGCTCTGCCCAATCCACCATGTTACGTTTTAGCTTTTTCTTTTGTGTCTCTATAGGACCGTAGCTACGTTTAATAGCTTGGAAAAGGAATTAATAGATTGTAAAGTAACAAAGCGGAAAACCTTTGTAGAGAAATCAAGGTATACGTATCCAGAAAAATTATGCGCATATAAATAGAGAGAATATATCTAAACCTAGTCTTGTCCTCTAAGTCTTAAGTTAGAGTTATTTAATCCTAATCCTTTTCGAAGTTTTTTTTTATGTTCTAGATTTTTTCCTACTCCCTTTAGGAGAAGTTATATGGATTTTCATTCCCGCGTCATCTACTTATCCCGTTTTCATTCCCGCGTCATCTACTTATCCCCAAATCCTTTCCAAGGCTTAAAAAAACACCAAATCCATCTAATTTTAAATCAAAAAACCCCTTTAGAAAAAAATCAAAAATCCTTCTCCTTGATGTAATAGATCGCCGCGTCTTTCTTGAGTAATTCATCATTCCAGGTTGGTTAAAATGCTTCTTCCATTTATTATGTTGTTCTTGTTGATTAATTTGATTAAATTAGTTTATGTTCTTCCATTTATTAAGATATTATGCAATAGGGCTTGTCTAACTTTACAACACAAGATAGCCATCAAAATAAATGTTTTAAAAAATCAATTTTGGTTTGGGTAATTAATCAATCACCTAATGAGCATATACATGATTTTGATTTTATTGATGGCTACAATTGTTATGCTGAACAGGGAAAGGTAATGCTTCTTTAGAAGCTTAAGAACTTAAGATACAATTAGGAATAAAGCCGGGTTGTTATAGCTATGTTCAAACGGAAAAAGTACCAGAGGTTTTTTGTTTTGGTTTTTTCAATTCAATTTAAATTAAATTTGTTCAGTATTTAAACAAGATAAATTTTAAATATAATTCTCTAAAATAATGGGAAATTTTGTTTGATTTTCAGGACACCTTACCATCCAGGTGGTGCAGATTTAACATATGGAGAGTAGATTATTGATTATAAACTGATCAAATGCGAAATTCAAATCAACAGTAATTTTACTTCAACTATATCCTATTTCTTTTATCAATGTATTATATTTGTATTTATTATTTATAGCCATTATCTAATGCATCTATTAGATATCTGTTAGCTTTTGACTTCTTTTTTTTTAATGAAGGGTAAGTTGCACAATTAGTCCTTGGAGCAGTTAGACGTGTATTTCACTCAATTTGATAAGCTACAGGGTCCTCTCAGAGAAATATTTCGGTTTCCTTCTCTACAAAGAGCTTGGTCGAAGGCTCAAGGTACATATATCCCACATTTAATTCTACCACTGTTCAGAATTTTATGTAAATTGTGTAGCCCTTATCTTAAGCATATCTAATTAGTCACATTTATTTCCCTAAAAAAAATTAGTCACATTTACAAATTGGAATTCTGAACTCGGACAATAATTATGGAATGTATCTTTTGTTTCAGAAAACCAACCCTGTAGTAGCTGAGATTTTCTCTCTCATGTATAGGCAGGGTATGTTCATAGTGTTCACCATTTCTCGTATATATACAATCCAATCGGTACTCCGCAAAATTTCATGTTGATTTGCTGAATTTGCAGGTTCTTGAACAAAGGTCTATCTGATTTCAATTTGGCATTAGACTTGGGATTCTTGACTAATGCAAGAAAGTACATATTTTTCAAACCAAAGTTCATTATATATGCAACTTATTTATCGCTAATCCGTAGTTTAGATGTTACCCAATCGTCACAGTGATTTCTTCTCTGTTAATCCAGAAAACCAGTATGTCCATCCCCAATTTCTTTGCGACTAGAAAGCAAATCTTTGGGCACGCTTCTTTTTCCTTTCGGTATGTTCATCCTTTCATTCTAAATTAGCTTTACTATTTAATATCATTGACTTATCTTAACGATACTGATTTTTCTTGTTGCAGGTTTACGTGATGTTTTTGACTTGCTTTTCAAGAATATATATGACAACCTAATTGTGATGTTTCACTAGTGTTGTTTGATTGTGTTTCTGTGTTTGTTCCTTTGGTGAAATGTCATCCTCTTGTCCGAAATACTTGTGGAGAGTTTACTTTGTTTAATTAAGGATATGAAACTTGTATTTTTAGTGATTTATTTTGCTGATCAATGTTACGACAGTTGATAGCTACTGTTGCACTTTTCCTTGCTGCAAAGTCTGAAGAAACAGGACACCCTCTAAACAATGTAGTGAGACAATCTTGTAATGTTTTCCATATGCAGGATTTCACATTATTCTCATATTATCTCCTCTAGTTAGTTCTCTATCTCTCTCTGTGCACGTCTAATATGTGTTTTCTGTTCTTGCAAATAATCTGATGGGTGCGTAAAGAGAATTAGCATACTTCATAGGACGAGCAGATGTATCTTTAAGTGGTGTAGAAGTGTTTTTGTAGCTGTTATAAACTAATGCCTAATACTTTCTTTGTTGCTGCTACAAACCATAACACCTTTGGCTTCCATGGTGATGTAGACATGCCCATTTACTTTAAACTATTGAGTTTTTAGTGCAGATGATGAATACTAGTCCTTATATATTGTGTCATTTCAAAATATTGAATAGAATCTCGTATAAATGATCAATTTTAAGTATAGGATTGGTTCGAGCAGTATCGAGAGAGCTATTGAAAGGCGGAGCAATGGATATTGACAAATTTAAATTTTGAGTTGGGGGTGCAACATCCTTATGACCCTCTGATATCACCTTTAGAGAAACTAGGCTTTGCACAGTTAGTGTTGGTGAATCTGGCTCTAACCCTGGTCAGTCAATGATTGTCAGCTAACAGTTTTGTACGAAGGAATTAGACTTTGTGTGGACATGAATGACTATTGAAGTAATAAAGAAGTTTTGAAGATTTTGTTTAGACATCTCGGAGTTTTAGTTATTTAATTTTTTTATGCAAGTTTTAGGATTTGTATTTTTTTATTTTTTATAACTTTTAGTAGGTTGAACGTAGAAAATATTATGATCTTTCTATTGTTTGTTTGTTTGTTTGAATAAGATACACTTTTATTTAATTTCTTGTTTATATAAGTATTTTCTGGTTATAATATAAAAATATATAATATTATCTTTAATTGACAATATATATATATATATATAAAACATTAATGTTTACAATTTAATTAATATATAAAATATAGAGCCTATAATATATAAAATGCATTATAAATAATAGGCGGTAGTCTCGAGATAACTGTCATCAATGCGAGGTTAAATAGGCGGCAATTTTCTTTGTGCCATCTATACATAGGCGTGAGCTTTATAGACGACACTTTTCGCGGCAATTAACTGACTGCCGTCTATCAATACACATCATTTAAAGACTCCCGTCTTTGACCCTTAAAACTGCCGTAAATACTCTTATTTCCAACACTAATACCACCACCACAGTCGTTGCTGCCGCTACCCCCACCACCCCAACCACCATCCCCACCCCCTACCACCCCACCACCATCGCTGCCCCACCCATACGCACCACGCACCACCATCAACCACCCCCACTACCACCAACCACCCAAAACCACCACAACAAACTAATTCCATCACACACGCGCGTCTGGAAAATTCTTTTTAAAATAAATCAGAAAAATAAAAAAATTGTACTTTTAGACGAGGCAAATTAATATTCACATCTATGAATTATTATTATTTTAAATTCCTTTGTAACGTTTGTAAAAATTTACAAAAAATTTGTAGCGTTTATTAGATAGTTTGTGACGTTTATTGAATTTGTTTTGAGTGTTTCGTGAGGTAATACATTAATTTTGAAAGTTTTTGGGGTGGGGGGTTTAAAAGATAGTTTGTATAACTTATGAAATTTTTGAAAGTTTATGGGGTTAAATCATAATTTTCAAAATTTAAGAAGGGGGTAGGGTGTTGGTAAAAGTCATAGTATTATAAAGTTCACGTGATCAATGATAAATTTTGGAAAAAGAAGGTTATAAGATAGTTTGTATAAGCTATTAAATTTATTGAAAGTTTTAGGGGTTAAATTATTAATTTTGAAATTTTGGTTGGGGGGTTTAAAGTCATTTTTTTGACATTTTATAGGGTCAAAGTTATATTTTTGAAATTATGGGTGTAGGGGTAGGGGTTAAAGTCATTTGAATGTGTTATTGATTATTTTGAAAATTTAGGTGGTTAAATCCTTAACTTTAAGAGTTTGGAGGAAAATGTTATATTTTGAATGTTTAGGGGGTCAAAGTCATATTTTTGAAAGTTTAGGAGGTTTAATGTCACATTTTGTATAGTTTATTAAAATTATAGTTAACCCCTTAATATTTAATAAATAAAAAAGGGTGATTAACTTAAATACGCCACTACCTAACAAACTTGTCACAAAGGGTCCAAGCCAAATGTTTGACTGTGTGTGACAAAACTGTCCTTACATAATTTGTCGGGTTATGCTTAATTATTTGATGGGCTTTGATAAATTATTTGTTGGGTTGCGCTGCGAAAACATAATTTTTCGGGTTAGGTTTAATTAAGGCTGTAAACGAACCAAGCCGCTCGCGAGCAGCTCGAGCTCGGCTCGGGAAAAGCTCGTTCGAACTCGTTCGTTTGTATTCTCGTTCGTTTATACAAACGAACAAAAAAGTTTGTTCGAACTCGTTCGTTAAAAAGCGAGTTCCTTCGAGCTCATTCGTTAACTCGTTAAAAATTTATGGTTTGTAAATTAATGTTTTAGTTATCAATAATTATATTGATAAACCTATACAAAAACAAATTATTTGTTAATATCTCGAGATCGACTCGAAAAAAGCTCGTTCGATATGTTAACAAGCTTTAAAATTTGAGCTCGGCTCGACTCGTAATTCTTATTAAACAAGCTTGCACATGTAGTATTCGGCTTGACTCGGTTCGTTTACAACCCTAGGTTAAATTACTTGTTGGGTTGCGCTATATAATTTGTTGGGTTGTGTTTAGTAATTTGTTGGACTTCGAAGGTTGTGGGTTGCGAATTGAACAACGATGGTGTTACATGTCAATGGAAGCGAACAATGTTGGGTTGTTTTTAGTAATTTTTGGGTTGCCTTTTTCTAGCAAAAAATTGGAACTAAAAATTACAATTAAGTCCTTATACAATTCAACCCAATTGCAACAACTTCTTTGATTAAATTCATTGCTACAAAGGAGTGTCATTTCAGTCTCAGATACAGTCCATATATGATTCATATTTGTAACATAAGTTCCTGTTTATAAAAAACTTTGCCTTATCAAATAAGTTAAACACAAAAAATTTATTAATCAGTACATGAATACCAATATTGATTAAGAGAGGACTAGGATTGTGATAACCAGATATGGAGTGAAGTATGGTTTGAATTAGTATGGCCAATTAGATATGGATTATGTTTGGGCGAGTGTGTGATGATCTTTTGTGCAACAACTAGAGAGATTGTGTATGGTAGTGAGGTTTAAGGTATTGTTAGTCCTATGGTTCCAGACCTGGTGGGATCATGGCAGATAGCTTATTCTTGATGTGATGGTGGGTAAGTATAGATGTTGATGTTGCCGATAGTGTTGGGTTTTAGTGGCGTGGTTATGGTGATAGCAATGGGTTGCAGGATCAGAGAAAATGGTTATTGTATTGTACCGATCTGATTGTATTAGATATGATTTAAATCGTGAATTTAGTACCTAATTTATACTACTGTTTTTTTTATCGATCATTTAATGTATTGTAAACGGGTAAGGTGGATATATCATAATAACTAAATAATATTTGAGATCTTAAGACAAACTATTTAGATGGACCCGTTAAAACATAATTTGTTAGGTTTAATACTTTCTTAATTAGTAATCATTTCAATAAAAAATTAGTCCCTATAATTTAATTAAATAATATATATATAAGTCGCGAAAAATAATTAAAATTACTATTATCACTCTAAATAGTGTTATTAAAATAAAAAATTAGTTCCTATAATTTATTTAAATAACATATAAATTTCAAAATAATTAAAATTACAAATAACCCCCTAGAAATATTTATTAGAACTAAAATTATCCCCAATAAATTTATTTTAAATAATATATAAGTTTCTAGAAATAATTATAATTACAATAGGGGGCAATTATAAACTAAGGCCCAAGCAACATGGGATTAATAAAATAAGGCCTACCCACAAATTACTAGTTGAAACCCAACTAAAGAGAGGCAAAAAGACCAAAAACCCACCCCTACCTCTCTTATATACACTAAACCCATTTGACCCAAAACAAAAGTCCCATATAGGGTTTGTGCAAACCCTCTCTCTGCACCCATACAGCCGCCCCTCCCTCTTTCTTCTTCACCCCACCCCACCGATGCCCACCTTCCCCCCACCCTACCGATGCCCACCTTCCCCCCACCCCTGCTACTGTAAAACCGCCACCACCACCCACCTTCTCCCCTTCTCCCTGCTACTGTAAAACAGCCACCACCACCCACCTTCTCCTCTTCTCCCTACTGTAAAACCTCCCTTCAGATCTACCCCACCGAGCACCGCCATGCCTCCAGCACCGAGCACAGCCATCCCTCCAGCACCGAGCACAGCCATCCCTCCTTCTCCCCTGCACCGTGGAGCACCACCTACCCCTCCACGCCGCTCAGATCCAAGACCCCATCGTGGCGCACCACCTACCCAGGGCTCCGTCTTTACCCTTCCTTCTCGCTGGGCCTCCACCGTGAACCATAGCAGCGAAGAAGAGCTCCGCCTGTAACAGATCCACAACGGTGACGAGCATCTCCACCACCACTCAACGCTGCTGCTGAACCTCGCGAAAAGCATCTCCACCGCCACTCCCTTCTGCTGCAGATCCACCACCGCTCCCACCACCTGCAACGCCAGATTCTCGCCGCCATCGAAGCTCCGCCCCACCACCATCACGAAGCCCGGTTTCACGGAGCCCAGTTTCACTCCATTTCTGCTGAGACGAAGCCGGATCTCTGCTGCTAGGAAGATGGCTTCAGATCTCGGTTGATTTAGTTCGAGGTCGAGCTCACCGTGTGTCCAGGCCCTAGGGTCCCCCGCATGGTCCAGCCCGATCATGGTCCAGCCCCCCATAGTCCAGCCCACTTTCATTCTCTATGGGTCATGGGTCCAGCCATTGTAAAAAAGTTAATCAGTCCTTGTTTAGGCTAAGGAATTTCTTCTTGGGTACGGACCTATTGGTAAAGGGTACAGCCCCTATGGTATAGGATTAAATATATACTTGGACAAAGGACTTAAAAAATTATTCATAAACGTACGATCCCTAGGGTACAGCCCCTCGTGGATAATGGATACATCTTGACTTAATAAGTATGAATTTATAAGAAAAACGAACTTTGGTATAGCCCTTTGTACGAAAACCTAATCTGGGTCCGTACCTATATGTACAGACCCATTAGCTAAAATGTAAAGAATGGAAATATTAAAAAATGAATTTCTGAAAAAAAAATGAAAAGGGTAAGATTGGCAAAAATCCAACCAGAATTTGAAATTAGGCCTTAGTTAGAACTATTTTCTAACTAGGCTTTAAAAAATAATGTTGGTGTTATTTGGGCCTCAATTTGTACATTCCTCTTACAATAGCACCCTAATGTTTATAGACATACAAATTAGTCACTATAATTTAACCCTCTAATATTTATTAAAATTTAAAATTAATTGTTAAAATTAATTAAATGATATCTAAATCTTTAAAAATAATTAACATTCCAATTAACCCCCTATATTTATTAAATTTAAAAATTACTCCTTATAATATAATTAAATAATATATAAGTTCCTACAAAAAAATAAAATTACAATTAGGGATATGCCTAGTTAATAATAAAGAGAGTAAATTATTTACTACCAGCAACTAAAAAAATAATGCCTACTTAAAACATAATTACCCATCAACTTACTATTATTATTTTGATTATATATACTATTTAATTCTTATAATGTCCACCATTTCTTTATACAATATATTTTAAAGTCCGACCACCGCCACCCACAACCACCATTACCTCATGCAATATTCTCCACCGACCACCACTACCACCATCACCATCTCCATTATTCTTCGTCGATCAAAACCACCTTCAACCACAACCACCATCGACTAGTTCTGCCGCCGTCATTGCTACCGATCGCCACCAACTATTTCCACCACACAGACATGTCTATTAATTTTTTTTTGGAAAAGTTCATAATTAATTTTAAAAAATCCGAAAAATAATATAAATTATATTTTTGGGCGGGGCAAATTAATATCAACGTTTATGATTTTTTTAATTTTTAATTTTTTAATTTTGATACTCTGTTTTATGTATTGCTATTACACATACAAATTGATTTGTCAATTACACAACACGGTCACTTCCATTAACTTTTTTGGGGCCTTTTTGGGGCCTTGTACAGTGGTTTCACCCTTTACCTCAGAGATTTTAGCGCTACATTATGGCCTGAGATGAGCGTTGAATAGAGGTATTAAAGAATTATATGTCGAGACTGATTCGAGAGAGTTTTACGCGCTAATGAAGGACAGTGGTAGTTCCATGAATTGGGCTTGTCATATAGGCAGGGACTGTATTAAAATCTTGTAGGCTCATCCCAAATTTGAATTTAATTTTATTTATCAGGTGGCGAATACATGCATGCGCTAACCTGCTAGAGAAAAGAGGTGTGGATTTGATTGAAGGGCCTGGCCTATTGGAGGATCCCCCATACTACTTGTGAAACAGTATCACGAAAGACAGAAACGGTCTTGCGACCTCTAAACTTGTTCTAGATTACCTATGAGGGTGCACTTAATTCTTATTATTAGCTATGACATTGTAGCCTCAGATGTATGTAAAAAACGATTTTCGATATAAGTTTCGTGAAATTTTGTAAATAAGACCTTTACATTGTTTTGATATGTCAAAAATTGTTTTGTGTTTCATTCTAAATTTTTTACTAGTATATATATATTATATATTTTTTTAAATACATATGAGAATATGAGAGTCACTTTGGATTTAGAATAGTCAAAAAGATTCAATCTCATGATCTCTCGATCTTTGCTATTTATTATGATATAACATAAACACGGCTGAGCCGTGAGAAAAATGTCTGATTTTATTGCTGAATTTTTTTAGAAAAACTTGTCCTTTACCGAACTAAAATAAGCTCCAAGTCTAAATTTTTCTTCAAAAGCCCGGCGAACTAAATTTTATTCGGAGATAAAAATTGGTGGTACCGCCCCTCTCTTCGGAGTCCGCCCATGGCCGAGACCAATGGTAAGTCGGTAAAGCCCGGGATTCTAGGCCAGAGATTGTTTTAGTTAAAATTGCCCTCATTTTTTTTTTTTTTTTTTTTTTTTTTTGTTACATAGGAGAGCCACTTTGGACTCGGAGTCCCATTTTTTATTTTATGTAGTTTGAAAATATCCGTGGTATATCTTTCGCCACTTTATGTATAGTAGCTTCTTTTTCTTACTAGAGCCGGTCTAACAGATTTCTTAGGTAGAGGATATATTGGAAATCGGCTTTAATATTGCAAATTTAAATTAGGTAATATTAACATGAGCACCCTTGCATGGTAATATTGGAAATCGGGTTTAGTCTTTTCCAGAATAAGGAAGGCTTCATGACAGCAAGGATTGTAAAAATCTTTTGTTGATAAATTCATTTAAGTATTTAAAGATTAAAAATCGAGTCTGTTCTAGAGTTCAATCTAGATTCCATGGCATTTTATTACGATCCTAAGGTGCATCCTCTTATACTAATAATCTCAGATTCCATATTTTTAGAAGCATTCAATAATCAAGAAATAATAAAACTAATGAAATCCAACATAAGAATGAAGAAAATAATAGAGAACTTCTGTTTCATATTGAATAACATAAACGTAAAAATACAATGCGAAACTGACCAACACTAGACTCTCATGTGAATAGGAAGATAAAAAGTTTACTACTGCTAAAGATATGATGAACCATTGCAAATATATCTTTATCTGATCGAAAATCAAAAGACCTAATATGGTTGATGTCTTTTAATCTAAAAAAATTACGAGAGTCTCTAAAATACTAATAAGACTCTAGGAATATGAATATGGAAAATGGTTCAAGAACCAAGAATATAAAGAAGCTGAAAAGAAGAGTAAAAGAGAAGACATTCTCTAGCTGTAATATTCTTCAAGGATCTATCATCGGAACCCTTCGAAGAATGGCTCGGCAAAACGGGCAAGCTTGGTTTCTTTGGAACCAATCATCAGAGCATTCTACATGGAAATAATGGTTGCATTGAAGAACCCGACGAAGTTGATCTCCCTGTTGATAATTTCTCGTGCAAATTCTGCATTGTTGAAGCTCCGTGTGACCTTGGATTGGGTATGTATGTATTGGAAGTTGATTGAGTATAACTGGATCCAACGGTTCATTGTTAGTTCTTGTGGTGACTTTCCTTATATGGCAAACACCCACTGTAACTAAGACCACAGCTGCCCCAGCAGCGGCAGCAATGGCTACACCGATCAAGGTGGAATGATTCATCACAGAGATTTTCTGTAAGTTCTTGATGTCTTTATGATCAGAATTAATAAGATATTAAAACTTGGACAATTTGTTGATGCAGAATACCATATATTAGATTCAGCCACTTGAAGTTGAAGGGTAAGGTTTCTGTATGTATGTATGTATGAGAGAGAGAGAGAGCTAGAGAGAATACGATATGTTTTGAGAGATATTAAATTCTAAAATGTTAATTATATTCGACAAAAAAAAAAAAAAAAATTCGACAAAAAAAAATTCTAAAATGTTGAGAGAGGAAAAGAGAGAAGAGACTATATATATAATATAGACATGCGGTTAAAATGCATCTAGTTTATTCAAAGCCCAATTGATCTAATTTCAAAGGATTAAATATGTTTGCTACTTGGCTTCGAGATGATGGGCCTGTACTTGGGAAATTGGTTCATTTATTTCCTACTAATGTGTCACTAAATTTGTTGAGGTAGATATTTATTGGTTATAAATTTAATAATGGTTAATATTTTAAAATATGTATTTAGAATTTTCATTGATATAAAAATTCTTTTACTTCTTTTATCCAATTAAGTAATTGTTATAAATAGAGTCGATCCATAATCTTTTTTTGGTCATTGTTAGAATCAACTAAACCATCGCACTCCAATATCGTAGTCAAATCTGAGTTCTCCAATTCCAAGAATTAGATGCATTCTCACTAAGGGTTACAGTGTTTAAAACAAACAAGCTATTATTTAAGTACCCTTTCCCCATGAACTCGTCATTTTTTGTGATAATGACTTTCCCCCCTCGAAAACAAGTTTGAGACTTACTTTGTTAAGAAGCGCCCCCAGAAACTAAGTTTCTACCGAGAGAGGGGACGAAGAGGATATCATTCAGTTCAAGAATCTTACCAGAGGTGAGTTTGAGGGGAACCTGACCTTTCCCGAGAACTGTAGCGGTGGAAGAGTCACCCAAGTACACACACTCACCATCAGTTGCTTTTTCGAATTTCTTGAACAGGGCTTTGTTTGCGCAGAAATGTCGAGAGGCTCCAGTGTCAAGGATCCACTCACTCTTGTTCTCTACCAAGTTTACCTCAACCATTACCGCGACAATAATTTCTTCGGTCTCAGTCAGATTACTGGCAGCTTTGGGACCCTGCACAGCCCTAAAGGGACATTCGAAAGCTCTATGTCCTTATTTGCCACAACAATAACAGGCCCCTTTAGGTTTTTGAATCTTACAAGAAGTTTTGAATCCTCCACCTTGTTTACTGGAGTTGCCGCGGTTCTTGTTTCCCCCAGACTTCGACTTTTTGGAGCCTTGGTGCTTTCCCTTCCCTTTGAACCTGTCTTTGTTACCTTGGCCAGAACCTTCGACAAGATTAGCTTTCGAGGAATGAGAAGGGAAAGAGATTGACTTATCCTTGAGTCGATTGGCTTCTTCGACTTGAATGTGGCTGATGAGCTCTTGGAGGGTAATTTCTTTCTTTTTGTGTTTGAGGTGGTTGCGGTATTCACTCTAAGATGGGGGAAATTTCTCAAGCAAAATGTTGGCTTGAAGAATTTCGCACATCTTCATGCCTTCGGCAATTACCTCCGCGCATAGGTTCTCGTACACATGAAGTTGTTCAGTCATGGGTTTCTGATCCGTGAGTCTAAAATTGTACCAGTTCTCAGTTACGTACTCATTCTTACCAGAATTATCAGCCCCATATTTATTCTCGAGAGTTTCCCATATGAACTTTACCGATTTCTCTTTGGCAAGGAGATCAAAGATGAAATTAGTAACGTTGTTCAACATCCAGCCCCGAGCCATGGTGTTAGCTCTTTTGAACCTGGATTCGAGGGCAACATGTCTAGCAAGCTCTTGTTCAGTATGAGCTCAAATTTCCAAAAGTGGAGGAGCCTCGACTATAGCAAAGTCGAGTTCATACTGTTCAAGACAAATCATATTTTCTTGCGCCCAACGCTTATAGTTAGAATCAGTAAGGGGTTCCAACTTGTTCACGTCGAGAAGTGGCTTTGCGTTCAAAGTAGAACCAACAGCCGAAATAGGAAGAGCCATTTCAGAAAATAACCGGTGAGAAAAGAAAACGAATATCTTTTTAAATTGTGATTAAAATAATCACCGGTTTTGACAAAAGAAACGGTTTCCCAAAAAACAAAAGAAATAAAATTTGATTTTAATGTAAACTAACTATTACAGAAAAATGAATTACGATTACAAGAAAATGAATTACGATTACACGGAAAAGAAAAGAAAAACAACAACTATTACACCGATGGATGTTAAAAAGATATTCCGGCGTACCAGTATCTCTAACGGAAAAAACTAGCGTATATAGGGGAGAGGTGAGGAGTCAAACCAATTCAGAAACGTCCCAATAAGTCCCTCCCGTAATTGACTTGATTGGGTTGACGGTTTTGATTGGCTCTTAATCACCACATTTTTTATATTCTGTAACAGCTGGTTAACTTGACTTTGATATTCCCACGTGTTTGACTATCTTCAGCTGATGGAATATACTTCGTTAACGCGTGCGTGATTGGTGGAGACTTTTCTTTACGTTTATCTTCTGGTTGAGTTTGAAGTGTCAACGACCACTATAAGAGCTGATAGGAAAATCCATTTCATTTTTCATTTTTTGACTCCCCCAATGAGCCCACGCCGTCGCCGGTGGTGGTGCGCGCGTGGGGCTTCCTTGTTCCCTTTTAACTTTCATAGTGACTAGATATTGTGATAGGAATACATAGGTAAATTATTTTATATAGATAAAATTTCTTACTCACCTCCTATCACTACAAGAAATAGTATCTTTAGCGGCAAAAAATTTAACACTAAAAATCTTAATTTTGCCGTTAATAGTCGTTATTTGTCGTCTCTATAAGTTCGTCGCTAAAGATACCTTTAGTAGCAAATTATTGGTTTTTGCCTCTATTAACTTTATCTTTAGCGGCAAATATTGCCGCTAAAAATATAATTAGAGGCCATTTTAGTTTTTAAAAATATTATTAGAGGCCATTTTAGTTGTTGCTGCAATAGATTCGCCGCTAATGCTACTATTTCTTGTAGCGTATGTGGGACAAAATCCTTCACAAAAGTTGTCTTTTCTACTTCTCAAAGGGAATGGGAAGAGTCTTAGTTAATCCCCTATATTAATCTAAATCACTTCCACTTCTTCTTAAAGAACGTGATCGGATCAAAGGTTATACTTTAAATTAATAGATATATAACTTTAATCCAACCGAAGCTGCAGGGAGCAGCAAAGCAGTGACAACTGATGGAAGGCCAAGGGTTGAGGACGTAGTTTGTGGCCAAATTAAGCTTGATGTGAATGTTACAACAACATCTGAACAGTTTTTGGGTCATCTGTTATGGCGTGAAACGTTGTCCTCAACTAAAGTGGTAGGTGAGATCAAATATAAAAGTCTCGTAGCTGCAACGGTGTAGCACATATGGTTGGATAGATGCGAGACTCTATTTAAGCATGAATCATGGCAGCGGATAGCAAGGGATATTCAAGGTTTGGCGAGAAATACACATCATAATTATTTCCAAGTGTGAGGCACTAAGCTTGACAGGAGATTAATTTGTTCGACAAAGAGTGGACTAATCCATGCTCAAGACTGAAACTAAATATAGATGGGTGTTTAGGAAACAATCCACCGAGAGCGGGCATGAAGGCGTGTTTTGTGATGTGAATGCCACGTATCTAGGCTGTTTTGTTGGTGCTTGTGAAGTAGTTTCAACTTTTTAATCTGAACTATATGCCTTACATTTTGGTTTATACATGGGATGTGGTTTTGAGATGGAATGTAGTGATCCAAAATCGTTACACACGTTAGTGAAGAGCAGTGGGAATGTTAGGGAGTATTTCTTATCCAATACGCATGTCATGTAGAGAAATCCTTAGTGGTTACAAGAACTTTTAGCTCACACATATTTGTCGGGAGGTTATTTAATGTTTGGACTGAATAGCTAAAATGGAAGTAATTAAATCGGATAATCCGATCTCGTATAAAAATCCATTAGAAGGTTTATGGAGGCATTTGACGAGAGTTGGATACAGGAGGTTCACACGTCGAGTCATTTTGAGCGGGTTTAGTAAGACTTGTTTTTGGGTTTTTGAATATGTTTTTAACTATAGATTGAGCACCTGACAATGATAGACTTACATAAATGCATAATATAAATGCGGGAGCGTAGATAAATTACCCAAGAAATGCCTCCAAAGACCATGGTCAAAGCAAGGCTAACTTAAAAAGAAAGACATAAAAGTTTGAAGAAACAATACACAGAGGTTGCCTGCTCCAAGGTAGGCGCCAACTAGGCGAGGCAAAGCAGAATAAAAACAGAAAACTCTCAGGAATGTCGCCTACCTCCATCTAAGCGATAACTAGGCAAGCAGGGGCAAAAAACAACCCGTAGAATGGTTTTTGTATTATCTCTCCTCCAATATATTCTTAGAAAAAATATTCTGTCTCAGTTAAAAGTTAACTATAATTTCATAGAGAAGCAAATTAGCCAAGTGACATTATTCATCATGATGTAATTTTTTTACAGCCCATTGTAGTTTATTTTGTAAGCTAGCTCAAAAGCAAGTCAACGATATACTTGCTAGCTATTAATAATGAAGCATGATTAAGGTATAATAATTTAATAATCTCACATGATTAAGGTACAACATTTAATAATCTCACATGATTAAGGTATCATATTAATAATCTCGATTGCATCACAAAAGACAAGTCAATCACTTGCTAACGCACACGAAAAGCAAGATTTACAACTAAAAGCAGATCTTGATTCTGCTTTTCCATAAACTGAATATCATCATTCCACACTCCACACTTAAAGGTATGTACCTGTTACTAACCAGTAATAGTTTTTTAAATTTCGTATGTTTATAGAAAGTTTAATTATTGGGCTAATAATTTGCTAACGAAATATATATGACACTTTGTTTAAGAACTGGATTAGTTATCTCTTCATATTTGGCCAGAATCTAGATATCCGATGCTAATAGTTCTGGAATTCGCTAAGCCTATTTGTTTGTATAATGAAAAATTGGCTCTTTCATGAGCATAGGTTCTTTCAAGTGAGAGTTCAAAGTAATCCCTTTAGCATCAAATTTATTAATTCGAGACCCAAAGTAATTAACCCAATATATGTGACACTCGCTTATAAACTACTTTATATGTTTCCCATTATCTCTATATATTAGATTGCTTGCAACTATTTCATTCGAACATTTTAGTGGATTTTGCCAGTGATTTTTTTTTGTCTCACATTGGCTGTGAACTTCTCAACACTATAAAGACTAAAATGGCATTGGCATGGATAAATCAGTTTAGAGGATGTTATCATCTGATATGTGCCATACTGTTTGAGAAAATTCACACAAGGCATTTGGGTAACCCTTTGCCTTTACCTACACTTAGTGGCTTAAACTGTATTGTAACTGGAGCCACAAGTGGAATCGGACTTGAAATAGCACGTCAATTAGCAGAAGCAGAGGCACATATTGTTATGGCAGTGAGAAACACAAATGCGGCTCATGAAATAATCCAGAAATGGAGAAATAGTCAATCCAATATGAAGCGCCTTGATGTTGATGTTATGGAGCTTGATCTTCTCTCCTTTGAATCTGTAGTCAAATTTTCTGAAGCATGGAATTCATCTTCGAAACCATTACATCTTCTTATCAACAATGCCGGGATATTTTCTATGGGAGAGTCGAATGAGCTCTTAAAAGACGGCTATGAAATGCATTTGCAAGTTAACCATCTTGCTCCAGCATTATTATCTATATTGCTTTTACCATCACTTCGTTGCGCTGCTCCTAGCCGAATAATTAATCTCAATTCCGTTGCATATATGCTTGGCTCAATCGATTCTACTCGTCTAAATTCTTCTTCAAATTGTATCAAGGCTTACTCGAATAGTAAGTTAGCTCAAGTTATGTTTAGCAGTGCCCTTCAGAAGCACCTCTCTGTTGATGCGAGTATTAATGTATTATGTGTTGATCCTGGATCTGTCAGAACAAATGTTGTAAGGGATTTTCCAAACTTTTTTCAAGTTGTATATCATCTTTTACCATGTTTATTTGATGCTCAAGAAGGTTCGAGAAGTGCTCTTTTTGCGGCTACAGACACTGGTATCATCGAATACTGCAAAAAGTTGAAGGCTGAAGAAAGCCCCGTATGCGCTTACATTGGCTATGATTGTCGTCCTACCAATCTTTCTGAACAAGCACAAGATGTGGGGACTTCTGAATTAGTATGGGAAAGAACACTTGACATTGTTGGTCTTCCTTCGGATGCTGTAGAGATGCTCCTAGAAGGAAAAGATGTCCATTGTCGGTATGATTTTAGAAAAAGCATTTGTAAGAAATTATGATTTTCGTTGATTGTTATGTTTAATATGATTGTAACAACATTAATAATCTCAAAGTTGAGAGGTGACTGTATGAAGCACATAATTCTATTCTTCTCGAGTCTCGACTATGGATTCATAGATGGCCGAAGCTAGTTCTACAATAATACTTCCTTACTTTGTTAAGAAGTAAAGCTTAAGAGGATGAAGAAGATGAAGAACAGAGGAGAGAGAGTGAAGAGAAATAAAAGCTTTTTCATTGAAAGTTAACAATGTGATACACGAGTGTATATATATACAATTCTACTTCTTCTAATTCAACTAATCACAGCTGTATGACAGCTGGAATTATAGCTACATATCTAACTAACTAACAGATTTTTGAACAAACTATTTTATTTGCATAAAAGTCCCTCAACTTTGTTCCTATCTATTTTCTCCATTTGATTTTGTTCTAGTAATGAATTCATACTCCAAGATCCCCCCTCCAAGCGGAAGATTGATGTTAGTAAGATTCAGCTTGCTAATGTTATTATGAAAAGCAAGAGAACCCAATGGCTTAGTGAATATATCAGCCAACTGTAATGAAGAGGGAATGTAAAAGAGTTTGATAGTTCCATCATGAATTTTTTCTCATGTAATCTTGCAATCAATGTCAACGTGTTTAGTCCTTTCATGTTGAATTGGATTAGTAGACATCGCTATCACAGACTTGCTATCCGAATAGACAAGAGCTGAAGATGAATGAGACAATCCATAGTCGTTTAAAGCATATAGTAACCACTGAATTTCACACGTTGTGGTTGCGAGGGCTCTATACTCAGCTTCAGCTGAGGATCTACTAATTGTAGATTGTTTCTTACTCTTCCATGAGATCAAAGAATCACCTAAAAAGATACAATAACCTGTGATGCTTCTTCTTGAGTCTAAACAGCCAGCCCAATCACTATCACAATATGCTTTTAATGTGATAGCTGAAGCAGAAGAATAGAATATGCCTTGTCCAATAGTAAGTTTTAGATAACGCAAAACACGTTGAGCAGCATTCCAATGATTGATTGATGGTTTAGAAAGAAATTGGCTTAAGCAAGTTATAGAGTAAGTCAAGTCTGGTCTGGTGATGCATTATCTAATAAGTTTGTTTCATCTTGTTTAAGTTTCAAAGTAGACTCCATTTGAAAAGCAACAGGTTTAGAACCAAGAACACCACACTCAGTAAGTATGTCAAGAGCAAACTTCCTCTGAGAAGATAGTTATCCCCTCGTTTGTGTCTTGAATCGCCCTATTTAACGGGTAAATCATCGTCTGTGCTTCGCCCTCCGTACTTGAATTACACATGGTAATAGATGAGTGATCCGTTCGATATCATGTATCCTTATCTATCTGAACCACTCCAAGTCCAGTGGGCGTGTGCGCCTGATCAAACGATGTATCACATATGTTGCTTCTATTGATTATATATTACTGTGCTTTCCTATTCCATGGCGTTCTTTTGATATTGTCAATTGAAGAATAAACCTTGCTTAATTATTCAGAATTGAAAATCTATATATTTTTTTTTTGTGTTAATTGCTCAAAGGTAAAAAAACAGCTCAATTTTTTTTACATGTAAAAGCTCAATCTTAACAAGTATAAATTGTTTATTAATAAATTTTTAATGGGTTACGTGTTTTTTTTAATAAATTGCATGTGTTTATCAATAAGTTACATATATAGACTTTATTAGTCTAATTTTATGTGTGAACATTTGAATCAAGTTGCATGTTTATTATAAAATTTCAATAATACTAGCATGTCACTAATAAGTAGGTTGAGCCGAAATATACCTCGATCGAAATTAAGGCCTAAAAAAATACAGTGCGACTCGATAAATTGGGTAATATTACATGATCCATAATATCTTATAGTTTGTTCTTCTTATTATCGGGCTTAATAACATTAACAATATTTTACCCTAGGTTTTGGTATGATATGGATAATTCCAAACCAAAACTGACCTTCATTAATATATATATATATATATATATATATATATATATATATATAATACAAGAGGAGTGGCGACATTTCGATTTAAAAAGAGAGGTAGCACATTTTAATATATATGAAGAAAAAAATAAAACATAATATGATTATAAGTATATATATGCGTTTTCTCTCAACTCTTCTGTCTTATTAGAAAAAAACCCTCTCACCCCCATCTCATTAGAGTTCATTGGGATTAATGATGCAATTAGTTTCTTCTTCCTCTCCCATCTTTTAGCATACTTCACTCCGAGCAAATCTGAAAAACTCTCTACACCATCTATGTTGATTCTCCAAAAATGAGAAACGTTAATGGCTTATTTATCTACACATTGATCGCAATACTATTGTTATTACCAATTTTCTTCAACAATCCCGAGTCTAGAGATTTCGATCTCGATTCTAAGATCGCCGATGATCTGAAGATCTCATTGAAATGTTACAGCGAGTACCTTTATGATGCTCTCATTGTCTTCGCGTCAAATGTCGATCATAAGTGTTCATTATGTTATATTTTTTGTTTAGATTAGTTAATTGTGTATTATTGTGAAAATGGATTGTTGTGTTGGTTACTTTAAGGATTTGGAGGTGGTTTGGATTCGGCCAGAAGTTATGCTGGATTTAGTTTATCTGAGATTGAGGTAGACCAATTGTTGTGTAATATCTTATATGTGTCTACAGTTATGTTGGATTTAATTTATGCCAAAAAGAGAAGCTTGATCGATTGTGGTGTTTCTTAAAGATGTTGTAGTTGAGATATTAGATATTATGAATAACAATAGAAGAGGAAGGAAAAAGAAATATGTTGGTTCTATTATCTTATTTAAATTCTGTACAAGTTAGTATCATGAGGATGCTTCTAACTTGGGATACTTTCAAATTACTAACAATAAAAATTAGAATCTCTACTGTAATTATAATTGGAACCGTAGAGAGATGAAGATGAAGCGGGAAAAAGAGAATAGATAACTAACTTGATTTAATAGTAATGTTTCCATGTAAGTTTTTTCTTTTCACTTAAATTATCTTTCTTTTGTCTGATGGAATTCGTAGTGAATTTTCACAAACTACTTGAAAAAAAATTCAAACTTGGTGATCAATATTTTGTTTTGGGTAATTACCACAGCGGTCCTTTTTTGGTCACTTTGGTTACTATCTTCGATTTTGGCATAGTGGTTGGAACAATAGGAAAGATTGTAGCTTTAAAGGTTATTATGGAAGATAGTGGCATAATTGCGCAAATATCCATAAACTAGTGGATCTCTGTTACAGTTGTAGAGCGTCCAAAACTTCTAGGTGAAAAAATGACGTTATGAAAGTTGTGAGGTTTAACAGTGAAAACCTTCCTAGTCTTCACGGATCGTTTTGGAAGCAAAATGGATCGTTAAGTCAATGCATGTAGAACGGGAATTTGAGTGCTCTTCAAATTGTTTTACAGGTATGATCCAAAAATTTACCCCCTAATACTGAACGCAAATTTCTTAAAATATTTACTTGTAGTATGCAGATACACTGTATGTAACTTATAAGGTACACCAGAAGGGTTTATACATAATACATATACACACATTTGAAGGAGATGTGAATGTGGTAGAGTGTGAAGAAGACACTGGAGTGCGAAGGAAAATACATTGGGCCTGGTTATAGTGGCGAATCCAGGATTACAAGACAGGTGGGCTTATGGTTGAAGGGCGTACGGGGGCAATGCCCACAGATTTTTTTTTTGGGTGTCTAACAAAAAAAACATAAAAAACAAGAAATATATATAAATTAAATAATTGATATTAAAATATAATATAGTTTAATGCAATATAAAAAGATCCATTTATCCATAAATGCTTATTAAAAAATTTATTTGCTAAAAACATCCCCCAATAAGATTCTTTATTAAAAACATCCATTGACAAAAATACGCTTATATAATCATTTTAATTACTCTATTATTTATCATGTAAATTTAACCATCCTATTACAACTTCCCACCACCACTACCCCACCACCACCCCCACAACCACCACTACCCCACCACCATCACCCGAAAACCGATATCTTTGGGGATATTAATCAAAGGGAAAGATCGTTAGCAACTAGACTAAGGGGTATTCGGAAAGCCCTTCAAATTTCATATAATTTGTCACTTCGCCAATTGGGTAATCGCTTAATGAATGAGTATGAAGGTGTGTTGGAACAAAAGGAGATAATGTGCTTCCAAAAATCGAAAGCGAATTGGATCGTGTTTGGGAAGCATAATACACGTTTCCATCATCTCTCCACAATAATTAGGAAAAAGAAATTGTCTTATGTTGATTGTTGAACGGTGATAATGAATGGATCCTTGACGAAAATGATTTGAAAACATTGGTTTGGGATACTTTATGCAACTATACAAAGAACCCGAGGATCATATTGGAGTGTTTACTCTTCCTTAGGTATTTTCATAGGGGAGGATCCCGCACAAGCGCTTAGACAACCCTTTTCGGAAGAGGAAATCCATGATGTGGTTTTCCAATCTAGTCATCTACAGGCTCCTAGTCCTGATGGAATGCCAGCAGCGCTTTATCAGAAATGTTGAACGACAGTGTGTCCATCTATAGTTTCAATGGTTTGGGATGCGATAGAGAATGGATTCTTACCGTCAAATCTAAATGGTACACTCATTCATCTCATTCCAAAGGTTCCAAATCCAGTTTGGGTAAGTCTATTTCGACCAATTAGTCTTACAAACTCTTCTTGCAAATTTATTATGAAGGCTATGGTCAACAGACTTAGGCCCTTACTCGATGATATAGTTGGTCCTTGTCAAATTAGTTTCTTATCAGGTAGGTTCACCACATATAACATTGTTGTATGTGGATCATATAATGCATCAAATTAAGGGGAAAGAGGAATCATGGCGGTAAAAATTGATCTTGCTAAGGCGTATGATAAAATCCGGTGGAAATTTATTGATGATACAATTAAGCACTTTGGTTTCCCTACGAAATGGGTGTCCTTAATCATGTCGAGTATGGTAGAAAATGATATGCAAGTTTTATGGAATGGGGAGCCTCTACCATCCTTTAATCCTTTTCCGGGAATTCGCCAACGAGCTCTCTCCGTACATTTTTATCACGTGTATGGAGCGTTTGTCCCTTCTTATATAGAAGCTATGCGATAATGGAAGATGGAAATATATTAGTATGGGGCGTCAAGGCCCAAAATTATCTTATATTTTCTATTCTAATGATTTAATATTGTTTGGTGAAGCATCTGTTACGCAGGTAAGTATGATCCAAGAGACATTGGGCTTGTTTTGCAAAGAAGTCGCTCAAACTATTAGTACGTATAAATCACTTATATATTTCTCGAGGAATATATCAGCGAAGGTGCAAAGCGAATTGGCTAGTATAAGCGGTTTATGTCTCAGATTTTCATTTGGGACTTATTTGTGAGCGACCTGTTCAATCTGGCTGTCTTCCTAAAGGATTTTACAAAAGAATTATGAAGAAAATGAGGGATAAACTTGCAGCTTGGAAGACAAAATCTTTCTCCCTAGTAGGACGTATCACGCTAGCACAATCAGTTTTTTGTGCACTACTAACTTACCAAATGCAAGTAATGAAACTTCCAATATTTGTTTGCGATGACATTGATCGAATTGTTAGATATTTCATATGGGGTTCCTCCGATGAGAAGAGAAAAATACATGGGCTGTCATGGGATAAAGTTTGTAAACCTAAATCAATGGGAGGATTGGGGATTATCAGTGCAAAAAATTATAATATTGCCCTATTAGTAAAACTCGGGTGGAAAGTGCTTTCAGATCAAAACATTGCGTGTGTGGAAGTTTTTAAGAATAAATATTTTCAGGAGTAGGGTCTGTTAATAAAGGAAAGAAAGCCAGTGATTCAAATGTATGTAAGGCAATACTTTCCAGTGTTCAATTACTTAGGGTATGTTTGGATTAAGGAGGGATAATTTATTAAAGGATAGGAAGGGAGAGTATAACAAGGGAATGGAAAGAAGAGTATTTGATCTTGTTTGGATTGAATAAAAAGAGAAGGGGGGATTTTATTAAAGGATAACATTTATCCGGTGTTTGGATTAGAAGAATAATGGGAGGAAGGGATTCTTTTTATAACTAAATGACTCATATACCCCTATTAAAATATTTTATAAAGAAAGAATAAGGGTAATTTAGACATTACAACGTAATAAAAGAATCCTTCCTTCCTAATCCCACCGAATTGGAAGGATTGAATATATAGGTTCGTAAGGGATTGCAAGTATCCTTTAATAAACTATCCCTTCTACTTATTTCCAAAACAAACAACGGATGGGATTGTCATTATCCTTTAATACAATCCCCTCCCTCCCAATCCCTCCATCCAAACATACCCTTAAGGAAGAGGTTGAGGGGGTATAAGGAGTGGATGAAGTGAGATACAAATCAAAACATGAGTTGTGGGGATTTTTTTGGTAAAATCATCTTTCATGTGTATTGATAGTATGGTTCCGGATACCGCGTTTAAATGGGGAAAATCTGGAAATTAAAGTGCCCTTAAAAGCTGCGTTTATTGATGTGGCGTATTGCGTGGGATATGCTTCTTACTGCAGAGGATCCTTATAAACGTAATGTAATTGAGAGTAAAATGTGTGGTATTTACACAAGTGAGAAAAAGGATGTTCTGCACTTTGGAAGGAGCTTGGTCTGTTGAAGCTACCTTCTACGAATTGCAGAAATGCTTATGTGGGACCTACTACGGAAGCAGGTGCTAGTCCGCAGGATGAAATTGTGAGTTGTGTGCTTCCAACTGAACTGCTGCAGCTGCAACATAAATTATTCGTTCTTCTAGGAGAAAGCAATATGTGTGTTGAAAGCAGCGTGGAATTGTAAGGGGATGACATGGCAGCTTCTACAATGAAGAAATGGATTGATGCTCACCTTACTATGAATTTTAACTTTGAAGGGCTTGAATGGGCATTAGTTTTCACTGCAACACTGAGCATTATATGGAAAAAAAGAAATGAGGCAACTTTTAATTGTCCTTATGTAATTTCTCAAATTGTGGGATTAAAAAAGGATACTATTAGGATGACTAGTGACTTCGCCTTGGCGTGGGGAAAAGAGTGTGATGGTGGGGTCATTAAATCCGCGAATAGCACGTTGGTTAAATGGGTTAAACCCCGTAGCAAGGTTAAATTAAATGTGGATAGGAGCTGCAATTTAGCGCAAAATAAGGCTGGGATATGAGGATTAAATTAGGAGTGACGATGGAACATTTTTAGCGGGCTTTTTGGGGCCTTGTACTGTGGTCTCACCCTTTACCTCAGAGATTATGGCCTGAGATGAGCGGTAAATAGAGTCATTAAAGAATTATATGTCGAGACTGATTTGAGAGAGTTTCACGCGCTAATGAAGTGCAGTGGTAGTTCTATGAATTGGGCTTGTCATATAGGCAGGGACTGTATTAAAATCTTGCAGGCTCATCCCAGATTTGAATTTAATTTTATTTATCGGGTGGCGAATACATGCATGCGCTGACCTGCTAGAGAAAAGAGGTGTGGATTTGATCGAAGGGCCTGACTTGTTGGAGGATCCCCCAGACTACTTGTGGAACAGTATCACGAAAGACAGAAACGGTCATGCGAACTCTAGACTTGTTCTAGATTACCTGTGAGGGTGTACTTAATTCTTATTATTAGCTACGGCATTGTAGCCTCAGATGTATGTAAAAAAACGATTTTCGATATAAATTTCGTGAAATTTTGTAAATAAGACCTTTACATTGTTTTGATATGTCAAAAATTGTGTTGTGTTTCATTCAAAATTTTTATTAGTATATATATATTATGTATTTTTTAAATACATATGAGAGTCACTTTGGATTTAGAATAGTAAAAAAGATTTGATCCATGATCTCTCGATCTTTGCTATATTTTTATGATATAAGATAAACACGGCTGAGTCGTGAGAAAAATGTCTGATTTTATTGCTGAATTTTTTTTAGAAAAACTTTTTTCTATTACCCAACTAAAATCAGTTCTAAGTCTAAAATTTTCTTCAAAATCCCCTGCGAACTAAATTTTATTCGGAAATAAAAATTGGTGGTACCGCCCCTCTTCTCTTCACAGAGTCTGCCCATGGCCGAGACCAATGGGATTTTAGGCTAGGGATTGTTTTAGTTAAAATGGCCGCCACTTTATGTATAATAGCTTCTTTTTCTTACTAGAGCCGGTCTAACAAATTTCTTAGGTAGAGGATATATTGGAAATCGGCTTTAATATTGCAAATTTAAATCAGGTAATATTAACATGAGCACCCTTGCATGGTTAAAATGAAACTGTACGTCATGCGTCTTTTCCAGAATAAGGAAGGAGACAGCAAGGATTGTAAAAATCTTTTGTTGATAAATTCATTTAAGTATTTAAAGATTAAAAAATCGAGTCTGTTTTAGAGTTCAATCTAGATTCCATGGCATTTTATTACGATCCTAAGGTGCATCCTCTTATACTAATAATCTCAGATTCCGTACTTTTAGCAACATTCAATAATCAAGAAATAATAAAACTAATGATCCAACATTTAAGAATGAAGAAAATAATAGAGAACTTCTGTTTCATATTGAATAACATAAACGTAAAAATACAATGCGAAACTGACCAACACTAGACTCTCATGTGAATAGGAAGATAAAAAGTTTACTACTGCTAAAGATATGATGAACCATTGCAAATATATCTTTATCTGATCGAAAATCAAAAGACCTAATATGGTTGATGTCTTTTAATCTAATAAAATTACGAGATTCTCTAAAATACTAATAAGACTCTAGGAATATGAATATGAATATGAATATGAAAATGGTTCAAGAACCAAGAATATAAAGAAGCTGAAAAGAAGAGTAATAGAGAAGACATTCTCTAGCTGTGATATTCTTCAAGGATCTATCATCGGAACCCTTCGAAGAATGGCTCGGCAAAATGGGCAAGCTTGGTTTCTTTGGAACCAATCATCAGAGCATTCTACATGGAAATAATGGTTGCATTGAAGAATCCGACGAAGTTGATCTCCCTGTTGATAATTTTTACTGCAAATTCTGCATTGTTGAAGCTCCGTGTGACCTTGGATTGGGTATGTATGTATTGGAAGTTGATTGAGTATAACTGGATCCAACGGTTCATTGTTAGTTCTTGTGGTGACTTTCCTTATATGGCAAACACCCACTGTAACTAAGACCACAGCTGCCCCAGCAGCGGCAGCAATGGCTACACCGATCAAGGTGGAATGATTCATCACAGAGATTGTCTGTAAGTTCTTGATTTCTTTATGATCAGAATTAATAAGATATTAAAACTTGGACAATTTGTTGATACAGAATACAATATATTAGATTCAGCCGCTTGAAGTTGAAGAGTAAGGTTTTTGTATGTATGTGTATATATGCTTGTGTGTGTGAGAGAGAGAAAGAGAGAGAATACGATATGTTTTGAGAGAAATTAAATTCTAAAATGTTGAGAGAGGAAAAGAGAGAAGAGACTATATATAGACATGCGGTTAAAATGCATCTAGTTTATCCAAAGCCCAATTGATCCAATTTCAAAGGATTGTATATGCAGAATATGTTTGCTACTTGGCTTCGAGATGATGGGCCTGTATTTGGGAAATTGGTTCATTTATTTCCTCCTAATGTGTCACTAAATTTATTGAGGTATATGATCTTATTTAATGTAAGATGCAATATTCTTAATCTGTCTATAGAGCGAATATTTTAGCTTTAGAGTTATTTTGAATGCTGAAATTGTCATACAATGATAAGGATTGTATAATTTAAAATCGGGCTCTATGGTAATTTTTGAAATGTAGTTAAACAATATGTACTATCTCAATTTATAAGCAAAATTGTGCGGAGTTGCATGATAAATTTGAAAAATTTAAGGACTTATAATGCAAAGGTAGTAAATACATGGTCTTTTACTTATCGACTTAATTTCAAAAGTTTTATTAGGTTTTATTGATAATTTGTATAGTTTAACAAACTTTAAAGGGGAAGAGGAGGGAGTTGGTTAAATTATATGTTATGGTTTATGGTATTTTTCAAATATTTTGGTGTGTTATATTCATATTTTTAAAACTTTAAAGGGTTGGAGTCATGTTTTCAAAAAGTTAGGAATGGGGGGGCGAAGAGGGGATGGGGATTTAAAGTCATGTTTTGTACATATTATTAGTGGGTTAAATCCTTAATATAGAAGGTTTAAGAGATTTCATAGATAGTTTGGAGAGTTTAATGAAATTTTTGAAAGTTTAGTGGTTAAATCATTCATTTCAAAAGTTTAGGGAGGTAAGTTATATTTTTCAAAAGATTATGTGGTCAAAGTCAAATATTCGATGTTTAGTGGAGAAAGGGGTGGGTTAATAGATTGTTTGTAAAATGTACCGTTTTTTTGAAAGTTTAAGGGGTTGAATCATTAATATTAAAAGTTTGCGAGAAAGAAGAAGGTTTAAAATCATATTTTCAAAAGTGTGAAGGATGAAAGTCAAATTTAAAAAAAATAGGGGGTTTTAAGAGATAGTTTATAAAGTTTATTGAATTTTTTAAAGGGACAATGTCCAATTCATTATACGGAAGTGAAATTATTCTTAAATTCTAATTAACTATAACTACAAGTTAATTTCCAATTAAAAATAAAAAGGTTGAAAATACGAAATACTCATAAGACTATTAATTATTATTTTAACTATATATATCATTCAATTCTTATTATCTTCACCATTTATTATATAATATTTATTTATATATTTTCTTCACCACCACCTCCTCCACCACCTCCACCACCACCATCCCCACCCCCACCCCACCACCCCCTCCCACAAACACCCCCATCACCACCGCTACCACCATTACCCCCCCCCCCCCAAACAACACCCCCACTACCAACCTAATACCACTACCGCCGTTGCCGACGCTACCCCCACCACCCCTACTACCACCCACCACCACCACCACCACCACCACCACCCACCATCCACCACCACCACCATCGCCGCCCCCATCCCCACGCACCACCACCAACCACCCCCTTTACCACCAACCACCCACAACCACCACAGCAAACTAACTCGATCACACACGCGCGTCTGGGAAATTCCTTTTTAAATAAATCAGAAAAATAAAAAAATTGTACTTTTAGACGAGGAATATTAATATTCACATCTATGAATTATTATTTTTTAAAATTTTTTTGTAACGTTTGTAAAATTTTACAAAAAATTTGCAGCATTTATTAGATAGTTTGTGACGTTTATTGAATTTTTTTGAGTGTTTCGTGAGGTAATACATTAATTTTGAAAGTTTTTGGGGTGGGGGTTTAAGAGATAGTTTGTATAATTTATGAAATTTTTGAAAGTTTATGGGGTTAAATCATAATTTTCAAAATTTAGGAAGGGATTGGGGTGGTGGTAAAAGACATAGTTTTAGAAAGTTCACGGGATCAAAGACAAATTTTGAAAAAAGGAGGTTATACGATAGTTTGTATAAGTTAGTGAATTTATTGAAAGTTTAAGGGGTTGAATTATTAATTTTGAAATTTTGGTTTGGGGGGTTAAAATTCATTTTTCCGACATTTTATAGGGTCAAAGTTATATTTTTGAAATTATGGGGAAGGGGTGGGGGTTAAAGTCATATTTTGAATGTTTTATTGATTATTTTAAAAGTTTGGGTGGTTAATCCTTAACTTTAAAAGTTAGGAGGATAAAAGTTATATTTTGAAAGTTTAGGGGGTCAAAGTCATATTTTTGAAAGTTAAGGAGGTTTAATGTCACATTCTGTATAGTTTATTAAAAATATAGTTAACCCCTTGATATTTAACAAATAATAAAGGGTGATTAACTTAAATACGCCATTACCCAACAAACTTGTCACAAAGGGTCCAAGCCTGATGGTGACAAAACTGTCCCTACATAATTTGTCGGGTTATGTTTAATTATTTGATGGGCTCTGATAAATTATTTGTTGGGTTGCGCTGCGAAAACATAATTTTTCGGGTTAGGTTTAATTAAGGTTGTAAACGAGCCAAGCCGCTCGCGAGCAGCTCGAGCTCGGCTTGGGAAAAGTTCGTTCGAACTCGTTCGTTTATAGTTTATACAAACGAACAAAAAAGTTTGTTCGAACTCGTTCGTGAAAAAACGAGTTCATTCGAGCTCGTTCGTTCGTTAACTCGTTAAAAATTTATGATTTGTAAATTAATATTTTAGTTATCAATAATTATATTGTTAAACCTATAAAAAACAAATTATTCGTTAATACCTCGAGATCGGCTCGAAAAAAGCTCGTTCGTTATGTTTACAAGATTTAAAATTTAAGCTCGACTCGTAATTCTTATCAAACAAGCTTGCACATGTAGTATTTGTCTCGACTCGGTTCATTTACAACCCTAGGTTGAATTACTTGTTGGGTTGCGCTATATAATCTTTTGGGTTATATTTAGTAATTTGTTGGACTTCGAAGGACGTGGGTTGCGAATCGAACAAAGATGGTGTTACATGTCAATGGAAGCGAACAGTGTTGGTCTGTTCTTAGTAATTTGTTGGGATGCCTTTTTCTAGCAAAAAATTGGAATTGAAAACTACAATTAAGTCCTTATACAATTCAAACCAATTGCAACAACTCCTTTGATTAAAATTATCGCTACAAAGGAGTCTCATTTCAGTCTCAGATACAATCCATATATGATTCATATTTGTAACATAAGTCTCTGTTTATCAATAACTTTGCCTTATCAAATAAGTTAGACACAAAAAATTTGTTAATCAGTACATGAATACTAGATATTGATTAAGCGAGGACCAGGATTGTGATAACCAGATATGGACTGGAGTATGGTTTGAATTAGTATGGCCAATCAGATATGGATTGTGTTTGGACGAATGTGTGATGATCTTCTGTGCAACAACTAGAGAGATTGTGTAAGGTAGTGAGGTTTAAGGAATCAGATTTATTGTTGGTCATATAGTGCCAGACCTGGTGGGATCATGGCGAATAGCTTATTCTTGATGTGATGGTGGGTAAGTATAGATGTTGACGTTGCCGATAGTGTTGGGTTTTAGCGGTGTGGTTATGTGGTGGTCCTTTATGTGTTCTTGAAAAATGCAAATAAGGATAAGAGAACCACAACCGCAAGTGTACGGTTGTCCCAAGTAATATAAGTCATAAAACAGATTCGTTCTCAGGGACGGAATGGTTGACTCTAATGCTTATCAAATAGTAGTTAATTGACGTGAAAACAAGTAAATGATTTTTAGAATTGTTTGTTTGGTTTTCTAATGCTAAGACAATGAATCAAAATACTAAATTAATGTAAATAATTAACTAGACGCAAGAAATAAAGTGTTTACGCAAGATGAGAAGACAGTACTTGAGAGACGCAAGGATTTCACCTAATTATCATTCATTTCATACACTGTTTAAGGGACAAATTGGTAAATTCATATTGGTCGGGACTTGGAATTCTCCTTACCCCCGTCAGGGTGGACTAAGGAGCTACTCTCAAGTGCTACAAACCCCGTCAGGGCGATTATAGTCCACTCTCAAGTGATTAAGTCTAATCTATCCAATAGGCCATAGGTTTAATTAAGCTCATCAGAGTCAAATAATTTCTAACCTATATTTGTTAATTAGTTCTGTACCCAGACCCCCCGTTAAGGTGATCCAATTGCCACTAATCGGAATAGCCTAGATACTAAGTCCTATTATCAACTGATCAGGTCAATAATAGTAATTAAAATGTAAATTAAAGAAAAATATAATTTACCCAATTTGATTTAAATAATAATTATCCCAAATCCAAACATATGAAACGAAATCAAATTGGGATTAACCCATTATGCGTTCTCAAGCACGTAATTAAATTAGTTCATACTAATGCGGAAAACTAAATTAAAAGAAATAAAAGTGTTCATATTGTTTTACAGAAAGAAATAAAAGAACAACCTAATTTCGGAATTAGATTAGCTGTGATTTGGAGATATAGACTGTCTCCAGCTCTGTAGCTTTTCTACTTCATTGCCTTGACTTCTCTCTGATGTTCTGCTTTTTAAAAATATGAATTGTGTGAAAATTAGAAGTCAAAACCCATGTTTATACTTCAAAATTCGGACTTGGACCTTAGGCTAGAGTTTAAATGAAATAATAAAGGCCCAAAATCCCGTAACTGCTGCACCACCTCCACTTAAACAGCTCTAACCGACTCGTTTCAACTCGGATTGACCTCATTCCAGTTGCTAAAGTTCCGTAGCTCAATGGGGCACGATTTCTCTTCACAAGTCAGCGGCTAAATCTATTCTTAGGTGGCTCGAAATCAGCAGTCTTTGACAACTTTCCAGATTTGCAACCCTAAAATATTAATTCTTTCGGGATTTGTCTTCATGCTTTGACTCCATATCACGATCTTTGACTTTATTCTCGGATTCCTCCTCTAGCTAATATTCAAAACCTACAATATTTTCACTAAAATACCCAATATTACGCGCAAAAGTTTAATAAATTAAAAATGCTAGAAATAAAAGAGGAAATTCGGATTATTGCATATTTAGTCCTAAAGTCTATCAAAATAAACGAATAAACACCAAAAAATGATGTCTCCCAAGGGCATAAAATTAGAACATTTAGGGAGACATCATTATGGTGATAGCAAAGGGTTGCTGGATCCGAGAAAATGGTTATTGTATTGTACTGATCTGATTGTATCAGATAGGATTTGAATCGTGAATTTAGTACCTAATTTATGCTACTATTTTTTTTATCGATCATTAAATGTATTGTAAACGGGTAAGGTGGGTATATCATAATAACTAAATAATATTTGAGATTTTAAGACAAACTATTTAGATGGACCTATTAAAACATAATATGTTAGGTTTAGGACTTTCTTAACAATCATTTTTTCAATAAAAAATTAGTCTCTATAATTTAATTAAATAATATATATAAGTCGTGAAAAGTAATTAAAATTACAATTATCACTCTATATAGTGTTATTAAAATAAAAAAGTAGTCCCTATAATTTATTAAATAATATATAAATTTCTAAAAATAATTAAAATTACAAATAACCTCCTAAAAATATATATTAGAACTAAAAATATCCCCAATAAATTTATTTTAAATTATATATAAGTTTCTAAAAATAATTATAATTACAATAGCACCCTAATGTTAATTAGATATAAAATTAGTCACTATAATTTAACCCTCTAATATTTATTAAAATTTAAAAGTAATCGTTAAAATTTATTTAAACGATATCTAAATCTTTAAAATAATTAACATTACAATTAACCCCCTATATTTAATAAATTTAAAAATTACTCCTTATAATGTTGTTAAATAATATATAAGTCCCTACAAAAAATTAAAATTACAATTAGGAAAATGCCTAGTTTATAATAAAAAGAGTAAATTATTGACTACCAACGACTAAAAATATAATACCTACTTAAAACAAAATTATAACTAAAATACCTATCAAATTACTATTATTATTACGATTATATATACCATTTAATTCTTATAATGTTCACCATTTATTTGTATAATTTTTTTAAAGTCCGACCACCACCACCCACAACCACCATGACCTCATGCAAATATTCTCCATCGACCACCACTACCACCACCACCATCTCCATTATTCTTCGCCGACCAAAACCACCTTCAACCACAACCACCATCGACTAGTTCTGCCACCGTCATTGCTACCGATCGCCACCAACTATTTCCACCACACAGACATGTTTGTTAATTTTTTTTTTGGAAAAGTTCACAATTAATTTTAAAAAATCGGAAAAATAATAAAAATTATATGTTTGGACGGGGTAAATTAATATCAACGTTTATGAACTTTTTTAATTTTTAATTTTGATATTCTGTTTTATGTAATGCTATAACATATAAAAATTGATTTGTCAATTACACAACACGGTCACTTCCATTAACTTTTTTGGGGTTTTTTTGGGGCCTTATACTATGGTCTCACCCTTTACCTCAGAGATTTTAGTGCTACATTATGCCTGAGATGGGCGATGAATAAAGGCATTAAAGAATTATATGTCGAGACTGATTCGAGAGAGTTTCACGCGCTAATGAAAGGTTGTGGTATTTTCATAAATTGGGCTTGTCATATAGGCAAAGACTGTATTAAAATCTTGCATGCTCATCCAGATTTGAATTTAATTTTATTTATCAGGTGACATACGCTGACCTGCTAGAGAAAAGAGGTGTGGATTTGATCGAAGGGTCTTGCTTGTTGGAGGATCCCCGAAAGACAGGAGCGGTCATGCGACCTCTAGACTTGTTCTAGATTACAAGTGAGGGTAAACTTAATTCTTATTATTAGCTAAGGCTTTGTAGCCTCCGATGTATGTGAAAAAACGATTTTCAATATAAGTTTCATGAAATTTTATAAATAAGACTTTTACATTGTTTTGATATGTCAAAAATTGTGTTGTATTTTATTCTAAATTTTTTACTAGCATAAATATATTATAATTTTTTTTGAATACTTACGAGTCAATTTGGATTCATATCTAATAAGATTCGATTCTAGGACCTTTCGATCTTTACTATATTTTTACGATATAACATAAACAAGGCCAAGGCCGCAGGGTCCTTCCGGACCCGGAGTACCATGAAAAAAATGTCCGATTTTATTGCTGAAATTGTTTTAAAAAAACTTTTTTCCATTGCCTAACTAAAATCAGTTCCAAGTCTAAAATTTTCTTCAAAATCCCCTCCGAACTAAATTTTATTCGGAAATAAAAATTGGTGGTACCGCCCCTCTTCTCTTCAGAGTCTGCCCATGGCCGAGACCAATGGTAAGTCGGTAAAGCATGGGATTTTAGGCTAGGGGTTGTTTTAGTAAAAATGGCCCTCATTCTTCTTCTTTTTTATGTAGTTTTAGTTAAAATGGCCGCCACTTTATGTATAGTAGCTTCTTTTTCTTACTAGATCCGGTCTAACAGATTTCTTAGGTAGAGGATATATTGGAAATCGGCTTTAATAATGCAAATTTAAATTAGGTAATATTAACATGAGCACCCTTGCATGGTAATATTGGAAATCGGGTTTAGTCTTTTCCAGAATAAGGAAGGCTTCATGACAGCAAGGATTGTAAAAATCTTTTGTTGATAAATTCATTTAAGTATTTAAAGATTAAAAATCGAGTTCTAGAGTTCAATCTAGATTCCATGGCATTTTATTACGATCCTAAGATGCATCCTCTTATACTAATAATCTCAGATTCCATATTTTTAGAAGCATTCAATAATCAAGAAATAATAAAACTAATGAAATCCAACATAAGAATGAAGAAAATAATAGAGAACTTCTGTTTCATATTGAATAACATAAACGTAAAAATACAATGCGAAACTGACCAACACTAGACTCTCAAGTGAATAGGAAGATAAAAAGTTTACTACTGCTAAAGATATGATGAACCATTGCAAATATATCTTTATCTGATCGAAAATCAAAAGACCTAATATGGTTGATGTCTTTTAATCTAAAAAAATTACGAGATTCTCTAAAATACTAATAAGACTCTAGGAATATGAATATGAATATGGAAAATGGTTCAAGAACCAAGAATATAAAGAAGCTGAAAAGAAGAGTAATAGAGAAGACATTCTCTAGCTGTAATATTCTTCAAGGATCTATCATCGGAACCCTTCGAAGAATGGCTCGGCAAAACGGGCAAGATTGGTTTCTTTGGAACCAATCGTCAGAGCATTCTACATGGAAATAATGGTTGCATTGAAGAATCCGACGAAGTTGATCTCCCTGTTGATAATTTCTCGTGCAAATTCTGCATTGTTGAAGCTCATTGTGACCTTGGATTGGGTATGTATGTATTGGAAGTTGATTGAGTATCACTGGATCCAACGGTTCATTGTTAGTTCTTGTGGTGACTTTCCTTATATGGCAAACACCCACTGTAACTAAGACCACAGCTGCCCCAGCAGCGGCAGCAATGGCTACACCGATCAAGGTGGAATGATTCATCACAGAGATTTTCTGTAAGTTCTTGATGTCTTTATGATCAGGATTAATAAGATATTAAAACTTGGACAATTTGTTGATGCAGAATACCATATATTAGATTCAGCCGCTTGAAGTTGAAGGGTAAGGTTTCTGTATGTATGTGTATATATGCTTGTGTGTGTGTAAGAGAAAGAGAGAGAATACGATATGTTTTGAGAGAAATTAAATTCTAAAATGTTGAGGGAGGAAAAGAGAGAAAAGACTATATATAGAGTATAGACATGCGGTTATCATGCATCTAGTTTATTCAAAGCCCAACTGATCTATTTCAAAGGATTGTATATGCATAATATGTTTGCTACTTGGAGCAGAGATGATGGGCCTGTACTTGGGAAATTAGTTCATTTATCTCCTCCTAACTAAATTTGTTGAGGTAGATATTTATTGGTTATAAATTTATTAAACAAATTATGGTAATTTTTTCTTAAATTCTTTTTCTTCTTTTATCCAATTGAGTTATTGTTATGAATATAGATGATCCATAATCTTTTTTTTTTTTTGTCATTGTTAAAATCAACTAAACCATCGCACTCCAATCTCGTAGTCAAATCTGAGTTCTCCGATCCCAAGACGTATAAGGTTGTCCATAATTTCCGAGGTCATAAATCTTGACTCGACTTGCCGTCTAGAAGTTCTAGCATGGAGTCCGCCTTCTTGTTGAAATCACGGAGAATATGGTAGAATGATACATGTGTCTACCTATCAACCAGTTTCGAGACTCTCCGTACAATAGTCTGAATAATCCAACTAGACTCTGATCAACGTAGAATACCCTGAATAAAATCAAGGTAATCGGAGAGGACGACCTTCCCCATTCCATCGAATTTTTTCACACTTTTCCAATGGGAAAAACCGTGGTGAAGGGAAAAATGAAGATTTTCAATATATTCTACCCCTCATTACGACATTACATATTTCATAATACATTAGATACTTTTGGACTTGTACCTTGTTGTCATTGTTAATGAACTTTAATTAGTAAATCTTCTGGATTTTTTTTTCGGTCGGAATATCTTCTGGATTTTTTACTTGAGGGTATGGAGTGTTAGTAATATCATTTCTTGATCGAGGAAAAGAGTATATACTTCTTGGACAATTAATATTTGGTATGCCTCGTTAAAACCTTACTAGGAAAAACCCAGTGGAAAAAACCCCTAGTGAAGGAAAAAGAGCACAATACATAAATATCACATCTTTTTTATTATGACAACAATTATTCCGAATATCCTTTTATAATACATACACTTTTCTCTTGTGCTTTATATAAATTGTGTTCTTCGGGAACTTTTATACTCCAGGAACTTCTCAATCTTCGAGAATTCACATTTAGACGCTTTAAGTACTTCAGGAACCTATCGTGCTTCAGGCACTTGTTGTGCCTTCAAAAACCCTTCGTTCTTGGGCACATGTCATGCTTCAGGCACCTTTGGTGCTTCTAGCACCTATTTTATTCATTTAAAAAAAATTATTATCAATCTAATCATCACTACACCAGATCAATAACATAACAATGAGAACATCTCCTCATAATTATTTCTAGGTTTCTGCAAGAACCTCCGTGATACATGTAGGGTTTTAGATTTCAAAATTCACTATTATCCTTTCTTTTATTGTAGACATATTTTACCACTTTTTGGTTTAGGATCCTTATTATTTATTTCAAGTGCTATATTAAATGAAAATATATTAATCTCATAGATCGTCTAACAGTTTTAAATAATTTAAGTAGACTAATAATCTACATAACTTTTCTTGTATTTGGGTACCTAGGTATTTTCATGACCATTACTTTATTTAAGGAAAATGCATGTGCCAACATTAGTTGGCTTAATAATTCCTGTCGTATCATGTGGATGGAACGTGAATTAGTTGGCTTAGTTGGCTTATTATTTATTGCATTCTTTATGAGAATATAGTTCTAATCGCTTCAAGGAATAACATTATGTAGATGGAACGTGAATTATGATTTTTATATCAAGAATTCATTACTTTGCTTGCTTACGAGATAAACGATCTCATAGTATGCGTGATATTATACAAGAAGATGAATATTTGTTCCACTTGATAATATTAGATTTGACCATTTGAAATCCTCATTTAATTTTGGTAGTACCTTAACTTGTACTAAAATTTCCTTTTGTCCAATTTACCAACAAATAATTAGATTGTCCAAATGGTAAGACTTATACAAGGAAGGTTACAAGTTTGAAACCTTCATTATGCAAACATCGCACAAATTATACTAAAAGGTGGTGCACTTCATAAAGTTTTTTAGCTCAACTTATCTCCCCCTAATTTTATGTATTTTTTATGAATGAAATCATTGTGTTACATATGACAAAATTCGATTCTTAAATATCCATGATATCCATATGAATTATTTTGTCATATAACACCTTTTTTCTTCAAACCCATAAATTTGAATTAAGACTTCAAGTCTTTGTAATTATTTTAGATTTCGAGTTGCTAAAATTTACACTTTAGTCTGAATTTTCCCCTTTTAAAAATTCGACCTAAGCCTCGAGCCTTTGTTAAAAAAAATTGGTATATGCTTCATTTCGTTTAAATTTGATCTGGACTTCAAATCTTTAGATAATTTGTTATATACTTTGAGAATATAAATTGTGTTCTAGACTTCGGGTCTATACAATTTGGTATATCTTTCTGACATACAAAATTCGATGTAGGTTTTCGGGCCAATAAAATTTATCTTATGCTTCTGGCATATAACATATGGTGCAGAATTCAAACCTGTAAATACTTTTATATGGTTTTGTCATATATATTTAGCATATATATAGTATATATTTAGCATATATATAGTATATATTTTGATATAGGTTTTGGGCCTATATTTTCTCTTATGTTTTTGTCCTATAAGTTTGTTGTAGGCTTCAGACCTATAAATATCTGTATATACTTCTGGCATATAGAATTTGTTGTATTTTATTCAGTCAAACAACTATTCAAGAATCCAATGTCATTTACTTTAGTGAGGTGAGAGTAATAAATTGTACTCAATAAACTTCTCTTCAGGAGATGAATGAACAGTTTCCAAAAATTAAATTAAATGTCATTCCTCAGTTATTTTGTGGGTATTATAACAAAGTTGATATAGGCTTCAAGCCTTAAAACTTTGATCAAGGTTTCAAACCTTTAGATAATTTGTTTTTATATGTTTCGGACATATAACTTGTATTCTAGGTTTCGAGTCAATGAGATTTGCTTTATTTTTTCGGCATATAAAATTCGTGATAGATTTTCGGCCTATAAAATTTGTTATACTCTCCCAATAAATATAAATTTCTACGTAGGCTTCGAGCATATAAATTGTAGAATATGAAAAATATATAACAAAACGTAGAAGTGTAGAGTATATTCTTTAAATATTACCAATATTAAACAAAACAAATATATAGCCTAATGGCTATGTTGTAGATCTCGGTTTTGGGCGCTAGGCGGTCGACCGGGGCCTAACGTCTAGGCGGGATTACACGGGGCCTAAGAGGAATTATACGGTTTTGAATCCCGATGCGTAATTTTGTATATTTAGTAATATATGTAGTAATTATAGAAATTTTAACTATTTAAGTCATAAAATTCATCTAACAACACTATTGTAAATATAAAAATACTAAAAATTGAGTTATAATATCAACTAAAGAATTCTCGAGAATAAGAAAAAATAACAAAAAAGTCTATGTGGGCATGTTTTTCCATTAATCAGTGCCTAGGCGGCCATTTTTTGCCATTAATCGGTGCCTAGACGGGCTAGGCGCCCATTACACCGAGACTAAGGCGCTAGGCAAAACGCCTAGAATTTTAACTAGGCGTAAGCGGCTGAGGGGGGAGTTGACGCCTAGGTGGGGAGATCTACAACATAGCCTAGCGGTTATACGCAAATACCTTGCTATCTAAGCTCTCAAGTTCAAATCCCACATGTTACTCAAAGTCTTACCGGTTTTATTTCTTATTTCGGGATGATAAATAAATCTACATATAGCATCATCTATATTAATCTAAATTGAAACTTCGAGTCTACAACATTAATTTTTAGCTTCGGACTTTTGAATTTTATTAACGATTCGAGCCCTTTAATATTGACAATTAGTTTCAGGCCTTAAAAGAATTACATATAGGCTTCCAACCATTGAAATACATAAGCTCCCAAAAAAGAAAATATCACAAACACCAAATTTAACATATAAGAATAAAACGAAAATTACAAATGAAAACATTAGATATAAAATTAAATCAACCAATTCGTGATTCGAACACAAGCAATCTACTTTGCTAACGAATGACTTTACCTTCTAGATTATCCTACTTCACTTTGACAGAAGAGATTTATTCGTTCTGATAACGTGTTATAAACTTAAAGAGAATAAGATAAAATAAGGAAAGAATTTGTTTCTTGTATTTTCAAAAAAAAACTAACTCTATTACAAAGAAATGATCCTATATTTATAAGGTAAATAATGACCCTTCATTTATCACAATTATCAGAAATAAATATGAAAGAATTTTGGTCTTTGAACATCCACCTAATTATATTATTTATTTATAATAGAAATATACTCAATTTAACTTAGGAAATATAAGGATGGCGCAACCGGTTATATGTACCATTACTCTTTTTCTTGAACTTGTTTTAAGGGTGAATGAGAGATATGGTCTTGGAAACAAATATTCTTCTCTATAGAGTATGGTCTTGGAATTCCTTCTTATTAGAGACCTCTGTTTTGACAATTGTCTTTCCTACCCTTACTAACACTAAGGGTCTGTTTGGATTGAGAGAACTGGAAAGAAAGCAAAAGAATAGAAATGATTTTTTATTTTTTACGCTGTTTGTATTAGAAACTTTTACAAAAGAAAAGATAGGGAATCATTCCAAAAATCACTCCTGTAACCTTAAATATAATCACTCCAAATTGGAGTCAAATGAAGAGAAAGAAATTTTATTAAAGATTAGAGACTAAATTTAATCTTTTATTTTCTTTCCTTTCGTATTTTTTTCAATCCAAACAATAAATATCAAAAATCATTTACGAAATCTTCTTTTATAAAAATTTCTAATCCAAACAAAAAAATTCCTTTCTTTTCTTTTATAATTTTTCTTTTCTTTTCCTTTATTACTTTTTTTCCTCCCAAATACAAACAGACCCTAAAAGACAAAAAAAGTGTGATGTCACTATTTCTCTCTCCACTACCTACCACTACCCACCTACCTCCGACCTCCGACCACCTAACACCGACCACCGACCACCGACCACCGACCTCCGACCTCCGACCACCTACCACCGACCACCGACCACCGACCTCCGACCACCAGTCACCGGTCACCGGAAAAACATAGAGTATCGGCTAAATTTGATGAGTATCGGAAAAACTATGGAGTACTCTATAAATTTGATGAGTACTCTATATATTTTAATGAGTACTTTATATATTTTAATGAGTACTCCAGATAATTTTGATGAGTACTCTGATAAAAATGATGAGTACTTCATAAATTTGATGAGTACTCAGTAAATTTAATGAGTACTCCTTAAATTCGATGAATATTATTAAAAAAAATAAAGAATAAAATAGTCAAAATAATTCTTTATTCATCTTTAAACTTTATTATACTTTTTTTTAATAAATTACAAAATCATAAACAATTAAAAATAATAAAATAATCTTTATCATCACGCTCGAACTGGAATCTGCGAAGATAAGAAACCACCACCACCGACCTACCTAAACCACCACACCAACACCAACAAACCACCGAAGCAGAACCGAAGATGCGAAGAACGAAGGAAGCCATTGTTGTTCGCCGGAGTTGCAGTGTCTTCGTGCTCAGCCATGGAAGAGTTCACAGCACCGAGCTCCGTTCATCTTCTCTTCTGTCGCCGGAGTTTGTGAGCAGCCATGGAAGCAGCCACGATTCTCAGCAGAGATGGAAGAAATACATGGGAACAACTTCGAAAACTATCATGTACGAGCTCGAACATGGATCTTTCATTGCAGTGGTGGTGGTCCTCTCGCCGGAACTGCTGCAGACCCACACGAATAATAACACTGCAGATCCTTCGTTGCAGTGGTGTTCGTAGTTAGATCGCACCTCCATCCATGGCTTCACTTCGAACTCCGGTGGTGGTGGTGCGAAGCTCGAAGTTTAGAACAAAGGTCTTCAGGTAGTGGTGCGGAGCTCGACGATGCTAGGCTGTGGTTTCCAGGGGTGGTCCTTCTGTCTCGAACGAAGAGAGGAGAGAGAAGATAAATTTCGGTGGTGGTGGTGGCTGTTGAGAGGAGAGAGAAGCAGTGAGGTTTCTAGGGTTTTGTTAGGAATGATTTATAATTCAGAAATGATATATTTAGTATATATAGGGAAAAAAAACAAAAAGAGGTATAATTGTAATCGGGTTTTTGGATTTTAGTGTTAAATCTTATTAAGGGTCTTTAGTAAGAAGAGAAAAAAGTAGGAGTTTGGATTAGAAGAGAAGAGGTGTCTTCAAAACCCTATGTATCAACACCGTTCTTTGGATTCGGAGAGCAACACAGGCGCAGCAAATAGGAGCTCGGTGAACAGTGATTCATACCAGCGGCTGGAGGAAGATAGCAGCTCTGGCTTGTTTTCGTTCAATGGCAGCAGGTCCAGCGAATTGGGGACTGGACTATTAAGATCGAATCAGACTGTGCAGAGACACCGTTCTTTGGATTCGGAGAACAACACAGGCGCAGCTAATATGTCAGAGGTGGGCTCGAATGGGACAGTGAATGATTGGCAATGGTGGAAGAATAATCTATCTAATAATATGCTTTTCGCTGGGGTCACATGGAGCGTCTTCTTTGGCACACTTTTAGATACTATTTGGAAGCACCGTAACGAGGTGGTGTTTAACGGAGTGAACCCCATTAGCGAGGTAGCTTTAGTACGGAAGGCGAAGTTCATAGCCGCGAAGATTTCGAGGTCTTGGGGATGTTTGCCTGGAGTATCTATATCAAAGAGAAACTTGATTTCTTTAGTTGGTTGGTCAAAGCCTACTAGAGGGGTGAAATTGAACACAGATGGAAGTTGTGACAGAGGGCGAGGTCTTGGAGGCGGGGGCGGAATCGTTAAAAAATAGTGAAGGAGAATGGCTGGGTGGATTTAGTATACGGATTTGGCATGATTCACCGGTTATAGTGGAGTTAATAGCTCTATGGGAGGGGTTAAAGATGGTAGACAGATTGGGCTTTCACGAGGTCACGGTAGAGGTGGATTCAAGGGAGGCAATCGAGCTAGTTAGTGATTCAGTGGATGGACGAGGTCCTGGAGCGGTTTGGGTGAGACATATTCGGAAATTCCTGAATCTAAATAAGGCCTATCGTTTGAGAAGCATCTATAGAGAGGCAAATGTTTGCGCGGATTGGTTAGCAAAGCAAGGATGGAAGTGTAGCGAAGATTTCGTGTTTCTTGAGGACCCACCGGAGGGCATTTGGAGTCTTCTCACAAAGGATAGGATGGGATATAAATCGCCTAGGGTGGTTTATAACCCTGAGTTAGTAACCAATGTAATAGATTAGTAGTGGAATAAGTTTCGTTATAACACGATCCATTGGATCTCCGATGTAATCAAAAAAAAAAAAAACCCTATGTATCATTATCTCTTGTTTTAATAAATTTTGATAAGAAAAAAAACGTAAACTGGATATTCGAAATTACCACTAATGCGAAAACATGGTAGCATATATAAATCACATTATTTTACTATTATTTTTCGATTGCATCGAAAACAAAAAACAGATAAGCATTTGGTAAAAGTACCCAAACACAAATCGACCATTAGCTAAAAGTACCCAAAGAGCTAGATTTGCAACACAAACGCATTTCTTGATTCTACAGACCCCATAACCTAGAGGAGCATCATCACTGTCCACACACAAAAGGTATGTTACATACAACTCTAACTCTAACTATATAACTATAACTAACCAACTACATACTTACAACTTAATATCAATAATAGGTAATGATTCATCATTTACACTCTTTTTCATGGTCAACTTATGTTCTTTCTTAGCTGCATTTTTTTGGTTTCTTTTTAACTTGTTTGTTGGGATTTAGGAATCGAATTTCGTGAAGGAATGGATCTAACATGTGATATATTAAAAAATTGAAGCTTCTTAGAATAAGAAAGGATAAATGTATTTGCAGTAATACTGTTTGATTTTATGTTTCATTGAGTTCAATGTGTCCAAATTGATTAACCCACTTTATACGAAAATCTCCAATACTACTTTGGCCTTACCTGACAACTATGTGGGGTAGAACATAATGTCAAATATTAAGTATATTCTTTGCATAAATGATTATATATAGCATGCTTTGAAAGCTATGATAATTTCACTTTCAGGCCAATAAATAGAATACAATATCTACTTTAACAGATTCTGCTCATTGTTATATACTCTTGAATCCCTAAAAAACAAACATCCTGGTTTAATTTAACATTTCTCTTTATTTCATTTGAATTCTGTAACTTTTTCAGAAGCTAAATGGATTCATCATCTTCATCAAGATCAAGACAAAACGGAAAGAAAATAGGATGGATCGAATGGCTTAACGCATGGTTTCATCTAATATCTGAAATACTATTTCAGAAAATTTACGCAAGAAATTTAGGTAAGCCTTTACCTTTACCTAAACTCAACGGTTTAACATGTATTGTAACGGGGTCCACAAGTGGAATCGGACTTGAAATAGCAAGACAATTAGCCGAAGCAGAAGCACATGTAGTTATGGCTGTTCGAAACACAAAAGCAGCTCAAGAAATAATTCAAAAATGGCAAAAAAATAAAACCATCAAACTCAAAGTTGATGTAATGGAGCTTGATCTTCTCTCACTTGAATCAGTAGTCAAATTTTCCGATACTTGGAATTCATATTCAAAACCATTACACGTTCTTATAAATAACGCTGGAATATTCTCAATGGGTCAACCACAAAAAATCTCGAAAAATGGTTATGAAACTCATTTACAAGTTAATCATCTTGCTCCAGCTTTATTATCGATTCTTCTTTTACCATCACTTAAAAAAAGTGGTACAAGTCGAATCATTAATACAAACTCTGTAATGCATAGATTTGCTTCGATTGATACAAATGATATGAATTTTTCAAAACGTAAATTCACTAGTTTCGAGGCTTATTCGAGTAGTAAACTAGCACAATTAATGTTTAGTTGTGTCCTTCAAAAGGAAATAATCAATGAAGCTAATATTGATGTATTATGTGTTGATCCTGGTACTGTTCGAACAAATGTTGCGAGGGATTTTCCGAGATTTGTTCAAGTTGGATATCATTTATTAATTAATTTATTTGATGCTCAAGAAGGTTCGAGAAGTGCTGTTTTTGCTGCTACAGATGATGATGTCATTAAATATTGTAGAAAGTTGAAAGCTGAGGAAAATCCGGTTTGTGCTTATGTGTCGTATTATTGTTGTCCAATAAATCCTTCGGAACAAGTGCAAAAAGAGGGGAATAATAAGTTAGTTTGGGAGAAAACACTTGAAATGATTGGTCTTCCTTTAGAAGCTGTAGAGAAAGTTCTAGAAGGAAAAGAAGTTAATTGTCGCTATAGAGTTTAGCTGAAGAATTTGCGAATATTGTGGTTTAGTTTGATTTATATGAGAAATTGATCCTCAAACATTGTATTGAAGTTACTCGGATATTTGATCGTATTTATTTTTATACTTTTTGTTTTATTTTAGTTTTTGTATGCATATTTTGTTGTTTATATGATAAAATATGGGTGTTATTAAGATTATTAGTTGCTTTAATGGTTAGAGTTCTCTTTATTGACCAAGAGGTTTTGGGATGGAATCTTACTCCGGAGTCAAATGGTCAATTAGATGTATTGAAAAAAAGGTGATATTTGTACAATATAGGGACTTGTGAGGTTATTAAAAAACATTATATAGGAACCTGTAGTGCAATTTTAGCATAATATAGGGACATATAGTGCAAACTGTGCAATGAACTCAAAGAAAATGTTGCCCTCACCCCAATGAAAATTTCTCGTTCTGCTCCTAGTTATACATAATTTTGTTTCCAACTAACTTTTCATAATGGAATGTAATAATTTAACAAATGTAGGGTCTTTTTAGCTAATTTAGTGAACAATTTAAAGAGGAGGACTTTAATTATTTGTAGCAAAGGTACCTTCATATGTATCCACTCCTCTATCTGCGACAAGAGACAAGTACATTTGGTATTATGGTGGTTGAATTATAGAGGAGATGCTTCATGCACAAGGGGATCTTTGAAATTCTAAGAATTTATATATTTATGTGAGAGAGACTTTCTTAATTAGATCTGAGTAAATGACTTTACTCAAGGTTGGTTTTGAGAAAATCCGGTTTGACAAAAAGTCTAAAAACAAATTTATAAAATGAGACCCCTCTATATAATAAAAAGCTTATAAATTGAGGGTCCTAAAAATATCAGAAAATAAGAGGTCTTTTTTTTTTTTTGTTCCAAGAAAAATAAGAGGTCCGAAATGGTGCCCTTTTCGGTGTATCTTAAGGACCAGTCCTGACTTCATTTGATGGGATTATGATATCTTATAACTTATAATTAAAATTTTACGTAATAAACCATTAAAATGGTCCCAGCTCCACATCTCAAGATGGAATAATAGTGGTTATAAAACGACCAATAATTACAATATGGGAGTCTGTAATTGTTTTTCACTCACGTTTTTCTTTTTCTTTCAATATTTATATTTTTGAAAAATTTGAACGGCATTGTAGGATAGGGATGGAGCCTACGCCCGTGGTATTCGCCTTTGCGTCCAGACAAAGATACTTCGTTTTAGTAGAGTTATCTAATTGTAGTTACCAATCAAATTTAAACACAAAGAGAATCCAATAACCAATCTAACAAAAAGTACTGATTAAATTGATTTGCCAGAGATCAAGAGAACAACATCTGGGTCCCCAAGTAAATCTCCAATTAAATCATATGTTGCTCAAAATTAAGATGTGGCAACTTTTTTTTTTTTTAGGCAAAAGATGTGGCAACTTCACTAGGATGCCTTGTTGCATTAAAATCAATGACTAATTTGGTTCTATACTGAATATGTTAATTGTTTAACTGGACTTTTTTCTCCAACTATAATAATATCGTATAAAATTTAGAATAATATAACGTCGATATAATTAATACAACTTTGGCTTAATCTAGTAGCTAGAACAAGAAAGAGTACTAAAAACCAAATCCTATGCTAATAAAACTAGACTGCTAAGTCTATTCTAATTTTACTACAAAACACTAAACGTCATCTTTTAATAGAAGACAAAAAATTATTCAATTAATACATTTAAATCCTGGTGATTAGAGATTCTTTATGGATGAATAATGAACTTGAACATCCTTTGACCTTAGAGTTCACTTAATCAATGAAACTGCACACTGCCCCGAGTCTTTAACACCTGAATATATAACGGTTGACCACCATATAAAGCACCAACAAAATAAAATTAAATAAAATAGTATTTTATAGAAGCACGTTTTAAATCTTTCCAAGCAAAATAATATAAACCAAAGACCTAAACTCCCAAAGTCCAAAGTCTTTTTCCAAAAATATGAAAAATGTTAAAATTCTTTTTCATTTCTAACAATCTTCACTCAGACTCCATGAGAAAAGGTGAATATGTTTCCGTGCATACCAACTTTGGATGAATTGTACTTAAATGACAATATCTTTCGATTTGAATGGACACGTAGTGAAGTGAGCCAACCATCAAATCTCGTCAAGTGAACATATTCTTGAACTTGATGGTTGATCCTTATGTTTTTCGTCGATAAATAACTTGTCAACGCTTAATGGAAAAACACCTCCGTAGAGCACATATCGTAGGTAGCAAGAGTGTATTAAGTAGGGTATCGTTCTAAGGAGATCAGTGCGATAAATGTATTTTATTCTAAAAAGTGAACAATTTATATTCTAAGGAAAAAACAATAAATTAAAACATATAGAAATAATTATTTGTTTTGTTTTTGTGTTAGCAATTAAGAAAATGGAAGGCAATAAGATTTAATAAGTAATATTAATTAACTAATGATTAAGCTATCAGGTAAACAAGAAATGAAATGAAAGATTGACTCGATTTAAATGGATGCTTGAGGATATTGTTAAGTAGTTTCCAATGTCGTTAAATAATTTTGCTATTCTATTAGGGCGAATTGGTTTTGGTATTCTTATTAGTCGGGAATCTAAGCCGCTCAATCCCCTATTCGGACACCTAGAGCATCTACCTTACACACCCTTCGGTTATCCGATGTATTAAATCACAAAACCCAAAGACTACCTAACAAGCAAGGAATCAACTCATCCAGGGCACTAGGCGTTCAAATACTAAGTCAGTAACCTCGCCCCCCGCACAGATGTTAACTAAGTTACTAAAGTTCCTGCTACTTGGCCAGAGCACAAGAGTAATTAAATCAAATATAAGAACAATGGAATAAAAATAAGCATAACCCAATTCAATTAAACAATAATATATGTCTCAAATGAAATAACATCATCAAATAACTAAACAATAGTCATTACATTAACATCCTCAAGCATATAAGAGCTTAGCTCATGATCAAATTAATACAAAACAAAGCAAAACTGATTAAAACTAAAGATAGAATCATTTCTAGAATAGAAAATAAATAGAAGTTAATGTTGGGAAGAATGTAAAATGATGAATGGTTGAGGTAGAAATGGAGGGTTCATGGACAAACCCTTGCTTCTTCCCTCTTCCAGCTCTTCTGTTCTTCTCCCATATGATAAAAAAATATAAAATATAGTATATTGATATTTTGGCTGAAATGAAGCTTTTATATGTTTCCAAATTCATTTGACCCCATTAAGTAGTAGGAAATAGGTCAAATGAGGTCCAACCTGTGTTTGGTGCAGCAGGTCTTAGGTTCGAGCCATGGAAACGGTTTTTGGCATAACTTCTTCATCTTAACTCCGAATTGACTTCCTTCACTTACCACGCGATCGTGACTTCAAGCTCTTTCCAACCAACTAGGGATCAGGTCCAGAACTATTCATCAAAATATCGTGATGACTCCATCTCTACGGTGCAAGATTACTCCAATAATTGCTCTAACTTTCCATAGTGGCTTCTAGCTTTATTTCCACTTTGACTTTGAGATTATCTCACCTTTGGAATTCTTCTCTTCATTTTGGACCCTTTTATCAAGTACATACCTAAACTACAGACTAAACATACCTTTAAAGCACAAAAATCTCTATAAATAGCAAATTGTCTAAAAGAAGAAGTAAAAGTGCAATATAGTAAAATATATGGAAAAATCCCTCACTTATGTCCAATAAACTCATAAAACAATGGTCTTCGGTCGAGATTTCACAACAGATACTCTACCCGCTAGTATTTACATATTCCTCGATCATCGCCTTTTCTTACACATAGGTGATCTATAAGAATGTCTAGCCACATTCCCAGATCTCTCTTGGATCTCGAGATCATTAAGAGCAATAGAGCCCAGCCTCATCATGTGTCTCGCAAATTCATCAAGTCCTTTCTCATTAGGACCAACCTTACAGGTTATGAATTTTTTCGTGAGTCCAAAAACTCATCTTAGGAACTTCAATAGTGTTTATCCAGAGTAAAATCTTCTCTACGCTCTTAAGGCCAGATTAGGATTGATATATATATATATATATTAACCTCAACGGTGAATTCGTCAAATCCTTCTCCACAAGACCACCACACATGGTTATGAAATCATTAAGTGAGAGAAATATATCAACCTCAACGGTAAAATTATTTAGTCTTTCTCCATAAAACCGCCACACATGGTTAGGAATTCATTATGTAGGAGCAATATATCAACCTCAACGGTGACTTCATCAAGTCTTTCTCCATAGTATTGTCATGCATGGCTATGAATTCCTTAAGTAGGTGCATATATATTAACCTCAACGATGAATTCATCAAGTCTTTCTCCAAAGAACCGTCACACATGGTTATGAATTCATTAAGAGTTAGTATGCTCCACCTTGAGCTCTTTTAAGAGCAATACACTTTAATCTTATAATTGAATTTATCAATTCCTTCTCAACAGGACCACCACAAGTAGCTATGAATTCATTAAGAGTTATGCACTCAACCTTTAGCTATTTTAAGAGCAGTACACCTTAATCTTATAAGTATTATCATCAAGTCCTTCTCAATAGGACCACCACGAGTGGCTATGAATTCATTAAGAGGTAAGACATTTTGTTTAATTCCATATGGATGGGGTGATGTCACATAGACTTATAAGTCATATGCTTCCCATTAGTAGATTTTAATCTCACTCCCTCGACGTTTTCAGGACTACTCTCCTGGTTAGGCCTTTGGTGAATGGATCAGCTAGATTTTTCTCTAATCCCAGCTATCATCACCATTCTTTTGCAACTGTTTTACTGAACTATGTCTGATGTGAACGTGTCTGCTTTGCCACCGAGTCGATCCTAGCCATGAATCATACCTAGACAGAATTAAAGTATGAATCCAGATTGTAAACCAAGTCTTGACATAAAGTAAATAATCAAAAATATATGTCAAGGGATTCCAACAACAAGGTCAAAAGTGACCACTGAGTCGATTACAACCTTAACAACAACCCCAAATAGAAATTAGTTGGATTATAAGTATTAAAATATAAGTTGAGACATAAATAAAATATAGATGCAAAAATTAATGCAGGGAAAGGAGGATTCCGACCAGAAAGTCAATACTAACGTAAGAGTCTATTAAGCAATGAGAAAAAACCCTAGATGGAGTTAACATGAGAAAAAGATGAATTCCAGCGCTTGTGTCAAGACCAAAAACAAAGTTGTCATCGAACATCAACGTAATGTGTAATGTAAGGAAATTAAAGCATAAACACCAAAAGTTGTGTTAGTCAATAATGCACGATCATAAGGGCCCACCGATGGTGTATCCCTACTCGCGAATATAAAATTCAATCCAATAAGATTAGGATTGTTATCCTTCCAAGACTTTTTCCTATTAAGAGTCAAAAAAATATTTTCCAATTTTTAGTTTTTTAGATTCGTTTATCATTTCCTAAAATAGCATCATGGACAATATCATTAGTAATAATCTTTTATACCAGGTTTTTGTGTCATTACCATACGTGACCCATTCTATGTATCGTGTCCTAAACAATTGGCCCAATTCCTTGTCTTGTAGGCTCAGTTAGTTGGTACATATTATCACTATCAATAATAAAATTAAGTTGTCCCAACTAACCCCTTCACTTCCATCGTTCTATTTAACAACCCACCTAAACCAATACACCACCATCACCAACCGCCAAGAGCATCGTGTTTGTCTTGCCCATTCTTTTCGCATATTGTGTAAAGCTACCTTTGTATGGTGCTGTTACCCAGTCCTCATCACCAAGTTTTACCAGCCGTTAGGGCTGTAAGCGAACCAAGCCGCTCGCGAGCAGCTCGAACTCGACTCAGAAAAAAATCGTTCGAACTCGTTTGTTTATACAAACGAACAAAATTTTTTGTTCGAACTCATTCGTTAAAAAAACTAGTTTGTTTGAGCTCGTTCGTTAACTCGCAAATATTTTAGTTATCTATAAATATATTATTTAATCTATAGAAAAACACATTTCTTGTTAATTACTCGAGCCCGGCTTGAAAAAAGCTCGTTTGATATGTTAACAAACAAGCTTTAATTTTTTTGGCTCGACAATTGAGCTCGGCTCGACTCGACTCGTAAATCTTATTAAACAAGCTTGCATATCTAGTTTTCGGCTCGCCTCGGTTGTTTACGTACCAACCCGCCGTCTAACTTGTATCATCTATATTTCCTTTGTCGTAACTCCAGATAATGACCATTAAATCCCCCATTATTTGTCTCCTTCTAACACCCAGAGCAACAATACTAACACACACCATGGTCATTTACCATGTAACAAGAAAAAATCTATGTGCTGCCTAGTCACTAAAAATGTAACTTCATCATGAAAGAGGGATATGGCCATTTAAGATACATATACCAAAAGAATACATGGCACAAGATAATTAGTAGTCAAAAAGTTTATCTAAGTACAAGTTTATCCTCTGGCTTACTCATATTAATTAATTTGCAACAAAACAGAGATCGACCTAATAGGGATTGCCGTATAATACCTTATGCGAGTTCTGTTGGTTCAACTACAAAAATAAAGATAATCTCTTTTGGAATCACTCTTTTACTAAGAGGATCTAGTATAAATGTCTTCAAAATATAGGGTCTTTTGCTCAACTTGCATCATGGCAGAGTATCGTCGATTGGCTCTCCAAGTAACACGACAAAAGTTCTATAGACGATGAGATTATAAAGATGTTGGTGTATAATATTTGAACTGAAGGAATAAAAAAATTTAGAAGAAAATATATCGGTATAAAGAGGAGAATTCTAAAGTTATTTCGCGAATGTTAATGGAAAACATGACGAGATGACAGAGAAAGATAATTATGACAAGACTTGACCAAATTAAAGTTATACAGAGTGGATGACTTCGAATTATCTGAGAATGTTATGAAGGCTACGGGAGGAATTAATTGTGGAGCGCCTTCTTTTATTCAGATAACCTTGAAATTGTTCAAGGTATTAATAAAATATGGGAAATTGATTGGAAGATCCGTCCATTGATCAAAACGATCTGAAAATGGACTTCAAAATTCCCTGGATGGAAAGTGTATCATATCAAGAGTTCTTGATATCTCAATGAAACTGCGGATCTAACAGCGAAATGCGCCAGATGGACTTAATGGTAAATTCTACAAAGAATTTTGGGACATTATTAAAAACGAAGTTATTGAGGTAATTATGGACTTCTTTGAAAATAATCGATCTGTTGAAACCATTAATGATACACTTATAACCCTCATTCCGAAAGGAGATACTCAAGAACTCTTAGGGGACTTTAGACCTATCTCCTGCGTTAATTTCATTTACAAGATTATTACAAAGATTCTCTCGAACAGATTAAGAGAAATCATGGATTTTATCATTTCGCCCACTCAATCTGCTTTTATCAAGGGTCGAGCCATTCAAGACAACATTATTATTGCACAAGAAATTTCTTTTTTCATGAGCAGGAAAAGGAAAGACAAGAAAAACCTAGCGGCAATTAAGATTGATATGGCAAAGGCGTATGACCAGGTAAGATGGTCTTTTCTCTTTAAAGTCTTAAATAAATTAGGGTTTTGTGATAAATGGATAAATTGGATGAAAAATTGCATCACCTCGGTTTCTTTTCATATCAACATTAATGGGGAGAGATTGGGAAATTTTAAATCTGGAAGAGGTCTTAGACAAGGTGACCCTCTTTCTCCTTTTCTTTTTTCTATTATGACCGAATCTCTCATTTGTTTAGTGGATAAATTTATTCAAAATAATTGGATAAGTGGAATTAGAATTAACAGAAACTGCCCGATGATTTCGCACCTTTTATTCGCTGACGACTCACTTTTCTTCATTGACTTAGACAACACTGATATCGATTCCTTTAGGAAATGTTTGGATATTTATTGCAAAGGGTCGGGTCAAAGAATTAACTTTAATAAATCAGCTATTATTTTTAGCAAAGAAACAACCGATGAAATTAAAGAAAAGGTAACCGGAAAATTGGAAATGAAAGAAACTGTAGATCTGGGTAAATACCTCGGGATCCCATTATGTCATAAGAGATCAAAGGTTGAATCACTTGAATGGATAGCACAGAGAGTCTTCAAAAACACGGAAGGATGGAAAGCTAAACTCCTATCAGAAGGAGGGAAAGAAGTGCTGATTAAAGCAATCTTGCAAGCTATACCTAATTACTATATGTCTATTTTCTCGTTTCCCATTACATTTTGTAATAAACTTACTTCAGCTATTTCTAACTTCTGGTGGAATTCAGGTGAAAAAAATAGAATACATTGGATAGCTTGGGAAAAATTGGCAATGAATAAGCTAATAGGAGGACTAGGCTTTAAAGACTTTAAGAAAATGAATACGGTTCTGTTAGCTGCCCAAGCCTGGAGATTAATGCATAACCCAAATAATCTGGCTACGAAACTTCTCAAAGGTATTTATTTTAATAAATCAAATTTTTTATCTTGTAAAGTGAGACAAAGTAGGACATGGAGCTGGGCTAGTATTATGGAAGGAAGGGATTTTATCAAAAAGCATGGTCTAAAAATAATAGGAAATGGAGAAGACACTTACATATGGGAAGACAAATGGATTGATTCGGAATGGGAACTAGAGAAGCCAAAGGGATCTAAATATACGAAAGTAAGCGAGTTAATGAGAGATAACAGATGGGACCAAGAAATTCTAGACAACCTTTTCCCAGAGCCAATTATTCATATTATAAAAAAGACAAAAATTAATGGGAAAGACACTAAAGATAGATTCATTTGGCCTTACTCGAAGGATGGAAAATACGATACAAAAACAGGCTATGAAGTCATAGTAGAGGATCTTAACAAAAAAAAAGCTTCCTCCACGTTGGCAAAAACTATTCAAGGATCAAAAATCTGGAAAACAATTTGGAAGTCTAATATTCCAAAGAAGATTAAATTATTTATTTGGAGACTTGTCAATAATGCTATTCCGACGAGGGTTAATCTAAAAAAGAGGAAATGTGCCGATGATACAAATTGTCTATGGTGCAATAAACAAAGAGAGGATATCGAACACTTACTATTACAGTGTAATATGTGCAAAGACATATGTGCAGGTTCTTTTCTCCAAATAAAAATACAGGATGATTTGGAAGACAAGTTTGAGGATTGGTTCCTAAAAACAATCAAATCTTTTACTAAGGGTGGTTGGGAGAAAAGAGTAGTCACTGATTTTCTTATGATTAATTTATGGAATATATGGAAAGCTAAGATGAAGGGTATTCATGAAGACACTGCAGTGAATGGTAAGGGGGTCAACCTGGCATCAACAAAACTAATGCAGGAAATTCATGGAATAAACTGGATCAAAGAAGGATATAAGGGCTTAAACACGGGACAAGAACAACAAGGAGGAAGGAATAATGAAAGTACAGGAGAAGAAGTGAATATTTATTGTGATGCTTCTTTCACTAACAAATGGGAACCTACGGGAATCGCAGTTATATGTAAGCAAACGGGGAATAAGCCCTGTATTAAATTCAGCCGGAGCCTAAACTGTAACTCAGCAGTAGAGGGAGAAGCTGAAGCTATTCTCACAGCAACACACATCGGGGAATTATTTCCAGAGAAGGAAATAATAATCCACTCTGATAACCTTGAGGTCATTCAAGGTATGAAGCAGGTGTCAGCAGCGCGTTGGAATATCCAACCCATCCTACAAGAAGTTATCCACAAATCTGAAGAGCGTGATCATTTTTCGTTTAAACACATCAATCGGAAGCTCAACAGGGAAGCGGATAAGTTGGCGAAGGAAGCTAGGCACGCAGCATCTTTTGAATGTCGAAATACGACTAGTATTTTCGATGTTACTTCTGCTTTTAGCAAATTAGGAATAGGTTAATTGTTGTATTCCATCGGGTGTTTTTGCACCCTAACTTTGTCCAAAAAAAAAAAAAAAAAAAAAAAAAAATAGTAATAACTAGTAACTATGTTTGTTTTTCCGGAAAAAAAAGAAAAAAAATAGAATGTTAAGATATTTGGATTAGTTAGTTACTTATATTTTGGCCTTCTTTATTAGAAATAGCTAGAATTTTATAACCATGACTTGGGCCTATTTACTATACATAATTATCCATCATGTACTTTGATATAAATAAAAATAAGTATTGGCCCAAAAAAGTAAAATTTTATCAAACCAAAATTTAAACTAAAGCCCAACATATCCCATAAACAAACTAGGCCTATAAAATACCTTGTCTTTTGTCTTATTCCGCACACCTTTTTTCATTACTTTAGAGAGCTGTATACGGAAGCAAGAAAGACTCGCCTGACAGATTTCTTCCATCTTTCTTTAGGTAATTTCTCAGCTTCAATTCTGAATATTTTATCAATGTTTTTTGGTAGATTGAGTATATATATGTGCTAATCATCCCATAGCCTGCTTGGCATAACCCCGATTTTACTTCTTGATTACAATTTATTTATGTTATCAAGATGACTATTTCGTTTGATCAAGTTGAGTATTATTCTCTGAATTATCATGATTAATCGATCAATTAATTGTTATAATAATAATTGAATTAATCGGGAAAGAAAGTTCATTAGCTTACCCTATTTTCTTGCCAACAGGTACAGTTACAGTTAATAATCAATGTCTATCAATGTTTTTATTCCACCGGATATAATTGAGGAGGTACTAACAAGGTTACCAGTAAAGTCCGTTGGACAATTCAAATGCGTATCCAAATCTTGGTATAAAATAATTTCCCACCCAGAGTTTATCAAAAGACATGTAAAGCAATCCAAATCTAATACGAAGCTTATAATTGAAGCAACTTCATTTACAAAAGATATAGACACAGAGAAGAAGTTATACGATGTAGATTTCACCTTATATGGTGAATTTTCCAATCTCAAAGAAATCAAATACCCACCTATGCCTATGGTTTCAACTAATGTAATAGTTACAGGATGTAGCAATGGTGTGATTTGTTTAAACATGTTAAATGGAAAACAATCAGCTTTTGTATTATGGAACCCTTCAATTCGAAAACATTATATCTTACCTAAATGTTACGAGCGAAATGGTCATCTTTTCTTGGGTGTTGATGGATTTGGTTACGATGAAATTACAGATGATTACAAATTGGTTCGGTTAGTTAAATGTTGTTCTTTCTATAGAAGTTATATATTTAGTTTAAAATCTAAAAGATGGACTTGGAAGGATTTTTCATATGAAGGTGAAGTTTATTGGAAAGCTCATAATGGGATTTTAGCTAATGGTGCACTTCATTGGTTACTCAAGGATCATTTTATTCTTGCGTTTAATTTAGGAACCGAGACTTTTCAAAGATTACCGCCACCTAAGACTTCATTTGATAAACCTTATTTATGTCAAGGTATTTTGAATGGTACACATCATTTGATTTTACATAGTGGTACAGAGGATGATTGGATAATGAAGGATTGTAATTGGAGTAACTTAAAATTGAATATCTTAGATGGTTCACAATTCTTGTTTATGAAGCCACGGTATGTTAGTAATAATATTGAGATGTATAATTATGAAAAACAATTGTTTGAGGAAATTGAGTGGCCGGTTAAAGGGGAATGCTTTTGTTCGTTTCTGTACTTTGAAAGTCTTGTCGCATTACAGGATTAAGAATAAGTTTATATAGAGGATTAAATGTGTTGAAGATAAAAAAATTGTAATGTTTGTAATATTGATGGTGTTTTATCTTTTATGGTTACTTTATGATAGTACAAAAACCGTTTAGCATTCTTTGTGATATATAATAACTATTGTAATCTAAAACATGAGCTTAGTATTCATCTTCATGCATAATATATGTATTTCTACATGGTGGCAAATAGTAATAGGTAGGCTCTTTTTCGCTTTTGTTCACTCTTTTTAGATAGTAATAGGTAGTCTCTTTTTTGCTTTTGTTTATTAAAGTAATTAACTCTACCTATTAATATCCAAAAGCAAAACTACAACACAGAAACCTCGTTTGATTATTGGGATGCTGAATTAAGGAGACTAGAGAATGCTAAATTAGTGCATAATTTAGAGACCTTATAATATATTTTACCAAAAAGAAAGTTTTATTTTGGGACCTATAGTGGTGCAATTTTAAGCAGCTTTGTCTCAGAAACAGATATCTTGCAACTATTTCATATGAAAATTTCAACTCGTAAAGTCATTAGTTTCGAGGCTTGTTTGAGTAGTAAGCTAGTACAATTAATGTTTAGTAGTGTCCTTCAAAAAAGAATTTCACGAAATTTGTTGAAGTTGGATTCCATTTATTGTGTAATCTCTTTGATGCTGATGTCATCAAATACTGTAGAAAGTTGAAGGCAGATGAAAACCCTGTACGTGTTTACGTTTAGTAATCTTGCTGTCCAATAAATCCTTTGGAACAAGCACAAAACGAGGGAAATTTAATGTAATGATTTTCGCTCCTAATTATACATAATTTTGTTTCCAACTAACTTTACATAATGGAATGTAATGATTTAAAAAATGTAGGGTCTTTTTAGCTAATCTAGTGAACAATTATAGAGGAAGATAATATTTTCTTATTACTATTACCAACTTTTATTCATATAAAAGTGTACTTACATATATATCCACTCCTCTATCTGCATCAAGACAATTACATTATGTTTTTTATGGTGCCTTGAATTATAGAGGAGATGCGTCATACAGAAGGGATATTTGTAATTAGAAGAATTTTTATATTTATGTGATGGAGACTTTCTTAATTAGATCTGAATAAATGACTTCAATTGATGGGATTAAGACAATTAACTTGTAATTGAAGTTCTACCTAATAAACCATTAAAATGGTCCCAGCTAGATGATGGGCAAAAGAGAGGAAACTAGGAGTATCCTCCACATCACAAGATGGAATAGTAGTGGTTATTAAACGACCAATAATTTTATATTTCGCTTTCAGAACTTTAACCAATTAATATAAATATATGATATTTCTTTCATTAAAAGACCACTCAACTCACTACATAACCCTCACGTTAAACACTACCCAACGCCTTTCACCCTTTCCACCACCACCACCACCACCACCACCACCTTTCCTCTATTTCTCATAATCAATGGAAGATCAACAAGAAAATTATCAACCCTCCATGAATGGAACACGAAATGTTATTTTCGACAAGTACGAGATGGGAAGATTATTAGGACAAGGCACTTTCGCAAAGGTTTACTATGGAATAAACCTTAAAACCGCAGAAAGTGTAGCCATTAAAGTAATCAACAAAAATCAAGTGAAAAAACCATGCATGATGGAGCAAATTAAGAGAGAAATATCCGTTATGCGCCTTGTAAGACATCCAAACATAGTTGAACTCAAAGAAGTAATGGCTACAAAGCAAAAAATCTACGTTATCATGGAGTATATCAAAGGTGGTGAGCTTTTCGCTAAGGTAGCGAAAGGGAAACTTAAAGAAGATGTTGCAAGAAAGTATTTTCAGCAGCTGATTAGTGCTGTCGATTTTTGTCATAGTCGAGGAGTTTTTCATCGCGATTTAAAGCCCGAGAATTTACTTCTCGATGAAAACGAGAACTTGAAAGTTTCTGATTTTGGCTTGTCTGCTCTGAGTGAGCACCTTAGAAGCGATGGATTATTGCATACACAGTGTGGAACACCGGCTTATGTTGCTCCTGAGGTGTTGAGGAGAAAAGGATATGATGGAGCCAAAACTGATATATGGTCATGTGGGGTGATTTTATATGTTTTGCTAGCTGGATTTTTACCATTTCGGGATGAGAATATGATGAAAATGTATACAAAAATTTTCAAGGGAGAATCTGAATTTCCACCGTGGTTTTCATCATCTTCAAAGAGGTTAATATCGAAACTATTGATAGTTGATCCACATGATAGAATTACAATTTCAGATGTAATGAAAAATTCATGGTTTTTGAAAGGGTTCACTAGGCCAAATGCTTTTTCAATTCAAGAAATTGTTGATGAAAAAGATGATCAGATAAAGGATGAAAAAACATCTCCGCCATTTTATAATGCATTCGAGTTTATATCATCAATGTCATCAGGGTTTAATTTATCAAGTCTTTTCGAGGATACGAGAAGATCAAGCTCGCTTTTTACATCCAAATGTTCAGCCTCAACGATCATGACAAAGTTGAAAGAATTAGCTGACAAGACGGATTTTAGAATTGTTTGTGCCAAGGAATACAAGGTAAAGATGCAAGGAAATATTGAGGGAAGGAAAGGAAAGTTAACAGTCACGGCTGAGGTTTTCGCGGTGGCGCCGGAGGTGGCTGTGGTGGAGTTTTCTAAGTCTTCCGGTGACACTTTGGAGTATAAGAAATTCTGTGAGGAGGACATTAGGCCTACACTTAAAGACATTGTTTGGAGTTGGCAGGGCGAGACTAATGGCCGAGACTAACTTAAGGAAATACAGTCCCACAAGAATGAATTACCTGGACGAACTTACCCCTGTAGTAAGACAATTTTGTATCTGATATCTTATTTTACTGCCCCTGTTTCAATTAGTACTAGGTTGTTTTGGATTTAATCTCCAAGAGACAATAATTATGTGTGTGTTCTCTTGGAAGATCCTTCGGATGGCATATGGAAGGTGCTTGCGAAAGATAAATTCGGTTGGAAAACCCCTAGGGAAATTTACACGCCGATTCTGATAAGTAGTGTCTAATTGTAATTGGTTATATTCCACTGTCCTGGGACCTCCTCTGTATTAAAATAAAGAAAATTGTGTGTGTTACTATGTGTTAGTTAGGCAAGTAGTGTGTACAAATATGGTTAGTTTTCACAAATTTAGTCTAGAGTTTGACTGTACAATTAGTTGTGTTCTTTATTGACCACTATGTATTATGTGTATAAAGTATAAAACTATGGGCACGATGACTTCTTAGCCTCTATTATTTAGGGCAGGCATCTTTGTGCCCGTTTGGGATTGCTTTTCAAAATAATCACTTAAAGTGATTTTAGATCCATAACAATATTTTAGACTCTTAAAATCACTTTTAGGAAAAGCACTAGATTAGTGATTATTAAAATAATCACTTAAAGTGATTTTAGATGTCAAAATATTTTTTAATAATTTTTACAAATATTTTAATTTTAATCAAAAAGCACTTTTAGCTTCAAAATAATCAATCCCAAACGGGCTCTCACATATTATAATTATAGACAGTTCAGGAGTCAACACAAATCTTTTGTTGAAGGCATTCACAGATCTCGTTGAGAATCTGTAAGGAGAATAGAACTTGAGCCTCTTTGAAGACTGAACTCATATGGTGTCTGAACGTGATTAGCAACACGTGCTTAATATGCAAAAACCAAATATTGTAGAAGGTTGATGGTGTGTAATTGATAAGCAACTTACCTTAAAACATAGTCTAGAGTGTGTGTGCAAATCTATAAAACATCATAGTCGAGCATTTCACTTATTGAAGATCCACATACACTCGAACTAACCCCGGCGAATAATTTATTATTCGAGACGTTCTTAAACCACCAAGTTTTATATGCAGAAACATCATTCTCCCTATCAGTAGTTGTAGCCCTGACAACCCCATAAGAGTTCCTGTCCTGAAGCTGCTGTTCAATCCTGAAGCCGCCTAACTGCTGTGCTGTACTTGCGAGGGACTGGTGCTGCAATATTCCAACAGTCTGCTGCACCTGCTGTGGCAGAGAAACAACCTCCATTTGTCCCTGTTGTTGCATTTCATTTCTAAAGTTCTCTGCTGCGAATGAAGTCTCCAAGCAAGATCTCCCTCTCCAGGCCCACTTTCCCATCCCCCATTCCTTACAATCTCTGCTACTATAAATCGGGCATAACCCAGATATTTCTACACCTCGATTAACAAGATTACCTCTCATTACTAGTCTTTCTTGCACCGTGCGCCACAAAAACACCCTAATCTTTTGAAGGCACTTTAAACTCCATATCTTATCCCAATTAAAATCTAAGTTAGAGTTGCTAGATACATCTTCCCACCCGTCCGGTCTTACCAAATACTCTTCATGAATCTCATGCAACCAAGACAACATATCTCTAGAATCCTCTCCCCTATCCAATCTATTACCCATAACTTCAAGCAATTTGGATGGTAAAAGTAGATGCTGAAAAGATTTCCAATTCCGTGACCCATCTTGTTGCACATACTCATTATCTCGCTTTGAAATATCCTGATGGTGGTTAGGGTGTGATAAAATAACGATATAAATATTCAAATAACTAAACAACCTAACCCATTAGGTTACTCCCTACAAGTATTACAGATCGTTTGCAAGTTCAGTTAATAAGTAAAGTTCGATCACATGGATTTGATCCGTTAGATATACTTGTATTCAATAAGCGTAGATGAATTTAGATGTTTAAATTAAAATATAATAAGATGAATAATTATCTAACGCGAATATATAAATAATACAAATAAATAAATATGAATGAAAGATAAATTAGGGTTACTAGTATGAGTCTATTACTAAGATGTTATTCTAACCTTAAGGGTGAATTGATCATTATATATGTAACTAGGATTTTAAATTCTTACTAACCCCCGTTAGGGTGGAATTAGGAGGCAACCTTTCCACTGCCAGGGGACTTGGGTAAGAGGTCCCTACGCAATGATCGGTGGTTAAATCAAACCTTAACGGCTATCTAGCTAGGCAAGTCCGCCAGGATCACTACCGCACACTAGACGATTATGTGGTGTTGTCAATAATTGAATCCTCCTTCCGGGTATCAACTCAATTACTAAGGTTAGTCCTAAGATTGACCAAATCTATGGATGGAAATAAGTCAAAGCACATAACACAGATATACGCCAAACTAAAATCCATTACAATAACGAATAGTATTTTTAAGATTTAGACAAAATAATAACCCAACAGTTCAGAATTAAGACTTACAGAATAAAAGTTTAGATATATAGTTAAGCCACAAATATATAGCTAATTACCCTAGTTATAGAGAAGAAGAGATGTAAAAAAGGAGTTTGTCACTCTCCAACTTCTTGTTTCTTGTCTTCTTTACATGTCAACTTGCTCCTTTGGATGATCTCTAAGAGTAATATTAAAAAATAATTGAGCAAGGACATGTCTACATTAATAAGAGGGTGTATTTATAGGTGTTTTCTAACCCTAGGTCGAAATATTGAAATGGAAGGAAAGTAATTGGAGTCCAAGTCCTATTCAAATTCGTTTCCTAAAATATAGGACATGATAAACACTGCTCACTGTTTTGGTCAATCTTTTCGTTACTTATCAGATTTTCGCGTACTTTATATAGAAAAACTGTAATTCAAAGATCTATCTGTTGGTAAAATATTTCATCCAATTTCGTAATATATTTTCTGCAGTCTTCAAAACACCGAATGACTTTTCAGCATGACAGACTTACTTGACAGCTTTTCCTTTCCTAACTCAACTTTGTTTCTTTTAACTCTAGATTTCACCTTGGATCTTCTTTCCTTAACTCCTTGAAATTGATTTGGCATCTAACTATATTCTATAAATCTTAAGAGTTTCACATTAACATACAAATTATACCAAATATGTTCTAAAAGTAATAAACTTCTAAATCAAGACACAAATTAAGATTTTATCTAATAATGAGGAGAAATCCCTACACAATTAATAAAATACACCTAAAATGATGTCTCATGAGTGGATTAATATATTACAAATATGGAGACATCAAGACCCCAACTCAAAGTTGTATCGTTCCGATACAATAAAGAATAAAAATTAAGAACATAGGGAAGTCTCTCAATACGCCTAAGTCAATTAAGCACAAGAGAAGAAGATAGAAGAATGTGAGTAATAATATCAAAGCAACTACTTAGAAAGTTTTATGTTATAATATTTACAAACTAAATTACCGATATACTTATCATACAAATAATCGACACAATTTAAGTTCAAGATTAGATTAGCTTCACAATGTAAGAAAGAGGGGTCTTTCACTTAGTTCATCTGTGGAGGCTATAGATTGTTCATCGATCCTAACTAAGTATCCAATGATCCATCTAAGTACTCTCTATTGGTTCAATTGCTCCTAAATCACATAACAAAGAATCATAAGGTCTTTAAGGTTGTAATGTTGGCTTAGGGCGGTATGATCATATATGTGAATAATTTAGAGTGAGCTTTTGGCTCTCTCCTCACCAGCCATCAACGAATCTCCCTAGAGCTTGAGTTACTCTCATTAATGTTCTCACTCAACCTAATGATTTTATGCACTAATTAGCATCCCCAATAACCCAATAAATACTTAAGATGATCACATACAAATTTCCACTTTACCGGTCCAAATCATATTCCATCTTTTCCTATCAATTTTTCTTTTGTAAGCTAGATATGATTCCCTTTTTGATGTGAGATATCATGCTACTTTTTTTTCTCATATTTCTTTTTCTTTTCAATTTTTTTCTCTTTTACTCTTACCCCGGCAAAGGGTTACAATAATAATAAGTGAATAATCATCAAATATAGAGCACAATACATAAGCTCAGTAACCCAACATAATAATATTTCCCACCCACCACCCCAAATTCAAGCTCTAAAACGATTGTATATGCATCGCGATTCGAGTGCGGGTCATATGGAAACGTCCTATAATCTAAAGGGTATGGCTTATAACGTGGCTACTAAAAAGGCTTTATAAAGGCAAGAAAGGTATGAGAAGGATATAAATATAATAAATGGACATAAAGCTAAAAGGCAACAAGGGCTTATCAAAGAACCGCCTTAATCACTTTCTAAACTATGTAATTTCGTTACGTTTTCACCCCTAGCACGTTCATTAAATAGGTTTATCAACTAGCTCAGATCTCACGGCCTCCTACAAACTCCTCAAGGCGCCGTAAGATCAAACATACTTCTGCCGCATTTCTTACTAATCCCTTCTTTATTATTAATGTGTGTTTCTAGTTTATCCTCAAAACATACAAAATTATCAGCTCATAAACATATTACCTACTATCATTAACTCACTAAGTTTATTCTTTTAAGCTATTAAACACAATCTACATCTAATCCCATTTATCAAAATTTTTACTTTATTCCTAAAACAATAAAACATGTATTGCAAGTACATAAATGGTAGGGACAACGAATTCCCACCCCCAACTAAAAAATGAGCCGTGTCCCTACGACTTGAAAAAACTCTATAAAAATTTAAAAATAAGACATGTATTGCAAGTACATAAATGGTAAGGAAGAAAGAAAAACATTCTTCGAGTATATTGCCTCACATGATCAATGCCCAAGATAGGGCGTAGTGCTTTTCTTGTATGTAAACTTCTAGTATCACCAATTCTCGCTTTCCCTTACCTCGTAATGTGTTCCATCCCAACCAATCATCCAGCTCTAGATATTTTTTGTTCTCACTTTCTCTAATTTCTCCTCACCCAATACCATGCTTTGATTATTCATCTCCGTAACACAAGATATTATCTTCTTTGTTTTTGTCATCTCTTTTAACCCCCAACTCAAAGATTTGAACACTCTTGAAATTTTTACCCCTTGAATTTGGGTGATTTGAAGTGTTATTTGGGTTATAAAAGGTTTAAGGATGACGATTCTCTATATGGGTGTGATGGAACCAGGCTTTGATGATACGTGTTTAAGGAATTTTAAAAGAAGGATTTTGGAAATTTTGGTTTTTTATTCTTGGATTCTATATGGTTTGGAATGATTTGGATGTTTGATTCTTGTTTATAGGAAGGCAGGGAAGGATTTGGATATGAATCTATGTTATTTGGTGGTGTTTTGATGCGAGGTAGAGGTTTGGTGAAGTAGTAATGGAGTTTGGGAGGCTAGGGGAAGAAAGAGGTATAAGGTTTAAAATTAAAAAGTGATATATAACTAATCTTTTTTCTCTTCTTCTGGCGGCTCGTGCGGTGGACCACGTGAGTGGTGCGGTGTACCGCAGAAGTCCTCTGATCCTCAGCGTGTCACGGTCTTGCGCATAACTCGACACGGTTTTCCTCAAGGGGTCTCGTCTTCGAACCCAAAATCTCATACCGTGACGATGGTTTCTCGGCGTGCGGTGCACCGTAGGGCATTTTCTGCTATAGGCATGTGACTTGATTTCCTACCCGTGGTGATGGTGGTCCTTTCTGTGTTCTAAAATAAATGCAAAAAGTAATTGAACCACAACCGCAAGTGTACGGTTGTCCCAAGTAATAATAGTGATAATAGATTCGTTCTCAGGGACGGTTGGTTAACTACAATGCTTATCAAGTAATGATTGGTTGCACTTATGAAAGCAAGTAAAAGATATATCGATTGATTGGTTGAATTGTATTAATCCTAAGTATGAAAGACTAATGCGAAAATGTAAATAAATAACTAAGACGCAAGTAAATAAAGGTAAGACGCAAGTATGAGCAGACAGTACTTGAGAGACGCAAGGGTTATTCCTAACTATCATTCATTTCAGACATTGTTTAAGGGACAAATTGGTAAATTTGTATTGGTCGGGATTCTATATTCTCCTTACCCCCGTCAGGGTGGACTAAGGAGCAACTCTCAAGTGCTACAAACCCCGTCAGGGTGATTATAGTCCACTATCAAGTGATTAAGTTTAAATTACCGAATAGGCCATATGTTTAATTAAGCTCGTCAGAGTCAAATAATTTCTAACCTACATTCGTTAACTAGTTCGGTACCTAAACCCCCCGTCAAGGTGATCCAATCGCCACTAATTGGAATAGCTTAGATACTAAGTCCTGTTATTAATTGATCAGGTCAATAATAGTAATTAAACACAAATTAAAGAAAAATACGAATTACCCAATTTGAGTTAAATAATAAATATCCCAAATTCAAACATTCGAAATAAAATCAAATTGGGATTAACCCATTATGCGTTCTCAAGCACTAATAAAGTTTAACTCATAATTATTGGAAAGATAAAAAATAAAGAAATAAATAAGTTCATCATGTTTTACAGAATAAAATAGAAGAACCTAATTACGGAATTGAATTGGCTGAGAATTGGATATATAGACAGTCTCCAGCTCTTGCTTCTTCTCTTCCTGTCTCTAGCTTCTTCTCTGGTGTCTGACTCTTAAGCGTATGTTATATTATCAAAAAGGTGTGTGAAAATAGAAGTCTAAAGCCCTTTTATATGAGGAAAAACGGATTAGGGTTTGGACCTAAGATTAAATCACTAATTAAAAGTCCAAACCCATTTTCTAAGCCCAAAATCCCGTAACTGCTGCACCACCTCCACTAAAACATCTCTAGCCAATTCGTTATAACTCCGATTGACCTGAAATCACTTGCTAAATTTCCTTAACTCGATAAGGAACATAATCTCTTCAAAGGTCAGCGGCTAAATCAACTCGTAAGTGCCTCGAAATCAGCAATCTTTGTCCTGTTTCCAGATTTGCAGCTTCAAAATATAATTCTTTTCGGGATTTATCTTCAAAGTTTGACTCCATATCACGATCTTTGACTTTCTTCTCGGATTCCTCTTCTAGATAGTATCCAAAACCTACAAACTTTTCACTAAAAATACCAATATTACGCGCAAAAGCTTAATAAATTAAAAATACTACAATCTAAAGAGGAAAATTGAATTATTGCATATTAGCACCAAAAGTCTATCTAAATAGTCAAATAAACACAAAAAATGATGTCTCCCAAGGACATAAAATTAGAACATTTAGGGAGACATCAAGACCCCGAACTCAAACCTTTGTCGTCCCGACAAAGCAAAACTAAAAACAAGGGGAATGAAGTAGATGCAAGAGAAAATAGAAGCTAGCAAATACACCCTAAAGCAATGCTTAAAATAAATCTCATATAGCAAACATTAAGAACTAGCATACACATACACTAATCATGCAACATCAAACATAAATAACTTCAATCATAAAATTAACTTTGCAATGCTAGAAGGTTACACTTGTACTTATCTCATTATGATGGCTATAGTTTGTTCCTCGATCCTTACTCGCTTTGAACGCTCCACTTAGTATACAACCTATTAACTTACCATGCACCTAGGAATCACGAGGACTTTACGGTTTTAGCGTAGGCTTAGGGACGGTGTGGTATGTATATTTGGTAAATTTGAAGTGATCTTTTGGCTCTCTCCTCACTTACCATCAACAACTATCCACGAGCTTGACTTTACACTCATATAATGTTCTCACTCAACCCATTTGAAGAGCTAATGTTGCGTCCCCATGTCAACCCAATATAAACTAAGATGATTTTTCAAAATATTCCACTTTGCCGGTTTATTTTATTCTTTCTTTCTTGTTATTTTCTTTTTCATTTCTTTTCTTCTTTTTTTTGTACAAGATACCCATGACCATCATTTTGATGTGAAAGGTTATGTCTCTTATAATTTTTTTTTCTTTTTCCTTTTCAAATCCCGGCAAAGGGTTACAAATAATAATATCATATTTATTTTGTGCCTCAATACAAACAAATCATTTCCCACCCAATGAAATTTCCCAAATGTGGACCCTCCACCCCAAACTCAAGCTCGAGACAGGTCTCAGGATCGTGATTCAAGTGCGGGTCATTTGGTCATGCCTAATAATCTAAGGGATAAATGGGCTTATAACGTGGCTACAAAAGAAAAGGCTTAAGGCTCAAAATTGGGCTAAGAAGGATAAAATTATTATAAGGGATAGCAAGCTAAAAGGCTTCAAATGGCTATCAAAGAACTGCCCCTATCATTTTCCTAGTTACAGGGTTCATCTCTAGTTCATATCTAAGTGGGTTCTCTACTAATTTAGATCTCACGTTCTACAAACCAAACATTTTCCTTAAGTACAAGCTTACTTCTTTTGCATTGTTCATTAATTCTTCCTATTCATTGTCTATGTTTGCATGCAATTAAAGCGCGTTTTATGTTATTCCCTAAAGTCTACTATCTACTATCATAGATTCATCAAAAGTATGCTTAAAAGGGACATTTAAAATCTTCTACAGTCAAACGCAACTCCTAATTAATTTATTGAAGCAATTAAAAACAAATAAACACATAAAAACTGGGATGAGGCAACGAACCCCACCCCAAACTCAAAAATGAGTCGTGCCCCCACGACTCGAAAAGACTCAAAGCAATAAAATAATCTACACTAAATGAGAAAGGAAAGAAAACGTATCTTAACCAGCGCGAGGCTGGTGTCGGTGTTGCGTCCAGGTTGAGGCTTTGAATTCTTCTTCATCAATGGTTGCGTTTAAAGTGTTCTTCATCACCTCGAACTTTTCTTCAAATTTCCCACGTTTTCATTTATTACTTGCTATCTAAGCATCATCTCCTCTATCAAAATCTTCCCTCTATACCCAATTCTCTTTCTTCATCATGTTCTTCATACCTTTTCCAACTTTCATGGTCATCTCGGATGACCCCAAACTCAAAGCTTCAAGAACTCTCAAAAGTTTTGGATAAAATTGTGATTTTAGTGTTCTTGAAGGTTTGGATATGAATTATGAATTGTTTAGAGCGGCGTCATGGATATTTTAAGGTTTGGGAAAGGTTTAACGGATAAACTTTAGCTTTGGTGAAAGAAAATTTCGGATTAAAGTGTGAATCTTTGGTAATTTGGAAGATTTATGGTCTGATTGTGAGCTTGGATGATGTTTAGAGGGAAGGATTGGTGGCATAATGTTGTTTTGATGATGATTTTCGGAGTGGTAGGAGGCTAGGATTCGTCAGAAGAGGTAGGCTTAATGAAAGAAGCTAAAAACTTAGGGTTTTAACCCTTGAAACCGCCTATCACAGCAGTTGACCGGCTAGCCGGCGGCTGACCGGCATGCCGGTCGCTGTGTCGGCGAAAAATAAATTGCGAAATTGAAATTTTTCCTTTTTTTTACCTCTGACGCAGCCTCGCGTCATTGCAGACGCAGTGATCAGAAAATCCATCTTCCCTGGCCGGCTAGCCGGTCGCTGACCGGTATGCCGGCGGTTCCTTGCTGGCGCAATTCGAGACGCAGCTACGTTGCGTCATTGCTGACGCAGTGGTCAGAACCTCATCTTTCACTAGCCGGCTAGATGGTCATTTGACCGGCATGCCGGTGAAATCCCGCTGGCGCATTCCGAGACGCAATAGTGCTGCGTCATTGCTGACGCAGTGGTCAGAGACTTTGGGGTCTGCAGCTCGTTTGGCCGGTATGCCGGCCAGCTCGCCGGCTAGCCGGTCAAACATGCTGTTGACCATAATTTTTCGTTTTCTCATCGCTTTGACCCCAAACTCATGACCTTTTTACCCCTGAAATCATCAAAAACAACTACCCTTCCTCATTTCTTAATAATAAACACTAAATTTGACGAAAATCAAACTAATTTACACTACGAAATTGAAATACTTAAACTAATATACAAGAAATTGGCTTTTGTTTAACGTCGTTAAGCTCGACGAGTTACCTCGTTTATCATTCTTTAACATAACCTCCCCAGCAGTGAGTGAGGTTGTCAACATTTGCTACTCGAAATTTGCATCCCTTGGCTTTTATTCCAACTGATTTGTCCAAGATAACCTTTACAACCATGAATGGTCCTAGCCAAGAACTTTTTGATTCACGTACCTTTGGAGGGGAATCCGGTTTCTTCATCGCTACTTCTTCACCTACTTTGAACCCCTTTTTCCTTCTTTCTTTCTTATGTTCCTTCGGAACCTTCGTGACACGTGCTTTCTCTTTCTTATTCGCATGATTGATTTGTGGATTTTTAGGGTAGGGAGGAGCTTTAATTGGTGGTTTATTTCGTAGCTCTTTTTCCTCCACCCCTAACGTGTCCACAGCATTAATTTGCTCCTTTCTTACCGGTTCCATTACATCTAGACGAAAGCATTCTTCCTTGGAATCCGGAAATCTCATAGGTCTGAACACGTTAAACTTCATTTCCTCGTCTTGGATTCTCAAAATCATTTCTCCGTTTTCTACATCAATCAAGGTACGCCCCGTGGCTAGGAATGGTCTTCCCAAAATAATGGGGACATTCCTATCCGCGTCGTAATCAAGTATAACAAAATCAGCGGGAAAAATTAACGTACCTGCCTTAACGAGGACATCTTCGATTCGGCCTTCTGGATGTGCAAGAGATCGATCCGCCATTTGCAAGACCACAGAAGTAGATCTTGCCTCCCCTATTTTCAACTTCTCAAAAATTGATTTGGGCATAAGATTAATACTTGCACCCAAATCGCATAGCGCTTTTCCTTTCCACTCATTACCAATAGATATCGGAATTGTAAAGCTCCCAAGATTAAGTAGTTTCGGAGGTAATTTATTCTGACATATTGCACTACATTCTTCGGGTAAGCCAATCATCTCATTATCGCAATATGGCCATTTGTTGGTGAGGGCTCTTTTCAGAATTTTAGCATATTTGGGTACATATCTAATAGCTTCTAACAACAGAATATTTATGCTAAGACCTCTTACCTTGTTAAAGAATTTTTGATAATCAGCCATATCACCCTTCTTTTGAACTCTCGATGGAAATGGTGGAGGAGGACGGTTTATTATAGTATCATCTTTCTTTTTCGGAACTTTACTAGACCTCTACACTTCTTCTACTTCAACTTATTTATCTTCATCCACCCCCTCTTTTTCTTTTCTAGCAACTTCCTTCTCTTTCATAACAGGAAAAGGAGGTGGAGGAAGGTTCTTACCACTTCTGAGAGAGATGATTTTACAATCTTCGATTTGGATCAGATTTTCAGTATCGCTAGGGAGTTACCCTTGTGGATGTTGATTCAGTTGTTTATTCATTTGCGAGACTTGAGTTTCTAATATCTGAATGTGTGCTTTAGCAGCTTGCTGCCTTTGGATTGACTGTGCATGTAGGGAAATTAATTGTTCTACGGTTTTCTGAAGGGTAATCACATCTTCTTGTGGGTGGGCAGGTAAGGCTTTTTGGTTCATGGTCTCGTTATATCTGTCTTGAGGAGCTTGTCTCTGAACATAATTCCCTTGATTCTGTCCTCCTTGATAATTAATTTGTGGTCTTGGATTGAAGTTGTTACCTTGGGGACGCGGCTGATACGCATATGTAGGATTGGCTGCCCCACTAGGATTTGAATATTGAAACCCAGGATGGTTTCTGTTAGGCTGATATCCATTACCACTCGAATTAAAGTTCCCTCTATTGGAGACAAACATCACGGATTCTTGATTATTCTGACAATTCTCCCAACTATGATCATTCACACCACAATACTCACATCCATACACTTCTTGTGCAACCTTTACCTCACTTCTCTTGTTCGAAAAACCTTCTTTCACGGCTAGAGTAAGTTGTCTCAATTGTTGTTCTAGTTTGGTTTGAATCTTGGTCTCTAAGGAGTTGAACTTTTCTTCAACGTTGACGTTATTAACTCCTCCTCTAACTGGTGTTCTTATGGTATTCCACCCAACTTCATTATCAACTGTTCTATCCAAAATAATTCTTGCATACGCAGGTTGAACTGGTAAAAACGCACCACCACACAACAAATCTAAATCTTTCCTAGAGCCACCCTCAAGACCATTCTAAAAAATCTTCATCTGTTGTTGTTCAGTGAGGTCATGATTCGGGACTCTTTGTAGATATTTCTGAAATCTCGACCAACTTTTACCCAACGCTTCATCATATTCTTGCTTAAAATGTGTTAACTCCAGTTCAGCATCTAACCTCATGTTGGACGGATAATATCTGTTGAAAAATGCAGTTTCTAATTGTTCCCAATTTGTTATCTTAGTAGGATCTTGTGTATCGTGCCATTCACTCGCTCCATCTATAACGAAAAATCGAAACACAGCAAAGTACATTTGTTCTTTTGAAACTCCTTGTGTGATGTAAGAATCACATACCTGCTTGAATTTCTGTACCGCTCGAAGGGGGTCTTCTCCAGCTTTACCACGAAAATTTCCAAAATTTTGGAATTGAGCTAACATACCCGAATCTGGACGAAACCTCGGAACATTTATGTTTGGAGCACCTACCCCTAGAGCAGGAGCACGGAATGGAACTTCTTCTGGACCATTAACAAACCATGGATCTTGATTAAATGCCATTTGAACTTGGACTTGAGGATTAGGAATGCCAGGTGGAACTAGAGGATTAAGAACTTGTGGCGCTATGGGTTGGCCATTCGCATCTAGCTGAACTTGTCCGTTATTGTTTTGTTGATTCTGAATATTAATGTTCTCCATTCTGTTCGCTAGTTCTTCTACTTCTAGAGCTTCTTGTTCTTTCCTTCTCTTGTTAGCAAGTCTGATTAATGATTCTGGATTATTAAGGATCGGAGGTGTTGGCTCTAGATCCTTAAAAAGTCTCCTTCGCATACACCAAACCTAAAACCTGAAAAAGATGAACAAACAAAAAGCGTAAAACTGATAAAATAAAATAAATGCAACTATCACTAAAGGATAAACACCGTGGTCACACGCTACCGTCCCCGGCAGCGGCGCCAAAAACTTGGTGGTCCTTTGTGTGTTCTAAAATAAATGCAAAAAGTAATTGAACCACAACCGCAAGTGTACGGTTGTCCCAAGTAATAATAGTGATAACAAATTCGTTCTCAGGGACGGTTGGTTAACTACAATGCTTATCAAGTAATGATTGGTTGCACTTATGAAAGCAAGTAAAAGATATATCGATTGATTGGTTGAATTGTATTAATCCTAAGTATGAAAGACTAATGCGAAAATGTAAATAAATAACTAAGACGCAAGTAAATAAAGGTAAGACGCAAGTATGAGCAGACAGTACTTGAGAGACGCAAGGGTTTTTCCTAACTATCATTCATTTCAGACATTGTTTAAGGGACAAATTGGTAAATTTGTATTGGTCGGGATTCTATATTCTCCTTACCCCCGTCAGGGTGGACTAAGGAGCAACTCTCAAGTGCTACAAACCCCGTCAGGGTGATTATAGTCCACTATCAAGTGATTAAGTTTAAATTACCCAATAGGCCATAGGTTTAATTAAGCTCGTCAGAGTCAAATAATTTCTAAACTACATTCGTTAACTAGTTCGGTACCTAAACCCCCCGTCAAGGTAATCCAATCGCCACTAATTGAAATATCTTAGATACTAAGTCCTATTATTAATTGATCAGGTCAATAATAGTAATTAAACACAAATTAAAGAAAAATACGAATTACCCAATTTGAATTAAATAATAAATATCCCAAATTCAAACATTCGAAATGAAATCAAATTGGGATTAACCCATTATGCGTTCTCAAGCACTAATTAAGTTTAGCTCATAATTATTGAAAAGATAAAAACTAAAGAAATAAATAAGTTCATCACGTTTTACAGAATAAAATAGAAGAACCTAATTACGGAACTGAATTGACTGAGAATTGGAGATATAGACAGTCGCCAGCTCTTGCTTCTTCTCTTCCTGTCTCTAGCTTCTTCTCTGGTGTCTGACTCTTAAGCGTATGTTATATTATCAAAAAGGTGTGTGAAAATAGAAGTCTAAAGCCCTTTTATATGAGGAAAAACGGATTAGGGCTTGGACCTAAGATTAAATCACTAATTAAAAGTCCAAGCCCATTTTCTAAGCCCAAAATCCCGTAACTGCTGCACCACCTCCACTAAAATATCTCTAGCCAATTCGTTATAACTCCGATTGACCTGAAATCACTTGCTAAATTTCCGTAACTCGATAAGGAACATAATCTCTTCCAAGGTCAGCGGCTAAATCAACTCGTAAGTGCCTCGAAATCAGCAATATTTGGCCTGTTTCCAGATTTGCAGCTTCAAAATATAATTCTTTTCGGGATTTATCTTCAAGGTTTGACTCCATATCACGATCTTTGACTTTCTTCTCGGATTCCTCTTCTAGCTAGTATCCAAAACCTACAAACTTTTCACTAAAAATACCAATATTACGCGCAAAAGCTTGATAAATTAAAAATACTACAATCTAAAGAGGAAAATTGAATTATTGCATATTAGCACCAAAAGTCTATCTAAATAGTCAAATAAACACCATAAATGATGTCTCCCAAGGGCATAAAATTAGAACATTTAGGGAGACATCAGGTGACGTTTTTTTATTTGGTGCGGTGTATCGCATGACTTTTCTGGTTTTTGAGTAAAATTCTGTCTTTTATTTTAGCTCCAATCAAGGTGTTCTCTACTTCACTGGATAGGCATCGAAAAAATATCGATATAGACTCGAGAAATATTGAATTTGGATTCCCGAGCGCAAAGTTATGCCAATTTGAAGTTTTGGTAAATTTCTATCGCCGAGAGGTGCAGTGCACCGCGAACACCTGCGGTGTACCACTAAATGCTTCTGTCCAGCCCTTTTTAACTTCGAAAATGTTTCAATTTTTCACCCCAAACTCGAACCTTTATATACGTACACATAAAAAAAATACTCATACCTTCCTTAGCAATATGCACTAAAAAACACATAAACTAACTCATCTAAACAAAAACATAAAAATATAAAAGATTGTGGGATGTCACCAGGAAAGCACTTTTGTTTGACGTCTTTCAAAGTTAGACGTGTTACCTTTATTATCTCTTGATTATATAGCCTCCCCAACAGTAGGTGAGGTTGTCCACATCTACCAATCTAACCTTGCAACTCTCTTGAGCTTTTATTTCGATCACTGTTGCTGAAGTAACTCTAGTGATGAAGTATGGCCCTATCCAAGAATGTTTTTACTTAGGGTTGGAAGACTTCCATGCGACCCCGTCTCCCACCCCAAACTCTTATTTTTCTTTCTTTCTCACGGTATCTTGGGGGATTATAGCTTCTGCTTTCTTATTCATAACTCTTACTAGCGCAAGTTCTCGTGACTTCTTTTTCTTCTTCTTTCCCAAAACATAGAATATTTCAGATTCATCTTCAAAACGAAGAGTCACAGTTCCTTCATTCACGTTGACTATGGTGTCGCTCGTGGATAGGAATGGACGCCCAAGTATGAATGAGACGTTCTTATCTGCTTCATAATAAAGAATAATAAAGTCCATAGGAATAACAAGGTTATCTACTTGGAAGAGCGCGTCCTCGATCACTCCCCACGGGTTGGCTATTGATCGATCCGCAAATTGTAAGTTTCGGATGTTGGTTTTGCATTTCCAATACCGGTCTTCTTGAATACACTTTTGGGCATGAGATTTACACTCGCACCCAAATCACACATCGTCTTTCCTTCAAATAAACCACCTATTTTGATTAGGAGATTAAAACTTCCAGGATCTTTACGCTTTGGTGGTAACTTTCACTAAATCTGCGCCGATATCTCTTCGTTAAGTGCCACAGTCTTGGATCTTGTGAACTTATTCTTATTGAAGAGTGTCTCCATAAAGAATCGATGATAGTTTTGTTTTCCCTTCATAGCTTCGAGTAAAGGGGAGTTGATTTTTACTCGATATAACGTCTCCATACACTTAGTGGTCTTGCCCTTCTGCTTTCTTCCATTATTTGTGTATCAACTACATATATTGGCTTCTTAATCTCATCCTTCTCAACCTCTTCAACCCAATCTTCAACAATTATCCCATCTAATTTCATCTCATTTACGTTTAACTTGGTTGGTTTGACTTTTTTTCAGAACTTCCACTTCAACAGATATAGATGGTGGTGATTCGTTTATCTTTTTAGCTTGAAGACTAATAGCTCAACCTTGTCGTCCACGTACTGGATCTTTTTCATGTTAGAATTTGTATTCTGGGTTGACTTTGCATCTGTTTATGACTGTTGTGAGCCGTATCACATTTTTCTATAAAAGTTGATTATGTTGTTGTAGACCATGATTTTGTTGTTGCTGGTCTTGCACTATTGATGCATTGGAAGCGATCTTTGCTTCAATTCTGGTCATAGTGTCCTTTGAGAATTTGATTGTCACTCATCTTGTTGATATCTTCTTGTGGATAAGACGGAAGTGCCACTGGGGCTTGACTCTCGTTGTACGCACTGTAGCCTGGTGATTGATTAACTTGATTTTCATTGCCTTGTTCATGCATATATAGCTGTTGAGGTGGCGCTTGATGAAAAGTATCTTGTGTTTGATATTGATATAAATCGTTTTGAATAATGACCCTACTTGGAATTGATTGTTGGATTTGATTACCTTGGTGATAATTCTGAAAATTTTCTTGAGTTTCCATGGAATATCCATGGGTTGTGTTCACGACCTTCACCTTGAAACTCCTGCCTTTGATGCTTTTCTCAACGACCATAGCGAGTTGCCTTATTTTATCTTGCAAGCTAAAAAATTTCTCCTCTATATCAGTATTAGTGGTAGGAACTTGTGATTGTGGCCAACTTATCTCGGTTTTGATAATTCTATCCTTACCATTCTTTGTTTCTTTCGTATCCATGGAGACAAAACCACCAAGACTTAAATTATCTACTCTCAATCTTGACTCTACATTGAGTCCTTTATAGAACATGGCTAACTGTAATTCTGACGTATATCCATGTAGTGGACATCTTTCCAACTTCTTTTGAAATCTCGTCCATGCTTCTCCAACACTCTCTCCGGCTTCTGGTAAGAAATCCATAAGCTCTAATTGGTCCTTCACTCGCATACTCGTAGGATAGAAACGGTCAAAGAATCTTGTTTGAAGTTTGTACCAATTTGATACTAGCTCGCGAGGTTGATCATCTAACCAATCACTCACTCTTCCCATCAAGAAGAATTGAAACATGAAATAATACATCCGTCCTCACGTGACACCTTTAGTAACGTAGGATCATAGTTTTTCATGAATTCCTGATCAGAACGGACCAGATCTTGATATGTAGCACCATTATAATTCCCATAGCTCAGGAATTGATTAAGCATGACATGATCGGGCTCGAATAGATAGAGGGAGAATCCCTATGGGTTGCACTCGTAATGGGCTAGAAAGGCCTGGATTTAACCGTTAATTAGCCATCCAAAAAATCTCAAAAAGACAATAACAAAAAGATACGCATAAAATGAAAACAAATAAAAACGTCTACACTAAGTAAACACATCTAAACTAACTTAAAGATAAATCCTCGTCAGCGGCGCCAAAAACTTGGTGGCGGTTAGGGTGTGATCAAATAATGATATAAATATTCAAAAAACTAAACACCCTAGCGCACTATGGTACTCACTGTAAGTATTACAGATCATTTGCAACTTTAGTTAGTAAGTAAAGTTCGTTCGCAAGGATTTGATCTATTAGATCTAGTTGTATTTAATAAGCGTAGATGAATTTAGATGTTTAGATTAAAATAGAATAAGATGAATAAATATATAACACAAATAAATAAATAATGAAAATAAAATAAATATGAATGAAAGATAAATTAGGGTTACTAGTATGAGCCTATTACTAAGTTGTTATTCTAACCTTAAGGGTGAATTGAGCATTATATATGTAACCAGCATTCTGAATTCTTCCGAACCCCTGTCAGAGTGGACTTAGGAGGCAACCTCTACATTGCCAAGGGACTTGGGTAAGGGGACCTTAATAACTATCTAGGTAGGAAAGTACATCAAGATAACTACCGCACACTAGCGATTATGTGGTGTTCTCAATAATTGAATTCCCATTCCGGATTTCAATTCATTAACTAAGGGTGTTCCTAAGACTGGCCAAATATATGTCTAGAAATAAGTCAAAGCACATAACACAGATATACGCCAAGCTCAAATCAATTAAAATAATAAATAGTATTCTTAGGATTTAGACAAAATAATAACCCAACAATTAAGAATTAAAACTTACAGAATAAAAGCTTGAAAATATGGTTAAGCCACAAATATATAGCTAATTACCCTAATTATAGAGAAGGAGAGATGTAAAAGAGGAGTTTGTCACTCTCCAACTTCTTGCTTCTTTTCTTCCTCTACATGTCAGCTTGCTTCTTTGGATGATCTCTAAGAGTAATATTGAAGAATAATTGAGCAATTACATGTTCACAGTGATAAGAGGAAGTATTTATAGGTTTTTTCTAACCGTAGGTCGAGATCGTGGAGTGGAAGGCAAGTAATTAGAGTCTAAGTCAAATTTAAATTAGTTTGCTACTATATAGGATAGGATAAACACTACTCACGATTGTGGTCATATCTCCTTCGTTACTTATCGAATTTGCGCACTTTATATGGACACAACCGTAATTCAAAGACACATCTGCTGGTAAAATATCTCATCCAATTTCTTAATATATTTTTTGCAGTCTTCAAAACACTAGACGACTTTTCAGCATGACAGATTTACTTGACAACTTTTCCTTTCCTAACTCAATTTTGTTTCCTTTTAAATCTAGATTTCACCTTGGATCTTATTTCCCTAACTCCTTGAAATTGATTTGGCGTCTAAGTATATTCCATAAACCTTAAAATCTTCACATTGACACACAAATTATACCAAATATGCTCTAAAAGTAATAAACTTACAAATCAAGCCACAAATTAAGAAGTTATCTACTAATGGGAAAAAATCCCCAAAAAATTAATCAAAAACACCTAAAATAATGTCTCATGAGTGGATAAATATATCACAAATACTGAGACATCATATCTCAACTCTCAACCAATGTTGAAACATGATCAATAAGAGGTGATTAACTTACCCACCAATCTAACCAAAAAGATATATCATTCCCACTATAACTAGCCATTGGGATCCCCGTCTCACTACGACAATGAATTCAACGATGGATCTACACATACTCTAATCACTTTGTTTTACCACATATTGAAACGACATCGCCTTAAAATATTTTTGTCTCATTACAATAGGACATAAGGTAGATTTATTATGGTTTAATTTACAACCTAGTTTACCCAAGAGAGCTTTATTCATTTCTTCAGTTAGGCGAAAACCAAGTCCACCCATCTTCTTTGGCCTACATTCATCCTTCCATGCAACCCAATTAATACACTTATGATCTTCTGATGAACCCCAAACGAACTATCTCCGAATATTATCTATCTTGTCGCAAACATACAATGATAACTTTTCCACTTGCATGATATACATCGGTGCCACACTAAGGACTGAATAAGCTAGAGTTATAGCCCGTGCTAGTGATAATGTATTACTTTTCCATTTAGCTAACTTTCCTCATAAGTCATTAATAAGTTTACCAAATAAACCCCTCGGTCTACGTCCTGAAAGAATGTGTATTTCAAGGTATCTACCAATCCCCTTGCTCCCTTAAAACCCGCTTCGTAACATGATACTAGATGCCACCTATTCATCAATATTTCTCGATAAATATATAATCTAATTTTCTTTACTAATAGTTTAACCCGCATATCGACAAAACATATCCAAGGTCTCCTGCAACAATACAAAATTATCAATAGATGCTTCTGCAAATATAATCAAATCATTGGAAAATAATATATGAAAGATAGGAGTCCCCCCTCAATTAAATTTAATTGGCTTCCACACCCCATCTTCAACAAGTCCCTAAATGAGAAATGATAAACTTTCCATACATATAACGAACAAGTAAGGCGAGATGGGATTGCCTTGACAAATTCCTCTCTTTGGCTTTACCGGGGACAAATGCGAACCTCTCCATAATACATCTAACTCATTATCCTCCAACCTTGAGATAATTACCAAAATACACATAGAAGGTACCCCAAGTAATTCTATCAACTCCTTAATAAAACTTCATCTGATTCTATCATAGGCCTTGTAGAGATCCACTTTAACCGCCATGTAACTTTTTTTACCTTAAGCGTGCCTCATCACAGAATTCACTTCACTAACAAGCACTACATTATCAATAGTAGACCTATATGGTAAGAAACTGTTTTGGAAAGGGCCAAATCAAATCCTGTTTACCAACACCTTCATGCAAATCTTGTAGCACACGTTGATCAAGCTGATATGCCTGAATTGCGTAATATACTCCAGACTTCCCAACTTGGGAATAAGATGAATGAGTGTGCTAAGAACCTCTTTCAGAAATATACCCACCGCCAAAGCATCTCCGATCATGTTGCAAATAGGAGGTTCCACTATATCCCAACAATTCTGATAGAATCCCGCTGTCATCCCACCCGGACCTGGTGCCTTATGCGGTGCCATTTGGAAAACAGCTATTCGAACTTCTTCATTGGTCACGCTCCCACCCGATAACTCAATATCGCCAGACTCAAAATCCCTGAGGTGGTAAAGTTAAAATACACTAGGAGATTCATCTTCAAGTGAAAATAAACCCCTCGAAAAACCCTTAAACCACCTCTTCTCAGCCTCGCTGTCCATAATCCATTCATGTCTAGCATCTTTAATTCGCATAACCTGCCTTATCTCTCTTAATTTGTGTTGCACAATGATAGTATCTCGTATTCCTTTCCCAAGAGTTAATACTTTCCGCGTGCCCTTTGAAGCCAAATAACCTCCTCTTGCTCTAATAAGCTTTCATATTCCCCAGTCAATCGCTTCTTTAACCAGACTATGGATGAATTGCATAATTTCTTGCTAACTTTCGTAGTCTTTGAGGAACGAATCTTATTTATCAGTAAAACTTGCATACGTCCTGTATACTTGCAGAATCGTGCCTGTCTAGGTTGAATAGTTCATTGTTTTCTAGCTTATTTATCTTATTTTTATCACACCTAGGCGACACCAACAACCTTTGGCCCGAGAGATGCACAAGGATGAGACTGTCTTATGCGAAAGAAGAAACTTTTTGCAAAGTAAACATGAGTTATGAAAGTCGCATTAACAAAGTGTTGAGATGAGATCACTAGCATGTATGTGGCTTGTTGTTATTATTTGTGATCGGGGTAGATTCTCACTATGTACTACTCTATCTTACAATATGTGAAATTCTTGATTGATTTATGAAAAGGTTGATCAATTGAAGAATTAAATTTAGACAACGAGGATTGTCTAATTATATATTTGTACCCTATTTTTCAATGAAATGACATACGCAGTATGAATACCGGAGAATGTGAGTTATACCACGTGTGTTATGTTGCGGCAAAAGGAAATGAAGAATTGATCATTGTTTCTTCATTGTGTGAAACCTCTAACCAGTACTCTTACTACTTTTGACTGTATCTTGATGTCCTGATTCAGTGTCTACTACTTTAGCATACTATCAATGATTATAGATGACTTGACCTAATGGGGTATGTCTAGGAAAGCGACTGCATTACTATGGACAAATTCAAGTATCAGAGGAAGACTAAATTGAATATCAAAGATGTGTTCTTGTAGGTTCACCGATCATGTAAGTCAACTAGGACTAGAACATGGTAGTGAGACACATAGGTTATAATAGTAGACTCATAATATTACAATGAAGGTGATAACTTATTTAGAGGGATCTGAGTTACTATATTATTGATATTATATTCTTTAGTCTAGGGTCCTACAATAATGCAAGTGGAATAAATTTGATAGAACAACTATCTACCCTAATAGGTTTATAAAAATGATGCTTGTATGCTTGCCGGGTCGCACGAGTTAGTTACCCACTATACCATGTTTATTTTGTATTTTATGTGTAGTTGCGCATAATATGAGATCGATGTTATCCATCATGTTCGAGTGGGATATTGTTAGAATTTGGGTCGGGCCAAACGTCCATGATGGGGTACCCCGTACCCGTAGCCTATTTAACAATTAGAGAGAGTAGTTATTTCTTTTTCATTAAAAAACAAACCTTTTCTTATACATAAGTCAATTTTGAGCATTATATGAAATATATTCTTACATACGTATATGTAGACAAAATATTTTATCCAACATTTCATTGTTTTTGATCCTCTCAATCAATTAAATATGGACATGTATTATAGTTTGTGGACAATTGAATTTTTTCGAATAAAGATTCACGTCGACTTTGGCAAGACGATTTCAATCTGCTTTCCCTACAGAATGTATTAATAAACCTTGTATTTAAACTGTTTACAGATTAGATAAATTGAAGGTGTTTGAATTTATAATGGATATTTTTAAAACCCGATTGAATAAAAATCTCTAAAAACATTAATCTCATAAATTCTATGAAGAACACTAGTTCTTAAATTTATCTTTATTATTACTTGTTATGGCTTGAACACTTATAGGTAATAACTTTTTTAGCTGTATTTATTTATCACAAGAGAAGCACTTTTTTAGCTGTATTTATCTATCACAAGAGAAGCACGTACTCCATTTCCAAAAGTACTATCCTAGTCTCCCTTGATTGCCTTAAAAAACATTGTTGTGTTTGCTCTTCCTACAACCTCGAGTCGCCCAATCATTAGAGAACAAACATTGGGTAAGCCTAACCTCATATGATGGAGATGCAAGCTGGTATGCACTAGTTGTGTGACAAAAATATCTTTATCAAGACAAACCATAATTCTTATAATTGTTTAACTGAATAAATCATCTAACTGTCATGTCCAATCAAATTCAAACACAAAGGTAATCGAACTACCAATCTAACAAAAAGAAGTGATCAAATTCATTTGCCAGAGATAAAGAGAGCAACATGTAGGCCCCAATTATATCTCCAATAAAGTCATATGTTACTGAAAATTAAGACGTGGCAACTTCACTAGGATACCTTGTTTAACGACTAATTTGATTTCTACATTTAAAATTTTCATTATTTACTTGGATCACCAATCCTTTATATTAGTTTTTTTTTCCGGTCGGCCGAACATTCCAAAATTGACTAGGTCAACCTATTCCTAATCTACTGAAGGAGAGGCCCAACATATAATGTTGAGCACGATCGTAAGGTCGCTGCCTAGCTGAACGCGCTGCTCGGTCTGCCCATCCGTTGAGCCGCCTGGGAACGTGATGGAAAGACAAATTGCCGTGCCTTCTCGCCAGCTCCTGAATCTGCTTCGCGAATGGTCGGATCTTCCACGGTGCTGCTGACAGCTTGTTGATACCTTGAATAACTTCAAGGTTATCTGAGTAGATAGCTGTTTTTTCGTTCGCCTCTGAAAGTGTCATTTTTGTGGCTTCATGGACTGCTTTCATTTCTGCTTCTATTGCTGAGTCAGTCCAAACCGGAGCTGAGTATACTTGTTGTGTACCGTCTGTTATAGATCTCCGTACAATTCCAATGCCACTCTGTTCATCTTTGCTTTTAAACGAAGCGTCGCATGTGTATAGCAGCTAGGGCTGTAAACGAACCGAGTCGAGCCGAATACTAGATGTGCAAGCTTGTTTGATAAGATTTACGAGTCGAGCTCAAATTTTAACGAGTCGAGCCGAGCTCAAATTTTAAGGCTTGATAACATTTCGAACGAGCTTTTTTCGAGCCGATCTCGAGTTATTAACGAATAATTTATTTTTTTATAGTTTTAAAAATATATTTATTGATAACTAAACCATTAATTTACAAATTATAAATTTTTAACGAGTTAACGAACGAGCTCGAACGAACGCGTTTATTAACGAACGAGTTCGATCGAACTTCTTTTTCCCGTTTATATAAACGAACGAGTTCGAACGAGCTTTTTACCGAGCTGAGCTCGAGCAGCTCGCGAGCAGCTTGGTTCGTTTACAGCCCTAGCAGCTGTGTTTCTGGTGGCAAGGTTGGCGCATTCGGTGGTTGTCTTGGTACCTCCTCCGTCATTGTTGGTGGGGTCGGAGGTTGCATCCATTCATGTCCAAATAAATCCGTCATCGTAGTGTGTGTGAGGTGTAAAACTGTGTCTACATTAGGTGTTCCCGTTTCATATAACCGTTTCATTTTCTGTTTCCAAATGTTCCACATCAAAAGGAATATATAAGAAGTTAAAATGTGTGTATCCCAGTCGGGTTGGTGAGACTTATCTGTAGTTTTGATGATCCAGTTACGGATGTTTGGGATCTCTTCCTATGGTATTCTGATCTGTATAGCTGATCCTGCCCATACCTGTTTGCAGAAGTTGCAAGAAAGAAGTAAGTGTGTACAAGTTTCCACTTTTCCACATGCTATGCATTTATTATCGTCGCTGCATTTCTTATGAAATAAGTTAAGTTTTGTTGGTAAAATGTCCCTTAATCCTTATATTAGTTATAAGTACCGAATACATTATCTATATTTTGCTTTTTGTAACTGTTCTTTTTATTGTAAATTAAAGTACACTGAGTATAATGTCCAACATAAGTTTCTCGTTATTACTCCCTCGGTTCTAAAATAATGTCTACATTATTAAAAATAGTATTCCAAAATTATTGTTTATTTAGAATATTAAAACATTTTTTTCAACTTTTTCCATTATTACCTTTATTAAAAAAAAAGAAAATTTATACTTCCAATACATATCCAAAATATCAAGATACTTTATTAGGGGTAATTTTGTAATGTGTATATGAAATTATTAGGTTTCCCAATATGTGTGAAAAACTAATTCGACATTATTTTTGGGTATGAAGGAGTATATAAGAAATACTAATTTTAAAAACGCTCCTAAAACAAGGAAGTCCTAGAATCCAAATGGAGAAATCTTGTCATCAGCCGCGGTGAATGACCCGCCACCATTGCTGTTAGGTGACTTGTTACCACCGAGCAAACAGCTCCGCCTTCTGGAGCGACAAAATTAGATGCGGCAATGGGAGAGCAGGGAACATAAGAATTCCTTTCTCTTTTGGACTCTTTGAAGGATCTCAGAAATGACAAACGACCAAGACAAGGGACTAGAATGGAACCTGAAATAACAGTATCCAAGGCCAGTATGGCGGTTGAAAAAGGAGATACTGTAATGGTGGATGACTCCTTGAAGCATGCTAAAGCTAATGGGTGAGAAATGCCGCTTAAGGCGCCCAACACTACCTGGTCTTAATCTTGGCGGATGGAAGGGCTCTGTGACAGATATTAATGAAGTTATCTCAATAATTATTGATGAAAAAGGAACGAGAGAAAGAGGTGTGGCAGGCGAGGACTATTTCATGGAGATGGAGGAATTAATTGAAGGGGATATGGTTGTGGAAGTGGAGGATATTCTGACAGTTATCCGAACCCAGGATGAGATACAAGAGGGCGTCCGGCTATGGAGGAACATAACGTTAGTGCGACTGTTGGGGAGAGAAGTGTGTTTCACATACTTGTCTAATAAACTAAGACAAATTTAGAACCCTGTTGAGCCATTAGAACTAGTGGACGTGAGGCACGCATATTATTTGGTTAAGTTCGCTATCCGAGAAGATTATGATTTTGCACTATTAGGCAGATCCTAGATGGTACTAGACCATTATTTAATTGTACACGAATAGACTCCGGAGTTTAATGCAATAACTAACATGATTACCCCAACAAAGACATGGGTAAGAATTTCAAATGTCGGGATGCATAATTATACTGCTACAATCTTGAGGTAGATTGGTGATACAATTGGGAGAACAATCAGGATTGATCTGTCAACAAAAGGGAGGCTTGGGGGGGGGAACTATGCATATCTTGCGATAGAAGTATAGTTAAGTAGGCCGCTAGAACCAGATGTGCGTATAGGGAGTGATATCTATAAGGCGGAATATAAAGGCCTCCATTTAATTTGCTTCGGGTGTGGCAAATTTGGTCATCGAAAGAAATTTTGCCCTCCAAATGTGGTCAGAGAGACTAACACAAGGGAGAGTTGAATGATGGAACCGTGGTTGTGTCTTCGGAAGTGGGTGAGAGGGGTAATGGGGAATTAGGAACAAAAGAAAAATATGGGGAGTGGATGACTGTGAAAAGGTGATCGGGTTAATGTGAGAGCGTCCGGGTTAAATGGGAAAACAAGTGGGACGTCGACACATAAAGGCAATTTTCCAAGGGGTTTGGGGTCTCGATTTGAAGCGCTACGGTTGGATGAAGAGGGTCATAACATGGGGGTAGTGTAGCACAGAAGAGTGGAGAGAAGACTCAGGGCTCAGGCTTTGCTGGAAAAAAGTAAGGGTAACGGGTTGGGGACGAGTGAGGCAAATCAAGGAGGTGGAGAGGGTAGTTGGGGTCATACGGTTGTTTCGACCCCAAATTTTAAACACCAGAGGGTTCTTAAATCTGTAATGGAGGTGCGAGAGTTCATGGCTAAAACAAATAATAAGGGAAAAGACAAGGTAGGTAATGGGAAGAACTTGGTTATAGAGGATAAGAGGGATAGTACTGTAAAGGGGGCGGCTGTGATTAATGGGAGTGAAGGATGTTAGAAGAGTAGGTGGAACTATATAAGTTAGTGGAAGTTGAGGTAGAGGAGGGAGACAATTCCAAGGATTTTTGTGCAATTAATCCAAAAATTGCGGTGCGTGTTGTTGATGTTCCGCACTGGGAGTTAGCAGCTACTGGGTCTGGCGTTGACCATATGCTGCAATAGGTTGATTCGCCAAATAAGTTAGAGCGCCGTGCATATGGGACCAAGTAGGGAGGTGTGTCAGATCCGTCTCTGCTGCTAAGTTAGGTCCCTGATTAACAAAGTATGGAACATGACATCAGAATTTCCAAGCGAGCTGATGAGGATGTTGAAATGATTACATCTCCTAAGTGAGGTCTTGGTCAGTTGGTTATTTTTTATTGAAAGGTTTGTGATGTGTATACAACCAAATATAGAGAATAATTGGAGCAAGTCGAGCAAGACTTTAAACATACTTGTATGGAACTATTATGGCACGACATATCCGAGATTTCGTCGCGTAGTTACAGAAATGATGTATAGAAATAATGTTTGGCTCATCGTGATTGTTGAACCTCAGATAAATGGTGTTAAAGCATATAAGCTTATACATTCACTACAGAAGGATAACTTAGTTAGGGTGGATTCAAAATGTTATATAGGGGTATTTGGTTAATTTGGGATATCTCGGACATATATATTCGAGTGCCCTTGGCGGGTAAGCAGATAATCAATATTGAGGTGGGATAGCATGGATGTATACCTTAGATATTTTTTTCTATTTATGTGAGTCCATATTACAAAGAAAGAGAAGTTTTATGGAGTGCACTTCATGAAACATTTCATAATATAGATACTTCATGGCTAATTGCTGGAGATTTTAATCAGATTGTCAAGGAGGAAGATAAAAGTGGTGGGGTGGAAGGAGTTTCGAGAAGAATGGAGAAATTTAAAGAATTTCGACAGGGGAGCGGTTTAATTGATCTTGGATTTGATGGACCGCGGTTTACATGGTTCGATTCTAGGAATACAAGACATCAGATTATGGATCGATTGGATAGGGCGTATGAGGATATAGAATGGCAAAACCTTTTCCCTAATGCAAGTAATACACTTAACTCGTGCATATTAGGATCACATGCCGATTCTTATTCAGGTATGTCTAAATCGGAGGGTAAGAGTTCAACCAAAACGGGTTCGATTTGAAGCGGCATGGTGCCTTCATAAAAAATTTAAGAATTTTGTAGAGGATAAATGGGAAGGAGATATCTTATATGTTGGATATGGTATTTACTCAATTCCAAATCATTTATGAAAGTGGAAATATGATACGTCTGGACATATAAATCGGAGAAAGAAAGTATTAGTAGCCGGAATAGTTGGATTCAGAAGTCTCTGCAATATTCATACAATTCTTCCATTCGCCACCTGGGAGTTAAATTGACTAATGAGTATGAAAGTGTTTTAGAATAAGAAGAGATATGAGTTTCTAAAAATCAAAGGAGAAATGGATTGAGTCAGGAGAACAAAATATGCGGTTTTATCATCTATCCAGGATAGACAGAAAGAAGAAGAAAAAATGCACCAAATTGCGAAATGATAGCGACAAGTAGGTTGAGGATGAAAGTGATGTGAAAGAATTGGTGAGGGAGTATTTTAATCTATGTGATCTTAGAGGTTTGGTTTTTGTGCGCTTGAAGATTATTTTCCTGTTATTAAGTAGTGTCTTTATTAGTAGTATAGTAGTTTAAGTTGGAAGTGTAATTAGTGTCATACTTTTGAATTTGTTTGGGACTCTTTTCATTTTCCATAATACATGTAAATCTTTAAGCTTCCAAGAAAATGATAAAAATTAAGAGGATGATATGACAATGATGAAGAAGAATGCTTAAATGTCTAAAAAAACAATCTAGTAATAGTTATTGTCATGAGATTTTTTTAAATGAATGTTGTAGACACCTCCTATAAATCTAAATACTCCTATTTAATTTACTTTTTTTTCACTCACTATTATACCTTTAAATATTTTTAATCTATTTAATATACACACACACACACACACACACATATATATATATATATATATATATATATATATATATATATATATATTAAACAGATAACCCATAACTATAACTCTCTCTCTCTCTCTCTCTCTCTCTCTCTCTCTCTCTCTCTATCTCTCTCTCTCTCTAGCTACCCCAATTGATCTGTAGTAGCAAATCAGTTGTCATAAGTTTTGTGAGCTTCGTTTCGATTCAATGAAAATCTGTAGCTGAAAATTCATGACCATAGAAGCCCTAGCAGATTTGTAGCTAAAATTTCAAATTCATGGTAAGAAAGCTTTGAGTTCATGAAGAAGGCGAAGTGGAAGCTTCGTTTTTATATTGATATTTAGTCAATTTTGTGTAACACTCAATGATTTTGCGTTTAAAACTCAGTAATTTTGTGTAATATTTATTAATCAATTGTAATTGTAATTTCTTCAATTTTTTAATACTTAGTATTTTTTGTTAATACTTTTGCGTAATACTCCGTAACAGTATCTTAATACTCAATGAATCTAAACGATACTTAGTGAATTACTAAGTACTCAAAAAATTTAAAAGATAATTAGTGATTTCAAACAATACTCAATGAATTTTACTTAGTACTTAGTGAATCTGCTGAGTACACAATGATTTCAGAAAATTTAGTAAATGAATAAGAAGGAAGCTAAAATTATAAATCAATCATGGATATATAATTAAGTTGGCAGTGTAAATCTTTGGAAAAATGAAGAAGAAAGCTAAAATTAATGTCTACATCAACTATGTAGTAATATTAATGTTAAGAAAGGCGAGGTCCCAATAATGTCATACCAAATTTCTAGCTTTTCACCCAGCTTGGATGGCTTCTTTGCATGAATCTCCTATGAACACGGATCATGAATTATTGTTTCCTAAACTTTGGAGCTTCTTTGTACTGTTTTATTTATTTCCCCCTTTTCTGTTTAACTAGATAAATAAACCTCCATCGCCTCATTTATCTGTTATGGGGCCATTCGTTTCATGATTATGGTCTGTACGAAGAAGTGTATCCTTTTAATAGAAGTGTATATGAGAATGTTCAGTAAATACTCTACAGCCTAGAGCATTAACTTAAAGTAAGTTATAGGTTCCATGGATAAAAACAATACATTTAAGGACAATAAGGCCTTTCCGTTCTTCAGGAAATCGATGACACTAAAAATCTGAACATATTTTTAAAGAAAGAATAAATAAGTTGACAACCTGATATTTAATGTCATATTGTATTCAGTTTCAATTGATGGAAATCATGTGGACATAAGTTATCATTAGGATGGAAATATTTCAGAAATAGAAACATTGAAATACTCAGAGAAACATGAAAGAATTATTTAAAAGTGTAAAAAATTGATAAAATTTTCATTTACATTAATTCTACAAAAAATTGATTCTACATTTTGAATTAAAAATTATATGAACAAAGACAGACACGAATGTAATCATATGAATCACGATCAATATCCTTCCCCTTACTTCCATGGTTCAACATAGATGGTAATCATGTGTTGCAGGCTAAAAATATTTAACTTTTAGTGATATTGTCTATCTAGTATGGCCTATTAAAATAGAAGTGAAGAGAAGAGTAATTTGAACTGTATATATTTTCTATGTGTTGAATTACATGATAGTGAATGTGTTTATATAGACTACACAACACTCCTAAGGTGTGATGTATACACACGCATTACATAAGCTCTTAACTAACTATACTAACAGAATTTGTTATCAACTTGGCTAGCAAGTTATTGTGTGGTAGTTATCTCATGTGCTGCAGGTATATGTGTTGCTATAGACTTCATCTTATCATCCCCCCTCAAGCTAAGTATACGTAGTATAGGAAGCTTGTCACGTAAAGAGAGAAAAGAGAAGGACCAAGGACTTTAGTAAATATATATGCAACTTGTTGAGCAGATGAGACATGATATAGCTTCAACTTCTTGGCTTGAACTTGTTCACGAACAACGCGGAAATCAACATCAATATGTCTTGTGTGCGTGTGAAATACAAGATTGTAGCAAGCATTATTGCAGAGATGTTATCACACGCAAGAGAAGAAGGGGGAATATAAATATGTAAGCTACGAAATAAGAAAGTAAACCACTTAGTTTCAGCTGAGACATGAGCCATGGCTCTGTATTCTGCCTCAGTTGAGGAACGAGACATAGTTGTTTGACGCTTTGATCCCCACAAAACAAGATTAAAACCAAGAAATATACAGTATCCTGTTGTGGAGCGACGATCCACTATACTACTAGCCCAATCAGAGTCAGAAAAGGCGTGAAGAATAGATTGAGAAGCTCAAAAAGTTAAACCAAAATTGAGAGTGCCTTTAACATATCTTAGCAGTTTCTTCAAGGAAGCAAAATCATAATTAGTAGGATTATGCATTGATTGACATATAGTATTAACTGCAAACGCAATGTCTGGATGAGAAAGCGAAGATATTGTAAAGCACCCGTTAAACTTCGAAATAAGAAAGGATCCTCAAATGGTTTTAAATCATGATCAGTTTTAACTCCATACTTAGATGGTGTAGGAGTGGAAGAAGCCTTACAATCAGCGAGACCTACACATGTAATGATAGAGAGCTCATAATTTTCCTGTGATACAACCAAAGAAGTAGAAGTTTGAGTCATTTAAAGTCCAAGGAAATATTATAAAGTGGCTAAATCAGTCATCAGAAACCGCTGTTTAAGAGCATGTATGATTTCTATAATAGATGTTGAACTTGCACCAGTTACTAAGATAGCATCAACATACACTGATATATTAGTGAGTGAACTTGCAGATCCTTTAACAAACATTGAAGAATCTGCTTGACTAACAACAAAACCTTGAGCAAGTAAAAATGAGTGTAAAAGTTGATACCAAGCTCTTGGAGTTTGTTTTAATCCATATAATGAATGATTTAATTTACACACAAAATTAGGTTTACATGAGTCAACAAAACCTGCAGGTTGTACCATATATACATCCTCTTCAAGAGCTCAATGTAAGAAGGCATTGGAGACATCTAATTGTCTAATGTCCCAGCTTGAGGATGTAGCCAAAGCAAGAATAACTCGTATTGTCTGATGTTTGACAAATGGACTAAAAGTTTCAGTATAATCCAACCCATACTCCTGTAAAAAACCATGAGCTACAAGACAATCCTTATAACGAGCAACCTCACCATTAGCATGTCTTTTAATCTTAAAAATTCACTTACAAGTGATAGGATTTCGACCATGTGGGGAGGCACAAGATCCCAAGTGTGCTAACTCTGTAATGCTTGAAATTCAGCAGTCATAGCATCATGTCAGCATTGGTACTTAGCATCTTCTTGAAAGACACGGGTTCAACAAGAGAGGGTGTAAGAATGAGAGATTTACATTTATAAGAAGGCTTCAAAGAACCTGTTTTAGTTCTTGTAACCATATGATGGCAATATATACCAGAAGGAGGAGGATTTGTAGTAGATACTGTACTAGCTGACTCAATTGGGGAAGAAATCTGAGAAGAGAAAGGTTGAGTAAGAGCATTCGGGTTTATAGGAGAATGAAACAAAACCACATATTGTGTATAGGTATCCTCAGTAGATTATGCAGATAGAGGTGCAGATTCAGATTTAGAGGCTTGAAAAGGAAATAAAGACTCAAGAAACAATACATGTCTAGACATATATATACGTTTGGTAGTAGTTGAGTAACATTTATAGCCTTTTGAAGTAGAACAATAGCCAAGAAAAATGCAACATTCAGACTTAGGAGACAATTTGTGAGGTTGATATGGTTTAAGCCATGTATAACAAGCACAACCAAAGACTTTTAAGTGAGAATAGGTAGGTGGAGTGTGAAAGAGTTTTTCAAAAGGTCTGAGATTAGAAAGAAGAGGAATAGGCAACAAGTTTATAAGATATGAAGCAGCTGCTAAAGCTTCAAGTCAAAAAGTGTTAGGTAAGTGAGAAAGAGCAATAAGAGCCAATGTAGTTTCTATAAGATGCCTATGCTTGCGCTCAGAAACTCCATTTTGCTCAGGAGTATGGGGACAAGATGTTTGGTGTAAAATTCCAAAAGATTGAAGAAATGTAGCAAACTTATGACTGCCATACTCACCCCCATTGTCTGATCTAAGACACTTGATTTGTGTATTGAACCGAGTAAGAATGAATTGACAAAAAACTTGAAAGACCTCAAGAAGATCACTCTTTTGTCTGAGAGGATAAATCCAAAAAAATCTGCTATAATCATCAATGAACAACACATAATATTTGAAAGCAGAAAAAGAAGAAATAGGTGAAGGTCCCCAAACATCAGTATGTATTAAATCAAAAGGTTTACAAGCTCGAGTTACAGACAAATAAAATGGAAGTTTATGTGCTTTAGAAATGGCACAAGAATTACAAGATATACCAGTAACATCTAGCTTAGTTTGTAAAGTGTGAGAAAGAGGAAGAGAAGCATTAGTAGATGGGTGACCTAGTCTAAGATTCCATAGCCAAGCTGAGGAAGACTTGATAGTGGACGAAAGGCACCTCACAGAAGGAGCAGTTAAAGATTAACTTGAAAAAGGAAGACTTGACTGAAAAGAAAGAGGATATAGCCCATCCTTACAAGGGCCCTGAAAAAGGAGTTTATGAGTATAAGCATCATAGATAGACACAGAGTTTGAAGTGAAAGTAATGACACAATTATTATCCATAGTGAACCTTGAAATGGACAACAAATTTGAAGCAATTTGAGGGACATGAAGAACAGAATTAAGGTGAAAAGTATGTGAAGAGGAAGAAAACTTACTAGCACCAATGTTAACTATATCAAGTGCCTGTCCACTACCCACTAAAACTGCATTAATACCATGATAAGGTTGAGAAGATTGAAGCAAAGTCTAATCACTAGTCACATGACTATTTGTACCAGAATAAAGGTACCACAACTCAGGATTATATGAAGATGATGGTTGATGAATTTGAGTAGCCATAGCAACTCAATTTTGATTAAGAGGTGATGAATAAGTAATGAAATCAGACCTACACCAACAATCTAATGTAGAATGCCCATACTTAAAACATATTTGGCAAGTAGGAGCAGAAGATATACCTGACTGAGATGGATTTGCACCTAAAATGCCAGTATTAGAGTTGTTATTTCAACCCCTACCTCAATTGCTAAATCCACGACCTCGATTATTTGAAACCACGACCTTGATTATTGGAGACTGACTGAGGTGAGGTAGGTGAGAAAAGAGCCATATGACTAGATGAGGTAATAGAATTATCAACCATTTTCATATGAAGCTCTTCAGAGGTAAGTAAACTTCCCAATGAATGAAAACTCAAGGTGGATGTTTGAGAATTTATAATACGAATGCTCGATTTAAATTGATTGTAATCCGAAGGAAGTCCTTTCAAAGTATACATGATAATATCCTCCAATTCAAGTGCAGACATCGCATATGTCCTGTATCTCAGCTAGATAATCAGTCATATTTTTATCTCCCTTTTGAATACTGCAGAGTTTAATCTTTAATTGATGAACATGAGTTCTGTAGTGATTTACAAAAATTTCTTCAAGCTTATTACGAAAATCAGCAGCACTTGGCATTCGAACAACTTGAGAGAAAACAGAAGGAATCATTGAAGATAAGAGAGACACCTTTGATTGATGATCTTCGAAAAGCCAATTTGAATAAGAAGAATCAGAAGTCACTGGCGTAGAAGCAGAGCTGGTAACATGTTGAAGATATACATGAGCTTTAAGAACAGCTTCAAGTTGAGCTCGCCAAGCAACATAGTTTGTAGCATCAAGCTTGATCTGTACTAATGAAGCCCAATTTTGACGAAGAAGAAGCAACGCAGCTGGAATATATGAGGTTATGTGAGGCGTTAAACTAGATGAAGACGCTATGAGAGTAAAAACGCGGAAGCTAGATCAGAGCAGAGATTCAAAAAAAAAAAAACTTGAATCGCTTATTAATGGCGACAAAAGTTTGAATCTCTTGTGGCTCTAGATACCATATTAAAATAGAAGAGAAGAGAAGAGTAATTTGAATTGTATATATTTTCTGTGTGTTGAATTACATGATAGTGAATGTGTTTATATAGACTACAGAACACTCCTAAGGTGTGATGTATACACACGCATTACATACACTCTTAACTAACTCTATTAACAGAATTTGTTATCAACTTGTCTAGCAAGTTATTTTGGTAGTTATCTCATGTGCTGCATGTATATGTGTTTCTATAGACTTCATCTTATCATGGCCCGCAACTATACATATGGATTTTTAAATCTAGAAGTTGAGCAATCAAACTTCTAACCTTATAAAGTTCTACTACCTAAGATATATTGCTCTCAACTAAAATGAACATATGTTTGCATTATTTGAGTCTCGTAAGTCTCTATAGAAGAAAGAAATAATGTATGCCCCAGTCTATGCAAGCACGATCCAGATGTCAAATTTATATTCGATATGTAATTATGGAAAAGAGTGATATCTGGCCAAGAAGAGTAGTACATTATCACAATCACCATTTAATACAATCTTGAATGCAGAAAATGCTGGTCACCCTTAGCAAATAGAAGTTGACCTAAAAGCAAACCTTTATTCAAGTTTATATAATATGATCGAATGAATAAAGCACACAAGTTTGTAATAGACACAAGATTTACGTGGAACCCCAAGACGGGAAAAACCAGGGGATGAGAAGAGAGTTTCACTATTATGAGAAAGAGATACAAGGATAATTGTATTCTATAAGGTGTGAATAATAATACACACTACATGCTTATATATAGGGAAGCCAAGAAACTAGGGTTATTAATTTAATGTGCTAGACCTTACAAATAAGAATTGGGTAATATCTCTAACAATCTCCATCTTAACCCACATTCGATAAGGGAGGCCCAATAAACCTGACGATATATCCACCTTGAAAAAAATATCTCCACCGTAAAAAAAATATCTCCATCTTGATGAAAAATCCGCTAGGGAGTCAAGAAAATAAGTCACTGATCTTCAAAAATATATCTCCTCCTTCAAAACCCCAAAGGGCTTATTTCAAACAGCAAATTCCAACTAAGTCCAAGCAATGCTCAAGCTTAGATACCAGAATCGGCTTAGTCATCATATCGGCCGGATTACCATGGGTGCTAACTTTGCTCACAACCAAATCACCACGAGCAATAACATCACACACAAAATAATAATTCACATCAATATGATTTGTCCTCTCATGAAACATCTGATCCTTTGAGAGACATATAACACTCTGTATGTCACAAATGATTGTAGTAATCTGTAAGTCTTTACAAATTTCACCAAAAATATCTTTCAACCAAAGAGCTTCCTTGGAAGCTTCGGTAACATCCATATATTATGCCTATGTAGTGGACAATGCTACTATACTTTGTAAATTAGCTCTCCAACTCATAGAGCACCCACCAATGGAGAAAATATATCCTGTAAGGGATCTTTTTTATCAATGTCACCAGTAAAGTCAGAATCTACATACCCTATAACTCCATCTATAGTTTTTTTTCCAAACTATAAGCAAAAGTCAGAGGAACCACGTAAATATCTGAAGATCCATTAAACGGCTTTCCAATGTTCTTTACCCGGATTGTCCATATACCTACTGACCTTACTTAATGCATATGATAAATCTGGATGTGAGCATACCATAGCATACATAAGAGATACATCTGCTTTAGAGTATGGAACATGTGATATATACTTAACATCATTATCTATTTGCGGATATAAAGTCGAAGAAAGTTTGAAGTGAGATGCTAACGAAGTACCAACAGGTTTAGAATTTTGCATATTAAACTTGCAAAGGACTTTCTCAATATACTCCTTTTGATGAAAGAAGTTTACTTTCTTGTCTGTCTCTAGACATCTTCATCCCAAGTATATTCTGTGTAGCTCCTATGTCTTTCATCTCTAATTCCTTACTGAGTTGAGATTTGACCTTTCTTACTTCTTCCATATTCTTGGAAGCTATCAACATATCATCAACATAGAGGAGTATATACACAACTAAACTATCTTCTCCTTTCTTGCTGTAGACACAACAATCATAATTTGACCTATTAAATTTGTGAGAAGTCATAAAGGAGTCGAATTTATTATACCATTGTCGAGGTGATTTTTTTAGACCATAAATAGATTTTTCCAGCGAACACACATAATCCTCCTTCCCCGAGACTAAGAAAGCTTCACACTGATGCATGTAAATGTCTTCTTCAAGGTCACCGTATAGGAATGCAGTCTTTACATCTAGCTGTTAGAGTTTAAAATCATATATAGCCACAATATAAAAAAAATCTCAAATCAAACTATGCTTAAAAACTGGCGAGAACACGTCTGTGAAGTTAACTCCTGGTATTTGACTACAGCCTTTCGCAACCAATCTTGCCTGGAATCTAGGATCTCCAATTTTTGCTATTCCTTCCTTCCTCTTGAACACCCACTTACAACGAACTTCTTTCTTCCATGTTGGAAGTTTCAAAAGATCCCATGTACCATTTTAATGAAGAGATTCCATCTCTTCTTCCATAGCAATCATCCATTTCTCTTAATTATTATCGGTGGCTGCTTCTGAGTACGTGGAAGGTTCTCCATTGGATTCAAGATCTTCAGCTACGTTTAGAGCATACGCAACAAAATCAACTACGACATATCTTTGTAGAGGGTTAATATTTCTCCTTGGTCTATTTGTTGTAAAAGAATACTGTGTTGGTTGTGGTAAAAGGACATCATTTCCATCATGTATGACTGGATCATTTTGGGATGTAGGTTCGGGTGTAGGTTGTGATTCAGCTGGTACATCAACCTAGAAGGTTAATTGTTGCTTATCATCACAAGTGTCACTAGAGGATAAGTTAGGAAGCATAGAATTTTCATCAAAAATAACATTTCTGCTAATTATGTTTTTTCTAGTTTCTGGGCACCACAATTTATAACCTTTCATACCAGATTTATAACCGAAAAAGATACATTTTATTGATCAAGGTTCCAATTTACCAATATCAACATGTGCATATTCTGGACAACTAAAACTTTAAGATCAAAATATTTTGGAGCAGTTTCAGACCATAACTCTTGTGGAGTTTTGTTATTAATGGAAGCTGATGGAGAAATATTGATAAGTAAGCAACAGTAGAAATGGATTAGGCCAAAATATCTTTGATAAACCAGAATTAGAAAGCATGCAACATACCTTTTCCATAATTGTTCGGTTCATATGCTATGCTACGCCATTTTGCTGGGGTGTACCTGGTACGGTTAAGTGTCTAACAATACCTTCAGTCTTGCAAAGGGTATTAAATTCATTTGAGAAGAACTCTAAACGATTATCAGTACGAAGGTATTTTATTTGCTTTCCTACTTGTTTCTCGATCATGATCTTCAATTATTTAAAGGTATGCAATGCATCATTCTTTTGTTTCAAAAAGAATACCCAAACTTTTCTAGAGAAGTCGTCAATTATAGTTAAAATGTAGTAAGAACCGCCCATGGAACACACTCTATAAGGCCCGCAAAGACCTGAATGAAGATAGTCAAGTGTTCCTTTAGTGTTGTGAATGCCGTTTCCAAATTTAACTCTCATAATGTTTTCCGAAAACGCAATGTTCACAAAACGGTAGTTTACCTAGAATTTTTCCATCGAGGAGTCCTCTTCTGTGTAGTTCAGCCATACCATTTCCACTCATGTGTCCTAAGCGCATATGCCAAAGTTTAGCGTTATGGAGTAGATGCGACAAGTGCATCACCAACAACTGTGCATCCCTGCAAAACATATAATTCTGATGTCTTCCTTTTTACTTTCATCACAACATGACTTTCTTTTCTAATTTGTAGAAATCTACCTTCTCCAGTGTATGTGTACCCTTTTGAGTCTAGAGTACTAAAAAAAAATAAGATTATTCTTCAGCTTTGGAACATGTCTCACATTACCAAGTGTTCTCACGACCCTATCAAACATCTTAATTCTAATTTTACCAAATACCAGTTATTTTGCATGATGCATTATTTCCCATTATAACAACACCTTTCGATACTATTTCATATGAAGAGAACCATTCCCGATTGGGAAACTATGAAAAATGCAACCATAGTCCAGTATCCATTCTTCATATGATTTGGGTTCATTCTCAGATCCAGCTAAAAGTTCTCCATCGCTTTCATTCTGAACAACACCGGCTTCACCGAATTTTCTTGGGTATTGATTTTGATTTTGAGTAGATATCTTGTTTCTTTGTTGTAGTGTACGACATTCAGATATTAAATGCCCTTTCTTTTTACAATAATCGCAGAACTTGTATATCTTCCATTCATTCCAAAGTTCCCTTCATGCAATTTTCCTTGTAAAAATAAACCCTTTGCTTGGGTCTCAGTTGCACCTAATAGGTGTTTCATTCTTTCCTTAGAGTTTAAGGCTGCATATACTTCGCCCACAAATAGAGTTTCATGACTATACAATATTATATCTCTAAAATTCGAATACGATGGAGGTAGAGAACACAATAAAATTAATGTCACAACTTCATCTTCATACTTGACTTCTAAAGCTTCTAAATCAGACATAATTTCTGTAAAACCAGATATGTGATCTTCTAAAGACATACATTCAACCAAACGATGAGAATAAAGTCGTTGTTTGAGAGCTAACTTGCTAGTGAGACTTTTTTTATACATAATTGCTCTTATTTTAACCATAAGGCAGCGCCATATTTCTCCTTTAAAACGTCTTGTAAAATCTGATTTGAGAGATGAAGTTGAATTTGTGATAGAGCCTTAAGATCTTTTCTTTGTTCTTTTGCGACAGACAAAGTAGCGGGCATTTTATCAATTCCCAATAGCGCCTCATCTAAATTCATCTGAGCAAGCACAACTTTCATCTTAATTTTCCATAATGAGAATTTTGTATTGCGATCCAATATCGATTTTATTTTAAAGTTGTCATAATCATGAATTAGTGAAAATACAAAAAAAAAAAAATAGAAAAAATAATCAAAATTTGGAGAAACCGACCTAGAAAAACAGATCTGGGACTTCGAAAACCCCCTTCTAGGTTTGACCAAAAAAAGTCAACAGTCAGCATTGACTGGTCAAATGCGGCGACATCGGATTTTTTTATATTACTGCAAATCTGGTTGCACGTAGGTGCGAAGCACATGAACAAAGCCTTTACCAATCAGAAGGCGAGTGCACGGAGAGCTTGGTGCATTGTGAAGTAGAAGATCTTTAGTCTTCTTCTTCGCCCGGTTACTGCAAATACCCGACCCGGAAGACCCGGATTAATGACGTGCTTTTTTCTTCATCGATAATGCGCGAAAAAATACAATATTTACGTTGTTTTGATCCTTGTGTCGAGTAGAAGAGATTTACTCAATTAATTTTCGCAGAAAACACCCAAAAATTGAGCTATAATTTCGAAAATAATTGCGAAAGAACTCTAACCCTAGATGAGTATATCTTCTTCGTCTCTTGGATACACTCGATAATTAGTATGCAGTTTACTCCTAATGAATAATAGAACATGATTGCTTAGCAGAAAACTTTGAATTCGTGGCCAAAGATCGAATTAGGTTTTGAAATCTGAAACCCTAATTTCGTTTTATTAAGTAGAAAATAAAACTAAATAAATAAAGAAGAAAAAAGGGTTTTATAATTTGGTTATTCTTCGGTAATTATTAAATACTCGATTCTTATGTAAGAAATATACATAACTTTTTGTGCAAGATAAGCCTGAGCTCTGATACTAATTTGATATAATATGACCGACTGAATAAAGCACACAAGTTAGTATACCAAGATGGGAAAAACCACGGGAAGAGAAGAGAGTTTCACTATGATGAGAAAGAGATTACAAGGAGAATTGTATTCTATAAGGTGTGAATAATAATACACACTAAATGTGCATATATCGGGAAACCAGAAAACTAGAGTTATTATGCTAATGTGTGATGTCTCCCCATTTGTTCTAATTATTAGCCCCTTGGAGATATCCTTTTAGGTGAATATTTGACTTATTTGATAGACTTTTATGCTTATTTGATCATATTACACTTTCTCTCCTTGGAATTAGGCTTATTCATTTTTAGAGCTTTTGTGCATTAATTTGATTATTTTTAGTGCAAAGTTAGTAGGTTCTTGAATTTCATGAAATACCAATCCAAGGAGGAGAAGTGATAATTAAAGTCTTAGGGCATTTTAGCGTGTTAGGAAGTACCTTTACTCGAGTTTCTATTTTTAGAGTGCACTTTCCTATTTCTATTTCTTGAATTATGGATTTATTATTTTTAAAGCATATGCAGTTTAATTATTTATTTAATGTGAAGCTTTAAGAGATATATGGTAATTAATTAGAAACCAATTCAAGTTAAAGAAGTAAAGGAAAGAAGATTTACATGGAAATAAGAAGATTATGGAAGGATATATGCAACGAAGGAAAAGATAAAGTTGCCAAATAAATCTAAAATTCCAGCCACGTTTCAAAGACGAGTCCATAATTTAAGATTGGCTGGGAATTTGGAAGAATGGTCTCGACAAATGGAAAGAGCTTTCCGAGAAAAGCGGTTTCGAATATTGGAACGCATCAAACGGATAAGTATTGAAAGAGATATGAGCAAAACAAATCAGCAGCAAAATCTTACCTTTCCTAGATTTTAGGGTCACGAATTAAAGAGTTCTTGACTTGTCTTCCACTCCAAGTAAATTCGACCTAGGGCTTCCTAACACCTATAAATACACCTCTTAGACCTCATTATTCAACACCTTTCATATTTTCTTCAATTTATAACATCTTTAGAGAGAGAGAGAGTCAGAACCACCTCTCAATTATTCTTCAATTTATATCATCCTTAGAGAGAGCGTCAAGAGGCGGAAGTAAGAGCAGAAGCTGGAGAATCCTTTTCCTTTAACAACCTCTCAAACCAATTCCTCTATCTAGGTTCTTATTTTATTTCTGTTATTAGGAATATGTATATTATTAATTTCTTTATTGTTTTTACTTTTAATATGAGCTAAACCTTAATTACTTGAGAATCGCATAATGGGAGAAACCCTAATTTATTTAATTCATGTATTTCAATTTGGTATTAGTTTCTAGTTTAATTTGAATTGGGTATTTCATATTGCTTATTATTTTGTATTAATTTCACTCTCAATGAATTAGCTAATCAGAGATAGGTCATAGTAATTAAGCTATTCACTTTGGTGGGGAAGTGATCGCCTTGACGGGGGGTTTAATTACGGACATAGGTAATAAACATAAGGTAGAAATTATTGATCCTGACGGGCTTAGTTAACCTTATAGCCAATTGGGTAAGATCTCAACCATCTAAACGTAGCTTATAATCGCCCTTACGGGGTTTGTAATATTGTAGGATAGTTCCTAAGTCCACCCTGACGGGGGCTAGGAGACATTAGAGTCCCGACTAATATAGAAATATCATTTCTGCCCTTAACGAAAGCATTAATTAGGTAAGTTTAGGTGATTCCCTAGCGAGACTCAAGTATAGCTCATATCTGCGTCTTAGTCCTTTAGTATTTATTTTCAATTATTTGTTTATTTGCGTCTAGTAGTTTTATAACTCGAAACCAAAGAAATATCTTTTATCTTTTATTTTCTGTATTTGCAATTACTACTACTTATTTATTGAACACTTGAGTTATACCAGTCCAATCCCTGAGAATGAAACCCGATTTATCGGAGTATTACTTGGACAACCGTACACTTGCGGTATCGTGGTTCTTTTATTTTCAGTACTTAATTTTATAACACACCAGGACCCACCATGTTTTTGGCGCCGCTGCCGGGGATTGCATCGTGTGACCCCGGTGTTTAATCCTTATGTAGTTTTAATTGTTTTTTTCAGTATTACACTTGTTTTTTGTCTTTGTTTTCTTTTACAGGTTCTTTATGCAGGTAATGATCAAGAGATTTTATTGAAAGATGTATAGAGGACATTACCCAGATCCCGATCCATATGACTAATTGGAAAACTCTTCGGGACAACAACAATGGGGTAGTAACTTCTACCAACCACCTTATCAACACCCGCAAGAGCAAGGTTGGAACAACCAATGGATCGGGAATAATCAACAACAATTTCCGCATAACTATCATCAAGAACAACCATCTTATCACTATCAACAAGATCAAAGATGGAACATTCAGCAACCTCCACAAATAACTCTTGCCTATTTGAATGAAACAATTTCTAAATACCAACGCGAGAGCGAGGAACGTAGTGCAAAAATAGAACGGATGCTAGAAAGGGGTTCCAGATATAATTCTCATGACTTTTCCGAGAGCAATAGAAAGTCTATGAAGACCCCAAATTCGGATGCCGTTACAAAGAGAAAATCATGGGAAGATTTCAAGAGCAAAAGACAAGAGATGAGGAAAGCAATGCCAGAATGAAAAAAATAAAACAGATGCTAGATGAACTGTCTTCCCATTATGATTCTCCTGAAGAAGTAGTTGAGGAGGAAATGTTGAAAGACAATGTTAGTGATAGTGATACGACCACCGTGCCGATTATAAATGGAGACCACCATGTGGTTGAGAATCTTGTTAGCATGGTAGAAGAAGGAGTAGCAACGCAATTCCTAGAAGTTAACACAGAAATTGCTGTTCCTATAGTGTATGCACATGATCAAGATACAGAACGCAACCAAGAAGAGGTGGTGATCGAGGTTATAGAGATTCCACAACAAAAATATGGCGAGGTAATAGTGGAAGATTGGGTTGACAGCGAAGACAAATCTGAAGTGGTCGGAGAATCAATTGAAGAATTCAAGGTTCACGCTAAAACATAAATTGAATCTCCACCACAAAAATTTCACCAATTACCATCTCTACCCCGAATCATGAATGAGATTAGAGATGAGAAATTCGAATCACCTCCACCACCACAAAGTTCAGACATGTGCTATACAAGCAAGGTGCCACACCGCGAGAGTAAAGCGGCAATGAGGAGAACCTACCCACCACATTTTAAAGAGGAATTTCAGATTGAAACGAGGAATAAAAGTGAGATTATACCGTGGATAACGGTCATCTACTATTGTGTGGGGGAAAATGAGTTTCGTCGTGAAAATAAGAAGGCGAAACGAAGTACTTACCCACCCCCTTTCAAAGATCGATTAAATAAAATTCAAGGTGGGAAAGTTCTTAAGCTTACATGTCAAGGAAGAGGCAGATTTAAGCGGAGGAGAACCGCAAGGGCCTTAATACCATATTCATGGAAGGTAACGCGTCAAACTTAAAGACGTAATAAACAAAAGTGCTTCTTAGGAGACAACCGATGTTTAATTTGCTTTATATTTTTCAATTCCTAGTGTGTATTATAAGTAATTGTCGAGTCTTAGCGTCTATTTTTAAGAAATGAGAAAGGTGGTGTGTTAAAGTGTGCAGGAATTGAGTTTGGGGTGAAAAGGAACGAAAAGAAAAACAAATCTGCAGCGCCACCGGTATACCGGACGAAATCCCCGGTATACCATAGGGAGGAAACACGAGCCCACAGGTTCTGGAATCGGGTTTTTTGCCGAAGGGTACTTTACCGGGACCGGCTAGCCGGTTATCTGACAGGTATGCCGGCCCGCTGTGTCGAACAAAAAAAAAATCTGGACATAATCAGAGAAAACTTCGGCAAGACATATCTTTATGCTCGGATGTCGAAATCAGGTGATCTTTAAGCCTAAACTGCATAAATTTTTGAGATCTAACTGTTGGGGAGGTCCTCGTTCGCGACCGGCTAGCCGGTGATACCGGCGGTATGCCGGTGCCCAGAAACACGTGCCCGCGGGTATCGACTCGGGTTCAAGGCAGAATGTTACAAAAAGTAGGACCTCCAGCACCGTATGCCGGCCAGAACTCCGGTATGCCGGTCAGTATGGCGGTTGTGAAGTATTTGATTCCAATTTCACTTCTTAACTTATCAAGAAGTAACCCTAGCTTCTTCAAAAACGATTTTCCAGACCCTAACCCATTATATACCTCCACAAAGACCACTACAACACCAAAGAACATTAAACCCTTCCTCTTATTTCATTCCAAGCACACATCCAACACCACGATCCTTCAAGAAAATCAAGAAATCTTCTCCTTCAACCTTAAGCCTCTTCATCACAGCTACAATCCTATTCATTAAACCTTCCCCGAGCCATTACATATTCATTACCCATCTCATATAACAACATAAACCTTCATTATAAATCCTCAAAACATCAAATTTCAAAACTCTTCTCTAGTTTTTTATTATTGAAGTTTTGAGTTTGGGGTTCATTGAGATGTCGAAGATTGGGAAGACAAGAATACCATGGAGAGGAAGAGGAAGTTGGAGAACCTCATATTAACTTTTGGGTGTTAAAAGATGTAGTTGGAAGAATGGAATTTCTGGAGGATATTCATGAAGAGGTGTTACCAACCATAGGAAAAGTCACAAAAGAGTTGGAGCTTATGCAAATCATATTACGTGGAGTGAGCAATGTTCAAAATGCCACCTACGCAACACAAGGAAATCAACCTACACGCAACAATGGAAACCAGCATCGTGCTGGTTCAGATACGTTTTCCTATCCCTTTATTATTTGTTTTAATTGTTTAATTTCTTTCATGAGTCTTTTTCGAGTCATGGGGACACGACTCATTTTTGAGTTTGGGGTGGGGTTCGTTGCCTCATCCCAATTTTATGTGTTTTACTGTTTTTAATTTTTTTTTTAGTTTGAGGAATGTTTTGACTGTAGAGCTGTAGAGTGTTTTAAATGCCCCCATCAAGCATGATTTTTATGAATTTATGATAGAAAATAGTTGACTTTAGGAGTTAGTGTAAAACACACTTAGATTGCATGCAAGTATGAGATAATTGATAGGAAGAATTAATGAACAATGCAAAAGAAGTAAACTTGTGCTTAAGGATAATGAGTGGTTTGTAGAACATGAGATCTGAATGAGTAGAGAACCCACTTAGGTATGAACTAGAGGCAAGCTGTGTAGATAGGCAAATGATAGAGGCAGTTCTTTGTTAGCCCTTTGAATCCTTTTAGCCTTCTACCCCTGAATTAATTATATCCTTCTTAGCCAAATTTCTAGCCTTTAAGCCTTTCTTTTGTCACCACATTATAAGCCAATATCCCTTTATATTGTTAGGCATGACCATATGACCGCACTTGAATCACGATCCTGAGACTTCCTGTCTTGAGCTTGAGTTTGGGGTGGTGGGTCCACTATTATGGGAATTTACATTGGTTTGGGATTTTTTGAGCTTATCAATTGTGCTCTGTGCTATATTTTGATGATTCACATGTTTATTACATTGTAACCATTTGCCGGGGTAATAGTAAATGAAAAAGAAGCTAAAAGCTAAAGTTATGAAAAGGCATAATTTATGAAAAATAACATGATATCTCAACATAAAAAAGGGAGTCATAGCTATACAAAAAGAAAAAGAAAAAACTCAAGCTCTTGGATAGTTTGTTGATGGTAAGTGAGGAGAGAACCAAAAGGTCACTTCAAATTTACCAAATATACATACCATACCGTCCCTAAGCCTACGCTAAAACCGTAAAGACCTCGTAATTCCTAGATACACGGTGAGTTAATAGGGAGTATGCTAAGTGGAGCGATCAAAGCAAGTAAAGATCGAGGAACACCCTATAGCCACCATCTTGAGATAAGTAATAAGCGTAACCTTCTAGCATTGTGAAATTAATTTTGGATTGATATTATTTTGTGTTTGATTTTGCATGATATGTGTATGTGTATATTAATTTCTAGCATAGACTATATGAGATTTGTTTTAAGTTGTGCTTTGGGAATATTTACTAGATTCTACCTTCTGCATTCACCTAAAAGGCCTTTGTTTTTATTTTACTTTGTCGGGACGACAAAGGTTTGAGTTTGGAGTCTTGATGTCTCCCTATTTGTTCTAATTATTAGCCCTTTGGAGACATCCTTTTAGGTGAATATTTGACTTATTTGATAGACTTTTATGCTTATTTGATCATATTACACTTTCTCCCCTTGGAATTAGGCTATTTGCATTTTTAGAGCTTTTGTGCATTAATTTGATTATGTTTAGTACAAAGTTAGTAGGATCTTGAATTTCATGAAAGACCAATCCAAGGAGGTGAAGTGAGAATTAAAGTCGTAGGGTATTTTAGCATGTTAGGAAGTACTTTTACTCGAGCTTCTATTTTTAGAGTGCACTTTCCTATTTCTATTTCTTGAAATATGGATTTATTATTTTTAAAGCATATGTGGTTTAGTTATTTATTTAATGTGAAGCTTTAAAAGATATATGGTAATTAATTAGAGACCAAGTCAAGTCAAAGAAGTAAAGTAAAGAAGATTTACATGAAAATAAGAAGATTATGGAAGGATATATGCAAAGAAGGAAACGATAAAGTTGCCAAATAAATCTGAAATTCCAGCCACGTTTCAAAGACCAGTCCATAAATTAAGATTGGCTAGGAATTTGGAAGAATGGTCTAGACAAATGGAAAGAGCTTTCCGAGACAAGCGGTTTCGAATATTGGAACACGTCAAACAGATAAGTATTGAAAGAGATATGACCAAAACAAATCAGCAGCAGAATCTTACCTTTCCTAGATTTTAGGGTTATGAATTAAAGTGTTCTTGACTTGTCTTTCACTCCAAGTAAATTTGACCTAGGGCTTCCTAACACCTATAAATACACCTCTTAGACCTCATTATTCAGAACCTCTCATATTTTCTTCAATTTATAACATCTTTAGAGAGAGAGAGAGTCAGAACCACCTCTCAATTATTCTTCAATTTATATCATCCTTAGAGAGAGCGTCAAGAGGCGGAAGCAAGAGCAGAAGCTGGAGAATCCTTTTCCTCCAACAACAACTCAAACCAATTCCTCTATCTAGGTTCTTATTTTATTTCTGTTATTAGGAACATTTATATTATTTAATATGATTTAAACCTTAATTACTTGAGAATCGCATAATGGGATGAACCCTAATTTATTTAATTCATGTATTTCAATTTGGGATTAGTTTCTAGTTTAATTTGAATTGGGTATTTCATATTGCTTATTATTTTGTATTAATTTCACTATCAATGAATTAGCTAATCGGAGATAGGTCATAGTAATTAAGCTATTCACTTTGGTGGGGAAGTGATCGCCTTGACGGGGGGGGTTTAATTACGGATATAGGTAATAAACGTAAGGTAGAAATTATTGATCCTGACGGGCTTAGTTAACCTTATAGCCAATTGGGTTAGATCTCAACCATCTGAACGTAGCTTATAATCACCCTAACAGGGTTTGTACTACTGTAGGATAGCTCCTAGGTCCACCCTGACGGGGGCTAGGAGACATCTGAGTCCCGACTAATATAGGAATATCAGTTCTGCCCTTAACGAAAGCATTAATTAGGTAAGTTTAGGTGATTCCCTAGCGAGACTCAAATATAGCTCATATCCGCGTTTTAGTCCTTTAGTATTTAATTTCAGTAATTTGTTTATTTACGTCTAGTAGTTTAATAACTCGAAACCAAACAAATATCTTTTATCTTTTATTTTCTGTATTTGCAATTACTACTACTTATTTATTGAACACTTGAGTTATACCAGTCCAATCCCTGAGAACGAAACCTGATTTATCGGAGTATTACTTGGAGAATCGTACACTTGCGGTATTGTGGTTCCTTTATTTTCAGTACTTAATTTTATAACACACCAGGACCCACCAATGTGCCAGACCTTACAAATAAGAATTGGGTCATATCTCCAACATAAGTCAAGAATCTCATTACTCTTATATAAAAATAGAACACATACAAGATTGAATTCCTATTTAATGAAGTAATTAGATATTCAATATTTAACAGGTCCAACCGCACACATACCTTTCCTAACCTAGGTAGATGCGTTGTCCATGTCGACACTTACCAAAATACAATTAATAAAAATCATTGTCATTTCTATTCTTCATAGAACGACTTGTGTAAACAAAGACAACAGACAACGAACCACTGGGACTAGCTCAGTGGCCAGGCCCCTGTCTCTCAACTAGGAGGTACAGGGTTCGAATCCCCTCAGCCGTGTTATTTCTTGAGCCCTTAAAGGGGGTAAGCAAGGGGTGCATGGTTCGAGTCTCCTCCCTGAACATGGGTAACCTAGTTCTGATTAAGTGGGAGTATGCATGAGGAGGCGTGTATATTTCCTATGGGATTAGTCGTGGTGCGCGTAAGCTGGCCCGGACACCCATACATCGAAAAAAAAAAAAAAAAAAAAAAAAAAAAAAAGACAACAGACAACGCAACTTGAAGCCACACCATTAGTAAATAAGAAACTTCTAAATGTTAACGAACGAGTGAGAGTCGCACACCAGACTGGGATGTTAAACTTATGTAAACCTTCGAGTAAACGGGGTGTTAAAACTTCCATTCATTTTATAAACTGGCTCAACTTTTGTGGACTGAAACCAAAAGGTTGAGATATAGAAAATTAGATTTGGACTTTTAACCTCTAAGTTAGGCCTCTTTTTGGGACTTTTCCAGCTCACCTTGCTTTAAACGAACTCCTTTCTCTTTCATCATCTCCTTTCTCTTGTTCAGTTGCCGCCGTTCTAGGGGTTCCTTGCTGTATTTTAATTTTCTAATTAATTTCATTTCACACATCGTTGTACTAAATGCTCGTCAACATATATGTCCAGTTAACTTTTGTCTTGCTACCACCGTTTCTGCTGTCTCTGATGCTCGATCACCAAGAAGGAAACGTAAGTACCTAATTCTAAATCCATTTATTTCAATTGTTTCATGAATGAATCTAGCTTAACGATATTTGAATGGTAAAATTGATTCTTACGCGGAATCGCTTGATTAGCTTTCATGATTATGTTTTAGTTACTTCAAATGTCAAAAAATTGTGTTGATCCAAAGGGATTGTATAGCTTACATATCTAACATTTGTGACCTAAGCCTAATTGTGTCGATCCAAGAGGATTGTATAGTTTATAGATCTGACATCCTTGATCTAAGCTATTTCATGATGTGCACAATATATGTGTTGTAGAGACTACACTACACAATAGTGTTTTAATTGCATATATGAGTAATATATGTAGTTAGTAATTTATAAGTAGTTTCTGTTTTCTCGTAGATGATTCTGTGTGTTACAATATTAAAGTGTGATTTCATCGTATTTTCTAAAGTGTATACTATATATATACATATATGAGTGATCTAGATTTTTTCGTTCGATAAAATAATTTGTCAACGTTGACGGAGAATACACCTCCGTAGAGAACAGAGCGTAGGTAGCAAAAGTATAGTAAGTAGGGTATCGAGTTCCACAAAGATCAGTGTGAAAAATGTATTTTATTATAGCAAAAGTGAAAGGTTTATAATCTAATAAAGCAACAAATAAAAGAAAATAAGATATGATTGTATTCTGGGTTTTATGATTAACAACCATGAAAGACAGTAATAAAAAGAGAAGCAAGTAAGCTAGGAATGGAAATTAAACTAATAATTAAACTAGACTTGAAATAAAAAATAAATAAAATAGTGATTAACTTGATTAAAGAATCTGCTTGAGGATTTTGCTGATAATATCATATACAGTTAGATGATTTTGTTATTCTATAAGGGCAAGTTGGTTTTAATATTTAGATTAGTCGGGAATCTAAGCCCCTATATCTTCTATCCGAGCACCTAGAGAATCTACCTTACACACCCTCCGGTTATCTGATGTATTAAAGAACGATATCCAAAGACTACCTAGAGAGCAAGAAACGCACTCGTCCAAAGCACTAGGCGTTCAAATACTAAGTCCGTAACCATGCCCCCGAACAGGTGTTAACTAAGTTACTAGAGCTCCTGCTACTTGGCAAGAGCATAGGAGTAATTAACATAAATATAAGAACAATGGAATTGAAATTAATTTATAACCCAATTCGATTAAACATTCAATAATATCCCAGATGAAATAACATCATCAAATAACTAGGCATAATCCATTACAAAAGCATCCTCAAGCATAAAGAGTTTTACCTCATAATTAAATTAATACAAAATAAATGAAAAATAATAAAAACTAATGATATAATCATGTTTAAAACTAGAAATAAGATAGAGTTACTGTAGAGGTGAAGTGAAACGAAGCTTCGTTAAGGTAGAAATAAAGGTTTATGGACAAACCCTTGTTCTTCCTCTCCTGTTCTTCCCTTGCTTCTCTCTGGTGGCTTCTAATGTTGGATAAAAATGAAATGTATCAAGTCCCTTTATAAAATGGCTGAAAATGAGCTTATATATCTCGCCAAATTCGTTTGGCCCCCCTCTAATTAGGTTAAGATGAGGTTGGATGCTGCAGGTTCAAGGTTCGCGCCACGAGAACAGTTTTTGACATAACTTCTTCGAATTGACTTTTTCACTTGCCATACGATCGTAACTTCAAGATCTTCCCAACTAACAACTTATCAGGTCCAGAAATCTTCATAAAATATCAAGGTGACTTCATCTCTACGGTGCAAGACTACTCTAATAATCGCTCTAACCTTCCATAGCGGCTTCTAGCTTCATTTCCGTTTTGACTTGGAGTTTATCTTCATCTTTGGACTTCTTCTCTTAATTTTGGACCCTTGTTTCAAGAATGTACCTAAACTAGACACTAAACACACCATTAAAGCACAAAAATCTCTAGAAACAACAAATAGTCCAAAAGAAGAAGGAAAAGTGCAATATAGCAAAATATTAAAAAACATTTCTCACTTAGGCCTAATAAACTCCTGAAACAATGTATCTATTTTGGATTTATTTGTCACAAAAATAGAGACATCAAGACCCCCAACTCAAATTTTTGTCGTCCCGACAAAATAGAAAATAAAAGTAGTTTGGAAGGGTCTAAGTCAAATAAATCAAAGAAGAGAGAAAGAGTAGAAAAACATAATGAATGACACTAAATCTAGAATATTAACAAGTTTCATATAGTATAAACTACAAACTAATAAAGAATATACCTAACAAATATACAATTCACACAAATAGCTCTCAAGATCGAATTAGTTTTGCAATGCGTAAGCGACGTTATTTCTTAGTTCACAATGCTGGATATAGGTTGTTCATCGATCCTCACATAGTTTTTAAGGTACACTTGACTTCTCTCTATCATGTGAAAGCTCCTAATATGCATAGCCAAGAACCCCAAGGTCTTTAAGGATGTAATTTCGGCTTAGGGTAGGTATAATACGTATATTTGGATAATTTAGAGTGGGCTTTTGGCCCTCTCCTCACTAGCCATCAACGAGTCTCCGTAGAGCATGAGTTACTCTCAAAGATGTTCCTCACTCATCCCAATTGATGCACAAAGTAATGTCACGTATAATCAAAATAAACCTTTCATGATCACCTAATACAATCCCATTTTGCAGGTGCAAAGATATGTATAAAGTTTTCTTTTGTATATGACAATGATTCTCTTTTTACTCAGAAATTAAACGTGAGAAGTCATGTCACTTTAATTCCTTTTCTTTTTCAACATTTTTTTCTCAATCTTTTCTTTGTAAATCTTTTTCTTTCTTTTCTTTTACCCCGACAAAGGGTTACAATTTATATATCAATGTGACAAGCTCAATTAAATACCAAATCCCAACGAATGATAATTCCATAAGAACCACAACCCCAACTCAAGCTCTAGATGAGTGTCAAGGCATCACAATTCGAGTGCGGGTCATATGGTAAAGTCCTGATAACTAAAGGGTAAGGCTTATAATGCTGCTAGTAAAAGGCTTTAGAATGGCACAAAGAGGGCTAAGACGGATGATATAACAATTAAGTATGGATAGCAAGCTAAAATGCTCTAAAGGTTAATGATGTCTCCTCATTTGTGATAATAAAATCTATTTCCGAGGCATCATTTTAGGCGTATTTATTAGTTTATAGGTTGATTTTCACATGATTTAGTACACTTTCCAATTTTGGGTCTTGAATAGATTATTTATTATTTTTAGAGCATATTAGGTTTAATTATTTATTTAGTGTGAAGTTTTAGAGATATATGGTAATTAATTAGAGTCCAAGTCAAAGTCTAAGAGCTAAAGGAAAGAAGATAAACATGGAAATTGAAGATAAGGAAGTAAAAGCTAAAAATATGGAAAAGGAAAATCTGCCTTAATTCTTAATTTCTGCACCTACGACCACAGATCGGCTTATATCTTAAAATCGGTGAGGAATCTGGAGAAACGGTCAAGAGCAAAGTTAAACATGTTTCCGAGACGATGAATTTCGACTACACATACGCGTCAAACGGATGAGTATTGAAGCTGCTAGGACTAAAACCAAAACGGGGCTGATTCCATATTTTTGGGCTACGAATTTGAGTTGGGCTAGGAGTCCAATACTTACCTTCTCCTTCAAGAAAACGAATTAGGTCAACCTATACACTATAAATACAGCCTCTTAACACTAGAAAATCATCCTTGGTGAAACCTTAAACCAAGATGAAGCTTACAACACAAGAAAAGAAGTCTGGAAGGAGCTGTTCATCAATAATGTCATCTTCAACCTTTGAATTTGTAATTTCTTTCTTTTCTTCCATTAGTATGAACTAGATTTCCATTAGCTTGAGTTTTAGCATATATGTATGAACCCTAGTTTTGGTTGACATCTATCTAATTATGGAATTCTATGTTTTAAATTGAATTATTGTTTTTATTCTCTGTTTATGTGTTTGGATTTATATTCTGTGTTCTTGTGGATCGCGACCATATAAAATTACTATCTAGTAGTTAGGTCACCATTGAAAACGGTGTTTAATTACATGTTTAGCACATAACGTCTAGTATACTGTTTAGATTTGACAAATCAAACTAACTAGATAATCACCATGGTTTAGTGTATTGCTATTTTACCAATTGCAGGAACAGTTTGCTTAGGACTCCTTATTGACACAGGTAAACCCTATTTAAAACTACCTAGCGCAATTGGAACCGTTTATTGAAATACTATATAATTCACCCTTACATGTTTAGAACGGCAAAACTAGTGGGGATTACATGCTATTTACTCAAGCTAAACTCTCATACTAATTTCTTCTCTTGCATTTAATTTTCTGTCTTTACTTTATTAAGTTTAATTTAGTTAAATAAAAATCAAATAAAAATCTATTTGTCTTTACTTTTCCTGCGTTTTATACGTTCTAGCTTTTAGTATTTGCACTTAATTTTTGCATAAGATTCCCTAACCTTCGTAGTCTCTGCGGAACGGATCTTACTTATTCATTATAACTTGCATACGATTTGTATACTTGCAGAACCGTGCTAGACTAGGGTGATTAATTGCACTTTATTTATATCATATTTTATCACACCCTAGGCTCCACCAAGTTTTTGGCCCCGCTTCCGGGGACTACATCGTTAGTCCTTGTGCATATATCTTGTGCTTTTATTTCAGTTAGTTCTATTTACGTTTTTGTCTTTTTAGTTTTTGTTTTATAGATAGTTACAGATGAAGAATCCAAGGAGACTTGAATTGCCCGTCACGTTCAGAGTGCAACCACGCGGAATTCGCACTCCAGAAATCCAAGCCGCTAAATTTAGGCCAGATCCAGGGATGTTAGCGCAGTTTGCAAATCATGGACTATTTAGCGGTGCATCACAACAAGATCTGATCCGATATATTCAGAAATTCATGCAAATTTGTGATGCTTATATCGTAAGTGGAGTTACTAAGGAGCAGATGTATTACGTGATGTTCCAGTTCTTCTTGACCGGAGGTGCAAGAAATTGGTACGATACCCAATATCCTCATGTCATTCCAGATTGGGATAAGCTTCAAGCAAGATTCCTAGATCGATTCTATCCGGTTAGTAGACGATTAAAAGATATATTGGAGCTTGAACAGTTTATGCAGGAAGACGGAGAAAGTTTGGGAGAAGCATGGTTACGATTTAATGAAAAGAAGGCGAGATGTCCTTACCATAAATCATCGCCAGAATATTCTTTAACCATGTTCTACGGAGGACTTAATGACAAGTCAAGGCAAGTTCAGATTCGTTAGGAAACAAAGTTTTTGTATTACTAGATCCTGAAGAAGCCAAACTTTGTATGGAGAGAATTCTTGAGAACGAGAGAAGTTGGCCAAGGGAGCTAGAAGAAAAAGAAGACACTTCAGAAACTCTGAAGCTCAAAGAATTGGCCCAAAAACTCGAAGAACAACAAGAACAAGCTCGAACAATTGCTCAGGTGAATCTAGTACGTACTATATCTTCGTGTCCAGGATGTGGATCAAGAATTCATATGTGGGAAAGGTGTATGAATAATCCAGCTTCAGCTTCTTCTATATCTCATCAAAATAACCAGTATTCTAATGGTTATGATTATCCTCAAGAAAGCTACGCTAGTTATCAACACCCTCCACAACAGAGAAGTTGGGTCAGAAATCAAGAGACTTATCATCAACCCCAACCTCAATCATACTATCCACCACAACCTATACATCAAAAAGCGCCCATTATAAAAAAACCTTATCAAGAACCACCGAAACAATCAATGCAACTAGCAAAGAAAGAACAAACCTTGAGCTTGAATTCGAGTATGGCTAAACTGATGCAAGCAATTGAAGAAAATATGAGTATTAGCCAACAAAAAATTCTAGCCCAGCAAAAGGTGATTAAAAAACTCGAGCATACTCTATCACATATGGCGAGTACATTACAAAACAGGCCAAAAGGTCAACTCCCAAGTGATACTATTGCTCCTCGAGATGATGCTTGTCATGCAGTTGAATTGCAAACTGGAAAACAACTACTTCCACCTAGAAGAGAACCAGAACCAATCCCTATTCCAGAAAAGGGGGGAGACGAAACAACAGAAGATAAGGTAGAAGAGGCAGTTGAACCAGAGGGTGTCCAAGCCAAAACACCTGAAAAGAAGAAAAGCTCAGTGGAACTTAATACACGCCCTCCACCACCATACCATTCACGTGTCAGAAAAAAGGACAATGACCAGGAATTCAAGAAGTTCGTTGACATGGTGAGCAAGTTAGATATTAATATGCCGTTTGTAGAAGCTCTCAAAAGAATGCCGAAATACCTGAAATTCATGAAGGACATTCTTTCTAACAAACGAAGTTTAGAAACTGGGGAAACAATTGGATTGCCTGTGGAATATAGTGCTATTTGTCAAAACAAGTTACCACCGAAGCTAGAAGATCCCAGAAGTTTTACTATTCCCATTGTCATTAGAGACAGTTGGATCGGGAAAGCATTATGTGATTTAGGCGCGAGTATCAATATCATACCAAGATCCCTGTTCGAGAAGCTTAACATAGGAGAGGTAGTACCCACATCTGTGGTACTACAAATGGTGGATCGCTCACTCTCCCGACCAGTAGGTAAAATTGAAGATGTTTTAGTTAAAGCTGGTACTTTAATTTTTCCTTGTGGATTTATTATTCTTGACTACGACGCGGATAAGAATGTTTCCATAATCTTGGGTAGACCATTCTTAGCCACGGGGCGTACACTAATAGATGTTGAGAATGGTGAGTTGATCATGAGGGTACAAGACGAACATGTACGATTCAATGTGTTTAAGGCTATGAAGTTACCAAATTCGAAAGATAAATGTTTCAAAATAGATGTCATCGGAAAAATTAAACAAGAAGTCTTCAATGAAGCACCCTTAGATGATGATCTTGACGAGGCCTTAACACTTGAATCGCAAGAGGAAAACAAGATATCCCCTGACGAAGTTGCTGCATTAGGATCAAATATACGAGAACTACTTCGAGAATCAGGTGACATTGAACCTATAAAGAAACCATCCATATTATGTCCACCCGTTCTCGAAGAAAAACCGCTTCCAGATCATCTACGCTATGCGTATTTAGGTATGAACAAAACTTTGCCTGATATTATGTCTGCTAAACTTTCAGGTTCTCAAGAGGAGAAGACACTTCATGTACTTCGCGCTAACAAAGAAGCAATCAGATGGACTATTGCTGACATCAAGGGAATTAGTCCTTCCGTTTGCAAACACAAAATAATTCTTGAGAACGAAGGTGGGCGATCTATAAAGAGACAAAGAAGACTCATGCCAACTATGAAAGAAGTGGTGAGGAAGGAAGTAATCAAGTTGCTAGACGCAGGAATTATCTACCCGATTGCCAGTAGTGATTGGGTTAGTCCAGTACAATGTGTTCCAAATAAAGGAGGTATTACAACCATCCTTAATGATCAAGGTGAAGCCATACCATCAAGAACAGTGGTGGGGTGGCGAGTATGCATGGACTACTGAAGACTTAACAAAGCTACAAAGAAAAACCACTTTCCGCTACCATTCATTGATCAGATGCTAAACAAACTCGCAGGGAGAGAGTACTATTGTTTCCTTGACGGATATTCGGGTTATAATCAAATTTGTGTGGATCCTCTTGATCAACACAAAAAAACGTTTACTTGTCCGTTTGGTACTTTTGCTTATAGGAGGATGCCGTTTGGTTTATGTAATGCACCTGCCACGTTCCAGAGGTGCATGATGGCTATATTTTGGGACATGATTGATAAATACTTGGAGGTTTTTATGGATGATTTTTCGGTGTTTGGAGATAGTTTTGATGATTGCTTGAATAATCTTGAGAAAGTCCTAGTGAGATGTAAAGAAAAAGATCTTGTGCTTAATTGGGAAAAATGTCACTTCATGGTTCAAGAGGGGATTGTGTTAGGACATGAAGTTTAGAAGGCAGGGATGGAGGTTGATCGTGCTAAAATTGAAGTTATCAAAACATTACCACCTCCCGTTTCTGTAAAAGGAGTGAGAAGTTTCTTGGGTCACACAGGATTTTACCGAAGATTTATTAAAGATTTCTCCAAGATCGCCAAACCGCTTTGTTCTTTACTTGAAAAGGATACTCCTTTTAACTTTACCAGACGAATGTCTTCAAGCGTTTTTGACGATTAAGGAGAAACTGATCTCCACACCTATTGTTATGCCTCCTGATTGGAAAGCTCCGTTTGAACTTATGTGCGATGCTAGTGATCAAGCTATGGGTGTTGTGTCGGGGAAGAGGAAAGACAAGCTATTCCACATGATTTATTATGCAAGCAAGACCTTCAACGCTGCCCAGATGAATTATACAGTGACGGAGGAAGAGATGTTGGCCGTAGTATATGCTTTTGATAAATTTCGTTCCTATCTGATTGGGAAGAAAACTGTTGTGTACACGGACCATTCAGCTATCAGATACCTCATGGAGAAAAAGGACGCTAAGCCGCGTCTTATTAGATGAGTACTATCTGCTTCAAGAGTTCGACATAGATATTCGAGACCGAAAGGGATGCGAGAATCAAGTTGCTGATCATTTATCAAGGCTCGAAGGATCTGATGCGAACAAAGAGCCATTATTATTTAATGAGGTATTCCCTGATGAATAACTTTTTGCTATTAAAGATGCGTTTGTGCCATGGTATGCAGATCTAGTCAACCTCATCGTGAGTGGTGTATTCCCCAAGGATATCCACCCACAACAAAGACAAAGATTATCTCACCAGGCTAAACGATACTATTGGGATGAACCGTACCTCTGGAAAATTTGTAGTGACCAAGTAGTTAGAAGATGTGTCCATGAAGGCGAAGTTGATAAGATTATAGCAAGATATCATGGTTCACCATATGGAGGTCACTTTAAAGGCGATAGAACTGCAGCTAAAATTCTTCAATCCGGTTTCTATTGGCCTACCTACACAAAGATTGTCATCATTTCGTCCAGTCATGTCAAAGATGCCAGTTCACTGGTAATATATCAAAAAGAGACGCGATGCCGCTTAACAATATTCTAGAAGTCAAAATCTGGGAATAGATTTCATGGGACCTTTCATCACTTCCCACGGAAATCTTTATATTTTGCTTGCGTAGATTATGTATCAAAATGGGTAAAAGCAGTGGCAACACCAAAGAACGATGCGCAAACAGTGATAAAATTCTTAAAGACAAACATCTTTTCAAGACATGGTACGCCACGTGTTCTCATCAGTGATAAAGGTACCCATTTCATCAATGCTCAACTAAGAAACCTCCTTCGTAAGTTTGGAGTAAGACACCGCATTTCAACCGGTTATCACCCACAAACTAACGGTCAAGTTGAAGTTTCCAATCGGGAAATCAAATTTATTCTTGAGAAGACCGTGAACAAAAAGAGGAAAGATTGGTCATTAAAGCTAGATGATTTCTCTGGGCCTACAGAACAACATTTAAAACACCAGTTGGGGCATCTCCATATCCCATGGTCTACGGCAAAGCGTGTCATCTACCTATTGAGATTGAAGCTCGAGCCTTCTGGGCTATTAAAACTCTGAATCTAGATCCAGAACTGGCCGGGAAACAAAGGTTGATGCAACTGAACGAGCTGAAGGAGTTTCGCTATCTTGCCTATGAAAATTCACGTCTATACAAGGAGAAAACAATGAGATGACATGATAGACGACTCCGACCAAAGCATTTCGAGAAAGAACAAAAGGTATTATTATACAATTCTCGATTCTCAAACTACCCAAGAAAGCTTAAATCCCGTTGGGGGAGGACCTTACATTGTTACGAAAGTCACACCTCATGGAGCGATTGAAATTGAACATCCAACCGAGCAAAGGACATTCATGGTGAATGGCCAGCGTTTGAACAGATACCATGACAGTGAAGACTTTGGACGAGAGGAGACAATCCATCTCGTAGAGAACGCTTAGCCTGAGGTACTCGTCTAACTCAAAGACGTTAAACAAAAGTGCTCTTGGGAGACACCCCTTGTTTTTAATTGCTTTTTAGATTAGTTTATTGCTTTGTAGTGTATAATTTTAAGTTAGCGTATATTTTTAATTGTGTTTACAAGCTAATAGGAGAGAAAGGTAGTGTGTTATTATGCAGGAAATGAGTTTGGGGTCAAAAGGAATCACTTGGGAAAATTTCGGTTCACTGGCCGGTAGGCCGGTCAAACCACCGGCATGCCGGTGGGGAGACACGTGCCCACGGGTTAGTGACTCGGGTTCATTGCCGAGAGGTCCCAAAAATAAAATCCAGGCTCACCGGTATGCCGCCCAGGGCACCGATATGCCGGCCAGAGGAGAAACACGTGCCCACGGGTTCCAAGGCACGGGTTTTTTGACGGATTACTCCTAGACGAAAAAAGGCACCGGTATGCCGGTGGATATGCCCGGTATGCTGGCGAAGCGAAAAGACGTGGCCACGGGGAGGTCTCGGGTTCATTACCGAGAGGTCCAAGAATAAAAGACGCCTAGCGCCGGTATGTCGGCGAGCTGACCGGTATGCCGACGCTAGGTCGGTTTTGAAGAGTTTGAATCCTATTTTACTTCTTACCTTATCAAACTTAACCCTAAGCCCTTCTACACGAAATTTTCAGACCCAAACACTATAAATACTCTTTGAAGCTTGTACAAACCTCCACAATTAACACAATAACATCAATAATTCTCTCCTCCATCCTCCATAAACACAATTTCTTCATCAAATTCATCACACTACACCATTAAACACCATCAAGAAAATCAAGCTTTCAAGATTTCTTCCAAAATACCATCAAGAAACCTTTCTCTTTCATTTATTTCAAGCAACAACCTCAAGGTGCACCAATTTATCTTAAACTTTTTAGTTCATCCTTGGTATAACTTGAGTTGTGGGTAAATCAAACATGACTAATAGATCTGATGCTATGGAATACAAGAGGAATTGTACCATCCTAGGGAAGAATAAAAATTTGCCTGGAGCCACCATTGAAAAGCCTATCAACCTTGATGAGGCTACTGAAGAATCAAAAGAAAAGGCACCAGCACAACCACTGCCAAAGAAATTAACGGCTAAAATGTCTATACCAGCAAGGCCTATGAAAAAGACAAAGATTCATGATCAAGGTTCTTCTACTTCTTCTTCTAAGGATGATTCTTGTATTCCCCCATGGGCTCTTAATTACAACATGAAGTTGAACGTTTACAAGAAGAAAACATAGAACTTTGGGTGGAAATTACACAGATTAATTCACAGTTGGAAGATGTAACCATGAACAGGGATATTGACAATTATTCTTCTCCATCTTCTTCTTCGGAGGAGGACATAATGGATCTATATGGCCAGCCGGGTACGCCACTCTAATTCTCTTTCTTAATAGCTTGTATGCATTAGGTAGTTTAGTTAGTTTTAATTTTAAATTTTATTTCTTTCTTGAGTCTTTTTTGAGTCGTGGGGACACGGCTCACTTTTGAGTTGGGGGTGGGGATTCATTGTCCTCATCTTCATTTCCTTTTTGCATAAAATTTAAATTTTTTAGGTTGAAATAAGGCATAGAATATGTTGAATGTACCTATGTGAGCTTGATTTTAATTAGGTCAATGATAGTAAGTAGTATGTTTTTGAAAGATGTTACAAATATGTTTAGATGCATGTATGAAGACAGGAAATAAAAGATAAGAAAGTTAATGAGCAATGCTAAGAAGATATGTTGAAACTTAGGGAGAGTTATTTGGTGTGTAGAACGTGAGGTTTAAAATTAGTTGAAAACCCACTTGTCTATGAACTTGTAGTGAAAAAAGTAACAAAATCCGGTAGTTAGAAAAATGAATAAGGCAGTTCTTTCATATTGAAGCCACTTGAAGCCTCTTATACCTTCTCACCCTTTTTATTTTGATTATTTTTATTATTTATCCGTCTTAGCCCCTCTGAGCCTTTCTAAAGCCTTTTATTTAAACATGTTATAATCCATACCCTTAGTTTGTAGGACATTTCTATATGACCCGCACTCGAATCACAAAACCTAAAACAAGTCGTTTTAGAGCTTGAGTTTGGGGTAGTGGGTTCATCATTAGGGAACATTAGAATTTGGAAATTGTAATTGTGATTTTATTGATGATGAAAAAGTTATTATTGTAACCCTTTGTCGGGGTAATAGTGAATGAAAAAAGAAGCTACGAGCTAAATTTGCCAACAAGGGCATAAGAAAAAAGAATATATATATGAAAAAATAGCGTGATATCTCAACATTAAAAAGAGAATCATAGCTATACAAAAGAAAAAATTGATATGAAAAGAATATATATTCGGACCGGCAAAGTGGAATTTGGATATCATCATGAAAAAGATTTTATTTGGGAGTAATTGGGGATGCACGTCAAAAGCATAAAAAATTGGGTTGAGTGAGAACATCTTCGAGTGAAAACTCAAGCTCTAGAGTGATTCGTTGATGGAATGTGAGGAGAGCGCCAAAAGCTCACCTTTTAATTATCCAAATATACCACACCGTCCCTAAGCCAAGTTATAACCAAAGACCTTAGGATTTCTAACTACTTGGTCGAGAAACAATTGAGCTATTAGGTAGTAGGTAAGTGGACCATTGGATGCAATATCACAACCTATGAACAACCTATAGCCATTAACATGAACTAAGTTATCAACCTCTCCTTCTGGCATTGCGAAATTAATCTGGACTTGAATTTATGGATTGTTGATTATGTGTGTATTACGCATATGTTTGCATTATTTCTTGAGCATTACTACATGAGACTTTTTAGGTACTATGCTCTAGGATCATTCATTATGTTCTGTTCTTATTCTCCTCCGACTTCTTCTTCTTGTTTATTTGACTACCCTACTGTTCTTTACTTTTATTATATTGGGACGATACAACTTTGAGTTGGGGGTCTTGATGTCTTTGTGATAATAAAATCTATTTCCGAGACATCATTTTAGTCGTATTTATTAGTTTATAGGTTGATTTCACATGATTTAGTACACTTTCCTATTTTGGGTCTTGAATTGATTATTTATTATTTTTAGAGCCTATTAGGTTTAATTATTTATTTAGTGTGAAGCTTTAGAGATATATGGTAATTAATTAGAGTCCAAGTCAAAGTCTAAGATCTAAAGGAAAGAAGATAAACATGGAAATTGAAGATACGGAAGTAAAAGCTAAAAATATGGAAAAGGAAAAGCTGCCTTAATTCTGAATTTCTGCACCTACGACCACAAATCGGCTTATATCTTAAAATCAGTGAGGAATCTGGAGAAATGGTCAAGAGCAAAGTTAAATATCTTTCCGAGAAGATGAATTTCGACTACTCATACGGGTCAAACGGATGAGTATTGAAACTTCTAGGACCAAAACAAAAAGGGGCTAATTCCATATTTTTGGGTTACGAATTTGAGTTGAGCTAGGAGTCCAATACTTACCTTCTCCTTCAAGAAAATGAATTAGGTCAACCTATACACTATAAATACAGCCTCTTAACACTAGAAAATCATCCTTGGTGAAACCTTAAACCAAGAGGAAGCTTACAACACAAGAAAAGAAGTCTAGAAGGAGCTGTTCATTAATAATGTCATCTTCAACCTTTAATTTGTAATTTCTTTCTTTTCTTCCATTAGTATGAACTAAATTTCCATTAGCTTGAATTTTAAAATATATTTATGAACCTTAGTTTTGGTTGACATCTATCTAATTTTGGAATTCTATGTTTTAAATTGAATTATTGTTTTTATTCTCTGTTTATGTGTTTGGATTTATATTATGTGTTCTTGTGGATCGCGACCATATAGAATTACCATCTAGTAGTTAGGTCACCATTGACAACGATGTTTAATTACATGTTTAGTACATAACGTCTAGTATACGGTTTAGATTTGACAAATCAAACTAACTAGATAATCACCATGGTTTAGTGTATTGCTATTTTACCAATTGTAGGAATAGTTTGCTTATGACTCTTTATTGACACAGGTAAACCCTATTTAAAACTACCTAGCGCAATTGGAACCGATTATTGAAATACTATATAATTCACCCTTACATGTTTAGAACGGAAAAACTAGTGGGGATTACATGCTATTTACTCAAGCTAAACTCTCATACTAATTTCTTCTTTTGCAATTAATTTCCTGTCTTTACTTTAATTACTTTAATTTAGTTAAATAAAAATCAAATAAAAATCTATTTGTCTTTACTTTTCCTGCGTTTTATTTGTTCTAGCTTTTAGTATTTTCACTTGATTTTTGCATAAGATTCCCCTAACCTTCGTAGTCTCTGCGTAACGAATCTTACTTATTCATTAAAACTTGCATACGATCTGTATACTTGCAGAACCGTGCTAGACTAGGGTGATTAATTGCACTTTATTTATATCATATTTTATCACACCCTGGGATCTACCAGTTAACATAGAACCGCCTTAATCATATCATATCCCATACAAATTAGTTACTAATCACTTCTAGCATGTTCATCAAATGGTTTATACACTAGCTTAGACCTCACGTTCTATACACCACTCATGCTTCCTATACTCGAACTCACTTAACTACATTGCTCACTAGTTTTTGTTACTTACTATATACACTTCATGTAAAATTTATCAAGTATATACAAAACAAGTTTATAACATTATTATCTATAATCATTAACTCACTAAAATCCAGCTTAAAATATACATTCATTCGCTTCTACTTCATCCTTCACACTTATTGAAAGAAAATAAAACACATAAAGTGGGGAGGGAACAACGGATCCCCTACCCACAACTCAAAGGTGAGCCGCGACATCCATGTCTCGAAACAGACTCAATAATCGTTAAAGATAAACAACTATATACAAATAGAGAAAGGTGGTAGAGAAGAGAGACAAATACTCTTGAGGCTATTGCCTCTCGGGATCATCGTCTAATAAAAGTTGTGGTGGGTCCTTCGCGGTGTTGCTTCTTAATTGCTCAAGGAGTGTAATGATATGCATTTGATTGGTTTTGATTAATGCCACATCATTAGCGAGAAGGGTTTGAGTTGTTTCGAGTTGTTTTAGTTGCTCACTAATCTTCTCTTGCCAAGGAGAACCCTTGAAATTCACTGCACTTAAAATAATTTTAACCCACGCATCATCCAAGACGGACTTAGTATTATTAATAAGTTTCTCATTCTCCCTAATATTCACATCCACTTTCATCACTAGGCTAGTGATCATTGATGGGCATTTCAAGTTATAAAAATTAGTAGGTTTGACAATAAAGTTCATTACCTCATCAAAGATCAGCTGAGCCATAATAACTTCTTTCTCTCTCATAATACAATTCAACAAGATGGCATATTTCTGACGTATATCCATGTTTCGAGTGTTTCCTATGGCTGAAGGTGCAAGGAAGTGGTACTAAATTCTCGCATATGGTTGAAGAAACTTGTAAGGCCAAGACGTCTTCAACTCTTCTATATCATTATACAATACCAACTCCTCAGTAAACACTCTTTCATGTAGATGCTCCCAATCAAAACCTTCAACATTCTTCACAACCATTTGATACTTGAAAGGTCCCACCAACTTCCTCATTAATAAATGGATTCTAATTTCCTCAACTATGAATGGAATTAACTTACCCCAAATGGGAATTCTTCCATCTCTATCTAGTTGAAAGAAGGCAAGATAGAATTCTCTTACTAGCACAAAATTCAACTTCGAGTGCTCCATCATGAAATACTTCCATCCTAATCGTTCCCCTGTCTCAAGAAATCATTTATATCTTCCCCTTTATACCTCTTCATGAAATTTATGCTCATAGTGATTACTAAAGAAGGCACAATCTTACTCTCCACATCTTCTAGCGCCCTAGATTTATTATTCATGTTGGGCGAGGGTACCTTGGCTTGAAGAGGTTGTGGAGCTTTCTTCTTCGTATATTAGATCATTCTCGATTCCACAACTACCGGTTTCTCTTTAGCCAAAGAACTCGAATCATCCTTTTGCTTCTTTGCTCTACTCACACCTTTTCAACTTGTTTCCTCTTGTTTTCAACCGAATCCGTGCTTGATTTCTTCTTCACGTCTCTCACAATAGCGAGTTTATTGATTTTTTTGTCATTTTCCTCCACCCTCAACTCAAAGTTTAACCAAAGATTGAAATTTTCCCTTAAATGAATGATCGATGTAATATTTGGAGGTGAATAGGTGTGGGAGATGTGTCTTTCTATGTGGGTATAAAGGATTTGTGGTAGGGATGAGACGAAATTAAAGGATTATGAAAAAGGATTTTGGGAAATATTTGGGTTTGATTCTTGATATCTTGTGTTGTTGGAATGATTTTGGATGGCTAATGTTGTTAGGAATGATTGGAGGATGATTTTGTGTATGGAAAGTAGATTATTTGGAGGTATTTTGATGTTTGGTGAAGCTTAGGTTGAAGCTCTAATTGTGGTTGAAGGTGTGGGTAAGAAGAAGCTTCAAGGCTTAGGGCTTGGGATAAGCTTAAAACCTTTTCTTCACTTTTATATACATCCTGTGTGGTGCAATGGATGAATGGTATGTGAAAACGTACCTTAAGTTATCCACAATAATCCCTGGAAGGTCAAGCGTGGAGCCTAGTGCGCACGAGAAGCTTCGTGCAGTGCACCACAAAAAATGTTATGTTCATCATCTCGTGATTTTACGTGGACTCATCACGCCACATCTCGCTCCACCAATTCCATAGATTTTCATCTGCGGAGCTTAGTGCACACGACTTTATGTTGCGGTGAACCGGAAGAATGGCGTAGGGAACCGCATCACAGAGCTGATGCACACAAAAATTCCATAGATTTCACCCCAAACTCAAGGGGTTGCTAACCTGGACATCAAAAACAACAAATAACTTTCTCATAATGCAATATACATCAAATAAATTTACTAATACACACTAAAAACATAAAAACAAAACTTCTAAGAGCATTAAGAACATGTGTTGTCTCCCAAGAATCACTTTTGTTTAACGTAGTCGAAGTTCAAGGTATTACCTTGTGGTTAGTTCTTCTTCATGTAACCTTCCCAGCAGTGGGTGCGGGAATTAATATCCATCAAGAGATGCTTGCCGCTCTCCCTGATGTTCAACTTAACTAACTATCCATAAATAATATGAGTGACCTTGTAAGGACCACTCCACAAACTCTTACACTTGCGCCTTTGTGGTGAGTTTAGTGGGTTAGGATATTTAATCGATACGGTATCTCCCATAAAAAATACACCGTCTTTCCATTTTTCGTTTAGGCTCCCTTGGAACCTTGCTAGCGCTCTTCTTAGTCTCTTTCAAGTAAGCAATGAATGGGTCACCTTTAAGGTTGGGAGGAGATTTATAATTTCATTTCATTTGATTTTTCTCCTCCACCTTTAAGGTTTCACCATCATTGATGGACTTTTTACTTTATTAATTAGTGTGTCCAAGCGGAAACAATCTTCTTGTGGATTAGGGAACATCATACTCTTGAACACACTAAACTTATCTTCCTCGTCTTGCACTCTCATGATTAGTTCTCCATTTTCTACATCAATCAATGTACGTCCCGTGTCTAGGAATGGATGCCCTAAAATGGTTGGCCCATTCCTTGCTGCGTCGTAGTCAAGAATAAGATAATCACAAGGAATAATAAGATTACATGACTTGACGCTCCCTTCCAGATGGGTAGTATCCTATCCGCCATTTGCAACGTAGTAGTTGTAGGACTCAAATACCCAATTCTTAACTTCTTAAACAATGATTTAGGCATCAGATTGATACTCGCATCTTAATCACACAAACCTTTCTTGGTCCAATCTTAACCAATCAAAATCGGAATTTTAATACTACCAGTATCTTTCAACATTGGAAGTAACTGATTTTGACATATGTCACTATATTCCTCTAGTAATACACTTATCTCTCCTTCCAAAAATTTGCGCTTATTTGACAACACATCCTTCATTAACTTCAAATACTTAGGCATACCAAGGATGGTTTCCAAGAAAGGAAAATTAATGTGAAACCTCTCCATCATGTCGATGAACCTCTTGGAATCTTCATCATTGTTCTTATCATAGACACGTGAAGGAAATGCAGGAGGAGAACGATTCTCATGAAAAATTTATTTCTTCTTCTTCTCTTGAGATACCAATATCTTTTCAATATTCTCTTCAACTATAACCGACTCAACTACCTCTTCTTCAACCTCTTCAACCATTTCTTCTACCTCTTTAGGATTAAATGTTGACTATTTCTCTTTCATGCCGGGAAAAGATGGGGGCAATTGCTTCCCATTTCTCAAAGCAATAGTGTTACACTCCTTGTTCTTTTATGGGTTCTCAGTATTGCTTGGTCATTGATCATGTGGCCTCATGTTCAAATGATTTAAAATCTAAGATACCTGATTCTCTAGCATTTTTATGATGCAAAATGTTCATCCATGCCCTCATTGTTGGACTTCAACAAATGTTGGTTGGACTTCAAATAATGTTGAGTCATAGTCATAAATGAGCTTAAAGTTTGGACTATAGAGTTTGAAGCACCTTCTTGCGGATATTCGGGAAGTGCCTTTTGAGTAACACTCTCAGAATAAGCATCTTGAACGGTCCTTTTCCCTCCTTGGTATTGATTCAGAGGTCTTTGATGAAAATTTTGTCGTTGGGGACGTTGTTAATAATTTCCAGGATTTGCCACCCCGTTAGGATTTGACCAACTGAACCTAGGATGGTTGCGGTTAGGTTGCATGTAAGAATGCCCACCTACGGATTTAGGATTACTTTAGCTATCTTCTGAAGCATGATAATTTGTACCACAATAAAAACACCTAGTAGTCTCGTGAACAACTTTCACTTCTCTCTGTTGATTTTGGAACCCTTCTTTCACGACCATAACCAATTGTTTCATTTGATTCTTCAAAGTAGAGAATTTAGACTTGTGGTACATGCCAACTTCTTTCGATGCCTGATTAGGATTCATCAAAACAAAACCAACACCTCCTAGATTATCCACTCTCAATTTTGAGATACCATCTAAACCTTTATAGAAAATAGAGAGCCGCATTAGGGAACTGTACCCATGAAGAGCGCACTTCATCAATTGATGTTGCAATCTAGTCCACGTTTCCCCTATGATCTCATTATCATCTATCACAAAATTGGCAAGCTCAACTTGGTCTTTCATCCTCATACACTTTGGATAGAATCTATATAAAAACCTTGCTTGAAGTAAATCCTAGTCAGTGATAGTCTCAGATGGTTTTCTGTCTAACTACTCACTAGCTCCTCTGGTCAAGAAAAGCTGGAATATACAGTAGTACATATGTTCACTTGTGACGCCCAGAGTAATGTAGGCGTCACATATTTGCATGAAATTCTTTACAGCTCAAACCAGATCTTTGTGAGCAGCTCCACTATAGTTCCCATAACTTAGGAACTGATTCGACATACCCATATCGAGCTTAAAACGTGCGGCTTGAATAACTGGAGGGCGAATCCCCAAAGGTTGAACACGGAAAGGCACTGCCGGCTCAGGGATACCTTGCATTTGTTGATTACGCACATTGGGTGGAATTTCTCCATTCAAGTTCGCTAAATTCAGATTGTTTTGACCCCCTTCAAGTGGATTATCTGACAGAGGCTGGTTCAACTGATTCAGATTCTCCTTAAACCCAGGTGGGGTATTAAGGTTAGCCATTTTCTCTCACGCTTTTCTTTCTATTTCTGTCTTATTCTTTTCTCTAATCAATCGCTCAAAATTAGAGTGCATACACAAGAACTGTATACTTGAGAAGATACAAAAAATAACACAAAACACAAAAAAACAGAAAATAAACTAGACACTTTCAAACTAAAATAAAAATACGAACATCTTTAACACCGATCCCCGGCCAACGGCGCCATCTTGACTTGGTGTTTTTCGTCGATAAAATAACTTGTCAACGTTGACGGAAAATACACCTCCGCAGAGAACAGATCGTAGGTAGCAAGAGTATAATAAGTACGGTATCGTGTTCCATTGAGATCAGTGCGATAAATGTATTTTATTATAGCAAAAGTGAAAGGTTTATAATACAATAAAGTAATAAATAAAAGCAAATAGGGATGATTGTGTTTCACTTTTTATAATTAACAACTAAGAAAGACAATATTAAAAGAGAAGCAAGTAAGCAAGCAATGACAATTAAACTAATGATTAAACTAGAATTGAAATAAACAAGAAATAAAATAGTGATTAGATGCTTCAAGATTTTGTTGAGTATTTCCATATACCTTTAAATGATTTTGTTATTCTATAAGGGCGAATTGGTTTTAATATTCACATTAGTCGGGAATCTAAGTCACTACATCCCCTATTCGGGCACCTAGAGCATCTACCTTACACACCCTGATGTATTAAAGAACAACACCCACAGACTACCTAGCGAGCAAGGAACCCACTCGACCAAGGCACTAGGTATTCGAATACTAAGTCCATTACCCCGTCCCCGAACAGGTGTTAACTAAGTTACTAGAGCTCTTTACTTGGCTAGAGCACATGAGTAATTAACATAAATATAAGAACAATGGAATTGAAATTAATTCATAACCCAATTCAATTTAAGGTTCAATAATATCCCAAAATGAAATAACATCACCAAATTACTAAGCATAATCAATTACAAAAGCATCCTCAAGCATACAGAGTTTTAGCTCATAATCAAATTAATACGAAATAACTGAAAACTAATTAAAACTAATGACATAATAATGTTTAAAACTAGAAATAAGGTAGAGTTACTGTAAAGGATAAAGTGAAACAAAGCTTCATTGAGGTAGAAATGAAGGGTTAATGGACAAACCCTTGTTCTTCCTCTCTTGTTCTTCTACAGCTTCTCCTTGGTGGCTTCTAATGTTGGATAAAAATTAAATGTATCAAGTCCATATATAAAATCGATGAAAATGAGCCTATATATCTTGCCAAATTTGTTTGGGCCATCCTTTAATTAGGTTAAGATGTGGTCCAACCTATTTTTGGAAGCTACAGGTTTAAGGTTCGAGCCACGAGAACGGTTTTTTACATAACTTATTCGTCTTAACTCCGAATTGACTTCTATCACTTGCCACACGTTTATAACTTCAATCCCTACCCACCAAACAACTGATCAGGTCCAGAACTCTTCGTCAAAAATCAAGGTGACTTCATCTCTATGGTGTAAGACTACTCTAATAATCGCTCTAACCTAGATAGTGGCTTCTAGATCATTTCCGTTTTGACTTGGAGTTTCTCTTCATATTTGGACTTATTCTCGTAATTTTGGACTCTTGTATCAAGCATGTACCTAGACTATACACTAAAATCACCATTAAAGCACAAAAATCTCTACAAAAAGAAAATAGTTCAAAAGAAGGAAAAATGCAATATAGCAAAATATAGGAAAAAATCTCTCACTTAGACCCAATAAACTCCTAAAACAATGTATCTATTGTGAATTTATTTGTCACAAAATAGAGACATCAAGGATTTATTTAGCTATGATGTAATTGATCACTCTTATTTTACAAAACGAATATATTTGTTTGAAATATACAATCACATAAATTGTTAATTGTATATAATTATTAGTTGATGCATATTTAGTAACCTCAATAATTTTTAATTTCTTTGTATTTTTTTCAGATGGTGTTCAATATACATAAGATAACATGATCATTTTTCAACTTATCTTTGGTGGAATTTGGATGGATGAATTCAAATGCATATCCAAACGAATCACTTCATGTAAGTTTAATATATTGAATGTTCTTATGATCAAATATAGAAAGCTTTATAAAATTATTATAAAAAAACTTTGAATAAGGAGAGTTTGATCATGGTGTTGTCCGATTGATAATAACTCCATTACTTTCCTTAAATCTAGTATTCCTTCACACATAACCCACTTTGCGTTCAATCTGACATTATAAAAATCCTCTAAATTTATCAACAAAAATAGTGTATAAAAAAACTACACAAATTCTTTGTGTTGTGAAGAAATTTGAAAAATCCTGAATACTTTCAGTTGTTGCATTTTTGTGTGGGATCTCAAATTACGTCCACAATCCTTTTAGCTACCGGTGTATGTGAAGCCGCTTATATTTATACTGAACTAATCCGCGTTGGGGTTAATGTAAAGATTATAGACATTGGTGATGAGCTTGGGATTTATTACAACGGGTCAAGATCCATGGACTCTTATGATTCAGTTAGATATAATCTTGATGAATATGCTTCTGCTGTAGTCCAAACTATTAGATTTGTTTGCGATCCTAAAGGGATTAAACACCCAATAATTTGTAGCCAAAGTGGCAGAGTGATTGTCACACACCACTCATTTTTGGTATTCGGAGCAGTTTTTGTTTCTACCTATGACCTGATTATCCATTTAAGCCGTCAGTTGGGCTTGAAAGAGTTTTGGGAGGAGACTTGTGCTGATTATGGAATGTTCTCTACTGCTAATATTAGTGGAGATTATGAAACTTGTTTAATATATTCTAATAGGTGGCGTGTGGAGATGTTTAAAGAAGGATTTCTAAATATTGAACAATTTGTTGTTGCGGCGGATGTGGTATGAGATAAGAGATGAAGGCTTTTGGGCTGTTGGATCCCGGCCGTAGATACCATATGTGTAGATGTTTATATTTAACATATAAAGTGGCGGAACTGGTGGACGACAGTCGTGGTGCCAAGGAATTTATCACCACCATGACAGACAACTTCCCCGATTTATGTATTAGCGTGAAGCATAATAAATAATAATTTATGACTATTGTTATATTTAGAGTAACAAAAGTACTATTTTATTAAACACAACCTAAATCATAAATTAATGTATCATGATTATTCTAAATTATCTACACTGATACATAAATCTAATACTAATTTATAAAAAATATTTTATTTTAACTATAAAAAATATAAACGATGAATTATTTTAATTTAATCTATTTTTTAATGATTATAATTGATCTAACCAAAAACTTAAATCCTATATCTATATATTTAATATAATATATATCTTTTAGTTTAATATAACAATTACAAAATATAACATAATCTGTTTTTAATTATAATTAAAAATAATAGTAACTCAATATTATATAATATATAAAAAAATTAATTAATAAAAATTAACCACCTGCTTTGAATTTGACGTAGTAATGAAAATGGAGGACAAAAAAGTTGGCTCAGTTTTTATTTCGAAACTTCAAGCATTTGTACTAATATATTTTTTTGTCAAAAGAGAAGATATCATACGATACTTAGCCGATACCTCTACCTCTACACAAAATAGAAATACTACTAGAAAAAACAACAATTGACCCACATGGGAAATCTGATATATCAATATTAAGCCTAGTACATTTAGCAAGTTTATCAGCCACTCTGTTGAACTTTCTCTTCTAAGGTGATCGAATTTCCACTCCGGGAATCTATCCATCCACCTCTAGGCCTCAGACCAATATTGGGCGAATTCTCCAGTTGATTTCTTCCCTTAGATTAATACCTTGAGTAACTTCAAGGTTATCAGAGTAGAAAGAACTACTATATAGATTGAGATATGCAGATCTAATGACTAGGAGGATAGCCCAAACTTTCCCCCTCCAAAACATTATTAATTTCCCCCTTTTAGTAATCTTATGTTTGAATTCACCCTCTTTGTTGACATCGTTTGATACCATACTATCCGATTCCCAACTACTGTAAAAAGATGTATCGTTAAGCCAGATGGTATCAACATCATCTTCTAACAAAGCTTTATCCTCCACTCTTTCTTAATTTCCAAATTCCCCCGAGTTAGGTCCCACCGAACCCATATTGTATTGCTTCCAAATAGATGCTTAACAATGAATTTGTTCTTGTCATTGATCTCCCAAAGTCTCTTTTCGTAAAAGCTGTTCATCCTACCTTTCTAAATGTTCCAAACTGTAGCAAATATCCTTGTTGTGACTAGCTCGCAATTACACTTTGGATCCATTCTCCAATTTTACCATTGAAATTGTCCTTAATTTTACACTGTAGCTGAGAGTTGGCCCAAAGGCCCTTGCTGAAGGGGCATTTGATGAGGTTGTGTTCAATAGATTCTGCTTCCATTTCACACCCTTCATAGATATTAGATTCAAGGCATTTCATTTTTTTAAGGTTACACTTAGTAGGGAAAACATCATTGTGGATTTTCCAGATAAAATTTTGAATTTTAAGAGGGACATTTGATTTCCAAATCAAGTTCCAAAGTGTAGCAAATATTGTACTAATATTTTTTCATTTGGCTCAAATCTGCAAATTGTTTTAAAAAATTGTATAAAATAAAAAATATTCCTTCTTTAAGTCTTCAAGAAGGTCTTGTTATTGGTACCTTCAATCTTAAGAAATGTGACAAAGTTCTTTCTCAATTTTTCGATGATATTTCCTAGAAATCGAGCAAAATGATGAGCAAACTTAAACGACTCCTGAATTTAATTTTAGCTTGAAAGAATTACACATATACTAGATAGACTGTAGAAACATATGAGATTTGAACCTAAAGATATAATGTTGACTCTAGAGGAACTAGAGAAACATCAAACAGAGGCAAACACGCTGAATTGAAACTCTCGAGTGCCTGAGCCAAACGGTTAGACAATGCATACCCTATAGGCGGGCCTTGAGATGTTAAATATAATATATAGTGGTAAAACCAACTCAATTTTACGGGCATCAATTTTCCTTCATCCGAGAAAAGTTTTGGACTTCCAGTAAAAGTTGTAGTTGGGGAGGTTAGGGGCAAATTTCTCTTTTAAATTTTAGTTATTTTAACAACCAACTAATAAGGTGGATATTACGTAGTTGTTTCATGTATCCTTTAGAATACAATTAGCCAAAGTTTTTTTTAATATATTTTATTTTGGTTTGTGTATCTTTACTTTAGTTTACGACTATGTGATCTTAAAGGTTTGTTTTTTTTGTATTTGAAGATGCTTTACCTGTTATTAATAAGTAGTGTCTAATTTAGTAGTAGAGTATTTTAAGTTGGAATTATAATTAGTGTCATACTTTTGAATTTCTTTGGGTCATTTGTTATTTTCCCATAATACGTGTAAGTCTCTAAACTTCCAAGAATATAATGAATATTAAAAGAATGATACGACAATGATGAAGAAGAATGTTCAAATATCTACAACAACTATCTAGTAATAATTACTTTCGTGAGATTTTTATTCGATGAAATTTGTAGACACCTCATATAAATCTAAATGCTCCTATTTAATTTACCTTTTTTTCATTAAACTCACTAAAAAACATTTTACTATAAGATTTTTTTCCACTCCCCATTATACCTTTAAATGTTTTTAATATATATATATATATGTATATTATTATTATACCTTTAAATGTTTTTAATATATATATATGTATATTATTAAATAAATATCTCATAACTCTCTCTCTCTCTCTCTCTCTCTCTCTCTCTCTCTCTCTCTCTCTCTCTCTCTCAATATGGAAGCTTGTTGTTGTTTTGTTCTCCATTCAACCCTTGTCTATAGCTACCCCTGTAGATTCGTAGTAGTAGATCAGTGGCCATGGAATTTTCGTGACCTCTAGTGAAGATCTGTAGCAGAAAATTCATACAAAGTGGAAGCTTCATTATTGTATTGATACTCAGTCATTTTTGTGTAATGCTCAATGATTTTGCATTTAAAACTCAGTAATTTTGTGTAATATTTATTAATCAATTATAGTTAATAAAGTTTTTCAATACTGAGTGTTTTTTGTGTTAATACTTGTTGGAATTGTTAATTAATAGAAAAATTATTTTATTAATTTTCCATGCTCTTGGAAGAAGTGGAAAAATAATATTTGTGTTTGATAGTCCTACTTTATAACTTGAGGGATAAAACCAATGAAATTATTTAATTTCAAATAATTCCTTATTCTTGATAACAGATTAATGGTTCTTTATTTCAGTTGTTACGGAAGTTACAAAAACTTGGTAAAAAAAAAAACGGCTAGCTTTAATAAGCATTGAAGAGGCACTTATGTGAATGTATTTTATCTTGTAATTTCTTCTATAAATAGTGACTTTGTCACTTATAATTTTAGAGAAGAGACAAAAAAGTATTCTTGAGAGAATGGAAAAAAGATTCTAGAGAGAATAGGAAAAAAAATTTCTATTGAAAATAAAAATACTATTCTTGAGAGAATTGAAAAAATTATTCTACAGGGAATATTGAAGACACTGAATTTAGAAAAAACTACTTTCTACTCGCTTCTTTTCTCATATTCTAATATTTTTTAGATTAGAGTAGAATTATTGTTAGAGATACCCGTATGCCTGGAATATCTTTTTAACGCAAATGTTGCATTTTATGTAGTAGTTATTTTCTTGAATTTCCATGTAAGTTTAGTAATTTTCAACTCATTGTAATAGTGTAGTATTACTTTTAATTGAGAATTATTTCGTTTACTATTTTTTTTAGAATTCCATTTCTCTATTTTTAAAACCAGTGCTTGTTATTATTCCAACAATACTCAATGATTTTGCGTAATACTCTGTGATAGTTAATACTCAATAAGTTCAAATGATACCCAGTAAATTACTAAGTACTCCGATAATTTAAAAGATAATCAGTGAATTCACTAAGTACTATTGTTTTGAATTCAATGAGTATTGTTTATATTTTCTGAGTACTTCATGAGTATCGTTTTAATTGACTGAGTACCCTATCCTATCCTTAGCCTGTCAAATGTCGTAAAAATGAGTAGTATAATACACCGCATTGAACACCCATAAACTATTTCCGTGATCCGCATTTATTACTCTGTTGAGGTCCGACATTTGTGTTCCTGGTTAACTTTTGTATTGCTACCTGCTGCTAATGCTCGATCACCAAGAATAAACCGTAAGTGCCTAATTCTAGTCCCACTACTTTCAATTGTTTCATATTTGAATCTAGGCCCTATAAGAATGATTAAGTTGATTCCTACTTTCGTTTGATTAGCTTTCAGGATGATGTTTTAATTATTTCAAATGTGTCAAACAATTACGCCGATCCACAAGGATTGTATAACATACATATCTGTATCTGTGATTTAAGCTATTTCATATGTCTGTGAATTGGAAAAAAATAAGATTGAATGTTTGATGTGGTATTGTCAGCCATGGGATCGATGCTCACAATATAAGTGTTGGAGAGACTGAACCACACAATAGAGTTGTAATTGCGAATATGAGTATGACAACCCACCTATTAATTAATACTATATATGTAATTATTAGTTAATACATAGATATGGTTTTCCGTAGGTATTTTTGTGGTTTATGATATTAAAAGTGTGATTTCCTCATATTCTCTAAAGTGTATACTATTTCTATGTATATCTATATTCTTAGTTAGATTTTGGTAATTTATTGTAGAAATTAATTTTGAAGTGTTTATTAATATGATGTAATTTATAACTATTATTTTTCAAAATGAATATCTTTGTTTGAAACATAAATTGATAAAACTTTATTGTTATTAGTTGATTCATATTTACTATTCTGAATAAATTTTTTTTTTTTCATTTTTTTTTTCAGATGGTGATAAATATACATTAGATAACATGATTACCGTGAGATTTTAACTTATCACTTTTAAACTTATCACTAAGGAAATTTGGATGAATGCAAAAGCTTCTCCAAGAGAATCACTTCAAGTAAGTTTAGTATATTGAATATTTGTAGTGATCAAATATAAAAAGCTTTATAACATTATTAAATAAATCCTTTGAATAATGAGAGTTTGAACATGGTGTTGTCCGATTGATAGTAACTCCATTACTCTTCTTAAATATTCCCTCTGTGTAAAACTATATTAAGTCTAAAAATACAATGTTTAGCTGGTATATGTATACACATAACCCTCTTTGCACTCAATTCTGATGCAATAAAGAATCTTAAATTTATCAACAAAAATCCGATAGTGCATAATTTATACGTACTTTACAGGATAGGCCTTTGGACGAGGGACACTACACATCGGATTGGTCATCATCCATTCCATTAAATGAATTCGTATCAGATGAAGTTCAGCCATTGAAGTTTCTCACAAATGAAGGTGAGTTCTTGTATATAAAAATAATAAAGGGCTAATCGAATAATTTACTCTATGAATTGTAAAGATTTTATTACATCATATGTTTGTAGAGCAAGTAATATTTGGGCAAAAGTATGGCATAATATCTAATTTTATATTCATGTTGTGCAGATTCATATGGTGAAGTATAATAGCTAAATGGAACAGAACATCAAGTTATCGCTCGGAATTGGATTGATGTAAATGAATTGTTAATTATTCAGTGTAAGTTTCACATACATATTTACTAAGTTTTAATATTTTTTTTAATTTCTTTATTTTTCAGTATACATGATTGTTTCCGATAACATTTCAATTGATATCTCTTGGAATTTGTACTAAATAAAGGAACGTTACTAAAAGTGAATGACTTTAGTATGTTGGTATCTTGAATGATCTTGAGATCAAATATAGAAGCTTCAAATATTATGAATGACTTTATTTCCTTAACTTTATTAGGTAAAGAATGTGAAGTATAAATCAATCAGGGATATATAATTAAGTTGGAAGTATAAATCTTCGGGGCAATGATGAAGAAGGAAGCTAAAATCAATGTGTTCATGATAGTAATGTTAATAAAGACGAGGTCCCAAGAATGTCATAACAAATTGATAGCTTTTCAACCAGCTTAGATGGTTTTTTTGCACGATTTTCCTATGAACACATATCATGAAATATTGTTTCCTGAAATTTGGAGCTTCTTTATATTGTTTTATTAATTTCTCCCTCCATCACCTCATTTATCTGTTATGGGGCCATTCGTTTTTATGATTATGGTCTGTACGAAGAAGTGTAACCTTTAAATAGAAGTGTGTATAAGAATGTTGAGTAAAAAGTCTACAGTATAGAGGATTAACTTAAAGTTAGTGATGGATATCAGGGAAGAAAATAATACATTTATAGACAATAAGGCCCTAAAAATATGAACATCTCTTTAAAGAAAGAATAAATAAGTTGACAACCAGAATCTTTAATGATTTTATTTACTTTCAATTGATGGAAATCATGTGGACAAAAGTTACCATTAAATTGCAATATTTCATAAACAGAATCTTTAAGATACTCAGATAAACATGAAAGAATTATTTGAAAGTTCATACAAATTGATAAACTTTTCAATTACATTAATACTATAGGAGATTGATTCTACATATGAACAAAGGCAGACACGAATGAAATAATCTGAATCGTGATCAGTGTTCTTTCCCTTACTTCCAATAACCTGGTTCACATATAGATGGTAATCATGTATGGCAGACAAAAAAAATTAACATTTAGGTGTCGTTTGTTTTCTTAAGTAATAAGTGCTGAATGCTGAATGAACGGCTTAATAGAACTTATTCTGTTAAGAGACAGTGTCTGAATGATTCAGACTTAGTTTGAAATCTTAATGAAACAGACCAATTAAGAGGTATTCAGATCTGAATTGGCCAGAAAAAACAAACAGTCTGATTGATCTAGTGTCTTAATGAATCAGATTAAGATCTCATTAAGTGCAAACAAACACCCCCTTAGTGACAAATTATGATATAGTCTATCTAGTGTGGCCCACAACTATACATATGGCCTCTCAAATCTAGAAGTTGACAAAACAAACTTCTAACACTATACAGTTTCACCGCCTCAAATATATTTCCCTTGACTAAAATGAACATATGTCTGCATAATTTGATTCTCGTAAGTTCCTATAGAATTAAAGAAACAATGTATACCCCAGTCTATGTAAGCACGATACAGATTTCAAATTTGTATTGGATATATAATCATGGAAAAGAAAGATACCTGGCAAAGAAGAGAAGTACGTTTTCACAATCGCCATTTAATACAATTATGAATGCTGCAAAATCCTGCTCCATATCATCATTAGCCAATAGAAGTTGACCTAAAAGCACACCTTTATTCAAGTCACGAATCTCATTATTCTATACAAAAAAAGAACATATACTAGAACGAATTCCTAATTAATGGAGTAATGAGACATTCAATATTTAATGGGTCCAACTATACACATACCTATCCCATCCCAGATCGATGCTTTATCCATTTCGACACTTAGACAAAATATAATTACTAAAAATCGTTGGCATTTCTCTGTTTTCTATCCTTCATTTATAGAATAAATTGTGTAAACAAAGACAACATATAAAGCAACTTGAACCACCCCATAAATAAATGAGTAATGATATAAACCATCCAAAATCATATCACCTAAATACCACCTAATGACGATGTGACCTGAATTGGTTGGTAATAAATAATTTATCAGAAAAATAAATATATTAATGATTTATAGCTAACCAATTCACACAACATGGGTAGTATTTGGGTAATATATATCATTACCCTTAGGGTTAAACTTAAGTAAACCATGATTAAAGGGTTGTTAACTCTACCATTCATTTTATAATGTGGCCCATCTTTTGTGGACTGAAACCAAAAGTTAAGGTATAGGACTTTATATTTGGTCTTTTAACCTTTGGTTTTGGCCTCTGTTTGGGCCTTTTTTGCTCGGCCTTGCTTTAAACAAACTCCATTCTCTTTTGTTTCAGCTGCCGCCGTTCTAGGGTTTCTTTGCTGTATTTTGATTTTCTAAATCGTTTCATTTCACAGATGGTATTAGATTTGCTACCAGTTGTTAGTGATGCTCACTAAGGAGGAAGGTAAATACCTAATTCTAAATCCATTTATTTCAATTGTTTCATATATAAATCTAGGTTAACTATATTAGAATGATAAAGTTGATTCTTACATGGAATTGCTTGATTAGCTTTCATAATTATGTTTTAATTACTTCGAATGTGAAAAAAATTGTATCGATCCAAAAGAATTGTAAAACTTAAACATCTAACATCTCTGATCTAAGCCTAATTGTGTCGATCCAAGAGGGTTGCATAGATTAGAGACATCTTGTGATCTAAGCTAATTCATTTGCTATGAATTGTAAATCATGTTGATGTAAATTGGAGAGTGAAATTGAATGTTTGATTTGGTATTATCAACCCTAGAATTGATGCGCACAATATATGTGTTGGAGAGATTGCACCACATAGTGTTGTAATTGCATATATAAGTAATATGTAATTAGTAGTTTCTACATAAATTCTGTTTTCTTGTAGATATCATCGTATTTGCTAAAGTGTATACTATATATATATATATATATATATATATATATATATATATATATATATATATATATATATATATATATATATATATATATAAATTTATATTCTTAATTTGATTTTGCTAAAGCAATGATGTAATTGATAATTCTTATTTTACAAAACCAATATCTTTGTTTGAAAGTTAGTCACATAGATTGTTAATAGTAATTATAGTATATAATTATTAGTTGATGCATATTTCATAACCCCAGTAATTTTTAATTTCTTCTTTTTTTTTTCCCCAGAAGGCGTTCAATATACATTACATAACATGATTATTGACCATGACATTTCAAAATATCTATTATGGAATTTGGATGAATGCAAAAACTTCTCCAAGCGAATAACGTCAAGTAAGTTTAATATATTGAATGTTCTTATGATAAAATATAGAAAGATTTATAACATTATTAAATAAAGCCTTTAAATAAGGAGAGTTCAACCATGGTGTTGTCCGATTAATAATAACTCCATTATACTGCTTAAATATTTCCTTAGTCTACAATTATATTAAGTCTAAAAATATAATGTTTATGTGGTATTCATACACACATAATAACCTTGTTTGCATTCAATTCTGACGTTATAAAAATCTTCTAAATTTATCAACAAAAATCCGATAATGTATAATTTATATGTATCTAAAAGGTGGAATTGGAAGGATTTTGCATATGGAGGTGATGTTTTTTGGAAATCTCATAATAGGATTTTAGGTAATGGTTCTTTACATTGGTTACTAAAGGATCATTTTGTTCTTTCTTTTAAATTTGGGAACTGAGAGCAACAGTATATTAGTAATAATATTGAGATGTATAATTATGAAAAGAAACCGTTTGAGATAAGAGCAGACCATGTAGTTTTCCGTGTAGTTTCCATAAGTTTCTCTAGTATTCCATGCCTTTCTATAGTGGTCAGACCATGGGAGTTGTTTCCCTCCACGCCTATCTAATTTTGAATACTCACCTCAACTAATAAGAGCAGATCACTCTCCATTTACTCTTGGTTCGTCGAAAGTTTCCAACATCACTTTTCGACGTGCTTCTTCTCTACGCACTTCAGAGAATATTTCTCCAATTGTTGGTAATGGTTTTTTTTTCCTAGAATACATCCTAGAACCTCATCAAGTTCTTTATTTAAACCAGCCAAGAACAAGAAAACACTTCATCTCTCAACCTTCTTTTTATACCGAGCACTTTCCTCTGGATTTTTCCATTCCTCATCTTCAAACATATATTACTCTCCCCAAACTGTCATCAAATCATTATAGTATGGAGTTACCTCACGATCACCTTGTTGCATCTTCCATATCTGAGTATTTAACTCGAATAGTTGTGAATGATTGTCTAAGTCTGAAGGCTTGAATTTTGATGAGAAGCTAGCAAGAGAGCAGAGAATGATCTGGTAGAATGAGCTCAACAATTTCGGTGTCATGCTTACAAAAATTTAAAACTATGTAAAGACTAGACTAAGAAGTTGCATGATATCCAAAATTTTGAGAAAAACTCTGAGTTGTCTAACAATTCTTGGTTATAACAAATTCTACAAATTTAGAACTGATATGTCAAAATTGTAGGACAATTGGGTGAGGGTAAAAAGTTCAATCACTAGATAGAATTTTTAGGATCATCGGAAGAGGTTTCTAGTGATAAACAATAGCCCCTAATTTCCTAGAAAGGGTTCGGGTGAAATTAGATTCTTGATTAGTAATAATTTTCCATTTTACCCTCAAATTGTAAGTAAGTCCAAGCCATAGTTAGTGGGGATTACAAGTATCTCGAGCTACGTATTCTCTCAAGCACTTACAACTCTTTAGTAGAATTACTTGAGTTAATAACTTAAATTCAATTTGAGTAGTTCTATAAACTGAAAACAAAATTAATATCTTGCAATTTTAGTTTTTATTTCAACGAGTAGCTAGAATTAGCTAATATCATGTAATAACTATTTATTCAATGTGGAGATGAACGTTTTTCACTTTTATTATTTGTGACAATTCATACATTTGTGATTCTTCATTCTCAGTTTGGTTGATTTTATATCATACCTCGTAGGACTCCACTCTACCCTCAACATATATAGTTTACCCTCAACCACATGGCCTTGTCTTCAGTCTTGTGTCTTTCCCCCATTTTGTACTTGATCTAGTATAATAACTTTTTTGGTTTTATTACACTTATCAAAATAAAGACGCGCGCATACCACCCGGTGCTAAAAAATGGACAAAAGGGAGGTTTATGTAATTGGTAGCTTACTTCGGGGGACACTCTTAAATTTTTTACACGGGAGGTTTAACCCAGTAAGAAATAGTTCAAGGGATGGTGAAACTACTAGCCTATATGTATATGTGTATTGGTGTGTGTACGTATGCACGTGGGCGTGTGTTTATGAGAGAGAGAGAGATAGAGAGAATAAGAAGGAGAAGAAGAAGAAGAAATGGGTGGTAGGGAAGGGAAGGGAAGGGAAGGGAAGGGAAGGGAAGGGAAAGGGGAGTTGTGAGTTTCTTAAAAATTGGGGGATTGGAGGGGGATGTGAAGTATTTTTAAGTTTGTAAGGGTTAGTTTTATAATTTTTTTAAACTTAAATTTTTTTTTAATCGTGAGTTTTCCCTTTAATTTAATGCCAAATGGCATTTAACACTATATTAGACGAAAGGTACCAATAAAAGCATTTACCGCGTTACTTTTTCTCATAGTCAGAGTAACCATATGTCCATGGGTAACTCATGTGTCTTTTTCTGTAACTTTAAATTAAGTGATCGAAATATCTTTTTAGCTTGTTTCTCTGTCATCTTTCTTTTTTCTCTTTCTATATGTTTTTTCTAACCACGTACACACTACATAATCTTGATTTTCAATTTCAATCCAACTAAAAGGATTAATAGAAGATTTACACTGAAAGAATATCGGGTATTCAAGTTATTTAAGGTTATTTTTATTGTTTCTCATTTTGGATGTAGGTTTTAACGATAAATTGGATTTTGATGTTTTTTTAATATATTTTGGTACCCAGTGGCATTGTTATCAACGATAACTAAGGAAGTTTATTTGTTGGAATCCCTAGTATTTTCGATTGACGGTTTACCATTAAGATTTATGAACGATAATTAAGGATGCTTATTGATGTGATTGCTAGTATTGTCGAATAAAGGTTTACAGTTAAGGTTTATGTAAATAATTTGTTTGGTATTTAGAACATTATTTGTTGCTACATGCGATAAATATATATATATATATTATATTTTGAAATAGCTAATAATATAGTCTGTGGGGATGTAATCCGAGTTTTGTAAAAATTGTGATTACTTATTTTAAAAATTATATTGTGTAATATATAATACTTATTAATAATTCCTCTTTATAATTATTGAATTACCCCTTCTAAATTAGACAAATTGCCATTTTTTGATTTGGCTGATAAACTTATCTTATTATTTGGAAAGGATTTGAGGCTTCCAACCCATGGTGTACTGAAAATTTACCCCATAATACACCCTCCCTCCTTCTGTATCTAAATATTAGCCCTTTCACTAAATAATTGCATGTAGAATACCCCATATTACCCCTATATATTTTTTACTTTCAGCCACTCTCCTTGGGATAGATTCCCAATAGTATAAAAAACATACACTCCAAATTAACATTATCAATTTGCAAAACATACAGGAATGGAAAACATACACAATCCGAGGATTAACGTTAAAAAGTGCAAGTCTGATTATGAGAGTTTCGGTGAAAAGAAAGACGAAGAAGACACTACTTATATGGTTGATCGGATATCAGAGTTGCCTGATTTCATAATTCATCATATACTTTCTTTTCTGGATTCTCCAAGTCAAGTAACTAAAACCAGTGTCTTGTCAAAGAGGTGGTATCACAACATATATGCATCATTCCCTAGATTATATTTCTCGGAACCTTTGCTCTCAGTCTCGGAATCAGAAAAGAACAACTTCTTAAACTATATAGAGAAGTCTTTATCAAGGTATCAGAGTAACGGATTCAGGATAAGCAAGTTTAGACTTCGAATCAGGCTTGAGTACAACAATTCTCGTAAGGTTTCTTTGGTTTATATATAAGTGGATTGAATTTCTATTGCATAATGAAGATATACATATTTCATGTTACAGAGACAACAGAGACGAGGAAGTTTCTTTCATTTTGAATGTTTGAAGAAATTTTGTTTAAGAAATATGGGGAATGCTTCTGTTCGTTTGTACTTTGAAAGTCTTGTCGCACTACAGGATTAAGAATAAGTCTATATAGAGGATTTAATGTATTGAAGATAAAAACTTGTAATTTGTAATGTTGTAATATTGATGCTGTTTTATCTTTTTATGGTTACTTTACCATCTTAATATTTTTTGTCATATATAATAAGTCTTTTAATCTAAAGCATCCTCAAACCCTTACATAAATATAGAATCTTTTTAACACCGCCTATCTTATTAAGCTTCTTTTCTTCAGCTTGGTATTGATCTTCATAAATAACATATGTCAGGTCAGACATGTATAGGGAAAAACGTGGTGGCGAATAGTAATAGGTAGTCTCTTTTTTGCTTTTGTTTGGTGGATGTGTAAGAGTTGATCCTCCAAACATTTTATTAAAGTAACTGTAACAATTAATATCCAAAAGTGAAACTACAACACAGAAACCTTATTCGATTATTGGGATGCTGATTTTAAAGGAGACTAAAGAATGCTAAATTAGTACAAAATTTAGGAAACTTATAATATACTATATTTTTTTTTACCAAACACAGCAATGTGTAGGTAGACTTAATGATATAGTTTATTTGGGACCTATAGTGCAATTAGTGCAATTTCAGGGGTAGCGCCTGGTTTAGTTATACTTTTCTCTCTTTCTTGGAAACAGATGTCTTACAACGATTTCATATGATATTTTCAACTCTGTATATTCACTATTTTCGAGACTTATTTGAGTAGTAAGCTAACGATTAATGTTTAGCAGTGTCCTTCTAAGCAAATATTCTACTTAGCTCATACAATTTATTGTGTAATCTCTAGAGCAAATCAATTACCGAAGAAAGTTGAAGGCGGATGAAAACCCTAATCCCTATATCTGCTTATGTTTATTATTATTGATGTCCTATAAATCTTTCAGAACAAGCAAAAAAAAGAGGAAAATTTCTTTGGGACTTTTGTTCTTTGTCCATCATACATACTTTTGAATTTCTTTGGGACTTTTGTTCTTTTTCCATAATACATGTAAGCCTTTTAGTTTCCAAGAATATGATAAAGATTAAGAAGATGAGACAGAAATGATGAAGAGGAATGCTCAAATGTCTAAAAAACTATCTAGTATCTAGTAATAGTGACTTTCATGATATTTTTATTCAATGAATTTTGTTCACCTCTTATAAATCTAAACATTCCTACTTAATTTACTCTTTTTATTGAAATCACTAACAAAAATTACACTATAAACCTTTTTTTCACTTCCCATTATACCTTCATATGTTTTTAATCTATTATATATATATATATATATATATATATATATATATATATATATATGTGGAAGCTTGGTGTTGTTTTGTTCTCCATTCAACCTCTGTCAATGGCCATCGAAGTTTCGTGAGTTTTGTTTCGACTGAGTGAAGATTTATAGCAGGAAATTCATGGTCATGGAAGCTCCAACTGATTTGTAGCCAAATCTTCGAGTTCGTGGTAAGAAAGCTTCAGAGTTCATGAAAAAGACAAAGTGCAAGCTTCGTTTTTATATTTATATTTAGTTAATTACGAAAAAAAACTTAATGATTTTGCGTTTAGCCTTCAGTAATTTTGTGTAATATTTATCAATTAATTGTAATTTATGTAATTTTTCAATACTTAGTATTTTTTGTGTTAATATATACTGATTTTGGGTAATACATAGGGATAGTATGGTAATACTCAATTAATTCAACTATACTCAGTGAGTTACTAAGTACTAAAAATATTTAAAAAAACAATCCGTGACAGTAAATTTTATTCTGTGAATTTGCTGAGTACACAATGATTTTAGAAAATTTAGTAAATGAAGAAGAAGGAAGCTAAATTTATAAATTAATCATGGATATATAATTAAGTTGATTGTATAAATCTTCGGGCAATGATGAAGAAGGAAGCAAAAATTAATGTCTTTATCAACTATGTAGTAATAGTAATGTTAATAAAGGCAAGGTCCCAAGAGTGTCATACCAAATTTACAGGTTCTCAACTAGTTTGGATGGATTTTTTGCATGATTCTCCTATGAAAACTGATCATGAATATTGTTTCCTGAACTTTGGAGCTTCTTTTTATTGTTTTATTCATTTCTCCCCTTTCCGATTAACTAGATTAATAAACCTCCATCACCTCATTTATCTGTTATGGCCCAATAAGTTTTCATGATTATGGTCTATACAAAAAAGTGTATCCTTTTAATAGAAGTGTATACTAGAATGTTGAGTAAATACTCAGCAGTCTAGAACATTAACTTAAAGTAAGTATTAGATAACAGGAAAAGAAAATAATACATTGATAGACAATAAGGCCCTAAAAATCTGAACATATCTTTAAAGAAAGAATAAATAAGTTAATAACCAGAATCTTTAATCTTTAATGTCATATTGTATTCACTTTGAACTGATGAAAATAATATGGACATAAGTTACCATTAGGATGGAAATATTTTAGAAATAGAAAATTTAAAATACTCAGAGAAACATGAAAGAATTATTATAAAGTGTAGACAAATTAATGAACTTTTCATTTACATAATCATGAAAGAATTATTTACAAGTGCAGACAAATTGATGATCATTTCATTTACATTAGTACTATGAGATTTGATTCTACGTTCTGAGATAAAAATATAGTAATGATATATACCACCAAAAATCATACATTCAAGTATACTACCCATGATGAGGCGTAAAGTGGTTGGTTATAAATCATTAATTTATTAATTGCCAACCAATTCAAGCTATGTCATAGGTAGTAATTGGGTGGTATGATTTTGTGTTGTATATATCAATACTATTAAAAATTATATGAATAAAGACATACAAGAATGTAATCATCTAAATCACGATCATTGTCCTTCCCCTTACTTACAATTTTTGGTTCACACATAGAGTGTAATCATGTATTGCAGACAAAAAAAAATTGAACTTTTAGTCACAAATTATAATATTGACTATCTAGTGTGTCAAAGAACTATACACATGGCCTCTCAATCTAGAAGTTGACAAGAAAATCTTCTAACATTATACAGTTCCACTGCCTCATATATTATTTCCCTCAACTAAAATGAATGCATGTCTACATAATTTGAGTCTCGTAATTCTCTTTAGAAATAAAGAAACAATGTATGCCATATTCTAGTCTGTGTAAGCATGATCTAGATGTCAAATTTAAATTGGATATGTAATCATGGAAAAGAAAGATACATGGACAAAAAGAGTATAACATTTTCACAATCATTATTTAATACAATCTTGAATGCAGCGAATTCCTGCTCCATATCACCCTTAGCCAATAGAAGTTGATCTAAAAGCACACCTTTATTCAAGTCACAAATCTCATTACTCTATAAAAAAATATAACATATACCAAAATGAATTCCTAATTAGTGGAGTAATCATACATTCAATATTTAATGGGTACAACCGCACACAAACCTTTTCCAACCCAGGTCATGCTTTGTCCATGTCGACACTTGACAAAATGTTATCACTAAAAGTCATTGTTATTTCTCTATTTCAATCCTTCATAGCACGAATTGTGTAAACAAAGACAACACATAACACAACTTGAAGCCACACCATTAGTAAATAAGCGACTTTGAAATGTTTACGAACAAGCGAGAGCCGCACACCGGACTTGGATGTTAAACTTATGTAAACCTTGGTGTAAACGGGTTGTTAAAACTCCCATGCATTTTATAAACTGATATACCATTAAAAGAGAGGAAGATGCATACTTTATTATTTCATGAATCAAGGTGCAGGAAGCGGTAATAATTTCCCTCACTCTCTTATCTAGCTTTCACATGCCACTTGATCACAACAAAGTCAAATCAAATTTAAGAATTGAAATTTTAAGATCAAGAAGAAAGGGGGTGGGTTCAGAGATCGGCATAATGGGTGTGCTTTTATATAGAATGGGTCTCTAGATGTTACATAGTGATAGAACATAATTTATCCCCTTAGTGAACTATCGAATCGATTGATCAATTCAATAATTGGTAGAAGAGAAGAAATAACAAAGCTTGGTGATTAAAACGAGGATTCTCAAGGAAGTTAGCCTAACATGCTATCGATCACTATTTCGATGCTATTCCTTGATATTTCCGAGACTTCCTTTGCGTAGCTAATACTTTCGGAAACCATACACTAGGTCAAGGACAAATGGAGGTGTGCTCCATGTGGAACTCCGGCGCTGAATATTAGAATAATCATATAGAGTGTTCTTACGACCCAAGGAGTTATGAAGGTTCTTACACTGTATGATTACTACATTGATTTTAAGAGATAAATAGAATCTGCCCATTTCGGTAGCAGAATGGGGTATTTATTAAAGCTAGCACAGGAGAGCAATTTAGGTGAGCATGAGTGCATAGTTTAGGCCAATGTGGGGCTCAGATTGTAACTGGATCTTGTTGTCTAGCAAATTGCTACCCTCAGATGTTGGTCTCATGTGAAATCTTATTCCTTCGGCGTACCTATCCTCGGGCGAGTTTGGCACTTCTCTACCCTTGATATATACGAATTATCCTCGGCCTGGCGGCCATTTCTTTGGCCTTGGCCATCCCATAATTCTTGTGGCTGATCTAGTATTGACGCTTTATTTTATCTTATCAATACCCCTTTGACTATTTGCAATCGGTATCAATTGCTTGAATATGATCAAAGGAATTCATTTGCCTCTTCTACGTTTTTCGCAGATATGTGATCTGATCTTGCTGCGATGTAAATTATATGAGTACCTTCCTCCGCATGCAAATGCTGGTAATGTTCTCACAAGTGTTGATAACATATCATCATGAAAGGTTGGCTCTCGAAGTGAATCATGAAGTACGCTGATGAGATTGGTTTTGGAAATACGCCGACCCTTGACGTTGATCTTTTACCTTTCCTTATGCCGATAATATTATCGGTATTTTCAATAATTTGATTCATATACAAATGTTGATATTTTATTTTTAGGAACCTCCGGGTGCATTATCGGTCTGGTGAACAACTTATCTTGATATGCCATGACTATTAGTGCTCTTTTCAAGGATATGTCTCCAAGGATTGGTGTTTTTGCCAATTTTTATTGTCACGTCTGATACGTTGTTGGCCTCCTAAGTAGTGTCCTATATATGAAAATTCTAACCTTACTTCCAAAATGTATTTCGCAAAGCAGATTAGAATCTACGAATAATCTTCCGAGTATCTTGTAAGATGTGCCTATACAGGAGTCGATTTTAGGAATATGCCAACTCTCGAAGTTGGTTTTTTGCCTGCAGACACTTAAGGTTGATCTTGATGGTAACTTTACTAAGGCGTAAATATTGTTTGATGACTCATGTCATGTCAATGATCTATTTTGATGAATCTTCCAAACAAGGCCGTTCATGAGGTAAGCTGAAGAGGCGACAACTTTGGTTCCTTGATTTTTTGATGTATTAAGGGGGTCGCAATTTATCAATTTTTAGAGGGGCCTAATTATGTCAATTCGATTTGGGCCCATGTTAGTCTGGCTCTGTTTAGGTCAAAAGTTCCAAATGTTTAATGACATAGTTGACCGAGGGATTTTTAATACTCCATTTTTTTTATGACGAGTGGCTTTTCTTCATTTTTTATTGTGCAATGCTCTTTTCTTGAGAAGTTTATTCACAGTTACTTAGAACACTAAAATTCTTTTGGTAGAAGTTTAAAAGTCATTTACCTTTTATAAACACCACAATAATTTCTTTTTATTTTGACTTTGCTCTCTTAAAATTTTCATTGTTATCTAATATAATAGTTGGTCCTTAGTCAAACACTATATCTTCCTCTGGGGAAGCATCCTTAGTCACACAACAGAAAATGGACTCTCAACCCCTCTCCGACAAGAAAGGAGAAAGAAGCAAAGTTTTCTTTCTGATGAAGAAAATAAGATGACTACTATAATGGGCCTTATATATATAAATTAAAAATAGGTGATTGACTCAAAATATTCATAACCTAACATATTTGTTTCATAAAGTCCAACCTAGTTTACTAAACATCTTGGTCTAAAATACCTTTAAGTGTACATCACGGGAACTATAGATGATATAATTTGGTGGGCTATTTGTAAATTCAGAATCCAAAATACATGCATATTCATTTGGTGGATGTGTAAATTAATTTAGTGGGCCCACTATCCAAGCCCCTAATAATGCCATCTCCGCAGTTTTATCAAATTGATATTTACTACAAAATAATTAAATAATGCAGTATAAGACCAAACTGTTCACTCGCATCACTTCTTGTATTGTAAAAGACTTCCAATGATCATAAAATGGCCATTGTAGGTTTTGTATAAAAATATATATACTTAAATTAGATAATTTTGAAAAACTTAAAAAATCATGAGATTAGGTTAAAAATAATTTAATTTTGTAAAGATTTAATGGTAAAGATTATTTTTATGCTAATTTGATGGTGGAGAATGGTCCAAGAGTGGCAGAGGTTTTCTTGTGCATGAGAGCGGCTTGGTGAGCAGGTGAGTGGGAAGAGGTTTCTTTTTAGTTTTTTTTATCGAATTAAGATAGGAGTACTAGGTTTTATGTTTCATTGTTTTTCAATTTCTACTTTTTTTTTTAAATTTTTCTAATGTTTTTGGTTGTATATTTTTTAATATTAAACTTTACTATTTAAAGGTTATCTTAATAATATTTTGGATTTTATTCTTTTAAACTTTTGAACTGGACATAATTTTTTGGGTTATGTATCAAATTAACAACTATCTCTTATAAAAAGTAGATAAATTCTTCTGGCCCTTTTGTGGACTGAAACCAAAAGTTGAGTTATTGCCATTTTAGGTTTTCTTTACTGTATTTTGATTTTCTAAATCGTCCACTTAGCTTTTTCTTGCAAGAAAAAAACTAGCACTGAAACTAGTAAATTCAACGAAATCTCCATTCCACTATAGAATATATAGAAAAAGTTGTGTCATCTTTTTGGTGTTCGATTTGTATTGACTTTAAGATAATACCATTTTTGAAAGTTTTGCTGACTACTCGTTTTTACTCTTTACAATTCATAATCGTGTCTCTTTGAAATTTGATATATTATAAAGTACAACTAAAAGACAATTTTCAAGATCGTCCGAGAAAAGAATGTGACACAATCGACAATCATGATCATGCAATGTGTTTTAGAAAAATAACCAAGTTATATTTTCTCCCTCATCCTTCCCCATTTCAACGATATAAGAAATCCTGTGGCAATACACTAATATGCGTGTCTTACTTCTGTCTTACATAATAAAAAAAGGAGATTACTCTTTCTTGGACATTTGTTAAGCATGAAAGAGTTGGGAATCCATCAAAAGTGTATGATTCTAATTTTGAGGATGTATGCACAATGTTTTTATGTAAATGAGTCCTTCTACACCACGAGGTTTGCAAATATTTTTTGTTTATGAGTATTATCAAATAAAGGTTTGGTCTACCAAATATTCCCTTTTTGTTGTCTTGATTATGGTTTTCAAGAATGAAAAAAGGCTCACAATCAAATGTAGTGATGTCTATTATCTTCTATTTCACAAAATTGTTAATAGTACATATATTTTGGTGTGTTTCTAGGGGTAGAGATTGTCAAATCATCTTTAGTGATGTTTATACATTTTCTACTAAACTTTTTTTACATTATAGGTTATCCAGGAAATTGCATGCAGATTGTTCACCATCTTACATTACATATTATATATGAAATTGCACGTGACACCTATAGACCTAATATTGAAGAGCTATGTAATAGACTTGAAAAACTCACTAACCTTATAATAGAGCAATATAACTATCTCAATGTAAGATTTGTTTCAATTTTCTTTAAAGCAAACTTGTTATTTATATTGGAATTTGATATCACAAAGCAACATATTGTGAATGTTTTAATAGTTTTAGTGATATGGTGCACTCTGTAAGCTTATGAACTTATTAATTTATATTTATTTTTGTTTCCATTACATTTAATTATTTTAATTGTGACACTCATATATTTAGTTGACTTAAAAGGCAAAGATACTCGGTTAACTTGATGTTTTAGTCTATGTGATTTGAGTGTGTAATTTCATTTTGCTTTTCTCATTTATTGAATATTTTATAGTTGCGGGTTGTTTCTGAGTTTTGCAAACTTAGTATTTTTGTTTATTAAATTCCGGATGATGAGTTTTAGAGACATCTCACAGTTGTAGTTAGTTTTGATCTTCATTTACAATGTTTCACTCTCACTTTCTTTTAGCAATTTATTACATCATTAATAGGCCTTCTGTTATTTGCTTGAGGCTTTCGGTGAAGAACCTATAACTTTTTCTTAAATAATCATGGCTTTATGCAAGAGAAAAGTTGGTAAAAGATAAACCATGTTGTAAATAATTGATGAAATTTTGCTAGATACTACACAATTCAGTTTGTGACAAAAACGTTCAATATGTCGTAGGAGCTTTTCAAGAGTGAAAATCAGAGTAATTAATACACCTCGACTTCTATCATCTTGGTAAGACCACTTCCAGAATGAGATGATCCTATGTGTAAGAAATAAATTAAGAAAAGTTCCCTATATATTGTTTTATATCTTGATAGGTTTGGTATGTTGTGTCAATTGCAAAAGTTTTTTTTTGGACAAGTAACATGACCGAAGGCACAAAGGAGACAATCGAAAAAGAAAACAACCAGAAAGAAATACAAGAATAAATACTCAACAAAACCAGAATGTTGGTTAGCCTATTCTAGTCTTCCTGAAAATTGTCATTAACTCGAACATGTTGCTTCCGAGCGTATTTCTCCTTGTCCGTGCCTAGCCTCGTTTGCGAGCTTGGCCTATGTTCTTCTGTTGAGTTTTTTGTTGATATATTCGAAATTAATCGAACACCACTCAACAGCTATTTGAGTGATATTCCTGATAATCAGAACCCGCTCAATATCTTGGATCAGGACAAGCTTATCTGAAAATAGATTTTCCTTGTACGGGAAATTTTTCCATAATTCTGTTGTTTTTAACACTGCTTGGGTTTCTCCTTCCTTAATAGTATCACACAAAATATTAGTCTTACATGCAATTTCTGTTCCAGTATCTTTATTAATTCGTAGGTTTCTTATTCCAGATTCGTCAACTTTTTTTGTGAACGAGGCATCACATGTGAAAATAATATATGCTTCATTATCTGTAGGCGTCTCATCCGGTTCTTTTGTTTGTTGAAAAGTACATGTATTTATCTCTTTATGTTCCATCCAATTAGATCCATGTAACTCTCCCTTGAGTCTGTTGGTTCATAAAATTATATTCTCTGTCTATATTGCGTTCTTTTGTAATAATTATATTTTTTTCTTTCCATATACTCCATAAACAAATCATAATATAGTATAACTTTATATCCTTCACATCCTCCTTTACTGTAAATTTGTATTGTATTTTCCATCCATTTTTCTAGATATTCTGTTTGATTTTCTCAATCTTTAGCTGTAATGATGAACCTGCCCAAATGATTTTGCTCACATTGCAATTTAGAAGTAGATGTTAAACTGTTTCCTTATTATCATAACAACAAAAATAATCACTAGAATATGCATATTTCTTTTTAAAGAGATTACCTTAAACTGGTGTTGCATTATCACTAGCCTTCCATATAAAAATTCTAATTTTTTCTGAAATATTAGATTTCTAGATATCCCTTTAGACATTTTTATTGTATCTTTCAGGCTCCTTTGCACAATGTGATTGTTGTAATATTTTTTCATTACTAAGAACTTTAGAACTTGTTTTAGTAGTATAACTTCCATTGGTTGAAAAAGGCCATATATATCTATCATTAGTATACATATTAAGTCAACATATATAAGTAATACTAGAAATTATTGGTTTGGAAAAGATATTATCAAGAATTTCGAGGTCTCAGTTGGGAGGATCATTTTTCTATAACTGATTAATCTTAATAATATTGTAATTATAGGGTTTCTCTCGTATCTAATTTGTATTTAACCATTTTGTTATCCAATATATTAATGTTTCCACATTTCCTATCGGGTATATACCATATTTTAAGTAAGATCTCTGTCTTCCATAAGACTGACCTAACTCCAAGTCCTACTAGAAGTTTTTGGACCATCAATATATTTTGATGCCATATTTGTTTTGATATACGCATTTGATGCTCTACTTGATGGTCGGGCCTTAATGAGGATACTAAGAGCTATGATATATTATCATTTCAATGCAAAATTAAATATTTATGTCCGTTTTTATTATTCTAAGATTTAACATCGAGTATTATAATAGTATTATAAAACTTGTTTCATACAATGATTACTACTAAATGCACCTATTATTGTATTTTTCACAGGTCTCAAACTTTAGGTTGGTGTAATATTTATATGAGGTGGAATTAATTTGATTGGATTTTTTTTTTGTTAGTCACACTTTTTTGTAAATAATACAATGTATTATTTGAAACCTCAATGTGCATAATCTTTTTGGAAAAGAATTTTTCAGGTAAAGTATCCCTAAAATCATTGGGTGTGCACAATTTTGTAGCTCACATTATTGTTACTTGAATAATTCATAACTTGATATATAATTATGAAGTGAATATTTATAGAACCTTTGAAACTATATTATTTCTTTTTGAACGAATTACATAATTGATTCAGGTGTTTGCATTTAAATATCTTTAATAAATTAATATATTTTATGTGAATCATAACAAAATATAATTTTATAAAGATTAATTTGCATAGTGTCTTCGGAATGTGTAACATGTGTGTCTATAATATCTTGCAAAATATATATGGATTAAAGTTTGTAGGTCCATTTCAATCTAAAACCCTAAACTCATCCACATAAACTTGAACATTAAATGATATATAAAAAAAAGGAAATCTTGATATTTGAACATTTGAATTTTATTCATTAGACCTTAAACTTAAATAGTTGAACATGAACTTCAAACCTTACTCATAAAACATTGACTGAAAATCTTAAATTTAGTTATACATCTAAGTCCTTACTTCAGTTCTTTTGAGATAAAGAAACAAATTTACTCAAGTACCTTCATCCATGAGCTAGTAATATAACATTAAATGATCGTAAGTTATCCGAGAAAGGCTAATATTTCATGATAAGAGAGGCAAGGGTTTACATACAAGAAAAGAAATCGGTTAAGAAAATAAGAAGATTAACAGAATAGGACCTTATATGTACTTGACCCATAATGATATTTTCCTTACAGTGAAGGCGTAAAGGCTATGGCCCATTTGTATTTGGTTAACCTAAATCACTTTAGCCTCTTTTTATTTGACAAGCCTTTCTAATATGCATAGTTTTTAACCTATTCTTATCCCATAATTCTTCTGTGTTAACTTAGGTAAAAATAGACCAGATAATACATCATATTATACACCTTTCAGTTATTTTTCTATTAGTTTTTGTCTTCCTACCGATTGTTAATGCTCAATCACCAAGAAAAAAAAAGTAAGTACGTAATTCTACTCCAATTTCATTCGATGGTTTCATGACTGAATCTAGGTTAATCCTATTAGAATGATTAAGTTGATTCCTACTTCGAATTGTTTAATTACACTTCATGATTATGTTTTAATTACCTAAAATGTGTCAACCAATTTTGTCTATCCAACAAGGATTGTAGACCTTACAGATATGACAAAATTATTTTATTTGATATGGTTGTGAACTGAAGAAGAGCTGGATAGAAACTGCACCACATAATAGTGCTGGTATATGTAATTAGTAGTTAATACATAGATGTTGTTTTTAGTAGGTAATTTTTTGTGTTATAATATTAAAGTGTGATTATTTCTATATATTCTTAGTTGTATTCTGATAATTTATTTTAGAAATCAATTTTGAAGTGTCTAAGGCCCAGTTTGGTTTGTCAAAACATTTTCTGTTTTTATTTTCTGAATATATTTTTAGAAAATAATTTTCTTTTTCTGTTTTAATATTTTTAGAAAATATAGAAAAAGTCAGATTTTACATTCTCTAATATAATTTATTTAGTTATGTTTTAATTGATCACTCTTATTTTGAAAAGTCAATATCTTTGTTTGAAACATAAAGCCACATAAATTTTCAATAGTTAATAGTTATTAGTTGATGCATATTTACTAACCTCAATATTCAATAATTTCTTTTCCATAAGGATTTCAATATATATTATATAACATGATCGTTGACCATGACATTTCAACTTATCTCAGGTGAATTTATGATTGTCATACAACATGGCTAAACAATGGAATGTAAAAGCTTTTCAAAGCGAATCCCTTCAAGTAAGTTTAACCTATTGAATATTCTTGTGATCAAATTTAGAAGCTTTGTAAATTATTAAATAAAGCCTTTGAATAAGGAGAGTTAGAGCATGGTGTTGTCCAAGTGATAATAATTATATTACTCTCCTTAACCCTTTCATATGTTTAGACTCAATTATAACATAATAAAAAACCTGTAAATTTATCAACAAAAAGCCAATGGTGTATAAATATGTTTGGTATATGTTTGATCGCATAAGAGATCCTTGGAGTAGGACTGAGGTGAACGGAGAAATAGATTCATAAATCATCTAAACAACCTTACGAGACTACATAAATAATTAAAAAAGAGATTATACGTAAGGAAAAAGAGTTTATGTGTCCAAGCATAATCCTCAAGGAGGATGATGCTACGTTTCCAGCAGACATGTTATTATCTAAACAAAAATCATAAATTACTCAAAAATGATAGTTGATTAAGATAACATATATAGTAATTTCAAATTACATTAACACTTAAATGGATCCTGCTTATTGCAAGCACATTCTGCTGTAAATTACGATTAGAAGATGATTGATGGATCGATGTTCATGGAGCTAATTAAAATCCTTCCGTCCAAGGAAAAATGCCGTGATTAACAGATTTATTAGCGGTTTCCTTGTTCCATAATTATGACAACGAAGTAATTTTAGATAGATTTACGAACGCTCAAGGAAAGTGTAATTTTAATGTCAATAAATTGCCAATCATTAGAAAAGGCTCATCAAGAAACCTCCTTGTCAAAGAGACGTCGAAATTAGTTGATAACATGGGTGGCCTAGTAAGTGATGCAGAGGAGATTTGCACAAATGGACTGTTCGAAGTTATGAACTTCAAGTTTCTTTTAATATTATTGTTTTTCCCATTAGATCTCTTGATATTGGGCTTTCTAGTCACAGGGGATTTACATTTTAAGGTTTTAAGAGATTTTCTTTTCTTAATATTTTCTAATTAAGTTAAGTCTTCTTCAATGATTTATTAATTATGTAAAATGAATGTTAGGTACTAGTTGATAAAATTAACTTGCCTTGCATGGTCACAGGAAGTTATTACACATGAACTGATGAAGGTGCCGTGGATATCATTAAATTCGAAAACAAAATATATCAGTTAAGTTACATAGTGTTTATTTAAATAGATAGATATTTCTGTTATGATATTTATAATTTTTTATTTTCATTGAATATATTATTGACCTTATTGTAGACTATATCTGCAATAAGCAAAGATGTAAGCAATATAAGTAAATATGTAAGCAAAGATATTTATCAAATACCTCTTAAATATGTGTATACATATTTAGTAATTTCAAATTAACATTAACACTTAGCTAGAGATATTTAGCTACAAAATTAAACAATGTTGATTAAGATTAGTTGTTTTTAAGCTTAATTTTGTAAATAGTCATTTTTCATAGTCGTTGTCAATTTTATAAATAATGTTTTGACTTGTGAGAGGTTAAGGACAAGGTTCAATTGTTAATTTTTTATTTAAAATAATATAAAATTAAATAATTGGTAACGTTGTGTATAACATTTCCACTTATACCTCTTCAAATTTGTAGCTAAATAAAGGTATCCAAAAGATTCTCCAAGTGAAACTAGTCTAACAATCACGTCACTAAGTTGATTTCTCGAATGTTCTTGGGATCAAATATAGAATCCTTTCAATATAATTCAAAATACTTTATTCCCCTAACTTTATTAATATAATTAAGTTGGCAGTATAGTTCTTTGGGGCTTTTGTAATTTTCATGTAATACATGAGCTTCCAAGAATATGAGGGAAAAAAAGAAGGAAGCTAAAATGTCTACATCAACTATGTAGTAATAGTAATGTTTGTAACATTATTATTATTATTATTATTATTAAGTATTTGAAGGCTATAAGCAACTAAAACCTATTTTCTTATTTCCTATTATATACTCTATTATTTTTTAACACATATATACGAAATTATACACATAAAATTAATAACTCAAATATAATTATCCCCTCTCTCCTCTCCCCACCCCAATACCTTCCCAATAAGAAAAAAACCAGCAAACTTAATTTTATGTTATCTTCGAGAGCAGCATGGCATCAACATCTCCGTCGTTTATATAGCTCATCGTTGATGAAGCAACAAGCTCTTCGTCATTCGTTGAGAAAGTTTCATATATGATAAAACATGAGACATCTATTCGATTTCGTGGCCGTAACATTTTTGGAGTAGCCATGGTTTGCAGTTCTTGTGGCCCAATTGGAGAAGCCATGGATCTCAACTTCATGAAGGTTCAAAGCTTCAAAGTTCCATGGATTAGAGCTTCAAGTTTTGCTTGGAACAATATTTGAATAGAGATGTTGATCGTAGAAGGAATTGATCTAAACGACCAACATATCTAAACAAGATTTTTTTTGAGTTTTGTTTAGATCAAAGAAGCTATAGATCTATATGACCAATCAATAGTGGAAGGAAAGTTTTAAACATGTGGATTTTCGCAGCAAGTTTCGAGATCCAAACGAGTTTCATTCTTGGTTGGAGAAGACATGAAAGTTTGCACATAAGCTTCATTAATGGTGGTTTTCTTTCTATGGATTAAATGGATGAGCCATGGATTTAGAAGACAGCCGCTTACGCAAGCTATAACCTTTTTTTTAGGATGCAAAATATTGTGCTTTAATCTGGAGTAAGATTTGAATGGGTATTCATTAATGCTTTGACATGTGGTTTCAGCAAAATCTTTAACTGTAATTATTTAAATTCATCTACAGAATGCGCATCATGATTAATTTCCAAAGTTGGTGACATGATAAATATTTCAAAGACAGTAAAATGATTGTTATGCGCAGAAATATATAAAAAAAATTATTTTTGTCATCCAAGTATATGTCAGCGTTCTAAATGGTTCTCGGATTTTGAAATTACTCAAATAATCCTGCAACTTTGTTTTTGTCCCCCATTAATTCTTTTTTATATTTTTTTAGTGTAGTTCTGTAATTGGTGATGTGGTAGGTGGTTTTTTAGTAATTAATCTCAAATTGAAGGGTATAATAGGTATTTAACATGCTAAGGTGGCATTCCTTACCATTGCTTTCTTTACCGTTTGATTTATACTTACATTATATATATATATATATATATATATATATATATATATATATATATATATATATATATATATATATATATATATATATATATATATATATATATATATATATATATATGTATATGTATATATCCTTTACATATAAACAATAAATCTCCTTCAAAACAACATTTTTAAGATTAGAATCTTATACCATTACAAAACACAAGAATTTTAAAATCAAGAAACGTGATTGAAGATTTAAATACTTGAAGGTTTGAATTTTTAAGAAAAAAACAAATTCTGAAAATAATGCAACTGTAATACTACTGTAGTTTGACTAGTAGGGTTGTTGTGTCAAGAACAGAAGATAACTCAGGTAGAAGGTTTATTGGATGTCATAACTATCAAAACAATCACAAATGCGGTTTTTTTGAATTGATTGAGGATCTAGTGTGTCGTAATTGCAGAGAAGATCTCCCTATGTTGCTAAATAAGATGAGTGTCTATGAAGACAAAATGAAGAAGTTGTGGAACAAATGGAGATTGATGTTCTGGAAAAAATAGTTAGAAATTTATGTAATGAAAAGAGAGAGAGATGAATAAGGATACTTCTAGTTTGAGTAGTCATTTATATTTTCTTGTTTGAATGATGAATAAAGTTCTCTACATGATGGCTCTTATATAGGCCATCTGAGATACTTGAAGAGACACTTACATAAACAATGAAAGTAGACTCTTTAGAGATACAATATATAGACTCTAAAAGACTCCTATAATTTCATTGGATATAGACTAAGAGATACAAAGAATGGACTCAGTGAGTCTTATCTAGATTCAATGTATCCAAAGATATTTATTTTAACACTCCCCCTTAATGTCTTTGGTAACTCCGATTAGTTCACAGAAAAACTCGAACTTGTCTCTTGGATGTGCTTGGGTGAAAATATCAGCTACTTGTTCTTCAGTCTTGCAATACTTGAGCTGAATTTCTCCTTCTTCTACAGCTTCTCTTATAAAGTGATGCTTGATTGCAATATGCTTAATGCGACTGTGGTAGACGGGATTCTTTGTCATTGAAATAGCAGACTTGTTGTCACATAAGAGAATAGTAGCTTTCTTGTTTCAAACAAATATCTTCTAAAATTCTCCTTAGCCACATAGCTTGAGAGGTTGCTAAGGATGCCGAAATATATTCGGCTTCTGCTGATGATTGTGCGACTGTTTTCTTCTTTATGGATGCCCACGAAAATATACCTGAACCAAGGGAAAAATCATAACCTGATGTGCTTTTCATATCATCAACACATCCGGCCCAATCACTATCACAAAATCCGAGCAAGTTTGTTTCAACATTTCTTTCATATGATATACCAAATGCAAGAGTACCTTGAATGTATCGCAATACTTTTTTTTCAGCTCTAAAGTGATTTTGACTCGACTTGTGCATGTATCTCGACAACATGCTTGTAGCATACATGATGTCCGGTCTTGTTGCGATTAAATACAATAAGCTTCCAACCAAACTTCGATAAACCGAATTGTCTACTTTTTTACTTCCATCTTCTTCCTTCAGCTTTTCGTTTACAGTCAAAGGTGTAGCCACCGGTTTGCAATCTCTCATTCTAAATTTCTTCAGAAGAGTTTTGGCGTACTTATTTTGGATAATGAAAATATTATCTTTGTTTTGACAAATCTCAATACCCAAGAAGTTATGCAAGAGACCCATATCACTCATTTCATATTTTTTCAACATGTCTCTTTTAAAACTTTCAATTATTTATTTTGTTATTCTCGGTGTATACTAAATCATCAACATAAAGTGAAGCGATAAGAATCCCAGTACCTTGTGTCTTCACATATAATGTTTCCTCACTTTTACTCCTTTGAAAACCTGTTTTGAGGAAATATGAATCAATCTCGCTATACCATGTTCGGGGTGCTTGTTTTAACCCGAATAACACCTTTTTCAATTTGTACACTTTGTTTTCTTCTCCTTTGATAACAAATACTTATGGTTGCTCAACATAAACATGTTCTTCCAATTTACCATTCAATAATGCTGATTTTACGTCAAGTTGATATAAGAACAAACCTTTTTGAGCAGCCAATGCGATGAGTACCCGAATCGTATCCAATCGAGTTACCAGTGCAAAAGTTTCATGAAAATCAATTCCGGGTTGTTGTGAATATCCTTTTGCTACAAGTCTTGCTTTATTTCTTTGAACCTAACCATTGCGATTAAGATTTGTTTTGAAAATCTATTTCACACCAATGACATCCTTTTCTTGAGGTCATTCCACCAAATCCTAAGTTTCATTTTTTATTAATCACTTGATTTTTTTCATTTGGCTCAAATCTGCAAATTGTTTTAAAAAATTGTATAAAACTAAAAAATATTCCTTCTTTAAGTCTTCAAGGAGGTCCTGTTATTGGTACGTTCAATCTCAAGAAATGTGACAAAGTTCTTTCTCATTTTTTCGATGATATTTCCTAGAAATCGAGCAAAATGATGAGCAAACTTAAACGATTCCTGAATTTAATTTTAGCTTGAAAGAATCACACATATAACAGATAGATTTTAGAAACATATGATATTTTAACGTAAATATAAAATGTTGACTCTAGAGGAACTGGAGAAACATCAAATAGAGGCAAAAACGCTGAAAAGAAACTCTCGAGTGCCTGAGCCAAACAGTTAGAAGATGCATACCCTATGAGCGGGCCTTGAGATGTTAAAATAAATATATAGTGGTAAAACGATTGCATCAATTTTCCTTCATCCGAGAAAAGTTTTGGATTTCCTGTAAAAGTTGTAGTTGGGGAGGTTATGTGCAAATTTTTCTTTTAAATTTTAGTTATTTTAACAACCAACTAATGAGGTGGATATTACGTAGTTGTTTCATGTATCCTTTAGAATACAATTAGCCAAAAGTTTTTTAAATATATTTTATTTTGGTTGTGTATCTTTACTTTATTTTACAACTATTTGATCTTAAAGGTTTGGTGTTTGTGTATTTGAAGATGCTTTACCTGTTATTAATAAGTAGTGTCTAATTTAGTAGTAGAGTAGTTTAAGTTGGAATTATAATTAGTGTCATAATTTTGAATTTATTTGGGTCATTTGTTCTTTTTCCATAATAGGTGTAACTCTTTAAACTACCAATAATATAATGAAGATTAAAAGAATGATACGACAATGATGAAGAAGAATGCACAAATATCTACAACAACTATCTAGTAATAATTACTTTCATGAGATTTTTATTCGATGAAATTTGTAGACACCTCATATAAATCTAAATGCTCCTATTTAATTTACTTTTTTTTATTATTAAACTCACTAATTAACATTTTACTATAAGATTTTTTCCGCTCCCCATTATACCTTTAAATGTTTATATATATATATATATATATATATATATATATATATATATATATATATATATATATATATATATATATATATATATATGTATATTATTAAATAAATATCTCATAACTCTTTTTTTTCTCTCTCTCTCTCTCTCTCTCCCAATATGGAAGCTTGTTGTTGTTTTGTTCTCCATTCAACCTCTGTCTATAGCTACCCTAGTGGATTCGTAGTAGTAGATCAGTGGCCATGGAAGTTTCGTGAGCTCTAGTGAAGATATGTAGCATAAAATTCATACAAAGTGGAAGCTTCATTATTGTATTGATCCTCGATCATTTTTGTGTAATGCTCAATGATTTTGCATTCAAAACGCAGTAATTTTGCGTAATATTTATTAATCAATTATAATTAATGTAGTTTTTCAATACTGAGTATTTTTTGTGTTAATACTTGTTGGAATTATTAAATAATAGAAAAATTATTTCATTAATTTTCCATGCTCTTGGAAGAAGTGGAAAAATACTAATTGTCTTTAATAGTCTCACTTTATAATTTGAAGGAAAAACCCATTGAAATTATTTCATTTTAAATAATTCCTGGTAAAAGGATTGAAGAAGAATTTATGTGACGGTTTTTTATCATGTAATTTCTTCTATAAATAGTGGCTTTTTCACTTACAATTTTAGAGAAGAGACAAAAATGTATTCGTGAGAGAATGGAAAAATAATTCTAGAAAGAATAGGAAAAAAAATCTAGAGAAAATAAAAATACTTTTCTTGCGAGAATAGAAAAATTATTCTAGAGGGAATATAGAAGACACTTAATTAAGAAAAAACTACTTTCTACTCGCTTCTTTTCTCATATTCTAATATTTTTTAGATTAGAGTAGAATTATTGTTAGAGATACCAGTACGACTGGAATATCTTTTTAACGCAACTGTTGTATATTATGTAGTAGTTATTTTCTTGAATTTCCATGCAAGTTTCGTTAATTTCAATTCATTGTAATAGTGTAGTATTACTTTTAATTGATAATTATTTCGTTTGCTATTTTTTTTTGGAATTCCATTTCTCTATTTTTTAAACCAGTGATTGTTATTTTTCTAACAATTTAAAAAGATATGCTTGTAATATAACTGGTTGTTTTTTTAGAATGGTTTTTCCTAGTATAATTGAACGCAAAGGCCTCTTTCCCGACGTCACTATGTTGGAGCTTTTCAATGGTTCCAACTACAAACGTTGGGTACAAAAGCCACTGATATGCCATGACCAACATGAACTAGACCTTGTCATTCTTGAGGTACTCCCTACCATTGAGGTCAACGGGTAATATACCGAAGAACTACATGCAAGGCTTCTAGCTCTCAAAGTTAGGCTCAAGAAATTTAATTCAGTGGTTAAAGGATGGATCTTGGATAATGTGACAAACCCCACCTTTTATCTGTGTATAGTTGAGAAGTCAACAAACACTATCTGTGAAACGGTTTAAAAAAGGCACGAGGGTGATGATTCCAATGAGAAGTATTACGTCACCATCAAATGACCCAATAAGATCCAGTTGATCCCATACAATTTGAAAAGTGAATTGACTCAAGGATAAGTCCTTATTTTTTCACATTTAAATATGTTTTAAGATTACTTTTACCCCTACTCGCTTATACAACCACCCTTCGCCTCTTTTTGCACTTTTATCATTCACAAACATGATTATACACTAGTTGGATGTTAAATATATATGTGAGTGAAAATGTAGATGAAGAGATCTATATAGTGCAACATGATGGGTTGATAGTTTTGGATTAAGGGGTTAAAGTATGAAAACAGAGGAAATTCTTTTGTATTATAAATGGCCACCTTGCTAATGAAATATTATCTCAATAAAAGATGGATCATTTGTGTTACACTTTTTTCAATATGTATATGATATGATCCACTTTTGGTACTTTCATTCATAGGATTTACTTCTTTTATTCTTCTATTTGTGAATAAAAGATGTGGGGGAAGCTAATCCTAAGGATACAATTCATTAGAGTAAATAATGGAATTTACCTTAGTTAGTCTCACTTTGTTGGAAATGTTTGACTCTGTTGATATAATGTTTGGTAAACTTCCTTATAATACTAGTACATAAATAAGAGAATTGTGGGGGTGTACCCCTTAATGAATATGAAATAATAATAAGGATAATGATGTTCTTAATGAACTATATTGAACTTGGTATTTTCCATCTTGTAAAGAGACTCAAGTGGTGACAATTGGGTTATTATTTGTCAATTAATAAAGTACGAGAGAGGTACTATTGATCGATCTCCGTATTTTAAAATTAATCATGTAGTTCTTGAAGATTTTTGTTACGCAAACTGGGTCACATATAAATGATAAAATAAATGGTTGATTCCTTTACTAAAATATTTAACCGGGAGAGTATTCTTGGAAATGTTGAGTGATAGGACTAGAACCCATTAATGGGGAACCTATGACTAATAATTCTTTATGATGCACTAACTTCCTATCTATATAGTTTAAATTGTGCATACATGAGAAAAATAAAAGTTAATGAGTTCATAGCCATGCGTGGTGGTCCTATTGAGACGGACTTAATGAATTCACCCATACATTTCTTAAACTTAATGAATTCATAGCCATGTGTGGTAGTCTTATTGAGATGGACGTGGTGAATTCACCGTTGAGGTTGTTTGTATATTTCTCATACTTAATGAATTCATAGCCATGTGTGGCGGTCCTATTCAGATGAGTTGATAAATTCCCCGTTGAGGTCGTTGTATATTGATCATAATATGAATTCAATGAGAGGTCCTTGATGTTCCAAATGGATGAGTTTTTAGACTCACCAAAAATTCGTAGCCCGTAAGGGTGGTCCTAAAGTGAAAGGACTTGATGAATTCACCAAACATATAATGAGGCTGAGCTTTATTGCTCTTAATAATTTCGAAATCTGAGAGGGTTTGGATATTGAGGCTAGATGTTCATGGATATCACCTATGTGTAAGGAAAGTGTGATGTTTGAGGAATATGTAACTATCAATCGGGTAGAGTATGTGATGTGAGGGTCTCGATCGAAAACTGTCAAGTTCAAGAGTAAGTGCACTTGATATGTTTTTGGTGGTTGCCTCACTTCACTACGTGTCATTTAAAGAGTATGTACAATTCACCCAAATGCTGGTATTTATGGAATCCTGTCCATCTTATCTCCCAAAGACCCTGAATGGGGATTGTTGGAATTATTAAATAATAGAAATTTATTTTATTAATTCTTTCATTCTCTTGGAAGAAGTGGAAAAATACTATTTGTGTTTAATAGTCTCACTTAATAATTTGAAGGAAAAATACCATTGGAATTATTTAATTTCAAATAATTCCTTATTCCTGATGACAGATTAAATATGGTTCTGTATTTTAGTTGTTACGGAATTTACAAAAACTTGGTAAAAAAACGGCTAGCTTTAAATGAACATTGAAGTGGCATTTATGTGATGGTTTTTTATTTTGTAATTTCATATATAAATATTGACTTTGTCACTTGCAATTTTAGAGAAGAGAAAACAAAAAAGTATTCTTGAGAGAATGGAAAAAATATTCTAGAGAGAACAGGAAAAAAAACATTTCTAGAGAGAATAAAAAAACCATTCTAGAGAGAATAGAAAAATTATTCTAGAAGGAATATAGAAGAACTTAATTAAGAAAAAACTACTTTTTACTCTCTTCTTTTCTCATATTCTAATGTTTTTTAGATTAGAGTAGAATTATTGTTGTTAGAGATAACGGTACGACTGGAATATCTTTTTAACGCAAATGGTTTATACTATGTAGTAGTTATTTTCTTCAATTTTCGTGTAAGTTTAATTACTTTCAATTCATTGTAATAGTGTAGTATTACTTTTAATTGAGAATTATTTTGTTTACTATATTTTTTGGAATTCCATTTCTCTATTTTTAAAACCAATGCTTGTTTTTTTTCCAACAATACTCAATGATTTTGCGTAATACTCTGTGATAGTAAATACTCAATAAGTTCAAATGATACTCAGTAAATTACTAAGTACTCCAAAAATTTAAAAGATAATCAGTGAATTCACTAAGTACTATTGTTTTGAATTCACTGAGTATTGTTTATATTTTCTGAGCACTTCACAGAGTATCGTTTTAATTCACTGAGTACCCTATCCTATCCTTAGCCTGTCAAATGTCGTAAAACTGAGTAGAATAATACACCGCATTGAACACCCATAAACTATTTCCGTGATCCGCTTTTATTACTCTGTTGAGGTCCGACATTTGTGTTCCTCGTTAACTTTTGTATTGCTACCTGCTGCTAATGCTCGATCACCAAGAAGAAACCGTAAGTACCTAATTCTAGTCCCACTACTTTCAATTGTTTCATGTTAGAATCTAGGCCCTATTAGAATGATTAAGTTGATTCCTACTTTCGTTTGTTTAGCTTTCATGATGATGTTTTAATTATTTCAAATGTGTCAAACAATTACGCTGATCCACAAGAATTGTAGAACATACATATCTGTATCTGTGATTTAAGCTATTTCATGTGTCTGTGAATTGGAAAAAAATAAGATTGAATGTTTGATGTGGTATTGTCAGCCATAGGATCGATGCTCACAATATAAGTGTTGAAGAGACCGAACCACACAATAGAGTTGTAATTGCGAATATGAGTATGACAAACCAACCTATTAAGTAATGGTATATATATGTAATTATTAGTTAATGCATAGATATGGTTTTCCGTAGGTATTTTTGTGGTTTATGATATCAAAGTGTGATTTCATCATATTTTCTAAAGTGTATAATATTTATATATATTTATATTCTTAGTTAAATTTTGGTAATTTATTGTAGAAATTAATTTTGAAGTGTTTATTTATATGATGTAATTTATAACTCTTATTTTTCAAAATAAATATCTTTGTTTGAAACATAAATTGATAAAACTTTATTGTTATTAGTTGATTCATATTTACTAATCTGAATAAATTTTATTTTTTTCATTTTTTTCAGATGGTGATAAATATACATTAGATAACATGATTACCATGACATTTTAACTTATCACTTTTAAACTTATCACTAAGGAAATTTGGATGAATGCAAAAGCTTCTCCAAGAGAATCACTACAAGTAAGTTTAGTATATTGAATATTTGTAGTGATCAAATATAAAAAGCTTTATAACATTATTAAATAAATCCTTTGAATAATGAGAGTTTGAACATGGTGTTGTCCGGTTGATAGTAACTCCATTACTCTTATTAATTCTTCCCTTTGTGTAAAACTATATTAAGTCTAAAATTACAATGTTTAGTTGGTATATGTATACACATAACCCTCTTTGCACTCAATTCTGATGCAATAAAAAATCTTAAATTTATCAACAAAAATCCGATAGTGCATAATTTATATGTACTTTACAGGATAGGCCTTTGGACGAGGGACACTACACATCGGAATGGTCATCATCCATTCCATTAAATGAATTCGTATCAGATGAAGTTCAGCCATTGAAGTTTCTCACAAATGAAGGTGAGTTCTTGTATATAAAAATTATAAAGGGCTAATCGAATAATTTACTCTATGAATTGTAAAGATTTTATTACATCATATGTTTGTAGAGCAAGTAATATCTGGGCAAAAGTATGGCATAATATCTAATTTTATATTCATGTTGTGCAGGTTCATATGGTGAAGTATAATAGCTGAATGGAACAGAACATCAAGTTATCGCTCGGAAATGGATTGATGTAAATGAATTGTTAAATATTCAGTGTAAGTTTCACATACATATTTACAAAGTTTTAATATTTTTTTAATTTCTTTATTTTTCAGTATACATGATCGTTTCCGATAACATTTTAATTGATATCTCTTGGAATTTGTACTAAATAAGGGAATCCAAAAGTTACTCAAAGTGAATGACTTTAGTATGTTGGTATCTTGAATGATCTTGAGAAAAAATATAGAAGCTTCAAATATTATTTATGACTTTATTTCCTTAACTTTATTAGGTAAAGAATCTGAAGTATAAATCAATCAGGGATATATAATTAAGTTGAAAGTATAAATCTTCGGGGAAATGATGAAGAAGGAAGCTAAAATTAATGTGTTCATGATAGTAATGTTAAGAAAGACGAGGTCCCAAGAATGTCATAACAAATTGATAGCTTTTCTACAAGCTTAGATGGTTTATTTACACGATTTTCCTATGAACACAGATCATGAAATATTGTTTCCTGAAATTTGGAGCTTCTTTCTATTGTTTTATTCATTTCTCCCTCCATCACCTCATTTATCTGTTATGGGGTCATTTTATTTTTATGATTATAGTTTGTACAAAGAAATGTAACCTTTAAATAGAAGTGTGTATTAGAATGTTGAGTAAAGAGTCTCCAGTCTAGAGGATTAACTTAAAGTTAGTGATGGATATCAGGGAAGAAAATAATACATTTATAGACAATACGGCCTTAAAAATCTGAACATATCTTTAAAGAAATAATAAATAAGTTGACAACCAGAATCTTTAATGATTCTTTTTATTTCAATTGATGGAAATCATGTGGACAAAAGTTACCATTAAATAGCAATATTTCATAAATAGAATCTTTAATATACTCAGATAAACATGAAAGAATTATTTGAAAGTTCATACAAATTGATAAACTTTTCAATTTCATTAATACTACAGGAGATTGATTCTACATTCTGAAATAAGAATTATATGAACAAAGGCAGACACGAATGTAATAATCTGAATCGTGATCCGTGTCCTTCCCCTTACTTCCAATAACCTGGTTTCACCGCCTGAGATATATTTCCGTTGACTAAAATGAACATATGTCTGCATAATTTGATTCTCGTAAGTCCCTATAGAATTAAAGAAACAATGTATACCCCAGTCTATGTAAGCACGATACATATTTCAAATTTGTATTTGGATATATAATCATGGAAAAGAAAGATACCTGGCAAAGAAGAGAAGTACGATTGTGCCATTTAATACAATTATGAATGCTGCAAAATCCTGCTCCATATCATCATTAGCCAATAGAAGTTGACCTAAAAGCACACCTTTATTCAAGTCATGAATCTCATTATTCTATACAAAAATAGAACATATACAAGAATGAATTCCTAATTAATGGAGTAATGAGACATTCAATATTTAACGGGTCCAACCATACCTATACCTATCCCAACCCAGGTAGATGCTTTATCCATTTCGACACTTAGACAAAATATAATTACTAAAAATCGTTGGCATTTCTCTGTTTTCTATCCTTCATTTATAGAATGAATTTTGTAACCAAAGACAACATATAAAGCAACTTGAACCACCCCATTAATAAATGAGTAATGATATAAATCACCCAAAATTATATCACCGAAATACCACCTAATGACGACGTGACCTGAATTGGTTGATAATAAATCGTTAATTTATCAGAAAAATAAATATATTAATGATTTATAGCTAACCAATTCACACAACATGGGTAGTATTTGGGTGATATATATCATTACTCTTCGGGTTAAACTTAAGTAAACCATGATTAAATGGGTTGTTAACTATACCATTCATTTTATAATGTGGCCCATCTTTTGTGGACTTAAACCAAAGGTTAAGGTATAGGACTTTAGATTTGGTCTTTTAACCTTTGGTTTTGGCCTCTGTTTGGGCCTTTTTTGCTCGGTCTTGCTTTAAACAAACTCCATTCTATTTTGATTTTCTAAATCGTTTCATTTCACAGATGGTATTAGATTTGCTACCAGTTGTTAGTGATGCTCACTAAGAAGGAAGGTAAATACCTAATTCTAAATCCATTTATTTCAATTGTTTCATATATAAATCTAGGTTAACTATAATAGAATGATAAAGTTGATTCTTACATGGAATTGCTTGATTAGCTTTCATGATTATGTTTTAATTACTTCGAATGTGAAAAAAATTGTATCGATCCAAAAGAATTGTAAAGCTTAAACATCTAAAATCTCTGATCTAAGCCTAATTGTGTCGATCCAAGAGGATTGCATAGCTTAGAGACATCTTGTGATCTAAGCTAATTCATTTGCTATGAATTGTAAATCATGTTGATGTAAATTGGAGAGTGAAATTGAATGTTTGATTTGGTATAATCAACCCTAGAATTGATGCGCACAATATATGTGTTGGAGAGATTGCACCACATAGTGTTGTAATTGCATATATAAGTAATATGTAATTAGTAGTTTCTACATAAATTCTGTTTTCTTGTAGATAGTCGTGTAACATTTTCGTCGTATTTGCTATATAGTATAATATATATATATATATATATATATATATATATATATATATATATATATATATATATTCTTAATTCGATTTTGCTAAAGCAATGATGTAATTGATAATTCTTATTTTGCAAAACCAATATCTTTGTTTGAAAGCTAGTCACATAGATTGTTAATAGTAGTTATACTATATAATTATTAGTTGATGCATATTTCATAACCTCAATAATTTTTAATTTCTTCGTTTTTTTTTTTCAGAAGGCGTTCAATATACATTACATAACATGATTATTGACCATGACATTTCAACATATCTATTATAGAATTTGGATGAATGCAAAAACTTCTCCAAGCAAATAACGTCAAGTAAGTTTAATATATTGAATGTTCTTATGATAAAATATAGAAAGATTTATAACATTATTAAATAAAGCATTTAAATAAGGAGAGTTCAACCATGGTCTTGTCCGATTAATAATAACTCCATGCTTAAATATCTCCTCAGTCTACAATTATATTAAGTCTAAAAATATGATGTTTAGGTGGTATTCATACACACATAATAACCCTGTTTGCGTTCAATTCTGACGTTGTAAAAATCCTCTAAATTTATCAACAAAAATCCGATAATGTATAATTTATATGTATCTAAAAGGTGGAATTGGAAGGATTTTGCATATGAAGGTGATGTTTTTTTGGAAATCTCATAATAGGATTTTAGCTAATGGTTCTCTACATTGGTTACTAAAGGAACATTTTGTTCTTTCTTTTTAATTTGGGAACTGAGAGCCACGGTATGTTAGTAATAATCTTGAGATGTATAATTATGAAAAGAAACCGTTTGAGATAAGAGCAGACCATGTAGTTTTCCGTGTAGTTTCCATAACTTTCTCTAGTATTCTATGCCTTTCTATAGTGGTTAGACCATGGGAGTTGTTTCCCTCCACGCCTATCTACTTTTGAATACTCACCTCAACTAATAAGAGCATATCCCTCTCCATTTACTCTTGGTTCGTCGAAAGTTTTCAACACCACTTTTCGACGTGCTTCTTCTCTACGCACTACAGAGAATATTTCTCCAATTGTTGGTAATGATTTTTTCCCTAGAATACATCCTCGAACCTCATCAAGTTCTTTATTTAAACCAGCCAAGAACAAGAAAACACTTCATCTCTCAACCTTCTTTTTATACCGAGCACTATCCTTTGGATTTTTCCATTCCTCATCTTCAAACATATATTACTCTCCCCAAACTGTCATCAAATCATTATAGTATGGAGTTACCTCACGATCACCTTGTTGCATCTTCCATATCTGAGTATTTAACTCGAATAGTTGTGAATAATTGTCTAAGTCTGAAGGCTTGAATTCGGATGAGAAGCTAGCAAGAGAGCAGAGAATGATCTGGTAGAATGAGCTCAACAAATTTCGGTTTCATGTTTACAAAAATTTAAAACTCTGTAAAGACTAGACTAAGAAGTTGCATGATATCCAAAATTTTGAGAAAAACTCCGAGTTCTCTGACAATTTTAGGTTATAACAAATTCTACAAATTTAGAACCGATAGTTCAAAATTGTAGGACAATTGGGTGAGGGTAAAAAGTTCAATCACAAGATAGAATTTTTAGGATCAGCGGAATAGGTTTCTAGTGATAAACAATAGCCCCTAATTTCCTGAAGGGTTAGGGTGAAATTAGAGTCTTGATTAGTAATAATTTTCCATTTTCCCCTCAAATTGTAAGTAAGTCCAAGCCATAGTTAGTGGGGATTACAAGTATCTCAAGCTACGTCATCTCTAAAGCACTTACAACTCTTTAGTAGAATTACTTGAGTTAATCATTAACTTAAACTCAATTTTAGTAGTTCTATAAACTGAAAACCAAATAAATATCTTGCAATTTTAGATTTTATTTCAAAGAGTAGCTAGAATTAGCTAATGTCATGTAATAACTATTTATTCAATGTGGAGATGAACTTTTTTCACTTTTATTATTTGTGACAATTCATACATTTGTGATTCTTCATTCTCAGTTTGGTTGATTTTATATCATACCTCGTAGGACTCCACTCTACCCTCAACATATATAGTTTACCCTCAACCACATGGCCTTGTCTTCAGTCTTGTGTCTTTCCCCCATTTTGTTCTTGATCTAGTATAATAACTTTTTTGGTTTTATTACACCCATCAAAATAAAGACGCGCGCATACGACCCGGTTCTAAAGAATGGACAAAAGGGAGGTTTGTGTAATTGATAGCTTACTTCGGGGGACACTCTTAAATTTTTTACACGGGAGGTTTAACCCAGTAAGAAATAGTTAAAGGGATGGTGAAACTACTAGCCTATATGTATATGTGTATTGGTGTGTGTACACGTATGCACGTGGGTGTGTTTGTGTGCGTGTGTGTGTGTATGAGAGAGAGAGAGATAGAGAGAATAAGAAGAAGAAGAAGAAGAAGAAGAAGAAGAAGAAGAAGAAGAAGAAGAAGAAGAAGAAGAAGAAGAAGAAGTAGAAATGGGTGGGAGGGAAGGGAAGGGAAAGGGGAGTTGTGAGTTTCTTGAAAATTGGGGGAGATGAGGGGGGATGTGAAGTATTTTTAAGTTTGCAAGGGTTAGTTTTATAATTTTTTTAAACTTTAATTTTAATCGTGAGTTTTCCCTTTAATTTAATGCCAAATGGCATTTAACGCTATATTAGACGAAAGGTACCAATAAAAGCATTTACCACGTTACTTTTTCTCATAGTCGGAGTAACCATATGTCCCATGGGTAACTCATGTGTCTTTTTCTGTAACTTTAAATTAAGTGATCGAAATATCTTTTTAGCTTGTTGCTTTGCCTTCTTTATTTTTCTCTTTCTATATGTTTTTTCTAACCACGTACACACTACATAATCTTGATTTTCAATTTAAATCCAACTAAAAGGATTAATAGAAGATTTACACTGAAAGAATATCTGGTATTCAAGTTATTTAAGGTTATTTTTATTGTTTCTCATTCTAGATGTAGGTTTTAACGATAAATTAGATTTTGATATAGTGGCATTGTTATCAACGATAACTAAGGAATTTTATTTGTTGGAATCCCTAGTATTGTCGATGGACGGTTTACCGTTTAGATTTATGAACGATAATTAAGGATGTTTATTGATGTGATTGCTAGTATTGTCGATTAAAGGTTTACAGTTAAGGTTTATGTAAATAATTTGTTTGGTATTTGAAACATTATTTGTTGCTACATGCGATATATATCGTGTATTCAAGTTATTTAAGGTTATTTTTATTGTTTCTCATTTTGGATGTAGGTTTTAACGATAAATTAGATTTTGATGTTTTTTAAATATATTTTGGTACCCAGTGGCATTGTTATCAACGATAACTAAGGAAGTTTATTTGTTGGAATCCCTAGTATTTTCGATTGACGGTTTACCGTTAAGATTTATGAACGATAATTAAGGATGCTTATTGATGTGATCGCTAGTATTGTCGATTAAAGGTTTACAGTTAAGGTTTATGTAAATAATTTGTTTGGTATTTGGAACATTATTTGTTGCTACATGCAATAAATATATATATATATATTATATTTTGAAATAGCTAATAATATAGTCTGTGGGGCTGTAATCCGAGTTTTGTAAAAATTGTGGTTACTTATTTTAAAAATTATATTGTGTAATATATAATACTTATTAAGAATTCTTCTTTATAATTATTGAATTGCCCCTTCTAAATTAGACTAATTGCCATTTTTTTATTTGGCTAATAAACTTACCTTATTATTTGGGAAGGATTTGAGGCCTCCAACCCATGGTGTACTGAAAATTTACCCCACAATACACCCTACCTCCTTCTGTATCTAAATATTAGCACTTTCACTAAATAATAGCATGTAGAATACCCCATATTACCCCTATATATTTTTTACTTTCAGCCACTCTCCTTGGGACAGATTCCCAATAGTATAAAAAACTTACACATCAAATTAACATTATCAATTTGCAAAACATACAGGAATGGACAAAATGACAAAATACACAATCCGAGGATTACCGTTAATAAGTGCAAGTCTGATTATGAGAGTTTCGGTGAAAAGGAAGACGAAGAAGACACTACTTATATGGTTGATCGGATATCAGAGTTGCCTGATTTCATAATTCATCATATACTTTCTTTTCTGGATTCTCCAAGTCAAGTAACTAAAACCAGTGTCTTATCAGAGAGCTGGTATCACAACATATATGCATCATTCCCTAGATTATATTTCTCGGAACCTTTGCTCTCAGTCTCGGAATCAGAAAAGAACAACTTCATAAACTATATAGAGAAGTCTTTATCAAGGTATCAGAGTAACGGATTCAGGATAAGCAAGTTTAGTCTTCGAATCAGGCTTGAGTACAACAATTCATGTAAGGTTTCTTTGGTTTATAAGTGGATTGAATTTCTATTGCATAATCAGACTGAAGATATACATATTTCATGTTACAGAGACAACAGAGACCAGAAAGTTTCTTTATTATGAATATTTGAAGAAATTTGGTTTAAGAAATTTAGGGAATGCTTCTGTTCGTTTGTACTTTGAAAGTCATGTCGCGCTACAGGATTAAGAATAAGTCTATATAGAGGATTTAATGTATTGAAGATAAAAACTTGTAATTTGTAATGTTGTAATATTGAAGTTATATTATATTTTTATGGTTACTTTACCATCTTAACATTTTTTGCCATATATAATAACTCTTTTAATCTAAAGCATCCTCAAGCCCTTACATAAATATAGAATCTTTTTAAAACTGCCTATCTTATTAAGCTTCTTTCTTCAGCTTGGTATTGAGCTTCATAAATAACATATGTCGGGTCAGACATGTATAGGGAAAAACGTGGTGGCGAATAGTAATAGGTAGTCTCTATTTTGCTTTTGTTTGGTGGATGTGTGAGAGTTGATCCTCCAAACATTTTATTAAAGTAACTGTACCAATTAATATCAAAAAGTGAAACTACAACAATGAAACCTCATTCGATTATTGGGATGCTGATTTTAAAGGAGACTAAAGAATGCTAAATTAGTACAAAATTTAGGAAACTTATAATATACTATATTTTTTTTTACCAAAAAGAGCAATGTATAGGTAGACTTAATGATATAGTTTATTTGGGACCTATAGTGCAATTAGTTCAATTTCAGGGGTAGCGCCTGGTTTAGTTATACTTTTCTCTATGTCTTGGAAACAGATGTTTTGCAACTATTTCATATGATATTTTCAACTCTGTAAATTCACTATTTTCGAGACTTATTTAAGTAGTAAGCTAACGATTAATGTTTAGTAGTGTCCTTCTAAGCAAATATTCTATGAAGCTCATACCATTTATTGTGTAATCTCTCGAGCAAATCAATTACCGAAGAAAGTTGAAGGCGGATGAAAACCCTAATCTATCTATCTGCTTACGTTTATTATTATTGCTGTCCTATAAATCTTTCGGAACAAGAAAAAAAAAAAGTGGAAAATTTCTTTGGGACTTTTGTTCTTTTTCCATCATACATACATTTGAATTTCTTTGGGACTTTTGTTCTTTTTCCATAATACATGTAAGCCTTTTAGTTTTCAAGAATATGATAAAGATTAAGAAGATGAGACGGAAATGATGAAGAGGAATGCTCAAATGTCTAAAAAACTATCTGGTAACAGTGACTTTCATGAGATTTTTATTAATTGAATTTTGTACACCTCTTATAAATCTAAACATTATTACTTAATTTACTCTTTATATTGAAATCACTAACAAAAATTACACTATAAACCTTTTTTTCACTTCCCATTATACCTTTATATGTTTTTAATCTATTTTATATATATATATATATATGGAAGCTTGCTGTTGTTTTGTTCTCCATTCAACCTCTGTCAATGGACATCGAAGTTTCGTGAGTTTCGTTTCCACTGAGTGGAGATTTATAGCAGGAAATTCATGGCCATGAAAGCTCCAATTGATTTGTAGCTAAATCTTCGAGTTCGTGGTAAGAAAGTTTCGAGTTCATGAAAATGACTAAGTGCAAGCTTCGTTTTTATGGTTAATTACGAAAAATAGTTAATGATTTTGCGTTTAGCCTTCAGTAATTTTGTGTAATATTTATCAATTAATTGTAATTTCTGTAATTTTTCAATACTTAGTATTTTTTGTGTTAATATATACTGATTTTGGGTAATACTCAGGGATAGTATGTTAATACTCAATTAATTCAACTATACTCAGTGAGTTACTAAGTACTAAAGAATTTAAAAAACAATCAGTGACAGTAAATTTTATTCTGTGAATTTGCTGTGAATTTGTGAGAACACAATGATTTCAAAAAATTTAGTAATTGAAGAAGAAGGAAGCTAAATTTATAAATTAATCATATATATATAATTAAGTTGGTAGTATAAATCTTCGGGCAATGATGAAGAAGGAAGCAAAACATTCAAGATACTAAAAACCCTAACAAAAAGCAGAAAAACAATTTCCAGATCTTCGGTTTTTTATCTTCATTGGTTTCCAGCCCTTCGATTTCTTCATATTTCCTTGACAAAGACCTGAGCAACCCGTAAATTAGCACCCTACTTCTATCGCAAATTAGAGGATCTAACCAGCAGAAGAATGAACATTTTTTCTTGACAGCTCGATACTTCGAACAACCGATGAAACGCCTTCCCGGATTCATGTCCATCCACGACGTGCTGATCTTCATCCGTAGACCATAATAGAATATCTAGTCTTCCTTACCTAGGTCACTCAATGGAGATGAAGCGGTGGTCTTACTTGATCCGGCCATCGGAAGCGAGGAAGAAGGAAGGTGAACGACGAACAAGGGAATTAGGAAGAGGGATAGGGAAAATGATTTCGGGTATTAGATTTTAAGTTTGGTAAATGGGTAGAAATGGTGTAAAAATACAAAAAATTCCCCTTGCCACATAAGAAAAATCCAATCAGGTAGAGATGATATAATGCTTAGTTGGCACTGAGGTGGAGCTTAGCGCTGACATGGCGCCATGTGGCGTTGACTAACGGTCAATTGACAAAAAAATAAAAAAAAAGGCTAACGGCGTCAAAAAGTAGTTAGATCAGGGGCGGATGCTGCACTTTGTCCATAGTTAGAGGGCCACGGGAGGGGTTTACCCTTTCCACGATAGGAATGCCCGTGAGATTGTATGGTTAATCAATCGAAACATCGCAGGTGAATGTGATGTTCGTTTGAAAATCCATACTATTAACTACATGCCTTAGTATATCACTTTTACTATTGGTGTCATTGTATATTATTCCAGTTATGTCCAAAGAGTTCTTGAATATAATTTTTTGTTACCATGATCACCTCACCTGGCTAGAGTACTTGATTATTATGTCGACTCTTCAATTTTTATTTTCAAATATTCTAGAGTTGTTTTGACAATACACGTAATTTTATGCCTTTTATTTGCTTCACTATCTGTTTGCATTTAGTTTGTGAATACAATTGAGAAAACTTTTTTAACTTTAAATACAAACGTAATAAGATAGAGATGACCAAATTGAAGTTGTTTGTTGTTTGAATAAATAGGTTATAAAAGAATATTTGTGGTTTATTATTCGATCATAATTGAGGTAAACTATCTAGCACTAAGAATACTCAATACAAAATAAAAATAAGGTAGGAGTGATAACGCACATGATCACGAATACAACTCGACTAATGCAAAGTAAATACAAGTTTACAAAGTAATCGAGCATATATAGTGGTTTGAACTCATGAGTAACTAATCCATTACATAAGGTCGTCCCCATATGATTTTCAAATCTTCTATTCCTCTAAGCTTTTGTATATTTAAATGGTAAGATAATTAAACCAATTACACATAAACTTTTCCCGGCTTAGTCAAAACCAATAGTTGATCATGAAGCAAAATTCCAATTTGAAATTTCCACACAAGATACCCCTTCCTAACCTAGAAAGTATATCTCCCTTTTCTTATAAACTCTAGCTACACAAGTTATGTTCTAATCTAGAAGAGAAGTAAAAATATTTGGACGTTTAATAATGGTTGGAAGAATAATTCCACTCCTTAGTGAGCAAATATAACAATGATATAATAGAGCCTTCAATGACAATAAGAAGATGATATTATTGAGTGCTTGGTAAGTAATTAATTGGTATTGAATTGAAAGTTACAAAGTGTAGTACATGTGAAAGTTAAGAGGTGGTTGAAGCTTTATTGTAGGGGGAGTCGTTAAATCCTCCGACATTAATAACATCCACTGACCGAAGAGATCATATGAATAATTTGAAGGGATTTAGTGGTAATAACTCTATTAATATATTTGAAAGAGGTTTAATGTTGTTTACCAAATTGAGATGCATTACATAATTTTTTCTTATCAAAGTTGAGCTTAGGTAAGCCTAACAGTAGATCTTTTCTATATAGATTTGCAAGAAAATCCATGCTAGCATGACCAAGGCACCTATGGTGCAACTAAGGACTATCTTTCAAAACGGTTAGACAAGTAATATTTAAACACAAACATTTGCGAAATTTACTTGGTAGATATCAACAAAATAATTTGCACTAAGAAGGACTTATTTTCGTAATTTTTTAAAATAACACATTTACAAGATCTAAAATTCACTTTATGAAGAAGGAAGCTAAAATTAATGTGTTCAACATAGTAATGTTAAGAAAGGCGAGGTCCCAAGAATTTCATAACAAATTTATATCTTTTCAACCAACTTAGATGGCTTCTTTGGACGATTTTCCTATGAACACGGATCATGAAATATTGTTTCCTGAAATTTGGAGCTTCTTTCTATTGTTTTATTCATTTATCCCTCCATCACCTCATTTATCTGCTACGGGGCCATTCATTTTTATGGTTATGGTCTATACGAAGAAGTGTAACCTTTAAATAGAAGTGTGTATTAAAATGTTGAGTAAATAGTCTACAGTCTAGAGCATTAACTTAAAGTAAGTGATAGATATCAGGGAAGAAAGTAATACATTTATAGACAATAAGGCCCTAAAAATCTGAACATATATTTAAAGAAAGAATAGATAAGTTGACAACTAGAATATTTAATGATTTTATTTACTTTCAATTGATGGAAATCATGTGGACATACATTACCATTAAATTGCAATATTTCATAAATAGAAACTTTAAAATACTTAGATAAACATGAAAGAATTATTTGAAAGTACATACAAATTGATAAACTTTTCAATTACATTAATACTACAGGAGATTGATTCTACATTCTGAAATTAGAATTATATGAACAAAGGCAGTCATGAATGTAATAGTCTGAATCGTCCTTCCCCTTGCTTCCAATAACCTGGTTCACACATAGATGGTAATCATGTATGGCATAACAAAAAAATGTAACATTTAGTGACAAATTATAATATAGTCTATCTAGTGTGGCCCACAACTATACACATGGCCTCTCAAATCTAGAAGTTGACAAAACAAACTGCTAACACTATATAGTTTCATTGCCTCAGATGTATTTCCTTCAACTAATATGAACACATGTCTGCATAATTTGATTCTCGTAAGTCCCTATAGAATTAAAGAAACAATGTATACCCCAGTCTATGTAAGCACGATACAGATTTCAAATTTATATTGGATATATAATCATGGAAAAGAAAGATACTTGGCAAAGAAAAGAAGTACATTTTCACAAGAGCCATTTAATACAATCTTTAATGCTGCAAAATCCTGCTCCATATTATCCTTAGCCAATAGAAGTTGACCTAAAAGCACAACTTTATTCAAGTCATGATCTCATTATTCTATACAAAAATAAAACATATACTGAATTCCTAATAAATGGAGTAATGTGACACTCAACATTTAACGGGTCCAACCATACACATACCTATAACAACCCAGGTCGATGCTTTATCCATTTCGACACTTGACAAAATATAATTACTAACAATCATTGCCATATCTCTGTTTTCTAATCTTTCATTTATAGAATGATTTATGTAAACAAATACAACATATAACCAACTTGAACCACCCCATTAGTAAATGAGTAATGATATAAACCACCTAAAATTATATCATCTAAATACCACCTAATCGTGAATTGGTTGGTAATAAATCGTTAATTTATTAAAAAAATAAATAGATTAATGATTTATAGCCAAATGAAGGGTAGTATTTGGGTTATATATATATCATTACTCTTAGTGTTAAACTTAAGTAACCCATCGATTAAATGGGTTGTTAACTCTACCATTCATTTTATAAAGTGGCCCATCTTTTGTGGACTGAAACCAAAGGTTGGGGTATAGGACATTAGATTTGGTCTTTTAACCTTTGGTGTTGGCCTCTGTTTGGGCCTTTTTTGCTCTAGCCTTGCTTTAAACAAACTTCATTCTCTTTTGTTTCAGTTGCCACCGTTCTAGGATTTCTTTGCTGTATTTTGATTTTCTATATTGTTTCATTTCACACATGGTATTAGATGCTAGTTAATATACATGTCCAGTTAGCTTTTCTTTTGCTACCAGTTGTCATTGATGCTAACTAAGAAGGAAGGTAAGTACCTAATTCTAAATCCATTTATTTCAATTGTTTCATAAATGAATTTAGGTTAACTATATTAGAATGATAAATTTGATTTTTACATGGAATTTCTTGATTAGCTTTCATGATTATGTTTTAATTACTTTAAATGTCCAAAAATTGTATCGATCCAAAAGGATTGTATAGCTTAAACATCTAACATCTGTGATCTAAGTCTAATTGTGATCTAAGCCTAATTGTGTCTATCCAAGAGGATTGCATAGCTTAGAGACATCTTGATAAGCTAATTCATTTACTATGAATTGTAAATCATGTTGATGTAAATTGTAGAAGAGTGAAATTGAATGTTTGATTTGGTATTATCAACCTTAGAATCGATGCGTACAATATATGTGTTGGAGAGATTGCACCACATAGTATTGTAATTGCGTATATGAGTAATGTGTAATTAGTAGTTTCTACATAAATTCTGTTTTCTCGTAGAAAGTCGTGTGTGTTACAATATTAAAGTGTGATTTCGTCGTATTTGCTAAAGTGTATACTATATGTATCAATTTAAGTTCTTAATTCGATTTTGCTAAAGCTATGATGTAATTGATAATTCTTAATTTGCAAAACCAATATCTTTGTTTGAAACCTAGTCACATAAATTGTTAATAGTAGTTATAGTATATAATTATTAGTTGATGCATATTTTGTAACCTCAATAATTTTTAATTTCTTCATATTCTTTATCCCAGAAGGTGTTTAATGCATATTACATAACATGATTATTGACCATGACATTTCAACATATCTATTATGGAATTTGGATGAATGCAAAAACTTCTCCAAAGGAATCACTTCAAGTAAGTTTAATATATTGAATGTTCTTATGATAACATATAGGAAGATTTAAAACATTATTAAATAAAGCCTTTGAATAAGGAGAATTCAACCATGGTGTTGTTCGATTGATAATAACTCCATCTCCTTAAATATTTTCTCAGTCTACAATTATATTAAGTCTAAAAATATAATGTTTAGCTGGTATTCATACACACATAACCTAGTTTGCATTCAGTTTCGACGTTATAAAAATCCTCTAAAATTATCAACAAAAATCCAATAATGTATAATTTATATGTATTTAAAAGGTGGACTTGGAAGGATTTTTCATATGAAGGTGATGTTTCTTGGAAAGCTCATAATTGGATTTTAGCTAATGGTGCTCTTCATTGCTTACTAAAGGATCATTTTGTTCTTGCTTTTAATTTGAGAACTGAGACTTTTTAAAGACTACCACCACCGAAGACTTCATTTGATAAACCTTATTTGTGTCAAGGTATTTTGAATGGTACTCCTCATCTGATTTTACGTAGTGGTACAGAGGAAAATTGGATAATGAAGGATTATATTTGGAGTAACTTAAAATTGAATATCTTAGGTGGTTCACAATTCTTGTTTATGAAGCCACGGTATGTTAGTAATAATATTGAGATGTATAATTATGAAAAGCAATCGTTTGAGATAATTGAGTGGCCGATTAAAGGGGAATGCTTATGTTCGTTTCTGTACTTTGAAAGTCTTGTCGCACTACAGGATTAAGAATAAGTCTATATAGAGGATTTAATGTATTGAAGATAAAAACTTGTAATACGTAATGTTGTAATATTGATGGTGTTTTATCTTTTTATGGTTAATTTACAATCTTAACATTTTTTGTCATATATAATAACTCTTTTAATCTAAAGCATCCTCAAGCCCTTTCATAAATATAGAATCTTTTTAACACCGCCTATCTTATTAAGCTTTTTTCTTCAGCTTGGTATTGATCTTCTTAAATAACATATGTCGGGTCAGACATGTATAGTGAAAAACGTGGTGGCGAATAGTAATAGGTAGTCTCTTTCTTTCTTTTGTTTGGTGGATGTGTAAGAGTTGATCCTCCAAATATTTTATGCTACCTCTTAATATCCAAAAGTGAAATTACAACACAGAAACCTCATTCGATTATTGGGATGCTGATTTTATTTTAAAGGATACTAAATTTAGGAAACTTATAATATACTATATTTTTTTTACCAAAAACAGAAATGTATACGTACGTAAACTTAATGATATAGTTTATTTGGGACCTATAGTGCAATTAGTGCAATTTCGGGGGCAGCGCCTGGTTTAGTTATACTTTTCTCTATGTGTTGGAAACAGATGTCTTGCAACTATTTCATATGATATTTTCAACTCTGTAAATTCTCTACTTTCGAGGCTTATTTGAGTAGTAAGCTAACGATTAATGTTTAGTTGTGTCCTTCTAAGCAAATATTCTACGAAACTCATACCATTTATTGTGTAATCTCTCAAGCAAATCAATTACTAAAGAAAGTTGAAGGCAGGTGAAATCCGTAATCCCCTGCTTACGTTTGTTATTATTGCTGTCCTATAAATCTCTCGGAAGAATCACAAAACAAGGGAAATTTCTTTGGGACTTTAGTTCTTTTTCCACCGTACATACTTTAGAATTTATTTGGGACTTTTGTTCTTTTTCCATCATACATACTTTTGAATTTCTTTGGGACTTTTGTTCTTTTTCCATAATACATGTAAGCCTTTGATTTTCTAAGAATATGATAAAGATTAAGAGGATGAGACGGCAATGATGAAGAAGAATGATCAAATGTCTACAAAAACTATCTAGTAATAGTGACTTTCATGAGATTTTTATTCAATGAACTTGGTCCACCTCTTATAAATCTAAACACTCCTACTTAATTTACTCTTTTTATTAAAATCACTAACAAAAATTACATTATAAACCTTTTTTTCACTTCCCATTATACCTTTATATGCTTTTAATCTATTTTATATATATATATATATATATATATATATATATATATATATATATATATATATATATATATATATATATATATATATATATATATATATATATATATATATATATATATACTAGGTATGAACCCGTGCCTGAAGGCACTCTAACAATATTAATTTAGAAAAATAAATATAAAACATGATTATGAAGCAATGTTTTTAGAAAATAAATATCTGAAAATGAATAGAAACCATCTGTTACAACACATGATTGGGCCTTAACTAAGCGTCTATTGTTTCTTATCATGTGTACCTATGTATTCAAACACACGATCTTTAAGGAGGACGAATAAAAACCACTCCAGATTTTGATATTATGGATATAAGATTTTTTCATGGAAGGATGCGCCTGTGTATATAAATCTCACCTTATCAGTCAACTTTCTACTTGGTTACATTTTTTAGACATTGTGTCACTTTTGATTCTCCAATAAATCCTTAACCGTATTTCAAGTTTAACCATTAGGGCTCGTTAAATGTAGGTCTAAGTGATTCATATTGTAAATCACATGCTTTTATAAAGCATTCAAGTGCATATTACATGCCTTTTCCCTTTCCTAATTTTTTTCAATATCTTCATATAGGAAAAAAATTGAGAACATCTCAAGACATGAATCATTTCGGTTCTGAGATAAATTTCATGATTCCATTTACTTGACTTGGTCATGAATATAATCTTGTTTATTTATTTGGTCAATGGTTACAGTAATCATTATAGAAAAATTCAAATTATTACCAGCTTCAGATTTCAGATTCTATTATAAGTTTTTGCCTTTTTTTTCTTTCTTCCTTATCCTAACAATAAGACATGATATATACCAAAGTGTAAGAATGAGGAAGATAAAAAATGTATGAAAAATCAAACTCCTTGAATGCATTTGAATAAAGAATTGTATTCTTTTAGGGTATGTTTAGATAGAAGGATTAAAAAGGAGGGAATAAATAACCATCGAACTGTTGTAACATAATTACTAAACATGACCATCCAACAATACTATACAATGAATCTCATCCATACACGTGTTTACACATTCCATTTCCGTCTCCATTTCAATTTATATCTTAATCAACATTTCCACCATTCATCATCCGCCCTTACTGCCTTCCACTCCGCTTGGTACCAGATCACTCTCACATAAACTTTTCTTATTTATTTCTTTTCTTTTCTTTTCCATTTACCATTTTTTTACTCGATAATTATCATTAGAAAAGTATAGCTTCGCTTTGCAGGTGAGGTAAATCCCAACAATTATACAAACATTTCCGTGAATAGACGATTTTCACTATTTAACTATGGTAAATAGCACCATTGGTTCCTGCAATATGTAAAACAACACAATCCAGGCAAATTTACTACAAAACAAATCAAAATATGCAGAATAAGACCAAATTACTTACTCTAATAGAAAAAGGCTGTGCATCACTTCTTACTGTCATATTAATGGCCTCTGGGATTTGTATAAAAATCTGATAAATATACTTCAATCAGATAATTCTGGAAAATTATAAAAATGATGAAATTAGGTTAAAAATAATTTTATTTTTTTACCTTAATTTGGATTCTTCGCAACTGGTTTAGGATGGTGGGGAATGGTCCTCGAGTGACGGCGATTTTCTTGTGGAGGAGAACGGCTTGGTGTGGGAAGGTGAGTGTGAAGATCTTGTTTGAGCTTCTTGAAGATTCTGGTAAATCTATTCCCAGGTTAATGGCATTATAAGATGGTTAAAATACACTGCAACAAAAATAGATCAACTAATTAGATATAACACCAATTTCAGAGGGTTAAAATTATGAGTCAACTTACTCTTTGGTCGGAGTGAAATACGTAAAATTTGTTCCGGCATAAAGATCTTCAAGCTTAACAACATAAATTTTAAAGTAAGATGATGAAGTTACCATTATCAATGCATAACTAAGCACAACTCCCATGTTGTTTGCAGTTATATAATTATCCCAGCTCGCCATTTTTCTTCCAAGAGTGCACTCTTTCTCAAAAGTGAAAGCTCGTGAATATGCATCAACCTACCGATAAATTTGTTACAACATGTTCACTTGCAAAACTTAATTAAAGCAAATACCATTGACTCTTATATTATACGAAATTGCAAAAAATAACAACTATACCCCTCCCATAGTCTCATGTGTTATACGGTTACATTGTAAACATTTCTTAAATTGATTTATTATAATATAAAGTAATAAACCCACCTGATTAACTTGATCAAGCTTGCTAATAATATTTAAACGCACATCAGGAAATTCATCTTTTAAAAGCGAGAGAAACATCGGAAGAAGTTGATCAATAGTTGCATCCTGAATACATTAAAAAACAAAAATTAATTTTTTTATATATAAATTTAAAAAGAAAAATTACCTTTCCTAAGACTTGGGCCATTCCCATTATTACAGAAGCCAAAGCATATCGAACATGCTGTGAAGACTCTGACGATAATTCCTACAGAATATATTAGATTAATACTTAAATCATCAGTAAAAACTTAATTAATTAATTACCTTTACACAGGGGAAAATTTGCTGAATAGCTAGTTCAGGACTAAGAATCCGACAAAATTTAATAACTTTTCCAGTAGCTGCTATACGAAGTTCAGCTTCATTATCTTTAAGTAAACGTACTTAAGCAGGTACAACTGAATATAGTATATATTTAGTCTCAAGTAGATAGAACACATAATTTTATACAACAAATGCTGCCACATTGATAAGCGAGTATAAGGGGAAATCCGAACCTGCCACATTGATTAGAAGTGCGAAGCATTTCAGCTTCCATTTTACAGACACTTAACCACGTTCACCACTTATAACCTGAAAAAATAATGCAATTTTAACATTAAAAAAAACGAAATTCGAGAAAGGTGTGTTTGCACCCTCGCTATTTATTACCCGGTTGTTCCTCTAGCTGACCAATCAGTCTTAGCTGTGCTTTCTGTTTCATGGAAGTACACAAATATATATTTTGCTAGTTTTCACACGGATGTATTTGGATGCATCACACAGGGACCCATGGTGCAACTATTCCAAAACAAAACAATTTGATTAGAAAGAAGTTATATTAACTTACAATTTTCATAAAAACCGACTGTTTTCTTTTTGTGAGATTAAGAACCCCAAATGACTTCATATCAGTTTCAAGCAAGTTGGAATTTCTATTCTCCGGAAATGCAATCTTAGCATCGAATTTCATCAACCCCAAAGAAAATGAAGGATTAGATGTCGCAAATTTTCCCCAAAAGCTTTCTGATTCGGCCATTAGAAATTGTTTCCATCTGAAAATATATATATATATATATATATATATATATATATATATATATATATATATGCAGAATAATTAAAACTATCACAATTTAAACAATTATGATATTAAATCAGAAAATTCTGAAACTTGTAAAAATAATGAGAAAATAGGTTTTAAATAATTCAACTTTTAGTTTTTTAGACTTTCAATGGTAAAAATTAATGTTTTACCTTAATCTGGGTTGTTCTCCAATTGTTGATGGCTAAGCCTGTGTCAACACATGTTTCAAATGGTCATAAAATAGCCTAAGATTTGTATAAAAGAATAATAAACATCGTCACTGTAATTATACTTAATAATTTTTTTTTTTAAAAAAACCTTAATTTGGTTCTTGGATTGTTGATGACCAAGTGGGTTGGTGATGGTCTCGGTAGAAAGCTTCAAATAGTCATTTTCCATTGTAGGATTTGTATAAAAGAATACTAATAATCAATCACTCACTGTAATTATATTTAATAATTAAACAAAAACATAACCTTGATTTGGGCGGTGGAGATTTATTCTTGTGGCTTGGTGGGAAGATGACACCTGAGTGTGAATAGCCAAGCCGGGAAGGTGAGCGGCTTGGTGAGACGTGATGGCGGTGAAGACTGGTTCCAGCGGCTTGGTTGGAAGATGAAACCTGCGGCTTGGTGGGAGAGAGATATTGACCTAGTTTTTTTTTTTTTCCGATAATTTGAAAAATTTTAAATGGTAGAAATTAGTTATATCACAATTAATTAATTAAAATTAAAAATAAAATTACCCATATATAATCTAAGGGCTGAAAAATATGGAGAGGATATCAAGACATTTTAATCCGTCGATCGAATTTAAACAATCTGGACCATTAATTAGAATTGATCTAAAGGCCGAAAATGATTGAAAAATAATCCGACGGCTAAAAAATATAGAGAGAAACAGGAGACATTTCGGGTCGTTGACCCTTCTCCAATATTATATAGATATATATATATATATATATATATATATATATATATATATATATATATATATATATATATATATATATATATATATATATATATATATGGAAACTTGTTGTTGTTTTGTTCTCCATTCATCCTCTGTCAATGGCCATCAAAGTTTCGTGAGTTTCGTTCCGACTGAGTGAAGATTTATAGCAGGAAATTCATGGCCAGGGAAGCTCCAACTAATTTGTAGCTAAATCTTCGAGTTTGCGGTAAGAAAGCTTCAAGTTCATGAAGAAAACAAAGTGGAAGCTTCGTTTTTATATTGATATTTTGTTAATTTTGAAAAATACTTAACGATTTGCGTTTAGCCCTAAGTAATTTTGTGTAATATTTATCAATTAATTGTTATTTCTATAATTTTTCAATACTTAGTGTTTTTTGTGTTAATACATATTGATTTTGGGTAATACTCAGTGATAGTATGTTAACACTCAGTGAATTCAACGATACTCCGTAAATTACTAAATAATAAAAAATGATCAGTGAATTCAAATAATGCTCAGTAAATTTTGAATTTGCTGAGTACACAATGATTTCAGAAAATTTAGTAAATAAAGAAACAGGAAGCTAAATTTATAAATTAAGCATAGATATATAATGAAGTTGGCAGTATAAATCTTCGGGCAATGATGAAGAAGGAAGCAAAAATTAATGTCTTCATCAAAACTATGTAGTAATAGTAATGTTAAGAAAGACGAGGTCCCAAGAATGTCATACCAAATTTTCAGCTTTTCAACTAGCTTGGATGGCTATTTTGCATGATTCTCCTATGAACACTGATCATGAAATATTGTTTCCTAAACTTTGGAGTTTCTTTCTATTGTTTTATTCATTCTCCTCTTTCTGATTAACTAAATAAATAAACCTCCATCACCTCATGTATCTGTTATGGGGGAATTAGTTTTCATGATTATGGTCTGTATGGAAAAAAGGTATCCTTTTAATAGAAAAGTATATTAGAATGTTAAGTAAATACTCTGCAGTCTAGAACATTAACTTAATGTAAGTATTAGATATCAGGGAAAGAAAATAATACATTGAAAGACAGTAAGGCCCTAAAAATCTGAACATATCTTTAAAGAAAGAATAAATTAGTTGATAACTAGAATCTTTAATCTTTAATGTCATGTTGTATTCACTTTGAACTGATGGAAATAATGTGGACATAAGTTACCAATAGGATGGAAATATTTTAGAAATAGAAAATTTAAAATACTCAGAGAAACATGAAAGAATTATTTAAAAGTGCAGACAAATTGATGAACTTTTCATTTACATAAACATGAAAGAATTATTTACAAGTGCAGAAAAATTGATGAACTTTTCATTTACATTACATTAGTACTACTATATTTGATTCTACATTCTGAAACAAAAATTAAGTAATGATATATATCACCCAAAATTATACATCCAAGTATACCACCCATGATGTGGCGTAAATTGGTTGGCTATAAATCATTAAATCATTAATTTATTAATTGTCAACCAATTGAAGATATGTCATAGGTAGTAATTGGGTGGTATGATTTTGTATGGTATATATCATTACTAATAAAAATTAAATGAACAAAGACATACAAGAATGTAATCATCTAAATCGCGATCATTGTCCTTCCCCTTATTTCCAATTTCCTGGTTCACACATAGAGTGTAATCATGTATTGCAAACCAAAAAAATTAACTTATAGTGAAAGTTTATAATATTGTCTATCTAGTGTGGCCCAGAACTATACATATGGCCTTTCAATTTAGAAGTTGACAAGAAAATCTTCTAACCTTATACAGTTCCACTGCCTCAGATATTATTTCCCTCGACTAAAATGAATGCATGTCTGCATAATTTTAAGTCTCGTAAGTCTCTATAGAAGTAATGAAACAATGAATGCCCCATTTTAGTCTATGTAAGCATGATCCCGATGTCAAATTTATATTGGATATGTAATCATGGAAAATAAAAATACTGATGTCTCCCTATTTGTTCTAATTATTAGCCCTTTGGAGACATCCTTTTAGGTGAATATTTGACTTATTTGATATACTTTTATGCTTATTTTGTCATATTACACTTTCTACCCTTGGAATTTGAATATTTGCATTTTTAGAGATTTTGTGCATTAATTTGATTATTTTTAGTGCAAAGTTAGTAGGTTCTGGAATTTCATGAAAAACCACTACAAGGAGAAGTGAGAATTAAGTGTGTTAGGAAGTATTTTATTCGAGTTTTTAATTTTAGAGTGCACTTTCTTATTTCTAGTCTTGATTTAATGATTTATTAATTTTTAAAGCATATGCGGTTTAATTATTTATTTATTGTGAAACTTTAAACGATATATGGTAATTAATTAGAGACCAAGTCAAGTCTAAGAAGTAAAGGAAAGACTTCTACATGGAAATAAGAAGATTAAGGAAAGATATATGCAAACAAGGAGAAGATATAGCTGCCAAATAGATCTGAAATTCCAGCTACGTTCTAAAGACGAACTCATAACTTAAGATTGGCTAGTAATTTGGGAGAATGGTCTATATCAATGGAAAGATCTTTCCAAGACAAGCGGTTTCAACTATTGGAACTCGTCAAACAGATAAGCATTGAATGAGATATGACCAAAACAAATCAGCAGCAGAATCTTATCTTTCCTAGATTTTAGGGCTGCGAATTAAAGAGTTCTTGACTTGTCTTCCACTCTAAGTAAAAACGAATTAGGGCTTCCTAACACCTATAAATACACCTCTTAGACCTCATTATTCAGTACCTCTCATATTTTATTCAATTCATAACATCCTTAGAGAGAGAGAGTCAAACACTTCACAGAATTACACAAGAGGCTTAAGGTTTTCAAGTCATAGGAAGAAGGCAAGGAGAAGCTAGTGATGAAGGAATTCTGTTCTTCCATCAACAGTCATCCTACCCTTTAGCTTATCACTTTCTTTTCTGTAATTGAATATGATGTCTTTCTATTTAGTTTCAGTATTTAATTTTGCTACGAGCTAAAACATTTATATACATGAGAATCGCAATAAAGGGATGAACCCTAATTAATTTATTCTATGTTTTAAATTTTGTACTTTTATGATTTAAACTGAATTGAGTCTTATATATTGGATATTACTTTGTTCTTAATCACTATTTTTTTCTGTACAACTAGAAATAGCTTTTAGTATTTGGGCTATTCACTTTAGTGGAAAAGTGATCATCCAACATGGGGTTTTGAATACAGACTTAGGTAATACCCGTGTAATGTCCGTTATTGACCGATAGGGAATTTTTAAGATCAAGAAGAAAGGGGTGGGTTCGGAGATCAGCGTAATGTGTATGTTTTTATATGGAATGGGTCTCTAGATGTGACATAGTGATAGAACATAATTTATCCCCTTAGTGAACTATCGAGTCGATTGATCGATTCAATAACTGGTAGAAGTGAAGAAATAGCAAAGCTTGATGATTAAGACGATGATTCTCAAGGAAGTTAGCCTACCATGCTATCGATCACTATTTCGATGCTCTTTCTTGATATTTCCAAGACTTCCCTTGTGTAGCCAAAACTTCCGGAAACCATACACTAGGTCAAGGACAAAGGGAGGTGTGCTCCATGTGGAACTCCGGTGCTGAATATAAGAATAATCCTATAGAATGTTCTTACTACCCGGGGAGTTATGAAGGTTCTTACACTGTATAATTACCACAATGATTTTAAGAGATAAATAGAATCGGCCCATTTCGGTAGCAGAATGGGGTATTTATTATCTTGAGCGCGTGCACATAAAGCTAGCACGAGTGCGCAATTTAGGTGAGCATGAGTGCATAGTTTAGGCCAATGTGGGGCTTGGATTGTAACATGATCTTGTTTTCTAGCGAATTGCTAACCTCAGATTTCGGTAGCATGTGAAATCTTATTTATTCGGCGTACATATCCTCCAGCGAGTTTGGCACTTCTCTACCCTTGACATATACGAATTATCCTCGGCCTGGCAGCCATTTCTTTGGCCTCGGCCATCCCATAATTATTGTGGTTGATCTAGTATTGACGCTTTAATTTATCTTATCAATACACCCTTTGACAATTTGCGATCGGTAGCAATTGCTTGGATATTATCAAAGGAATTCATTTGCCACTTCTACGGTTTTCGCCGATATGTGATCTGATCTTGCTGTGATGTAAATTGTATGAGTAATAGTCTCACAAGTGTTGAGAACATATCATCATGAAAGGTTGGCTCTATAAGTGACTCATGAAGTACGCTGATGAAATTGATTTTGAAAATACGCCGACACTTGACTTTGATCTTTTACCTTTCCTTATGCCAATAATATAATCAGTATTTTCAATAATTTGATTCATATACAAATGTTGATATTTTATTTTTAGGAACCTCCGGATGCATTATGGGTCTTGTGAACAACTTATCTATATATGCCATGACTATTAATGCTCTTTTCAAGGACATGTCTCCAAGGATTTGTGTTTTTGCACCTTTTTATTGTCACGTCGATACGTTGTTGGCCTCCTAAGTAGTGTCCTCTCTATGAAAATTCTAACCCTACTTCCAGGATGCATTTCTCAAAGTAGGTTATAATCTACGAATAATTTTACGAGTATCTTGTAAGATGTGCCTATATAGGAGTCGATTTTAGGAATATGCCAACCCTCGAAGTTGGTTTTTTGCCTGCAGACACTTAAGGTCAATCTGTGATGGTATCTTTACTAAGGCGTAAATATGGTTTGATGACTCATCTTGTTCCACTGATCTATTTGGATGAATCTTCCAAACAGGGTCGCTCATGAGGTTAGCTGAAGAGGCGACAACTTTGGGTCCTTGATTTATTTATGTATTAAGGGGGTCGCAATTTTGTCAATTCGATTTGGGCCCATGTTAGTCTGGCTCTGTTTAGGTCAGGAGTTCCAAATGATTGATGACATAGTAGCTCGAGGGATTTTTAATACTCGACGGATTTTTCTTGGCATTTTTTTATGACAAGTGGGTCGTCTTCATTGTTTATTTTGCAATGCTCTTTTCTTGAGAAGTTTATTCACAGTCACTTAGAACACTAAAATTATTTTGGTAGAAGTTTAAAAGTCATTTACCTTTTATAAACACCCCAATAATTTATTTTTATTTTGACTATGCTTTCTTCAAATTTTCATTGTTATCTCATATAATAGTTGTTCCTTCGCCAAACACTATATCTTCCTCTCAGGGAAGTATCCGTAGTCTCACAACAGAAAATTGGACACTCAACCCCTTTCCGACAAGAAAGGAGAGAGAAGCGAAGTTTTATGTCGATGAAGAAAATAAGATGGCTACTAGGGTATTATATATTAAAAAAAAAGGTGATTGACTCAAAATTTTCATAACCCAACAAATTTGTTTCATAAGTTCCAACTCAGTTTACTAAACATCTTTGTCTAAACTACCCTTAAGTGTACATCACGCCAATTGTAGATGATATGATTTGGTGGGCTATTTGTAAATTCTGAATCCAAAATACATGCATATTCATTGGTGGATCATGTACATTAATTTAGTGGACCCACTATACAAGCCGTAAAAAACCCATCTCCTACAGTTTAATCAAATTGATATTTACTGCAAAACAATTAAAAAATGCAGTATAAGACCAAACTGCTCACTCGCATCACTTCTTGTATTGTAAAAGACTTCCAATGATCATAAAATGGCCATTGTAGAATTTGTATAAAAAAATATATACTTAAATCAGATAATTTGAAAAGCTTAAGAAATCATGAAATCAGGTTAAAAAAATTTAATTTTGTAGAGATTTAATGGTAAAGATTAATTTTATGCTAATTTGATAATGGAGAAAGATTCAAGAGTGGCAGAGGTTTTCTTGTGCATGAGAGAGGCTTGGTGAGAAGGTGGGTGGGAAGAGGTTTCTTTTTTGTTTTTTTATCGAATTAAGATATGAGTTTTAAGTTTTATGTTTTATTGTTTTTCAACTTTTACTTTTTTTTTTGAATTTTTTCTAATGTATCTATTTGTATATTTTTTTAATGTTAAACTTTACTATTTCAAGGTTATCTAAAATAATATTTTCGATGTTATTCATTCAAACTTTTAATTAGACATGATTGTTGGGTTATGTATCAAATTAGCAATTATCTTTTATAAAAAGTAGATAAATTCTTCTGGCCCTTTTGTGGACTGAAAACAAAAGTTGAGTTATAGGCCATTAGAGTTGGAGTTTTAACCTATATTTTAATTTTCTAAATTGTCCACTTAGCTTTTGTCTTGCAATAAAAAAACTAGCTTGAGACATTGAAATGAGTAAATTCAATGAAATCTCAGTTCCACTATAGAATATATATAGAAAAAGTTGTGTCATTTATTTGGTGTTTGATTTGTATTGACTATAAGATAATACCATTTTTTAAAGTTTTACTGACTACAAGTTTTTACTCTTTACAATTCATAATTGTGTCTCTTTGAAATTTGATATATAATAAAGTACAACTAAAAGACAATTGTCAAGATCGTCCTAGAAAAAAATGTGACACAATCGACAATCATGATCATGCAATGTGTTTTAGAAAAATAACCAAATTATATTTTCTCCCTCATCCTTCCCCATTTCCAAGGTCTAAGAACTCCAGTGGTAATACACTAATAATCGTGTCTTACTTCTGTCTTATAGAATAAAAAAAAAGGAGATTACCCTTTCTTGGACATTTGTTATGCATGAAAGAGTTGGAAATCCAGTAAAAAGGTATGATTCTAATTTTGAGGATGTATGCATAATGTTGTTATGTAAATGAGTCCTTCTACACCATGAGGTTTGCAAATATTTTTTTCTTTATGTGTATTATCAATAAAGGTTTGGTCTACCAAATATTCCCTTTTTGTCGTCTTGATTATGGTTTTCAAGAATAAAAAAAGGCTCAAAATAAAATGTAGTGATGTCTATTATCTTCTATTTCACAAAATTATTAATAGTACAAATTTTATGGTGTGTTGCTAGAGGTAGAGATTGTCAAATCATCTTTAGTGATGTTTTATACTTTTTCTACTAAACTTTTTTTACATTATAAGTTATGCAGGAAATTGCATGCAGATTGTTCACCATCTTACATTAAATATTATCTATGAAATTGCACGTGACACCTATAGACCTGATATTGAAGAGCTATGTAATAGACTTGAACAACTCACTAAGCTTATAATCGAGCAATATAACTATCTCAATGTAAGATTTGTTTCAATTTTCCTTAAAGCAAACATGTTATTTATAATGGAATTTGTTATTCGACACAAAACAACATATTGTGAATGTTTTAATAGTTTTAGTGATATGGTGCACCCACTCTGCTACACCAAATCGTGTAAGCTTATGAACTTATTAATTTATGTTTATTTTTGTTTCCATCACATTTAATTATTTTAATGGTGACACTCATATATTTATTTGACTTAAAAGGCAAAGCTACTCGGTTAACTTGATGTTTTACTCTATGTGATTTGAGTTTCTAATTTCATTTTCCTTTTCTAATTTATTGAATATTTTATAGTTGTGAGTTGTTTCTGAGTTTTGCAAATTTAGTATATATTAATTTCTGGATGATGAGTTTTGGAGACATCTAACAGTTGTAGTTAGTTTTGATCTTCATTTACAATGTTTCATTCTCACTTTCTTTTACCAATCTATTACATCATTAATAGGCCTTGTGTTATTTGTTTGAGGCTTTCGGTGAAGAACCTTCAATTTTTTCTTGAATAATTATGGCTTTATGCAAGAGAAAAGTTGGTAAAAGATAAACCATGTTGAAAACAATTGATGAAATTTGTCTAGATACTACACAATTCAATTTGTGACAAAAAAAACGTTCAATATGTTGTAGGAACTTTTCAAGAGTGAAAATCAGAGTAATTAATACACCTTGCCTTCTATAATCTTGGTAAGACCAGTTCCAGAATATGATGATCCTATGTGTAAAAAATAAATTAAGAAAAGGCCACTATATATTGTTTTATATTTTGATAGGTTTGGCATGTTGTGTCAATTACAAAAGTTTTTTTTGGACTAGTAACATGACCGGAGGCACAAAGGAGACAATCGAAAAAGAAAACAACATGAAAGAAATACAAGAATAAATACTAAACAAAACTAGACAGTTGGTTAGCCTATTCAAGTCTTGCTGAAAATTGTCATTAACTCGAACATGTTACTTTCGAGCGTATTTCTCCTAGTATGTGCCTAGCCTCGTTTGCGAGTTTGTCCGCTGTTCTTCTGTTGAGTTTTCTGTTGATATATTAAAAATTAATAGGACACCACTCAACAACTATTTGATGATATTCTTGATAATCAAACCCCACCCAATATCTTGTATTAGGACAAGGTTATCTGAAAAAAATATATCCTTTTACGGGGAATTTTTCCATACTTCTTTTGTTTTTAACACTGCTTAGGTTTCTCCTTCCTTAATAGTATCACACAAAATATTAGTCTTGCATGCAGTTTCTGTTCCAGTATCTTTATTAATTCGTAGGTTTCTTATTCCAGTTTCTTCAACTTTTTTTGTGAACGAAGCATCACATGTGAAAATAATATATGCTTCATTATCTGTAAGCGCCTCATCCGGTTCTGTTGTTTGTTGAAAAGTACATGTATTTATGTCTTTATATTCCATCCAATCAGATCCGTGTAATTCTGCCATGAGTTTGTTAATTCATAAAATTATATTATATTTGTCTATATTGCAGTCTTCATGTAATAATTATATTTTTGCTTTCCATATACTTCATAAACAAATCATAATATAGTCTAATACTTTATATCCTTCACATCCTCCTTTAGTGTAAATTTGTATTGTATTTCCCATCTATTTTCCTAAATCTTCCGTTTGATTATTCTCAATCTTTAGTTGTAATTATGAACCTGCCAAAAAAATTTGCTAACATTGCAATTTAGAAGTAGATGTTCAACTATTTCCTTATTATCATAACAACAAAAACAATCACTAGAATATGCATCTTTATTTTTAAAGAAATTACCTTTAGTTGGTGTTGCATTATCACTAGCCTTCCATATAAAAATTATAATTTTTTCTGAAATATTAGATTTCTAGATATCCCTTTAGACATTTGTATTGTATCTTTCAGGCTCCTTTGTAGAATGTAATTGTTGTAATAATTTTTTATTATTAAGAACTATAGAACTTGTTTTAATAGTATAACTTCCATTGGTTGAAAAAGGTCATATAAATCAATCATTAGTATACATATTAAGTTGACATATATGAGTAATACTAGAAATTATTATCAAGAATTTCGAGGTCTCAGTTGGGAGGATCATTTTCCTATAACTGATTAATCTTAATAATATTGCAATTATAGGGTTTCCATGTATTTAACCATTTGTTATCCCATATATTAATGTTTCCCCATTTCCTATCGGGTATATACCATATTTTTAAGTAAGATCTCTGTCTTCCATAAGACTGACCTAACTCCAAGTCCTACTAGAAGTGTTTGTACCATCAATATATTTTGATGCCATATTTGTTGATATACGCATTTGATGCTCCATTTGATGGTCTGGCCTTAATTAGGATACTATAAGATATGATATATTTTCATTTCCATGCAAAATTTAATATGTATGTCTAATTTTATTATTTTAAGATTTAACATCTCGTATTATAATAATATTATGAGACTTGTTTCATACAATGATTACTACTAAATGCACCCATTATCGTATTTCATATGTTTCAACTTTCGGTTGGTGTAATATTTATATGACGTGGAATTAATTTTATTAAATATTTTTTTTGTTAGTCACACTTTTTGGTAAATAATTAAGTTAACATACAATGTACTATTTGAAACCTCAATGTGCATAATCTTTTTGGAAAATGATTTTTCAGGATAAAACTGTGTTGACCTCACACTATGACCAAGTATCCCTAAAATCATTAGGTGTGCACAATTTTGTAGCTCGATCACGAACGTTATTGTTACTTGAATAATTCATAATTTGATATATAATTATGGAGTGAATTTGTATTGAACCCTTGAAAATATATAATTTCTTTATGAGCGAATTACATAATTGATTCAGGTGTTTGCATTTAAAATATCCTTAATAAATTAATACATTTTATGTGAATCATAACAAAATATAATTTTATAAAGATTAATTTGCATAGTGTCTTTGGAATGTGTAACATGTGTGTCCATAATATCTTGCTAAATATATATGGATTAAAGTTTGTAGGTCCATTTCTATCTAAAACCCTAAACTCATCCAAATAAACTTGAACATTAAATGGTAAATAAAAAATAAAATCTTGATCTTTGAACATTTGAGTTTGATTCATTAGACCTTAAACTTAAATATTTGATCATGAACTTCAAACTTGGCTCATATAACATTAACTGAAAATCTTAAATTTAGTTATACACCTAAGTCTTTACTTCAATTTTTTTGAGATAAAGAAACAAATTTACTCAAGTGTTCCATGAGCTCGTAATATAACATTAAATGATCGTAAATTATCCGAGAAAGGCGAAGATTTCATGATGAGAGAGGCCAGGGTTTACATACAAGAAAACAAATCGGTAAAGAAAATAAGAAGATTAATAGAATAGGACCTTATATGTACTTGTCCCATAATTTTTTTTTTTCCTTACAATGAAGTCTTAAAGGCTAAGGCCCATTTGCCTTTGGTTAACCTAAATCAATTTAGTTTCTTTTTATTTGGCACGTCTCTCTAATATGCATCATTTTTAACCTATTCTTATCCCTCCTTTTCTTATCCCATAATTCTTCTGTGTTAACTCAGGTAAAAATAGGCGAGATAATACATCATATTATACACCTTTCACCTATTTTTCTATTAGCTTTTGTCTTTCTACCAATTGCTAATGCTCGACCACCAAGAAGAAAAAGTAAGTACATAATTCTACTCCAATTTCTTTCAATTGTTTCATGACTGAATCTAGGTTAATCCTAGTAGAATGATTAAGTTGATTCATACTTCGAATTGTTTAATCAGACTTCATGATTATGTTTCAATTACCTAAAATGTGTTAACCAATTTTGTCTATCCAACAAGGATTGTAGACCTTACAAATCTGACAGATTTAAGTTATTTGATATGGCTATGAATTAGAGAAGAGCTGGATAGAAACTGCACCACATAATAGTATTGTAATTGTGAATATGAATATGCCAAACTAACCTATTAACTAATGGTATATGTAATGAGTAGTTAATACATAGATGTTGTTTTTCGTAGGTAATTTTGTGTGTGTTACAATATTAAAATGTGATTTCATCGTATTTGCTAAAAAGTTTACACTATTCCTATATATCCATTTATATTATTAGTTATATTCTGATAATCTATTTTAGAAATTAGTTTTAAAGTGTCTAAGGCTCTGTTTGGTTTGTCAAAACCTTTTCGGTTTTCATTTTCTAAATATATTTTTAGAGAATGATTTTCGTTTTCTGTTTTAATTCTTCAGAAAATATAGAAAAAGACGATTTCACATTCTCTAATATAATTTCTTTAGTTATGTTCTAATTGATCACTCTTATTTTGCAAAGCCAATATCTTTGTTGGAAACATAAAGTCACATATATATTTAATAGTTAATAGTTATTAGTTGATGCATATTTACTAACCTCAATATTCAATTTCTTTTCCATAAAGAGTTCAATATATATTATATAACATGATCATTGACCATGGCATTTCAACTTATCTCTGGTGAATTTATGATTGTCATACAACATGGCTAAACAGTGGAATGTAAAAGTTTTTCAAAGCGAATCTCTTCAAGTAAGTTTAACCTATTGAATGTTCTTGTGATCAAATTTAGAAGCTTTGTAAACTATTAAATAAAGCCTTTGAATAAGGAAAGTTCGAGTATGGTGCTGTCCAAGTGATAATGACTATATTACTCTCCTTACACCTTTCCTATGTTTAGACTCAATTATGACATAATAAAAAACCTGTAAATTTATCAACAAAAATTCAATGGTGTATAAATATTAATGTTTGGTATATATATGTTTGATTGTATAAGAGATCCTTGGAGTAGGATGGAGGTGAATGGAGAAAGGGATTCATAAATTATCTCAACAACCTTACGAGACTACATAACTAATGAAAAGAGAGATTATACGTAAGGAAAAAGAGTTTATGTGTCCAAGCATAAACCTCAAGAAGGATGATGCCACGTTTCCAACAGACGTGTTATGTTCTAAAAAAACAATAAATTACTCAAAAATGATAGTTGATTAATATAATTTCAAATTACATTAACACTTAAATGGATCATGTACAATCGGAAGATAATCGATGGAATCGTTGTTCATGGAGCTAATTCAAATCCTTCCGTCCAAGGAAAAATGCCATTATTAGCAGATTTATCAGTAGTTTCCTTGTTCCATAATTATGCCAACGAAGTAATTTTAGTGAACCGTGAGATAGATTTACAAACACGTAAGGAAAGTGTAATTTTAATGTCGATAAATTGCCAATCTTTAAGAAAAGGCTCATAAAGAAACCTCCTTGTCGAAGAGATGGCGAAATTAGTTGATAACATGGGTGGCCCAGTCAGTGATGCAGAGGAGATTTGCGCAAATGGACTGTTCGGAGTTATGAACTTCAAGTTTCTTTTAACAATATTGTTTTTCCCATTAGATCTCTTGATATTGGGCTTTCTAGTCACAGGGATTTACATTTTAAGGTTGTACGAGATTTTCTTTTCTTAATTTTTACAAATTAAGTTAAGTCTTCTTCAATGATAATTATGTGAAATGAATGTTAGGTACTGGTTGATAATTAACTTGCCTTGCATGGTGAAAGGAAGTTATTACAGAGGAACTGATGAAGGTGCTGTGAATATCATTAAATTCGAAAACGGAAGGTATCTGTTAAGTTACATAGTGTTTATTTAAATAGATAGATATTTTTGTTATGGTTTTATTTAATTTTTTATTTGCATTAAATATATTATTGATCTTATTGCAGAATATGTCTGCACTAAGCAAAGATGTAAGCAATATAAGCAAATATGTAAGCAAAGATATATATTAAATATCTCTTAAATATGTGTATACATATTTAGTAATTTCAAATTTACATTCACACTTAGCTAGAGATATTTAGCTACAAAATTAAGCAATGTTGATTAAGAATAGTTGTTTTTAAGCTTAATTTTGTAAATAGTTATTTTTCCTAGTTGTTGTCAATTTTATAAATAATGTTGTGACTTGTGAGAGGTTAAGGACAAGGTACAGTTGATAATTTTTTATTTAAATAATATAAAATTAAATAATTGATAACGTTGCGTATAAGATTTTAACTTATATCTCTTCAAATTTGTAGCTAAATAAAGGTATCCAAAAGTTTCTCCAAGTGAAACTAGTCTAACGATCACGTCACTAAGTTGATTTCTTGAATGTTATTGGGATCAAATATAGATTCCTTTCAATATAATTCAAAATACTTTATTTCCCTAACTTTATTAGTATAATAAGTTGGCAGTATAGTTCTTCGGGGCTTTTGTTATTTTCATGTAATACATGAGCTTCCAAGAATATGAGGGAAATAAAGAAGGAAGCTAAAATTCCTACATCAACTATGTAGTAATAGTAATGTTTGCAACATTATTATTATCAAGTATTTGAACACTATAAGCAACTAAACCCTATTTCCTTATTTCCTATTATATAATCTTTTATTTTTAACACTATATATACGAAATTATATACATAAAATTAATGACTCTAAAATAATTATCCCCTCTTTCCTCTCCCCACCCCAATACCTTCCCAACAAGAAAAAAACCAGCAACCTTAATTTTATGTTATCTTCGAGACCAGCATGGCATCAACATCTTCGTCGTTAAGCGACAAGCTATTCGTCATTCGTTGAGAAAAGTTCATATATCTGTTTTGCTTTCGCAGCTATGGACAAAACATGAGAGATCTATTCGATTTAGTGGCTACAACTTTGTTGGAGTGGCCATGGATTTCAGTTCTTGTGGCCCAATTGGAAAAGCCATGGATTTCAACTTCATGAATGTTCAAAGCTTCTACGTTCCATGATCAGAGCTTCAAGTTTTGCTTGAAACAATATTTGAATAGAGATGTGGATCGTAGAATCAATGAATCTAAACGACCAACAAATCTAAACAAGATTTGTTTTGAGTTTTGTTTGGATCAAATAAGCAATAGATCTATACGAGAAATAAATAGTGGAAGGAAAGTTTTAAACATGTGGATTTTCGCAGCAAGTTTCGAGATCCAAACGAGTTTCATCCGTGGTTGGAGAAGATGGGAAAGTTTGCACATAAGCTTCATTAAAGGTGGTTTTCTTTCTACGGATTAAATGGATGAGCCATGGATTGAGAAGACAGCTGCTTATGCAAGCAACAACTTATTTTTAGGATGCAAAAAATTGTGCTTTAATCTGGAGTAAGATTCGAATGGCTATTTGTTAATGCTTTGACATGTGGTTTCAGCGAAATCTTTAACTGTAATTATTTAATTTCATCTACCGGAAGTTGAAATGCGCCTCATGATTAATTTCCAAAGTTGGTAACATGATAAATATTTTAAAGATAGTAAAATGATTGTTAAGCGAATAAATATATGAAAAAAAATTCTTTTTGTCATCCAAGTATATGTCAGCTTCCTAAATGATTCTCATATTTTAAAATTACTCAAATAATCCTGCAACTTTTTTTTTGTCCCCCACTAATCTTTTTTTATAATTTTTAGTGTAGTTCAAGGTGGTTTTTTAGTAATTAGTCTCAAATTGAAGGGTATAATAGGTATTTAACATGTTAAGGTGGCATTCTTTACCGTTGCTTTCTTAACCGTTTGATTTATACTTACATATTACATATATATATATATATATATATATATATATATATATATATATATATATATATATATATATATATATATATATATATATATATATATATATATATATATATATATATATATATATATATCCTTTACATATAAACCTTAAATCTTCTTCAAAACACCATTTTTAAGATTAGAATCTCATTCCTTACAAAACACAAGAGTTTTTAAATTAAGAAACGTGATTGAAGATTTAAATCCTTGAAGGTATGAATTTTTAAGATTAAACTAAATTCTGAAAATATGCAACTGTATTACTACTTTGTTTTGACTAGTAGGGTTGTGTCAAGAACGAAAGATCACCCAGGTAGATGGTTTATTGGATGTCATAACTATCAAAGCAATCACAAATGTGGATTTTTTGAATTGATTGAGGATCCAGTGTGTCGTAATTGCAGTGAAGAACTCCCTATGTTGCTAGAGGAGATGAGTGTCTATGAAGACAAAATGAAGAAGTTGTGAAAAAAATGGAGATTGATGATCTATGCTCAGATTTAAATTTTGCTGAAATTGTTGTATTACTTAATTTTATTAATGTGTTGATGTATTGGATTAATTGTTATGAAATTAAAAGGATGAATGATATTATGAAATGTATTACTATGCAATTTTAGCATCAACACATGGATTTATCTTGGTTATAAATATGGCTCTTGTAGTTTTTTCTCTGATCCAGCCATCTTTTTGACTTCTTTGACTCTTCTTTGGTGTGGATATTCTAACTTGGTTTCAATGATTGATATTACTTCCACATTAATACGATATATCCTTTGTTGTTGTTTTTTAGTTGTTTCCTATATATGACATGTTTCGCCTTTTTATTTTTTCCGTTGATTTGGTAATTTCTCGTATAATTCTAGGTATTAATGGAAGATCCTTTGACTAAAAAAACTTTTTTGTTACTTTTTTTATGGGAAAAACCTAATAAACTAGTCTAAAAACTAAATTTACCTATCTCTATTTTCTTGAAGCTATCCTGAAGTCTCCATGCGAATATTTTCTGCCATAGCTTCGTGCCTCGCTTGTTTTGTTAGCTTGTCTGCCCTTATGTTGAGGTATATCGGGATATGTTTTAGAACTATTCAAGTTGCTTATTTAGCCATATATTTGATTTTCTCAACATTTGTTTGATCCTCTAGTTGGCCTTCGACACACGTTTAATGCCTTGAATAATATCAAGTTATTCAAGAAAATATTAATATTCTCGGTATTAAACTCTTTACAAATCTCCAAAGTCTCAACAATTATTTGCGCTACCCCTTTCGCAATAGAATCGCACCATCGTTTTTAGTGATATATTCTCGATCCATTATGTTTATGAATTTCCACGATGCCAATGCCCGTGAGATTGCATGGTAATCAATTGAAACATCGCAGGTGAAGGCGATGTTCGTTTGAAAATCTATACTATTAACCACATGCCTTGGTATATCACTTTTACTATTGGTATCATTGTAGAATTATTCTGGTTATGTCCAATGAGTTCTTGAATATTAATTTTTTTTTACCATGATCACCTCACCTGGCTAGAGTACTTGATTATTATGTCAACTCTTCAATTTTTATTTTCAAAAATTCTAGAGTTGTTTTGACAATACACGTAATTTTACGCCTTTTATTTGCTTCACTATCTATTTGCATTTAGTTTGTGAATATAATTAAGTAAACTTTTTAACTTCAAATACAAAGGTAATACGATAGAGATGACCAAATTGAAGTCGTTTGTTGTTTGAATAAATAGGTTATAATGGAATATTTGTTGTTTATTATTCGATCATAATTGAGGTAAATTATCCAACACTAAGATTAATCAATACAAAATAAAAATAAGGTAGGAGTGATAATGCACATGATCATGAATACAACTCGACAAATGCAAAGTAAATACAAGGTTACAAAGTAATCGAGCATATATAGTGGTTTGAACTCATGAGTAACTAATCCATTACATAAGGCCGTTCCCATAGGGTTTTCAAATCTTCTATTCCACTAAGCTTTTGTATATTTAAATGGTAAGATAATTGAACCAATTACACATAAAATTTTCCCGGCTTAGTCACAACCAATAGTTGATCATCAAGCAAAACTCCCATTTTCAATTTCCACACAAGTTACCCCTTCCTAACCTCGAAAGTTATCTACCTTTTCTTATAAATTCTAGCTACCCAAGTTATGTTCTAATCTAGAATAGAAGTAAAAATATTTGGGCGTTTAATAATGGTTGGAAGAATAATTCCACTCCTTAGTGAGCAAATATAACAATGATAGAATCAAGCCTTCAATGACAATAAGAAGATTATATTTTTGAGTGCTTGATAAGTAATTAATTGATCTTAAATTGAAAGTTACAAAGTGTAGTACATATAAAATTTAAGAGGCTGTTGAAGCTTTCTTGTAGGGGGAGTCGTTAAATCCTCCAGCATTAGTAACATCCACTGACTGAAGAGATCATGTGAAGAATTTGAAGGGATTTAGTGGTAATAACTCTATTAATATATTTGAAAGAGATTTTATGTTGTTTACCAAATTGAGATGCATCACATAATTTTTTCTTATCAAAGTTGAGCTTAGGTAAGCCTAACACAAGATCTTTTTTAAATAGATTTTCAAGAAAATCTATGCTAGCATGACCAAGGCACCTATGGTGCAACTAAGGACTATCTTTCAAAACGGTTAGACAAGTAATATTTCAACACAAACATTTTCGAAATTTACTTTGTAGATATCAACAAAATAATTTTCACTTAGAAGGAATTCTTTTCGTAATTTTTAAAAATAACAGATTTACAAGATCTAAAATTCACTTTATTACCACCATCACAAAATTGACTAATTCCAAGAAGGTTAAATGATAGAGCATCAACATAGAGAAAATTATTAATATGAATAGACTCGTTACTACCGACGATTCCTTTCTTTATAAATTTTCATCGCGTGCTATCGGAAAAGGTACTTTTCTTCCATCTCCTTATAAATTTTCAACTACCCAAAAGGTTTAGCGAAGCTCTCAACCTAAAAAAAAATTAGTTTTTATGTACCCAATTTGGGTCCATGAGGGTTAGTGATACCCTTCTTCTTTAAAATCAATTTTTTCCATTTCCACAAAGGGATGAGTAATCCATATTAAAGGTTCTTATGATACTCACAATTCGTTACATCATGACCATCTCTTCTACAATATGTTCAAGTACTTTTTTCAAAATGCAAGGAGGAGGGAGATGCTTCATTTGATGCATTAATGAAACGGTTTTTGAATACGATTGTTTGTTAAAACCTAAACCTTACTCTTTAGTACTAGTAACTTGACTATCTAACATTAAATCAAAGTTGTTTTTTCCTTTAGTTACTTTAGAAACAATTTCTTCATGATCTTCGACCTTTATCAAAAGAAAGTTGTTTTTAGTTGAGATTAAAAAAATTCTCATCTTCAAGTTCATCTTGATTTTCCAAGGAAGATTGTAAAAGTTTTTGAAACTCATGATTTTGTTTTTGAAGTTTTTGAAGATCTTTATTTAAACGCTTGTTTGTTTTAAGACATTTTTGTAGTCAAGTAAGAGAGATTCATACGCAATTTACATGTTATCGTCTAAGATATCTTGAGATAAATACAAGATAGAGTTAGAAGTTACCTCATCAATTTTTTCTTCTCATATGGCCATCAAAGCAACATAGTTAGCCACATGAGTATCTTTTTCACTTTGTTTTGAAAATTCATCATCCAAAGTAGAATTTATCTTCTTCACGTTAATTTGAAAATTCATCATCCCAAGTAGAATTTATCTTCTTCACGTTAATTTGAAAATTCATCATCCCAAGTAGAATTTAAGGCTTTTCTTGCTTTGAGATTGTGAAAATTTAGACAATTTAGTTTGATGTGACTATTTTCGTGGAAATGATAGAATGTTTGTTCGTCCTTCTTATAATCTTTGTGATAATATTTTTTATATGTTAAGGTTTCTTTGATCTCTATATCTCTCATGCTTCATAATATTCTTAGCATTCATGGAAACGGTTTCATCATCGTCGCTTGGATCTTCCTATTCAGATTCAACAATAATCACTCTTCCTTTCTTTTACGCTTGAGTGTACAAAGCAAGGTGTTTTCAAAAATTTGTTTTTCCTCCTCTTCTATCATTTCTCTTGATCAAAATCTATCCCTTCCATCATTACGTTGCAAATAAGACCAGGTGTGGTTAGCTTGAATAGATTATTTACTTCAACAATAATAACCACCTCTGGTTTCTATTATTTGGGAAGAGCAACCTAAATCTTTCTACACAATTCTTGGTTTGGATATGTTTTTCTGAGAGACGTAAGAATGTTGAAAATTGCGGTGAATCATTGATGCATTGAGTTAATATAATCTAAATTATTCATTTTGAACAAATTGTAGTGAGTGATGAATAGTCCAACCTTTTATTATTTCACCTCGATGGTTCCTTCATAGCATAGCTTAAAATACTCACATATTTTGAAAGTAGAATCATATTTATTAACTGATTATATTCAATCTTGGAAAGACCACAAATTAAACTATTCAAAGCTCTCGAATTTTCAGAGAGCTTGAGCGTATAAGTTCTTCTTTGGTCTTCAAGTTGTTTGTGATAACAATTTCTCTGCCATAATTAGTCTTCTCTTTGTATGGAATGTAGAGACCATGTCTTGTGATTTACCAAAGCTCGTAGTCAAAGCTTTGTAGATGAATTTCAATTCTATTCTTCCAATAGTTATATTTAGAACCTACAAAGATGCGGTGTAATAGTATAAACACATTCCCCCATGGTCAGCTTCCTTGTCATTAAATCAATTATGGTTAAGTGACAAACAAGAGTTATGGTTAAGTGACAAACAAGAGTTAGGCTCTGATACAACTTGATAAACCTAGAGGGGGGGTGAACTATATATGTGTTTTAAAGTAAATAGTATGAAACTCCTCACACCTTTCAAAAAATCTAGACTAGCTTTTCTTTTCTATCTAACCAATTACATATCACTAGGCACATCCATTTGGATTAATCTTACAAGATATAATTTTGATAAATATACAAATATAGTGAAAAAAATTATGAATCTATATATGGTGCACTAACATCTATCAACATGATCAAAACAAAAAAAAATGACATTCACTATAATCTAGCCATGAATCATACTAGTTTATTATAATTATTTTTGTTCAAAGTTTCTTCCTAAATCATACTAGTTTCTTATAATCTAGCCCAGAATCATAGATAATGTCATATATTATACAACTATGTCAACTACAAGGATCATAATATAGAGTGGATCATAGTATAGAGCATAATTAAATATAATTACAAGCTTTTCTTCATAAAATGGTGGAGAAGTACCAAAATGGTAGAATAAATTATGAACATTGTTGTTATTGAGTTGTAAATCATGGTAGTGTTCGGTGGCGAAAGAGGATGCAGCGGAAAATGGTGACTCCAATGTAATACAAAACAGGTGGAAAAGTTTTTTTTGAGTAAGGGTTTTAAATGAAGTGGGCGGGGGAGAAAATATTTCAACTACAACCTAATATGTTAATTTATTACATGAAATTTTTAGCGACTACTCTAGTGTTCGCTAGAGATCAAATAGGTAGTCAATAGACAAACTATTCCAAACCATGACAACAATCGCTAATGATAATGACCAATTAAAAACCATCTATTGTTTGGTGCAGTTTAATTATTTTTATACGACCTTACACCGACTAATAGGTAATCATTAAAGAACACATGCCCTAAACCAACAACCCCTTTGGTCGGCAATACGTTTGCTGTTTTCCTTTTTTTTGAAAATGACTTAACCACTATTGTTGTCGTAATGTTTATTTGTGCTCTAGCGCTACTGATGTTGTACAAATAATTATCACGGTATATTTTTAATTCACTAGCGAATAAATATCCTCGCTTCACATGGACTAACTAGCGACCAAATGATGGTCCCTACAAGTTTGGTCGTTAAAAATGTCGTGTGTAGTAATCGCATTTCCCAGTGTAATTGACGTGAAGGTTCGATAACTTACAATGATTATAATTTATGGACATTGTTTTTGCATAATGACATTACTTGATTGAGTCTGTTTAGTAATATGCATAGTTATTACTTTTATTTTATAATTATTATAGTTTCGTAGTAGATATATACACCGATTCCCCTCTAGAGACCTCCATTGGGGTCGCTATTATAGAAATAAAAAGTTGACGAAGGGCCTCTTTTAGCTTTAGCGGCCGGCCTTGGTCACTAAAGTTTTGTCGCTAGGTCAATAAAGGACCCCAAACTACGATCATCGCGGAACTAGCGGTCGCCAAAAGGGTGATTCTTTACCGACCACACCTATGGTCTGTATTGGTAGTACATTACCGACCACTTATGTGGTCGGGAGTGTATACTAACCAATACCGAACACAAGCATGGTCAGTAAAGAACTTGCTCTTATTAGTGACTGATCTTTGGTCGTTAATGAAAATGAATCCTTTAGCAACCACTATGAGGGTCGCTATTCCATATACTCCTTCACTCCCGATCCTTAAAGGTTTATTTAATATATACATAAAATCAAAAATACAAATAGAATATAAAATGAGATAGGAATTTTGACTTGATATACAAATAAGATAGATTATAAAAATAAAACTAAATTATATATCCATGTACAGAACAAACAAACTAAACTCGCGCTAATACAAATAAATTAGTTACTAAATAATTAGGTAGATTGATAGGGGGTATGGATCTCATAATCATCATTTCTGGCGATCGGATCAAACACTGTTGTCCTCTAAGTGGAGATCTCGGATGATGTGTAGTATATTGAGGCGGTGGACCGATGGGTAACACATAACCTTGACATTTGAATTAGCTGATTCAATTGCTCAATCATCATACACAATTCAGGAGTATAGACCGGATGGATCGCTGTGCCTGCACTAGTACTAGGGGATCTGGTCCGTTGCTCGGGATGCTCGGTGGGTATAGTCATTGATGTACTTGAGTGATTTTGGGAAGGTATAATCCATCCATCTTGGTGCCTGACACGTGTCCTGGAACCTATGCCTGGATCTATACCTGGCTAGGAACGACCGGTCCAACTCGTGGGTTCCAAAACTTTTAGAGGGACCTAGATGATCCTTTTCATGATTGATCACAACCTGGGTTTATTTTTTCCTACTCAATAACATGGACGGTGTGGCAGAAGACCACAACATATCTGCTCAAGTCTATGCAAGCCGATCCATCATTACCCTCAAATCAATTTGTTATAGAAATTCGAATTTTTTTTGTGAAAAATAATATTTATTGAACTTAAGTGTATTCAAACATACATTGCATTCGTGGAAGAGCTTACCATTCTCCATTCTTGCTCGACTACCCAATTTTCCTGAAATATTCCATTATTTTGGGTGTCTTCTTCTACACCAATGGTGTAGCATCAAGGTCATCTGCCCATAACTCTAGGACAAAAGTGTCTACAGCCACCAAGACGTCCTGTAAGACAACACATCATGATATATCATGGCTTATCGAATGATAAAAAATAAAAGAAACATTCCCTCCACCATTTTATGTCTGGTCCGCGATAGGGTGGCCGAGCCATACCCACTTCCGGGTGCATGTTTCTCTCTATTTTTCTTCCCCACAACCATTTTTTTGTTTAAAATAAATTTATTGAAATTGATACTTACCAGAATTATTTCGTTAGCACACATTTCCAACACCTCGGTCAGTCTTCTGATTTGACATCCTGAAGAATTTGACAAAATTTGATCCAATTTTTATACACCGTCCCTTTGTGATCCTTGTAACGGGTTATGAAGTTTGTGTTTGCGTTTCCTTTTGATATTAGGCCATTTCGGTCGGGTTCTCCATTCTTCAGCTAAAAAATAATAATGCAAAAAAAGATAAAATTAACAGAAAATATATTTTTATCCAAAAAATATACAAACAAAGGAACATGTTGGTAGGATGACCCGAATACAATCCCTTTGACAATGAGCTATCCTTCTAGTCCTTATATAAGTAGGAAATGTAATCCATGATAGTGTTACCTACTAACTGGGCCAGATGGACCCCCACTTACCCAACAGGGTTTGACATACTGTCCTTAGTATAAAAATTGATGGGGAGCGTGCCCATGTAGATCTTCTTAGCCTCTCTTTTGATCGTGGAAAGCTTCATCTACGAACCTTCCAAACTTGTTTGAATGTAAAGATTAAATTTAAATAAACAAATAATTATGTTGTTAGAAAATATAATATGTATGTACAATTTACCTTTGCTGGAACAACCAGAATTTGGAAAGTCTCATCACTCGCCATCTCCATTGTGTCTGTGTGACATGACATCGACCATGATATGATTCTCAAGTAAATACTTTAATAGTCGAAGGAATAAAGTGTAATATAGTAGAAATTCAGGGGACAAAGCTCAAAGTTTTTGTTTTTCATAATATAAGAACCTATATCCCAAATCCTGCATAATATTAGGACATATGGTGCTATTTTTGCGTAATATAAAGACCATAGTTCTATTTTTCATCATAATAACACCCAAAGTCAATTTTTTTTCATAATTCAGGGACCTATATTTCAGTTTCTGCATAATTCGGGGACCTAAGGTGCTAAAAAATGCTCGTTCAGAAACTTTGATAGACTTGCTCCAGTGTTATCGATCACAATGCTCTCTAACACCGTTTCCAAGAAAATCTAAACCACCACATCACGTCCCTTTCCCAACCATTTTTTGAGTTTCTAGATCATCCATAGACACTTATATAGGTCCAAGGTATTTCAATTATTGACCTTAGTTTCATCTTCAACCACATCACCACCATTTTATATTGCTCTGCAAAAACACCATTACACTCTAAATCCTATTGAAATAATATGATATTTTGGTGTGGCTCATCATTCATTGCTTTCACAATTATGAACTACGCAAGACGTGCACCACCTTTAACATTTTCCAAGGTATAATTTTATTATATATTCCTTGGTTATTTCAAATGTCGCCTTTATCGACATCTTATTTATGACAATAGGCTTTATCTATTATGATATGTTCATATATTAGTACTTCTCATTTCACCATCTTTTGAAACTAAAACTATTATTAATAAAATATATTTCATTACTTCTTGTAAGAGAATCCCTAAAATGCCTTCGAATAGTTAAGTATCAGAGAAAAAGAGAATTGTTATGGGGAAAGCATAGTTTTTTCTCTGATTGCGGTCATTTTTATAAATCCATTCATGATGTTGTCAACAATCTTGATGGTTCATCCATTTCTCAGGGTGTTGCTATAAAGTTTATGGATAAATTTTGCACATTTACTGGACCCCACAGTCTATCAAATCAATCTATTATTGATGCCCTCAAAGCCGAATATTTGAAATGAGATCATTTCAAACAATTTTCAAAGCCAAAGACGACAAGATTCTTAACTTAAAGGAAGAATTATCCAAGATGGCTGAAAACTTGGAAAATGCCCAAAATCAAAATTTACTCCCTGTTGAGGATTTTAAAAAAGCGCATAAGGGTACTCATGAGGTGGTAGGTTATGTTCACTAACTACGTGATGAGATTTGTGCCAAGCACCTTGACTTATGGTGTCTTTCTCGATGTTAGAGATAAATTTCCATGACTTTGAAAGTGTCTTAGGGTCTTTTGGTTCCACATCATCTTCGATGTATATGACGTTTATAATTAGTTTGAACTAATTGAATGTAATATATCTTTTGGTATAATACTTAGTCTACTGTAATGAAATTTACCTTTGTTAAAATCTTGATATCATGTTCCATGCTTGTTGTTGTTCTTTCAATTCTCATTAAGAATCCACATCTCCACCCTCCTTAAATGGGGTAACGATTATATGATCACCTTTTTTTGTTTTGATATCTTTCCTTTATTAACTTGACCAAAAATAACTGAACTAGGCATCTTATGCTTATGTTTATTTCTTTTTAAATTGGAAGGAACTCAACCTCTCTTATTATAATATATCGAGGGCTCTACCGAAGTGATAGTTCCAAAGGAACCCGACTTATGTATATTCATTCCATTTATGATGGGAAAGAACTTTGATTTACTTTAGAGAGATTTTCCTATAAAATTTACCAAATTTCATTTTATTTGAATGATCCCGTGATACGATTTCATTAACATATTTAGTAATTCTCACTAATTTCACGAATTTAATTTATTATTATTATCGAAAATTCATATAGGAATTTAATTGAATTGTTTGGTAATTCTTTTGACTTTAACTAGTAGATACTCGACAATTCAGTGTGATAAATAATTTATTATCCAGTAATTCTTGCGAATTTAACCAGTGGAGCCTCAATAACTCTTTCTCAGAATTTAATTGGATTATTTGACAATCATGTGATTTAACTAGTGAAACCTGGGTAATTATGTCTGGTAATTTCATCAAGTAATCTAAGAATTTAATCTGTTTTGCAAATAGTTATTGTCCTCTAGCAGTTGACACAATATCACTCTTCGATTTGGTGATCAAATTTCAGATATTCTTACTTTGTGGCTTAGCTAACCAACTAGAGATTCTATTAGAGTTTCAATTGGTGAAACTCTTGCTTGATAATGATTTTCTAAACTCTCTATACTTTAACTTCCCTGATCTCACACTTGTTTATACCATTGTGGTATTTTAATAGGCACATAAACTTTTACGATTCCCACAGACGAAATAATATGATAAGATCGATTCTATTAGATAAATAAAATAATAAGAAAATAAAATTTTGCAATGAATTTAATATATATACATTTGGTTATACAATATTTTGGGATCTGGATTTACATATCATCGTTCGATTTATATGGGAAACTAACAATTATCATCAATTTTATCAAGGAAAAATCTTTCATCCAATAATTGATGGTCCTACACCATTTATATTAATACACATACCCCATGTTTTAAACTTACAAAAGTAACTAACTAATTAATCTAATTACATACATGTGTTTTGTTATAATAATCAATGGGTGTGATGTGAATATTAGACCATCTAATATTAGATGGAAGTCTTACCCTTTTATCAAACTATCAAAGGATGACAGCTTTATTCGCCACTATTTGAAATTAGCATGATGTCTATATATTTTCTAAGTACTCCACAATTGAGAGGTGGTTTCTAGGTAATAAAATCGAGTAGATTAAATACTTATCTATCTCTCTTTCCATCATTTCGTTGTGGTGACAATATATTACTCTTCGTATGAACTAGAGGTATATTTCTCCTTATCAATCATAACAAGATAGTATAACATTAAATGGTCGTAAATTATCCAAGAAATTTGATTATTTCATGATAAGAGAGGCTAGGATTTACATACAAATGAAGAGATCCATGAAAAAATAAGAATATTAATGAAATAAGATCTTATATATTAAAAAATAGATAAACTCTTCAGCCAAATTTTTTTAATTGAAAAGGTATAAGCTACTAGGTTTGGACCTTTTACTTCTATTTAGACCTCAGTTCCGGGCGTCCATATTGTACTTGGGCCATAAAGTTTTTTTTCCACGCCTCTCAATATGCATCATTTTTCACCTATTTTTATCTCTCCAACTCTAGTTTCTCAGAAAACCCTATCCTTAGCCTGTCGAATCTCTTTCCCTATATTTGTGATCAGTTTGGTTTTGAGATCTGCCATTTGTGTTTATGGTTAGCTTTTCTTTTGCTAAAGGTAGCTAATGCTCTATCACCAAGAAGGAAGGAAGTACCTAATTCTACTTACATTTCCTTCAATTGTTTTATGAAAAATGATTGTATAGCTTACATATATATGATCTAAAATATTTTATATGGTTGTGAATTGTGGTATCTTGATGTAGTATTGTTTGACAGACTGCACCACAGAATATTATCATAATTAATAGTTAATACATATATGTTATTTATCTGTAGGTAATTTTGTGTGTGTTGTAATTTTAAAGTGTGATTTCATCTTTTAGCAAAAGTGTAAAGTGTATAATATATATTTTTAGTTCGATTAATTTTTGTAATTCATTCTCAAAATCAGTTTTGAAGTGTTTAATTATATGATATAATTGACCACTCTTATTTTCCAAAACAAATATCTTTGTTTAAAATATAAAGTCACATAAATTATTTATAGTTGTTAGTTGATGCATATTTACAACATCAATAATCTTTAGTTTCTTCAATATCTTTTTTTCATAGGAGTTCAATATATATTAGATAATATGATCCTTGACAATAACATTTCAACTTATCTTGGATGGATTTTGAATCTTAGTACAACCATATGTGGCTAAACAAATGAATGCGAAATCTTTTCAAAGTGAATCCCTTTAAATCAGGAAATGTCAGGATCATGGAATAAATTGAAAAAAACGATGTCGATCCCGCTCAAGAAACAACATGTACTAAGTTTCGTTACCGTCTCCAGCCGCCTTCTCCACCTCCACTAACAATATCTCCACCACATCTGTCTCCTCTAAGGTCTGCTATTTTTTTTACTTTCAATTTATCATCTACTTAAAATTTTCAGCTTCCACCTGCGACGCGATTGATCTTTGCCTGTTTAATTATATTCGAGAGGCGATTTGATCAAAAATGTTTTCTAATTTCTTTGAATTTTTTATGAAAATCATAATATGATTTTGCCCTGTTTGTAAGAAGGACACTCTTTAAATATATCACTAGAAATTTTCCGATTACCCCATTGACTATGCTTTAATTATTTATTATGTGATTTCCTTTAAAGATAATGATGTCACAAAATGTCAAGTCTTAGGCTCTGTATAATTTGCACAAAATTCTTTTAGCTTTTGATTTAGAAAAAACTTTTAGAAAATAATTTTCCTTTTTGACAAAAGAAACGAAAAATAAGAATTTCATGTGATTTCTACTTTTTTTATAAAAAAATCATAAAATTCAGAAGGGGATGATCACTGAGTTTTATTTATCCACATTCATACAAAAATATCTTAATATGCTTTGATTTATTTTGTTTGTACATGTGCAGAAGACATGCGCGATTTGCTTAGATTGTGTAAAATCTGGATAAGAACAAGCCTTGTTTACTCTGTTGAGATATGTCATTTGTGTTCCTTGTTAGCTTTTTTTTTTGGCTACTAGTCGCTGATGTTCGATCACCAAGAAGGAAGCGTAAGTACCTAATTCTACTCACATTTTCTTTGATTGTTTCATGACTGAATCTAGGTTAACCATATTATACCGATAAAGTTGATTCCTACTTGGAATTTCTTGATTAGCTTTCATGATTCAGTTTTGAATAATTCAAATGTGTTAAATAATTGTGTTAAACCAAGAGGATTGTATAGCTTACAAATCTCATATCTGTTATCTAAGATATTTCATATCTTAGTGAATTATGAATTTTTGATGTGGTATTGTTCGACATACTGCAACACACAATATTGTTGTAATTAGTTGTTAATACATAGATGTTGTTTCTCTGTAGGTAATGTTATGTGTGTTTGAATATTAAAGTCTGATTTCATCTTCTTTCCAAAAGTGTATACTATTTCTATATATCAATATGTAGTTAGATTTTCGTTTTTCATTCTAAAAAGTAGTTTTGAATTGTTTAATTAATGAGGTGATTAACACTTACCAACTTGAGCTTGCAACCATCGATAGCTTTTCTTTCGACCAGTCCTGCTGAGATAATTTGTGTGATGACGTATGGCCCTATCAAAGAATTGTTATGTTTGGGAAAGGGAGGTTTACATGCTCTACCTTGTCTCCCACCCCAAACTAAATTTCTTTTCCCATGGTTTCTTGGGGGCTTACATATTCTGGCTTCTTGGTTACAACTCTGATTGGATATAGTTCTTGTGACTTCTTTTTCTTCTTCTTTCCCAAAAGATAGAATGTTTCAGAATCATCTTCAATACTAAGAGTCACGGTTCCTTAATTCACATTCACTATGTTGTCGCCGGTGGCTAGGAATGGACGCCCAAGAATGAATGGGACATACTTATCTGCTTTATAGTCAAGAATAATAATGTATGTGGGAATAACAAGGTTACCTACTTGGACGAGCACGTCCTCGATTACTACCCACGGCTTTGCTGTTGATTGATCCGCAAGTTGTAAGGTTATGGATGTCAGTTTCACATCACTAAATACAAATTTTCTTGAATACACTTTTGGGCATGATATTCACACTTTCCCCTAAATCACACATTGCTGTTCCATAAAATGTACCACCTATTTTGATTGAGAGGTTAAAATCTCAAGGATCTTTACGCTTCGGTGGTAATCTTCTTTGAACTTGTGCTGATATCCCTTTATTGAGTGCTACAGACTTGGATCTTGTGAACATTTCCTTATTGGAGAGTGCCTCCATAAATAATTGATCATAGTTTCGCCTTTCTTTCGTAGCTTCGAGTAAAGGGACTTTAATTTTCACTTGTTTTAACGCCTCCATACACTTCTCTTGTTATTCCTTTACGGGATAATAGCAATGTAGGGGTGGTTGTCTTACTCTACTTATCTCTTCAATTATTGGTTCATCAACCACTCTTGGCTTCTTAATATCACCTTGTTCAACCTCTTAAACCCAATCTTAAATAATTATCTCAACTAAGTTCATCCTATCTACGTTTGACGTGTTTGGTAGGACATCCCCTTTTGATGGAGATGGTAGCGTTTCCTTCATCTTTTCAGCTTGAAGACTAATAGTCTTCACCTTGTCGTCAACGTATTGGATCTTCTTCATGTTAGAAGTTGTATTTTTGTTTAATTTCAAGAGTTGACTTTGCATTTTTTCTATGACTTTGTGAGCCGCATCACATTCTTCTTTAAAAGTTGATTATGTTGTTTCAGATCTTGATTCTGTTGTTGCAGGATTTGCACTACTGATGCATCGATATTTGACTCAAGTCTGCTCATATTGTCCTTCGAGAAGTTGATTAATTGACTAATAGTCTCTTTTAACTCAGTGATATCTTCTTGAGGACGTGATGGAGCTTGACTTCCATTGTGCATATTGCAGCCTTGTGGATGATTAGCTTGATTTTCATAGGCTTTTTCTTGCAGGTATAACTATTGAGGTGGCATTGGATTCTTTCCTTAACTTTTATAGCGAGTTGTTGTATTTGATCGTGTAAGCTTGAAAACCTCGCCTCTGTTTCTATATTAGTGGTAGGAGTTTGTTCTTGTGGCCAACTTATGTCGGTTTCGATGATTGTTTCCAGACCACTCTTTGCTTCTTTCAGATCCATAGAGACAAAACTACCACGACCCATATCATCTACTCTCAGCCTTGACTCTCTATTGAGTCCATTATAGAACATGGATAATTGTGAATCTGGCGTGTATCCATGTATTGGACATCTTGCCAAATTCTTTTGAAATCTCGTCCATGCTTCGCCCACACTCTCTCCGGCTTCTTGTAAGAAATTCATAAGCTCCAATAGTTACTTCACTTGCATACTTGTAGGATACAATTGATTAAGGAATCTTGCTTAAAGCTTATCCCAATTTGTTATTACCTTGGGAGGTTGATCATCTAACCAATCACTTGCTTTCCTGGTCAAGAAAAATTTAAACATTAAGTAATACATCTGTTCTTGCGTAACACCTTCATTAATGTAGGCATCACAGAATTGCATGAATTTCTGAATAGATCGGACCGGATCTTGATGTGTATCACCACTATATTTCTCATTGCTCGCGAATTGATTAATCAGGTCAGGATCGGCTTGAATCTAACGACTTGAATAGTTGGAATGCGAATCCCAATGGGTTTCACTCAGAATTTGCCAGGAAAACCTAGCTATAACCATTTATTAGCCATCTAAAACTCGGACAAAGACAAAAACAAAAAGAACGCGTAAAACTGAAATCAAATAAAAACTTCTACACTAAATAAACACAAAATAGATTTAACTTAAAGATAAATCCCCGGCAGCTTCGCCAAAAACTTGGTGGGGGCAAAGGAGTGATAAAATAATAGATAAATAAGATAATAATAAAAGACACAACCGTGTCTACCACGAGAAACTCATTGCCAGTATTACAAATCGTTTGCAAGTTTTAATGATAAGTCAAGTTCGTTCGCAGGAATTTAGTCCGTTAGATCTACTTGTATTCAATAGCGTAGATGAATTTAGATGTTTATATAAAAAAAAAAAGAATAATTATCTGATGAGAAATAATAAATAAGAATGCAGATAAACAAATATGAATATAAGTTAGATAAATTAGGGTCACTAATATGAGTCTATTACTAAGTTATTCTAGTCTTATGGTGAATTGAGCATTATATATTAACCAGGATTCAAAATTCTTCCTAAACCCCGTCAGGGTGGACTTAGGAGAAACCTCTCCATTTCTAGGATCTTGGGTAAAGAAACCTTGAGTAATGATTGGTGGGTAAATCAAATCTTTATGGCTATCTAGGTAGGGTCACTACTAGACGATTATGTGGTGTTGTCAATAATTAAGAATAGTCCTAAGATTGGCCGAATCTAGGTCTGTACCAATAAGTCAAAACACATAATAACAATATATGCCAAGCTCAAATCAATTAAAATAACAAATAATATTAATGAATTTAAGACAAAATAATAACCCAACAATTAAGAGTAAAACTTACAGAATAAAAGCTTAGAAATATGGTGAAGCCACAAGTTTATAGCTAATTGCCTTAAATAGAGAAGTTGAGATGTAGAAGAGGAGTTTGTCACTCTCCAACTTCGTGCTTCATGTCTTCCTCTACAGGTCAGCTTGCTTCTACTGCACTACTAGACTTCCTAAAATACTAAAAATGATGTCTCCAAATAATATTAAATCATCACAAATGGGGAGACATCAATTATCTAAGAAGTCCATTTTTAATATACTAATAATCGTGTCTTGCTTCTGCCTTACTGAATAAAAAAATGGAGATTACCTTTCCTTGGACATTTGTTAGGCTTGAAAGAGTTGGAATCCAGCAAAAAGGTATGATTATAATTTTGAGGGTGTATGCATAATGTTGTTATGTAAATGAGTCATTCTACACCATCAGGTTTGCAAATAATTTTTTATTTATCTTTATGATCAACTAAAGGATTGGTCTCCCAAATATTCCTTTTTTGGTGTCTTGATTATGTGTATAAAGAATAAGAAAAGACTCACAATCAAATGTAGTGATGTATATTATCTTCTATTTCACAAAATTGTTTATAGTACATATTTTATTGTATGTTTCTAGGGTAGAGATTGTCAAATGATCTCTAGTGATGTTTTATACTTTTTTCCTAACTTTTTCTACATTGTAGGTTATCCAGGAAATTGCATACAGATTGTTCACCATCTTACAATACATATTATCCATGAAATTGCTCGTGACACCTATAGACCTGATATTGAAGAGGTATGTAATAGACTTGAACAACTCGCTAAGCTTATAATCAATCAATATAACTATCTCAATAAAAGATGTTTTTTTAATTTTACTTAAGGAAAACATATTATTTATATTGGAATTTGTTATTAGACACAAAACAATATATTGCAAATGTTTTACTAGTTGTCGTAATACGGTACACTTAATCTGCTACACCAAATAGTGTCAGCTTATGAACTTATTAGTTTATTTTTATTTTGGATTAGATTCCAATTTAAATATTTTAGTGTTGATACTTATATATTTATTCGAGTTAATAGACAAAGCTACTCGGTAAACTTGATGTTTTAGTCTATTGATTTGAGTTTGTAATTTCATTTTGATTTTCTCATTTTTTGAATATTTTATAGTTGTGGGTTGTTTATGAATTTTGAAAACTTAGTATTTTTATTTATTAAATTCCGGATGACGAGTTTTGGAGTCATCTCACAGTTGTAGTTAGTTTTGATCTTCATTTACAATGTTTCACTCTCACTTTCTTTTAGCATTTTATTACATCATTAATATGCCTTGTGTTATTTGTTTGAGGACTTCGGTGAAGAACCTTTAGTTTTTCTTGAATAATCATGGCTTTGTGGAAGAGAAAAGTTGATAAAAGATAAACAATGTTGAAAATAATTGATAAAATTTGGCTAGATACTATCAGTTCAGTTTGTGATAAAAAAATGTTCAATATGTCGTAGGAACTTTTAAAGAGTGAAATCAGAAGAATTAAAACATCACGCCTTCTATCATTTTGGTATGACCAGTTCCAGAATGAGATGATCCTCTATGAAAAAGATAAATTAAGAAAAGACCTCTATATATTGTTTTATATCTTAATAGCTTTGGCACGTGAGTCAATTACTTAAGTTTTTCTTGGACTAGTAACATGACCGAAGGCACAAAGGATTCAATCAGAATAGGAAACAACCGGAAAAAATACAATAATAAATACTAAACAAAACCAGAAAGCTGGTTAGCCAATTCAGTCTTCCTAAAATTGCCATGAGCTCGAACATGTTGCTTACGGGCGTATTACTCCTTGTTCGTGCCTAGCCTCTTTTGAGAGCTTGTCCACAGTTTATTTGAGTTTCATGTTGATATATTCAAAATTAATCGGACACAACTCAACAACTATTTGAGTGATATTCCTCATAATCGGACCCGCCCTTCCCTTTGTTAGGCTAAGGTTATCTGAAAAATGATTTTCCTTTTGCACAGAAGTTTTTGCATATTACTATTGCTTTTAACACTGCTTAGGTTTCTCCTTCCTCAATAGTATCACACAAAATATTATTCTTATGAGCAATTTTCGTTTCAATATCTTTATTAATTTGTAGGATTCTAATTCCAGTTTCTTCAAACTTTTTTGTGAACGAAGCATCAGATGTGAAAATAATATATGCTTCTTTATTTGTGGGCGTCTCATCCAAATCTGTTGTTTGTTGAAAAGTACATGTATTTATCTCTTTATCTTCCATCCAATCAAATCCCAGTAATTCTGCCATGAGTTTGTTGGTTCATAAAATTATATAATATATTGCGGTTTTCATGTAATGATTTCATTTTTGCTTTCCATATAATCCATAAAGAAATCATAATATAGTCTAATACTTTATATATATCATATCATCCTTTAGTGTAAATTTGTATTGTATTTTCCATCCATTTTCCTAAATCTTCTATTTGATTATTCTTAATGTTCAACTATAAGATGAACTTGCCCAAATAATTTTGCTAACATTGCAATTTTGAAGTAGATGTTCAACTGTTTCCTTATTATCATAACACTAAAAAAAATCACTAGAATATGCACATTTATTTTTAAAGAGTCTACCTTTAGTTGGTATTTCATTATTGCTAGCCATCTATATAAAAATTCTAATTTTTTTTTGAAATATTAGATTTAAAGATATCCCTCCAGACCTATTTATTGTATCTTCAGGATCCTTTGCAGAATGTGGTTCTCGTATGATTTCTCCGTTAGTAAGAACTTTAGAACTTGTTTTAGTAGTATAGCTTCAATTAATTGAAAAGGCCATATAAATATTTCATTAGCATACGTATTAAGTAAACGTATATGAGTAATACTAGAAATTATTGGTTTATAAAATATATTATCAAAAATTGGTGGTCTCAGTTGGGAGGATCGTTTTTCTATAACTGACTAATCTTAATAATATTGCAATTAGTGGGTTTCTCTCGTTTGTAATCTGTATTTAACCATTTATTGTCCCATATATTAATGTTTTCTCCATTTCCTATCCGGTATTTCCCATACTTATTAATAAGATCCCTGTCTTCCATAAATCCTACTTGAAGTTTTTGGGCCATCACTATATTTTGATGCCATATTTGTTCTGATCTACGCATTTGATTCTCTACTTGACAGGCATGGCCTTAATGAGGATATTATAAACTATGATATATTTTCATTTCTATGCAAAATTTTATATTTATGTCCATTTGTATTATTCTTTGTTTTAACATCTCGTATTATAATAGTATTATGAGACTTGTTTCATATAATGTTAAATGCACCCATTATCGTTTTTTTCACAAGTTTCAAACTTTTGGTTGGTGTTATATTTATATGAGGTGAAGTTAATTTTATTAAATAGTTTGTTTGTTAGTCACACTTTTTTGTAAATAATTAAGTTAACATATAATATACCGTTCGAAATCTCAATATGCATAATATTTTTGGAAAATGATTTTTTCAAGTAAAATTCATGGTGACCTCACACTATGACGAAGTATCCCTAAAATCATTGGGTGTGCACAATTTTGTAGCTCGGTCACGAACATTATTGTTACTTGAATAATTCATAACTTGATATATACTTATGAAGTGAATTTGTATAGCACCCAGGTGTAGTAATTATTTTTTGTCATTGCTTTTAAAATATCCTTAATGAATCAATATATTTTATGTGAATCATAACAAAATAAAATTGTATAAAGATTAATTTGCATAGTTTCTTATGAAATTGGAATTTATATGTGTAACATGTGTGTCCGTAATATCTTGCTAAATATTTATGGATCAAAGTTTGTAGGTCCATTTTATCTAAAACCTTAAACTCATCCAAGAAAACTTGAACATTAAAGGATGAATCATGAAGGGGCATCTTGATCTTTGAACATTTGAATTTGATTCATTAGACCTTAAACTTAAATAGTTGATCATGAAATTTAAATCTGGCTCATAAAACATTAATTGAAAACCTTAAATTTAGTTATATACCTAAGTCTTTACTTCAATTTTATTGAAATAAAGAAACAAGTTTACTCAAGTGCCTTCACGAGCTACACCTAGTAATATAACATTAAACAATCATAAAATATCTGAGAAAGACGAAGATTTCATGATGATAGAGGCTAGGGTTTACATATAAGAAAAAAAATCGGTAAAGAAAATAAGAAGGTTAATGGAATAGGAGCTTATATATTTAATAAATAGATGAACTCTTTTCCCTTTTTTGTGAATTAAAACTGAAAGTTAACGTATAAGACATAATGTACTTGGCCCATAAAGTTTTTGTCCTTATAGTGAACGCTTAAAGGCTAAGGTCCATTACCCTTAATAAACGTAAATCACTTTAGTTTTTTTTTGTTTGACACGCTTTCTAGTAGAGTTTTTTGTATTTTTAATCCATCTTTTAAAAAGTATTACATTTATACACCAAATTAGAAAAGATTGGCAAAACTATACCAAACATAAAAGCCATTTCTGGAATTAATCTACCCCATAATTTAATAAAAGATGACACAATTGGTTAGGAAAAAAAGCCCACAACCAAGAACCAAGGTATCCGTATTTATGGGGTAGATTAATTCCGAGAAATGACTATTAGGTTTGGTCTAGTTTTGCCAATCTTTTCTATCTTGGTGTATAAATGTAATATTTTTCAAGTGATGGGTTAAAAATACAAAAAACTCTTTCTAGTATGCATCATTTTTAACCTATTCGTATATCTCCTTCTCTACACAGAAAACCTTATCCTTAGCCTGTCAACCTTTCTTGTCCAATCCTTCTTTATTAACTTCGGTGAAAATAGACGTGATAATACACTATATTAAACACCCTTCACCTATTATTAAGTTGATTCCTACTTGGAATTGTTTAATTAGCCTTCATGATTATGTTTTAATTACTTAAAATGTGTCAACCAATTTTGTCAATCCAACTAGGATTGTAGACAGATCTGACTAATTTAAGTTATTTGATATGGAAGTAAATTGGAGAAGAGTGAGATAGAAACTACACAACACAATAGTGCTGTAGTTGTGAATATGAGTATGCCAAACCAACCTATTAACTAATGGTATATGTAGTTAGTAGTTAATACATAAATGTTGTTTTTGTAGGTAATTTTGTGTGTGTTACAATATTAAAGTGTGATTTCATCGTATTTGATAAAGTTATACTATTTCTATATATCAATTTATATTCTTAGTTAGATTATGATAATTCACTTTAGAAATTAATTTTGAAGTTTCTAAGGCCCTATTTGGTTTGTGAAAACCTTTTCTGTTTTCGTTTTCTAAATAAATCTTTAAAAATGAAAAATATCAGATTTCACATTGTCCATTATAATTTCTTTCTTATGTTGTAATTGATCCCTCTTATTTTTCCAAGTGAATATCTTTGTTTGAAACATAAAGTCACATAAATTTTTAATTGTTAATAGTTATTAGTTGATGCATATTTACTAACCTCAATATTCAATAAAAAAAAATTCAAAAGGAATTCAGTATACATTAGATAAAATGATAGTTGACCAAGACATTTAAACTTATCTTTGGTAATTTATGATTGTCATACAACCGTATGTGGCTAAATAATGGAATGAAAAAGCTTTTCAAAGCAAATCCCTTAAAGTATGTTTAACATATTAAATATTCTTGTGATCAAATTTAGAATCTTTGTAAATTATTAAATAAATCCTTTAAATAAGGAGTGTTCGAGCATGGTGTTGTCTAATTGATGATAACGATATTACTCTCCTTACCTCTTTCCTATGTTTAGACTTTTCTAACGTAATAAAAAACCTATAAATTTATCAACAAAAATCCGTTGGTGTATAAATATTAATGTTTGGTATATATATGTTTGATATTATAAGAGATCCTTGGAGTAGGACGGAGGTGAACGGATAAAGGGATTTATAAATCATATCAACAACCTTATATAACTACATAAATATGAAAAGATAGATTATATGTAAAGGAAAAGAGTTTACATTCCCAAGCATAAGCCTCAAGGAGGAGGATGCCCTGTTTCCAGTAGACATGTTATGTTTAAAACAAAATCATAAATTACTCAAAAGAGATACTTGATTAATTAAGATAACATATATAGTAATTTCAAATTACATTAACACTTAACTGGTTCCTACTTTATTGCATACATATTCAGCTATAAATTACTATCAGAAGATATGATGTTTATGGAGCTAATCAAAATCCTTTAGTTCAAGGAAAAATGCCGTTATTAGCAGATTTATCAGCAGTTTCACTGTTCCATAATTATGACAATGAAGTTATTTTAGTGAACAGTGAGATAGATTTAGATTTACAAACGCTAGAAGAAAGTGTAATTTTAATGTCAATAAATCGTCAATCTTTAAGAAAAGCCTCATCAAGAAACCTCATTGTCAAAGAGATGGCGAGCTTAGTTGTATGTGGAGAAGATTTTGCACAGATGGACTGTTCAGAGTTATGAACTTCGAGATTCTTTTAACAATATTGTTCTTCCCATTGGATCTCTTGATATTGGGCTTTCTAGTCACAAGACTTTTACATTTTAAGGTTGTAAAAGATTTTATTTTCTTAATTTTTTTGAATAAGTTAAGTCTTCTTCAATGATTTAATAATTATGTGAAATGAATGTTAGGTACTGGCGGATAAAATTAACTTGCCTTGCATGATGAAAGGAAGTTATTACACAACAACCGATGAAGGTGCTGTGAATATCATTAAATTCGAAAACGAAAGTTATCAGTTAAGTTACATAGCATTTATTTAAATAGATAGATATTTCGGTTATGATATTTTATTTTTATTTTATTTGCAATGAATATAATATTGATCTTATTGCAGATTATGTCTGCAATAAGCAAAGATGTAAGCAAAGATATATATATATATTAAATACCTCTTAAATATGTGTATACATATATAGTAATTTCAAATTACATTAACACTTAGTTAGATATATTTAGCTACAAAATAAAGCAATGTTGATTATGATTAGTTGTTTTTTAGCTTAATTTTGTAAATAGTTATTTTTCCTAGTCGTTATCAATTTTGTAAATAATGTTGCGACTTGTGAGAGGTTAAGGACAAGGTTTAGCTATTAATTTTTGTATTTAAAATATAATAATTGATAATGTTTCGTATAACATTTCAACTTATATATCTTCAAATTTGTAGCTACATGAACGTATCCAAAAGTTTCTCCAAGTGAAACTAGTCTAACGATCACGTCAGTAAGTTGATTTTTTGAATGTTCTTGGGATCAAAAAATATAGAATTCATTATTCAAATTAATTTTTTCCCTAACTTTATTAGTATAATTATGTTGGCAGTATAATTCTTTGGGGCTTTTGTTTTTTTTTTTGTAATACACGAGTTTCACTATCTGTTTGCATTTAGTTTGTGAATACAATTGAGAAAACTTTTTTAACTTTAAATAAAAATGTAATAAGATAGAGATGACCAAATTGAAGTTGTTTGTTGTGCGAATAAATAAGTTATAAAAGAATATTTGTGGTTTATTATTCGATCATAATTGAGGAAATTTATCCAACATTAAGAATATTCAATACGAAATAAATATAAGGGGGAGTGATAACACATATGATCACGAATACAAATCAAGTGATGCAAAGTAAATACAGGGTTACAAATTAATCAAGAATATATAGTGCTTTGAACTCCTGAGTAACTTATCCACTACATAAGGTCGTCCTCGTAGGATTTTCAAATCTTTTGTTCTACTAAGATTTTGTATATTTTAATGGTAAGATAATAGAACTGATTACACCGAAAAAAATTCCGGCATAGTCACAACCAATAGTTGATCATCAAGAAAAACTCCCATTTGTAATTTCCACACAAGTTACACCTTCCTAACCTAGATGCATATCTCCCTAATCTTATAAACTCTAGCTGCCCAAGTTATGTTCTAATCTAGATGAGAAGTAAAAATATTTGGATGTTTAATAATGGGTAGAAGAAAAATTCCACTCCCTAGTGAGCAAATATAACAATGATAGAATCAAGCCTTCAATTACGATAAGAATATGATATTTTTGAATGCTTGATAAGTGATTAAATATTCTTGAATTGAAAGTGTCAAAGTGTAGTACATATGAAAGTTACAAAGTGTAGTAGATATGAAAGTTAAGAGGTGGTTGAAGCTTTATTGTTGGGGAGGTCGTCAAATCCTATGACTTTAGTAACGTCCGAAGAGATCCATGTGAAGAATTTGAAGGGCTTTAGTGGTAATAACTCTATCAATATATTTCAAAGAGGTTTGTGTTATTTACCCAATTGAGATGCATCACATAATTTTTTCAAGAAAATCCAAGGTAGCATGACCAAGGAACCTATGACACAACTAAGGAATATCTTTTATAACAGTTAGACAAGTAATATTTCTTCACAAAAAAATTCAAAATTTAATTTGTAGATATCAATAAAATAATTCGCACTAAGAAGAACTTATTTTCATAATGTTCAAAAATTACACATTTAGAAGATCCAAATTTTACTTTATAACCACCATCACTAAATTGAGTAATTTCAAGAAGGTTAAATGATAGACCATCAAGATAGAGAACGTTATTAATAAGAATAGAATCCTTACTACCGACGATTCCTTTCTTTATAACTTTTCCTCGTGTGCTTCCATCTCCTTATATATTAAAAAGTTATAGACGAGCGATTTATTTCCTTTCATGTGTCTAGAGCATATAATATCAAGTAACCAAAAGGTTTAGTGATGCTCTTAACCTACAATAAAAAGAAAATTTAGTTTGTAGATATCCAATTAAGGTCCATTAGGGTTAGTGGTACCCCTCTTTTTTAGAATACATTTTGTCCTTTTCCAAAAAGGGATGAATGGTCCATATTCAAGGTTCTTATGATACTCCTAGTTTGTTACATCATGACCATCTATTCTACAATTTGTTCACGTACTTTTTGCAAAATACAAGGTTGAGGGAGATACCTCATTTGATGCATTAATGAAATGGTTTTTGAAGATGATTGTTTGTTAAAACCTAAACCTTCCTTTTTAGTACTAGTAACTTGGCTACCTAACATTAAATCAAAGTTTTTTCCCTTTAGTTACGTTGAAAACAATTTCTTCAATATCCTTGACCTTTATCAAAACAAAGGTGATTTCATTTGAGATTAAAAAAATTCTCATCTTCGAGTTCATCTTGATTTTCCAACGAAGATTGTAAAAGTTTTTGAAACTCATGATTTTGATTTTGAAATTTGTGAAGATTTTCATTTAAACGCTTGTTTGTTTTAAGACGTTTTTGTAATCAAGTAAGAGAGAATCATATGTAGTTTAAATATTATCATATAAGATATCTTGAGATAAACACAAGCTAGGGTTAGAAGTAACCTCATCATTTTTTTCTTCTATACGGCCATCAAAGCGACATAGTTAGCCACATGAGTATCTCCTTCACTTAAATTTGAAACTTCATCATCCCAAGTAGAATTTAAGGCTTTTCTTGGTTTCAGATTGTGAAGATTTAGACAATTTAGTTTGATGTGACCATCTTCGTGGAAATGATAGAATGTTTGTTCGTCCTTCTTATAATCTTTGTGATAATTTTTTGTGTATATGTTAGGGTCTCCTTGATCTCTATATCTCTAGTGCTTCATAAGATTCTTAGAATTCATGGTAACGGTTTCAATATCGTCGCTTGGATCTTGCTATTCAAATTCAACAATAACCACTCTTTCTTTCTTTTAAGCTTGGGTGTGGAAAGCAATATTTTTCAAAAGTTTGATTTTCCTCATCTTCTATCATTTTCTCTTGATCAAAATATATACTTTCCATCAATAAGTTGCAAATAAGCTCATGTATTTTTAGCTTTGATAGATTATTTACTTCAACAATAGTAACCACCTCTGGTTTTTATTCTTTGGGAAGAGCTCCCAAAATTATTCTACACAATTCTTGTTTTGGATATATTTTTCTGAGAGACGTAAGAATATTGGCAATGGAGGTTAATCATTAATGCATTGAGTTAATATTTATCTAAATTCTTCATTTTTAATAAATTGTAGTGAGTGATGAATAATCCAACCTTAATTTTTTTCACCTCAATAGTTCCTTCATAAGATAGCTTAATATACTCAAAAAATTTGAAAGCATAATCATATTTAATAACCAGATTATATCCTATCTCGAAAAGACCACAAATTGAAGTATTCAAATCTCTAGAATTTTTGGAGAGCTTGAGCGTATAACTTCATCTTTGGTCTTCATGTTGCTTGTGATAACAATTTCCACTCCATCATTAGTCTTCTCTTTGTATGGAATGTAGGGACCATGTCTTATGATTTCCCGAAGCTCGTATCAAAGCTTTGAAGATGAATTTCCATTCTATTTTTCCAATAGTTAGAGTTAGAACCTACAAAGATGGGGTCTAGTAGTAGACACACATTCTTTATGGTCAGCTTCCCTGTCGTTAACAAGAGTTAGGCTCTGATACAACTTCATAAACCTAGAAGGGGGGGTGAATAGATTTAAAAACAATTACACTACTAAATTTAAGATTTTAAAAGATAATATAAGTTTGAAAAATGGTTGAGGCAACTTATCAAACACTTAGAATTCTCAATTCACAGTAAAGATAAGGGGTGAGAGTAACCACCAATGGTCACAAAAACAACTCAAGAAATGTAAAGTAAATCGGGGGTTAGAGATTACATGAGCATATATAGTGGTTCAAATTCCTAAGTTCATAATCCGCTACATAGGATTGTCCTCATAGGATTTTCAAAGACTCTATTCCCCTGATCTTTCGTATCTCATAACAATGAGATAACTTAACCGATTGCACCGAGACTTTTTTCGAACTACTCACAACCAATACTTGATCATCAAGCAAAGATCCATTGTGCAATTTTCACACAATCCACCCCTTCCTAGCCTAGGAAGTATATATCCTTTTCCTTCTAAAATCTAGGTAACACAATTCTATGTTCTAATCTATAAGAGAATTAAAAACATTTGGCTGTTTAATAATGGTTACAAAAGAAATTCCACCCCTTAGTGAGGAAAAAAACCAATGATAGAGTCAAGTCTTCAATGATAATAAGAATATGAAATTTTTAAATGCTTGAGAAGTGATTAAATGATCTTGAATTCAAAGATTCAAAGTGTAGTAGATATGAAAGATAAGAGGTGGTTGAAGCTTTCTGGGGGGGGGGGGGGGGGGGTTAAATAGCCTTTGAATGCCTCTCCTTTGTTGTAGATCCTGATTTCTTTTTATTCTAAAATGGTGTGATGTTTTGTGTATAACATGGATATCCGTTTTAGTTGGATGTCGTATTTGCTAGTTGAGCATTAAATGATCCAACGGTCAGAAATCAAACGTCTACTTTAGCATAAAAAGTGTTACATTTTTCTCCTAAAAATGGATACCCATTTTGAGTTGAACCCACTATATGTTTCCGATTGGTTTTGGTTTCTTCAAGCATTTCATGGAAAATAGTATAACGTTTAGATTGTTAAAATAGATACTTTTTTTGTTCCAGGATGCTATTTTGAGGGTACAAGTCGATGATTTAAATTATGTATTACATACCCTTAACAAACAACTCCTTTGCTTGGAGAGACACTCTTTTTACACAATAGATGTTAGAAACATGCAAACTACAGCAAGATATTAGTGATGAAGGGAAATAAGTGTTTTAGTGAAAACAAATTTGAAAGGATAAATGCATAAAAGGATGATTTAAAATAAGGAGAGATGAATTTGTCTCATTAAAATGCTTAGAGGCTAAGTTAAGAAACACTTTTTCCAACATTCTCCTTTAACTCATTCGAATAATGCTTGAAGTGGTACATCCAATGCATCTGGACCGATCACCAAGTAGTGATTTGTCGTACAAGTGTACAACCAGGTGAATCATTATATCAAAAAAAATTGGTGGAAATATTATCTCAAGCCAGCACATCAGAAGAATAAAATACTTTTTACCTTTTTTCAGTTCATGAAAACTCAAATTTTATTTACAAACTATACGGAACACGTTACACAAACCCATGACAGCTTCAATAACCAATGTATGCTCAATCAATCCTGGCACACTAAATACAACAAAAACTACATCATTATATGACAATCATGGGAGTTTATTTCGATAATCATACACAAATTAATCACAATGTAATTTCTCAAACTTGACACAAAACCATCGGGAAAATTCTCGGCCTTCTAACATACAAGATAAGAGTCTCTATTTTATACACTCATGTCATACTTTGCCTTCATTAGCACTAACTTACCACTAACTTGAAGGGGTACATCCAATGCATCTGGACCAATCCAACAAGTGGTGATTTGTCGTACAAGTGTACAACCAGGAAAATCATTATATCAAAAAATCTAGTGAAAATATTATCTCAAGCTGGCACATCAGAAGAATAAAATACTTTTTCCCTTTTCTCAGTGCAAGAAAACTTAAATTTCGTTTACAAACCATACGGAAAACGTTACACAAATCCATGATAGCTTCAATAACTACTATATGCTCAATCAATCTTGGCACACTAACTACAACAAAAACCACATCATTATATGACAATCGTGGGAGTTCATTTCGATAATCTTAGTTAATCACAATATTATTTCTCAAACTTGGCACAAAACCCTCGTGAAAATTCTAGGATTTCTACCATACAAGATAAGTGTCTCGCTTTTCTAGACTAGTGGCATACTTTACCTTCATTATCACTAACTTCCGCCTTGCAATAGTAGACAACCACAATTTCTCTTGAATTTTCAAATCCCTCAAATATCATTGCTCCGTCATGTTATCTTTATTCACTTTGTTGTCAAGATCGGAAACTGTACCAAATAATATCTCACACACATTCTTCTTGTAATGCATGATATTGATGTTGTGTTTTAACATGTTTTCTAACTAATAGGACAATTCATAGAATATAATCTTCTTCTTCCAACTAAACTGTTGAATTCATGTCTTCTACATTGCCTTGCCACCAAAAACCTTGTGTTTTCTAAGAAACACATAGGTCAAAACATTAAGTTGTGTTTATATACTTGCAACACTATACTTCCTATTAAAATATCTTAATCGACCTTCAGATATGAAGTCGTGTTTCTTCAGAAAGGATGTGTGAGTGGTATCTTGTATATGTACAAAATATAATAGCCCTTTTTAAACTCGAAGGGAAGGGGTATAATCCATGCACTCTATACACGCCTTGTAACCTTGTACTGACAAATCAATGTATACGATCTTGCTAGATAATCATTAATTGTATACAATCTGTAACCACGCAAAAGAAATACTTCTTTCTTATGTGCATTATAAGTAAGAATACATGGACGTCACAACATGTTGAACTCATCTATCATACCATGAAATAATACATCCTAATATTTCCCTAGACAAAGGGGCCAAGAACCAATAACTTTAACATGAGTGTCGTTTCTTTCATGAATAACCATGGTTGTAAGTTTAAAATGTTTAATATAATAAACCACATGTTATAAAGATTGTTTGCCTAGAAAATGGACAAAATCCATCAAGGTCCAAGATCAAACGAACATTACGAGCCTCTGTAGAAAACATCGGGTGACGTTCTTTAATATCTTCCAACTAAGGCCATCCAGTGGATGACGCAAACGATCCTTATTTGTAGATATCCCAGTCTTATGCCAAATGATTTCCTTTGCATTTACCTCGTTGCGTACAATTGTTGTAACCTCGAGGTGATGGTAAAATAACGTAATCACTTACATGATACTCTCTTGCCCTTCTTCACATCCCACCTGGATATCTTACAAACCAGACATGGCTCATATGAATTATAATCACCTTGGTACCAAACACAATCCTTCAAGCAAACATAAATTATTTCTGAACATAAACATTAATGCTTTCACTTCTTGTTTGTGTCTTCATACGATGTTAAGGCATGTCTATTGGGAAAATATTTGACTCAAAAACTGTAGGAGCTCCATGAACGATGTATTTATCCACTTAGTTTTTACCTTGACCTCCTTCAATTTTCAATAAAACTCAACGAACCTATTTTGTGAAACTTGTGTACAACTCGGTATTCATTTCTACAACCATACGTCAAAGGAACCAACATTACTTCACGTAACATTATCATCTACCAAATCCGTATCCACTTTGTTAACAGTTCCTCCCAAATCATCTAATATATTCATCATCTTTTCATCTACAATATGGTTTGACTCAACATTCAAACAGACAGTTTCAACTTCACTTTGAAAATTCCAAACTTCATATGTGGATAAAACTCCATTCGCCTAAATATGAGACATTATCCCATAAAATGTTTCCCCCCAATTCTTGCCCCAATTGCAAAGACATTGAATCGTATTTGAACTATATATGTGTTTTGAAGCAAATCTTACGGTATCCTCAAACCTTTAGAAAAAAATCTAAAAACCATTCTTGCTTTTTTATATAATCCACTATTTATTACTAGGCACATCCATGTGGACTTAATTGCATCATACAAGACATATTTTTGATAAATATACAAATATATTGAAAAAAGTATGAATCGATATATTGTGCACTAACATCTATCTACATGAACTAACCAAAAAAATGGCATTCACTATAACATGACCATGGATTATAATAACTTACACTATCTTAATCAAATTCAATATTTTTCTTAAATTTCACCCCAAATCAAACTAGTTTCTTTGAATTTAGCCAAGAATCATAAATAATAGCATATATTATACAACTACATCAACTAACAAGGATACTATCACAATATAAATCATAAATAAATAAAATACAAGCTTTTCTTCATGAAATGGTGGATAAATACCTCATGTAGGCTGAAAATATACAAAAATAGAAAATATACATTTCCCAACATAATGTATATTTTCCTTTAAGTAGATATTTTAACAAATGTATATTTTCTATTTTTGTAATAACACGGTAACCAATAGTATTATTTATATTATGTTGGTTGGCGCTATAGTTACATTTGAAAGTTTGGTTAAAAGATGTTGTCTTTATGCGATGTTGTGCAAAATACCATGGTTTTACCTCATCACGGTTCTTAGGTATAACCAAGCTTTGTTGGCAACATTGGATTGTCGTGTATTACATGATCACCCTCCAAATAGTATAGATAAATGAACTAAAACATAGGTACTAGTATACGTGTTCATCCCTTCAAATTCAATATTTTTCTCAATTATAGGGTTATCATCAAGATCACCATCTTGAGACATAGGATTCACCATTTTCGGAGTGTGAAGCAAAGTTATCCCCATATATTTTCAGTGATTCCTTAGATAAAGATTTTTCCTGGGCTATATTTTAATGTCATATAGATCTTCTTATCTTTGAAGCAAAATTAGCCCCATCTGTTTTAATGATTACACTTGAATACAAATTTTTGTAGACTATATTAATACCTTCATATGCAAAAAAAAAATTATTAATGTTGGATGAGAAATTAATGAGTTTTTTGTGTGATTTTTCAGGGTAAAAAATAATGTGGATGTTTATCCACAAATTGATTTATAAATCCAGTCAAAATGATCAAGGAGCATCATAGTGATTACATGGTAAGTTTTCGTAGCAAAAATGTGTTATTCGGGTTTTAATTACATAATTGGTCTTGTGTTATGTGAAATAACTCATTATACACGTATTTCAGAATATATAACATTGTCTTACGAAGGTAAATTTTTTGTTTTGCTGTCTGTCATGATTATTGAATGTTAATTCTAATTTGTGATCTTTTTGCATTTTTTTCTGTTTTTGAGATAGAACAACTATATGATATATTTCTTGCAGAGCGCTGATGTATTGTACTACCTCCATTCCTTAATTAACTCTTTAAAGATTTGCACACACATGAAAGAACCTTAAAAGTAGGGATAATTTTATTATAAATTACTAAGATATCCATATTTATAAGAAAGAAACAATTAAATGATTAGGTATTGAGAAATTTTAAATAGAGGGTAAAATAGGAAATTGATCATTTATTTTGTATTAGAATTTGAAAAGTGACATATATTCTGGAACAAGTTTTTTTAGCTAAAGTGTCCCTTATTATGGAATGGGTGTCGTAATTATATTGAAATTCGTGCAACCGTAACATGTATTCTTATATGGTTACATGTGGGTTCAGCAGGTTGAATTTCAAGAAGACACGTTGTTAACAAATGCTATACATTACCCAAATTAATATGTCATAAAACCTATTGATAAATCTTTCAAAATTGTTGGCTAACACTATAGATTACCTCAATTAATATGTCTTTTTTTTTTTGCATATTTCACAATTTCTATCTTTGTGTTAACATTGATTATCATGTTAAACAATACATTCTGGATATAAATATATCGCACAGAGATTGGTTGTGCAGCTAAAGAAATTTGTATTCTTTTTTTAATACATATGAGAGTCACTTTGGACTTGGAATCATTTTAACTTTAACAAGATTCGATCCTAGTTGCTTTTGGTCTATGTGGACAAATTTATATTTTATTTGACGTTACTAGATAAAATGTATTTATAAATACATTTAGACAATTATGTAATTGTAGAATTTAGAATTTTATAAGTCCAATTTTTGTTGAAATTGAAATTTGTTGTTGGTTTTTACTTATATATTTTTTAAGTCATGCACAAGAGTTAAGTATTTTACTTTTACACCCTATTTTTAGACAAATATGTAATTGTAGAATTTATAATTTTATAAGTTCATTTTTTGTTGAAATTGGAATTTGTTGTTGGTTTTTGCTGATCTATTTTATAAGTCATGCACAAGAGTTAAGTATTTTATTTTTACACCCTACTTTATAAGTCGTGCATATGAAATTAAACATTTTGATTTAACACCCTCATCCAATTAGTTAAATTTTTATATCGCTCAAAACTGATTTTTATACGAGTTTTTTGATAATGCCTTTAGCCGCAAACTACACATTAGTAAAATAATAAAGATGGATAAAGTCATTAAAATAAAATTCTACTCCCTTTAATGGAAATTAATCCATTAAAAAAACTTAATTCTTATTCATTAATTGTGGTTACAATTGGCAGGCCGTTCATAGGAGTAGCAACATACATACAATAGATATTTAATAAGGTCACGGTTTCAGTCTAAATTAAAACTTATTTAGACAATACGGATAGACTCATCGTTTTGCGTAGGGATTGGTAGAACACCTTTTGCTTGCAAGCTCTTAACTGTCTCGTACAAACACTGCTTCACTGGTTTGAGTACAAGGCCCAAGTCATTTAGCTTTTGGTTTGAAAACTTGTAAGGTTTTGCTCTTGGCTTAATTTCATCTGAACACCTAATAAAAATACAATCATAATCATGTCAAACAAATAGTACATAAAAAGAAGATTCATAGTTGAATGTGTTATGTATTATTTGACTTTTGACATATGTTATTTACTTTTTACCTTTGTCATTTTACTTTGTTATATAGTTCTTTTACTTTATTTTTACTATGAAGTGTGTCTTTTATTATCTTTTTTCTCAAAAATTTATAATATGAAATTTTTGAAATAATTTTTTTTTGATTAAGATAACACATTATAATTTAACTTTTTTTAACTTGAATTGTGTTCCCGTATCTCGTACGTGATTGTACAAAATTTCCTTCTCCCACGTCACGCGGCCCACACGGTATCCCACCACCATGTTTATGTGGTATGGCTCCAATAAGCAACATCATGGTTCCTTGGAACACCATAGTTGTAGTCATGCTCCATGAGATACTAGAAGGGTGTGGGTTACTCGAAGTGTTTCTTTTCTTTTGTAAAAAAGACAAAAGTACGAGCAAATTAATTTATTACTTAAATCTATACATACAAAAATAACAAAGTAATTATTAGGAATTATATATAAAATCACGTTGTTTAAATTATAAAAATCGAATCATAAAAAATATCTTAGGCTTTATTAACTTTTTTTTCTTAGATAGTTAGTATAAACAAAATTGTGTTTTATAAAGTATTTAATATTTCTATTTTTCTTTTTTCCAATTTATGACTTGCAAAATTAGATTTTTTTTAAACATATGAGAGATATTTAGTCTCATATTATTTGGTCTTCACAGAGTAGTCTAAATACTAGATCAACTATCAAGATTTCTTGCAAAATGAGATTCGTTTGAATGTATGATACATATAAAGGCCTCCAAATTAACATTAGTTGTTTTGATAATCAATATACAAGGTCATGCATATGACACACACTTTTTCCTTTTGGTATATGATGATTGGAGTCAATTTGTACGTAAAACGACTATTTCAACAATAAATAGGTAGGTCTTTCTATTTATATATTTTTAGATAAATAAGAATTAGGTCATAACCAATTAAACTAACCCTATAAATGTTGTGAATATAATATTTAAATTACAAATATTTAATAAATACTCTTCTAAATTATTATATTGTCAAGATAAAGAAAATGAGGCACCTGCACTATACTGATGCATATCTAATCGATCTTAGAAATAATACACATAATACACGACTGCAAAGCATTATATTTTAAGATAATGGAGTTGGTACTTATCCAGGGACGGAACTACGTTATACGTTTTGGGGTCTTGGCCCCCCAAAATTTTTCAAAAACCCTATTTTCCCCCTTATAAAAAAAAGAAAAAAAGAAATTGTTTAGCTTTGGCCCCCCCAAATTTTTAAAACCCATCCTTTGGCCCCTCCAGATATTATATCCTGGTTCCGTCCCTGTACTTATCAAAAGTTTTTTGTACTTAAATGATAATGGAGTTGGTAGATGTTCAGTTTTATCATGTTTATGTTGATCAAAAATCTATTAAATGACATTTGATGATTGGTGGGGATCATCAAGTGACATATATCAATTTTCTTATCTAAAAAAATGTTTAACCACACTTACTTAGTAGGGAGTGGATACTCCGGAAAGAATTTCGCCAGAGTTTCAACAACTTCACCTCGGTGAAGGGCACTCTCGGCACAAATATATCGTCCAGATGCCGAAGGAGTCTCGTAGAGAAGTAAATGAGCCAATGCGACATCTCTAACGTCTACATAAAGCTGGACTGAATTTACATATGTTTTGGCAGAGCCAGTCAAGTACTTGAGAATATGCACGACACTTGCATTTACAGTAGGTTGCAACAATGGTCCAAGAACTAAAACAGGGTTGATCACCACTAGGTCCACCCCTCTCTCCTTTGCTTCATCCCATGCTACTTGTTCCGCCACAGTCTTTGCATAGCAATACCAATTCTAAATTTCCATTTTCAAAATTTCATATATTAGCATTAACTAATCAATCTTGCACCAAAAAGGTTAAAAGGATAAATTCTCTTTATGTAAAAGAGTAATATAGGCCGAAATTAACTATCATCCATGGGGACATGGTTTTAGTTTAGGAAAGAGATTAGCCCAAGAGGATAATATTATACTAGATTAGAATGGTAGAATTAGCTAACCTTAGTGTTCTTGCAAAAATCAAGGTTACTCCAGTTATTTTCATCGACTACTTTATCGGGATTTCTGTGAGGATCCATGTAAACGGCACCAATTGATGAGGTGAAAACTACCCGTCTCACCTTAGCTTCTGCAGCAGCAGTTATGACATATTTGGCCCCTTTAATGGCTGGGTCCACCATTTGTTCCTAATTCATTATTATTTAATCAAAACACATCATCATTATCCATATTCACCACCTTTAATTAGTTGTATTTGGTAGCCAAGAGAAGTAGTTACAAAAGTAAATAACGTAACACATATAGGAGCACTAGCATGGAATCCAACTCGATCGACCGTGTCATCATAGGTCAGTTGAAAAAAGATAAATGTTTGAATAGTTTGAGAATCTTCTTTCTAGCCACAACTTTTAAATTTTTTGTATTGACCTTATATTTATTTTACTTGTATGAATATTTAGTTCTCTCTATGATATAATACACTATTTTGTATAACAGAATAAAATCAAAAGATATATAGGGACCTTTAGGGCTATTTCCTGCATTTTGTAGACTTCCACAATACAATAAACTCGGGGAAAATTTTTGCCACTTTGCAGCTAACAGAAAATCCCGATTTTACCTTGATTTCATAAACAAGTAAGTTAATAGTAACATATGATCACAACTTACAGGATCATCGGTGACTGGCGATGCAGTGTGGAAAACACCGTCACAACCCTTAATGGCTTCAAGTAAACTATCATAGTCAAGAAGATCGGCCTTGCATAAAATCAATCTTTCTTTTGCTCCTTCAAGCTCTCTCAAATGTGAATTCTTTTCATCATCTGCATGAAAACCAAAAACCCAAAAAGGATATATGAAATTAACAAAAGAGAAATAAAATGGTATTAATAAAATTTTCAAATATGCATTTTATTAAAACATATCCGTGCATGAGGAAAGAGTGTAACAAAGATGTTAAATGATATTGGCAAATTTCTTTGATACTATATCTTGATTAGGGTCAAGGATGAGATCACTATGAGATTATTACCAGGATTTTTAACTGTTCCTTTAACGGTGTAGCCTCTCTCAAGGAGCAATTTAACAAGCCATGAGGCAATATATCCTCCAGCTCCGGTAACACATAGCACGACTTGGCTGGCAGCTGACGGCATTTTGGGTTGTGTTTGGTAAAGAGGATGAAGTGAAGAAGGAAACTTGAGATATGGGATTTATTTGCAGGGCAAATTTTTAGTTGTCAAGAGCTAGACAAACGATTGGTGAAGAAATTAATGATTAGTAAGTGATCTATTTATAGTGGCCTAGTTTATTTTTAGCTCGTTATTATATCTTATGGTGGCCTAGTTCAAATAGCCTACAATGGTTTAGCAAGTAGACCATTTTAAATTTGAGAATTGTGAATAAAATAGAGTACAATAATTAATGGTAGTCCGTCACGTTGAATGTCAAGTTAGGCTCCTACAAGATCAACAATTTCGATCCAAATATGTATTTCATATGGGAACACTTTGTTTTGTTAATAAATGACAAGACTTTTGGGATCATAAACTAATTTAATTCACTAGATTTACAATTAACTTCAATTTTTTTAGTTGAAATCATTATGTTGGAAAAGATCTCTAAAACAAACACAATGAACGGAGTTTGATCTGAACAACCAACAAGACACTTATATTTTATTCTTTACATCTTATAACTCAAATCTTTTTCTTTTACTCTATATTCTCTTGATCATATTTTAAATTTTTCACTTTAGATTAATCTTGATCTCTTAAGTTCAAATTATCCTTATAAATTCCTTTGAGTATTGATTCTATTCATCTAAATTATAAGATCATGCTACACCTGATTCAAACAATTCAACTATGATTAGATAACATAAATATAATTATTGTAGAATATTATGAGATTTCGTGGGATTATACAAATTTAATTGACCAGATTTACAATTAGCTTAGGTTTTTTTAGTTGAAATCATTAATGTTGGAAAAGCACTCTAAAACACAATGAACTAATGGAGTTCGATTTGAACAACATTGGTTGTTCATGTTGTGGCCACTTTGACAAATTATATCCTTGGAAGTTTGATAAGACAAAAATTAGCTGTCATCCTTCAACTCTTGATCATCTTGAAAGATACAAAAATTGGTAAAAAAGAAAAAATTAAACTTAAACGTGCAAAGCCGGCCACATCACTCTCAACTAGTTTATAAAATCTGATTTTTTGTCAATCTCTTTACTTTTCGGAAATATTAGAATTTGTTTCTCATCATTCGATATTAAATTCATGTCATCATTTGTATTAGACGTGCAGAGCGGTGCCCCCACGCCCTAATCCTAAGAATTCATTGGCGGATTCTGTAGAGTTTTCTGAGGAAATAAAAAGGTTTACTTTATTGTGCATAAATTAGTTATTGACTTGTTGTTAGAAAAAACTAGGGCTGAGCATAACTTTGAGTTTGGGTAATTGGGATAAAAAAAAGAGATAAAAAAGGGAAATAATGTGTATTTTTAACATTGGCCCAATGTTAACTTGAGCCTATCTTTTGAAAAATTGGACCCGTCCAAATACCACCGGACCTCTCTTTGGCTTCTTAACACTCGGGTTGGACCCGTCCAACCGGACACTGTTCATCTTAAATATATATAACGTGTAAAAAACAGAAACCAATTCATTTCCTTCCATTCTCAGCTTCTCTAGTACGCTACTTTATCTCTCTCTTCTTCTAAAACACGAAAAAGGCGAACCCTAAGCCATCATCTGCCGATTACTGTATGCTTTATGCCTATATCTTGTACTATATTATTATTCTTCCTATCTTCTCTGCCGATTACACCCTAACCCTGGGTCAACATTTAATGAAGCCGCTTTTGGTTGTTGGGTTCGAGAGCTTTCATTTAATGCGGCCTGAAAAACTCCTCTTTGAGGTCTGATGTAGCCGTTATTGAAAGTTTCAATAACGTGTTGCCTTATTCTCAATTGATTAGCCATGGGTTTTTGCCTATATATTGGGGGGTTTCCGATCGAGCAAAGCCACACCATTTCAAAGGTATTTCCAATTTCTCTTCTCAATCTATTTCTATTTCTTTTTCTGTTAATTATTTTCACCGTATTAATTTGTTTCAATTTTTTTTGTCACAGATACGAATCAATTTAGGTAAGAAGTTAATCAATTGTAGTGTTTGTATTTTCTATAAGTTTTCTTGTGTTGTTAATTAATTTTTTGGTTTTGGTTTTGTTCACAAGGTATACGCATTTTATTTTCTAAAGCCTTCTTAAGATTTAGGTGGGTAATTTAATTTCTTATGCTTCTTAAATTCTTTCTGTTTTTTATGTTCATTTGCCTTCTGATGTAACTAATTTCTTTCTTTTTATTGCAGATTGTTCTTTAACATGGTTGAAATAGAACCTATTGCCATTGATGTGGATGATACTAATCAACCCACTGAAGGTACTCAACCCCCTCCTCTTTTTCAGGAAAATACCATTGTTCCGCCTAGTAAAAAAAGAAAAAGTGTGACCTCGGCTAATTGTTGGGATCATTTTCATAAAATTTGGGTAAATGGCCTTAGGTATGGTGTTTGTAATTATTGTGAGAAAATATATGCAGCGAGTTCTGATAACCATGGGACTAATAACCTAAACAAACACATGAACCCTTTACGTGCTAATCGTTGTCCAAAATATCCATTTAACACTGTTGAAACTGGGCAGTCTACTATAGGGTTTTCACCCAAAGGGGATGGGGTTATTGAATCTTATGTTTTTACACAAGAAAGTGCTAGAAATGCCCTAGCTGAGATGGTAATATTAGATGAAATGTCATTTCGTGTTGTTCAAGGTGTCGGTTTTTAAAATTTATGTTATCGTATGCAACCACTTTCTAAAATCCCATCTATATGGACTGTTGCATGAGACATTGCAAAAAAATTTACTCAACAAAAATCACTTTTGAAAACTCGCTTGAGGGGAAAAAGAATAAATCTTACCACTGATACTTGGACTTCTATTCAAAATTTAAACTATATGGTTGTTACCGCATATTTTATTGACGATAATTGGGTTTTAAGAAAACGTATAATTAGTTTTTCTATGATTGAGGATCATAAGGGGGAAACTGTGGGTTTAAAAATTCAGTCAGTTTTACAAGATTGGGGGATTGATAAAATTCTAACAATTACTGCCGATAATGTGAGTTCTAATAATGTAGCAGTGGATTATATAATCAATAAATCATTGATTCCCAAACCACCCATTATATACTAAAACAAATACTTGCACATTAGGTGTTGTTGCCATATTCTAAACCTTATAGTCAAAACTGGTTTGAAAACTATTCGTTCTGCCATTGTACGAATTCGAGATGTAGTACGTTATGTTAGATCATCCCCTAGCCAGTTTTTATGCTTCAAAAGTTATGTTTCTCTAGCTAACATCTCTGCTACGAGTGTTGTTTGTCTTCATGTTGATACTAGGTGGAACTCAACTTATCTTATGCTAGATGGAGCCGAAAAATATGAGAAATCCTTCAACGAAATGTTCAAAGAAAATAAGATGTTCACCGAGTATATAGAGGGTTTAGGCCATGGATTACCTACTGATATTGATTGGGATAATGCTTGTTTCTTGGTAACATATCTTAAATTATTTTATGACGCTACTTTACGTTTCTCTGGTACAAAGTATATAACTTTAAATTTGTACTTTGATGAGATACTTATTTTGTATCGAGGAATGTATAATCTTGGCCCGGGGAATAACACGATTTTAGATTTAATGGCTTCGAAAATGAAGGAAAAATTTAACAAGTATTGGGGTGTAAATGCTCAGATGAATATCTTACTCTACATGGCGGCTATACTTGACCCGAGAAAGAAGTTTGCTTATGTCAGATATTGGTTAGAATTTATGCATGGTACTATTCAAGTCAGCCCCTTAATTGAGGAAATTAGTCACGGATTAAAATCAGTGTTTGAGAGTTATTTTGCTATAGAAAATCCAATAGTTGTGCGCACTGAACTAGCTGCTGCATCAGAATCATCATCTTCCGCAACTAGCGATTCTCGAAAATTCTTTAAAGATCAATTCAAGTTATTTCATGATTCAACACAAACTAAAAGTGGGAATACTGAGCTTGACAAATACTTTTCGGAAGCTATTGAAGGCGATGATGATGAGCATTTTGATGCCCTGGTCAGGTGGAGGGGAAATTCTCAACGTTTTCCTGTTTTATCTTCAATGGCCCGTAACATATTATCTGTTCCTATTTCTTCTGTCACATCTAAGTCCTCGATTAGTACTGGTGGAAGAGTTCTTGATAGTTTCAGGAGCTCTTTACCCCCAAACACTGTGGAGGCACTAATATGTACACAAAACTGGTTGCGTGAGTCATTATCAGTAAAACCGCCATGGATAGAGTAGAAGAACTTGAGGCTGAATTTGGTAATTTGAACTCTCTTTACTTCATTCAAACTTAATATATGGAATATATTGAAATATACTAACATTCTGACTTGTGTATTTTAGGTGCATTTGACATTACACCACCTGAAAATGTTGGATAAAATAGTCAAGTAACAAATTATTTTGGGTAAGCTAAACCCTTACCTTATTATCATTGTATTTTACATAAACATGTATTGGTAGCCGCCTTTTGTAGTGAGTTGCCTACGTGTTTAAAACACAATAAGGTGATGAGGTATAGTTGGATTTCCGGGAATCCCGTGCTATTTTCCAACTATATCTGAGGCCAATGAAAGTGATTAAAACACGAGGCCTATGATGATCTACTCAATTATAAGTTATTACATTGCAGCCTATGATGACACGGTTCTGAGGCTTAAAGGTTTAAAGCCTTAATATGTTATGTTCAACTAACTGATATTGATTGGGAATTGTTTAAGTAACAGGAAATTGGAATTCAAGGAAGGAATTTGGAAGAAGAGTTGAAGATTTTAATTATGTTGCAATACTTTGGAAGATTATTATACTGTGTTTTAATATTTTGAATAAAATTGATTTTGTTGTAATATTTTGGAACACTGCAATTTAGTTGTAACATCTATTTTGTGAACTTGAGTAATTTATGGGAGTAATTTGCTATTACAGTTAACTTGTAAATCATGTGTTATTTAAGTAATTTAAGGAAGAAACTTGCAATTTGTATTAAATTTTTATCTTTATATTAAAATTAGTTGCTAATTACAGGTTTAATTACCATAGGGTAAACCCGAGGGTAACCCGTGTTTGGGTAACCCGAGGGTAGGGTAAAATTTAACCCTACCCTTACCCTTGGCCAAACCTAGACCCGACTAATCTACCCTACCCTTACCCTAGACCCCAACCCTGGGTAAACCCGGCCCGTGCTCACCCCTAGAAAAATCCAGTCTATGGACTCGTTTAAAAATGACTTATTTTAGAGTAAAAAAATATTCTTAGAATAAAATTAAAATTTTAAAAAAGTTATTTTTTAAATCACTTTTAAGTTTTTTAGAAAAGCATATATTTAATGCTTCTCATCAAAATGTTTTTCATGATCTAAAACACTTTTAAAGTTCTAGAAATATTTTTGAGTGTTTCTTTTAAAAAGTATTTTCAAACGGACACTATATGTGTGACACATATAAACTTAATATGCTCTTTAGCAGGAGGTATTTGATGAAAATAATTATAATGATATTTTACTGGCCGCCTTGTCAATAAATTTTCCCGAGTTACACGACGAGCTAGCCGAAGTTGTGGTCGCTCTAAAGTCAGATGGAAAGGGACAGAAAATGGCCCAAGATTATGAACAAGTTCGAGGTTTAGAGGAGATAGAACCACCAAGAAACCATCTATCATATCTCCTCCGACCCTTGAAGAGAAGTCATTACCATCCCATTTGAGGTATGTTTATTTGGGTCAAAATAATACATTGTCTGTTATTATTTCTGCTAACTTGACAGGTCTTCAAGAGGAAAAGTTATTACGTGTTCTTCAAGCTAACAAGGAGGCAATTGGGTAGACTGTTACTTACATCAAAGGTATTAGTCCTACCATTTGCCAACACAAAATTATTCTCGATGACGCAGAAGCACAATTAGTTGAGGACCAAAGAAGACTTACGCCGGTAATGAAGGAAGTAGTGAGAAAGAAAGTAATTAAGTTGTTGGATGCGAGGATCATCTTCTCTGTATCCGATAGCGAATGGGTGAGCCTATTTCAATGTGTGTCAAAGAAGGGAGGAATCACTACCGTTCTTAATGATCAAAATGAACTCATACCCTCGAGAACTGTTGTTTGTTGGAGAGTGTGTATGGATTATCGGAAGTTGAACAAGGCTACAAAGAAGGATCACTTCTCATTACCATTCATAGACCAGATGTTAGACAAGCTTGCAGGAAGAGAGTACTATTGTTTCCTCTATGGCTATTCGAGTTATAATCATATTGGTGTTGATCCAGCCGATCAACACAAAATGACGTTTACATGTCCTTTTGGCACATTTTTATTTTGAAGGATGTTATTTAGACTATTTAATGCACCAGCCACAATCCAGAGATATATGATGGAGATTTTCTGGGACATGATTGTTCAGTTTTTGAAGGTGTTCATGAATGACTTCTCTGTGTTTCGTGATAACTTTGATGATTGTCTTTCCAACTGATGTCTCTCTATTTGTGACAAAAAAATTCGTTCAGGAGACATTATTTGGGAGTTTATTGGACCTAAGTGAGGGATTTTTCCCTATTACTTTCTATATTGCATTTAACCCCCAGTTTTGGACTTAATAATTTTTATAGAGATTTTTGTGCTTTAATCGTGTGTTTAGAGTGTAGCTTTAGTTACATGCTTGATACAAGGATCCAAGATGAAGAGGAGAAGTCAATTATTGAAGAGAAACCCCAAACCAGGTCAGAAATTGAGCTTAGATCCATTGTGAAGAGTTAGAGATTTTTCCTAAGATTTATTGCACTTGAGTGTTCCTATTACTACGATTTTTGGATAAGAGATTTGAACCTGAAACCTTTTTGGTTGGAAAGAGCTTGAAGTCAGGGTCGTGTGGAAATTGACAGAACTCAATTCGAAGTTAAGATGAAGAAGTTATGACATTTGCACTTGCCGTGGTTCGAACCAGAAATCTGGTTAAAGCAAAAACGGGTTGGCTTATTTTGACCTATTTCCTTAACCCTAAAGAAAACCCAACAAAATTAGAAGGTATAAAAGCTTCTTTTCCAGTCCCCATTTTATATCTATCAATACCCACATTATCCAGACATTTGAGAAAGAAGAAGAAGAAGAAGAAGAAGAAGAAGAAGAAGAAGAAGAAGAAGAAGAAGAAGAAGAAGAAGAAGAAGAAGAAGAAGAAGAAGAAGAAGAAGAAGAAGAAGAAGAAGAAGAAGAAGAAGGATTTTTCCATGAACACGCCTATTCCTCTTTAACCAAGCTTTGATTTTCTTAGCCTTCAACAGTAACTCTACTTTATTTTCAACTAAACATGATCTTATTCTTAGATTTAATTAGTTTTATTGCTTTTAGTATTAATTCGACTATGAGCTAAATACCTTTTGCTTGAGGATGCTTTAGTTACATTGTGTTAGCTTTTTTATTCTTGTTAATTACATTTGGGGTATGTATTTCATATTTGACTGAATTGGGTTTTTCATTAATTCCATTATTTATATCTGTGATTTAATTACTCGTGTGCTTGTGGCCAAATTAGCAGGAGTTGTTGTAGTCTAACTAACACCTGGACGGGGGAAGGATTATTGGACTAGGACATAAATGCTTAGTACCATGTATCGGACGATATTGGCACGCTAGGTAGTCAACTAAGGTAATATGGACGTGAACCAACCTTAAATCCATGAGATGAGTAAGGGTCGAATTATGTTTGCCAAGTTTTCCCTTGTGGAAACTTAATCGCATTAGAATCATGAGTAGTGAGAACATTAAACCAATTATGCCTTAGTAATAGCAAAGTTAATTAGCTGCATAAGGTATTATTTAGGAATATCCTCAAGCTCCTAAATAATTTGGGATTAATATATTTAATTGAATTTGTTTTGTCATAGCTCTGTATTAGCGCTTTGATTTAATGTTTGTAGCCATTGCGGTGCGCAACGTATAGGGTTACCCCATTAGTAGTTTGATTGTCACCCTGTTGGGGGATTCAATTATAGACAACGCCACATAATCATCTAGTGTGTGGTAGTGATCCATGCGGGGTTGCTTAACTCGATAGTCAATAAGGTTTGATTTAACCACCGATATTTTCTCAAGGTCCCCTTACCCAAGTCCCTTGGTAATGTTGAGGTTGCCCTGTAAGCTACCCTAGCAGGAGTTAGGAGGAATTTAGAATCCTGGTTATTGCTTATTATCAAAACAATTATCCCTTATCAATAGAAGTAGAACAAGGCTAATGGGGATTACTTGCTATTTCACGATCTAAACTCTCATAAGTCTCCTCTTTAGTATTTCATATCCTATCTTCAATTTGAGTCTTAGTTTATTTAATTTTTTAGAGTCTTAAAAACCCAATAAATATTTTTAGTGTTTTAGCGTATAAAACTTTAGATTTTCTAGGTACTTAGAAATTACAAAATCTTACATCTAGCTTTCGTAGTCCCTGGGATCGATATCTAATTTACTTACACATTACTTGAAAACGATCAGTTCACTTGCAGAGAGTATATCGTAGAGTATTGGGTGTGTGTTGTATTATCTTATTTAATAGTTATTTTATCACACCCTTGCCCCTACCAAGTTTTTGGCGCCGCTACCGGGAACTACATCGTTTAGTTTTGTGAGTTGTTCTATTTTACGCTTTTCTTTTTAGTTTTATCTATTTCAGGTTATTCAGATGGAAAGTCACAAGAATAAAGGATTCCGAATTACGTTTCGAGTACAATCCAAGGGAATTTTCACCCCAGATATTAAAGCCATAATTTAGGCCTGATCCAGTCATGTTGAATCAATTTTTGGGGTATGGGAAATTTAGGTGCACTGCACAACAAGATCTGGTTCGTTGTGTTCAGAAATTCATGCAGATCTGTGATGCCTACATCACTGAAGATGTCACAAAGGAATAAATGTACTATATCATTTTCCAGTTCTTCTTAACTGAAAGTGCAAGGAATTGGTATGATAACCAACACCCTGATTCTATCCCAAGCTAGGATAAGCTCCAAGAGAAGTTCTTCAACCAGTTTTACCTGCTAAGTAGGAATTTGAAAGATATGTGTGACTTCGGGAATTTCATGCAAGAAGAAGGATAAAGTGTTGATGAAGCATGGCCAAAGTTTAACAAAAAGAAAAAGAGGTGACCATTCCATATCTTCTCTCCAGAATATCAATTAACCATGTTTTATAGAGGACTTAAAAGTGAGTCCAAAGTGAGAGTAGATGACCATGGGGGAGGAAGTTGTGTCTCAATGAACCCTAAGGAAGCACAGTTAGCCATGGAAACAGTTATTGAAACCAAAAGAAGTTGGCCAACACCAAAAGAGACAGTTCCAAAGATACGTCACCAGAATCAAAGTTTGAGAAGTGCGGCCAACAACTAGAGAAATTGAGCAGGAAATTTGTTGCGCACATATGGAAAGTGGTTTCAAGACTCAGGTTAATAACATCACGTATATATGTTCAGGTTGTGGATGTAATGATAATTTGTGGGAGACTTGTGATAGCAACTCAGCTTCGAGTTTGTTCCAATCTCATCCAGAAATCTATCCTTCATATGAAAATCAAGCTAATGTTCATCCCAAACAAGATAGAGAAGAGGTCACGTATCAAGGCAATTATATTAGCTTTGACCTCAAGAGAATAGTTATCAAGCTCAAACACAACCAATATATCGACAAGAATCAAGCTATGGAGTTCAAACTCCACCCTTCTCAGCAGATTACACGTAACAAGAAAGCTCTAATCCTCCTCCACGACCTTTGTGGGGAATTTGAACGAGAAATGACAGCATTAGTAAAAGAGGCAGAGGAAGATGCATGTGAAAATCAAATCAGTTTAGAGGAACAAGCCAAATAGATGAAACAATTAGAATATCAAGTATCACAACTCCCAAATAATTTACAAACGAGGCTTTTGGGTCAACTTTCAAGCGGTGCGATAAATCCACTGGATGATGATTGGAATGCAATTAAATTGAGAAGTGTAAAACAGTTTCCTCCTCCCATAGTTGTGGAGAAAGAACCAACAAAGGACCTAACTCCCATTCCAGAAGAGGTAGTTGAAGATATAGTTGAAGAGGTAATAGAACCAGTGAGTGCTCTTGTAGAGAAAGCACCAGAAAAGAAGAAAGACCTATTGGTGAACAAGACGTGTCCTCCACCACCATTCCCATCATGTGTCAATAATAAACAATGAGAAAGAATTCAAGAAGTTCCTAGACATGGTGAGTAAGTTAGATATTAACATACCGTTTGTAAAAACTCTCAAAAGAATGCCAGAATATCTCAAACTTATGAAAGATTTCCTTTCCAACAAACGAAGGTATGAGTATTGGGAATTGGTTGCCTGAGGAATATAATGTTATATGCCAAAGTAAGTTACCACTAAAGTCGGAAGATCCGGGAAGTTTCACAATTTCTATTGTCATGGTCAAAGCATGGACCGGGAAAGCATTATGCGACTTAGGCGTAATATCAACTTCATGCGAAAGTCTTTATTCAAGAAACTTAACATAGGCGCGAGTATATGCCTTCCAGGTATGAAGGCTAATTGATTTTCATCAATCAGTTGGTCCGTACAAGGTTGCAATCTATTTACAAGAACTTTAGCTATAATTTTATAGATAAAATTAGAGAAATTTATTGGTCTGAAATGTTTTGTGTTAATAGGATTTGTAATTTTTTGTAAAAGGGAGATAAAGGTATTATTAATAGCCTCCATCGTACCAAAAACTATTACTAACTCTTATTAAATCTAACTTTATAATATTCCAGTATTTTTTGTAGAAAAATCTTGGAAATCCGTTAGGTACAGGAGCTTTGTGAGGCCCAACTTATTGATAGCTTTAGTAATATCATTTATTTCTAAAGGTTTTTCAAGTAACTGATCCATATTATTGTTAACCATATAAGGGATCGAGTTAACTATTTTGCTATAGTCCTACAATTTTAAAAATGTTATTAAAGTAGTTACTAATTTCCATATTAATTTCCTTCATCATTTTCAATCTACTCACCATCATCTTTTATGATTCTTACAATTTTATTATATTTTCTTCTTATTTTTTATAGAAGCGTAAAGAAAAGTTTTTGTTTCCTCTCTTGAACCAGGTAACCTTGGATATTGAGACCCAAAGATCTTCTTCATTTTTCCATACCAACTCAATTTTCTTAATAATTTAATTATATTATTTCCTTTTAGTGGTATTAGGGTCATTATAAATAACCTCTAATCTTTTCATATATAAGTCAATCATTTTTTTATTGTTATTGAACTTTTTCTTACTCCAAGTTGTAAGTAAAATACTACAATTGTAATTTTACTAGTAAGTAAGTCTCTTTTATAACCAAGGTTATATTTTTTACTTTCCCAACACTCTTAATAATTTCAAGATATTCATTCTCTTCTGTCCATATGTTCTCAAAATAAAATCTTCTATCTCTACTATACTTATTATCTTTCATATGCAAAATTTATGGGGAATGATCTAATCCTACAACTGGGAGGAGAGCCACCTAGGCTGTTGGATATGAATCACTCCAGTGTTATTGCAAAATGCTCTATTAATAAAAGTCTTGATCATATCACCATTACTTCTCTTGTTAGTCCAAGAATATTTAACCCCTTTAGTAATAATTTCTTCCAATTTATAATGTTTTATAAAGCCATTGAATTGTGTCATAGATTTATTAAAACCTTCATCACGCCCTTTTTTATCAGAGATAGATCTAATGTTACTTAAATCTCCTATGAGATTCCAAATTTCATCTTTTTTAGGGCAGCAAGTACCAAAAAGCTCTAAGCACGCTTATTTCAGGGAGTCGTGTACAAAAGTGGTATATATATTTAGTTTACCATCAACTACAGAACAATGTAAATGATTAACTGATTTACTAATAATTTTCAGTTCAATTCCTTCGTTAATAAATAAGGCAACCAGCTTCATTTTAATAACACTTTCAAGTTTCTTAACAATATTAAAAGGATTTTTGGCTTCGGAAAGAAAAATTATTTGTGTCTAGTATTTGGAAACTATACCATTTAGAGTCTAGACTGTCAAGGTTGTGCCAATACCTTGATAGTTCTTGGTTGTTTGTATCATTGAACTTCTTGGGTTGATCAAGGTCAACCCTGCAAACTTGGTTGAGTAGCTTATTTCATCTTGTTTTTCTCCTCTTCATTTTTACTAACTGAGTCTTCAAAGTTCTTCTCATACCTCAAAGCCCAAAGTGTTTTTTGTCTCTTCACATTGTCTTGAGTTGGCCCATTCCTTTAGGCTTTTCTACTCTTGGATTTGACAGATTTTCTACCCACTACTTCTATTTTACCCGTATCATTGTTGTTTTTGATAATTTTATAACTCTCGTTCTTAGTAGATGAGACACTGAATTAAAATAGATTTGAACATATGGAAGGTTTTGTATTAGTAACTGAGCTTTTTGGAGTATTAAAACCAGCGGAGAAGTTCTCTTCTGGTTGGGATGGATAAGTATGGTGGATTTATGGTTTGTCGATTTGGGTGAAGTGGAAGAAACAGGAGATGAGAAATTAGGTTTAGAAGCAATTGGGTTAATCAGAAGAGTTGTTTGTGTTTCATAATTCAACAAGATGCAATTTGGGCTTCTTTTACCTTCAGTTTAGTAACAGATTACGTTTGGGCTTCTTGTTATTGGGATTGGACTTTTTAAGCTTCCAAAAATAATCTCTCCACTTTGAGATGGTGGAGTATTTATTTATTTTTATCATTTCCTCTGCCAGCTTGGAAGGCCTCGCCTTCTTCTCCATATATAGTTTATTTTATACCATCTTCTCTTTCTTATCATTACCAGACAAAAACCCTCTACACTATTGTTGTCCTTGCCATTTGTTGGCATATTGCCTCCTTCCATAGGTTGTTTTAATATGACAAATCCTCTTGTGATTAGTGTGCTTATTACTCTTTTTATATATTCTATCTTGCACTATTTTTCATCAAAAACACTTTAAATGTCATTCTTATTATGCCCTAATATTATATCTTAAGAAACTAATTCTCATACAAATACTTTTGTTCATATCTTTGTGTACATTGAGAATTAGCCTTCATGATCAACTACAAAGTTTCTTAGAATGATGTTTCCAACAACTCTCGTGAAGAAAGTTTCTTCATCCGATCATCGTAATAAAAGTTGTACTTATTAGAGCACGGACAGAGATTTCGTGCGGTACACCGCATGGACCCTGCGGTGCAACTCAGGTTAGGATTTTCTGCTCAAAGATAGAGACAAAAGGAATATATCCGTTGGGAAACTAATAGATCTGTTGGACACAAGCCTTATGACTGTTGGGAGCATTTTGCAGCTATAAAATAAAGGTCTTTCAAGGCTACAACTACACCTTCTATCCACAAACACTAAAGGGCTTAATTGTTATCATCCAAGAAGGTGTCAAGAGCTATTCATAGTCAAAATCATTCTTAGTGTGCTATAAAGTTTTTATCCACTCATTCAAGGAGTTAATCTAATAAGCCACAAAGTTCTATCTACTCAAAAGGAGTCTTTCATTCTTAGTGTTATATCTATTTATTAGGAGATTGTTAGCAAAGTTGTTTCACCCTTTAAACACTTATATTTATCCTCTTAAGTCTAGTCTTTGTAATAGATAGATTAAGAGAGAATTTGAGTATCGGGAGTATACTCGGTGTCCTTGTGTTGCGATAGCACAAGAGTTTTTCCTTCATGGTATCGAAGTGGTTGTAAGGGTTATTGTGTTCTCGAACCGGTTAAGAGAGACACGAGAGCTTAGTGAAAAGCTTGAAAATCCTAAGGTGGCTACCTTAGGTAGTGGAGTAGGGAAATCGAACCACTATACATGCTTGAGTATTCTCTTTCCCTAAACTATTTACTTCCGCACTCTATATGTTTGATTATATGCTTGTATGAATATCGTAGTAATTTCTATCCCTTATCTCTTTAGTTATCGTTTATTGATTGCTCGTCTTTTCAATTATATCAAACCTCGTTACCCTATTGCATGATCCATTAGTGTTTGATATATATTGACTTAGTAGTTATTCTTTAAACTTATGATTGTCCAAAATATTTTTAATTAGGCATTAATCTTATTAGTAATCCTATTCACCCCCCCTCTAGGACTTTCACCATTCTATCTCTCTTTGTCCGTTTCTTGTCCTTCTTTCATACCACTACCCTTATTCGTACCAAATTCAAATCTCTGTTAGTACTATTGACTCTGTTTATACTTCCGTTACCTGTGTCACTCAGTTGAGTTGGACTCTGCTTTTCTGATCGGTTACTCACATTACCTCCTATCATCTTTCTTACTATGGTAAGTGTAGCATTTTTTTGTAGTGAATTTGTTTACTTTCTTCAGTGTATATGATTGATTTAGGCCACTAGTAGAGATTTTGACCCATCCCCCCCAATTTTGGAGTGACTTTAAGGTTTCTTCAAACCGCTTCTTCATGACCAAAAATCCACACTCATAACACACTTGACCTATATTTTTCGTAACAAAATTTAATCCAAGCTGCTTTATCTTCAGATTCCCAGAAATTGATGCCTGGTATGAGCGGATTTGCTAGATTCCAGACTACTCGGACTCGAGTGATTGAAGATTCATCAATGTCAACCGATTCAGTTAGCTCTATTGTATGTACTTTCCCAAAATAGTTGAGCAACTTTTCTAGGCATTTGATAGTTAACAGTTTAGTTGGGATTCCTGAACGTTGAATCCATAAAGTAGCGTTGTGAACTTCATTATTTTCCTCTGAGTTGTATTGTTTAATAGTTAAATGTTTGTCCTTGAATAGTCCAAGGTCTATGCTCTCAAACTTTAGTCTTGTCTTCTCACTTCCAAATCTGATTATCACCGTACTAGCCCCTATTTTTTCAGTTTCAACTTGATTCTTCAAAGTCCATTACTTGTTAATGTGGTTTTTGATAAAATTAAAGTATGGCTGACCTTTTCTTGAATAAGAAGTTTGGCTGCTAGTTTTGGTTTAATAATAATTCAATAGGCTGACTCTTTATCCAAAATGATTACTAATACTTTGTTTTTTGTTAAAAGATGAGAAAAGGCATAGAAATTCATGATGGATCTTTACAAATACAAGAAATAAGGTTTGAAAAGAGAAAGAAAGAAAGAAATAGATTATCGTATTGTAATTTTATTTTTTGTTTAATTATCAAGAAAAAATACAGATTTTTAGATGAGAATTACCTAAATTGTAAAGAACTAAAATGATTTTGGTTAAATTTGAAAAAGAAGAGTTAAGAAAGAGAAAAAGGAACATTTCGTATTTCACTATTGTCTTTTTTTCAATAGCATAGTTTTAGTAAAAAGTAACCCTACACATACACCATACCAACTTACCCAGTGAAAATTTCAGTCAACCGTGGTTGATTTTTAAAAAAATGTGTATATATTTGAGGAGTTCAACCTTAAAATTCTGTGACATAAAATATTAAAAACCTTCAACTTCAAGACTAACAAGCTTTTTCAACTTCTGTATCCCGACCCAAAAAAGAATTACTTCTAGTATTTTGAACAAGTCATCAAAAGCATAATAAAAATAAATATATAGCGTTTTCGATGTTCACACTTAACAATATTATTGCTCGGTCTCGGCTTCTCTAATTGGATTTCAAGCACGCTGAAGAATTTTCTGAATTAAAAATATAAACTTGTGATGTTGTTGGATCGATCAACTACACCCAAGTAACTTCCAAAAGGAAAGGAATTGACTCCGTCCAAAAAAAAAAAAAAAGGAAACTGACTAGTTCACCTCATCAACTTGACCCATCTAAACTATCCATAAAAGAATAGTTGAACCCAATCCCTTCCCAAAAGCCTATTAAATTAATTCTGCAACTCAATTATTTTCATTTTACTTTTTGTAACGTGGAAAAAAAAAATTCTTTCAATTAAAAAAAAAAATTGCTTATCCTATACCATTATTTCTACATATAGATTCTAAAAAATCAAAACTATCGATAACTGAATGGCATTTCTATTCCAAGGTATTGATATTCCATCTAGCACATTTTGCTCCCCGATCAGCAATCCCGTTCAGTTCACGTTTGATATAGAAAACTTTTCATCTTAGAAATCTTTCAATTCATTTAAAAATTTCATAGATCATTGGATGGACACTACAAGAAAACGAGGAATTGGGTACGCTATTTTTCGTCTTCGGTGACGCTATCGGTGCGTCGCCATAGATAAAGCAGACGCAAAAAGACGTGTCGGCTATGCAAACATTATTTTTTTATATAACGCCTTAGTAACGTGTCTTTATTCCAAATAGTTATACGGGACGTATATATCAAAGTGTTGCCTATTCCAATAGCGTCGGGAAATACCTAATTGGAATTGCGGGCGCTTTATCACATAGTGTCTACAATTTGGTGGAATAAAAGTTGACGCACATACACTTAGCATCGCTAATTATTTAAAATAAATATTGATGTCTCCCCATTTGTGATGATTTAATCTTAGTTGGAGACATCATTTTAGGTGTTTTTTGAAGTCATATACTCAATTTTTCTATGAATTATTATATTTTCTTATTTCTTGTCTTGATTTGATGATTTATTATTTTTAGTGTATATTTGGTTTAATTTATTAATTTAGTGTGAAGTTGTAAATATATGTGGTAATTAATTAGATGCCAGATCAATTATAAGAGATAAAGGAAAGAAGATATGGATGGGAATTGGAGATAAAGGAAAGAAAAGATAAGTATGAAAAGCGAAAGTTGTTAAGTAAATCTAAATTCCAGCAGCTACATCCATTAAAGTGATCATAACTCAAGATTGGCTAGGAATTTGGAAGAATGGTCTGAAGCAAAGTTATAGAGATTTCCGAGAAGATCATATTCGATATAAAGAACGCGTCAATCGGAATTGAAACGAAGAAGTTACGGCAAAAATAAAACAGTGTCAGTTTATTACCTTTTCTATATTATAGGGTTACGAATTTGAGTTGGACTAGAAGTCCAATTACTTGTCTTCCACTCCAAGAAAACGTGTTAGGGCTTCCTAGACCCCTATAAATACACCCTTTAACCTTTGTAAACATATCTTTGCCTCCCACAACTAGTTCTTAAGTTTTATTTATCATTAGAGTATTAAATAGAGCATGATGACAATCATGTATCTTTGTTTTAGTTTTATTCCTTCAGGTATGAACTAAATTTCCCATAGCTTGGGTTTTGCATATGTATAATCTATGAATTCTATTTTCTTCTATCTATGTTTCTTTGAGAGAATTATTTCAAATTGATTCTAGCTGTTTAACCATATATTTATTTTATGTGCTTTGATTTATTGTATGTCTTAAACCTGGTCAATTTAGGGCTATGCTAATATTAGTTAGATGGTCACCCGGAAGGGGTGTCTAATTATTAAATCACCACATAAGCGTCTAATGTGCGGTAGTGATCCAGAAGGGCTTGCCTAACTAGATAGTCATTAGGGTATAATTTAACCACCGATCATCATTAGAAGGCCAGTCTCATTTAGGAACCTAGTGGCGTAGGAGCGCCCTATTTAAGTCCCCTCGTAATAGTGAGGTCGCCACCCTAGTCCACCCTGACGGGGTAGGGAGGAATTTAGAATCCTGACTACTTATCTAAGAGTTATTATCACCCTTATTAACAGATAGAAGATTTAGAAGGATTAGTGCATACGAGCAAAACCTAAGCTATACTTTCTCATCTATATTCTTTCATATTTAACTTATTATCTTTTATTTTATTTAGTTTAATCATTAATCATATTTATTTTCTGACTTTTTTAATTATTAATTGCTGCTCAAATTTATTTACCCATCTGTTAACACATTTAAGTCCCTGAGGAATGGATTTTCTTATCATTAAAACTTGCAAACGTCCTGTAATACTTGTAGTACCGTGTTTAGTCTAGGGTGATTAGTGCATTTTTTTTCCGTATTTATTTATCATATTTTTATCACACCCTAGGCAACACCAAGTTTTTGGCGCTGCTGCCGGGGACTTGTGTCTCGTTAGCGTGTGGGTTATTTATTTTTAGTAGTAGTTTTTAATTAAATTTTTATTTTTATTTTCCATAGTTACGCTTGTTATCTTTTTCAGGTTTTAGCAGTGCATCCTTGGCCTCCTCTTGCGGAGCCCGAAAGGAGTTTCAGAGCTTATAACAAACGTGTCAGAGAAAACAGAGCCCGAAGAAGAGCTATGGCAGAACATCAAGAAGCAGTAGATCCACCACTTGGTCCTTTAGGACATATACCACCACCACCAAGAAATAACAGAAACAATAACAGAATTGAACAAGATCTCCCAGGCTTGGGAGCATCTTTTCAAGTTCAAACATTAGGTTATCGTCCTCCAGAGATCCAGAATATCAAGTTCAGGCCCGATCTGGGTATGCTCAGTCAATTTCTGAGTAGTTGTTTTATGTCTATTCTATATATTCTGTTATCTTCTTTCCCACTGTGCTTAATTGACCTAGGTGTGTATTTAGAGACTTCTCGTTGTTTTTATCTTTATTGTATCGGGACGATACAACTTTGAGTTGGGGGTATTGATATCTCCCCATTTGTGATGATTTAATTTTATTTGGAGACATCATTTTAGGTCTTTTTAAAAGTCATATACTCTATTTTCCTATGAATTATTAAATTTTCTTATTTCTTGTCTTGATTTGATGATTTATTATTTTTAGAGCATATTTGGTTTAATTTATTTATATAGTGTGAATCTTTAAAGATATATGGTAATTAATTAGATATCAAATCAATTCTAAGAGATAAAGTAAAGAAGATATGGATGTAAATTGAAGATAAAGGAAAGAAAAGATAAGTATGGAAAGATAAAGTTGTCAAGTAAATCTGAATTCCAGCAACTACGTCCATTAAAGTGATCATAGGGAATAAGGTACTGCATTATTTACTCTCCACGGTGTATAACTAAATATTCCTAGCTCCCCACTCCTTCTGCCAACACATATGCATATTTGCTATTGAACTTTGATTCCAATAGTATGCTCGGGCCGAGCATGGTCCCGAGGTTGATGGTACCGTGATTCGCGTGCTCTATCATTGGTAAACCAAGTTTTTTGAAAGATCGACGAAGCCTCGGCAAAACAAAATTATTCTAAAGTCCGACATAGCCTTGGAAAACTAGAGAAAGTGTCCAAAGTATAATATAACTTTGGAAATTCTTTCCCCACTGCAGCCTGCAGGCACCCTCCTAATGGTGTGCTCGTTAAATATAGTGCCAACAATTTAAAGAGAAAAAAATATGTAAGACCGATACTAACTCGGTTTCCAACCTCATCGGTAAAGACAAACGCTGTTCTTGGCTCAAAAACATCTGAGGAAATGCCGACATAAGAGTTTAGCCTCATATCAGCTAGAAGAGAAGAGGTGGTTTGCATCTTACAAATATGTAGATCTTACCAATTCAAACTGGGTATTGATAAGCCAAAATGTGACGCTCTAGGCCTCGCACAAAGGAATCTCGATACACTTAGGGCCCGTTTGGAAGTGCTTATTTTAGAGTAAAAAAACGCTTTTAGAATAAAATTCAAAGTTTAAAAAAATTATTAAAAATAATTTTGAAATCTAAAATTATTTTAAGTGCTTTTTTTAAGAAGCACCTATTTGGTGCTTCTCAAAAAAGTGCTTTTCAAAGTCAAAAAAACTTTTAAAATGCTAAAAGCACTTTTAAGTGCTTCTCCAAAAAAGCACTTCCAAACGGGCACTTAAAGTCGACGAATTATACTAGGTTATGGGGTCGATACATAGATGCTCGAGGAAGAGAGCAATCATCTCTCATTCCCGAGTCAACTCCCAGAGGATGAGTTACACACACAAGTAATATAAGGCTATATGAGGCAGCAACATGATAACTTTGTCCATACTTATGTTGTGCACCCGTCTTAGTCTTGAACTATGCACATGCAACCTTTCGTGCATCTGTTGACATCTTTAAGTACATCTTGCTCCAGCAAAAATGGGACCCTTGATTTATCTCTCTAAAAACTCTTTTGGTTATGGTTAATATATAGTCGAATTAGTCTCCATAGTAACTCGGTTTAAGTAATCTCCGAGATAAAAAATGCTAATGTCGAGCGTCGGGATGGAATCAGGAGTGCACCCCTGGTGTCTTATTTCAGTAAAGTTGTGTGAAGTTAGCAGATTCTCAAACTTTCATTCTGATCGCATAAAGACTACAGAGAAACTCGTCGTTTGGTCATCGGGAGTAAGGTAACACAGTATTAACCTTTCTCCGTGTATAACTCGATATTCCTGACATTTATATCCTTTTGCCTACACATATGCATATATGTTGTTATGTTTTGGTTATGTTCGTATTATCGGGCCAAACGTGGTCCCAAAAATGATAGTATCGTGATTTTCATAATCTATCACCTATCATTGATATTAATTATTACATCGTCTACGTAGTCTGCATATGTTTAAGGTAAATCAATTTGAGAAAATATTTGGACAGCTTATGAAATATCTTATTTATTTCGTATGATGAGAAAAACAGAAAATAATACGTGACATTAAAAAAATTAGATATAACTAAAATTTATGACCAAGATAATTAGAATTTTCTTTTTATAGTTTTTGAAAATCTGACGTTTTAAAATAAATGGATTGTTTGGAATCACTGATAGCTTCTTCCATGTCAATTTTAATAGCGAAGTTCTGCCCAATTTTAACAGAGATGGGTCACGGAACCAATTGTTGTCATCTTCGTGCTTTCAAAGTGTTGCATCTTCTACTTGCATCAGGGGCGCATCTACTTAAGGCCCAGGGGGGGATCAAGCCCCCCTGAACCCGTAAATTTTATGATATGTAAATGTAATTTTTGCCCGAAAATAATTAGGCATGTATGAACGTTTATATTATACATTCTTCCTTTAAAGTATATGTAAGATGTCATAGTTTAGTGGATGTTATGCTTAGTTTTAAAGATTTAGAATAGAGGTCGTGTGTTCAAAACATAGCACTTAATTTTTTTTCTTAAATACACATAAAATAGAAAATCTTATATTTTGCATAATTATTTTATAAAATTTCATAACGATATTTTATGACTTTCCTATATTCTTATATATTAATATTTTCAGTTTTTTTAATTTAATATACTAAGTTTAAGTCATTACTTTATCAAATTTCACCGACTTATAAGAATACTGTAATTCATTATATTAATCTTTATTTTTAATCTTAGGCTAGCATTGATTTATACATTGCTTAGTAAAATTATAATATTTTATACATTGATATTATATAATATAGGTGTGATGGTGTTTTTTTCTCCAAAATGTAACATTAATGGTGTTATTTTGCATCATTTCTAGGTAAATGCTAACTTTTAAATTTATTTTGTTGAACGAACGAGAATTATAATAGTGTTGCATGTATATATCTATATTTTGACATTGGTAATTATAAATTTATGTTTGTATATATATTTAATTTTAAAAAAATTAGAAACGATAATCCTGAACCCTATATATCAAGCCTCTCCTCATTTTATCTTCTGGGTCCGCCACTGACTTGCATCCTTGTAAATTTACTCATATTTAAAATACATTTGAAGGTTGCATCTTCTACTTACATCCTTATAGATTTGCTCATATTTATTATACATTATTAAATTTATCTAGGGTAAAACCCTCCTGAAACCCTTTAGCTTTGGCTAAAGTGCAGCATCCACCCCCGATCTTTTATTTTACCCTTTCTCGCCCTTGATGAACGTAGTTTTTGTCACCGTTATCCTTTTTTCCATTTTTATGTCAATTGACTGTTAGTCAACGCCACATGCCGCCATGTCATCGCGACCTCACCGCCACTTCAGCATGATGTCACTAGCAAATTTCAGTCATTTTTTTTATTCTTCTTCAATGGCTTTATTTTTACAGAAAATCAAACCAAATCTTCTTGGTGTTCTTCATTAAACCTCGAAAAATGCTCAACCCCATTAAACAATCGATTAAAACAAAGATAAAAACCCAAACCACCGACCCCATTGTCCCATATCAAACCAATTGAGCCTCATTTCTTCTGCTTTTGATCGAACAAATAAAAAATCAAAAATATCCCATATAATTTTGGATATTCAAATATTCAAATATCTCATTTCTTTTGCATATTTTAACCCAAACCACCGACCCCATTATCCTGAAGATTTTCAAAAAAGAGGTCGAATAGTGAAATGGGCACCACAGAAGGACATTTTACAACACTCTGCTCTGGGAGGCTTTTGGACTCATTGTGGTTGGAATTCAACTTTAGAAAGCATTTCTCAAGGAATTCCAATAATTTGTAAACCATTTTCTTCTGAGCAAATGGTGAATGCAAGGTACCTCACAGATGTATGGAAAATAGGATTGGAGATGGAAAGACCATTAGAGAGAAGAGTTATCGAGAAAACTATAAGAAAACTAATGGTGGATCCCGAAGGTGAAGAAATGACGAAAAGGGCGGTTGAGATGAAACGAAAAATTAAAATTTGTGTAAAGAAATGAGGTTCTTCGTACAATTCCTTTAGTGACTTAACTGATTTCATATCTTCATTGTCACTGAACGAATGAAAGACTTGTTGATTTCTGATTTACTATGTATTATATTCAATATAATACCTTGAGTTTTATGTAACGATGTGGATTTTGCAGTTTATTGTGTTAATTTGATTACTATGGTTAGTTAGTTTTTTTCAACTAAGGATTTCACATATCCATTAAAGTCAAAATGAGCATTACAAAACTAACCAACAATTCTTGAATCCAACTACTATTTATTTTTAGTAAATTGTACTATTAGTCCTTATATTATTATATCAGTGCAAGCCAGAAGTAATTGTTCAATATCTAGTTCGAATCATAGCTTTGATGAAGCTTTTCCCCTATCAAAAGCTTCGTGTCCAAGAGAAAATTCTGAAGAGCGGAAAATTTCTGCCTCTTCAAAAAACCAATTAGAAATTGCAGAAGTCACTATTGAAGAGCTTCGTGCAGTAGCAAAAATGTGGTAGAGAAATGCTCGGAAACTAATGCTCGATCTAGATTCTATGAGTCAAGAATATTCCGGTCAGTCAAAGAAGCAATCCGATTTAGTAATGGAGTTGTCCGAAGCATATTCCGAGCACGAAGTTCTAAAAAAAAGAAATCGCAAACTTGAAAGCGTTAAACATTCAATCCAACGGTGTAGATTGTATCAAAACGGAACTGGAAAAGGTTTGATATGGGATAATTGATTTTTTATTTGTTCGATCAAAAACAGAAGAAACGAGTCTCAATTGGTTTGATATGGGATAATGGGGTCGGTGGTTTGGGTTTTATCTTCGTTTTAATCGATTGTTTAATAGGGTTGAGCATTTTTCGAGTTGTAATGAAGAACACTAAAAAGATCTGGTTTGATTTTCTGTAAAAATAAAACCATTGAAGAAGAAAAAGAAGAATTAAAAAAATGATTGTAATTTGCTAGTGACATCATGCTGAAGTGGCGGTGAGGTGGCGATGATATGGCGCCATTTGACGTTGACTAACGATCAATTGACAGAAAAATAGAAAAAAGGTTAACGGTAACAAAAACTATGTTCATCAAAGACGAGAAAGAGTAAAATATTGAAAGATCAGGAGTAGATGCTGCAGTTTGACCAAAGTTAAAGGAATTTAAGAAGTTTTTACCCATTTATCTATCTGGTTGTACCAAATATGTTACTGGTAGTGGAAGAACAAAAAGACTAAGCGATTGAGAACTTGGAAAAAAGTTTTAAACGAGCAAGTCAAAGTTCTTGGAACCCTTTGCCAACTTCTTTCGGACAATTTCAAGAAAATTATTTATGTGCAGACTGCGTTTTTTTTGGTTCAGTATCATTAGCTTAGCTGCAATTTATAGACTTCAATAAACCTTTTTCTTTTGGTGCAACAACTTTATGATAATAGTCCTCATGTCTTATCCAGGATTTAGGGGGTCATGGGCTGCAGTGTTCCATGATATAGTAAGAATATGTCGAATATATATTATTTAGGGAATAACGTTAATAAGACAAAACATTAGTCCTGGTTTAAATAAAACTTTTAATTTATTTTTAAATGGATAATAATAAAATATTATTTAAAAAATAATTGATAGTTACTTTTTGAAAAAAAAACTCTGTGGGTATCCATAGAATTCGAAAAGGAACTTCTGAGTACTCATACTATAAAATAGGACTTCTAGATACCAATTTTTTCTTTTTGTCCGACCGTTAGTGTTTTTCGTTATCTCACACATTAAGTATCATGTGGAGTCTATGTGAAGCCTACATGGCGCCATCACTTATACCTTTCAAATGAAGGAAACCAAGTCCACATAAACTCCACATCATACTTAATGTGTGAGATGACGGAAAACACTAACGGTTGGACAAAATGAAAAAGTTGGGTAACTAGAAGTCCTATTTTATAGTATGGGTACTCAAAAGTCCCTTTTCGAATTCCATGGGTACCTACAAAATCTTTTTCTCTTACTTTTTTAATAATACCTAACATTACTTTTTTTAAATTTTCAAATAAATTTTTTAATTTGCCCCACCTTTATCAGAAGGCACTCTACCACATACATGATCGGTCTAGCTCATGGTGGCATGCATGCAATATTGCAATTGTACATTATTTCTACTCTTTCTTTTTTTTGAGCTAGCTTAGATGTAAAATTAACGAAGCTTGGGCCGTTATTATGGCAATGAGGTCTTGTAAAGACCTTTCTCGTCAAGTAGTCTCATTCTACTCTGATAACCTTGAATTAATTCAAGGAATCTCAGGCACGACCGGACTTCATTGGAGTCTTAAACCTATCCTATCAGAAATAAAGAAAAGGTTAGGTCAGTGTACAAATTGGAGAATTTCCCATATTGATAGAAGATTTAATTCTACCGCAGATGCTCTAGCTAAATGCACAAGAAGGAATATTGATCTGTCCGGATGGAGGGACTTTTCGCTTATTGCCTCTGATAGCTTTCTGTTGAATATTCGTAATAGTTATAGTTAAAATTCGCGGGTTTCGTTGTCAAAAAAATTATATAGATAGATAATTTCAAAAGATTACAAACTAGCCGACTTCATAGAGCTTATTGTCTATAGCAACGATAAATGCTAATTGGGTAGGAATGCTAGAATTTTAGATGCCAAACAATGTGTTAATGAGCTCATATTTGGCAACTCAGTCGACCGCCATATTTCTAAGTGTGGGTATTAGGGGATCGAGAAAGATTAATTAGATAATCATCGCAATAGCCTCTAAATTAGATGAGTGATTTAAATAATATCTAATATGGGGAGTATTAACCCTATTTTAAATTATGCAATAATGTAATTTTTTTAGTCAACCAGTAATGTAATTAACTCGATAAATTTGTACTCTTTGTAATATTATTTATTGAATTATATTGTCTCGTTTTTATATGAATAATTGTATATTTGGGATATCACGGCCTACTTCGTCGTCTATCCATTAATGGTTAATTGTTATCTTTGTTGAAGCGACCTACTTAGTCGTTTCATATTTGATATTTTATATTGTTATAGGTCGGTCATTCAACATGAAACAATCGTGTTACATTGGGAGATAGCGTATGCCAGTGTTAACATGACTATTATGATCTATTTCCACCTGGCGCATGTGACAGAGAGTTCCTTGACCAGTGGCTCATAGGTTCTATGTGCCCAGGGTACCAGCAGTGGGAGTGATAAAGTATCGAGGTTGTGGCAAAGTCATAAGGGTGATACCGCTGCATCCTTTGTCAACGTGTTTATTACTTACTAGTATATATAGTCTGCTGGATAGTATGAGCTACCTAGTTTAATATATACATCAATCTTATTTATTTATCGCTTTATGAATGTTTAATTTATACTCCTGATCTATATCAGTTCAATGACAACCCCTTAAATATAATTAATATCCCTAGGTTAAACTCTTCATATGGTCATTATTTATTATCTCACTGAGTCGGTGGTAGCTCACCCCCCCCCCCCATTTCCTCCACCCTTTCAGGTAGGAGATAACTTAAGTATTTGAGTAGTGTTAGTAGCACAGGAGCAGGTTGTAAAGAAAGAGTAGAAAAATTATTTATTAGTGCAAATTTAATTTTAATCAATGGATTGTAATAAATAATTATTAATTTTTAATAAATGTACTTTTACTTATTTTATATTAGCTAAAGTAGTAGCATTTTTTCGAAAAAGATATTAATGAGAATTTTGATGATGTGTTATTGATGAAGAAAAATTGTTTGCTCGCGAATGCTTTCTTTAGGATCAATTAATTTCACATATCTTAGAAGTATAACATTAAACACTGGGGAGTAGTGGGCAAACATACAATTGAGAATAAAGGTCCAAACGTGTGTTTGTTGAAATTTGAGAATCAAGAAGATTGTGATTGGGTATGGGAGAATCTCCCATATCGCATGTTTGGTTTTCACGTTATAAATTATAAACGGGATGAAGTTATTCGTAATCCGGTAATACTCGAGGAAACCTCTTTCTGGGCCTGAATTGATGGAATTCCTCTCTTATTCCTGAAGGAGACAAATGTTCAGAAAATTGCGTCTAAGTTAGGAAGAATTGAAGCTATTGAATTACATGACCCAGATAATTACAAGACTAACTCTATTGTACAAGTTAGGATATTTTGGTCGATCAACAAGCCATTAGAAGCTGGTTTCTGATTTTTCCAAAAGCATAGTGATCCTTGTTGGGTCTCTTATAAATTCTAGAAATTATTTGACTTTTGTTATGCATGTGGTGTTATTTCCCATGAGGAGTCTGAATGCAGAAATTCGACGAAACTTGTTACAAAATTGGGTAGCTGGGTAAGAGAAATTGAAACGTCGTTGACCGGAAACGGAACATTGGGTTTCGTGTTCAAAGCTAGTATTCAAAAATTTGAGTTGGGGCCAGGAAAAATTTAAGTCCCAAGAAAAAACAAAAAAAGTAAAAACAAGGTGGTTTTTGGAAAAAATCAGTCTGAAGGATTTGGAAGAAAAAAAAGAAGGAAGAAGTTATTTTCAGCAAAGAGGGAAAAGATTTGTTGAGTTACATTTCAAAAATATCACAGACTAAGTTGACTAGTATTGTGATGAGGTCAGAACGACCCACTCGATCAGAACTTTGGGCCTAGAATAAACTCTTTTTTTTTGCCCGTTATAATATGGCAACAAGACTAACGGGCGTATCCTCAATCGGAAGCTAACTTCTCCAATTAATAGCCTAATTTCTTCTAAGATTGACCGATTACAAACAACATTTTATCTTTTTACCCAACTCTGGTTACCATTGCAAAAGATATAACTGATAACTCGAGTCCAAGTCTTCAATTTGGGTCTTTAAAGAAAGCCAACAAAAAGAACTGAATAGGTTAGAAGAGACCTAAGATTAATTGACAGTGGCACTCGAGCATCTTCGGCATCTTCAGCAACTCTTGTCTCCAACTATGAAGATGTTGTCATGCTCGAAATAGAAGGTGAGAAGGCTGAAGAATTTATATCAGACAAAGAGGGGTTTAATGACATGGAATCCAAAATGGGTATTTAGGAAGTAGAAGAGTTAGAAATTTCTAATGAGGTTTATGGAGTTGTCCCACAACAACCCTAAGCGGAGATATGATACAATGCTGGAACTGTCAAGGGGCTGATACGCCTTTGACAGAGTTACCATTGGTTGATGTGATCAAGGATAACCGTATTGGAGGTACTTCTTCTTTCGGAAACTAAGCAAAATTTTACATTTCTGGAAAAGTTGAGTGAAAAATGAATATGAAAACTATTGCATACATAGACCCTGAAGGGAAATCGGGTGGGTTGGCTATTTTTGCAAAAAAGTGTTATTATAGAACATAAATCATGTTCTGAAAATCTTATCCACTGCTAATTGGAGCTTAGTGGACTGGGGGAGGTGAAAAAATTTCTTTGTGTATGCCCCCCTTATAGATATTAATAAGAATGATTTTATCTCTTATATGTGACATCATGCCCCTATCTCTGTTCCTGGGTGTATTATTTGTGATTTTGATCTTCTTAGAGACTATGCGGATAAATTAGGGGGTGATCACCCAAACAAGAAAAACATGAAGCTTTTTGATGATTTCATTGAACTTGCTAGTTTACAGGAACAAAAGAAAATGGGATGATTTGATTAAATAGTTGCTTGATAGAGCCTTAGTTAACAAGGCTTGGATTAAATTTATCCGAGACAGTTGGGTTGCCTCACACCCTGTTGTGGGCTCTGACCACTCCCATATCTTTCTTCACTATGATAAAAGTCTAGGTATTCTAAAACTAGGTTCATACTTGATAAAAAAATGGTTGTCTGATAATTCTTGTCATAAGGTAATCTTGAACAATTGGTATAACTACAAGAAATCTGTAGGTCTTGTATTTCTAGATTTCACAACAAGCTCAAAAAACTCACATTTGGTACAACTAAATGGTCTAGAATTTGTTGTTCTTAATCAAAGAAATCTTATCAATACTACATTCACTAGGTTAGACATGTTAGATGGTCTCCCTTACTATGAGGCTAATATTAATACTTATAATTCCCTAACTAAAAAACTTGAGGAATATTGGGTTAAAGAAGAACCCTACTGGGCCACCAGATCTAGGATTGATTGGCTAAAGTTGGGAGACAAAAGCACTAAATATTTTCAAACTATAACTAAAGCTAAAAGAGATAAGAATAAAATAACTAGACTTAAATTGAATTTTGAAATATGGACTTAGGATGAGAGTGTTATTGCATTAAATGTAGTAGAGTATTTCTCAGGTATCTTTCAATCCATAGGACCTGGCGATTATGCTTTTATCCTGAATTGTATTAAACCTTAGGTAATTGAACACATGAATAAAGAACTGTATAAACCAATCAATATGAAAGAGTTATAACAAGAAGTTTGGAGCCTTTGAAAGTCCTGGAGGGGAGTGAATAAGATACGAATATAAATAATGCTTAATTAAAATCTTTTGGAATATTATTAGTTGGAAGAAACTTCTAAGTCAAATATCAAACACTTAGGGGGATCATGCAATGGATGGTGGTGGGTGGATAGGTGTGATAAGATAGCAATAAATAAAAGATAAATAATAAGTATACACACCTACTACTACCACGAGAAACTCATTGCAAGTGCACAGATCATTTGCAAGTTATAAAAGATAAGTAAAGTAAAGTTCGCAGGGATTTGATCTCTTATATATAATTGTGTATAAAGAGAAAGTGTAGAAGATATAAATAAAAAGACAATAGAGAAATAATGTTTATTTGGTTTTCGAAGAAGAAACTAAAAGACACTAATTAAACTAATGCAAATAAATAAGATAATAAAATAGAGATGAAAGATATAGCTGAGAATTGCTAGTATGCACGTATCCTTCTAAATCAATATTCTAATTATAAGGGTGATTTAAGCTCTATGGAAGTTTAAATAGCCAGGATTCTATATTCCTCCTAACCCCCATCAGGGTGGACTTAGGTGGAAACCTAACAATTACCAAGGGACTTGGGTAAGGGGACCCTAATCAATAACCAGTGGTTAAATCAAACCTTCGTGACTATCTAGTTAGGCAAGCCCGTCAGGATCACTATGGCACACTAGACGTTTATGTGGTGTTTCAACAATTGAATCTCCAGTCAGGGCGACAATCCAACTACTAATGGGGTAATCCTTTTTTTTTATCATCAAATCAATTTTTCATTAAATTTATCTTCAAATGTCATTACAACTTAGGAACTCTCAAGCATTAGGCCCAAGCATGGGATTAATACCTTGAAAGCATAATACACCTTTTTAAAATAAAACAAAATAAACTAACACGGCCCACTACACCTAATTGACCCTATTATACTTTAAAACAAAATAGATACAAGATAGCTAACCCAATTCTAATCTATTAACTAACTCCTTAACACCATTACTCTTTTATCTCCTTTCCATCATTTTCATGCTCACCATACAGCATATTTTAACCACCAACTGATCTTCATTCATTCCTATACCTCCATGTTCTCTTTCATTTCTTTCCCACCACATGATATATATATATATATATATATATATATATGTGTGTGTGTGTGTGTGTGTGTGTGTGTGTGTGTGTGTGTATGTGTGTGTGTGTATGAAGTGCACATTAGACTTACCAATATTTTCATTTCATCACTCGGCAAAGCTTCAATTATGTTGATTAAACCACCAAAGTCCCTTGGCACATTTGTGATCTCGCATTTCTTCAATATCCTGTAGAAAATTCTTCTTGAAAAAGAACAATCAAAGAATATATGAATATGATCTTCACTTATAGCTCTACACATATTACAAATAGGATTAATTTGACAACCCCACTGTAACATTCTATTTTTTGTAGTAAGCCTATTCTGAAAGCAAGCCAAGAAACAGAGGAGCATATTGGGATATTAGCTGTTGCCCATATTAATTTGCTCCACTTAACCTCCTCAGATATGTCAGTAATTTGAATTAAATTCTTCTTAAAAGAAAATCCTCTCTTATCACTTTCACTCCATCTATTAATGTCCTCCACTAATTTCAACTTGAATTCATTCAGTTTTGGAAGAATATTACCATTACAAGGTGGTAATCTCCACCTTTCTCTCCCATAGCAAGAATCAACAGTTTTATTATTGTTGATATTGTCTTTTTCTATCTCAATCTCAAGTATTTCTTGAATGCTTTTTCCATCTATCCTAAATCAGATTAGTACTTTTACCATCATACACTTTATGAGATATAAACTTATAAGCAATATTTCTGATTTCCAACAGTTTTTTCCAAATCCATGTGTGATTTTGTTTCTCATCTGTACTCCATATACACTTATCTTTAACTATATTATTCTTCACCCACATACTCCAAAGATTTTCCTTTTGCGCATACATCCTCCAAAATGTAAATAAAAGACACAGCATATTCAGATTCTCTATCTTTGGTATACCTAAACCTCCATTTTCTTTGCTCAAACACACCTTTTCCCACGTTATTTTAGCTCCTTGAGCCCCATCAGTGTTTCCTTTCCATAAAAAACTACTCATCAACTGATTAAGTTTATATATAACCTGTTTTGGCAATTAAAACACTCTACACCAGTATAGAATCTTACTTATAAGAATGATCTTTATTAATTCTACCCTCCTAGCATATGACAACAATTTTGAAGCCCATTGATTAATAGAGCTATATATTTTGTCTACTAGTTTATTACCTTCATCTACACTCATTTTTTTGGTGTAGAGTGGGACCCCCAAATATATCACTGGAAGACTCCCTATCTTGATATTTAAAAACTTTGAAATCTCCTGTCTTGTATCTAAATCTGCACCACTAAAATATAATTCACTTTTCTGATAATTAACATTTAGACCAGATAATCTAGTGAACAGATTTAACCCTTCCTTAATTATATTTGCAGATTCACTATTATCCTTGAAGAAAACTAACAGATCATTAGCAAATATAATATGATTAAGCTTCATGATTTCACACTTCTAATGATAGCTAAATCACACTTTTCTTGCTAGATGGTTGAATAGACCTGTGAATACTTCCATACACATAGCAAATAAATAAGGAGAGAGAGGTTCTCCTTGCCTCGACCTTCTCTTCCCTTCAAAAAACCCACATGCTTCTCCATTTATACAAACTGAATATGAGGGAGAACATACACACATTTTTATCCAAGTAATAAATTGAGCTGGAAAATCAAACGTTGTTAGAGTATTAATTAAAAAACTCCAGTTGATACTATCATAAGCCTTCTGCAAATCTAAATTAATAGTACAATTAGGATTAGAATTTTTCTTCTCATACCCCAACATAATATCCTGAGCTACCATTATATTATCTCCAATAAATCCTCCACCTACATAAGCAGCTTAATTCAAGGATATAATAGAACTGGTTACCTTTTTAAGTCTTTTACAGATAATTCTTGGTAAAATCTTATAAGTTGTATTTGTACAAGATATAGGCTTGAATTTCTTGACATTTGATGGTTTCTTCTCCTTTGGAATGAGTACTATATTTGTTGCATTAACTTGCTTCAAAAGCTTTCCATTTGAGAGACATTGCTTCATTGCCTTTGTAAAGTCCTCACCTATAACATTCCATGATTCCTTGTAAAAGGCAGAATTAAACCCATCAGGACCAGGGCTCTTATTTTCATTGATAGAAAATAGAGCATCTTTTATTTCTTTGACTGTAATAGGAGCTATGAGATCCTTATTCTGTTCTTTTGATAATTGCTTCCCAATAATCTTGCTTATAGTATTACTTGAACAAGTTTCTTCATTAACATCCTTTGTTCCAAGTAGTTGATTATAGAAATTTATAAACTCTTCTTTAATAAGATTAGGCTCCACAATTTGCTCACCTGCATCATTAAATAATATAGAGATATTATTTTTAGCAATTCTGCCTTTAATAATTTTATAATAATAAGCCGTGTTACAATCCATCCCATTATTAAACATCACTTTGGATTTTTGTTTAAGAATCTTATGTTGAATTAGCATTGCTTCCTCCAGTTCTTTACTTAAAATTTTCTCCTCATTAATAATGCAAGAATCTATACTCCCATTCATAATGTTCATTTGAACACTACTCAATTGATTCCTAATTGATTCAGTAGCATTTGAATTACTCCTGAAATAAGTGTTGTTAAATTTCTTGAGAGCAACTTTAGTGTTTTTTTGTTTCATGCAAAACTGATACATGTAATTACCTTCAATTTCTATCTTCCAAGCTCGTTTCACAGTATCCACAAATTTCTCGTGGTTAACCCAAGCATTAAAGAATTTGAACTAACTAGCAATTACTCTCTTCTTACCCCCTAAACTGAGCTTGATTGCACAATGATCTGAAGTTGAGGGAGGGTGGATCATAACAATAGAGGCCATAGTGTCAAGCCATCTAGTGTTAATGAAAACCCTATCTATTTTACTAGCTCTAATCTGATCACTTCCAATTTTGTTTGTCTAAGTATAGAACTGTCCACCATAGCTATGTTCAAGTAAACTTGCATTATCTATACATTCATTAAACTCAATAGCTCCTTTATCCAACATATTACAATTTAGTCTGTCTTGAGTTCTCAAAATCTAATTGAAATCTCCCATTATACAGAGTTTTTCTGACTCATATTTTTTACTCCACTCCACCATATCCTTCCACAACAATTTTCTCTCACCAACATTACTACTCGCATAAATCATGGAAATATAATAAATCTCCTTATTCTCATCCACTTTTAATTCAATAAGAATGGCTTGTGAGCTACTATCCACCAGGTTAACATCTACATATCTTTTATCCTAAAGTATCCAAACTCTCTCACTATCATCTTTATTATAATTGTGAATCATTTCCATATGAGGGAAATGTTCACTTATTATTGCAGAATAGTTGTTCTCTTTGACTTTAGTTTCTAAAAGTCCAACTACTCTTACTTTATTACTAATTATGAACTCCTTGACATCTAATTGTCTCAGAAGATTATTAAAACCACGAACATTCCAAGCTATAATATTCATATATTGGGTAGTCTTGTGATCTCCTCTCCTACATTGTGATTAATGAACACCATCACATCCTGATCAATCACACTATCATCCATACCTTGAAGTTTCTCATACTTATTTGTTGTTGTTACTGAACTAGATTCACCTCTTGAATCTCCACATTTCTTGTTATTTCGTATTATATTCCACTCCTCAGTGACTTTTTTTCCCTTTATCAACTTTTGTAACTACTTCAATATTCGTTTTTGGAACCCACACTTTCTGAACATTTGTACACATACTTTCTAAATATCCAAATTTGTTACACTTCAAGCAAATAGTTGGTTTCCATTCATACTCAACCCTCACAACTTGTGGCTCATCTAATCCAATATCAACATACAACTCATTTGTAAGTTCTTCTTTAGTATCTTTTTCAACACACACTCTTGCGTATCCTAGCCTGGTTTTGATTCAGAGATGGAATCCATTTGTAATGGGACTCCAACACCACTCGCAACATAACCTGAACCTCTCTGAGTCCACAAATTCATCGGTACATTAACTAATTTCATCCATATTGGTATATTAGCAACATCATATTTGTCGAATTGCATACCTAATTTCCACGGCCTAAGTAACAGTGGTTTTCCATTTATATGCCAAATCTGTTCCAAATCCTTACTATAATACTGTTGATTCTCAAATTTAAACAAAAAAGTACCCTTAATGCTAGACTTAATCTCTACTTTACCCAACTTGCTCCATTGATACCTAACAAAATTAGCAATCGCAAAGAACGGTGGTGGATTATCAATGAATTGTCCTATTAAATAGTTTACCCACTGATCGGAACCCTCTTCAAGTACATCTATAGGTGGTTTAATAATCTTCTTACCTTTCATTCGCAGTGGTACATGATGTTCAAGCTTCATCTATTTACTTGCACATCACCCAAATAGATTTGACCATGGAACTGCCTTCGATTCACCTTTAGATACACCAACCTCTTGGTCAATATTTGATTGGTCTTATAATTCTTCACTCACTGAGCCCTTCTCTATAAGATTCGTCTCTTCTTTGCCCTTATAAGACTCTAGAGTGTTTAATATCTCAACATTTGGTGATAACATTTCTCTAGTAATATCTCGATACTTTCTTTTTGTTCGTGAAGCATTTGAGTTCTTACCAGATCTGTTTCTTCCATTATTAACATTCGCTGAATTGATCATTTTGGTCATTGTTTAAGAGAGTAACTAAAAGGAAAAAGAAAAAAAGGAAAAAAAGGAGATGAAAAGTAGCGATGGGGTGGATTAGATGGAAGAGAGAGAGTGAGTGGAGGTTCAAAAAGCTATGAAATGTTGTTAGATCCTAGGAATTTTAGGAATAACAACAAATCAGGAGAGAGAGAAATCTAAAAATATGAAGAAAAAAAATGTATAAAATGGATTAAGGCTAGAAAAGGAAAGATGGAATAAATTTTAGTAGGATGAATATGTATAGAGGATTTTTTTTAAAGTTGACTCTCATTTGACCAAACCAACTTTGTCTAATGGGGTAATCCTATACGTTGTACACCGCAAGAACTACAAACATTAATTCAAAACACATAACACAAATATGTAAATTTATAAAATGCTCGATCAATTAACTGTCACTTTGCTAAATAACATAGAATAAAGAAATAGAATTAAAATATTATACATATGCAAACCCAAGCTATGGGAAAATAAGTTCATACTAGAAGGATAAAAACTAAAGATAAAATACATATTGTCAACTTGCTTCTCTGGATGATCTCTAACTGAGCAAGGACCTATTTACAAAGGTATGTAGTTGTATTTATAGGTGCTAGGTATAAATCTTGGAGAATGGGCCAAGTAATAAAGTCCAGGACCTACTCCAATTCATTTCCCTAAATTGTTGGACATGGTAAACACTGGAGATTGATTTTACCATATCTCTTTTGTTACTTATCAGAATTCAGTGTATTTTATAGCGAAACGGCCACAATTCAAAGACTTAGCTGGCCCAAAAAAGGCTCCTTTATATACGTAATGGATTTTCTGCAGTATTCAAAATACTAGACGTCTTAACAGCTGGATATTAACTTTGGCAGCTTTTTTACTTTCCTACTTCAACTTGATTTACTTTTAACTCTAGCTATCGCCTTGGACTTCTTTTCTTAACTACTTGAAATTTATTTGGCATCTAATTAAATCATAATACTTAAGAGCTTTAACACACAAATTATACCAAAAATGCTCTAAAATTAATAAATCTCCAAATTAAGGCAAGAATTAAGAAACTAACGTTAATAGAGAATATTCCCTCAACCAATTATTTAATGCACCTAAAATGATGTCTCTAAACTAGATTAATACATCACAAATATGGAAACATCAGATGACTAGTGATTTGATATAAAAAAATATGAGCAAGCAAAATACGATAAGTAAAGAGATAAGGGAATGAACATACACAATCACTTATAGTGGTTCATTTTCCATACTCCACTACCTAAGTTAGCCACCTTAGTATTTCCAAGCTTATTTAACTAAGCTTTGTGTCTCTTTTGACCGGGGCCAGGACACAATACATGTTACAAGCACGAAGCGAACTCTTGTGCTATCGCAACACAAGTAACCCAAGTATACTACGTATACTTTCACAGTCTCTTAATATATCTATTACAAATACTAGACTTAAGAGGACATTACAAGTGTTTGGATGGTGTTATAATCTTTGTTAATACTCCTAAAAAGGGATATACAAGTTTAAGCTTTAATCTTCTTTTGAGTAGATAACACTTTGAGCTTCTTTGACTTACTCCTTCAATGAGTGGATTTGACTAGTTCAATGATCAAGCTTGAATGATATAATATGATAGCTTGAGACCTCTAATGTTGGATGTGAACTTGTAGAAATTAATTGATTTGGTAAGAGGTGAAAATTGCATATGAAAGAACTCTCTTTTATAGCTAAGGAATCTGCCTCGCATTGGTATGCCGACTTGAAGGAGATATGTCGGTCTGGCTTGTCCTTTAGCCCAAAGGCAAAATCCAATGTGTCATGTGACTGTTTCCCAACGGCTACCTCTGTCTTTTTGGGCCGAGAACCGGTATGTCGGTCAGGTTCTGAAAATTCCTTTACAAAGAATTTGTTAAGTGTAATAATATGCATATATATAGTTTGAAACGTGTTTAAGTACTATGCTAAAAGTTTGGAGATATTTAAAAGAGGTTTGGAAAATATTAAAACAATATTAAAAGGACGTTAAGCCAACTTTAGTGTTAATAAAGAACCAGGGACATATGACTTTTCTGGTTTTATCTATATAAAATATTGGGATCTTATTAAAATGGATGCCCTAAGAGTAGTCACTGATATCTTTTATAATAAATAGTGATCTCAGTGCTATCAGTAGTGGTATCATTGCACTTATCCCCTAGTTCTTAAATCATGGTGTCATTGGGTCTTATAGGCCCATAAGTTGTGCAAAATTTTTGTATAAAGTCATTGATAAGATTTTTTTTCCTGGGACTACAACCTTTTATGGAAAACTTAATGGATGAATCTCAAAATGCAATTATACCTTATAGATTTATCTTTGATAGAATTCTTATTGTCTATGAGGCAATTCGCTATCTTAAGAATAAGAGAAAATCGAACTCATATGATGTGGCCATCAAAGAAGATAACAAAGGCCTATGAGCATATTGAATAGGATTTTCTCTTTGATCTCCTTTTGAAACAAGGTTTTTGTGTTACGTGGGTCAACTGGATTAAAAAAAGTGTTACCATTGTCTCTTATCAGTCTTATGAGATACAAATGAATGGTATATTGTATAAAATAAGTAAACCTACTTTAGTATTGAGGAAGGGAGACACTCTCTCATATTTTATCTTCAATTTAGTTACTTAATCATTATCAACACTTTTGGAAGAGCTTGAGTTAAAACATAATCTTAAAGGAATTAGAATATCTAGAAACCTCACCAACCATAAGACACAGTTTGTTTGATGATGATAACTTGTTCTTTCTTGAGGAAAATGAAATTAATGTTGGAGTTTTTCAAGATATGTTGTTCAAATATGGTTATGCTATTAGTAAAAAATTTAACCTTAATAAAAGTGGTATTTTATTTAGCTATAATACTCCTAGTGATGTTAAATCTCAACCGACTGGAATTCTAAGAATGAATGAGTTGGTGGACTTGGGAAAGTAGTTAGAAGTCCCTACCTTTGGGGTAGATCCAAGTCAAAGGCCTGGAATGGCTTGTAGACGTTATTTTGTCCAGAATGGAGAATCGGGACACTAAGCTTATATCTTCAAGTGGCAGAGAAGCTCTCATCAAAGCTATTCTTAATTCTATACTCGATCACATTATGTCTATATTTCTTATCCCAAAGAAGGTCACCAATCATTTAGCTTTATTGATTGCGACTTCTTCTGGAGTAATAAGGGTCAATCAAGGACCTATTGGGTTAGTTGGGCCAACCTTATTAAATATAAATCTAAAGAGGGGTTAGCGTTCAAAGAGTTCCACAGTAATAATTTGTATTTACTTGCTTCTAATGGCTTGGAGTATTTGTTTTAAACATGAATCTACACTTTATAAATTAGAAGGGCAAGTACTTCCCTAACTCAAGCTTCCTCGAAGCCAAAGTCTCTTTTATGTAATAATGTTAAACCTGCTCATAATATTAGGCTTTTGGTTAAGGATATCAAACTCTTTTTTTACGACATGTAATTGTAATTTCTATTTAATTTAGAGAATAAAAAACAAGATAATTGATTGGGTAATGAAACAAGGGCTAAAAACAACTTGTTTCGCTTTGGCTTGTTTGATCATCTACCCCAGTTATCTAAACTAATCCTTAATGACTATAATGAATAACTAACTTCGTAATTTTTGTGATGAATGGAATTGCTTTCAAACTTTAAAAAAATATAGAATCCAAAAATAAAAGCACACACATTCAAGGCTCTTGAGAAACCTTTTAACTAGAGACCTTCCAAGATCCCGTGTACTAAGGCTTCATTTGAGCCTTGATACTGAATTTTAAGTTAGGTTTTAAACACAAACTAGTTGTTATAAATAAGACGAGCAAATTCTATATTTAGGCCATTACCTATGGCCTGAAAATATTTTTAGGCCGAACATTTTAAAAGTACCATTTTTAGGCTAAACATATTCAAAACGCCCATTTTTAGGCCATTTCACTAATTTCTTGAGATATTTCATAGATTTTAAGGACAATTTGGGTATTTTAAATAAACTATATCTTTATTTGGCCGCCTCACAAACTAGGAACTCTATTTATAATGTCTAAATTGTCCTTGAAATCTATAGATTTTCTCATGAAATTAGTGAAATTGCCTAAAATTTGGCGTTTTGAATACGTTTGGCCTAAAAACGATACTCTTAAGCTTGGCCTTAAAATGGGATCTACTCTAAATAAGACCGTTTGGAGTTTGATAGCTTTCTTTTTCTTCTATGCTTCTTTGGTCAATTTCATATGTGATTCAATTCAACTGAAATTACCAAATAAAAATCGTATCAATAAAGGTCGTAACAAATGTCAAAACTGCACATTTCAACAATTTGGGTTTTAAACACAAACTAGTTATTATAAATAAGATAGTTGGGAGTTTGATAGCTTTCTTTTCTTCTGTGTTTTTTTTTTGTCAATTTCTTATGTGATTTAATTCAACTGAAATCACCAATTGAAAATCATTTCAACGAAGATCGTAACGACTTCAGAAATTGCAGGATTTCAGGATTTTGTCTTCTATGACGTCATTGTTTTTTCTTCTTCAGAATCATCCACTTATGGCCATATAGTTTCCTCATCAAATGAACCAACTCCGCACAACATTCAACACTCAATTAAAACACCATTTACTCTTCTTTGCCTAATAACACAACGGTAATATGCAAATATACTTCTTTCTTTCGTATTTATGTTCATTTTTTTTCCTTGTATTTAGGGATGTCAACGAGCTGATACGCACACTAGATGTACAAGCTTGTTTGTTTAACTTCTCGAGTCGATCTTCAATTTAAATGAATCGAGCTAAGCTCAAATTTAAACGAACTGAACTCAAAAATCGAGTCAAGTTCGAGTTGTTCACGAACAATTTGTATTTTTATTGTTGAAGCGGATTTTTCATGAATAGTTGGTATTGGATGGAGTAGGTAGTATGAAAGTATGGAGCGTAATATTAATAAAAAATATGAAATTCTAAAGAAATTAAAAATGTTTAAGTTGATATTGAAGGTTTCATTATATATTTACAAGTAAACAATATATTAATCTAGCTTTTACGAACGAGTTCGAACATGATGGTTTATTTAACGAGTTTAAATTAAAGTTTGAGTTTGAACTTGTTTATAAATTACTCGAGCTCAAATAAACTTTTCTCCGAATCGAGATGTTCGCAGATGGTTTAGTTCATTTACCACCTTACTTGTGTTTGCACTTTTACATAGATTATTTATTTATTCAAATGTTTGAACAAAAATTAATTCACCTGATGAGTCAATTAATTTACTAACTTTTGGAACAAAGAAAATTTAATTTACTAGCTAAATGGGTTTGAATTATATAAAATAGTTGATGAAAATCTGTAGAATATATAATGTGAGAAAAGACCATGTCTGCTTAACACATTTGGAGATTAAAATTGTAATCAAATTTACGGAATTGAAATTGTTATGTATTTGACAGTACTGTACATTTAGTCATTGCTATATTGTTTTCAGTTACCCAACAAATTAAATATTTCTAAAGGGTTTTAGAGATGATTTCTTTTAGGTATACAAACAATTTGGGGGATGATAGGATAAGGCTGGGTAAGGCTACAAGGGATGGGAGGGTTGAATTGTTGACCTTTAATTGTTTAGGGGTTAGTTGTAAATTTTTGTGAAACACACTTCACATTATCAAAATATTTACCGGGATCCCTTATTGAGAAAAAGAAGTGTAAGTAGCTTTCTTACATAATAGAGAATTTTAAATAATAACTCGAAACTACCCTTTTCTTCAGAAAAAGTGTCTATAGTAATTGTATAATTGAATGAAAAAACACATATAAATCAAGAGTAATAACACATCTCGCTCTTATAAAAAAATCTTGTGAAAGGAATAAACTAGTTCTCAAACGTTCAAAAACATTGTAAAAACCAAGTCATCAAAAGACAAAACTGATAGGGCCCTATCAATGGGATTTGACGTACTCTTGAACAATGTGAAGACCTGCAGATTCCTCACCATAATCCTGCAAAATCAAAATACACATTCATTTTAACAAACTCATACATTAATTCATCATATCATATCATATCATAATTACCTTTACTACAAGGCACGAGCATCCCACAACTTTCCTTGCATTTCCTTCTGAGTCAATTTTGCACAACTAAACAAGCAAACAATACATATTAATAAAGACTAAAACCTAAAAAAATGTTTTATTGAAGTTAAAGCTTTACTTACACCAGCCCATTCACCAAGAACCTTAGCACTTGGAACAGTAATAAGGTTAACATTATGGTCAGCACAAAGAGCTTTCACCAATTTAACGTAATCAGGTTGATCACAATCCTCTGCTAACACACATAGCAGAGCTGCATGTTTCTCAATCACCTTTGCAGCTTCGTGGAGCCCACGGGAAAGTCCACTATGAGCCATTGCTTTTTTAATAACCAATTGCAAGGCAGTCATAATGTCCATTGGCTCACCAAGCACTGGAGCTGGTGCCTCTACAGGAACAGCCTCTTCACTGCAAATAAACATCATAAATCATAAACATACGGAGTTTCAAAACTAAATGTAATACTATAAGTTGTATAAAATACATACCCCGACATATTTTGCTTAGAAAATTACTCTTTGCTGTTAAAACCTGCCAAAATTAAAAGAATAAAACTCAGAAAATCATTATACATTGATATCGCACATGATTACATATTTATTTCAAATCCAGTTTTAAAAGACTTGATGTAAACATACTATAATAATTTAACATTTTACAATACAAAACTAGCTTAACTAAACCAGCTAATTAAATGTGTTACAGTAAATTATTAATGAAATTTGCAAATTTCGAAATTCAATATTTCGTTTCTATCTCTTTCTCAAATCTGATATTAAAAAATTTATGGCATTAACACCTATCGAATTATCATATCAATCAAATAATCAAACCATGAGATATAATAACATATAATGAACAATGTGTCCATAGAAAAAGATAGATAGAGATTGTTATATATAGTTAAAACAAAGACCATGAGTAACAGAGGAAAGAAGGGTACCTGGAGTAAAAGAGGATACTAGAGCACAAGCACGGTGGTGAGTAAAATAGAGACGATGAATGTGTTAACTGTGCAAATTATAATACCAAACCCTACACTCCATATTCTTTTTGAAGGTGGGCCGAATTTTTCTTTGGGCTACCAAATTACAGCTACTCCATCCCAATGAACAATCGCCAGCCCAGATTTGGAAAAGTGGTCAGCCCCTTCATTGGGCTGGCGGACCAAAGCTCAACTAGCTAGCCCAAGGAAAGTATAGTTTAGTCGGTATATATTAGGTTAATACCTTTCACAAAAACCAAAGAAAAAAGTATAAACAAATACATGTATTTTTAAATTTTGAATACACTACTCCGAATAAAATTTTCTTTTCCATGACTTATTGGTCTTTGCGGAGTAGTCTAACAATAGACCAACTATCAATCTTAATTAGGTTAATAGCTTTCACAATATTTTATAAACACTAAAATTAGATATAATATATCTATAAAAAACGCACCATAAATTAGGGTATCCCTAATATCCAAAAGACCAATAACTGCTCGTAACGCTCCATAAATTAGGGTATCCCTAATATCCAAAAGACCTGGCAAAAATATAACCAACTGATCGTAGATGGGAAGACACTAGTATGGGTGAAAAGCAACTTCGTGAAGAGTTTCTAGAGCGACAAGCCGCTATATGCAGTAACAAGCATCCTCGGGAGATCGATGGTACTCCACATACTGGGAGAATAAACAGAACACTAATATGGAAGATAATGACATTAACGAGTTAAAAGATTTGATTGAGGATGATGAGGGACCCATAAATGAAACCATACCAACAGTCATCAGGACAAGGGAAGAGATAAATAGTCGAATAAGACTTTGGAGGAATACGGTAGTTGTAAGGCTGTTAGGAAGGGATAAAGAGTTCACATACTTAACTACTAAACTACGCAAAATATGGAACCCAATGGGTTTTCTAGGAGTGGTAGATGTTAGGAATGGCTATTTCTTGGTTAAGTTGGCGGAGAGGGATGACATCAACTTTGCGATTACTAGGGGACCTTGGATGGTTTTAGACTACTACTTGGTGGTGCAAGAGTGGACACCTAACTTTAACACGTTAGCAAACTCTATTACCACTACTACTGCATGGGTGAGAATCTCTAACATTGGAATGCACAATTAGACATCCAGGACCCTGAGCAAATCATGGGATATTATTGGAAAAACGGTGAAAACTGACCCGCTAACTAAGGGGAGACTTAGGGGAAACTATGCGAAACTTGCGACTGAATTGGAGTTAAGTAAACCACTTGAATCGAAAGTGAGAATTGGGTCAGAAGTATGCAATGTAGAATATGAGAGCCTTAACCTCATATGCTTTGTGTGGGGGGAATTTGGGCACAGGAAAAAGGGATGTCGTCCAAACGCCACAAAACAACCAATGACATCGGTAGAGACTTCACGGAGGGTCATTGTAGATGATCTGCAAAATAAGGGTACAAGCACTAAAGTGAGTGGGTCGATATACGGGGAGTTGATAACAATTAGTAAAGGTATTGAGGGTATGGTAAGAGCGGTAATGCGCAAGGACCCAATTTACAAAAAATGGGTTCTTAAGGGGCTGGAGACTAGATTTTGAGACACTTAAAATGGATGAGGAAGTATAAGTAAATGGGGTTAAATTAGCAAGTTGTACAAAAAATTGGGAGATAATTGTCAGTGAGTGATAAGAATTCGATGAGGAGAGGTCCGACTAAAAATGAAAGTAAACTAAATAATTATGGAGATAAGTGGGGTCACTGAATTGTAGCATCGCCGAACTTTGAGCAACAACGTACACTTTGTTTAAATTTGGAAATAAAGAAATTTGCCACACCAAAATTTAAGGGCCTAGAATATTTGAACAAGAAAAGGAATACAAGAGTGCCTGCTAACAAGAAAAATGCACCTAAGTCATTGGGGAAAAAATGTGTAGCATGAGAACGTAATTAAGACCGTACAAACAACCATGGGCGTATCAGGTGCTGCAGCATCTTATGGGACCGATATGACTAATATAGGGGCTATTGTGCACGTGACACCAGAAGGACCTCAACTTAAGTTGTCAATGGTTGTAGGTGATGCGGACTACCCCAACACCGACTAGGTGGCAGACCCGCATGGTTGTACTGGGAAGTCCGAAGCTAATGATTAGTGGCAAGATTCTTGATACACATCCGATGGAGAGCCGTTATTGGAACTCCGGAGAAACTACAAGCTGGTCAACGTGAAGAGTTCGAGAATGGGACGTGGTCATGATCACTGACTTGCCATGATCCTATGTTTGGTTTGTACATTATTTTTTATTAATAGTTTAATCATGTGTACGTCTATTAGTGTAGGAACATATGGGAAAATTCAAAATTACCTGTTAATATACTGATATGGAATTGCTATGGTGCGGCGAATCTAAGGTTTCGAAGAGTAGTTAAAGAGTTTATGTCGGTTCAAAATGTGTGGCTAACAGTTTTCGTGGAGTCGCACATTAATGGTATTAGAGTTGATGTAGTTATAAATTCATTATAAAAGGATAATACGGTAAGGTTAGGCTCTAAATTTTACAAATGGGGATACAGTTACTTTGGAACAACTAAGAAATCTCGGTTCAGGTGCTTTCTACTGGTCGCCAGGTCATTAACGTTGAGTTCGATTAACAAGGTTGTGTTCCATGGGTCTTTTTGGAATTATACGCTCGTTCCCAGTATAAGGAACATGAGGAATTACGGGACGCACTTTATCACGCTTTTCATAATCTAAACGTTCCATGGTTAGTAGTTGGGGACTTCAACCAAATAGGAAAAGAGTAATATAAATAGGGTGGAGTTCCAGGGGTGGCGAGATGTATGAAAAAATTCGAGGAATTGAGGAAAGATCTTGGGTTCGAAGGGCCGCGATTCACATGGTGTTACTCATGGAATGCGGGACAAAGAATCATGAAAAAGATTGACAGATAGCATATGGCAATTCTGAATGGCAGACTGTATTTCCACACGCGAAGGACATATATTTGGCATGTATACATTCAGATCATACTCCTATCTTGATTCAAGTATGACTTATAGTTAGAAATAGATCAAAAGCTTGTCATTTTTTTTATATATTCTTGGTGTCTTCACAAAAGTTTCAAAGACCTTGTAAAGGACAATTGGGACGCGCAGCAGCAAGACTTGGGCTCGATTATTGTGTCAATTTAGGAAAGTAATACTAAATTGAAGTTTGATTGTTTTGGAGATATTAACCGGAGAAAATGCGAGTCAGCGCCTAGGCTGAAAAGAATCCAAAAAGATCTTCAAAGTACGTATAACTCATCCCTTTACCGCTTGGGTACTCGTTTACAAGATTAATATGAAAGCGTTCTTGAATAGGAAGAGATAATTTATATTACGAATTCAAATGAGATATGGATTGCATCGGGAGAAAGAAATACATGGTTCTATCACCTATCTACGATTGTGAGGAAGAATAAGGCGTATTGTTTTAGGCTATTAGACGAACAAGATGGTTGGGTTGAAGATGAGGAGGGATTAAAAAATATGGTTTTCGATTATTTTGTGGAACTATATGTGGTGCCGCTTATATTAGATGGTGATTTTTGTTACTTGTAATGGTGTTTGTGGTGAGGAGGAAGCTAGGGCGGTAGCGGAACCGTTTTTGGACGAGGAATTAAATGCGCAGTGTTCCAATCAAATCCTACGAAGGCGCCAGGTCCAGATGGGATGTCTGCGGCATTTTATCAGAAACGTTGGTAAACTATGGGACATACAATTTGTGGGGTTGTGTCGTGTGTCTAATGCCTCCGGGTTGCTACCTTAAGTGACAAATGGTTCGCTTATACATTTCATCCTGAAAGTTACCGATCCATCCTCTTTCGACCCATTAGTTCTTATTAATGCGCCGTATAAATTTATAATGAAAAAATGGTGAATATAAATTAACCCTTACTAGCGGAAGCAATCGGGCCTTATTAAAGTAGCTTCCTACCCGACAAGTCCACCATAGATAACATCGTTTTAGTCTGGAGATGGATCACATAATGTGTAATATAAAAGGGAAGCATGGAATTATGGCAGTAAAAATTGATCTCTCATAGGCCTATGATAAATTAAGGTGGGAATTCATTGAGGTAACGATTAAAAGTTTTGGCTTTCCGCCCTCTTGGGTGTCCCTTATTATGTCGAGTATGGCTACAAATGATATGCAAGTCCTATGGAATGGGGAGCCACTACCAGCGTTCCGACCTCCACATGGAATTCTCCAAGGATATTTACTAGGGCCTTATATATTTATAATGTGTATGCAGCACTTATATTTGCTTATCTAGGACCTGTGTAGTAAGGGGGTGCGGAAACTGGTTTGAGTAGCTCGCTAGGGCCCAGTATTATCTCACATCTTTTTCGTTGACGATCTAATTCTTTTTGGAGAAGTTTCTGTATTGCAGGTCAAACTAATGCAGGAAACATGGACAAATTTTGCGAAGAGGCGGGGCAAATAATAAGTGCGAACAAGTCTGTAGTATATTTGTGTCCTTAATTCTCAATTTGTACTTGACTAACATGTTATTGTTCTCTGTGGACTAATCTTTCAATCCTGCAAACTTATAATTAAGAAACTTCTACAACGTTGCACCTATGTCTCCCGAAAATAAGATTTATATGTCTATTTTGGTGTCATCTATCCCGTGTCAAAAGTCACCAAAGACCATTTGGTGGCTTCGTGAATATTCTCCATCGTTCATTCTCAGACGCCCCTATATGCACCAACCAGTTTGCACAAGTATTATCCTCCCTTCAAATGTCATAAATTCTGAACACCAAGTTCCTATGTGTTATATCTCATATAGCATCAATCCACCGTGCCCCTGGTCAACTCCCTCTAAATGCCACTCTAAGGTGATCACATCTTTTAACTTTATCTTTGCTCTCAACTCAGTTACCACCATGCTTTCTACTAGCATTAGTTCCTCATATAGGGCTATAAATACTACAACTAACGTCAAAACATATCCAATATTTGTCAAAAACTTTCCTACCCAGGCTCCCTTCTTGTCTTGATTAGTCCCCCTCATTCACACACACTAATTTTGTTCACACTACCGTTCGTATTCAACTTCCATCCTTGGCTTGGCTTATCCCATCCTACCAGTTTTAATTTTGTTCACGTTCTACATTGAATTTTCCCTGATCAACCTATACTATGCACGAACATATTACGTCGTTAGGAATTTATCCTTCCCAATAACCGTCTCTGATCTCAGAATTGTCACATGATTATATGCACACTCATTGCTGGTAATCCAAATCGTCCAAATATTAACACAGAAAAAGTATGTTTTAAGGGATCTCGACAAAGAGGCATTTATTTTTAATATACCTTGTCCACCATTCTTTCCATGAGGAACTCTTTTTTTTTTGACAAATATGATGTCTTGCCAAGTACCACATGACTTCCCAAAACGCTAGTCAAACTAGCATCCACTTTGACCAATTGAAAGGTGATTGTCCTCAATAGCTTGTACATTTGGATGCAATTTGTCATGCAATACCAAGCCATTGGACAGTAAAGCATATCCTTTAAGAACATTAGAATTAGTGTTGACTTCAAAGTTCCTAGGCTACCTCGCTGGGTGAGATAAGACCAAACACTCCAGACTTTACAACATTCACAAAATGGATGGAATTATGTCTCATCTTTTCCCCATATGGTAAGGACAAGTTATGGAAACCTCAAGTCATGTTTTCCTAAGTTGGAACGAATAGGTAATTTTTCTTAACCACTTGTCACGTGAGCACTCTATTCTTTTTTAGACACAATAATTTCCATTGTTTTTCCTATCAAAGTCATTATCTACCCCGGGTGAATTTTCATGAACCATTCTTACGCATAAAAGTCTATATTCTTGATGCAGACTATCGTTTTTTATTGGTTGTAATTCTATAATGTATGAGTAGTATTTGATCATGCTTCTAATTAGAGAAAAAGATTAATGCACCCTAAAATCATTTTAAAATATTAGCACATATTTTTCGCCATACCTGCCCACCCGGGCTACCTTAGGATTTGAGGGGCCATGCCTCCTTTGATTTAAAAAAAAATGCTATTAAAAATAATTCAATTATAAGTTATTGATTTTTTGAATTTTTATTTTAACCCTCTAATTTTAAAATTTATATATTTGACCTATAATTATTTTATATACATATATAATTTTTGTTTTTTATTGTAAAATAATTTTTTTATGATATAAATTTTTTAGGGTAAATAATTAAAAAAAAATTAATATAGAGATTTATAGTGCAATCTTTACATAATATAGGATCTATAGTGCAATCTTGTATAATATAAGGACATGTTTCTACATAATATATGGACCTATAATGCAAATAGGTTAGAAAAAAATTTAAGAACGTTATCCCCGATTTCTTTGGTCCCGCTAACAAAAAATTCGGACTCCGTCTTTTTCTTGTCAACTGAAAAAAAGGAAACAAATATTATAAGATAGTGCTATTACAAAGATGATTAAGGAAATTAGATGAATCAATCAACGAGAAATCGCTCTAATTAGACAGATCATCATTAATTCTCGTGCATCTTGCTAGAGTATCAACGACTGTATTGTGGCTTCTAGATATATGATTAAATTTTCATAGTAGGCAATAACCTAACCATTTTTACAGCTCATGGACCAGTTTAAAACTTCAATGGAGATCGGTATTTCTTTTAATGCTTTAAACAAATTCAAAATTATCAAAATAAAAGAAACAACCATCGGTGGTTGAGATTTGCAACCCAACGACCGCGATAGCCGCCGGCTCACGCTATTTTTTTGAAAAATGTATCACACTCTTAATGTTCAATATCTTTTTGTTTTCTTTCTTTTTTTTTGGTTGAAAAGAAAAGGCATTATACTTTCAGTTTATTTTTTCTCGTTTGCCATTTACTCGGCAGTTTTTTTCTTTTCCCAATTACAGGCAGTTTAAAATAGTCAAACTTTTACAAAAACTACCTCAACCTTTTAGATCACCTCACTGATTTTTTATTTTATTTTTTAAAAGAAAATACAAAGAATAAATTCAAAACCTCACCACACACATTCAATCATTGAATCCACTCGTTGGTCCCCAACCATAGAATTCACAAAATCTAAGAAAAAGAAACAAAAAGAATTCATAATATCTAAGATATTTTTCTGCATTTTTTCCTCACATAAAAACAACAAATACAAAAATCTAAATCTTTTTAATGTATAAGAAAATTCAACTTCTTTTGATTTGTGTAGGGAGGTGAACAGGAAGGGGCCCTTATCCCCATCTGTGTTCACCAATCTCTCTCTAGACTTTCTGGGTTAAAAAATAAAAACTTCTCATTTTTCTCCTAAATTTCATTTCTTCACCGCCTTATTCTATTTCCTTCTATACATACACACATATACATATAAATCGGTCGAAAAAAAAGGAATCGTGTTCATTTCCAAGCAGTAATTTTGCGTCAAAGTTGGAATCTTTCTTCCCTATCAGGTAAGATTTCGATGTCAATTAACAAGTTATCTTATTGTTTAGCAAAAAGATTAGATTTTTCTTTCTGGGTATTTGATAATTGTCTAAGTTTTTGTTTTTATTCTAATATTCTTACAGATCTAGACAAACGTATACTGTGCTTCTGCGTAATTCTAGAAAGAATCGAGTTTTATGCTCAGGTGAAATTTAGTGAATTGTTAATTTGAAGAAATGTCGCTTTTGCCAAAAAACGATTCGATTCAAATTAGAGAGGTTTGGTATGACAATCTTGAGCAAGAATTCGATTTAATTCGTGAAATTGTGGATGATTATCCTTATGTAGCTATGGATACGGAATTTCCAGGTGTGGTTACACGTCCAGTAGGCAATTTCAATGTTACAGATTATCATTACAAGACTCTCAAACAAAATGTAGACATGTTAAAGTTAATTCAATTAGGTCTCACATTTTCAGACGAAAATGGTAATTTACCAAAATGTGGTACAGATAAATCTTGCATTTGGCAATTCAACTTTCGTGAATTTGACCCAAATGAAGATGTTTTTGCACATGATTCAATCGAATTGTTACGTCAATGTGGGATCGATTTTGATAAGAATATTGAAAAGGGTATTGATGCTAAACGATTCGGAGAGCTTTTAATGTCATCAGGTGTTGTATTGAATGATAGTGTGTATTGGGTAACATTTCATAGCGGATATGATTTCGGATACTTGCTTAAGGTTTTGACTTGTCAAAGTTTACCGGATAATCAAGCGGATTTTTTCGGTTTAATTAATATGTATTTTCCGGTAATTTACGATATTAAGCATTTGATGAAGTTTTGTAATAGTTTACACGGTGGATTGAATAAGCTTGCTGAGTTATTGGAGGTTGAAAGAGTTGGTATATGTCATCAAGCTGGTTCTGATAGCTTGCTTACGTCATGTACATTCAGGAAATTGAAAGTCAATTTCTTTAGTGGTTCATTGGAAAAATATGCCGGTGTTTTGTACGGTTTAGGTGTTGAGAATGGACAGAGTACGTATTGAAAGACAAAAAAAAAAATGGAAAAAGTTTTTTTAAGTGAAATAGATGTTTGTAGTACAACATAAGTGTGATGGTATGCCACACCTCTTTGTACACTTTTGAATAGAAAAAACTGTTTTAAGTTAATGAAAGTACCCTCTTCTTGGGTTTATTTTATCTCTTGCTTTTCTTCTTATATGCATTTCCTTTTTTTTAAATCTTTCATTTTATCAGTAATTTATATTGTTTGAATTTGAGGTCCAATGATACTTATTTTGAAGATAGGTAGTAAATACCATGTTTAGGAAATGATTTAGTTTAGTTTGATTTTATCTTATAGATTTTTGTTTGGGTTAATGCTTTATAAACCCTGCAACTTTGTTCACTATCCAAGACACTTCTCTTTTTTATCTTGAGTTTGTTTTCAAAACTCAAAATCTAAGTCTCGTTTGGTTCGTGAAAATACTGGGTATTTTTTGTTTTCATTTTCTATATTTTTTAAAATACTAATAAAAACATGTTTGGCTAGAGAAAATGAAAACAGATTTTTAATAACAATACTATATTCGAGAACTTGAAATCGACGTTTTTCATATATTTTGAAAATTCTGAAAAGAAAACGAAATTCATTTTCTGAAAATATATTCTGAAAACAAAAACAGATAGTATTTTCATAAACCAAACAAGTCTCCTATAGTTTAAAATTTAAGTTTTGAGAAGCTTTCCACAATTCAAGTTTGCTATTTTTATGAGAAAAAACGAAAATGTATGGTGTCTTTTATGTGGCTATACTAAAAGAGAATTAATTCCAATTTGAGGGGTTTCTTGGATATTATTAATCCTATAGTTTACAAATAGTCTTATAGGAGCCAAAGTACATTAAAAATAGTCTCACATAACAATATTTAGAAGAAACATTATCGTACAATATTTTGCTCCTGATAAACAAGATACATGAATTAATAAAACGAGTACAGAAACTACTAAATTGTAGTTATTCAAACAAAGCAATAGATATTATTATTAAAAATAAAACAAACTCATCTCTTTCTCTTAATAGTCTTCAATTGCTTGTAAATATAACCAACAACTTCTTTTAACGTAGCTTTTCTCATTTCCTTAAAATTCCACAACTCAGGAACAACATATCTTCCACTTGGATTATATTCCTCAACTTCTTGTAAAGCTAAAGTTACTGAATTATAAACATCCATACCCCACTCTTCTTTTAACTCCTTTAATGTCTTATCCTCATCATCCAATACTTTCTGCAATATTCATAAACTCAATTAAAAAAACAAAAAAATAACATGAAAGTCTATTAAATTAATAAATATAATCACCTCAAAATTAATCTCATCAATTTGAATAGTTTTGAAAGGATGCCATTTATTATCTTTAACCTTCTCTTGCCATAAGGAACATAATTCTAACGCCTTAAATTCAGCTTCTTCTTGAGGAAATCTCTCTTTACAAGCTATTTGAAATGTTTTTACATCAATTTCACCCATTCTTTTTATACCAATTTGTACTGCTCTGTTAGAATCTAATATATCACGTAACCCCTGTAAAAACAAACATTGTGATTTTTATTACTATGAAATTTGTTTAAGTTTAAATGATAGATTAAATGATATACCTCGATTAATTCTTGACGAGCCATTACTAATTCATCATTACTTTGACGCTCTTTAGCTAAAAGTGTACTGTTTAAATCTTCAACATTTCCCATTTCTTCAACTTTTTCTTCTAATTCAGCGTTTAATTCTTTCATTTTATTTTGAACAGCTACATCATCACCTAAATGTTTCATTACCTCTAATTTCCCTTTTATTTCCGCTATTTCCATTTCAAGCTTTTGTTTCGCATCTAAATCTCTTTCTAACTCAAGTATCTTCTTTAAAGCTTCCTCCTTTTGTTTCTGAAAAAAGTGGACCCCACATTTTACAAAATTATTCTCAATTTCTCAAACAAATACATACCTTCTGTTCTTCTACTAGTCTCAACACATTTTCATCAGCTTTCCTTTGCTCTTCAGATGCCATTTGAAGTGAACTGTTTCGATCATCATTCTAAATATCATAATACAAATCAAAAAATCAAAACACTATTAAAAACTAAAAATTTAATATAAAAAAAAAAAAAAAAAAAAAACCTTTTTCTTCTCTTCTTCAAGTTTTTGTCTTTCACGTTCAGTTAAAGTTTCACGTTTATTCAATTCTCTACTCCAAGAATCAAGCTGTCTTTTTCTATTCTCCAATTCATTATTTAACTTCTCTTGTTCATCAAGGACTCTCTTAACATGTTCTCGAGCTATTCTTTGCATCTTTCTTGTTTCTAATATAATCAAACAAACATATCATAACTTACAAAACAACGTGTATGTAACTATACATAATTATAATAAAGAAAGTTAAACAAAACCTTCGAAAAAAGCTTGATGTAAAACATCTTTCTCTTCAAGCATTCTACTCAAATTCAACGTATTAGCATTATACTTAGTTTGCAACTCATCTAAATTCTCATTTCGTAAATCAATCTCACTAGCTAAACTAGCCACAACTTTATTTCTATCTTGAGTAGCTTCTTTAACTAAATCCGAAATAGTTTTTAACTCCCCAATTTCACGAAGATAAACACCAATTTTCCCTTCCGATTTATAATCATCTTCACGAGCAAACCAACCGTAAAAACCTAATCCAGGTGAATCTTTACGTATATTCCATTCTTTTTTACTAGAGCTACTAGCTTCAAACGATTTTTCAAACTCCATAGCATTCTTAAATCCACTCCAATCACTTTCAAACTTCACAACACCTTGTCCCGTTTGATTATCCGAATCCCAGAATATTATAACATTCAAGGGCTTATATTTAGATAACTTTGTAACCCAGTAGCTTGAACTTTCCACGTTATTTTCACTAGATCCTTCTTGTTTCACAATATTTGCGATTATACCTGTCCATGGCCAACAATATAATAACTCGGCTTGTTCGGATTTACGTGAAGGTGGTGGAGCGATTGTGCGTTGAGGTAATGGCTCAGCTTCGTTAGCTAAATCATTCTCTAAATACTTAGCGAGAGCTAAATGATTAGCTTTTTGTTGTGCACTTCTGTTTATTGAACCTTTAGCTACACCTGTAGCATGTTGAAGAAGATCTTTGTATTTATAATCTTGTTTCTTTTTACCAGCACAGTAAGGGCATCTTAGTGTTCCGTTTGAATGTTTTACTTTATATGTTCCTGATAGAAGTTCTTTGTATGGTTTTTCCATGTATTCTTCGATTTCTGAGTCACTTAGATCTGACATTTCGTCTGAACTGCTTCCCATCTGTATCAAATTATACAGAATAGTTAATTATTTGTAAATCTATGATATAAGCTAATAAATAATATTTCTTATTGCTGCATTGTGTAATTGTAGCTTAAAAAAAAGCAACATTTGGGTTAAATTCAGTCATTATGTTCTAGGAAATAAGTGAACACTCATTACATTGACAAACTAAACGGTGAGTCAACTGGGTATGACTGAGGTGACTCAGATTCAGCCATTTATTAACTCAGACATTCCTCTCCATGCTACAATTTCTGGAGCTCAAACATCTAGAGTGAAAAACTTCTTATTTTGCACAACTACAGCAAAAACTGAGCGAGTTGACTCAGAAAAGTAAAACTCTACCCACTAGGCAGCTGGTCTTAAACTCAGACATTCTGAGCCGTCACAAGATCTATGGTATAATATTAGACTTATATAGTGTTTTGATTTGTAGCAATCTAATTGCACTGAGTCGACTCAGTACGGATGAGTAATACAGCAAATTAGACTCAGTGCAGGTAATGATTACCCTTAAGTGATGCAAATACATCTACATGTAGGTAAAACTGTGTAAAGAAAAAGTATTTAGAAGAAGAAATGGTAATGATCGTACCTTAGAAAAGCAAGGTAAGTTTTAGAGAGAGAAAGTGAAAGAACAGAATGTTTGAGGCGCTGAAGCTGCGGCGAAAACTTCCAGCCGAGGATCAGCTGTGCCGCCGCTGGTTTTGATATTTGCAGATGGTTTTGCTCCCAAGCACAGTCAGTGTCGACTATAATTAATGGTACAAACGTATCTACCATTAATGTTAATGTACAAACGTAAATTGTGCAAAGGGAAAGATCTATTGGTTCGCAGCACAGTTGCTTATTGTGGCCCTTCAGTATTTATTTTTTCTTTTTCTAAACACTTACGTTACTTTAAAAAAGAAATTAAATGAAGAAAAAAAAAAACCAATTCCCAAAAGAAAAACCTAACCACGATGAATAGGGAACATGAGGCTTGGATCATTTTTTAATAAGATTTTTATTTACATGAGTGTTAGGAGTGTTAAACATGCCAATGTTATTTTCTAACCTCACCTACTTTTTCGGTTTATTAAATATCTTAAATAAAATTTTACACTATAATTCAAAAATTCAATTACATTATTATCCCATTTTATTTTTTATTTCCTTTATATACTAATTTTGGTCAAATTTTTTTTAAACCCTAAAACTCATTACTTTCTTTTTCTTTTCTCTTTCTTTTCTCTCCTTTTTCTGTAACCATGTTCTCTCTCAATATCTCACAATTTTATCTTCTCTCTCACTCTCACCGTCGATGCTCCTGCCGCCGTAGTTTATGGTGAAGATTGTCGCTGCCGTTTACGGTGAAGAAGAGCTCCAGACATGTTGAAGACGAAGCTATTCCAGCAATGTCTTCCATTGTCTTGTTCTTCTATGGCGAGGCATCTCGAGCTCCAGCAAAGATCCGTTTAAACTTCAGCAAAGGTCCGTTCGATTCGGATTCACGAGCTCCACCTTCATCTTCTCTTGAAACCGCCGAAGCTCATAGCAAATTTTCAGGCGAAGCCTTCTTCTGATTCGCTGGTCCATTGCTGCTGTTGCGCGTCCAAATCGGCTCGATCCTGGAAAACATTCATGTTCGAGGATCTCGGCTGGGGTGATTCATCGAAGCTTTGAAGCTTCGTAACTCGGAGTCGAGCTTTATTTCTGACTGAAGTGTTTTTTGGTTAGCATTAGGTCAAACTGGTTGTATTTTTTGTTTGAACATGTACCGAGTCATTAGATGGTGTTAGATTTAGTTTTTTTCTTCTTCTTATTATTAGGTAGTTGTTAAGTTTTAGCTATTAGAAAAAAATGTAATATTATCTATTTTTTATAGAGTAATACTCTACTTTTCTTAATGGATGCTTTATTTTTTTTATATTACTCTTTATTTTTATCCCTATACTTACTGTTTTAATTTCGATACTCATTGTTTTTTCACTATTCTATTTTATTCTCGGTACTCTACATTTTTTCCCGATACTCTACATTTTTTCCAATACTCTATTCCGGGTGGTTGGAGGTCGGTTGGAGGTGGTCGGAGGTCGGAGGTAGGTGGGTAGTGGAGAGAGATGAGTAATGACACCACTCTTTCTGTCTTTTAGTGTTAGTAAGGGTATTTTAGTATTTGGTCATTTTTGAGGTCTCTCTAATGAAGTAAGATTCCCACTAGTTTATATAGGAATAAAATCTAGTCTCCAAGACCCTTTGTGTCATTCACCCTTTCTTAAAGAGACCCCCACTAAATTTTATGGGTGACCAAATATTAAAATACCTTCAAATAAATTAAAAAATCATGTAAAGACAAAATAAAAGTGATAATAAGCATGAATCACAAAATTAGTGAGTCACTGAGTATCAATTCAATGAGTATCAATTCACTATGTATCAGTACTTTTTAGCTTGGACCATCACCCATCGACTACCGTCGGCGTCGCCACCCAAGGAGAGTTTGAATATTTGACTGAGTGCTTGAATTTTTTGCTGAGTGCTCGGCTATTAGACTAAGTACGAAAAAAATCACATAATATACTCGGCAATTTTCTAAGTATATATGCTTAGTGAATTCCTTGAGTGTGATACAAAAATTACTGAGTCTATGTAATAAAACACTGAGTAATAAAAATCAAATAAAAAATAAGAATAATTACATAAATTTTATTTATATATATATAAGAGAGAAATTACAAACTAAGTGAACTATAATATAAAATTGAAATTATTAATAAAATTCAAAATTAATAAAATAAAAAAGTATCTTCAACCGTTTACAAAAATTGAAAAAGAAAATGAAAAAAAAAGAACTCCATCTATCTGCAACATTTATTCACTAGCTTTTGCATCATTAGCTAGTTGCAACCTTCACTCTCGAACCAAACACACGACCAACTTTGTCATGGAGCTTCGTCGAACAACATCACAACATAACGGAGGTCAGCTATGAACAGATCGGAGCTGCAAACAGATGGCCATGGAAACCAACAACCACTTCACACAGACCGGAGTTGCAAACAAATCTTATGTACTCGAGGCGTACGAGTTTAGTCACGGAGCTGCATGCCTGAATAAATGAACACCGCCACTGCAAAGTGTTCAAACGAGCTGTTACTATACGCATGCGAGTTTAGTCACGGAGTTGCACACTTTGAATAAATGAACGCCACCACAATGAAGTGTTCGAGTTTTGGTTTCGCAGCCATGGCACTGTATCGATCTGGAGCTTCTCCTCATTCGTAACTCCAATCTGGATCTTTCTTCTCCTCGCCATAACAAGCTGATGGATCGTTGAACAAAAAGAAAAAAGTTGTTGTGTTAGGGTTAGGGTGTAGAGTGGAGATAGGAGATATTTTTTTTTAGATTTTCTAATTTAGTGTGTATTATTTCGTATCTATACTAGTTAAAAAACAACGAGGGTATAATGAGTAGTGGGAAAATATAGGAAAATATGCCTATAGTGTTAAATTTTATATGTGGCCTTTAGTAGGAAGAGTGGATTGGGTGGGGGTGCTTAGGTATATAGAAGGGGCCTCCAAGACCTGTTGGGTAAAAATCTCATACTATAGCTACGAAACCACGGGAGTCGATACCGATAATGCAAGACAAAATATTTTGACTAAGATGCTATCTAAAATTGGTAAGGATGTCCAAATCAGATCCATTATAAGTTCAATCCCAAATCATGTTATGTTAGTTATCCTAATCCTAAGGAAATTTATTGATATTTTGGGCTCTCTTGTTACTAATTTTTATTAGAACAATGTGAATGTTCTAGGCATTCACTAACTTAGTTGGAATAAACTAAAAGAGGGTAAGAATTAAGGAGGCTTAGGATTCAAGGACTTCCATATCCAAAACCCTGTTCTCATTGCACCTAATGCTTGAAAAATTTATACCAAACCAAACTCTTCACTATATAGAATTCTCACAAGTAAATACTTTCCCAATGATGATTTTTAACAGCTAAGACTAGAAGCAACTACTCCTCGGGTTGGAAGAGTTTAATTACTGGCAGATATAGTTTTGTTAACAACATAATCTAGCTAGCGGGAAATGGGAAATACATCAATATATGGCGTGATAGTTGGATTCAGGACATTAAATCACTCCCTATTCCAATGCTCTTGGGCTAGAGCCTCGTGGCTTGCCAACCCACAAAATATGATATCTCCTAATGGACCAACCAATAGTTTAAGCCAATAGGTAGGATATATGATGGAAATGATTCAATCCAGTCTAGAATCTAATCTTTATCTTGATGAAAAGGTAGCTTATATGGCCTGTAATATTTGTAAGGGAGAAATGATTTAATTTTCAAGGGAAGGGTCCCTAACCCAATCAACACTATGAAAAAAGATTTTAGAGCATGTGATTGATGTCTCCTCATTTGTGATAGATTTATATTAGGATGAGACATCATTTTTAGTGATTTAGAAGTCATAATAGTCGATTTTCTTGAGAAATAGTGCACTTTCCTATTTTGAGTCTTGATTTAGTAAAATAATATTTTTAGAGCATATTGGATTTAATTGTTTATTTAGTGTGAAGCTTTAAAGATAATTATGGAGATTAATTAGAGTCCAAGTCAAAGACTACAAGATATGGAAAGAGATTTGCATGGTAGTTGGAGATAAGGAAACAAAAGCTAAAAAGATGGAAAAGGAAAAGCTGCCTAAATCTGAGATTCGGCATCACACGACTAAAGAAGTGGTGATTACTCCTACAACGAAGCCGTTTTTGGTAGTTTCCTTTCATAGGGACGTAGATAATTCTGTGAGGATTCTTTTGGTATATTATGGAGCAAAAACCGACCAATAACGAAGAAGATATGCTCAAAACGGTCCAGCAGTGTTTATCTTTATTTCCATACGAATTTGAGTTGGGCTAGGAGTCCAATACTTTATCTCTTCCTCAAGAAAACGAATTAGGTCTTCTAAACACCTATAAATACACCCTTATATCACTTGTAAAAGGACGCTAGCAATCCTTGCCTCATAGTAATTAGTTCTTAAGGTTTTATTCTTCCAGTTTATTGTAGAGAGCAAGATGACGTCTTTTGTAATTTCTTTTAGTTTGTTTCCTTCAGGTATGCACTAAACTTCCCATAGCTTGGGTTTTGCATCATGTATAATCTATGAATTATAATTCTTCTATCTAAGTTTCTTTGGGAATTATATGTTTTAATTTGATATTAGCTACTTACCTTTATATTTGTTTATGTGTTTTGATTTATTGTCTTTCCTAGAACTGGTCACTTTAGGATTGTTTTAATAGTAGTTAGATGTTCACCTTAGCTGGGTGTTTAACTATTGAACCACCACATAATGTCTAGTATCGATATTAGTTCTGACAAAACATGATTCTAACTAGATAGTCATTAGGGTTTGTTTTAATCACCATATCACCAATTGATTGAAGTGTTTGCTTAGGGCCTTGGTAGCGCTTGATAACCCTATTTTAAACCACGTCTTGGTTGTGCCGTAGACCCCTTAGTCGCTCTCAAGGTCTAAGGTATGGGAATTTAGAATCCTGACTAAGAATACAAGAGCTAATATTCTCCCTTATAAACTAGATCTAATAGATAGAATTAGACGGATTAGTGCATACTAGTAAAACCTAAGCTATACTTCTCATCTCATATTCTTCGTATTTTATCTTATTGTCTTTATTTTCCTAGTTTTAATTAGTTATTTTCAAATTACTCTCTTTAATTTTTTGTCTTTTAATTAATTATTGCTTACTCATTATTGCTACCCATTCGTATAACACACTTAAGTCCCTAAGAACGAACTCAACTTACTAACTAAAACTTGCATACGTCCTGTAATACTTGCAGTACTGTGCCTGTCTAGGGTGAGAGTGCGTATTTTTCTTGACCTTTATCTATCTTATTTTTATCACACCCTAGGCGACACCAAGTTTTTGGCGCCGCTGCCGGGGACTTGTGTCTCGTTAGCGTGTGGGTTATCTATTTCGAGTAGTAGTTTTAATTAATTTTTATTTTTTATTTTTCAGTATTTAGTTTTTGTTTTTCCGGATTTACGCTTGTGGTTTGCTTTAGTCTTTTTCAGGTTTCACAGTGTTTAATTCTTGGCCTCCTTTATCGGAGCCTGAGAGGAGCTTCAGACCTTACAACAAACGAGTTCGTGAGGAAAGAGCCTTAAGAAGAGCAATGGCAGCCCAACTGAATCCACCACTTGGAGTCCTACCGGGAGGACTACAGCAAGATCCACCTGGGATCCAACAGGATCCACCTGGTGTACAACAACAGGATCCTCCTGGTGTACAAGGACAACAACAACATCCGTTAGGAGGAGGTAATGGGCAGAATAACGTTAATCAACAGAATTAAGTACAACAAGACCTCCATGGTCTTCATGTGCCGTTTCATGTTCAACCAATCGGTTACCGTCCTCCAGAGATCCAGAATATCAAATTTAGACCCGATGCGGGTAATGCTTAGTCAATTTCAAAGTTTTGGACTCTACAATGGTACAGCAATTCAAGATCCGGTAAGATCGATTCAGAAGTTCATGCAGATTTGTGATGCCTATATTACTCCTGGCATTACACGCGAAAAATTGTATTGTCATATGTTTTCGTTCTTCTTGACCGGTAGAGCTAGCGATTGGCTAGAAAGACAACCACATGGAACAATTAATTCTTGGACAAAACTTCAAACCGCGTTCTTTAACCGTTTTTATCCGAAGAGCATGAGACTTAAAGATCAAACCGAGCTTGCAAGATTTTGTCAAGAAGATGGAGAACGTAGGAGAATCATGGACAAGGTTTCAACATAAATTAGCTAGATGTCCTCTCCATGGTTATACACCCGCTCTACAGCTTGCTATATTCTATGAAGGTCTTAATGATAAAGGTAGAGAGAAGGTGGATAACATTGGAAAGGGTAATTTTGTGTCCATGAATCACAATGAAGCTTCCGAGGTTTTAGAGAATATTATGGAACAAGAAATAAGTTGGCCTTCAACGCGAGCTTCTGTAGCAAAGACCCGAGGAACGCTTCGCTTAGATGCAGAAACTGCGAACTCAGCTCAAATATCCGCATTAGAAAATCAAATCAAAGAGCTGAAGTTAGAGATGCAAAATAATTTAGCCGCTGCAAACGTAGTACAAGAAGCACAAGGTTATCAACAATGTGGGGTTAATAATCATATATGGGAAGAGTGCGAATCAAATCCACAATCTGTTTACTTTATATCCAACCGCGGAGGTTTCAATGGGGTAACCGAAACCATCCGGGTATGCAGTATTCAAATCCACAAGGGGCCGCTAATCCCGATCATTATCAACCACGACCCCAGAACAACTCTTTCCAACCGAGAGGTCAGTACCAAAATCAATATCAGAATAGACCTGCTCCCCCTCAACAACCTGTTCAAGATGCTTGCACCGATTCGTTAGATCAGAAAGCTTTACCTCAGTATCCTCAAGAAGGATCTATGGATAATCAGCAAGTAATGCAAGCCTTGCATCGTTTGACCACTAGTATGAACGCTCAGGAAGAGAAAGTCCGAGGACAAGATGTCGTACTTCATATTTTAGGTACTCGAGTAGAACAGTTAAACAAAGTTTTAACAAATTTAATGGAACAAAAGGAAGTAAAGGCAATCGAAGGAGGTGAAAACAATGTTGGGTTCGAAGCTTGTAAGGCTATTTGCCTTGAAATTGAAGAAGAGAAGGAAGTACCGTATGCTTCCGTTAGTGCCGTGGAAGTTCCGAGTACCGAAGAAGAACCAACCAAGTCTAGCCCCGTGGAATCTGACTGTTCTGAGGTTTATGTGGAGGACGATCAAGAAAAAGCCGAGTTTATACAACTTCTGAAGAAGATGCAAGAGGAAATACGATCGGTTATGGATTATCAAGCTGAGCTAAATTCGAAAGAAAAAGAAGATGAAGTTGCACCTGCTGTGCAAGAAGAGAAAGAAGAAGAGAAGGTGGAACCGCCACCTGTTGTTCAAACAGTGTCACCAACTATTCCTGATACAAATCTTAAGGATGACACTGTACTCAAAACATTTGTAGAGGCGTACAAACGTGAAAATATCAACGCCCAAATGCTTGAGGTTGCAAAGAAAGGACTTACACCGCAACAAGTTTTACGTAAGTTATTCCTGAGAAAGAAGCGAGTGTAGAGATCCCAAAAGAGAACCTGAGAGTTTCGAGAAGAAGTGAACGAGAGCTACCAACAAAGCTTAAAGATCCGGGAAGTTTCAACCTTCCTATTCAAATTAATGGTATGCTCAAGGTGAAAGCTATGTATGATGTGGGTTCTGGTGTGAATCTTATGCCTAAGTCTGTGTTCGAGAGGCTTGGACTTCAGAAATCAGAGAAAACACCAGTGAAGTTGCAGTTCGTTGACAACTCAGTTAAGAGGACATGGGGAACAGTGGAGGACGTCTTAGTCCATGCAGGTAATATCGCCATCCCTACTGACTTTGTTATTCTTGAGTTTGATGCAGATAAGCAGGTTCCAATCATACTTGGACGGCCTTTCATGGCCACAAGTCAAAGTGTCATCAACTTCCAGGAAGGGACCATCACCCTTCATGCAAAGAATGTATCCGAGACCTTCTACGTCTTGGGTAAGAAATCAAGGAAGTTAGATCCCACCGTGCCTGTCATCCACAACCTTTCACATCACAAAGTCCCTCCTTAGAAGATCCACTTAAAGCCTGTGGATACCGAGCCAAATAGTGAGTTTGGGGTTGGCCATGAAGTTCTATGGAAAGCTCACAAACGTGAGAATAGGCCACGAAGTTTCAAAGACTCATGAATGGGACCATTCATTGTCACTAAGGTTGTTTCAGCCAAGGTGATAGAAATCCGACCCAAAACTGGGATCAAGCGCAGATTGGTTGACGTTCATAGCCTAACTCGTTGTTGGGGAGGCTATATTCGCAAATCTTGATAGAGGTAACACGTCTAACTTTGAAAGACGTTAAATAAAAGTGTTGTACGGGAGACAACCCTCAATTTTTTTAGTTTTTATGTCTTTTATGTTTTTAGTTTATGTTTAGTTTTTTTATTTTTAGTTGATATTGCATATTTGAGAAAGGTATTAGTGTTTTTTGATGCTTAGGTATTGGAGAAATCGAGTTAGGGAAGAAACAAAATTTTTCGAAAGGGATACACCATTGGTGCGGTATACCGCACCTCAGCCGCGGTCTACCGCAGAAGACAAAAACCCGTACCACGGGTAGGATCCGCGGGTTTTATACCGAGACGAAAATTAACCCGTGCGGTATACCCCCTACACTGCACCCCTACACCGCACGCCTAAAACACGTGCCACGGGGTGCTCCAACGGGTATTTTGTCGAAGAAAGCTACAGAAGCCGCGGTGTACCCCCTATACCGTGCCCATGGTCCGCGAGCCCAAAAGCCGTGCCACGGGGTAGGTAACACGTGTATTTGGCCGAGGCAAAAATTTTAAGCAACAGAAGCTGCGGTGCACCCATGTACCGCACGGCGCCGGCAGAGAGAGAAAGTTATGGGATTTGAGTGTATAAAAGAGGTATGAAGCCATTATTCCGAATTTTATAAACCTCAAGCCTCTTTCTCTTCTCCAAAACTCTCCCAACTCCATTAAAGTTCATAAAAACCTTCACCAATCATTAAAACCCTACCCAATCATCAAGAAAAACACATCAAACCTTCTCTCCACATCATTACAAGAGAGATTCAAGCACCCAATCCATCAAATTGAAGAATCAAGAGCTTAAATTTTCACAATTCATCCTACAACTTCTTAAATCCAAACCAACCCATTACAAATCCACCTCACCCACATAGAGATTCATCATCCATTCATATTTCCTAAGCCAAATCAAGCTTGTTCAACCAAAAATTCACAAGTTCAAATTTCAAGGGTTGCTAAAGCTTTGAGTTGGGGGTTAATTGAGGATGACTAATAGAACAACAATATTAGCTAACAAGAGGGAGGTGAAGAAGAGCAAGGTATTGGATTCAATCAAGAAAAAATCAATTGACAAAGTAACTAGTTCTAAATCAAAGGGTAAAGACAATGTTGAAGATGGAGGTATAACTTTGTGTGATCGTAATGGTAAAAAGCTTTACTTTTATGCAAAGGAGAAAACACAACTTCCATAAGGTCCTACACCCAAAGAGAAAGAGGAAGCTTCAAGGGCCCTGAAAGCTTCTGCAGAGAAACAATTAAAAGAACTACCTTTTGCTTATGAGAAAGTATTCAAGGAAGAAGTTGGTACAGGAGAATACGCGAGATTCTTAGAGCTTGGTGAGAAATTGGGTTGGTTTATGTTCATGGTAAGACGTTCTGAATTATGTCATGAGTTAGTTTTGGAATTCTATTTAGGCCTCTTTAGCCGAGATAGTAAAGGTTGTGTTCCGATTAGAGGAAAGCTAGTTCCTTTCACAGTTGATGAGATTAGAAACCACTTCAAGTTTAAGAATTGAAAGGTTATTGCAAATTTGAAGAAGCGGTTGCTAAACGAAAAATCTTTGATGAGGAATTACTTTTTGAGCATGTATTAGACAAGGAGAAAGTGCAATCACATAAGGGAGAATCGAAGGCACCTTGGCCTTACAAATATCTTCAATCGGATGCGAGAATTTGGCACAATTTCCTTATCCCTAATATCTTTGGGGACACACGAACTTTGGATGTGACTATGAAGTACGCTCTACTTTTGGACTGTATTTTGAGAGGAGAAGAAGTAGATGTGGCACAATTGATCTATGATGAGGTGATACGATTTTCGGTCTCTCCTAAATCAGTTTATAATGTTAAATTTCCTACTATGATCACGTGTCTTGTGCGGAAAGCGGATGTTACGTTGGGTGAAGAAGAGAAACTCGAAGTTAAGACGAGTTATATTGATAATGCTTGGATCAAAGATATCTTTCGAAGAGCGGGTTCTACGCAAGTCTCGAAAGAAGAAAAGGAGCAAAATTGGCAAGAGAAGATGGAGGAGCGTTTAACGAAATTCGAAGCAGCTCATACTTCCTTAGTCAATGATGTGGCACAAATCAATGCTAATCAAATGCACATCATGAAACTCCTCGAGCAATTAACAAAAAGTCCAGCAAATCCGACCTCGGATGTCAATGATGCGAGGCAGTAAGCCTCGAGAGTATGTTCTCTTTCTTCCTTACCATTTCTGTAAATATGTTTATCTGCTAATTTTAATTTCTGTTTCGAGTCTTTTTCGAGTCGTGGGGACACGGCTCACTTTGAGTTGGGGGTGTGGGGATTCGTTGTCTCTCATCTCCATTTAATCTGTTTTTAGGTAGAAATTAAAATTTTTGATACATGGGAATTAGATGTAGAATGTGTTTAATAGCTTGAAAGCATAAGCTCAGTGAATTAATGATAGTAAGTAGTATGTTATGAGTTATGTTATTTGTATGCTTTGAGTATTTGCAGGAAAATACACGTTGATAGTAAAGAAAAGATTAGTGAGCAATGCGATAGAAAGTATGTTCGATCTTAGGGAACCTTGAGAAGTGTGTAGGCCGTGAGATCCAAGCTAGTTGACAAACCATTTGATGAAAGTGCTAAAGGTAATAAAATAAAGAAATTACATAGTGTAGAAAGTGATTAAGGCGGTTCTTTCATATGTGAAGCCCTTGAAGCCTTTTTATACCTTCTCACCTTGTGATTTTTGATTTATATGCTATATCCTTCTCAGTCCCTTCTAGCCTTTCTAAAGCTTTTTATTGAAACACGTTATAAGCCATATTCCTTTAGATTATAGGACTTTTCCATATGACCCGCACTCGAATCGCGATGCATAGACAGTTGTTTTAGAGCTTGAGTTTGGGGTGGTGGGTCCACCATTATGGGAATTGTTATTGGGATGGGATTTTTGAGCTTATTAATTGTGCTTTGTGCTTTATATTGATGATGATTCACAGATTTTTATTGTAACCCTTTGTCGGGGTAATAGTGAATGAAAAAGAAGCTACGAGCTAAATTTGCCAACAAGGGCATTAAAAGAAAAATATATATATATATGAGAAGATTAGCATGATATCTCAACATCAAAGAGAGTCATAGGTTGAGAAATTGATTTGAAAAGAAAATATATATATTCGGACCGGCAAAGTGGATTTTTATGTGAACATCTTAGGCTTTAATTGGGTTATTGGGGATGCTAAATTGTGCATCAAGGAATTCATTGGGTTGTGTGAGAAACATTTTTATGAGAGTAACTCAAGCTCTAGGGCGATTCGTTGATGACTAGTGAGGAGAGAGCCAAAAACTCACTCTAAATTATCCAAATAACTATCATACCGTCCCTAAGCCTAAATTACAACCTTAAAGACCTTGTAATTCTTTGCTATGTAATTGAGAAGTGATTGAGCCATTATAGATTAGTTGAGTGGATCTTTGAATACTAGTAAAAATCGAGGAACAATCTATAGCTTTCTTGGGGAACTGAGTAAAGTCCCAATCCTTCTTACATTGCGAAACTAATCGGATCTTGAATTCAAGCCGTGTTGACTGTGGATATGAGAAGTGTACAAGTATGTAGTTTATGAATATTATTGCATGAAATTTTCTGAGTTGTTGCTTTAGGATTATTCTATATATTCTGCTATGCTTTTCCCATTGTGTTGAGAATTTTATAAGTGTGTATTTATAGACTTCCCTTTGTTTTTATCTTTATTGTATCGGGACGATACAACTTTGAGTTGGGGGTCTTGATGTCTCCTCATTTGTGATAGATTTATATTAGGATGAGACATCATTTTTAGTGATTTAGAAGTCATAATAGTCGATTTTCTTGAGAAATAGTGCACTTTCCTATTTTGAGTCTTGATTTAGTAAAATAATATTTTTAGAGCATATTGGATTTAATTGTTTATTTAGTGTGAAGCTTTAAAGATAATTATGGAGATTAATTAGAGTCCAAGTCAAAGACTACAAGATATGGAAAGAGATTTGCATGGTAATTGGAGATAAGGAAACAAAATCTAAAAAGATGGAAAAGGAAAAGCTGCCTAAATCTGAGATTCTGCAGCACACGCCTAAAGAAGTGGTGATTACTCCTACAAGGAAGCCGATTTTGGTAATTTCTTTTCATAGAGACATAGATAATTCTGTGAGGATTCTTTTGGTATATTATGGAGCAAAAACCGACCAATAACGAAGAAGATATGCTCAAAACGGTCCAGCAGTGTTTATCTTTATTTCCATACGAATTTGAGTTGGGCTAGGAGTCCAATACTTTATCTCTTCCTCAAGAAAACGAATTAGGTCTTCTAAACACCTATAAATACACCCTTATATCACTTGTAAAAGGACGCTAGCAATCCTTGCCTCATAGTAATTAGTTCTTAAGGTTTTATTCTTCCAGTTTATTGTAGAGAGCAAGATGATGTCTTTTGTAATTTCTTTTAGTTTGTTTCCTTCAGGTATGAACTAAACTTCCCATAGCTTGGGTTTTGCATCATGTATAATCTATGAATTCTAATTCTTCTATCTAAGTTTCTTTGGAAATTATATGTTTTAATTTGATATTAGCTACTTACCTTTATATTTGTTTATGTGTTTTGATTTATTGTCTTTCCTAAAACTGATCACTTTAGGATTGTTTTAATAGTAGTTAGATGTTCACCTTAGCTGGGGGTTTAACTATTGAACCACCACATAATGTCTAGTGTCGATATTAGTTCTGACAAAACATGATTCTAACTAGATAGTCATTTGGGTTTGTTTTAATCACCATATCACCATATCACCAATTGATTGAAGTGTTTGCTTAGGGCCTTGGTAGCGCTTGATAACCCTATTTTAAACCACGTCTTGGTTGTGCCGTAGCCCCCTTAGTCGCTCTCAAGGTCTAAGGTATGGGAATTTAGGATCCTGACTAAGTATACAAGAGCTAATATTCTCCCTTATAAACTAGATCTAACAGATAGAATTAGAAGGATTAGTGCATACTAGTAAAACCTAAGCTATACTTCTCATCTCATGTTCTTCGTATTTTATTTTATTGTCTTTATTTTCCTAGTTTTAATTAGTTATTTTCGAATTACTCTCTTTAATTTTCTGTCTTTTAATTAATTATTGCTTACTCGTTATTGCTACCCATTCGTATAACACACTTAAGTCCCTGAGAACGAACTCAACTTACTAACTAAAACTTGCATACGTCCTGTAATACTTGTAGTACTGTGCCTGTCTAGGGTGAGAGTGCGTAGTTTTCTTGACCTTTATTTATCTTATTTTTATCACACCCTAGGCGACACCAATGATGAAAACATTTGTGCAAATGCCAAAGTTTCTGAGGCTAGTGGGTAAAAAAACCTAGAAGCTATGGGAGTTGATAGTAATAATGGCCCCAAAATATATGAAAGACTAGTTGGGTGGTCTAAATCGAGTATTGAGTGCTTTAAAATTAACAGTGATGCAGTCTGGGATAAGGTTACTAAAAATTGTGATATATCTTGTGTGTTGCGGGATTTTAAAGATAAGCTAGTGGACGGTATTGATGTCAAGGGTGTTGCACAAGTAGCTATGGAAAGAGAAAAAGGAGAGGAATTGTTGAAACTTGTAGATTAGTAGCTCTATCTATTTCGTGGTACAGTTTTCATTGAAAGCAAGTGTGATAATGCTATACAAGCAATTAAGGATACTAGAAGAACTTCTACGATAAGTATTCACATGTTATTAAAATAAATTGAGCTATGTAATAGTAATTTTAACCTTAAGCTTTCTTTTTCAATGAGAAAAACAAATATAGTGACAAGTTGTGTGGAGAAACAAAAATTTAAAGATATTTTGTTTTAATACATGAGTGTTTACGCCAACTTTTACATACCACGACTAATCCTATGGGAAATATACACATTTCCTCATGCATAATCCAAGTAAATCAGAACTAAGTTATCCATATTTAAAAGAATAATTCAAACTTTGTATTTTTTATTTTACTTTTTTTAAAGGTTGAAAAAATAGCAAAGTTTTATGAAGATGATTTTGTTTTTTCTTTAGACATGTGCTATGTTTCCCTATGTCTTAGGAATTTTTTTTAAGCAAAGGATACTGTATTATTTTGGATATCATAAAAATAATAATTATTTAAATTATATTTCGAAGGAGCACGGTCGACAAGTGTGCCGCGATATAGATGATCATCTCCTCTTCCCAGTTTAGGATATATCAATCGCCTCACTATCATTATACCACCTTAGTGAAAAATAGCAAAATCACGTGCAGCTCATTTGATCAGCAGCCGAAGGTTTCACCACCGCTTCGCTACCTCATACATTTTGTAACGTACACATCACTTTCTATTTCTTCTTCTAAATGCGTTTTATGTAGATTATGTATGTATATGCTTCGATCAAGGTCTCATTGTATAGATCAATCACTAGAGAATAGCTTTACTTACTCAACGTCGACGAGCACAACTCTGTCTTATGGTATAAGTCTCCCGTACTGAGTCGGCTCAGGTTTCCCGTTCTGCATTTATAAACTCTGGTACTATAACAGATAGATTGCTCTGACTATGTATGACTGAGTCAACTTGGTCGCTCGCTAGAATGATTCAAATCGGATTTTCCTAATCGATCTGTTCTTGATGAAGTTGTACAAATGATAGGTCTTCAGATATAGATAATTGTGCACTCATTTAAATTATAGATGTTAGTGCACCAGCGTCTTAGCTTGGTGGCTGAATTTAATAATGGCTAGGTTTAATTTAACTCGATCATACCCAGTTAACTCAGTTAGATTGAACTTTTTTAAATTGTTTACCTGGTTATTTTGTTATATGGTGAATTTTAACTTGTTCGAAAGACCATACACACTAAATTAACCGAAACTATGATTAATTTGTGCTTAAGATTATCCTTGGGCTGTATAATATGTTATTCAAATAAACATGTAATTATCAATGCAACATTAAAAAGAACTGCTTAATTTATAAGGGGTTAGAAAGATAATCCCTTTTATTAGTTGGTCGTGATTGTTGTATAGGAATGTGTCTTCTGTTATGTACATTTGTTTTGATGAAATTTGATTTGTGCTATTTATTTTTGAAAACTAATATTAGAGAAATTAATAGTTGGAATTGATATGAAATATGAATTGTGATTGGTGGTTTATGTTGGATCAGATGGGCAGCAGCTCAGAGGAAATGTCAGATTTAAGTGACTCGGAGATTAAAGAATACATGGAAAAACCCTACAAGAAATTAGTATCTGGAATATACAAAGTGAAGGGCCCAAATGGAAGTCTGAGGTGCCCTTTTTGTATTGGTAGGAAAAAACAAGATTACAAGTACAAAGACCTTCTCCAACATGCTACAGGGGCAGGTAAAGGTACTGCAAAAGGGAGTGCACAACAAAAAGCAAACCATCAAGCACTTGCAAAGTACTTGGAAAACAATTTAGCAAATGAGGCTGAGCCATCTCAGCATGCACATGCAATTCAACCAGCACCTGCAGATAAAGTTGAGGAAAGCGAGTTATATTGCTGGCCATGGACTGGGGTTATTGTGAATATCATGAAAGAGCTAATGGATGACAATTATGTGGATAATTGCAACTACTGGTTAAAAAAATTCTCTCGATTTAATCCATTAGATGTCCAGTTTTTCTGGGATGAAGAAAAACAAACAGCACAAGCCGTTATAAAGTTTGATAGAGACTGGAGTGGATTTAAGAATGCTTTGGAGTTTGAGAAGTTTTGTGAAACTATTGGGTGTAGTAAGAAAGAATGGAGCGCTGGTAAAACTTCCCCTGATGATACAAGATTTTATGGATGGTTTGCACGTGAGTGCGACTATAAGTCAGATGGGCCAGTGGGTGCTTATCTTCGTGGAAATGGAATGTTAAGGACAATCTCTGATCTGGTTAAGGAAGCTACACAGGATACAAACAAAGTTGTAGAAAATTTAACTAGTAAGATTGACATTCAAAACGAAAATTTGGAAGAGTTGCATACAGAATATAATGTGGGGAAGATGAATCTAAGATTGATGCTCGAGGGGAAAGATCTACTGCATCTAACATTTCTAGAAGGTCCCCTTCCTAACCCTCTAATTCTTCTTATATATATATTCAGGTTGCTAGAGGTTATGTGGATTTGTTTGTGCATGATTTTATGCTTTCAGAAACAAAAAGGATGCAAGAAAATGCTAAGGAGCATGTGAAGAGGGTTCTTGATGCACAAGAAGAGTTAAATAATGAGTTGGAGATAAAAAAAAAAGAGCTCGATTCCTGGAGCCGTGAACTCAATGAACGTGAAGCCTTGACTGAACTGGAGAGGCAGAAACTTGAAGAAGAGAAAAAAAAGGTGATATTCTTATTTTCGACGTTATCTACTTTATATAAAAAATAAATTATCTCCATTTCATTGTTTTTTTATGCTATCTTCATCCAGAATGATGAGAGGAACAAAAAACTTGAGAAGGCCTCTAGGGAGCAGAGGGAAATGGATGAGAATATCTTGAGGCTAGTTGAAGAACAGAAGGTGTGTTTCTTTGTTTATGCATGCTTGTACTTAGATATAACTATCATTGCATGTATTTTTGTTTCAGAGGGAGAAGGAGAAAGCTCTAAAGAAGATACTTGAATTGGAAAGAGATTTAGATGCCGAACTGAAATTGGAAATGGAAATTGCTGAGGTTAAAGGAAAATTGGAGATGATGAAAGCTATGGGAGATAATCCAACTATTCAAAGTAAAATAAAAAAATTAAATGAGGAATTGGAAGAGAAAATTGAGGAGATGGAAGATGTGCACGAGTTGAACAGTACACTTGTTGCGAAAGAACGTCAAAGTAACGACGAGCTTGTAAGTGCTCGTAAAGTGTTGGTCGAGGTATAATATTTCTCTTATACTTGTCATTTAAATCTATATATGCATCTTCTTAGATAGTAAATGTGTTTGTTTTTTGCATGCAGGGCTTGCGTAATATCTTGACTAGTAACAGACTCCAAATTGGAATTAAAAGAATGGGAGATCTTGACATGAAGACCTTTATAAAAGCATGTAAGGAGAGGTTTCCCCGAGAAGAAGCTGAAGTAAAGGCCGTAGAATTGTGCTCCTTGTGGGAGGAGAATTTTAAAGACAATGAATGGCATCCCTTTAAAACTGTACAAATTGACGACTCACGTTTTGAGGTAATTTTGAATTAGTTGTCTTTGACCATTATATGATTGTGTTCTTGTAATGCTAAAAAGTTAACTGAATGAAAAATAATGTTTATTAATAATATTGTAGAAAAAGTTGAATGATGATGATGAGAAGTTACAACAACTTAAAGAAGAGTGGGGTTTGGATGTGTACAATTCAGTAACTACTGCTTTAAAGGAGGTTGAAGAATACAATCCTAGTGGCAGATATGTCGTTCCTGAACTTTGGAACTTTAAAGAAAAAAGGAAGGCTACTTTAAAGGAAGTTATAAGTTATCTATTCAAGACATTGAAGCAAAACAAGCGCAAGAGATAATGATGAGGTTCGAATTGCATACACTTATAAATTATCTTGTTGCTTCATGTTTATGGGTGAATATTTATTTATATATATACTGCTTGTATTCTTACGTGTTTAAGCTATTTTCCTGACCGGTTACAACTTGCTGCATATTTTAGGAAGTCTAAAATATTAGTGGTTTTCTTTCTTACGTCTTGAGATGACATTATATTGTCACTTGAACATGGAGTTTTTCTAATTCTTTGATATGCAAACTGATTCAAACGCTTTATTTCACGTCATTTGCAGGGAGCAGCTACAGAGGCTTTGGCGCAAGCATTCCGATATTTATTACATCATTTGACAAACTATATTTTATCGTTACTTTTACCATGTTGTTATCTTACTTTTTTTTTAATCTTCAATATTGTCATCAAGAAACGAATTATTTTGGTAAACCAGTTCAACTGATTGTTATAATCTGTTTTTTTTTTTCTTTTTGCTATATTAAGCGTAGACTATTTTTCATTTTTTTTTTGGTTACAAGGAGACCCAAACGGATCGTGATACACTAATTTAGCACATCATCTAACAAGCCTAGGCTGTATATGGTCCTAGGTGACTTCCATCCCATCTGATCGTGAATGGACAATTTCCAAATTCCCTCAGGCGGATCCTGGTGGAAGCAATAGTTCTCTAATTGTTTTGACCCAAAGTGAGCCATCCAATCCGCACAATCGTTAGCCTCGCGGTATATGTGAGTAAGCGTGAACAATCGGTTTCTTGCCATGATATCCCGAATTTGGTTAACCCAAAACACAGCAGGTCCTTTACCTGTTCTATCATTACACACTAACTCAACAACTTCCCGCGAATCCACCTCCACACTTACTTCATTCAACTTCATATTCTCGATCAATTTGAGTCCTTCATATAATGCTATCATCTCCACAATAGTAGGAGAATCATGGTGAATCCTCATATATATAGAAATTCCCCCTAAATGATCATAGGCCGGTCAGTTCAAAGCTCTAAGAAAAACCACCTATCCAATAACCTTCCCCATCTCTTAAGACTCCCCCTCCTCCGCCTTCTTTTTTCCATCTATTATAGCTTCCATCTGCGTTTAATTTCAATCCTCTAGATGGCTTATACCAACCTATAAGTCTCACAAAATTTTTGTTGCTCGAAACACTACCAGGAACACTTCTCCATGATTTCGCATAGGATAATGCTAGATATCGGATTTTCCGCAGACTATTTTTCATGATAGCGTAGACTATTTTTCCATGTGCTTTGCTCCTTTATGTTAATTTAATCTGTTTTTTTCTTTTTGCTATACTATGTCAAGTGTAAACTATTTTCCATGTGCTTTGCTCCTTTATGTTAATTGATTGCAAATAAATTACGTATCAAAATATATTCCTAGTTATAAAGGGTACACACCCATTGATTTTGTAAAACGACACCTTTGTTGGATGTCCCTGACACACATAGGACTAGCCCACTGAAATAAACTCGGGATAGGAGTGAGTTCATTTGCGAACCTTCACTATTTAAAATGATGAATCTTCATGTAGAAGCCCATGATTCTCAAACTACGGGTGAAGGAAAATTTGCCCTTTCTTTGTTTGTAATTTCTTTGTTTGTAAATGCGAATTATTCAGAATGAATTGTAGATTCTGGTGCTTCTGACCATATGACATGAAATAACACCTTCTTTTCTACTTATTCCCCATGTACTAACAACTATAAGGTAAGCATAGATAATGGAGAAAGAGTTACTATGGTTGGACATGGAACTATCAAGCTATCAAATACCTTTTGCAGGATGTATTACATAGTCCTCAACTTTCTATTCATTTAATGTCAGCTCATGAACTAAGCAAACAATTCAAATTCGTAATGTGTTTTTCTGAAACTGATTCCTTCAGAACCTATCCTCATTGCAATAGAGTGGTCTTGCTAAAGAGGAAAATTTATTGTACCTAATAAAAAAGAACAAGGAGAAGAAACAACAATTATTTAGCTTTCATGGGATAAAACAAGGAGACCCTTCAGATTTGTGGCTATGGCATAAGCGTTTTGGTCACCCTTCATTCGAAGTTCATAGAGAATTCTTGCATAACGTAGTTAGTTCTTCAGAGGTAACAAAACTTCACTGTGATGTTTGTGATGTTTATAAACATCATCGTTTTATTATCGTTCTAGTGATAATAACTTTACTATTCATTTTTCCATTATCCATTATGATGTTTGGAACTATGTCATGTTTAAAGTCATTTTGGACATCGATGCTTTGTGACTTTTATGGATGAAAACACTCGACATATGTGGGCATTTCTAATGTGTGATAAGTTAGAGGTTTTTTCATTGTTTATTATATTTTACAACACGATTTCAATCATAAAGTAAAGATTTGTAACCAACCAATTCACGTCATGTCATTAGGTGATATTTGGATGGTATGATTTTGGGTGGTATATATAATTACTCAAAATTAACGTATTCCAAATCTAGCAAATTGCTCCCAGAAAAATATGAGTGACTCATGGTTTTTTGTTGCTCTGTGTTCGGCAATTTTCGCTAAGTTGTCTGCTCATCCATTAATCTTTCTCTGAATATGTTTAAAAAAAAGCGGTCTAACCTCTGTTGCCAGCCTTCTTATCTGATTAAGCCATAGTTTGAACCTCTAACCAGCAGCCGACACCTGCTGAATACCCTGAACTATCTCAAGGTTATCCGAGAAGATAGTTACCCCCCGTGTGTATCTTGTATCGCTTTATCCAACGCATATATAATAGCTTGCGATTCTCCTTCCGTGCACGAATTACACATGGTGATTGATGTGAAATCTGTTTGCTGTCCTGACTCTTTGTCAATTTGAAGCACCCCTAGTCCAATGGGTAAGTGTGCCTGCTCAAACGAAGTGTCACATGTGCATGCGTCCCTGGTTTGAAAAGAAATATCCACTTGTACGTCATTCTCATGTCTTATAGTATTACTTTACAGTGACCTGTTTGCGCCCCAATCTGGGCCAAACTGTTCATTCATATTTTTATTAGTAGTTCGAATGATGCCATCAGTATCGATCAGAAAGTTATTATGTCTACTTTTCATTTACGATTTCCATAGATTCCAAATGGTTTGTAGAACATAAGATGTGACGACCTCCCGTCTCCACCCGCCGCCTACAAAATTCTCAATAATCTTCAAAACCCAGTTTCTAAGTCTTCAATTTTATATCCTGTATTGATTTGAAGTGCTGACCCGGCTCATACCAATTTCGCAGTTCCACATGTTAGTAACAAATGTTCCACTATTTCTTGTTCCATCTTGCACTATTGATACTCGATTTCCACCTCGCATTTTCGCGTGACAAGATTCCGACCCGTTGGTATTGCATTATTACAAGCTATCCAGTTAAAAATCCTAACCTTAGTGGGATAGTTAGAGTGCCATATTATGGTTCTCCAAAGCTTACCTCCGGAGGGAACAATGTTGGATTGCCTCGGAGTCTCAAAGATCTCGTAGTCTATTATTCACACATAATGTTCCTAAATATATTTGGTGTGATGTTCATCTCACGTCAACTTATTTAATAATTAGGTTGCCATCAAAAACTTTAAACTTCAAATCACTTCATCTCTACGGCGTACCCCTCGGCGATTGAACCCTCCGGCCTAGCCGGGTTTTGTATGTACTCCTTTAACTTCTTTAGATACCGCTCAAACGGGTACATCCAACGCATCTAAACCGGTCCCCCTAACAAAGCTTCGTCGTATAAGTGTATAACCAGGTGGATCATTATATCAAAAAACACGGGAGGCAAAATCATTTCCAGTCTACACATAACTTCAACCACTTTCGCCTTACCCGATTCTTACTATTTCCTGCTGAGATTTTTATTACAAACGACTCTAAACACGTTAGCTAACCCAATAATAGCATCACTAGTCCCTGAATTTGAAGTTTGATATTTCTTTTGTATGTCTTTTGGATTCTATAATCAAGAGTAGTGATGATATGAGATCGTGTAGTTTCTTAAGTCCTTTCAATAATAAATTTGTAGAGAACCCAGGAGGAAGAGCCATAGGTCCGGGGGCATTACTCTCGCATGGAAGGATCAACTTAATATTAAAGTAGTTGTATCATGTTCACATTATGTTATTTCTCATGTTATGGAATCAAATGCTATCTCTTGGTATATTATTGTCATTCATGTGCCTAACGATATCAACAAACGCGAAAAGATCTTTAATAATATTTCAAACTGGATAAGTAATAATAAAAAACCGACACTAATCATTGGCGATTTCAATGAGATAGTTAGAGCTTCGGAGAAGCAAGGTAAACTTCAACCCAATCTTGAAAGAATGATAAATTTCAATGAGTTTATTAATTCAAACAAATTAATTGATATTACGACGAAGGGGTGTTTCTTTACTTGGACAAATAAAAGGGAAGGGTCGGAAAATATAAAAGAGAGATTAGATAGAGGTTTAGCCTCCGCAGATTGGTACAATCTTTTCCCCGATACAATTATGAAGGTTCTACCGGCAATAGGATCAGATTATTCACCATTGATTGTTCAAAGGTCAAATAAAATAAAGAAGAATTCTAAATATTTTATGTTTGAATAAAGATAGTTGGAGAACATGGAATGTAAAGAGATAGTTAATCAAGCATGGAATAATTATAGAAATCTAGATAATATTAAGAATTTTATTATCAAAAGGGATGCGACATGTTTAGCTCCCTTGGGATGGAGTAAGGAGAACTTCTGTAACGCGGAGAATCTATTCAATAAATATCAAGGTATTTTGGAAAAGTTACAAGATGGGGAACCAACTAGCGAAAATCAAGAATTAGAGAAAAATATAAAAGAGGAAATGGAGGAACTATGGAAACAAGAAGAGGCATATTTGGCGGATCGGGCTTGTGATATGTGGATAAAAAAAGGAGATAAAAACACGAAGTATTTCTTTGCAAAAACAACAATGTGACGCAATAGTCACAGAATAAACGAAATTAAAGATAATGGTTGTTGGATAGATGATCCAAAAGAGGTGAAAGGAGTAATTCAAAGGTATTTTTGCAAAATTTTCAAAGGGAAGGAGGTCAATAACCTTGAAAGCGTTGCTAATCATACTCTATGTAGAATAGATAAAGAAACAAATAATAAAATTGGTGCAAACTCCAGAGTTAGAAGAAATTAAGGTGGCAGTGTTCTCTATGTCGGGTTCTAAAGCACTGGGGCCCGATGGTCTGCCTGACAACTTTATCAAGAATTGTGGGACATAATTAAATTTGATATTCATAAAATGGTCGTTGATTTCTTTGAGAATAACACGCCTCTAGAAAAATCAATGATACGATTATCACACTTATTCCGAAAGGTAATTCACAAGAGTCTATTACAGATTTTAGACCAATTTCTTGTATAAATTTTGTTTACAAAATCATTACGAAAATTATGCACTTAGACTACAACCACTGATGAACGACATTATTTCGCCGACACAATAAGCATTTATTAAAGGAAGAAGTATTCATGATAATATTTTAATAGCTCAAGAAATAGCATATTTTATGAAAAATAAGAGAAAGTCAAACAAACATTATGGAGTAGTCAAAATCAATATGGCCAAGGCATACGATCAAGTCAATTGGGATTTTTTGATGGTGATTTTGAGCAAATTGGGTTTTTTAGAGAAATGGATAAGGTTAGTATATAACTGTATTTCTTCGGTGTCATATCAAGTTAAAGTGAATGGGGAAAGACTTAAAAAGTTCAAACCAGAAAGAGGTATACGACAAGGCAATCCACTATCATCTTTTCTTTTTTCGTTCTTAACGAAAGGTCTTATTGGGCCCATTAACCATGAATGCCAGGAAGGTAATATTAGAGGTATATTAGTTGCCAGAGCGGCACCGAGACTTACTCATTTATTATTTTTTGACGATGCTATTTTCTTTCTGGAGATTAACAATACGAAAATTGAGGCTTTCTCAAGGGTCTTAAATTTATATTGTAACGCTTCCGGCCAGAAAATTAATTTCAATAAATCGACTATTATGTTTAGTAAAGGTTTTCTGGAAGAAAAGGCACATGATATAGCAAATAGCCTTAACATAAATTACACTAGTGAATTTGGTAAATATTTGGGAATTCCGCTCACGTTAAAAGATCGAAGAGAGAGAATTTATCATACATTAGAGACAACCTTTTGAGTAAATCAGCTAGTTGGATAGCTAAACTGTTATCGGATGGGGGAAAGAAGTTTTGATCAAGGCGGGTCTACAATCAATTCCAAATTACGCCATGTCAATTTTCGAGTTTCCGATTACTACTTGCAAAGCTATGAGTAGTCTAGTTGCTAATTTTTGGTGGAATTCGGGCAGCAAAAAAAGAATTCATTGGCTGGCTTGGAAAAAAGTGGCTAAATCAAAGATGGGGGTGGTATTGGATTTAGAGATTTTCAGAAAATGAATTTATCTCTACTAGCTAATCAGGCGTGGAGATTATTACATAATCCGGACTCTTTGGTATATAAAGTATTAAAAGGAATTCATTTTCCCACAACGGACATGTGGAATGCGAAATCGAAAATAAAAGATCGTGGAGTTGGGGAGCATTTTTAAAAGGCTAAAATTTATTAAAGAGGAAAGTTTATGACAAATAGGTAATGGGATGAAAATCAATATATGGGAAGAGGCTTGGATAAGGAAATGTTACAAACTCACAAGATAAAATGGAGCAAAAATATCTAGGGTGGCAGATTGCTTCAATTAATCAAATGACAAATTGGAACTTTGAAGCCCTTAACAAATTTTGTACAAGTAGAGATTTAATGGAGATACGGAAAATTCCGATTATGCAAATAAATAAAGAGGACTACATAGTATGGACGACAACTAAAGATGGTAATTATTCAACTAAATCAGGATATCACCGACTGGTTCAAATTGATGAAGATAAAATGGGGCAATCGTCTTTAGATGGTGAATCAAATAACAAGAAAGTCTACAAATTAATATGGAACTCAAATGTTCCCCTAAAGGTCAGGAATTTTGTATGGAAAATTCATAATAATGCTATTCCAACAAAAAAGAATTCAAAAAATAGAAAATATGCCGAAGAAGATACATGTGAATGGTGTGAAACGGGGGCGGAATCTATTGAACATATTTTTATGAAATGCCCTTTCAGTAAAGGAGTATGGGCAAATTCTCAACTGCAATTTAAAATAGACGATAATAATAATGAAAAGATTGGTGATTGGTGATGTCTCCCTATTTGTGATGAATTAATCTAGCTGGGAGACATCATTTTAGGCGTATTTATTAGGATATAGGTCGATTGTTACATGATTTATTACACTTTCCTATTTCTTGTCTCTATTTAATTATTTATTATTTTTAGAGCATATTGGGTTTAATTTATTTATTTAGTATGAAGATTGAAAGATATAGATATCAATGAATTAGATGCCAAATCAATTCTAAGATATAAAGGAAAGAGGATATGCATGGAAATTGGAGATAAAGGAAAGAAAGGATGAGTATGGAAAGATAAAGTTGCCAAATAAATATGAATTTCACCAGCCACGTCCATAAAAGTGATCATAACTCAAAAATGGCTATGAATTTGGAAGAATGGTTTGAAGCAAAGTGATAGAGATTTCCGAGGCTATGAGTTTAGATATAAATAACGCGTCAATCGGAGTTGAAACGAAGAAGTTACGGCCAAAACAAAACAGCAACAGTTTATTACTTTTCCTATATTTTAGGGTTACAAATTTGAGTTGGGCTAGAAGTCCAGTACTTTTCTTCCACTCCAAGAAAACGCTTTAGGGTTCCCTATACCCTATAAATACACACTCTAATCAGTAGAAACACTTCCTTGGCGAATCCTTAAGCCAAGAAGAAGTTTATATCAAGAGAAGAGAAGTCTGGAAGGAGCGGAATACCACATGTCTTCACAAGTCTTCGAATTTGTAATTGTTTTCTTTTCTTTCTTTAGTATGAACTAATTTACTTTTAACTTGAGATTTAGTATATATGTATGAACTCTAGACTTGTTTAAATGTCTATCTAATTTGGGACACCATTGTATTTAAATTGAATTCATGTTTTATTCTCTGTTTTATGTGCTTTGATTTATTGTCCGTTTTCCTTGCGAATGCATGCGTATAGGATTACCTTAATAGTAGTTAGATGGTCACCCGGAAGGGGTGTCTAATTATTGAAACACCACATAAGCGTCTAGTGTTCGGAATTAATCCTGACAGGATTTGTCTAACTAGATAATCATTAAGGTTTATATTAATCACCAATCATCATTAGTAGGCCAGACTACACCTAGGACCCTAGTAGCCCAGGATAACCCTATTTGAGTCCCCTCGTGATTGTGAGGTCGCCGCCCTAGTTCGCTCTCTGGGGATAGGGAGAAATTTAGAATCCTGGTTATTGCAATTCTAAATAATTCACCCTTACATGTTTAGAATAAATAAGGCTAGTGGGTATTACTTGCTAGTTTCTCGAGCTTTACTCTCATACTATCTTCTCTTCGTATTTAATTTTCTGTCTTTAATTTATTTAGTTTAATAATCTATTTACAAAAACCCAATTAAAATTCTATTGTCTTTTACTTTCTTGTGTATTATTTCTTCTAGATTTTATATTTGCACTTGATATTTGCATAAGTTCTCTCTAACTTTCGTAGTCTCTGAGGAATGAATTCTCTTATCATTAAAACTTGCATACGTCCTGTAATACTTGCGGTACCGTGCTAGGCTAGGGTGTCTATTTTTGCACTTATTTATATCATATTTTTATCACACCCTAGTCGACACCAATTGGATATCATTGAAAATTATTCGAAGAATGGATGGGACCAAATATTGGTAACGAAAATCGTGATACTTACATTATGGAATATATGGAAGGATATGATGAAAAGTTTTAATAAAAAAGAAAGATGGGTTATTAAGGACATTATAGAGAAAACTAAATTTAGTATTAAATATCTATTTGGTGAGAATGAAATGGCGGGCCAAAGGAAGATTAATACGACTGAAAAAGGACCCGATGTTGAGGAGGATAATAATCCAATTCTGAGAGATAAATCAGACAGTGTCTGGCTTTGTGACTCTTCACACATTAACAGCTGGGATCCAACCAGTATGGCTTCCCTTGCAGTTAATAATGAGGGTGTAGTTAAAAAGGTGATTACTAAAAGGGAGAGAATTAACAGCAATGTGGAAGGAGAAATGTGGGTCGTTCCGTTGGCTATCAGATTTGCAGCAGATCTCGGTTTAAATAGTAGTTCTTTCTACTCGGATAACCTTGAGGTCGTTCAAGGTATTAATCGACGAATGGGAGTTGACTGGAGGATTCACCCCATGATTTCCGAAGCATGGAGGTGGATAGGACAATTTCCGGATTGGAAAATCACTCATGTTAAAAGAGAATACAACAGAGTTACGGACATCCTAGCTAAGTGTATTAGAAATAACTTGGATATTTTATCTTGTCCATGTAAGTCGCTAGTAGATTTTTATAGTAGTATTAGTAAACTCTTTCGGGTTGTATTAGGTAACAATTATGTATCCTGTACTTACTTGACAAAAAAAATCCATTCTCATCCCAAATTACTTGATTCATGAATATTCTCTAGCCCTATCTCAATAAAAAATATGCATATATAATTTTTTGTATTTACCTTTAACATCTTTCTAAACATTTTTCAATATATAAATTCAATTAAGAACATTTCTAAAAGATATGTCTTTTTTATTTCATCACTAGTGCACAGACACCATAAAAATATTTGTGTTCACATATAAAAAAAGATAGTAAAAACAATTGATACAAATAAAAAGAAAGTCTACTTTATTCGTATTATTTTTATCACATAGTCTTTCAAAACTAATTATATATGTATATTCTAATGAAACTAATGGGTCGAGATTGCTTTTTAAAATAATCACTTGAAGTGATTTTAGATTCCTAATAATACTTTAGACTCTTAAAATCACTTTTAGGATTTAAAGTGATTTTAGATATCAAATTTTTTTTTAATATTTTTTACAAATATTTAAATTTTAATTAGAAAGCGCTTTTGTATATTCTAATGGATAGGGCGTTAAAAGAAAGAAAATTAGTAGATCAAGTAAATGTGATAAAAATTGATATATAAAAATAAATTTACTATTTTTTGGTCAAAAATTTAATAATAATAGTATGTTTGATCTTGAATATTTTAATCAAATGATATTTTTTTAATTTTTTGTAATATTTTTAGAAAAGAGAAAAAGTAAATGTTAATAATGATAAAGGAGAGAGAATCTATTTTGTAAATTAAAATCAAAATATTAGTCATTAATAAAGAAAGTCAATATAACATAAAATTTTGATTGGTTAATAAGAAGAGGTATTAACTTTATAAGGCCAAAAAGTCATATGTGTTTATAATATAAGTCAATCACTCCTAATTACTAGTTAGAATCCAATTAGTAGGGATAAAAGCCCAAAATGCCTCCCAACTCTAACCCAACTGTGAAAAACAAAAAACCCACCCACCAGTCCCCATTAAACAACCGAACCCATCCCACCCACCCATTATGCTCTCTCTCTCTCTCTCTCTCTCTCTCTCTCTCTCTCTCTCTCTCTCTCTCTCTCTCTCTCTCTCTTACTCTCTGCGCAAGACACTCACCCCCACAAACCCACCATGGACGAGCCCACCAACTATCTGCAACAAAGAAACCCACCCATCCTCCTCCTGAACCACCACGCCCTTCACCGCCTCCAACCACTGACAACCAACATCACCACCATCAACCCACTGACAACCAACATCACCCCCTGAACCCCGAGCCACCACCACCTACAGCACCGTGCACACCACCAAAAAGCAGCACCCAACAGATCTGGAATCACCACCCCGCCTGCTTGAAGAAAACTCGCAGATCTGCCACCACCCCCCGCCTGCTGCTGCCATCACCCCCGTCGCTGCTCTGCCGTCTCCACCGTCGTGCAAGAACCCCGTCGCCATCTCCCTGCTTCACCATTCCATTCTCTCTCTCTCTCTCTCTCTCTCTCTCTCACTCTCGTCTCTGCTCTTCCCACCGCACCAAAACACTCACCACCGCGAGATGCAGAAGACGCCGTCGAGATGCAGAAGACGCGCCTCTGCTGAGATCTGATCTCTACCGAGATCTCACCTTCATCACCCTCAACCCCTGTAGCAGTTGAAGACACCATCACCCCGCTCCAGTTCGTGGATCTAGCCCGCGCTCGAAACCGCCACCACCTCGATCCAGTTGCTCGCGTCGTCTCCATCAGTTCGTGTGTCTGTTTTTTTTTACGGTTAGGCGTAACAGGGCTAGCCCCGTTGGGTTTTTGTGTATCATGGGCCAATCCCATTGGGTTTTTGTGTATTATGGGCCAGCCCCATGTAGGTGTAATTGATAATTTTATTTAATTCATTAATGGGCCAGCCCCATGAAGCTTTATTTCTTTGTTATGGCCCTGATTTGGTATTTGTTCATTATGGGGCCAGCCCCCTAGTTGGTTTTGTGCATTATGGGGCCAGCCCCCAGATAGTTTTTTCATTATGGGGCCAGCCCATGTACCCTTATAACCAGAAAAAAACACATAATAACTTAGTTGAAATTAATTAAAAAATAATAAAAATATCAAAACGGGATGGGTCTGTACTCATCACGACTAGGGGTAAAACAGACAAAAACTTAACAAGAAAGTTAGAAAATGGCTTTAAAAAGGAACTTCTCCTAACTAGGATGTATAATATAAAGTTGTTTGGTTTTTTGCTGTAATTTGTAATTTCCTCTAATAAGAAAGATTATAAGAATAGATGGAAAGTTTAGATCCTTTACCCATTTAAAAAAATAAGAGGTTACCTCAACTAACTAGGTTTTTTATTTTTGAGATAATGACACTAGGGGTCTTGAAGACACACCCCTCTTCGAGTTAGCACCCCCACCTAGAGCCTCTTCTTACTAAAGACCTCAGGAACTTTTTAACACATGAACCCCAAAACTCCAATTACTAGACTACCCTTATTTTGTTTTTTCTATACCTATATATACTAATTGCTATTTCTAATTTCATTCACGTTCTAATTTCATTTACTCACCTCCTCTCTCCTCTCTCCTCTCAACCACCACCGACACCACCTAAATGGCCACCACCACCGCCGAAATGGCCACCACCACCACCGCCGAGCACTCCTGCTTCTGCTTGAAGCCCCGGTGAGATCTCCTTCACCAAATCACTCCACGAAATTGGTTTTCCTTTAAGACATCGGAGCTGCCATTAATACATCGGAGCATATCTGCAGATCGAAGCCGTTCGAGGTGGAAGAAGGTAAGGAGATTCCATTCCCTGCGGTTTTCCATTCCAGCGAAGAGATCCGGAGGTGGAAGAAGGTGAAACGAGCTCGCGGTGGTTGGGTCGTTGTTGCTGCGCGAAGAGGACCAGATGTGAACTCCGTTCGAAGAAGAAGACCTCCGTTCGAAGAAGAAGACCTCCGTTCGAGACTGAAGACCTCCGTTCGAAGAAGAAGACCTCCGTTCGAAGAAGAAGACCTCCGTTCGAGACTGATTCCATGGCTGCTTCACGCGAGAAGAAGAAGAAGCAGATTGAGCTCCTGAAGCTGCGGTGGTGGTGCTGGTTCGTGCAAGGTTCCGGTGAAGAAGACTTGCAGCGCTGCTTCGTGCTTCGCCGGACTTCTCTTTTTTTTTTTTTTTTTTACTCGCGTACACAGTACGCTTTAGCTTAGGTTAGTTTTTTTTTTTCCCAGATCTGGTCAACTTGTAATTAGTTTAGGTTTTTTTTTATTTATCTATTGTAAATGGTTTTAATTTTTGAATAGAAATGTTTATTAAATGATACACATGATTTTTATAGAGTATTTATGTAATTTCAAAGAGTACTCTCTATTTTTCATAGAGTACTCTCTATATTTTATAGAGTACTCCGTCTTGTTTTATAGAGTATTCGTTTAAATTGTCAGAGTATTTTTTTTAATTCTCGGAGTACTCTATCTATTTCATAGAGTATCGGAAAAAACTGAGAGTACTCTGCCTTTTTCATAGAGTACTCTCAGTTTTTTCCGATACTTTATGTTTTTTCCGTTCACTGGTGGCCGGAGGTCCGTGGTCGGAGATCGGTGGTCGGTGGTGGTGGTCGGTTGTCGGTGGTCGGTGGCCGGAGGTTGGAGATGGGTGGTAGGTGGGTAGTGGTAGAGGAGAGAGAAACAGTGACATCATACTTTTTTGTCTTTTAGTGTTAGTAAGGGTAGGAAAGACTATTGTAAAAAATGAGGTCCCTAAGAATAACAACTTTCAAAACAATACTCTATAGAGAAAAAATAGTGCTCCTAAGACCCTATATATAATTCACCCTTTATTTTTTTAAGTGGTACCGATTCAAATTGAGTCACTCGAGTCACTCGAGTCACTTAACACAAATCAAGTTAATTACTAAAATATCCCGCCTTCTATTAATAAAAAAAAGTAAAAGAAAAATAAACATATTTCCTCAACTGCCCAACCCAAGTAATTGACTGAGAAAAAACCCAACTAACGGCCAAACCCCACCCTCTCCAGCCTTCACGACCATCTCCTTACTCTCTCTTGACTTATGAATTAGAAATATGAGATAGAAATAATTTCGTCCTCCGACACTTCTAATTCGGACATATCAAGAAGGTAATTGAATTAACAACAAATGAAATCGGCTTTATTGAGAGAATTGTTGTAATCTAGGTGATTTACTATGTCTAAGAAATCGTGGTCTAGTTGGCTGTTAAATCCGAGACCAGATAAGAACGGGTTTGGGTCAGGTTTGTACCACAATTTATTTTCGAGAAATGGGGTTACGATAACGAATGGTAAGTTGGGTTCTATGGATAAAGAAGTTTTGGCTAGTAATTTGTTGAAGCATGAAAATGAGGTAAATATTAATTATTGTATCTAAAGGTTTCTTTATTCGGCTATTTTGTTTTAACCCGCATTTAAGTATTTGTTGTTCTTGGTAATTCTTAGTTTGTCTGATGTAGTTAAAAACTGTGTGTGAATTGCACGTTAGTTTGTTTCGTGAACATGTAGTACTTTAGTTCTGTTTTGTTTTCTCAAGAAATGGTTTGTTTTAACGTTTAGTTGTTTAGTTTGTAAAGCTGTAACTAATAGATTTAAGGGTGATATGGCTAGGTTAAGTTAATTATATCTAACTAGTACATCTTTTCTGTAGCTATATGACTATCAATGCAATATGGGCTTACTATTGATCAAGAAAAAAGAATATCCGGTGACCATAATTGTACAAGTCATTTGTGTCTGAATACCCCATTTTGTTAATTGAGGATCCCTTTGACCAAGATGACTAGATCACCTATGCTAAGATGACCACTGAAATGGGTCCGCAAGTTCAGATTGTTAGAGGTGATCTCTTGGTCATCAACCCTACGGTATATATATTCTCTCATTATATCTGCTTAGCTTATGAATATCTGATATGTTTTTTGTGAACAAAGATACACTACAAGAAAATGATCATTTAGCTACGCGCCACAATAGCGTCCCTAAAAAATTATAAATACTAAAAGCATCCTAAAATTTGTGTATGTCGACACCATTTTTTATGTGTCCCTAAATATCATTAATAAGGGACACTTTTGCTTCGCGCGTCTTTATTTCAGATCTTGAAGACGCGTCGTTATTGACACACTAATTAGGGACACAACTACATAAGCGTCGATTATACTGATAGTCCATAGGGGACGCTTCTACTTTCACGTTGATATTTGCACACTAATTAAAGACAACTACATGAGCGTCGGTTATAGTTAACACATAGGAGATGCTTTTATAAACGCGTCGATAATATTGATAAATAAATAGAGACGTATGTAACAATGCGTCGGTAAACAATAAAGTACAATTAACAAACAATTATCAGTAGATTAGTACAATTAGCCACAAATATTAGTATAGACTAATGTAATTAACCAAAAAATATATGTTATATTTTTACAAAATCACTATTTGGCCAATTGTACTAATTTAGCCAAAAATACACCCTTAAGCACAAATAATAATTGAATGCGTATTTTAATGATCTTAAATAGAGAAATTAGCATTATGTTCCATGTCCAGCTCGAAAATGTGTGCATCATTTTGTGTCTTCAGTAATAATTGCAAGATAAGACAGCTAAGACAACATAGGACCCCAAAAGGGCCTGTCCATAATGGTTAACTTGAGGTTCGGACCAGGCCCAATAGAGACTACTAAGAGCCGAAAAAGATTATAAGGTCTCGGTGGGCCGGCCCTAAACGAACCAGGCCTTATTAGTTTTTTATATTATAAAAACCGAATCGATAAGTATGTAATGGTTCTGGTTCAGACGATTTTGTGAAAAGTGTACACCGCTCCGGTTGCCAGGCTGAACCATAAATCTTTTATGGACATAACGTTTTTTTTGTCAATATTCCTTTTATTAAGGCTTAATAAATGTATATATTAGGGAATTATCTTTGCCATTTTATATAACATATGTAAAAGGAATTAGGTATTTTGTAACCTTTCATTATTTAATGCAAATTTTCTTTTGAAAAAAAAAAGAACTAAAGGAATTAGTGGGTGGGGAAATAACCTTCTAAATTATAATTCGAAGGAGCACGGTGGAAAAGTGTGGCGCGATATAGAAGATCATCTCCTCTTCCCAGTTTAGGTTATATCAACCGCCTCACTAACACTATATCACCTTAGTGAAAAATAGCAAAAAATCACGTTCAGCTCATTCGATCAGCAGCCGATCGAAGGTTTCACCACCGCTTCTTCGCAAACTCATACATTTTGTAACGTACGCATCACTTTCTACTAAAATGCGTTTTATGTAAATTAATTTATGTATATGCTTCGATCAAGGTCTCATTGTATAGATCAATCACTAGAGAGAGAATAGCTTCACTTACTCAACCTTGCCAAGCACAATTCTGTCTTATAGTATAAGTCTCCCGTACTGAGTCGGCTCAGGTTTACCATTCTGCATTTAGAAAGTCTGGTAGATTTCACTGACTATGTATGACTGAGTCAACTTGGTCGCTCCCTAGAATGATTCAAATCGGCTTTTCCTAGTCGATCTGTTTTTGATGAAGTTGTACAAATGATAGGTCTTCAGATTTAGATAATTGTGCACTCATCTGAATTATAGATGATAGTGCACATAGCTTGGTGACTGAATTTGATAATGGCTAGGTTTAATTTAACTCGATCATACCCAGTTAACTCAGTTAGGTTGAACTTTTTAAAATTGTTTACCTGATACTTTTGTTAATATGGTGAATTAGCTTATAAGGTGGTAGAAAGATAATCCTTTTCATTAGTTGATCGAGAATCGAGATGATGATGCTTTGTTGCACGAGGATTGTATCTTCTGTTATGTGCATTTGTTATGTGTTAAAGAAATATAATTGCATTTATTTTCTAAATCTAATATTATAAACTTTAGTATAGGAATTGATGTGACATTTTGTTAAATATAAATTGTGATTGGTGATTTAGGTTGGATGAGATGGGCAGCAGCTCAGAGGAAATGTCAGATTTAAGTGACTCGGAGATTAAAGAATACATGGAAAAACCCTACAAGAAATTGCGAATATACAAAGTGAAGGGCCTACATGCACATGCAATTAAACCCGCACCTGCAGATAAAGTTGAGGAAAGCGAGTTATATTGCTGGCCATGGACTGGGGTTATTGTGAATATCATGAAAGAGCTAATGGATGACAATTATGTGGATAATTGCAACTACTGGTTAAATAAGTTCTCTAAATTTAATCCACTAGATGTCCAGTATTTCTGGGATGAGGAAAAACAAACAGCACAAGCTGTTATTAAGTTTGATAGAGACTGGAGTGGATTTAAGAATGCTTTGGAGTTTGAGAAATTCTGTGAAACTATTGGGTGTAGTAAGAAAGAATGGAGTGCTGGTAAAACTTCCACTGATACAAGATTTTATGGATGGTTTGCACGTGAGTGCGATTATAAGTCAGATGGGCCAGTGGGTGCTTATCTTCGTGGAAATGGAAAGCTAAGGACAATCTCAGATTTGGTTAAGGAAGCTACACAGGATACAAACAAAGTTGTAGAAAATTTAACTAGTAAGATTGACATTGAAAACGAAAATTTGGAAGAACTGAATACAGAATATAATGTAGGGAAGATGAATCTAAGTTCGGTGCTCAAGGAGAAAGATCTAAAGCATCAAGCATTTTTGGAAGGTACCCTTCCTAACTCTCTAATTCTTCTTATATATATATATATTCAGGTTGCTAAAGGTTATGTGGGTTTGTTTGTGCATGATTTTATCCTTTCAGAATCAAAAAGGATGCAAGAAAAGGCTAGGGAGGATGTGAAGAGGGTTCTTGATGCACAAGAAGAGTTAAAAAAAGAGCTCGATTCCTGGAGCCGTAAACTCAATGAACGTGACGCCTTGACTGAACTGGAGAGGCAGAAACTTGAAGAAGAGAAGAAAAAGGTGATATTCTTATTTTCAACGTTATCTACTTCATATTAAAAAATAAATTATCTCCATATCATTGTTTTTTTTAATTCTATTTTCATCCAGAATGATGAGAGGAACAAAAAACTTGAAAAGGCCTCTAGGGAGCAGAGGGAAGTGGATGAGAATATCTTGAGGCTAGTTGAAGAACAGAAGGTGTGTTTTTTTGTTTATGCTCATGCTTATACTTAGATATAACTATCATTGCATGTATTTTGTTTCAGAGGGAGAAGGAAAAAGCTCTAAAGAAGATACTTGAATTGGAAAGAGACTTAGATGCCGAACATAAATTGGAAATGGAAATTGCCGAGGTTAAAGGCAAATTGGAGATGATGAAAGAGGTGAAGAAGAAGAGAAGCAGAGAGAGTAAAGAGAGAGTAGGATAGAATATCATTTTCTTATTAAACGTTCTAATCAATACAACTATTTATATATCATTGTAACAAACTTTGAACTAACTATTTCTTATTTACAGTTTGGTCCTTCAACTTTGTTTTCTATCAATTCAAACTCTTTTCTATATAATATAGTACTCCAAGAGGCCCCCTCAAGCGAAACATGTAAATTAGAAATGTTGAGCTTGGACAAATTGTTGTGAAAAGCAAGAGAACCTAAAGGTTTTGTGAACATGTCGGCAAGTTGAAAATTTAAAGGATATGAAATAACTTGATGACACCAGATTGAATCTTTTCTCTTGTTATTTTACAATCAATATTAGTTGACATAACAACCGCTGATTTGCTATCTGAATACACTAGAGCTGGAGAATTATGCTTAAAACCATAGTTATGTAGTGCATAGAGAATCTACTGAATTTCACAAGTTGTTGCAGCAAGTGCTCTGTATTCTGCTTCAGCTGATGATCTACTAACCATGGTTTGCTTTTTGCTCTTTCAAGAAATTAGAGAATCACCCAAAAATATACAGAAACCAGTGATACTCCTTCTAGAACCTAAGCAACCAGTCCAATCACTATCCCAATAAACTTTTATTTTAACCTTAGAAGATGAAGGGAAGAATAAGCCTTGTCCTGGAGCCATTTTGATATATCTAAGAACTCTTTGCGTAGCTTTCCAATGTGTTGTAGAAGGATTTGACAAGAATTGACTCAAGTAATTGACTGAATATGATATATACGGTCTAGTTATTGTTAGATACAAGAGCCTTCCTACCAATCTTTTGTAAGATGATGGATTTTCTAGAGGTTGATCATCATCTTGTCTCAACTTTAGTGTTGACTCCATAGGAAAAGCTACTGGTTTAGCACCTAACACTCCACACTCATTTAATATATCAAGGGCATATTTTCTCTGACATAAAGATATACCAGTAGCTTTTCTAGAAACTTCAATTCCAAGAAAATATCTGAGTTCTCCTAAGTCTTTTATTGTGAACTCAGAGTGTAGAAAATCTTTCAAGCTCTTTATTTCTTCCATGTTATTACTTGCGAGTATGATATCATCAACATAGACTAATAAGACTATGAAATTTGAATTTTCGAGCTTAATAAAGAGATTATAATCACTTGAACAATGTTCAAAACCATAGCACTCTAATGATGATGATAACTTTGCAAACCATTGTCTTGAAGCCTGTTTCAGACCATATAGGCTTTTGTTGAGTTTGCAAACTGTGTTTTTAGGAGCTTGAAGGCCTTGAGGAATGTTCATATATACTTGTTCATCTAACTCACCATGAAGAAAGGCATTATTAACATCTAATTGATGAAGATGCCAGTTGTGACTTGAAGCTAAAGCTAGTATAATTCTTATGGATACTAATTTAGCAACAGGCGAAAAAGTGTCAAAAAAGTCCAGGCCTTCTTGTTGATTGTAACCCTTTGCAACTAAACGCGCTTTGTGTCTCTCAATTGATCCACCAGCCTTGTATTTTATCTTAAAAAACCACTTACATCCTATTGGTTTCATTGATGGAGATTGTGGAACAATAGTTCATGTATTGTTGGTTTGAAGAGCATCAAGCTCTTTTTGAATTGCTGAGTTCCATTCTTCAGATGTTAAGGCTTGTTTACACGATTTTGGCTCAACTTTGTTTGATATATTTTCAATGTAGTTAGCATATTTAGGTGCTAGTAATTTAAAAATAGAGTTAAGATAACAATAAAATAGTAAGGAAAAAGTGGAAATTATTTGGATTATGTTATTAATAGGAAAACTCTAAAGCAACTCCTTTCATGGTTCCTTCTTTTGAAAATTCTGGAATTTACTCAAGGATGATATCCTTGACATATGCAATGGGGTCCTTTTGGGTTCAATCTCTCTTGGGTACATTAGCGAGACCAATATTGTCCTCATTCCTAAAGGTAAGAACCCACAAAAAATTGGACAATATAGGCCTATCTCTTGCACTAATTTCCTCTACAAAATCCTCTACAAAGTTATTGTATTAAGACTCACCAATATCATCCCCCACATCATTTCACCATGTCAATCTGCGTTTATTAAGGGGGTACTTATCCAAGATAATATCATAATTGTTCATGAAGTCATCCACAAGCTCAAACATCTTAGGAAGAATTCTAAGGACATCTACTCTATTATCAAAGCTGATTTTCACAGAGCTTGTTATAGAGTTAGATGACCGTTCCTCTTTTCTATTCTTCATAAACTTGGCTTCAATGAGAAATGGATTGCCCTCATCCAAGAATGTGTTACCTCGGTGAAGTTTAATGTCATTATCAATGGTAAAAAAGTTGGCGCTTTTAATCCTTCTCGGGGTCTCCACCAAGGAGACCCTCTTTCCCCCTACTTGTTCACCATTGTGTATAATGTCCAGTCCCTCCTCATTGAAAAAGATTTTTTATCAGGTGATATTAAAGGTATCCAACTTAGCAAGCAGGGTCCTCATATTCACCATCTCCATTTTGCTGATGATTCAGTTTTCTTCCTTAGGAATTCTGTTTAGGAAATTCACGCTTTTAAGGAGACTTTATATAAATCCTGCTTTGCTTCTGGGCTCTCTATCAACCTTAATAAATCATTTGTTTTTATTATCCCTAACTGCTCACCTTTCATGAGGAACCTAATTTCTGACGCCTTTCGCATGCCTATTACTGAGGATCTTGCGCTTTACCTTGGCTTACCCACTGAGTGGGGAACCTCAGAAACAAAATCTATGGATTCCTTAATTGTTAAAATTGCGTCTAAGTTGAGTGGCTGTAAAAAATCCCTTCTGTCCTTAGCTGGGAAGACTGTTCTTATATCTTCTATTATTCATGCCTTTCCCACCTATTTCATGTCCTTGTTGGCTATTCCTAAAGGGGTTATTAAAAAAATCAATTCCTTAACCTATCACTTTCTTTGGGGTAATGAAGATGACCAAGGTATCCACTGGATAAGTTGGAATAAAGTAGCTTCCCCTAAGAATTCTGGAGGTTTAGGTATTAAAAACTTAGAAGCCTTCAATCTTGCCCTTCTTGCTAAATAGGCCTTGTATATTATCACACGCCCTTCTTCTCTTTTCATCGGGTCCTTAAAGGAATTTATTTTCCAGATAAGGATATGTTGGACACATGGGATATTAGGGGAGGTTCTTGGATTTGGAATAGTATTCGCAAGGAGTGTTCCTTCCTTAAACCTCATTTAATCAAGCCTATTGGAGATGGCACTCTATTTTTATTTGGGAGGATAATTGGACTGGTAAGATTATTGAGAAACCAGGTATTTATTCTGAGGATCCTTTTTTTCCTAAGTTTGTTGCTAACCTGATTCATTCTACTTCCAAAACTTGGAAAATGGATATGTTGAATTACCTATTCCCTCCTGAGGTAGTTGATGTCTCCCTAATTGTTCTTATTTTCGACCCTTGGGAGACATAATTTTTGGTGTTTATTTAATTAATTAGATAGACTTTTGGACTAAATATGCAATAATCCGGAATTCCCTTTTTATTTCTAGCATTTTTAGTTTATTAAACTTTTGCGCGTAATATTGGTATTTTTAGTGTAAAGTTTACAGGTTTTTGATGTTAGCTAGGAGAGGAATCCGAGGAGAAAGTCAAAGATCGTGAATTAGAGTCAAGACTTGAAGATAAATCCCGAAGATATTATTTTTAGAGCTGAAAATCCATTTTTCAGGCCATAGAGTGCTGATTTCGAGGTGCTTAAGCGATGATTTAGCCGCTGACCTTTGAAGAGAAAACATTCCTTATTGAGTTACGTAACTTTAGCAACTGGAATGAGGTCAATCGGAGTCATAACGCATCGGGAAAAGCCGTTTTAGTGAAGGTGTATCAGCAGTTACGGGATTTTGGGCTTAGAAAGTGGGCTTGGACATTTAATTAATATTCTATTTTCTGGTCCAAGCCCTAGAACGAATTTATGCTTATAAAAGGAGGTCTGGACTTCTATTTTTCACACAATTCACATTCCACAAGATTAAACACCAGAGAGAAGCAACAGAAGGAAGAAAGAAGAAGCTACAAGAGCTGGAGTGGGTCTATAGCTCCGTTCGTAGTCATTCCAATTCCGGAAATTAGGTTCTTTTCGTATTTTAATTTTGTAAACAATATGAATTCCAATTCTTTTAATTTAGTTTTTAATTTTAATATGAGCTAAGCTTTTAATAGTGCTTGAGAACAAACAATGGTGAATCTTAATTTTATGAAATAACGAATGTTGAATTTGGGTTTATGCTAAATTAAATTAGATTGGGTTCATTACTCTTTTCGATAATTTGTGAATATTTACTGATTTTAGAGTCGCGAACTAAAATTAGGTATTAGTATCTAAGCTATTCCATATATGTGGCGTATGGATCATCCTGACGGAGGGTTTAGGTATAGAATTAATTATTCAATCTAGGATAAAAGCTATTGATTCTGACGAACTTAGTTAATTCTAGGGCCAATGAGGTAAAACACTTAATCATCCAACGGTGGATCATATTTACCCTGACGGGACCAGTGACACTTTAGGATTGCCTTATAGTCCACCCTGACGGGGGTATAAGGAATTTAGAATCCCGACCATTGTAATTGACCAATTTAGCCCTTAAACAACATAAGTTAGGAAGTAAGATTAGGAGGATCCTTGCGTTCTCAAGTACTACATCTCATATTGCATTTTCACTTATTTTACTTGCGTCTTAGCTTCTACTTGCATTTTAATATTTGTCTTTCATTCATTAGCCTTAATCAACAAAACCAAACAAATATTTTATAATCTTTTATTTTCATAAGTGCATCAATCACTACTTGCTAAACATTGTGATCAACTATCCGTCCTTGACACGAATCTGTATTATCATACATACTACTTGGGACAACCGTACACTTGCGGTTGTGGTTCGATTAGCATTTGCATTTATTTTTAGAACACACAAAGGACCACCAAGTTTTTGGCGCCGCTGCCGGGGACGGTAGCGTGTGACCACGGTGTTTATCCTTTAGTGATAAGTGCATTTATTTTATTTTATCAGTTTTACGCTTTTTTTTGTTTGTTAGCTTTTTCAGGTTTTTAGGTTTGGTGTATGCGAAGAAGGCTATTCAAGGATCTAGAGCCAACACCTCCGATCCTTAGTAATCCAGAATCGTTGATCAGACTTGCGAACAGAAGAAGAAGAGAACGAGAAGCTTTAGAAGTAGAAGAATTAAGTAACAAAATGGAGAATATCAATCTTCAAGGTCAACAGAATAATGGACAAGGCCAGCTAGATGCAAATGGCCAACCTTTAGCTCCAGGCGTTATTCCTCAAGTTCAACCACTAAATCCTAATCCTCAAGTCCAGATAGTGATGAATCAAAATCCGTGGTTTACTAATGGTCCTCCAGAAGTTCCATTCCGCGCTCCTGCTATAGGAGTAGGTGCTCCAGATATTGATGTTCCGAGATTCCGTCCAGATTCGGGTATGCTAGCTCAGTTCCAAAACTTTGGAAATTTTCGCGGAAGACCATCGGAAGATCCTCTTAGAGCAGTACAGAAATTCAAACAGATATGTGATTCTTATATCACACAAGGGGTTTCAAGAGAACAGATGTACTTTGCTGCTTTTAAATTCTTTGTCATTGATGGAGCAAGTGAATGGCACGATACGCAAGATCCTACGAAGATTACTAATTGGGACCAATTAGAAATTGCGTTCTTTGACAGGTATTACCCAAGTAACATGAGGTTAGATGCTGAATTAGAATTGACGCATTTCCGTCAAGAGTATGAGGAAACTGTGGGTAGAAGTTGGACAAGATTTCAGATGTGTTTGCGTAAAGTTCCCAATCATGGCTTTTCAGAACAACAACAGTTAAAGATCTTTTATAGAGGCCTTGATGGAACTTCAAGAGAGAAATTGGATACGCTATGTGGTGCAGGTTTTCTTCAAGTTCAACCCGCTCATGCCAAAATTATTTTAGAGAGAACAGTCAAGAATGAAGTTGGGTGGAGCTCAGTAAGAACACCAGTGAAGGGAGTGAATAATGTTGATATGGAAGAGAAATTTGCTACGTTTGAGAATAAGATTCAAAATACTATAGAGCAACAATTGAAGCAGCTCACTCTAGCTGTAAAAGAAGGATTTTCGGGTAAGAAGGTAGCTGTGCATGCTACACAAGAGGTTTATATGTGTTCAATTTGTAAGGTAGATGATCATGATGAGGAAGGTTGTCCGAATAATCAAGAATCTGTGATGTTTATGTCCAATAGAGGTAACTTCAATTCAAGTAGTAATGGATATCAACCTAACAGAAACCATCCTGGGTTTCAATACTCAAATCCTAATGGGGCAGCCAATCCTACATATGCGTATCAGCCGCGTCCCCAAGGTAACAACTATAATCCAAGACCACACAACAATTATCAAGAAGGACAAAATCAAGACAATTATATACAGAGACAAGCTCCTCAGAATAATTATGATGACACAATGAACCAGAAAGCCTTACCTGCCCATCCACAAGAAGGAGTATTTACCCTTCAGAAAACCGTTGAAAGTTTGATTGCTCTTCAGACACAAGCTATGGAACGTCAAAATGCAGCCGAAGAAAATATGAAGTTGTTCCAGAATCAGCTAAGTCAAATTAACAAACAACTGAATCAACGTCCACAAGGGCAACTCCCTAGCGATACTGAGAATCCAATCCAAATCGAAGATTGTAAAGCTATTACTCTCAGAAGCGGTAAGAACCTTCCTCCAACTCCTTTCCCGGTTATGAAAGAAAAAGAAGTTAGAAAAGAGAAAGAGGTGGTGAATGAAGATCAAGAAGTTGAATTGGAAGAAGTGGAGAGGTCTAATGAGATTCTGAAAAAGAAAAATGATACTATAATCAATCGTCCACCTCCACCATTTCCATCGCGAATTCAAAAGAAGGGTGATATGGCTGATTATCAAAAATTCTTTAACAAGGTAAGAGGTCTTAGCATAAATATTCCGTTATTGGAAGCTATTAGAGATGTACCCAAGTATGCTAAGTTTCTGAAAAGAGCCCTCACCAACAAACGGCCGTATTGTGATAATGAGATGATTGGTCTCCCCGAGGAATGTAGTGCTATTTGTCAAGGTAAATTACCTCCAAAGTTAGTTGATCCTGGGAGCTTTACGATTCCGATATCTATTGGTAATGAGTGGAAAGGAAAAGCGCTATGCGATTTGGGTGCAAGCATAAATCTTATGCCCAAATCGATCTTTGATAAGCTTAATGTTGAAGCAAGACCCACTTCTATGGTCTTGCAAATGGCGGATCGATCTCTTGCACATCCAGAAGGCCGAATCGAAGATGTCCTCGTTAAGGCAGGTACGTTAATTTTTCCCGCTGATTTCATTATACTTGATTACGACACGGATAGGAATGTCCCCATTATTTTGGGAAGACCATTCCTAGCCACGGGGCGTACTTTGATTGATGTAGAAAACGGCGAAATGATTATGAGAATCCAAGACGAGGAAATGAAGTTTAACGTGTTCAGACCTATGAAGTTTCCGGATTCCAAGGAAGAATGTTTTCGTGTAGATGTAATGGAACCGGTAAGAAAAGAGCCAATTAATGTTGTGGACACTTTAGGAGTGGAGGAGAAAGAACTACGAAAGAAACCACCGAATAAAGCTCCTCCATACCCTAAAAATCCACAACTAAATCATGCGAAGAAGAAAGAGAAAGCACGTGCCACGAAGGTTCCGAAGGAACCTAAGAAAGAAAGAAAGAAAAAGGGGTTCAAAGTAGGTGAAGAGGTAGCTATGAAAAATCCTAAACCCCCTCCAAAGGTACGTGAATCAAAAAGTTCTTGGATAGGACCATTCATGGTCGCGAAGGTTATCTCAGATAAACTAGTGGGAATAAAAGCTAAGGGATGCAAATTTCGAGTTGCAAATATTGACAACCTCACTCACTGCTGGGGAGGTTATGTCAATGACTAATGAATAAGGTAACCCGTCGAGTTTAACGACGTTAAACAAAAGCCAATTACTTGTATATTAGCTGAGTTTTTACATTTTTGCAATTTAGATTAGTTTGATTTTAGTAATTTTATTGTTTTTATTAAGAAATGAGGAAGGGTAGTTGTTTTTGATGATTTCAGGGGTAAAAAGGACTTGAGTTTGGGGTCGATGAGGCGAAAATAGGAGAAAAATTGGTTGGATGTCCAGGAGAAACCGGGAACCCGGTTTTGGAGCTGGTACCAACCATTTTAACGCAACACTTGGCGTTTTGGGGTAATGTCACAGCGTCGGAACCGGGAACCCGCATTTGGCAAAACCGGGTACCCGGTTTTGGTGCTGTGATTTCTGAAAAACTCTGACCCAGCGTTTTGGTGGCTTGCGTTTTCGTGCGTTTTGATTCGCGCCATCGACACAAATCCGGGTACCCGCATTTGGCAGAACCGGGTACCCGGTTTCGGAGCTGTAATCTTCCAAAAGTTCTGACCCGGCATTTTGAGGTGCTGCGTTTTGGCGCGTTTTGACTCGCGCCATCGAGAAAATCCGGGAACCCGCATTCCACAGAACCGGGTACCCGGTTTCGGCGAGGAAAATCCCTGACCCCGCGTCTTGGGGTCTAGCGTGTTGGTGCGTTTCATAAAAAAAAAAAAAAAGTCCACAATTGATTTTTCCGCGCCGTCACAGCGACGCGGAACCGGGAACCCGGTTTGAAAGCTGTGAGAGGCGGTTTTGGGTATTTTAACCTAGTTTTCTTAGCCTCTTTTGCAAGTATTTACCTAAAACGCACCAATAGCCTCCCCACCTCCGAAATTCATCTACCAAAACACTATATATCATCAAATCCTACCCTCTTTCACCACAAAAACATAAGATCAACTCACCTCCTCTCCAAAATAACATCAAATCCTTAGTTTTTCCCAAAATTCTTCTTCACCCAAATCCTAAACTAAAACCCAATTCTTTCTTCTCCCATTCAAATTAAACAAGACCCATCTCATATTCACCCTAGTTCTTCAATTCCTAAGCCTCAAAGCATCAAAATTCTAAACTTTTTCTCTAAGTTTCTCATTATTTGAAGTTTTGAGTTTGGGGTGAAAAGAGATGACTAACAGAACCGGTGATTTTCGAAGAACTGCTCCTAGAAGAAAAACCGCCATTGGTGGTTCTCAAGAACAAGCTATTGAGATTCCTGATTCGCGTCCTAAACGAAAAATTGACGAGGTTAAGCTTGATTCTAACAGAAAAGAAATCACAGGTCAAAAGAGAAGATTAATTGATGAGATTGAAAGTGAGAAGGATCCCGAAGAGGAAATTACGAAGAACATTGAGAAGGAAACTGAACAAGAGATTCCGGAAGAACCCGTTCCAAAACCTCCGCGTATGAAGATGTGGGCCCACAAGCCTAAGAGGGTTTACATTTGTTGGAATACTCAGGTTCGTGAAAGAATTGAATTTTTGAAATTTGGTGAGGAGACGAATTTTCCTAAGGGCATTATGAGTAGTGATTACAAGGAATATGCTGTGACGTGTGCTAAGTTTGGTTGGAAAGAGTTACAAGAAAGGAAGCTTGAGTTTATTCCTACTTTTGTGAGAGAATTTTACGAAGGTTTAGCTACCTCCCGTGATGCCATTGATGTCCGCAAAAAGGTAGTTCCTTTCTCTATTGAACGTATTCGGAAATCATTGAAACTACCCAACTTTTCTGGAACATGCCCCTTCCAAGAAATTCTTAATGATCCTTCTTTTGATTTTGAATCCCTTTGGGGGACCGTGCTTGTTAATGGGACTAGCCCAATTCCTGAAGGTGAAAGGTATCCTGGACAGTTTTACAGCAGTAGTTTGACACCTCGTGCAAAGGTTTGGTCTCGTTTCATAATACCCACTTTCTTTGGTATTAAACACACTTCCGAGTTGAAGAAAGAGCACATATTTGTTATTAAGTGTATTTTGGAGGAGAAACCATTTGATGTTGCTAAGATCATTTATGATACGATCATGGAGTTCGCGAAATCACCAATGAAACAACAAAATCTGAAGTTTCCTTGTACTATTACTCAGTTGTGTCTAGACGCAAAGATTCCGCGTAAGGACGCAGATATTGATACTGTTTCAGTTGGTGTGAGTATCGCTTTGAGCACAATCAAGAACATCCATGAAGAAGCAACACGAACTACAAGAAGTCCAAGAACTCCTCAATCAAAGAAAGTGAAAACTGTACCTGAGTTGGAAGTAAAGATTCAGGTGTTGGAAGAGAATCAGGAGAAGATGATTGCTACCTTGGGAAACGTTACAAAAGAATTGGACCTGCTTCGAAATTTAATCTTAGGCGTCAATACACTTCAAAACGCGATTTATGATGCTGTTACGCGAGATAAAGGTCCAGAACGCAACACCGATAACCAGCCTCGCGCTGGTTAAGATACGTTTTCTAAACTTTCCTCTTAGTGTAGATTAGTTTACATGCTTTATTGAGTCTTTTCGAGTCGTGGGGACACGACTCATTTTTGAGTTTGGGGTGGGGTTCGTTGCCTCATCCCAGTTTTATGTGTTATTTGCTTTATTTGCTTTCAATAAAAGAATTTTCGGAGTTGCGTTTGACTGTAGAAATTTTTAAATATCCCTTTAAGCATACTTTTGATAAATCTATGATAGTAAATAGTGGACTTTAGGGATTGATATAAAACGCACTTACAATTGCATGCGAACATAGGTAATTGATAGGAAAAATTAATGAACAATGCAAATGAAGTAAGCTTGTACTCAAGGAATATGTTTGGTGTGTAGAACGTGAAATCCTAATTAGTAGAGAACCCACCTAGATATGAACTAAAGACAAGCTATGTGATGTCTCCTTAAATGTTCTTATTTTCGACCCTTAGGAGACATCATTTTTGGTGTTTATTTAATCATTTCGATAGACTTTTGGACTAAATATGCAATAATATGATTTTCCTCTTTTAATTCTAGCATTTTTGATTTATTAAGCTTTTGCGCGTAATATTGGTATTTTTAGTGAGTATTTTACAGGTTTTAGATGTTAGCTAAAAGAGGAATCCGAGGAGAAAGTCAAAGATCAAAAGATAGAGTCAAGACTTGAAAAGAAATCCCGAAGATATTATTTTTAGAGCTGAAAATCCATTTTCCAGGCCATAGATTGCTGATTTCGAGGTGCTTAAGCGATGATCTAGCTGTTGACCTTTGAAGAGAAATCATTCCTTATCGAATTACGGAACTTTAGCAACTGGAATGAGGTCAATCGGAGTTGTAACGCATCGGGAAAAGCTGTTTTAGTGAAAGTATATCAGCAGTTACGGGATTTTGGGCTAAGTTAGTGGACTTGGGCCTTTTATATTTCATTTAATTAAAAGCCTAGGTCCAAGTCCGAATTTCCACCTATAAAATCAGCCCTTGACTTCTATTTCACACACAATTCACATTCTGCAAGATCAAAAACACCAGAGAGAAGCAACTGAAGGAAGGAGAAGAAGCTACAAGAGCTGGAGAGGGTCTATATCTCCGTTCGTAGTCATTCCGATTCCGGAAATTAGGTTCTTTTATTTTTTTAATTCTGTAAACAATATGAATTCCTTTAATTTTAATTTCGTATTTCTTTTTAATATGAGCTAAGTTTTATTTAGTGCTTGAGAACAAACAATGGGTGAATCCCAATTCTTATTAATTAACGAATGTTGAATTTGGGTTTTTATTGAATTAAACTAAATTAGGGTTTTTACTCTTTTCGATAAATCATGAATATTTACTGTTTTTAGCGTCATGAACTAGGAACAGGTAATAGTATTTAGGCTATTCCAATTAGTGGCAATTGGATCATCCTGACGGAGGGTTTAAATACGGAACCATTTATTCAATCTAGGATAGAAGTTAATGATTCTGACGAGCTTAGCTAATCCTAGGGCCAATGAGGTAATAATACTTAATCATCCAACGGTGGATCATATTTACCCTGACGGGACTAGTGACACTTTAGGATCGCCTTATAGTCCACCCTGACGGGGGTATAAGGAAATTAGAATCCCGACCATTGTAATTGACTAATTTAGCCCTTAAACAACATAAGTTAAGAAATAGGATAGGGAGGATCCTTGCGTTCTCAAGTGCTACTTCTCATATTGCGTTTTACATCATTTTACTTGCGTCTTAGCTTTTACTTGCAATTTAATATTTGTCTTTCATTCATTAGTCTTATAACAAAAACCAAACAAACATATTATTGTCTTTTATTTTCATAAGTGCATCAATCACTATTTGCTAGACATTGTGATCAACCATTCCGTCCTTGGAACGAATCTGATTTATCAGTTATACTACTTGGGACAACCGTACACTTGCGGTTGTGGTTCGATTATTATTTGCGTTTATTTTAGAACACACAAAGGACCACCAAGTTTTTGGCGCCGCTGCCGGGGACGGTAGCGTGTGACCACGGTGTTTATCCTTTAGTGATAAGTGCATTTTATTTTATTTTATCAGTTTTACGCTTTTTTGTTTAGTTTCTTTTCAGGTTTTTAGGTTTGGTGTATGCGAAGAAGGCTATTCAAGGATCTAGAGCCAACACCTCCGATCCTTAGTAATCCAGAATCGTTGATCAGACTTGCTAACAAGAGAAGAAGAGAACGAGAAGCTTTAGAGGTAGAAGAGTTAAGTAACAGAATGGCAGAAATCAATCTTCAAGATAATCAACAGAATAATGGACAAGGCCAGCTAGATGCAAATGGCCAACCATTAGCTCTAGGTGCTATTCCTCCAATTCCACAACCACTGAATCCACATCCTCAAGTTCAAATAGTGATGAATCAAGATCCGTGGTTTACTAATGGTCCTCCAGAAGTTCCATTCCGTGCTCCAGCTATAGGAGTAGGTGCTCCAGATATTAATGTTCCGTGTTTTCGTCCAGATTCGGGTATGTTAGCTCAGTTCCAGAATTTTGGTAATTTTCGTGGCAGACCAGCAGAAGATCCTCTCAGGGCAGTACAGAAATTCAAACAGATATGTGATTCCTATATCACACAAGGGGTCTCAAGGGAACAGATGTATTTTGCTGCTTTTAAGTTCTTTGTTACTGAGGGAGCAAGTGAATGGCACGATACGCAAGATCCTACGAAGATCACCAATTGGGACCAATTAGAAATTGCGTTCTTTGACAGGTATTACCCAAGTAACATGAGGTTAGATGCTGAATTAGAATTGACACATTTCCGTCAAGAATATGAAGAAACTTTGGGTAAGAGTTGGACAAGATTTCAGATGTGTTTACGTAGAGTTCCCAATCATGGGTATTCAGAACAACAACAGCTTAAGATCTTTTATAGAGGCCTTGATGGGAAGTCAAGAGAGAAGTTGGATACGCTATGTGGTGCAGGTTTTCTTCAAGTTCAACCCGCTCATGCTAAAATTATCTTAGAGAGAACAGTCAAGAATGAAGTTGGGTGGAATTCAGTAAGAACACCGGTTAAGGGAGTGAATAATGTTGATATGGAAGAGAAATTTGCTACGTTTGAGAACAAGATTCAGAGTACTATTGAGCAACAATTGAAGCAGCTTACTTTAGCTGTAAAAGAAGGATTTTCGGGTAAGAAGGTAGCTGTGCATGCTGCACAAGAGGTTTATATGTGTTCGATTTGTCAGGTAGATGATCACGATGAGGAAAATTGTCCGAACAACCAAGAATCCGTGATGTTCATGTCCAATAGAGGTAACTTCAATTCAAGTGGTAATGGATATCAGCCTAACAGAAACCATCCTGGGTTTCAATACTCAAATCCTAATGGGGCAGCCAATCCTACCTATGCGTATCAGCCGCGTCCCCAAGGTAACAACTATAATCCAAGATCACACAACAATTATCAAGGAGGACAAAATCAGGGAAATTATGTACAAAGGCAAGCTCCTCAGAATACATACGATGAAACTTTAAACCAAAAAGCCTTACCTGCCCATCCACAAGAAGGAGTAGTTACCATTCAGAAAACCGTTGAAAATTTGATTGCTCTTCAAACACAAGCCTTAGAACGTCAGAACGCAGCTGAAACGAATATGAAGATTTTCCAGAATCAGCTAAGCCAAATTAATAAACAGCTGAATCAGCGCCCACAAGGGCAACTTCCTAGCGATACTGAGAATCCGAAGCAACGCGAAGATTGTAATGCTGTTACATTGAGAAGTGGTAAGAATCTTCCCCCCCTCCTTTTCCCATTATGAAAGAGAAAGAAGTACCAAGAAAAGAAAAGGAAGTGGTGGAGAAAGAGAAAGAAAATGAGAAAGACAGTGAGGTTGAAGAAATAGTGAGACCAAGAGAAGTTCCGAAAAAGAAAGATGATATGGTGATTAATCGCCCTCCACCACCGTTTCCATCGCGAGTTCAGAAAAAGGGTGATTTGGGTGATTTTCAGAAATTCTTTAATAGAGTGAAGGGTTTAAGTATTAATATTCCGTTACTTGAGGCAATTCGAGATATTCCGAAGTATACGAAGTTTTTGAAGAGGGCCCTCACTAACAAAAGGCCCTATTGTGATAACGAGATGATTGGTCTTCCAGAAGAGTGTAGCGCGATTTGTCAAAGTAAATTACCTCCGAAGTTAGTAGATCCAGGGAGTTTCACGATTCCTATATCAATTGGAGAGGAATGGAAAGGAAAGGCGCTATGTGACTTGGGAGCTAGCATCAATTTGATGCCCAAGTCGATCTTTGACAAGCTAAAAATTGGAAACGCAAGACCCACTTCTATGGTCTTGCAAATGGCGGACAGATCTCTTGCTCATCCTGAAGGCCGCATTGAGGATGTCCTTGTTAAGGCAGGTACACTTATATTTCCTGTTGATTTCGTAATCCTTGAATACAATGCAGATAGAAATGTCCCCATTATTTTGGGTAGACCATTCCTAGCTACAGGGAGAACATTGATCGATGTAGAGAATGGCGAATTAACAATGAGGATACAAGATGAGGAAGTGAAATTCAATGTATTTCGAGCTATTAAATTCCCAGATTCTCAGGAAGATTGCTTCAGAATGGATGTAGTAGAGCAAGCATCGCAAGAGGTATTTAATTGTTTAAATTTTGATGATATCTTGCAGGCTGCTTTAACATTAGATTCACCTGAGATGTTGGAAGAGCTTACTGAAACAATAGCAGCTCTAAATTCTGAAAATCCGAAGTATAGGCGTCCTGCCTATGAACCTGTGAGAGAACCGGGGGAGATTGTTCCTAAAAATAAGCCTTCAATTGAATCTCCTCCGGAATTGGAAGAAAAGCCATTGCCAGCACACTTGAGGTATGCGTATTTAGGTACTAATGAAACTCTACCTGTTATTGTTTCAGCTAATTTAACAGGTCCTCAAGAAGATAAACTGTTGCGTGTGTTAAGAGCAAACAAAGAAGCAATAGGTTGGACAATTGCTGACATCAAAGGCATTAGTCCATCCTATTGTCAACACAAAATCATACTTGAAGATGCTAACGCACGCTCAGTTGAAGGTCAAAGAAGATTAATGCCCGCTATGAAGGATGTGGTAAAGAAAGAGGTGATCAAGCTTTTAGATGCGGGGATTATTTATCCCATTTCGAGTAGTGAATGGGTGAGTCCGGTTCAGTGTGTACCGAAGAAGGGAGGAATGACAACAGTTCTTAATGATAAAAATGAAGCGATTCCTTCAAGAACGGTAGTTGGATGGAGAGTTTGCATGGATTATAGAAAGCTGAACAAGGCCACCAGAAAAGATCATTTCCCTTTGCCCTTCATAGATCAGATGTTAGACAAATTAGCCGGAAGAGAGTACTATTGCTTCTTGGATGGTTATTCTGGGTATAATCAAATTTACGTGGCTCCAGAAGATCAACATAAAACAACATTTACATGCCCCTTTGGTACTTTTGCATATCGTAGAATGCCATTTGGGTTGTGTAATGCTCCTGCTACCTTTCAAAGATGCATGATGGCCATCTTCTGGGATATGATCGATAACTTTCTTGAAGTGTTTATGGATGATTTCTCTGTATTTGGTGATGATTTTGATAAATGTTTAGACAATTTAGAGAAAGTGTTAATCAGATGCAAAGAAACAGATTTGGTGTTAAACTGGGAGAAGTGTCATTTCATGGTTCGCGAAGGTATTGTTCTGGGTCACAAAGTTTCAAGTGTTGGATTGGAAGTCGATAGAGCGAAGATTGAGGTAATTAAAACTCTTCCCCCTCCTGTTTCTGTTAAAGGGGTAAGAAGTTTTCTAGGCCATGCTGGCTTTTATAGGCGATTTATCAAAGATTTTTCTAAGATTGCGAAACTGTTATGCAACTTACTTGAAAAGGATTCCAAATTACTTTTTGATGAAGCTTGTTTAGCGGCTTTCAAAACAATCAAGGAAAAACTTATTTCTGCTCCTATAGTAGTGCCTCCAGATTGGAATTTACCGTTTGAGGTTATGTGTGATGCGAGTGATTTATGTATGGGAGCTGTATTAGGACAAAGAAAAGAGAAAGTTTTTCATTCGATTTATTATGCTAGTAAAACTTTTAATGGTGCTCTAATCAATTATACAGTTACAGAAAAGGAGTTGCTAGCGGTTGTGTATTCATTCGATAAATTTCGCTCTTATCTTCTTGGAGCGAAAGTTATTGTCTATACAGATCATTCAGCGATTCGATATCTTATGGAGAAGAAGGATGCTAAACCAAGGTTAATCAGATGGGTTTTATTGCCTCAAGAGTTTGATTTAGAGATCAAGGATAGAAAAGGGTGCGAGAATCAGGTTGCAGATCATCTATCGAGGTTAGAAGGTTCAGAGTTGAATAATGGTACTGAAGCAGTTAGAGAAGATTTTCCGGATGAGAATTTATTCGTTGTCCGTGATTATGAAGCTCCTTGGTATGCGGATATTGCAAATTTAGTGGTGAGTGGTTCCTTTCCCGAAGGTTCAACTTATCAAGAGCGAAAAAGATTAGCTCACCGTGCAAGACAGTTCTTTTGGGAGGATCCTTTCCTCTACAAAGTGTGTGCTGATCAGATGGTAAGAAGATGTGTAGCCAGGGAAGAAATTGAGGCGATTATAGATGGGTGTCATGATTCACCTTACGGTGGACATTTCAAAGGAGATCGAACTGCTGCTAAGGTATTACAATCTGGTTTCTATTGGCCTTCTATTATAAAAGATTGTCATGAATATACTAAAAGATGTAATAGATGCCAATTTACCGGAAACATATCCAAGAGGGATGAGATGCCACGTAATAATGTATTAGAAGTTGAAATATTTGATGTTTGGGGTATAGATTTTATGGGTCCGTTCGTTCCTTCAAATGGTAACCTCTACATCTTATTAGCTGTTGATTACGTGTCTAAGTGGGTAGAAGCAGTGGCTTTACCTACCAATGATTCTAGAGTGGTGATTAAGTTCTTAAAATCACATATTTTCACTAGACATGGAACTCCAAGGGTGATTATTAGCGATGGAGGTACTCATTTCGTTAATAAGTATTTGAAGACTGTTCTAGAGAAATATGGAGTCAGACATCGTGTGTCTACCGCTTATCATCCACAAGCCAATGGTCAAGCCGAAGTATCAAATCGTGAGGTAAAATCTATTTTAGAGAAAACCGTTGGTCCTACAAGAAAAGATTGGTCTATGAAATTAGATGATGCACTTTGGGCATATCGAACTGCTTTCAAAACCCCAGTAGGTGCTTCTCCGTATCGAATGGTTTATGGTAAGGCTTGTCACTTACCTCTTGAACTTGAAATGGGTGCCTATTGGGCTATTGCAAAGTTAAATTTAGATCCTACGCTAGCGGGTGAGAATCGAATGATGAAACTTAATGAGCTTGATGAATTTAGATTACATGCTTATGAAAATGCTAAGCTTTATAAAGAAAATACTAAAAGATGGCATGATAATCGAATTCGAGAGAAAAACTTTGTAATGGGACAAAGAGTGTTGAAATATAATTCGAAGTTTAGTAATTATCCGGGGAAATTAAGATCGAAGTGGTCGGGTCCTTACATTGTAACCAAGGTTACACCTCATGGAGCTATAGAGATAGAACATCCACTTGAGAACCGTACATTCATGGTGAACGGTCATCGTTTAAAAATTTATCATGGAGGTGAAGACACCGATCGTGCAAAAGACCCACATCCCGGAGAGGTCATGTACCTCCTCGAAGCTCCTTAGAAGCACGAGGTAACCCGTCGAGCTTAACGACGTTAAACAAAAGCCAATTCCTTGTATATTAGTTTAAGTATTTCAATTTCTGTAGTGTAAATTAGTTAAAGTTTTCGTTGATTTTAGTTTTAAATTTTAAGAAATGAGGAAGGGTGTTTGTTTTTGATGATTTCAGGGGTATAATGGTCATGAGTTTGGGGTCAAACGATGGGAAAAACAAAAAAAAATTGAAGTCCACAGCAGGTTTGACCGGCTAGCCGGCGAGCTAGCAGGCATACCGGCCAAACGAGCAGATAGACCCCAACTCCCTGACCACTGCGTCAGCGACAACGCAGCAATGCTGCGTCTTCATTCGCGCCAGCGAGAAAGCACCGGCATGCCGGTCAACTGACCGGCTAGCCGGCCAACGAGGAAGAATGTTCTGGTCCTTGCGTCAGCGACGACGCAAGGTTGCTGCATCATCAAATGCGCCATCGAGATTTCACAGGCATGCCGGCGAATCCGCCGGCTAGCCGGTCAAGGATTTCAAATTCCCTGACCATTGCGTCAGCGACGACGCAATATACTTGCGTTTTGAGGTAAAAAAAAAAGAAGTCAAATTTAGTAATTTTTTTCCGCCGCCCTCTCGCCCGGCATGCCGGCCAGCTGTTGCGAGAGGCGGTTTTAACTTCATTAAACCTAGTTTTTTTGCCTCTTTTCCAAGCCAAACCTTATAATCCGAATTCTTGCCTCCACCTACTCCGAAAATCATCAACAAACAGCTATAAAATCATCAAATCAAGCCTTCTATCATCACAAAAACACAAAATCAACTCATAGCTTCTCCAAAACATCATCAAATTTCACCTTTTCTCCAAGAATTTCCTCTTCACAACCTTGAAATTAAACCCAATTCTTTCCAAATCTCTCTCTAATAACCTTAACCCATCTCATATTCCACCTAATCCTTCAAGTTTTAAACCTCAAAACATCAAATTTCAAAGCTTTTCTCTAGCTTTTTCTCTATTTGAAGTTTTGAGTTTGGGGTGAAAAGAGATGACTAACAGAACCGATTCCATGTGTAACTATCGAAGAAACATACCAAGAAACAGGAACACTGTTGGAGCTAGCCCAGACCAAGCAATTGAAATTCCGGATTCAAGATCCAAAAAGACTGTCCAAAACCCAATTGCTCCGAAAAGAAAAGAAAATCCGAGTAAGGCTAATCCGAAAAAGAGTAGGTTAATTGATGAGAGTGATGACGAAAGTGAGGAAGAAATTGAAGAAGAGATTGAAGAAACTGAACAAGAAGTTCCCGAAGAACCAATGCAACAACCGAAAGCTCCGCGTAGGAAAGCTTGGGCTCAAAAGCCTAAGAGAGTCTTCGTTCCTTGGGATACTCAGGTTCGTGATCGAATTGAATTTTTGAAGTTTGGTGAGGAGATGAATCTTCCTAAAGGTATTATGACTAGTGCTTATAAAGATTATGGTGTTACATGTGATAAATTGGGTTGGAAAGAATTGAGAGAAAGGAAGCTTGAGTATATTCCTACCTTGGTGCGAGATTTTTATGAAGGAATCGCCTTCTCAAAAGAAGCTGTCATTATTCGCAAAAAGGTAGTTCCTTTCTCCGTTGCGCTTATTCGTAAATCATTAAAATTACCCGAGTTTTCCGGAATATGTCCGTTTCAAGATTCTCTTAAAGAGCCTTCGTTTGATTATGAATCCCTTTGGGGGAAAGTGCTTGTTGATGGGGCCCGCCCAATTCCCGAAGGTGGGAGATATCCTGGACAGATGTACTGTAGTAACTTGCTACCATGTGCTAAGATTTGGTCACGTTTCATAATCCCTACCTTCTTCGGAGTTAAACACATATCGGAAGTGAAGAAGGAGCATCTTTTGTTCATTAAATGTATTATTGAGGAGAAACCCATGGATGTTGCTCGGGTGATATATGATACCATCATGGAATTTGCTAGAATTCCTACTTCACAACAAAATCTCAAATTTCCTTGTACTGTCACTACTTTGTGTTTATACGCAAAGGTTCCGCGTAAAGACGCAGAGATTGATCGTGTTGTAGTGTGTGAGAATATGGGTTTAACTTTGGTCAAGAATATTCATGATGAGGTGGTGAAAGCAACAAGAAATCCTAGAGCTCCTCCAAAGAAGAAGATGCATACAACTGATGAGTTGGAAGCTAAAGTGAAGGTGTTAGAAGAGAACCAAGTGAAGATGATTGCGTCTTTAGGAAACGTTACAAAAGAATTAGAACTTCTCCGAAACATGTTATTGGGGGTGAGCACAATTCAACACGCCACCTATGGTATTCTTACACAGGAGAAAGTTCATGGACGCAACACCGATAACCAGCCTCGCGCTGGTTGAGATACGTTTTCTATCCCTTTCGCGTTTTAGTTAGTTTAGTTTATTTTTATTGCGTTGAGTCTTTTCGAGTCGTGGGGACACGACTCATTTTTGAGTTTGGGGTGGGGTTCGTTGCCTCATCCCAGTTTTTATGTGTTATATGTTTTATTTGCTTTCAATAAAAATAATTTTCGGAGTTGCGTTTGACTATAGAAGATTTTAAATGTCCCTTTAAGCATACTTTTGATGAATCTATGATAGTAAATAGTGGACTTTAGGGACTGATATAGAACACACTTACAATTGCATGCGAACATAGGTAATTGATAGGAAAAATTAATGAACAATGCAAATGAAGTAAGCTTGTACTTAAGGAATATGTTTGGTGTGTAGAACGTGAAATCTTAATTAGTAGAGAACCCACCTAGATATGAACTAAAGACAAGCTATGTACTTAGGAAAATGATAGGGGCAGTTCTTTGTTAGCCATTTGAAACCTTTAGCTTGCTATCCCTAATATTATAATTTTATCCGTCTTAGCCCAATTTTGAGCCTTAAGCCTTTCTTTTGTAGCCACGATATAAGCCCATTATCCTTTAGATTATTAGGCATGACCAAATGACCCGCACTTGAATCACAACCCTGAGACTTGTCTCGAGCTTGAGTTTGGGGTGGAGGGTCCACATTTTGGGAATTTACATTGGGAAGGGATTATATGTGTTTATATTGAGGCACAGAAATGAAGATGATATATTATTGTAACCCTTTGCCGAAAGTTGAAAAAGAAAAAGAAAAAAAAAAAGAAAGAGAAAAAGAAAGAAAAAATATAAGAGACATGACTTTTCACATCAAAATGATAGTCATGGGTATCTTGTACAAAAAAATAATAATAAAAAAAAAAAAGAAAAAAAAATGATGAATAAATCGGCAAAGTGGAATATTTTTGGAAATCATCTTAATTTATTTGGGTAGACAATGGGGAAGCAACTTTAGCGCGTCAAATGGGTGAGTGAGGACATTTTCGAGCGTAACTCAAGCTCGAGGACATGTGGATGGTAAGTGAAGAGAGAGCCAAAAGCTCACTTCAAAATTTACCAAATATATATCCATACCGTCCTTAAGCCAATATTAAAACCATAAAGACCTCTTGATTCTTAAATACATAGTGAATTTATACTTCTGTTGATAGGGAATATTTAGGTGGAACATTCAAAGCGATTCATGATTAATGACCACCCTATAGCCATCATACAGATATGAGTACAAGTGTAACCTTCAAGCATTGCAACTTGAATTTTACGATTGAGATTATTTATGTTTGATTTTGCATGATTAGTGTATGTATATGTTAGTTCTTAAAGTTTTGCTATATGAGATTTATCTTAAGAATTGCTTTAGGTTTATTTGCTAAGCTTCTATTTGTTCTTGCGTTTACTTCCACCCCTTGTTTTGTTTTGTTTTGCTTTGTCGGGACGACAAAGGTTTGAGTTGGGGGTCTTGATGTCTCCTTAAATGTTCTTCTTTTCGACCCTTAGAAGACATCATTTTTGGTGTTTATTTAATCATTTCGATAGACTTTTGGACTAAATATGCAATAATATGATTTTCCTCTTTTAATTCTAGCATTTTTGATTTATTAAGCTTTTGCGCGTAATATTGGTATTTTTAGTGAGTATTTTACAGGTTTTAGATGTTAGCTAAAAGAGGAATCCGAGGAGAAAGTCAAAGATCAAAAGATAGAGTCAAGACTTGAAAAGAAATCCCGAAGATATTATTTTTAGAGCTGAAAATCCATTTTCCAGGCCATAGATTGCTGATTTCGAGGTGCTTAAGCGATGATCTAGCTGTTGACCTTTGAAGAGAAATCATTCCTTATCGAATTACGGAACTTTAGCAACTGGAATGAGGTCAATCGGAGTTGTAACGCATCGGGAAAAGCTGTTTTAGTGAAAGTATATCAGCAGTTACGGGATTTTGGGCTAAGTTAGTGGACTTGGGCCTTTTATATTTCATTTAATTAAAAGCCTAGGTCCAAGTCCGAATTTCCACCTATAAAATCAGCCCTTGACTTCTATTTCACACACAATTCACATTCTGCAAGATTAAAAACACCAGAGAGAAGCAACTGAAGGAAGGAGAAGAAGCTACAAGAGCTGGAGAGGGTCTATATCTCCGTTCGTAGTCATTCCGATTCCGGAAATTAGGTTCTTTTATTTTTTTAATTCTGTAAACAATATGAATTCCTTTAATTTTAATTTCGTATTTCTTTTTAATATGAGCTAAGTTTTATTTAGTGCTTGAGAACAAACAATGGGTGAATCCCAATTCTTATTAATTAACGAATGTTGAATTTGGGTTTTTATTGAATTAAACTAAATTAGGGTTTTTACTCTTTTCGATAAATCATGAATATTTACTGTTTTTAGCGTCATGAACTAGGAACAGGTAATAGTATTTAGGCTATTCCAATTAGTGGCAATTGGATCATCCTGACGGAGGGTTTAAATACGGAACCATTTATTCAATCTAGGATAGAAGTTAATGATTCTGACGAGCTTAGCTAATCCTAGGGCCAATGAGGTAATAATACTTAATCATCCAACGGTGGATCATATTTACCCTGACGGGACTAGTGACACTTTAGGATCGCCTTATAGTCCACCCTGACGGGGGTATAAGGAAATTAGAATCCCGACCATTGTAATTGACTAATTTAGCCCTTAAACAACATAAGTTAAGAAATAGGATAGGGAGGATCCTTGCGTTCTCAAGTGCTACTTCTCATATTGCGTTTTACATCATTTTACTTGCGTCTTAGCTTTTACTTGCAATTTAATATTTGTCTTTCATTCATTAGTCTTATAACAAAAACCAAACAAACATATTATTGTCTTTTATTTTCATAAGTGCATCAATCACTATTTGCTAGACATTGTGATCAACCATTCCGTCCTTGGAACGAATCTGATTTATCAGTTATACTACTTGGGACAACCGTACACTTGCGGTTGTGGTTCGATTATTATTTGCGTTTATTTTAGAACACACAAAGGACCACCACTATGTACTTAGGAAAATGATAGGGGCAGTTCTTTGTTAGCCATTTGTGCCTTTTTAGCCTTCTATCCCTTGTATTAATTATTATCCGTCTTAACCCACTTTAAGCCTTTAGCCTTTTCTTTGTAGCCACGATATAAGCCATTATCCCTTAGATTATTAGGCATGACCATATGACCCGCACTTGAATCACAATCCTGAGACATGTCTCGAGCTTGAGTTTGGGGTGGTGGGACCACATATGGGGAATTTAATGGGTTGGGATCGATGTGCTTTGTATTGTAGCACAATTGCAGATGATATATACTTGTAACCTTTTGCCGGGAATGAAGAAAAATGAAAAAGAAAGAAAAAATGAAAAAATTTGAAAAATCATACAGTAGGAACCGGGAACCCGGATTCGTCAAAACCGGGAACCCGGTTTGCTCCTGTACAAAAAAAAAAAAAGAAAAAGAAAAAGAGACAAGAAAAGAAAAAGAAAAATATGAATGAATAAAACATCCGGCAAAGTGGAATTTTCTGAAAATCATCTTATTTATAGTGGGTAGACATGGGACGCTAAATTAGTGCGTATATGGGTGAGTGAGAACATCTTTTTGAGCGTTAACTCAAGCTCGAGGACATTGTTGATGGTAAGTGAGGAGAGAGCCAAAAGCTCACTTCAAATTTACCAAATATACATCCACACCCGTCATTAAGCCAATATTATAACCGTAAAGACCTCGTGATTCCTAAGTGCGTAGTGAATTTATGATTCTGTTGATAGGGAATACACTAGGTGGAGCGTTCAAAGCGATTTAGGATTAATGACCACCCTATAGCCATCATACAGAGATGAGTACAAGTGTAACCTTCAAGCATTGCGACTTTAATTTTATGATTGAGATTATTTAGGTTTGATGTTGCATGATTAGTGTATGTGTATATTAGTTTCTAGAGTTTGCTATATGAGATTTATTTTGAGAATTGCTTTAGGGTTTATTTGCTAGCTTCTACTTGTTTATACGCTTATTTCTACCCCTTTGTTTTGTTTTACTTTGTCGGGACGACAAAGGTTTGAGTTGGGGGTCTTGATGTCTCCCTAATTGTTCTTATTTTCGACCCTTGGGAGACATAATTTTTGGTGTTTATTTAATTAATTAGATAGACTTTTGGACTAAATATGCAATAATCTGGAATTCCCTTTTTATTTCTAGCATTTTTAGTTTATTAAACTTTTGCGCGTAATATTGGTATTTTTAGTGTAAAGTTTACAGGTTTTTGATGTTAGCTAGGAGAGGAATCCGAGGAGAAAGTCAAAGATCGTGAATTAGAGTCAAGACTTGAAGATAAATCCCGAAGATATTATTTTTAGAGCTGAAAATCCATTTTCCAGGCCATAGAGTGCTGATTTCGAGGTGCTTAAGCGATGATTTAGCCGCTGACCTTTGAAGAGAAAACATTCCTTATTGAGTTACGGAACTTTAGCAACTGGAATGAGGTCAATCGGAGTCATAACGCATCGGGAAAAGCCGTTTTAGTGAAGGTGTATCAGCAGTTACGGGATTTTGGGCTTAGAAAGTGGGCTTGGACATTTAATTAATATTCTATTTTCTGGTCCAAGCCCTAGAACGAATTTATGCTTATAAAAGGAGGTCTGGACTTCTATTTTTCACACAATTCACATTCCACAAGATTAAACACCAGAGAGAAGCAACAGAAGGAAGAAAGAAGAAGCTACAAGAGCTGGAGTGGTCTATAGCTCCGTTCGTAGTCATTCCAATTCCGGAAATTAGGTTCTTTTCGTATTTTAATTTTGTAAACAATATGAATTCCAATTCTTTTAATTTAGTTTTTAATTTTAATATGAGCTAAGCTTTTAATAGTGCTTGAGAACAAACAATGGTGAATCTTAATTTTATGAAATAACGAATGTTGAATTTGGGTTTATGCTAAATTAAATTAGATTGGGTTCATTACTCTTTTCGATAATTTGTGAATATTTACTGATTTTAGAGTCGCGAACTAAAATTAGGTATTAGTATCTAAGCTATTCCATATATGTGGCGTATGGATCATCCTGACGGAGGGTTTAGGTATAGAATTAATTATTCAATCTAGGATAAAAGCTATTGATTCTGACGAACTTAGTTAATTCTAGGGCCAATGAGGTAAAACACTTAATCATCCAACGGTGGATCATATTTACCCTGACGGGACCAGTGACACTTTAGGATTGCCTTATAGTCCACCCTGACGGGGGTATAAGGAATTTAGAATCCCGACCATTGTAATTGACCAATTTAGCCCTTAAACAACATAAGTTAGGAAGTAAGATTAGGAGGATCCTTGCGTTCTCAAGTACTACATCTCATATTGCGTTTTCACTTATTTTACTTGCGTCTTAGCTTCTACTTGCATTTTAATATTTGTCTTTCATTCATTAGCCTTAATCAACAAAACCAAACAAATATTTTATAATCTTTTATTTTCATAAGTCCATCAATCACTACTTGCTAAACATTGTGATCAACCATCCGTCCTTGGAACGAATCTGTATTATCATACATACTACTTGGGACAACCGTACACTTGCGGTTGTGGTTCGATTAGCATTTGCATTTATTTTTAGAACACACAAAGGACCACCAGTAGTTTCTAATATTACTAAGCTCAACCTTCCTTGGACTACCCAGGATAGTGCTATGATCTGGCCTTACACTAAAGATGGTAAGTATTCATGCAAATCTAGCTACCAGAATGTTGTTTCCCATATCATTACCCCTTCTCATCATCCTGGTTCCTCCTTTTACCCTAACACTGATCTACTTAAGTTAAATTGGGAATCTAGTGCTCCTCCTAAGTTCAAGTTTTTCTTCTGGCGTGTTATTGTGGATGCCCTTTCCACTGAACAGAACAGATTCTCTAGAAAGTGTTCTAGTACTGACCTTTGCCATATCTGTCTTAAGGAAGAGGAATCTTTAGAGCACTTGTTTCTAAAATGCGAATGAACCAGGAAATTCTGGTTGTTGTCCCACTTCACTGTCATATCCCTCATTTTTATAACTTTGGTATTAACTCTTGGATTGGTTCTATTGTTGATAATGGTGGTAGTTTAAAGGAAAAAAATGAACCTGCTTTTAACTGTTATCCTTTGTTCTGGGTTATTTGTCTCACTAGAAATAAGTTTGTATTTCATTATATCCTCATTAATTATGAATCTTGCATTAATCTTATTGACATTTTCCACAGGCAAGTCTTTTTTAATGGTGATTCGAGCACTGATGACTCCTTTTTTAGGCCAAATAACTTGAGTAATGAATGTCTATCTTCCACCCCTACTTGGTCACCTCCTCCCAGCAGTATCTAAAGATGAATGTTGATGCCTCCTTCAAGAATGGAAAAGCTACAACTGCTGCAGTGATCTGTAACTGGAAATGTGAGATTATTAATGGCTTTGCCATTGATATTACTGCCTCTTCCAGTTTTGAAGCTGAAGCTAAAGCACTGCGAATGGTGTTCAATTTGCTCTAGACCAAGCTCCCCTTTGCAACAGGAATGAAACTGATGCAGAAGCTGTTTTGAAAGCCATATATTCTTCGAGCCCGAACTACCTTTGGAAGGATAGGGCTATCCTCGATATATCAAAAATATGGTGAAATACCACATCAACTTACGTATATGTGGTGTTAGAAGAACATAGGTCGCTGATTGACAAGCTAAAACTTTTTCTAATTCTATTCTATCTCATACTTGGATTTGTAACATTCCTTTAGATTTAAACTCTTTGATTTTTAATGACTTTGGTTCTTTTGTTGTGACGGGAGTTGGATAACTCCTTTCGCATTCTATTTTAATATATAAGTCCCTTTAATTTAAAAAAAAACAACTCAGTCATTAGTACGAAAATCCCAACTCATCCTCTCACTTAGGGGAGAGCATGGGTCGGTTTTACCCGGTTTTGAGGTTAGGGTAAACCAAGGGTAATATATTTCGGTTTAAGAAATTCTTTGGGTAACCCAAGGGTAGGGTAAAAAAAAAATTACCCTCGGGTTACTTCTGGTTACCTTTCGGTTACCTTCGGTTTACCCGCGTTAATTAACATTAGTCAAACTTTTTCAACAAATGAAAAACTTAAAAAAAATGACAAAGTATCATTATACTTCTAAAGATCAAACTTACAATTTTGACATTACAAATCAAGAAGTCGTGAATCGAATTGTTCAAAATAAGTTACAATCAGTTACAATCCAAAGTACAGTCTTATACATTACATAACTTTTAACAAAAAGCGATATTTTGTTTGAATATCAAAAGCGTAGGTTGATAAGGGATTTGGTCGAGACCTTTAGAATATCCGAGAAGTCAACTAGAAGACTTCTCAGACATGCATGTTTTGTATATTTTTTTATTACACGGTTTTTCGGTTTGGGTAACCTTAACCCAATAGCTTGGGTAATATATGTTGGACATCTTCTATGTCAAATGATCATTTGATAGTCAAAGGTTGCTGCTATGACAATTGGACATTTGATAAGTGGAAGTTTGCCTTTGAAACTTTCCCACATCGGTGGGTGATAAGGATATAAAGCTACTTTTATACTATGTGATATCAACTAAGTCCAATAATCCAATAATCATGCACATGGCAAAGCAATGATCTAGCCCACACGCGCGCACCACCACCACCACCCACCCACCCGACCCGGCCCGGCACCGGCACCGGCGACGGCGACGGCGTGAGGCGTGGGGCGTGGGTCGTGGTTCGTGGGGAGTTTGGGGAGTCAAAAAATGAAAAATGAAATGGATTTTGTACTAGCTCTTATAGTGTGGAGGGTTGACTACTCAACTGAAACGTAGAGACAAAGTTCCACCAATCTCGCACACGTTAAAGTGAAAGAATATCCCAGCAGCTGTTACTTGTCAAAGTCAAACACGTGGGAATATCAAGGAGGTCAACCAAGCTGTTACAGAAAATCAAATCAAATAAAACGTGGGGGTTACAAGACTCAAAAAACGTCAACCCAATTAAGCCAATTTCGGGAGGAAATCGTGGGCTTTAATGAGGACGTTTCTGAAGGCTTGAGTCCTCCTTTCCACTCCCCTATATAAAGAGCACTCTCTACACTCTTAGTGGACTACGAAATAACACAAAAGAAAAAACACTCTGCCTCACCACCTCTCTAAATTCCTAACGTTGTAGTTCTCTGTTAGAGATACCGGTCACCCCGGAATATCTTTTTAACAACGGTGACGCTTTGTTTTTCCTTTTTCCGTGTAAGTGATTTGTTATTTCCATTTCCGTGTAATTGTTAAACCGATTTTTGTAATCGTTTTTTCCGTGTAATTGTTATTCGGTTGTTGTAATCGCATTTCGATTTCTTGTAATAGTTAGTCTATTTCAAAACTTTTTTCTTTTCATTTGTTTTTCGGAAACCATTTTTCTCTTGTAAAACTGGTGGTTATTTCTAATAACAATTTAAAAAGATATTCATTTTCTTTTCCACCGGTTATTTTAGAAAATGGCTCTTCCTATTTCGGCTGTTGGTTCCTCTTTGAACACTAAGCCACTTCTCGACGCGAACAAGTTAGAGCCCCTTAATGGTTCTAACTATAAGCGTTCGGCGCAAAAAATAATGATATGCCTTGAACAGTATGAACTTGACTTTGCTATAGTCGAGGCTCCTCCACTTTTGGAGATTGGAGCTCATACTGAACAAGAGCTAGCTAGGCATGCTGCCCTCGAATCTAGGTTCAAAAGAGCTAACACCATGGCTCGGGGCTGGATGTTGAACAACGTTACTAATCCCATCTTTGACCTCCTTGCCAAAGAGAAATCGGCAAAGGTCATATGGGAAACTCTCGAGAAGAAATATGGGGCTGATGATTCGGGTAAGAAAAAGTACGTGACTGGGAATTGGTATAACTTTAGACTTACGGATCAGAAACCCATGACTGAACAACTTCACGTGTACGAGAACCTATGCGCGGAGGTTATCGCCGAAGGCATGAAGATGTGTGAAATTCTTCAAGCCAACATTTTGCTTGAGAAATTTCCCCCATCTTGGAGTGAATACCGCAACCACCTCAAGCACAAAAAGAAAGAAATGACCCTCCAAGAGCTCATCAGCCACATCCAAGTCGAAGAAGCGAATCGATTAAAGGATAAGTCAATCTCTTTCCCTTCTCATTCCTCCAAAGCTAATCTAGTCGAAGGTTCTGGCCAAGGTAACAAAGACAGGTTCAAAGGGAAGGGAAAGCAACAAGGGTCCAACAAATCTAAGTCTGGGGGAAACAAGAATCGCGGTAACTCCAACAAACAAGGTGGAGGATTCAAGATCTCTGGTAAGATTCAAAAAACTAAAGGGGCCTGTTACTGTTGTGGCAAAGAAGGGCACAAAGCTTTTGAATGTCCCCAGAGAGCTGGCCAGGGTCCCAAAGCTGCCGCGAATCTGACTGAGACCGAAGAAATCATTGCTGCGGTAATGGTTGAGGTAAACTTGGTAGAAAATAAGAGCGAGTGGATCCTTGACACTGGAGCTTCTCGTCATTTCTGCGCAAACAAATCCTTGTTCAAGAAATTCGAAAAGGCAACTGATGGTGAGTGTGTGTACTTGGGTGACTCTTCCACCGCTACTGTTCTTGGTAAGGGTCAAGTTCCCCTCAAACTCACATCTGGTAAGACTCTTGAACTAAATGATGTTCTCTTCGTTCCCTCTCTCCGTAGGAACTTAGTTTCCGGGGCTCTCCTTAATAAAGTTAGTCTCAAACTTGTTTTCGAGGGGGGTAAAGTCATTATCACCAAAAATGACGAATTCGTGGGGAAAGGGTACCTTAATAATGGCTTGTTTGTTTTAAACACTGTAACCCTTAATGAGAATGCATCTAATTCCGCTTATATTGTTGAGTCCGTTCAAACGTGGCACGGTAGACTAGGCCATTTAAATGTTGCGTCTATTAAAAGGCTTAAAAATCTTGGACTAATACCCGTTAACAACGTGGATGACTTTGAAAAATGTCAAATATGTGTAGAGTCCAAACTTGCGAAAAAACCTTTTAAACCCGTTACCACGAGACAAACTAAACTACTTGAATTAGTTCATTCGGACTTAGCTGATTTTAAAAACTCCGCTAGTAGAGGTGGAAAACTTTATTACATAACCTTCGTAGATGACTACTCTAGGTTTACTAAAGTGTATCTCCTTAAAACTAAAGATGAGGCGGAAAATGCGTTTTTAAAATATAAAGCCGAAGTTGAAAACCAACTAGACTGTAAAATCAAACGACTTAGGTCCGATAGAGGAGGCGAGTATAGTTCTAATTCCCTTAAAGAGTTTTGTGAAACAAATGGGATTATCCACGAACTTAGTGCCCCTTATACACCCCAACAAAACGGCATAGCAGAAAGAAAGAATAGGTCCCTTAAAGAGACTATGAATGCCATGTTAATAAGTTCGGGTTTACCAAACAACATGTGGGGGGAAGCTGTCTTGTCAGCATGTTATGTACTTAATAGGGTACCACATAAATCCCTAGAAAAGACCCCGTATGAAATGTGGAAGGGTTTTCCACCAAACCTGAAATTTTTAAAAGTGTGGGGGTGCCTAGCCAAAGTCAAACTACCTGATTTTAAAACTGTCACCGTTGGTCCCAAAACCGTTGACTCAATTTTCATAGGGAACGCTCAGAATAGTGCGGCTTACAGATTCTTGTCATTAGAAGATAACTCTATTTGTGAATCTAGAGACGCTGAGTTCTTTGAACATGTTTTCCCTTTGAAAGATTTAAATACTGTCAATGCTTCTTTACCTGTTGATAACTTATCTACTAATGATTTTGTACCTCTTTGTGATGTTTTTCCTAACCCCTCCACTTCCATGGAGCCTAGTAGTATTCCCGAGGAAGAACCTAGGAGAAGTAAGAGGCGCAGGATCGAGTCTAGCTTCGGCCCTGACTTTATAACAGCCTTTATCACAGAAGGTTCTCACATTGATCTATTAGACGAACAGGTAGTCAATTGCTTCCTCATGGAGGATGACCCAAAAACTTATGATGATGCTTTAAAATCTATAGATGCTAGTTTTTGGAAAGAAGCTATTAATAGTGAACTTGAGTCAATTAAAAGTAACCATACATGGGAATTAACCGACTTACCTAGGGGTAGCAAAGCGATTAGTAGCAAATGGATTTTTAAGAAAAAGTTGAGACCCGATGGCTCAATAGAAAAATTCAAAGCCAGACTTGTTATTAAGGGCTTCACCCAAAAGAAAGGTCAAGATTACTTTGACACCTATTCCCCAGTGACCAAAATTGCCACGATAAGAACCCTTATTGCTTTAGCCGTCATTCACGAACTTGTAATACATCAAATGGATGTCAAAACCGCGTTCTTGAACGGAGATCTAGATGAAGAGATCTACATGGCTCAACCTGAAGGGTGTGTGGTCCCTGGTCAAGGGGACAAAGTGTGTAAGTTGAAAAAATATTTGTATGGTTTGAAACAGGCACCGAAAAAATGGTATGAAAAACTAGATAGTACTCTCATTTCACATGGGTTTATAGCTAACACTTCTGACTCATGTGTTTACTCCAAGGTAACAAATTCAGAGTGTGTTATCATCTGCCTTTATGTAGATGACATGCTTATCTTCGGTACTACTATTCATATTATAAATGAGACTAAACGCTTCTTGTCTTCCAGATTCGACATGAAAGATATGGGAGAAGCTGATGTAATACTTGGGGTAAAAATCATTAGAAGCAGTAATGGTATTACCCTAAATCAGTCTCATTACGTAGAAAGGATGCTGAAGAAGTTCAATTCCTTTGAGGTAACGCCTGTTAATACTCCTTATGATTCGAGCATTAATTTATCCAAACATGTTGGGGATGCTGTATCCCAAAATGAATATGCTAAAATCATAGGAAGTGTAATGTTCTTAATGAACTATACTCGACCCGATATTGCCTATGCCGTGAGTAGACTTAGTCGCTACACTCATAACCCGAGTAATGACCACTGGGTTGCACTTCGCCGTCTATTGAAATACTTAAGGGGTACTATCGATCTAGGCTTGCACTACAACAAATTCCCTGTAGTCCTTGAGGGTTTTTGTGATGCAAACTGGATCTCTGACAATGACGAAGTAAACTCCACCAGTGGTTATGTGTTCTCCTTAGGGGAAGGCGCTGTATCGTGGAAGTCTTCCAAACAGACTTGTATAGCACGCTCCACCATGGAGTCTGAGTTCATAGCACTAGAGTTAGCTGGGCAAGAAGCTGAGTGGTTGAGAAGTCTCTTATCGGATATGCCACTTTGGGAAGGAAGTGCCACACCTGTATGTATCCACTGTGATTCACAAGCAGCCATTGGAGTCGCTCATAATAGCGCCTATAATGGGAAGAAGAGACATATTCGCATCAGACATGGGTCAGTAAGACAATTACTGAAGAATGGTGTGATAGCCTTGGAATTTGTACGATCAGAGGAGAATCTAGCTGATCCGTTCACCAAAGGCTTGACCAGGAGACTAGTCCTGGAGACGTCGAGGGGGATGGGACTAAAACCCATTAAGTGGGAACATATGACTAATGAGTCAATGTGATTTCACCATCCCTAAGGCTCAAACCTAAATCGTCTTGTTCATAGCCACTTGTGGTGGTCCTTTCGAGAAGGACTTGATGAAAAAGGCGTACCGAGTGTTGAAACTCACATTTGAATTCATAGCCTTTATGGTGGTTCTTTTGAGAAGGACTTGATGAATTCAAGGGTAACTTTGAAACCCAAATATTCATGGTAGAGTGCTGAGGAGACGTCCTTAAACCACTCTCAAACTGAATAAATCCACCAAGTTCATAGCCCGTAAAGGGTGGTCCTTAGAGAAGGGCTTGATGAACCGAAAGGTGAGGTTAGAGGGAACCATAACCTTGAATCGGGTAGAGTATGTGCTGTGAGGGTCTCGATCGATAACCGTTAAAGTTCAAGAGTAAGTTCACTTAAACGGAATTTGGTGGTTGCCTCACTTCACTACGTGTCAATTCAAATCGCAAGATATTGGCACTTAAGTACAATTCACCCATTCTTCTTTCTGGAACCTTCTCATCAAACCTTTGTTGACATTCAAATGTGTGGGGGATTGTTGGACATCTTCTATGTCAAATGATCATTTGATAGTCAAAGGTTGCTGCTATGACAATTGGACATTTGATAAGTGGAAGTTTGCCTTTGAAACTTTCCCACATCGGTGGGTGATAAGGATATAAAGCTACTTTTATACTATGTGATATCAACTAAGTCCAATAATCCAATAATCATGCACATGGCAAAGCAATGATCTAGCCCACACGCGCGCACCACCACCACCACCCACCCACCCGGCCCGGCCCGGCACCGGCACCGGCGACGGCGACGGCGTGGGGCGTGGTTCGTGGTTCGTGGGGAGTTTGGGGAGTCAAAAAATGAAAAATGAAATGGATTTTGTACTAGCTCTTATAGTGTGGAGGGTTGACTACTCAACTGAAACGTAGAGACAAAGTTCCACCAATCTCGCACACGTTAAAGTGAAAGAATATCCCAGCAGCTGTTACTTGTCAAAGTCAAACACGTGGGAATATCAAGGAGGTCAACCAAGCTGTTACAGAAAATCAAATCAAATAAAACGTGGGGGTTACAAGACTCAAAAAACGTCAACCCAATTAAGCCAATTTCGGGAGGAAATCGTGGGCTTTAATGAGGACGTTTCTGAAGGCTTGAGTCCTCCTTTCCACTCCCCTATATAAAGAGCACTCTCTACACTCTTAGTAGACTACGAAATAACACAAAAGAAAAAACACTCTGCCTCACCACCTCTCTAAATTCCTAACGTTGTAGTTCTCTGTTAGAGATACCGGTCACCCCGGAATATCTTTTTAACAACGGTGACGCTTTGTTTTTCCTTTTTCCGTGTAAGTGATTTGTTATTTCCATTTCCGTGTAATTGTTAAACCGATTTTTGTAATCGTTTTTTCCGTGTAATTGTTATTCGGTTGTTGTAATCGCATTTCGATTTCTTGTAATAGTTAGTCTATTTCAAAACTTTTTTCTTTTCATTTGTTTTTTCGGAAACCATTTTTCTCTTGTAAAACTGGTGGTTATTTCTAATAACAATATATAGGTAATATATATGGACCCGAAAAATCACAAGGTAACCCAATGGGTAAGGTTGGCTCAGGTAAAATTAACGCATATTCTAGGTCGGGTTGGTTAAAATTAACTCGGTTTTTCGGTTTTGGTAAAATTTTGCTCTCCCACTCCTTGCGTCCACTGTGTGTCTTACCTCACAGCCATCACGACGCGGAGATCATAATCCACGCTAAAAATACTATCAAACAAAATCGACAAGGTAACAATTCAATTTTCATTTTTAAAAAAAAATTGATTTCCTAAAAAACGTAAAATAAAAATTGGGCTTGATTTTTCATTAAAATTTTAAATTCAAACGATCATCATCAATTATCTATTTTTGTCTTCGATTTCTACTTTTATTTTGGTTTTGAATATATTTGCAGGATTGGTTTGGGGTGTTGATCCAAAGAGAATGGAAATCAGAGTGAAAACTCTTGAAGAAGAAGAGAGAGAGTGTAATTTACGCTTGCTGACAGATCTCGCGTATAAGATCAGACTGTTAGGTGTAAGTATTATTATTACTATTATTATTATTATTATCATTATAATTATTATTATTGTTAAATTTTATCAGGGGACGATTGAACAGTATTCACTTTTGGTTACACTAAACGATGCTTCATACACTTATGATAGTTGGAAGAGTGAATATGATAGGTTAACTGAGCTGCACAAAAAAATGAAAATGAGAAAGATGGAGGTATATCTTATTACCAATCAAATCATTATTGTGTATATGAAGTTGTTTAATCATCTCCTCAGTAATTAGTATATACTCACATTTTCAACAACTATAGCATATTTAGGGAATTGTTTTGATGAGTTATAGATACTAATTATACTTTGTGTACCTACTTGTTTTCAAGATTGTACGTGCCCGGATTTTCGCATGGGTAAATGGCCATCTCAACCATTTTACATTCAAGATTAAGGGCAAACAAGGGAAAATGAAATTGTTTAATTGTGGTATGTTAAGTCGTTAAGTCATAATCTTGTTAAATTAATTTTTATTTTTTTTACACAGATAGTAACTTGATTCTCTTTATTTTTTTAGATGCTCAAAATTTCAGACAGTTTACAACGATACTTAAGATACACTCGTATGAATTTGAAGAAAAAAACCCTCAGATTTTGGTATTTAACAAGAAAAAGTGAAGCTTGTATTAAGTTATCCTTTCATATATAGTGATGACTGATGAGTTTAATGTTGTGCAGTATGAAAACGAGGATGGGGACATGATTGTAATTGCATCAGATAATGATCTTAAAGAGGCTGTATACTATGCAAGATCAGTCGGGCTCAAGGTAAATGATAGGGGCATTCTAGGCCATAATAATAATACTCATGGTCTTTTTAAAACTAAGTTTACAAATCAAATGATTGGCCATCACAGGTACTAAAACTGCATTTGGATATGGATGACTGTAATCCAAAACCTAGGTTGAATTATTGTGGCTATGCAAGTATAGTGCCTCCCTGACTTTTTAGTTTATTATCTTCTTAGCCTTTGATCCATTTTAATAATTTCTATGATAAAATTATATTTAGGGGCTTACAGTGCAATTAACAGGTTAAGGTAGTTGTGAGGTATCTAATAGTATTAGCATTCTTGTGCAAATTTAGTCTACAAAAATTCAGGTATTCAAAAGATATTTATGCGTAGGGTGTTATGGATTTAGCTAAATATTTTTGGGATAGTAGGGTGTTCTTATTCTGTAGCAGTTATAGTGGAAGTGTTTCTACTAAAAAGTAGAAAGCGAATATACTGTCTTTTTTTAATAAAAAAAAATTATAAACTTCTTGCATACTAATTTTATGCTATCTTTATATATCATATGGATTCATGTGAGAACAAATTTATTTAAATTGGGTGAAATTTTGTGTTTTTTCCTGATCTAACTTGCGGAGTATAAGTACCTTAAAGAGCATTCATTCAGCATCAATTATACAATTATAACAATTGAGAATTAGGGACTCAAGTTCTGTTAGGCCTGTCAAAAAAAGGGACGATAAAATGGAGGAGTTACTGTGGAGCAAAAGGAAACCCAAAACTAAAATATTATACTTATATTATTATTTAAACCTGAGTCCTATCATTATATCATTATATCATGAAAAAAACAAATATTTGCTATTTCTCTTCCCAGTCTCTTTTTTTGGTCAGAAAAGAAAGTCATAATTACTCTTAATAAACTTTTTTTTACAAAAATTATTTAAGTAGGCGAATGATTCAATTAGAGATGTATTGTGTCATCTTGAAAAATTGAGATCTTGCCAAATACATTTGGCTAAAGCATTGGTGGTTCTTTTTTGACAAAGCATATTTTTCAGCTTGGAATTTTTTTCATCTAATTCTACGTTCTTTTAACCATTAGTTGGATTTTTCAATTGATTCCTTTAATTTTATTTATACCTTGATAAACTTCAAGTTTATCAAAGTAGAACGGACAACTTTAAAGGAATGACTTAAATTTTGTCCTCCCTTGTTGAGCTAATGGTGCATCTCTTCATGACTTTATGTGTAATATCACCTTGTTGATTAATAGCAATGGCTGTCATGCTTGTTGGTTCCCGTTTTTTTGGTGAAAGAGGTGTCATTGAATTAATTTTTTTTTTGGCCTCATCACTCATAATTTCATTACCATCCTCATTGTTATTACTATTATCATTGCCAATCATGTCGTGGAAAACTGAGGTCTCCAGATCCTTGTTGAAAATCTTATTTTATCAATACATTGTTTTACTAGTAACCTCATTGATACACCATTTCCTGTTATTGAAGAACCCTTGCATCCTATTTTTTCATATGTTCCACATTGTACATAAAACAAAGGTCGTAATAAGATTTTTCTTCCACCCATTGTTAGAGTAACTGTTGATTGTGCTGATAAACCATTCTTTAAAAGTACCATCAAAATTTCGGTGCGTTTTAATCTTCATATTTGAAGATGCCCATACTGGATTATAGTTAAATGTTACACCACATGTTAAAGAATTGAAAAGGAGCAACTTTCTTAACATGTTGAAGAAAGAGTTAAAACAATTATGGATGGGTACGGGTCGAGTTTACCTTGGGTTGGGGTATAAACTAACGGTAGGGTAAAGTAGTCCGGTCTAAGTTTTGCCGAAGGTAAGGATAAGGGTAAGGTAAAATTTTGCCATACCTTTATTTTGTACATAGGTAATCCCAAGTTTATCCAAGGGTAATTTATTAACTTGGATTTTTTTAATAAGAATAATATGTATAAACATACAAAATCACTAAAAAAAAAAAAGATCTAACATATACAAGGTCATTAATCCTTCAAAAACTTGCTTATCATACCATAATACATATTCATTCTCAAAAGTTACAAGTTCTTTCTCTTTTCATTTAAAATATTATAACTTTACTTGGACCTACATAAGATTGAATCTGAAATTTAACCGGCTAATTAACACTATGTATGAGGTGAGATGGAAAAGAAAACCATGTTTATCAGGCAAATATAAAAATCAAAGTTTAATACCTACATAATGTTAGAATTTATAGCTCTGTCTTGTTTAAATAGAATTCACATACAAACTTAATACAAAAATCATTACTCACCATAGTTTAAAAAATAAAATAAAGATTAATGATCAAGAAACACCTCAAGTTAAAAATTAATTTCTCCTCACCCAATCATTATTTTTTTACCTATAAAAGGCCATATACATTTTGCTTTTTTCTTTTATTTTCCATAAAAAGTGTCGTTTGAGTTATGGAAAGCTTCTCAAAATTTAAATTTTGAGTTATGGGAAGTTTTTCAAAACTCGGATTTTGAGTTCTGGGAAGCTTTCCAAAACTCAGATTTTGAGTTTTAGGAAACTTCCCACAACTAATTATTCTTTAAAAAAGACAGTGTCTTTTATGAGTCAGGGTGTAAGGTGGCAGGTTTCTATTGGGCATTAACCTTTTTTATTGAATTTTATTTTTCGATATTTTTTTTTCGGATTTTCTTTTTGAAATATTTTTTTTTCGATTTTTTTAAATCAAAATTCCGTGTTATGTGTTGCTATAACACACAAATAGATTTATGTATACCTGTAACACACAAAGTCATAAAATCGATCTAAAAGATTCTATTCTTTAACAAAATTATTTTTTTCTCTTTATTAATCGCATATACCCAATTTTTACTCGTTTTCAACTATCTTGATATATTATCTTTTTGTCCAACACTTTTTTTATTATTTTTGTGTATTTATATTTTAGGGTTTTGTGTGTTCCAGATCACACAAAACTTGATTTTGTTTATTCCAATTCTGTGTATTCCTTGAAAACACAAATTTCAAAATTGTGTATTCTTAGAATGCACAAATCTCAGATTTGTGTATTCATGGAACACATAAAACTCAAATTTGTGTATTCATAGAACACATAAAACTCAAATTTGTGTATTCATGGAACACATAAAAATCAAATTTATGTATTCATGGAACACATAAAACTCGAATTTATGTTCCTGAAATACACAAAACTTGATTTTGTTTGTTTAAATTCTGTGTATTCCTGAACACACAAATCTCAGAATTGTGTATTCTTGAACACACAAATCTCAGAATTGTGTATTCCTGGAACACACAAAATCTCAGAATTGTGTATTCCTGGAACACACAAAATCTCAGAATTGTGTATTCCTGGAACACACAAAACTTATATTTGTGTGTTCATGGAACACACAAAACTTAGATTTGTGTATTCATGGAACACATAAAACTCAAATTTGTGTATTCATGGCACATAAAATTCGAATTTATGTATTCCTGGAATACACAAAACTTTTTTTTCCAAAACTACATTATTTAATCATCCGAAAGTGGTTTTAATCACCCTAACGGGGTTTAGAAGACCGTAGGAGAGCTTTTAGGTCCACCCTCACGGGGGCTAACAGACTTTAGAATCCCGACTAACGTAATAATAATGATTCAGCCCTTAAAGGAAGACATTGATTAAGAAAGTTTGTGGTGAAACCCTAGCGTGACTCAAGTACTACTTTTTTCTTGCGTCTACCTCAATTACTTGCATTATTTCCATTCTATTTTAATTAATTTAGCATTTAAATTATTTGCACCTTAGTTTTAGAAAACCAAAACAAATATCATATCTTTTACTTTTCCGTATTTGCCATTATTCCACTATTTGATAACATTAGAGTAAACCTATTCCGTCCCTGCGAACGAACTTGATTATCATATATTACTTGGGACAAATGTACACTTGCAGTTAGTGGTTCCTCTACTCTTAGCATTTATTTTATAACACACAAGGACCCCCCCCCAATGGTCCTCATTACCTTGTCGTGAGAGAGTGGACGCCTAACTTTAATCCAATCACTAATTCTATTACAACAACGGTAACTTGGGTGAGAATTTCGAATGCTGGGATGCACAATTATACTGTACGAATTCTAAGGAAAATAGGCGACAAAATTGGGCGAACTATACTGATTGATCTATTGACAAAAGGCAGGCTTAGAGGGAATTACGTGAGGCTAGCGATTGCTATTGAGTTGGATAAACCTTTAGAATCTGAGGTGCGCATTAGGAGAGATGTATGTAGGGTAGAATATGAGAGATTGCATTTAATTTGCTTTGAGTGTGGTAAATTTGGGCACCTGAAAGAAGTTTTCCCTCTTAATGTGGACAGGAATTATAGTAATAGCGGTGGGGTGATCCATATACAAGCTTTTGTAACTATAAATGAAGGAAATAAGCCGTGTTCAACAGAAAAATTTGGCAAATGGATGACGGTTCGAAGGAGCAGTCGCGCCAATGAAGAAATGGTGGGTCAGTTGGTCAAAGCGTTCCTAAATCTACCCATAACAAAGGTTTAGTCTCACGCTTTGAGACTTTAAGTATGAATGATGAGGCGCTTAGCTCAGAAAGTCGAGGGGCGTAACATATTCAGAATAAGGGTAAAAGTATGTGTCAAATGGGAAAAATAATAAAGGAAAAGGTGTTGTTATCACTGAATAATCTGGTGGGGAGTCTGGGATTTTTGGAGGTTATCGGGTTATTGTAGTTCTTGATTTTGAACAACAAAAATCTTTAAAATCTAATTTAGAGATCAGGGAATATGTAGTTATGCCAAATAATAAACAAAATAACAGTGTGGGCAAGAGTAGGAGATATGGTGTTGCTTTGAGTAGGAAATGTACGAAAATCGGTCAAGTGGAGCTTAATGTGGCCAATAATGTACAAAATAATTCTTGAAGTAGCATGGACTTAGTGGACGTGGTAGTTGAGCAGAATGAAGATGTGAGGGACTTAACGACATTTAATTCACCTACTCTTTGTTCGAACTCCACAACAAGAGAAGTGAATGGGAATATTAATTCCGAACTCCAAATTCCATTAATCAGGGGTGCAAAAATGCCAAACAGCAGCTGTAATCCTAGCGCCGACCCTCCTAACTTGACAGCTGGACAAGGAGTGGCGACTTCTTTTGATCAAACCATGATGGTGAGCCAAGTTCCCAAGTCGCCTATAGGAGAATCACACATTGGCGATAAAGAGCGATGTAGCGAAGATGTGGATATATATATCCATTCGTGACTTAATTCACCTCGGGTATCCCCCTTCCTTGTTACGCATTCATTTATTTTAATGATGTGTACACCAATTGATTCAGGTAATGGTTGTAAAAAGTTGAAACAATCGATAAATATTCTTATTTGGAATTGTTATGGTTCGTCAAAGCTGAGGTTTCGCCGCGTTGTAAAAGAAATGATGCGGAAGTTATGATCTAGTTAAAAAAATGGTGGGAATAGGTGGCCTAATTCGGAATGAGGATGTAACCTTTATTATTGGCTTTCCAGGAGCTTGTGCAGTGGAGTCGCCGTTTCTTTCAGAGACTCTCGCATTACATTACAGATTGAGAAACTATATGTTGAGCCTGATTCGAGGGAGTTTCATGCGCTAGTGATGGACGGTGGTAGTTCCATGAATTAGGCTTGTCATATAGGAAGAGAATGTATTGATATTTTGCGGGTTCACCCTGATCATGCGTTCAATTTTCTTTATCGGGAAGCGAACACATGTGCTGATTTGTTAGCAAAGAAAGGAGCAGATTTGATAGAAGGACCTCGTATATTCGATGATCCCCGGACTTTGTATGAAGCAGTATCACGAAAGATAAGAGCGGCTATGCGACCTCTAACTAGTTCTAGAATTCCGTGAAGGTGTATTTAGTTTTAATATTAGCTAAGACTATATTTACTATGTAAAAAAACCTCAGATGTATGAAAAAAGATATTGCGTTAGTTGACCTATCATATTTGTGATTACGATAATTTTTTTATTCTTTTGATGTTACATCATTTTTAAAAATGACGTAATTATGGTGGGAAGTCATAAATGATGGATTCATAGTAGTTCTTAATGTAATCACTATAAAAGACCAATTAGCGCAATCTACTACACTATGTCTTTATTTGACACGATCTATCATACTATATGTTCGGTAATCTACCACACTATATGTCTTTATTTGACACGATCTATCATACCATATGTCTGGTAAGTTCTATTTCTTAGTTAACATTTTTTTTAAAACACTAAAAATAGTCTTATTTTGGAAACTCCAAGTGTATTGTACGATCGATTTCTTAGTCAACATGTATTTCCTAAAGCATTATAAATAGTCTCATTTTGGTAACTTAGCTTTAGGGTTATTAATAAACTCAATATCATACCATATGACTAATATATTTATTTGAATAACATTTACATCATAATATACTCAAAGTAGATAAATCTAACATAAATAATACTAATTCATCATTATTAACCTAAAAATGACAAATTCAAGAAATCTAGACTTGAAATTTGAAAAATCCTACCTTCTTATTTTCTCGCGCATTCAAACTCTAACCTAAATTGTTTTTATATATTTTTCTTATGTGTTGGGTTGGATTAGATTGGATTAGTTATTTATGAGTTAGCGTGTAAGTAGTATTCGGATTGGGCAACCCATCTGATTGGATAGTTCATTAATTAAATTATGCGTAGACAAATCTTCGAGCCACCTTCGAAAGAAATTCTATTCAGATCGTACTTTGGAACGCGTAGGCGGAGCGCCTAGGCGGCCTTGTTTTAGAACACTGAATCACATAAGAATTAAATTTTACAAAAAAACTAATAACTCAAAATAAATTCAATAAAAGGGAAAGAAAGTCAAGAATACATACCAATACAAAGGTAGTACACGTCTTGTTAATAGATTTGGACCAAAAGGGGGGAGGGGGGAAGGGGGGGGGGGGGGGGAGGGGAGGATTAAGAGTTGATTGAATGTGAGAGACAAGGTTCGATGAATAGGTTTAGAGTTCTGAGTTGGTTTAGGTGTAAATGATAAGAGGAGAACGGATGTAAAGTTGAGAGAAAAAGCCAGCAATGAAGTTTATATATATTTTGTGTATATATTTAGGGGTGTATTCAAATGGGAGTATGTTGGATTTTTTTGGACTTTAAAAGTCCAAGAGTATTCAATCACGATTTTAAAAAATCTATTAAAATCTTGGGGTATTCATTTGAGATTTTAAAAACTCTTTTAAATCTAGATGTATTCAATCAAGACTTTTTTAGATCCATTAAAATTTTTAGGTATTGAAAAGTTATTAGACTCTCTAAATCATTAAACTTTGTAGAAGTTTAGAGTTTGGATATAAATAAACAAGTCTTATACAAATCCTGTCGAAGTAGTTAGACCGGTTTTACCATTACCAGAATTCCGTCTTAGAAACAATATAAAAAGAGCGTCCGAAAACCCTAGAATTCGGTAAAATTATTTTCTTATTCATTAGAATAAGACAGATAAATTAAAAAATGAATAAATTAATATCATATAATTTTAATAAAAAAATTCAAAACTACTAGGAGAATCCCGTTTATCTGGCGTTATTTTGAAAGCTATTCTTTGAACAAAGAAAAAAAATAGAACGCTAGTCCGACCTAACCTTTATATAATCACCGCCATCACACTCACACGGAGATCATTATCCACCACCAACAACACTGCTACATATTCGACAAGAATACTCTAAGGTAGCAAATCACTTTTCTTTAGATTAAAACCCTAAAAAACAAACGTGATGGTTATTTTTGTCTTGATTTCTTAGTGGAATTTAAAATTCAAGTGATTATTTCACTTTCCTATTTCTTTTTGTCTTCAATTTCGACTTTTTCTTTTCAGAATCAGTAAAATGTCAGAAGAACTTGAGAAAGCATTGTTGCACGAGGTTGAAGTCCGAACAGAATGGAGAATGCGTAACGACATGCATTTAGTAGATCTCTGTGATGAAAGATATTTTTTAAAGGTAAGTTAATTATTATTATTATTATCATACGAGGGATGAGATTTCTAACGCCTTTGTCAACTATATCATACTTTTGAGAATGTTTAAACAAAGGCCTACAGGTGAGTGATATGCATTTTATTTATCTATAATTAAGTGAAAAGTTAACTATTTTGATGAGTTGGAGATAGTAATTGTGGTTTGTGACTTGATTATACAATTCACAACTTCTTTTTGATTGAGGTGAGAGATGAATTTGAAAGGCTATAAGTTTGGTTTGCTGAGCTTATAGCAAGTGTAAGTAAGTCTGCTATATTTCTGCAAATTTAATAATTTATTGTATGCTATTGTGGTAGTGCAGTAGGTCGAGGTCTAGGATAGGTCCACTTTTTATATATTAGTAATTCCACTCTTAGGATTTTTTTAAAATATTTATCAAAATCATTCTGTTTGTTTACACTTTTTTAGATGGGAAATCCTGATGAATTTCGTGATCCTGATTTCGAGACCATAATGGAACTCATACGTAAGATCAGAGAGTTAGATGTGAGTAACATATTATTATTGATTATTATTATTATTATAATTTAATAATATTTATAATTTGTATCAGGGGTTAACAGATAATGTAGTTCATCCACTAATAGATGAGATCATAAAAGGTGAGGATCACTGTTTGAAGATGCAGGCCACTAGGTTAACTAAGTTGCTTGAAGAAACGAGTGAAAGGCACTCTAAGGTAATTAATTAATGCTATTTAGTATTTTTGAAGGTTCCTCCTAATGAGATTTTTATGGGTTATCTATTTTAAGGGACTCCCTCCTCCATTTGATATACCCAACATATATGCATTCACGATTCAAGACAGAAAAGGGAGAATGCATTTGTTTAATTCTGGTATCTTCTTTTTAATATTTAAACTTCAACTTAAACTAGAACTCAGACTTGAGATTCTCTTTATTATTCAGATGCTCAAAGTTTGACACAGCTTACATCTGCAATTAAGATACAATTAGGGGATGAAGTTGACCAAAATAACCCTCCACGGATTCTAGTAAACGAGGGTAAGACTGTAATTGCATCAGATAGTGATCTCATAGAGGCCGTAAACTATGCAAGATCAGCAGGGCGCAAGGTATAAAAAAATAATAATAATAATATCTCATGGTCCCCCAAGTATTGATTTTTTGTTTTTTTATTAATGAAGGTACTAAAACTACATTTAGATTACTCTTCAAGTATGAACCATGTTGAACCAGTGCAGGATAAGGTAGTTGCAAGTACAGACCATGTTCAACCAGTGCAGCCTAATGTAGTTGTACTAGGTGGTGCATCTGTAGTTGGTTTATGTATGTTTATTTCATTCTTGTGGAAATTTAGGTCTACTAAAATTTAGGTATTCAAAACACACTGTTTTAGTTACTAAATCTTATCAGCCAATGTTTCTTACAATTTGCTTCTTAGAAAGTGTTTTTCTTCTGTAGCATTTATAGTCCAAAACTGCATTTAGTGTTTTTCTCTTCCACCACCTTAAGTATGACGTATCTTTAAAGGCAATGGAGTCTGTTGCACGTATTGTCCCTTATGTAGCATATGTGTAGTGCATAATTATATTTTTTAATAAAGTTAAAATACACATTATCCAATGTCTGAAAGCTTACAATTCAGATTCAGCAAGTTTCGAGATCGATAGTTGGTCTAGTGGTTAGGTTACTCCGCAGAGACCAAGAGGTCCTGGGATCGAATCTCATTGGAGTCAAAATGACTCCGAGTCCAAAGTGGCTCTCCCATGTATTAAAAAAAAATTCAGCAAGTTTCAAAATATCCATCACTGTAACCTCTAATTCTTTAGTGTAAAGGAGTTCTAATTTATAAGGGTTTAACAACATTAATATAGTCCCTACAAATCAAAGTTCACTCAGCTGCTGATGATGCCACAAACTCCTAGCTATTCCTTTTACTAATCTTTCTTGACAATCTGTTACAATCAATCATAACAATATAAGATGCATCCATTTTAATTCTAACAGAAGATATAGTACTTTATATATTTTAAAAGTGTTTAGACTTTCCTTGTTTCTTTTTTCCTTTTCTTTAGTGTTTTCTCTATTTCCTTCTAAATTTGCCATTAAGACAATAACTTTAGGGTCCATCTTCTTTTCAAGAAACATAAAATTGTTCCTCCTTTGCTTCCGGGTTTTTCTATTCTCAGGCTGTTCATTGATCTCAATTAATTTAAGGAGCTATTTATCAACCCCCGGAGTTGCATACCAGGTGTCTTGGCTCTTGTGCATTCAAACATAAGATGTTCAACTGTTTTAGAGTAGAGTTTATATATTTTGCATTTATTATTTCAAGCACAGTGTCTACTAATTTATAAGTCTTAGTTGACAAAGCAGTTTTACATTTTTTCCATAAAAAGTTTTTAACTTTAGGATAGAAGAATGTTGGTAGACTTTTGACTGCTGAAAGTGTTAGGATTTAGATCAATTGTTTAGATTAATTGTTATTATAAATTCGATTATACTTTTTTGGAAAAATGGAAAAGATTTAGGGGGTGTTTGTTTGCACTTAATGAGATCTTAATCTGATTCATTAAGACACTAGATAAATACTGTCCAATTCAGATCTGAATGGCTCTTAACGGGTCTGTTTCATTAAGATTATAAACTAAGTCTGAATCATTCAGACACTGCCTCTTAACAGAATAAGTCCTATTCAGCATTTAGCACTTATTACTTAAAAAAACAAACGCCACCTTAGATTAATGGAAAGCATTAAACATATATATCCTTTTCTATTCTTTTGGAGAAGTGGAAACGTCACTTTCTATGCATGAAATGTCCCATATAGGAAGTGAGATGGAAAAAAATATTAGTTTAAATTAGAGATTATTACTCAGAGAGTCTTGAACATACACCCTAAGACCCGACAAGACCGAGTAGATTAACTCTTCTTACTAAAGGCCACAGTCAAATTCTAACACTATATTCCAAAATCTCAATTACCTTCTTACCCCTTTTTGTATTTTATTTTCCTATATATACTAATTTTTATCTAAAAGAATTAAAACCTTAATTATTTATCTCTCCTCTTTCCTTTCTCTTATTTCTTTTTCACACGATGAACCTTGCAAAACCAAATAAGCAAAGCTTACATGGCTGCAAATCAGAAAACAAATCAGAGCAAGGAAATTCCAATCGAGATCGAGATATCCGATCTCTGTTCGTGAAGCTATATACGCGCCCCTCTTCCGCTGCGAAGCCGCCATCAGGATAATAGGGCAAAATATTCTCCAATCGAGATCGAGATCTTCGATCACTGATAACAGTTGTTGCTTAGATTGAAAGAGGGTAGGGATGTTGCCGTTGAAGATGTGGAGTGGTTGTGGTGTTACTTACTTTGAACGGGGATGAAGATAGGCTTCGCGTGTGGGCTTCAGATCGGAAGCCGCTATGACGAACGGAGGATTGGGATTGGGCTTTGAGTGGGCCTCATTCGAATGATTAATTTCCCGTCTCTACTTTCTTTATCTTCAAAAGGTTCTAATTGGCGTTGACTTGTTGGACGCTGATGTGGAGAGAATTAATGGAAAGAAAGCATTGAATGTTTATAAAATATAAGTCTAAGGTTCTCTATCTTCAAAAGGTTCTAAGGTCCGAAATGCTTTTATAAATTCCGCTAGTAAAGGATAAAACCCATACTATATAACCTTAATAGGTGACTATTTCAGGTTTTATGAGAGTATATCTCCTAAATACTAATAGTGAAACGGAACATGTGTTTATAAAATATAAGTCCGAGGTTTGCTGAATAAAAGACTTAGGGCACGAATGTTGTTATAAATTCCTTGTAATAGCTCTGTGACATTAACAGAATTATCGACGAACTTAGTGCCTCACACACCCCTACGTAATGACATAGCTGAACACTATGATAATCGGTTCTGGCCCACTAACTCAAATGTGGGGGTGATTAGCAAAGGTTACCCGAGTTCTAAGTACGGTCACTGTTGGACCGAATACAATAGACTCAATAGTCATGGGATATGACACGAATGTATATATCGTCTTAATGAAATCCTAGCCACTCGTGGTGGTCCTATTGAGAAGGACATGATGAATTCACTTATAAGGCGTATCCTTCTAGGAAGAACACGAGGATGAGTGTTCAACTCATAATGAATTCATAGCCACTATATGGTGGTCCTTTAGAGAAGTACTTGATGAATTCACGGTCAAAAGTGAGACTCAACATTCATGATATAAATTAAGGAGACGTCCTTAAATGATCTCATATGAATAAGTCCACAAAGTTCATAGTCCGCAAGGGGTGGTCCTTAGAGATGGACTTGATGAACTAACTGAAGGGTGATGTTCGAGGGAACTACAACTCTCAGTAAGGGTAAAGTATATGTTGTGAGGGTCACGATCGAAAACCGTTAAGTTCAAGAGTAAGTTCAGTTAAATGGAATTTGGTGGTTTCCTCACTTCACTACGTGACAATTTAAATCGAAAGATATTGTCACTTAAGTACAATTCACCCAAATGCTGGTAGTTATGGAAACCTGTTCACCTTCTCTCCTAAAGACCCTGAGTGGGGGATTGTTAGGATTTAGATCAATTGTTTAGATTAATTGTTTTTATAAATCCGATCATACTCTTTTGGAGAAGTGGAAACGATTTAGATTAATGTAAAGCATTAAACATATACATCCTTTCCTATTCTTTTAAAGAAGTGGAAAAGTCACTTTTTGTGCATGAAGTGTCCCACATAGGAGGAGAGATGGAAAAAATATTAGTTTAAATTAACTTACCCATCTATTATTTCCAAAAGAACTAAAGGCTATGAAATCCAAAACAGAATTGGCAAAACCCCACACGCGCGCACCACCACCCGCCCCGCCTGGCGACGGCGACGGCGACGGCGTGGGCATAGGCTCGTGGGGGAGTTTGGGGAGTCAAAAAATAAAAAATGAAACAAGTTTTTTGAAATGATTATGGTGGAAAATGGCTAGTACTTATAGGAGTCGTTGGCAATTCAAACCTTCAAGTCAAGGGACATAACGTTCAACAATTGAAGACACATTAAACAAAAATATTCTTCAATCAAGAGTCGGTTGTTACAAACCTTGGTCAAAACGGGAATGAATCAAGTGTCATCAAAGCGTCCTGGTTCATGGCTGGAATTTGAAAGAATTGTAACATATGTAACTCCAAAACCGTCAGCAATAATGTGCCAATAAAGACCATTTATTGTGACGGGTCTAAAGAGCCCCATACTCACCTATAAATATAGGTCCTCTCCATTTGCCAAAGACTATGAAAAATAATCAGAAAAAGAACAACAAATAAATACTTCTCTCAAAACTATTCAGTAGTAGTAAAATAAACTCTATCTCGTTAAAGATTACCTGTACGCCGAAATATCTTTTTAACATCTTTATTTCCGTGTGTTTTTTCTTTCCTTCCGGTTCAATGTAAGTGTTTCGTATCGAATTATTGTAATATACTAGTGTTTCGTATTGATTTATATCCTTTGGTTTTCCATTTTTGTTTTTCTTAAAACCAATGATTTCACTTTTTTACCAACAAAAGGACTGCGATGGCTCTTTTTTATCATTCATAATTTCTAAATCTTTCTCCTTTTTTACTATAGTTTACAATACATTCTACTAGAGTTGACTATACCATCTTTTGAAGGTTTCCATAGGGTTGTAACTTTTCCATTTTCCTACAAGTAATTGGCCAATATGCTCTCAACGAGACCACGTATTTCCCCTGGTACATGGAAGATGGACATCACATATACATGGATAGCCCAATAACTATTTTTTGCCTAACTTATTTACCTCCCTCAATCAAGAATTTAAAGTGTAGTCATTAAGATTATTTTTAATTTTTTATTTTGTCCCCTAGTCGATTCAGAGCAGATCTATTAGAACATTCATTCTAATGCTTTTTGCCAATGTACTAGCAAGATTAGCAGTAGGAGTGACAATCAGATCCAGTTTTTTTATTATCAATTTTTCTAATCCGTAATTTCCGTTTTAATGAAGATATTTGATCAGAATTGGAACTATATACAAATTTTTGATTTTTTGATCTGATTCTTTTTTTCGATTACATATTCCTAATATTAATTTTTATATTTCCAATTATTAATTATTTTATTTATCAATACTATATATATACAATATATAATAGATGTATATGAGTTTATATATTATACATTTATACATTATACTACATAACATAACCTAAAAAAACCACATTTCCACTCAAGTCTGGCCTTTTGCTTAACCCTAATTCCAAATCTGATAACTCAATCTTAAATCAATTTTCAGTTTTCAGTCTATCCATTATCTTGAAGGTAGCAAAGTAGAAGTGTGGTTTTAATCTCCATTAACAAAACATAATCTCCTATCTTTAAATATTCATCAACAACAAGTCAACAATCTTAAAGTAAATCCGAATTCAGACCTTTCATTTTACATGTAATTAAACTTGTAATAGATACTTTTTGTAGGTAGGTTTTATAGAGGTTTCCATTAATTTTATAGTTCGAAAAAGAGTAAAGACGACTAGACGAGTGAAAGTTTTCTTAATTAAAAACTGAATGTCACTGATTTATCATATTTTGACAACTACACTAGATAGATTTATTTCTTGAAAATCGTTGTCAGTTAACTGTAGTATTAGGGTGGTTTAATTTTGAAACTTTCGATTTCCAACCCAAAAGTTCCACAATTTCCGAACAGATAATTCCGAAATTTCCAAATCTTTCTGTAAATTTTGAAATTCCGAATTTCGAATTTTTTTCCATAGTAATAGGGTGGTCTAATTTTGAAATTTCCAATTTCCAACCCAAAAGTTCCACAATTTTCGAACCAAATTTCAAAATTTCGAATTTTCCGTAAATTTCGAAATTCCGAAATTCAAATTTTTTTCCGACTTCCAAAATTTTGGATCGGAATCTGAATAGAAAAATCTATTCCCAAAAAATTCAGATTTCTTCGAAATATCCTTTTTCCAATCGATTTCGTCTGATTTTCACCCCTAAGTAGGAGTATTGACGTTAAAAACGATTCCACTTTTATTAAGATTGATTTTCTGTCTTAGCACTCCCATATTCATTCAAAACCTCTATAAAGTTAATATATTCATCTTCACCAGCCTTTAAAAAGAATAATCTATTATCTAAAAAAAAATGTGATTGAGTGTATTGCAGTCCATGTTAATTTTGAGGCTTTATATGAGTTTTTTTTCATTTTATCATTCATCAACGTGGTTAATGATGCTTGTGCTATACTACATAACAAAAAAAGGGATTGTAGGTCTCCCGTGTTTGAATTCTCTAGTAAATACTTTAACATGTTTCATTATAATTAACAGTATAATTGATAATTTCTACACACTTTATTATCCATTAAACCCATATTTCACAGAATTCAATCTTTATAAGCATGTCTTTTAAGAAATTCTATTCATATGCTTTACATATGTCTTCTTTAATAACATCATAATAAATATTAAAGTTAGTCCTTTTTTTCCTAAAAAATGACTAATTTCGTGGGCTAGTAATATATTCCCATGTATAGATCTGCTTGCAACAAAAGTTGTTTGGTTCTCCCTTATTATAATATTTATATATTGTTTAAATTTAGGAACAAAATCTTGGCTATGATTTTATATTACTCAAATTCTAAATATAAAGGAAGGATTTCTTCCTGTTAGATACCTTTGGGTCCTACTACGTTCAAATAAAATCAATGCTGAAGATGCAAATAAACTCATTGATAATATATATATATATAGTAGGATCTCTCAGTGGAGTAAAAAACTACTAACATATGTTGATAGGTTGGAGTTGATTAGGGTGGTACTTGTGAGCAAGGTGTTGCACTAGTGTAGAGTATTCATGCTACCTAAAAATGTTATCTATAAAATCAATCAGAGAATGTCTAGCTTTCTATGGAAAGGCTCGCCTGATCATGCTAGAAGAGCTAAAGTGTTTTGGCAAAATGTTTGTAAAATCAAACCTAAAGGGGAATTAAATATCCCAAATTTGGAGAATCTCAACAAAACTTGTCTGTGAAGTACCTTCTGGAGAATTTATCAGAGGAATGACAACTTACTAAGTATGTGGGCCCATAATAACATACTCAGAGGACAATGCATTTGGGGAATGAAGATCAAGCAGAACTACACAGGGACATGGGAGAAAATGCTCAAACTCAGGAGTATTACCTACAAGTTTATATCTCATGAAGTAAAGAGTGGCAGTTATACTTATATGTTCTGGGATAATTGGATCCAAGGTAATAATGTAAGTTTTGTCCTAAACATAGATATTAAAGAGAGTTCCTTATGCATGAATAAGACAGTAAATAAATGCTATGCTAAAGGGGGATGGCATTTACCACCTACACTAAGTGACATCTCTGCTATTTTGCCTCAATTAACAACTGGTAATGATAGATTAATTTGGAGTGTTAGTAAAAAAAACTGCTTCTCATTCAAGAAGACGTTACATGAGATAAATGATCATGGACCTATCTTGGAATGGACCAGGTTAGTATGACACAAACTTAATATTCCAAAGTGTTCCTTTTGTACTTGGTTGGCATGCCTTGATAGATTTCCAACCAAAAAACGCATGCTAGAATGGGGAAATCAGCAGAATAGGTTGTGTGAGTTTTGTCACAACTCCTTAGAGCGAGGACCGATGCCATATTTTTGTAAGTTATTCTTTGTCTAAAAGGATTCTTACTAGATGTGTTAGCTTATGTGGAGCTGTACTTCCGAATTGCTTTAGTTGGGATGATTTAATAAGTTTCTTATTGGATAAAGTTGAGAGTAAATTCTTGGAAGTCATATATTCTTGTTGAGAGTAACTTCTTTAAAGTCATATATTCTTTGTGGTTCACGGCCTATATATACACCATGTGGAGAAACTGAAATCCTATATGCACAATGGGAGAAAGTTGACTGAGAAGGATATTATGCAAGAGATTCACTATTACCTCTATGCTAGAACCATTTATAAAGAGAAGTTTAAAGAAAAGACGGGTAGATTAGCAGCTAACAATTGAAAGTTGCGGAACGTATTCAAGAGTGATCAATTGTGTTAACTGTTTTTTAAAATACATTAGCTAATAGATTATAAATTGTAATCTTGATTAGTTAGTCTATTCTAAAAGTCTCCAATTTGGAGCTCTAAAAGTTGTAAAAGACAGAAGTTTATATGTTTTAATAATATGGACAATTGATAAAAAAAAAAAATTTTGCAATCAATTAGCATAAAGGAGCAAAGCACATGACAAAATGGTCTATACTTGACATAGTATAGCAAAAAGAAAAAAAGACAGATTAAATTAAAGGAGCAAAGGACATGAAAAATAGTTTACACTTGACATAGTATAGCAAAAAGAAAAAAAACAGATTAAATCAACATAAAGGAGCAAAGCACATGAAAAATAGTCTGACATAATATAGCAAAAATAAAAAAACAGATTCTGATAATCAGTTGCACTAGTAAATTAAAATAATTTGTTTCTTGATGAAAACATTAACGGAAGACCAAAAAAAAAAGATGACAACATGGTAAAGTATCGATAAAATATAGTTTTTGTCAAACTATGTAATGAATATCGGAATGCTTGTGCCAAAGCCTCTGTCCCTGCTCCCTGCTCCCTGCTCCCTGCTCCCTGCTGCCTGCAAATGACGTGAAATAAAGCGTTTAAATCAGTTTGCATATCAAGAATTAGAAAAACTCCATGTTCAAGTGACAATATTAAGATGCATTATGAGTTTCAATATAATGTGTCATCTCAAGATGTATGAAAGAGAACCACTAATATTTTAGACTTCCTAAAATAAGCAGCAAGTTATAACGGGTCAGGAACATAGCTTAAACACGTAAGAATACAAGCAGTATTTATAAATAAATATTCACCCATAATCATGAATCAGCAAGATTATTTATAAGTGTATGCTATGCAATTCAAACCTCATCATCTCTTGCGCTTGCTCTGCTTCAATGTCTTGAATAAATAACTTACGACTTCCTTTAAAGTAGCCTTCCTTTTTTCTTTAAAGTTCCAAAGCTCAGGAACCACATATCTGCCACTGGGATTGTATTCTTCAACCTCCTTCAATGCATTAGTTACTGAAGTGTACACATCCAAACCCCACTCCTCTTTAAGTTGTCGTAACTTCTCATCATCATCATTCAAAAATTTCTACAATAATATTAATAACCATTAGTTTTCATTCAATTAACCTTTTAGCATTACAAGAACACAATCATATAATGGTCTAATTCATAATTACCTCAAAACGTGAGTCGTCAATTTGTACAGTTTTAAAGGGATGCCAATCATTGTCTTTAAAGTTCTCCTCCCACAAGGAGCACAATTCTACAGCCTTTAATTCAGCTTCTTCTCGGGGAAACCTCTGCTTACATGCTTTTATAAAAGTCTTCATGTCAAGATCTCCCATTCTTTTAATTCCAATTTGGAGTCTGCTACTAGTCAAGATATCACGCAAGCCCTGCATGCAAAAAAAAAAAAAAAAACACATTTACTATCTAATTAAGAAGATGTATATATAGATTTAAATGACAAGTATAAAAGAAATATTATACCTCGACCAACTCTTTACGAGCACTTACAAGCTCGTCATTACTTTGACGTTCTTTCGCAACAAGTGTACTGTTCAACTCCTGCACATCTTCCATCTCCTCAATTTTCTCTTCCAATTCCTCATTTAATTTTTTTATTTTACTTTGAATAGTTGGATTATCTCCCATAGCTTTCATCATCTCCAATTTTCCTTTAAGCTCGGCAATTTCCATTTCCAATTTCAGTTCGGCATCTAAATCTCTTTCCAATTCAAGTATCTTCTTTATAGCTTTCTCCTTCTCCCTCTGAAACAAAAATACATGCAATGATAGTTATATCTAAGTAGAAGCATGCATAAACAAGCTAAAGAAACACACCTTCTGTTCTTCAACTAGCCTCAAGATATTCTCATCCATTTCCCTCTGCTCCCTAGAGGCCTTTTCAAGTTTTTTGTTCCTCTCATCATTCTGGATGAAAATAGAATTTAAAAAAAAAAAACAATGATATGGAGATAATTTATTTTTTAATATAAAGTAGATAAGGTTGAAAATAAGAATATCACCTTTTTTTTCTCTTCTTCAAGTTTCTGCCTCTCCAGTTCAGTCAAGGCTTCACGTTCATTGAGTTCACGGCTCCAGGAATCGAGCTCTTTTTTTTTGATTTCCAACTCATTATTTAACTCTTCTTGTGCATCAAGAACCCTCTTCACATCCTCCCTAGCCTTTTCTTGCATCCTTTTTGATTCTGAAAGGATAAAATCATGCACAAACAAACCCACATAACCTTTAGCAACCTGAATATATATATATATATATAAGAAGAATTAGAGAGTTAGGAAGGGTACCTTCCAAAAATGCTTGATGCTTTAGATCTTTCTCCTTGAGCACCGAACTTAGATTTATCTTCCCTACATTATATTCTGTATGCAACTCTTCCAAATTTTCGTTTTGAATGTCAATCTTACTAGTTAAATTTTGTACAACTTTGTTTGTATCCTGTGTAGCTTCCTTAACCAGATCTGAGATTGTCCTTAGCTTTCCATTTCCACGAAGATAAGCACCCACTGGCCCATCTGACTTGTAATCGCACTCACGTGCAAACCATCCGTAAAATCTTGTATCAGGGGAAGTTATACCAGTGCTCCATTGTTTCTTACTACATCCAATAGTTTCACAGAACTTCTCAAACTCCAAAGCATTCTTAAATCCACTCCAGTCTCTATCAAACTTTATAACGGCTTGTGCTGTTTGTTTTTCTTCATCCCAGAAAAACTGGACATCTAATGGATTAAATCTAGAGAATTTTTTTAACCAGTAGTTGCAATTATCCACATAATTGTCATCCATTAGCTCTTTCATGATATTCACAATAACCCCAGTCCATGGCCAGCAATATAACTCGCTTTCCTCGACTTTATCTGCAGGTGCAGGTGCAGGTGCAGGTGCTGGTGCTGGTTGAATTGCATGTGCATGCTGAGGTGGCTCAGCCTGATCATTTGCTAAATTGACTTCCAAATACTTTGCGAGTGCTTGATGGTTTGCTTTTTGTTGTGCACTCCCTTTTGCAGTACCTTTACCTGCCCCGGTAGCATGTTGAAGAAGTTCTTTGTACTTGTAATCTTGTTTTTTCCTACCAACACAAAAAGGGCACTTCAAACTTCCATGTGGGCCCTTCACTTTGTATATTCCAGATAGCAATTTCTTGTAGGGTTTTTCCATGTATTCTTTAATCTCCGAGTCACTTAAATCTGACATTTCCTCTGAGCTGCTGCTGCCCATCTGATCCAACCTAAATCACCAATCACAATTTATATTTAACAAAATGTCACATCAATTCCTATACTTAAGTCTATAATATTAGATCTAGAAAATAAATGCAATTATATTTCTTTAACACATAACAAATGCACATAACAGAAGATACAATCCTCGTACAACAAAGCATCATCATCTCGATTCTCGATCAACTAATAAAAAGGATTATCTTTCTAACACCTTATAAGCTAATTTCACCATATATAACAAAGTAACAGGTAAACAATTTTAAAAAGTTCAACCTAACTGAGTTAACTGGGTTTGATCGAGTTAAATTAAACCTAGCCATTATCAAATTCAGTCACCAAGCTATGTGCAATATCATCTATAATTCAAATGAGTGCACAATTATCTAAATCTGAAGACCTATCATTTGTACAACTTCATCAAAAACAGATCGACTAGGAAAATCCGATTTGAATCATTCTAGGGAGCGACCAAGTTGACTCGGTCATACATAGTCAGTGCAATCTACCAGACTTTCTAAATGCAGAATGGTAAACCTGAGCCGACTCAGTACGGGAGACTTATACTATAAGACAGAATTGTGCTTGGCAAGGTTGAGTAAGTGAAGCTATTCTCTCTCTAGTGATTGATCTATACAATGAGACCTTGATCGAAGCATATACATAAATTAATTTACATAAAACGCATTTTAGTAGAAAGTGATGCGTACGTTACAAAATGTATGAGTTTGCGAAGAAGCGGTGGTGAAACCTTCGATCGGCTGCTGATCAAATGAGCTGAACGTGATTTTTTGCTATTTTTCACTAAGGTGATATAGTGTTAGTGAGGCGGTTGATTTAACCTAAACTGGGAAGAGGAGATGATCTTCTATATCGCGGCACACTTTTCCACCGTGCTCCTTCGAATTATAATTTAGAAGGTTATTTCCCCACCCACTAATTCCTTTAGTTCTTTTTTTTCTCAAAAGAAAATTTGCATTAAATAATGAAAGGTTACAAAATACTAATTCCTTCTACATATGTTATATAAAATGGCAAAGATAATTCCCTAATATATACATTTATTATGCCTTAATAAAAGGAATATTGACAAAAAAAACGTTATGTCCATAAAAGATTTATGGTTCAGCCTGGCAACCGGAGCGGTGTACACTTTTCACAAAATCGTCTGAACCAGAACCATTACATACTTATCGATTCGGTTTTTATAATATAAAAAACTAATAAGGCCTGGTTCGTTTAGGGCCGGCCCACCGAGACCTTATAATCTTTTTCGGCTCTTAGTAGTCTCTATTGGGCCTGGTCCGGACCTCAAGTTAACCATTATGGACAGGCCCTTTTGGGGTCCTATGTTGTCTTAGCTGTCTTATCTTGCAATTATTACTGAAGACACAAAATGATGCACACATTTTCGAGCTGGACATGGAACATAATGCTATTTTCTCTATCGTAGATCATTAAAATAGGCATTCAACTATTAAATTATAAAATCAACCATAAGGTCTAACCTAAACCATTGATAATTTTAAATTTTTTACCAGGAAACAATTCAAATATGGATTCTTAACAGAATTTTATGATTATTATAACTCATCAGCATATAATATTATCAATCATAACCGAATATTCTTAGGTAGTGATCAAGCTTTGACCAAAACAAAAAGTGTGGTGGCCATGGCTGGTGGTGCACTTCTGCATAATCGTTAACGAATTAACGTATCACAAACAATGTGTTGGCCGGTGCACTTAAACTAAGTCAGACTTTGACCAAACAAATATGTATCACAAAATTATAAACTATTTCAACTTTCACATATTTAAGACTTTAAGTTAACGTAATACTTTAAAATTTGAACAAATTTTTTTTTACAGTACTTAGCTCTTTTTCTACCTTACTCCGTTTTGTGAATTCACTGCCTTGAAGCCTGAAACATAGTACAGTGTGAATTTTTCACTGATGAACATTTGTTTAATAGGGAATAGTAGGGTTTTTTACAAATTGGGCTTAGAGTTTAACAGTTAAACAACCTCCCATTTAAAAGTAAAATCGAGGCGAACAAATCAATCGCTTTACAAAATTAATTAAGCGATACAAAGCGGACATAAAGCTACGCTTTGTCATTTTGTGCGTTTTACCCTGTCAAGGCGGAACATGCCTGCTTTGCTTCACTTTCTCGCCTAGGCGAGCGCTCTAGTCGCTTTTAACAACACCGCGCTTATGTATATTACGCCTTGGAAAACTGAAAAAAGGACGCGTGAAGCAAAAGCGTCTCCTATTAATGGTATTTAGGGAGGGGGGAAATATGGTGTCGCCATACATAAAGTTTACGACGCTTATATTTTTGCGTCAATATTTATAAATTTTTTAGGGACGATATAGCGGCGCGTCGCTAATAGGTCATTTCCTTGTCTTGACTCTTTGTTCACAAAAACATATCAGATATTCATAGGCTAAGCACATATAATGAGAATATATATACCGTAGGGTTGGTGACCAAGAGATTATCTCCAACAATCTGAACTTCCGGACCCATTTCAGTGGTCATCTTAGCATAGATGCTCTACTCATCTTGGTCAAAGGGATCCTGACTTGTACAATTTTCTTAATCTGGTCACCGATATTCTTTTTTCTTGATCAATAGTAAGCCTGTAGATAGTCATATAGCTACACAAGAGATGCACTAGTTAGATATAATTAGTGCTAACCTAGCCATATCACCCTTAAATCCATTAGTTACCGCTCTACAAACTAAACAACTAAACGTTAAAACAAACCATTTCTCGAGAAAACAAATCAGAACTAAACTAACTAAATGTTCACAAAACAAACTAACGTGCAATTCACGCACAGTTTTTAACTACATGAAACAAACTAAGAATTACCAAGAACTAACAAATAATTAAATGCAAAACAGGATAAAACAAAATATCCGGAAAAAGAAACATTTAAATACAATAATTGAATATTTACCTCATTTTCATGCTTAGACAGTTTACTAGCCAAAACTTCTTTATCCATAGAACCCAACTCTTCACCATTTGTTATCGTAACCCCATTTCTCGAAGATAAATTGTGGTACAAACCTGACCCAAACCCATTCTTATCTGGTCTCGGATTTAACAGCCAACTAGACCACGATTCCTTAGACGTAGTAAATCACTTAGATTACAACAAGTCTCTCAAGAAAGCCGATTTCATTTGTTGTCAATTTAATTATCTTCTTGATATGTTCGAATTAGAAGTTTAGGAGGACGAAATTGTTTTTGTCTCATATTTCTAATTCATAAGTCAGAGTAAGGAGATGTTCGTGGAGACTAGAGAGAGTGGTGTTTGGCCGTTACTTGGGTTTTCTTCTCAGTCAATTACTTGGGTTGGGCAATTGAGGGAAAGATGTTCATTTTTATTTTTTTATAATATGTAACTAATAGGATAAGGGATATTTTAGTAATTAAACTTGATTTGTGTTTAGTTAAGTTTTTTGTTCTTGATACATCGGAAAGCTATTATGAACTCGGAGTCATTGAATCAGTTCTTAGAAAGAGAACCAAGATCTTGGTTAATATTATTTTTTTAAATGCGTAAGGATCCTTTTCCTCACTAAACTTTCCATGTTTTTTTTGGACAACCGAACAAGCGAGTCATCGTCCACCGCTTATCCAATGCCTAATGTACCAAACCGGAGAGTAATCTGCAACTGTTGATCCTCCCAAGTTGTTCGCTGCCTAGCGCTCCACGCCGCTCTGTCGGCCAACTCATTAAAACACCTCAAGATATGCATAAAGTACATGTTTCCATGTCTTCGGCATATGTGTTGATCCGCTTGACGTATTGGTGTCGACTAGGGTGTGATAAAATATGATATAAATAAAGTGCAAATAATCACCCTAGCCTAGCACGGTTCTGCAAGTATACAGATCGTATGCAAGTTTTAATAAATAAGTAAGATTCGTTCCGCAGAGACTACGAAGGTTAGGAAGATCTTATGCAATAATCAAGTGCAAATATAAAAGGCTAGAACAAATAATACGCAAAGAAATAAAAGACAAATAGATTTTTATTGGGTTTTCGAATAAGAAAATTAAACTAATAAAGTAAAGACAGGAAATTAAATGCAAGAGAAGAAGTTAGTATGAGAATTTAGCTTGAGTAGATAGCATGTAATCCCCACTAGTTTTAACGTTCTAAACATGTAAGGGTGAATTATGTAGTATTTCAATAATCGGTTCCAATTGCGCTAAGTAGTTTTAAATAGGGTTTAACTGTGTCAATAAGGAGTCCTAAGCAAACTGTTCCTGCAATTGGTTAAATAGCAATACACTAAACCATGGCGATTATCTAGTTAGGTTGATTTGTCAGATCTAAACCGTACACTAGACGTTATGTGCTAAACTTGTAATTAAATATACCATTGTAAATGATTACTTAACTACTATGATGGTAATTATATATGGTCGCGATCCACAAGAACACAAAATATAAACTCCAACACATAAACAGAGAATAAAAACAATAATTCAATTTAAAACATAGAATTCCCAAATTAGATAGATGTTAACCAAAAATAGGGTTCATACATATATGCTAAAACTCAAGCTAATAGAAATTTAGTTCATACTAATGGAAGAAAAAAAAAGAATTTACAAATTCAAAGGTTGAAGAAGACATTATTGATGAACAACTCCTTCCAGACTTCTTTTCTTGTGTTGTAAGCTTCCTCTTGGTTGAAGGTTTTGCCAAGGATGATTTTATAATGTTAAGAGGCTGTATTTATAGTGTATAGGTTGACCTAATCGTTTTCTTAAAGGAAAATGTAAGTATTGGACTCCTAGCCCAACTCAAATTCGTAGCCCAAAAATGTGGAATCAGCCCCGTTTATGTTTTGTCCTAACAGCTTTAATTCTTATTCGTTTGACGCGAATGAGTAGTCGAAATTCATCGTCTCGGAAAGATCTTTAACTTTTCCCTTGACCGTTTCTCCAGATTCCTCACCGATTTTGAGATACAATCTGATTTGTGGTCGTAGGTGCTGGAATTCAGATTTATGACAGCTTTTCCTTTTCCATATTTTTAGCTTTTGTTTTCCATGTTTATCTTCTTTCCTCTAGCTCTTGGAACCAACTCGGACTCTAATTAATTACCATATATCTTTAAAGCTTCACACTAAATAAATAATGGGTGAATTATATATAGGGTCTTGGAGACACTATTTTTTCTCTATAGAGTAGTGTCTTGAAAGTTGTTATTCTTAGGGACCTCATTTTTTACAATAGTCTTTCCTACCCTTACTATTACTAAAAGACAAAAACTGTGATGTCACTGTTTCTCTCTCCTCTACCTACCACTACCCACCAACCTTCAACCTCCAACCACCTACCACCGACCTCCGGTCACCGCACTCCGACCACCGACCTCCGCCATCGACCTCCGACCTCCGACCACCGACCTCCGACCTCCGACCTCCGACCACTAGTCACCGGTCACCGGAAAAAACATAGAGTACTCCGAGAAAAACATAGAGTACTCCGAGAATTGCTGAGTACTCAGAGAATTAAACGAATTAAACGAATACTCTAACGAATTAAATGAATACTCTATAAAAAAGTTGGAGTACTTTATGAAATAGTCGGAATACTCTATAAAATAGTCGGAGTACTCTAAAAAAATTGGTGAGTATTTTTAACAATTAAAGAGTAATTTAAAAAAGTAATGAGTAAACAAATAAAAATAGTGAGTATTATTCAATTATTCAAATAATTAGATTATTACACAATCAGAAAAAAAATCTTATTGGTTTGACCAGATCTAAATCTGGTCAACCATGTAAAAAAAAATAGATCTCGTCTTCGTCTTCACGCGTGAAACAAAGAGCACCCCACCATGTCAACCACTACCGGAGTTCGCGCCACCACCACCATGTCAACCAATACCTGCTCGCGCCACCACCACCATAAAACCATCATCACCATGGACCGAGCTTCAACAAACCGATAAAGACAAGCACAGAAACACCGGAGCAACTACACAACAACATCGACCTAGAACTCCGACCTGCAACTGCGGCGAGCACCCCGAACAGCAACCACAGCAACACTCGAACAGTCGGATTTGCAGTGAAGCTCGCCGGATCTGCCATTGCTGCGAGGAGGCAGCAGCCACGAACACCACCTCCGGTGGTCACGAGCTCGCGAAAGCTGCTTCTCCAGCAGCTCCAGTCTCTCTCCAGCAGCTCCGGTGGTCATGAGCTCGCGAAAGCTGCTTCCCTCTCCGGTGGTCATGAGCTCACGGATCTGTAAAGAGCTTTCCATGGCTGCTTCCCTCTCCGGTGGTCACGAGCTCACGGATATGTAACCAGGCGGTTTGGGAGCTGGGGGAGGAAAGAGAGATATGGGAGGAGGGAGATGGTGGTGGTGGTGGTTGTTCTCATGGAGGAGGATAGTGGTGGTGGCGATTTCGGCGGTGGTTGTGGTGGCCATGCGTGAGAAGAAGGAGAGTGGTGTGGTGTCGGTGGCTATTGAGAGGAGAGAGAGAAGCTGATTTGTGATTTAGAAAATGAAATTGTAAATGGGAAATAATTAGTATATATAGGTATTAAAATAGCAAAAGAGGGTATAATTGTAAATGGGGTTTTGGGGTTCATGTGTTAAAAAGTTGTTGAGGTCTTTAGTAAGAAGAGGCTCTAGGTGGGGGTGCTAACTCGAAGAGGGGGGGTGTGGTCAAGACCCTAAGTGTCATTATCTCATAAATAATTAAACCCAATATGCTCTAAAAATAATAAATAATCAATTCAAGACCCAAAATAGGAAAGTATACTAAATCATGCGAAAATCGACATATACTAATAAATACGCCTAAAATGATGTCTTAGAAATAGATTTTATTATCACAAATGAGGAGACATAATGTATGGTTTGACCTTCCACCACGTCGCTGGCAGCGATTTGATGACTAGAATAATCGCGCACGGGGCACAGCCCATCCGTATCTATCCCTAGTGAGTAGGCGCTAAAGACCACCGGAAGGATCCCTATACAAACTGGTCCCTCCGTGCTAGCTGCACCAAGCTTCGCTAACCAGTCTGCGGTGTTATTTGCTTCTTGAAAGGTCCACACTAAATCAAACTGCTCCCTTGCTGTTAGAATCTCTCTACAAGCTTGTATAACCTCACCCAAGAAGCCTCTTGAGTTCGCATCGCCCTTCACTGGTGCATGCAACTCACTCGTGTCTGTTTCGATAATCAACGATTGATAGCCCCGACACACCGCCATATGTAACTGAAAGTGTAAAGCTAATAATTCCGCTTCGAATGGTGTCCGCACGATACATTTCCTACAAAACCCTCCAGAAAGTCCCCTTTACTATTCTGACACAAGCCCCCGACTCACACTACCGGTTTAACAATGTTAAAGGAGCCATCGACATTCAACTTTATCCTGTTTTCTGGTTTTCCCCATCTCACAAAATATTATTTGCCGAAATAACTAGTCCTCCACCCTTTTCACGGCCCCATGCCTGCACAAAATCACAAGCTACAAAGCGAGACAAAGTTATTAACTCGCTTTCACTTCTTTTCCGGACGGAATGATCAAATACTCTTGCATTCCTATCAAGCCAAATTTGTCAAACACAAGCTGCTGCCACACACTTTTTCTCTACCCCATTTACGAGTTCCTTTCTGGACACCAATTCTGCAGATGCAGCTGACCAACAGCTTCTTTCCTCGGTTCCAAATTCTACAGCAGGATCGACGCATCTACATCTACATCAGTAGCCGTTGTTCGGTTTGCTAGCTGCAGCTCTCTGTTCCGCATGGAGTTCCGCGTAAACTGGTGCGCGCTGCTCTCCATACTAGACCTCTCATTAGTACCCTCCTGCTCCACATCTGGCTGTACCCCTCTTCCAGTGCCATGTCTCCCAGCGCGATTAGTACTTTCTGCAGAAATCATATCCAGCGAGCCACCTAAACAGCGCTGCAAAATCTTGTTGTACCTATTGCATTTTTGGAACATATGTACTAATAATTCTATTTCCAAACCATAGGCTTGACAAACTGAAATAATTTCAATCCCTCTCATAGTGAGATTACCTCTTATTAGAAGGCGGCCCCAAATTTCTCTCCATAACAAATTCTTAATATTTTGGGGACACTTGAGGGACCAAACAAGATCCCAATTAAAATTTGAATTCCCTCCACCAAATACTTTGTTATATGCTTATTCGACCGAGAATGCACCTGAGTTCTCATGCTTCCATTTAAAGTATATTTCATTCCCTTTACCAACTCGGCGACCCCTTCTCTAACCACCTCCCGACTTGCTAGTATATTTTTACACATTCTAGAATCGGTAGGCTTCACAACCCGATTCATTAACCCATCTCTAAAATTATTTTGTTTTAGAGCTCTTACCCATAATGCCGGATCGTTCTGTAAAACTCTCCAGCCTAATTTAGCTAAGAGGGACTTATTGTAATTACGCGCATTTTTTAAACCCAACCCGCCATATTTTTTTGGACGACAAAGTGTCTCCCATGAGAGCCAGTGAATTTTCCTCCCTTCCGTTGACGAACCCCAAATGAAATCATGAATAATTTTGTCAATTTCATCACACACATATACTGGTAGTTTCATTGTTTGCAATATATAAGTCGGAATAGCTGCTAAAACCAATTGTGCTAACGTTATCCATCCCGCGATTGATAAATTTTGACTCATCAAATATGGAAGTTTACTTTGCATATTCGATATAACTTCCCAAAAGAAGCCCCTAGGCAGCCGTGCAACCTAATCGGTGTTCCCAGATAGACTCCTAGTGAGTCACTCATCGTGAACCCGCTACTTTATGCTAGCTCCGGCACTTTGTTATTTGGTGTATTTCTCGAGAAATAAATTAACGACTTTTCTTCGGTCACTGTCTGTCCTGCCTCGCCACAGAAAACCCTCAGAACCTCCTTGATTAGGTTAACTTGGGTCTCCATTGCCTTCGCAAATAGTAGAAAATCATCTGCAAAAAACATATGGGAGATCGGGGGACCTTGACGATGAAGTCGAAGGGGTAACCATTCACCCCCATCACAAAGTCCCTGAAAAAGTAAAGATAAACTACCCATACACATAACAAAAATATAAGGGGAAAGAGGGTCTCCCTGCCGAATTCCTCGATGAGATGTAAAGGCCTCAAGTGGCTCTCCATTCCACAACAGGCGCGTCGTGTTAGTCACCATAGCTGACATGATAAATCTCACTCAAATTGTTGGTAATCCAAAGAACGAAATAGTATCCTCAATGATTCTCCAGCTCAACTTATCATATGTCTTAGCTAAGTCAATATTAACCGCCATAAACCCCTTACTCGAAGTGACTTTCTGCATGCGATGATCAATTTCTTGTACCAAAACCACTTCATCGATAGTAGAGCGACCCGGAAGGAAGCTACCCAATCCTCTTAGATAGCAGTGGACGAATCTTATTCACCATCGCTTTCATATAAAACTTGACCGGTACATTGATGAGACTAATCGACCAAAGCTGCCCCACGAATTCCATTTCCGAGACTTTAGGAATCAGATGGATAAGCGTCTCGTTCAGATTAGGAGGCACAACACCTTCTCGAACAAATTCTTTTACTATCCCACAAATATCAGACCTTATAATATCCCAACATTTTTGGTAAAAGGCCGTTGAAATACCATCAATCACTGGCGCTTTATTGGGATTGGACTGGAAAACAACTATACGGATTTCTTCCTCAGTAAATTCTTTCGCCAACAATTCCCTCTCACCCTTCTCTATCTACTTCTGTGCGGTAAGGCAAATGGTCCCACAAACGTGTCTGACTCGGAATATAAGTTCACAAAATACTCTCGAACTAAAACACCCAGAGTTGTTTCCTCCTCCACCCGGGGGAGGCTGTCCTCCCCCGGGTCTGCGGGTTTTGTAGCAGGTTCTGTCGGGCATTTATCGGTGTCACAACTGGTGTAATATGGTTTCTCCTCCCTAGTGAAGATCACCGGAGGTTCGAGGGCATCCCACGCTCCGATGTTCCTGTTGTCCCTCTCAAAAAATTGACACATTTTGCTTTTGCTGAACCCAATTTTTCTGCACATTTCGGTCCTGTAAATAATTGACCCCCGATCACTTATCTTATAGCCCCAACATGCTCATTTGTTTTTCTTCTTCTAAAGTCAGTGGCGCATCAGGCGCACTAATATCCTGCCACATATCTGTAATACTGGTTGTATTGGATTGATTCATGCCATCCTTACCATCGCTTTTCCTAACCGCCCCTACTGCCTTATCTTCAGCCAAAGCCCATTTTTATTTACGTTTTTTATCCTTCCTAACACCTAAAGTTCTCGCAACATCCCTACTATTATCAATTTTATTTTTCGCAAAAATTTACATTTCCGGAATTGACGTAAGTTGCCTTCTAAATCCGGAGCCACTAAAATTTTGTGTCCCTCCTAAGGCTAACCTCTCCTTTACCGATATTATTTGATTTCCTATTATTACCTACTGCACTAATATTTTTTCCTATCTCATTATAACCCAAATCAAGTTCTGGTGCGTAATTCCTATCTTCTTCAATAAATAGCGCCCTGAATTTATTTCCTATATCTTTATTCAAACCGCCGCGAAAAACAGTTGTATTCGCGCCATTACCATTCCTATTGTTCGTCCTTCCTCCTCTTTTAACAATCATTCATTCCCCATAAGTCTTTTCTACTCCCATGTCACTATTAGTTACCCGAGGCGGACCCTCCACATTAACCTCTTTATTATTCTTCGAATTTTTGTATGCTTGTTGAGTAGAATTACCCCCACACTTATCCTTCTGATGTCCGAATTTACCACACTCAAAACACACTAAATGCAGCCCCTCATATTCCACCAAACAGACTTCTCCTCCAATATGGATTGTAGGTATAAGAGCCTTGTTCAAATCTAGTTCCACCGCAAGTCTGGCGTAATTCCCTTCTTTCCGGACCTTGCTTAATGGGTCAATTTTGGTTGTCCTTCCAATTAAATTACCCATTTTCCTAAGTATGCTGGGTGTGTAGCTTTGCATTCCCACATTCGAGATTCTAACCCACACCGTGGTAGTAGTAATAGAGACTGCATGAGGCTTAAAGTCAGTTGTCTACTCTCGCACCACTAAGTAGTTGTCATAAATCATCCAAGCCCGCCCTTCCCTGTTAGCGCAAAATTACAGTCTTCTTTCATAGCAAACTTAACCATGAAATAGCAAAATTACAGTCTTCTTTCATAGCAAACTTAACCATAAAATTTTGTGTCCCTCCCAAGGCGAACCTCGCCTTTACCCACATTATTTGATTTCCTATTATTACCTGCTGCACTAATATTTTTTCCTATCTCATTATAACCCAAATCAAGTTCTGGTGCGTAATTCCTATCTTCTTCAATAAATAGCGCCCTGAATTTAATTCCTAGATCTTTATTCAAACCGCCGCGAAAACCAGTTGTATTCGCGCCATTGCCATTCCTATTGTTCGTCCTTCCTCCTCTTTTTACAATCATTCATTCCCCATAAGTCTTTTCTACTCCCATGTCACTATTAGTTACCCGAGGCGGACCCTCCACATTAACCTCTTTATTATTCTTCGAATTTTTGTATGCTTGTTGAGTAGAATTACCCCCACACTTATTATTCTGATGTCCAAATTTACCACACTCAAAACACACTAAATGCAGCCCCTCATATTCTACCAAACAAACTTCTCCTCCAATATGGATTGTAGGTATAAGAGCCTTGTTCAAATCTAGTTCCAACGCAAGTTTGGCGTAATTCCCTTCTTTCCGGACCTTGGTTAATGGGTCAATTTTGGTTGTCCTTCCAATTAAATTAACCATTTTCCTTAGTATGATGGCTGTGTAGTTTTGCATTCCCACATTCGAGATTCTAACCCACACCGTGGTAGTAGTAATAGAGACTGCATGAGGTTTAAAGTTAGCTGTCTACTCTCGCACCACTAAGTAGTTGTCATAAATCATCCAAGCCCGCCCTTCCCCGTTAGCGCAAAATTACGGTCTTCTTTCATAGCAAACTTAACCATGAAATAGTCATAGCCAACTTCCACTAGTTTAATCATACCCTTAGGATTCTAAATTTGTTGTAGTTTAGACGCCAAATAATTTAAACCCACTTTATAACACAGTAGTCTAACCATAACAGTATTACTACATAGTTGAATTTCTTCTATTATTTTGTCCCTTGACCTAAAACTTGCAGAATTTCAGAGTTCTAGTGGTATATCATCTTAAATTGAGTTCAAATAATCATTATCATAATTGCTACTACTATTCGATTTAGTTTCCCAATTATCAATAATAGCCGATTTAATCATATATTTACCTGTTAAAGCGTTGTGCGAACCGGAAGTCTTCCTTGATGGAATGTTAATCGCCGCATTGCTTGGCCTGATTAGTGTTCGTGTATGTTGATTTCCCACATCATTCGGGTCCGACGTGGCTCTGGCCTTTTAGACTGTCGCGCCACTGGTTCGGCAAGAGACGGGAACTCCACGTCGCTGGTTTTAGCAATGTCGACAGCCATGTGTTCCGCGGATCCTTGGCTTCTTGCGGCGATGGTGCGTATCTGCCCACCTTGTCTGGTGGGCTTACATTCATTAGATTATTGGGAGTCGCTATGTTGCCTGTAACGGTTAGTGTTTTTACAGAGAGAGAGCTTTTAATGACTAATATCTTAATTTTAATTTTACAAGATAAATTCTCTCTCTCCTTTATCATTATTAACATTTACTCTCTTTCTCTCTTCTCAAAAAAAAAAAGTTGTAGTCGATGAAAATACATGGAGAAACTACCATTTGATTAATATATTCAAGATCAAAAACACCAACATTAAAAAATGGTGTATTTGTTTTCTTATATCAATTTTTGTCACATTTACTTGATCTACTAATCTTCGTTATTTTAACGGTCTCTCCACCTAAATGTACATGTATAATTTGTTTTGAAAGACTGTGTGATAAAAACAATACAAATAAAATAGATTTTTTTTGTTAATTGTATCGATTGTTGTTACTATCTTTTTTTATATATGAATACAAATATTTTTTTATGGTGTTAGTGCAATGGTGATGAAATGAAAAAAGGCAGATCTTTTAGAAATGTTCTTAGTTGAAATTATATATTGACCAATGTTTACAATAATGTTAAAGTTAAATACAAAAAATTATATATGCATATTCTGATTGAGATAAGCTAGAGATTATTCATAGATCAAGTAATTGGAATGAGAATGGATAAATATGAATATACTTAAAGATTGCATTAAATTAATGTATTTTATCTTTGGAGAGTTATCTCTAATCTGATATTTAGATACATTTACCTTTTCTTTATTTAACATTTTATCCACAAGAGGAATTCTATCATAATATGGTATTCAATTCTTTAATCTTATGTGTTTCTTGCATATATTTTCACCATTGTTTCCCATCACCTATGGTAATATTTTGTACTTCTATTAAAAAGATTAAGAACGTAAGGAAATTAGAAAAAAAAGAAAGAGAAAAGGTTATAACAGAGATAACAAATTAAATGTTAATGAATGATAAAGAAAAGAGAGTAACCTTCTCATAAAATTAAAATATTATTTAATGTAAAAAATAATTTTGATTCTTCAAGACTAAAAGTTAGGCGGATAGAAGGAAAGTTTAGTGAGGATAGGATCCTGATCCTTTTTGTAAGTAATTAGACAATATTCCACTTAAGATTTTATTAGGTGGGTATATGATATTAATTTACTTTTTAATATTAAACAAATAGTTAATCACAATCTTTCTCCGACCACCTCTGGGTTTTTATCCGGGGAGCCGCACCCACTACAAGAACCTAGATATCTAGCAACGATTTTTTACTAGAAAATGTCCAAGTCTCACTCACTAGTTATTTTCTTACGATGCTCTTTTCTTTGTATGCCAATAATATTGAAATTGAAGTTTTCAAGAATACAATCCAAAGATACTGAGAAGCATCAGAACAAAAGTAAATCTGCATAAATCGACAATTTGGTTTAGGGAAGGAACACCAGACGATGTTATGAATGTGGTCGTGATAAGCTTAGGTTTGGAGAAATCTAATTCACTCAGAAAATAGTTGGGCATTCCTCTGACTCTAAAAAGAGCTAAAAGTGAAAACCTAAACTACATAAAGGATAGAATCTTAGCTAAATCAACAAGATGGATTTCTAAGTTGTTGTCTGAAGGTGGGAAAGAGGTTCTGATTAAAGTAGTCCTTTAGGCGATCCCAAATTATGGTATGTCAATTTTGAATTTCATAAAAGTCTTTTATGTAAAAAATCAACTAGCTTTGTTGCAAATTTCTAGTGGGATTTGCAACATAACACAAAAAATTATTGGATGGCTTGGAAAAAGATATCCAGATCAAATACTATTGGAGGAATTGAATTTAGAGATTTTTATAAGATGAACATTGCCTTGTTAGCTAATCAATCCTAGAGGTTGATTAATAAACTACACTCCATAGTTGTAAAAATGATCAAAGATATTTATTATTTGAATTCCTCTCTGTGAGAAGCAAAGTTAAAAAGGAAAAAGTCATCTATGTATGTAAGAGCAGGTGGTACAGTTTTCTTAAAAGCATCACCTATGTCCATCCACCCTAAGTGAAGGAGAACTCTTTCTTTCCATGACTTATAATCATCCCCATTAAGTTTGGGAATGTCATTACGGATATCAGAGAAATTAACAGGTTGAGATGCTGCAAATAAAGATTACATGCGTATTAATAAGTAGAGTAAATACCCTATTTACCCCTTGTACTATGGGCCCATTGACTACTTACCTTTGTTTTCGGAAATGCGACATTTTACCCCCTGTACTAAGTTTTTGTGACTCGCTACCCCCAATTAACGAAATCCGTCAAAAATCATCGTTAGTTGGTCACGTGTTGGTCATATGCGCACTTTTTTTTTTAATTAAAAAATCGATTCTATTATTTAGTATACAAAACCCATTAACTGAAAAGGGAAAAATTGGTAGTTCGTAATCATCAAACCTATATATACAAAAAATTAAAACAAAAATAATTAAAACATAAATCCAACAATCGAAGCTGAAGGAGTGAAACAGTTAAGTGTTCTCGAGAGAGTTTATCAGCCTTAACTTTCGTATCTTCTGGAGAGATTCAATGTCGCCTATTTCGTTATGGAGTAAGTGTTCTTGTTTTATACCCGGTAAATGTTGGGTTTGTTGTTGACTTAAATTTTTGAACCCGTAAATATAGGGTTTTAGGCTAGATTTTTTTACTTCTTTTGAAATAACGGTTGAGTGTAGGGATTTTGTTATTAATGGGACTAGTTTTTAGTGATTCAGTTACTATATTGGTAGTGTTTCTTGATACGTTAAGTTTTTTTGCATAAATTGGTACCTAACGAAATGGGTAATTAATTTTTTCTAAATTTCATGTATAAGAGAGAAATTCCCATTGCTTAATAAAGATAAGAGCGTGTACACCGATGTAAAGCTCGAGATTTTAGAAGGTTGTCACTATGACAAATTCAGTGTACCTATACTTCACAAGGCTTTTGCGAAGCTGGGGATTAAGGGTAATTTGGAGTTCTATTATTTAAAAGCGAGCCAAGATTTTCCCGATGGTATATATTATTTGGATAGTGATGATAATGTTGTGGGGATGTGTAGAATTTCAAAGCAAAACCAAATAGTTTAAATGTATGTTGTTTCTGAACCAGAGATTCATCAAGGCCATGAAGTACAAACTCCTGTGTTTATGCCTTTATTATTACCTTAGATTTAAGAATGGGTATCGAATGAGGAGAAGATAGTTGAAGAAGAATTTTAGAAGTTTTTGAAGAGGAAGTTGAGAAGAGGGTACAAGATAAGAAAGAAGTTGAAAAGAGTGTACCTGATGAGGAGAAAACAGTTGAAGAAGAAGTTCAAAATTTGTTTAAAGAGGAAGTTGAGAAGTGGGTACAAGATGAGAAAGAAGTTGAGAAGAGTTTTCAAGATGAGGAGAAGACAGTTGAAGAATAAGTTCAGAAGTTAGTTGAAGAGAATGTTGAGAAGAGGGTACAAGATGAGAAAGAAGTTTAGAAGAGTGTACAAAATAAGGAGAAGAAAGTTCAAGAAGAAGTTCTGAAGTTGGTTGAAGATAAAGTTGAGAAGAAGATACGAAATAAGAAAAAAGTTGAGAAGAGTGTACACGATTAAGAGAAGACAGTAGAAAAAGAAGTTGAGCAAGTTGAAAAGAGGGTACAAGATGAGATTGAGAAGATTGTACAAGATGAGGAGAAGACAGTAGAAGAAGAAGTTCATAAATTATTTGAAGAGCAAGTTTAGAAGAGGGTACAAGATGAGAGAAAAGTTGAGAAGAGTGTACAAGTTGAGGAGAAGATAGTAGAAGAAGAAGTTCGGAAGTTATTTGAAGATCAAGTTGAGAATAGGGTACAAGATGAGAAAGAAGTTGAGAAGAGTGTGCAAGATGAGAATACAGTAGAAGATGAACTTGTAAACAAGGGTATTGTGATGTTTTGAAAGAAGAAGTTTCTAATATTGGAGCTAAGGAGAAATTGTTGATGCTCTTGACTAGAGTAATGACGGTATTGAATAGTGACAGTGGTAGAGATGATGATTTGTTGAGGAGGTCAAAGAGGAAATCCCGAAAGAAATCACCAGTGGTTGGTGTTAGAAAGAGTAAAAAGATGAATTTAAAGCTTGTTGATGAGGACCTAACTGATGACTCTGACATTGATTTCAATATACCTGATGGTAAAGAGGTTGATGATGATAAAGGGAGTGATAGTGAGTTACTGTTTATAACATTGAAAAAGAAGGATTTTCCTCACCAGAAGTCCAGGACTAGGGTAAGTATCAATAAATTAAAAAAGGTTGATAAGAAAATTAAGAAGGATCTGTCACACTTAAAAACAAGGTCTATGTCAAGTGTTATAAAACAAAAGAAGATGGTATTGGTCCTAGTGGTACCAAGGGTGAAAGTTACAAGAGAAATTGTAGGCCTATGAAACCAGAAAGGAAGAGTTAATTTTGGAAGGGTAAAGAAGATTTGACATCTGATGATGATTTTATGACTAACAGTGACATTGACTTGAGTGAGGATGAAGATGACGGGGAATATAAGAAGTATATTGACAAGGAGGTGGAGTGGGAAGGAGTGAATGATAAAACTCATGATGATGATAGTTTGAAGTGGATAGTAATGAGTGTGTTAGTGACACTGATTCGGATAAGTGTTTACATGATTCTGATGAGTTAGTTACAACCATCGATTCATCTAGTCCAGATGAAGAAAGGAAAAAAAAATATTTGCCTAAGGAAAAAGGTCAAAAGCCCTAGGTTTAGGCATAGTGTTGACTTGGTGAAGCCAAGGTTTGTCATGGGATTGACATTTAGAAATGATATAGAGCTTAGAGAAGCAATTAGAGCTCATGCAATAAAAAGGTGGTTAAAGTCAAGTTTGTGAAAAATGATAGGTATAGAATAAGGGTTGTTTGTCAAGCAGCAAGATGTGGTTGGTTTTTATATGCCTCTTACAAATAATAGTAAGTCTTTGTAATAAACATGATTGTGGTAAAAATATTTACCACAAACATGTGTCTGCAAAGTTTTTGGCAAGGACATTCAAAGATATGGTTAGATTGAATCTTTATAGTAATGTGGCTGATATTCCGCAGTTAGTGCACCAAAATTTTTAGTGTTAGCACAAGAACATGCTATATGGCATATCACTAAGCCAAAAAAATTGTAGAGGTTGTATAAAAGGATTAGTACAAGAAGATTTACGATTATTGTGAAGAAATCTGGAGAAGTAACCCTAGTAGTATTGTAGTAGTGGAAACAAGTGTTGATGAGTTAACTAGTGTAGAAAGATTTCAAAGACTTTATATTTGTCTTGAAGGTTGTAAAATGGGGTTTTTAGAGGGTTGTAGGAAGTTTGTTGGGATTGATGGATGTCACCTAAAGGGTCCACATCGAGGTGTGATTTTGACAGAGGTAGGAATTGATGGGAACAATTGTATCTTCCCAATTGTATATTGCCTAGCATAAAAAGAGGATAGTAACTCTTGGAGATGGTTTTCAAACCTGCTTGAGCTTGTGCTACACATAGAAGAGTCAATTTTCACAAGGGTCATTAAAGATTGGGCAACATTTTTCATTAACAAACGACAATGTGCTTTTGTTTGTATGCACATGGCTACAATGACAACTATCTGTAGGAAGAAATTGGTTTGATTATGTTTTTTATGATGCTTTATTTAAATGTCAATATTGAAATTTGTACTTGAATTAGATCATTCTTGGAATATTGAGATTGAAGAATTGAATCAACTATCTCCACAACATTTATTCTATTTGACAGATTTGGAATGGCCTATGTGAAATGTAAAACAATACAATGTAAAGAACAAAGGGATCTAAGTGTCCTTTAAAATGAAAGTGAGGTACCTAAGTGTAATTTTCCTAATTCTAAAGGAACGAGCAAGACTGGCCCAAGAGATGGTGTCTCCATTTTTGTGATAAATTAATCTCGTTTAGAGACATCGTTTTAGATGCATTATGCTCTTAGTTGAGGGATTTTCCCTATTAATTTTTAATTTCTTAATTCATGCCTTGATTTGGAGGTTTATTACTTTTAAAGCGTTTTTAATATAATTTGTGTGTTAAATGTGAAACTCTTAGCTACAATGATATTAAGATACAAATTAATGTCAAGGAGTTAAGGAAAGAATATACCAGGCGAAATCACGAGTAAAATGAAATAAAGTTGGTTTAGGAAAGTAGAAAAGCTGCCAAAATTATCTGTCCAACAGTAAAGACGTCCGATGTTTTGAATGCTGCAGAAAATCGGCTAGAATTTAAAGAAGCCAATTGATATTCAGATAGGTCTTTGAATTGTGGTTGTTTTCATGGGTGGATCACTGAATTTTTCCGTGTAACGAAGGAGTTATGAATTTTACAAACTGAAGAAGTCAACGAATCCTACAAGTTAGGAAAACGAATTTGAATTGGATTAGGACTCCAATAAATTGGCCCACACTTCAAGATTTTGACCTAGCACCTATATTATACTTACGTATCATTCGTAGAAGCAAGTTGACATTATTTATTTAATCTTTAGTTTAATTTCTTCTAGTATGAACTACTCTTTTTTCCCATAACTTGGGTTTGTATATGTATAGGGTTAGAAATCGGAAGGAACAGATCAGAAAAAAGGGTCTTTCGGAAAAATTTCAATATTTTTAGTAGATTTTTTTTTCCAACCTGTCATATTTTTTGGATCTGTGAAAAACAATTTCAGAATTTACCGGAAATTCAGAAATTTGGGCACGGAAATTTTAGAACTTTTGGTTTGGAAATTTCGGAACTTTGAGTTTGGAATTTCAAAACTTTTGGTTCGGAAATTGCAGAACTAAGGGTTGTAAATCAGAACTAGGGGTGAGCATGGTTCTGTTTGTCTCGGTTTTGGCCAAAACCGGAACCGAACCGAATATTTCAGTTTTTTATAATTTATTAACCAAACCGGGTGGTTCGCATATGGTTCCACATTCGGTTTTTGGTTCCTAATTGGTTCGTTTTGGTTCGGTTTTGGTTCGCTTCGAATTCGGGTGTTTGGTCAATAATATTTTTACCCCATTTCTTGAAATACATTGTCCAATAGAGACTAATATTCAAATACAATTATGCTACTATTACTTGTCCATGTGAGCTATTAATATATCAATTAAATATAAACTTATAGTCTAAAAATACTTATCTTAATTTACAATACTACAATAAATTTAAATTTATTACTTCCTATTTCACACCATCGTGATTTATAAAATCAATCAAATAATGAATACTTATAATCTTAAGTGATATAAAAAAAATTCTCACTAATAGCACCATCGAATAGTATAACTAAAATTTCACGTAGATGATAAATTCTTATAAAATGATTTTCCCACATAATTCTTATAAAATAAGTTCACACATTCCCTATTTTTCCTTCGTTAGTTTGGTTTTTGTTCGGTTTTTTTGGTTCGGTTTTTACGTAGTAAACCGAACCAAACCAAAAAATTCGGTTTTTGAAAAATTAAAAATCGAAACATTTGGTTATTCGGTTTTTGGTTATTTTGGTTCGGTTTTTTCCGGTTTTTTGGTTCGGTTTGGTGATCTGGTTCTCATTTGCTCACCCCTAATCAGAACAGTAGTTTAAAACTTACACGAAGAGTATCAATAGTAAAAAACTAAACTTATAAAACTTACACCAAAAGTAACAATAGTTAAAAACTAACTTAAAATTTACATAAAGTAACAAAATAACAGTAGTTAAAAAAACAATGCTAAACCACTGTTACTTTCCAATTACATGAAAAAATAAATTTTGCAAAAAAAGTCTCGGAAAATGATCTTTAAATTTTGTTCCAAAGAAGTCGTGCATTTGAGTCTCAAAATGATCCTGCAATTTCCTATAAGTTGCTAGAAAAAGTGCAAAAATAACGTTGTATATAATATTAAACAAAATGCAAAAATATTGCTTCAATATTCTTTAAAGAAAATCACACTAAGCATTGCTGGATTGTCTTTGTTTCTACATTAAGAATCATTGAAGCGGTTTAGGATGTTAAAGTAGTTAACAATATCAACAGGTTTACGAGCATTTTTTATGATATGAAATTTGTTGGCAAAGATATATGACTATTCAGAATTATTACATTCGGTCCCAAATGCTTTTATAAATTCCGCTAGTAAAGGATTAAACCCATACTATATAACCTTAATAGGTTACAATTTCAAGTTTTATGAGAGTATATCTCCTAAATACTAAAAGTGAAACGGAACACGTGTTTATAAAATATAAGTCGGAGGTTGAAACCCAACTACTTTGCAAAATAAAAGACTTAGGGCACGAATGTTGTTATAAATTCCTTGTAATAGCTCTGTGACATTTACGGAATTATCAACAAACTTAGTGCCTCACACAACCCTACGTAATGACATAGCTGAAGGCTATGATAATCGGTTTTTGGCCCACTGACTCAAATGTGGGGGTGATTAGCAAAGGTTACCCGAGTTCTAAGTACGGTCACTGTTGGACCGAATACAATATACTCAATAGCAGGGGATATGACACGAATGTATAAATCATCTTAATGAATTCATAGCCACTCGTAGTGGTCCTATTGAGAAGGACTTGATGAATTCACTTATAAGGCGTATCATTCTAGGAAGAACGCAAGGATGAGTGTTCAACTCATAATGAATTCATAGCCACTATATGGTGGTCCTTTAGAGAAATACTTGATGAATTCACGGCCAAAAGTGAGACTCAACATTCATGATAGAAATTAAGGAGACGTCCTTAAATGATCTCATATGAATAAGTCCACAAATTTCATAGCCCGCAAAGGGTGGTCCTTAGAGAAGGACTTGATGAACTAACTAAAGGGTGATGTTCGAGGGAACTATAACTCTCAGTAGGATAGAGTATATGTTGTGAGGGTCATGATCGAAAACTGTTAAGTTCAAGAGTAAGTTTACTTAAACGGAATTTGGTGGTTGCCTCACTTCACTACGTGACAATTCAAATCGAAAGATATTGCCACTTAAGTACAATTCACCCAATTGCTGGTAGTTATGGAAACCTGTTCACCTTCTATCCTAAAGACCCTGAGTGGGGGATTGTTAGGATTTAGATCAACTGTTTAGATTAATTGTTATTATGAATCCGATCATACTCTTTTGGAGAAGTGGAAAAGATTTGATTAATGTAAAACATTAAACATATCTATCATTTCCTATTCTTTTGGAGAAGTGGAAAAGTCACTTTTTGTGCATGAAATGTCCCACATAGGAGGAGAGATGGAAAAAATATTAGTTTAAATTAACTTACCCATCTATTATTTCCAAAAGAACTAAAGGCTATGAAAGCCAAAAGAGAATTGCAAATCCCCACACGCGCGCACCACCACCCGCCCGGCCCGACGACGGCGACGGCGTGGGCGTAGGCTCGTGGGGGAGTTTGGGGAGTCAAAAAATGAAAAATGAAACAAGTTTTTTGAAATAATTCTGGTGGAAAATAGCTAGTACTTATAGGAGTCGTTGGCAATTCAAACCTTCCAGCCAAGGGGCATAACGTTCAGCAATCGAAGACACATTAAACCAGAATATTCCTCAATCAAGAGTCAACTGTTACAAACCTTTGTCAAAACGGGAATGAATCAAGGGTCATCAAAGCATCCTGGTTCATGGCTGGAATTTGAAAGAATTGTAACATATGTAACTCCAAAACCGTCAGCAATAATGAGCCAATAAAGACCATTTATTGTGATGGGTCTAAAGAGCTCCATACTCACCTATAAATATAGGTCCTTCTCCATTTGCCAAAGAATACGAAAAAAAATCAGAAAAAGAACAACAAAGAAATACTTCTCTCAAAACTAACTTGTAGTAGTACAATAAACTCTATCTCGTTAGAGATAACCGGTACGCCGGAATATCCTTTTCAACAACTTTATTTCCGTGTGTTTGTTCTTTCCTTCTGATTCCATGTAAGTGTTTCGTATCGAATTACTGTAATAGACTAGTGTTTCGTATTGATTATTTCATTACTGTAATAGACTAGACTTACTTTAAATCGAAATATTTCTTTTGGTTTTTCAATTCTGTTTTTCTTAAAACCAGTGATTTCACTTTTTTACCAACAAAAGGACTGCGATGACTCTTTTTTATTATTCATAATTTCTAAATCTTCCTCATTTTTTACCATAGTTTACAATACATTCTACCAGAGTTGACTATACCATCTTTTGAGGGTTTCCATAGGGTTGTAACTTTTTTAATTTTCCTACAAGTAATTGGCCAATATGCTCTCAGTGAGACCACGTGTAGCCCCTGGTACATGGAAGATGGACATCACATATACATGTATAGCCTAATAACTATTTTTAGCCTAACTTCTTTACCTACCTCAATCAAGAATTTAAAGTGTAGTCATTAAGATTATTTTTTATTTTTTATTTTGTCCACTAGTCGATTCAGAGCAGATCTACTAGAACATTCATTCTAATGTTTTTTGCCAATGCACTAGCAATATTAGTAGTAGGGGTGATAATCAGATCTAATTTTTTGATTATCAATTTTTTAATCCGAATTTCCGTTTTAATGAAGATATTAGATCAGAATTGGAACTATATATAAATTTTTGAAATTTTTGATTTTTTGATCCGATTATTTTTTTCGATTTCATATTCCTAATATTAATTTGTATACTTCAAATTATTAATTATTTTATTTATCAATAATATATATATATATATAATAGATGTATATGAGTTTATATATTATACTTTTATACATTATACAGTTATACATTATACTACATAACATAACCTAAAAAAAATCACATTTCCACTCGAGTCTGGCCTCTTGCTTAACTCTAATTCCAAATATGATAACTCAATCCTAAATCAGTTTTCAATCTATCCATTATCTTGAAGGTAGCAAAGTAAAAGCGTGGTTTTAATCTCCATTAACAAAACATAATCTCCTATCTTTAAATCTTCACCAACAACAAGTCAACAATCATAAAGTAAATCCGAATTCAGGGTTTTCATTTTACAGGTAATTGAACTTGTAATAGATACCTTTTGTAGTTAGGTTTTATAAAGGTTTCCATTAATTTTATGGTTCGAAAAAAAAGTAAAGATGAGTGAAAGTTTTTTTAATTAAAAACTGAATGTCATTGATTTATCATAGTTTGACAACTACACTAGATAAATTTATTTCTTGAAAAATGTTGTTAATTAACTGTAGTATTAGGGTGGTCTAGTTTTGAAACTTGCGATTTCCTATTCAAAAGTTCCACAATTTCCGAACAGATAATTCCGAAATTTCTAAAATTTCTGTAAATTTTGAAATTCCGAATTCCGAATATTCTTCCCATAGTGATAGGGTGGTCTAATTTTGAAATTTCCAATTTCCAAGTTCCACAATTTCCGAACCAAATATCGAAATTTCGAATTTTCTGTAAATTTTGAAATTCCGAAAATCATATATTTTTCCGATTGCGAAAATTTTGGATCGGAATCTGAATAGAAAAATCTATTCCCAAAAAAAAATCAGATTTCTTTGAAATATCCTTTTTCCAATTTATTTTGTCTGATTTTCACCCCTAAGTAGGAGTATTGAGGTTAAAAAAGATTCCACTTTTATTAAGATTGATTTTCTATCTTGTAGCATTCCATATTCATTTAAAACCTCTAATAAAGTTAATATATTATCTACAAAAATGACGTGATTGAGTGTATTGCAGTCGCTGTTAATTTTAAGGCTTGGGGTTTTTTTCATTTTATCATTCATCAATGTGGTTAATGATGCATGTGCTATATACTACATAACAAAAAAGGTGACTATAGGTTCCCCGCGTCTGAATTCTCTAGTAAATACTTTGACATGTATTAATTCCCATTATAATTGACAGTATAATTGATAATTTCTACACACATTATTATCCAATAAACCCATATTTCACATAATCCAATCTTTATAAGCATGTCTTTTAAGAAATCCTATTCATATGCTTTAGATATGTCTTCTTTAATAACATCATAATAAATATGAAAGTTAGTTTTTTTTTTCAGAATTGACTAATTTCGTGGGCTAGTAATACATTCTCATGTATAGATCTGCTTGGGACAAAAGTTGTAATTTGGTTCTCCCCTATTATAATATTTATATGTGGTTTAAATTTTAGGAACAAAATCTTGGCTATGATTTTATATTACTCAGATTCTAAATATAAAGGAAGGATTTCTTCTTGTTAGGTATATACCTTGGGGTCCCACTAAATTCAAATAAAATCAATGCTTAAGATGCAAATAAACTCATTGATAATATGTATAGTAGGATCTCTCAGTGGAGTAACAAACTACTAACATATGTTGGTAGGTTGGAGTTGATTAGGGTGGTACTTGTGAGCAAGGTGTTGTACTGGTGTAGAGTATTCATGCTACCTAAGAATGTTATCTATAAAATCAACCAGAGAATGTCTAGCTTTCTACGGAAAGGCTCAGCTGATCATGCTAGAAGAGCTAAAGTGTTCTGGCAAAATGTTTGTAAAATCAAATTTAAAGGGGAATTAAATATCCAAAATTTGGAGAATCTCAAGAAAACTTGTCTGTTAAGTACCTTCTGGAGAATTTATCAGAGGAATGACAACTTACTCAGTATGTGGGCCCATAATAACATACTCAGAGGATAATGTATTTGGGGAATGAAGATCAAGCAGAACTACACATGGACATGGGAGAAAATGCTTAAACTCAGGAGTATTACCTACAAGTTTATATCTCATGAAGTAAAGAGTGGCAGTTATACTTATATGTTCTGGGATAATTGGATCCAAGGTAATAATGTCAGTTTTGTCCTAAACATAGATATTAAAGAAAGTTCCCTATGGATGAATAAGGCAGTAGATAAATGATATGCTAAAGGGGGATGGCATTTACCACCTGCACTAAGTGACATCTCTGCTTTTCTGCCTCAATTAACAGCTGGTAATGATAGATTAATTTGGAGTGTTAGTAAAAAAAATTGCTTCTCATTCAAGAAGACGTTACATGAGATAAATGATCTAAAAAATTGCTTCTCTTTCAAGAAGACGTTACATGAGATAAATGATCATGGACCTATCTCGGAATGGAGCAGGTTAGTATGACACAAACTTAATATTCCAAAGTGTTCTTTTTGTACTTGGTTGGCGTGCCTTCGATAGACTTTCAACAAAAAAACGATTGATATTATGCAAGAGATTCACTGTTACCTCTATGCTAGAACGATTGATAAAGAGAAGTTTAAAGAAAAGACGAGTAGCAGCTAACAATTGGAAGTTGCAGAACGTGTTCAAGAGTATTCAATTGTGTTAACCGTTTTTCTAAAGTAGATTAGCTAATAGGTTATAAATTGTAATCTTGTTTAATTAGTCTATTCTAAAAGTCTCCAATTTGGAGCTCTAAAAGTTGTAAAGACAGAAGTTTATATGTTTTAATAAAATGGATGATTGATAATAAAAAGAAAAAATATTTGCAATCAATTACCATAAAGGAGCAAAGCACATGACAAAATGGTCTATACGTGACATAGTACAGCAAAAGGAAAAAAAGACAGATTAAATTAACATAAAGGAGCAAAGCACATGAAAAATAGTTTACACTTGACATAATATAGCAAAAAGAAAAAAAAAAAGATTAAATCAACATAAAGGAGCAAAGCACATGAAAAATAGTCTGACATAATATAGCAAAAATAAAAAAACAGATTCTGATAATCAGTTGCACTAGTAAATTAAAATAATTCGTTTCTTGATGAAAACATGCACGGAAGACAAAAAAAAAAAAAGATGACAACATGGTAAAGTAACGATAAAATATAGTTTTTGTCAAACGATGTAATGAATATCGGAATGCTTGTGCCAAAGCCTCTGTCCCTGCTCCCTCTGCTCCCTGCAAATGACGTGAAATAAAGCGTTTAAATCAGTTTGCATATCAAGAATTAGAAAAACTCCATGTTCAAGTGACAATATTAAGATGCATTATGAGTTTCAATATAATGTGTAATCTCAAGATGTATGAAAGAGAACCACTAATATTTTAGACTTCCTTAAATAAGTAGCAAGTTATAACGGGTCAGGAACATAGCTTAAACACGTAAGAATACAAGCAGTATTTATACATAAATATTCACCCATAATCATGAAACAGCAAGATTATTTATAAGTGTATGCTATGCAATTCAAACCTCATCATCTCTTGCGCTTGCTCTGCTTCAATGTCTTGAATAAATAACTTACGACTTCCTTTAAAGTTGCCTTCCTTTTTTCTTTAAAGTTCCAAAGCTCAGGAACCACATATCTGCCACTGGGATTGTATTCTTCAACCTCCTTCAATGCATTAGTTACTGAAGTGTACACATCCAAACCCCACTCCTCTTTAAGTTGTCGTAACTTCTCATCGTCATCATTCAACAATTTCTGCAATATTATTAATAAACATTATTTTTCATTCAGTTAACCTTTTAGCATTACAAGAACACAATCATATAATGGTCAAAGACAACTAATTCATAATTACCTCAAAACGTGAGTCGTCAATTCGTACAGTTTTAAAGGGATGCCATTCATTGTCTTTAAAGTTCTCCTCCCACAAGGAGCACAATTCTACAGCCTTTAATTCAGCTTCTTCTCGGGGAAACCTCTGCTTACATGCTTTTATAAAAGTCTTCATGTCAAGATCTCCCATTCTTTTAATTCCAATTTGGAGTCTGCTACTAGTCAAGATATCACGCAAGCCCTGCATGCAAAAAACAAACACATTTACTATCTAATTAAGAAGATGTATATATATATTTAAATGACAAGTATAAAAGAAATATTATACCTCGACCAACTCTTTACGAGCACTTACAAGCTCGTCATTACTTTGACGTTCTTTCGCAACAAGTGTACTGTTCAACTCCTGCACATCTTCCATCTCCTCAATTTTCTCTTCCAATTCCTCATTTAATTTTTTTATTTTACTTTGAATAGTTGGATTATCTCCCATAGCTTTCATCATCTCCAATTTTCCTTTAAGCTCGGCAATTTCCATTTCCAATTTCAGTTCGGCATCTAAATCTCTTTCCAATTCAAGTATCTTCTTTATAGCTTTCTCCTTCTCCCTCTGAAACAAAAATACATGCAATGATAGTTATATCTAAGTAGAAGCATGCATAAACAAGCTAAAGAAACACACCTTCTGTTCTTCAACTAGCCTCAAGATATTCTCATCCATTTCCCTCTGCTCCCTAGAGGCCTTTTCAAGTTTTTTGTTCCTCTCATCATTCTGGATGAAAATAGAATTAAAAAAAAAACAATGATATGGAGATAATTTATTTTTTAATATAAAGTAGATAAGGTTATAAATAAGAATATCACCTTTTTTTTCTCTTCTTCAAGTTTCTGCCTCTCCAGTTCAGTCAAGGCTTCACGTTCATTGAGTTCACGGCTCCAGGAATCGAGCTCTTTTTTTTTGATTTCCAACTCATTATTTAACTCTTCTTGTGCATCAAGAACCCTCTTCACATCCTCCCTAGCCTTTTCTTGCATCCTTTTTGATTCTGAAAGGATAAAATCATGCACAAACAAACCCACATAACCTTTAGCAACCTGAATATATATATATATATATAAAAGAAGAATTAGAGAGTTAGGAAGGGTACCTTCCAAAAATGCTTGATGCTTTAGATCTTTCTCCTTGAGCACCGAACTTAGATTAATCTTCCCTACATTATATTCTGTATTCAGTTCTTCCAAATTTTCGTTTTGAATGTCAATCTTACTAGTTAAATTTTCTACAACTTTGTTTGTATCCTGTGTAGCTTCCTTAACCAGATCTGAGATTGTCCTTAGCTTTCCATTTCCACGAAGATAAGCACCCACTGGCCCATCTGACTTGTAATCGCACTCACGTGCAAACCATCCATAAAATCTTGTATCAGTTGAAGTTTTACCAGCGCTCCATTCTTTCTTACTACACCCAATAGTTTCACAAAACTTCTCAAACTCCAAAGCATTCTTAAATCCACTCCAGTCTCTATCAAACTTTATAACGGCTTGTGCTGTTTGTTTTTCTTCATCCCAGAAAAACTGGACATCTAATGGATTAAATCTAGAGAATTTTTTTAACCAGTAGTTGCAATTATCCACATAATTGTCATCCATTAGCTCTTTCATGATATTCACAATAACCCCAGTCCATGGCCAGCAATATAACTCGCTTTCCTCGACTTTATCTGCAGGTGCAGGTGCAGGTGCTGGTGCTGGTGCTGGTTGAATTGCATGTGCATGCTGAGGTGGCTCAGCCTGATCATTTGCTAAATTGACTTCCAAATACTTTGCGAGTGCTTGATGGTTTGCTTTTTGTTGTGCACTCCCTTTTGCAGTACCTTTACCTGCCCCGGTAGCATGTTGAAGAAGTTCTTTGTACTTGTAATCTTGTTTTTTCCTACCAACACAAAAAGGGCACTTCAAACTTCCATGTGGGCCCTTCACTTTGTATATTCCAGATAGCAATTTCTTGTAGGGTTTTTCCATGTATTCTTTAATCTCCGAGTCACTTAAATCTGACATTTCCTCTGAGCTGCTGCTGCCCATCTGATCCAACCTAACTCACCAATCACAATTTATATTTAACAAAATGTCAAATCAATTCCTATACTAAAGTCTATAATATTAAATTTAGAAAATAAATGCAATTATATTTCTTTAACACATAACAAATGCACATAACAGAAGATACAATCCTCGTACAACAAAGCATCATCATCTCGATTCTCGATCAACTAATAAAAAGGATTATCTTTCTAACACCTTATAAGCTAATTTCACCATATATAACAAAGTAACAGGTAAACAATTTTAAAAAGTTCAACCTAACTGAGTTAACTGGGTTTGATCGAGTTAAATTAAACCTAGCCATTATCAAATTCAGTCACCAAGCTATGTGCAATATCATCTATAATTCAAATGAGTGCACAATTATCTAAATCTGAAGACCTATCATTTGTACAACTTCATCAAAAACAGATCGACTAGGAAAATCCGATTTGAATCATTCTAGGGAGCGACCAAGTTGACTCGGTCATACATAGTCAGTGCAATCTACCAGACTTTCTAAATGCAGAATGGTAAACCTGAGCCGACTCAGTACGGGAGACTTATACTATAAGACAGAATTGTGCTTGGCAAGGTTGAGTAAGTGAAGCTATTCTCTCTCTAGTGATTGATCTATACAATGAGACCTTGATCGAAGCATATACATAAATTAATTTACATAAAACGCATTTTAGTAGAAAGTGATGCGTACGTTACAAAATGTATGAGTTTGCGAAGAAGCGGTGGTGAAACCTTCGATCGGCTGCTGATCAAATGAGCTGAACGTGATTTTTTGCTATTTTTCACTAAGGTGATATAGTGTTAGTGAGGCGGTTGATATAACCTAAACTGGGAAGAGGAGATGATCTTCTATATCGCGGCACACTTTTCCACCGTGCTCCTTCGAATTATAATTTAGAAGGTTATTTCCCCACCCACTAATTCCTTTAGTTCTTTTTTTTCTCAAAAGAAAATTTGCATTAAATAATGAAAGGTTACAAAATACTAATTCCTTCTACATATGTTATATAAAATGGCAAAGATAATTCCCTAATATATACATTTATTATGCCTTAATAAAAGGAATATTGACAAAAAAAACGTTATGTCCATAAAAGATTTATGGTTCAGCCTGGCAACCGGAGCGGTGTACACTTTTCACAAAATCGTCTGAACCAGAACCATTACATACTTATCGATTCGGTTTTTATAATATAAAAAACTAATAAGGCCTGGTTCGTTTAGGGCCGGCCCACCGAGACCTTATAATCTTTTTCGGCTCTTAGTAGTCTCTATTGGGCCTGGTCCGAACCTCAAGTTAACCATTATGGACAGGCCCTTTTGGGGTCCTATGTTGTCTTAGCTGTCTTATCTTGCAATTATTACTGAAGACACAAAATGATGCACACATTTTCGAGCTGGACATGGAACATAATGCTATTTTCTCTATCGTAGATCATTAAAATAGGCATTCAACTATTAAATTATAAAATCAACCATAAGGTCTAACCTAAACCATTGATAATTTTAAATTTTTTACCAGGAAACAATTCAAATATGGATTCTTAACAGAATTTTATGATTATTATAACTCATCAGCATATAATATTATTAATCATAACCGAATATTCTTAGGTAGTGATCAAGCTTTGACCAAAACAAAAAGTGTGGTGGCCATGGCTGGTGGTGCACTTCTGCATAATCGTTAACGAATTAACGTATCACAAACAGTTTGTTGGCCGGTGCACTTAAACTAAGTCAGACTTTGACCAAACAAATATGTATCACAAAATTATAAACTATTTCAACTTTCACATATTTAAGACTTTAAGTTAACGTAATACTTTAAAATTTGAACAAATTTTTTTTACAGTACTTAGCTCTTTTTCTACCTTACTCTGTTTTGTGAATTCACTGCCTTGAAGCCTGTAACATAGTACAGTGTGAATTTTTCACTGATGAACATTTGTTAAATAGGGAATAGTAGGGTTTTTTACAAATTGGGCTTAGAGTTTAACAGTTAAACAACTTCCCATTTAAAAGTAAAATCGAGGCGAACAAATCAATCGCTTTACAAAATTAATTAAGCGATACAAAGCGGACATAAAGCTACGCTTTGTCATTTTGTGCGTTTTACCCTGTCAAGGCGGAACATGCCTGCTTTGCTTCACTTTCTCGCCTAGGCGAGCGCTCTAGTCGCTTTTAACAACACCGCGCTTATGTATATTACGCCTTGAAAAACTGAAAAAAGGACGCGTGAAGCAAAAGCGTCTCCTATTAATGGTATTTAGGGAGGGGGGAAATATGGTGTCGCCATACATAAAGTTTATGACGCTTTTATTTTTGCGTCAATATTTATAAATTTTTTAGGGACGATATAGCGGCGCGTCGCTAATAGGTCATTTCCTTGTCTTGACTCTTTGTTCACAAAAACATATCAGATATTCATAGGCTAAGCACATATAATGAGAATATATATACCGTAGGGTTGGTGACCAAGAGATTATCTCCAACAATCTGAACTTCCGGACCCATTTCAGTGGTCATCTTAGCATAGATGCTCTACTCATCTTGGTCAAAGGGATCCTGACTTGTACAATTTTCTTAATCTGGTCACCGATATTCTTTTTTCTTGATCAATAGTAAGCCTGTAGATAGTCATATAGCTACACAAGAGATGCACTAGTTAGATATAATTAGTGCTAACCTAGCCATATCACCCTTAAATCCATTAGTTACCGCTCTACAAACTAAACAACTAAACGTTAAAACAAACCATTTCTCGAGAAAACAAACCAAAACTAAACTAACTAAATGTTCACAAAACAAACTAACGTGCAATTCACGCACAGTTTTTAACTACATGAAACAAACTAAGAATTACCAAGAACTAACAAATAATTAAATGCAAAACAGGATAAAACAAAATATCCGGAAAAAGAAACATTTAAATACAATAATTGAATATTTACCTCATTTTCATGCTCAGACAGTTTACTAGCCAAAACTTCTTTATCCATAGAACCCAACTCTTCACCATTTGTTATCGTAACCCCATTTCTCGAAGATAAATTGTGGTACAAACCTGACCCAAACCCATTCTTATCTGGTCTCGGATTTAACAGCCAACTAGACCACGATTCCTTAGACGTAGTAAATCACTTAGATTACAACAAGTCTCTCAAGAAAGCCGATTTCATTTGTTGTCAATTTAATTATCTTCTTGATATGTTCGAATTAGAAGTTTAGGAGGACGAAATTGTTTTTGTCTCATATTTCTAATTCATAAGTCAGAGTAAGGAGATGTTCGTGGAGACTAGAGAGAGTGGTGTTTGGCCGTTACTTGGGTTTTCTTCTCAGTCAATTACTTGGGTTGGGCAATTGAGGGAAAGATGTTCATTTTTATTTTTTTTATAATATGTAACTAATAGGATAAGGGATATTTTAGTAATTAAACTTGATTTGTGTTTAGTTAAGTTTTTTGTTCTTGATACATCGGAAAGCTATTATGAACTCGGAGTCATTGAATCAGTTCTTAGAAAGAGAACCAAGATCTTGGTTAATATTATTTTTTTAAATGCGTAAGGATCCTTTTCCTCACTAAACTTTCCATGTTTTTTTTGACAACCGAACAAGCGAGTCATCGTCCACCGCTTATCCAATGCCTAATGTACCAAACCGGAGAGTAATCTGCAACTGTTGATCCTCCCAAGTTGTTCGCTGCCTAGCGCTCCGCGCCGCTCTGTCGGCCAACTCATTAAAACACCTCAAGATATGCATAAAGTACATGTTTCCATGTTCTTCGGCATATGTGTTGATCCGCTTGACGTATTTGTGTCGACTAGGGGGTGATAAAATATGATATAAATAAAGTGCAAATAATCACCCTAGCCTAGAACGGTTCTGCAAGTATACAGATCGTATGCAAGTTTTAATAAATAAGTAAGATTCGTTCCGCAGAGACTACGAAGGTTAGGAAGATCTTATGCAATAATCAAGTGCAAATATAAAAGGCTAGAACAAATAATACGCAAAGAAATAAAAGACAAATAGATTTTTATTGGGTTCTCGAATAAGAAAATTAAACTAATAAAGTAAAGACAGGAAATTAAATGCAAGAGAAGAAGTTAGTATGAGAGTTTAGCTTGAGTAGATAGCATGTAATCCCCACTAGTTTTGCCGTTCTAAACATGTAAGGGTGAATTATGTAGTATTTCAATAATCGGTTCCAATTGCGCTAAGTAGTTTTAAATAGGGTTTACCCGTGTCAATAAGGAGTCCTAAGCAAACTGTTCCTGCAATTGGTTAAATAGCAATACACTAAACCATGGCGATTATCTAGTTAGGTTGATTTGTCAGATCTAAACCGTACACTAGACGTTATGTGCTAAACTTGTAATTAAATATACCGTTGTCAATGATTACTTAACTACTATGATGGTAATTATATATGGTCGCGATCCACAAGAACACAAAATATAAACTCCAACACATAAACAGAGAATAAAAACAATAATTCAATTTAAAACATAGAATTCCCAAATTAGATAGATGTCAACCAAAAATAGGGTTCATACATATATGCTAAAACTCAAGCTAATAGAAATTTAGTTCATACTAATGGAAGAAAAAAAAGAATTTACAAATTCAAAGGTTGAAGAAGACATTATTGATGAACAGCTCCTTCCAGACTTCTTTTCTTGTGTTGTAAGCTTCCTCTTGGTTTAAGGTTTTGCCAAGGATGATTTTATAATGTTAAGAGGCTGTATTTATAGTGTATAGGTTGACCTAATCGTTTTCTTAAAGGAAAATGTAAGTATTGGACTCCTAGCCCAACTCAAATTCGTAGCCCAAAAATGTGGAATCAGCCCCGTTTATGTTTTGTCCTAACAGCTTTAATTCTTATTCGTTTGACGCGAATGAGTAGTCGAAATTCATCATCTCGGAAAGATCTTTAACTTTTCCCTTGACCGTTTCTCCAGATTCCTCACCGATTTTGAGATACAATCTGATTTGTGGTCGTAGGTGCTGGAATTCAGATTTATGACAGCTTTTCCTTTTCCATATTTTTAGCTTTTGTTTTCCATGTTTATCTTCTTTCCTCTAGCTCTTGGAACCAACTCGGACTCTAATTAATTACCATATATCTTTAAAACTTCACACTAAATAAATAATGAGTGAATTATATATAGGGTCTTGGAGACACTATTTTTTCTCTATAGAGTAGTGTCTTGAAAGTTGTTATTCTTAGGGACCTCATTTTTTACAATAGTCTTTCCTACCCTTACTATTACTAAAAGACAAAAACTGTGATGTCACTGTTTCTCTCTCCTCTACCTACCACTACCCACCAACCTCCAACCTCCAACCACCTACCACCGACCTCCGGTCACCGAACTCCGACCACCGACCTCCGCCATCGACCTCCGACCACCGACCTCCGACCTCCGACCACTAGTCACCGGTCACCGGAAAAAACATAGAGTACTCCGAGAATTGCTGAGTACTCAGAGAATTAAACGAATACTCTAACGAATTAAATGAATACTCTATAAAAAAGTCGGAGTACTCTATGAAATAGTCGGAATACTCTATAAAATAGTCGGAGTACTCTAAAAAAATTGGTGAGTATTTTTAACAATTAAAGAGTAATTTAAAAAAGTAATGAGTAAACAAATAAAAATAGTGAGTATTATTCAATTATTCAAATAATTAGATTATTACACAATCAGGAAAAAAAATCTTATTGGTTTGACCGAATCTAAATCTGGTCAACCATGTCAAAAAAAAAAAAAAGATCTCGTCTTCGTCTTCACGCGTGAAACAAAGAGCACCCCACCATGTCAACCACTACCGGAGTTCGCGCCACCACCACCATGTCAACCAATACCTGCTCGCGCCACCACCACCATAAAACCATCGTCACCATGGACCGAGCTTCAACAAATCGATGAAGACAAGCACAGAAACACCGGAGCAACTACACAACAACATCGACCTAGAACTCCGACCTGCAACTGCGGCGAGCACCCCGAACAGCAACCACAACAACACTCGAACAGTCGGATTTGCAGTGAAGCTCGCCGGATCTGCCATTGTTGCGAGCAGGCAGCAGCCACGAACACCACCTCCGGTGGTCACGAGCTCGCGAAAGCTGCTTCTCCAGCAGCTCCAGTCTCTCTCCAGCAGCTCCGGTGGTCATGAGCTCACGGATCTGTAAAGAGCTTTCTATGGCTGCTTCCCTCTCCGGTGGTCACGAGCTCACGGATCTGTAACTAGGCGGTTTGGGAGCTGGGGGAGGAAAGAGAGATAGGGGAGGAGGGAGATGGTGGTGGTGGTGGTTGTTCTCATGGAGAAGGATAGTGGTGGTGGTGATTTCGCCGGTGGTTGTGGTGGCCATGTGTGAGAAGAAGGAGAGTGGTGTGGTGTCGGTGGCTATTGAGAGGAGAGAGAAGCTGATTTGTGATTTAGAAAATGAAATTGTAAATGGGAAATAATTAGTATATATAGGTATTAAAATAACAAAAGAGGGTATAATTGTAAATGGGGTTTTGGGGTTCATGTGTTAAAAAGTTGTTGAGGTCTTTAGTAAGAAGAGGCTCTAGGTGGGGGTGCTAACTCGAAGAGGGGGGTGTGGTCAAGACCCTAAGTGTCATTATCTCATAAATAATTAAACCCAATATGCTCTAAAAATAATAAATAATCAATTCAAGACCCAAAATAGGAAAGTATACTAAATCATGCGAAAATCGACATATACTAATAAATACGCCTAAAATGATGTCTTAGAAATAGATTTTATTATCACAAATGAGTAGACATCATGTATGGTTTGACCTTCCACCACGTTGCTGGCAGCGATTTGATGACTAGAATAATCGCGCACGGGGCACAGCCCATCCGTATCTATCCCTAGTGAGTAGGCGCTAAAGACCACCGGAAGGATCCCTATACGAACTGGTCCCTCCGTGCTAGCTGCACCAAGCTTCGCTAACCAGTCTGCGGTGTTATTTGCTTCTTGAAAGCTCCACACTAAATCAAACTGCTCCCTTGCTGTTAGAATCTCTCTACAAGCTCGTATAAGCTCACCCAAGAAGCCTCTTGAGTTCGCATCGCCCTTCACTGGTGCATGCAACTCACTCGTGTCTGTTTCGATAATCAACGATTGATTGCCCCGACACACCGCCATATGTAACCGAAAGTGTAAAGCTAATAATTCCGCTTCGAATGGTGTCCGCACGATACATTTCCTACAAAACCCTCCAGAAAGTCCCCTTTACTATTCTGAAACAAGCCCCCAACTCACGCTACCGGTTTAACAATGTCAAAGGAGCCATCGACATTCAACTTTATCCTGTTTTCTGGTTTTCCCCATCTCACAAAATATTATTTGCCGAAATAACTAGTCCTTCACCCTTTTCACGACCCCATGCCTGCACAAAATCACAAGCTACAAAGCGAGACAAAGTTATTAACTCGCTTTCACTTCTTTTCCGGACGGAATGATCAAATACTCTTGCATTCCTATCAAGCCAAATTTGTCACACACAAGCTGCTGCCACACACTTTTTCTCTACCCCATTTACGAGTTCCTTACTGGACAGTAATCCAGCCCACCAATTCTGCAGATGCAGCTGACCAACAGCTTCTTTCCTCGGTTCCAAATTCTACAGCAGGATCGACCCATCTACATCTACATCAGTAGCCGTTGTTCGGTTTGCTAGCTGCAGCTCTCTGTTCCGCATGGAGTTTCGCGTAAACTGGTGCGCGCTGCTCTCCATACTAGACCTCTCATTAGTACCCTCCTGCTCCACATCTGGCTGTACCCCTCTTCCAGTGCCATGTCTCCCAGCGCGATTAGTACTTTCTGCAGAAATCATATCTAGCGAGCCACCTAAACAGCGCTGCAAAATCTTGTTGTACCTATTGCATTTTTGGAACATATGTACTAATAATTTTATTTCCAAACCATAGGCTTGACAAATTGAAATAATTTCAATCCCTCTCATAGTGAGATTACCTCTTATTAGAAGGCGGCCCCAAATTTCTCTCCATAACAAATTCTTAATATTTTGGGGACACTTGAGGGACCAAACAAGATCCCAATTAAAATTTGAATTCCCTCCACCAAGTAATACTTTGTTATATGCTTATTCGACCGAGAATGCACCTGAGTTCTCATGCTTCCATTTAAAGTATATTTCATTCCCTTTACCAACTCGGCGACCCCTTCTCTAACCACCTCCCGACCTGCTAGTATATTTTTACACATTCTAGAATCGGTAGGCTTCACAACCCGATTCATTAACCCATCTCTAAAATTATTTTGTTTTAGAGCTCTTACCCATAATGCCGGATCGTTCTGTAAAACTCTCCAGCCTAATTTAGCTAAGAGGGACTTATTGTAATTACGCGCATTTTTTAAACCCAACCCGCCATATTTTTTTGGACGACAAAGTGTCTCCCATGAGAGCCAGTGAATTTTCCTCCCTTCCGTTGACGAACCCCAAATGAAATCATGAATAATTTTGTCAATTTCATCACACACATATACTGGTAGTTTCATTGTTTGCAATATATAAGTCGGAATAGCTGCTAAAACCAATTGTGCTAACGTTATCCATCCCGCGATTGATAAATTTTGACTCATCAAATATGGAAGTTTACTTTGCATATTCGATATAACTTCCCAAAAGAAGCCCCTAGGCAGCCGTGCGACCTAATCGGTGTTCCCAGATAGACTCCTAGTGAGTCACTCATCGTGAAACCGCTACTTTATGCTAGCTCCGGCACTTTGTTATTTGGTGTATTTCTCGAGAAATAAATTAACGACTTTTCTTCGCTCACTGTCTGTCCTGCCTCGCCACAGAAAACCCTCAGAACCTCCTTGATTAGGTTAACTTGGGTCTCCATTGCCTTCGCAAATAGTAGAAAATCATCTGCAAAAAACATATGGGAGATCGGGGGACCTTGACGATGAAGTCGAAGGGGTAACCATTCACCCCCATCACAAAGTCCCTAAAAAAGTAAAGATAAACTACCCATACACATAACAAAAATATAAGGGGAAAGAGGGTCTCCCTGCCGAATTCCTCAATGAGATGTAAAGGCCTCAAGTGGCTCTCCATTCCACAACAGGCGCGTCGTGTTAGTCACCATAGCTGACATGATAAATCTCACTCAACTTGTTGGTAATCCAAAGAACGAAATAGTATCCTCAATGATTCTCCAGCTCAACTTATCATATGTCTTAGCTAAGTCAATATTAACCGCCATAAACCCCTTACTCGAAGTGACTTTCTGCATGCGATGATCAATTTCTTGTACCAAAACCACTTCATCGATAGTAGAGCGACCCGGAAGGAAGCTACCCAATCCTCTTAGATAGCAGTGGACGAATCTTATTCACCATCGCTTTCATATAAAACTTGACCGGTACATTGATGAGACTAATCAACCGAAGCTGCCCCACGAATTCCATTTCCGAGACTTTAGGAATCAGATGGATAAGCGTCTCATTCAGATTAGGAGGCACAACACCTTCTCGAACAAATTCTTTTACTATCCCACAGATATCAGACCTTATAATATCCCAACATTTTTGGTAAAAGGCCGTTGAAATACCTTCAATCGCTGGCGCTTTATTGGGATTGGACTGGAAAACAACTATACGGATTTCTTCCTCAGTAAAGTCTTTCGCCAACAATTCCCTCTCACCCTTCTCTATCTACTTCTGTGCGGTAAGGCAAATGGTCCTACAAACGTGTCTGACTCGGAATATAAGTTCACAAAATACTCTCGAACTAAAACACCCAGAGTTGTTTCCTCCTCCACCCGGGGGAGGCTGTCCTCCCCCGGGTCTGCGGGTTTTGTAGCAGGTTCTGTCGGGCATTTATCGGTGTCACAACTGGTGTAATATGGTTTCTCCTCCCTAGTGAAGATCACCGGAGGTTCGAGGGCATCCCACGCATCCGATGTTCCTGTTGTCCCTCTCAAAAAATTGACACATTTTGCTTTTGCTGAACCCAATTTTTCTGCACATTTCGGTCCTGTAAATAATTGACCCCCAATCACTTATCTTATAGCCCCAACATGCTCATTTGTTTTTCTTCTTCTAAAGTCAGTGGCGCATCAGGCGCACTAATATCCTGCCACATATCTGTAATACTAGTTGTATTGGATTGATTCATGCCATCCTTACCATTTCTTTTCCTAACCGCCCCTACTGCCTTATCTTCAGCCAAAGCCCATTTTTATTTACGTTTTTTATCCTTCCTAACACCCAAAGTTCTCGCAACATCCCTACTATTATCAATTTTATTTTTCGCAAAAATTTACATTTCCGGAATTGACGTAAGTTGCCTTCTAAATTCGGAGCCACTAAAATTTTGTGTCACTCCCAAGGCGAACCTCGCCTTTACCCATATTATTTGATTTCCTATTATTACCTACTGCACTAATATTTTTTTCCTATCTCATTATAACCCAAATCAAGTTCTGATGCGTAATTCCTATCTTCTTCAATAAATAGCGCCCTGAATTTATTTCCTAGATCTTTATTCAAACCGCCGCGAAAACCAGTTGTATTCGCGCCATTACCATTCCTATTGTTCGTCCTTCCTCCTCTTTTAACAATCATTCATTCCCCATAAGTCTTTTCTACTCCCATGTCACTATTAGTTACCCGAGGCGGACCCTCCACATTAACCTCTTTATTATTCTTCGAATTTTGGTATGCTTGTTGAGTAGAATTACCCCCACACTTATCCTTCTGATGTCCGAATTTACCACACTCAAAACACACTAAATGCAGCCTCTCATATTCCACCAAACAGAATTCTCCTCCAATATGGATTGTAGGTATAAGAGCCTTGTTCAAATCTAGTTCCACCGCAAGTCTGGCGTAATTCCCTTCTTTCCGGACCTTGCTTAATGGGTCAATTTTGGTTGTCCTTCCAATTAAATTACCCATTTTCCTAAGTATGCTGGGTGTGTAGTTTTGCATTCCCACATTCGAGATTCTAACCCACACCGTGGTAGTAGTAATAGAGACTGCATGAGGTTTAAAGTCAGTTGTCTACTCTCGCACCACTAAGTAGTTGTCATAAATCATCCAAGCCCGCCCTTCCCTGTTAGCGCAAAATTACAGTCTTCTTTCATAGCAAACTTAACCATAAAAATTTTGTGTCCCTCCCAAGGCGAACCTCGCCTTTACCCATATTATTTGATTTCCTATTATTACCTGCTGCACTAATATTTTTTCCTATCTCATTATAACCCAAATCAAGTTCTGGTGCGTAATTCCTATCTTCTTCAATAAATAGCGCCCTGAATTTAATTCCTAGATCTTTATTCAAACCGCCGCGAAAACCAGTTGTATTCGCGCCATTGCCATTCCTATTGTTCGTCCTTCCTCCTCTTTTTACAATCATTCATTCCCCATAAGTCTTTTCTACTCCCATGTCACTATTAGTTACCCGAGGCGGACCCTCCACATTAACCTCTTTATTATTCTTCGAATTTTTGTATGCTTGTTGAGTAGAATTACCCCCACACTTATTCTTCTGATGTCCAAATTTACCACACTCAAAACACACTAAATGCAGCCCCTCATATTCTACCAAACAAACTTCTCCTCCAATATGGATTGTAGGTATAAGAGCCTTGTTCAAATCTAGTTCCACCGCAAGTTTGGCGTAATTCTCTTCTTTCCGGACCTTGGTTAATGGGTCAATTTTGGTTGTCCTTCCAATTAAATTAACCATTTTCCTTAGTATGCTGGCTGTGTAGTTTTGCACTCCCACATTCGAGATTCTAACCCACACCGTGGTAGTAGTAATAGAGACTGCATGAGGTTTAAAGTTAGCTGTCTACTCTCGCACCACTAAGTAGTTGTCATAAATCATCCAAGCCCGCCCTTCCCCGTTAGCGCAGAATTACAGTCTTCTTTCATAGCAAACTTAACCATGAAATAGTCATAGCCAACTTCCACTAGTTTAATCATACCCTTAGGATTCTAAATTTGTTGTAGTTTAGACGCCAAATAATTTAAATCCACTTTATAACACAGTAGTCTAACCATAACAGTATTACTACATAGTTGAATTTCTTCTATTATTTTGTCCCTTGACCTAAAACTTGCAGAATTTCAAAGTTCTAGTGGTATATCATCTTAAATTGAGTTCAAATAATCATTATCATAATTGCTACTACTATTCGATTTAGTTTCCCAATTATCAATAATAGCCGGTTTAATCATATATTTACCTGTTAAAGCGTTGTGCCAACCGGAAGACTTCCTTGATGGAATGTTAATCGCCGCATTGCTTGGCCTGATTAGTGTTCATGTATGTTGATTTCCCACATCATTCGGGTCCGACGTGGCTCTGGCCCTTTAGATTGTCGCGCCACTGGTTCGGCAAGAGACGGGAACTCCACGTCGCTGGTTTTAGCAATGTCGACAGCCATGTGTTCCGCGGATCCTTGGCTTCTTGCGGCGATGGTGCGTATCTGCCCACCTTGTCTGGTGGGCTTACATTCATTAGATTATTGGGAGTCGCTATGTTGCCTGTAACGGTTAGTGTTTTTACAAAGAGAGAGCTTTTAATGACTAATATCTTAATTTTAATTTTACAAGATAAATTCTCTCTCTCCTTTATCATTATTAACATTTACTCTCTTTCTCTCTTCTCAAAAAAAAAAATGTTGTAGTCGATGAAAATACATGGAGAAACTACCATTTGATTAAAATATTCAAGATCAAAAACACCAACATTAAAAAATGGTGTATTTGTTTTCTTATATCAATTTTTGTCACATTTACTTGATCTACTAATCTTCGTTATTTTAACGGTCTCTCCACCTAAATGTACATGTATAATTTGTTTTGAAAGACTGTGTGATAAAAACAATACAAATAAAATAGATTTTTTTTTGTTATTTGTATCGATTGTTGTTACTATCTTTTTTTATATATGAATACAAATATTTTTTTATGGTGTTAGTGCAATGGTGATGAAATGAAAAAGGCCGATCTTTTAGAAATGTTCTTAGTTGAATTTATATATTGACCAATGTTTACAATAATGTTAAAGTTAAATACAAAAAATTATATATGGATATTCTGATTGAGATAAGCTAGAGATTATTCATAGATCAAGTAATTGGAATGAGAATGGATAAATATGAATATATTTAAAGATTGCATTAAATTAATGTATTTTATCTTTAGAGAGTTATCTCTAATCTGATATTTAGATACATTTACCTTTTCTTTATTTAACATTTTATCCACAAGAGGAATTCTATCATAATATGGTATTCAATTCTTTAATCTTATGTGTTTCTTGCATATATTTTCACCATTGTTTCCCATCACCTATGGTAATATTTTGTACTTATATTAAAAAGATTAAGAACGTAAGGAAATTAGAAAAAAAAAGAGAAAAGGTTATAACAGAGATAACAAATTAAATGTTAATGAATGATAAAGAAAAGAGAGTAACCTTCTCATAAAATTAAAATATTATTTAATGTAAAAAATAATTTTGATTCTTCAAGACTAAAAGTTAGGCGGATAGAAGGAAAGTTTAGTAAGAATAGGATCCTGATCTTTTTTGTAAGTAATTAGACAATATTCCACTTAAGATTTTATTAGGTGGGTATATGATAGTAATTTACTTTTTAATATTAAACAAATAGTTAATCACAATCTTTCTCCGACCACCTCTGGGTTTTTATCCAGGGAGCCGCACCCACTACAAGAACCTAGATATCTAGCAACGATTTTTTACTAGAAAATGTCCAAGTCTCACTCACTAGTTATTTTCTTACGATGCTCTTTTCTTTGTATGCCAATAAGATTGAAATTGAAGTTTTCAAGAATACAATCCAAAGATACTGAGAAGCATCAGAACAAAAGTAAATCTGCATAAATCGACAATTTGGTTTAGGGAAGGAACACCAGACGATGTTATGAATGTGGTCGTGATAAGCTTAGGTATGGAGAAATCTAATTCACTCAGAAAATAGTTGGGCATTCCTCTGACTCTTAAAAGAGCTAAAAGTGAAAACCTAAACTACATAAAGGATAGAATCTTAGCTAAATCAACAAGATGGATTTCTAAGTTGTTGTCTGAAGGTGGGAAAGAGGTTCTGATTAAAGTAGTCCTTTAGGCGATCCCAAATTATGGTATGTCAATTTTGAATTTCCTAAAAGTCTTTTACGTAAAAAATCAACTAGCTTTGTTGCAAATTTCTAGTGGGATTTGCAACATAACACAAAAAATTATTGGATGGCTTGGAAAAAGATATCCAGATCAAATACTATTGGAGGAATTGAATTTAGAGATTTTTATAAGATGAACATTGCCTTGTTAGCTAATCAATCCTAGAGGTTGATTAATAAACTACACTCCATAGTTGTAAAAATGATCAAAGATATTTATTATTTGAATTCCTCTCTGTGGAAGGAGAACTCTTTCTTTCCATGACTTATAATCATCCCCATTAAGTTTGGGAATGTCATTACGGATATCAAAGAAATTAACAGGTTGAGATGCTGCAAATAAAGATTACATGCGTATTAATAAGTAGAGTAAATACCCTATTTACCCCTTGTACTATGGGCCCATTGACTACTTACCTTTGTTTTCGGAAATGCGACATTTTACCCCCTGTACTAAGTTTTTGTGACTCGCTACCCCCAATTAACGAAATCCGTCAAAAATCATCGTTAGTTGGTCACGTGTTGGTCATATGCGCGCTTTTTATTTTTTAATTAAAAAATCGATTCTATTATTTAGTATACAAAACCCATTAACTGGAAAGGGAAAAATTGGTAGTTCCTAATCATCAAACCTATATATACAAAAAATTAAAACAAAAATAATTAAAACATAAATCCAACAATCGAAGCTGAAGGAGTGAAACAGTTAAGTGTTCTCGAGAGAGTTCATCAGCCTTAACTTTCGTATCTTCTGGAGAGATTCAATGTCGCCTATTTCGTTATGGAGTAAGTGTTCTTGTTTTATACCCGGTAAATGTTGGGTTCGTTGTTGACTTAAATTTTTGAACCCGTAAATATAGGGTTTTAGGCTAGATTTTTTTTACTTCTTTTGAAATAACGGTTGAGTGTAGGGATATTGTTATCATGGGACTAGTTTTTAGTAATTCAGTTACTATATTGGTAGTGTTTCTTGATACGTTAAGTTTTTTTGCATAAATTGGTACCTAACGAAATGGGTAATTAATTTTTTCTAAATTTCATGTATAAGAGAGAAATTCCCATTGCTTAATAAAGATAAGAGCGTGTACACCGATGTAAAGCTCGAGATTTTAGAAGGTTGTCACTATGACAAATTCAGTGTACCTATACTTCACAAGGCTTTTGCGAAGCTGGGGATTAAGGGTGATTTGGAGTTCTATTATTTAAAAGTGAGCCAAGATTTTCCCGATGGTATATATTATTTGGATAGTGATGATAATGCTGTGGAGATGTGTAGAATTTCAGAGCAAAACCAAATAGTTGAAATGTATGTTGTTTCTGAACCAGAGATTCATCAAGGCCATGAAGTACAAACTCCTGTGTTTATGCCTTTATTATTACCTTAGATTTAAGAATGGGTATCTAATGAGGAGAAGACAGTTGAAGAAGAAGTTTAGAAGTTTTTGAAGAGGAAGTTGAGAAGAGGGTACAAGATAAGAAAGAAGTTGAAAAGAGTGTACCTGATGAGGAGAAAACAGTTGAAGAAGAAGTTCAAAATTTGTTTAAAGAGGAAGTTGAGAAGTGGGTACAAGATGAGAAAGAAGTTGAGAAGAGTTTTCAAGATGAGGAGAAGACAGTTGAAGAATAAGTTCAGAAGTTAGTTGAAGAGAATGTTGAGAAGAGGGTACAAGATGAGAAAGAAGTTTAGAAGAGTGTACAAAATGAGGAGAAGAAAGTTCAAGAAGAAGTTCTGAAGTTGGTTGAAGATAAAGTTGAGAAGAAGATACGAAATAAGAAAAAAGTTGAGAAGAGTGTACACGATTAAGAGAAGATAGTAGAAAAAGAAGTTGAGCAAGTTGAAAAGAGGGTACAAGATGAGATTGAGAAGATTGTACAAGATGAGGAGAAGACAGTAGAAGAAGAAGTTCATAAATTATTTGAAGAGCAAGTTTAGAAGAGGGTACAAGATGAGAGAAAAGTTGAGAAGAGTGTACAAGTTGAGGAGAAGATAGTAGAAGAAGAAGTTCGGAAGTTATTTGAAGATCAAGTTGAGAATAGGGTACAAGATGAGAAAGAAGTTGAGAAGAGTGTGCAAGATGAGAATACAGTAGAAGATGAACTTGTAAACAAGGGTATTGTGATGTTTTGAAAGAAGAAGTTTCTAATATTGGAGCTAAGGAGAATTTGTTGATTCTCTTGACTAGAGTAATGACGGTATTGAATAGTGACAGTGGTAGAGATGATGATTTGTTGAGGAGGTCAAAGAGGAAATCCCGAAAGAAATCACCAATGGTTGGTGCTAGAAAGAGTAAAAAGATGAATTTAAAGCTTGTTGATGAGGACCTAACTGATGACTCTGACATTGATTTTAATATACCTGATGGTAAAGAGGTTGATGATGATAAAGTGAGTGATAGTGAGTTACTGTTTATAACATTGAAAAAGAAGGATTTTCCTCACCAGAAGTCCAGGACTAGGGTAAGTATCAATAAATTAAAAAAGATTGATAAGAAAATTAAGAAGGATCTGTCACACTTAAAAACAAGGTCTATGTCAAGTGTTATAAAACAAAAGAAGATGGTATTGGTCCTAGTGGTACCAAGGGTGAAAGTTACAAGAGAAATTGTAGGCCTATGAAACCAGAAAGGAAGAGTTAATTTTGGAAGGGTAAAGAAGATTTGACATCTGATGATGATTTTATGACTAACAGTGACATTGACTTGAGTGAGGATGAAGATGACGGGGAATATAAGAAGTATATTGACAAGGAGGTGGAGTGGGAAGGAGTGAATGTTAAAACTCATGATGATGATAGTTCTGAAGTGGATAGTAATGAGTGTGTTAGTGACACTGATTCGGATAAGTGTTTACATGATTCTGATGAGTTAGTTACAACCACCGATTCATCTAGTCCAGATGAAGAAAGGAAAACAAAATATTTGCCAAAGGAAAAAGGTCAAAAGCCCTAGGTTTAGGCATAGTGTTGACTTGGTGAAGCCAAGGTTTGTCATGGGATTGACATTTAGAAATGATATAGAGCTTAGAGAAGCAATTAGAGCTCATGCAATAAAAAGGTGGTTAAAGTCAAGTTTGTGAAAAATGATAGGTATAGAATAAGGGTTGTTTGTCAAGCAGCAAGATGTGGTTGGTTTTTATATGCCTCTTACAAATAATAGTAAGTCTTTGTAATAAACATGATTGTGGTAAAAATATTTACCACAAACATGTGTCTGCAAAGTTTTTGGCAAGGACATTCAAAGATATGGTTAGATTGAATCTTTATAGTAATGTGGCTGATATTCCGCAGTTAGTGCACCAAAATTTTTAGTGTTAGCACAAGAACATGCTATATGGCATATCACTAAGCCAAAAAAATTGTAGAGGTTGTATGAAAGGATTAGTACAAGAAGATTTACGATTATTGTGAAGAAATCTGGAGAAGTAACCCTAGTACTATTGTAGTAGTGGAAACAAGTGTTGATGAGTTAACTAGTGTAGAAAGATTTCAAAGACTTTATATTTGTCTTGAAGGTTGTAAAATGGGGTTTTTAGAGGGTTGTAGGAAGTTTGTTGGGATTGATGGATGTCACCTAAAGGGTCTACATCGAGGTGTGATTTTGACAGATGTAGGAATTGATGGGAACAATTGTATCTTCCCAATTGTATATTGCCTAGCATAAAAAGAGGATAGTAACTCTTGGAGATGGTTTTCAAACCTGCTTGAGCTTGTGCTACACATAGAAGAGTCAATTTTCACAAGGATCATTAAAGATTGGGCAACATTTTTCATTAACAAACGACAATGTGCTTTTGTTTGTATGCACATGGCTACAATGACAACTATCTGTAGGAAGAAATTGGTTTGATTATGTTTTTTATGATGCTTTATTTAAATGTCAATATTGAAATTTGTACTTGAATTAGATCATTCTTGGAATATTGAGATTGAAGAATTGAATCAACTATCTCCACAACATTTATTCTATTTGACAGATTTGGAAGGGCCTATGTGAAATGTAAAACAATACAATGTAAAGAACAAAGGGATCTAAGTGTCCTTTAAAATGAAAGTGAGGTACCTAAGTGTAATTTTCCTAATTCTAAAGGAACGAGCAAGACTGGCCCAAGAGACGGTGTCTCCATTTTTGTGATAAATTAATCTCGTTTAGAGACATCGTTTTAGGTGCATTATGCTCTTAGTTGAGGGATTTTCCCTATTAATTTTTAATTTCTTAATTCATGCCTTGATTTGGAGGTTTATTACTTTTAAAGCGTTTTTAATATAATTTGTGTGTTAAATGTGAAACTCTTAGCTACAATGATATTAAGATACAAATTAATGTTAAGGAGTTAAGGAAAGAATATACCAGGCGAAATCACGAGTAAAAGGAAATAAAGTTGGTTTAGGAAAGTAGAAAAGCTGCCAAAATTATCTGTCCAACAGTAAAGACGTCCGATGTTTTGAATGCTGCAGAAAATCGGCTAGAATTTAAAGAAGCCAATTGATATTCAGATAGGTCTTTGAATTGTGGTTGTTTTCATGGGTGGATCACTGAATTTTTCCGTGTAACGAAGGAGTTATGAATTTTACAAACTGAAGAAGTCAACGAATCCTACAAGTTAGGAAAACGAATTTGAATTGGATTAGGACTCCAATAAATTGGCCCACACTTCGAGATTTTGACCTAGCACCTATATTATACTTACGTATCATTCGTAGAAGCAAGTTGACATTATTTATTTAATCTTTAGTTTAATTTCTTCTAGTATGAACTACTCTTTTTCCCATAACTTGGGTTTGTATATGTATAGGGGTAGAAATCGGAAGGAACAGATCAGAAAAAAGGGTCTTTCAGAAAAATTTCAATATTTTTAGTAGATTTTTTTTTCCAATTCCTGTCCAACTTTTTGGATCTGTGAAAAACAATTTCAGAATTTACCGGAAATTCAGAAATTTTGGCACGGAAATTTCAGAACTTTTGGTTTGGAAATTTCGGAACTTTGAGTTTGGAATTTCAAAACTTTTGGTTCGGAAATTGCAGAACTAAGGGTTGTAAATCAGAACTAGGGGTGAGCATGGTTCTGTTTGTCTCGGTTTTTGGCCAAAACCGGAACCGAACCGAATATTTCAGTTTTTTATAATTTATTAACCAAACCGGGTGGTTCGCATATGGTTCCACATTCGGTTTTTGGTTCCTAATTGGTTCGTTTTGGTTCGGTTTTGGTTCGCTTCGAATTCGGGTGTTTGGTCAATAATATTTTTACCCCATTTCTTGAAATACATTGTCCAATAGAGACTAATATTCAAATACAATTATGCTACTATTACTTGTCCATGTGAGCTATTAATATATCAATTAAATATAAACTTATAGTCTAAAAATACTTATCTTAATTTACAATACTACAATAAATTTAAATTTATTACTTCCTATTTCACACCATCGTGATTTATAAAATCAATCAAATAATGAATACTTATAATCTTAAGTGATATAAAAAAAATTCTCACTAATAGCACCATCGAATAGTATAACTAAAATTTCACGTAGATGATAAATTCTTATAAAATGATTCTCCCACATAATTCTCATAAAATAAGTTCACACATTCCCTATTTTTCCTTCGTTAGTTTGGTTTTTGTTCGGTTTTTTAGGTTCGGTTTTTACGTAGTAAACCGAACCAAACCAAAAAATTCGGTTTTTGAAAAATTAAAAATCGAAACATTTGTTTATTCGGTTTTTGGTTATTTTGGTTTGGTTTTTTCCGGTTTTTTGGTTCGGTTTGGTGATCTGGTTCTCATTTGCTCACCCCTAATCAGAACAGTAGTTTAAAACTTACACGAAGAGTATCAATAGTAAAAAACTAAACTTATAAAACTTACACCAAAAGTAACAATAGTTAAAAACTAACTTAAAATTTACATAAACTAACAAAATAACAGTAGTTAAAAAAACAATGCTAAACCACTGTTACTTTCCAATTACATGAAAAAATAAATTTTGCAAAAAAAGTCTTGGAAAATGATCTTTAAATTTTGTTCCAAAGAAGTCGTGCATTTGAGTCTCAAAATGATCCTGCAATTTCCTATAAGTTGCTAGAAAAAGTGCAAAAATAACGTTTATAATATTAAAGAAAATGCAAAAATATTGCTTCAATATTCTTTAAAGAAAATCACACTAGGCATTGCTGGATTGTCTTTGTTTCTACATTAAGAATCATTGAAGCGGTTTAGGATGTTAAAGTAGTTAACAATATCAACAGGTTTACGAGCATTTTTTATGATATGAAATTTGTTGGCAAAGATATATGACTATTCAGAATTATTACATTCGGTCCCAAATGCTTTTATAAATTCCGCTAGTAAAGGATTAAACCCATACTATGTGCCCGTTTGGGATTGCTTTTCAAAATAATCACTTAAAGTGATTTTAGATCCATAAGAATATTTTAGACTCTAAAAATCACTTTTAGAAAAAGCACTAGATTAGTGATTATTAAAATAATCACTTAAAGTGATTTTAGATGTCAAAATATTTTTTAATATTTTTTACAAATATATAATTTTAATTAAAAAAGCGCTTTTAGCTTCAAAATAATCAATCCCAAACGGGCACTATATAACCTTAATAGGTTATTATTTCAAGTTTTATGAGAGTATATCTCCTAAATACTAAAAGTGAAACGGAACACGTGTTTATAAAATATAAGTCGGAGGTTGAAACCCAACTACTTTGCAAAATAAAAGACTTAGGGCACGAATGTTGTTATAAATTCCTTGTAATAGCTCTGTGACATTTACGGAATTATCAATGAACTTAGTGCCTCACACAACCCTACGTAATGACATAGCTGAAGGCTATGATAATCGGTTTTTGGCCCACTGACTCAAATGTGGGGGTGATTAGCAAAGGTTACCCGAGTTCTAAGTACGGTCACTGTTGGACCGAATACAATATACTCAATAGCAGGGGATATGACACGAATGTATAAATCATCTTAATGAATTCATAGCCACTCGTAGTGGTCCTATTGAGAAGGACTTGATGAATTCACTTATAAGGCGTATCATTCTAGGAAGAACGCAAGGATGAGTGTTCAACTCATAATGAATTCATAGCCACTATATGGTGGTCCTTTAGAGAAATACTTGATGAATTCACGGTCAAAAGTGAGACTCAACATTCATGATAGAAATTAAGGAGACGTCCTTAAATGATCTCATATGAATAAGTCCACAAATTTCATAGCCCGCAAAGGGTGGTCCTTAGAGAAGGACTTGATGAACTAACTAAAGGGTGATGTTCGAGGGAACTATAACTCTCAGTAGGATAGAGTATATGTTGTGAGGGTCATGATCGAAAACCGTTAAGTTCAAGAGTAAGTTCACTTAAACGGAATTTGGTGGTTGCCTCACTTCACTACGTGACAATTCAAATCGAAAGATATTGCCACTTAAGTACAATTCACCCAAATGCTGGTAGTTATGGAAACCTGTTCACCTTCTATCCTAAAGACCCTGAGTGGGGGATTGTTAGGATTTAGATCAACTGTTTAGATTAATTGTTATTATGAATCCGATCATACTCTTTTGGAGAAGTGGAAAAGATTTGATTAATGTAAAACATTAAACATATCTATCATTTCCTATTCTTTTGGAGAAGTGGAAAAGTCACTTTTTGTGCATGAAATGTCCCACATAGGAGGAGAGATGGAAAAAATATTAGTTTAAATTAACTTACCCATCTATTATTTCCAAAAGAACTAAAGGCTATGAAAGCCAAAAGAGAATTGCAAATCCCCACACGCGCGCACCACCACCCGCCCGGCCCGACGACGGCGACGGCGTGGGCGTAGGCTCGTGGGGGAGTTTGGGGAGTCAAAAAATGAAAAATGAAACAAGTTTTTTGAAATAATTCTGGTGGAAAATAGATAGTACTTATAGGAGTCGTTGGCAATTCAAACCTTTCAGCCAAGGGACATAACGTTCAGCAATTAAAGACACATTAAACCAGAATATTCCTCAATCAAGAGTCAGCTGTTACAAACCTTGGTCAAAACGGGAATGAATCAAGGGTCATCAAAGCGTCCTGGTTCATGGCTGGAAGTTGAAAGAATTGTAACATATGTAACTCCAAAACCGTCAGCAATAATGAGCCAATAAAGACCATTTATTGTGATGGGTCTAAAGATCTCCATACTCACCTATAAATATAGGTCCTTCTCCATTTGCCAAAGAGTACGAAAAAAAACAGAAAAAGAACAACAAAGAAATACTTCTCTCAAAACTAATTTGTAGTAGTACAATAAACTCTATCTCGTTAGAGATAACCGGTACGCCGGAATATCCTTTTCAACAACTTTATTTCCGTGTGTTTGTTCTTTCCTTCTGATTCCATGTAAGTGTTTCGTATCGAATTACTGTAATAGACTAGTGTTTCTTATTGATTATTTCATTACTGTAATAGACTAGACTTACTTTAAATCGAAATATTTCTTTTGGTTTTTCATTTCTGTTTTTCTTAAAACCAGTGATTTCACTTTTTTACCAACAAAAGGACTGCGATGACTCTTTTTTATTATTCATAATTTCTAAATCTTCCTCATTTTTTACCATAGTTTACAATACATTCTACCAGAGTTGACTATACCATCTTTTGAGGGTTTCCATAGGGTTGTAACTTTTTTAATTTTCCTACAAGTAATTGGCCAATATGCTCTCAGTGAGACCACGTGTAGCCCCTGGTACATGGAAGATGGACATCACATATACATGTATAGCCTAATAACTATTTTTAGCCTAACTTCTTTACCTCCCTCAATCAAGAATTTAAAGTGTAGTCATTAAGATTATTTTTTATTTTTTATTTTGTCCACTAGTCGATTCAGAGCAGATCTACTAGAACATTCATTCTAATGTTTTTTGCCAATGTACTAGCAAGATTAGTAGTAGGGGTGATAATCAGATCTAATTTTTTGATTATCAATTTTTTAATCCAAATTTCCGTTTTAATGAAGATATTAGATCAGAATTGGAACTATATATAAATTTTTGAAATTTTTGATTTTTTGATCCGATTATTTTTTTCGATTTCATATTCCTAATATTAATTTGTATACTTCAAATTATTAATTATTTTATTTATCAATAATATATATATATATATATATATATATATATATATATATATATATATATATATATATATATATAATAGATGTATATGAGTTTATATATTATACTTTTATACATTATACAGTTATACATTATACTACATAACATAACCTAAAAAAAATCACATTTCCACTCGAGTCTGGCCTCTTGCTTAACTCTAATTCCAAATATGATAACTCAATCCTAAATCAGTTTTTAGTTTTCAATCTATCCATTATCTTGAAGGTAACAAAGTAAAAGTGTGGTTTTAATCTCCATTAACAAAACATAATCTCCTATCTTTAAATCTTCACCAACAACAAGTCAACAATCTTAAAGTAAATCCGAATTCAGGGTTTTCATTTTACAGGTAATTGAACTTGTAATAGATACCTTTTGTAGTTAGGTTTTATAAAGGTTTCCATTAATTTTATGGTTCGAAAAAAAGTAAAGATGAGTGAAAGTTTTTTTTAATTAAAAACTGAATGTCATTGATTTATCATAGTTTGACAACTACACTAGATAAATTTATTTCTTGAAAAATGTTGTTAATTAACTGTAGTATTAGGGTGGTCTAGTTTTGAAACTTGCGATTTCCTATTCAAAAGTTCCACAATTTCCGAACAGATAATTCCGAAATTTCTAAAATTTCTGTAAATTTTGAAATTCCGAATTCCGAATATTCTTCCCATAGTGATAGGGTGGTCTAATTTCGAAATTTCCAATTTCCAAGTTCCACAATTTCCGAACCAAATATCGAAATTTCGAATTTTCTGTAAATTTTGAAATTCCGAAAATCATATATTTTTTCGACTGCGAAAATTTTGGATCGGAATCTGAATAGAAAAATCTATTCCCAAAAAAAAATCAGATTTCTTTGAAATATCCTTTTTCCAATTTATTTTGTCTGATTTTCACCCCTAAGTAGGAGTATTGAGGTTAAAAAAGATTCCACTTTTATTAAGATTGATTTTCTGTCTTGTAGCATTCCATATTCATTTAAAACCTCTAATAAAGTTAATATATTCATCTTCATCGGCCTTTAAAAAGAATAATCTATTATCTACAAAAATGACGTGATTGAGTGTATTGCAGTCGCTGTTAATTTTAAGGCTTGAGTTTTTTTTCATTTTATCATTCATCAACGTGGTTAATGATGCATGTGCTATACTCCCTCCGTCCACAATGTTTGTCACAATTTCTAAAAATGGATGTCCACAAAAGGTTGTCATTTTAAAATATCAAGAAACTTTTTTACATGTTCTACCAAGTTTACCCTTATTTAATTTCCAAAAAGTAGAAGGCATTAATTGCTTTTTTCAATCATTAAATAGTTGGTTGAGGGTAATTTAGTAAAAGTAGAAGGTATTAATTGCTTTTCTTAATCTATGTGAAAAAAAAGGTATGACAAACATTTGTGGACGGAGGGAGTACTACATAACAAAAAAGGTGACTATAGGTTCCCCGCGTCTGAATTCTCTAGTAAATACTTTGACATGTATTAATTCCCATTATAATTGACAGTATAATTCATAATTTCTACACACATTATTATCCAATAAACCCATATTTCACATAATCCAATCTTTATAAGCATGTATTTTAAGAAATCCTATTCATATGCTTTACATATGTCTTCTTTAATAACATCATAATAAATATGAAAGTTAGTTTTTTTTTTTTTTTTTCAGAATTGACTAATTTCGTGGGCTAGTAATACATTCTCATGTATAGATCTGCTTGGGACAAAAGTTGTTTGGTTCTCCCCTATTATAATATTTATATGTGGTTTAAATTTTAGGAACAAAATCTTGGCTATGATTTTATATTACTCAGATTCTAAATATAAAGGAAGGATTTCTTCTTGTTAGGTACCTTGGGGTCCCACTAAATTCAAATAAAATCAATGCTTAAGATGCAAATAAACTCATTGATAATATGTATAGTAGGATCTCTCAGTGGAGTAACAAACTACTAACATATGTTGGTAGGTTGGAGTTGATTAGGGTGGTACTTGTGAGCAAGGTGTTGTACTGGTGTAGAGTATTCATGCTACCTAAGAATGTTATCTATAAAATCAACCAGAGAATGTCTAGCTTTCTACGGAAAGGCTCAGCTGATCAGGCTAGAAGAGCTAAAGTGTTCTGGCAAAATGTTTGTAAAATCAAATTTAAAGGGGAATTAAATATCCAAAATTTGGAGAATCTCAACAAAACTTGTCTCTTAAGTACCTTCTGGAGAATTTATCAGAGGAATGACAACTTACTCAGTATGTGGGCCCATAATAACATACTCAGAGGATAATGTATTTGGGGAATGAAGATCAAGCAGAACTACACATGGACATGGGAGAAAATGCTTAAACTCAGGAGTATTACCTACAAGTTTATATCTCATGAAGTAAAGAGTGGCAGTTATACTTATATGTTCTTGGATAATTGGATCCAAGGTAATAATGTCAGTTTTGTCCTAAACATAGATATTAAAGAGAGTTCCTTATGGATGAATAAGACAGTAGATAAATGATATGCTAAAGGGGGATGGCATTTACCACCTGCACTAAGTGACATCTCTGCTTTTCTGCCTCAATTAACAGCTGGTAATGATAGATTAATTTGGAGTGTTAGTAAAAAAAATTGCTTCTCATTCAAGAAGACGTTACATGAGATAAATGATCTAAAAAATTGCTTCTCTTTCAAGAAGACGTTACATGAGATAAATGATCATGGACCTATCTTGGAATGGAGCAGGTTAGTATGACACAAACTTAATATTCCAAAGTGTTCTTTTTGTACTTGGTTGGCATGCCTTGATAGACTTCCAACCAAAAAACGATTGATATTATGCAAGAGATTCACTATTACCTCTATGCTAGAACGATTGATAAAGAGAAGTTTAAAGAAAAGACGAGTAGCAGCTAACAATTGGAAGTTGCAGAACGTGTTCAAGAGTGATCAATTGTGTTAACCGTTTTTTTAAAGTAGATTAGCTAATAGGTTATAAATTGTAATCTTGTTTAATTAGTCTATTCTAAAAGTCTCCAATTTGGAGCTCTAAAAGTTGTAAAGACAGAAGTTTATATGTTTTAATAAAATGGATGATTGATAATAAAAAGAAAAAATATTTGCAATCAATTAGCATAAAGGAGCAAAGCACATGACAAAATGGTCTATACGTGACATAGTACAGCAAAAGGAAAAAAAGACAGATTAAATTAACATAAAGGAGCAAAGCACATGAAAAATAGTTTACACTTGACATAATATAGCAAAAAGAAAAAAAAAAGATTAAATCAACATAAAGGAGCAAAGCACATGAAAAATAGTCTGACATAATATAGCAAAAAGAAAAAAACAGATTCTGATAATCAGTTGCACTAGTAAATTAAAATAATTCGTTTCTTGATGAAAACATGCACGGACGACAAAAAAAAAAAAAAAAAGAAGACAACATGGTAAAGTAACGATAAAATATAGTTTTTGTCAAATGATGTAATGAATATCGGAATGCTTGTGCCAAAGCCTCTGTCCCTGCTCCCTCTGCTCCCTGCAAATGACGTGAAATAAAGCGTTTAAATCAGTTTGCATATCAAGAATTAGAAAAACTCCGTGTTCAAGTGACAATATTAAGATGCATTATGAGTTTCAATATAATGTGTAATCTCAAGATGTATGAAAGAGAACCACTAATATTTTAGACTTCCTAAAATAAGAAGCAAGTTATAACGGGTCAGGAACATAGCTTAAACACGTAAGAATAGAAGCAGTATTTATAAATAAATATTCACCCATAATCATGAATCAGCAAGATTATTTATAAGTGTATGCTATGCAATTCAAACCTCATCATCTCTTGCGCTTGCTCTGCTTCAATGTCTTGAATAAATAACTTACGACTTCCTTTAAAGTAGCCTTCCTTTTTTCTTTAAAGTTCCAAAGCTCAGGAACCACATATCTGCCACTGGGATTGTATTCTTCAACCTCCTTCAATGCATTAGTTACTGAAGTGTACACATCCAAACCCCACTCCTCTTTAAGTTGTCGTAACTTCTCATCGTCATCATTCAACAATTTCTGCAATATTATTAATAAACATTATTTTTCATTCAGTTAACCTTTTAGCATTACAAGAACACAATCATATAATGGTCAAAGACAACTAATTCATAATTACCTCAAAACGTGAGTCGTCAATTTGTACAGTTTTAAAGGGATGCCATTCATTGTCTTTAAAGTTCTCCTCCCACAAGGAGCACAATTCTACAGCCTTTAATTCAGCTTCTTCTCGGGGAAACCTCTGCTTACATGCTTTTATAAAAGTCTTCATGTCAAGATCTCCCATTCTTTTAATTCCAATTTGGAGTCTGCTACTAGTCAAGATATCACGCAAGCCCTGCATGCAAAAAACAAACACATTTACTATCTAATTAAGAAGATGTATATATATATTTAAATGACAAGTATAAAAGAAATATTATACCTCGACCAACTCTTTACGAGCACTTACAAGCTCGTCATTACTTTGACGTTCTTTCGCAACAAGTGTACTGTTCAACTCCTGCACATCTTCCATCTCCTCAATTTTCTCTTCCAATTCCTCATTTAATTTTTTTATTTTACTTTGAATAGTTGGATTATCTCCCATAGCTTTCATCATCTCCAATTTTCCTTTAAGCTCGGCAATTTCCATTTCCAATTTCAGTTCGGCATCTAAATCTCTTTCCAATTCAAGTATCTTCTTTATAGCTTTCTCCTTCTCCCTCTGAAACAAAAATACATGCAATGATAGTTATATCTAAGTAGAAGCATGCATAAACAAGCTAAAGAAACACACCTTCTGTTCTTCAACTAGCCTCAAGATATTCTCATCCATTTCCCTCTGCTCCCTAGAGGCCTTTTCAAGTTTTTTGTTCCTCTCATCATTCTGGATGAAAATAGAATTTAAAAAAAAAAAACAATGATATGGAGATAATTTATTTTTTAATATAAAGTAGATAAGGTTGAAAATAAGAATATCACCTTTTTTTTCTCTTCTTCAAGTTTCTGCCTCTCCAGTTCAGTCAAGGCTTCACGTTCATTGAGTTCACGGCTCCAGGAATCGAGCTCTTTTTTTTTGATTTCCAACTCATTATTTAACTCTTCTTGTGCATCAAGAACCCTCTTCACATCCTCCCTAGCCTTTTCTTGCATCCTTTTTGATTCTGAAAGGATAAAATCATGCACAAACAAACCCACATAACCTTTAGCAACCTGAATATATATATATATATAAGAAGAATTAGAGAGTTAGGAAGGGTACCTTCCAAAAATGCTTGATGCTTTAGATCTTTCTCCTTGAGCACCGAACTTAGATTAATCTTCCCTACATTATATTCTGTATTCAGTTCTTCCAAATTTTCGTTTTGAATGTCAATCTTACTAGTTAAATTTTCTACAACTTTGTTTGTATCCTGTGTAGCTTCCTTAACCAGATCTGAGATTGTCCTTAGCTTTCCATTTCCACGAAGATAAGCACCCACTGGCCCATCTGACTTGTAATCGCACTCACGTGCAAACCATCCATAAAATCTTGTATCAGTTGAAGTTTTACCAGCGCTCCATTCTTTCTTACTACACCTAATAGTTTCACAGAATTTCTCAAACTCCAAAGCATTCTTAAATCCACTCCAGTCTCTATCAAACTTAATAACGGCTTGTGCTGTTTGTTTTTCCTCATCCCAGAAATACTGGACATCTAGTGGATTAAATTTAGAGAACTTATTTAACCAGTAGTTGCAATTATCCACGTAATTGTCACCCATTAGCTCTTTCATGATATTCACAATAACCCCAGTCCATGGCCAGCAATATAACTCGCTTTCCTCGACTTTATCTGCAGGTGCAGGTGCAGGTGCTGGTGCTGGTTGAATTGCATGTGCATGCTGAGGTGGCTCAGCCTGATCATTTGCTAAATTGACTTCCAAATACTTTGCGAGTGCTTGATGGTTTGCTTTTTGTTGTGCACTCCCTTTTGCAGTACCTTTACCTGCCCCTGTAGCATGTTGAAGAAGTTCTTTGTACTTGTAATCTTGTTTTTTCCTACCAACACAAAAAGGGCACTTCAAACTTCCATGTGGGCCCTTCACTTTGTATATTCCAGATAGCAATTTCTTGTAGGGTTTTTCCATGTATTCTTTAATCTCCGAGTCACTTAAATCTGACATTTCCTCTGAGCTGCTGCTGCCCATCTGATCCAACCTAAATCACCAATCACAATTTATATTTAACAAAATGTCACATCAATTCCTATACTAAAGTCTATAATATTAGATTTAGAAAATAAATGCAATTATATTTCTTTAACACATAACAAATGCACATAACAGAAGATACAATCCTCGTACAACAAAGCATCATCATCTCGATTCTCGATCAACTAATAAAAAGGATTATCTTTCTAACACCTTATAAGCTAATTTCACCATATTAACAAAGTAACAGGTAAACAATTTTAAAAAGTTCAACCTAACTGAGTTAACTGGGTTTGATCGAGTTAAATTAAACCTAGCCATTATCAAATTCAGTCACCAAGCTATGTGCACTATCATCTATAATTCAAATGAGTGCACAATTATCTAAATCGGAAGACCTATCATTTGTACAACTTCATCAAAAACAGATCGAGTAGGAAAAGCCGATTTGAATCATTCTAGGGAGCGACCAAGTTGACTCAGTCATACATAGTCAGTGAAATCTACCAGACTTTCTAAATGCAGAATGGTAAACCTGAGCCGACTCAGTACGGGAGACTTATACTATAAGACAGAATTGTGCTTGGCAAGGTTGAGTAAGTGAAGCTATTCTCTCTCTAGTGATTGATCTATACAATGAGACCTTGATCGAAGCATATACATAAATTAATTTACATAAAACGCATTTTAGTAGAAAGTGATGCGTACGTTACAAAATGTATGAGTTTGCGAAGAAGCGGTGGTGAAACCTTCGATCGGCTGCTGATCAAATGAGCTGAACGTGATTTTTTGCTATTTTTCACTAAGGTGATATAGTGTTAGTGAGGCGGTTGATTTAACCTAAACTGGGAAGAGGAGATGATCTTCTATATCGCGGCACACTTTTCCACCGTGCTCCTTCGAATTATAATTTAGAAGGTTATTTCCCCACCCACTAATTCCTTTAGTTCTTTTTTTTCTCAAAAGAAAATTTGCATTAAATAATGAAAGGTTACAAAATACCTAATTCCTTCTACATATGTTATATAAAATGGCAAAGATAATTCCCTAATATATACATTTATTAAGCCTTAATAAAAGGAATATTGACAAAAAAAACGTTATGTCCATAAAAGATTTATGGTTCAGCCTGGCAACCGGAGCGGTGTACACTTTTCACAAAATCGTCTGAACCAGAACCATTACATACTTATTGATTCGGTTTTTATAATATAAAAAACTAATAAGGCCTGGTTCGTTTAGGGCCGGCCCACCGAGACCTTATAATCTTTTTCGGCTCTTAGTAGTCTCTATTGGGCCTGGTCCTAACCTCAAGTTTAACATTATGGACAGGCCCTTTTGGGGGAAAATGCTTCCATGCAACAATGCGGCCGCCGTTATTAAAATCATGGTATTTACTTTATCATTTTATGGAATCATGATAAGCCATAAAATGATAAAGTAAATACCTGAAAAAGTTTATTGTAATTATGAACCTATAAAATAATAAAGTAAATATCATGTTTTTAATGACGAACGTCGCATTGTTGCATGGAAGCATTTCCCCCTTTTGGGGTCCTATGTTGTCTTAGCTGTCTTATCTTGCAATTATTACTGAAGACACAAAATGATGCACACATTTTCGAGCTGGACATGGAACATAATGCTATTTTCTCTATCGTAGATCATTAAAATAGGCATTCAACTATTAAATTATAAAATCAACCATAAGGTCTAACCTAAACCATTGATAATTTTAAATTTTTTACCAGGAAACAATTCAAATATGGATTCTTAACAGAATTTTATGATTATTATAACTCATCAGCATATAATATTATCAATCATAACCGAATATTCTTAGGTAGTGATCAAGCTTTGACCAAAACAAAAAGTGTGGTGGCCATGGCTGGTGGTGCACTTCTACATAATCGTTAACGACTTAACGTATCACAAACAGTGTGTTGGCCGCTGCACTTAAACTAAGTCAGACTTTGACCAAACAAATATGTATCACAAAATTATAAACTATTTCAACTTTAACATAATTAAGACTTTAAGTTAACGTAATACTTTAAAATTTGAACAAATTTTTTTTACAGTACTTAGCTCTTTTTCTACCTTACTCTGTTTTGTGAATTCACTGCCTTGAAGCCTGAAACATAGTACAGTGTGAATTTTTCCACTGATGAACATTTGTTTAATAGGGAATAGTAGGGTTTTTTTACAAATTGGGCTTAGATTTTAACAGTTAAACAAACTCCCATTTAAAAGTAAAATCGAGGCGAACAAATTAATCGCTTGACAAAATTAAGTAAGCGATACAAAGCGGACATAAAGCTACGCTTTCTCATTCTGTGCGTTTTACCCCTGTCAAGGCGGAACATGCCCGCTTTGCTTCGCTTTCTCGCCTAGGCGAGCGCTCTGGTCGCTTTTAACAACACCGCGCTTATGTGTATTGCGTCTTGAAAAACTGAAAAAAGGACGCGTGAAGCAAAAGCGTCCCCTATTAATGGTATTTAGGGAGGGGGCAAAAATGGTGTCGCCATACATAAAGTTTAGGACGCTTTTATTTTTGCTTCAATATTTATAAATTTTTTAGGGACGATATGGCGGCGCGTCGCCAAAAAACCGACGCTAAATGGTCATTTACTTGTCTTGACTCTTTGTTCACAAAAACATATCAGATATTCATAGGCTAAGCACATATAATGAGAATATATATACCGTAGGGTTGGTGACCAAGAGATTATCTCCAACAATATGAACTTCCGGACCCATTTCAGTGGTCATCTTAGCATAGATGCTCTACTCATCTTGTTCAAAGGGATCCTGACTTGTACAATTCCTTAATCTGGTCACCGATATTCTTTTTTCTTTATCAATAGTAAGCCTGTAGATAGTCATATAGCTACACAAGAGATGTACTAGTTAGATATAATTAGTGCTAACCTAGCCATATCACCCTTAAATCCATTAGTTACGCTCTACAAACTAAACAACTAAACGTTAAAACAAACCATTTCTCGAGAAAACACACCATTTCTCGAGAAATCAAACCAGAACTAAACTAACTAAATGTTCACAAAACAAACTAACGTGCAATTCACGCACATTTTGTAACTACATGAAACAAACTAAGAATTACCAAGAACTAACAAATAATTAAATGCAAAACAGGTTAAAACAAAATATCCGAAAAAAGAAACATTTAAATACAATAATTGAATATTTACCTCATTTTCATGCTCAGACAGTTTACTAGCCAAAACTTCTTTATCCATAGAACCCAACTCTTCACCATTTGTTATCGTAACCCCATTTCTCGAAGATAAATTGTGTTACAAACCTGACCCAAACCCATTCTTATCTGGTCTCGGATTTAACAGCCAACTAGACCACGATTCCTTAGACGTAGTAAATCATTTAGATTACAACAAATCTCTCAAGAAAGCCGATTCCATTTGTTGTCAATTTAATTATCTTCTTGATATGTTCAAAATAGAAGTGTAGGAGGGCGAAATTTTTTTGTCTCATATTTCTAATTCACAAGTCAGAGTAAGGAGATGTTCGTGGAAACTAGAGAGAGTGGGGTTAGGCCGTTATCTGGGTTTTCTTCTCAGTCAATTACTTGGGATGGGCAATTGAGGGAAAGATGTTCATTTTTGTTTTTATTTTTTTTTATAATTTGTAACTAATAGGACGAGGGATATTTTAGTAATTAAACTTGATTTGTGTTAAGTAAAGTTTTTTGTTCTGATACATCGGAAAGTTATTATGAACTCGGAGTCATTCATTAAGTTTGAACCCGTAACGCTTAGAAAGAAAATCATGATCTTGGTTAGTTGAGCTAATCCAAATTGGTTAAGATTACTTTTTTATATGTGTAAGGATCCTTTTTTTCACTAAACTTTCCATCTTTTTTTTTTTGACAGCTGAACAAGCGAGTCATCATTCACGCTTATCCAATGCCTAGTCTACCAAAGCGGATAGTAATCTGCAACTGCTGATCCTCCCAAGTTGTTCGATACCTAGAGATCCACGCCGCTCTGTCGAAAACTCATTAAAACGCCTCGAGATATGCATAAAGTACATGTTTCCATGTTCTTCGGCATATGTGTTTATCAACGTATGGTATGACCTTCTACCACGCCGCTGGCAGCGATTTGATGACTAGACTAATCGCGCATGGGGCACATCCCATCCGTATCTATCCCTAGTGAATAGGCGCCAAAGACTACCGGAAGGATCCCTATACGACCTGGTCCCTCCGCGCTAGCTGCACCAAGCTTCGCCAACCAGTCTGCGCTGCTATTTGCTTCTCGAAAGCTCCACACTAAATCAAACTGCTCCCTTGTCTCTACAAGCTTACCCGAGAAGTCTCGCATCGCCCCTTCACTGGCGCATGCAACTCACTCGTGTCTGTTTCGATAATCAGCGATTGATAGCCCCGGCACACCGTCATATGTAAACCAAAGTGTAAAGCTAATAATTCTGCTTCGAATGGTGTCCACACGACACATTTTCCTACAAAACCCTCCAGAAAGTCCCCTTTATTACTCCCGAATCAAGCCCCCAACTCCCGCTACCGATTTAACCATGTAAAGGAGCCATCGACATTCAACTTTATCCTGTTTCCGGTTTTTCCTATCTCACAAAAACACTATTTGCTGAAATAACTAGTCTTAATCCTTTTCACGGCCCACGCATGCACAAAATCACAAGCTGTAAAGCGATACAAAGCAACAAACTCTCTTTCACTTCTTTTCCGAACGGAATGATCAAATACTCTTGCATTCCTATCAAGCCAAATTTGCCACGCACAAGCTACTGCCACACACTTTTTCTCTACCCCATTTACAAGTTCCTTACTGGACAGTAATCCAGCCCACTGATGTCTCCCTAAATGTTCTAATTTTATGCCCTTGGGAGAATCATTTTTGGTTTTTATTCGACTATTTAGATAGACTTTTGGTGTTAATATGCAATAAATTGATTTTCCTCTTTTAATTCTAGTATTTTTCATATATTAAACTTTTGCGCGTAATATGGTTTTTTTTGAGTGAAAAGTTGTAGATTTTGAATACTAGCTAGGAGAGGAAGCCAAGAATAAAGTCAAAGATCGTGTAACGAAGTCAAAGCAAGAAGAAATATCCTGAAAGAATTGATATTTCAAGCTACAAATCTGGAAAGTTGATAAAGATTGCTGATTTCAAGTCATCTAAGAGTGGATTTAGCCTCGGACTTGTGAATAGAATTTGTTCTTCATTGAGTTACGGAAATTTAGCAACTGGAATTGGGTCAATCCGAGTTGAAACAAGCCGGTTAGAGCTGTTTTAGTGGAGGTGGTGCACCAGTTACGGGATTTGGGCTTAATTATGGATTTGGGCTTTTCTAATACTCACTTAATCCTTAAAAAAAGCCCTAATCTGTTTTTAACATTATAAATAGGCTTTAGACTCCTATTTTTACAGACCTTTTTGATAATTCAACATACGCTTAAGAGTCAGACACCAGAGAAGAAGCTGGAGGCAGGAAGAGAAGAAACAAGAGTTGGAGACTGTCTATATCTCCAATTCTCAGCCAATTCAATTCCGTAATTAGGTTCTTTTATTTTATTCTGTAAAACATTATGAACTCAATTATGTATTTAGTTTTTGTCTTTTCAATAATTATATGCTAAACTTAAATAGTGCTTGAGAACGCATTAATGAGTTAATCCCCAATTTATTCTATTCTATGTTTTTGCTTTTGGGATTTTAATATTTAATTCGAATTGGGTAATTAGTATTTTTCATTAATTTGGATTTTAACAACTATTATTGACCTGGTCAATTGATAATAGGAATTAGTATCTAAGCTATTTCATAAAGTGGCATATGAATCACCTTGACGGGGGGTTTAGGTACAGAAATAATTAATGAATGTAGGATAGAAATTATTTGACCTTGACAGGCTTAATTAATCATATGGCCAATTGGGTAATTAGACTTTAATCATTCGAAGGTGGACTATATTCACCCTGACGGGGTTTGTAGCACCTAAGAAGAGCTCTTAGTCCACCCTGACGGGGGTAAGGAGATAATCGAATCCCGACCAATATTATTTACCGAATTTGTCCCTTAAACAATACATGGAATGAATAGATTTAGGTGAAATCCTAGCGTTACTCAAGTACTACCTCTCATACCTTGCGTCTAGCTATTTTATTTACTTGTGTCTAGCTTAATATTTGCATTAATTTAGTCTTTTAGTTTATTTGAATTAGTAATAGAAAACCAAACAAACAACTATAAAATCATTTACTTGTTTTACGTGCATTACTCACTATTTGATAAGCATTAGAGTCAAACCAATCCGTCCCTGCGAACGAATCTGTTATCACATATATTACTAGGGAAAACTGTACACTTGCAGTTGTGGTTCTCTTTTCTTTATTGCATTTATTTTTAGAACACACAAGGGACCACCACCCACCAATTCTGCGGATCCAGCTGACCAGCAGCTTCTTTCCTCGGTTCCAAATTCTGCAGCAGGATCGACCCATCTGCATCTGCAGCAGTCGATGTTGTTCGGTTTGCTAGCTGCAGCTCCCTGTTCTGCCTGGAGTTTTGCGTCAACTGCTGTGGGCTACTCTCCATACTAGACCTCTCATAAGTAACCTCCTGCTCCCCATCCTGTTGTACCCTTCCTCCAGTACCATGTCTCCCAACGCGATTAGTATTTTCTGCATAAATTATATCCAGCGAGCCACCTAAACAGCGCTGCAAAATCTTGTTGTACCTACTGCATTTTTGGAACATATGTACAGCTGATTCTGTATCCAAACCACAGGCTTGACAAACCAAAATAATTTCAATCCCTCTCATAGTGACATTACCTCTTATTAGAAGGCGGCCCCAAATTTCTCTCCATAACAAATTCTTAATCTTTTGGGGACACTTGAGGGACCAAACAAGATCCCAATTAAAATTTGAATCCCCTCCACCAAGTAATACTTTGTTATATATGCTTATTCGACCGAGAATGCACCTGAGTTCTCATGCTTCCATTTAAAGTATATTTCATTCCCTTTACCAATTCGGCGACCCCATCTCTAACCACCTCCCGACCTGCTAGTATATTTTTACACATTCTAGAATCGGTAAATCCCATCTCTAATATATTTTTGTTTTAGAGCTCTTACCCATAATGTCGGATCATTCTGTAAAACTCTCCAGCCTAATTTAGCTAAGAGTGACTTTATTTTAATTACGCGCATTTTGTAAACCCAACCCGCCATATTGTTTGGACAATAAAGTGTCTCCCATGAGAGCTAGTGAAATTTCCTCCCTTCTGTTGACGAACCCCAAATGATATCACGAATAATTTTGTCAGTTTCATCACACATATATACTGATAGTTTCATTGTTTGCATATATAAGTCGGAATAGCTGCTAAAACCAACTGTGCTAACGTAATTCATCCCGCGATTGATAAATTTTGACTCTTCAAATTTGGAAGTTTACTTTGCATATTCGATATAACTTCCCAAAAGAATCCACTAGGCAGCTGTTGCGACCTAATCCGTGTTCCCAGATAAACTCCTAGTGAGTCACTCATCGTGAAACCGCTCCTTTCTGCTAATTCCAGCGCTTTGTCATTTGGCGTATTTCTCGAGAAATAAATCAACGACTTTTCTTCGCTCACTGTCTGTTCTGCCTCGCCACACAAAACCCTAAGAACCTCCTTGATTAGGTTTACTTGGGTCTCTGTTGACTCCGCAAACGGTAGAGAATCATCTGCAAAAAACATATGGGAGATCGGGGGACCTTGACGATGAAGTCAAATGGGTAACCATTCACCCCCCATCACAAAGTCCCTAAAAAATTAAAGACAAACTTCCCATACACATCAAAAAAAATTAAGGGGAAAGAGGGTCTCCCTGCTGAATTTCTCGCTGAGATGTAAAGGCCTCAAGTGGCTCTCTATTCAACAGCAAGCGCGTCGTGTTAGTCACCATAGCTGACATGATAAATGTCACCCAACTTGCCGGTAATCCAAAGAACAAAATAGTATCCTCAATGATTCTCCAGCTCAACTTATCATACGTCTTAGCTAAGTCAATATTAACCGCCATAAACCCTTACTCGATGTGACTTTCTACACGCGATGATCAATTTCCTGAACCAAAACCACGTCATCGATAATAGAGCGGCCCGAAAGGAAGCTACTCTGATTCAGACCAATCCTCTCAGATAGCAGTGGACGAATCCGATTCACCATCGCTTTTATAATAAACTTGACCGGTACATTGATGAGACTAATCGGCCGAAGCTGCCCTACGAAATCCATTTTCAAGACTTTAGGAATCAGATGGATAAGCGTCTCGTTCAGATTAGGAGGCACAACTCCTTCTCGATTAATTTTTTTTTACTATCCCACAAATATCAGACCTTACAATATCCCAACATTTTTTTATAAAAGGCCGCTGAAATTCCATCTATCCCTAGCGCGTTATTGGATTTGGACTGGAAAACAACTATACAGATTTCTTCCTCAGTAAAGTCTTCCGCCAACAATTCCCTCTCACCCTCCTCTATCTACTCCTGTGCGGTAAGATAAATGGTCCCACAAACGTGTCTGACTCGGAATATAAGTTCACAAAAGCTCTCGAACTAAAACACCCAGAGTTGTTTCCTCCTCCACCCAAAAACCATTTGCATCCTTTAACTGATGAATCCTAGTTTTCTTTCTCTTCTTGACTGTGGCTAAGTTATAGAAACTCATAATACACTTCCCCCGATCAGATCCAATTCTCCTTAGAGCGTTGAAACCACAAAACCTCTTCTTCTTCAAGAACACTGAGATACATCTCCCAAAGCCTCTTCCCCAACCTAAAAAGTGACGAATTATACGAGTATTGAATCAAATATTATATTCCCTTGAGTCTAGCTAACAATTTCTTCTTCTTCTCCTTCTTATTTAAGTCCCAAAATGTTTCTTCCTTCGAATTCATTAAATCTCCTTCATATTTTCCAAACTGGTACCAAAGTCCGAGTTAGATACTTTCCATGTATCTTGAACATATCTCTGAAAATCCTTGTTTAGACACCAGGCAGATTCAAACTGGAATCTTCTAGGTGTCCGTATCTGATCAAACAGAATTAGTTGAATCAAGATAGGCGTGTGGTCTGAATGTTTACGATCAAGATGTAAAAATTTTGCGAATGAGAAAAGTGAAAGGAATTTTGTATTTCCATACGCCCTATCCAAACACCTAAGAATTCGCTGTCTTGTATTCCACGAATCGCACCAGCTGAATCTCGGCCCCTCAAAACCCAGATCAGTCATATCACAACCATGTCGCCACTCTTCGAACTTTATCCGCTTCCTCTGTATTTGGTTGAGGTACCATGCGATCAGTCGCGGTCTTCCAACACTACTAAAGGCTTGATGAAGCGCCCCCGTAAGGTATCTCTATCTTGAGACTTGAGTCATGCATATACAACCATAAAAATCCATGACTCATAACTGACTCTCGAGACTTCAATGTTAATCACCTAATAACTTGCTGTTAATACTCGTATCTTGATAACTGTGTCATCCTAGAGGAGCCAGATACCCCATTTTATATTCTCCACCTCTAACCTAGCATAGTTAATCTTCCCCAAGCGTCTCACGAAATCATTAGCTTTCACGTCGCTTACCCTTGGCTCCACAATTACAATTAACCAAACCTTGTGTATACGCATCATTTCCCTTACTACTTGTTGAAAGTTTGTCGGCGCTGCACCGTGGCAATTCCACACCAATATATTCAGCGGTTGAGAAAGACCTCCCCAACCCTGGAAGTTCTTGTTTTGTATAGACATAGAAAAACAACAAAAAAATTGGTGTAAAAATGACAAGAGGATCAGCAACATATTTGTCCTTTCTCCTCTAAGCTCTCCGTAATGAAATCCATGACTTCATCGCTGTCTTGGCCCTCAAACTGCATCCACGATTGCCGACAGGTTGTCCCCTCCCCCCTCCCCCGGTCTGAGGATTTTGTGAATTTATCGGTGTCGCAACTAGTGTAATATGGTTGCTCCTCCCTAGTGAAAATCACCGGAGGTTCGAGGGCATCCCACGCGTCCGATATACCTATTGTCCCTCTAGAAAAATTGACACATTTTGCTGAACCCAATTTATCAGAAATTGCACATTTCGGTCCTGTAAATAATTGGCCCCTGTTCACTTCTCTTATAGCCCCAACATGTTCATTTGTTTTTTCTTCTAAAGTCAGTGGCGCATTAGGCGCACTAATATCCCGCCCAATATCTGTAATACTAGGTGTATTGGATTGATTCATTCCATCCTTACCATTGCTTTTCCTAACCGCCCCTACCGCCTTATCTCCAGCCAAATCCCATTTTCATTTATTTTTTTTATCCTTCCTAACACCCAAAGTGCTCGAAACAGCCCTACTATAATCAATTTTATTTTCTGCAAAAATTTCCACTTCCGGAATAGACGTAAGTTGCCTTCTACTTTCAAAATCCAGAGCCACTAAAATTTTGTGCCACCCGCCAAGGCGAACCTCGCCTTTACCCATATTATTTGATTTCCTATTTTACCTACTGCACTGATATTTTTTTCCTACCTCATTATAACCCAAATCAAGTTCCGGTGCATAATTCCTATCTTCTTCAATACATAGCGCCCTGAATTTATTTTCTAGATCTTTATTCGAACTGCCACGAAAACCAATTATATTCGCGCCATTACATTCCCCATAAGTTTTTTCTACTCCCATGTCACTATTAGTTACCCGAGGCGGACCCTCCACATCAACCTCTTTATTATTCTTCGAATTTTTGTATGCTTGCTGGGTAGCATTACCCCCACACTTATCCTTCTAATTTCCAAATTTACCACACTCAAAACACACTAAATGCAGCCCCTCATATTCCAACAAACAGACTTCTCCTCCAATATGGATTTTAGGTATAAGAGCCTTATTCAAATCTAGTTCCACCGCAAGTCTCGCGTAATTCCCTTTCTTCCAGACCTTGGTTAATGGGTCAATTCTGATTGTCCATCCAAATAAATTACCCATTTTCCTAAGTATGAGGGCTGTGTAGTTTTGCATTCCCACATTCTAGATTCTAACCCACACTGTGGTAGCCGTAATAGAGACTGCATGAGGTTTAAAGTTAGATGTCCACTCTCGCACCACTAAGTAGTTGTCATAAATCATACAAGCTCGCCCTTTCCCCAATTACAGTCTTCTTTCATAGCAAACTTAACCATGAAATAGCCATAGCCAACATCCACTAGTTTAGACATACCCTTAGGATTCTAAATTTGCTGTAGTTTAGACGCCAAATAATTGAAACCCACTTTATAACCCAGTAGTCTAACCATAACAGTATTACTCCATAGTTGAATTTCTTCTATTATTTTGTCCCTTGACCTTAAAACATGTGGAATTTCAGAGTTCTAATGGTATATTATCTTCAATTGAGTTCAAATAATCATTGTCATAATCGCTACTCCTATTCGATTTAGTTTCCCCATAATTAATAATAGCCGGTTTAATAATATTTTTACCTGTTAAAACGTTGTGCCAACTGGAAGTCATCCTTGATGGAATGTTAATCACTGCATTAGTTGGTCTGATTAATATTCGTGTATGTTGATTTCCCACATTAGTCAGGTCCGACGTGGCTCTGGCCCTTTTAGACTGCCGTGCTGCTGGTTCAGCAAGAGGCGGGAACTCCACGTTGCTGGTTTTAGCAATGTCGACAACCATGTGTTTCTGCGGATCCTTGGCTTCTTGCGGCGATGGTGCGTATCCGCCCACCTTGTCTGGTGGACTTACATTCATTGGATTATTGGGAGTCGCTATGTTGCCTGTAACGGCTAGTGTTTTTTTAGAGAGAGGGCTTTTTTTTTCTATTAATGACTAATATCTTAATTTTAATTTTACAAGATTAATTATCTCTCTTTCCTTTATCATTATTAACATTTACTTTCTTTGTCTCTTCTCCAAAAAATGTTGTAGTCGATGAAAATACATGGAGAAACTACCATTTGATTAAAATATATCAAGATAAAAAACACCAACATTAAAAAATGGTGTATTTGTTTTCTTATATCAATTTTTGTCACATTTACTTAATCTACAAATCTTCTTTCTTTTAACGGCTTCTCCACCAGAATATACATATATAATTAGTTTTGAAAGACCATGTGATAAAAACAATACAAATAAACTAGATTTTTTTTTTGTTATTTGTATCGAGGGTTGTTACTATCTTTTTTATATATGAATACAAATATTTTTTATAGTGTCTGTACAATGGCGATGAAATGAAAAAGACAGATCTTTTAGAAATGTTCTTAATTGAATTCATATATTGAACAATGTCTACAGTGATGTTAAAGTTAAATACAAAAAATTATGTTATTCAATATTTTAATCTTATGTGTTTCTTGCATATATTTTCACCATTGTTTTCCATCACATACAGTAATATTTTGTACTTAGATTAAAAAGATCAAGAACGTAAGGAAATTAGAAAAAAAAAGAAAAAAAATGTTATAAAAGAGATAATAAATTAAATATTAATGAATGATAAAGAAAAGAGAGTAACCTTCTCGTAAAATTAAAATATTATTTAATGTAAAAATAATTTTGATTGGTCAAGACTAAAAGTTAGGTGTATAGAAGGAAAGTTTAGTGAGGAGAGGATTCCGATCCTTTTTAAATGTAAGTAACTAGACAGTATTCTGCTTAAGATTTTATTAAGTGGGTGTATGATATTAGTTTATTTTTTAATATTAAACAAATAGTTAATCATAACCTTTCTCCGACCACTTCCGGGTTTTTCTCCGGGGAGCCGCACCCACTACAAGAAATTGGATATTTAGCAACGATTTTTTACTAGAAAATGTCCAAGTCTCACTCACTAGTTATTTGCTTACGATGCTCTTTTCTTTGTATGCCAATAAGAGTGAAATTGAAGTTTTCAAGAATACAATCCAAAGATACTGAGAAGCATCAGGACCAAAGTAAATCTGCATAAATCGACAATTTGGTTTGGGGAAGAAACACGTTATGATGTTATGAATGAGGTCGTGATAAGCTTAGGTATGGAGAAATCTAATTCACTCAGAAAATACTTTGGCATTCCTCTAACTCTTAAAAGAGCTAAAAGGGAAAACCTAAACTACATAAAGGATAGACTCTTAGCTTAATCAACAAGATGGATTTCTAAGTTGATGTCTGAAGGTGGGAAAGAGGTTCTGATTAAAGCAGTTCTTCAGGCAATCCTAAATTATGCTATATCAATTTTTGAATTTCCCAGTCTTTTATGTAAAAAATCAGCTAGCTGTGTTGCAAATTTCTGGTGGGGTTTACAACATAACAAAAAAAAATATTGGATGGCTTGGAAAAAGATACCCAGATCAAACAATATTGGAGGAATTGAATTTAGAGATTTTTATAAGATGAACATTTCCTTTTAGCTATTCAAGCCTGTAAGTTGATTAATAAACTAGACTCCATAGTCGTAAAAATGATCAAAGGTGTTTATTATTTGAATTCCTCTCTGTGAGAAGCAAAGTTAAAGAGGAAAAAGTCATCTATGTCTGTAAGAGCATGTGGTTCAGTTTTCTTAAAAGCATCATCTATGTCCATCTACCCTAAGTGAAGGAGAACTCTTTCTTTCCATGACTTATAATCATACCCATTAAGTTTGGGAATGTCATTACAGATATTAGAGAAATTCACAGGTTGTGATGCTGGAAATAAAGATTACATGCGTATTAATAAATAGAGTAAATACCCCATTTACCCCCTGCACTAATGGCCGATTGACTACTTATCATTGATTTCGGAAATGCGACATTTTACCCTTTATACTAAGTTTTTGTGACTCGTTACCCCCATTAACGAAATCCATCAAAAATCGTCATTAGTTGGTCACGTGCTGGTTATGTGCGCAGTTTTTTATTTTAATTAAAAATCGATTTTCTTATTTAATATACAAAACCCATTAACTAGCAAGGGAAAAATTGGTAGTTCCTAATCACCAAACCTATATATACAAAAAATTAAAACAAAAATAATTAAAACATAATCCAACAATTGGGAAACTGAAGGAGTGCAACAATTAAGTGTTCTCGAGAGAGTTCATCAGCCTTAACTTGCGTATCTTCTGGAGAGATTCAATGTCGCCTATTTCGTTATGGAGTAAGTGTTCTTGTTTTATACCCGTAAATGTTAGGTTTGTTGACTTAAATTTTTGAACCCGTAAATGTAGGATTTTAGGCTATATTTTTTACTTCTTTTGATATAACGGTTGAATGTAGGGATTTACGTAATTAATTTATTATAAATTTCATGTATAACAGAGGAATTCCCATTGCGGATTCACTTTGGTGGCTTCTTTAATAAAGATAAGAGCATGTACACCGATATAAAGCTCGAGATTTTAGACGGCTATCACTGTGACAAATTCAGTGTACCTATACTTCACAAGGATTGTGCGAAGCGGGGATTAAGGGTAATTTGGAGTTATACTATTTAAAAGCGAGCCAAAAACTTCTTGATGGTATAGTGTATTTGGATATTGATAATAATGCTATGGAGATGTGTAGAATTTCAGAGCAAAACCAAACAGTTGACATGTAAGTTGGTTCTGAATCATTGCTTCATCAAGGCCATGAAATACAAACTCCTGTGTTTATGCCTTTATCTTAAATCTACTCCAATCACTTTCAAACTTCACAACAGCTTGTCCCATTTGCTTTTCTGAATCCCAATAAATCTGGACATCTAATGGCTTATATTTTGACAACTTCTTCAACCAGTAGCTTCTATTATCCACATCATTGACTTCTTTCTTGATATTAACAATGATTCCAGTTCATGGCCAGCAATATAATTCAGTTTGCTCAACTTTACTTTCAGGAGTAGGTGCAGGTTCAATCGCACGTTGAGGTAATGGCTCAGCCGCGTTAGCTAAAACATTAACCAAAAACTTAGCGAGAGCTAATGATTTGCTTTCTGTTGTGAACTTCCTTTAGCAGAACATTTACCCCACCCTAGTAGCATGTTGAAGAAGGTCCTTGTACTTGTAATCTTTCTTCTTTCTACCCGCACAAAAATGATACATCAGACTTCCATGTGGGCCCTTCACTTTGTATACTCCTGACATAAAATTTTTTGTAAGGTTTTACCTTGTATTCTTTGGTATATGAGACTTAACTCTGACATTTCATCTGATGAACTGCTTCCCATCTGATCTGCTATCCAAACCAACACTCAAAATGTCAGAAACTGAGAAAAGAACTAGGTACCACAAATTTCATTCTTCTTGAAAATGTTTATATAATATCAGGCCTGGTCTGGGCCCAAAGCAACCAAGGCCAATATACACACAAATTTCATTCTTCTTGACAATGTTTAAGTCTAATCAACTAGCACAAAGTACTTCTAACAAATGTTCACATTACACGTCAAATAACCAAAGCAATTATAAACCAATTATAAAGTACTCAATCATCTTACATATATAAAACACATGTTAATTTCAACTATTTCTAGAAAAATGACCGAGCTAAAAGAAAATAAAAAACAGGCCAACTAGGAAACTCCAAAGTAGTGTCATTCTTGCGACCGACCGAGTTGACTCAGTCATACCTAGTCAACACAGACTATTTGCTACAGTACCTACTCATTATAGGAATCAGAGTATAAGAACATAAATATTAATAATTTTCCATTAACAATACTGAGTTATTGGAATTAAAACTTATGTGCAATTAAACCTTCTGTATATCATAGTAACTAATTAATTACCTAGTAAATTAGGACTGATATAAAACATGAATAATAATACAAGGGCATGAATGAGTAGAGTTAAGATGAGGAAAACCTGGTTAATACTAGACCAAGGTGTGATGACCATGCTCTAGGGCATTTGTGAAAAAATATAGCTTGAAGGGAAGAAAGGGAGAGATAACTGTTGATCTTATTGTGGCTCGTCTTGGCATGTTTTAGAAATTGTGAGCACAAAAAATTCACAAAGAAACGTTACATGGGTCTGTGAAAACACTAGTTAGGAGGGACAGGAGGAAGAACGCAGGTACCTTTTGTTAAATTATATCTCACTTTTAAAAGTGAGACGACGGCTCACCTCCTATATTCACTAGCTCTTTATTTATATATATAAATGTATATATATAAAGAAAGAAGTTTATTCTTCATTGTATTAGATACAATACAATATATTCACAATGTATTCATTACTCCTTCATTATAGAATCATGATCTTACCATGTCTCCTTTTTATTTTAATATATATATATTTCAAAATTTCTTCAATGTTATTAGTTTTTTCTTCATATTGCATTATTTTACGGATTTAGCTTCTTTATCGGTTCAACTGGTTTATCTTTTATGGTTCAACTGGCTTATCTTTTATGGTTTAACTGATTTATTGATTCTTTTTGTTTCGTTCCCAGACCCCTAGATATGTTATTTGTAGCTCATAGGGTTATTTATGATTCAGGTTTTGGTTAGAAAACTGAGGATATAGATATCTATGTATCACCATTTAGGATTACATTTCGTCATTGATCCTTACTATAAGCATATCAATAGTTGGTACACATGTAGGTTTATTAATGGGAAGCAGATAAGATCTAGAAGGTTAATTTTATAATTCATTAAGGATTTGTTTGTCATGGAGGCGCGAAGATCAATCTTCAAAGAAGAATGTGTGAGATTTTGTTTAAACCAACTCTAGGTTTCCAGTCTCATTCTCTCCCTTTTACCCATCTATGGAAGAAATATTTAATGCCCATGATAATTACTTTTCTTTAAGTGGTGTTCTACCTGGTTGAACTTTTGAGACGTATGCATACAATAATAGTTAAGGAAAGTCGTGAGTATTCATTTATGGGGTTTGAACTTGAAATGCAAGTTGACAATGTACCAATGAACTTGATGGATCCTTTTGTTGCACACAAGTTTGATGGCATATGAGATGACAAAAGGAAGGTTGTAAATTAGTCCAATTTTTTCAAGTGTCTCTTTCACAAGATGAGTTGTAACCCTTATACAAAAAGCACTCAAATTCTTGCAAAGTAAAAAGGGTAGAAAAATAAATATGACATGATAGTGATAGATTGGAGGAGTCTAGAAAGTTTTAAATGAACGCTTATTATCGAACCATGGTGTTTGGAACGATTGGCTATGGAGGTGGACATACCAATGCTCATTCTACTCATTCTGGTTACATTAATGTTCTGCCTCTAAAAACTAAAGCTTATGTATGATGCTATGGAGAAGTCACACAACTAGATTCTTTTATGTCAGGATTTAAGATAAATAGATATGATCGGGTCTTCAATTTTGATATTAACTTTTCCATCATTATTGGTCACGGATATTGCGTCAGTTAACCTATCATATTTGTGATTACGATAATTTATTTTATTCATTTGATGTTACATCATTTTTAAAAACGACGTAATTATGGTGCGAAGTCATAAATGATGGTTCATAAAGGATATTTTTTGAAGGTAATCACTATAAGAGTCCAATTAGCGCAATCTACCACACTATATGTCTTTATTTGACACGATCTATCATATTATATGTTTGGTAATCTACCAAACTATATGACTTTATTTGACATGATCTATCATACTATATGTCTGGTAAGTTCTATTTCTTAGTTAACATGTATTTCTTAAAACAATAAAAATAGTATCATGTTGGAAACTCCAAGTTTTTTGTACATTGGACATGTATTTTCTACAGCATTATAAATTAGTCTCATTTTGGTAACTTATGATCTTTTTAAGTGAAAGAAAAAACTTATGACCTAAGAATTGGACTCTATAAGATTGGATCTAATTAAAATTATCTAGAAATTATGCTTTCATTAGGCGAATCATGTTGACTCCAACAAAGTTATATCCACTGAAAACTGCTCTCAACCCCTTATAACAACAATATTTATACTATAAAATAATAGGATTGAATATTTTACAAGTAAGAGTCACAATTAATCTTATGCCTGCATTCGATGAAATTTTCATCTTCCACTCACAGTTGATTTACAGGCATCTTGAAAAAAGTAAGTATTTACAAGCACAAAACTGTCATCTGCCTATCCTAATCTTATTATATTAATGTGACTCCTTTGATGCTAAAAGCTTGAGTCCTAAGACCTTTTGACTATACTTATCATCCCATGAGGACTTCTCAAATGTACTAAATCCTAACCTGAGTCCAATTTTTTTTTTTTGAGGGGGGGGGGGGGGGGGGGGGGGGTGGAGGGGGGCTTTGGGTTGTACCAGTATAACTAAAGGAATTTCTTATGATATGTGATCTTCCTGAAATAATTAATTTTTTAATAAAGAAGAAATTCACAAACCAAACTCATGAATTTAATGAAATAATGCTAACTGCACGCAATTAACAAAAAAAGGAGCCGAGGTACATTAAATAAAGCCTCCATGGGACAAAATCTGGCAAACAAGGAAAAATACAAATTGCAATATTTGGCTTTATAATAGAAAACGAGTAAATTTAGTTGCACTAGTTTACCAAAAAGAGCTAGCTATTAATTTCTTGACGATAACATAAGATGGAGAGTGAGTGTAAAATATGGTTTGTCAAATAATGCAAAGGCGCTTGAGCTGATGTAGTTGATTGATTAAGACAAAAAAAGTGAAGTAAAGCTTTTGAACGAGTAAAGATTTATATCTCAAGAAATAAAATAGATATGGCATTAATTTCAAAGTACCTCACTATCTCTTGCACATAAGCAATTTCAATTGCTTGAAAATGTAACTGATTTAGTTCTTCGAAGTGGCATTTCTATTTTCTTTAAAGTTCCAAAACTCTGAAATTACATATCTGCTACAAGAATTGTATTATTTAATCTCACTTAAAGCAGTAGTTACCGAAATGTAAGCATCCTCACCTACTTCTCTTTAAGCTTTTGTAAGGACTTATCACCCTCATTCAATAATTTCTGCAATTAATATTCAACCTAATTATCATAAGCATTGCAAGCCAAAAGTGAATTAATTACTAATCACCTCAAAGTTTCTCTTATTGATATGGATGGTCTTAAAAGGATGCCATTCATTGTCCTTAATCTTCTCCAGCCACAAAGAACACAATTCCAAAGCCTTCACTTCGGCTTCTTCAAGGAAAACCTCTATTTACATCCTTTTTCAAAGGTTTGAATCTCAATTTCTCCTATTTTTTATCCCAATATGACTCTGTTACTAGTCATCATTCCATGCAAGCCCGACAAATCACAAACTCACATTTTTTAGAAAAACTATTTACAAGGAAAATTTTAATGACAAAAGTATGATTCAAACCTCGAGTGCTCACAAGCTCGTCATTACTATGACGCTCTTTTGCAACAACTGTATAGTCAAGTCTTGAACATTTCCCATCTCCTCAACTTTCTCTTCCAATTCAGAAATCAACTCTTCTTTTTATTTTGAATGGCAGTATCAGTTCTCGTATGTTTCATTACCTCTAATTTACCTTTGAACTCTGCAATTTCCATCTCCAGTTTCTATATAGTATCCAAATCTCTTTTCAACTCAAGTATCTTCTTGAAAGCTTCCTTCTTCTCCTACCGCAATGAAACTAAATAAAGATTTAGACGGACCATATAATTAAGTTAAAAAAATTAGATCAAAGTATTAAAAAATAAAGTTAGTACTCGACCAACAAAAGACTCTATCTCGGACACCCATGATTTATGAAAAAAAAAAAGAGATCCACATATTGTACATCATAGCCCATAACAATAGCTTAACATACCTCCTTCATTCCCGAGACATCTTGTTCTTGTATTTTCATACCCAAATCAAAGGATCCAAGCGGGCTTTATAAGGTGGCCTAATTAGCCCTTATCTCCCTGTCATTACTATTTTTGGCCCAATTATTTATCGTCTTCTCCCTTTAATACCACCATAACCGCTTACGGCTTCCTGTAGGAATTATCTGGTGCGCACCACCATCTCTGCCACACCAGCCCCAATGAATCATCCTTACCGCGCCTCCCAATTGATACCACTATGGCTATCCATAGGGCTCACTTGGAAATAGAGTACAACACCTTGGCATCAAAATCTTCAAATTCATGTAATTATCACTGTACACGATATATACAATCTATTAAAACCCGGTAAGTTTTCTTAAATATTCTCTCCCCTTAACTTGCTCCGTCCTATCAGATCCAATTCCGCAGATAACCAATGGAAATACAACTCAGTAGATGAATAAAACTTGCAACTTAAATTGGAACCCTAGATCTGCTTATTAATCTTGCAATAGATTTTCGTATTATTTTCAGATCTAATTATGTAACTGTAGGTATCTTTTTACTGTTATTCATAGATTTAGACCCCATTCCCATATTATGATAGATCTTGCATATACAATTCCCATATTATGAATGTGATGGTTTACGGTAAAAACTTTACCTTGATTTTGTTATTATGAACTTCAACCAATCACATTTGGCCACTTTCCATATAGTCCCTCACAAACATCAGTCCACACTATTATTCCCTCTATCATTTCCTACGCATAAGGGACTAATCTTAACTAACAAGCAAAAAGTAACAAACCTAGGAAAATCCTAGGAATAGAGAGAACTTTAGGTTTCATTACATTAATGAGTTGTTTATGTAATTTACAGGAAAAATGATTGTTGACCATGTCATTTCAACAAAGTACACACCATTCTATGTAAGTCTTATTACCCATTGTTATATGGATATTAGTTATTAAATAGTTATAAGTTGCACTTAATAATCCTTAGATGATTGTTTTATTTTAGGTGATAGGTTGGTGGTGGTGGTGGCAAGGTGGTGCTAACACCTTTCTTGGGCGCCCCCTTGGCCGCTTCTCGGTGAAACTCGAGGAAATGGTCTCTTGTGGCGCTGGTGAAGCTGGATCAGACGGTGGTGGAGCGGGGGCAACCTTTCGAGGACGCGCCCACAACAGCTGGAGGCAAAAACATCTTCTGATACTACAGGTGAGAACAATTTGGAATTTACTGTGAATAATTTCTAATAAAAATCTCACTCTTGAAATGATTTTTTTTTTTTTTTTTGATAAGGTGCAGAATATCTTGAGGGGAAGATGTTATATGATACAGAGAGATATGCAGATAGTGTAATCGACCAGATTGACCCTTTACTTGGAACAGTTGCGGAGTGGGAAATCCCATGGGAGGATCTTCAGATTGGAGAAAGAATAGGGATTGGTAAGATTTTTGTACAATAAAACATATGATTGTGTAAAATCTAATGAATTTTTGTTATCATAGGTTCCTATGGAGAAGTATATAAAGCTGAATGGAATGGCACAGTAAGTTATCTAAATTTTCACTCCTAATTAAATTACTATCTACTGTATGGGTTAATTTTAATTTTGTTTCAGGTGGTGGTGCTAGGTTTGCCATGACTGGGAGAGAGAAAGATAAGCGTTGTGAAGGTCAGGTGCAATGTGAACTTGTCTGTAAAGCTGCATTATAACAGTGCCTTAGATAGATTGCAGTGGTATGTAAATTTTATATTATATTAAACTACATATATGTATATACACATTTTTTTAATAAGCTGCTAAAGTATTTATTTGGTGGTTGAAACAGTTTTCCTGATGGGAATGATGCTAAAAGATGCTGGCCATGGCATTTCAACAAGAGTGACTCCTCTGTAAGACTTTCCCTTTCTAGGAAGGACCAAGCTCCAAGGAAATCCCAAACACACCTTGGGATAAGCTCAATAGGGAGTAGATATTGAACTGTATATGATAATGTTACGACTGATATTTTCTTTTCTTTTTTTCTCGTGTAACTACATGTATTTATTTTCACTTGGTACAGATTATTGATTTGGTTTTATTATTTTTTAAATTCTATCTATTGATTCTCATAATATACATTAATTTCTTTTTATGAATGCTCAGTTTTCAAACATCAGCTTTTTTATTAAATGATTCGTTTTTTATTATATGATTCGTTAAAGATTGTGATTTAATAATAAAAAAAAACATGGTGATACTTTTAAAAGTTGTTAATGAATTAACTAGATGGGTCCATCAGTTATGATCTTACCAAGCTTAAAAGCTTAAATAGGGTAGTTATTCATTTTGACACACAATTTTTGCATTTATGTGTTTCTTTTTTCCATACATGTTGGATCTCAATCATAATTTTTTTTTACTAAATCTCGGTTTTTTCGAAACAATTTTAAAGATCCTTGTTCCGCGTAAGTACTATTCTTTTAGATATTTCTCTGTTTGGACTTTTTGAAAAGAATTTTAAGTGTTGTCCATCCAATCTTGTCCCTCATTAAGTGCTCCCCATAAGCTATATAGGAAGAATTTCATATTCCACTAGTTTTGTCTTTAACTTTAATCCTGCCTTGATTAGTTAATACACGCATAAATTGGACTCTTTATAAATACGAGTTACCTTCTATTCTGTGTGTTTACATTGTCCTTCACTAACACCGCAATTCTCGTAAATCTGTCTTAATACTTAACCTAAAGAAAATTCACTACTTTGTCATCCCGAGACTAAAATGAAGAGCATATAACTCAGACGTGACCACAGATTCCACCACAGACGACCTTGAAAATCCACATAAAAACATTTCATCTATATTACAAAACAACCTCTATTGTTGGCTAAAATAGAGTTATGTCTATAACATTCATATAAATAAAGTTTAATCCTCGCAACCAATTTTACCTATTTTACAAAGCAATTTTTTGCTGAAATTACCAATCTATGATCGATCTCTTTACCCCTACGCATAAGCATACATTTGTGGTAAATTAATGTCTTGTCTGTTGTGATAGATTGATACATTCTCGAGACATCGTTTGATAGTGTTTTAGTTCTTAAATGCGAGATTTATCCTTTGTATTTGATATATTTTGATTTAGTGGTTTAATCTTGGATGATTAAAAAAAGTTGCTGGAATAGGAGGCCATTTCGAAATCATAAGGGCGATTAGTTGGGAGGCTTTGCGGGAGGTTGCGAAGCACAAACACCTTTCGAATCGGAGCTCTTAGCGCTAAGGTTTGGACTGAACATGGCAGTTAATCAGGGTTATTCGAACCTTATCATTGAGATGGACTCGAGTGAGTTGCACGCGCTAGTGAAGGATGGTGCGAACTCAAGTTTCTCCTCAAATGATATAATTCAGACGTGTCGTATGATATTGGAGTCTAACAGAAACTTTAAACTGGTATGGAACTATCGCGAAACTAATAGCTGCGAATTGACTGGTAAAATTTGGATAATAGTACAACAAGGCCGACTTTCTACAGGGACCTGCTGAAAGGAATTTGGCGTTTTTTGGTCAAGGATCGGTGCGGCTGGGTCGTGCCTAGAGTTTGTATAATTAATAATATGTAGAAGGTTTCTTCTGGGCCTTTATGGGCTCATGTGTAACAAAAAAAAGATTAATGAAATATTGCAAATAACTCCTGACAATTAACAGGGTAAAGAAAGGAGCCGAAGTAGATGAAAAATAGACTACACTCGACATAATTTAGAAAAAAGGAAAAAATAAATTGCAATATTTCACATGGAGTTTATCAAAAAGAGCTATTGTTCTTGATGACAACTAACATGGTAAGTAAAGGAAAAATATAGTTTGTCAAATGATGTAATAGTTATCGGAGCGCTTGAGCTAATGTACTTGATCCTTGCAAATGACATAAAAATAAAGCGTTGAAACAGTTTGAAAAACCATGTTCAGGTGTGATAGAAATAAAATAGATGTTGACATTAATTTCAAAGTACCTCTTCATCTCTGCGATTGAGCAGCTTCAATTTCTTGAAAATGTAACTGATAACTTTTGTATTTTTAGACCTCCTTTAAGCAGTAGTTACTGAAATGTAAACATCTTCTTTTATTACCAACCCAAATCGAGGCTCCAAGCTTATCTCAAAGAGGTGGCCCAATAAGCCCTTGTCTCCATTTCTGCCCAGTTATTCATCTTCTCCCGTTTAAATAAATCATAATCGCTTACTCCTCTCTGTCGCATTTCTATGGTGCCGCACCATCTCTGCGAATTATACAATCCTTCATCAAAATATCCCATAATCCAACATCTATAATTAACGCCCCCAAGAGATTCGGCCCATATCCAATTCAAAACTTGTCGCCTCCATATCCTTCACCATTCGAACACTGCACCAGTCCCACACAAACCCTAGAGCTACCTTGGAAATAGATCACAACACGGCATCGGAATCAAAATCTTCAAATCCCCCCCTTAAATTGTCAGATCCAATTTCTTGAGGGTTTAGCGCTTTCATTTATTTAACTAGAGCTCTTATGCATATAACCATTGGAAATACAACTTAGTAGATAAACTTGTGACTCAAAATGAAACCCAAAATATACTTATTAATCTTGCAATAGGATTTCGTATAATTTTTAGATCTAGTTATGTAATTGTAGGTACTTTTGTACAGTTAATCATAGATTTAGATCCTATTCCCATATTGTGATAGATCTCCTATATCCAACCCAAATTACTTACTCATATTATAAATGGGATCGGATGTTTAACAATTAGAACCTCACATCAATTTCAAACCCTGATTTTGTTACTATGAACTCTAACTAATCGCGTTTAACCACCCTACGTACTATAGTTTATAGTCCCTGTTCCATACCATTATTCCTTCTATCATTTCCTATGTACAAGTTCCCAATCATAACTAACAAGCAAAAAGTGCCTATGAAAATCCTAGGAATAGAGAGAACTGTAGGTCTCATTACATTAATGAGTTGTTTATTTTATTTACAGGAAAAATGATTGTTGGCCATGACATTTCAACAAAGTGTAACATTCTATGTAAGTCTTACTTACCCATTATAATATTGATATTAATTATAAAACATTCACATAAGTTGCTCTTGATGATCCTGACTTGATTGTCTTGTTTTAGGTGATATGTTGGTGTTCCTTTGGATGCACCGAATATGTTGCACCTTATTGGCGATTGCATGACCAATTTCTCCAACACATACATGTAACGAAACCAGAGATATCAGACATCAACAAGCCTCAGTTGATTGGATTGTAGAGACTGTGGAAAATTGTCTAATTGATAATCCAAATTACTCACCGTCTCCGAAAGATATTGTCGAATATATTCACGACAAGCATATAGAGCAAAGGAGAAAATCGTAACTTCTCTCTGTGGTTCATTTGAAGAGGACTGCCGTCTTTTAAGACAATACTGTGACCAAATTAACCTAACAAATCCTGGAAGTATAGCGTCTGTGTTTGTTCATCCCGAGGATAATTCCTTCAATAGGTTGTTTGTTTCGTTTCATGCATCGATTTATGGTTTCGTTTCACGGATTATAACAGTGCCTGAGATGCATCTTGATGTTAAGGATATTGAGATGGATTGCAGTGGTATGCAAATTTTATATTATATTATATATATGTATGTATATACACATTTTTTAAGTTGCTAAAATATTTATTTGGTGGTTGAAACAGATTTCCTGATGGAGGGAAACTGCTAAGGGATGTTGGCCATGGCATTTCAACAAAGGAGAGACTCCTCTGTAAGACTTGCCCAAACACACCTTTAGAAATAAAATTATGACTCAATCTCTTTTTCTTCTTCTTTCATGTACATATGATTGTTGGTACAGATTATTGATTTGGTTTTTTGTTTTTTTAATTTCATCTATCGTTTCTCATTATATTCATTAATTTCTTTTTATGATTGCTCAGTTTTCAAACATAAACTTTTTTTATTAGATGAATTGATAAAGACTGATTTAATAAAACAAAACATGGTGATGCTTTCAATTTAATTGCTAAAGAATTAACTACGTGGGTCTATCATTTATGATCTTACCAAGCTTAAAAGCCTAAATAGGGTAGTTATTCATTTTGAGATACAATCTTTGTATTTATCTATTTCTTTTTTGTTTTATTTTCTCATATCTCTTAAAGTCGGCCCGAGCAGCTTGGGTATCTAAAGCGAAAACAAAAAATAGGGATTTTTCTAATATAATAAAAAAATTATTCAACTATTTTATTTTGCTCTGCACAGCAACATCAATTAAACCTATATGTTTGATAACCTCTAATTTCCCTTTTAACTCTGCATTTTCCATCTCTAATTTCTGTTTAGCATCCAAATCTCTTTCCAACTCAAGTATCTTCTTCAAAGCTTCCTCCTTCTTCCTCTGAACATTTTGTTCCCCAAAAACAAACAAGAAATGATTATTATATCAGTCAGAGTAGAAGAATGCATGATCACATCAAAGGAAAACACACAAACACACCTTCTGTTCCTCAACAAGCTTAACACATCCTCGTCAGCTTTCCTATGCTCCTCAGAGGAGGCCATCTGAAGTGAATTGATCCGAGCATAACTCTGGAATTAAATACAACCAAAAAAACCTCAATATTGGACAAAGAATTAATACAACATATTATCAAAGACACAAAAAGGTTAGTTAAGAATCTTACCTTTTTCTTATCTTCTTCAAGCTTTTGTCTTTCACGTTCAATTAAGTCTTCACATTTATTGAGGTCTGCTCCAAGAATTATGCTATTGCTTTTTGTTCTCCAATTCATTTTTTAACTTATCCTGTTCATAAAGAACTCTCTTCACATGTTCTCCAGCAATTCTTTGCATTCATCTTGTTTCTGCAATCATAAGAAATAACAAACATAAAATTTATAATCATAACTTCCCAAGAAGATAAGTTAAAAGGATTACCTCCAAAAAATGATTGATGCAGTATTTCTTTCTCCTCAAGCATCCTACTCAAATTCATCGTCATCAAGAATTAGACTTTATAAGATTGGATCTAATTAAAATCATCTAGAAATTATGCTTTCATTAGGAGAATCATGTTGACTCCAACAAAGTTATATCCACTGAAAACTGCTCTCAACCCCTTATAACAACAATATTTATAACTATAAAATAATAGGATTGAAGATTTTACAAGTAAGAGTCACAATTAATCTTATGCCTGAATTCGATGAAATTTTTATCTTCCACTCACAATCGATTTACAGGCATTTTGAAAAAAGTAAGTATTTACAAGCACAAAACTGTCATCTACCTATCCTAATCTTATTATATTAATGTGACTCCTTTGATGCTAAAAGCTTGAGTCCTAAGACCTTTTGACTATACTTATCATCCCGTGAGGACTTCTCAAATGTACTAAATCCTAACCTGAGTCGAATTTTTTTTTGGGGGGTGGGGGGGGGGGGGGGGGGGTTGGGTTGGGTTGTACCAGTATAACTAAGGAATTTCTTATGATATGTGATCTTCCTGAAATAATTAATTTCTTAATCAAGAAGAAATTCACAAACCAAACTTATGAATTTAATGAATTAATACTAACTTCACGCACTTAACAAAAATAGGAGCCGAGGTACATAAAATAAAGCCTCCATGGGACAAAATTTGGCAAACAGGGAAAAATACAAATTGCAATATTTGGCTTTATAATAGAAAACGAGTAAATTTAGTTGCACTAGTTTACCAAAAAGAACTAGCTATTAATTTCTTGACGATAACATAAGATGGAGAGTGAGTGTAAAATATGGTTTGTCAGATAATGCAAAGGCGCTTGAGCTGATGTAGTTGATTGATTAAGACAAAAAACGTGAAGTAACGCTTTTGAACGAGTAAAGATTCATATCTCAAGAAATAAAATAGATATGACATTAATTTCAAAGTACCTCACTATCTCTTGCACTTAAGCAATTTCAATTGCTTGAAAATGTAACTGATTTAATTCTTCGAAGTGGCTTTTCTATTTTCTTTAAAGTTCCAAACCTCTGAAATTACGTATGTGCTACAAGAATTGTATTATTTAATCTCACTTAAAGCAGTAGTTACCGAAATGTAAGCATCCTCACCTACTTCTCTTTAAGCTTTCGTAAGGACTTATCGCCATCATTCAACAATTTCTGCAATTAATATTCAACCTAATTATTATAAGCATTGCAAGCCAAAAGAGAATTAATTACTAATCACCTCAAATTTTCTCTTATAGATATGGATGGTCTTAAAAGGATGCCATTCATTGTCCTTAATCTTCTCCAGCCACAAAGAACACAATTCCAAAGCCTTCACTTCGGCTTCTTTAAGGAAAACCTCTATTTACATCCTTTTTCAAAGGTCTGAATCTCAATTTCTCCTATTTTTTATCCCAATATGACTCTGTTACTAGTCATCATTCCATGCAAGCCCGACAAATCACAAACTCACATTTTTTAGAAAAACTATTTACAAGGAAAATTTAAATGACAAAAGTATGATTCAAACCTCACGCTCTTTTGCAACAAGTGTATAGTTCAAGTCTTGAACATTTCCCATCTCCTCCACTTTCTCTTCCATTTCAGAATTCAACTCTTCTTTTTATTTTGAACGGCAGTATCATTTCTCATATGTTTCATTACCTCTAATTTACCTTTGAACTCTGCAATTTCCATCTCCAGTTTCTGTTTAGTATCCAAAACTCTTTTCAACTCAAGTATCTTCTTGAAAGCTTCCTTCTTCTCCTACCGCAATGAAACTAAATAAAGATTTAGACGGACCATATAATTAAGTTAAAAAAATTAGATCAAAGTATTAAAAAATAAAATTAGTACTCGACCAACAAAAGACTCTATCTCGGACACCCATGATTTATAAAAAAAAAAGAGATCCACATATTGTACATCAAAGGCCATAACAATAGGTTAACATACCTCCTTCATTCCAGAGACATCTTGTTCTTGTATTTTCATACCCAAATCAAAAGATCCAAGCGGCTTTATTAGGTGGCCTAATAAGCCCTTATCTCCCTATCATAACTATTTTTTGCCCAATTATTTTTCATCTTCTCCCTTTAATACCACCATAACCGCTTACGGCTTCCTGTAGCAATTCTCTGTTGCGCACACAACAAGAAAATCAGGTTTTGCCGACTTCGTTTTGACCATTTAACGACTCTTTTAAAGCGTTGTCTTATCTTTGCCTGCACTTTATCCTATAGTGGCTTATACTCGTGTTGCCAATGTTATGACTACACTGTGATAAGATAGTCGGCTATTGAGACCCCATTTCCCAGCTCCCCTTCAGAAACAGTCGGCTATTGAGACCCCCTTTCCCAGCTCCCTTCCCAAACAGTCGTCTATTGAGACACCCTTTCCAGACTTCCTTCCCAAAACAGTCGGCTATTGAGACACCTTTTCCCGGCTCCCTTCCAAACAGTTGGCTATGAAGACCCCCTTTCCCAACTCATTTCTAGAATATAGTCGGCTATAACACTTTTATTACCAGCTCCATTGTAAAAGGAGTCGTCTATTGATACTTACAATTGGTTTACTTGCACCAGGTAGTATCAAATCAGGCCTACAAAAGAATAAATTAACGAATAAATACCCAAATAATTTACACTTTAGGTCCTAGTGGGGGGCATAATGCAATAATATAAATTTTTCTATAGGATCAAAAAATTTATTTTTCAAATTCAGGGGCTAATGAAATAGAATGTTTTTTAACAGGTAACAGCCTTTAAGCTTCATCATACATTAATCTGAAAAAAAATTACTATTTAATAAAAAACAAAAAAATACTGTTTTTCAAAATATTAAGAAAATAAATTTCGACACTTACTAATGCGATTTTCCATGGTGCGTCTTTTAGTCCTCTCATTTTGTGCTATTTTCACAATCTCTTCCTATATTTAACCAAGAAAACATTACACACATACACACACAAAAAGACACATATATTCAAACACACATATATATACTTACACACACAAAACACAGACATACTTACACATATATATATATATATATATATATATATATACTTACACGTTCTTTATGAATATTAGCTGCTTCATCTTCAACAGAAGCTAACACGTGTCCACCATATCGTGAAGTACTCCACCTGTAATAATTTTTCGGGGTCCAAAAATCCATTATTCTTGCTCTTTGTACTTCATTTGTTTTTTGATCCAATATACTAAAAAATTTGAAAATTAGTAAATCTGAAAATTACCGATTAGAATGTTAATTTTTCTTAAATTTACCGAGATGAAATTGACCGAATGAAACTTCTTTAACAGCACTTGGAGCTTCGAATACTAAGTTGAGACGTGAATTTATTCCAAGCTTTTTCATCTGGAAGAAAATTTACTACTCAGTGAAAAAAACGTTATATTGTGGTAAATAGTAAATACCTACAAAAAAATGATTCATTGGTGGTGGTGGTGGAGGAGCTGAAGATTCCGGTGGTGGAGCAAGTTCATATTCATGTGATGAATCATTATTCAAGTTAATTACAACATAGGTCCCTGTATTAAGCAAAAATTGTACTACAGGTCCCCATCATTATGCAAACAGTGTACTATATGTCCTTAAAGCATGCAAAAATTGTCTACAAGTCCCTAATCAAGCAAAACAATGCATTATAGGTCCCTATATTAATGCAAGAATTGCACTATAGATACCTAATTATGCAAAAGTTGTAGTATATGTCCCTATTCTCTCAGCTTCTGTAACCATCTTTTAAATTTAGCTTTTGTTCCAACTGCATTAATAGCAAATCATCATTATTAATAACATTATAACTACCTATATTATGTAAAAATTGCACTATAGATCCTATTTAGCAACTCACCTGAGCATATTTATATTTTTCATTATTTAATTCTTCTTTCATAATGAGCATCCCAGCTTGAAGCTCATAAATCTTCCCAAGTAGTAAACTTTCCCTCTCAGTAACTGCTAAATCAACCTACAAAACGAAATAAAATAAAATAAAATAAAATAAAAACTTTCATTTTTTTGATTTTATACCTAAAATCGAAGCAAACTACTTACCGTTTCATTAAGTCTCTGAGTTACAAGGTAAAGGAGGTAACTTTCCATTATGCGAAGCTGGTTTAAAAAAAAAGAATAAATTAAATATGGAAAAACAAAAGTCCCACAGCTTAATTAACTTCCAGGTTAAGTTTCAATCACCTTACTTGACTTGAATTATTAATTGCTAATTTTCCTGCAAAGATAAGAAACTATGCTAATTTTAAAGTACCCATTCATTGCTCTAACGTAGCCTTTCAAAGCTGGCCTACTTGTAAAATATCCAGTCCAATAAGCATTTTCACGGTCAGCATACATGATATAACTCATAAATTAATACGTGTAATTTTGTTCAGTGGAGAAATTTTGAAATCTCATTTCATGCATGTTTTGCGTCTATATAGATTTATGGAGTGGAATATAAAGCATTGACACGTCTATCCTATGAATAAATGTGTGTTTTGGGTCTAGTAAGAAAAGAAAAAACATTTGTAAAATAAGTTTTGGGTCCATATTATATGATTTGTGCGAGTAATGTTCACCTGTGTAACAGAGTTTAAATGTAAAAAGTAAGTAATAAAACTTTAAATTTAAATTTGAGGTTACAACTTTCTAACTTATCTGTTTTAAAGCAGCTGCTACGAAATCATTAACACGCTTTTGAACATTATAATCAAAAAGATTCATATCATCCTTCAGTTCATAAACAAGACATGATTATATTAACGTTCAAAAAGATTTTCAAGAATCAATTCTATTGTTATTTTAGAAATTCACCTGGACTATGGGAGAATCACCGTTTACTTCAAGTAAAAGCCCTTTGGAGGTTCATAATTCTCAGGATACGCAGCAGCAAATATTTGACATGAATTAGACAAGTTAAGAAAAATGCTGATTTAGAAATTGTCTAATTTTGACCATAGAATTAGATACTAACCAGTGAAGATGAACGGAGACTTTTAGAGCCTCTTCAAACAACCTCAAGACTCTTCTCTTTTTTCCTTTTTTCTCTGTCTTGATAGTCAATACGTCCAAAGAAAAAAGAGTCAAATCGATTATAAACTCGATAAAATGACATTTTATTTATCCATTTACATAGTAGAGAATGTACCTCTGCCCCCAAAAGGTACACTTGAACATCAGAATGTCCAAATTAAATTCATCCTTAATAAATCGATGCCAAGACGCCTCATCATGCATGCACATACCAATTTCTGAATATAAGTCCAATTTAGAAAACAATTATTAGTTATACAATATCGTATTGAATCACACAGGGACCTGAGGTGGAAATTTTGTAGCTGCAGATGGGCCTCTAAATGAGCTTGTTCAGAATTCAGATACTCAACTAATTCTTTCAATACGAAAGCTCAAAAATTGAACTTTATATTTTAAGCGTATCACACAAAGCTGAGAGCAACTAAGATGTGTTGGATTGGACTGAACTGAAAAGTTCACTTAATATACAGCTTGAACCTATACACAACAGTGATGTACACAGTCTCACTGCCCCTTCCTATGATGCTTCCAATTTTCTTTCCGGGGCATAAGTAGCAATATACAGTATCTTCAGGGCCTATTGTGAAAGGATCTTTATTATTTTTGGAATGTTTTCTTTTGTTTGTTCCATTTTCGGGATAATTGGATTGAGATCTTGAGCGTTTTCCATATTTGTTCCTTTGACCATCCATATAGACACAATCACCTATCATTCAGTAAATCTCACCATTAGTTCTTATGTTATGCGAAACAAGAAATCATATCCTAACGTTTATGTAGCATAATTGCCCAAAGAGGACTAAATTCGCAATGTTAAAGGCAATTTCGTATTAACACAAGGAGCAATGGTGCAATAAACAATTCGAATAATACAATAAACAAATATTCAAAAGTCAAACCAACCTAGAACCAATGAATTATACCACACTTCCATATCAAATCTTTCAGTTATGAAAATGGTAAATAAGAAAATAGGATAGAAGATACAAAATGCAACACCTGTAACTGTAGCAAGCTGTTACTTTAACGCAGGAACTAGTACCTGTAATGAATCCATAATCAGATAAAAAAACTGTGAACATTCATTATAGAGATATAAAAAGTGCACTCTTTGAGGCCATCTCTACAAATTTCATGAATTGAAATCAAAAGCTGATTTGTACTTACACATTTCTACAATAATCTAATCGCATTATATGTAAAAACCTCGGTGAGACATGCACCAATAAATGACACTGATAATATTCCAAGCGAGGCATTCACCTAACAACATATATATATATATATATATACTCACCACATATTCAAATTCAATCACAAAAAAGAACTCAAATTGAACAGACCTGCTGCTTGATGATTATTGAGCAAACCTCTGCATCCAAAGTTAAAGGAAAATTATGACAACAAATATAATTAAGTTGCTTATGTGATAGCTTTAGCTGAAGAGAATTTTATCTTAAGCAGAATATTTGTTGATAGTACAACTGATTTTAGAATTTTATCAAACAGTTCGTTGGCATACATAAATAGATCAATCACTGTCCAATTCACTATCATATCAATGCCCAAGGTATCAACTAGGTCAAAACTATAAATTAATTAATGGAATATATATCTAAATCATTCTGAAATTAGACAAAGTTAATAATCAAATAAATTGTATAAATAGATTTTAAGCTGGCAAAACTTACTTTTTTTTTAAAATTAATCCTCTGAGCTATGAAAGCTTGAAATGCGATCAGACTCAAATCTGTAATATGAGCTGACTTTTGGCAGACACGAGAAGAATCTGTTCGTGGAGAGGTTAGTCTGGTACATCTCTGGGTACTGCAATTCACACTTGATGTCATCAGAATCTTTCAGAGACAAAGATTATGAGCCACAACAGAAATTGCTAGCACTTAAGAAATAGATTAGGTATAGGTATGGAGAGAGAAGATAAAAAAATTTATGGATGCGAGTGGAGATTAAATATTGAGAGGTGGAGTAGATTATGCTTGTGGTGGAAATTGTTGGTTTCATAGAGTGGGAATGGCGGTGGAGACGATGCGTCTTCTTCTCTGCATAGAAGTCCGGCGTGGAAGCTTCGGTGGTACAGAGAACAGCGAGATGGAAGATAACGATTATAGGAAAGAGCTTAAGTGAATTAAAAAAAGCTAAAGCTATAAATTATTTAATTTTGTTTGTCCTTTTCTTTTTCTCACGTCAGATTTCTAATAAATAAATAAATAAATTTAAAATTTAGTATTTTAAAATATAAAAAATTAAATTATTTGCATAGTACTTTTAATATGTACCTATTTTTTATTATAAATATAAAATAATATTTTATTTTGAAAAAAATTTAAAAAATTATAATTATTTTAATAATAATAACATTTTTCATAAAATAATAATAATATATTTCATTTTCTAACTAAATTTTAATATAAAATTTTAGGTATTTTAAAAATTAATAAATTTAAAAAAGGATATAAAAATATCAAGTTTAAATAACAGGTGTAGTAAAATTATTTGAAGTTAATAGCCCACTATTATCAAGGAAAGTAGAAAATTGTTTGCACTAATAGACGACACTTATTAAAGGCATGTGGTCAATTTCAAAATTGACGTTTTTTTAACAACTAGTTAACGGGGAGTGGGGAAAAAAGAGTTGGCAAATCACTGTTTTCTTGTAGTGGCACCACCATCTCTGCCACACCAGCCACAATAAATCATCCTTGCCGCGCCCTCCAATTGATACCACTACGGCTATCTCTGCAACTCGTAGGGCTCACTTGGCAATAGAGTACAACACCTTGGCATCAAAATCTTCAAATTCATGTAATTATCACTGCACACGATATATATGATCTATTATAACCCGGTAAGTTTTCTTACATTTTCTCTCCCCTTAACTTGCCCCGTCCTATCAAATCCAATTCCGCAAATAACCAATAGAAATACAACTCAGTAGATGAATAAAACTTGTAACTCAAATTGGAACCCTAGATCTGCTTATTAATCTTGCAATAGATTTTCGTATTATTTTCAGATCTAATTATGTAATTGTAGGTATCTTTTTTACTGTTATTCATAGATTTAGACCCCATTCCCATATTATGATAGATCTTGCATATACAATTCCCATATTATGAATGTGATGGTTTACGGTAAAAACTTTACCTTGATTTTGTTATTATGAACTTCAACCAATCACATTTGGCCACTTTCCATATAGTCCCTCACAAACATCAGTCCACACTATTATTCCCTCTATCATTTCCTACGCATAAGGGACTAATCTTAACTAACAAGCAAAAAGTAACAAACTTAGGAAAATCCTAGGAATAGAGAGAACTTTAGGTTTCATTACATTAATGAGTTGTTTATGTAATTTACAGGAAAAATGATCGTTGACCATGTCATTTCAACAAAGTACACACCATTCTATGTAAGTCTTATTACCCATTGTTATATGGATATTAGTTATTAAATAGTTATAAGTTGCACTTAATAATCCTTAGATGATTGTTTTATTTTAGGTGATAGGTTGGTGGTGGTGGTGGCGGAGGTGGTGCTAACACCTTTCTTGGGCGCCCCCTTGGCCGCTTCTCGGTGAAACTCGAGGAAACGGTCTCTTGTGGCGCTGGTGAAGCTGGATCAGACGGTGGTGGAGCGGGGGCAACCTTTCGAGGACGCGCCCACAACAGCTGGAGGCAAAAACATCTTCTGATACTACAGGTGAGAACAATTTGGAATTTACTGTGAATAATTTCTAATAAAAATCTCACTCTTGAAATGATATTTTTTTTTTTTGATAAGGTGCAGAATATCTTGAGGGGAAGATGTTATATGATACAGAGAGATATGCAGATAGTGTAATCGACCAGATTGACCCTTTACTTGGAACAGTTGCGGAGTGGGAAATCCCATGGGAGGATCTTCAGATTGGAGAAAGAATAGGGATTGGTAAGATTTTTGTACAATAAAACATATGATTGTGTAAAATCTAATGAATTTTTGTTATCATAGGTTCCTATGGAGAAGTATATAAAGCTGAATGGAATGGCACAGTAAGTTATCTAAATTTTCACTCCTAATTAAATTACTATCTACTGTATGGGTTAATGTTACTTTTGTTTCAGGAAGTAGCTGTTAAGAAATTCACGAACCAAGATGTTTCAGGAGATTCAGAGAGGCCGAATTGATAGGGGTAGGTAATGTTAGTAAGGGAGGTGGTGGTGGTGCTAGCACTGGGGTGACCACCTTGCGTGGTCGGCCCCGTTGCCTCTTAGTGGGAAGAGGTGGTGGTGGTGCTAGGTTTGCCATGACTGGGAGAGAGAAAGATAAGCGTTGTGAAGGTCAGGTGCAATGTGAACTTGTCTGTAAAGCTGCATTATAACAGTGCCTTAGATAGATTGCAGTGGTATGTAAATTTTATATTATATTACACTACATATATGTATATACACATTTTTTTAATAAGCTGCTAAAGTATTTATTTGGTGGTTGAAACAGTTTTCCTGATGGGAATGATGCTAAAAGATGCTGGCCATGGCATTTCAACAAGAGTGACTCCTCTGTAAGACTTTCCCTTTCTAGGAAGGACCAAGCTCCAAGGAAATCCCAAACACACCTTGGGATAAGCTCAATAGGGAGTAGATATTGAACTGTATATGATAATGTTAGGACTGATATTTTCTTTTCTTTTTTTCTCGTGTAACTACATGTATTTATTTTCACTTGGTACAGATTATTGATTTGGTTTTAGTATTTTTTAAATTCTATCTATTGATTCTCATAATATACATTAATTTCTTTTTATGAATGCTCAGTTTTCAAACATCAGCTTTTTTATTAAATGATTCGTTTTTTATTATATGATTCGTTAAAGATTGTGATTTAATAATTAAAAAAAACATGGTGATACTTTTAAAAATTGTTAATGAATTAACTAGATGGGTCCATCAGTTATGATCTTACCAAGCTTAAAAGCTTAAATAGGGTAGTTATTCATTTTGACACACAATTTTTGCATTTATGTGTTTCTTTTTTCCATACATGTTGGATCTCAATCATAATTTTTTTTTACTAAATCTCGGTTTTTTCGAAACAATTTTAAAGATCCTTGTTCTGCGTAAGTACTATTCTTTTAGATATTTCTCTAGTTGGACTTTTTGAAAGAATTTTAAGTGTTGTCCATCCAATCTTGTCCCTCATTAAGTACTCCCCATAAGCTATATAGGAAGAATTGCATATTCCACTAGTTTTGTCTTTAACTTTAATCCTGCCTTGATTAGTTAATACACGCATAAATTGGACTCTTTATAAATACGAGTTACCTTCTATTTCGGTGTGTTTACATTGTCCTTCACTAACACCGCAATTCTCGTAAATCTGTCTTAATACTTAACCTAAAGAAAATTCACTACTTTGTCATCCCGAGACTAAAATGAAGAGCATATAACTCAGACCGTGACCACAGATTCCACCACAGACGACCTTGAAAATCCACATAAAAACATTTCATCTATATTACAAAACAACCTCTATTGTTGGCTAAAATAGAATTATGTCTATAACATTCATATAAATAATGTTTAATCCTCGCAACCAATTTTACCTATTTTACAAAGCAACTTTTTGCTGAAATTACCAATCTATGATCGATCTCTTTACCCCTACGCATAAGCATACATTTGTGGTAAATTAATGTCTTGTCTTTTGTGATAGATTGATACATTCTCGAGACATTGTTTGATAGTGTTTTAGTTCTTAAATGCGAGATTTATCCTTTGTATTTGATATATTTTGATTTAGTGGTTTAATCTTGGATGATTAAATGTTTGAAACATTTTTTTTAGGTAATTTGTGTTTTAGGTGTGAAACTCCTCGGTACATGGATTGTATTAGAGCTCAAATATAAATCCAAGACTTCTGAAATTAAATAAGAAACCCAAATCAAGTCACAAAAGGAGCCAAGAATTCCAGTTGAACTCAATAAAAAGTCTCGAGAAAGTACTTCTACCAACTTGCAAAAATAATAACAGTAATTAGTAGTGAATTAGCTCGTGATATTTACACATAAAATAGATTTAGCAGTCTAGTGCACGTGGTAAAAAGGGAGTCCAAATCTGTGTTAAGACGCGAATGTAATGCCAGTTTACTAAAAAGATTCAAAGATGTAAGAAAAGTCCACTATGCCACTTTTGACTCACTTAAGTTGGCCCAAATGAGTTAAAACATTTTTCAGATCCTATATACTTATTTTGGCCTTCAAAAAATGTCACTCATCATATTCAAGAGTTAGAAACGTGGAAAGTAAGGAGACAAGAGTTGGAGTTCAAGGACAACACCGTTTATTCCCTTAATTAATGTAATTCTTCTGTCTTTTTGGTTCTTTCTTTAGTAATGACATTAATTGCTTTGATTTTTCTATTTTCCATTATGATATAATTTCCTAATACTTGAGAATCGTAAGGGTGTGAACCCTAGATAATGATTTTCTATTGATTTGAGATTTTACATTTAAATGGATTTATGATATTTCCATTAAATATGAATTTGTTAATTGTGTGAGCCTATTTCTCTGATCAATTAGTTGGTTAGTATAGCAACCTAACCACTGTCGTTAGGGGGTTGAGTTGTGGAGCATAATTTATATTCATTTGATATGTGTTAGTGAACCGAGAGATCTTAACTAATCAAATGGTCAATAGGACTATAGTCTATTTGTCCCATTACTTAGTAATGTCACTCGGTAGAGGTCGTTAGAGTGCCAGGGGCAACCCCTTGTCTACCCAAAGAGGATTTAAGAGGATAGTTGAATCCCTATTAGTGGTTAAATATGAAATTCGTCTTTAAATCAAGAAAAGTTAAATCAAGAATCATGTTAGCACAATCGGTACTTTCGATTATTCCTACCTATATGATGCAATTTATGAAATTTCCGATCTATGTTTGTGAAAAAATTGACGGGATTATTCGATATTTTATATGGGGTTCGTCAAACGAGGGTCGGAAAATTCATTGGATATTGTGGGATGCGCTTTGTCGTCCTAAGAAGTGTGGGGTTTAGGCTTAAGAGGCGCGCGGAATTATAATAAGACTCTATTAGCTAAGCTAGGGTGGAAGATAATTAAGAACGACCCAGCTCTGTGGGTTCGGGCTCTTAAGCAAAAGTACTTCCGTGATGGATTTCTGAACCGAGAGGAAAAAACGGCAGATTCGAGGATGTGTAAAAACATCCTATATGGCTGAAAGGTACTAAGAGATGGTGTAGTACAGACGCGAACTGAATAAAATAGGGTGTATAGTTGGAGGTTAGAGTCATCGGGTACATCCTCGGTAAGAACATCATATATTAGCTTGATGCCAAGGGGAATGGAGACTAGATTCGATTGGAAGTTAGTATAGTCTTTAAAGTGTCCGCAAAAGGTCAAAATCTTACTTTGGCGAGCGATTTGGAACAGCCTTCCAGCAAGGGAGAATCTTGCTATGCGTGGTGTTGTTGAAGACCCCAAGTGTCAAGTCTGTGGCCTGGACAATGAAAGCTCGCCTCACTTGTTTCAGGAGTGCGGTAGCTATGAAATCTTGATGTTTAAGTTCATTACAGTGGCAGTGAGAAGGGACCTGTTGGGTAATTCGCGAGGTGTTGTGGCAGGGAGTATAAGAGTAAGTGGGATACAGAATGAGGGAGGGACTGACCTGGACAGAAGAAAACAGCACCGGGAGAAAAGAGTGGGCCGAGACAGCAGGTCGCAAGCTTCTAGAACAGGCGCGGCAGACCAGGGACCTGTTCTGCAACCAAATGGAAATGTACCTGTACAGCGAAGTGAAGAGGAATGTGAGGACTGGTGGACTAAATCGTTGTTCAGTAAAAGCACGATTGGAGGAATTGAGCTGAATAGTATAATTGCAGCTTTTATTTGGACCGTCTGGACAGACCGAAACAGGAGGATCTTCGAGGTAACAGCGCAGAAAAGGACTCCGAATGAGTTTAAAGCAGTAGTGTTAAATGCGCTACGCGATTACATTAGAGCATGGGGTATCGAAAGAGACGGCGGACTGATCACTTCGGCTCGTAGCGTGTTAGTTAAATGGGTTAAACCCGAAGATAACCGGGTTAAGCTCAATATCGATAGGGCGTTCACGAACAACAGAGAAGTTGCCGGAATAGGAGGCCATTTCGAAATCATAAGGGCAATTAGTTGGGAGGCTTTGCGGGAGGTTGCGAAGCACAAACACCTTTCGAATCAGAGCTCCTAGCGCTAAGGTTCGGACTTAACATGGCAGTTAATCAGGGTTATTCGAACCTTATCATTGAGATGGACTCGAGTGAGTTGCACGCGCTAGTGAAGGATGGTGCGAACTCAAGTGTCTCCTCAAATGATATAATTCAGACGTGTCGTATGATATTGGAGTCTAACAGAAACTTTAAATTGGTATGGAACTATCGCGAAACTAATAGCTGCAAATTGACTGGTAAAATTTGGATTAAATAGTACAACAAGACCGACTTTCTACAGGGACCTGCTGAAAGGAATTTGGCGTTTTTTGGTCAAGGATCGGTGCGGCTGGGTCGTGCATAGAGTTTGTATAATTAATAATATGTAGAAAGTTTCTTCTGGGCCTTTATGGGCTCATGTGTAACAAAAAAAAAAGATTAATGAAATATTGCAAATAACTCCTGACAATTAACAGGGTAAAGAAAGGAGCCGAAGTAGATGAAAAATAGACTACACTCGACATAATTTAGAAAAAAGGAAAAAATAAATTGCAATATTTCACATGGAGTTTATCAAAAAGATCTATTGTTCTTGATGACAACTAACATGGTAAGTAAAGGAAAAATATAGTTTGTCAAATGATGTAATAGTTATCGGAGCGCTTGAGCTAATGTACTTGATCCTTGCAAATGACATAAAAATAAAGCGTTGAATCAGTTTGAAAAACCATGTTCAGGTGTGATAGAAATAAAATAGATGTTGACATTAATTTCAAAGTACCTCTTCATCTCTGCGATTGAGCAGCTTCAATTTCTTGAAAATGTAACTGATAACATTTTTATTTTTTGACCTCCTTTAAGCAGTAGTTACTGAAATGTAAACATCTTTTATTACCAACCCAAATCGAGGCTCCAAGTTGTATCTCAAAGAGGTGGCCCAATAAGCCCTTGTCTCCATTTCTGCCCAGTTATCATCTTCTCCCCTTTAAATAAATCATAATCGCTTACTCCTCTCTGTCGCATTTCTATGGTGCCGCACCATCTCTGCGAATTATACAATCCTTCATCAAAATATCCCATAATCCAACATCTATAATTAACGCCCCCAAGAGATTCGGCCCATATCCAATTCAAAACTTGTCGCCCCCATATCCTTCACCATTCGAACACTGCACCAGTCCCACACAAATCGTAGAGCTACCTTGGAAATAGATCACAACACGGCATCGGAATCAAAATCTTCAAATCCCCCCCTTAAATTGTCAGATCCAATTTCTTGAGGGTTTAGCGCTTTCATTTATTTAACTAGAGCTCTTATGCATATAACCATTGGAAATACAACTTAGTAGATAAACTTGTGACTCAAAATGAAACCCAAAATATACTTATTAATCTTGCAATAGGATTTCGTATAATTTTTAGATCTAGTTATGTAATTGTAGGTACTTTTGTACTGTTAATCATAGATTTAGATCCTATTCCCATATTGTGATAGATCTCCTATATCCAACCCAAATTACTTACTCATATTATAAATGGGATCGGATGTTTAACAATTAGAACCTCACATCAATTTCAAACCCTGATTTTGTTACTATGAACTTCAACTAATCGCGTTCAACCACCCTACGTACTATAGTTTATAGTCCCTGGTCCATACCATTATTCCTTCTATCATTTCCTATGTAAAAGTGCCCAATCTTTTTTCTTTTATTTTCTCATATCTCTTAAAGTCGGCCCGAGCATCTTGGGTATCTAAAGAGAAAACAAAAAATAGGGATTTTTCTAATATAATAAAAAAATTATTCAACTATTTTATTTTGCTCTGCACAGCAGCATCAATTAAACCCATATGTTTGATAACCTCTAATTTCCCTTTTAACTCTGCATTTTCCATCTCTAATTTCCAACTCAAGTATCTTCGTCAAAGCTTCCTCCTTCTCCCTCTGAACATTTTGTTCCCCAAAAACAAACAAGAAATGATTTTTATATCAGTCAGAGTAGAAGAATGCATAATCACATCAAAGGAGAACACACAAACACACCTTCTGTTCCTCAACAAGCTTAACACATCCTCGTCAGCTTTCCTATGCTCCTCAGAGGAGGCCATCTGAAGTGAATTGTTCGGAGCATAACTCTGGAATTAAATACAACCAAAAAAACCTCAATATTGGACAAAGAATTAATACAACATATTATCAAAGACACAAAAAGGTTAGTTAAGAATCTCACCTTTTTCTTATCTTCTTCAAGCTTTTGTCTTTCACGTTCAATTAAGGCTTCACATTTATTGAGGTGTATGCTCCAAGAATTATGCTATTGCTTTTTGTTCTCCAATTCATTTTTTAACTTATCCTGTTCATAAAGAACTCTCTTCACATGTTCTCCAGCAATTCTTTGCATTCATCTTGTTTCTGCAATCATAAGAAATAACAAACATAAAATTTATAATCGTAACTTCCCAAGAAGATAACTTAAAAGGATTACCTTCAAAAAATGATTGATGCAGAATTTCTTGCTCCTCAAGCATCCTACTCAAATTCATCACCCCCACAGTATTTTTAGTTTGCAACTCATCCAGATTTTTGTTTTTCAAGTCAATCTCAGAAGCCAAATTAGCTACAACTTTGTCTCTATCTTGAGTAGCTTCCTTGACCAGGTCCGAGACACGAAGATAAACACCAATTTTCCCTTCCGATTTATAATCATCTTCACGAGCAAACCAACTGTAAAAACTCGATCCAGGTAAATCTTTACATATATTCCATTCCTTCTTACTAGAGCTAAGAGCTTCAAAGGACTTTTCGAACTCCATAGCATCTTAAATCCACTCCAATCACTTTCAAACTTCACAACAGCATGTCCCATTTGCTTTTCTGAATCCCAATAAATCTGGACATCTAATGGCTTATATTTTGACAACTTCTTCAACCAGTAGCTTCTATTATCCACATCATTGACTTCTTTCTTGATATTAACAATGATTCCAGTTCATGGCCAGCAATATAATTCAGTTTGCTCAACTTTACTTTCAGGAGTAGGTGCAGTTCAATCGCACGTTGAGGTAATGGCTCAGCCGCGTTAGCTAAAACATTAACCAAAAACTTAGCGAGAGCTAATGATTTGCTTTCTGTTGTGCACTTCCTTTAGCAGAACATTTACCCCACCCTAGTAGCATGTTGAAGAAGTTCCTTGTACTTGTAATCTTGCTTCTTTCTACCCACACAAAAATGACACCTCAGACATCCATGTGGGCCCTTCACTTTGTATACTCCTGACATAAATTTTTTGTAAGGTTTTTCCTTGTATTTTTCGATATATGAGACTTAACTCTGACATTTCATCTGATGAACTGCTTCCCATCTGATCTGCTATCCAAACCAACACTCAAAATGTCAGAAACTGAGAAAAGAACTAGATACCACAAATTTCATTCTTCTTGAAAATGGTTATATAATATCAGGCCTGGTTTGGACCCAAAGCAACCAAGGCCAATATACACACAAATTTCATTCTTCTTGACAATGTTTAAGTCTAATCAACTAGCTCAAAGTACTTCTAACAAATGTTAACATTACACGTCAAATAACCAGAGCAATTATAAACCAATTATAAAGTACTCAATCATCTTACATATATAAAACACATGTTAATTTTAACTATTTCTAGAAAAATGACCGAGCTAAAACAAAATAAAAAACAGGCCAACTAGGAAACTTCAAAGTAGTGTCATTCTAGCGACCGACCAAGTTGACTCAGTCATACCTAGTCAACACAGACTATTTGCAACAGTACCTACTAATTATAGGAATTAGAGTATAAGAACATAGATATTAATAATTTTCCATTAACAATACTGAGTTATTGGAATTAAAATTTATGTGCAATTAAACCTTCTGTATATCATAGTAACCAATTAATTACCTAGTAAATTAGGACTGATATAAAACATGAATAATATTACAAGGGCATGAATGAGTAGAGTTAAAGATGAGGAAAACCTGGTTAATACTAGACCGAGGTGTGATGACCATGCTCTAGGGCATTTGTGAAAAAATATAGCTTGAAGGGAGGAAGGGGAGAGATAACTGTTGATCTTCTTATTGTGACTGGCATGTTTTAGAAATTGTGAGCACAAAAAAGTCACAAAGAAACGTTACATGGTTCTGTGAAAACACTAGTTAGGAGGGACAGGAGGAAGAACTCAGGTACCTTTTGTTAAATTATATCTCACTTTTAAAAGTGAGACGACGGCTCACCTCCTATATTAACTCGCTCTTTATTCATATATATAAATGTATATATATAAAGAAAGAAGTTTATTCTTCATTGTATTAGATACAATACAATATATTCACAATGTATTCATTACTCCTTCATTATAGAGTCATGATCTTATCATGACTCCTTTTTATTTCAGTATATATATATTTTTCAAAATTTCTTCAATGTTATTAGTTTTTTCTTCATATTGCATTATTTTACGGATTTAGCTTCCTTATCGGTTCAACTGGTTTATCTTTTATGGTTCAACTGGCTTATCTTTTATGGTTTAACTTATTTATTGATTCTTTTTGTTTCGTTCCCAGACCCTTAGATATGTTATTTGTAGCTCATAGGGTTATTTCTGATTCAGGTTTTGGTTAGAAAACTGAGGATATAGATATCTATGTATCACCATTGAGGATTACATTTCGTCATCTATCCTTACTATAAGCATATCAATAGTTGGTACACATGTAGGTTTATTAATGGGAAGCAGATAAGATCTAGAAGGTTAATTTTATAATTCACTAAGGATTTGTTTGTCATGGAGGCGCGAAGATCAATCTTCAAAGAAGAATGTGTGAGATTTTGTTTAAACCAACTCTAGGTTTCCAGTCTCATTCTCTCCCTTTTACCCATCTATGGAAGAAATATTTAATGCCCATGATAATTACTCTTCTTTAAGTGGTGTTCTAACTGGTTGAACTTTTGAGACGTATGCATACAATAATAGTTAAGGAAAGTCGTGAGTATTCATTTATGGGGTTTGAACATGAAATGCAAGTTGACAATGTACCAATGAACTTGATGGATCCTTTTGTTGCACACAAGTTTGATGGCATATGAGATGACAAAAGGAAGGTTGTAAATTAGTCCAAGTTTTTCAAGTGTCTCTTTTTACAAGATGAGTTGTAACCCTTATACCAAAAGCACTCAAAATCTTGCAAAATAAAAACGGTAGAAAAATAAATATGACATGATAGTGATAGATTGGAGGAGTCTACAAAGTTTTAAATGAACACTTATTATCGACCCATGGTGTTTCGAACGATTGGCTGTGGAGGTGGATATACCAATGCTCATTCTACTCATTCTGATTACATTAATGTTCTGCCTCTAAAAACTAAAGCTGAGATACACTACAAGAAAATTGTGATATGCCAACTCTTTTTTTCCTACTCCTTATCATTTAGTTGTTAAAAAAACATCAATTTTGCATTTGACCACTTTTCTCTAATGAGAGTCGTCTATTATTTCATACATTTCCCACCACTACTTAATAAGAATGGGCTATTAACATAATTTTTTACTCATACAATCAAAATGGTTATTAATTAAATATTTGTAATTTTTTTTAAATATAACTTATAAAATATTAAAAATAAAAAATCATGATTAATATTTGAAAATTCATACAAATACTTAAAAATCACAAAAGTATTTAAAAATCTTAATTGGTTCCCAAAAATATTTTTAAAATACAAAAAATAAATAAAATAAGTCATAAATATTTCAAGAAATAATCTATTCACAAAAAAATTTGAAAATCACAAAAATTTAAAAAATTTAATTCACAAAAATATTTAAAAAACACAAATAAGTTTAAAAATTTATAATTAATCATAAAATGATTAAAACTAAATTTAATTTATAAGTATAATAATAATAATGATTAATATTTTAAAAATTCATATAAATATTTAAAATTCAAATCTATTAAATAATAAAATAAAATCACAAAATTGTTTAGAAAAACAATAAAATATAAAATATAATTTCATTTTTGAATAAAAAATCAATTTCAAAAATTACATATTATTATATTTTATTCATTGTCTTAATTATATATATAATTCTAAAATCATAATTCTCCATAGTGAGCGACCTATGTAGGTTGCTCACTATGAAGAAGTCACACGACTTGATTCTTTTATGTCAGGATTTAAGATAACTAGGTATGATCGGGTCTTCAATTTTGATATTAACTTTTCCATCATTATTGGTCACGGATGTTGCATCAGTTGACCTATCATATTTGTGATTAGGATAATTTTTTTATTCATTTGATGTTACATCATTTTTAAAAACCACGTAATTATGGTGTGAAGTCATAAATGATGGTTCATAAATGATATTTTTTGAAGGTAATCACTATAAGAGTCCAATTAGCGCAATCTACCACACTATATGTCTTTATTTGACACGATCTATCATATTATATGTTCGGTAATCTACCAAACTATATGATTTCATTTGACACGATTTATCATACTATATGTCTGGTAAGTTCTATTTCTTAGTTCACATGTATTTCCTAAAACAATAAAAATAGTATCATGTTGGAAACTCCAAGTGTATTGTACATTGGATTTCTTAGTCAACATGTATTTTCTACAAGCATTATAAAATAGTCTCATTTTGGTAACTTATGATCTTTTTAAGCGAAAGAAAAAACTTATGACCTAAGAATTGGACTCTATAAGATTGGATCTAATTAAAATCATCTAGACAATATGCTTTCATTAGGAGAGTCATGATGACTCCAACAAAATTATATCCACTGAAAACTGCTCTCAACCCCTTATAACAACAATATTTATAACTATAAAATAATAGGATTGAAGATTTTACAAGTAAGAGTCACAATTAATCTTATGCCTGAATTCGATGAAATTTTTATCTTCCACTGACAATTGATTTACAGGCATTTTGAAAAAAGTAAGTATTTACAAACACAAAACTGTCATCTACCTATCCTAATCTTATTATATTAATGTGACTCCTTTGATGCTAAAAGCTTGAGTCCTAAGACCTTTTGACTATACTTATCATCCCGTGAGGACTTCTCAAATGTACTAAATCCTAACCTGAGGCCAATTTTTTTTGGGGGGGGGGGGGGGGGGGGGGGGGTGGGGGACTTTGTGTTGTACCAGTATAACTAAGGAATTTCTTATGATATGTGATCTTCCTGAAATAATTAATTTCTTAATTAAGAAGAAATTCACAAACCAAACTTATGAATTTAATGAATTAATACTAACTGCACGCAATTAACAAAAAAAGGAGCCGAGGTACATTAAATAAAGCCTCCATGGGACAAAATTTGGCAAACAGAGGAAAATACAAATTGCAATATTTGGCTTTATAATAGAAAACGAGTAAATTTAGTTGCACTAGTTTACCAAAAAGAGCTAGCTATTAATTTCTTGACGATAACATAAGATGGAGAGTGAGTGTAAAATATGGTTTGTCAAATAATGCAAAGGAGCTTGAGCTGCTGTAGTTGATTGATTAAGACGAAAAAAGTGAAGTAAAGCTTTTGAACGAGTAAAGATTCATATCTTAAGAAATAAAATAGATATGACATTAATTTCAAAGTACCTCACTATCTCTTGCAGTTAAGAAATTTCAATTGCTAGAAAATGTAACTGATTTAGTTCTTCGAAGTGGCTTTTCTATTTTCTTTAAAGTTCCAAAACTCTGAAATTACGTATATGCTACAAGGATTGTATTATTTAATCTCACTTAAAGCAGTAGTTACCGAAATGTAAGCATCCTCACCTACTTCTCTTTAAGCTTTCGTAAGGACTTATCACCCTCACTCAACAATTTCTGCAATTAATATTCAACCTAATTATTATAAGCATTGCAAGCCAAAAGAGAATTAATTACTAAAACCTCAAAGTTTCTATTATCGATATGGATGGTCTTAAAAGGATGCCATTTATTGTCCTTAATCTTCTCCAGCCACAAAGAACACAATTCCAAAGCCTTCACTTCGGCTTCTTCATGGAAAACTTCTATTTACATCCTTTTTCAAAGGTCTTAACCTCAATTTCTCCTATTTTAATCCCAATATGACTGTGTTACTAGTCATTATTCCATGCAAGCCCGACAAATCACAAACTCACATTTTTTAGAAAAACTATTTACAAGGAAAATTTAAAGGACAAAAGTATGATTCAAACCTCGAGTGCTCACAAGCTCGTCATTACTATGACGCTCTTCTGCAACAAGTGTATAGTTCAACTCTTGAACATTTCCCATCTCCTCAACTTTCTCTTCCAATTCAGAAATCAACTCTTCTTTTTATTTTGAATGGCAGTATCATTTCTCATATGTTTAATTACCTCTAATTTGCCTTTGAACTCTGCAATTTCCATCTCCAGTTTCTGTTTAGTATCCAAATCTCTTTTCAACTCAAGTATCTTCTTGAAAGCTTCCTTCTTCTCCTACGGCAATGAAACTAAATAAAGGTTTAGGCGGACCATATAATTAAGTCAAAAAAATTAGATCAAAGTATTAAAAAATAAAATTAGTACTTGACCAACAAAAGACTCTATCCCGGACACCCATGATATAAAAAAAAAGATACACATATTGTACATCATAGCCCATAACAATAGGTTAACACACCTCTTTCATTCCCGAGACATCTTTTTCTTGTATTTTCATACCCAAATCAAAGGATCCAAGCGGCTTTATAAGGTGGCCTAATAAGCCCTTATCTCCCTATCATTACTATTTTTTGCCCAATTATTTTTCATCTTCTCCCTTTAATACCACCATAACCGCGGCTTCCTGTAGCAATTCTCTGGTGCGCACCACCATCTCTGCCACACCAGCCCCAATGAATCATCCTTGCCGCGCCTCCCAATTAATACCACTACGGCTATCCATAACTCGTAGGGCTCACTTGGCAATAGAGTACAACACCTTGGCATCAAAATATTCAAATTCATGTAATTATCACTGCACACGATATATACGATATATTATAACCCGGTAAGTTTTCTTACATTTTCTCTCCCCTTAACTTGCTCCGTCCTATCAGATCCAATTCCGCAGATAAGCAATGGAAATAAACTCAGTAGATGAATAAAACTTGTAACATAAATTGGAACCCTAGATCTGCTTATTAATCTTGCAATAGATTTTTGTATTATTTTTGGATCTAATTATGTAATTGTAGGTATCTTTTTACTGTTATTCATAGATTTAGACCCCATTCCCAGATTATGATAGATCCCCCATATACAATACCCATATTATGAATGTGATGGTTTACTGTAAAAACTTTACCTTGATTTTGTTACTATAAACTTCAACCAATCCCATTTGGCCAATTTCCATATAGTCCCTCACAAACATCAGTCCACACCATTATTCCCTCTATCATTTCCTACGCACAAGGGCCTAATCTTAACTAACAAGCAAAAAGTAACAAGCCTAGGAAAATCCTAGGAATAGAGAGAATTATAGGTTTCATTACATTAATGAGTTGTTTATTTAATTTACAGGAAAAATGATTGTTGGTCATGCCAATTCAATAAAGTACACACCATTCTATGTAAGTCTTATTACCCATTGTTATAATTATATTAGTTATTAAATAGTCATACCTTGCACTTAGTAATCCTTACATGATTGTTTTATTTTAGGTGATAGGTTGGTGGTGGTGGTTGTGGAGGTGGTGCAAACACCTTTCTTGGGCGCCCCCTTGGCCGCTTCTCGGTGAAATCCGAGGAAGCGGTCTCGTGTGCGCTGGTGGAGCTGGATCTGGAGGTGGATCGGGGGCGACCTTTCGAGGACGCGCCCTTGACCTCTTCATCGGAAGATTCGGAGAGGCCGAAATGATATTGGTAGGTGCTAGCACTGGGGTGACCACCTTGCGTGGTCGGCCCCGTGGCCTCTTAGGGGGAAGGAGTGGTGGTGGTGCTAGCACTGGGGTGACCACCTTGCGTGGTCGTCCCCGTTGCCTCTTAGTGGGAGGGGTGGTGGTGGTGCTAGGTTTGCCATGACTGCGAGAGAGAAAGATAAGCGCTGTGAAGGTCAGGTGCAATGAAGTGGTATGTAAATTTTATATTATATTATAGTACATATATGTATATACAAATATTTTTAATAAGCTGCTAAAGTATTTATTTGGAGGTTGAAACAGTTTTCCGGGAGTGATGCTAAAGGATGTTGGCCATGGCATTTCAACAAATGAGAGACTCCTCTGTAAGACTTGCCCTTTCTAGGAAGGACCAAGCTCCAAGGAAAGCCCAAATAGGGAGTAAATATTGAACTAGATATGATAATGTTACGACTGATATTTTCTTTTCTTTTTTTCTCGTGTAACATGTATTTAGTTTCACTTGTTGGTACAGATTATTGATCTGGTTTTATTGTTTTTTAAATTCTATCTATTGATTCTCATAATATACATTAATTTATTTTTATGATTGATCAGTTTACAAACATCAGCTTTTTTTATCAAATGATTCGGTTTTTATTAAATGATTCGTTAAAGATTGTGATTTAATAATAAAAAAAACATGGTGATACTTTTAATTTAATTGTTAATGAATTAACTAGATGGTTCCATCAGTTATGATCTTACCAAGCTTAAAAGCTTAAATAGGGTGGTTATTCATTTTTACACAGAATTTCTGCATTTATGTGTTTCTTTTTTCCATACATGTTGAATCTCAGAAATCATAAGACTTTTCTTACTAAATCTCGGTTTTTTCAAAACAAATTTAAAGATTCTTGTTCAGCGTAAGTACTCTACTTTTAGATATTTCTCTGTTTGGACTTTTCTAAAAGAATTTTAAGTGTTGTCCATCCAATCTTGTCCCTCATTAAGTACTCCCCATAAGCTATAGGAAGGATCGCATATTCCACTAGTTTTGTCTTTAACTTTAATCCTGCCTTGATTAGTCAATACACGCATAAATTGGACTCTTTATAAATACGTGTTACCTTGAATCCCGTGTGTTTACATTGTCCTTCATAACACTGCAATTCTCGTAAATTTGTCTTAATACTTAACCTAGAGAAAATTCACTACTTTGTCATCCCGAGACTATAATGAAGAGCATATAACTCAAACGTGACAACAGATTCCACCACACACGACCTTGAAAATCCACATAAAAACATTTCATCTATATTACAAAACAACCTCAATTGTTGGCTAAAATAGATTTATGTCTATAACATTCATATAAATAAAGTTTAATCCTCAAAACCAACTTTACCTAATTTACAAAGCAATTTTTTGCTGAAATTACCAATCTATGATCGATATCTTTACCCCTACGCATAAGCATACATCTGTGATAAATTGATGTCTTGCCTTTTGTGATAGATTAATACATTCTCGAGACATCATTTGATAGTGTTTTAGTGCTTAAATGCGAGATTTATCTTTTGTATATGATATATTTTGATTTAGCGGTTTAATCTTGGATGATTAAATGTTTTCCCTTTAAACTCTGCATTTTCCATCTCTAATTTCTGTTTAGCATCCAAATCTCTTTCCAACTCAAGTATCTTCTTCAAAGCTTCCTCCTTCTCCCTCTGAACATTTTTTTCCCTAAAAACAAACAAGAAATGATTATTATATCAGTCAAAGTAAAAGAATGCATAATCACATCGAAGGAAAACACACAAACACACTTCTGTTCCTCAACAAGCTTAACACATCCTCGTCAGCTTTCCTATGCTCCTCAGAGGCCATCTGAAGTGAATTGTTATGAGCATAACTCTGGAATTAAATACAACCAAAAAAACCTCAATATTTGACAAAGAATTAATACAACATATTATCAAAGACACAAAAAGGTTAGTTAAGAATCTCACCTTTTTCTTATCTTCTTCAAGCTTTTGTCTTTCACGTTCAGTTAAGGCTTCACATTTATTTAGGTGTCTGCTCCAAGAATTATGCTATTGCTTTTTGTTCTCCAATTCATTTTTTAACTTATCCTGTTCATAAAGAACTCTCTTCACATGTTCTCCAGCAATTCTTTGCATTCATCTTGTTTCTGCAATCATAAGAAATAACAAACATAAAATTTATAATCATAACTTCCCAAGAAGATAAGTTAAAAGGATTACCTTCAAAAAATGATTGATGCAGTATTTCTTTCTCCTCAAGCATCCTACTCAAATTCATCGTCCCCACAGTATTTTTAGTCTGCAACTCATCCAGATTTTTGTTTTTCAAGTCAATCTCAGAAGCCAAATTAGCTACAACTTTGTCTCTATCTTGAGTAGCTTCCCTGACCAGTTCCGAGATAGTCTTTAGCTTTCCATTCCCACAAAGATAAACACCAATTTTCCCTTCCGATTTATAATCATCTTCACGAGCAAACCAACTGTAAAAACTCGATCCAGGTAAATCTTTACATATATTCCATTCCTTCTTACTAGAGCTAAGAGCTTCAAAGGACTTTTCGAACTCCATAGCATCTTAAATCCACTCCAATCACTTTCAAACTTCACAACAGCTTGTCCCATTTGCTTTTCTGAATCCCAATAAATCTGGACATCTAATGGCTTATATTTTGACAACTTCTTCAACCAGTAGCTTCTGTTATCCACATCATTGACTTCTTTCTTGATATTAACAATGATTCCAGTTCATGGCCAGCAATATAATTCAGTTTGCTCAACTTTACTTTCAGGAGTAGGTGCAGTTCAATCGCACGTTGAGGTAATGGCTCAGCCGCGTTAGCTAAAACATTAACCAAAAACTTAGCGAGAGCTAAATGATTTGCTTTCTGTTGTGCACTTCCTTTAGCAGAACATTTACCCTAGTAGCATGTTGAAGAAGTTCCTTGTACTTGTAATCTTGCTTCTTTCTACCCGCACAAAAATGACACCTCAGACATCCATGTGGGCCCTTCACTTTGTATACTCCTGACATAATTTTTTTGTAAGGTTTTTCCTTGTATTTTTCGGAATATGAGACTTAACTCTGACATTTCATCTGATGAACTGCTTCCCATCTGATCTGCTATCCAAACCAACACTCAAAATGTCAGAAACTGAGAAAAGAACTAGATTCCACAAATTTCATTCTTCTTGAAAATGGTTATATAATATCAGGCCTGGTTTGGACCCAAAGCAACCAAGGCCAATATACACACAAATTTCATTCTTCTTGAAAATGGTTATATAATATCAGGCCTGGTTTGGACCTAAAGCAACCAAGGCCAATATACACATAAATTTCATTCTTCTTGACAATGTTTAAGTCTAATCAACTAGCTCAAAGTACTTCTAACAAATGTTAACATTACACGTCAAATAACCAGAGCAATTATAAACCAATTATAAAGTACTCAATCAACTTACATATATAAAACACATGTTAATTTTAACTATTTCCAGAAAAATGACCGAGCTAAAACAAAATAAAAAACAGGCCAACTAGGAAACTCCAAAGTAGTGTCATTCTAGCGACCGACCGAGTTGACTCAGTCATACCTAGTCAACACAGACTATTTGCTACAGTACCTACTCATTATAGGAATCAGAGTATAAGAACATAAATATTAATAATTTTCCATTAACAATACTGAGTTATTGGAATTAAAACTTATGTGCAATTAAACCTTCTGTATATCATAGTAACCAATTAATTGCCTAGTAAATTAGGACTGATATAAAACATGAATAATGATACTAGACCGAGGTGTGACGACCATGCTCTAGGGCATTTTTGAAAATATATAGCTTGAAGGGAGGAAGGGGCGAGATAACTGTTGATCTTATTGTGACTCGTCTTGGCAAGTTTTAGAAATTGTGAGCAGAAAAAAGTCACAAAGAAACGTTACATGGTTCAGTGAAAACACTAGTTAGGAGGGACAGGAGGAAGAATGCAGGTACCTTTTGTTAAGTTATATCTCACTTTTAAAAGTGAGACGACGGCTCACCTCCTATATTCACTTGCTCTTTATGTATATATATAAATGTATATATATATATAAAGAGAAAGAAGTTTATTCTTCATTGTATTAGATACAATACAATATATTCACAATGTATTCATTACTCTCTTGGAATACAGCTGCTCAAGTTGACAAGAAGCATTTGACGAAAATAGAAAAGGAGGAAAGTATAGGGACCAAAATGCAAAGTCAAGAATAGTTTGTTATTAGTTTGTTAGGAAGGAATAAATCACAGCTGTTGGTTAGTTAGTACAGCTGTGATCTTCATTGTGTGTATATATAGATAAGCTGGCTACAATGTAAAGATAACTCGAATAAAAGAATTTCTATATTTTTCTCTCTCGTTTATCTTCTTCTCTCAAAGCTTTCTTGAAGCTCTTTAATGGCTTCTCTATTCTTAGATTTTATCATGGTATCAGAGCAATAAATTCCGCATAATTTTTGTTTCATTCTTTTCTTAATCTCTTCTCTATCATCTTCCAATGGCAAATCACTCGCCTACAGAGGATTTTTCTAGTCCTTACTATCTACATCCTAGCGAAAACACAGGGATTTCTTTGGTTTCAGAAGTGTTAAATGGAGAAAACTACTTGTCGTGGTCTAGAGCAATTGAGATTGCTTTATCAGTGAAGAACAAATTAGGCTTTGTTAATGGAGACATCACACAGCCTCCTCTTACGGATTTGATTCTTTTCTCAGCTTGGAACAGGGCAAATAATCTGGTACTTTCTTGGCTTTTAAACTCTATTTCAAAAGACATTAGAGGAAGCTTGCTATATGTATCTTCTGCATTTGAGTTGTATAATGAGTTAAAAACTCGTTTTAGTAAGAGTAATGGAACAAGAGTTTTTCATCTAGAGAAAAGCTTGAGTTCAATTTCACAGAATAGTAGCTCTATTACAGAGTATTTTGCAAAATTTAAGACGATTTGGGACGAGTATATACATTTTAGACCTCTACCTAGCTGCTCTTGTGGTCACATGAATCAATGTTCGTGTAAACTACTAGAAACTCTAATTGAAAGGCAGCATAATGACTTTGTGATCAAGTTCTTGATAGGATTAAACGAGTCTTATTCATCAGTTAGAAGTCAGATCCTTTTGATGAGTCCTTTGCCAAGTATAAACTCAGTTTTTGCTATGATTCTTCAAGAAGAAAGTCAAAGATTACTCACAAACTCAGCTAGCAATACTCCTGTTCATGCGTTTTATGCAAAGAACAACCCGAGAAGTAATAATCTTTCTGGAAATAACAATTTTATTGAAAGAAAAAGACCAATATGTAGTCATTGTGGCTTTACTGGTCATACTATTGAGACTTGTTTTCAACTTCATGGATATCCCGTTGGATGGGAAGGTTCAAGAGGTAAAAGAGTTTACAACAATAATCAAAGGCCTTATACTCCAAAAGCACATTATGCAGTAGCTCAAGAAGATGATGATGCAGATTTTAATACTCAAGAATCAAAAACACTCAGCTTAAATGATTTTACTCCTGAGGATCTTGCAAAACTAATGGCACTTGCGCATGGAAATGCAGATAATTCATCTACTCCTTCTGCGGTTCATCATGTCTCAACACAAGAAGGTACTTTTCATGCTAATACTTGGATTATAGATACAGGAGCAACTGATCATCTAGTGTATAATCAATCACTTTTCACTAGTAATGTTACAATAGTCAATATACCAGTCACATTACCAAATGGTGAGATTATCTCTGCTACTCACAAAGGTAGTATATGTCTAAATGATCATATTACTCTACATAATGTGCTTTGTGTGCCAATTTTAAAGTATAATCTGTTGTCAGTCTCAAGATTAACTAAAGACTCAAACATTTCAGTTGCATTCTTTCCATCTCATTGTACATTACAGGTACAAAAATCCCAGATGATGATTGGGATTGCTTATGAAAGTCATGGTCTATATTACTTCAAATGCTCTTCTTCAAAGATAGCTCTTCAAACTTCAACTGAAGCATTTGACTTATGGCATTCTAGGCTTGGCCATCCTTCAAAGGCCAAACTATCTGCTCTTCAATCAATAGATTCTTCAATTACCTTTCTAAAATCTAATGTGTGTGACTCTTGTCATTTTGCTAAACAAAAGAAGCTTGTGTTTCCTATTTCTGAAAGTTGTACAAAATCTTGTTTTGAGATGATACATTGTGATATATGGGGACCACTTAAACAAGAATCTTACACAGGTCATAGATATTTCTTAACTATTGTTGATGATTTTTCAAGGTGCACTTGGATATACCTTATGAAAGCTAAATCAGAAGTGCATCAACATTTACTCAACTTTTATCAACTTATACTTACACAGTTTAAAACCAAGATAAAGATCATTAGATCAGATAATGGAGGAGAATTTAACCTCTTACAATTTTACTCAGAAAATGGTATAATCCATCAACTGAGTTGTGTGGAAACACCTCAGCAAAATGGTTTAGTAGAAAGAAAACACCAACATCTTCTCACTACAGCTAGAGCATTGATGTTCCAATCTAATCTCCCTTTACAATACTGGTCTGAATCCATCCTAACAGCTGCTCATCTTATAAACAGACTACCAACACCTCTTCTACATAATCTTTCACCCTATCAAGTACTTTACCAAAAACCACCTAATCTCAGTCATCTTAGAGTGTTTGGTTCTCTATGTTTTGCTTCAACATTACTAAACAACAGAACAAAATTTGATGCTAGAGCCATAAAATGCATCTTTTTAAGCTATCCTGTTGGAACTAAAGGATATAAACTCCTCAACATACACAACAACACCACTTTAATTTCAAGAAATGTGGTGTTTCATGAGACTATTTTTCCCTTTTCAAATATAACACCACCTACACAGCTACACTCCTTCCTTTTTCCACCTTCTACCATCACTTACACAGACCATTCAACACCATCCACACCCCAAACCACACCTCAACCAAACACCAATTCCCCACCAACTCAACCTTCTCCTACACACTCATCTAATCCAAATCCAAAACCTACCAGAACAAGACATCCACCAAGTTACCTAAAAGACTACATCTGCCCTCCAACATCTTCTTGTAACTCTCTACTCTCATCACAAGATTATAACCATCCTATATATCCCATCACTGAATTCCTTAGCACAAATAGACTATCACAACCTTACACCACCTTCATTGCCTCCATCACTAGCCAAACTGAACCTAAAACCTACAAACAAGCCTCTACATCACCTGAATGGATGGCTGCTATTCAAAATGAATTAACAGCTCTTCAAAACAATAACACTTGGGATATTGTGCCTCTTATGTCTAATATGTCTCCAATAGGATGCAAATGGGTGTTCAAGCTCAAATATAGAGCTGATGGCACTCTTGAAAGACATAAAGCACGTCTTGTGGCTAAAGGTTATAACCAACAAGAGGGGCTCGATTTTTTCGATACTTTTTCGCCAGTTGCTAAAACTGTTTCTATACGACTTATAATAGCTCTTGCTTCCATCAACAACTGGTATCTTCATCAACTAGATGTAAACAATGCGTTTTTACATGGTGATTTAAATGAAGATGTTTACATGAGTGTACCTCCTGGTCTTCAAGCTCCTGCAAACTCTGTGTGCAAACTAAGAAAAAGTTTATATGGCTTAAAACAGGCTTCGAGGCAATGGTTTGCCAAATTATCTCACTCTCTCACCTCATACGGTTTTAAACATTCTGATAGTGATTATAGTTTATTCATCAAGAGCACTTCATCTTCTTTTATTGCACTATTAGTGTATGTCGATGATATCATTCTTGCCAGTAATTCTACTGAAGAAATTGATAAACTAAAACATTTTCTTCACCAAGAATTCACTATCAAGGATCTTGGAGTACTAAAATACTTCTTAGGCATTGAAGTAGCTCGTAATTCAAGAGGAATTTCTCTTTCACAGAGGAAATATGCTCTTGACATTCTTGATGAATGTGGTTTAATTGATTGCAAACCTGTGTCGTTTCCAATGGAGTCAACATTAAAATTACGAGCAAATGATTCTTGCTTAATGGAGAACCCTTCATCATACAGGCGTTTGATAGGAAGGCTTCTATACTTGACTATTACAAGACCAGACTTAGCCTATTCTGTAAACTCTCTCAGTCAGTTCTTGTCCAATCCCACAACTGATCATTGGAATGCAGCTCAAAGGGTGCTTCGATATGTTAAAGCCACTCCTGGTCAAGGTATTTTTCACTCCTCAACATCAGAAATAAAACTTAAGGCGTTTTGTGATAGTGATTGGGCAGGGTGCCTTGACACACGACGAAGTATAACGGGTTTCTGTGTTTTTCTTGGGGATTCACTTATATCTTGGAAAAGTAAAAAGCAAACTACCATAAGTAAATCCTCAGCTGAAGCTGAATATCGAGCTCTAGCTGCTACAACATGTGAATTGCAATGGCTCATATATGCATTGCGTGATTATGGTATTACTCATTCAGCTCCTGCTTTTGTTTACTCAGATAGTAAATCTGCAATTGCAATGTCGACAAATCCGGTTCAACACGAGCGTACTAAACATGTTGACATTGATTGTAAAATCACTCGAGAAAAGCTGTCATCAGGTGTTATTAAGTTGTTCTATATTCCTTCAAATTTGCAGTTAGCCGACATGTTTACCAAACCACTTGGTTCATTGTTGTTTCACAATAATCTCTCCAAGTTGAACATTGTTAACATCCATGTTCCACTTGTGGGGGGATCTTGGAATACAGCTGCTCAAGTTGACAAGAAGCATTTGACGAAAATAGAAAAGGAGGAAAGTACAGGGACCAAAATGCAAAGTCAAGAATAGTTTGTTATTAGTTTGTTAGGAAGGAATAAATCACAGCTGTTGGTTAGTTAGTACAGCTGTGATCTTCATTGTGTGTATATATAGATAAGCTGGCTACAATGTAAAGATAACTCGAATAAAAGAATTTCTATATTTTTCTCTCTCGTTTATCTTCTTCTCTCAAAGCTTTCTTGAAGCTCTTTAATGGCTTCTCTATTCTTAGATTTTATCATACTCCTTCATATTATAGAGTCATGATCTTATCATGACTCCTTTTTATTTCAATATATTTATATTTCTAATTTCTCCAATGTTAATAGCTTTTTCTTCATATTGCATTATTTTACGGATTTAGCTTCTTTGTCGGTTCAATTGGTTTATCTATTATGGTTCAACTGGCTTATCTTTTATGGTTTAACTGATTTATTGATTCTTTTTGTTTCGTTCCCAGACCCTTGGATATGTTATTTGTAGCTCATAGGGTTATTTCTGATTCAGGTTTTGGTTAGAAAACTGAGGATATAGATATCTATGTATCACCGTTTAGGATTACATTTCGTCATCGATCCTTACTATAAGCATATCAATAGTTGGTACACATGTAGTTTATTAATGGGAAGCAGATAAGATCTAGAAGGTTAATTTTATACTTCATTAAGGATTTGTTTGTCATGGAGGCGCGAAGATCAATCTTCAAAGAAGAATGAGTGAGATTTTGTTTAAACCAACTCTAGTTTTCCAGTCTCATTCTCTCCCTTTTACCCATCTATGGAAGAAATAATTAATGCCCATGATAATTACTCTTCTTTAAGTGGTGTTCTACCTGGTTGAACTTTTGAGACGTATGCATACAATAATAGTTAAGGAATATCGTGAGTATTCATTTATGGGGTTTGAACTTGAAATGCAAGTTGACAATGTACCAACGAACTTGATGGATCCTTTTGTTGCACACAAGTTTGATGGCATATGAGATGACAAAGGAAGGTTTGAAATAAGTCCAAGTTTTTCAAGTTTCTCTTTTCACAAGATGAGTTTTAACCCTTATACCAAAAGCACTCAAATTCTTGCAAAATACAAAGGGTAGAAAAATAAATATGACATGATAGTGATAGATTAGAGGAGTCTAGAAAGTTTTAAATGAACACTTATTATCGACCCATGGTGTTTGGAACGATTGGCTATGGAGGTGGACATACCAATGCTCATTCTACTCATTCTGGTTACATTAATGTTCTGCCTCTAAAAACTAATGCTTATGTAGGATGCTCACTATTAAGATAATTAGGTATGATCGGGTCTTCAATTTTGATATTTACTTTTGCATCATTATTGGTCTTCAATATTGACCTATCATATTTGTGATTACGATAATTTTTTTATTCATTTGATGTTACATCATTTTTTAAAACGACGTAATTATGGCGTGAAGTCATAAATGATGGTTCATAAAGGATATTTTTTGAAGGTAATCACTATAAGAATCCAATTAGCGCAATCTACCACACTATATGTCTTTATTTGACACGATCTATCATATTATATGTTTGGTAATCTACCAAACTATATGACTTTATTTGACACGATCTATCATACTATATGTCTGGTAAGTTCTATTTCTTAGTTAACATGTATTTCCTAAAACAATAAAAATAGTATCATGTTGGAAACTCCAAGTGTATTGTACATTGGATTTCTTAGTCAACTTGTATTTTCTACAGCATTATAAAATAGTCTCATTTTGGTAACTTATGATCTTTTTAAGCGAAAGAAAAAACTTATGACCTAAGAATTGGACATTATAAGATTGGATCTAATTAAAATCATCTAGAAATTATGCTTTCATTAGGAGAGTCATGTTGACTCCAACAAAGTTATATCCACTGAAAACTGCTCTCAACCCCTTATAACAACAATATTCATAACTATAAAATAATAGGATTGAAGATTTTACAAGTAAGAGTCACAATTAATCTTATGCCGAATTCAATGAATTTTTATCTTTCACTCACAATTGATTTACAGGCATTTTGAAAAAAGTAAGTAGTTACAAGCACAAAACTGTCATCTACCTATCCTAATATTATTGTATTAATATGACTCCTTTGATGCTAAAAGCTTGAGTCCTAAGACCTTTTGACTATACTTATCCCATGAGGACTTCTCAAATGTACTAAATCCTAAGGATTTCTTATGATATGTGATCTTCCTGAAATAATTAATTTCTTAATCAAGAAGAAATTCACAAACCAAACTTATGAATTTAATGAAATAATGCTAACTGCAAGCAATTAACAAAAAAAGGAGCCGAGGTACATTAAATAAAGCCTCCATGGGACAAAATTTGGCAAACAGGGGAAAATACAAATTGCAATATTTGGCTTTATAATAGAAAACGAGTAAATTTAGTTGCACTAGTTTACCAAAAAGAGCTAGCTATTAATTTCTTGACGATAACATAAGATGGAGAATGAGTGTAAAATATGGTTTGTCAAATAATGCAAAGGCGCTTGAGCTGATGTAGTTGATTGATTAAGACAAAAAAAGTGAAGTAAAGCTTTTGAACGAGTAAAGATTCATATCTGAAGAAATAAAATAGATATGGCATTAATTTCAAAGTACCTCACTATCTCTTGCACTTAAGCAATTTCACTTAAGCAATTTCAATTGCTTTAAAATGTAACTGATTTAGTTCTTCGAAGTGGTTTTTCTATTTTCTTTAAAGTTCCAAAACTCTGAAAATACATATCTGCTACAAGAGTTGTATTATTTAATCACACTTAAAGCAGTAGTTACTGAAATGTAAGCATCCTCACCTACTTCTCTTTAAGCTTTTGTAAGGACTTATCACCCTCATTCAATAATTTCTGCAATTAATATTCAACCTAATTATTATAAGCATTGCAAGCCAAAAGAGAATTAATTACTAATCACCTCAAAGTTTCTCTTATTGATATGAAGTTTCTCTTATTGATATGGATGGTCTTAAAAGGATGCCATTCATTGTCCTTGATCTTCTCCAGCCACAAAGAACACAATTCCAAAGCCTTCACTTCGGCTTCTTCAAGGAAAACCTCTATTTACATCCTTTTTCAAAGGTCTGCATCTCAGTTTCTCCTATTTTTTATCCCAATATGACTCTGTTACTAGTCATCATTCTATGCAAGCCCGACAAATCACAAACTCACATTTTTTAGAAAAACTATTTACAAGGAAAATTTAAATGACAAAAGTATGATTCAAACCTCGAGTGCTCACAAGCTCGTCATTACTATGACGCTCTTTTTTAACAAGTGTATAGTTCAAGTCTTGAACATTTCCCATCTCCTCAACTTTCTCTTCCAATTCAGAAATCAACTCTTCTTTTTATTTTGAATGGCAGTATCATTTCTCATATGTTTCATTACCTCTAATTTACCTTTGAACTCTGCAATTTCCATCTCCAGTTTCTGCTTAATATCAAAATCTCTTTTCAACTCAAGTATCTTCTTGAAAGCTTCCTTCTTCTCCTACCGCAATGAAACTAAATAAAGATTTAGGCGGACCATATAATTAAGTAAAAAAAATTAGATCAAAATATTAAAAAATAAAATTAGTACTCGACCAACAAATAGGACACCCATGATATATATATAAAAAAAAAGATCCACATATTGTACATCATAGCCCATAACAATAGGTTAACATATCTCCTTCATTCCTGAGACATCTTGTTCTTGTATTTTCATACCCAAATCAAAGGATCCAAGCGGCTTTATAAGGTGGCCTAATAAGCCCTTATCTCCCTATCATTACTATTTTTGGCCCAATTATTTTTCATCTTCTCCCTTTAATACCATCATAACCGCTTACGGCTTCCTGTAGCAATTCTCTGGTGCGCACCACCATCTCTGCCACAATAAATCATCCTTGCCGCGCCTCCCAATTGATACCACGACGGCTATCCATAACTCGTAGGGCTCACTTGGCAATAGAGTACAACACCTTGGCATCAAAATCTTCAAATTCATGTAATTATCGCTGCACACGATATATACGATCTATTATAACCCGATAAGTTTTCTTACATTTTCTCTCCCCTTAACTTGCTCCGTCCTATCAGATCCAATTCCGCAGATAAGCAATGGAAATACAACTCAGTAGATGAATAAAACTTGTAACTTAAATTGGAACCCTAGATCTTCTTATTAATCTTGCAATAGATTTTCGTATTATTTTCGGATCTAATTATGTAATTGTAGGTATCTTTTTGTACTGTTATTCATAGATTTAGACCCCATTCCCATATTATGATAGATCTGCATATACAATACCCATATTATGAATGTGATGGTTAACGGTAAAAACTTTACCTTTATTTTGTTACTATGAACTTCAACCAATCACATTTGGCCACTTTCCATATAGTCTCTCACAAACATCAGTCCACACCATTATTCCCTCTATCATTTCCTAAGCACAAGGGACTAATCTTAACAAACAAGCAAAAAGTAACAAGCCTAGGAAAATCCTAGCAATAGAGAGAACTTTATGTTGCATTACATTAATGAGCTGTTTATTTAATTTACAGGAAAAATGATTGTTGGCCATGCCATTTCAACAAAGTACACACCATTCTATGTAAGTCTTATTATCCATTGTTATATCGATATTAGTTATTAAATAGTCATAAGTTGCACTTAGTAATTCTTACATGATTGTTTTATAGTAGGTGATAGGTTGGTGGTGGTGGTGGCGGAGGTGGTGTTAACGCCTTTCTTGGGCGCCCCCTTGGCCGCTTCTCGGTGAAACTCGAGGAAGCGGTCTCTTGTGACGCTGGTGGAGCAGGATCAGCCGGTGGTGGAGCGGGGGTGACCTTTCAAAGACGCGCCCTTGACCTCTTCATCGGAAGATTTGGAGAGGCCGAAATGATAGAGGTAGGTAATGTTAGTATGGGAGGTGGTGGTGCTAGCACTGGGGTGACCACCTTGCGTGGTCGGCCCCGTAACCTCCTCTTAGGGGAGGGGGTGGTGGTGGTTCTAGCACTGGGGTGACCACCTTGCATGGTCGGCCCCGTTGCCTCTTAGTGGGAAGAGGTTGAGGTGGTGCTAGGCTTGCCATGACTGCGAGAAAGAAAGATAAGCGTTGTGAAGGTCAGGTGCAATGTGAACTTGTCTGTAAAGTTGCATTATAACAATGCCTGAGATAGATTGCAGTGGTATGTAAATTTTATATTATATTATACTACATATATGTATATACATATTTTTTAATAAGCTGCTAAAGTATCTATTTGGTGGTTGAAACAGTTTTCCTGATGGGAATGATGCTAAAGAATGTTGGCCATGGCATTTCAACAAAGGAGAGACTCCTCTGTAAGACTTTCCCTTTCTAGGAAGGACCAAGCTCCAAGTAAATCCCAAACACACCTTGGGATAAGCTCAATAGGGGGTAGATATTGAATTGTATATGATAATGTTACGACTGATATTTTATTTTATATTTTTCTTGTGTAACTATATGTATTTAGTTTCACTTGTTGGCACAGATTATTGATTTGATTTTATTGTTTTTTAAATTCTATCTATTGATTCTCATAATATACATTAATTTTTTTTTATGAATGCTCAGTTTTCAAACATCAGCTTTTTTTATTAAATGATTCGTTAAAGATTGTGATTTAATAATAAAAAAATATGGTGATACTTTTAAAAATTGTTAATGAATTAACTAGATGGGTCCATCAGTTATAATCTTACCGAGCTTAAAAGCTTAAATAGGGTAGTTATTCATTTTGACACACAATTTTTGCATTTGTGTTTCTTTTTTCCATACATGTTGGATCTCAAAAATCATAATTTTTTTTACTAAATCTCGGTTTTTTCAAAACAATTTTAAAGATATTTGTTCTGCGTAAGTACTATTCTTTTAGATATCTCTTTGTTTGGACTTTTTGAAAAGAATTTTAAGTGTTGTCCATCCAATCTTGTCCCTCATTAATTACTCCCCATAAGCTATGGGAAGGATCGCATATTCCACTAGTTTTGTCTTTAACTTTAATCTAGCCTTGATTAGTCAATACACGAATAAATTGGACTCTTTATAAATATGAGTTACCTTGAATCCTGTGCGTTTACATTGTCCTTCACTAACACCGCAATTCTCGTAAATCTGTCTTAATACTTAACCTAAAGAAAATTCACTACTTTTTCATCCCGAGACTAAAATGAAGAGCATATAACTCAGACGTGACCACAGATTCCACCACACACGACTTTGAAAATCCACATAAAAATATTTCATCTATATTATAAAACAACCTCTATTGTTGGCTAAAATAGAGTTATGTCTATAACATTCATATAAATAAAGTTTAATCCTCACAACCAACTTTACCTATTTTACAAAGCAATTTTTTGCTGAAATTACCAATCTATGATCGATCTCTTTATCCCTACGCATAAGCATACATCTATGGTAAATTGATGTCTTGTCATTTGTGATAGATTAATCCATTCTCGAGACATCGTTTGATAGTGTTTTGGTTCTTATATGCGAGATTTATCCTTTGCATTTGATATATTTTGATTTAGTGGTTTAATCATGGATGATTAAATGTTTGAAACATTTTTTAGGTAATTTATGTTTTACGTGTGAAACTCCTCGGTACATGGATGGTATTAGAGCTCAAATATAAATCCAAGACTTCTAAAAACCCAACTCAAGTCACAAAAGAAGCCAAGAATTCCAGTTAAACTCAATAAAAAGTCTCGAAAAATACTTCTACCGACTTGCAAAAATAATAACAATAATTAGTAGTGAATTAGCTCGTGATATTTACACAGCTTTAGGAGTTTAGTGCATGTGGGAGTCCAAATCTGAGTTAAGACGCGAATGTAATGCCAGTTTTCTAAAAATATTCAAAGATGTAAGAAAAGTCCACTATGCCACTTTTGACTCACTTAAGTTGGCCCAAATGATTTAAAACGTTTTTCAGATCCTATACACTTATTTTGGTCATCAAAAAATGTCACTCATCATATTCAAGAGTTAGAAACGTGGAGAGTAAGGAGACAAGAGTTGGAGTTCAAGAACAGCACCGTTTATTCCCTTAATTAATGTAATTCTTCTGTCTTTTTAGTTCTTTTTTTATTAATGACATTAATTGCTTTGATTTTTCTATTTTCCATTATGATATAATTTCCTAATACTTGAGAATCGTAAGGGTGTGAACCCTAGATAATGATTTTCTATTGATTTGAGATGTTAAATTTAAATGGATTTGTGCTATTTCCATTGAATATAATTTGTTAATTGTGTGAGCCTATTTCTCTGATCAATTAGTTGGTTAGTATAGCAACCTAACCATTGTCCGTTAGGGGGTTGAGTTGTGGAGCATAATTTATAATCGTTTGATATGTGTTAGTGAACCGAGAGATCTTAACTAATCAAATGGTCAATAGGACTATAGTCTATTCGTCCCAATACTTAGTAATGTCACTCGGTAGAGGTCGTTAGAGTGCCAAGGGCAACCCCTTGTCTACCCAAAGAGGATTTAAGAGGATAGTTGAATCCCGATTAGTGGTTAAATACGAAATTCGTCCTTAAATCAAGAATCACGTTAGCACAATCAGTACTTTTGATTATTCCTACCTATATGATGCAAGTTATGAAATTTCCGATCTATGTTTGTGAAAAAATTGACGGGATTATTCAAGATTTTATATGGGGTTTGTCGAACAAGGGTCGGAAAATTCATTGGATATTGTGAGATGTACTTTGTCGTCCTAAGAAGTGTGGGGGTTTAGGCTTAAGAGGCGCGCGGAATTATAATAAGGCTCTTTTAGCTAAGCTAGGGTGGAAGATAATTAAGAACCACCCAGCTCTTTGGGTTCGGCCTCTTAAGCAAAAGTACTTCAGTGATGGATTTCTGAACCGAGAGGAAAAAACGGCAGATTCGAGGATGTGTAAAAACATCCTATATGGCCGAAAGGTACTAAGAGATGGTGTAGTAGAGAAGGGAACTGAATAAAATAGGGTGTATAGTTGGAGGTTAGAGTCATCGGGTTCATCCTCGGTAAGAACAGCGTATATTAGCTTGATGCCAACGGGAATGGAGACTAGATTCGATTGGAAGTTAGTATGGTCTTTAAAGTGTCCGCAAAAGGTCAAAATATTACTTTGGCGAGCGATTCGGAACCGCCTTCCAACAAGGGAGAATCTTGCTATGCGTGGTCTTGTTGAAGACCCCAAGTGTCAAGTCTGTGGCCTGGACAGTGAAAGCTCGCCTCACTTGTTTCAGGACTGCGGTAGCTATGAAATCTTGATGAATAAGTTCATTACAGTGGCGGTGAGAAGGGACCTGTTGGGTAATTCGCAAGGTGTTGTGGCAGGGGGTATAAGAGTAAGTGGGATACAGAATGAGGGAGGGACTGACCTGGACAGAAGCGAACAGCATCGGGAGGGAAGATTGGGCCGAGACAGCAGGTCGCAAGCTTCTGGAACAGGCGCGGAAGACCAGGGACCTGTTCTGCAATTAAATGGAAATGTACCTGTACAGCGAAGTGAAGAGGAGTGTGAGGACTGGTGGACTAAAGCGTTGTTCAGTAAAAGCACGATTGGAGGAATTGAGCTGAAAAGTATAATTGCAGTTTGGACCGTCTGGACAGACCGAAACAGGAGGATCTTCGAGGTAACGGCGTGGAAAAGGACTCCGAATGAGCTTAAAGCAGTAGTGTTAAATGCGCTATGCGATTACATTAGAGCATGGGGTATCGAAAGAGACGGCGGACTGATCACTTCGGCTCGTAGCGTGTTAGTTAAATGGGTTAAACCCGAAGAAAACCGGGTTAAGCTCAACATCGATGGGGCGTTCACGAACAACAAAGAAGTTGCCAGAATAGGAGGCCTTTTCGAAATCATAAGGGTGATTACTTGGGAGGCTTTGCGGGAGGTTGCGAAGCACAAACACCTTTCGAATTGGAGCTCCTAGCGCTAAGGTTCGGACTTAACATGGCAGGTAATCAGAGTTATTCGAACCTTATTATTGAGATGGACTCGGGTGAGTTGCACGCGCTAGTGAAGGTGCGAACTCAAGTGTCTCCTCAAATGATATAATTTAGACGTGTCGTATGATATTGAAGTCTAACAGAAACTTTGAACTGGTATGAAACTATCGCGAAGCTAATAGCTGCGAATTGGCTGGCAAAGTTTGGATTAAATAGTACAACAAGGCCGACTTTCTACAGGGACATGACGGAAGGAGTTTGACGTTTTTTGGTCAAAGATCGGTGCGGCTGGGCCGTGCCTAGAATTTGTATAATTAATAATATGTAGGTAGTTTCTTTCTGGCCTTTATGGCCTCATCTGTAACAAAAGAAAAAGATTTATGAAATAATGCATATAACTCTAGACAATTAACAAAGTAAAGAAAGCAACCGAAGTAGATGAAAAATAGACTACAGTGGACATAATTTAGAAAAAAGGAAAAAATATATTGCAATATTTCACATGGAGTTTACCAAAAAGAGATATTGTTCTTGATGACAACTTAAAATAACATAACATAACAAGGTAAGTAAGGAAAAATATAGTTGGTCAAATGATGCAATAGTTATCGGGGCGCTTGAGCTACTTGATCCTTGCAAATGACATGAAAATAAAGTGTTGAATCAGTTTGAAAAACCATGTTCAGGTGTGATAGAAATAAAATAGATGTTGACATTAATTTCAAAGTACCTCATCAACTCTGCGCTTGAGCAACTTCAATTGCTTGAAAATGTAACGGATAACTTTTGTATTTTTGGACCTCCTTTAAGTAGTAGTTACTGAAATGTAAACATCTTCTTTTATTACCAACCCAAATCGAGGCTCCAAGCTGTATCTCAAAGAGGTGGCCCAATAAGCCCTTGTCTTCATTTCTGGCCCAGTTATTCTTCATCTTCTCCCCTTTAAATAAATCATAATTGCTTACTCCGCATTTCTATGGTGCCAATTATACAATCCTTCATCAAAATATCCCATAATCCAACATCTATAATAAACGCCCCCAAGAGATTAGACCCATATCCAATTCAAAACTTGTCGCCCCCATATCCTTCACCATTCGAACACTGCACCAGTCCCAGACAAACCGTAGAGCTACCTTGGCAATAGATCACAACACGGCATTGGCATCAAAATCTTCAAATCCCCCCTTAACTTGTCACATCCAATTCAGTCTTGAGGGTTTAGCGCTTTCATTAATTTAACTAGATCTCTTATGCAGATAACCATTAGAAATACAACTTAGTAGGTAAACTTGTGACTTAAAATGAAACCCAAAATATGCTTATTAATCTTGCAATAGGATTACGTATTATTTTTAGATCTAGTTAGGTAATTGTAGGTACTTTTGTACGGTTAATCATAGAGTTAGATCCTATTCCCATATTGTGATAGATCTCCCATATCCAACCCAAGTTAGTTACTCATATTATAAATGGGATCGGATGGTTAACAATTAGAACATCACATCGATTTCAAACCCTGATTTTGTTACTATGAACTTCAACTAATCCCGTTCAACCCGCCCAAGTACTATAGTTTATAGTCCCTGGTCCATACCATTATTCCTTCTATCATCTCCTACGTACAAGTGCCCAATCTTAACTAACAAGCAAAAAGTGCCTATGAAAATCCTAGGTTCATTACATTAATGAGTTGTTTATTTTATTTACTGGAAATATGATTGTTGGCCATGACATTTCAACAAAGTGTAACATTCTATGTAAGTCTTACTTACCCATTATAATATTTATATTAATCATTAAACAGTCACATAAGTTGCTCTTGATGATCCTGACTTGATTGTTTTGTTTTAGGTGATATGTTGGTGTTCCTTTGGATGCACCGAATATGTTGCACCTTATTGGCGATTGCATGACCGATTTCTCCAACACATACGTGCAGAGCCGGCCCGGGCCCAAGGCAGCCAAGGCGGTCGCTTTGGGCCCCACAATTTTGAGGGCCCCAAAAAAATTATAGTATACATATATGTTTTATACCTTAAGACTTGTAATATTGACGAAAGTTGAAACGTGGTCTAGTGGAAACATGGTTACCTTTCTTAGATTTTGTGCAAGTTCGAATCCCGCCATGTGCATTTCTTTTTACAATAAAAGCCCATGCAATTCAAAGCTTAATAACCTTAGATATGCTAAGCTATTTTTTTTTTTTTAAAACTTAACAAAAAAGTTTTTGTTCTATTTTTTATTATATTTAATTTTATATATGTTATAAAATTATATTATATCATTTTTATATAGAAAACAGTTAACAAGTAAGTTTTATTTCTTCTAATTTATATATAATTAAATATATTAATTATATTATTTTTATGTATTAATCACAGGTTTAGTTAAACCTATTTCAAAATACAAGCAAATTTTTAAAACAAAACTCAAAACAAAAAAGTTATTTGAAGCGAGTTCGTCAAATAAAAAGATTCAAGTCATATTATTTTGTCGATTGAGCAAAATATGATAGAAGAATTTAAACAAAAAAGTTTAATCAATAACTTTGTATCACAAAAATCATTGTAGATGTATTTAACGTGAATTTAGTAAATCTCTTTAAATATTTTTGTTCAGGCGTTTTTATATAATTGTTTTACATATAATATCTTGGTTTTTTTAATAATTTTTTATTTCATGATTTTTTTTTTAAAAATAATTTGTTTGGTTAAAACAGGATAAAAAATTTATTATACGGTAAAAGGCCTCATTTTTTTTATCTCGCCTTAGGTACCCAAGACGCTTGGGCCGGCCCTGCATACGTGTAACGAAACCAGAGATATAAGACATCAACAAGCCTTAGTTGATAGGATTGTAGAGACTGTGGAAAAATGTCTAATTGATAATCCAAATTACTTAGCGTCTCCGAAAGATATTGTCTAATATATTCACGGCAAGCATGGAGAGCAAAGGAGAAAATCGTAACTTCTCTCTGTGGTTCATTTGAAGAGGACTGTCGTCTTTTAAGACAATACTGCGACAAAATTAACCTGACAAATCCTGGAAGTATAGCGTCTGTGTTTGTTCATCCCGAGGATAATTGCTTCAATAGGTTGTTTGTTTCGTTTCATGCATCGATTTATGGTTCCGTTTCACGGATTATAACAGTGCCTGAGATGCAGCTTGATGTTAAGGATATTGAGATGGATTGCAGTGGTATGAAATTTTTATATTATATTATATATATGTATGTATATACACATTTTTTAAGTTGCTAAAGTATTTATTTGGTGGTTGAAACAGATTTCCTGATGGGAGGGAAACTGCTAAAGGATGTTGGCCATGGCATTTCAACAAAGGAGAGACTCCTCTGTAAGATTTGCCCAAACACACCTTGAGAAATAAAAGGAAGCTCAATAGAGAATAGAAATTGATCATAAAATTATGACTCAATCTCTTTTTCTTCTTCTTTCATGTACAGATGATTATTGGTACAGATGATTATTGGTACAGATTATTGATTTGGTTTTTTGTTTTTTTAATTTCATCTATTGTATCTCATTATTTACATTAATTTCCTTTTATGATTGCTCAGTTTTCAAACATAAACTTTTTTTATTAGATAAATCGTTAAAGACTGATTTAATAAAACAAACATGGGGATACTTTTAATTTAATTGCTAAAGAATTAACTACGTGGGTCTATTATTTACTCCCTCCGTCCACAAATGTTTATCATACCTTTTTTTTCACATAGATTAAAAAAAGCAATTAATGCCTTCAACTTTTACTAAATTACCCTTAATCAACTATTAAATGATTAAAAAAAGCAATTAATGTCTTCTACTTTTTGAAAATTAAATAAGGGTAAACTTGGTAGAACATGTAAAAAAGTTTCTTGATATTTTAAAATGACAACCTTTTGTGGACATCCATTTTTAAAAATTGTGACAAACATTTGTGGACGGAGGGAGTATGATCTTACCAAGCTTAAAAGCCCAATATTTGTATTTATCTGTTTCTTTTTTCTTTTCTTTTCTCATATCTCTTAAAGCCGGCCCGAGCATCTCGGGTATCTAAAGCGAAAACAAAAAATGGGGTTTTTTCTAATATAATAAAAAAGTTATTCAACTATTTTATTTTGCTCTGAACAGCAGCATCAGTTACACCCATATGTTTGATAAGCTCTAATTTCCCTTTTAACTCTGCATTTTCCATCTCTAATTTCTGTTTAACATCCAAATCTTTTCCAACTCAAGTATCTTCTTCAAAACTTCCTCCTTCTCCCTCTGAACATTTTGTTCCCCGAAAAACAAACAAGAAATGATTATTATATCAATCAGAGTAGAAGAACGCATAATCACATCAATGGAAAACACACAAACACACCTTCTGTTCCGCAACAAGCTTAACACATCCTCGTCAGCTTTCCTATGCTCCTCAGAGGCCATCTGAAGTGAATTGTTCCGAGCATAAATCTGAAACTAAATACAACCAAAAAAACCTCGATATTGGACAAAGAATTAATACAACATATTATCAAAGACACAAAAAGGTTAGTTAAGAATCTCACCTTTTTCTTATCTTCTTCAAGCTTTTGTCTTTCACGTTCAGTTAAGGCTTCACATTTATTGAGGTGTCTGCTCCATGAATTGTGCTCTTGCTTTTTGTTCTCCAATTCATTTTTTAACTTATCCTGTTCATAAAGAACTCTCTTCAGATGTTCTCCAGCAATTATTTGCATTCATCTTGTTTCTGCAATCATAAGAAATAACAAACACAAAATTTATAATCGTAACTTCCCAAGAAGATAATTAAAAGGATTACCTTCAAAAAATGATTGATGCAGAATTTCTTGCTCCTCAAGCATCCTACTCAAATTCATCGTCCCCACAGTATTTATAGTTTGCAGCTCATCCAGATTTTTGTTTTTCAAGTCAATCTCAGAAGCCAAATTAGCTACAACTTTGTCTCTATCTTGAGTAGCTTCCTTGACCAGTTCCGAGATAGTCTTTAGCTTTCCATTCCCACGAAGATAAACACCAATTTTCCCTTCCGATTTATAATCATCTTCACGAGCAAACCAACTGTAAAAACTCGATCCAGGTAAATCTTTACATATATTCCATTCCTTCTTACTAGAGCTAAGAGTTTCAAAGGACTTTTCGAACTTCATAGCATCTCAAATCCACTCCAATCACTTTCAAACTTCACAACAGCTTGTCCCATTTGCTTTTCTGAATCCCAATAAATCTGGACATTTAATGGCTTATATTTTGACAACTTCTTCAACCAGTAGCTTCTATTATCCACATCATTGACTTCTTTCTTGATATTAACAATGAGTCCAGTTCATGGCCAGCAATATAATTCAGTTTGCTCAGCCGCGTTAGCTAAAATATTAACTAAAAACTTAGCGAGAGCTAAATGATTTGCTTTCTATTGTGCACTTCCTTTAGCAGAACGTTTACCCCACCCTAGTAGCATGTTGAAGAAGGTCCTTGTACTTGTAATCTTGCTTGTTTCTACCCTCACAAAAATGACACCTCAGACTTCCATGTGGGCCCTTCACTTTGTATACTCCTGACATAATTTTTTTGTAAGGTTTTTCCTTGTATTCTTCGGTATATGAGACTTAACTCTGACATTGCATCTGATGAACTGCTTCCCATCTGATCTGCTATCCAAACCAACACTCAAAATGTCAGAAACTGAGAAAAGAACTAGATACCACAAATTTCATTCTTCTTGAAAATGTTTATATAATATCAGGCCTGGTCTGGGCCCAAAGCAACCAAGGCCAATATACACACAAATTTCATTCTTCTTGACAATGTTTAAGTCTAATCAACTAGCACAAAGTACTTCTAACAAATGTTAACATTACACGTCAAATAACCAAAGCAATTATAAACCAATTATAAAGTACTCAATCATCTTACATATATAAAACACATGTTAATTTTTACCTATTTCTTGAAAAATGACCGAGCTAAAACAAAATAAAAAACAGGCCAACTAGGAAACTCCAATGTAGGGTCATTCTAGCTACCGACCTAGTTGACTCAGTCATACCTAGTCAACACGGACTATTTGCTACAGTACCTACTAATTATAGGAATCAGAGTATAAGAACATAGATATTAATAATTTTCCATTAACAATACTGAGTTATTGGAATTAAAACTTATGTGCAATTAAACCTTCTGTATATCATAGTAACCAATTAATTACCTAGTAAATTAGGACTGATATAAAACATGAACAATAATACAAGGGCATGAATGAGTAGAGTTAAGATGAGGAAAACCTGGTTAATACTAGACCGAGGTGTGACGACCATGCTCTAGGGCATTTTTGAAAAAATATAGCTTGAAGGGGAGGAAAGGGAGAGATAACTGTTGATCTTATTGTGGCTCGTCTTGGCATGTTTTAGAAATTGTGAGCACAAAAAAGTCACAAAGAAACGTTACATGGTTCTGTGAAAACACTAGTTAGGAGGAACAGGAGGAAGAACGCAGGTACCTTTTGTTAAATTATATCTCACTTTTAAAAGTGAGACGATGGCTCACCTCCTATATTCACTAGCTCTTTATTTATATATATAAATGTATATATATATATATATATATAAAGAGAAAGAAGTTTATTCTTCATTGTATTAGATACAATACAATATATTCACAATGTATTCATTACTCCTTCATTATAGAGTCATGATCTTACCATGTCTCCTATTTATTTTAATATATTTATATTTCAAATTTCTCCAATGATATTAGTTTTTTCTTCATATTGCATTATTTTACGGATTTAGCTTCTTTGTCGGTTCAATTGGTTTATCTATTATGGTTCAACTGGCTTATCTTTTATGGTTTAACTGATTTATTGATTCTTTTTGTTTCGTTCCCAGACCCTTGGATATGTTATTTGTAGCTCATAGGGTTATTTCTGATTCAGGTTTTGGTTAGAAAACTGAGGATATAGATATCTATGTATCACCGTTTAGGATTACATTTCGTCATCGATCCTTACTATAAGCATATCAATAGTTGGTACACATGTAGTTTATTAATGGGAAGCAGATAAGATCTAGAAGGTTAATTTTATACTTCATTAAGGATTTGTTTGTCATGGAGGCGCGAAGATCAATCTTCAAAGAAGAATGAGTGAGATTTTGTTTAAACCAACTCTAGTTTTCCAGTCTCATTCTCTCCCTTTTACCCATCTATGGAAGAAATAATTAATGCCCATGATAATTACTCTTCTTTAAGTGGTGTTCTACCTGGTTGAACTTTTGAGACGTATGCATACAATAATAGTTAAGGAAAGTCGTGAGTATTCATTTATGGGGTTTGAACTTGAAATGCAAGTTGACAATGTACCAATGAACTTGATGGATCCTTTTGTTGCACACAAGTTTGATGGCATATGAGATGACAAAAGGAAGATTGTAAATTAGTCCAAGCTTTTCAAGTGTCTCTTTTCACAAGATGAGTTGTAACCCTTGTACCAAAAGCACTCAAATTCTTGCAAAATAAAAAGGGTAGAAAAATAAATATGACATGATAGTGATAAATTAGAGGAGTCTAGAAAGTTTTAAATGAACACTTATTATCGACCCATGGGGTTTGGAACGATTGGTTATGGAGGTGGACATACTAATGCTCATTCTACTCATTCTGGTTACATTAATGTTCTTCCTCTAAAAACTAAAGCTTATGTAGGATGCTCACTTTGGAGAAGTCACACGACTAGATTATTTCATGTCAGGATTTAAGACAACTAGGTATGATCGGGTCTTCAATTTTGATATTAACTTTTCCATCATTATTGGTCACTGACGTTGCATCAGTTGACCTATCTTATTTGTGATTACGATATTTTTTTTATTCATTTTATGTTACATCGTTTTCAAAAACGACGTAATTATGGTGTGAATTCATAAATGATGGTTAATAAAGGATATTTTTTTAAGGTAATCACTATAAGAGTCCAATTAGAGCAATCTACCACACTATATGTCATTATTTGACACGGTCTATCATATTATATGTTCGGTAATCTACCAAACTATATGACTTTATTTTACACGATCTATCATACTATATGTGTGGTAAGTTCTTTTTCTTAGTTAACATGTATTTCCTAAAACAATAAACATAGTACCATGTTTCTCCAAGTGTATTGTACATTGGATTTCTTAGTCAACATGTATTTTCTACAGCATTATAAAATAGTCTCATTTTGGTAACTTATGATCTTTTTAAGCGAAAGAAAAAACTTATGACCTATGAATTGGACTCTATAAGATTGGATCTAATTAAAATCATCTAGAAATTATGCTTTCATTAGGAGAGTCATGTTGACTCAAACAAAGTTATATCCACTGAAAACTGCTCTCAACCCCTTATAACAACAATATTTATAACTATAGAATAATAGGATTGAAAATTTTACAAGTAAGAGTCAGAATTAATCTTATGCCTGAATTCGATGAAATTTTTATCTTCCACTCACAATTGATTTACAAGCATTTTGAAAAAAAGCAAGTATTTACAAGCACAAAACTGTCATCTACCTATCCTAATCCTATTGTATTAATGTGACTCCTTTGATGCTAAAAGCTTGAGTCCTAAGACCTTTTGACTATACTTATCATCCCGTTAGGACTTCTCAAATGTACTAAATCCTAAACCTGAGTCCAATTTTTTTCTTGTTGTGTGTGTGTGTGGGGCGGGGGGGGGGGGGGGGGGGGGGGGGGGGGCTTTTGGTTGTACCAGTATAACTAAGGAATTTTTTATGATATGTGATCTTCCTGAAATAATTAATTTCTTAATCAAGAAGAAATTCACAAACCAAATTTATGAATTTAATGGAATAATGCTAACTGCAAGCAATTAACAAAAAGGAGCCAAGGTACATTAAATAAAGCCTCCATGGGACAAAATTTGGCAAACAGGAAAAAATACAAATTGCAATATTTGGCTTTATAATAGAAAAAGAGTAAATTTAGTTGCACTAGTTTACCAAAAAGAGCTAGCTATTAATTTCTTGACGATAACATAAGATGGAGAGTGAGTGTAAACTATGGTTTGTCAAATAATGCCAAGGCGCTTGAGCTGATGTAGTTGATTGATTAAGACAAAAAAGTGAAGTAAATCTTTTGAACGAGTAAAGATTCATATCTCAAGAAATAAAATAGATATGACATTGATTTCAAAGTACTTCACTATCTCTTGCGCTTAAGCACTTTCAATTGCTTGAAAATGTAACTGCTTTAGTTCTTCGAAGTGGTTTTTCTATTTTCTTTAAAGTTTGAAAACTCTGAAATTACGTATCTGCTACAGGGATTGTATTACTTAATCTCACTTAAAGCAGTAGTTACCTAAATGTAAGCATCCTCACCTACTTCTCTTTAAGCTTTCGTAAGGACTTGTCACCCTCATTCAACAATTTCTGCAATTAATATTCAACCTAATTATTATTAGCATTGCAAGCCAAAAGAGAATTAATTACTAATCACCTCAAAGTTTCTCTTATCGATATGGATGGTCTTAAATGGATGCCATTCATTGTCCTTAATCTTCTCCAGCCACAAAGAACACAATTCCAAAGCCTTCACTTCGGCTTCTTCAAGGAAAACCTCTATTTACATCCTTTATTAAAGGTCTGAACCTCAATTTCTCCTATTTTTTATCCCAATATGACTCTGTTACTAGTCATCATTCCATGCAAGCCCGACAAGTCACATACTCACATTTTTTAGAAAAACTATTTACAATGAAAATTTAAATGACAAAAGTATGTTTCAGACCTCGAGTGCTCACAAGCTCGTCATTACTATGACGCTCTTTTGCAACAAGTGTATAGTTCAAGTCTTGAACATTTCCCATCTCTTCAACTTTCTCTTCCAATTCAGAATTCAACTCTTCTTTTTATTTTGAACGGCAGTATCATTTCTCATATGTTTCATTACCTCTAATTTTCCTTTTAACTTTGCAATTTCCATCTCCAGTTTCTGTTTAGTATCCAAATCTCTTTTCAACTCAAGTATCTTCTTGAAAGCTTCCTTCTTCTCCTACCGCAATGAAACGAAATAAAGGTTTAGATGGACCATATAATTAAGTCAAAAATATTAGATCAAAGTATTAAAAAATAAAATTAGTACTTGACCAACAAAAGACTCTATCCCGAACACCCATGATATAAAACAAAAAAAGATCCACATATTGTACATCATAGCCCGTAACAATAGGTTAACACACCTCTTTCAATTCCGAGACATCTTTTTCTTGTATTTTCATACCCAAATCAATGGATCCAAGCGGCTTTATAAGGTGGCCTAATAAGCCCTTATCTCCCTAACATTATTATTTTTGGCCCATAACCGCTTACGGCTTGGCTTCCTGTAGTAATTCCCTGGTGCGCACCACCATCTCTGCCACACCAGCCCCAATGAATCATCCTTGCCGCGCCTCCCAATTGATACCACGATGGCTATCCATAACTCGTAGGGTTCACTTGGCAATAGAGTACAACACCTTGGCATCAAAATCTTCAAATTCATGTAATTATCACTGCACACGATATATACGATCTATTATAACCCGTAAGTTTTCTTACATATTCTCTCCCCTTAACTTGCTCCGTCCTATCAGATCCAATTCCGCAGATAGGCAATGGAAATACAACTCAGTAGATGAATAAAACTTGTAACATAAATTGGAACCCTAGATCTGCTTATTAATCTTGCAATATATTTTCGTATTATTTTCAGATCTAATTATGTAATTTTAGGTATTTTTTTTTACTGTTATTCATAGATTTAGACCCATTCCAAGATTATGATAGATCTCCCATATACAATACCCATATTATGAATGTGATGGTTTACTGTAAAAACTTTACCTTGATTTTGTTACTATAAACTTCAACCAATCCCATTTGGCCAATTTCCATATAGTCCCTCACAAACATCAGTCCACACCATTATTCCCTCTATTATTTCCTACGCACAAGGGCCTAATCTTAACTAACAAGCAAAAAGTAACAAGCCTAGGAAAATCCTAGGAATAGAGAGAACTATAGGTTTCATTATATTAATGAGTTGTTTATTTAATTTATAGGAAAAATGATTGTTGGCCATGCCATTTCAACAAAGTACACACCATTCTATGTAAGTCTTATTACCCATTGTTATAATTATATTAGTTATTGAATAGTCATAACTTGCACTTAATAATCCTTACATGATTGTTTTATTTTAGGTGATAGGTTGGTGGTGGTTGGTGGTGGAGGTGGTGCTAACGCCTTTCTTGGGCGCCCCCTTGTCCGCTTCTCGGTGATCCGAGGAAGCGGTCTCGTGTGCGCGGGCGGAGCTGGATCTGGTGGTGGATCGGGGGCGACCTTTCGAGGACGCGCCCACAACAGCTGGAGGCAAAAACATCTTCTGATACTACAGGTGAGAACAATTTGGAATTTACTGTGAATAATTTCTAATAAAAATCTCACTCTTGAAATGATATTTTTTTTTTTTTTGATAAGGTGCAGAATATCTTGAGGGGAAGATGTTATATGATACAGAGAGATATGCAGATAGTGTAATCGACCAGATTGACCCTTTACTTGGAACAGTTGCGGAGTGGGAAATCCCATGGGAGGATCTTCAGATTGGAGAAAGAATAGGGATTGGTAAGATTTTTGTACAATAAAACATATAATTGTGTAAAATCTAATGAATTTTTGTTATCATAGGTTCCTATGGAGAAGTATATAAAGCTGAATGGAATGGCACAGTAAGTTGTCTAAATTTTCACTCCTAATTAAATTACTATCTACTGTATGGGTTAATGTTAATTTTGTTTCAGGAAGTAGCTGTTAAGAAATTCATGAACCAAGATGTTTCAGGAGATTCGGAGAGGCCGAATTGATAGGGGTAGGTAATGTTAGTAAGGGAGGTGGTGGTGGTGCTAGCACTGGGGTGACCACCTTGCGTGGTAGGCCCCGTAACCTCTTAGGGGGAGGGGGTGGTGGTGGTTCTAGCACTGGGGTGACCACCTTGCGTGGTCGGCCCCGTTGCCTCTTAGTGGGAAGAGGTGGTGGTGGTGCTAGGTTTGCCATGACTGGAAGAGAGAAAGATAAGCATTGTGAAGGTCAGGTGCAATGTGAACTTGTCTGTAAAGCTGCATTATAACAGTGCCTTAGATAGATTGCAGTGGTATGTAAATTTTATATTATATTACACTACATATATGTATATACACATTTTTTTAATAAGCTGCTAAAGTATTTATTTGGTGGTTGAAACAGTTTTCCTGATGGGAATGATGCTAAAAGATGCTGGCCATGGCATTTCAACAAGAGTGACTCCTCTGTAAGACTTTCCCTTTCAAGGAAGGACCAAGCTCCAAGGAAATCCCAAACACACCTTGGGATAAGCTCAATAGGGAGTAGATATTGAACTGTATATGATAATGTTACGACTGATATTTTCTTTTCTTTTTTTCTCGTGTAACTACATGTATTTATTTTCACTTGGTACAGATTATTGATTTGGTTTTATTATTTTTAAAATTCTATCTATTGATTCTCATAATATACATTAATTTCTTTTTATGAATGCTCAGTTTTCAAACATCAGCTTTTTTATTAAATGATTCGTTTTTTATTATATGATTCGTTAAAGATTGTGATTTAATAATAAAAAAAAACATGGTGATACTTTTAAAAATTGTTAATGAATTAACTAGATGGGTCCATCAGTTATGATCTTACCAAGCTTAAAAGCTTAAATAGGGTAGTTATTCATTTTGACACACAATTTTTGCATTTATGTGTTTCTTTTTTCCATACATGTTGGATCTCAATCATAATTTTTTTTTACTAAATCTCGGTTTTTTCGAAACAATTTTAAAGATCCTTGTTCTGCGTAAGTACTATTCTTTTAGATATTTCTCTTGGTTGGACTTTTTGAAAAGAATTTTAAGTGTTGTCCATCCAATCTTGTCCCTCATTAAGTACTCCCCATAAGCTATATAGGAAGAATTGCATATTCCACTAGTTTTGTCTTTAACTTTAATCCTGCCTTGATTAGTTAATACACGCATAAATTGGACTCTTTATAAATACGAGTTACCTTCTATTTCTGTGTGTTTACATTGTCCTTCACTAACACCGCAATTCTCGTAAATCTGTCTTAATACTTAACCTAAAGAAAATTCACTACTTTGTCATCCCGAGACTAAAATGAAGAGCATATAACTCAGACGTGACCACAGATTCCACCACAGACGACCTTGAAAATCCACATAAAAACATTTCATCTATATTACAAAACAACCTCTATTGTTGGCTAAAACAGAGTTATGTCTATAACATTCATATAAATAAAGTTTAATCCTCGCAACCAATTTTACCTATTTTACAAAGCAATTTTTTGCTGAAATTACCAATCTATGATCGATCTCTTTACCCCTACGCATAAGCATACATTTGTGGTAAATTAATGTCTTGTCTTTTGTGATAGATTGATACATTCTCGAGACATCATTTGATATTGTTTTAGTTCTTAAATGCGAGATTTATCCTTTGTATTAGATATATTTTGATTTAGTGGTTTAATCTTGGATGATTAAATGTTTGAAACATTTTTTTTAGGTAATTTGTGTTTTAGGTGTGAAACTCCTCGGTACATGGATGGTATTAGCGCTCAAATATAATTCCAAGACTTCTGAAATTAAATAAGAAACCCAAATCAAGTCACAAAAGGAGCCAAGAATCACTCAATAAAAAGTCTCGAGAAAATACTTCTACCAACTTGCAAAAATAATAACAGTAATTAGTAGTGAATTAGCTCGTGATATTTACACATAAAATAGATTTAGCAGTCTAGTGCACGTGGTAAAAAGGGAGTCCAAATCTGTGTTAAGACGCGAATGTAATGCCAGTTTACTAAAAAGATTCAAAGATGTAAGAAAAGTCCACTATGCCACTTTTGACTCACTTAAGTTGGCCCAAATGAGTTAAAACATTTTTCAGATCCTATATACTTATTTTGGCCATCAAAAAATGTCACTCATCATATTCAAGAGTTAGAAACGTGGAGAGTAAGGAGACAAGAGTTGGAGTTCAAGAACAACACCGTTTATTCCCTTAATTAATGTAATTCTTCTGTCTTTTTAGTTCTTTCTTTAGTAATGACATTAATTGCTTTGATTTTTCTATTTTCCATTATGATATAATTTCCTAATACTTGAGAATCGTAAGGGTGTGAACCCTAGATAATGATTTTCTATTGATTTGAGATTTTACATTTAAATGGATTTATGATATTTCCATTAAATATGAATTTGTTAATTGTGTGAGCCTATTTCTCTGATCAATTAGTTGGTTAGTATAGCAACCTAACCACTGTCCGTTAGGGGGTTGAGTTGTGGAGCATAATTTATATTCATTTGATATGTGTTAGTGAACCGAGAGATCTTAACTAATCAAATGGTCAATAGGACTATAGTCTATTTGTCCCATTACTTAGTAATGACACTCGGTAGAGGTCGTTAGAGTGCCAAGGGCAACCCCTTGTCTACCCAAAGAGGATTTAAGAGGATAGTTGAATCCCTATTAGTGGTTAAATACGAAATTCGTCTTTAAATCAAGAAAAGTTAAATCAAGAATCATGTTAGCACAATCGGTACTTTCGATTTTTCCTACCTATATGATGCAATTTATGAAATTTCCGATCTATGTTTATGAAAAAATTGACGGGATTATTCGATATTTTATATGGGGTTCGTCAAACGAGGGTCGGAAAATTCATTGGATATTGTGGGATGTGTTTTGTCGTCCTAAGAAGTGTGGGGTTTAGGCTTAAGAGGCACGCGGAATTATAATAAGACTCTATTAGCTAAGCTAGGGTGGAAGATAATTAAGAACGACCCAGCTCTGTGGGTTCGGGCTCTTAAGCAAAAGTACTTCCGTGATGGATTTCTGAACCGAGAGGAAAAAACGGCAGATTCGAGGATGTGTAAAAACATCCTATATGGCTGAAAGGTACTAAGAGATGGTGTAGTAGAGACGGGAACTGAATAAAATAGGGTGTATAGTTGGAGGTTAGAGTCATCGGGTACATCCTCAGTAAGAACATCATATATTAGCTTGATGCCAAGGGGAATGGAGACTAGATTCGATTGGAAGTTAGTATGGTCTTTAAAGTGTCCGCAAAAGGTCAAAATCTTACTTTGGCGAGCGATTTGGAACAGCCTTCCAGCAAGGGAGAATCTTGCTATGCGTGGTGTTGTTGAAGACCCCAAGTGTCAAGTCTGTGGCCTGGACAATGAAAGCTCGCCTCACTTGTTTCAGGAGTGCGGTAGCTATGAAATCTTGATGTTTAAGTTCATTACCGTGGCAGTGAGTAGGGACCTGTTGGGTAATTCGCGAGGTGTTGTGGCAGGGGGTATAAGAGTAAGTGGGATACAGAATGAGGGAGGGACTGACCTGGACAGAAGAAAACAGCACCGGGAGAAAAGAGTGGGCCGAGACAGCAGGTCGCAAGCTTCTAGAACAGGCACGGCAGACCAGGGACCTGTTCTGCAACCAAATGGAAATGTACCTGTACAGCGAAGTGAAGAGGAATGTGAGGACTGGTGGACTAAAGCGTTGTTCAGTAAAAGCACGATTGGAGGAATTGAGCTGAAAAGTATAATTGCAGCTTTTATTTGGACCGTCTGGACAGACCGAAACAGGAGGATCTTCGAGGTAACAGCGCAGAAAAGGACTCCGAATGAGCTTAAAGCAGTAGTGTTAAATGTGCTACGCGATTACATTAGAGCATGGGGTATCGAAAGAGACGGCGGACTGATCACTTCGGCTCGTAGCGTGTTAGTTAAATGGGTTAAACCCGAAGAAAACCGGGTTAAGCTCAACATCGATAGGGCGTTCACGAACAACAGAGAAGTTGCCGGAATAGGAGGCCATTTCGAAATCATAAGGGCGATTAGTTGGGAGGCTTTGCGGGAGGTTGCGAAGCACAAACACCTTTCGAATCGGAGCTCCTAGAGCTAAGGTTCGGACTTAACATGGCAGTTAATCAGGGTTATTCGAACCTTATCATTGAGATGGACTCGAGTGAGTTGCACGCGCTAGTGAAGGATGGTGCGAACTCAAGTGTCTCCTCAAATGATATAATTCAGACGTGTCGTATGATATTGGAGTCTAACAGAAACTTTAAACTGGTATGGAACTATCGCGAAACTAATAGCTGCAAATTGACTGGTAAAATTTGGATTAAATAGTACAACAAGGCCGACTTTCTACAGGGACCTGCTGAAAGGAATTTGGCGTTTTTTGGTCAAGGATCGGTGCGGCTGGGTCGTGCCTAGAGTTTGTATAATTAATAATATGTAGAAAGTTTCTTCTGGGCCTTTATGGGCTCATGTGTAACAAAAAAAAAAGATTTATGAAATATTGCAAATAACTCCTGACAATTAACAGGGTAAAGAAAGGAGCCGAAGTAGATGAAAAATAGACTACACTCGACATAATTTAGAAAAAAGGAAAAAATAAATTGCAATATTTCACATGGAGTTTATCAAAAAGAGCTATTGTTCTTGATGACAACTAACATGGTAAGTAAAGGAAAAATATAGTTTGTCAAATGATGTAATAGTTATCGGAGCGCTTGAGCTAATGTACTTGATCCTTGGAAATGACATAAAAATAAAGCGTTGAATCAGTTTGAAAAACCATGTTCAGGTGTGATAGAAATAAAATAGATGTTGACATTAATTTCAAAGTACCTCTTCATCTCTGCGATTGAGCAGCTTCAATTTCTTGAAAATGTAACTGATAACTTTTGTATTTTTAGACCTCCTTTAAGTAGTAGTTACTGAAATGTAAACATCTTCTTTTATTACCAACCCAAATCGAGGCTCCAAGTTGTATCTCAAAGAGGTGGCCCAATAAGCCCTTGTCTCCATTTCTGCCCAGTTATTCATCTTCTCCCCTTTAAATAAATCATAATCGCTTATTCCTCTCTGTCGCATTTCTATGGTGCCGCACCATCTCTGCGAATTATACAATCCTTCATCAAAATATCCCATAATCCAACATCTATAATTAACGCCCCCAAGAGATTCAGCCCATATCCAATTCAAAACTTGTCGCCCCCATATCCTTCACCATTCGAACACTGCACCAGTCCCACACAAATCGTAGAGCTACCTTGGAAATAGATCACAACACGGCATCGGAATCAAAATCTTCAAATCTCCCCCTTAAATTGTCAGATCCAATTTCTTGAGGGTTTAGCGCTTTCATTTATTTAACTAGAGCTCTTATGCATATAACCATTGGAAATACAACTTAGTAGATAAACTTGTGACTCAAAATGAAACCTAAAATATACTTATTAATCTTGCAATAGGATTTCGTATAATTTTTAGATCTAGTTATGTAATCGTAGGTACTTTTGTACAGTTAATCATAGATTTAGATCCTATTCCCATATTGTGATAGATCTCCTATATCCAACCCAAATTACTTACTCATATTATAAATGGGATCGGATGTTTAACAATTAGAACCTCACATCAATTTCAAACCCTGATTTTGTTACTATGAACTCTAACTAATCGCGTTTAACCACCCTACGTACTATAGTTTATAGTCCCTCTTCCATACCATTATTCCTTCTATCATTTCCTACGTACAAGTTACCAATCTTAACTAACAAGCAAAAAGTGCCTATGAAAATCCTAGGAATAGAGAGAATTGAGGTCTCATTACATTAATGAGTTGTTTATTTTATTAACAGGAAAAATGATTGTTGGCCATGACATTTCAACAAAGTGTAATATTCTATGTAAGTCTTACTTACCCATTATAATATTGATATTAATTATTAAACAGTCACATAAGTTGCTCTTGATGATCCTGACTTGATTGTTTTGTTTTAGGTGATATGTTGGTGTTCCTTTGGATGCACCGAATATGTTGCACCTTAATGGCGATTGCATGACCGATTTCTCCAACACATACATGTAACGAAACCAGAGATATCAGACATCAACAAGCCTCAATTGATTGGATTGTAGAGACTATGGAAAAATGTCTAATTGATAATCCAAATTACTCACCGTCTCCGAAAGATATTGTCGAATATATTCACGACAAGCATGGAGAGCAAAGTAGAAAATCGTAAATTCTCTCCGTGGTTCATTTGAAGAGGACTGTCGTCTTTTAAGACAATACTCCGACCAAATTAACCTGACAAATCCTTGAAGTATAGTGTCTGTGTTTGTTCATCCCGAGGATAATTCCTTCAATAGGTTGTTTGTTTCGTTTCAAGCATCGATTTATGGTTTCGTTTCACGGATCATAACAGTGTCTGAGATGCAGCTTGATGTTAAGGATATTGAGATGGATTGCAGTGGTATGCAAATTTTATATTATATTATATATATGTATGTATATACACATTTTTGAGTTGCTAAAGTATTTATTTGGTGGTTGAAACAGATTTCCTGATGGGAGGGAAACTGTTAAAGGATGTTGGCCATGGCATTTCAATAAAGGAGAGACTCCTCTGTAAGACTTGCCCAAACACACCTTGAGAAATAAAAGAAAGCTTAATAGAGAGTAGAAATTGATTATAAAATTATGACTCAAATCTCTTTCTCTTCTTCTTTCATGTACAGATGATTGTTGGTACAGATTATTGATTTGGTTTTTTGTTTTTTTAATTTCATCTATTGATTCTCATTATATACATTAATTTCTTTTTATGATTGCTCAGTTTTCAAACATAAACTTTTTTTATTAGATGAATCGTTAAAGACTGATTTAATAAAACAAAACATGGTGATACTTTTAATTTAATTGCTAAAGAATTAACTATGTGGGTTTATCATTTATGATCTTACCAAGCTTAAAAGCCTAAATAGGGTAGTTATTCATTTTGACATACAATTTTTGTATTTATCTGTTTCTGTTTTCTTTTCTTTTCTCATATCTCTTAAAGCCGGCCCGAGCATCTCGGGTATCTAAAGCGAAAACAAAAAATGGGGTTTTTTCTAATATAATAAAAAAAATATTCAACTATTTTATTTTGCTCTGCACAGCAGCATCAATTAAACCCATATGTTTGATAACCTCTAATTTCCCTTTAAACTCTGCATTTTTCATCTCTAATTTCGGTTTAGTATCCAAATCTCTTTCCAACTCAAGTATCTTCTTCAAAGCTTCCTCCTTCTCCCTCTAAACATTTTGTTCCCCAAAAACAAACAAGAAATGATTATTATATCAGTCAGAGTAGAAGAATGCATAATCACATCAAAGGAAAACACACAAACACACCTTCTGTTCCTCAACAAGCTTAACACATCCTTCGTCAGCTTTCCTATGCTCCTCAGAGGCCATCTGAAGTGAATTGTTCCGAGCATAACTCTGGAATTAAATACAACCAATAAAACCTCAATATTGGACAAAGAATTAATACAACATATTATCAAAGACACAAAAAGGTTAGTTAAGAATCTCACCTTTTTCTTATCTTCTTCAAGCTTTTGTCTTTCACGTTCAGTTAAGGCTTCACATTTATTGAGGTGTCTGCTCCAAGAATTAAGCTCTTGCCTTTTGTTCTCCAATTCATTTTTTAACTTATCCTGTTCATAAAGAAGTCTCTTCACATGTTCTCCAGCAATTTTTTGCATTCATCTTGTTTCTGCAATCATAAGAAATAACAAACACAAAATTTATAATCGTAACTTCCCAAGAAGATAACATAAAAGGATTACCTTCAAAAAATGATTGATGCAGAATTTCTTGCTCCTCAAGCATCCTACTCAAATTCATCGTCCCCACAGTATTTTTAGTTTGCAACTCATCCAGATTTTTGTTTTTCAAGTCAATCTCAGAAGCCAAATTAGCTACAACTTTGTCTCTATCTTGAGTAGCTTCCTTGACCAGTTCCGAGATAGTCTTTAGCTTTCCATTCCCACGAAGATAAACACCAATTTTCCCTTCCAAATTTATAATCATCTTCACGAGCAAACCAACTGTAAAAACTCGATCCAGGTAAATCTTTACATATATTCCATTCCTTCTTACTAGAGCTAAGAGCTTCAAAGGACTTTTCGAACTCCATAGCATCTTAAATCCACTCCAATCACTTTCAAACTTCACAACAGCTTGTCCCATTTGCTTTTCTGAATCCCAATAAATCTGGACATCTAATGGCTTATATTTTGACAACTTCTTCAACCAGTAGCTTCTATTATCCACATCATTGACTTCTTTCTTGATATTAACAATGATTCCAGTTCATGGCCAGCAATATAATTCGGTTTGCTCAACTTTACTTTAAGGAGTAGGTGCAGGTTCAATCGCACGTTGAGGTAATGGCTCAGCCGCGTTAGCTAAAACATTAACCAAAAACTTAGCGAGAGCTAAATGATTTGCTTTCTGTTGTGCACTTCCTTTAGCAGAATGTCTACCCCACCCTAGTAGCATGTTGAAGAAGGTCCTTGTACTTGTAATCTTGCTTCTTTCTACCCGCACAAAAATGACACCTCAGACTTCCATGTGGGCCCTTCACTTTGTATACTCCTGACATAAATTTTTTGTAAGGTTTTTCCTTGTATTCTTCGGTATATGAGACTTAACTCTGACATTTCATCTGATGAACTGCTTCCCATCTGATCTGCTATCAAAACCAACACTCAAAATGTCAGAAACTGAGAAAAGAACTAGATACCACAAATTTCATTCTTCTTGAAAATGTTTATATAATATCAGGCCTGGTCTGGACCCAAAGCAACCAAGGCCAATATACACACAAATTTCATTCTTCTTGACAATGTTTAAGTCTAATCAACTAGCACAAAGTACTTCTAACAAATGTTAACATTACACGTCAAATAACCAAAGCAATTATAAACCAATTATAAAGTACTCAATCATCTTACATATATTAAACACATGTTAATTTTAACTATTTCTAGAAAAATGACCGAGCTAAAATAAAATAAAAAACAGGCCAACTAGGAAACTCCAAAGTAGTGTCATTCTTGCGACCGACCGAGTTGACTCAGTCATACCTAGTCAACACAGATGTTTGCTACAGTGCCTACTCATTATAGGAATCAGAGTATAAGAACATACATATTAATAATTTTCCATTAACAATACTGAGTTATTGGAATTAAAACTTATGTGCAATTAAACCTTCTGTATATCATAGTAACCAATTAATTACCTAGTAAATTAGGGGTGATATAAAACATGAATAATAATACAAGGGCATGAATGAATAGAGTTAAGATGAGGAAAACCTGGTTAATACTAGACCGAGGTGTGATGACCATGCTCTAGGTCATTTGTGAAAAAATATAGCTTGAAGGGAGGAAGGGGAGAAATAATTGTTGATCTTATTGCGCCTCGTCCTGGAAAATTTTAGAAATTGTGAGCAGAAAAAAGGCACAAAGAAACGTTACATGGTTCTGTGAAAACACTAGTTAGGAGGGACAGGAGGAAGAACGCAGGTACCTCTTGTTTGTTAAGTTATATCTCACTTTTAAAAGTGAGACGACGGCTCACCTCCTATATTCACTCGCTCTTTATGTATATATATAAATGTATATATATAAAGAGAAAGAAGTTTATACTTCATTGTATTAGATACAATATAATATATTCACAATGTATTCATTACTCCTTCATTATAGAGTCATGATCGTATCATGACTCCTTTTTATTTCAATATATTTATATTTCAAACTTTCTTCAATGTTATTAGTTTTTTCTTCATATCGCATTATTTTACGGATTTAGCTTCTTTATCGGTTCAACTGGTTCATCTTTTATGGTTCAACTGGCTTACCTTTTATGGTTTAACTGATTTATTGATTCTTTTTGTTTCGTTCCCAGACCCTTAGATATGTTATTTGTAGCTCATAGGGTTATTTATGATTCAGGTTTTGGTTAGAAAACTGGGGATATAGATATCTCTGTATCGCCGTTTAGGATTACATTTCGTCATCAATCCTTACTATAAGCATATCAATAGTTGGTACATATGTAGGTTTATTAATGGGAAGCAGATAAGATCTAGAAGGTTAACTTTATACTTCATTAAGGATTTGTTTGTCATGGAGGAGCGAAGATCAATCTTCAAAGAAGAATGTGTGAGATTTTGTTTAAACCAACTCTAGGTTTCCAGTCTCATTCTCTCCCTTTTACCCATCTATTGAAGAAATATTTAATGCCCATGATAATTACTCTTCTTTAAGTGGTGTTCTACCTGGTTGAACTTTTGAGACGTATGCATACAATAATAGTTAAGGAAAGTCGTGAGTATTCATTTATGGGGTTTGAACTTGAAATGCAAGTTGACTATGTACCAATGAACTTGATGGATCCTTTTGTTGCACACAAGTTTGATGGCATATGAGATGACAAAAGGAAGGTTGTAAATTAGTCCAAGTTTTTCAAGTGTCTCTTTTCACAAGATGAGTTGTAACCCTTATACCAAAAGCACTCAAATTCTTGCAAAATAATAAGGGTAGAAAAATAAATATGACATGATAGTGATAGATTAGAGGAGTCTAGAAAGTTTTAAATGAACACTTATTATCGACCCATGGTGTTTGGAACGATTGGTTATGGAGGTGGACATACCAATGCTCATTTCTGGTTACATTAATGTTCTGCCTCTAAAAACTAAAGCTTATGTAGGATGCTCACTATGGAGAAGTCACACGACTAGAATCTTTTATGTCAGGATTTAAGACAACTAGGTATGATCGGGTCTTCAATTTTGATATTAAATTTTCCATCATTATTGGTCACCGATGCTGCGTCAGTTGACCTATCTTATTTGTGATTACGATATTTTATTTATTTATTTTATGTTACATCATTTTTAAAAACGACGTAATTATGGTGTGAATTCATAAATGATGGTTAAAAAAGTTTTTGAAGGTAATCACTATAAGAGTTCAATTAGAGCAATCTACCACACCATATGTCTTTATTTGACACGGTCTATCATATTATATGTTCGGTAATCTACCAAACTATATGACTTTATTTTACACGATCTATCATACTATATGTGTGGTAAGTTCTTTTTCTTAGTTAACATGTATTTCCTAAAACAATAAACATAGTATCATGTTGCTCCAAGTGTATTGTACATTGGATTTCTTAGTCAACATGTATTTTCTACAGCATTATAAAATAGTCTCATTTTGGTAACTTATGATCTTTTTAAGCGAAAGAAAAAACTTATGACCTATGAATTGGACTCTATAAGATTGGATCTAAATAAAATCATCTAGAAATTATGCTTTCATTAGGAGAGTCATGTTGACTTCAACAAAGTTATATCCACTGAAAACTGCTCTCAACCCCTTATAACAACAATATTTATAACTATAAAATAATAGGATTGAAGATTTTACAAGTAAGAGTCACAACTAATCGTATTCCTGAATTCGATGAAATTTTTATCTATGTGATCTTCCTGAAATAATTAATATCTTAATCAAGAAGAAATTCACAAACCAAATTTATGAATTCAATGAAATAATGCTAACTGCAAGCAATTAGGAGCCAAGGTACATTAAATAAAGCCTCCATGGGACAAAATTTGGCAAACAGGGAAAAATACAAATTGCAATATTTGGCTTTATAATAGAAAACGAGTAAATTTAGTTGCACTAGTTTACCAAAAAGAGCTAGCTATTAATTTCTTGACGATAACATAAGATGGAGAGTGAGTGTAAAATATGGTTTGTCAAATAATGCCAAGGCGCTTGAGCTGATGTAGTTGATTTATTAAGACAAAAAAGGTGAAGTAAAGCTTTTGAACGAGTAAAGATTCATATCTCAATAAATAAAATAGATATGACATTGATTTCAAAGTACTTCACTATCTTTTGCGCTTAAGCAATTTCAATTGCTTGAAAATGTAACTGCTTTAGTTCTTCGAAGTGGCTTTTCTATTTTCTTTAAAGTTCGAAAACTCTGATATTACGTATCTGCTACAGGGATTGTATTACTTAATCTCCCTTAAAGCAGTAGTTACCTAAATGTAAGCATCCTCACCTACTTCTCTTTAAGCTTTCGTAAGGACTTGTCACCCTCATTCAACAATTTCTGCAATTAATATTCAACCTAATTATTATAAGCATTGCAAGCCAAAAGAGAATTAATTACTAATCACCTCAAAGTTTCTCTTATCGATATGGATGGTCTTGAATGGATGCCATTCATTGTCCTTAATCTTCTCCAGCCACAAAGAACACAATTCCAAAGCCTTCACTTCGGCTTCTTCAAGGAAAACCTCTATTTACATCCTTTATTAAAGGTCTGAACCTCAATTTCTCCTATTTTTTTATCCCAATATGACTCTGTTACTAGTCATCATTCCATGCAAGCCCGACAAGTCACATACTCACATTTTTTAGAAAAACTATTTACAAGGAAAATTTAAATGACAAAAGTATGTTTCAAACCTCGAGTGCTCACAAGCTCGTCATTACAATGACGCTCTTTTGCAACAAGTGTATAGTTCAAGTCTTGAACATTTCCCATCTCTTCATTTTTCTCTTCCAATTCAGAATTCAACTCTTCTTTTTATTTTGAACGGCAGTATCATTTCTCATATGTTTCATTACCTCTAATTTTCCTTTTAACTCTGCAATTTCCATCTCCAGTTTCTGTTTAGTATCCAAATCTCTTTTCAACTCAAGTATCTTCTTGAAAGCTTCCTTCTTCTCCTACCGCAATGAAACGAAATAAAGGTTTAGACGGACCATATAATTAAGTCAAAAATATTAGATCAAAGTATGAAAAAATAAAAAGACTCTATCCCGGACACCCATGATATTAAAAAAAAAAAAGATCCACATAATGTACATCATAGCCCATAACAATAGGTTAACACACCTCTTTCATTCCCGGGACATCTTTTTCTTGTATTTTCATACCCAAATCAAAGGATCCAAGAGGCTTTATAAGATGGCCTAATAAGCCCTTATCTCCCTATCATTACTATTTTTGGCCCAATTTTTTATCGTCTTCTCCCTTTAATACTACCATAACAGCTTACGGCTTCCTGTAGGAATTCTCTGGTGCGCACCACCATCTCTGCCACACCAGCCCCAATGAATCATCCTTGTCGCGCCTCCCAATTGATACCACTATGGCTATCCATAGGGCTCACTTGGAAATAGAGTACAACACCTTGGCATCAAAATCTTCAAATTCATGTAATTATCACTGTACACGATATATACAATCTATTATAACCCGGTAAGTTTTCTTAAATATTCTCTCCCCTTAACTTGCTCCGTCCTATCAGATCTAATTCCGCAGATAACCAATGGAAATACAACTCAGTAGATGAATAAAACTTGTAACTTAAATTGGAACCCTAGATCTGCTTATTAATCTTGCAATAGATTTTCGTTTCAGATCTAATTATGTAATTGTAGGTATCTTTTTTACTGTTATTCATAGATTTAGACCCCATTCCCATATTATGATAGATCTTGCATATACAATTCCCATATTATGAATGTGATGGTTTACGGTAAAAACTTTACCTTGATTTTGTTATTATGAACTTCAACCAATCACATTTGGCCACTTTCCATATAGTCCCTCACAAACATCAGTCCACACTATTATTCCCTCTATCATTTCCTACGCATAAGGGACTAATCTTAACTAACAAGCAAAAAGTAACAAACCTAGGAATAGAGAGAACTTTAGGTTTCATTACATTAATGAGTTGTTTATGTAATTTACAGGAAAAATGATTGTTGACCATGTCATTTCAACAAAGTACACACCATTCTATGTAAGTCTTATTACCCATTGTTATATGGATATTAGTTATTATATAGTTATAAGTTGCACTTAATAATCCTTAGATGATTGTTTTATTTTAGGTGATAGGTTGGTGGTGGTGGTGGCGGAGGTGGTGCTAACACCTTTCTTGGGCGCCCCCTTGGCCGCTTCTCGGTGAAACTCGAGGAAACGGTCTCTTGTGGCGCTGGTGAAGCTGGATCAGACGGTGGTGGAGCGGGGGCAAACTTTCTAAAGGTATTAGTGTGTAAAGTGCAGTTATTAAGTCCCTTAGTTTTGTATACCAAAGTCAAGCTGTAAGGCGCAAGATTTCTAAAGGTTCCTTTCCAGATAGGCCCCACTTTTAATTATATTTTTCTGTTTCATCATTTTAAGATTCATGGTAAAACTGAGTTAGTTACAGCATCCAAACGTCCAATTCCTTTAACTTGGCACGTCTCTGCAAAGAATGCTCTGTTACCTCTTATAGATGAGAAAGGCACAAGCATGAATAGGTAATCATCAACTATATTAGTACACATGTGCATATGATTTGTAATGTAATCCCATACCTAAGCTAAATTAATCAACTTTAGGAGCCTTTCACTCAACTATTTACAGCAAGATTCAAAAGGATCTAACTTCCAAAAAAGTGAAGGATTCAGAAGAAGAAAGAAGCGGATGATTTAACGAAGAATATGACTAAGGTGTGTCCTATATGATTAAGAATATGACTGTAGTTGAAGTTTGTCTTTGCGGGTTTGGAGAGACTCCATGGATGTGCTGAGAAAGGACTTGATTAGTGATTTGATTGGTGAATATGACTAATGATTTGATTAGTGGTCTTTTGGGTAAGGCGAGGCTGTTTTTCGTTTTGCCCGATGCAATTTTGGATGCTTTTTTATTTTTTGAGTAATGCTGGATATCACCTCAAATCGCATCACCCTTTTATCACCTCCTAGGTGGATTTTAAATTAACCAATCACATGGTTTCTCTTTCCTGATTTATTATTTTCTCTCTCCTTTACGATTGGTCCACCTAAGAGGCGATTAAAGGGTGATGCAATTTGAGGTGATATCCAGCATTACTCTTATTTTTTACTTTCCTTTCCACTACTCTGAATAAGCTTCAGGTATGTGTAATTGTGTTATAGGTCCTTATATTATGCAATATTTGCACTGTCTCCCTAATTTTTTTTATACCATAGGCTAGAAGAAGGATGGCTAAACTACATATATACCAAAAGTTCACAAATGCGCAGTGTATAGTAATATTAATATGCCAAACTTAACAGTCAATAACATGGAGCTGTAACTTACAAAAATAGAAACTAGATCCAAAATATCAGAATTTGAAAACAATGTTAAAGTGTTAAAGGAAGAGATTTCCAGGCTCAGGAAGGAGTTAGAGATCAGTCATAAGCTTCTCGATGAGTCTCGGGTATTTATATATTAGTTTGTATAATCTTAAACTTTAAGCAATAATTTTCTAATGATTTTTTATTGTAGATGAACTGTGCGCAATTAGAGAATTGTTTACACGAAGCAAGAAAAGAAGTGCAAACTCATCAATGTGCAGCTGATCGAAGAGCCTCGGAATATACAGCTTTACGTGTTTCAGCTGTGAAAATACGTAGATATTTATTTCGAATCAAAATTTCAAGTGCAAAAAATTTGGTAGACAATGATTATTCACTTACGTGATTTTTTTTTTTGCATTTTATTTAGTCTACAAATTTTTAACTCATATTGATAAATTTCACAACTGATACAATTTTTGCTTTCCTACCGTAGCTAAATTTTTTTGTGCGTGCTTAGATATTTCTTTTTGTATCAATTTTTAGAATTATATCTCTAACAGGAACTCAGAGTTACATATTAATATTACTGGTTCACATATGTATATATACTTGGCCTGAAATGCATAGAGTTTAAAATTAGTAAAACACCATTTATGCAAAAAAAAAATTGGCCTTCAAAAATAATCACGATGCTACTGAATCTTCATTTTTTTTACACTAAATTTCTCATAATATTTAATTTTGAATCAATGTGTTTATGGAATTATAAGTTCTTCAGGAAAGCATGTATTCAATTTACATTAAATTAGGGTTTTTTTTAACAGTACGTGACACTGAATAATATGACTTAAATGTTTCATTTAAAAAACTGTTTTACATGCACAAAAGCTCTTAGCATGACACACTTCTCCAAGTCATCCAAGTAACCTACTTATAGGGATTGCATGGATAAAACTAAAGAGGCTCTAACCACCAGTTTGATGGTTAATTTTTTAGTTAAAGTAAGAATATATTTTAAATCTAAGTAATAAAAATGTTAATGTATATTAGCTAAATGTAAATCTTTGATGGAAAAGACTTAATTCCAGAGCTGTCAGAAAATGTATATTAGTGTAACCACCAAATGTACTTTTTTATATTAACTTCTTGATATTTTTATCTCAATTTTTTATTTTTTCTTTTAACCTTGAAATATAGGTGGATGTTGTTATTAACTGAGCAAAAAGCAACAGAATTTTGATCTCCTGATGATGGTATTGATCTTGGTCATTTGTTATTTATTTATAACAGATGCTGACCAGAGAAGCATGCCATATGGTGATTCAGAGGATTCATCCTTCTAAGCAAAACTTGGGCTATGTTAAAATATTTTGACATATTTTCTTACTTTAAGTAAACGTGAATGTAAATTAGTATAAAATACACCTTTCATATTCAGCATAACTATGTTAAATAGCGAATATAAATTATAGTATATGTAGTCTCAATATCTTAAAAGTTATATTAAAGGATATTTTCAGCATTGGTTCATATTTTATATGAAAAAGGCAAATATACGTAAATTATAAAAAAATAGTATAGGTCTCCAAATTCTGAAAAATCATTTGAAAACCGTAGAGATGTTAATGAATCATATAATTCTTTTATCACCTAAGTATATTGATAACATGACATGATTTCTTTTGTAAATAGATTCGAGTTTCTTCTTATATCTTATTTCGTTAAAGTAATTGAAATTTAATACTTCTTAAATTCTACATGTTATTAAAAATAAAATAAAATAAACAAGTTACATGAAATTTTTCTATAAGTAGATTTGAATTTCTTTCCTGATACTAAGCATATCATGTGATTAATTGGTTTTGTAAATTTGATTAGGTTAATGAGTAATGTAGAAGGTGGAAAAGTTGTACGTCAAGCATTACTTTCATTGTACATAAAAATTATTTGTGGATTAATCGTGAAATTTTTATTTTTCGTAGTGTCTTCAGACACGGGCTATACCTAGTTATATTATACTACATATATGTATATACACATTTTTTTAATAAGCTGCTAAAGTATTTATTTGGTGGTTGAAACAGTTTTCCTGATGGGAATGATGCTAAAGGATGCTGGTCATGGCATTTCAACAAAGAAGTGACTCCTCTGTAAGACTTTCCCTTTCTAGGCAGGACCAAGCTCCAAGGAAATCCCAAACACACCTCCGGATAAGCTCAATAGGGAGTTGATATTGAACTGTATATGATAATGTTACGACTGATATTTTTTTTTCTATTTTTCTCGTGTAACTACATGTATTTATCTTCACTTGTTGGTACGAATTATTGATTTGGTTTTATTGTTTCTTAAATTCTATCTATTGATTCTCATAATATACATTAATTTCTTTTTTATGAATGCTCAGTTTTCAAACATCAGCTTTTTTATTAAATGATTCGTTAAAGATTGTGATTTCATAATAAAAAACATGGTGATACTTTTAAAAATTGTTAATGAATTAACTAGATTGGTCCATCTGATCTTACCGAGCTAAAAAGCTTAAATAGGGTAGTTATTCATTTTGACACACAATTTTTGCATTTATGTGTTTCTTTTTTCCATACATGTTGGATCTCAATCATAATTTTTTTTACTAAATCTCGGTTTTTTCAAAACAATTTTAAAGATTCTTGTTCTGCGTAAGTACGATTCCTTTAGATATTTCTCTGTTTGGACTTTTTAAAAAAAAAATTTAAGTGTTGTCCATCCAATCTTGTCCCTCATTAAGTACTCCCCATAAGCTATAGGAAGGATCGCATATTCCACTAGTTTTGTCTTTAACTTTAATCCTGCCTTGATTAGTCAATACACGCATAATTTGGACTCTTTATAAATACGAGTTACCTTAAATCCTGTGCGTTTACATTGTCCTTCACTAACACCGCAATTCTCGTAAATCTGTCTTAATATTTAACCTAAAGAAAATTCACTACTTTGTCATCCCGAGACTAAAATGAAGAGCATATAACTCAGACGTGACCACAGATTCCACCACAGACGACCTTGAAAATCCACATAAAAACATTTCATCTATATTACAAAACAACCTCTATTGTTGGATAAAATAGAGTTATGTCTATAACATTCATATAAATAAAGTTTAATCCTCGCAACCAATTTTACCTATTTTACAAAGCAATTTTTTGCTGAAATTACCAATCTATGATCGATCTCTTTACCCCTACGCATAAGCATACATTTTTTTTGTGGTAAATTAATGTCTTGTCTTTTGTGATAGATTGATACATTCTCGAGACATCGTTTGATATTGTTTTAGTTCTTAAATGCGAGATTTATCCTTTGTATTAGATATATTTTGATTTAGTGGTTTAATCTTGGATGATTAAATGTTTGAAACATTTTTTTTAGGTAATTTGTGTTTTAGGTGTGAAACTCCTCGGTACATGGATGGTATTAGCGCTCAAATATAATTCCAAGACTTCTGAAATTAAATAAGAAACCCAAATCAAGTCACAAAAGGAGCCAAGAATCACTCAATAAAAAGTCTCGAGAAAATACTTCTACCAACTTGCAAAAATAATAACAGTAATTAGTAGTGAATTAGCTCGTGATATTTACACATAAAATAGATTTAGCAGTCTAGTGCACGTGGTAAAAAGGGAGTCCAAATCTGTGTTAAGACGCGAATGTAATGCCAGTTTACTAAAAAGATTCAAAGATGTAAGAAAAGTCCACTATGCCACTTTTGACTCACTTAAGTTGGCCCAAATGAGTTAAAATATTTTTCAGATCCTATATACTTATTTTGGCCTTCAAAAAATGTCACTCATCATATTCAAGAGTTAGAAACGTGGAGAGTAAGGAGACAAGAGTTGGAGTTCAAGAACAACACCGTTTATTCCCTTAATTAATGTAATTCTTCTGTCTTTTTAGTTCTTTCTTTAGTAATGACATTAATTGCTTTGATTTTTCTATTTTCCATTATGATATAATTTCCTAATACTTGAGAATCGTAAGGGTGTGAACCCTAGATAATGATTTTCTATTGATTTGAGATTTTACATTTAAATGGATTTATGATATTTCCATTGAATATGAATTTGTTAATTGTGTGAGCCTATTTCTCTGATCAATTAGTTGGTTAGTATAGAAACCTAACCATTGTCCGTTAGGGGGTTGAGTTATGGAGCATAATTTATATTCGTTTGATATGTGTTAGTGAACCGAGAGATCTTAACTAATCAAATGGTCAATAGGACTATAGTCTATTTGTCCCATTACTTAGTAATGTCACTCGGTAGAGGTCGTTAGAGTGCCAAGGGCAACCCGTTGTCTACCCAAAGAGGATTTAAGAGGATAGTTGAATCCCTATTAGTGGTTAAATACGAAATTCGTCTTTAAATCAAGAAAAGTTAAATCAAGAATCATGTTAGCACAATCGGTACTTTCGATTATTCCTACCTATATGATGCAATTTATGAAATTTCCGATCTATGTTTGTGAAAAAATTGACGGGATTATTCGAGATTTTATATGGGGTTCGTCAAACGAGGGTCGGAAAATTCATTGGATATTGTGGGATGTGCTTTGTTGTCCTAAGAAGTGTGGGGTTTAGGCTTAAGAGGCGCGCGGAATTATAATAAGACTCTATTAGCTAAGCTAGGGTGGAAGATAATTAAGAACGACCCAGCTCTGTGGGTTCGGGCTCTTAAGCAAAAGTACTTCCGTGATGGATTTCTGAACCGAGAGAAAAAAACGGCAGATTCGAGGATGTGTAAAAACATCCTATATGGCTGAAAGGTACTAAGAGATGGTGTAGTAGAGAAGGGAACTGAATAAAATAGGGTGTATAGTTGGAGGTTAGAGTCATCGGGTACATCCTCGGTAAGAACATCATATATTAGCTTGATGCCAACGGGAATGGATACTAGATTCGATTGGAAGTTAGTATGGTCTTTAAAGTGTACGCAAAAGGTCAAAATCTTACTCTGGCGAGCGATTTGGAACAGCCTTCCAGCAAGGGAGAATCTTGCTATGCATGGTGTTGTTGAAGACCCCAAGTGTCAAGTCTGTGGCCTGGACAATGAAAGCTCGCCTCACTTGTTTCAGGAGTGCGGTAGCTATGAAATCTTGATGTTTAAGTTCATTACAGTGGCAGTGAGAAGGGACCTGTTGGGTAATTCGCGAGGTGTTGTGGCAGGGAGTATAAGAGTAAGTGGGATACAGAATGAGGGAGGGACTGACCTGGACAGAAGAAAACAGCACCGGGAGAAAAGAGTGGGCCGAGACAGCAGGTCGCAAGCTTCTGGAACAGGCGCGGCAGACCAGGGACCTGTTCTGCAACCAAATGGAAATGTACCTGTACAGCGAAGTGAAGAGGAATGTGAGGACTGGTGGACTAAAGCGTTGTTCAGTAAAAGCACGATTGGAGGAATTGAGCTGAAAAGTATAATTGCAGCTTTGATTTGGACCGTCTGGACAGACCGAAACAGGAGGATCTTCGAGGTAACAGCGCAGAAAAGGACTCCGAATGAGCTTAAAGCAGTAGTATTAAATGCGCTACGCGATTACATTAGAGCATGGGGTATCGAAAGAGACGGCAGACTGATCACTTCGGCTCGTAGCGTGTTAGTTAAATGGGTTAAACCCGAAGAATACCGGGTTAAGCTCAACATCGATAGGGCGTTCACGAACAACAGAGAAGTTGCCGGAATAGGAGGCCATTTCGAAATCATAAGGGCGATTAGTTGGGAGGCTTTGCGGGAGGTTGCGAAGCACAAACACCTTTCGAATCGGAGCTCTTAGCACTAAGGTTCGGACTTAACATGGCAGTTAATCAGGGTTTTTCGAACCTTATCATTGAGATGGACTCGAGTGAGTTGCACGCGCTAGTGAAGGATGGTGCGAACTCAAGTGTCTCCTCAAATGATATAATTCAGACGTGTCGTATGATATTGGAGTCTAACAGAAACTTTAAAATGGTATGGAACTATCGCGAAACTAATAGCTGCGAATTGACTGGTAAAATTTGGATTAAATAGTACAACAAGCCCGACTTTCTACAGGGACCTGCTGAAAGGAATTTGGCGTTTTTTGGTCAAGGATCGGTGCGGCTGGGTCGTGGCTAGAGTTTGTATAATTAATAATATGTAGAAAGTTTCTTCTGGGCCTTTATGGGTTCATGTGTAACAAAAAAAAAAGATTAATGAAATATTGCAAATAACTCCTGACAATTAACAGGGTAAAGAAAGGAGCCGAAGTAGATGAAAAATAGACTACACTCGACATAATTTAGAAAAAAGGAAAAAATAAATTGCAATATTTCACATGGAGTTTATCAAAAAGAGCTATTGTTCTTGATGACAACTAACATGGTAAGTAAAGGAAAAATATAGTTTGTCAAATGATGTAATAGTTATCGGAGCGCTTGAGCTAATGTACTTGATCCTTGCAAATGACATAAAAATAAAGCGTTGAATCAGTTTGAAAAACCATGTTCAGGTGTGATAGAAATAAAATAGATGTTGACATTAATTTCAAAGTACCTCTTCATCTCTGCGATTGAGCAGCTTCAATTTCTTGAAAATGTAACTGATAACTTTTTTATTTTTAGACCTCCTTTAAGCAGTAGTTACTGAAATGTAAACATCTTCTTTTATTACCAACCCAAATCGAGGCTCCAAGTTGTATCTCAAAGAGGTGGCCCAATAAGCCCTTGTCTCCATTTCTGCCCAGTTATTCATCTTCTCCCCTTTAAATAAATCATAATCGCTTACTCATCTCTGTCGCATTTCTATGGTGCCACACCATCTCTGCGAATTATACAATCCTTCATCAAAATATCCCATAATCCAACATCTATAATTAACGCCCCCAAGAGATTCGGCCCATATCCAATTCAAAACTTGTCGCCCCCATATCCTTCACCATTCGAACACTGCACCAGTCCCACACAAACCGTAGAGCTACCTTGGAAATAGATCACAACACGGCATCGGAATCAAAATCTTCAAATTCCCCCCTTAAATTGTCAGATCCAATTTCTTGAGGGTTTAGCGCTTTCATTTATTTAACTAGAGCTCTTATGCATATAACCATTGGAAATACAACTTAGTAGATAAACTTGTGACTCAAAATGAAACCCAAAATATACTTATTAATCTTGCAATAGGATTTCGTATAATTTTTAGATGTAGTTATGTAATTGTAGGTACTTTTGTACAGTTAATCATAGATTTAGATCCTATTCCCATATTGTGATAGATCTCCTATATCCAACCCAAATTACTTACTCATATTATAAATGGGATCGGATGTTTAACAATTAGAACCTCACATCAATTTCAAACCCTGATTTTGTTACTATGAACTCTAACTAATCGCGTTTAACCACCGTACGTACTATAGTTTATAGTCCCTGTTCCATACCATTATTCCTTTTATCATTTCCTATGTACGAGTGCCGAATCTTAACTAACAAGCAAAAAGTGCCTATGAAAATCCTAGGAATAGAGAGAACTGTAGGTCTCATTACATTAATGAGTTGTTTATTTTATTTACAGGAAAAATGATTGTTTGCCATGACATTTCAACAAAGTGTAACATTCTATGTAAGTCTTACTTACCCATTATAATATTGATATTAATTATAAAACATTCACATAAGTTGCTCTTGATGATCCTGACTTGATTGTCTTGTTTTAGGTGATATGTTGGTGTTCCTTTGGATGCACCGAATATGTTGCACCTTATTGGCGATTGCATGACCAATTTCTCCAACACATACATGTAACGAAACTAGAGATATCAGACATCAACAAGCCTCAGTTGATTGGATTGTAGAGACTGTGGAAAAATGTCTAATTGATAATCCAAATTACTCACCGTCTCCGAAAGGTATTGTCGAATATATTCACGACAAGCATATAGAGCAAAGGAGAAAATCGTAACTTCTCTCTGTGGTTCATTTGAAGAGGACTGTCGTCTTTTAAGACAATACTATGACCAAATTAACCTAACAAATCCTGGAAGTATAGCGTCTGTGTTTGTTCATCCCGAGGATAATTCCTTCAATAGGTTGTTTGTTTCGTTTCATGCATCGATTTATGGTTTCGTTTCACGGATTATAACAGTGCCTGAGATGCATCTTGATGTTAAGGTTATTGAGATGGATTGCAGTGGTATGCAAATTTTATATTATATTATATATATGTATGTATATACACATTTTTTAAGTTGCTAAAATATTTATTTGGTGGTTGAAACAGATTTCCTGATGGAGGGAAACTGCTAAGGGATGTTGGCCATGGCATTTCAACAAAGGGGAGACTCCTCTGTAAGACTTGCCCAAACACACCTTTAAAAATAAAAGGAAGCTCAATAAAGAATAGAAATTGATCATAAAATTATGACTCAATCTCTTTTTCTTCTTCTTCATGTACATATGATTGTTGGTACAGATTATTGATTTGGTTTTTTGTTTTTTTAATTTCATCTATTGTTTCTCATTATATTCATTAATTTCTTTTTATGATTGCTCAGTTTTCAAACATAAACTTTTTTTATTAGATGAATCAATAAAGACTGATTTAATAAAACAAAACATGGTGATACTTTTAATTTAATTGCTAAAGAATTAACTACGTGGGTCTATCATTTATGATCTTACCAAGCTTAAAAGCCTAAATAGGGTGATTTAAATGAAGATGTTTACATGAGTGTACCTCCTGGTCTTCAAGCTCCTGCAAACTCTGTGTGCAAACTAAGAAAAAGTTTATATGGCTTAAAACAGGCTTCGAGGCAATGGTTTGCCAAATTATCTCACTCTCTCACCTCATACGGTTTTAAACATTCTGATAGTGATTATAGTTTATTCATCAAGAGCACTTCATCTTCTTTTATTGCACTATTAGTGTATGTCGATGATATCATTCTTGCCAGTAATTCTACTGAAGAAATTGATAAACTAAAACATTTTCTTCACCAAGAATTCACTATCAAGGATCTTGGAGTACTAAAATACTTCTTAGGCATTGAAGTAGCTCGTAATTCAAGAGGAATTTCTCTTTCACAGAGGAAATATGCTCTTGACATTCTTGATGAATGTGGTTTAATTGATTGCAAACCTGTGTCGTTTCCAATGGAGTCAACATTAAAATTACGAGCAAATGATTCTTGCTTAATGGAGAACCCTTCATCATACAGGCGTTTGATAGGAAGGCTTCTATACTTGACTATTACAAGACCAGACTTAGCCTATTCTGTAAACTCTCTCAGTCAGTTCTTGTCCAATCCCACAACTGATCATTGGAATGCAGCTCAAAGGGTGCTTCGATATGTTAAAGCCACTCCTGGTCAAGGTATTTTTCACTCCTCAACATCAGAAATAAAACTTAAGGCGTTTTGTGATAGTGATTGGGCAGGGTGCCTTGACACACGACGAAGTATAACGGGTTTCTGTGTTTTTCTTGGGGATTCACTTATATCTTGGAAAAGTAAAAAGCAAACTACCATAAGTAAATCCTCAGCTGAAGCTGAATATCGAGCTCTAGCTGCTACAACATGTGAATTGCAATGGCTCATATATGCATTGCGTGATTATGGTATTACTCATTCAGCTCCTGCTTTTGTTTACTCAGATAGTAAATCTGCAATTGCAATGTCGACAAATCCGGTTCAACACGAGCGTACTAAACATGTTGACATTGATTGTAAAATCACTCGAGAAAAGCTGTCATCAGGTGTTATTAAGTTGTTCTATATTCCTTCAAATTTGCAGTTAGCCGACATGTTTACCAAACCACTTGGTTCATTGTTGTTTCACAATAATCTCTCCAAGTTGAACATTGTTAACATCCATGTTCCACTTGTGGGGGGATCTTGGAATACAGCTGCTCAAGTTGACAAGAAGCATTTGACGAAAATAGAAAAGGAGGAAAGTACAGGGACCAAAATGCAAAGTCAAGAATAGTTTGTTATTAGTTTGTTAGGAAGGAATAAATCACAGCTGTTGGTTAGTTAGTACAGCTGTGATCTTCATTGTGTGTATATATAGATAAGCTGGCTACAATGTAAAGATAACTCGAATAAAAGAATTTCTATATTTTTCTCTCTCGTTTATCTTCTTCTCTCAAAGCTTTCTTGAAGCTCTTTAATGGCTTCTCTATTCTTAGATTTTATCATACTCCTTCATATTATAGAGTCATGATCTTATCATGACTCCTTTTTATTTCAATATATTTATATTTCTAATTTCTCCAATGTTAATAGTTTTTTCTTCATATTGCATTATTTTACGGATTTAGCTTCTTTGTCGGTTCAATTGGTTTATCTATTATGGTTCAACTGGCTTATCTTTTATGGTTTAACTGATTTATTGATTCTTTTTGTTTCGTTCCCAGACCCTTGGATATGTTATTTGTAGCTCATAGGGTTATTTCTGATTCAGGTTTTGGTTAGAAAACTGAGAAAATAGATATCTATGTATCACCGTTTAGGATTACATTTCGTCATCGATCCTTACTATAAGCATATCAATAGTTGGTACACATGTAGTTTATTAATGTGAAGCAGATAAGATCTAGAAGGTTAATTTTATACTTCATTAAGGATTTGTTTGTCATGGAGGCGCGAAGATCAATCTTCAAAGAAGAATGAGTGAGATTTTGTTTAAACCAACTCTAGTTTTCCAGTCTCATTCTCTCCCTTTTACCCATCTATGGAAGAAATAATTAATGCCCATGATAATTACTCTTCTTTAAGTGGTGTTCTACCTGGTTGAACTTTTGAGACGTATGCATACAATAATAGTTAAGGAATATCGTGAGTATTCATTTATGGGGTTTGAACTTGAAATGCAAGTTGACAATGTACCAACGAACTTGATGGATCCTTTTGTTGCACACAAGTTTGATGGCATATGAGATGACAAAGGAAGGTTTGAAATAAGTCCAAGTTTTTCAAGTTTCTCTTTTCACAAGATGAGTTTTAACCCTTATACCAAAAGCACTCAAATTCTTGCAAAATACAAAGGGTAGAAAAATAAATATGACATGATAGTGATAGATTAGAGGAGTCTAGAAAGTTTTAAATGAACACTTATTATCGACCCATGGTGTTTGGAACGATTGGCTATGGAGGTGGACATACCAATGCTCATTCTACTCATTCTGGTTACATTAATGTTCTGCCTCTAAAAACTAATGCTTATGTAGGATGCTCACTATTAAGATAATTAGGTATGATCGGGTCTTCAATTTTGATATTTACTTTTGCATCATTATTGGTCTTCAATATTGACCTATCATATTTGTGATTACGATAATTTTTTTATTCATTTGATGTTACATCATTTTTTAAAACGACGTAATTATGGCGTGAAGTCATAAATGATGGTTCATAAAGGATATTTTTTGAAGGTAATCACTATAAGAATCCAATTAGCGCAATCTACCACACTATATGTCTTTATTTGACACGATCTATCATATTATATGTTTGGTAATCTACCAAACTATATGACTTTATTTGACACGATCTATCATACTATATGTCTGGTAAGTTCTATTTCTTAGTTAACATGTATTTCCTAAAACAATAAAAATAGTATCATGTTGGAAACTCCAAGTGTATTGTACATTGGATTTCTTAGTCAACTTGTATTTTCTACAGCATTATAAAATAGTCTCATTTTGGTAACTTATGATCTTTTTAATCGAAAGAAAAAACTTATGACCTAAGAATTGGACTTTATAAGATTGGATCTAATTAAAATCATCTAGAAATTATGCTTTCATTAGGAGAGTCATGTTGACTCCAACAAAGTTATATCCACTTAAAACTGCTCTCAACCCCTTATAACAACAATATTCATAACTATAAAATAATAGGATTGAAGATTTTACAAGTAAGAGTCACAATTAATCTTATGCCGAAATCAATTAATTTTTATCTTTCACTCACAATTGATTTACAGGCATTTTGAAAAAAGTAAGTAGTTACAAGCACAAAACTGTCATCTACCTATCCTAATATTATTGTATTAATATGACTCCTTTGATGCTAAAAACTTGAGTCCTAAGACCTTTTGACTATACTTATCCCATGAGGACTTCTCAAATGTACTAAATCCTAAGGATTTCTTATGATATGTGATCTTCCTGAAATAATTAATTTCTTAATCAAGAAGAAATTCACAAACCAAACTTATGAATTTAATGAAATAATGCTAACTGCAAGCAATTAACAAAAAAAGGAGCCGAAGTACATTAAATAAAGCCTCCATGGGACAAAATTTGGCAAACAGGGGAAAATACAAATTGCAATATTTGGCTTTATAATAGAAAACGAGTAAATTTAGTTGCACTAGTTTACCAAAAAGAGCTAGCTATTAATTTCTTGACGATAACATAAGATGGAGAATGAGTGTAAAATATGGTTTGTCAAATAATGCAAAGGCGCTTGAGCTGATGTAGTTGATTGATTAAGACAAAAAAAGTGAAGTAAAGCTTTTGAACGAGTAAAGATTCATATCTGAAGAAATAAAATAGATATGGCATTAATTTCAAAGTACCTCACTATCTCTTGCACTTAAGCAATTTCACTTAAGCAATTTCAATTGCTTTAAAATGTAACTGATTTAGTTCTTCGAAGTGGCTTTTCTATTTTCTCTAAAGTTCCAAAACTATGAAAATACATATCTGCTACAAGAGTTGTATTATTTAATCACACTTAAAGAAGTAGTTACTGAAATGTAAGCATCCTCACCTACTTCTCTTTAAGCTTTTGTAAGGACTTATCACCGTCATTCAATAATTTCTGCAATTAATATTCAACCTAATTATTATAAGCATTGCAAGCCAAAAGAGAATTAATTACTAATCACCTCAAAGTTTCTCTTATTGATATGAAGTTTCTCTTATTGATATGGATGGTCTTAAAAGGATGCCATTCATTGTCCTTGATCTTCTCCAGCCACAAAGAACACAATTCCAAAGCCTTCACTTCGGCTTCTTCAAGGAAAACCTCTATTTACATCCTTTTTCAAAGGTCTGGATCTCAATTTCTCCTATTTTTTATCCCAATATGACTCTGTTACTAGTCATCATTCTATGCAAGCCCGACAAATCACAAACTCACATTTTTTAGAAAAACTATTTACAAGGAAAATTTAAATGACAAAAGTATGATTCAAACCTCGAGTGCTCACAAGCTCGTCATTACTATGACGCTCTTTTTTAACAAGTGTATAGTTCAAGTTTTGAACATTTCCCATCTCCTCAACTTTCTCTTCCAATTCAGAAATCAACTCTTCTTTTTATTTTGAATGGCAGTATCATTTCTCATATGTTTTATTACCTCTAATTTACCTTTGAACTCTGCAATTTCCATCTCCAGAGTTTCTGCTTAATATCAAAATCTCTTTTCAACTCAAGTATCTTCTTGAAAGCTTCCTTCTTCTCCTACCGCAATGAAACTAAATAAAGATGAGATAATGACACTTAGGGTCTTGAAGACACACCCCTCTTCAAGATACCACCCCCTACTAGAGCCTCTTCTTACTAAAGACCTCATAAACTTTTTAACACATGAAACCCAAAACCCCTGTTACCCATTTACCCTCAAATGATTTTTAGTCTCATATATATACTATTTAGCATTTCCCCTCTCTCTTGTAAATTCCATGAGCTTCTTTTACTCCTCTCTCTCTCCATTTTAGTGAGCTATTTTCTAAGCTTTCCATATTTATTTCAAATCTCCCCATCCGATTTCAACCTTCCTCCCTTGTGTTCATAGATTCATAACGTCATAATCTTCTGCATTTCCTCTGTATTTTTGACTGTTACCTTCGTTCTAAGGTTTGTTTCGTTTATGTTTACTGTGTTTTTCAACAGATTATTACCTTAGTGTGTGTTTTTTGTGTTTTCTGTATTTAATAGCGCTGTTTATTCACAATATCCACTATGTATCGTCATTTGTTCACTTTTTTCCATTTCTACATACGATTACGTGACTATATCATGCTCAATTTAGATGTTTTTGTTACGTTTTAATGTGTTTCATGGTAGATTTGCTCATGATATGTATGTTATTGCTTATATTCGTCTCACTTTCCGTGTTTATGTCATTGTTTTACTCTTTGAACGTTAATTTTTCCGATCTGCCATTGTTAGGGTTTATCACAGCCGCTGCATGCATGATAGTACAGTACAGTACTATACTCACTGTTTTCAAATTTCTGAGAGTACTCTTTGTTTTTCAAATAGGCAGAGTACTCACACTTTTTGTAATGTACTATGAGTTTTATAGATTACTCGTAGTTTTTATAGAGTACTCTGAGTTTTGTATAGTGATAACAGTTTTCAGTAAATACTCTCTATTGTATAGAATACTCTCAGTTTTTACATATTAATCTCAGTTTTATAGAATACTCTCAGTTTTATAGAATACTCTCAGTTTTTACATATTACTCTGAGTTTTCATAGTGTGCTCTCAGTTTTTATTAATTACTCCTAGTTTGTTAAATTACTCTCAGTTTTTGCAGAGTACTCTGAGTCTTATAAAATACTCTCAGTTTATATGAAAATAATCTTAGTTTTAATTTCTTTCTTTTTACTCTTCTGCTGACAGTTATAATGTTACAAGATGTGCTTGTTGTGTTCAAGATGGGAACTGATCAGATTTTCCTCCCATTTCATCAGCTGATTGACATTAACTCAGTAAAGAATTTTGTTCATTCTAGGTGGCCTCAGATATCTAAATCTGCTGTTATATCTTATACTGTAGGGGAGTACAAAGACTCCCTTCTTGAAACTGAAACAGATTTCTGCACAATTAAGTGGATTCTTGGACGTGGTGTGTATGACAAGATTTATATTTATGTTACTGATTCCAGGACCCCTTCATTCAACAATATATCCTCTCCAGAATCATCTGGCATTTCTAAACCAATCTCCGCTGAACCTATTCGTTCTGTTGTTGCTTCTACCCCTGATCCAGCCTATTTTATTCATGAAAAGAAGGTTATGTTGAGTGATTCTTGGAAACTTGGGTTAGAAGGTGTTGGACAGTGTTTTGTGGGTGGTGCTGAGCAGTTCCATTCCGTTCTTTGCAAGCAAGCGGCTGTTGATGGGTTTGATTTCGACTATATCCACAATAACAAGAACACTCGCATCAGCGCGCAGTGCTATTACAAGATCGAGAAGGGTTGCAAATGGTATATATACGCATCGGTTGAAAAGACAAACGGATTTTGGTATTTGCGTTCTTATAGAAATAATCACACCTGTGGTCATGTTTACAAGAAAACATCACACACCCGGTTGGATTCTTCAATTCTCAGTCGGGTTATTTTCGATGAACTTCGTTCTAAACCATCTTCCAGGCCTAGAGAAATTCAGACTGTCTTAAAGGAGAATTATGGTTTCGATATTTCATACAAAACATCCTGGTCTACTATCAATAAGGCTAAGGACACTCTATACGGTGATATTGGCTCTTCATTCAATCGTTTGCAATCTTACTTTGAAAAGCTTCAGAATCTTGATCCAAGCACGGCTTTCTCGGTTCATTGCGATCCTGAAACACGGATATTTCACAGATGTTTTTTTGCCTTTGGTGGTTCAATTGCTGGTTTTAAGTCATGTCGCCCCATGTTATTTCTGGACGCTACGTTCCTCAAGTCCAAGTACAAAGGCTCGTTACTCGTTGCTACTGCCAAGGATGGAGATCAAGGTATCCTAACAACTTATTATTTTTTCTCTTTGTATACATTCTTTTTTAGTTCTTATTTATCACTTTTCCACTGTTTTTTCTAATCAGGTTTATTCCCTGTTGCTTTTGGCGTTGTTCCCGGTGAGGACACCGACAATTGGACCGCATTTCTTCAGTTTTTAAAGCCCCTTGTCGAGGGTCGCCCTCTCACGTTTATATCAGACCGCAACAAGGGTCTACTAAATGGTGTTAGGGATGTTTTTCCTCAAGATAGTCACAGTTTTTGCATTAAACATATCGAGAAAAACCTCAGACTTGCTATTTCCGGCTCGACTTTTTACCGTGAAAGGATGGTGTATCTGCTCAAGCGAGTCGCTCATGCTCCTACTGTTGCACATTACGATCAACAGCTTGCTAGATTCCTGCTGGAAGGAAAGAATAAGGTCAAAGCTTTCCTAAAGGGTTTGCCAAGGGAAAATTACGCAAATGCTTATTTCACTGGTAGACGATATGGCGAGATGACTTCTAATGCAGTCGAGTCGTTTAACTACTGGATTATAAAACAAAGGGGACTTCCTGTATGTGAGCTTGTTGACGCTCTTCGTGTTAAGTTAATGCAGTGGATTTATGACCGATCTCTAAAGTCATCCAAGTGGACTTCACCACTATGCCCGGCTATTATGGAGCTTTATAACACTAATGTCGGTCTTAGCTGCACTTGGACCATTCAACAATCCACTGCTACTCTGTTTCAAGTTGGCTCAAATCCTATTATGGTGGTAGATATAGCTGCCCGTACCTGTTCTTGTTGTGAATGGCAAGAGCTCGGCTTCCCTTGTCAGCATGCTTTGTGTGCACTATCTAGTGCCTCCGTTCGTGATCCGTTCGACTATGTAGAGTCATACTTTCACACTTCATCATACGTTAAGACCTATTCAACGAGTATTCCTGCTATGTCTACCTTTCAAGTTGAAGTCCCTGTGCCCGAATCTCAGATTATTCTTGCTCCTGATGTTAGGGTTCCACCTGGTAGGCCTCAGACTAAGCGCTTTCGTTCATGCACCGAGAAGGTTGTCCGTTCAATTAAGTGTAGCAATTGCAAGAAGGTGGGACATAACAAATCTACTTGTAGAGCTCCACCAAAATCATAATTTAACTTCAGTTTTTAAATTGTATTTATGCTTATTAACTTCTTGTTATTTGTGCCACTGAACCATTTCTACATTTATATGTTTTAAAGTTGTTGAACTTGAATTTGATTTAAGCATGTTATTCTTGTTAAAATATTTTGATCTGTTGTAATTTCTACATTTATATTGTCTGAGTACCTTTTACCACTTTGATGAATACTCTATATATTTGTATAAGTACTCTATCTTTTCTCAGAGTACTATATATAATTATATGAGTACTCTATCCTTTTTTCAGAGTACGCTATATGATTATATGAGTACTCTATATAATTATATCAGTACTCTATATAATTATATGAGTACTCTATACATTACACTGAACATTCTATACAATTGTATGAGTACTCTATATAATAGTATAATAGTATGATTACTCTATCCCTCACACATTTGTCAGAGTACTCACACAGTTGTCAGAGTACTCACACATTTGTCTGAGTACTCACACATTTTGTCTGAGTACTCTCTATTTTCCTCGTAGTACTCATTCATTTGTCTGAGTACTTTGTGTTTTGTTGTGAGTTCTCTTTACTTTTATTGTGTATTCATAAGCTTTAACTTTTCTTTTACACATTCATTTTCATGCTATTTTTAACTACAAAACAATCAATAAAATACCAAAACCCTGCTTCATTCATATTTCATTTCAAGTTTTTAAAACATCCAAAAACATCCAAAATAGCATACCAAAGTACAAAAACAAATCAAGTACTTATCAAACATAGATAAAGAACCCATCAAAAAAATCTAAATAAAAGTCTAAATCTTAAATCAAAATCCTCCCAACACTCTTTACAAAATAAATTATAGATGATTAATCACTTAAGAACGTTTTCCCTTGTTTATGCATTGTGAATATTTGCTGCGCAACAATTTCCTAATAATCATTGCTCGTCCTTCGTTAATATATTTTTGAATATATGTCTTCTGTTTTATCACCCCACTCCGATAAAAGGCATAACACCATAGGATTACAAAAATTCCGCAGTCAACGCTTCCTGGTTCTTGTTCAGTACAATCTACATTGGTCATTATATATTTATCTTCTTTTCCTGGTTTTATCTTCCTCAAGACATTTTGTACCAAGAATTTTCTATACTTTGCTGCGGTTTACTCTGTCTTCGAACCAATTGACTCTGGATTTTTCGGTTTGATTGAGTTATAATGGTAAAATTCTTTATTATCCCTGCTGTACACTAACAAGCTCCAATGTCCACAGCTATGATCTTTAACAAACACAGGTAATAGGGTGAAAGCATAATCTTGGCTATTTTTATAGAATGGGTCTGCAATATAAATCTGACATGCTTCAACGTTCTCATATTCGATCAAACTCTGCAATAAAATTGAATTTTTTTTTAAAAAAAAATTCATAAAGATAGAGTACTCATAATAAAATTCAGAGTACTCACAGTTTTGTTAATTAAATTCTGAGTACTCACAGTTTTGTTAATTAAAGATAGAGTACTCATAATAAAATTCAGAGTACTCATAATAAAGATAGAGTACTCTGAGTTTTCAGTAATAAAATATCATAATACTCATACAAAAGTTCAGAGTACTCACAGTTTCGTTAACTAAATTCTTAGAGTAATCTCAGTTCAACTTCATTGAAACATAGAGTACTCACAATTCTTAGAGTACTCACAGATTTGTTTACTAAATTATTAGAGTACTCACAGTTCAAATTCATTAGAACACAGAGTACTCACTACTTTATATTTAACATTGAAAAACTCAGAGTTTACTTACCATGCTCATCGCACTCTGGTGTTTCACACCATACTTCCCTCCTTTGACTCCATATTCTTCTTGTACCATTTTCAACATAGCCTCAATCACCTGCAATATGAATTAATCACATACTCAATGTCCAATTTTACATATTCTATATGATCATATTTTTATTTGTTTACCTGTACTTCAACCATTCCTTTGTGCGCAAGAGCAAATGCATCTTTTCCTGATACTAACAACTCATTCTCTTTATCCCACCATATAGCATCTCCCAAGTTTTCTTTTTTAATTTGCAAAAGAAAATTATAATCCTTCTCATCTACTGTGTCCTTACCATCCCACTTTAGGTTTTCATCAACTTGTTCCCCCTCAACTGTGGTTTTCTTCTTCAAACCTGCATCCTTTTCCTTAGCAGTTTCTTTAACATTTGCCGTCATTTTCTTATCAATCACTTTCTTTTCCGTTTTTTTTCCCACCCCCCCTTCTTTTGGTTTCATTGTTACTTTAACTCTTTTTGTTCTTGGTTCTTCAACAAAATCAGAATTCACACTTTTTGCAGCAGCTGCTGCACGGTTATTTTTCTTCACATTTCTCTCTATCGACCCTGGGGTCGCTAATCTATACGATCTTCTTCGTTTAACATTTGTTTTAACTTCAGCAACTACCTCCACATCCTCACCCTCTTCTGTTCCTTTTTCTGCATCTTCATTATTACTCTCTAAAAGTGCAGCGGCTGCTCTCAAGTTTTCGCACTCTTTCTTCGACTTTTCTAGTTCTTCGATGCATTCGTTGTACCACGTGCTTATATCCATGTGCTCCTTGTTTAACTTCAATTTTTCGTCCTTCATCTTCGCAACCTGCTCTCTTAGACGATTTATTTTGCCCTGTTGATTTATTATCGCATCTTCCAACTCCCTGTTTTTTATTTCTTCTCTATTTACCTGGTTGCTGAGTGTTTCTACCAGCTGCAAAAGCTCTTTTTTTTCCTTTTTTTCTTTTTCCAGATCAGCTAAAATCTCTTCAATTTTTGATATTGTCTTGTCTTGTTTAGATTTTTCCTTCCTCAAAACCTCTATCTCATCTATTAATTTATTTTTCTCCTTGCCGGCTTCAACCAATTTTTCTCTTAAACACACAACAACTGGATCATTTGAATCTCCCCCCTCGTATACGTCTTCGTTAAAACTGCTACTGTTTTTGTTAATTCCTTCTACAACCTTCTCCACTATCTTTGTCAAATCATCTATTTCACTTTTTTCAGTTTGTAACTCATCATTCTTATCAACTTCCTCTTCTTCTTCTTTTTCTAATTCATATTCTTTCTCAACATCAATCTTTTCAACCTCCTCACCCCCTCTTGGGGGGCCATCATCCAGATTGTCGTCTATCAACATTTATTTTTCACTTGCATCATCTTTATTCTCATCGTTGTCATCTTCACGTATTATGTCACTAATCGCCCCATCTCCTCTATCATTCATCCAACTATCGACATTTACGTCTTCATCATCCGACACCCTTTTTGCAACATTTTCATCTTCATCTTCATTCAATACACCATCATTTGGCACAGTTTTGTCTCCAACCACTTCATCTACCTCTTTCCCAGCACCCCGACTGCACTCTCCTTCTTTTAACACTTCTGTTTCATTTACTTCTTGGTTGTGACCATACTCGGTTCTTATCCATCCCTCTTCCAAACGAGTCGGTTTTAGCTCCTTACTCCTTACCTGCGTATGTCATAGACATTCCATATATCAAAACTTAGAATACTCAGAGTCTTATATAATAATAATTAGAGTACTCACATTTTTCATACTATAAAACTAAGAGTACTCTTAGTGCTCATATATCAAAACTTAGAGTACTCAGAGTTTTATATAATAATCACTATAGTACTCAAAGTTTTCATATTTCAAAACTAAGAACACTCTTAGTTTTATATTCTAAAACTTAGAGTACTCACAGTTTTTTATGTATATATTTTTATACTGTATAGCATTATTCCTTAACCTTTTTACTGTTCACTTCATGCACATTGATTTTTTTAGCTCCGAGCATGTACTCCCATTTCAGACACCTCGGAACTGCATCTTCCTCCTTCAAATTACCAATGTCCTTCACGTGTTCCAAAAGCCATGGCTACAAGTTTAAAAAAATATTTTTCAGTAATTATTTCATAAGATTAAGATACATTTGTATTCAATCATCTTACCAGCAACACAAAAACAGCCCCCTTTGCCCTTTTTGTATCCGTACATTTACGAATTGATCTAATCATGTAACTTTTCATTTCACCAGCCCAATTGTACTTCTTTATGCTTTCCAAGTCCTCGCACACACTGATATGTAGCTGTTTTGCTTGGTAATGTCTTTTCGACAAACATAGTGACGTTACTGTATATATTGACAATAACTTCGATATATCCTCCTTCGCCTCTAAAGTGAGTACTCTGTCTTTAAAATTGTCTATAACAGTTTCTATTTTTTCACCAAGAAGTTTTAAATTAACTACACCCGCATTCCCGAACACTCTCCTATACCACGCTGATCTGTTGGTTGCATCAACTGTGGATTTCTTTGGTAGATGATCTTGACCACACTCGATACCTAATAGCATCTTTATTTCTAACTCAGTTATCTTTAAATCTTTCCCACCAATTACGAATCCACCCGATACAGACGAGAAACAATCTATAACTTGTTTGATCAGAACGTCAGACTTTTTCATAAACTTGTACTTTGCTCTCCTATCGAATATCCCTTTCCATAACCTATAAAAAGGCGTCCTTACGCATTCTGACAGGTGATCTTCTGTCATACCTTGCAATTGCATTATTTGCAGGATTCCATTAATGTTTGACCTGTACTGTATTGCTTGTTTACCCTTCTGAAAAACAGTTAAGATCAACAAATACTCAGTAATCGCAGTATGTTATTATAGTTATTGAAATATAAGAGTACTCCGAGTTTTCGAATATAAACTCAGAGTACTCTTACTTTTCAAACAAAAACACAGAGTACTCCGAGTTTTCGAAAATCTCAGAGTATGCAACGATTACGTATATAAACTATGAGTACTCATAGTTTTCATACAAACCTCAGAGTATCCCAATTGTAATTTAAAATCTCGGAGTACTCTCAATTTTAATATAAAAGTAAGAGTACTCATAGGACGGTTCACATTCATAACAAAACTGAGAGTATAACACCCAATCTACAGAGTATTAAGCAAGTAACACAGAGCATCGGATCGAAAACAAAGAGTACTCATGCAAAACCCTAAAACCCAGAAAAGGACTGTTCACATTCATAACAAAACTTAGAGTATAACACCCAATCTACAGAGTATTAAGCAAATAACACAGAATATCGGATCGAAAACGAAGAGTACTCATGCAAAACCCTAAAACGAAGAAAAGGACGGTTCACATTCATAACAAAACTGAGAGTATAACACCAAATCTACAGAGTATTAAGCAAATAACACAGAATATCGGATCGACAACGAAGAGTACTCATGCAAAACCCTAAAACGAAGAAAAGGACGGTTCATCTTCATAACAAAACTGAGAGTATAACACCAAATCTACAGAGTATTAAGCAAATAACACAGAATATCGGATCGACAACGAAGAGTACTCATGCAAAACCCTAAAACGAAGAAAAGGACGGTTCATCTTCATAACAAAACTTAGAGTATAACACCAAATCTACAGAGTATTAAGCAAATAACACAGAATATCGGATCGAAAACGAAGAGTACTCATGCAAAACCCTAAAACCCAGAAAAGACGGTTCATCTTCATAACAAAACTTAGAGTATAACACCAAATCTACAGAGTATTAAGCAAATAACACAGAATATCGGATCGAAAACGAAGAGTACTCATGCAAAACCCTAAAACCCAGAAAAGACGGTTCATCTTCATAACAAAACTTAGAGTATAACACCAAAACGAAGATTACTCATGCGAAACCTTAAAACCCAGTAAAAGACGGTTCACATTCATATCAAAACTAAGAGTATAACACCAAATCTACAGACTACTACGCAAATAACACAGAGTATCGGATAAAAAACGAAGAGTACTCATGCGAAACCATAAAAACCAGAAAAGGACGAAAAAATAAAACCCAGAAAAACTAAGAGTATCGTAAATCGTTGCTAACCTTTGGTTTTTCATCTGAATCGGCATCAGAATCGCCATTGTTGGCCATTTTCCGTTCGATTTATCGGCGTATTTCAATCGGCGCTTCAAAACAGGAGAGAGAAATGGAGAGCGTTGTGGGTAGAGAGAGAAAGTGAGAGAGAAAGTGAGAGAGAGCGTCTGACGGGAATGGAAAGAGAAAACTAAATCTAAGAGTATTTATACCACAAGGGTAGTAAAGACAATTGTCAAAGTTGAGGTCCCTAGGAAGAATGAAAGTCTAGAGTCTACTCTATAGAGAAAAAATAGTGTCTCTAAGACCCTATAGATAATTCACCCAATAAAGATTTAGGCAGACCATATAATTAAGTAAAAAAAATTAGATCAAAATATTAAAAAATAAAATTAGTACTCGACCAACAAAAGACTCTATCTAGGACACCCATGATATATATATAAAAAAAAAGATCCACATATTGTACATCATAGCCCATAACAATAGGTTAACATATCTCCTTCATTCCTGAGACATCTTGTTCTTGTATTTTCATACCCAAATCAAAGGATCCAAGCTGCTTTATAAGGTGGCCCAATAAGCCCTTATCTCCCTATCATTACTATTTTTGGCCCAATTATTTTTCATCTTCTCCCTTTAATACCATCATAACCGCTTACGGCTTCCTGTAGCAATTCTCTGGTGCGCACCACCATCTTTGCCACAATAAATCATCCTTGCCGCGCCTCCCAATTGATACCACGACGGCTATCCATAACTCGTAGGGCTCACTTGGCAATAGAGTACAACACCTTGGCATCAAAATCTTCAAATTCATGTAATTATCGCTGCACACGATATATACGATCTATTATAACCCGGTAAGTTTTCTTAAATATTCTCTCCCCTTAACTTGCTCCGTCCTATCAGATCCAATTCCGCAGATAACCAATGGAAATACAACTCAGTAGATGAATAAAACTTGTAACTTAAATTGGAACCCTAGATCTTCTTATTAATCTTGCAATAGATTTTCGTATTATTTTCGGATCTAATTATGTAATTGTAGGTATCTTTTTGTACTGTTATTCATAGATTTAGACCCCATTCCCATATTATGATAGATCTGCATATACAATACCTATATTATGAATGTGATGGTTAACGGTAAAAACTTTACCTTTATTTTGTTACTATGAACTTCAACCAATCACATTTGGCCACTTTCCATATAGTCTCTCACAAACATCAGTCCACACCATTATTCCCTCTATCATTTCCTAAGCACAAGGGACTAATCTTAACAAACAAGCAAAAAGTAACAAGCCTAGGAAAATCCTAGCAATAGAGAGAACTTTATGTTGCATTACATTAATGAGCTGTTTATTTAATTTACAGGAAAAATGATTGTTGGTCATGCCATTTCAACAAAGTACACACCATTCTATGTAAGTCTTATTATCCATTGTTATATCGATATTAGTTATTAAATAGTCATAAGTTGCACTTAGTAATTCTTACATGATTGTTTTATAGTAGGTGATAGGTTGGTGGTGGTGGTGGCGGAGGTGGTGCTAACGCCTTTCTTGGGCGCCCCCTTGGCCGCTTCTCGGTGAAACTCGAGGAAGCGGCCTCTTGTGACGCTGGTGGAGCTGGATCAGCCGGTGGTGGAGCGGGGGTGACCTTTCAAAGACGCGCCCTTGACCTCTTCATCGGAAGATTCGGAGAGGCCGAAATGATAGAGGTAGGTAATGTTAGTATGGGAGGTGGTGGTGCTAGCACTGGGGTGACCACCTTGCGTGGTCGGCCCCGTAACCTCCTCTTAGGGGAGGGGGTGGTGGTGGTTCTAGCATTGGGGTGACCACCTTGCATGGTCGGCCCCGTTGCCTCTTAGTGGGAAGAGGTTGTGGTGGTGCTAGGCTTGCCATGACTGCGAGAAAGAAAGATAAACGTTGTGAAGGTCAGGTGCAATGTGAACTTGTCTGTAAAGTTGCATTATAACAATGCCTGAGATAGATTGCAGTGGTATGTAAATTTTATATTATATTATACTACATATATGTATATACATATTTTTTAATAAGCTGCTAAAGTATCTATTTGGTGGTTGAAACAGTTTTCCTGATGGGAATGATGCTAAAGAATGTTGGCCATGGCATTTCAACAAAGGAGAGACTCCTCTGTAAGACTTTCCCTTTCTAGGAAGAACCAAGCTCCAAGTAAATCCCAAACACACCTTGGGATAAGCTCAATAGTGGGTAGATATTGAATTGTATATGATAATGTTACGACTGATATTTTATTTTATATTTTTCTTGTGTAACTATATGTATTTAGTTTCACTTGTTGGTACAGATTATTGATTTGGTTTTATTGTTTTTTAAATTCTATCTATTGATTCTCATAATATACATTAATTTTTTTTTATGAATGCTCAGTTTTCAAACATCAGCTTTTTTTTATTAAATGATTCGTTAAAGATTGTGATTTAATAATAAAAAAACATGGTGATACTTTTAAAAATTGTTAATGAATTAACTAGATGGGTCCATCAGTTATAATCTTACCGAGCTTAAAAGCTTAAATAGGGTAGTTAGTCATTTTGACACACAATTTTTGCATTTGTGTTTCTTTTTTCCATACATGTTGGATCTCAAAAATCATAATTTTTTTTACTAAATCTCGGTTTTTTCAAAACAATTTTAAAGATATTTGTTCTGCGTAAGTACTATTCTTTTAGATATCTCTTTGTTTGGACTTTTTGAAAAGAATTTTAAGTGTTGTCCATCCAATCTTGTCCCTCATTAATTACTCCCCATAAGCTATGGGAAGGATCGCATATTCCACTAGTTTTGTCTTTAACTTTAATCTAGCCTTGATTAGTCAATATACCAATAATCTAGTTTTTATTAAATGATTGGTTTTTTATTAAATGATTCGTTAAATATTGTGATTTAATAATAAAAAAAACATGGTGATGCTTTTAAAAATTGTTAATGAATTAACTAGATGGGTCCATTAGTTATGATCTTACCAAGCTTAAAAGCTTAAATAGGGTAGTTATTCATTTTGACACACAATTTTTGCATTTATGTGTTTCTTTTTTCCATACATGTTGGATCTCAATCATAATTTTTTTTACTAAATCGTGGTTTTTTCAAAACAATTTTAAAGATTCTTGTTCTGCGTAAGTACTATTCTTTTAGATATTTCTCTATTTGGACTTTCTGAAAAGAATTTTAAGTGTTGTCCATCCAATCTTGTCCCTCATTAAGTACTCCTGATAAGCTATATAGGAAGAATTGCATATTCCACTAGTTTTGTCTTTAACTTTAATCCTGCCTTGATTAGTTAATACACGCATAAATTGGACTCTTTATAAATACGAGTTACCTTCTATTTTGTGTGTTTACATTGTCCTTCACTAACACCGCAATTCTCGTAAATCTGTCTTAATACTTAACCTAAAGAAAATTCACTACTTTGTCATCCCGAGACTAAAATGAAGAGCATATAACTCAGACGTGACCACAGATTCCACCACAGACGACCTTGAAAATCCACATAAAAACATTTCATCTATATTACAAAACAACCTCTATTGTTGGCTAAAACAGAGTTATGTCTATAACATTCATATAAATAAAGTTTAATCCTCGCAACCAATTTTACCTATTTTACAAAGCAATTTTTTGCTGAAATTACCACTCTATGATCGATCTCTTTACCCCTACGCATAAGCATACATTTGTGGTAAATTAATGTCTTGTCTTTTGTGATAGATTGATACATTCTCGAGACATCGTTTGATAGTGTTTTAGTTCTTAAATGCGAGATTTATCCTTTGTATTTGATATATTTTGATTTAGTGGTTTAATCTTGGATGATTAAATGTTTGAAACATTTTTTTTAGGTAATTTGTGTTTTAGGTGTGAAACTCCTCGGTACATGGATGGTATTAGAGCTCAAATATAAATCCAAGACTTCTAAAATTAAATAAGAAACCCAAATCAAGTCACAAAAGGAGCCAAGAATTCCAGTTGAACTCAATAAAAAGTCTCGAGAAAATACTTCTACCGACTTGCAAAAATAATAACAATAATTAGTAGTGAATTAGCTTGTGATATTTACACATAAAATAGATTTAGCAGTCTAGTGCACGTGGTAAAAAGGGAGTCCAAATCTGTGTTAAGACGCGAATGTAATGCCAGTTTACTAAAAAGATTCAAAGATGTAAGAAAAGTCCACTATGCCACTTTTGACTCACTTAAGTTGGCCCAAATGAGTTAAAACATTTTTTTTTCAGATCCTATATACTTATTTTGGCCTTCAAAAAATGTCACTCATCATATTCAAGAGTTAGAAACGTGGAGAGTAAGGAGACAAGAGTTGGAGTTCAAGAACAACACCGTTTATTCCCTTAATTAATGTAATTCTTTTGTCTTTTTAGTTCTTTCTTTAGTAATGACATTAATTGCTTTGATTTTTCTATTTTCCATTATGATATAATTTCCTAATACTTGAGAATCGTAAGGGTGTGAACCCTAGATAATGATTTTCTAATTATTTGAGATTTTACATTTAAATGGATTTATGATATTTCCATTTAATATGAATTTGTTAATTGTGTGAGCCTATTTCTCTGATCAATTAGTTGGTTAGTATAGCAACCTAACCATTGTCCGTTAGGGGGTTGAGTTGTGGAGCATAATTTATATTCGTTTGATATGTGTTAGTGAACCGAGAGATCTTAACTAATCAAATGGTCAATAGGACTATAGTCTATTCGTCCCATTACTTAATAATGTCACTCGGTAGAGGTCGTTAGAGTGCCAAGGGCAACCCCTTGTCTACCCAAAGAGGATTTAAGAGGATAGTTGAATCCCTATTAGTGGTTAAATACGAAATTCGTCTTTAAATCAAGAAAAGTTAAATCAAGAATCGTGTTAGCACAATCGGTACTTTCAATTATTCCTACCTATATGATGCAATTTATGAAATTTCCGATCTATGTTTGTGAAAAAATTGACGGGATTATTCGAGATTTTATATGGGGTTCGTCAAACGAGGGTCGGAAAATTCATTGGATATTGTGGGATGTGCTTTGTCGTCCTAAGAAGTGCGGGGTTTAGGCTTAAGAGGCGCGCGGAATTATAATAAAACTTCCGTGATGGATTTCTGAACCGAGAGGAAAAAACGGCAGATTTGAGGATGTGTAAAAACATCCTATATGGCTGAAAGGTACTAAGAGATGGTGTAGTAGAGACGGGAACTGAATAAAATAGGGTGTATAGTTGGAAGTTAGAGTCATCGGGTACATCCTCGGTAAGAACATCATATATTAGCTTGATGCCAACGGGAATGGAGACTAGATTCGATTGGACGTTAGCAGGGCCGGTCTTGGGGAGAGGCCAAGGAGGCCAGGGCCTTGGGCCCCTCCCCAACTCATATAATTTTAGGGCCCCTTTGAATAGGTCCTTTTCCAACTTATATAATTTTAAAGCCTTTTTGAAAATTTTTAAATTAAAAAGGACCAATTTTAGCCCATTTAAAATAAAAAGAGGTTAGATTGTATTTTTTGTTAAAAAATATTTATCCCAATATGCCTATGTTACTAGTCATCATTCCATGCAAGCCCGACAAATCACAAACTCACATTTTTTAGAAAAACTATTTACAAGGAAAATTTTAATGACAAAAGTATGATTCAAACCTCGAGTGCTCACAAGCTCGTCATTACTATGACGCTCTTTTGCAACAAGTGTATAGTTCAAGTCTTGAACATTTCCCATCTCCTCAACTTTCTCTTCCAATTCAGAAATCAACGCTTCTTTTTATTTTGAATGGCAGTATCATTTCTCATATGTTTCATTACCTCTAATTTACCTTTGAACTCTGCAATTTCCATCTCCAGTTTCTGTTTAGTATCCAAATCTCTTTTCAACTCAAGTATCTTCTTGAAAGCTTCCTTCTTCTCCTACTGTAATGAAACTAAATAAAGATTTAGACGGACCATATAATTAAGTGAAAAAAATTAGATCAAAGTATTAAAAAATAAAATTAGTACTCGACCAACAAAAGACTCTATCTCGGACACCCATGATTTATAAAAAAAAAAAGAAGATATCCACATATTGTACATCATAGCCCATAACAATAGGTTAACATACCTCCTTCATTCCCGAGACATCTTGTTCTTGTATTTTCATACCCAAATCAAAGGATCCAAGCGGCTTTATAAGGTGGCCTAATAAGCCCTTATCTCCCTATCATTACTATTTTTTGCCCAATTATTTTTCATCTTCTCCCATTAATACCACCATAACCGCGGCTTCCTGTAGCAATTCTCTGGTGCGCACCACCATCTCTGCCACACCAGCCCCAATGAATCATCCTTGCCGCGCCTCCTAATTGATACCACTACGGCTATCCATAATTCTTAGGGCTCACTTGGAAATAGAGTACAACAGCTTGGCATCAAAATATTCAAATCATGTAATTATCACTGCACACGATATATACGATCTATTATAACTCGGTAAGTTTTCTTAAATATTCTTTCCCCTTAACTTGCTCGTCCTATCAAATCCAATTCCCCAGATAACCAATAGAAATACAACTCAGTAGATGAATAAAACTTGTAACTTAAATTGGAACCCTAGATCTGCTTATTAATCTTGCAATAGATTTTCCTATTATTTTCGGATCTAATTATGTAATTGTAGGTATCTTTTTGTACTGTTATTCATAGATTCAGACCCCATTCCCATATTATGATAGATCTCCCATATACAATACCCATATTATGAATGTGATGGTTTACGGTAAAAACTTTACCTTGATTTTGAATTCATGAACTTCAACCAATCACATTCGGCCACTTTCCATATAGTCCCTCACAAACATCAGTCCACACTATTATTCCCTCTATCATTTCCTACGCATAAAGGACTAATCTTAACTAACAAGCAAAAAGTAACAAACCTAGGAAAATCCTAGGAATAGAGAGAACTTTAGGTTTCATTACATTAATGAGTTGTTTATGTAAGTTACAGGAAAAATGATTGTTGGCCATGCTATTTCAACAAAGTACACACCATTCTATGTAAGTCTTATTACCCATTGTTATATCGATATTAGTTATTAAATAGTCATAAGTTGCAATTAATAATCCTTAGATGATTGTTTTATTTTAGGTGATAGGTTGGTGGTGGTGGTGGAGGAGGTGTCGCTAACGCCTTTCTTGGGCGCCCCCTTGGCCGCTTCTCGGTGAAACTCGAGGAAACGGTCTCTTGTGGCGCCGGTGGAGCTGGATCAGACGGTGGTGGAGCGGGGGTGACCTTTCGAGGACGCGCCCTTGACCTCTTCATCGGAAGATTCGGAGGGGAAATGATAGGGGTAGGTAATGTTAGTAAGGGAGGTGGTGGTGGTGCTAGCACTGGGGTGACCACCTTGCGTGGTCGGCCCCGTAACCTCTTAGGGAGAGGGGGTGGTGGTGGTTCTAGCACTGGGGTGACCACCGTGCATGGTCGGCCCCGTTGCCTCTTAGTGGGAAGAGGTGGTGGTGGTGCTAGGTTTGCCATAACTGCAAGAGAGAAAGATAAGTGTTGTGAAGGTCAGGTGCAATGTGAACTTGTCTGTAAAGCTGCATTATAACAGTGTCGGCCCTTGACCTCTTCATCGGAAGATTCGGAGAGGCCGAAATGATAGGGGTAGGTAATGTTAGTAAGGGAGGTGGTGGTGGTGGTGCTAGCACTGGGGTGACCACCTTGCGTGGACGGCCCCGTAACCTCTTAGGTGGAGGGGGTGGTGGTGGTTCCAGCACTGGGGTGACCACCTTGCGTGGTCGGCCCCGTTGCCTCTTAGTGGGAAGAGGTGGTGGTGGTGCTAGGTTTGCCATGACTGCAAGTGAGAAAGATAAGTGTTGTGAAGGTCAGGTGCAATGTGAACTTGTCTGTAAAGCTGCATTATAACAGTGTCGGAGATAGATTGCAGTGGTATGTAAATTTTATATCTATATTATATTACAAGCTTTTTTTATAAGTGGTGGCCAGGATCGATTCTGGCCAAACATAAGTGGTGGCCAGGATCGTTTCTGGCCCCACCTATCATTAATTAAAATAAAATAAAAAAAATGCCGAAGGCAAAAACAAAAAAAAGAAAACATTTGAAAACCTATCTCACATCAACAACCCTCATTCAGTCTCTCCATCACGGCCGCTCGAATACCATTCTCCATCACCGCCGCTCTCTACCTCCTCCTCTCAGCGCCGATAGAGTACCATTTTCCACCACCAAGCCGCACTCCACAACCAAGCCGCTCTCCTGCGCCTGATCAAACTTCTCCACCATCTTCACACTCCTAACTCTTTCGCCGATCGAACCTCTGAGCGCCGCCGCTTGGTGACCATTCTCCACAATCACCTGGCTTCTCGAACCTACCCCCGCCTCCGCTTGGTTACCATTCTCTACAATCACCTGGCTTCGCCAACCCACCCCCGCCGCCGCTTGGTGACCATTCTCTACAATCACCTGGTTTCGCTAAGCCATCGACAAACGAAGAACCCAGGTAAAAAATGATTTAATTATGATTACGGTCATCAACAATCGAAGAACCTAATCTCATTATTGTTTATTATGATTTTATACGAATTTGTGGGTCGTGTGATTTCATGATTTGCTGTAACAGTTGGATTGAACAATTTGGTTTGATGCTGCATCTTCATGGTACTAATAGAATAATCTTCATTTCAACTACCTTAAACATGATGTCTTTTTTTAATAATATTAAAAATATTAATTTGCAGATAAAGGTAAGAAGGAGGCTATGACTTGGGCCATCCGTTTCAAAGTTGCTGCAGGTTCAGCGCGTGGGATTGCTTATCTACATACAGATTGTAATCTTCTTCTCCATTTCCTTAAAGCTTCTATGTTTTATATTTTTCTCTAATTTTCACTAAAATATGATTTTCGAATCTACAATTTATTACTTTTTGTAGGTTCAAGCAATTATCAGAAAACACGATGAAACAATTCTTGATTTTGAAAAGGTAGGTAATAATAGCACCATTAATTGAGTTTTAACATACCATCGCATGACAATAGCTGACTCTTGATATTTTGACATGTGAAGATGAAATAGGATGAATAATGGACTGGAGTGCAATTTTTACAATCGTTGGGATTCAGTTGAGGAATTTTGAATTCCTAAGGTTTAGTTTAATGATTTGATTCTAATATGCCAACTGTTTGTTATTTTGTTTCATCCACTTTTTAAACTAAGTCTTCACAGTGCATTAGGTGGTGAAAGTTATTCCAAGCTTGATTTATCTGAGTGGTGCAATGAGCTTTGTACTATGGAATCAGGGGTAAGGACTTTAATTTACTAGAAAAGGTCGTATTGTATAACCTTAACCTTATGTGTATTTTAGGTGAGTGTGAATATTGTGGAGTTCGATGGATTTGGATGAAGAAAAGTGGTCGTTGAGTCATCAAGTGCGGATATACAAAGCTCTAATTGGTTTGATCTCAAATGTTATCCAAGCTATGGTGTGTCATAGAAATTGAGTTTTTAACTATATATTTCAACTAAATATTTTCACATTCATGTGCAGTTTCAAGAAGAATTATCAATGGGTAACTCACTAAGCAAATCTGCTTTGCTAATCGAGGAGTCTGAGATGCCTTCTAAGAGCTTCTTTACTGAAATATCTCAAGAACTAAGGAAAGGTTTGTAACTGAATCTTAATCGTTTCATTGGTTTGATAGCAATGATCCCAATCCTTTCATTTAAGCTTAAGTTGCATACTGCTTTTGTAATCGAAACTACTGATTGTTTGTTTGATTGATTCGTTTATTTTAAACTTAAGTTGCATTTCGTGTAAGCTTAAGTTGTAATCCAAACTGCTTATGCAACTTAAGCTTAAGTCGCATACTTCTTTTCGAAATCCTTTTTCGTTGCATTCTGGTAATTAATTGCATTCGTTTCAGAAGAATGGAGTTGTATACTGCTTTAGTAATCCAAGCTTGACTTAGTTTAGATTAAACTTAAGATTTAATTGCATTCGTTTGTATTTGCAGGTATTAATGGATTTAGAAAATCATCAAAAACCGCTGCCTTTACGCCATCGATCGAAGAACCCAGTGGACTTAATAACTTTCTAAAGGTATAAGTGTGTAAAGTGCAGTTATTAAGTCCCTTAGTTTTGTATACCAAAGTCAAGCTGTAAGGCGCAAGATTTCTAAAGGTTCCTTTCCAGATAGGCCCCACTTTTAATTATATTTTTCTGTTTCATCATTTTAAGATTCATGGTAAAACTGAGTTAGTTACAGCATCCAAACGTCCAATTCCTTTAACTTGGCACGTCTCTGCAAAGAATGCTCTGTTACCTCTTATAGATGAGAAAGGCACAAGCATGAATAGGTAATCATCAACTATATTAGTACACATGTGCATATGATTTGTAATGTAATCCCATACCTAAGCTAAATTAATCAACTTTAGGAGCCTTTCACTCAACTATTTACAGCAAGATTCAAAAGGATCTAACTTCCAAAAAAGTGAAGGATTCAGAAGAAGAAAGAAGCGGATGATTTAACGAAGAATATGACTAAGGTGTGTCCTATATGATTAAGAATATGACTGTAGTTGAAGTTTGTCTTTGCGGGTTTGGAGAGACTCCATGGATGTGCTGAGAAAGGACTTGATTAGTGATTTGATTGGTGAATATGACTAATGATTTGATTAGTGGTCTTTTGGGTAAGGCGAGGCTGTTTTTCGTTTTGCCCGATGCAATTTTGGATGCTTTTTTATTTTTTGAGTAATGCTGGATATCACCTCAAATCGCATCACCCTTTTATCACCTCCTAGGTGGATTTTAAATTAACCAATCACATGGTTTCTCTTTCCTGATTTATTATTTTCTCTCTCCTTTACGATTGGTCCACCTAAGAGGCGATTAAAGGGTGATGCAATTTGAGGTGATATCCAGCATTACTCTTATTTTTTACTTTCCTTTCCACTACTCTGAATAAGCTTCAGGTATGTGTAATTGTGTTATAGGTCCTTATATTATGCAATATTTGCACTGTCTCCCTAATTTTTTTTATACCATAGGCTAGAAGAAGGATGGCTAAACTACATATATACCAAAAGTTCACAAATGCGCAGTGTATAGTAATATTAATATGCCAAACTTAACAGTCAATAACATGGAGCTGTAACTTACAAAAATAGAAACTAGATCCAAAATATCAGAATTTGAAAACAATGTTAAAGTGTTAAAGGAAGAGATTTCCAGGCTCAGGAAGGAGTTAGAGATCAGTCATAAGCTTCTCGATGAGTCTCGGGTATTTATATATTAGTTTGTATAATCTTAAACTTTAAGCAATAATTTTCTAATGATTTTTTATTGTAGATGAACTGTGCGCAATTAGAGAATTGTTTACACGAAGCAAGAAAAGAAGTGCAAACTCATCAATGTGCAGCTGATCGAAGAGCCTCGGAATATACAGCTTTACGTGTTTCAGCTGTGAAAATACGTAGATATTTATTTCGAATCAAAATTTCAAGTGCAAAAAATTTGGTAGACAATGATTATTCACTTACGTGATTTTTTTTTTTGCATTTTATTTAGTCTACAAATTTTTAACTCATATTGATAAATTTCACAACTGATACAATTTTTGCTTTCCTACCGTAGCTAAATTTTTTTGTGCGTGCTTAGATATTTCTTTTTGTATCAATTTTTAGAATTATATCTCTAACAGGAACTCAGAGTTACATATTAATATTACTGGTTCACATATGTATATATACTTGGCCTGAAATGCATAGAGTTTAAAATTAGTAAAACACCATTTATGCAAAAAAAAAATTGGCCTTCAAAAATAATCACGATGCTACTGAATCTTCATTTTTTTTACACTAAATTTCTCATAATATTTAATTTTGAATCAATGTGTTTATGGAATTATAAGTTCTTCAGGAAAGCATGTATTCAATTTACATTAAATTAGGGTTTTTTTTAACAGTACGTGACACTGAATAATATGACTTAAATGTTTCATTTAAAAAACTGTTTTACATGCACAAAAGCTCTTAGCATGACACACTTCTCCAAGTCATCCAAGTAACCTACTTATAGGGATTGCATGGATAAAACTAAAGAGGCTCTAACCACCAGTTTGATGGTTAATTTTTTAGTTAAAGTAAGAATATATTTTAAATCTAAGTAATAAAAATGTTAATGTATATTAGCTAAATGTAAATCTTTGATGGAAAAGACTTAATTCCAGAGCTGTCAGAAAATGTATATTAGTGTAACCACCAAATGTACTTTTTTATATTAACTTCTTGATATTTTTATCTCAATTTTTTATTTTTTCTTTTAACCTTGAAATATAGGTGGATGTTGTTATTAACTGAGCAAAAAGCAACAGAATTTTGATCTCCTGATGATGGTATTGATCTTGGTCATTTGTTATTTATTTATAACAGATGCTGACCAGAGAAGCATGCCATATGGTGATTCAGAGGATTCATCCTTCTAAGCAAAACTTGGGCTATGTTAAAATATTTTGACATATTTTCTTACTTTAAGTAAACGTGAATGTAAATTAGTATAAAATACACCTTTCATATTCAGCATAAGTATGTTAAATAGCGAATATAAATTATAGTATATGTAGTCTCAATATCTTAAAAGTTATATTAAAGGATATTTTCAGCATTGGTTCATATTTTATATGAAAAAGGCAAATATACGTAAATTATAAAAAAATAGTATAGGTCTCCAAATTCTGAAAAATCATTTGAAAACCGTAGAGATGTTAATGAATCATATAATTCTTTTATCACCTAAGTATATTGATAACATGACATGATTTCTTTTGTAAATAGATTCGAGTTTCTTCTTATATCTTATTTCGTTAAAGTAATTGAAATTTAATACTTCTTAAATTCTACATGTTATTAAAAATAAAATAAAATAAACAAGTTACATGAAATTTTTCTATAAGTAGATTTGAATTTCTTTCCTGATACTAAGCATATCATGTGATTAATTGGTTTTGTAAATTTGATTAGGTTAATAAGTAATGTAGAAGGTGGAAAAGTTGTACGTCAAGCATTACTTTCATTGTACATAAAAATTATTTGTGGATTAATCGTGAAATTTTTATTTTTCGTAGTGTCTTCAGACACGGGCTATACCTAGTTATATTATACTACATATATGTATATACACATTTTTTTAATAAGCTGCTAAAGTATTTATTTGGTGGTTGAAACAGTTTTCCTGATGGGAATGATGCTAAAGGATGCTGGTCATGGCATTTCAACAAAGAAGTGACTCCTCTGTAAGACTTTCCCTTTCTAGGCAGGACCAAGCTCCAAGGAAATCCCAAACACACCTCCGGATAAGCTCAATAGGGAGTTGATATTGAACTGTATATGATAATGTTACGACTGATATTTTTTTTTCTATTTTTCTCGTGTAACTACATGTATTTATCTTCACTTGTTGGTACGAATTATTGATTTGGTTTTATTGTTTCTTAAATTCTATCTATTGATTCTCATAATATACATTAATTTCTTTTTTATGAATGCTCAGTTTTCAAACATCAGCTTTTTTATTAAATGATTCGTTAAAGATTGTGATTTCATAATAAAAAACATGGTGATACTTTTAAAAATTGTTAATGAATTAACTAGATTGGTCCATCTGATCTTACCGAGCTAAAAAGCTTAAATAGGGTAGTTATTCATTTTGACACACAATTTTTGCATTTATGTGTTTCTTTTTTCCATACATGTTGGATCTCAATCATAATTTTTTTTACTAAATCTCGGTTTTTTCAAAACAATTTTAAAGATTCTTGTTCTGCGTAAGTACGATTCCTTTAGATATTTCTCTGTTTGGACTTTTTAAAAAAAAAATTTAAGTGTTGTCCATCCAATCTTGTCCCTCATTAAGTACTCCCCATAAGCTATAGGAAGGATCGCATATTCCACTAGTTTTGTCTTTAACTTTAATCCTGCCTTGATTAGTCAATACACGCATAATTTGGACTCTTTATAAATACGAGTTACCTTAAATCCTGTGCGTTTACATTGTCCTTCACTAACACCGCAATTCTCGTAAATCTGTCTTAATATTTAACCTAAAGAAAATTCACTACTTTGTCATCCCGAGACTAAAATGAAGAGCATATAACTCAGACGTGACCACAGATTCCACCACAGACGACCTTGAAAATCCACATAAAAACATTTCATCTATATTACAAAACAACCTCTATTGTTGGATAAAATAGAGTTATGTCTATAACATTCATATAAATAAAGTTTAATCCTCGCAACCAATTTTACCTATTTTACAAAGCAATTTTTTGCTGAAATTACCAATCTATGATCGATCTCTTTACCCCTACGCATAAGCATACATTTTTTTTGTGGTAAATTAATGTCTTGTCTTTTGTGATAGATTGATACATTCTCGAGACATCGTTTGATAGTGTTTTAGTTCTTAAATGCGAGATTTATCCTTTGTATTTGATATATTTTGATTTAGTGGTTTAATCTTGGATGATTAAATGTTTGAAACATTTTTTTTAGGTAATTTGTGTTTTAGGTGTGAAACTCCTCGGTACATGGATGGTATTAGAGCTCAAACATAAATCCAAGACTTCTAAAATTAAATAAGAAACCCAAATCAAGTCACAAAAGGAGCCAAGAATTCCAGTTGAACTCAATAAAAAGTCTCGAGAAAATACTTCTACCGACTTTCAAAAATAATAACAATAATTAGTAGTGAATTAGCTCGTGATATTTACACATAAAATAGATTTAGGAGTCTAGTGCACGTGGTAAAAAGGGAGTCCAAATCTGAGTTAAGACGCGAATGTAATGCCAGTTTACTAAAAAGATTCAAAGATGTAAGAAAAGTCCACTATGCCACTTTTAACTCACTTAAGTTGACCCAAATGAGTTAAAACATTTTTCAGATCATATATACTTATTTTGGCCTTCAAAAAATGTCACTCATCATATTCAAGAGTTAGAAACGTGGAAAGTAAGGAGACAAGAGTTGGAGTTTAAGAACAACACCGTTTATTCCCTTAATTAATGTAATTCTTCTGTCTTTTTAGTTCTTTCTTTAGTAATGACATTAATTGCTTTGATTTTTCTATTTTCCATTATGATATAATTTCCTAATACTTGAGAATCGTAAGGGTGTGAACCCTAGATAATGATTTTCTATTGATTTGAGATTTTACATTTCAATGGATTTGTGCTATTTCCATTGAATATAATTTGTTAATTGTGTGAGCCTATTTCTCTGATAAATTAGTTGGTTAGTAAAGCAACCTAACCATTTTCCGTTAGGGGGTTGAGTTGTGGAGCATAATTTATATTCGTTTGATATGTGTTAGTGAACCGAGAGATCTTAACTAATCAAATGGTCAATAGGACTATAGTCTATTCGTCCCAATACTTAGTAATGTCACTCGGTAGAGGTCGTTAGAGTGCCAAGGGCAACCCCTTGTCTACCCAAAGAGGATTTAAGAGGATAGTTGAATCCCGATTAGTGGTTAAATACGAAATTCGTCCTTAAATCAAGAATCACGTTAGCACAATCGGTACTTTTGATTATTCCTACCTATATGATGCAAGTTATGAAATTTCCGATCTATGTTTGTGAAAAAATTGACGGGATTATTCAAGATTTTATATGGGGTTTGTCGAACAAGGGTCGGAAAATTCATTGGATATTGTGAGATGTACTTTGTCGTCCTAAGAAGTGTGGGGGTTTAGGCTTAAGAGGCGCGCGGAATTATAATAAGGCTCTTTTAGCTAAGCTAGGGTGGAAGATAATTAAGAACCACCCAGCTCTTTGGGTTCGGCCTCTTAAGCAAAAGTACTTCAGTGATGGATTTCTGAACCGAGAGGAAAAAACGGCAGATTCGAGGATGTGTAAAAACATCCTATATGGCCGAAAGGTACTAAGAGATGGTGTAGTAGAGAAGGGAACTGAAGAAAATAGGGTGTATAGTTGGAGGTTCGAGTCATCGGGTTCATCCTCGGTAAGAACAGCGTATATTAGCTTGATGCCAACGGGAATGGAGACTAGATTCGATTGGAAGTTAGTATGGCCTTTAAAGTGTCCGCAAAAGGTCAAAATCTTACTTTGGCGAGCGATTCGGAACCGCCTTCCAACAAGGGAGAATCTTGCTATGCGTGGTGTTGTTGAAGACCCCAAGTGTCAAGTCTGTGGCCTGGACAGTGAAAGCTCGCCTCACTTGTTTCAGGACTGCGGTAGCTATGAAATCTTGATGAATAAGTTCATTACAGTGGCGGTGAGAAGGGACCTGTTGGGTAATTCGCAAGGTGTTGTGGCAGGGGGTATAAGAGTAAGTGGGATACAGAATGAGGGAGGGACTGACCTGGACAGAAGCGAACAGCATCGGGAGGGAAGAGTGGGCCGAGACAGCAGGTCGCAAGCTTCTGGAACAGGCGCGGAAGACCAGGGACCTGTTCTGCAATTAAATGGAAATGTACCTGTACAGCGAAGTGAAGAGGAGTGTGAGGACTGGTGGACTAAAGCGTTGTTCAGTAAAAGCACGATTGGAGGAATTGAGCTGAAAAGTATAATTGCAGTTTGGACCGTCTGGACAGACCGAAACAGGAGGATCTTCGAGGTAACATCGCGGAAAAGGACTCCGAATGAGCTTAAAGCAGTAGTGTTAAATGCGCTATGCGATTACATTAGAGCATGGGGTATCGAAAGAGACGGCGGACTGATCACTTCGGCTCGTAGCGTGTTAGTTAAATGGGTTAAACCCGAAGAAAACCGGGTTAAGCTCAACATCGATGGGGCGTTCACGAACAACAAAGAAGTTGCTAGAATAGGAGGCCTTCTCGAAATCATAAGGGTGATTACTTGGGAGGCTTTGCGGGAGGTTGCGAAGCAAAAACACCTTTCGAATTGGAGCTCCTAGCGCTAAGGTTCGGACTTAACATGGCAGGTAATCAGAGTTATTCGAACCTGTTGGATCTCAAAAATCAAGAAAAGTATAGTTGCAGCTTTGATTTGGACCATCTGGACAGACCGAAACAGATGGATCTTCGAGGTAACAGCGCAGAAAAGGACTCCGAATGAGCTTAAAGCAGTAGTGTTAAATGCGCTACGCGATTACATTAGAGCATGGGGTATCGAAAGAGACGGCGGACTGATCACTTCCGCTCGTAGTGTGTTAGTTAAATGGGTTAAACCCGAAGAAAACCGGGTTAAGCTCAACATCGATAGGGCGTTCACGAACAACAGAGAAGTTGCCGGAATAGGAGGCCATTTCGAAATCATAAGGGCGATTAGTTGGGAGGCTTTGCGGGAGGTTGCGAAGCACAAACACCTTTCGAATTGGAGCTCTTAGCGCTAAGGTTCGGACTTAACATGGCAGTTGATCAGGTTTATTCGAACCTTATCATTGAGATGGACTCGAGTTTGCACGCGCTAGTGAAGGACGGTGCGAACTCAAGTGTCTCCTCAAATGATATAATTCAGACGTGTCGTATGATATTGGAGTCTAACAGAAACTTTAAACTGGTATGGAACTATCGCGAAGCTAATAGCTACGAATTGGCTGGTAAAAATTTGGATTAAATAGTACAACAAGGCCGACTTTCTACAGGGACCTGCTGGAAGGAATTTGGCGTTTTTTGGTCAAGGATCGGTGCGGCTGGGTCGTGCCTAGAGTTTGTATAATTAATAATATGTAGAAAGTTTCTTATGGGCCTTTATGGGCTCATGTGTAACAAAAAAAAGATTAATGAAATAATGCAAATAACTCCTGACAATTAACAGAGTAAAGAAAGGAGCCGAAGTAGATGAAAAATAGATTACACTCGACATAATTTAGAAAAAAGGAAAAAATAAATTGCAATATTTCACATGGAGTTTACCAAAAAGAGCTATTGTTTTTTATGAACACTTAAAATAACATAACATAACATAACATGGTAAGTAAAGGAAAAATATAGTTGGTCAAATGATGCAATAGTTATCGGAGCCCTTGAGCTAATGTACTTGATCTTTGCAAATGACATGAAAATAAAGTGTTGAATCAGTTTGAAAAACCATGTTCAGGTGTGATAGAAATAAAATAGATGTTGACATTAATTTCAAAGGACCTCATCATCTCTGCGATTGAGCAGCTTCAATTTCTTGAAAATGTAACTGATAACTTTTGTATTTTAGACCTCCTTTGAGCAGTAGTTACTGAAATGTAAACATCTTCTTTTATTACCAACCCAAATCGAGGCTCCAAGCTGTATCTCAAAGAGGTGGCCCAATAAGCCATTGTCTCCAATTTTGGCCCAGTTATTCATCTTCTCCCCTTTAAATAAATCATAATCGCTTACTCCTCTCTGTCGCATTTCTATGGTGCCGCACCATCTCTGCGAATTATACAATCCTTCATCAAAATATCCCATAATCCAACATCTATAATTAACGCCCCCAAGAGATTCGGCCCATATCCAATTCAAAACTTGTCGCCCCCATATCCTTCACCATTCGAACACTACACCAGTCCCAGACAGACCGTAGAGCTACCTTGGCAATAGATCACAACACGGCATCAGAATCAAAATCTTCAAATCCCCCCTTAACTTGTCAGATCCAATTTCTTGAGGGTTTAGCGCTTTCATTTATTTAATTAGATCTTTTATGCAGATAACCATTGGAAATAAAACTTAGTAGATAAACTTGTGACTTAAAATGAAACCCAAAATATACTTATTAATCTTGCAATAGGATTTCGTATTATTTTAGATCTAGTTATGTAATTGTAGGTACTTTTGTACTGTTAATCATAGATTTAGATCCTATTCCCATATTGTGATAGATCTCCTATATCCAACCCAAGTTAGTTACTCATCTTATAAATGGGATCGGATGTTTAACAATTAGAACCTCACATCAATTTCAAACCCTGATTTTGTTACTATGAACTTCAACTAATCGCGTTCAACCACCCTACGTACTATAGTTTATAGTCCCTGTTCCATACCATTATTCCTTCTATCATTTTCTACGTACAAGTGCCCTATCTTAACTAACAAGCAAAAAGTGCCTATGAAAATCCTAGGAATAAAGAGAACTGTAGGTCTCATTACATTAATGAGTTGTTTATTTTATTTACAGGAAAAATGATTGTTGGCCATGACATTTCAACAAAGTGTAACATTCTATGTAAGTCTTACTTACCCATTATAATATTGATATTAATTATTAAACAGTCACATAAGTTGCTCTTGATGATACTGACTTGATTGTTTTGTTTTAGGTGATATGTTGGTGTTCCTTTGGATGCACAGAATATGTTGCACCTTATTGGCGATTGCATGACCGATTTCTCCAACACATACATGTAACGAAACCAGAGATATAAGACATCAACAAAGGAAACTGTTATAGGATGTTAGCCATGGCATTTCAACAAAGGAGAGACTCCTCTGTAAGACTTGCCCAAACACACCTTGAGAAATAAAAGAAAGATTAATAGAGAGTAGAAATTGATCATAAAATTATGACTCAAATCTCTTTCTCTTCTTCTTTCATGTACAGATGATTGTTAGATGATTGTTTGGTACAGATTATTGATTTGGTTTTTTGTTTTTTTAATTTCATCTATTGATTCTCATTATATACATTAATTTCTTTTTATGATTGCTCAGTTTTCAAACATAAACTTTTTTTATTAGATGAATCGTTAAAGACTTATTTAATAAAACAAAACATGGTGATACTATTAATTTAATTGCTAAAGAATTAACTATGTGGGTTTATCATTTATGATCTTACCAAGCTTAAAAGCCTAAATAGGGTAGTTATTCATTTTGACATACAATTTTTGTATTTATCTGTTTCTGTTTTCTTTTCTTTTCTCATGTCTCTTAAAGCCGGCCCGAGCATCTCGGGTATCTAAAGCGAAAACAAAAAATGGGGTTTTATCTTATATAATAAAAAAATTATTCAACTATTTTATTTTGCTCTGCACAGCAACATCAATTAAACCTATATGGTTGATAACCTCTAATTTTCCTTTAAACTCTGCATTTTTCATCTCTAATTTCGGTTTAGCATCCAAATCTCTTTCCAACTCAAGTATCTTCGTCAAAGCTTCCTCCTTCTCCCTCTGAACATTTTGTTCCCCAAAAACAAACAAGAAATGATTATTATATCAGTCAGAGTAAAAGAATGCATAATCACATCAAAGGAAAACACACAAACACACCTTTTGTTCCTCAACAAGCTTAACACATCCTCGTCAGCTTTCCTATGCTCCTCAGAGCCCATCTGAAGTGAATTGTTCCGAGCATAACTCTGGAGTTAAATACAACCAAAAAAACCTCAATATTGTACAAAGAATTAATACAACATATTATCAAAGACACAAAAAACTTAGTTAAGAATCTCACCTTTTTCTTATCTTCTTCAAGCTTTTGTCTTTCACGTTCAGTTAAGGCTTCACATTTATTGAGGTGTCTGCTCCAAGAATTATGGTCTTGCTTTTTGTTCTCCAATTCATTTTTTAACTTATCCTGTTCATAAAGAACTCTCTTCACATGTTCTCCAGCAATTCTTTGCATTCATCTTGTTTCTGCAATAATAAGAAATAACAAACACAAAATTTATAATCGTAACTTCCCAAGAAGATAACTTAAAAGGATTACCTTCAAAAAATGATTGATGCAGAATTTCTTGCTCCTCAAGCATCCTACTCAAATTCATCGTCCCCACTGTATTTTTAGTCTGCAACTCATCCAGATTTTTGTTTTTCAAGTCAATCTCAGAAGCCAAATTAGCTACAACTTTGTCTCTATCTTGAGTAGCTTCCTTGACCAGTTCCGAGATAGTCTTTAGCTTTCCATTCCCACAAAGATAAATACCAATTTTCCCTTCCGATTTATAATCATCTTCACGAGTAAACCAACTGTAAAAACTCGATCCAGGTAAATCTTTACATATATTCCATTCCTTCTTACAAGAGCTAAGAGCTGCAAAGGACTTTTCGAACTCCATAGCATCTTAAATCCACTCCAATCACCTTCAAACTTCACAACAGCTTGTCCCATTTGCTTTTCTGAATCCCAATAAATCTGGACATCTAATGGCTTATATTTTGACAACTTCTTCAACCAGTAGCTTCTATTATCCACATCATTGACATCTTTCTTGATATTAACAATGATTCCAGTTCATGTCCAGCAATATAATTCAGTTTGCTCAACTTTACTTTCAGGAGTAATGGCTCAGCCGCGTTAGATAAAACATTAACAATGATTTGCTTTCTGTTGTGCACTTCCTTTAGCAGAACATTTACCCCACCCTAGTAGCATGTTGAAGAAGTTCCTTGTACTTGTAATCTTGCTTCTTTCTACCCACACAAAAATGACACCTCAGACTTCCATGTGGGCCCTTCACTTTGTATACTCCTGACATAAATTTTTTGTAAGGTTTTTCCTTGTATTTTTCGGTATATGAGACTTAACTTTGACATTTCATCTGATGAACTGCTTCCCATCTGATCTGCTATCCAAACCAACACTCAAAATGTCAGAAACTGAGAAAAGAACTAGATACCACAAATTTCATTCTTCTTGAAAATGGTTATATAATATCAGGCCTGGTTTGGACCCAAAGCAACCAAGGCCAATATACACATAAATTTCATTCTTCTTGACAATGTTTAAGTCTAATCAACTAGCTCAAAGTACTTCTAACAAATGTTAACATTACACGTCAAATAACCAGAGCAATTATAAACCAATTATAAAGTACTCAATCATCTTACATATATAAAACACATGTTAATTTTAACTATTTCTAGAAAAATGACCGAGCTAAAACAAAATAAAAAACAGGCCAACTAGGAAACTTCAAAGTAGTGTCATTCTAGCGACCGACCGAGTTGACTCAGTCATACCTATTCAACACAGACTATTTGCAACAGTACCTACTCATTATAGGAATCAGAGTATAAGAACATAGATATTAATAATTTTCCATTAACAATACTGAGTTATTGGAATTAAAACTTATGTGCAATTAAACCTTCTGTATATCATAGTAACCAATTAATTGCCTAGTAAATTAGGACTGATATAAAACATGAATAATAATACAAGGGCATGAATGAGTAGAGTTAAGATGAGGAAAACCTGGTTAATACTAGACCGAGGTGTGACGACCATGCTCTAGGGCATTTTTGAAAAAATATAGCTTGAAGGGAGGAAGGGGAGAGATAACTGTTGATCTTATTGTGACTCGTCTTGGCAAGTTTTAGAAATTGTGAGCAGAAAACAGTCACAAAGAAACGTTACATGGTTCAGTGAAAACACTAGTTAGGAGGGACAGGAGGAAGAATGCAGGTACCTTTTGTTAAGTTATATCTCACTTTTAAAAGTGAGACGACGGCTCACCTCCTATATTCACTTGCTCTTTATGTATATATATAAATATATATATATATAAAGAGAAAGAAGTTTATTCTTCATTGTATTAGATACAATACAATATATTCACAATGTATTCATTACTCCTTCATTATAGAGTCATGATCTTATCATGACTCCTTTTTATTTCAATATATTTATATTTCTAATTTCTCCAATGTTATTAGTTTTTTCTTCATATCGCATTATTTTACGGATTTAGCTTCTTTATCGGTTCAACTGGTTCATCTTTTATGGTTCAACTGGCTTATCTTTTATGGTTTAACTGATTTCTTGATTCTTTTTGTTCCGTTCCCAGACCCTTGGATATGTTATTTGTAGCTCATAGGAGGGTTATTTCTGATTCAGGTTTTGGTTAGAAAACTTGGGATATAGATATTTATGTATCACCGTTTAGGATTACATTTCGTCATCGATCCTTACTATAAGCATATCAATAGTTGGTACACATGTAGGTTTATTAATGGGAAGCAGATAAGATCTAGAAGGTTAACTTTATACTTAATTAAGGATTTGTTTGTCATGGAAGAGCGAAGATCAATCTTCAAAGAAGAATATGTGAGATTTTGTTTAAACCAACTCTAGGTTTCCAGTCTCATTCTCTCCCTTTCTCCCTTTTACCCATCTATGGAAGAAATATTTAATGCCCATGATAATTACTCTTCTTTAAGTGGTGTTCTACCTGGTTGAACTTTTGAGACGTATGCATACAATAATAGTTAAGGAAAGTCGTGAGTATTCATTTATGGGGTTTGAACTTGAAATGCAAGTTGACTATGTACCAATGAACTTGATGGATCCTTTTGTTGCACACAAGTTTGATGGCATATGAGATGACAAAAGGAAGGTTGTAAATTAGTCCAAGTTTTTCAAGTGTCTCTTTTCACAAGATGAGTTGTAACCCTTATACCAAAAGCACTCAAATTCTTGCAAAATAAGAAGGGTAGAAAAATAAATATGACATGATAGTGATAGATTAGAGGAGTCTAGAAAGTTTTAAATGAACACTTATTATCGACCCATGGTGTTTGGAACGATTGGTTATGGAGGTGGACATACCAATGCTCATTTCTGGTTACAATAATGTTCTGCCTCTAAAAACTAAAGCTTATGTAGGATGCTCACTATGGAGAAGTCACACGACTAGAATCTTTTATGTCAGGATTTAAGACAACTAGGTATGATCGGGTCTTCAATTTTGATATTAAATTTTCCATCATTATTGGTCACCGATGCTGCGTCAGTTGACCTATCTTATTTGTGATTACGATATTTTATTTATTTATTTTATGTTACATCATTTTTAAAAACGACGTAATTATGGTGTGAATTCATAAATGATGGTTAATAAAGTTTTTGAAGGTAATCACTATAAGAGTTCAATTAGAGCAATCTACCACACCATATGTCTTTATTTGACACGGTCTATCATATTATATGTTCGGTAATCTACCAAACTATATGACTTTATTTTACACAATCTATCATACTATATGTGTGGTAAGTTCTTTTTCTTAGTTAACATGTATTTCCTAAAACAATAAACATAGTATCATGTTGCTCCAAGTGTATTGTACATTGGATTTCTTAGTCAACATGTATTTTCTACAGCATTATAAAATAGTCTCATTTTGGTAACTTATGATCTTTTTAAGCGAAAGAAAAAACTTATGACCTATGAATTGGACTCTATAAGATTGGATCTAAATAAAATCATCTAGAAATTATGCTTTCATTAGGAGAGTCATGTTGACTTCAACAAAGTTATATCCACTGAAAACTGCTCTCAACCCCTTATAACAACAATATTTATAACTATAAAATAATAGGATTGAAGATTTTACAAGTAAGAGTCACAATTATTCTTATTCCTGAATTCGATGAAATTTTTATCTATGTGATCTTCCTGAAATAATTAATTTCTTAATCAAGAAGAAATTCACAAACCAAATTTATGAATTCAATGAAATAATGCTAACTGCAAGCAATTAGGAGCCAAGGTACATTAAATAAAGCCTCCATGGGACAAAATTTGGCAAACAGGGAAAAATACATATTGCAATATTTGGCTTTATAAGAGAAAACGAGTAAATTTAGTTGCACTAGTTTACCAAAACGAGCTAGCTATTAATTTCTTGACGATAACATAAGATGGAGAGTGAGTGTAAAATATGGTTTGTCAAATAATGCCAAGGCGCTTGAGCTGATGTAGTTGATTTTGAACGAGTAAAGATTCATATCTCAAGAAATAAAATAGATATGACATTGATTTCAAAGTACTTCACTATCTTTTGCGCTTAAGCAATTTCAATTGCTTGAAAATGTAACTGCTTTAGTTCTTCGAAGTGGCTTTTCTATTTTCTTTAAAGTTCGAAAACTCTGATATTACGTATCTGCTACAGGGATTGTATTACTTAATCTCACTTAAAGCAGTAGTTACCTAAATGTAAGCATCCTCACCTACTTCTCTTTAAGCTTTCGTAAGGACTTGTCACCCTCATTCAACAATTTCTGCAATTAATATTCAACCTAATTATTATAAGCATTGCAAGCCAAAAGAGAATTAATTACTAATCACCTCAAAGTTTCTATTATCGATATGGATGGTCTTAAAAGGATGCCATTTATTGTCCTTAATCTTCTCCAGCCACAAAGAACACAATTCCAAAGCCTTCACTTCGGCTTCTTCAAGGAAAACCTCTATTTACATCCTTTTCCAAAGGTCTTAACCTCAATTTCTCCTATTTTAATCCCAATATGACTGTGTTACTAGTCATTATTCCATGCAAGCCCGACAAATCACAAACTCACATTTTTTAGAAAAACTATTTACAAGGAAAATTTAAAGGACAAAAGTATTATTCAAACCTCGAGTGCTCACAAGCTCGTCATTAATATGACGCTCTTCTGCAACAAGTGTATATTTCAACTCTTGAACATTTCCCATCTCCTCAACTTTCTCTTCCAATTCAGAAATCAACTCTTCTTTTTATTTTGAATGGCAATATCATTTCTCATATGTTTCATTACCTCTAATTTACCTTTGAACTCTGCAATTTCCATCTCCAGTTTCTGTTTAGTATCCAAATCTCTTTTCAACTCAAGTATCTTCTTGAAAGCTTCCTTCTTCTCCTACGGCAATGAAATTAAATAAAGGTTTAGGCGGACCATATAATTAAGTCAAAAAAATTAGATCAAAGTATTAAAAAATAAAATTAGTACTTGACCAACAAAAGACTCTATCCCGGACACCCATGATATAAAAAAAAAAAAAAGATACACATATTGTACATCATAGCCCATAACAATAGGTTAACACACCTCTTTCATTCCCGAGACATCTTTTTCTTGTATTTTCATACCCAAATCAAAGGATCCAAGCGGCTTTATAAGGTGGCCTAATAAGCCCTTATCTCCCTATCATTACTATTTTTTGCCCAATTATTTTTCATCTTCTCCCTTTAATACCATCATAACCGCTTACGGCTTCCTGTAGCAATTCTCTGGTGCGCACCACCATCTCTGCCACACCAGCCCCAATGAATCATCCTTGCCGCGCCTCCCAATTGATACCACTACGGCTATCCATAACTCGTAGGGCTCACTTGGCAATAGAGTACAACACCTTGGCATCAAAATCTTCAAATTCATGTAATTATCACTGCACACGATATATACGATATATTATAACCCGGTAAGTTTTCTTACATTTTCTCTCCCCTTAACTTGCTCCGTCCTATCAGATCCAATTCCGCAGATAAGCAATGGAAATAAACTCGGAATAAAACTTGTAACATAAATTGGAACCCTAGATCTGCTTATTAATCTTGCAATAGATTTTCGTATTATTTTTGGATCTAATTATGTAATTGTAGGTATCTTTTTACTGTTATTCATAGATTTAGACCCCATTCCCAGATTATGATAGATTGCACATATACAATACCCATATTATGAATGTGATGGTTTACTGTAAAAACTTTACCTTGATTTTGTTACTATAAACTTCAAGCAATCCCATTTGGCCAATTTCCATATAGTCCCTCACAAACATCAGTCCACACCATTATTCCCTCTATCATTTCCTACGCACAAGGGCCTAATCTTAACTAACAAGCAAAAAGTAACAAGCCTAGGAAAATCCTAGGAATAGAGAGAATTATAGGTTTCATTACATTAATGAGTTGTTTATTTAATTTACAGGGAAAATGATTGTTGGTCATGCCATTTCAACAAAGTACACACCATTCTATGTAAGTCTTATTACCCATTGTTATAATTATATTAGTTATTAAATAGTCATACCTTGCACTTAGTAATCCTTACATGATTGTTTTATTTTAGGTGATAGGTTGGTGGTGGTGGTTGTGGAGGTGGTGCAAACACCTTTCTTGGGCGCCCCCTTGGCCGCTTCTCGGTGAAATCCGAGGAAGCGGTCTCGTGTGCGCTGGTGAAGCTGGATCTGGAGGTGGATCGGGGGCGACCTTTCGAGGACGCGCCCTTGACCTCTTCATCGGAAGATTCGGAGAGGCCGAAATGATATTGGTAGGTAATGTTAGTAAGGGAGGCGGTGGTGGTGCTAGCACTGGGGTGACCACCTTGCGTGGTCGGCCCCGTGGCCTCTTAGGGGGAGGGGGTGGTGGTGGTGCTAGCACTGGGGTGACCACCTTGCGTGGTCGTCCCCGTTGCCTCTTAGTGGGAGGGGTAGTGGTGGTGCTAGGTTTGCCATGACTGCGAGAGAGAAAGATAAGCGCTGTGAAGGTCAGGTGCAATGAAGTGGTATGTAAATTTTATATTATATTATACTACATATATGTATATACAAATATTTTTAATATGCTGCTAAAGTATTTATTTGGTGGTTAAAACAGTTTTCCGGGAGTGATGCTAAAGGATGTTGGCCATGGCATTTCAACAAATGAGAGACTCCTCTGTAAGACTTGCCCTTTCTAGGAAGGACCAAGCTCCAAGGAAAGCCCAAACACACCTTGGGATAAGCTCAATAGGGAGTAAATATTGAACTAGATATGATAATGTTACGACTGATATTTTCTTTTCTTTTTTTCTCGTGTAACATGTATTTAGTTTCACTTGTTGGTACAGATTATTGATTTGTTTTTATTGTTTTTTAAATTCTATCTATTGATTCTCATAATATACATTAATTTCTTTTTATGATTGCTCAGTTTACAAACATCAGCTTTTTTTATTAAATGATTCGGTTTTTATTAAATGATTCGTTAAAGATTGTGATTTAATAATAAAAAAAACATGGTGATACTTTTAATTTAATTGTTAATGAATTAACTAGATGGTTCCATCAGTTATGATCTTACCGAGCTTAAAAGCTTAAATAGGGTGGTTATTCATTTTTACACAGAATTTCTGCATTTATGTGTTTCTTTTTTCCATACATGTTGGATCTCAGAAATCATAAGACTTTTCTTACTAAATCTCGGTTTTTTCAAAACAATTTTAAAGATTCTTGTTCAGCGTAAGTACTCTACTTTTAGATATTTCTCTGTTTGGACTTTTCTAAAAGAATTTTAAGTGTTGTCCATCCAATCTTGTCCCTCATTAAGTACTCCCCATAAGCTATAAGAAGGATCGCATATTCCACTAGTTTTGTCTTTAACTTTAATCCTGCCTTGATTAGTCAATACACGCATAAATTGGACTCTTTATAGATACGTGTTACCTTGAATCCCGTGTGTTTACATTGTCCTTCATAACACTGCAATTCTCGTAAATCTGTCTTAATACTTAACCTAGAGAAAATTCACTACTTTGTCATCCCGAGACTACAATGAAGAGCATATAACTCAAACGTGACCACAGATTCCACCACACACGACCTTGAAAATCCACATAAAAACATTTCATCTATATTACAAAACAACCTCAATTGTTGGCTAAAATAGATTTATGTCTATAACATTCATATAAATAAAGTTTAATCCTCAAAACCAACTTTACCTAATTTACAAAGCAATTTTTTGCTGAAATTACCAATCTATGATCGATATCTTTACCCCTACGCATAAGCATACATCTGTGATAAATTGATGTCTTGCTTTTTGTGATAGATTAATACATTCTCGAGACATCATTTGATAGTGTTTTAGTGCTTAAATGCGAGATTTATCCTTTGTATATGATATATTTTGATTTAGTGGTTTAATCTTGGATGATTAAATATTTTCCCTTTTAACTCTGCATTTTCCATCTCTAATTTCTGTTTAACATCCAAATCTCTTTCCAACTCAAGTATCTTCTTCAAAGCTTCCTCCTTCTCCCTCTGAACATTTTGTTCCCCAAAAAAATAACAAGAAATGATTATTATATCAATCAGAGTAGAAGAATGCATAATCACATCAAAGGAAAACACACAAACACACATCTGTTCCTCAACAAGCTTAACACATCCTCGTCAGCTTTCCTATGCTCCTCAGAGCCCATCTGAAGTGAATTGTTCCGAGCATAACTCTGGAATTAAATACAACCAAAAAAACCTCAATATTGTACAATGAATTAATACAACATATTATCAAAGACACAAAAAACTTAGTTAAGAATCTCACCTTTTTCTTATCTTCTTCAAGCTTTTGTCTTTCACGTTCAGTTAAGGCTTCACATTTATTGAGGTGTCTGCTCCAAGAATTATGCTCTTGCTTTTTGTTCTCCAATTCATTTTTTAACTTATCCTGTTCATAAAGAACTCTCTTCAAATGTTCTCCAGCAATTCTTTGCATTCATCTTGTTTCTGCAATCATAAGAAATAACAAACACAAAATTTATAATCGTAACTTCCCAAGAAGATAACTTAAAAGGATTACCTTCAAAAAATGATTGATGCAGAATTTCTTGCTCCTCAAGCATCCTACTCAAATTCATCGTCCCCACAGTATTTTTAGTCTGCAACTCATCCAGATTTTTGTTTTTCACGTCAATCTCAGAAGCCAAATTAGCTACAACTTTGTCTCTATCTTGAGTAGCTTCCCTGACCAGTTCCGAGATAGTCTTTAGCTTTCCATTCCCACAAAGATAAACACCAATTTTCCCTTCCGATTTATAATCATCTTCACGAGCAAACCAACTGTAAAAACTCGATCCAGGTAAATCTTTACATATATTCCATTCCTTCTTCCTAGAGCTAAGAGCTTCAAAGGACTTTTCGAACTCCATAGCATCTTAAATCCACTCCAATCACTTTCAAACTTCACAACAGCTTGTCCCATTTGCTTTTCTGAATCCCAATAAATCTGGACATCTAATGGCTTATATTTTGACAACTTCTTCAACCAGTAGCTTCTATTATCCACATCATTGACTTCTTTCTTGATATTAACAATGATTCCAGTTCATGGCCAGCAATATAATTCAGTTTGCTCAACTTTACTTTCAGGAGTAGGTGCAGTTCAATCGCACGTTGAGGTAATGGCTCAGCCGCGTTAGCTAAAACATTAACCAAAAACTTAGCGAGAGCTAAATGATTTGCTTTCTGTTGTGCACTTCCTTTAGCAGAACATTTACCCCACCCTAGTAGCATGTTGAAGAAGTTCCTTGTACTTGTAATCTTGCTTCTTTCTACCCGCACAAAAATGACACCTCAGACATCCATGTGGGCCCTTCACTTTGTGTACTCCTGACATAAATTTTTTGTAAGGTTTTTCCTTGTATTTTTCGGAATATGAGACTTAACTCTGACATTTCATCTGATGAACTGCTTCCCATCTGATCTGCTATCCAAACCAACACTCAAAATGTCAGAAACTGAGAAAAGAACTAGATTCCACAAATTTCATTCTTCTTGAAAATGGTTATATAATATCAGGCCTGGTTTGGACCCAAAGCAACCAAGGCAAATATACACACAAATTTCATTCTTCTTGAAAATGGTTATATAATATCAAGCCTGGTTTGGACCTAAAGCAACCAAGGCCAATATACACATAAATTTCATTCTTCTTGACAATGTTTAAGTCTAATCAACTAGCTCAAAGTACTTCTAACAAATGTTAACATTACACGTCAAATAACCAGAGCAATTATAAACCAATTATAAAGTACTTAATCATCTTACATATATAAAACACATGTTAATTTTAACTATTTCCAGAAAAATGACCGAGCTAAAACAAAATAAAAAACAGGCCAACTAGGAAACTTCAAAGTAGTGTCATTCTAGCGACCGACCGAGTTGACTCAGTCATACCTAGTCAACACAGACTATTTGCAACAGTACCTACTCATTATAGGAATCAGAGTATAAGAACATAGATATTAATAATTTTCCATTAACAATACTGAGTTATTGGAATTAAAACTTATGTGCAATTAAACCTTCTGTATATCATAGTAACCAATTAATTACCTAGTAAATTAGGACTGATATAACACGTGAATAATAATACAAGGGCATGAATGAGTAGAGTTAAGATGAGGAAAACCTGGTTAATACTAGACCTAGGTGTGATGACCATGCTCTAGGGCATTTGTGAAAAAATATAGCTTGAAGGGAGGAAGGGTAGAGATAACTGTTGATCTTATTGTGACTCGTCTTGGCAAGTTTTAGAAATTGTGAGCAGAAAAAAGTCACAAAGAAACGTTACATGGTTCAGTGAAAACACTAGTTAGGAGGGACAGGAGGAAGAATGCAGGTACCTTTTGTTAAGTTATATCTCACTTTTAAAAGTGAGACGACGGCTCACCTCCTATATTCACTTGCTCTTTATGTATATATATAAATATATATATATATAAAGAGAAAGAAGTTTATTCTTCATTGTATTAGATACAATACAATATATTCACAATGTATTCATTACTCCTTCATTATAGAGTCATGATCTTATCATGACTCCTTTTTATTTCAATATATTTATATTTCTAATTTCTCCAATGTTATTAGTTTTTTCTTCATATTGCATTATTTTACGGATTTAGCTTCTTTGTCGGTTCAATTGGTTTATCTATTATGGTTCAACTGGCTTATCTTTTATGGTTTAACTGATTTATTGATTCTTTTTGTTTCGTTCCCAGACCCTTGGATATGTTATTTGTAGCTCATAGGGTTATTTCTGATTCAGGTTTTGGTTAGAAAATTGAGGATATAGATATCTATGTATCACCGTTTAGGATTACATTTCGTCATCGATCCTTACTATAAGCATATCAATAGTTGGTACACATTTAGGTTTATTAATGGGAAGCAGATAAGATCTAGAAGGTTAACTTTATACTTCATTAAGGATTTGTTTGTCATGGAGGAGCGAAGATCAATCTTCAAAGAAGAATATGTGAGATTTTGTTTAAACCAACTCTAGGTTTCCAGTCTCATTCTCTCCCTTTCTCCCTTTTACCCATCTATGGAAGAAATATTTAATGCCCATGATAATTACTCTTCTTTAAGTGGTGTTCTACCTGGTTGAATTTTTGAGACGTATGCATACAATAATAGTTAAGGAAAGTCGTGAGTATTCATTTATGGGGTTTGAACTTGAAATGCAAGCTGACAATGTATCAATGAACTTGATGGATCCTTTTGTTGCACACAAGTTTGATGGAATATGAGATGACAAAAGGAAGGTTGTAAATTAGTCCAAGTTTTTCAAGTGTCTCTTTTCACAAGATGAGTCGTAACCCTTGTACCAAAAGCACTCAAATTCTTGCAAACTAAAAAAGGGTAGAAAAATAAATATGACATGATAGTGATAGATTAGAGGAGTCTAGAAAGTTTTAAATGAACACTTATTATCGACCCATGGTGTTTGGAACGATTGGTTATGGAGGTTGACATACCAATGCTCATTTCTGGTTACATTAATGTTCTGCCTCTAAAAACTAAAGCTTATGTAGGATGCTCACTATGGAGAAGTCACACGACTAGATTATTTTATGTCAGGATTTAAGACAACTAGGTATGATCGGGTCTTCAATTTTGATATTAACTTTTCCATCATTATTGGTCACCGATGTTGCGCCAGTTGACCAATCTTATTTGTGATTACGATATTCTTTTTATATATTTTATGTTACATCATTTTTAAAAACGACGTAATTATGGTGTGAATTCATAAATGATGGTTAATAAAGGATATTTTTTTAAGGTAATCACTATAAGATTCCAATTAGAGCAATCTACCACACTATATGTCTTTATTTGACACGGTCTATCATATTATATGTTCGGTAATCTACCAAACTATATGACTTTATTTTACACGATCTATCATACTATATGTGTGGTAAGTTCTTTTTCTTAGTTAACATGTATTTCCTAAAACAATAAACATAGTATCATGTTGCTCCAAGTGTATTGTACATTGGATTTCTTAGTCAACATGTATTTTCTACAGCATTATAAGATAGTCTCATTTTGGTAACTTATGATCTTTTTAAGCGAAAGAAAAAACTTATGACCTATGAATTGGACTCTATAAGATTGGATCAAATTAAAATCATCTAGAAATTATGCTTTCATTAGGAGAGTCATGTTGACTCCAACAAAGTTATATCCACTGAAAACTGCTCTCAACCCCTTATAAACACGATATTTATAACTATAAAATAATAGGATTGAAGATTTTCCAAGTAAGAGTCAGAATTAATCTTATGCCTGAATTCGATGAAATTTTTATCTTCCACTCACAATTGATTTACAAGCATTTTGAAAAAAGTAAGTATTTACAAGCACAAAACTGTCATCTACCTATCCTAATCTTATTATATTAATGTGACTCCTTTGATGCTAAAAGCTTGAGTCCTAAGACCTTTTGACTATATTATCCTTATCATCCCGTGAGGACTTCTCAAATGTACTAAATCCTAAACTGAGTCCAATTTCTTTTTTTTTGGGGGGGGGGGGGGGGGGGGTTTGGGATGTACCAGTATAACTAAGGAATTTCTTATGATATGTGATCTTCCTGAAATAATTAATTTCTTAATCAAGAAGAAATTCACAAACCAAACTTATAAATTTAATGAATTAATACTAACTGCACGCAATTAACAAAAAAAGGAGCCGAGGTACATTAAATAAAGCCTCCATGGGACAAAATTTGGCAAACAGGGAAAAATACAAATTGCAATATTTGGCTTTGAGTAAATTTAGTTGCACTAGTTTACCAAAAAGAGCTGCTATTAATCTCTTTACGATTACATAAGATGGAGAGTGAGTGTAAAATATGGTTTATCAGATAATGCAAAGGCGCTTGAGCTGATGTATAGTTGATTGATTAAGACAAAAAAAGTGAAGTATAGCTTTTGAACGAGTAAAGATTCATATCTCAAGAAATAAAATAGATATGACATTAATTTCAAAGTACCTCACTATCTCTTGCACTTAAGCAATTTCAATTGCTTGAAAATGTAACTGATTTAGTTCTTCGAAGTGGCTTTTCTATTTTCTTTAAAGTTCCAAAAATCTGAAATTACATATCTGCTACAAGAGTTGTATTATTTAATCTCACTTAAAGCAGTAGTTACCGAAATGTAAGATCCTCACCTACTTCTCTTTAAGCTTTTGTAAGGACTTATCACCCTCATTCAATAATTTCTGCAATTAATATTCAACCTAATTATTATAAGCATTGCAAGCCAAAAGAGAATTAATTACTAATCACCTCAAAGTTTCTCTTATTGATATGGATGGTCTTAAAAGGATGCCATTCATTGTCCTTAATCTTCTCCAGCCACAAAGAACACAATTCCAAAGCCTTCACTTCGGCTTCTTCAAGGAAAACCTCTATTTACATCCTTTTTCAAAGGTCTGAATCTCAATTTCTCCTATTTTTTATCCCAATATGACTCTGTTACTAGTCATCATTCCATGCAAGCCCAATAAATCACAAACTCACATTTTTTTAGAAAAACTATTTACAAGGAAAATTTTCATGACAAAAGTATGATTCAAACCTCGAGTGCTCACAAGCTCGTCATTACTATGACTCTCTTTTGCAACAACTGTATAGTTCAAGTCTTGAACATTTCCCATCTCCTCAACTTTCTCTTCCAATTCAGAAAATCAACTCTTTTTTTTATTTTGAATGGCAGTATCATTTCTCATATGTTTCATTACCTCTAATTTACCTTTGAACTCTGCAATTTTCATCTCCAGTTTCTGTTTAGTATCCAAATCTCTTTTCAACTCAAGTATCTTCTTGAAAGCTTCCTTCTTCTCCTACCGCAATGAAACTAAATAAAGATTTAGACGGACCATATGATTAAGTTAAAAAAAGGGTGAATTATCTATAGGGTCTTAGGAGGACTATTTTTTCTCTATAGAGTAGTGTCTTGAAAGTTGTTATTCTTAGGGACCTCATTTTTGACAATAGTCTTTTCTACCCTTACTAACACTAAAAGACAAAATAGTATGATGTCACTGTTTCTCTCTCCTCTATCACTACCCACCTACCACCTACCACCCATCTCCGACCTCCGACCATCTACCACCGACCTCCGACCACCGACCACCGACCACCGAACTCCGACCACCGACCACCGACCACCTCAGGCCACCAGTCACCGGAAAAACATAGAGTATCGAAAAAAACTGAGAGTACTCTCAGTTTTTCCCGATACCAGTCACCGGAAAAAACATAGAGTATCGGAAAAAACTGAGAGTACTCTATGAAAAAGAGAGAGTACTCTCAGTTTTTCCCGATACTCTATGAAAATAGAGAGAGTACTCCGAGAATTAAAAGAATACTCTAACAATTTAACCGAATACTCTGTAAAAAAGTCGGAGTACTCTATAAAATAGATGGAGTACTCTTAGAAATTACATAAATACTCTATAAAAACAAGGCATAAAGAATAGTAAAAAAAAAGCTTTTATTCACATTTATTACACTTTTTTAAACAATTACAAAAAGATATACAATTAAAAAATAAAAAAAACTAAAAACATTAAGTGGTTTGACCAGATCTAGATCTGGTCAACCATTTCAAACTAAACAAAAAAAAAAACTCTGAAACGACCTGCTGCGGCTCCGGCGAGGACCTCGGCGGTGGCCATTGTTACCGCCATCACAGCGCACCACCATCACAACTAGGAACCACCATCACAAGCCACCTCCACAGAAAACCAATCCACCACCATCACAAGCCACCGCCACAGAAAACCAATCCACCACCATAACCACCACCGATGCTGTGAAGAAGATGAAGCTCGCAACAATGGTGGAATGCAGCAGTAACCGTCGCGCCTCCGATGGAGTGCTTCGAATCTGCAGCAAATCGCCGGCGACCTCGCGAATCTGGATCTGTACGAGGGAGCTTCGAACATGCATGAAATCTCCGGCGAGCTTCGAACACAGCAGGAGCTTCGAACACAGCCGGAGCTTCGAACCTGCAGCACCACCACCATGGAGTAGCTATGGAATCGCAGCAGCACCACCATGGAGTAGCCATGGAATCGCGAGATCCAACACAACAGGAGCAAGGTGGTCACGAACACAGCTTCGTACAGTGGATCTCAGAGATAGGGGACACGCGAAGGCGGTTTGGGGGCTGGGGGGAGGAGAGAGAGATAGGGGAGGAGGGAGATGGTGGTGGTGGTGGTTGTTCTCATGGAGGATGATAGTGGTGGTGGCGGTTTGGTATATAGGGGAGGAAAGAGAGAGAGGGGAGGAGGGGAGGTGATGGAAATTAGAAATGAAATTAGAAATAGCAATAAGTATATATAGGTGTAGAAAAAACAAAAGAAGGGTAGTCTAGTAATTGGGGTTTTGGGGTTCATGTGTTAAAAAGTTCCTGAGGTCTTTAGTAAGAAGAGGCTCTAGGTGGGGGTGCTAACTCGAAGAGGGGTGTGTCTTCAAGACCCCTAGTGTCATTATCTCTTAAAAAAATTAGATCAAAGTATTAAAAAATAAAATTAGTACTCGACCAACAAAAGACTCTATCACGGACACCCATGATTTATAAAAAAAAAAGAGATCCACATCTTGTATATCATAGCCCATAACAATAGGTTAACATACCTCCTTCATTCCCGAGACATCTTGTTCTTGTATTTACATACCCAAATCAAAGGATCCAAGCGGCTTTATAAGGTGGCCTAATAAGCCCTTATCTCCCTATCATAACTATTTTTTGCCCTATTATTTTTCATCTTTTCCCTTTAATAACGGCGGCTTCCTGTAGCAATTCTCTGGTGCGCACCACCATCTCTGCCACACCAGCCCCAATGAATCATCCTTGCCGCGCCTCCCAATTGATACCACTACGGCTATCCATAACTCTTAGGGCTCACTTGGAAATAGAGTACAACACCTTGGCATCAAAATATTCAAATTCATGTAATTATCACTGCACACGATATATACGATCTATTATAACTCGGTAAGTTTTCTTAAATATTCTCTCCCCTTACTTGCTCGTCCTATCAAATCCAATTCCGCAGATAACCAATGGAAATACAACTCAGTAGATGAATAAAACTTGTAACTTAAATTGGAACCCTAGATCTGCTTATTAATCTTGCAATAGATTTTCGTATTATTTTCAGATCTAATTATGTAATTGTAGGTATCTTTTTTACTGTTATTCATAGATTTAGACCCCATTCCCATATTATGATAGATCTTGCATATACAATTCCCATATTATGAATGTGATGGTTTACGGTAAAAACTTTACCTTGATTTTGTTATTATGAACTTCAACCAATCACATTTGGCCACTTTACATATAGTCCCTCACAAACATCAATCCACACTATTATTCCCTCTATCATTTCCTACGCATAAGGGACTACTCTTAACTAACAAGCAAAAAGTAACAAACCTAGGAAAATCCTAGGAATAGAGATAACTTTAGGTTTCATTACATTAATGAGTTGTTTATGTAATTTACAGGAAAAATGATCGTTGACCATGTCATTTCAACAAAGTACACACCATTCTATGTAAGTCTTATTACCCATTGTTATATGGATATTAGTTATTAAATAGTTATAAGTTGCACTTAATAATCCTTAGATGATTGTTTTATTTTAGGTGATAGGTTGGTGGTGGTGGTGGCGGAGGTGGTGCTAACACCTTTCTTGGGCGCCCCCTTGGCCGCTTCTCGGTGAAACTCGAGGAAACGGTCTCTTGTGGCGCTGGTGAAGCTGGATCAGACGGTGGTGGAGCGGGGGCAACCTTTCGAGGACGCACCCACAACAGCTGGAGGCAAAAACATCTTCTGATACTACAGGTGAGAACAATTTGGAATTTACTGTGAATAATTTCTAATAAAAATCTCACTCTTGAAATGATATTTTTTTTTTTTGATAAGGTGCAGAATATCTTGAGGGGAAGATGTTATATGATACAGAGAGATATGCAGATAGTGTAATCGACCAGATTGACCCTTTACTTGGAACAGTTGCGGAGTGGGAAATCCCATGGGAGGATCTTCAGATTGGAGAAAGAATAGGGATTGGTAAGATTTTTGTACAATAAAACATATGATTGTGTAAAATCTAATGAATTTTTGTTATCATAGGTTCCTATGGAGAAGTATATAAAGCTGAATGGAATGGAACAGTAAGTTATCTAAATTTTCACTCCTAATTAAATTACTATCTACTGTATGGGTTAATGTTACTTTTGTTTCAGGAAGTAGCTGTTAAGAAATTCACGAACCAAGATGTTTCAGGAGATTCAGAGAGGCCGAATTGATAGGGGTAGGTAATGTTAGTAAGGGAGGTGGTGGTGGTGCTAGCACTGGGGTGACCACCTTGCGTGGTCGGCCCCGTTGCCTCTTAGTGGGAAGAGGTGGTGGTGGTGCTAGGTTTGCCATGACTGGGAGAGAGAAAGATAAGCGTTGTGAAGGTCAGGTGCAATGTGAACTTGTCTGTAAAGCTGCATTATAACAGTGCCTTAGATAGATTGCAGTGGTATGTAAATTTTATATTATATTACACTACATATATGTATATACACATTTTTTTAATAAGCTGCTAAAGTATTTATTTGGTGGTTGAAACAGTTTTCCTGATGGGAATGATGCTAAAAGATGCTGGCCATGGCATTTCAACAAGATTGACTCCTCTGTAAGACTTTCCCTTTCTAGGAAGGACCAAGCTCCAAGGAAATCCCAAACACACCTTGGGATAAGCTCAATAGGGAGTAGATATTGAACTGTATATGATAATGTTACGACTGATATTTTCTTTTCTTTTTTTCTCGTGTAGCTACATGTATTTATTTTCACTTGGTACAGATTATTGATTTGGTTTTATTATTTTTTAAATTCTATCTATTGATTCTCATGATATACATTAATTTCTTTTTATGAATGCTCAGTTTTCAAACATCAGCTTTTTTATTAAATGATTCGTTTTATATTAAATGATTCGTTAAAGATTGTGATTTAATAATAAAAAAAACATGGTGATACTTTTAAAAATTGTTAATGAATTAACTAGATGGATCCATTAGTTATGATCTTACCAAGCTTAAAAGCTTAAATAGGGTAGTTATTCATTTTGACACACAATTTTTGCATTTATGTGTTTCTTTTTTCCATACATGTTGGATCTCAATCATAATTTTTTTTACTAAATCGCGGTTTTTTCAAAACAATTTTAAAGATTCTTGTTCTGCGTAAGTACTATTCTTTTAGATATTTCTCTGTTTGGACTTTCTGAAAAGAATTTTAAGTGTTGTCCATCCAATCTTGTCCCTCATTAAGTACTCCTGATAATCTATATAGGAAGAATTGCATATTCCACTAGTTTTGTCTTTAACTTTAATCCTGCCTTGATTAGTTAATACACGCATAAATTGGACTCTTTATAAATACGAGTTACCTTCTATTCTGTGTGTTTACATTGTCCTTCACTAACACCGCAATTCTCGTAAATCTGTCTTAATACTTAACCTAAAGAAAATTCACTACTTTGTCATCCCGAGACTAAAATGAAGAGCATATAACTCAGACGTAACCACAGATTCCACCACAGACGACCTTGAAAATCCACATAAAAACATTTCATCTATATTACAAAACAACCTCTATTGTTGGCTAAAACAGAGTTATGTCTATAACATTCATATAAATAAAGTTTAATCCTCGCAACCAATTTTACCTATTTTACAAAGCAATTTTTTGCTGAAATTACCACTCTATGATCGATCTCTTTACCCCTACGCATAAGCATACATTTGTGGTAAATTAATGTCTTGTCTTTTGTGATAGATTGATACATTCTCGAGACATCGTTTGATAGTGTTTTAGTTCTTAAATGCGAGATTTATCCTTTGTATTTGATATATTTTGATTTAGTGGTTTAATCTTGGATGATTAAATGTTTGAAACATTTTTTTTAGGTAATTTGTGTTTTAGGTGTGAAACTCCTCGGTACATGGATGGTATTAGAGCTCAAATATAAATCCAAGACTTCTAAAATTAAATAAGAAACCCAAATCAAGTCACAAAAGGAGCCAAGAATTCCAGTTGAACTCAATAAAAAGTCTCGAGAAAATACTTCTACCGACTTGCAAAAATAATAACAATAATTAGTAGTGAATTAGCTTGTGATATTTACACATAAAATAGATTTAGCAGTCTAGTGCACGTGGTAAAAAGGGAGTCCAAATCTGTGTTAAGACGCGAATGTAATGCCAGTTTACTAAAAAGATTCAAAGATGTAAGAAAAGTCCACTATGCCACTTTTGACTCACTTAAGTTGGCCCAAATGAGTTAAAACATTTTTTTCAGATCCTATATACTTATTTTGGCCTTCAAAAAATGTCACTCATCATATTCAAGAGTTAGAAACGTGGAGAGTAAGGAGACAAGAGTTGGAGTTCAAGAACAACACCGTTTATTCCCTTAATTAATGTAATTCTTTTGTCTTTTTAGTTCTTTCTTTAGTAATGACATTAATTGCTTTGATTTTTCTATTTTCCATTATGATATAATTTCCTAATACTTGAGAATCGTAAGGGTGTGAACCCTAGATAATGATTTTCTAATTATTTGAGATTTTACATTTAAATGGATTTATGATATTTCCATTGAATATGAATTTGTTAATTGTGTGAGCCTATTTCTCTGATCAATTAGTTGGTTAGTATAGCAACCTAACCATTGTCCGTTAGGGGGTTGAGTTGTGGAGCATAATTTATATTCGTTTGATATGTGTTAGTGAACCGAGAGATCTTAACTAATCAAATGGTCAATAGGACTATAGTCTATTCGTCCCATTACTTAATAGTGTCACTTGGTAGAGGTCGTTAGAGTGCCAAGGGCAACCCCTTGTCTACTCAAAGAGGATTTAAGAGGATAGTTGAATCCCTATTAGTGGTTAAATACGAAATTCGTCTTTAAATCAAGAAAAGTTAAATCAAGAATCATGTTAGCACAATCGGTACTTTCAATTATTCCTACCTATATGATGCAATTTATGAAATTTCCGATCTATGTTTGTGAAAAAATTGACGGGATTATTCGAGATTTTATATGGGGTTCGTCAAACGAGGGTCGGAAAATTCATTGGATATTGTGGGATGTGCTTTGTCGTCCTAAGAAGTGCGGGGTTTAGGCTTAAGAGGCGCGCGGAATTATAATAAAATTTCCGTGATGGATTTCTGAACCGAGAGTAAAAAACGGCAGATTCGAGGATGTGTAAAAACATCCTATATGGCTGAAAGGTACTAAGAGATGGTGTAGTGGAGACGGGAACTGAATAAAATAGGGTGTATAGTTGGAGGTTAGAGTCATCGGGTACATCCTCGTTAAGAACATCATATATTAGCTTGATGCCAACGGGAATGGAGACTAGATTTGATTGGACGTTAGCAGGGCCGGTCTTGGGGAGAGGCCAAGGAGGACAGGGCCTTGGGCCCCTCCCCAACTCATATAATTTTAGGGCCCCTTTGAATAGGTCCTTTTCCAACTTATATAATTTTAAAGCCTTTTTGAAATTTTTTTAATTAAAAAGGGCCAATTTTAGCCCATTTAATATAAAAAGAGGTTAGATTGTATTTTTTGTTAAAAAATATTTAATTAAGACTTGTTGATTTTTTTAGGAATATAACTTGTTGGCTAAAAAGAGATCAAGATATTTATTTCTTTTTAAAATTTATTTAATTATTTTTTATCATATTTTGATTTTTTTTAATAACTTGTAACTTTTTTTAGGGGCCCTTTTTTTAAAGTTTGCCGCCTCCGAAATGTCAGGACCGGCCCTGGACGTTAGTATGGTCTTTAAAGTGTCCGCAAAAGGTCAAAATCTTACTTTGGCGAGCGATTTGGAACAGCCTTCCAACAAGGGAGAATCTTGCTATGCGTGGTGTTGTTGAAGACCCCAAGTGTCAAGTCTGTGGCCTGGACAATGAAAGCTCGCCTCACTTGTTTCAGGAGTGCGGTAGCTATGAAATCTTGATGAATAAGTTCATTACAGTGGCGGTGAGAAGGGACCTGTTGGATAATTCGCGAGGTGTTGTGGCAGGGAGTATAAGAGTAAGTGGGATACAGAATGAGGGAGGGACTGACCTGGACAGAAGAAAACAGCACCGGGAGAAAAGAGTGGGCCGAGACAGCAGGTCGCAAGCTTCTGGAACAGGTGCGGCAGACCAGGGACCTGTTCTGCAACCAAATGAAAATGTACCTGTACAGCGAAGTGAAGAGGAATGTGAGGACTGGTGGACTAAAGCGTTGTTCAGTAAAAGCATGATTGGAGGAATTGAGCTGAAAAGTATAGTTGCAGCTTTGATTTGGACCGTCTGGACAAACCGAAACAGGTGGATCTTCGAGGTAACAGCGTGGAAAAGGACTCCGAATGAGCTTAAAGCAGTAATGTTAAATGCGCTACGCGATTACATTAGAGCATGGGGTATCGAAAGAGACGGCAGACTGATCACTTCGGCTCGTAACGTGTTAGTTAAATGGGTTAAACCCGAAGAAAACCGGGTTAAGCTCAACATTGATAGGGCGTTCACGAACAACAGAGAAGTTGCCGGAATAGGAGGCCTTTTCGAAATCATAAGGGCGATTAGTTGGGAGGTTTTGCGGGAGGTTGCGAAGCACAAACACCTTTCGAATCGGAGCTCCTAGCGCTAAGGTTCGGACTTAACATGGCAGTTAATCAGGGTTATTTGAACCTTATCATTGAGATGGAGTCGAGTGAGTTGCACGCGCTAGTGAAGGGCTTTGGGTTGTACCAGTATAACTAAGGAATTTCTTATGATATGTGATCTTCTTGAAATAATTAATTTCTTAATCAAGAAGAAATTCACAAACCAAACTTATGAATTTAATGAATTAATACTAACTGCACGCAATTAACAAAAAAAGGAGCCGAGGTACATTAATAAAGCCTCCATGGGACAAAATTTGGCAAACAGGGAAAAATACAAATTGCAATATTTGGCTTTATAATAGAAAACGAGTAACCTTAGTTGCACTAGTTTACCAAAAAGAGCTAGCTATTAATTTCTTGACGATAACATAAGATGGAGAGTGAGTGTAAAATATGGTTTTTCAAATAATGCAAAGGCGCTTGAGCTGATGTAGTTGATTGATTAAGACAAAAAAAGTGAAGTAAAGCTTTTGAACGAGTAAAGATTCATATCTCAAGAAATAAAATCGATATGACATTAATTTCAAAGTACCTCACTATCTCTTGCACTTAAGCAATTTCAATTGCTTGAAAGTAACTGATTTAGTTATTCGAAGTGGCTTTTCTATTTTCTTTAAAGTTCCAAAACTCTGAAATTATGTATCTGCAACAAGAATTGTATTATTTAATCTCACTTAAAGCCGTAGTTACCGAAATGTAAGCATCCTCACCTACTTCTCTTTAAGCTTTCGTAAGGACTTATCATCCTCATTCAACAATTTCTGCAATTAATATTCAACCTAATTATTATAAGCATTGCAAGGCAAAAGAGAATTAATTACTAATCACCTCAAAGTTTCTCTTATCGATATGGATGGTCTTAAAAGGATGACATTCATTGTCCTTAATCTTCTCCAGCCACAAAGAACACAATTCCAAAGCCTTCACTTCGGCTTCTTCAAGGAAAACCTCTATTTACATCCTTTTTCAAAGGTCTGAACCTCAATTTCTCCTATTTTTTATCCCAATATGACTTTGTTACATGTAAAAGAGTGGGTCACGTAATAATGAAGCAAGGGAAGGCCCATTGTTAGTTTCTATATATTGACTTGAGTTGATTAATTGTTGTTGTGAATTAGTTATGTCTTTGATATTCGTTTTAATGGAACTTTTAGCATTTCTATTGAGGAATATTATGTTACAGAGTAATACTTTATCTACATAGTGTGTTGTAACTACTCAGAAAGTACATATTTTGAAACACGCTTTATCTTATGTCTTAAAAAAAACCAAAATCACGAAGAAAGATCTCTGGGTCCTCAAGAATTTAGACGTAGTTCCAGAAAGTACACTATATCTTTCATGTTAAGTTGTGGAAATTCTTCACAGATTGATGCTAGTAATGGCATATAACTTCATCGAGAACCATAATTATTGTAGCACGGGTGTTTTTCATTTATGAACTTTTACCTTGAATTCTTCAAATTATCAGCAGTCAAATTCCAGTGGATGCACAACAACGCGACTAATTTTGATTAGTGGGCGACTTTTTCAAACTTCATCTGCCTAGAGATAAAATCCCTAATAAATTTGGAAAATCTGTTTTACATAATTCTACAAGTATATTTAATTTTTTTCTTACTCGCCATTGATTTTAAATGTATGAAAATATAATCTTAGGAATGACTTGAGTACAAGTTGTACAATCATGATTGGTGGAATTTGTAGTTGAGTAATGATATTGTCACCCTTTTGTATTACTTTTTTATCACCTCCTACGTGTATGCCTACATGTACCAATAAATTGATTTCTCTATCCTATTTAATTTTTTTCTATCTTCAATTCAAGGAAATCAAAACATATATATAGAAGGGTGATAAAAGGATGACATGAAAATGGGTGACATATATCATTACTCTTTGTAGTTTTGGATCTGATTGTCACCCCTACTCCTACTACCAGGAGTGGATCCATACACTACATTGAGAGGGGGCTTGAAATATGTAGGAGTTCAGAGGGTCAATGTTTTTCTGAAATTTCCAAGGTAAAAATATGATACATACATATATAACTACCAACGTCAGAATGCAAATACGTTCCTCGTCTCTTTAGTTGATGAACTTAGCAGTTAGTATTTATTTAAAAAATATACAAATCAACACCATTATACTTAATTTATATAGTATCGTTAGTATTATATTAATATTCTAAGTTATAAATATGATAAATAAATCATTTACAAAAATTAAACATTGAAATAACTTAAATAATAAATTACTAAATATTATTACTCTCAAATTCAAAACAGAAACACGTATGCAAAAACTGCAATATTTAATAACAGAGTCTTGCTATTTCTTCAGGTGGGATTAGTCGTGGTGCGTACAAGTAATCCCAGATCACCCATGTAACAAAAGAACAATAAAAAAAATTTCGTTAAAAATTAAAGTATAAGAATAAAGTTGAAATGTTTTTCTTATTTTATACTGAACTTACTTTTTAATCACATCATGTTTAAATTTAGTTTCGAAATGGTTTTCTATTATGTGTGTATTTAGGAAAAAAGATAAAACAAATGCTTAGATTTGAACACCTAACCTCCATTTTAAAATTATTTATCATAAAATTTACAAGTTCGAGGGGCTTGAGCCCTTGGGTCCGACTAAGTATCCACCCCTGCCTACTTATCTTGCTAGTATGTTGGCAAAAAGCATTAGAATAAATGTTCTGTTACTCTTGAATATAAACAAGAAGGTTTATTAGACAAACCTTATACGCAGCGGATGGGAATGAAGAGTCCTGAATTTAGCCTTGATTAAATTGGAATGAATCGCTTCTGCTATCTGGTCGTAAGTTTAATTATTAGAACTAAACTCCTTGTTTTCACCACCTAAATGTCTCAAAAGTATCTATAGTGTGTTATTAATTTGGAGAGAAAAATTGTACGCTTATGATTGTGTTGTCTCTGTTGTTGTGTTTTTGTGAGAAAGAAAGGCTCTATTTATAGAGCTGGAGAGTTGGTTTATTGCCTGTAAATAAACCACTCTCCCACTTTCTTCACTTGCTCCACTTCCTCCACCATCAAAGTGGGAAGTTATCTTTAATGACTTCCTGTACGCTCATGTCTTTCTTATCATGGGTGACATGGGATAAAAATAATCATTTTTATTTCTTTCATGTTCTAGTTGATCTGGGGATTTACTTGTGACTACCTTTTTAACTTGGATAGATCCAAAATAAAAGCTCTAAATCGACTAATTGACAGAATAAAAGAATTAAAAAAAAACTTAATGACTACACTTTAAATTCTTGATTGAGGGAGGTAAAGAAGTTAATGCTAGAAATAGTTATTCAGCCTATACACAATGGCAGATCTATACAAACAATTCATGGGCTTAAGCCTACCTTAAAAAAAGAAAACTTTTATAACATTTTTTATAAATAGTTATTCTTTTTTTATCAATAATTTAATCTTGTTAACAACATATTAAATATACATTAATTATTGACTTTTTTTATTATTAATTTAAAAGATTTAATATTATATATTTATTTGTTTTAAACTTTATTTATAAATATATGTTTGAGGCATTATTATTTGATCTTTCTCGTTAAATCTCCTCGTTATATTGAAACCTGTCTCGTTAAATCTTCTCGTTATTCTTAAGTCTCCTTCTATTTTTTACCTTGTTAAATCTCCTCATTGTTCTTAAACCTTCCTTTATAGCTATACATATATATGTGTTGTCCATCTTCCATGTACAGGGACAACACATGATCTCACTGAGAGCATATTGGCCAAATACTTGTAGGAAAATGGAAAAAATACAACATAATATCCAAATAATATATCCTAATAATAAAGATGCACCCTGTGGAAACCCTCAAAAGATGGTATAGTCAACTCTGGTAGAATGTATTGTAAACTGTGGTAAAAGATGAGGAAGATTTAGAAGTTATGAATAATAAAAAAGAGCCATCACAGTCCTTTCAGCAGTCAAAAGTCTACCAACATCCCTCCCTCCTTTTATGGGAAGAATGTAAAATTGCTTTGTCAAGTAAGACTAATAAATTTAATAGACACTGTGCTTGAAATAAATAATATGAACTCCACTCTAAAACAGTTGAACATCTTATGTTTACATCTTATGTTTGAACGCAGAAGAGCCAAGACACCTGGAAAGCAACTCTGTGGGGTTGGAGACTACCAGTACCAGATTTGATAAATAGCTCCTTAATTTAATTGAGATGGACCCTAAAGTTATTGTCTTAATGGCAAAACTAGAAGGAACTAGAGAAAGACACTAAAGAAAAGGAAAAAAGAATCAAGGAAAGTCTAAATACTCATAAAATATATAAAAATAATATATCTTCTGTTAAATTTAAAGTGGATGCATCTTATATAAAAAATTCTAATAAAGCAAATATTGTTATGATTGATTGTAACAGATTGTCAAGAAAGATTAGTAGAACGAATAGCAAGGAGTTTATGGCATCATCAACAGCTGAGTGTATTTTGATTTGTAGTATTATATTAATGCTGTTAAACCCTTACAAATTAGAACTCCTTTAGCAGAAGAATTAGAGGTTATAGTGATGGATATTTTGGAACTTGATGAATTTGAATTGTAAGCTTTCAGACATTAAATAATGTGTATTTTAACTTTATTTTTACTATAATTATGCACTGCACATATGCGCTACATAAGGCACAATACGTGCAACACCGACTCCATTGCCTCTAAAGATACATCATACTTAAATTGGTGAAAGAGAAAAACACTAAATGCAGTTTTGGACTATAAATGCTACCGATGAAAAATCACTTTGTAAGAAACAATTGTGCTCAGCTGATAATATTTAGTAATTAGAGCAGTTTGTTTTGAATACCTAAATTTTAGTAGACCTAAATTTCCTAACTTTCCACACAAATACTAATAACATACATAAACCAACTGCAGATGCACCACCTAGTACAACAGCTAAATTAGCCCGCACTGATGGTTGAACATGGTCTGTACTTGCAACTACCTTATCCTGCACTGGTTGAACATGGTTCTTACTTGTTGAAGAGTAATCCAAATGCAGTTTTAGTACCTTCATTAGTAAAATACCATAAATCAATACTTGGGGGGACCATGAGGTATTATTATTATTATTATTATTATTATTATTATTTTCTTTTTACCTTGCGCCCTGCTGATCTTGCATAGTTTACGGCCTCTATGAGATCACTATCTGATGCAATTACAGTCTTACCCTCGTTTACTAGAATCCGTGGAGGGTTATTTTCGTCAACTTCATCCCCTAATTGTATCTTAATTGCAGATGTAAGCTGTGTCAAACTTTGAGCATCTGAATAATAATGTTGAAATTAATGTCCATTTTCTCAATTAATTTAGAAACTTCTAGTAAAAAAAAAAGAAAATGACAATAAAGATTTCTCTTGAAATCTTGCTAGAATAATAGGAATTTTAGAAAATACTCAATAAACTTAGAAAATGATTAGTTAGTGGGGTACTAGCTAGATTATTCTAGTATAAGTTATACTAGAACACAAAAGTAGTATAAATAGGTCCTTTGGTCATTTGTAGGATCATCAATCAAGTAGCATTCAAAAGCAACTACAAAGTCTTGTATCATAAGCCTTGTATCATCTTATCAATAAAACAAATTCTTCCTTCATTTAAAACAATCTTCCGTCCACTTTTATAAAAAATCATTTTCATTCCTATTTTTTAAAATTCATTTTCATTATTCCCTTTTCTAATATACAAATACCAACAAGTGGTATCAGAGCCTTGTTCGATTATCAACTAGGCGATAACTAGCTTCCGCAAAAATACCTCCACTATATAATATTCTCATGGCCACTTTCTTAAGCAATACCCAAATTCCGATCCCGATTTTTTCGGGAGAAAATTACGACTATTGGGCAATCAAGATGAGGACATACTTCATGTCCCAAAGTTTATGGGATATTGTTGACAAGGGATATACTGTTCCCGAAAATACGTCAACGATATCTGCAGCAGAGAAAGAAAAATTAACTAAGGAAATGGAAAAGGATAATCTGGCGCTTTACAGCATACAAATGGCCATGGCGGAGTCCTTGTTCCCAAGAATTAGCGGTGCTACTACGGCGAAACAAGCTTGGGATACGTTAAAAGAGGAGTTTCAAGGAAACGTAAAGGTACGTAATATTAAACTTCAAACTCTAAGAAGGGAATTAGAAAATATGAAAATGAAAGAATCTGAGACCATAAATAATTACTACACTAAATTACGAGAAATAATAAATCAGCTAAGAGCCTATGGAGATTATATAACTGATAAAAGGGTCGTAGAAAAAATATTAATTACTCTTCCTGCTAAATACGATCCGATAGTAACTACTACTGAAGAAACTAAAGATATAGCCACTCTGTCAGTAACAGAGTTGGTAGGCTCTTTAGAAGCTTACGAGAAAAGACTAAGTATGCGTGAAAATGAATCCATAGAAAACGCATTTCAGTCTAAACTCAATATAAGGTCTCAAAATTCTAAAAATGAGGGGAGAAAATTTGGAGAAAATTCTAAAAATAGAGAAAATGGTGAATCTAATCAAAGATCAAGAAAATATTCACCATGTCGTATCTGTAAGAAAACTAATCATCTTGAAAAAGATTGTTGGTTTCGTGGAAAACCACAATGCAAGAGTTGTGAAAAATTTGGCCACTTGGAGAAAGATTGCTGGTCCAAACAAAAGCACCAGACTAACTTCTCTGAAGAAAATAAAAATGATGACAACCTATTCTACGCTTGTCACGCTGCTTCAGAAGTGAAAGACGACACCTGGTATATTGATAGCGGCTGCAGCAACCACATGACCGGTAACGAAAAACTATTTCGAGATATAGATAAATCGGTCAAATCTCAAGCTAAACTAAAACCCACTACAAAGCCTTGTAAACATTTATATATCAATAAAAGTTCACTTCTTCAGCAAAGTGTCCATTTCACTTTCAATTACTTTTCGTCCAATTTTTCAATTCAATTTCTTTTCTCCCAAATATAAAAAGGTTTTATTAATCTATTTTTTTTTCTTTTCATAATTAAAATAAACCAACAAATAAAGAGAATCTCAAGTCTGAGTTCTAGTTTAAGTTGAAGTTTAAATATTAAGAAGAAGATACCAGAATTAAACAAATGCATTCTCCCTTTTCTGTCTTGAATCGTGAATGCATATATGTTGGGTATATCAAATGGAGGAGGGAGTCCCTTAATAGATAACCCATAAAAATCTCATTAGGAGGAACCTTCAAAAATACTAAATAGCATTAATTAATTAATTACCTTAGAGTGCCTTTCACTCGTTTCTTCAAGCAGCTTAGTTAACCTAGTGGCCTGCATCTTCAAACAGTGATCCTCACCTTTTATGATCTCATCTATTAGTGGATGAACTATATTATCTGTTAACCCCTGATACAAATTATAAATATTAATTAATAATCAATAATAATAATAATAATAATAATAATAATAATAATAATAATCAATAATAATATGTTACTTACATCTAACTCTCTGATCTTACGTATGAGTTCCATTATGGTCTCGAAATCAGGATCACGAAATTCATCAGGATTTCCCATCTGAACAAACAGAATGATTTTGATAAATATTTGGAAAAAATCATAAGAGTGGAATTAATAATATATAAAAAGTGGACCTATCCTAGACCTCAACCTACTGCACTACCACAAAAGGATCCAATAAATTATTAAATTTGCAGAAATATAGCAGACTTACTTACACTTGCTATAAGCTCAGCAAACCAAACTTATAGCCTTTCAAATTCACCTCTCACCTCAATCAAAAAGAAGTTGTGAATTGTATAATCAAGTCACAAACCAAACCACAATTACTATCTCCAACTCATCAAAATAGTTAACTTTTCACTTAATTATAGATAAATAAAATGCATATCACTCACCTGTAGGCCTTTGTTTAAACAATCTCAAAAGTATGATATAGTTGACAAAGGCGTTTGAAATCTCATCCCTCGTATGATAATAATAATAATAATATTTAAAGTACCTTTAAAAAATATCTTTCATCACAGAGATCTACTAAATGCATGTCTTTACGCATTCTCCGTTCTGTTATGACTTCAACCTCGTGCAACATTGCTTTCTCAAGTTCTTCTGACATTTTACTGATTCTGAAAAGAACAAGTCGAAATTGAAGACAAAAAGAAATAGGAAAGTGAAATAACCAATTGAATTTTAGATTCCACTTAGAAATCAAGACAAAAATAATCATCACTTTTGTTTTTTAGGGCTTCAATCTAAAGAAAAATGATTTGTTACCTTACGTATTCTTGTCGATTGGTGGATAATGATCTCCGTGTGGGCGTGATGGCGGTGATTATATAAAGGTGATGTAGAACTAGCGTTTTTTTTTTTTTTTTGGAACAAATATAGGACTAGCGTTCTAAAAACGCGATAAACGGGATTTTTTTAGTAGTTTTGAATATTTTTATTAAAATTATATGTTATTAATTTCTTTATTTTAAAATTTAGGGTCATCTTAAATTAAAATACTAATCTAACTTCTTATTTAGATTATACCATAATTTGGAGAAAAACATTACTATAATACTCTTACCTTTGACAACTAACTTGCTGACTTTGACTAAATATTTTTCCATTTAATTAAATAATATTCAAAACTAAAAAACACTTCAGCTCCCACGGTAAAAGCAATCTCACACACAAAATACACACACAACACTCACTAAACACGCACAGCAAAAAAAAACACACTAACACACAGCAAAAATCGTTCAATCCTTCTTCACTGAAAATCGCTCGGTTCCTGTTGAAATCCAAAACGAAAAATTGCATAGCTTCAACTGATTTTTGTTTCACTTGATCAAATTTCATTAGCTTCGACTTATTTTTTTGACTGATTTCAGGTAATTTCTGATGTTTTTTTGTTTGTTTTTTTGTTTGTTTATTATTCATCTAGGCGATTAGTATAGTAGCTTTATGAAAACAATGCATGCTTCTTATAACCGATTTCTAGGGTTTAAATTGTTATATGCATGATATAGCACTTGTACCACAATCTGAAATGGGACTTGATAAATTAGCTGAAATGGGACTAATACTAGCTTGATATTAGTGTATTGAGTGTTAGTTGTTCAATTTAGGTTTACTCAATTGGTATACAATTTGAATTCAGTGTGATAATTAGTGGTAAATGTTATAAAATATCAAATGGGATGGTTTGCATCTAAAAATGGTTTGTGTTTATTACAACACTCATTATTAATGTGTTTTAGGTACAAAATTCCATAATGAAACTGTAATAAACACAGGGATTAAGTGTAATTAATTAGTTACTGAATTTGACTTTTTAATGTGTGTTAATTATCCCATTTACTGTAGTTAAGTGTTAATTTGTCAAATGTATCATATACACAGAGATTAGTAAAAAAACAGTGTGCATGTGTATTGTGTAACTTATATGTAACTTATTTGTGTGATATAACCCTTGTACCACCATCTGAAATGGAACTAAATAAATTAGTTGAAAATGGGACTGATACTAGCTTGATATTAGTGTATTGAGTGTTAGTTGTTCAATTTAGTGTAATTAATTAGCTGAATTTGACTGTTGTACTGTGTGTTAATTATCCCATTTAATGTAGTTAAGTGATAATTTATGCGCATGTGTGATGGGACAAAATCCTATCTAAATTGCTTATTATTTGGTTAAGAAATTGGAAATCACATGTGAGATGGGACAAGTCCCATCTCAACTGTGTTTGAATCTGGTTTTTCGATGTTGAATGTATTTACAATTGTGATTCTTTATACAGATATGACTACTTACGAGGTTAGATCTTCAGTTGATATCTATTTACAGAATTGACAAACAAAAACATCACTAAGGAACACATACGTGCCTGCAAACCACTGCCATTCTATCTTTCAATCAAAGAGATACACAGGCAGACAAAAGAAAAAAATGCATTGAGGAAGGACAACACAGCTATATATTCTATTCTCCAAACGTATAACACTAAAACTATAAGATTTCAAATAGCCAAAAAAGGTATTAAGATTACTAAAACAGATGTACAATTAATAATGGGCGTGGAAGGTGGGAAGAAGACATTACCAAGTTACACCAGTTCAGAAGTTTTGTCTAATATATGGTTTAGAAGACAGATTCCAAACCATAGAGGGCAACTGACACCAAGTGCCCTAAAAGCTCGAATTAGAGAAATCTTAGATTCAAGGGATGTGAGTGACAAAGCATTGAAGAATTTTGCTCGGTTGATTAGTATTTTAGCCCTACATACCTGCTTGTACCCATATAGAGCAGGAAGAATAGATTGGACAGCAGTGGGACTATCAAGAAACCTCAAAAAGATGAGGAAATACAATTGGGAAGGTGATATGGCTGATAACCTCGGGTCATCAGTCAAGTTACGAAAAACTTCGTGTCTAAAAGGACCTGGATGCATGATTCTGGTAAGTAATTTAACTTGTTTAAGTAGTATACATTTAGACAATATTTACTAACTTAAAAATGTTATGTTCTTTAATGTATCTATTCTTTTTTTAGCACGAAAATCGATGGGAACCGTGTGAAGAATATGTTTATCCACGTTATTTCAAGTGGTTGAATGTTATACCTGTCAAAGAAGGCGACAAGTTCAAGACAGAATATCTCGACACTATTAGAACAAAAATGTAAGTGTAAAGTTTAAGATCAAAATAGTTTTATCGTTAAAATCATGCATACTAAAAGTTTATTGCTTTGCAGGTTAGTAAAGATGACCTAAAGCTTGAGCCATCAGAGGATCAAACTATCAAAATGGCATATGGAGTTGAAGATAGTGAGAACGGGGATGATGTTTATAAGAGGAAGAAGATCAAGAAGAAGAAGAAGAAGAAGAAGAAGAAGAAGAAGAAGAAGAAGAAGAAGAAGAAGAAGAAGAAGAAGAAGAAGAAGAAGAAGAAGAAGAAGAAGATGAGACCTTGAATGAAGATGATGATGAAGAGATTCATTATGATAATGATGATGATGAAGACATGGGTTCCGAATAATCTGGGGATGAAGATGAAGAAGAAGCTGCAAATACAACAGCTGACGATGAAAATAAAAAAGAACAGAATTGATACAGTAATGATGATGTGATGTTTGATGGGAGTGTCCCGTATGATGACAATTCAAGAAATGCAAACCCCGAGGCAGAGAAAGTAATTAATCAAGAACAAGAAAAAATTCAAGACCCTGAGACTGAACAAGAGAATCCAATTGAAAGGCAAGAGAATCCAATCTCAGAGGCCGAGAAAGAGAATCCAATAGATGGACACCAGAATCCAATATCAGAGACCGAGAAAAAGAATCCAATTGATGGCTAACAGAATCCAGTCTCAGAGGCCGAGAAAGAGAATCCAATTGATGGTCTACAGAATCCAATCCCCAAGAAAGAAATTAATCAAGATGATGCCCCATATAACAATGAAACATAGATACACGACAAAGTTAATGATGGACAACAGAATGAGACCGAGGCATAAATTACTCATGATGTCCCATATAACGATGAACCAGGCTCACAAAATGGGACAAGAAGCAGCTAAGATTTACACTTATTTAGCCTCGGATTATCGCAATTGGATAGTGATGTTGAAACAGCTGTGAAATATGGGTATAATGAAGGAGAAAGCAACAAAAATGAAGAAATTGAAACCGTTGGAAGGGAGACAAATAAGAATGAAACAAATAATGTAGATCCATTGAGTTCAATGGATGAAAAGATAACTTCAATGGAGGATAAGTTGTATAATGTGATAGAAGAGAAAGAGAAATTTAAAGCTGAGCAGAAGATGAAAGAAGAAACAATAATATCCTTAGAGAGCCAGTTAAGAGAAGCAGTGGATACCAAAAAGTTTGCAAGAGAGAATGCAGAAAAGTATATAAATAAATGGGAAAGTGTGCAAAATTTGTATGTTGAAGCTACTGCTGAGAACGAATCACTAAAGAATGAAGTTGAAGAGAAAGAAAGAGAGATGAGGGAACTAAGAGTAAAACTTTTTGAAATGGAAAAGAAGCTAACACATATGGAGCCAGATTTGTAATGAGAACACCTAGAAGAACTTGAAGATAAGTTGAATGAAGAAAGAAGTTATAGAAACAAATATAATAAAACAATGAACATGTTGAGTGATGAAAATGATACACTATTTGTGAAAGTAAGTAAACTACAGGAGGATATGGATATGTTCTTACTAGAACCGAAAATACATGTACCACTTGTAGAAATTATACCACCAAGTGTTGAAAAATACATATCAACAAGTGTTGAACAAGATGAACCAGCAAATATTAATCAAGAACCGAAAAAAAGGTTTTAGAACAAAAATGATGGTTGCTAGGAAAAATAAGAAAACAAAAAAAACGATGAAGACACTGAAGACCAGGAGCCTGGGGTTGAAAAAACAAATGAACAAAAAAACCGGGAAGATGAAGAAACACCAATGCCTGAAGCTGGTACAAAAAAAGAAAAAATCATCCGAGAAAAAAAAAGCAAGGCTGAAGAAAAGAAGAAAACAAAAACCAACCAAGAAGACACTGAAGACCAGAAGACTGAGGTTGAAAAAAATTATGAACAAAAAAGCCCGAAGATGAAGAAACACCAATCCCTGAAACTGCTACACAAAAAAGAAAAAAATCATCCAAGAAAAAAAAGCAAGGCTAAAGAAAAGAAGAAAAAGAGAGCGCGCAAAGACCCTGTTACGCCTTCTACGATGGTAAAAAGAGTCAAGGGTGATCTTAGAGAAGGGAGAGAGAAACTGATGGGAAGCTCATTCTTAACACAGTCCAAAAAGAACAAGCTAGATAGTACCTCTGTTGGGACCTCAAAAGTTAAAAGAATTGCACCTTTAGCTTGTTCTCAAAGAACTTTTGATTTGCTTCAGAAAATGGGAAACAACAACCCTGAGAATGTGAATATCTGGGAAGATGAAGATTTAAGCATCACAGTTTCCGAAGCAATGCAACTTGCTCGAAAACGAGAAGAAATTTCTAAAAATGTATGGGATTTTTAAATATCTAATATTATATTATTATTATTAGTTAAGTGTATATATTACTATTTATGAATAATGGGATTTGTATATTAGGTCATTGCTGGACTCTTTATAATGATGGGGAAAAGGTATAAAGAAAGTGAAGTTGTCGTTGTCCACATTGACATTGGAAACGAGGTGAGAGTGATAATCTGCAAACACTAAGAAAAAATTTGTCTTGAATAATTTATTTACAAATAAATGTTTAATTGTAGGTCTTTCGAAACGAAGATGATGTTGATGGACAAGATAAATATATAACCGAGTAATTCAGGACTTTTTTCGAAACACATAAATATATATTAATCTCGTACAAAGTAAAAAGTGGAAGTTGTTATTACTGGTCAATGATTACGTATTTCAGACAGGGAAATATGTTTTTTATCCAAGACACAAACAACGGAGCTGCTGCAAACAAAGCAGATGTGGTGGCAGAAAGAATACTGAAAAAACTTGTTGATGAAGTGATAGAAGAAGAAGAAGAAGAAGAAGAAGAAGAAGAAGAAGAAGAAGAAGAAGAAGAAGAAGAAGAAGAAAAAAGCATTTCCAATCTATATAAATAAGATTACATCCTACGAACATGTCGTATTCTAACCAAGATCAATCATCAACGATTCTGGAGTTTATTCCCTCATAATTGCTGCTGAAGTATACAAACACAAGCTAGTTTCCACGAAATACAAAAAAAAAGGAGGCAGCGCCAGTCTTCTGAATTGGTTGATGAATGAAGATTGTGACGAGAATATGTGTTTATGCAAAAATTTGGATGAAAACTTGCATAAGTACGAAAACATGTAACAATTTAAATGAGATTATGTCTTATGAACTATTTCTCTTTATTATGTTTATGTGATAACTATTTTAAACTCTGAACTATGTGTTACTATTTTAAACTCTGAACTATGTGATTTTATATAAGTATGTTTGTGTTTTATATACATGTGGGTGTTTTATAAGTATACATATTTCAATGAATAGTAATTGTTCCATTAAGATAGATGAGAATTGTCCCATTAAGATAGATGGGACGAGTATATCTTTCAATTTGCAAAATAGTAACTATGTGCAGGTTGCAAACACCAGTCACATACATATATTATTAGCTTAAAAGATAGAATATAGATGAAAAAAATCATCACACAAACAAGAAAAAACAGATCAAAACACAAACAACTCTTGCAAAAATGAACCAACAATATTTTTAGTGGTAGCATATGGGATTCAAACTTGGGATCTCATAGTAAAGTATTAGCATGTTACCGCTTGGCTATGTTTAATCGTCAAACATATATGTTAAATATTTATATATAACAATGCAACACTAAAAACATCTTGATTAAGATAGAGACACTATGAGTTGTCCCATTAAGCCTATAGTTTATAATAAAATCTAAAAATCAACACACAGATAAAGATAGAAACAAATCAAACACAAACAACTCTTGCAAAAAAAAAAATAAGTGGACAATTTTTTTAATGGTGGCATGTGGGATTTGAACTTGGGATCTCATTAGTAAATTGTTAGCGTTTTACCGCTAGGCTATGTTTATTCATTAATCATACTTGGTTAATATTTATATATAACAAGATAACACTAAAAACATCTTGATTAAGATAAAGACACTAGGAGTTGTCCCATTAAGCCTATAGCTTATAATAAAATCTAAAAGCAACACACAAATAAAGAAGGAAACACGTTATAACACTTTATCAAAGTTATATGCATATGAAAGTTCAAAATTGTAGCACATATGAAACTTAAAAAATACTCAATGTGTTCAACAACTAAAAAGATGCTTATTTCAACAACTAAAAGATTATCAATAGTTTTCAACGATTGTGATCAAAGCACAGCAGTGCATGTGGACTGATTGTGGTAACAAAGTTGTTTGCAACGACCGCAAATCCTTCTTTTCCGAGAATATTCTACTCCAGCAAGATGACGATTCTTTTTCGGCCTCTCAGGTGTTCGTTTGGTTGAAGGAGGAAATACTGTAAACTGATTGTCATGATCACTATCATCCTGAAAAGTTGAGAGAGCTGAGATACTATGAGAGTAAGTCTCCCTTAATGAGGATTGGTGGTAGTATTTATCGACATACGCAAATCTTGTACATTTCCGAGCAGATTCTATTGCTGCGACAGCATGAACACAAGGAAACCCAACGATTTGCCAGCTGCAACAAGAAAAGGTATGGGAGGATATATCAACAGTCATTATAGAATCATAATGAACCTGGAAAACAGTTTCACTAGATAATTTCACAACCCAAGGGCGACAATATTTGAATTTGTCCCAGTATCTAACATCTGAATCAACTGACAATGTAGTGGTGCACAACTTCAACAGCTTGTGACATTTGACCATTTGCACCATGATCAAGTTTCGAATACTATCAATCAGTTCAGTCACAGGTAACTCACGACGCTCTTTTATTTATGCATTAAAAGTCTCAGCTGCATTTGATGTCATTTTACCATATTGCTTGCCCTCGAAAAATGCATCACCAAAATGCTCCATTGGCAAGCTTTCCAAAAAAATCAATTTCTTTGTCTGATCCTGCCTTACAAAATGCTTGGACACATTTATCGTACTCTGATTCTTTAACAGCATGTGCAACTTGTAGTAAAGGCACTAGAACCTTTGTATTTAGTCTTTAAATTCTTCTTTAGGTGTACCATGCAAAATGCATTCAGTGAAGATGGAAAATCAGTGCGTAAAGCCAACACTATAGCCGGGTGACGATCAGACACAAAGGTAATCTTTCGTTCTGAAATAAGTGGAGCAAGGAAACTCAACAACCTAGTCCAAGACTCACCATCTTCTACCCGACCAATCGAAAAAGCAACTGTAAACAAGCCTGAAAAAACAGAAAATTAGATGGGACAAATAGACAGATGGGACAAAATCCCATATTGACATATGGGACAAAATCCCATGCTCAGAGATGGGATTTGAAACAAAAAAAAAAACAAACAGAACATACCACTGTTTGCATCCTTTGCATTAGCAATAAGTAGTACACCCTTGTATTTGTTCTTCTGAAATGTTGCATCAATAAAGAGCAATGGGCGACAAGCTCGAAAACCCGCAATACAAGCACTAAATGCAATGTGACAATTCTCAAAAGCTTGGGTTTCAGGATGAACATGTAAATACAGCTGCGTAGATGGATCAACTACTTTTAACTTCTGAAAATAAGGATACATTTGATTGTAAAATAGACCGGTATCTCTAAAAACTGAATTCCTTGCTTTGTTAACAGCACTGTATGCACGTTTATATGATATTTCATAACCATAGTTATGTTTTAAATGTATAACAATATCATTTGGTCTCGTAGACGTATTACTCTTTACTTGATCCATTACTATGCCCTTAAGGACTTCAGAACTTAGATGATCACAAGTCATAGATTTCTCAGGTACACCACACGTGTGTTCTCCTCGAAACGAACGAACATAAAGCTTTACCTTTGAAACATCATAAGTAGTGTAAATATACCAACTACACCCTGTACCTTTCTTGTTCTTGCAATATACACTTGCTCTAGTTGCACAATTTTGATTAAAAGTAAAATCGTAGCCCGTTTCGTATAAATACTTAGCAACAGTGGACCTTAACTCCGCGATACCGCCATGATATATTTCACCAACAAGTTTCAATAGCTTATCCCAATTGGCAGTGAGAAGTTTCTTCTCCGTAAGAACATGACGCTCTTTATCTATACTCTGAGATTCAGTAATTTGATCACTACCTAACGAACATGAAGCAGCAGATACTAGTGAAGATAAAGATACTAGAGAACTTGAAGCAGCAAATGTTTGTAAAGATGTAGAAGAAGGACCAGTTGCAACACTAATCTCAATAAGAAGGTTACTCACTAGAGTTGAAAAATTATGATGAAATAACCATACAATATTAGCAAAATCAGCTTCACCAAGCATTAAACACGACTTATGATTGCCAAAAGTGTATCTGTATTCTAACAAGCAAACACTCAAATCTTTCCACCGACCTATAACATAATCCTTGACCGACTGGAATGAATCGAAAAAGTCAAAGGGATACAGAGCAAGTTGATCACCATATTAAAATTCAAAAATAGCATTTGATGCCATAATACAAAGCCTGGAAACAAAAACACACAGAACATGAATAAAGCAATCATCCCATCTATGAATAAACCGCACCAAAAACCACAAAAACCAAACACAAATTCCTCCCATCTATAAACTGAAGAAAACATTGAAGGATTTAAGCTAAGTAACACTAAACCTAGAGAAGGAACTCGCAGATCACTCTAAAAACTGAGGTAAGAATCAAAAAATATAAAAAAATTGCAGCGCAGACCATGAATAAACAATCAAAAGCAAAAAACACTTAAAATGTCCAATCAAACACCGAAATATATTAAAATATGCAAAAAATATCAATAACTAACACATGACCCTACCAATTCGTCAAATTTATGAATTGAATAAACATTGAAGAAACGGAAAAATGCGAAAAACTAAAAACTGAAGAACTAAAGATAGAGAAGAACAAACATGGAGAATTGAAGATTGCGAACGAAATTGAAGAATAAAAAAATGCGAAAAATTTGCAAGAATAGATGATGAATGAATAAATGATCCTCCTCTGCGACGTAATTGACGAAGACGATGTATTAATTGAGTGAATCTGCGACGTATTAATGGAGTGAATCTTCTTCAACTGGAAATAATATCTACTTCAATTGGAAATAATATCTACTTCAATTGAAAATTAATGGAGTCATTATTGAATTAATGAAGAAAATCAATTTCATTGTAAGGAAACTAGGTTTAGAATTGATGAAGAAAATGATATTAATGACCTTTATATCCCGGCGGCTGTGAGAAATAAAAAAATGCTGACTTTGACTAGAAGGGTACCAATGTAATTATGCAATGTGATTTTGATTCAAATGGGAAACAATCTAATTTATTTTGGGAAGAAATAATCACCTGTCAACATTTGGGCATACACAATGTGAATCATGATTTAAATGGGCATTATCCCTAAAATTTATTTGTTTTATTCGAATGATTAAGAAAATATTTTTAACCTTTTTTCTTTTTTAATACATATGAGAGCCTCGAAATTATTTTAATTCCAATAAAATTCAATACCAAGATATCTTTGTTTCTACAGAGTAGTTTAACCACTAGACCAACTATCAATCTTATTTTTACCGAATTATAGTGTTTCCGACCACTCACTGTTATAGCAGGAATGTTGGTAATGGTAAAACAGGCCTAACCCGGATAAAAGAATTGTACATTTAGGTATAAGTACTTTATCCCCAAGAATCAGAGTGGCTAACGTGCCGGTCCAGACCAGTTCGGTCCAGTCCTTAACGGATCTGGGCCTTACCAGACCGTTCCGGTCCACCGGTTCTCTTTTTATCGAACCGGTCTGGTTCTTAGGAAGGGAGTTGAGGTTTCGGACCGATAAGAAATATCGGTTTAAAACAGACCAATAGCTAAAGACCGGTCCGGTCCAGTTCCCTACTATTCCTCCGGTCCGGTCCCGTACTGTTCATAGGACCGGTAGAACCGGTCCGATAGCCAGGTCGACCCAAGAATAACTTGAGCCTACTTGTAATGTTTACAACCTGACCAATATAACTTGGTCTACCATTCGTATTTATCCTTCGGTCTAACCCGGGTGGACCCATCTACTGCAACGTTTAGATACATTAAATTTATATATATATAAACTTTGCTTGCTTTTTCTCTTAACCTTACCGCCGTTCTCTCTTATCCTTTACACCTAAACCAACTAAGAAACCCTAAACGTATTCATCACACCTTGTTCTCTCACATTCAATCTACTCTTAATCTTCTCATCTCCATCCTCCCCACCCCTTATATTTTCTATATTTATTCCTTTTATTTTTAATATTTTTTTCTGATTTAGGTTTGATTTTTTTTTTATCTTGGTGCAGATCTATTAACAAAACCGTGTACAACCTTTTTATTAGTAAGTATTCTTGACTTTCTTCCCCTTTTATTGAAATTATATTGATTTATGTTTCATTGTTGGAAACATGTGAAAGTCCTAGAGGGGGGTGAATAGGATTACCAATAAGATTAATGCCTAATTAAAAATCTTTTGGACAATTATAAGTTTTAGAGAGAAACTTCTAAGTCAACTAATATATCAAACTATTACGGGATCATGCAATGGATAAGCTTGAGGTTCGATATATAAGTGATACAAGTAAATCGAATTTCTATTCTCCTACTACACTAGATGACGATAAGATTGATTAACTAGATAATAATTATTACGATATTCATACTAGCATAAATAGAGTAGGGATAGAAAGTACACAACGATGTATAATGGTTAGGTTATCCCTACATCCACTACCTAAAGAAGCCTCCTTAGGATTTCAAGCTTTTCACTAAGCTCCCGTGTCTCTCTTAATCGGGTCGAGAACACAATAACCCTTACAACCTCTTTGATACCACGAAGGATAAACTCTTGTGCTATCGCAACACAAGGACACCAAGTATAATCCATATACTCACACACTCTCTTAATCTATCTATTACAAAGACTAGACTAAGAGGAAGAAACAAGTGTTTGAAAGGTTTAACAATAGTGATGAACTCGTAAAGAGTGGATATGACTTTAGAACACACTAAGAATGATTTTGACTATTTATAGCTCTTGACAACTTCTTAAATGATAACAATTTATCCCTTGATGTTGGTAGATGAATGGATTGATTGTAGCCTTGAAAGACCTTCATTTTATAGCTGCAAAATGCTCCCAACGGTCATAAGGCTTGTGTCCAACGGATCTATTAGTTTTCCCAACAAATATATTTCATTTGTCTTTATCTTTGAGCAGAAAACCCTTCTTTGCGGTGTACCACAGGTCTCTTGCGGTGTACCGCATCACTCCTCAGTTGGCTCTGTTGTGTTTTATTTGTATATATCAGTAAAACAATATAGAAACTAATGCATAAATAAAATAAAAGTTTATAAATAAATAACTTTTCTTGTCAGGGCTCGGATTGGATCCGATGTTTTTAAGGTATCTAGGCCACGTACATGTGTCTTACGTTTGCTGGCTTCAACCTCCAGGTTACAACGACAAAACTATTCAAAAGAAGCTGACACACGAATTCTTAAGAATTTCAACGAACTTAATAATGGTGCTTCTTTCTATCTCTCTTATAATTTTAGTGCTTTGAAAAATGAATTAATGAAATGGTTAAGTTGGCCAATTATTTCAAGTTGTAAAGATTAATGTAATATATTCACTTGGTTAAAATTATTTGAGATGGCTTGCCAAAGATTGTGATGTTTCATTTTGGAGTTACGTTGTATTAATTTAAGATACAACGTTTACTTAAAGGACCAAAAACTTGGGCTGGTCCAGATGGTATGAACCTAAGGCCCAAAAGCCCAACAAAGCTAATGATCCAGGTTCAAACCCTACAAGGCATTTATTTATTTTTTCTTTTTTTGATTATGACAGAAAGAAATAAAATAACATATATTGACTAACAATCCCCACATGAATGGAAATTGACTAACCACCTTAAAAAAATGCAAAAGAATGCTAAACACTTGAGAGAGAGAGAGAGAGAGAATCGTAAAAGAATACTACATCGAGAAAGGTAGCTTTTGGCCTTGAACCTTCTGTAGTAAGAGCTATCGAATTTACTTGCTAACTACTGTACGTGATGTCTAGAACTATTCAGCTTTTTTGTAAACCAAGACAATAGAACTTACACAGTTTACTTTCAAACATTATTTGGTTCTCACGGTTGTGTCCATTTACGGCCCTGGACAACTCCTGGTATTTCATGAATAACCGTCGGTGAATTTCGTTTTTAAAAATTCTTGTAGGGCGGCCCTACCAATGTTATTCATATAGGTGGTCTCTTGTCGAGAGTATTCTGCAGTACTATATCTTATGTTATCGAAGATACAAGAACCATTAAAAGTTTAACTTATCCTTCACTTTTACAAGTAGCAATGTTTAATTTTGTCCTAGGAATGGTTTGGGGAGGTCTCCCCATAGTGCGTCGCACCAAGTTGCAGTTTCATGATTTAGTTTTCCCTTTGAACCTAGATTGTGGGATCTCCACTCTGCTAGGTAGGGTTCCCATCATGGCAACTCAGCTTTCGTAGGCTTAAGACCCATTCCTTTTGACAACACTCGCACTTGCTCTCTTTGTAGACTTTTGATCAGTGGATCTGCTATATTATCTTTTGATCGAACATAATCAACTGTGATAACTCCGTTTGAGAGAAGTTGTCTAACGGTTTTGTGTCTACGATGTATGTGTATAGACTTACCGTTATACATTTCGTTTAGTGCCCTACCAATGGCACTTTGACTATCTCAATGTATGCAGATAGCTGACGCATGCTTTGGCCAATTAAGAATATCCTCTAAGAAATTCTTAAGCCACTCGGCTTCCTCAGTAGCTTTGTATAAAGCTATTAACTCAGATTCCATAGTGGATCTAGCTATGCACGTTTGCTTAGTGGATTCCCAAGACACGGCTCCTCCTCACAACATATAGAAAAATACACTTGTGGATTTTGAGTCGGTGGAGTCTGATATCCAGTTTGTATCACTGTATCCTTCTAGTACAGCTGGATAACCTGTGTACAACAATCATTCGTTCATAGTGTATCTAAGATACCTTAGAACTCATACAATAGCAATCCAGTGGTTCTTTCCTGGATTATGTGTAAACCTACTTATCTTGCTTACTGCATGTGCTATATCTGGCCTAGTGCAGTTTGTTAGGTACACGAGACACCCAATAACCCGAGAGTACTCCAACTAGATCGTATCACCAATTTTCTAGCAAGATGTGAATTTACATCAACATGTGTCTTGGAAATATTTGTGTCGCCATTACTAAATTTGTTTAATACTTTCTCAATATAGTGTGACTGAGTACTATAAATCTATAATACCTTCAGATGTTTGGAGAATCTTGATACCCAAAGTAACATCCGCAAGGCCTAGATCTTTCATGTCAAAATTACTTGAAAGCATCCTCTTGGTGAATGTAATCACATCATTGTTACTTCCAATGATTAACACATCATCCACATATAAACAGACAATGACATAACTATCTCATTTCGTTTTACATAAACGCATTTGTCACATTCATTGATCTTGAAATCATTTGAGATCATGAATCTATAAAATTTGTCATGTCATTGCTTCGGTTCCTGTTTTAAACCATATAAAGATTTAACAAGCTTACATACTTGGGTCTCCTTCCCTGGAACTACGTAACCCTCAGGTTATTCCATATATATATCTTCATTTAGTTCTCCATTTAGGAAAGCTGTTTTTACATCCATTTGATTAATTTCGAGCTTGTATATTCAAGCTATAGTGATTATCATCCGAATGGATGATATTCTCATGACTGGAGAATAAGTATCAAAATAGTCAAGTCCTTCTCTTTGACTATAATCATTTCCAACAAGGCGAGCCTTGTATTTCTTAATAGACCCATCGGTCGTTAGTTTCTTCTTGAATATCCATTTGCATCCAAGTGTGTTATTCCCAGGATGGAGATACACTAGTTCCCACGTATGGTTTTGCATAATGGATTCTATCTCACTATTTACCGCTTCTTATAGTAAGAGGCGTCAGGGTTTAACATAGCATTGTTGAATGTTTGTGTTTCGTCATTTATTCTTGTTTCTCCTTCATTTGGCAATGATTCTTGATATTGCTCTTCTTGAGTTGTATCACGTGTTCTTTTTCAAGGAACCAGATTCTGGTGTGGTCTTGTACGGAAAGGTTGTTTCAAAGAAATATGCATTTTTTGATTCAATCACCGTATTGACGTGAATGTCAACATGACAAGATTTGTGTTCCAGGAATCTTTATGCAAAACTGTTATGAGCATATCCAATAAAGACGCAATCAATGGTCTTTGGTCCTATTTTGACCATTTTAGGAGCAGAAATTGATACATTTGTCAAGCATCCCCACACTTTTAAATATTTGAAAGGAGGTGGTTTTCGTTTCCATAATTCGTAAAAAGTTACCTTCTTGTGTGATACCTTCTTGAGGATGTGATTTGTGGTGAGCAAATCCTCTCAACTTCTGTGGTAACCTTGAGTTAATCAGTAAGGTATTCATCATTTCCTTCAACGTGCGGTTTTTGCGTTCAGCAATTCCGTTTTGTTGAGACGAGTAGGGGGCCGTGTTTTGATGGATGTTCCATGTTTAGCGCAAAACTCCTCAAAATGAGACACATATTCTCCTCCCCTATTTGTTATAAGATTCTTAATCTTTTTATTTAGTTGATTCTCAACTTCAGTTTTGTATTGAATAAATGCTTCAAAGGCCTCATCCTTACTTCGAAGCAAGTATATTTGACAATACCTTGTGCAATCGTCAATGAAATTTATGAAATACTTTTTACCACTTCTAGTTTGCACAAATTTCAAGTCACATATGTCACTGTGAATTAACTCTAAAGGTACTAGAGTCCTTTCTATAGATTTAAATAAGGTTTTTATTAATTTTGAGTCAACGCATACTTCACATTCCTTTTGAGAATTGAAGTTCACATTAGTTAGTAACCCGACGTTTACTAACTTATTTAATGAACCAAAATTAACATCCCCTAATCTATCGTGCCATAAATTAGGTGATTCAAGGATATATTACTTTCTCGATTACATTTTGGTAGGTACTACGGTACATTCATCTTAAATAAACCATCACATAGGTACCATTTGCCCACAAATATCCCACCAAAAAAAAGACTAGGAAGAGAAATAGCAAATGTTTGTTTTTTTCATGATATAATGATAGGACTCAGGTTTAATAAGTATAATATTTTAGTTTTGGGTTTCCTTTTGCTCCACAGTAACTCCAATTTATTGTCCCTTTTTTTGACAGGCCTAACAGAACTCGAGTCCCTGAATCTCAATGGTTATAATGGTATAATTGATGCTGACATGAAAGCTCTTTAAGGTACTTATACACCGCAAGTTAGATCAGAAAAAACACAAAATTTTGCCCAATTTAAATAAATTTGTTCACATGAATCCATATGATATATAAAGATAACATAAAACTAGTATGCAAGAAGTTTATAATTTTTTTCAGTATATTCCCCATCAACTTTCTAGTAGAAGCACTTCTACTATAAATGGTACAGAATAAGAACACCCTACTATCCCAAAAATATTTAGCGCTATACACATAAATATCTTTTGAATACCTGAATTTTTGTAGACTAAATTTGCACAAGAATGCTATTACTAAAATATACCTCACAACTACCTTAGCCTGTTAATTGCACTGTAAGCCCATAAAAATATAATTTTTATCATAGAAATTATTACAAATAACAAAATAGATCAAAGGCTAAGAAGATAGTTAGGGAGGCACGTTGTTTGAGGAAGGTATGTATTTCAACCAAAAATACTGCACTTAGGTTTTGGGTTACAGTTATCCATATCAAAATGCAGTTCTAGTACCTGCATTAGTAAACTTAGTTTTGAAAAGACCATGAGGTATTATTATTATTATTATTATCATGTACCTTGAGTCCTGCTGATCTTGCATAGTATACAGCCTCTTTGAGATCATTATCTGATGCAATTACAATCATGTCCCCATCCTCGTTTTCATACTGCACAACATTAAACTTATGAGTCATCACTATATATGAACAGACAACTTAATACAAGCTTCACTACCAGGATCTGAGGGTTTTTTTTTTCAAATTCATACGAGTGTATCGTAAGTAACGTTGTAAACTGTCTGAAATTTTGAGCTTCTAAAAAATTAAGAGAATCAAGTTAGCTATCTGTAAAAAAAAAAAAAAAAAAAAAAACAAGTTTAGTTTAACAAGATTATGACTTAACATACCACAATTAAACAATTTATTCCCATGGTTGCCCTTAATCTTGAATGTAAAATGGTTGAGATGGCCATTTACCCAAGCAAAAATCGAGGCACGTTCAATCTTGGAAACAAGTAGGTACACAAATTATAATTAGTATCTCTAACTCATTAAAACAATTCCCTAAACCCTAAATATGCTATGGTTTTTGAAATTAATGTGAGTATTTACTAATTACTGAGGAGATTATTAAACAACTTCATATACACAATAATGATTTGATTGGTAATAAGATATACCTCCATCTTTCTCATTTTCATTTTTTTGCGCAGCTCAGTTAACCTATCATATTCACTCTTCCAACTATCATAAGTGTATGAAGCATCGTTTAGTGTAACCAAAAGTTGATACTGTTCAATCGTCCCCTGATAAAATTTAACAATAATAATAATAATAATAATAATAATAATAATAATAATAATAATAATAATAATAATAATAATAATAATAATAATAATAATAATAATAATAATAATAATAATAATAATAATAATAATAATAATACTTACACCTAAAAGTTTAATCTCATACGCGAGATTTTTCAGTAACAGTAAATGACACTCTTTCTTTTCTTCAGGAGTTTTCCCTTCGATATTCATACTCTTTAGATCAACACCCCAATTGATCATCCTGCAAAAATATTCAAAACCAAACTAAAAGAATAGACAACTGATGATTATCGTTTGAATTTAAAATTTTAGTGAAAAATCAAGCCCAGAAAAAATTATTACTTTTTTTAGGTTTTCAATTTAAAACAATGAAAATTAAACTGTTACCTTGTCGATTTTGTTTAGTAGTATTTTTGGTGGTGGAATATGATCTCCGTGCGTCGTGATGGCGGTGAGGTAAGACGCACAGTGGACGTATGGGGTGAGAGGATGAGTTGGGTTTTCCGTACTAATGAGTAATGACTGAGTTGCTTAGAGTTTTCCTATTAATAACCCTTTTTTTATTTCAAAGTATAGATATATTATAAATAAATAGTTTGAAAAGGTTACAAATTTTTTTGTTCAAATAAAAAAAGGTTACAAAAATTTAGCCTATTTCTAGGTTGTTGTCATACAATTGTAAACTAACTAGGTTAGGATACACTACCAAACAAGGTAAAATTAGAATTCAATAATTTAACAAAACCGTAAATATTACAAATTAAATTTTTAATTGAATGATAAATAATTGTTTGATTTGAAGACAAATGATAAATAATGAGTAATGACTAAGTTGCTTAGAGTTTTCCTATTAATAACTTCTTCTTTTTTTCAAAGTATAGATATATTATAAATAAATAGTTTGAAAAGGTTACAAATTTTTTTGTTCAAATAAAAAAAGGTTACAAAAATTTAGCCTATTTCTAGGTTGTTGTCATACAATTGTAAACTAACTAGGTTAGGATACACTACCAAACAAGGTAAAATTAGAATTCAACAATTTAACAAAACCGTAAATATTACAAATTAAATTTTTAATTGAATGATAAATAATTGTTTGATTTGAAGACAAATGATTCATAATCTTTTCTGCATCTTTCTTTATGATAACTTTTCCACTGGATACTCCGACGCCATTTCTCCAGCTTTAAGAATGTCTGTCGCTTCTGCCTCCAGTACCGAGTCTGCTTCCACTTTTCAACTCTTACCTGATACAAAATCCCCGTTAGAGTTTCTGGCATCAAAGTTTATTTTTAAAGAAATTTGAAGAAGGTTTTTTTCATTTTTATTTAAATTTTGTATTATGAATTGTATTATTAGGATTAAGATTTTGAATAATATTATTATCATTATTCTTGTACTTCCATGAAATTTGAATCACTTGGGTTTGAAATTTTATAATATTATTTCCATACTATTAAAGTTATATTTAATGTTATTACCGGGTCACATTTGCTATTATTATAGACAAAGTTATTTTTGTCGTTCCAGATCTGCCATAGAATTGTACATATTAATTCCAAAATTCTATCTGTTTCGTTAATTTTTCTAGCAATTTCTTAGGTATCGATTAAAATCCATTGGTCCAACCTATTATTAGTTTCATTATCTGTTTTAATATTAAAAGGGCTTGTTTGCCATACACCTCTAGCCCACTGACATCTAAAGAGAATGTGCTTTACAGTTTCTACATTCTCATTACAAATTTTACATATATTAGTATCATTACATTTACGGTTTAATAGATGTTCTTCAGCAGGTAATAAAGTTTTTAAGGCTCTCCACAAAAGGTTTCTAATTTTAGTTGGAGTTTCCATTTTCCAAATCCTGTTCAAAATATCTTTAGTATCATTTGTAGAAGAGTTTGGTATTTGTTGTTCTTTAACTTTATTTTTATCATTTTCTTCCGATTTGAGTTTATTAACTCACTTAAAACAAGCCCAAGTCCGAATTATTTACTAAAAATAGATCTTTTGACTTTATTTTTACACATAACTCATTTTAACAAAGTCAGAAAGCCAGAGAGAAAGTTAGAAGCTAGGAAAAGGAAGAAGCCAAGAGCTGGAGAATTCATCTTCTCCAATTCACAGCCAAAATCCAATTCCTAATTAGATTTCTTTTATTTATTTTCTTTCTGTAAAACATGAACATCTTTAATTTTATTTATTTTGTCTTTATTTCAATTATGATCTAATTTTCCTTTGTACTTGAGAATCGCAAACTGGGTTGAACCCAAACTAGATTAATTTATGTTTTTCCGATTTGGGATTTAAGAATTTAAATTGAACTATTATTTTATGTTGGATTTTATTTTATGCTTTATTTATTATCCTTAGAGTCATTAACTAAGTGTGAGTTTTAGTATTTAGTCTATCCAATATAGTGGCGTATTGATCACCTCGACGGGGGGTTTAGATACAAAACTAGGTAATTGCTGTTGGTATCCGCCAATGACCTTGACAGGCTTGACTAGCCAATAGTCAATGTGGTAAGTTTTAATCATCTGAAATTAGTTTTAATCATCCTGACGGAGTTTAGAATACCGTATGAGAGCTTTTAGGTCCACCCTGACGGGGGCTAAGAGACTTTAGAATCTCGACTAGCATAAATATAATTATTCGACCCTTAACAGAAAATATTAATTAAGAAGGTTTAGGTGAAGCCCTAGCAAGACTCAAGTACTACTTCTTTCCTTGCGTCTACAGCTTTCATTTGCATTATTTTTATTTTAGCTTACTTTATTTAATCTTTAATTTACTTTTGCATTCTAGTTGATAATCAAAAACCCAAAAACACTCTTTTATATCATTTACTTTTCCGTATTTGCAATTATCTCACTATTTGATCCACACTTGAGTTGTACCTAATCTGTCCCTGCGAATGAAACTGATTTATCGGTTTATTACTTGGACAACCGTACACTTGCGGTTTGTGAATCCTCAACTTTAGCATTTTATTTTATATCACACACGGAACCACCAGTGTGCAAGGAAGAAGCGAGTCATTCTTTCGGAATTCTTAGTTCTATATAAAACGCAAGGCTTATGGCTCTATTTATAGGAGAAACGGCCTGCCAGAATCCTCACAATAAAGGTCGGTGTTGAAGACGTCATAAATTCAGACGTTTTGCGCAACAATTGAGCCTTCATGGTGGAATATTTTGAATTAAGTTTGAGTTAATGAGACATCAAATTTTCGACGTTTTGTCTTATGTTGGGGATAATTTGGAGCACCAAGAACTTGTATAAATACTAGCTTCTCTTCAAAACTTGGTTTCATTTTTTGTTTCCCAAGACTCCCTCACGCCACTACAACAGCCGCTGCTGGGCGGGTGGTGGTGGTGGTGTGCGCATGTGGGGCCTTCCCAATTTTCCTTTAGCTTCTATAGTGTTAAGTCATTTGAAATGAATGGAAAGGTAAGAAATTAAATACTCATATATTTTCTTCTCAAATTTCTATGTGAGACTTTTTAACAAATAATTTTTTTTCACTTCTCCCACGAGTATGAAATAATTAAAAAAAGAAAATCTCTTTAATTATAGTAATTTCACCATTTTCTTTCTCTCGCAGATGATTTAATCCTTTTTTCGAAAACTTCTATTCATAATTTGGATATTTTGTAGGAAACACTTCAATGGTTCAGTCATGACGTGGGCCAGACGATTCGTAAGGAGAAATCTCTTATTTATTTCTCTCGCAACACAAAGGAGAGCGATGCTATAGACACTACAACTAAGAGTGGTTATTCTAGGAGTATGGAGCTTGGTAAATATCTGGGAGTTCATATTCTCTCGGGAAAGGAAGCCGCGCGGGTTTTATGGGGAGCTGATTCACAATTTAAAAGGTGCTCTAGCGAAATGGAAAGTGAGCACTCTCTCATTGGCAGTGCGTATTACATTATCCCAGCCAGTGTGGATTACCAAACCAATGTATATGATGCAAGTTGAGAGACTTCCAAGGTATGTATGTGAGGAAATAGATAGAATACGGAGAGGTTTCATTTGGGGTTTTGCGGTTGATAAAAAACGGATTCATTGGGTTGCGTGGGAGGATATTTGTCGACCCAAGTGTATGCGTGGTTTGGGTTCCGAACAGCTGAGGATATGAATATGGCTTTGTTGGGTAAACTAGGGTGGAAACTACTTCAAGACGTTAGGGTATTATGGGTTCAAGTGTTGTGTCACAAATATTTTAGTTGGAGTGTATTGCATTATGTCAATCGTTTTACTGACTCCCAGATTTGTAGGGCTATCGTGGAAGGTATTGTCGTAGTTAGACGGGGATCCCGATGGTCCTTTCGAAATGGCGAGAAGGTCGCGTTTTGGTTAGATGTGTGTGTGGGTAATACACCGCTTATTAATTCAGCTATTCGAGACATTCAGGGATGAGAGTTGTATAATAAGATTAGTGATTACCGAACAGGGGATGGAGCGTGGGTGTGGGAGAGTTTTTAGTCGCTACTCCCGGTTTTGAAGCTACTTGAGATTGGAAACAGTAACATTACGTTTGGAGAGGAGGGGACAGATCTGTTATCATGGGAATGCACGTCGATGGTATTTTCTCGGTTAAGTCTGCGTATTGGGAGCTTAATCAAGAGGTTAGGTACAGCTAGATGAATTGGGATAAAGTTAGAAAGTCCAATGTCCGCAAAAAGATAGGTTTTTACTTTGGAGAGCTATTCGAGATATATTAGCTACAGGTCGGAATCTCGCTAAAAAGGGGATGGATGTGTCTAGTTTGTGTGTGTGGTGTGGTGTTGAAGAGGAGACTTCCCTCCATAATTTTAGGGGATTGCTCTCTTGTGAGGAATATATGGGCAGGAATTTGGAAAGTAGGGGTTGTGGAGGGAGAGTGGAAAGTGTTGGATAAGTTAGGGAGTGTGGATGAGCTGCATATTAGGGAGGAGAGTGGGAGGGATACAGTGTTAGAGGAAGTTTGGCTGGCATATGAAACAGCTGCAGCAGCTGTGATAGGGGGTGTACAGCAGTTGGGTGGTCAAGGCTTTGACAGTAGGGACGTTACAGCTGCTCCGGGATTTCTACAGCTGGAAGATAGTGTTTCAGCGCATCAGCAAGCTGGTTCGGGTGCGGATACAGGGACTGATCGGCAGCAGCAAAGCTTGGACTTCAGCGGGATGCATCAACAACTTCGATTTGGTTCGGGAAATGACCAGGCGGGCCCACCGAGTGAGGTTGAATTGCAGCAGCAGGGAGTAACATGGTGGGAGAGAAATATTTCATGTAAGCTTTTATTTGCTGGTTTGCCATGGTGTTTAATTTTTGTAGCAATTATTGAATCCATTTGGTCTTTTCGAACTGAGTCTATATTTCGTGGCGGGAGTCCACCTTCGTTTGGGGATGTGTTTCGGAAAGCAACAGGTCTTGCTAGGAGTTATTTACGAGTGTGGGGTACAGATGGAGTAATAGGAAAAGAGCTAAGTTAGGGGTGGAATTAATTAGCTGGAAGAAACCTAATGTTGGGTATAAGCTGAACACGGATGGAAGCATGAATCGTGTTAAAGACTAAGGGGGGGAGCAGGTGGTATCATTCGTGATTCGGAAGGGATGTGGATTTGTGGTTTTTCTAGACTGGTTAGATGTAACTTGAGAGTGAGTGGCAATTTAGGAAGGTGCTATTATAGCTGAACAAAAAGGATTACGAGAGGTGCGTATCGAGGTGGATTCTCTGGAAGCGATACATCTAATTGAAAGGGGTACAAGTGGAAGAGGTCGGGTTCAATATGGGTGGAGAAATTCAAGAAATTTTGAGGCGTAATCGGGGTTTTGTAATTGAGCATATTTTAGGGAAGCGAATTGTTGTGCGAATTGGCTGGCGCGTCAAGGATTACACCAGAGGATTCTATTTGCAAGGTATGAGGACTCCCCAGATGGCATTTGGAGTTTACTTACAAATGATAGATTTGGCTGGAAATCGCCTCGGCTAACCTTTAGTCCGGGCCTTGATACTGTGGTTTTCATGTAATAGTTTTATTTCATGGTCCATGTGGCCTCCCTGATGTATTAAAAAAACATTTTCTTTCTCAACTTCTGATGTGGGTATATTAATAAAGGAATATCTTTTTCTATTTCTCCCAATATTATGAAAGAATTAATAAAAAAGACTCTTTAATTTTAATAATTTCAACACTCAAAACTTCTACAACTTCTACAACTTCTACAACTCCCAATGTTTTTGTTGATAATAGAATGATGGTGGACTCAAAAACATGGTTATGTTATCTGGATAGCCACAAACGATAATAGACCTTTTTTGGTTTATATTTATATATTAAATAGGTATGTTACATCTCTAAGTAAAACATAGTGGGTCTAAAGGTAAAATTAGCCATTAAATTGCGTAAACCAATGGGCCTAACTAGAAAAGTAGAAGTAGAGGATGAACCGACACAACTGTTAGACCAATTCGTTTTACTATATATTATTATTAGATACTTGTCTAAGTTTAGATTAGCAGCATCATGTATTCAGAAGAACAAAACAAAAAGAAAAAGTTTACCCGCCGCCTAGAACCAGAATTTCCTAATTCCAGAAAAATGGAAACTCGAAAAAGGAGTCGCCGATCGATTCTGGTAATTTATTGGATGCTCTTGCTAATATTATTTGTTTGTTGTATATTGGTATCAATAATCTAGATTTGTACTAAACGTGGTTTACAAGCCACCGTATTTTTTTAACATAAAGGGTTTATCATCAATTAACGTAGGGTTAGCAGCATACAACATACTTTTCTAGTTCCTCTGGTATCTAATTAGATGCTCTTGCTAAAATAAATTAGTTTGTACAAAACGTAGTTTAATTAACAAATTTACACGAATTTTTTATGTTGTAAACTTAAATTCTTGCATTGATACTGATAAATATATCTTTTTCATACTATTTAACAGATGAAAAATATGGACCTTGCTGGAACCGGAACATATGTACCTGTTGATGTAATTGCTGATATTTTGAGCCGATTGCCAGTAAAATCTGTACTAAAATTTAAATGTGTGTGCAAGTCATGGCTAATGATTACTCAGCAAAAGTTTTTCACTGACAAACATCTGAGTCGGAGCCAAATTGTTTACAATTATGAACCATATTATGAACCTAAATATGATGAAAAATATCTTCACGGATATTCCTGCAATGGCTTAGTGCTGGAGGTAAATCTAAAAACTGGTCTGCATCGCATAAGAAACCCGGCCACTAAACAAGTGCTTCAAGTGACATCAGCAATTCTTGAGAGAAGCTATAAATACTTTATTGGTTTTGATCCAACAAATAGTATGTATAAGTTGATTAATTTTTTCATTAAGGAAGGAACGGGTAATATAGGTGTTCGTATGTTAACTATTGGAAGTGATGATGATCATGCTTGGAGATACCTTAATGATATTAATCTATTGTTTGGTGGGTTGAGAAGGCCATGCTGTGTAAGCCACAAGGATGTTATGTACGCTGCAACTTATATCTGTCATGAACCGGAGAAAACAGATATACTTAGATTTACCATGGATGGGAAGAGCTCCATGAACATCAAGGTCCCTCAGAGTTTTCATTCAGTTCCAGGATTCAAATCTAATTATGACTTACAGCTGTTTATTTTGGGTGATGAGAAGCTGTCACTTGGGTTCATAATCAGACATAACCTCCATGTGTGGGTGTTGGAGAATTACGAGAAACACATATGGTCAGAGAAAAAGATTATACCTCTGGATTTTATCAAGGATTATCAAGATCCGGGTATGATTATTGTGCAGTCGTCACCAAATTTAGTTCAACTTCGTGTTATTATCGCTAATCATTATGTGGAATATGATGTTCACTCCAAAACATATATATGCTTAGCCGAGGGACCCCTAGGCAGACAGCTTTTGTACAGTATTACTCCTTCTCTTGTATCCCTAAAAGGAATGCGTTCGGAGATTCTTGATCTTAGTTAAATGGTTTATTTATTTATTATTATTATTATTATTATTTGGCTTCAGCAACATCAATTTTCTTTTTATATATATTTGAAATATAAAGAGGGAAATACTTATAAAGACCTTATTAGAATACTAATAAAACCCCTCCTCCTAGACCCTGACTACCTTATTAGAATCTAACTAAAAAGAAAAAAATAACTAAACGATTCTCCCCTCTCCCTTCTGTTTATATTTTATTTAAAATGAAAAAGGAAAAATAAAATAAAAACCTTAGAACATGATTAATGGAGTCTTCAAATATTATATTCGAAAGCATAAAAGTAGAATTAGATGAAAGAAATAACATTAATCGTAATTTTAGAGACTAGCCAAATTTAGAGATTATTTAACTTTGTGAATGTCATAAAAAAAATGGGGCAATGCCCAATTAATTACACGGAGAGTGTAAAAATTCCTAATTAATTACAACTTTAATTTAATTCCTACTTAAGCAAAAAAAGAAAAAAAGATTACAAAAAGGGTCAATGCCCCAAAAAATCAAACTAATATTATTCTTGCCCCAAAGAATCATCATTTAATTAAGTAGAACTAGATTACCTATTTACCCTTAAAGTACAATTAACAAAAGAAAAACAAAAACTAAAAAATAAAACATAACATTTCAATCAGACTAATTATTTTACACACACTACACATTTTTCACACAATACTCTCTCTCTCTATCTCTTCTCTCTATCGTTACTCTCTCTCTCTCTATTTCTTCTCTCTATCGCTTCTCTCTCTTCCATATCTTTGATACTCACGAAAATCATAAATATGATGGTCAAAATCGCAGAAAATTATAGAATTGATGTGGATCGATGTGGAATCACAAAAAATCACACAAAGATGAAGAATTATAAATCGGTATTTGAAGGTTCATGAAACATTAATCCGTATTTGAAGGTTCATCCATTTCATCCCATCAACCAAAATCGGAATCATAAAAGGTAAGAATCTGAATCTTTCCTTTGTTTAACAGTATCGATTAATCTGAAAAGTACACACTGCTTTGTTATCTGTTGAAGCTGAGACACCTGATCTTGTGGCTGCTTGATTTTATTATCTATTACAATCTTTTTTTGTAACATTTTATGTGTTAGTGTCGTCTTGAATTGAAACAAGAGATTTGAGTATTTCGTTTACTTTAGTTATTAAACTTTTGTATGTGAGAATTCAATGGTATTTTTACTAGTTTGTGTTTTTACGTTTTATTCTTTTGAAGTTTTTGTTATGGATATTAGTTGAATAATAATAGATTTTGTTGTTGATTTTTTCACATCTTGTTAATTTGATTTCTGCTGTTTTTTTCACATTCTTGTGTATAGAGTTTTAATTTCACATTTTTTGAAGTTAATTTTTTCAATTTTTGTTAACATTTACTTTTTTAGGGTTTATGTTTACTGTATAATCCCAAAAATCTTCTATCAGCTAGCGTGTTATGTTTTCTGCATAATCCCATCTGTTTTTATCATATTTTTGGTTAAATTATGCGATTGAACATTATGTATAATGATGGGATTTTAATGCTTACGTGTTTGTTCACTGCTAATTAGTCTTAAAACGTAGTGGATTGCATTACTTCAGTGATATTAGTGTTTCCTCCTTGATGGGATTACCAAATTTTTGATGGGATTAAACATTGTTGATGTGATGAAGTATGATGATGGGATTTTTGGTCTGTCAATGGGATTTTTTTAGTATTCTTTATATAACTATTCTGTGATAAATTGTAGGTATGGAAAAAGAATCAAACACTGCTGTGAAAGAGAATGATACCAGGTAAAAAATGTTTTCCCATACAAAATAGCTTGATGGGATTAATCCCTTTGTAGTGTAACACAGTTTTGCTTTCACATTTATAGCAGGATTGAATACACAGAATATGTGATGAAGGAGATGAGTAATGAAATCAAACTTTTGAATGATCAATTACTTTCAAAAGATGAGAAGATCGGTGAATTACGGGATAAAATGAAAGAATTAAGAGATGAACTTGAGTTGTCCAAAACACGAATTAAGGATATGAAAAGGAAAATGAAGGAAGATGAAAAAGAAAAAGAACGAATTTTGAAAAACTACAGAAAAGAACATGATGAAAATGTAACATATGGACGTTACACAGCAATGCTAGAAAACAGAATTCAGAGACTAGAAAACAGAGAAGACGAAATCTTTATCGAAGATGTACAATCATGCAATTGATGAATGATAATTATGAAGAAAATTGTAATTTTTTTAGAGTATTTCCTATTTCTTTTGTTATTGTACTGTTTTGTTTAAACTTACTGAAACCGTTTTCTTATTGTAATTTATTCTACTGAAATTTTTGATTGTTAAGTCCCATCACAATTAAAATAAATTTGTTTTAAAAATTGGATTTATATTAGAAACAGTGTGCCTGAATTTGAGTTTGTTCTAAATCCCATTGATATTTAAACACCTGCTTTGATGGGACTCAATATAAGATGAGACTGATAAGTCCCATCAAAAACATTGGATGGGCCATCATTGGGGTGATGGGAATCAAGTGTGGGGTGATGGAATTCGTCAATTGATGGTATTTAATTGGGGTGATGGGACTTAATTGCAGGGATTGCGGTGATGGGACTCGATTGCGGTGATTAATTTAGGTGTTTAAAACCCATTGATATTTATACACCTGTTGTGATGGGACTCACTAGGTGATGGGATTAGAGCGTGTGTGATGGGACTCAATTGAGCTGATGGAAATCAATTGGAATGATGGAATCAATAGGGGTGATGGGATTGAGAAGCAAGCTGTTTTAATCCCATTGATATAATAAAAATCCCATTAAGTATTGGTGATGGGACTTGCTTTGGATGAGGGGACATAATTGTGGGGAGATGGAAATCGTCCATTGATGGGACTCGATTGCAGTGATGGGACGCGATTGAAATGATGGGAATCAGAAGTGGTGATGGGATACAATAAAGAATGAAGGTGTTTAAATCCCATTGATGTACTAAAAGTCCCAGCAAAACATTGGATGGGACTTCATTGGGGTGGTTGGACTCAATCGTGGGGCTATGGACTAAATCCAATTGCGTAACAAAAATATGATCAAATAACAGAAAACTCCAATGCTTAATATAAATCCCATCACGTACTTAAGTTTTACCAAACATCTATATCCCAACAAGAGATAATATCTAAATTCAATGAACGAAAACATATAAATCGTGTCATGCATATATATCCCATTACCTAAAAACATATAATTCCCATCACACCTGCTGATGGGATCTAATACAGTATTGGGATTTGGAGAAATTTGTAACACAAACAATCTATTTTATAAACTTTTGTTCTATGAAAACATTAAGCAAAATGTTAATCGAATGAAAAAATTTATTATTACATATTCTAAAGTTTTCATTTCTCATTGTAGTTTATTTCATGTTGGTTTTTGGTGCTTCATTAGTAGAGTTATCAAGTAACCAATTTACAATTTTATCTCTGTATTGATCAACTTCTGCTGCTTTATATTGTCCTCCAACAATTTCTTTTGTGAACAAGTCTTCTGCATATAACATAATATAAATGCCCGAATTATAGTATGATGGTTTTTGATGTGAACAATATTCATGCACCAATTCTTCGAATCTTTTTCCTTGTGTGATAATTTTCATCAAATGATCTGCATTCCCATTTGCTAAATTCATTACTGATTTCTTTCCGGGTACTCCGTTGTAATGAATAAATCCATCATTTGATTTGTCGTACACCAATAACGTCCATACTTTGCAACTACCAATTAATGTGAATATCGGGAATAACACAAATCTGTGTGTTTTCATTAATTCTGAAGCTTTTTGGATATAATTTTGAAAATTGCCCCTTGATCCAAGATACATATATTCCTGGAATCAAAACAAAAACAAAATGAATACTCATAAAAAATGAACTAATGCAAGTTAGAGCTTCCGATCAAGAGACCCCCCCACTTAATCCCATCACGGATATAAGTACCATCACGTAAATGAGTCCATGAAAACAACTAGATCCAATCAAAAGAAGGCATCTGAAAATCAACATATAAAGTTCAATCATGCATATAAATCCAATGACTGCTCAAGTACCATCAAAACATCTAGAGATCCAATCAAACATAAAAAAATCCCATCAGAATATAACACATTCCACCAATTCAAAACATCAAAAAATCCCAACCCCCCAACTTAATCCCATCATTAACGTATACGTCCCATCATGGATATAAGTACCATCACGTAAATGAGTCGATGACTGATCCCATCAAGAGAATCATCTGGGAAACAAAAAACTAACATATAAAGTACAATCATGCATATAAATCCCATGACTGATCAAGTACTATCAAAACATTTAAATCCCATCACTACAAGACATCTAAAAATACTATCAAAAATAAAATCCCATCATGGTATAACACATCCCACAAATACAAAAACATCAAAGAAATCCAAAAACAGTTACACATATACATCCCGTCAAAAACATATAGATCCCATCACCTGCTCGAGACATTAAACTTAATTTGAGATAGAAATTGCGATACAACAAACTTAATATTTTATATAAAATATACATATATTCCTATAAAAAATGCAAATTAGAGCTTACCACACATTTTACATCAAAATGACTGGCATGATGCCATCTTTGAAATGGTGCGACTTTCCTTTTAGAATTAAACAATCTCTCCATAATGCAAAGTACTTTCTCCATAATCTAAAATATGATTAATATTTAATATTCTACATTAATGTAAAAAAAAAAATTAAAAAATCATATACTTACTGATGGACTGATTGGACCAAATCTAGCAATTGTTAATAATTCTTCAGAACTAGTATTTATGTGTTGGGGGATTTTATTCTCAATAAGCATCTCATAAACTTCGCTTGAACATGCAATGTTCTCTTTTGATCTCTTTCTTTTAATGTCAGTTTCTGAATCATATTCTTCATCAAGTTGTTTCTCCTTTCCTAATCGTTGACCTGTTTTTACACGATTGACCATCGAGCTAGGCGAGACTTGTTTCTTCTGTCTCTTATTTGCAATAGTTTTCATTCTGGGTTTTTTAATTACATTAGTGTTAGTTTGTGGATTGATGGGAATTTCTTCTCCCGTCATTGTTTGAAATGGTTCAACGTTTGGAATAATGCAAGGCTCTTCAAGAATTTTATTTAAATCATCTTTTAGGACCTTGTTTTCTGTACGTAAATCTTCATTTTCTCTATGTAAGTTCTGATTTGTTAATAATATCATTTCTTTAGTCTTGATCAATGAATTCTTTCTCTCAATTTCATCTTCTAATCTTTTTTCAGTACTTTGGAGTCTATCTTTTAACTTGTCAGCTTCTTCTTTCATCAACTTTTCTAAGTCTATGTATTTGTTTAATTGATCTTGAAGATCGTCGATAATTTTATCTCTGGATTTTAAACAGTTTCTTAAATTATTTGCTTCTTCCTTTGCAAACATTTCTAAATCATTTAACTCTCTCAATTTGCTTTCAAGATATTTGATCTCGGAAGCCATGTCGATTTCACTGTAAAAAATATTAGATTATATAAATTAGATATTAATCTCATCAGTATAAATTAAACTAAATACTTATACTTGATATACCTTTTCGAGAATAAACCTTTTTTGGGATTGTTTTGATGATTTTCAGTATTTACCTTTTCTACATGTGCTCCTAAATCATCATCATGCTGTGATATTCCTAAGTCAAACATATTTTCAACAGAAAAATCATCTATAATGTTGTTTTTTGTGTTTTTAAGTTCTTTTTCTAATCCAGCAGTTCTTTCTTTTATCACACCATCGTCTTCATGTACAAAATCGTTTGTTTCATCTAAATTCTCCTTGATCACTTCATTTCTTGGATTACCAAGAGAATCTGGTACTATATTATCAACATTGTTGATGTTTTCATCTTTGTTCCCATAAGTTTGTTCATTAATATGTGGAATATAATCCTCATGTTCGTTATTCTTATTTTCATTTTCTTCCACTTCATCTAGTTCGCCCTCTACATCGAAAAACTTTTCATGTGGAAGGATTTGCAACTGTGTAATGTTAACCTGTCATTAACAATCTTACTATTAAGAACTCTTGTTTTCAGAAATCCAAATAATTTATAACAAAAATTGATTGTATTAATCCTACCAGTAAATTCCCATCAGTAAAAAAAAAATTCCCATCATTAAACTAGAAAATCCCATTATTATACCGAAAAACCCATCAGCTAAAAAACATATAACATTGTAAAAAATCTTATAACTATATACAAATATTACTTACCTTAGATTCTATGGCTTCACCGATGTATTCCGTTGCAAATGAATTACCTTGAACAAGGTCTAACCACTTTAATAGTCTTGGGTATGCATTAACTTGTGAAGGATTCCAACAAGCAACATGTTCAAAGAAAAATGGCTACAATTTACAAAAAAAAAATGTTATTTTTTATTATAATTTTACATGTTTAAGAAATTGAATGTACTTACTATAAGCACACAAGTTGGTCCTTGTATGCGTGTTCTTTTTCGTAATGATATTGAATTTAGCAACGTCTCACACGAGTTCCCTGCCCAATCATACGTTTTAAGGGATTCTAAGTTTTGACAAATAGAAAATAATAACCAACATGTCTTTGAACCGTTCAATGGGTATAATATTGTAGTAAACGCATAAACAAACATCAGCTTTGCAAAGTCTGCTAACACTTTGGTGTCGCCTAGGGTGTGATAAAAATAAGATCAATTTAAGTATGGAAAACTATGCACTCTCACCCTAGACAGGCACAGTACTGCAAGTATTACAGGACGTATGCAAGTTTTAATGATAAGTAGAGTTCGTTCTCAGGGACTTAAGTGTGTTAAACGCGTAGGAACAGATAACGAGTAAAAGTAAATAACTAGAAGACAGTAAATAAATATTTGGTTTTTCGAATTTATGAATTAAAACTAAATTAAAACTAAGAAAATAAAGACAATAAAGTAAAAGATTAAGAATATGAGATGAGAAGTATAGCTTAGGTTTTGCTAGTATGCACTAATCCTTCTAATTCTATCTATAGATCTAGTTCATAAGGGAGAATATTAGCTCTCGGTAATACTTAGTCAGGATTCTAAATTCCACTACCTTAGACCTTGAGAGCGACTAAGGGGGCTACGTCACAACCAAGAAGTGATTTAAAATAGGGTTATCAAACGCCACTAAGGCCCTAAGCAAATACTGCAAGTCTTGGTGATACTGTGGTTAAAACAGACCTTAATGACTATCTAGTTAGAAGTATGTTTTGTCAGAACTGCTATCGACACTAGACATTATGTGGTGGTTCAATAGTTAAACACCCTGTCAAGGAGAACATCTAACTACTCTTAAAACAATCCTAAAGTGATCAATTCTAGGAAAGACATTAAATCAAAACACATAAGCAAATATAAAGTAAGAAGCTAATATCAGATTAAAACATATAATTCCCAAAGAAACTTAGATAGAAGAATTAGAATTCATAGATTATACATATGCAAAACCCAAGCTATGGGAGGTTTAGTTCATACCTGAAGGAAATAAACTAAAAGAAATAATAAAAGACATCATCTTGCTCTCTACAATAAACTGGAAGAATAAAACCTTAAGAACTAATTACTATGAGGCAAGGATGATTTACAAGTGATATAAGGGTGTATTTATAGGTGTTTAGAAGACCTAATTCGTTTTCTTGAGGAAGAGTTAAGGTAATGGACTTCTAGCCCAACTCAAATTCGTATGGAAATAAAGATAAACACTGCTGCGTTGTTTTGGTCATAACTTCTTTATTATTGGTCCGATTTTGCTCCACAAGATACCAAAAGAATCGCAACAGAATTTCCTACGCCCTTTAGGAGTAATCTACCAAATTCGGCCTCTTTATTAGGTAAAAACGCCTATCTTTGCAGAATCCCAGATTTAGGCAGCTTTTCCTTTTCCATCTTTTTAGCAATTCTTTCCTTATCTCCAATTACCATGCATATCTCCTTCCATAAGTTGTTGTCTTTGACTTGGACTCTAATTAATCTCCATAATTATCTTTAAAGCTACACACTAAATAAACAATTAAACCCAATATGCTCTAAAAACATTATTTCTACAAATCAAGACACAAAATAGGAAAGTGTACTAAAACTCAAGAAAATCGACATTATTGACTTCTAAAACACTAAAAATGATGTCTCATCTTAACATAAATCTATCACAAATGAGGAGACATCAAGACCCCCAACTCAAAGTTGTATCGTCCCGATACAATAAAAGATAAAAACATAGGGAAGTCTAGAAATACACACTTATAAAATTCTCAACACAAGGGAAAAGCGTAGCAGAATATATAGAATAAACCTAAAGCACATAACTCAGAAAATTTCATGCAATAATATTCATAAACTACATACCTGTACACTTCTCATATCCACAGTCAACACGGCTTGAATTCAAGATCAGATTAGTTTCGCAATGTAAGAAGGATTGGGACTTTACTCAGTTCCCCTTGAGAGCTATAGATTGTTCATCAAACCTTACTAGTATCCAATGATCCACTTAACTAATCTCTAATGGCTCAATCACTTCTCAATTACATAGCAAAGAATCACAAGGTCTTTAAGGTTGTAATGTAGGCTTAGGGACGGTGTGATAGTATATTTGGATAATTTGGAGTGAGCTTTTGGCTCTCTCCTCACTAGCCATCAACTAATTGCCCTAGAGCTTGAGTTACTCTCATATACGTTTCTCACTCAACCCAATGAATTCCTTGATGCGCAATTTAGCATCCCCAATAACCCAATTAAAGCTTAAGATGTTCACATAAAAATCCACTTTGCCGGTCCGAATATATATATTTTCTTTTCTTTTCAAATCAATTCTCTTTTCTATAGCTATGACTCTCTTTTAATGTTGAGATATCATGCTAATTTTCTCATATATATATTTTCTCTTTTAATGCCCTTGTTGGCAAAATTAGCTCGAAGCTTCTTTTTCATTCACTATTACCCCGGCAAAGGGTTACAATACAATGTTGTGAAACATCCTCAATATAAAGCACACAGCACAATTAATAAGCTCAAAAATCCCAACATAATAACTCCCATAATGGTGGACCCACCACCCCAAACTCAAGCTCTAAAACAACTGTCTAAGCATCGCGATTCGAGTGCGGGTCATATGTAAAAGTCCTAAAAATCTAAAGGATATGGCTTATAATGTGTTTCAATAAAAAGGCTTTAGAAAGGCTAGAAGGGGCTAAGAAGGATATAACTTTTAAACTCAAAAATCACAAGGTGAGAAGGTATAAAAAGGCTTCAAAGGCTTCAAAATATGAAAGAACCGCCTTGATCACTTTCTACACTATGTAATTCAGAAAATTTCTTACCTTTAGCACTTTCATCAAATGGTTTTTCAACTAGCTTGGATCTCACGGCCTACACACTTCTCAAGGTTCCCTGAGATCGAACATACTTTCTATCGCATTGCTCACTAATCTTTCTTTACTATCAACGTGTGTTTTCCTGCAAATACTCAGAGCATACAAATACATAGCTCATAAACATATCACTTACTATCATTAATCTACTGAGCTCATGCTTTCAAGCTATTAAACACACTCTACATCTAATTCCCATGCATCAAAAATTTTAATTTCACCCAAAAACAGAAAAATGGAGATGAGAGACAACGAATCCCCACACCCCCAACTCAAAAATGAGCCGTGTCCCCACGACTCGAAAAAGACTCGAAAACAGAAATTAAAATTAGCAGATAGACATATTTACAGAAATGGTAAGGAAGAAAGAAAACATACTCTCGAGGCTATTGCCTCGCATCATTGATATCCAAGATTGGAATTGCTGGACCTTTCGTTAATTGCTCAAGGAGTTTCATGATGTGCACTTGATTAGCATTGATTTGTGCCACATCATTGACTAAGGAAGTTTGAGCTGCTTCAAATTTCGTTAAACGCTCCTCCATCTTCTCTTGCCAATTTTGCTCCTTTTCTTCCTTCGAGGCTTGAGTAGAACCCGCTCTTCGAAGGCTTTCTTTGATCCAAGCATTATCAATATAACTCGTCTTAAACTCGAGTTTCTCTTCTTCACCCAATACTACATTCGCTTTTCGCACAAGACACGTGATCATAGTTGGAAATTTAACGTTATAAACCGATTTAGGAGAGACCGAGAATCGTATCACCTCCTCATAGATCAACTGTGCCACATCAACTTCTTCTCCTCTCAAAATACAGTCCAACAGTAGCGCGTTCTTCATAGTCACCTCCAAAGTTCGTGTGTTTCCAAAGACATTAGGGATAAGGAAATTATGCCAAATTCTAGCATCTGCTTGAAGATATTTGTAAGGCCAAGGTGCCTTCAATTCTCCCTTATGTAATTGCACTTTCTCCTTGTCTAACACATGCTCAAAAAGTAATTCCTTATCAAAGATTTTTCGTTTAGCAACTGCTTCCTTAAATTTGCAACAACCTTTCGGATTCTGAAACTTGAAGTGGTTCCTAATCTCCTCAACTGTGAAAGGAACTAACTTTCCTCTAATCGGAACACAGTCACTATCTCGGCTAAAGAGGCCTAGATAGAACTCCAAAACTAATTCAGGACATAATTCAGAACGGCTTACCATGAACGTAGACCAACCCAACTTCTCACCAAGCTCAAAGAATCTCTTGTATTCTCCATCTCTAATTTCTTCCTTGAATACTTTCTCATAGGCAAAAGGTAGTTCTTTTAATTGTTTCTCTGCAGAAATCTTCAAGGCCTTTGAAGTATCCACTTTCTCTATAGGTATAGGATTTTGTTGAGGTTGTGTTCTTTCCTTTGCATAAAAATAAAGCTTTTTACCATTACTATCATACGAAGGTTTCCCACTTTTCAATTTATCTTTACCCTTTGATTCAGAACTAGCTCCTTTGTCAATTGATTTCTTCTTGTTTAAATCCAATCCCTTGTTACTCTTCACCTCCCTCTTACTAGATAAGATTGATGTTCTATTAGTCATCTTCAATTAACCCCCAACTCAAAGCTTTAGCAACCCTTGAAATTTAACTCTTGAATTAATGGATGAACAAGCTTGATTTGTCCTAGGATGGGTGAATTGGTGATGAATCTCTATGTGGGTGAGGATGATTTGTAATGGGTAGGCTAGGATTTTTAGAAATTGTGTGATGAATTTGTGAAATTTGGCTCTTTGATTCTTCAATTTGAATGAATTTGGTGATGATTGGTAGCTTGATTCTCTCTTGTAATGATGTGGAGAGAAGGTTTGATGTGTTTTCCTTGATGATTGGGTAGTGTTTTGGTGATTGGTGAAGGTTTTGATGAGCTTCAATGGAGTTAGGAGAGTTGTGGAGAAGAAAGAGAGGGTTGAGGTTTAATAAATTCGGAATAATAGGCTTAATACCTCCTTTATAACTCAATCCCGTAACTTTCTCTCTCCTCTGGCGGCGCTGCGGACTACCCCTGCGGACCATGGGGTGCACCGCGGGGTAGTCCGTGACATCTGATGCTCGAAAATTTTTGCTTACTGACTTAAACCCGTGGTAGGACCCCGTGGTACGGGTTTCTGGGGCGCGGACCATGGCACGGTGCACCGCGGGGTACACCGCGGCTTCTGTAGCTGCTCCGTCAAAATACCCGTGGTAGTCAACCCGTGGTACGGGTTTCTGGGGCGCGGACCATGGCACGGTGCACCGCGGGGTGGTCCGTGGAATTTTTTCGTGTTTCTGACCTAAACCCGCGGTAGCTACCCGTGGTACGGGTTTTGACCTCGCGGACCATCCCTGCGGACCATGGGGTAGTCCGTGAGGGTAGTCCGCGGGGTGCTTTCTTGCGCTCCAAAAATTTTCCTCGCGTTCCCTAACTTGATTTCTCCGATTCCTACACACCAAAAACACTAATACCTTTCTCAAATATGCATTATCAACTAAAAACAACTAAAATAAACTTAAACTAAGACATGAAAACATAAAAAAAACTTCGGGTTGTCTCCCGAACAGCACTTTTGTTTAACGTCTTTCAAAGTTAGACGTGTTACCTCTGTCAAGATTTGCGAATATAGCCTCCCCAACAACGAGTAAGGCTATGAACGTCAACTAATCTGCGCTTGACCCCAGTTTTGGGGCGAATTTCTATCACCTTGGCTGAAACAACCTTCGTGACAATGAATGGTCCCATCCACGAGTCTTTGAAACTTCGTGGCCTGTTCTCGCGTTTGTGGGCTTTCCATAGGACTTCATGGCCAACCCCAAACTCAATGTTTGGCTCAGTATCCACAGGTTTTAAGTGGATTTCCTCAGGAGGGACTTTGTGATGTGAAAGGCTGTGGATGATAGGCACGGTGGGATCCAACTTCCTTGGTTTCTTACCCAAGACATAGAAGGTCTCAGATACGTTTTTAGCATGAAGGGTGATGGTCCCATCTTGGAAGTTGATCACACTTTGACTTGTGGCCATGAAAGGCCGTCCAAGTATGATTGGCACCTGCTTATCTGCATCAAACTCAAGAATAACAAAGTCAGTAGGGATGGCGATATTACCTGCACGGACTAAGACGTCCTCCACTGTTCCCCATGTCCTCTTCACTGAGTTGTCAGCAAACTGCAACTTCACTGGAGTTTTCTCTGATTTTTGAAGTCCAAGTCTCTCGAACACGGACTTAGGCATAAGATTTACACCAGAACCCACATCGTACATTGCTTTCACTTTGAGCCTACCATGTAATTGAATAGGAAGGTTAAAACTTCCCGGATCTTTAAGCTTAGTAGGTAGCTCTTTCTCACTTCTTCTTGAAACCCTCAGGTTCTCTCTCGGGATCTCTACACTCTCTTCTTTTTCAGGAATAACTTGCGTAAAAACTTGTTGCGGTGTAAGTCCTCTCTTCGCAATCTCAAGCATTTGGGCGTTGATATTTTCAGGTTGGTACGCCTCTACAAATGTCTTGAGAATAGTGTCATCTTTAGGATTTGTATCAGGAATAGTTGATGACACTGGTTGAACACTAGGTGGCGATTCCACCTTCTCTTCTTCTTTCTCCTCTAGCACAGCAGGTGCCACTTCATCTTCTTTCGATTCTTCTTTTGAGGCTTCTTCCTCTTTCTCTCTCGCTAACTCCGCTGCATACTCTACCATCGATCGCATCTCCTCTTGCACCTTTTTCAGTAGCTCTATGAACTCGTCTCTCTCTTCATCGCTTTCCAGATGATAAACTTCTAGACAGTCGGACTCCTCGGGGTTAGACTCGGTTGGCTCTTCTTCAATACTGGGAACTTCCACGGCACTAATGGCAGCATGTGGTGCTTCCTCCTTTTCTTTTTCGATTTCAAGGCATATAGCCTTGCAAGCTTCGAACCCAACATTGTTTTCACCTCCTTCGATTGCCTTTACCTCCTTTTGTTCTGTTAGATGCTTGTTTATTTGGGCTAATTGAGTACTTAGCATCTGAAGTATGGCATCGTGTCCTCGGACTTTTTCCTCTTGAGCGTTTACAGTTGTGTTCAAACGTTCTAGAGCTTGTACTATCTGTGTATTGTCCATAGATCCTTCTTGCGGATACTGAGGTAAAGCTTTTTGATCTAAAGTATCGGTATAGGCGTCTTGAGCAGGTTGTTGTGGAGGAGTAGGTCGATTCTGATATTGGTTTTGGTACTGACCTCTCTGTTGGTAAGAGTTGTTCTGGGGTCGCGATTGATATTGACCAGGATTAGCGGCCCCTTGTGGATTTGAATACTGCATACCCGGATGGTTGCGGTTGCCCCATCGGTTGGATATGAAGTAAACAGATTGCGGATTTGATTCGCACTCTTCCCATGAATGATCGTTAACTCCACATTGTTGACAACCTTGTGCCTCTTGAACTACCTTTGTAGCAGCTAAATTCTTCTCCATCGCGATTCTCAGCTCCTTGATTTGATTTTCTAACGAGGATATTTGAGCTGAGTTCGCAGTTTCTGCATCTAAACGAAACGTTCCTCGGGGCTTTGCTGCAGAAGCTCGCGTTGAAGGCCAACTTCTTTCTTGTTCCATAATATTTTCTAACACCTCGGAAGCTTCATTGTGATTCATGGACACAAAATTACCCTTTCCAATGTTATCCACCTTGTCTCTACCCTTGTCATCAAGACCTTCATAGAATATAGCAAGTTGTAGAGCAGGTGTATAACCATGGAGCGGGCATCTAGCTAATTTTTGTTGAAACCTTGTCCATGCTTCTCCCACTGTTTCTCCATCTTCTTGAGAAAATCTTGCAAGCTCGGTTTGATCTTTAAGTCTCATGCTCTTTGGATAAAATCGGTTAAAGAACGCGGCTTGAAGCTCTCTCCAAGAGTGAATGGTTCCATGTGGTTGTCTTTCTAGCCAATCGCTAGCTCTTCCGGTCAAGAAAAACGAAAACATATGACAATACAGTTGCTCGCGTGTAATGCCAGGAGTAATGTAGGCATCACAAGTCTGCATAAACTTCTGAATCGCTTTTACCGGATCTTGAATCGCAGTACCAGCATAGAGTCCGAAACTTTGAAATTGACTAAGCATACCCGGATCGGGTCTAAATTTGATATTCGGAATCTCAGGAGGGCGGTAACCGATGGGTTGAACATGGAATGGTATGTTAAGGCCAGGTAGATCTTGTTCAACTCGGTTTTGTTGATTATTCTGCCCATTACCTTCTCCTACTGGCAGTTGTACACCAGGTGGAACAAACGCAGGAGGTCCTCCTGGTGCAAAGTAAACTAACTCCGGATCATTGTCTTGAATGTCTGCCATAGTTCTTCTCGAGGCTCTTTCCTTACGAATTCTTTTGTTATAAGCTCTGAAGCTCCTCTCAGGCTCCGGTAAGGGAGGCCAAGAATTAAACACTGTGAAACCTGAAAAAGACTAAAGCAAACCCAAGCGTAAATCTGGAAAACTAAAAACTAAAACTAAACTAAAACTGAAAAGTAAAAACTAATTAAAAACTAAAACTCGAAATAGATAACCCACACGCTAACGAGACACAAGTCCCCGGCAGCGGCGCCAAAAACTTGGTGTCGCCTAGGGTGTGATAAAAATAAGATCAATTTAAGTATGGAAAACTATGCACTCTCACCCTAGACAGGCACAGTACTGCAAGTATTACAGGACGTATGCAAGTTTTAATGATAAGTAGAGTTCGTTCTCAGGGACTTAAGTGTGTTAAACGCGTAGGAACAGATAACGAGTAAAAGTAAATAACTAGAAGACAGTAAATAAATATTTGGTTTTTCGAATTTATGAATTAAAACTAAATTAAAACTAAGAAAATAAAGACAATAAAGTAAAAGATTAAGAATATGAGATGAGAAGTATAGCTTAGGTTTTGCTAGTATGCACTAATCCTTCTAATTCTATCTATAGATCTAGTTCATAAGGGAGAATATTAGCTCTCGGTAATACTTAGTCAGGATTCTAAATTCCACTACCTTAGACCTTGAGAGCGACTAAGGGGGCTACGTCACAACCAAGAAGTGATTTAAAATAGGGTTATCAAACGCCACTAAGGCCCTAAGCAAATACTGCAAGTCTTGGTGATACTGTGGTTAAAACAGACCTTAATGACTATCTAGTTAGAAGTATGTTTTGTCAGAACTGCTATCGACACTAGACATTATGTGGTGGTTCAATAGTTAAACACCCTGTCAAGGAGAACATCTAACTACTCTTAAAACAATCCTAAAGTGATCAATTCTAGGAAAGACATTAAATCAAAACACATAAGCAAATATAAAGTAAGAAGCTAATATCAGATTAAAACATATAATTCCCAAAGAAACTTAGATAGAAGAATTAGAATTCATAGATTATACATATGCAAAACCCAAGCTATGGGAGGTTTAGTTCATACCTGAAGGAAATAAACTAAAAGAAATAATAAAAGACATCATCTTGCTCTCTACAATAAACTGGAAGAATAAAACCTTAAGAACTAATTACTATGAGGCAAGGATGATTTACAAGTGATATAAGGGTGTATTTATAGGTGTTTAGAAGACCTAATTCGTTTTCTTGAGGAAGAGTTAAGGTAATGGACTTCTAGCCCAACTCAAATTCGTATGGAAATAAAGATAAACACTGCTGCGTTGTTTTGGTCATAACTTCTTTATTATTGGTCCGATTTTGCTCCACAAGATACCAAAAGAATCGCAACAGAATTTCCTACGCCCTTTAGGAGTAATCTACCAAATTCGGCCTCTTTATTAGGTAAAAACGCCTATCTTTGCAGAATCCCAGATTTAGGCAGCTTTTCCTTTTCCATCTTTTTAGCAATTCTTTCCTTATCTCCAATTACCATGCATATCTCCTTCCATAAGTTGTTGTCTTTGACTTGGACTCTAATTAATCTCCATAATTATCTTTAAAGCTACACACTAAATAAACAATTAAACCCAATATGCTCTAAAAACATTATTTCTACAAATCAAGACACAAAATAGGAAAGTGTACTAAAACTCAAGAAAATCGACATTATTGACTTCTAAAACACTAAAAATGATGTCTCATCTTAACATAAATCTATCACAAATGAGGAGACATCACACTTCTTCATTCTGATCTTGAAGTAGAAGTAACTTTTCAATTTTAGACTTTATATCTGAATTTGATACCATTTCTTTCCCATTCTCTTCAGGAAATATCTTATGAAACCAAGGTGAGCTTAACACATCTTCCCTAGTTCTATAAGGTACTTTAACATCCCCGCACTCAAGTCCAAGAATCAATGTAATGTCTGATTTTTTTAATGGAATTATCTTTCTTGCCACCTTAAATCCTCCTGATGTTGCACAGTAAAAAGATATTAATTCAGAAACTGCAACATTATCTTTTTTAATCTGTTTACGTTCATCTTTGATTTGATGCAATGCTTTTATGATATTGTAGCAAGGAAGTTTTCTGCACGCCTTTATATGTTGAAATGTGATTCGTTGATTCTTCAAAATTTGGTATATAGCGTCAATTGAAGATTTAAACTCTGTACGATACATACCTGCATATTACTTAAATATATTAAATGTTATAACTCGATAATACGTTTCTGTAAAGAATAACATTGATATAAATTCCATCAACTACTTGAGTCCAACCAATACACAAAAATCCCATCAAAAAGAGAAAACAATTTACGTATAAAGTCCCATCAAAAAGTCCCATCACAAAATATATAATGAAACTTAAAAAAAATCAATTGTTATACACAATATCATGAAACTAGTATATGCAGGAGTTATTTAACGATTTAAGTATTGCAATAAAGAGTAAAACACAAAAACAAAAAATTAAGAAAACACCAGTACATTTAAATTCTTCTTAATATAAAGTTTATCTTATAAAACTTACACATATACTGAAAAACAGACGTAAAATAATTTATACAGATGCACCTTTCATAATTTCTCAAGTTATTAAAAGATTCAGAAGTTACTCGAGCTGATAATTAATGGCTAATTTATAAAATTCGCTTCCTCTATATAACATTCACTTATACATACACAATAATTTACATATTTAGTCTAAAAATTATATACGAGTACAAGCAATATGTATATATAGGAAGGTATATATTGTTATATGTCTTACACCATCATTATTTCAACATTTAATCACTTTCTAGGGTTTCAAAAAGTTAATATGAATGTAACTAAATAGAAGAAATGAACTTTGAAAACATTACCTTTTTTTTTGTAATTCTTCTACTTTGTGTTATGAATGTTCATTATTGAGCAGGAGGGAGAAATTTGATTAGATATCTGCAATTTCACACGAATGATGGTTGTTATTGTGTATTTTAGTTTACAGTAAGAGAGAGAATGTGTTTGGTGTGAAAGTGGCGGTGATGTGTTAGTTTCTGGGTTCCTTTATGTTCATTTCTTTCTTTAATAGGTGGTGAATGGGATTAAGTACGTTGAAGAATTCAAATGACCAATTAAAGCGAAATCCCATCATATAGAAAAATTTAACAACAAAAGAAACAAAGAAGCTATCTAGCACAATGGTTACAAATACTATGCATAAGCTCTACACTTGCGTATTGATCATTGTTCGAATCACACAAAGTACAAAAAAAAAAAATATTTCTTTTTTGGTGGGATGTTTTTTCTGCCTAAAGTATTATATTAGAAGTTGTTTTTCTCCAATTGATTCCTATCTGCACTGATGATTTGCAATGAGTCCCATCATTGCAATTGATCAATCAACAAAAATAGTATATTCCATCAATCACCATTTACTATCTTAAAATCCCGTCAATCATTGTATGATTCCCATCATCTGGTAGTGGTCACAATCGAGATAATTGGACTCATCCGGTGCTGATGCGGCTCAAATGCGATGATGGGACTAAATTATAGTGATGGCAATAATTTGTGATGATGGGACTCGAATAGGATGTAATGGGACTCAATTAGTCGGATGGGACTTGAATCAAGTGTTTATGTCCCATTTATTATCCTATCAATCATTGTATCATGTAAAAATGGGGTTATGGTGATTATCATGTTGTTGTAACTTATCATGGTAATGGGACTAAAATGGGGTGATGGTAGTAAAGCCCAATCTAGTGTGATGGGATTTATCAAGTGATGATATTTTATAATGGTGATGAGTCTCAAGCGGGGGTGATGGGATATATATGTTCTAGCTTGACTTAATAGAATCGATGACATTTTTTGAAATCGATGACATATTCATTATGTTGATGGAGAGTCAGTTAGGAGAAAAAAGATCCCACCAAAAGAGACGAACAGATTTTTTTTTCCTTGTAGTTGGTGTGATTTGAACCAGGATCAATAGGCAAATGTAGAACTTATGCATAGTATTTGTGACCATTGTGCTCTAAGAGAATTCATTAATAACTTTACTATCAATATTCTTATTATATGTGGGCAAAATCAACCAAAATGAAACACAAACAAGTATGATGGGATTTGTTTATATGTTCAAATCCCATTGATATTCTAAAAACAAAATTATCCATAAAAAACCATTGCGGTTTGATTCAAGTCCCATCCGACTAATTGAGTCCCATTACATCCTATTCGAGTCCCATCATCACAAATTATTGCCATCACTATAATTTAGTCCCATTTATTATCCTATCAATCATTGTATGATGTAAAAATGGGGTTATGGTGATTATCATGTTGTTGTAACTTATCATGGTAATGGGACTAAAATGGGGTGATGGTAGTAAAGCCCAATCTAGGGTGATGGGAAACAATATATTTATAAACTTTGTTTGATCAAAAACATTAAGTAAAACATTAATACTCTAATATAATCCAAAACAATTAACAATCTAAAAAAACCCATCAACATAGTTGTAAACTTTCAAAAAAGTGTAATTTTTTCTCGAATTCCTTCCTAAATTGATCTTGTGTTGGCTGCCTTAGTGTGATATAGTAACCAATTCACAATTTTACCTCTAAAGTCATTTGCCTCTACTGCTTTGTAATGACCTTGTACATGTTGTCTTTTAAACAAATCTTGTGCATATAATAAAATGTAGAGACCTGAATCATGTATTGCTGCTTTTTCGTGTGAACACTCTTCATGCTTTACTTCATCTTGTCTTTTTCCATCTGATATTACTTCCACTAGATGATTTGCACTATTGTTTGCTATAGTTGTTGAAGATTTTTTGCCTGGAAGTCCGTTGTAATGAACGAAGCCATCAAATGATTTATCATAAACTAACAGTGTCCATTGATTTATTTTTCCTGATTTTGTTTGTATTGGGAATAGCACATATCTATATGTTTGCATGTAGAGTGAAGAATTTTTTATCAAACTTTGTACTTGAATTTCTGGTCCATTATATATATATTCCTGTAAATCAAACGAAACATAATTAGTGTTCATAACAATATAGTCATTAACAATCATACTATTAATAACTCTTTTCTTGTAAAGATAAATATGAAATCCCATTTAAATTTTTAATCCCATTGTCAAGGTAGTATCCAATATTTTCCCAAATCCCATTAGTACATAACATATTTTGATCTTATTAATCCAATCAGTAAATTCCCATCAGTACCTATAAATCCCATCAGTAACCTAGAAATCACATTGAAATTTAAACTTACCACAGAATTTACATCAACATGAACAGCATGATTCCATCTTGCATATGGTGTATATTTTTTACTTGTATCATACAATATTTCCATTATACTAAGTGTTGCCTCCATAACCTGAAAACATGTTAATATCGTTATTGATATAATTATGATTAACATTTTGTGAATATCATATACTTACCGATGATCCAATGGGACAATATTTAACAACTGCCATGCATTCACTCATACTGACATTGAATTCAGGAGGTATTCCTTTATCCATAAGAACCTGGTAATCTTCAGTTGAACATGCAATGTCCTCTTTTGTTTTCTTTCGTTTAAATACATTATCTGTGATGTATTCGTCATCAAAAAATTTCTCCTTTCCTGGGCGTTGACCTTTTTTTACACGATTGACCATTGAGCTTGGTGTTACGTGTTTCTTCTTTCTCTTCCTTGAAATCTTTTTCTGTTGTGGTATATTTATTTCAGTCCCATCATCAAATATCTCTTTATCATCATTATTATCTAAATTCTCATTTGATAAGTGTTCTGCATTTTCAAACTGTTGCACATTGGGAATGTTGTTTGGCTCTTTTATATAATCTTTTAAGATCTTATTTTCTTTTTGTAATTCTTCATTTTCTTTTCGTAATTCTTCATTTTCTTTCCGTAAGCGATGATTTGTTTCAGTTACAATGTTTGCATTTTGGATCAATTCTTCTTTCATTATCACTTCATCTTCTAATTTTTTTTCAGTTTTTCTTAAGCTGTCACTTAATACCTTTGCTTCTTCTTTAGCAAACTTTTCTAATTCAGCTAGATTATTCACTTTCTCTTGAAGCTGTTTGATTAATTTATCTTTGCCCTCAAGAGTAATTTTTAAATCATTTACTTCCTCCCTTGCAACCTTTTCTAAATCTCCTATCTCCCTCAATTTGCTTTCAAGTTGTTTGGTTTTTCTGCTGTTTCAAGTATTATCACATATTAATTTCGCATTGATGTCATTGAAAAATAGTTAAAGTAAATAATTGTAATTGATTACCTGTTCTCAACAGCTTCATTTGTTTGATTTTTAGGTTGACTCTCATAATTCACATAATCTTCAGGTGTGATAATTTGTGATAGTCCAACTCCGGAGTTGTACATGTTATCCAAATCAAGATAATCTACGTTGTTAACTTCTTTTTCTACTCCGAAGTTTTGTTCATTATTTGTTTTCTCTGTTGTTTCATCGATCACTTCCTTCCTTGTTTCTAAAATAATATCTGCATTTTCATCTTGATTGGGATTTTCATACTCATGTATATCATCATCATTATCATTCATTGGATTATCAAATGAAACTGGCATTACATCATCATCATTATTGATGTTCTCATCTTTGTTCCCATCAGATTGTTCATTACCACAAGGAATGAAATCGTCATCTCTATTTTCATCTTTATCATTCGTTGGATTTTCAAACAAATCTTGTATTACATCCTCAGCATTGTTGATGTTAACACCATCTCTATTATCTTCCTCTCCAGTATGCTCGTCCTCTGCATGAAAATCTTTTTCATGTTCAAGGATTTTCAACTCATCGGTGTCAACCTGTCATTAATCATACTGAAAAAGTTAGAACATATTTTTTTTTACTAATCCCATCAAAATACTATAAAACATAAAAAAATCCCGTTAATTCCCAACAAATCCCATTAGATAAAATCCAAATAGTTTCTAAATCCCATTAACAGATCCCCATCTCAAAACCTTAATACTATTCACTTTTAACATTTATAGCATTGTGATTAATCCCATCATTAGAATATTTTAGTACTTACATTAACTTCTAAAGCATCTAAAATGTTAGAACATATTTTTTGGTATTAATCCCATCAATATACTATAAACTAAAAAAAAAATCCCGTTAATTTAACTAAAAATCCCATTAGATACAATCCAATAGTTTCAAAAAACAAAACACAAAACGAATTTCAACTTTAATCCAATTGTAATTTAATACAATAATTAGAGTATATTAGTACTTACATTAACTTCTAAAGCATCGAAAATGCATTTCACTACTTTTGATTTGCGGTGTTTACTATCGCAAACATCTAACCACTTCAATACCCTTGGGAATGCATCAACTTTATCAGGATTCCAACCAGAAACATGCTCAAAGAAAAATGGCTACAAAAATCAAAAATAAATAATGTTAGTTTATATTCTTTTTCATATATAAGAAAATCAGTCAACTTACTATAAGTGCACAAGTTGGTCCTAGTACACGTGTAGTCTTCCCTAAACTTATTGAAGTGAGTATCGTTTTACATAAATGTCCTGCCCAATCATACGTTTTTAGAGCTTCTAAGTTTTGACATACCGAAAATAACCACCAATATGTCTTTGCAGCTGAGTAAGGGTAAAAAATTGTACTAAGCCCGTAAACACACATGAGCTTTGCAATATTCGTTAATACTTCTTCAGTCTGATCGTTTAAATCCAGTAATTCTACAAGTTTAGTCTTTATAACAGAATTCGATACCAATTTACTTCCATTCTCAGACGGAAACATCTCACGGAACCACGTTGAGATGAAAACATCCTGCCTTGTACTTGAAGAAGGTACATCAACTTTACCACTGTCAACTCCAAGAATCAATTGAATGTCTGATCTCTTGAATTTAACTATCTTACCTCCAATTCTAAATCCTTTATCTTTTACACAGTATAAGGATATTAATTTTGCAACTCCATGATTGTCTTTTTTTATGTTTTTCCTTTTATCCTTCATACGGTATAATCCAATTAAAAGTTTGAAGAAAGGAAGTTGACTACAAACTGTTAAATGTTGATGTGTAAATTTTTCATGCTTCACAATTTGAAAAATTGCATCGGTATTAGATCTAAATTCTGGAGCCATATCTGCAATGTAGTACTTTATATGTCAAAATATAAACATATCTAATACGGAACAACAAGTACAAAAAAATAAATAATTAAACTAAATTACGAAAACACCAGTACATTTAAAATCATCTCAATATAAAGTTTATCTGAAACTTACACATATACTGAAAAACATACATATAATAATTTATACAGATGCACCATTCATAAATTATCAAGTTATTTAAATATTCAGAAATTACTCGAGATGATAAGTAATGGCTAATTTCAACAGTTATCTTCATCATTATTTCAACATTTAATCACTTTCTAGGGTTTCAAAAATGTTAATATGAATGTAACTAAATAGAAGAAATGAACTTTGAAAACTTTACCTTTTTTTTTTGTAATTCTTCTACTTTGTGTTATGAATCTTCATTAGTGAGCAGGAGGAAGAAATTTGATTAGGTATCTGCAATTTTACACGAATGATGGTTGTTATTGTGTATTTTAGTTTACAGTAAGAGAGAGAATGTGTTTGGTGTGAAAGTGGCGGTGATGTGTTAGTTTCTGGGTTCCTTTATGTTCATTTCTTTCTTTAATAAGTGGTGAATGGGATTAAGTACGCTGGCGAATTCAAATGACCAATTAAAGCAAAATCCCATCATATAAAAAACTTTAACAACAAAAGAAACAAATAAGCTATCTAGCACAATGGTTACAAATACTATGCATAAGCTCTACACTTGTGTATTGATCATTGTTCGAATCACACAAATTACAAAAAAAAAAATTATTTCTTTTTTGGTGGGATGTTTTTTCTGCCTAAAGTATTATATTAGAAGTTGTTTTTCTCTAATTGATTTCTATCTGCACTGATGATTTGCAATGAGTCCCATCATTGCAATTGATCAATCAACAAATAATAGTATATTCCATCAAATAACATTTACTATCCTAAAATCCCGTGAATCATTGTATGATTCCCATCATCTAGTAGTAACATAGTGATGGTACTTTATAGTGGTGATGGGAATTCAATGATGGTATTTTGTAGTGTCAAAATAGTGATGGTATTTTATAGTGTTGATGGGACTAAAGGAGAGTTGATGGGATTCGTCACTTTGGTGGGACTCAATTGCAAACTGTATGACTCAACTGAGTGATTGGAATCAACAAAGATGATGGGACTTGATTCAGATGTTCAAATCCAATTACTATTCTAACCTTCCCATCAGACATTGGATGATGAATACAAACCTTGTAGTGATGGGAATTTATTGAGGTGATGGGACTTATCATGGTGATGGGATTTATCGAGTGATGATATTTTATAATGGTGATGAGACTCAAAGCGGGGGTGATGGGATTTATATGTTCTAACTTGACTTAATAGATTCGATGACATTTTTTGAAATCGATGACATATTCATCATGTTGTTGGAGACTAGTTAGAAGAAAAAAGATCCCACCAAAAGAGAAGAACAAATCTTTTTTCCTTGTAGTTGTTGATATTCGAACCATGATCAATAGGCAAGTGTAGAACTTATGCATAGTATTTGTGACCATTGTGCTCTAAGAGAATTCGTTAATAAACTTTACTATCAATATTCTTATTATAGGTGGGCAAAATCAACCAAAATGAAAACAAACAAGTATGATGTGACTTGATTTATATGTTCGAATCCCGTTGATATTCTAACCACTCGATGATCAATAAAAACCCATTGCAGGTGATGGGACTCAATTGGTGTGACGGTACTTATCGAGTGATGGTATTTTATAGTGGTGATGGGACTCGATTTGGGTGATGGGAATCGTACCTTTGATGGGACTCATTTGCATAGGTTGGACTCAACTAAGTGATGTTCTTCATTGGGAGGGATGAGAATCAATAGTTGGACTCAATTACAACAATCGGACTCAACTAAAGTGATGAGAATAATTAGTAGTGATATGAATCAACAAGGAATATGAATCCAAAATGACTACTATGAAAATAAAAACAAAAAAACACCTACTAATATAATACTTTAAGGAGATAAAAGATCCCACCAAAAGAGAGAAACAATTTTTTTTATCTTGTAGTTGATATGATTCGAACTATGATCAATAGGCAAGTGTAGAAGTTATGCATAGTATTTGTGACCATTGTGCTAAAAGACAATTCATTAATGAACTTCACTATCAAATATTCTTATAATAGGTGCCATGTGGCTTATTTTTCTTTAGTCTTTTTAAAATTGATAACGTATCCACATTGACCCTTCATTTATCCCATTATCACACCCAACATCCCACTATCACACCCACGAACGCAGTAGCATAATTATTTCTGAAAATTTATAAAACTCAAGCGTCACAAAACCGTTCCAAAAACATTTTCTCTTAACTTCTTCTCAAAGTTCATTACACTTCTAACACTGCAAAGCAAAAAATCAAACACTTACGAGTATTTCTTCAAAAGGTATGATTTCTATTTTTTTTTTTTTTAAACTTATAGTTAAAAAGCTTATTTTGATGATGAATGAACCAGACAAATAATTTTAATACAAAAGGTATTATATATCAATGTACAATGATATCATTACATGCACGAATAAAAAAGTTTAATGGGATTCTTCAACTCTGTGTAATTTTTAAAAAGTTTTTATTTGTTTTGTTTTATTAAACAGTGATGGGATTTATTGTATCAGGTTGTAAACTAATGGGATTTATTTGTTATATATGAATTAGATAAAAAAACAGTAAGAGATTAAGACCTATTTTTTGTTTTGCAGAAAATGGATCGAGAGTTCCGTTCAACATTGGAAGGGGAAACAAGTGTTACAAATAATGAACCTGTAGACACTAAAAGGTATAATGATTTTATTACTACAATACTTTCAATAACAAAATATATTAGTACGATTAATCATGTTGTAATCCAATAAAAATTTTGTTTTTGCAAACAGTGAGGACGAGAATGAAAACAAGCTGAAACAAATAATAGATGAAATTGCAATCTTGGAAGCTGATATTATTTCAAGAGATGAGAAGATAAGTATACTTGAAGATAAGCGTGAAGAATTAAGAAATTTTGCTAAAGTATCAGAAGAGTTGAAAAAAAAAAAGGAAGAAGCTGATAATGGGAGAACACAATATCTGGAAATGTACGCAAATCAAAACACTAACAAAATACGTATTAAAAGAAGAATTGAAGAGCAAAATGAAGAAATTAAAGTTCTATACGATAATTTGTACACACTTGAAAATCAGTATGATGAATTTGGAACTGTTGAGCTAGAGAAAACTATTACTTCCATGGAAAACGAAATAAAAGAAGATCAAAATGTCATACAAGAACTTGCCTACGGGAGAGAAGTGCTTATTGAACAAAACAGGGCTTCTGAAGAATCTATTGAAGAATTTAAACAGGCAAATAAAGATATTATGATACAATTGGATAATTCACATGAAGAATTAAGCTCTATGTATCAATTTGTGGATCCTATTCAAGTTGTGGAGTCTAGTGAAGGTCAACGAAGAAGAAAAATGATGGTTCAAAAAAAGAAACAGAAAAAAAAGATAGCAGACAATTGAATTTGAAAAAATTGTAGTATTTGGTTTAGTATTGTAACTGATTTAATTATTTACTTTCCTATTTGAATGAATAGTTTTAGTCGAATAGTTAACGTATTTATTGTTATGACTAGACTATTATTTGTTGATCAATATGAATTCATGGGACTTATTACAAAGAACATCTATAGTAATGGACAACATTGAGGGTGATCGTACTAAATTGGGGTGATTGGAAATAATCGGTGGTAATGTGTAAGTTATTGATGTCGATATCACTCAAAATAGGTGATGGGACTCGATTCGGATGATGGGAACATACATGGATGATGGGAAATAATTGTTGAGTATGGGACTTATTGTGTTTATGGGACTTGAGTAGGATGTAATGGGACTCAATTAAAAATCCCATCAACACAAAGACATCAAATACACATATATATCCCATCAAAAAAATAAATAAATCCCATCACGGATATAAACATCCCATCAATACATTACATCAAAAAATCTAACCAAAATACACATATAAATCCCATCGATGGGACTCATTGTGTTGATGGGACTTGAGTATGATGTAATGGGACTCAATTAGGCGGATGGGACATGAATCAAGTGTTTAAGTCCCATCGATGTTGATGGGACTAAATTCGAGTGATGGGAAATCGTTAGTTGGTTGGGGTCAACCAATGATGATGGGAACAACTAAGAGTGATGGGAGTTAAAATGTTGGTGATGGAAATCAATTGGGATGATGAGGATCATTGTACACGGATCTAAAACATCCCATCAATACAGTACATAAAAAAATCTAACCAAAAATACACATATAAATCCCATCGATGGGACTTATTGTGTTGATGGGTCTTGAGTATGATGTAATGGGACTCAATTAGGCGGATGGGACATGAATCAAGTGTTTAAGTCCCATCGATGTTGATGGGACTAAATTCAAGTGATGGGAAATCGTCAGTTGGTTGGGGCCACCCAATGATGATGGGAACAACTAAAAAGTGATGGGAGTTACATGTTGGTGATGGGAAACAATTTGGATGATGGGACTAAATTAAAGTGATGGGAATCAATTGGGGTGATGGACTTCCCATCAATGAGTACAGTCAATGTGGTTGATGCAAATTTAATGTTGGTGATGGATTCAATTGGGAGTAATGGACAAAAATGTGGTTGATGGGCATCATCGGTGGTGATGGGACTAAATTTGGGTGATGGGAAATCACCGTTGGTGATGGCATCATTGGGGGTGATGGGACTAAAATTGGTTGATGGTAACCAACGGGTGGTGGGCGGCCCACGAATGATGATGGGAACAACCAAAATAGAGGAACAAAATATTTTTCGTAGTTGGTGTGATTCGAACTAGGATCAATAGGCAAAGTGTATAACATATGTTTCGCATTATACTCTGTTTCAATTGGGAGTAATGGACAAAAATGTGGTTGATGGGCATCATCGGTGGTGATGGGACTAAATTTGGGTGATGGGAAATCACCGTTGGGGATGGCATCATTGGGGGTGATGGGACTAAAATTGGTTGATGGTAACCAACGGGTGGTGGGCGGCCCACGAATGATGATGGGAACAACCAAAAAAGAGGAACAAAATATTTTTCGTAGTTGGTGTGATTCGAACTAGGATCAATTGGCAAAGTGTATAACATATGCATAGTTTTTGTGACCATTGTGCTCTAAGAGAATTAGTTAATAAACTTTACTATCAAAAATTCTTATGTTTGGATTCATTGTATGAAATAATCTAAATATAATAAAGTTGTTGTTTAAGTTAAAATGTAGTTGAATGTATGGATGAACAAACTAAACAATATTATATTTACATAATGATATGGTGATGAGATGGCATGATAAAATGTCCCAAAAAACCCCTAAAACAAGGTTGATGGGAATCATAGGACTACCTATAGGTATTTAATCTATTACATTCAAAAGTGAGAAACATAATAATTGAATAATAATATATTGATAAAAAGTGAGAAATTAACTAGTGATACTTAATACATAAACTAGAAAATAGGATAATAGTCTTAAAATAGTACAGAATTTTAATCATCTTCTTCAAAAAAATTCTGGTTAAGTGAGTTTTCAGTCACACTTATCAGTATCGTCACAAATTACTTTCCTTTTCCTTTTCTTTGAATAGAGTCCGCTTTGTGCTGCATATGTAAAATCCAACTCCTTATATACTTCTTCAAGTAGTGTATTCAAATTTTCATTTTCATGAGCTAGTTTTTCAACCTCTTCTCCAAGATTGTCGTGTCTTTTCATGACGGCCTTTGACAATTCAAGTTGTTGTTCTTTAAAATTTCTTCCTCTTTGTAGTTCAATATCGAGTTGCTGAATTTGATGTCTTAACGATTCTACTAAAATTGGAGCTTGTGCTATTAGATCTTGTTGATTCCTAATCTTTTCTCTCAGGTCACTGATTGTTGCTACTTGTTCCCGACATTGAGCAACAGCTTTCTTTTTTTCTTCATATTCTTTTTCATACATTTCAATCATTTCCTTTTGTCTATCTTCAGCTTCGTTTGTTGCAGATTTAAGTTCATCCAATTCTGTTGTAAACTCTTGTAATTCTTTCAACTTTTCTTCAAGATGGGATATTTTCTGATCTTTCATATGTAACTTATCCATCAACAAATCCTTCTTATGTTTTAGTTCAGTTAACTTATTCTGATATTCGATGTTCAATTTGATGCTTAGTTTGTAAAAATAAAAATTAGATCAGTTTCTGATATGATTAATGATATTACTATACTGTTAAAACAAAGTTACCTTTTTTCTTTACATTTTTTCACAGTCTGATCATCCTTTACACTTTTTCTTTTTTCAACCACAGCTTCGGTTTTTGTGGTTTCATTGTAATCTTCATCTTCATTCTCAACTAGTATTACATTATCATTGTTGTTGATGTATTCATTGTGATCTTCTCCAGGATTCTCATTCTCCAACTCCATATTCTTTTCATGTTCAAGTATTGTCAACTCTTGTGTGTTAACCTGTCATTATAAATCATACTATTATATAACTCTGTCTTATAAAATTAACAATAAAAATCAACAGACTTTAAGCAAAATCCCATTAATTCCCCCAAAATCCCATTAGATAAAAAAACAATACTTTCTAAATCCCATATACATACAAATCCCACCTCAAAATGTTATCCCATACGTATATAAAATTTATATTGTTGTGATTAAAAGATATTTTGCTACTTACATTAACTTTTACAGCCTTCAAGATTCGTTGCACTACTTGTGATTCGCGCTTATCAGAATCGCAAACTTCTAACCACTTCAATATCCTTGGGAATGCATTCAATTTGTCAGGTTTCCAACCAGCAACATGTTCAAAGAAAAATGGCTACAAAATCAAAAACAAATAAATATCAGTTAATTTAATTTTTCATATTTAAGAAATTCACTTAACTTACTATAAGCACACAAGTTGGTCCTAGTACACGTGTAGTCTTCCCTGAATTTATTGAATTGAGTAACGTTTGACATGAATGTCCGGCCCAATCATAAGACTTTAGAGCCTCTAAGTTTTGAGATATCGAAAATAACCACCATGATGTCTTTGCAGATGTGTAAGGGTAAAATATTGTACTAAGCCCATAGACACAGATGAGCTTTGCAATATTTGTTAAGACTTCTTCAGTCTGATTGTTTGAATCCAGTAATTCTACAATTTTACTCTTTATAGTAGAATTCGATACACATTCAGTCCCAGACTCAGAGGGGAATATCTTACGGAACCACGGTGAGCTTAAAACATCCTGCTTCGTACTTGGAGAAGGTACATTAATTTCACCACTGTCAACTCCAAGAATCAATTGGATGTCTGATTTCTTAATTTGCACTATCTTTCCTGCAATTTTAAATCCTTGATCTTTTACGTATAAGGATATTAATTTTGAAACTCCATGATTGTCTTTTTTTATGTTCTTCCTTTGATCCTTCATATGGTACAATGCAATTAAAAGTTTGTAGAAAGGAAGTTGTCTACAAACTGTTAAATGTTGACGTGTAAACTTAGCATTCTTCAAAATTTGAAAAATTGCTTCGATACTAGATCTAAATTCTTTTCCAGCCATACCTGCATTATAGTAATTTAATTAGTCTAATCCCATCGTTGAATACAGTTAATCCCATCACCATATAACTCCCTTTAACAGATAAAAATTTGCAACTATAACTCAAAAACACAGAATCCAATAAAAAAAAAAACGGTCTAATTAGTGTAATAACATCAATGAATACAGTTAATCGAATCACTATTTATTAAATTGTCGAACTAAAATAATCAGAATTCAATCAAACACAAAAAATCATTCAACCTAATTTTAAACCTAACTTTAGTACATGCAATGATAAACGATTCAATTGCACATCATTTGAGTTTTCTTTCAACATCAAATTTATGTTGTTACCTATAAAAATCGAACACAAATTAGAAAAAAAATGAATGAAAAGTTTTTACCTTATGATTAGTCTAAATTGAATTCTCGAAACTGGTTGCTATCAAATGAATCTAATTTTGTGTGATCCTTGAAGGTATCTTTATCTGAGTGTAAAAGGACGAATTGGTTTTCAGGCGAAGAATACTTTACTTTAAGTGTGTGAATAGAAAGAATACGAAAGGTATGTGTTTACGCGTCCCAAAAAAAATGATATGTATAAAATTCTCTTACCAACCTAATTTCGAACCAACGCATATGCAAAAAAAAAAAAAAAATTAAGAGTAATTGTTGGGGATTGGACTTATTGTGTTGATGAGACTTGAGTAGGATGTAATGGGACTCAAGTGTTTAAGTCCCATCACCTATGATGGGACTCAATTGGGTCGATGGTAAATCATCGATGGTTATCGCATCATCGATGGTGATGGGACTAAATTGGGTTGATGATAACCATCGGGTGGTTAGGGGTCCACCAATGATGATGGGAAATGATTGTTGGTGATGGGACTCAATTGGGACGATGGGAATTGTTGATGGTGATGTTGATGGGCATCATCGGTGGGTGATGGGACTAGATTAAGGTGATGGGAATCATCATTGGGGTGGCATCATCGAAGGGTGATGGGACTAAATTTGGTTGATGATAATCATCGGGTGGTTAGGGGTCCACCAATGATGATGGGAACAACCAAAGGTGATGGGAAATAATTGTTGGTGATGGGACTCAATTGGGACGATGGGAATTGTTGATGGTGATGTTGATGGGCATCATCAGTGGGGTGATGGGACAATATTGGGGTGATGGGAATCATCATTGGGGGTGGCATCATTGAAGGTGATGGGACTAAATTGGGTTGATGATAATCATTGGGTGGTTAGGGGTCCACCAATGATGATGGGAACAACCAAGATGATGGGAAATGATTATTGGTGATTGGACTCAATTGGGACGAGGAGGTGGTGGTTACAGGCCATGGGCAGGAAAGGGAAGAAACCATCATAATCATTATCATGCACCACCACCAACAACAAGATTCTCAAGAAATAACAATGGGGGGCTTTTAAATATTCACGATAGAAATATGTATGAGCTGACTAGACCTCTGCCCCATCTCCTGCCAGTGCCAATGCTGCCAATGCCCATAATGCTTCCCCAACTTTTCGTGGTTAGGGGTCCACCAATGATGATGGGAACACCCAAGGTGATGGGAAATAATTGTTGGTGATGAGACTCAATTGACACAATTTGAATTATTGATGGTGATGTTGATGGGCATCATCGGTGGGTGGTGGGACTAGATTGGGGTGATGGGAAATCATCAGTAGGGGTGGCATCACCGATGGTGATGGGACTAAATTGGGTTGATGATAATAATCGGGTGGTTAGGGGCCCACTAATGATAATGGGAAAACCCAAGAGTGATGGAACTCAATTGGGACGATGGGAATTATTGATGGTGATGGGACTCATCTAGTAGCTGTCAAAAAATCGGGGTAATGGGACTAGATTCATATGGTCAAATCCCCATTAATATTTTAAACACTGGATGATCCCTAAAAACCTATTGCGATGATGGGACTCAATTGGTCTAATGGTACTTATTGAGTGATGGTATTTTATATAGTACTGATGGGACTCAAGTGGGGGTGATGGGATTTGTACCTTTGATGGGACTCAATTGCAACGGTTGGACTTAACTAAGTGATATGGATCATTGGGGGTGATGAGAATCAACAAGAATGATTGGACAAGATTCAGATGTTGAATCCCATTGATATCCTAACCTTCCCATAAAACATTGAGGTAATGGGACTTATCGTGTGATGGTGCTTATCGTGTGATGTTACTCAACTAACAAAAATCTATTTAACATTCTTTTAAATCGGTTAGACATTCGTCATGTTCATGGATAGTATTGGGTGATGGGATTAAAATGGTGATGTTTCTCGTATGGTTATGGGACTCATCAAGTGATAGTACTAATAATTGTGATGGGACTCAACAATTATAAAAAACAATTCTGTTTTAATTGTATAGAAAAATAAAGTTTGATTGTGCGGTGGTTCGAACCGAGATTGATAAGGTAGTAGTGGAGCATATATTTTGATTGTGCCATGTGATTTATTGGTCGACTTGGTGTTTGGTTGATCTTTATCTTATTTTTCTTTAATCTTTTTAAAATTAATAACGGTACCCTTCATTTATCCCACTATCACACACAAAGATCCCACTATCACACCCACGAACTCAGAAGCATAACTATTTCTGAAAACTTTACAAAACCCTTCCATAAGCATTTTCGTTTAACTTCTTCTCAAAGTTCATTACACTTCTAACACTGCAAAGCAAAAAAACAAACATTTAAGAGTATTTCTTCAAAAGGTATGATTTCTATTTTATTTATTTTTTGTTAAACTTATAGTTAAGAACCTTATTCTGATGATGAATGAACCAGACCGATAATTTTAATACAAAAAGTATTATATATCAATGTACAATAAATATCATTACATGCACGAATAAAAAAGTTCAATGTCATTTAATAAAAAAGATTAATGGGATTCTTGAACTTTGTGTAAATTGTAAAAACGATGGGATTTTTTTGGTAAAAAAATGATGGGATAAATTTGATTGAAACAATATCGGGTTTTTGTTTATCTGTCATAAATGAATTGAACAGAATTTACTGATACATTAATTTTAATTTGTTTTGTTTCATTAAATAGTGATGGGATTTATGCTAACAAGTTGTAAAATGATGGGATTTATGTTAACAAGTTGTAAATTGATGAGATTAAGACCGATTTTTAGTTTTGCAGAAAATGGGGCGCGAGTTTCGTTCAACATTAGATGGACTATTCCAAGTTTTGAAGAACAACAATGTAACTGATAGACATATCAATGCTTGTCATCAAATACCTTTTTTCTCACTGATAAAAGGATTATATAAAATGAAGAATGAGCTAAAACATATTAAGAAAGATAACACAGCTACAGAAGCATTGATAAGGTCTTATAGCAGTAAAAAAAAAGGATTCATAGTGGCAGGGAAAACAATACCACTATCAAATGAAGACATAAAAATTATAATGGGTGTTCGTGGAGGAGACATACCTATACCATCAAGGAAAAGGGATGATGCTATGAGGTCTGAATTATACAGATTACAGTTCCCAGTAACAAGTAATTCAACTGATAAGCTAAAAATATCAGATCTTAAAGCACGAATTGAAGTAATAGCAGGTGCAGAACAAACAGAAGAAAATTTGGTTATATTTGCAAAACTAGTATGCATGTATGGATTAGCGACAATTTTCTTCCCCTACAATTCACATCATGTAGATTGGTGGATTATTCCCATTTCTGAAGATCTTGAACATATTAATATGTTTGATTGGAAATCAAGCATTCGTGATGAATTATTAAGCTCTATAGATAACGGAATAACAACCCGTGTGAGAGGACCTACATGCATGCTAGCAGTAAGTATAATCTAATTCTTTTCTTGAATATAAAACATATAAGTTATTTATCTTAATTAATAACAAATTCTATTGTGGGAATATAGCCTTTCTTCTTTGAGCATGTTAAAGGTTATCTAGATGAAGATGAACATAAACGTTTCCCAAGGATACTGAAATGGATAGACATGACAATATCTCAGACTTTTATTCTACAGGCTTTGGAAGTAAATGTAAGTTATTTTGGAATGTGTTTAAATAGAATTGATAACATAATGATTTTTGATTAATTATTGAAGGTTTCTACTAATAAATTGCAAATTCTTGACAACGAAGAAAGATTTTTTAACACAACTGTTGAGGAAGATAATGTGTTAGAAGACGAGGAGAACCAGGAGGAGGTACATGATGAAGAGGATCAAACTCAAAAAATTCATGATGAAATAAAGGAAGATAAAAATATAGACACTAAAAGGTATAATGATTTTATTACTACAATACTTTCAATAACAAAATATATTAGTTCGATTAATCACATTGTAATACAATAAAAAATTTGTTTTTGCACACAGTGAGGATGAGAATGAAACCAAGCTGAAACAAATAATAGATGAAATTGCAATCTTGGAAGCTGATATTATTTCAAGAGATGAGAAGATAAGTATACTTGAAGATAAGCGTGAAGAATTAAGAAAATTTGCTAAAGTATCAGAAGAGTTAAAAAAAAAAAGGAAGAAGCTGATAATGGGAGAAAACGATATCTGGAAATGTACACAAATCAAAACACTAACAAAATACGTGTCAAAAGAAGAATTGAAGAACAAAATGAACAAATTAAAGTTCTAAACGATAATTTTTACACACTTGAAAATCAGTATGATGAATTTGGAACTGTTGAGCTAGAGAAAACTATTACTTCCATGGAAAACGAAATAAAAGAAGATCAAGATGTTATACAAGAACTTGCCTACGGGAGAGAAGTGCTTATTGAACAAAACAGGGCTTCTGAAGAATCTATTGAAGAATTTAAACAGGCAAATAAAGATATTATGATACAATTGGATAAGTCACATGAAGAATTAAGCTCTATGTATCAATTTGTGGATCCTATTCAAGTTGTGGAGTCTAGTGAAGGTCAACGAAGAAGAAAAATGATGGTTCAAAAAAAGAAACAGAAAAAAAAGATAGCAGACAATTGAATTTGAAAAAATTGTAGAATTTGGTTTAATATTGTAACTGATTTATTTATTTACTTTCCTATTTGAATGAATAGTTTTAGTCGAATAGTTAACGTATTTATTGTTATGACTAGACTATTATTTGTTGATCAATATGAATTCATGGGACTTATTACAAGAACATCTATAGTAATGGACAACATTGAGGGTGATCGTACTAAATTGGGGTGATTGGAAATAATCGGTGGTAATGTGTAAGTTATTGATGTCGATATCACTCAAATAGGTGATGAGACTCGATTCGGATGATGGGAACATACATGGATGATGGGAAATAATTGTTGAGTATGGGACTTATTGTGTTTATGGGACTTGAGTAGGATGTAATGGGACTCAATTAAAAATCCCATCAACACAAAGACATCAAATACACATATATATCCCATCAAAAAAAAAAATCCCATCACGGATATAAACATCCCATCAATACATTACATCAAAAAATCTAACCAAAAACACATATAAATCCCATCGATGGGACTCATTGTGTTGATGGGACTTGAATATGATGTAATGGGACTCAATTAGGCGGATGGGACATGAATCAAGTGTTTAAGTCCCATCGATGTTGATGGGACTAATTTCGAGTGATGGGAAATCGTTAGTTGGTTGGGGTCAACCAATGATGATGGGAACAACTAAGAGTGATGGGAGTTAAAATGTTGGTGATGGGAATCAATTGGGATGATGAGGATCATTGTACACGGATCTAAAACATCCCATCAATACAGTACATAAAAAAATCTAACCAAAATACACATATAAATCCCATCGATGGGACTTATTGTGTTGATGGGGCTTGAGTATGATGTAATGGGACTCAAGTGTTTAAGTCCCATCGATGTTGATGGGACTAAATTCAAGTGATGGGAAATCGTCAGTTGGTTGGGGCCACCCAATGATGATGGGAACAACTAAAAAGTGATGGGAGTTATGAAATATTATCATTCAACTTGTTAATTCAACTTATTAATTTTTCTAATACAATTAGGGTATTAGAAAAAAAATGGGATTCAAGTGGGAGTGATGGGACTTATCCATTGGGGTGATGGGATTCAAGTGGGAATGATGGGACTTATCAATTGGGATTATAGGATTCAAGTGGGAATGATGGGATTTGTCCTCTTGATGGGATTTACATGTATTTTACAGGACAAGCAAAAATAACACTGGATGAATAAGACTCATATATACACAAACAAAAACAAAACGTGGATAAGTAATCATTATGCAAAGTGGAAGAGTAATCGTTATTGTAATTGTTACATAAAAGTAATATTGAGAAGAAAAAAATGTAAAAACATGTTAATTGTTTATCCATAGAAAATTATTCAAACTATTATACCAAGGCAACTGTGCAAGTTGCCTTGTTATGATATGCAGGTTGCTTGCATCGACCACACATTCTCTTTTTCCGACTATATTCAACTCCGGAAGGCATACGGTTTTTCTTTGGCCTGCCGGGCATCTTCTTGTACTTGGGGGGAAGAACAATAATCTCAGCAGAATCGAGATCGGCATCTTGAAAAGTTGAAAGAGATGGAATACTTAAAGAATAAGTCTCGCGATACTTTGAAGCATGGTAGTATTGATCAACATATGTGTACTTAATAGATTTCCGAGATTTTTCCAATGCACAAACAACGTGAACACAAGGGAAACCGGTAATTTGCCAACTGTAGCAAGAACATGTCCGGGCTTCTAAATCAACAGTCATGATGGGATTACTTTGAACTTGGAAAACATGATTGCTACACTGTTTCACTACCCACGAACGACAATACTTAAAATTATTAGCATATCTAATATGTGACATGGAAGAGAGAGTAGATTTGCAAGCTTCTGCTTTAACCAAGCGATCATACATCTGAACCATCAACATATTACGTATACTATCAATTAACTCTGTAACGGGTAACTCGCGACGTGACTTAATCTGATTATTAAAAGACTCTGCAGCATTTGAAGTCATTTCACCGTATCGTTTCCCTTTGAAAAAAGCATCAGAAAACTGCTCTTTAGGCAAATTACCCAAAAACTCTTCTGCTTTCTCCTTTCCTGCCTTCAAAAAAGCTGCAACACAAGCATTATACTCTGTTTCATTAACAGCATAGGCAATATCATCAAGATACGATGCCATGCTTTTAGCAAATCCAGAACCACCTTTGCACTTGAGTCTAAGGTTTTTTTTTAGATGGACCATGCAAAAAGCATGATGTGAATTAGGAAATACAGTACGTAATGCTAGCGCAATTCCAGGATGGCGATCAGATACAAAAGTTATCTCTCTATCAGAAACATGTGGATAGAGGAAATTCAAAAACTGAGTCCAAGTATCACCATCTTCCGTGCGTACAATTGAAAACGCAACAGGAAAAAGTCCTGCAAAATATAAAAAAGTATTAACTTTGAAATCAAAAACATAATGATAAAAAAAATCGAATGACAAAAGAGTTTAAAATAATAAGGGTGATGGGAATAATAAGGGGGATGCAAATGATCTGTGTGATGGGAGTACACCAGTAAATGGGACTCAAAAAACGGTGATGGGACTCAAAATTACGGGAGATGGTACTTAATTTACTGTGATGGGAGTTGATTACTGTGATGGGACTCGATTATTGTGATGGGGCTCGATTACTGTGATGGGACTAAATTGAAGTTGTGGGACTAATCAGTTGATGTGACTCGATTACTGTGATGGGAAAACATACCGCTATTAGCATCTTTTGCAGTAGCAATGAGTAATACTCCCTTATACTTGTTCTTGAGAAATGTTCCATCAATAAAGAGCAAAGGCCGACATGAACGAAAACCAGCAAGGCATGCACCAAATGCCACATTACAACTCTCAAAAGTTCGTGTTATAGGATCAACTTGTAACGAAACTTGGGAAGAAGGATCAGCAGCTTTTAATTTGTCAAAATATGGACTAATTCGATTGTATGATAGACCAACATCTCCATAAAGACATTTTCTGGCTTTTGTAACTGCAGTATATGCTACTTTATATGATATATCAAAACCATATGAATCTTTTAGACGGACTACAATATCCGTAGGTTTTGTAGCCGGCTTACTCCTAATCTCATCCATTATTACTTCCATAACAACATCAGAAGTGAGACGGTCAGAAGTCATAGATTGATCAGGTGGCCCACAAGTATGTTCTTTAACAAAAGATCGGACATGAAGCTTTGTCTTCGAAATATCAGACACAACATAAACATACCACTTACAATCTTTTGATTTTCTATTCTTGCAATAAGCACTTGCTTTAGAAGAACTATTGTGCACAAATTCAAAATCATAACCAGATTCACATGCATACTTACCAAGACAAAATCTGAATTCATTAATACCACCATAATAAAAATCACCAATCGACTTCAAACACTTATCCCAGTCAGCACTTAATAGTACCTTCTCATTACGTTTATGACGCATTTGATCAGTATCACGACGTACATTGTCAACACCTTCATCAGTAACTTGAGAATTCTGACTAATTAATTCATGTGTTGTACGTGAAGAACAAGTAGCAGTTGTATATGTAGAACAAGTCCCAGAATCTCCAGAAGTAGGAGCAGATGATGGGATTATTCGAGGAATTACATCAATAATGACATTGGGTGGAGGAATTTCATCATTGCGATTAACCAACCACTTTATAGTATTATAATCCATATCATTAACCATTACACATCCCTGTTGTGTACCATAAGAATACTGATATTCAACAAAAGCATCTTTTAAAACAGGCCAACGCTGATTACAGTAACTCTTGATCGAATCAAAAGAATCAATGAATTGTAATGGGCAAAAAGAATTATTTGGTGAATTTCTAAACTCAACAAGAACTTGAGACTCCATAACCAAGAACCTGAAAAAGGGAAAAAGATATAATTCACATCAAAAACACATATAAATCCCATCGTGGATATAAAAATCCCATCAACACACAAGACACCAAAAAATCCAAACAAATACACATATAAATCCCATCAAAAACATCTAAAGCCCATCGCGGATATAACTACCATAAAAACATATAGAAATCCCATCAAAAACATATAAATCCCATCGCAGATATAAAATCCCATCACCCAAAAAACATCAAAAAATCCAATCAAATAAACATATACTTCCATCAAAACACATATAAATCCCATCGCGGATATAGAAATCCCATCAACACACAAGACATCAAAAAATCGAAACAAATACAAAATAAATCCCATCAAAAACATATAAATCCCATCGCGGATATAAAAATCCCATCAACACAAAAGACATCAAAAAAACCAAACAAATAAACATATAATTCCCATCACAACATATAAATCCCATCGCGGATATAAAAATCCCATCAACACACAAGACATCAAAAATCCAAAGAAATACACATGTAAAATCCCCTCAAAAACATATAAATCCCATCATGGATATAAAAACATCCCATCACACACAAAGACATCAAAAAATCTAAACAAATGAACATATAAATCACATCAAAAACATATATTATAGTCCAAGATTTGTTTATAGTAAATTGCTCTAAAGGTCCCAATATTATGCAAAAGCTGCACTCCAAGTACCTAAATTATGAAAAAAACTGAAAAAAGTTCAATACAGTTCCTATATAAATCAAAAAATTCATTGAAGATTCCTATATTATGCATTAAACATTATTATCGAGCAAACAAAAACAACTATATACTACAGAAAAATACTCTAAAAATCCAAATTTTATGCAAAATCTGCAATATAGTCCTTAAATTAAGAAAAAACAGCAAAAAATCACTACAGTTCCTATATAATTAAGAATGAAAGAACGAAAATTGGAAAACAATCAAAAACACTGTAAAACTAAAAAAATACCTTAATCGTAGATAAACAAGAAGAATAACACGATTTTGTTGAAGAGAACTCTAATACTTGAGTAGAACGAAGAAATCAAACTGCAATTTAATCCAAAAATGGAGAGAAGAACCGTGGAGTGAGAAAGAACAAATCGGCCATGAATATGAAGTAAACGCAATTCTATGTCGTCGTTCGTGATTGATAGAGAGAGAACAACAATCTTAGTGCGTGATCAATAGAGAAGAAACAGAGGAAGAGAGAGAAAGCTCTATCGTGTAGATAGAGAGAGACAGAGGAAGAGAGAGAAAGAAAAAAGGAAATGAAATAAGATTTTATAATAATTAGGGTATATATTAAGTAATTGTAGTATAAAAGGTAAGTAAGGGTATTATAGTCATATAGGCTATTAAATAATTAAGTTCATGATTTTATTGGGCAGATTTTTTTGTGTTGATTCTTTGGGGCATTAAAAATTATTAGTTTGATTTTTTGGGTCATTATCCCTTACAAAAATACCATAAACAATTAATTAAGAGTAATGATATTTGTCACCCTTTTCTTATCACCCTTTTATCACCTCCTAGGTGTATGTCTACATGTACCAATGAATTGATTTCTCTATCCTATTTAATTTTTCTCTATCTTTCATTCAAGGAAATCTAAACATATATATAGAAGGGTGATAAAAGAGTGACATGAAAAGGGGTGACATATATCATTACTCATTAATTAATTACTTTAATTATAATATTATTTATTTATTTATATTCTTTTTTATTTATTTATTTTTTCCTGAAATATTCTTTTTTATTTTTTTTTGGAATTTTTTTTTAAAATATTTTTCTCAGAAATTCTTTTTTTCTGAAATTTTTTTTTCGGAATTTTTTTTTAATTTTTTTTTTCGGAAATTCTTTTAAAACTTTTTATTTACGGAATGTTTTTTAAAACTTTTTATTTACGGAATGTTTTTTATTTTTTTTTCGGTATTTTTTTTTTAATTTTTTAAAGAAAAAAATCGAAAATTTTATTTCCCAATTTTTTTTTTGGAAATTTTTTTTTTCAAATTTTTTTTCCCTGAAATATTTTTTTGAGATTTTTTTCCCGAAATTTTTTTATTCGTTCCATGAACACAATTCTGAGATTTCTGTGTTGTAGTAATACACAATTTTGCGATTTGTGTGTTCAGGAATACACAAAATTGGAACAAATAAAATCAAGTTTTGTGAATTTGATTTATATGTGTTCCATCAAATACACAAATCAGAGACTTGTGTGTTCCAGGAACGCACAACCCTGAGACTTGTGTGTTCCAGGAACGCACAACCCTGAGACTTGTGTGTTCCAGGAACGCACAAATCAGAGACTTGTGTGTTCCAAAAATGCACAAATCAGATACGTGTGGTCCAGGCACAAATCAGAGACTTGTGTGGTCCAGGCACAAATCAGAGACTTGTGTGTTCCAAGAACGCACAAATCAGAGACTTGTGTGTTCCAGGAACACACATATCAGAGACTTGTGTGTTCCAGAAACGCACAAATCTGAGACTTGTGTGTTCCAGGAACACACAAATCTGAGAATTGTGTGTTCCAAGAATACACAGAATTGGAACAAACAAAATCAAGTTTTGTGTATTCTAGTAATACATAAATTCAATTTTTATGTGTTCTATGAATACACAAAATTGAGATTTGTGTGTTTCATGAATACACAAATCTTATATTTGTGTGCTCTAAAAATATACAATTCTGAGATTTGTGTGTTCCAGGAATACACAGAATTGGAATAACACAAAACCCTAAAACATAAACACAAAAATAAGAAAAAAGAGTTGGACAAAAATATAATATATCAAGATAGTTAAAGACGAATAAATATAAGGTATATGCGATTAATAGATATAAAAAAACAATATGGTTAAAGAAGAGAATCATTTAGATCGATTTTATGACTTTGCTTGGAACACATAAATCTATATTTGTGTGTTAAAGCAACACACAAATCTATATTTGTGTGTTACAGCAACACACAACCTGAAATTTCGATTTTTTAAAAGAAATCCGGGGAAAAAAATTCTAAAAAGAAAAATTTGAAAAAAAAATCGAAAAAAAAATTTTAAAAAAAACATTTTGAAAAAAAAAATCTGTAAAAAAAGATAAAAAAAATTTCCGAAAAAAATTTCGTAAAAAAAAGAAAAAAAATTCCGAAAAAAAAAATTTTGAAAAAAAAAATTTAACAAAAAAATTCGAAAAAAAAAATTTAAAATAATATTTCCGAAAAAAATTTAAAAAAAAATCGAAAAAAATCTGAAAATAAATATTAAATAATAAAACAAATACAATAAAAAAATATAAAAAATCTCATAAGGGTAACATTGGAGGGTAAATATGACAATGTGTTCAATTGGGAATTAAGTTGAAAATTTGTGAGTAAGTAGGAAATGATTTCCTCCTTCCTTTTTTTTTAGAATGAAAAGTGAGGAAGTGTAATTAATTGGGAATTATCTCTAAAAAAATATTATCAATAAAAAATATATATACTAATTTTTCGTAACTCATATTAATTAACTAATATAAAATAAATAATATATATTTTTATTTACTACCAAACAAAAAAATTAAATTTTATTATATTATATTTTAATTTCATGACAACAAATATTTTTTGCAAGTCTTCATATTATAATCATTAGAAATAAACTATATATCAAATTAATTTTTTTTTTATAATAAAAAATCAATTTAATCTTTTATTTATATAAATAATTTTCATTCACATTATGTATTTAATTTTTATTTTAATAATAATTAAATTATAAAAGTGAAGTATTAATATTTAATTCATAAAATTTGAATACTTTAAAATAATACAAAAAAATTTAAATACTATAAAGTAATTTTTAATTTCTTTTACTTTTATAATAACATTTGTAATTTTTCAACACCGTTTTTCAATATCAAATTTATTGTTTTTTATTTTTATAGTCCTAATAAAAAATATATTACTATTAAAACAAAAACCTATTAATATTAAACTAATTTTATTAAAACAAAGTATGAATAATTAACATAATTTATATAATTATTAGTATATTCTATACAGAAAACAAAATTTAAAACTATACCATTGATGTAGACATTGATATAAAGACCTAATATTTACAATGAGTCTTTTCTCTAAATATAAATTTGAAGACCTAAAATAAAGACTCCATTAGTCATACTCTTATAAGGTTACAAAAATCACATTCAAATTCCTTCCTTTCTATTCTCTCTCTTGTCCTTACTCTATTTTCTCTCTTGTCCCATTTTTTTCTCTTTCTTAAGTCTATTGATTCTGTCTTTAGCGAGAACCGTCACTCTCGCTAAAGACTGGTTTTGTATTTTGCGAGGTCGGGTCATCTAATGTTTCGACGCGAGAGACAATAACTCGCGACGACTTCTGGTGTCATCACGTGAGACACCTATCTTTTGCTAGTCAACTGCGAGGACTAAGTCCTCTCCTTTGCTGGTCAACGCTTTAGCGAGGATGTTTGACTTTTTTTTAACGAAGACAAAGTCCTCGCTAAAGATCCTTTTTAATTTTTTTTTGTTTAATTGTTTTATTTTTTTTAATATTTTTTGTTTTTCTTTTATTTATTTAATTGTTTTTTGTTTTAATTTTATTTATTTAATTGTTTTTTTGTTTTAATGTCCAAAAAAAATTGTTTTTTTGTTTTAATTTTATTTATTTAATAGTTTTTTTTTTATTTAATAGTTTTTTTGTTTTTTTTATTTATTTAATTGTATATAAAAAACAAGAACAAATCATAAAAACTGAAAACTGAATTATAAAACATACTTGAATAGATAATTATAAACCAAAAGTCAAAGTCAAATTCAAAAGTCAATATATAATCTAGCATAATAAAAAGTCAAGTGAAGCGAAGTTAAACTAAACAAACTAGGGATTAGACAAGTTTTCATTTTCTACAACTTCAACTGAACTATAATCATGGTCCATAAGCTGGAGTTGCGCGTCGGACGGAGCAGAAGGAGTGGGTCGGGATCGGGAGGTACGAGCAGGAGCACCAGAAGGATTGCCAGATGGAGGTACAAGTTTTGTCTCATGTCCACATTCTTCTCTACATCTATCTAGATACGTGATGGTTGTACTGTGCGTCTACCGCCTCCTTCGTGGGTCGTGTACTAGCTGTGGAAGCCGAGGATCGAGAAAGGTTGTCTGGCATCGGGTCCTTGCCTATGGAGACAAGGAACTCGTTTAGGGATCTCATCAGCCACTCGTAATCTCTCAGCATACTCTCGTTGACCGGATCCCAGGCATTAGCAGTCGTCTTCTTCTCCGGAAGCGGGTGGCCAATTACCGGGATCCAGTAGCGGGTCCCGTCTCCCAAACCTAATCGCGCCACCTCCATGACTTCGTCAACCTATTCTTGTTGCGTCAAGGAGGGTGTACAAGATAAATCTCTACTTCGACTCTACGATTCCCGAACTTTATTTTCGAGAATCTTTTCAGCGCGTCCTGTACGATAAATAAATTATTAAAATATAATTCGTAAGTATATAATTCCTTGGTAATATTTAAACTTACGTTCGATCTCTGGTACTTGGGGCTCGTCCACCCATTCTTTTTCATGCTCCACCCGATTTCGAAAAAGAATCTTTTTATTTTGGGTAGAGGCATAGCTTCCTCGTCACCCTCGGCCACTCGAGGGGGTTGAATACTTCCATCTCCCTGTTACAGTCAAACACTCAAATAAAGATATTTAAATAAGTATTGTAATAAATTTATTACCTCCATCAACCTACCCCTCCTCCGTGTGTGGCTCATAGAACCCGCCCGCGCTCTGGTTTTGTAATAGCTTCTTATTCTCTTTATTTACTTCAACATGTTGCTCTTTTTAAACAACAAAGGGAAAAAAAAAAAGAATGTTAGTCAATAAAGAGAATATTTTATTTAATACAATTTAAAGTACAACACTTACCTGAGCTGGCTCCGAGTCCCACATTTTTAAAGCGCACTTTCTCGGTGTTTGATCATCGGGTTTCACCCGAACTCATCTCTTCATTCTGTTCTTGTGGTCGTTGTATCCCTTACTGCACTTATTGGTTATCATAATCTGTATATCACTCCAATCCCGGCAGGCCTCCCACTCATCTACCAAAAAGAATTCATGTTAATAGATAACTCAAATTCAATATAATTGTATAGTTAACGACAAACTAATTTAGAAAAAGTTTTAGTCGACTTACTCTTAATCGTATCAAAATATTTCTCCCCTCTTCGGCAGGGACATCTGACTATTGCTTGAAGTATAAGGGAACAGTCTCCTGAATAGTATGGTTGATCACTTGAGTCATGTGATGGGAGTATGGGCCCACCGGGTTCCAAGTATCGTCGTAAGAGCAAAACTCCATCAGAAGTCTTCCTTCTGTACTTTCGCTTCGACTCGTGTACGGAAGCAAGAGTCGTCTTGCCCCTAGGCTTTCTCGCCTTATTCCATATTTAATTTTACGATTAAAATAATATTTTAGTCAAAATTATGTTTACAAAGAAGGAATACCCGGTGTGTTGCAACCCCCAACGGAATTACTTGGATTCTGAGTGGGATCTCGGCCACCCTCGTCTCCACTGTCTCCTCTGGAATCCACAACTTCCATCTGATCAAAATAATACAATTTTACCACTAAACTATATAAAAGTACACTGAGGTCCTAAATATTTTAAAAATTACAATTTAACCCCTAGATTATTTAAAAAATTCACTAAGGCACCTAAATTTATTTTAAAAATTCTATAAGGCCCTAATTATATTTAAAACTGCAATTTAACCCTTAAAGTTCAATAATTTACTCTAAAGCACCTAAACTTTATTAAAAAGTCACTGCGACCCTAATTAGTTAAAAAGTTTCAATCTAACCCATAAATTTTCTAATAAATCCAGTAAGGCACCTAAATTTTATTAAAAAGTCACTACGGTCCTAAAATTTTTAATAATCACAATTTAACCCCTACATTTTATAAAAAATCCTAAGGCAGTAAATTTTATTAAAAATTTACTAAGGCCCTAAATAATTTAAAAATCACAATTTAACCACTAAATTTATTTAAATTACACTAAGGCACTAAGGTATTTTAAAAAAATTGCAATTTTACGCCTAAACTTAAAAAAAATCACCAAGGCACCTAAAATTTCTAAAAATTCCATTAACGCCTTAAATTTTTTTAAAATTACAATTTTTACCCTGAACTTTTTAAATTTTCACTAAGGTACCTAAAATTTTAAAATTTTCTCTAATGCACCTAAATTTTTTATAATTTCACTAAGGCATCTAAATTATTTAAACCTTTCTCGATTTTTCATCAAGGGGAGGTGAGTTGACTCCCTCCCCCTTTGTGGGGGTCCGGACCCCTACGAGTGAGCAGAAAAGGGAGGAGAAAAGGCCCTGGTGAACCATAATAATTAGTGAACGGTAAACAATTTACTAAGGTACCTAAACTATTTATCAAATTTCAGTTTAACCCGAAATTTTTGTAAAAACTACACTAATGCACCTAAACTTTCAAAAAATCACTAAGGCACTAAATATTTTAAAAAATTGCAATTTAACCCCTAAAATTTTAAAAAAATCACCAAGGCACATAAATTTTCTAATAATTTTACTAAGGCCCTAAATTTTTTTAAATTACAATTTTAACCCTAAACTTTCAGAATTTTCAATAAGGCACCTAAAATTTTAAATTTTTCTCTAATGCACCTATATTATTTTAAAAACCTAAAATTATCTAAAATTATTCGAAAAAACTATCTAAAATTGAAATTTTACCCAAAAATTATCTAAAAACTACAAAGTAGCCCTACATTTATCTAAAAATATATAAAATTGTCTAAAATTCTCTGAAAATATCCTTAAATTATTCTAAAATTATCTAAAATTACAATTTCACCATAAAATTATCTAAAATCTACAAATTAGTCCTACATTTATTTTCCCAAACCCATTTTATCTACAAATTGTAACCAAAAATCAATTAATTTCTAACTATTGTGAAAAAAAATCACAAATCAAAACTAAAATAAATTCTTCCAGTGTTGTTTTCCTTAAATTAAATACCTAATAAATTAGCTAAATCTAACCTATATACTCAGATTAATTATTGGGCTAAAAATAAAATTTCTAAAATTTAAATTATTTTCTAGAAATGGAAAAAAATTAAAACAAATAAAATGGTTGGATTACATACCTTATTTGCCGAAATTGGAGGTTGTTATACAGTTAATATTTCGTCCCATAACAAGAACACATGAAAACACCCAAGTTAGTTTCAAAAGAAAAAAAGTTGAAAAATGGATTGATTTTGATGTTAATTACCTTAAATGATGATGTTGGAAGGTTGGGAGTGATAACCTTGAGTCGCCAGAGCTTGGAGGTGGTGGAATTGCTAGATTGCAGTGGAGAAGAAAGGGGGAAGTTGGGGTGTTGAAGATGAATGAGGGAGAAGGAGTGAGGTTCGGCGGTTTTAATTTAATCGACTTGGTCTTTTGCGAGGACAAGGTCCTCGCTAATGATCAATTTTTTTGGGAAGGCGCGAATATTGACCGCCCTTACGCGTGCCCAAATTTTGGGGTCCAGTATTTAGCGAGGACCCTGTTGTCGCAAAAGACTTGTAGTCTTTTGCGACAACATGGCCTGGCTGAAGACCCTTTTTAATATATATATTTAAAAAAATATTTTCCTAACTATTGTACTTATATATTATACCTAACTAATTTTTCTATTTTTTATACTAAAATTAATTCTATTAAATACCATATATAACACAATTACACATCATAATAAAAAATAATGACAAAGTTTATCTTTTTAAGGGTTGAGACATATAAAATGCAGAGACTTTATGATAACACAATTAAAAATCATGGGACCAAAATAATTCAAACATAGAAAAATTATGAAATACATGACAAAATACATAATAAAAAAGAATACAACTAATCAGTCTCGTCCACATCATCAACTATTACGGGTTCATCGTCACTATCAACATATATAGTTTCCTCATTAGTCTCGTATTCTCCTAAGGTGTCATCATAATCTTCATTATCAACGGGATCAACGGGTTCCGGTACAAGGTTAAAAATCAAAAGATCGGTCTCTATCCCTTGTCTCGTAGCCAATTTAAACACAGGGTTTTCCGAATCCAAGTTTGAATCAGCCAAACAAAATGTCGATCGGATCTGAACCAGTGGAAATCGATTATGCACCAAATAGCTCGGGACTCCATCTGTGACGGTCGTTCACTTCCCAAACTACTTTCCAACCCTTTTCCACCTTCCTTGCGTTAATTTGATCAACGTAAAAGACCTTTTTTGCTTGAGTAGCTAAGATGTAGGGTTCTTCGGTCCACCAAAAAGTACTTGTGTTGATAATTGTTGCTCCGATTTCTATTTTTCACAGATTCTTTTTTCATCTGTGTTATACCACTTACACTTAAACAACACAACTGAACAACCACCACTGAATTCAACCTCGACGATGTTGACCAACTCACCATAAAAAGAATCTTCACCTATGAAATTACAAAATAAATAGTTTATATACAAGCAACTACCTATGAAGGATACTTACATCATATAGTTCTAGATCTCGTCACAATTATGACAGATGTACCAATCAATGTGAACCTTCTCTGCGAAGGGTATATATCCTTACTTTTTCTTACTAATCGGCTTGCACTGACACTTAAACAATGATATCTCATTGCTTTCAGTAATCGTCTCACCGTATCTGCCCGGGTCGGTGAACTTTGTACTTTTCTCTCGAAGGTATCGAGATATAAAAGACAAAGTTTCCTCTACAACGTATCCCTCGCCCATTGAACCCTCTAGCCTGGCCGGATTCTGAATATATTCTTTTAGTTTATTCAAGTACCTATCAAACGGGTACATCCAACGCATCTGAACCGAGCCTCCTAACCGAGCTTCCTCGTACAAGTGCACAACAAGGTGGATCATTATATCAAAAAAAGATGGAGGAAAAATCATCTCCAACTTGCACATAAGCTCGACCACCTTAGACTTTCCGGAATCCAACTCCTTTATACTCAGGTCCTTCTTAAAAACATTTCTGTACACGTTGCACAAACTAATACTTGGATCGCTAATGGATTTTTTGTCGATTAACCCTGTAATACTAGCCATGAATAGAAATTGCATCAGAATATGACAGTCATGGGAATTCATACCGATAATCTTCCCCGTGTCACTCTGAACGTTGTTCCGCAAGATAAAAGCAAAACCACCTGGAAACTTTTGCAATTTCAACCACTTTAGAAAAACTCGTCGCTTATCGGGTGTCATCGTATACTTTGCACGTTGTAAAATGGTCTTACGAGGCCCAGTTCTCTTTGCCACCTTGCCACCAAAGTCCTTGTGTTCTCCAGGAAACACAATCAGCAACCCATCTAACTGCGTCTGAATATCTACAGGACTATGTCTCCGAGAGGAGGACCTATTATCAACTTTAAGGTACGAAGTATAATCTTTCTTAAAATGATGGTTCATAGGCAACCACCATCTGTGATCAAAATAAACAACTCCTTTATTAACCCGCACGGAAGGAGTATATTCCATGCATTAGGGATAAGCTAAGTAGCCTTGACCCGACCATCCTGAAGTGTACGATCTAGCCGGGTAATCATTCATCGTGAACAACAAACTAACCTTCATTACAAATTCCTCCTTCATATGTGCATCCAACGTAACTATCCCTATACCCCACAACGTTTCCAACTCATCTATAGTCGGACGGAGAAATACATCCATATCCTTTCCAGGTGAAGGAGGACCCAGTTTTAATAGAGTAAGTATAAACGTGGATTATTTCATGCATAACCAAGGCGGCAATTTGTAGATCGTCAATATAACCAGCCACATGTTGTATGAGTTGTTTTGCATGGGGAAAGGACAAAACCTATCGATCCCCAAACCAAGGAGTAAGTTACGTGGTTCACTAGCAAACTCGGGATTCCTCTCCTCAAATGTTTTCCAACTATGACCATCAATGGTATTACGCAACACGTCTTCGTCGGTACCCTTTCTAGTATGGTTCCAAATCATATCTTTCACGGTGTGCCTCGAAGCATACATTCTGTGTAACCTAGACGCAATCGGAAAATAACCCAGCTTCATATGCGACACTTTCTTCCATTTCTTTGGGTCCCCCTTGATTCTCCACAAACTGGTCATTTCTCAAGATTCTCATTCTCTTTATAATTCAATGCACAATCATTCAAACACACGTCGATCGTGGTGTATCCCATGCCCAAACTTTTCAACTTTCTATTGCAATCCGCATAAGAATCTGGTAAGTTATGAGGTTCAGGCAAAACACGACCCAACAACTAAATAAGTTCGGTAAACGAGGTGTTCGTCCACTTGTTCTTCACTTTCACATGCATTAGCTTTGCTATGAAATCCAAAGAACTCATCTTAGTACAACCGGGGTACAAATCTGTCTCCATTTCCTTGCGTCAAAAGATCCACGGCCACTTCCATTGACATTCTCGTCACGCATCTCGGTGTCACCGGGGTTCCCACCAATTTCAAACGTGGGTCCCAAATCATAATTACATTACCCATTACATTATCTTCGTTTGGTTGATCCACAGGAATTACTACTTATTCCCCGTGTTTCATCCAAACCTCATACGGTGTCCAAATACCCCGCTGAAATAGATGCGCTTGAACAACTTTAGGTGTAAACTTTCGATTATCATAACAATGAGTAAACGGACAAAATATTTTACTAGCGCGATCCAATTTCTTGCACGCAAACTCAAGAAACTTTATTATACCTTTGATATATTCCCTCGTAATTCTATTCTTTGATTTAATCCAACTCTTGTCCATTCTCTAAAGTAAATTAATACACTAATTATTCTTTCAAATTGTTTAATTAAGTACTACTTAGATCATACGATTATAAAAAATTACTTCAATCCCCATGTTTTATGAAAAAATCACTAAGGCCCCTAAAGTTTATTAAATTGTCAATTATACCCCTAAAGTTTATTAAATGTCACTAAGGCACCTAAAGCTATTAAAATGTCAATTATACCCCTAAAATATATTAAATGTCACTAAGGCACCTACAACTTATTAAACTTCCAATTTTACCCCTACATTTTATGTAAAAGTCACTAAGGCACCTAAAGTTTAATAAAATTTCACTTTTACCCCTAAACTATATAAAAATGCCTCCAAGGACTCTAAATTTTCCAAAAAATCATTATGCGGCCCCGAAAGTTTATTAAAATAACACTTTTACCCCTAAAGTTTATTAAATTTCACTAAGACACCTAAAGTTTATTACAATTCCAATTTTAAACTTTATGTAAACATCACCAAGTCACCTAAAGTTTAATAAAATTACACTTTTACCCCTACACTATATAAAAATCCCTTTAAGGCCTCTAAAGTTTTTAAACATTATACTAAGGCAACTAAAGTTTATTAAAATATCACTTTACCCCTACAATTTAAATAATACAATATGGCACCTAAAGTTTATAATTTCACTTTAACCCCTAAATTTTAAAAAAATACTAAGGTACCTAAAGTTTAATAAAATTTTACTTTTACCCCTAAAGTTTTTAAAAATTATAAAAAAACCACTAAAGTTTATTAAATTGTCATTAAATTCCCTACAATCATAATCAATTATAAAGATGCCCCTAAGAACATCTAAGTTGTTCACAAAGATACATACATTAATTTTCCATTAATAGAACATCACCTATAATTATTATAAATCAGTAACCAAATTAAAATTATAACACAAAGTTTAAAAATAATTATTATATAACAAAAAATGAAAACAATATATCACACATAAAACAATAAAACTACTACTTGCACTTATATAATACAATATATATGGTGTCGCCTAGGGTGTGATAAAAATAAGATAAAATTAAGTCAAGAAACTACGCACTCTCACCCTAGACAGGCACAGTACTGCAAGTATTACAGGACGTATGCAAGTTTTAGTTAGTAAGTTGAGTTCGTTCTCAGGGACTTAAGTGTGTTATACGCGTGAGTAGGAATAACGAGTAAAAGTAAATAATTAAAAGACAGAAAATGAAAGGGAACAGATTTCGAAATTAATTAATTAAAACTAAGAAAATAAAGACAATAAAATAAAAGATGAGAAGTATAGCTCAGGTTTTGCTAGTATGCACTAATCCTTCTAATTCTATCTATAAATCTAGTTCATAAGGGAGAATATTAGCTCTTGGTATACTTAGTCAGGATTCTAAATTCCCATACCTTAGACCTTGAGAGCGACTAAGGGGGCTACGTCACAACCAAGACGTGATTTCAAATAGGGTTATCAAACGCTACTAAGGCCCTAAGCAAATACTGCAATCATTTGTTATATGGTGATTAAAACAAACCTTAATAACTATCTAGTTAGAATCATGTTTTGTCAGAACTAATATCGACACTAGACATTATGTGGTGGTTCAATAGTTAAACACCTTGTCAAGGAGACCATCTAACTACTATTAAAACAATCCTAAAGTGATCAGTTCTAGGAAAGACAATAAATCAAAACACATAAACAAATATGAAGTAAGAAGCTAATATCAAATTAAAACATATAATTCCCAAAGAAACTTAGATAGAAGAATTAGAATTCATAGATTATACATTATGCAAAACCCAAGCTATGGGGAGTTTAGCTCATACCTGGAGGAAATAAACTAAAAGAAATTACAAAAGACCTCATCTTGCTCTCTACAATAAACTGGAAGAATAAAACCTTAAGAACTAATTACTATGAGGCAAGGATTAATAGGGTAGTTTTACAAGTGATATAAGGGTGTATTTATAGGTGTTTAGAAGACCTAATTCGTTTTCTTAAGGAAGAGATAAAGTATTGGACTCCTAGCCCAACTCAAAATTCGTATGGAAATAAAGATAAACACTGCTGGACCGTTTTGAGCATATCTTCTTTGTTATTGGTCGGTTTGAGCTCCATAAGATACCAAAAGAATCGTAACAGAATTATCTTTGTCCCTATGAAAGGAAATTACCAAAATCGGCCTATTTCTTGGGTAAAATAGCACTTTTTTAGGCGTGTGCTGCAGAATCCCAGATTTAGGCAGCTTTTCCTTTTCCATCTTTTTAGCTTTTGTTTCCTTATCTCCAATTACCATGCAAATCTCTTTCCATAATTTGTAGTCTTTGACTTGGACTCTAATTAAGCTCCATAATTATCTTTAAATCTACACACTAAATAAACAATTAAACCCAATATGCTCTAAAAATATTATTTTACTAAATCAAGACTCAAAATAGGAAAGTGCACTTTTTCTCAAGAAAATCGACATTTATGACTTCTAAATCACTAAAAATGATGTCTCATCCTAACATTAATCTATCACAAATGAGGAGACATCAAGACCCCCAACTCAAAGTTGTATCGTCCCGATACAATAAAGATAAAAACAAGGGGAAGTCTATAAATACACACTTATAAAATTCTCAACATAATGGGAAAAAGCATAGCAGAATATATAGAATAAACCTAAAGCACATAACTTAGAAAATTTCATGCAATAATATTCATAAACTACATACCTGTACACTTCTCATATCCACAGTCAACACGGCTTGAATTCAAGATCAGATTAGTTTCGCAATGTAAGAAGGATTGGGACTTTACTCAGTTCCCCAAGGAAAGCTATAGATTGTTCATCGAACTTCACTAGTATTCAAAGATCCACTTAACTAATCTCTAATGGCTCAATCACTTCTCAATTACATAGCAAGAATCACAAGGTCTTTAAGGTTGTAATTTAGGCTTAGGGACGGTAGGATAGTATATTTGGATAATTGGAGTGAGCTTTTAGCTCTCTCCTCACTAGCCATCAACGAATCGCCCTAGAGCTTGAGTTACTCTCATAAAACGTTTCTCACTCAACCCAATGACTTCTTTGATGCACAATTTAGCATCCCCAATAACCCAATTAAAGCTTAAGATGTTCACATAAAAATTCCACTTTGCCGGTCCGAATATATATATTTTCTTTTCTTTTTAAATCAATTTATCAAGCTATGACTTCTCTTTTAATGTTGAGATATCACGCTAATTTTCTCATATATATGTTTTTTCTTTTAATGCCCTTGTTGGCAAATTTAGCTCGTAGCTTCTTTTTCATTCACTATTACCCCGGCAAAGGGTTACAATAAAAATCTGTGAAACATCATCAATATAAAGCACAAAGCACAAAGCAAAATTAATAAGCTCAAAAATCCCAACCAAATAACAATTCCCATAATGGTGGACCCACCACCCCAAACTCAAGCTCTAAAACAACTATCTATGCATCGCGATTCGAGTGCAGGTCATATGGAAAAGTCCTATAATCTAAAGGATATGGCTTATAACGTGTTTCAATAAAAAGCTTTAGAAAGGCTAGAAGGGGCTGAGAAGGATATAGCATATAAAATAAAAAATTAACAAGGTGAGAAGGTATAAAAAGGCTTCAAAGGTTTCAAATATGAAAGAACCGCCTTAATCACTTTCTACACTATGTAATTTTGTTATTTTCTTACCTTTAGCACTTTCATCAAATGGTTTTGTCAACTAGCTTGGATCTCACGGCCTACACACTTCTCAAGGTTCCCTGAGATCGAACATACTTTCTATCGCATTGCTCACTAATCTTTTCTTTACTATCAATGTGTGTTTTCCTGCAAATACTCAAAGCATACAAATACATAGCTCATAAACACATTACTTACTATCATCAATTCACTGAGCTTATGCTTTCAAGCTATTAAACACACTCTACATCTAATTCCCATGTATCAAAAATTTTAATTTCTAACTAAAAACAGAAAAATGGAGATGAGAGATAACGAATCCCCACACCCCCAACTCAAAAATGAGCCGTGTCCCCACGACTCGAAAAACAGAAATTAAAATTAGCAAATAAACATATTTATAGAAATGTTAAGGAAGAAAGAGAACATACTCTCGAGGCTATTGCCTCGCATCATTGACATACAAGGTTGGATTTGCTTGACCTTTCGTTAATTGCTCAAGGAGTTTCATGATGTGAACTTGATTAGCATTGATTTGTGCCACATCATTGACTAAGGAAGTTTGAGCTGCTTCGAATTTCGTTAAACGCTCCTCCATCTTCTCTTGCCAATTTTGCTCCTTTTCTTCTTTCGAGACTTGCGTAGAACCTGCTCTTCGAAAGATATCCTTGATCCACGCATTATCAATATAACTCGTCTTAAACTCGAGTTTCTCTTCTTCACCCAATATAACATCCGCTTTTTGCACAAGACACGTGATCATAGTTGGATATTTGACATTATAAACCGATTTAGGAGAGACCGAAAATCGTATCACCTCCTCATAGATCAACTGTGCCACATCAACTTCTTCTCCTCTCAAAATACAGTCCAAAAGTAGAGCGTACTTCATAGTCACATCCAAAGTTCGTGTGTTCCCAAAGATATTAGGGACAAGGAAATTGTGCCAAATTCTCGCATCCGATTGAAGATATTTGTAAGGCCAAGGTGCCTTCAATTCTCCCTTATGTGATTGCACTTTCTCCTTGTCTAATACATGCTCAAAAAGTAATTCCTCATCAAAGAATTTTCGCTTAGCAACCGCTTCTTCAAATTTGCAATAACCTTTCAATTTCTTAAACTTGAAGTGGTTTCTAATCTCCTCAACTGTGAAAGGAACTAGCTTTCCTCTAATTGGAACACAATTACTATCTCGGCTAAAGAGGCCTAAATAGAATTCCAAAACTAACTCATGACATAATTCAGAACGTCTTACCATGAACATAGACCAACCCAATTTCTCACCAAGCTCTAAGAATCTCGCGTATTCTCCTGTACCAACTTCTTCCTTGAATACTTTCTCATAAGCAAAAGGTAGTTCTTTCAATTGTTTCTCTGCAGAAGCTTTCAAGATTTTCAAAACTTCCTCTTTCTCTTCTTTGGGTGTAGGACCTTGTGGAGGTTGTGTTTTCTCCTTTGCATAAAAGTAAAGCTTTTTACCATTACGATCAAACAAAGGTATTCCACTCTTCTCAACTTTATCTTTACCCTTTGATTTAGAACTAGAACCCTTGTCAATTGATTTCTTCTTGTTTAAATCCAATCCCTTGTTACTCTTCACCTCCCTCTTGTTAGCTAAAATTGTTGTTCTATTAGTCATCTTCAATTAACCCCCAACTCAAAGCTTTAGCAACCCTTGAAATTTGAACTTGTGAATTAATGGTTGAACAAGCTTGATTTGGCTTAGGATAGGTGAATTGATGATGAATCTCTATGTGGGTGGGGTGGATTTGTAATGGGTAGGCTTGGATTTAAGAAATTGTAGGATGAATTTTGAAAATTTGGCTCTTTGATTCTTCAATTTGAATGGATTTGGTGAGGATTGGGTGTTTGATTCTCTCTTGTAATGATGTGGAGAGAAGGTTTGATGTGTTTTTCTTGATGATTGGGTAGTGTTTTGGTGATTGGTGAAGGTTTTGATGAGCTTCAATGGAGTTGGGAGAGTTTTGGAGAAGAGAAAGAGGCTTTAGGTTTATAAAATTCGGAATTAAAAGCTTAATACCTCCTTTATACACAAATCCCGTACGTTTACTCTCTCTGGCGGCGCTGCGGACTACCCCTGCGGACCATGGGTACACCGCAGGGTAGTCCGCGACATCTGATGGTCGAAATTTTTTGCCCACTGCATAACACGCGTGGTACGACCCCGTGGCACGCGTTTTTGACTCGCGGACCATGGTGCGGTACACCGCAGGGTACCCCGCGCCTTCTGACGTGTTCTTCGTCCAAATACACGTGGACATACCCCGTGGCACGCGTTTTTGGCCTGCGGGCCAGGGCACGGTGTAGGGGGGTAGTCCGCGGGTCAATTTTTTCGCGGTTCTGGATAGGACCCGTGGCTCCACCCGTGGTACGGGTTTTTACCCTGCGGACTAGGGGTAATCCGTGGGGGTAGTCCGCGCAGGGTTTTCTTCCGCTCTTTGCTCGCGTTCCTAACTCGATTTCTCCAATTCCTACACACCAAAAACACTAATACCTTTCTCAAATATGCATTATCAACTAAAAACAACTAAATTAAACATAAACTAAAAACGTAAAAGACATAAAAACTAAAAAAACTACGGGTTTTCTCCCGTACAGCACTTTTGTTTAACGTCTTTCAAAGTTAGACGTGTTACCTCTGTCAAGATTTGCGAATATAGCCTCCCCAACAACGAGTAAGACTATGAACGTCAATTAATCTGCGCTTGAACCCAGTTTTGGGGCGAATGTCTATCACCTTGGCTGAAACAACCTTAGTGACAATGAATGGTCCCATCCACGAGTCTTTGAAACTTCGTTGCCTATTCTCGCGTTTGTGAGCTTTCCATAGAACTTCATGGCCAACCCCAAACTCAATGTCTGGCTCAGTATCCACAGGCTTTAAGTGGATCTTCTCAGGAGGGACTTTGTTATGTGAAAGGCTGTGGATGACAGGAACGGTGGGTTCTAACTTCCTCAGTTTCTTACCCAAGACATAGAAGGTCTCGGATACATTCTTTGCATGAAGGGTGATGGTCCCTTCTTGGAAGTTGATCACACTTTGACTTGTGGCCATGAAAGGCCGTCCAAGTATGATTGGAACCTGCTTATCTGCATCAAACTCAAGAATAACAAAGTCAGTATGGATGGCGATATTACCTGCACGGACTAAGACGTCCTCCACTGTTCCCCATGTCCTTTTTACTGAGTTGTCAGCAAACTGCAACTTAACTGGAGTCTTCTCTGATTTCTGAAGTCCAAGTCTCTCGAACACGGACTTAGGCATAAGATTCACACCAGAACCCACATCATACATCGCTTTCACCTTGAGCATACCATGTAATTGAATAGGAAGGTTGAAACTTCCTGGATCTTTAAGCTTTGTTGGTAGCTCTCTTTTACTTCTTCTCGAAACCCTTAAGTTTTCTCTTGGGATCTCTACACTTGCTTCTTTCTCAGGAATAACTTGCGTAAACACTTGTTGCGGTGTAAGTCCTCTCTTCGCAATCTCAAGCATCTGGGCGTTGATATTTTCAGGTTGATACACCTCTACAAATGTCTTGAGCACAGTGTCATCCTTAGGATTTGTATCAGGAATAGTTGATGACACTGTTTGAATAATAGGTGGCGATTCTACCTTCTCTTCTTCTTTCTCTTCATGCACAGCAGGTGCAACTTCATCTTCCGATTCCTCCCTTGAGGCTTCTTCCTCTTTCTCTTTAGCCAGCTCAGCTGCATAATCCACAACCGATCGAATTTCCTCTTGCATCTTCCTCAGTATTTGTATAAATTCGGCTTTGTCTTGATCGTCCTCCACATAAAACTCAGAACAGTCAGATTCCACGGGGCTAGACTTGGTTGGTTCTTCTTCGGTACTAACGGAAGCATGCGGTACTTCCTTCTTTTCTTCTTCAATTTCAAGGCAAATAGCCTTGCAAGCTTCGAACCCAACATTGTTTTCACCTCCTTCGATTGCCTTTACTTCCTTTTGTTCTACCAAATTTGTTAAAACTTCGTTTAATTGTTTTACTTGAGTACCTAACATCTGAACTATGGCATCGTGTCCTTGGACCTTCTCGTCCTGAGCGTTCATAGTCGTGGTCAAACGGTCTAGAGCTTGTGCTAACTGTTGATTGTCCATATATCCTTCTTGAGGATACTGAGGTAAAGCTTTCTGATCTAACGAATCGATATAGGCATCTTGAGCAGGTTGTTGAGGGGGAGTGATGTCTCCTCATTTGTGATAGATTTATATTAGGATGAGACATCATTTTTAGTGATTTAGGAAGTCATTTAGTCGAATTTCTTGAGAAATAGTGCACTTTCCTATTTTGAGTCTTGATTTAGTAAAATAATATTTTTAGAGCATATTGGGTTTAATTATTTATTTAGTGTGAAACTTTAAAGATAATTATGGAGCTTAATTAGAGTCCAAGTCAAAGATTACAACTTATGGAAAGAGATTTGCATGGTAATTGGAGATAAGGAAATAAAAGCTAAAAAGATGGAAAAGGAAAAGCTGCCTTAATCTGGGATTATGCAGCACACGTCTAAAGATATGCGTTTTTACCTAAGAAATAGGCCGATTTTGGTAATTTCCTTCTGTAGGGGCAAGATAATTCTATTGCGATTCTTTTGGTATCTTATGGAGCTCAAACCGACCAATAACGAAGAAGATATGCTCAAAACGGTCCAGCAGTGTTTATCTTTATTTCCATACGAATTAGAGTTGGGCTTGGAGTCCACTACTTACTTCTCCTTCAAGAAAACGAATTAGGTCTTCCAACACACCTATAAATACACCCTCATACCATTGTAAACATGTCCTTGCTAGTCCTTGCTCAATTGCAAAGTATAGGCTTAGTCTTTTCTTATATTTTCTTAGTTTTAAACAATAGCTTAGTCCTTTAGTTAGATATTCATCCTTAGAATCAAGCTATTCATTCAAGAAGCAAGCTGACCTGTAGAGGAAGACAAGAAGAAGAAGATTGGAGACTGACAAACTCCTCTTATACATCTCACCTTCTCTATATTTAGAGTAATTAGCTATAGATCTATTCTCAACCATATTTCTAAGCTTTTATTCTGTAAGTTTACTTTTAATTATTGGATTATTATTTTGTCTTTAAATACTATTTGTTATTTTAATTGATTAAGCTTGGCGTATATTGTTATTATGTGTTTTGACTTATTTCCCTAGATCTGATCAATCTTAGGATTAATCTTAGTTATGGACAACACCACATAATCGTCTAGTTTAACTAGATAGCCATTAAGGTTTGATTTAATCACCAATCATTACTTAGGAATCCATAGTAGTGGAGAGGTTGCTCCTAAGCCTAGAAAAGGCTAGGTAGAATTTAGAATCCTGGTTAATATATAATGCTTAATGTGACAGGTTAGAATAACAATTGAGTAATAGACTTAGTAATCCTAATCTATTTGACTTACTTTCATAGTTATTTATTTGTATTATTTATTTATTTGCATTAGATAGTTATTCGTATTAGTTTATCTTTTTATATTTTATTCTAAACATATAAATTCATCTACGCTTGTTAAATATAAGTAGATCTAACGGATACAATCCCTGCGAACGAACTTGACTTATCATTAAAACTTGCAAACGATCTGTGATACTTGCAGTGAGTTCCGTGGTTCTCAAGGGTGTGTGACTCTTTATTATTATCATTATTTATCTATTATTTTATCACACCTTTGCCCCCACTAGGGAGCAGGTCTATTCCGATGTTGATTTTGGTACTGACCTCTCTGTTGGAAAGAATTGTTCTGGGGACGCGGTTGATAATGACCAGGACGCGGTTAATTTTGACTAAAAAAAAGATGAGGGGTGTAATTGTGAATAATCCAAAAGCTTACTTATTTTAGGATATTTTAGGACAGTTTGAGGGGTATAATCGCACTTTTTTTTGGTTTTTGACATATTTCTAGGGGTAGAATTGCAATAAACACAAAAACCAACTAATATTTTTGTGGTATTTTCAGATGGTTTACTACTATTCAGGGGGTTTAAGATTAAACACATGGTCTGGTCATACTAACGAAAAATGGATGCCACAAAAGTCAACTATGTTACAAGTTTTAGTCTCAATAAAAGAACTTATGTGGGACCCGAAGGTGATAAAAGATCTAATCAATATAGTGATGATGTCTTCATTTTGTCTTTGAAGACTATGATGTATACTCTTAGAAGACCTCCTCGGGTATTGTTATTATTACATCATTATTGCTCTTCAAGTCCTTGTATTATGTGTGTTATGTATATGTTTGCAGTTTAGGTCCCCCTAGTTTCTAAACAAATCAATTATGCATATGATTGTTCACCTTAAAGATGATTAATTCTAGCAATTTAGGTACTTGTATTATGCATATGTTTGCACTTTAGGTCCCTTAGGTTCTGAAGTTTAGGGCCTTATATTTCTGCAGAAATCACTCTTTAGGTACCTATACTATTTTTGTTTTAAGTGAATTGGCACTACAGGTCCCTATGTTATACAAAACTTGCACTTCAGGTCCCTATATTAGTAGTTTTTATTATTATTTGCACATCAGGTCCCTATATTAGTAGTTTGTTGCATTATTTGTAGTATAGGACCCTATATTATGCCAAAATTGAACTATATGTCTCTAATATTAATTTGTTATAAGTGAATTGCACTCGCTAGAATAATCACCTCAGTTAATTCGTCGATCTTGCCACCATAACGCATGCGTTCCATATACGTCCTATTCAAGGACGCATCTCCACGACTTTGAGCATATTGCTGCAAAACATAGAACAAAATCACATTCAAATTGGTAAAGATGTTAGATATAAACCAAACACAACTATGGAAACATCCAATGACACAAAAGCTAGAGTTATACCGAAACCCTCGTTTCACAAAACCACCTTCCTTCACCGAAAATAAACTCATCATAGTTGAGTATGTTAGCCACGTGGTTAATCACCTATATGAGACGATTTCAAGGTGTTAAATAAACTTTCTACAAATAATAGTATGAGTAATATAATTAATGTACCTCATCCCCGATGAAACAAGTAGGCGTTAACAATTCTCTCATAAACTTCCTCTCGATGAAGCCATTTTCATTTTCGCAAACGATATAGCTAAAGAAAGTTAACACTTAATCAAAGACTATAAATTGAAATTGAATAACACTTAGAGTTGACTTCAGGGATTACCTAGGATTTCCTTCAAAAAGAAACTTATAAAGGGCATCTTCATCCACCATAAATTTACCCATGTCAATAATTTCTGCATCATTATCCACATTTGATGGGCCCGCTTCATCATCGTCATCCGATATCCATAACCTATGCGCATCATCATTCAAATCTACACGTGCTCTCCTGGATTTTTTAACAACCGGTTTGCTTTTGCCTGTGACTTTCTCCGGAATCTTTTTTGTCCTTTTCTTCTGGTTTTTGTCTTTCTCCGGACTCTTTTCTGTCATTTTATTTGGGATTTTGTCTTTCTCCGGACTCTTTTCTGTCCTTTTCTTCTGGATTTTATCTTCCTCCGGTCTCTTTTTTTTCTTTTTCTTCTGGATTATGTCTTCCTCCGTTCTCTTTTCTTTCTTTTTCTTCTGGATTTTTTCATTGTCTTTCGCTTTCTCTTGCTCTTTTATTTCTTTTTCCTCTTCCAACCTACGAATTCTTGCATCGAGCTCAGTAATCTTATCACTTTCGTAGGTCCCACCAGCACCTCCAGCATTACCCCAATCACTTATTACTGTACACGTGAGAGGAGACAAATAATCTTCTCTAAATCTCCATAGTTTACTCTTAACTTTTTTTATTGGACCAGTAACGTACAGATGGAGTAATGTTGTGTTCTTTTCTAAGCTTTTTAGCCACATTAACGTGGTCTAAGAAAAGAAGCTGCCAAGTAAAGCGTTTGATATTAGAGAAAATGGTTAAATAAAAAACATAAAAAAGGTAAGGCAATCCTATTCGAATTCAAACTTACCATTACTAAGTGTAGACACCTAGAGAAATAAGCTCGCTTCCCATTCTTAAAATGGCGGATTCCACTCCTTAACAATTCAAATACATGAGCGGCCCAGTTATAGTGTGGAACCCTTCGTATATCTTTAACGGCGTGTAAATAACACTTATGTACCCCGCTATCCGTTGTAGGGCACAAGAACAAACCAATACAATTTAACAAATAAGCTTGAGAAAAGTACGGGGCGGCTTCTTCGCCGCATTGGTCCAAGTTGTCCTTCAAGGTCTTATATGAAATAACCCCAGTCTTACCATATGTATTCACTATGTCCAAATAGTGCTGGTCTTCCCTTCCAAGTAATGGTACTTGCTCACCCGAATTCCTAAGTCCAATAAGCCTTTCCACAACCGAAGCATCGAACTTTATTGTATGACCATGCAACACGAAGGTGTCGGTTTCAACCTCGAAACGGTCCACCATCCACTTAACGAGTGCATGACGTAAATTACCGGCGTCCAATTCTAGCATGTGTCCAAACCCAACTGCCTCTACTACAACTTTTTGAACGGGAGATAAACTCGTGTTTATCCGTATTAGCTTTTGAATAGCAGCACGAGTTTGGAAATTAAACTACAAAAAAAATTCATATATACCGAATTAAAATATAAATTCAAATGTATCAAATTAGAAAATAAAAGGTAAGAACCACTTACTTCTTTTTCTGGTAAGAGAGCTTTTTTATTATTGTACTTGTCCAGTTCAGCATTTGCAAGATCTATATACTCTTGTTTTTCAGTAGGACTCATCAAATTGTACTCATTTGTAATGAATTGAGCAAGCTTCCCTTTCCGGTCCGCAACTGTGAAATATTCTCTGATTTCAGGGGTTATTTTTTTCCTATAAATGAATAACATAAGTTAATAATACCAAAATGAAGGAAAAATATCAACAAATGTAAACATAACTTACATGTAAAACCCTAAAGCACAAGTGTCTTTCTTGATCTTGCCACTTTCTTCGTTGTTTTCTTGATTGTCCGAGCCTCTACAATATATGGAATAGGTTTATATTGAATTAAAACTAAATACAAGTACAGGTCCTTCATTATGCAACAACTGTACAATGACATTATATCAGATCACTGTAATATACAAAAATTGCGCTACAGGCACCTACATTATGATATTGCACTATAGGGTCCCTGTAATATACTAAAATTGAGCTTTAGTGTCCATACATTATGAAAATGCACAAATATACATATAATGCGCTTAAGGGTACTTACATTATGAAATTGCACTATAAGGGTCCCTGTAATATACAATAATTGCGATAGAGATACCTACATTCAGAAATTGCGCTATATGGTCCTTTTAATATAAATAAAAGGCGCAACAGGTCCGTAAATTTATAAATTGCACTAAAGGGTCCTTGTAATAAAAACCAATTGCGCAAAAGTGACCCTAAATTATGCAATACCACTATAGGGCCACGCAATAGGCCCTTTTTCATGCTAAGTGTACCTAAATTACACAAATTTGCACAATGTTATGGTTATATAATGATAAATTGCACTATCGAGTAACTGTAGTATGCTATCATTGAGCATTGCGTATCTACACTATGCAAAAATTACGGAAGTAGGCCCTATATATCGCAAATTTGCAGAATAAAACACATTAAAATTATAAATTGAACAATAGGGCCACTGTATATGCTCAAATTCCGCTATGCTATCTACATTATGCAAAAATAACTATGTATATCAATTTATATTCAAATTATCAAGGTCTAAATTCTTTTAGACAATTATACAAACATCTTGGTGGTCCCAATTAACTTCATTACCATTGATTTTCAGTCGGACCCCCACACATTAAATCAATACACAATCACTTAAAAACAAACTTTGACCTAAATTGTATCGAAACAAGACCCATTTACAACAAAGGTTGGGAAAGGTACTTACGTAGTCTTCTTGCTTTGTTGACCATGCCTTCACTATCACTTTCTTACTTTGAGTGTCTCAACCGATGCCTTCACTATCACTTTCTTGCTTTGAGTGTCTCAAACGATGCATTCACTCTCAGTAGCGGATTTGGGTGCGATGGCTTTGGGTTCGACTGCTTCTTCCGTTCTTGGTCTTCTTGTCGTCGTTGAAGAAGGGTGCGATGGTTTTGGCCTTTTGGGTGACAAAGCTGCTTATGTTCTTGTCGATTATGTTGTTTAGTTTTGGGAAAATAGAAAGACATGGTGTTGAATTAACATGAAACTCCATCGTTGAGATCAAACTAGCAAGTTACAAAGCAATGGAATCAATTACCTAGTTAGTTTGTTTAGTTCTTGAAAAAGAAATAAAAAAATGAAGTTATAGCGTATATATACAAATGTAATACGGTAAAAAAAAAAAGTAAGAAGTATCAATTACAAAAATACCGGGGTCAAATTGCAATATACAAAAATACGATATGTTGAATAAAAAAAATACAATTATATTAAAACATGGTATTAAGAAAAAGACAGATCACTGTTCACTTTATCAAAAGATAGTACCAACTTTATGCTGTCTGACTTATTTTTGAATTTATAGGTTCTTAATTACACTTTAGTCCCTAAAAAGATTATTTCGGTAATTTAATAAAGGATTAAAAAAAAGATTATTACATGGAAGCCTCTCCCCAAAACATTATCTAAGTGCTCCAAAAAATGGTCCAAACTCGAGTTAACATATGGAGTCATGGGCTAAACAACGTACGAAGTATACAGTTTTCCCGCAATAACGGTTCAACATGCATCATCTAATGAAAATATCAACTTTCTAATCTGAACTTCAAATTACTTGTTGTTTGCAACATCGAGAACTAGACATTTTAGATATTTCCAATTGTATAGTTCACATTATATGTAACCTCTCCAACAGTTCGTTGAAGTTAACATACAAATTGCATTGGGAATCTGGTGATTTTAGTATTTTCTTGGATCTTTCTCGATTCTTTTGTACTTCCTTACGAGCTTCCCACAAATGACTTACATCACTTCTTAACTATTACTTAAACATAGGATTGTAAATGAACCAAGCCGCTCGCGAGCAGCTCGAGCTCGGCTCGGAGAAAAGCTCGTTCGAGATCGGCTCGAATATAAACAAGCTCAAGCTCAAGCTCCATTTTAAGCTCGATAAATAAACGAGTCTGCTCGAGCTCGGCTCGTGAGCTCGTTTAAAATTATAAAAATTATAAAAATTATAAAAATTATAAATTAATATATTATCTACTTATAAATATATTATTGAACCTTAAATATCAAATTGGATATTTATAATTTCTTTAGATATTTATTTTTTCATTAATATTATGTTTCATATTTTCATACCACACACTCTATATATAACCAACCGTTCATGAAAGTCTCTTTTCAACCATAAAAAACAAACTGTTCATTAGAAACTCGTGCTCGACTCTAAAAAAGAGTGTTTTATAAGTTAAACAAACAAGTTCTAACATTTTTTATTTGGATTATTGGAAACTCGAGCTCGGCTCGTTAAAATTGGAGCTCGGCTCGGCTCGTTTAAATTTGAGCTTGCCTCGGCTCAGTTCGAGAAATTAAACAAACAAGCCTGTACATCCAGTATTCGACTCGCCTCGACTCGTTTACAGCCCTACTTAAACATATGAATCACTCATGTTCATATCAACGATTCTTGCATAATACTTCCTCTGTCCAACAATGTTTGTCCTTCTTTCTAAAATGAGGTGTCCAACAATATTTGTCTATTTATATTATCAAGACTTTTTTTCTCTAATTTTTCCAATATTACCCCTAACTAATTAGTTATAAAGAATGGTGCAATAAATGACCTTATACTTAATGAATAAGGGTAATTTAGTAAAGAGAGTATGTAATTAATGTCTTTTTTAAGATTTGTGCAACAAAAAGTTAGACAAACCTTAATGGACAGAGAAAGTATAAAACATTTCATGGTTCACAACATATAGCTAACAATATGAAATATGTCAAATCATGAATAAATTCCATCTTAGTGTTATAAAATCCCTGAAAATGATATTTCACACATATTAAAAACTATCATAAATAGTAAAACATCAAGACGATACGTTTAAATTTTGTCATCCCGACAACAGTAACACAAATCATAGTCGAACAAAACACCCAACAAAAGACAATCACTAAAGAAATGTAAGCTAGAGTCTGAAAATTTAATGCTATAAAATGAACCCATACCTTGTCAAAAAAAAAAAAATTAAAAAATCCATACGAATTATATAAGCATGCATGTCATCAACTATATAGGGACACCGAGATGATTAATTTTGCAATGCACTAGGTAGCTTTCTTTTTTTTTTTTTTTTTTGGTCGGAACTAGGTAGCTTTCACCAGACTCAAAAAATTATTATCGATCTTGTCATAAAATTTTATATGACAACTCATTGCCTTCTCTCCACTAATAGTATCTAGCCCACATTCTAATGATCGTAAGAACTTTTTAAGATGCTATGTAAGGCTTGAGTGATATGTGGTAAATAATTCAAGTAGGCTTGTGCAAGTCACCTCATTTATTTGAACGATCGTCCTATTTTGAGCTTGATTATGTATTGATTTCGTATTCACTCAATCCCCAATATTTTATAAAAACTATTCCTAATCAAATTTTCAATTTCGCTCCATCCTTCTCTCATAGATGATCTGTAGGTTGGAATGTTTGATTTTTATTTTGCAAGCTCAATAAAATGGAATAACTTCTTAAGGTTAAGATAGTAATTTATCCATGTAATATTAGGTTCCTCAAATTATATGATAGTTTGTTTTTTTCTTTTTTCTTTTTCCAAAAACTTTCTATTGATAAAGGATAAATAAATCAGCTAATCCCTGTACATGGAGAGTCGGCTTTGATAAGTTCAGTTAATATGGTCGAGATATTCTCTCTATTTAACTCAAAACTAATGTCACAGGGCGAGTGTTTGGTTAGCCAATTAGCTACTACATTACTTCTTCTCGAAACATATGAGAAAGAAGGATTACAAGATTCACTAATAAAATAAATACTACGAATAATGTTTCTAATACAAGGATTAACTATAGGAGAGTTTGAACCAAGAGGACCCATGATGCCTAAGCAGTCGTTCTCAATAACTCATCTAATGCCCTTGAAATCTCTAGGCCAAAGATACGCTTGCAAGATACCAAGAGCTTCAACTTCCATAGGGTTATCTGCTCCAACTTCCCAAGAGCTCAGCTTGATTACATTGCCGTTATGATCCCTGATTACACAAGAAATATCAAACTTATTAATTTTAAAAGAAGTATCAGAGTTGATTTTATACCAGTTAACTGGGGGAGGTTTCCATTTAATACTTGCATTTCCACTTTTAGTATCACTGTTAGCATCTTTCAAGACCTTCTTTTTATTTTCTTATGAGTAGTTGAAATGGAATTAAAATTCTTACAGGTTATATTTTTTCCTTTTTTCTCTCAGACTTGCTAAGTCATCCTCGAGATTTGTTAACCCACTAAAGTTTACACCATTAACCGAGGTGTTTATTTCATAGCTATTCATAATTTCCTTCAGATTTATAAAATCATCCTTAGGATAAAGTATATCAAATTGTTCTTTCCATAAAGTATGAGCTTGTATAAATGTTCTCAAAGGGCACAGGTTTCATATTTTTTAAAGATAAAATCATTCCTTGCTTTCCATATATTCCATAATACAAGAAAAACTTTATCAATAGTATGGGACAATTTGTCTCTTTCTTTGTTAGCTTTACTCAATATATTAGCCATCCAAACATCCATTTTAAATGATTGTTGGTTGCTAAACTTGAAACCCATAGGAGATGCTAACCAAACTGCTTTTGCCCAAGGGCATTCGAAAAATAAATGTTCAGTGGTTTCATCATCATTGTTACATATAGAGCAAATCTTTGAGTTTTGTATTTTTCTATTAAATAGATTAACTCATGTAGGTAGTAAGTTCTTGACAGCTTTCCAGAGGAAATTCTTTACTTTTGGTAAAGTTTTCAAACCCCATATCATTTTCCAAACCAAAGGTTAATAGAATGAGATACAGAAGGATTATTATCATTACTATTTTTGAGTTTAGATTCATCTTCATTTTTAAGAAGGTTATAAGATTGTTTGACCGAGTATATACCATTTTTGTTTTTAGCCCAGTAGCAAACATCCTGAACCGGAACAAGGGGTATAAATATTTTTAGTATCTTTATGCTGTACTATAGAGCTATCAAAAATTCTATTTAATATATCAGTATTCCACTTTCTTTCACCTATTTTCATTAAATCGTTTACAGTTGTCACCTCATTAGTGAGAGGAGGGGTTAAAATATATGAATTACTAATCCATTTATGTTTATTAAGATCAATATTGTTACTATCACTAATTTTTCATTAGAGATATGGTAAAACAATATCCCTTCCTGCTAAAAGACTTTTCCAACCCCAAGATGGGGAATTACCCAACTGAGCATCAGCAAAGGTTGAGTTATTGAAATATTTACCTTTCAGGATTTTATATAAAAGCGATTTAGTAATATTAATTAAATTCCAGACCTGTTTTCCTGAGAGTGGAATATTCATGAGGTGAATATCACGAAACCCCAAGCCTCCACTATATTTACTAATTGAGTCAGTTTCCTATTTTCACCAGTGTGTTTTTTCTTTCCATTTTTACCCCACCCAAATTTTGCAATATGAGATCAAATAATTTCACAAGTTTTTTTGGTAAAAGGTAAGAGACATATAGTAATTAGGAATACTTTGAAGGACTGATTTTATTAAAATTTCTTTACCATCATCTGTAAGAAAAATATTTTTCCAATTACAAATTCTTTTGACAACTCTTTCAGTCAAGTTTTCAAGATCTTTCACCTAAGACCTTCGCCATTCAGTAGGAAGGGCTAAGTATTTACCAAGGTTTTGTACTACTTTCATATAAACTTTATGAGTAAAAATAGCTTGCATATGATGTGGGGTATATTTGCTAAACTTCACCCCACATTTGTTTCTGTTAAGAGTAAGGCCAGTAGCTAAAGCATATCTAGATATAATATCATTAAAGCTATTAACTTTCTCATTTGTAGCTTTTAGGAAAAACATGCTATCATCGGCGAAAAGTAAGTGAGTTAATGTAGGGCAATTTTTTTCTATTTTAATACCTTCGTATAAGCCCTTACCCAATTTTTCTTTTACAAGAGCAGATGTGGTTTGCGATATAATGCAAAAGAGGAGAGGGGAAAGGGGGTCTCCCTGTCGCAAACCTCTTTCAAACCTATCTAATTTATGTGGTGTGCCATTAATAAGGACTGAATATGATACAGTAGACACACATTTCATGATTAAACTACACCATTATTCATTAAAGCCCAGTTTGTTCATAAGTTTTTGTAAAAAATCTCATTCCACAAATTCATATGCTTTTGAATATTTGCTTTAATAATCATATAGTATTTCTTAGTGGTTCTTTTCTCATTTATAAATTTTCCTACTTCGTGAGCTATCATTGAATTTTCCTGGATATGTCTATCAGGGACAAAAGCGGATTGGTTTTCATTAATAATATGTCTCATTAAAGGTTGGAGCCTATTAACAAGAATACGCGCTATAATTTTGTAAATAAAGTTAGACACACTTATGCGTCTATAGTGTCTAATGTTACCAGGTTTTTCAATTTTCGGGATAAGGGAAATATAAGTATAATTAATATCAGTAAGACTCTAATTGTTATACCAAAAATTATTAACAAGTTTAATAACATCTAATTTAATAACTTTCCAATATTTTTTTAAAGAAATACCCTAGGAAGCCATCAGGTCCAGGTGCTTTGTTGGACCCAAGTTCTTTAACTACCTTTTCACTTTCATATATTTTTAAGCAATCACTGGGAGTATCATTCATAGCTTTGGTTACTACTGGTTTAATAGTATCCAAGATTTGTGTGAAGTCCCTTGGTCCCACACTCTTGTAAACATTATTAAAATAATTAAGGATGTTATTTTGGACATCCTTCTTATCAGTAAGCCATTTCCCATTTTCATTTTGAAGGCTACTAATCTTATTTATTTTTCTCCTTTTTTTAGTAGAGGCGTGGAAAAATTGGGTGTTTTTATCACCTTTTTTTAACCAATTAAGTCTAGACCTAGAGGTCCAAAAATCTCCTTCCTTTTTTCAAATATTTTCAATTTCTTTTACTATATTATTATAAATATTTTTATCTTTATCATTATACGAGGTAGAGTTAGTGATATTCTTAAGCTGAGACATAAGGTCATCAATTTTCTTCCTACTGTTTTTAAACTTCCTTTTACTCCATACAGTTAAGATTCTCTTACACATGTTAAGATTAGAGACAAGACTATTTTTAGTGATATTTTTAATATTATTTCTAGACTCCCATACATTTTTAATAATATCAAGGCACTCTTTTTTCTCCATCCAGTGATTTTCAAAAATAAATTTTTTTTCTCTTTTTTCAGTAGACTCAGTGAGATGGAGTAAAAGAGGGCTATGATCTGATCCTAATACAGGGAGCAGAGTTACCCAAGCATCATGATACTTTAAATTCCAAAGATTATTGCTCAGACATTTATCAGTCAGTTTTTAATAAGTTTACCTCATGCTCTTCTATTAGACCAGGAATAGGAGCAGCCTTTACTAGGTAATTGTTCAAGTTTATTATTATAAATAAATTTATTAAAATCTTTCATATTTTTATCAGTTTTGCGGATACCCCTAAATTTTTCACTAAGGTATCTGGTATTTTTAAAATCACCAATCAAATTCCAAGGCAAATTACTGTTAGGTTTGCAGTTACCAAATTTAATAAGTGACTTACATTTATCAGCCTCATTCGGAGCACCATTTACGAAGGTAGTTTGAGTGGTATTACCATCAGAATTAATAATATCACAATGAATTAAATTTTCATTTTGGTCGATAACTTTAATATTATTTTTGTTAATATAAAATAATGCCAGCCCCCACTTAGACCTATCGGGTCAACAAAAGTGATAAGGTCCATTTGTATAGTTTTTGCAACCTTAATAAGAACAGATAATTTGTTTGTAGTTTCCGAGAGAAATATTACCTCAGGACTATATCTGATATTGATATCGCTTAGGGTCTGGACTGCCAAAAGTATGCCAATCCCTTGGTAGTTCCAGGATAGGTGTATCATATCTCATGTTGGGATTGTTCTAGGACAATCCCGCAAACCATTTCAGCATCATTCTTGCTTCCAGCCATTAATTCTCCTTCTTCATACTCCTCATCCCTCATTAGTTGACTACTTTTGTTTTCATTAGTTATTCTCCTTGATTCCCAGATTTTATTGTATCGACCACTTTCAAAAATATTACTAGCCTTCTTGAATTTCTTCTCATTTTTCCTAATGGATTTTCGGTGACTTTTGAAATCATCACTTTCATTATAGCTTGTTGAGCACTTGTTGTAGGTTATAGATTGTTTACATCCCCTAAATGTTTCAGGTGAGAAGTTTTGGGTGATGAAAATAGAAGGGTTAGGAGTTGGGGTTATGAGTGAATCGGTTGTGGGAGAAGGGGATTTAGGGTTAGATTTGGGGAAAAGAGGTGAAGGAGAGATATTGGATTTTATTGGGTTATTGGATGATAAAATGTTCGAGGGTATGATAACGTTTGGGCTGAGTGTTTGAAGATTAATATTTGGGCCACCTTAGTTTGGGCTTAAGAATGATCCAAAAGCAATATCATCAATTAGGCCCAGTGGGTATTTAAATTTTTTTACCAATTGGGCTGCTAAACCAGTCAGCTCATTTTCTTTTTCTTTTACTATTTCTTTTTTCCTTGTCTTCTCTTCCTTATCAACCGATAGTACCTCTGTGTTTTGAATTGGGGTATTTTTTTTGTTTGTATTCTGTGCACCCTCTCTATTAGCCTTGAATTCAAACAATTTTGTCTGTTTCTTAGCCATGCTCGTATCCTTAGTACCTGATGTACCTCCATAAAGTACAATACCCTTTGATTGAGTCAATTCAGCTAACTCATTAACCAACTGATTCGACACCACCGAGTTAATCTTTGGCAGATTTGAGTTCCAACTCGTTTTGGCATTCTTTCTAATCCCTCCGGTGAGTTTTCCGGCATTCAAATCCTTTTTACTTTTGACATATATCGAGGATTTTGAAGGACCTCTAGTTGATAGTTTAACCCAGCTTCCCAATATGGGTTTAATGGTTGGGTTAGGGCATCCACGAGTTTCATGATCAAGGATACCACAGTTGTAGCAAACTTTCCCTACATTTTCATACCTAAAATTGATCCAGTGTTGTGAAGTTTCATTTTCCTAAAATGTAATTCCTGCTATTATTGGGTTATTTATATCCCAATCAACTTGTACCCGAGTAACCGTATTTTCATCGATTGTTTCTGTTTCAGGCAAGCTGATGTGATGAACTTTACCGAAGTGATTCATCAAATTCTCAATACAGCTATTTGTTAATACCGATATGGGTGTACAGGATAGTTGAATCCAGAAAGTAATGTGTTGAACAGCATTATTAACACCATTTTTGTGGAGATTAATAGCAAAACGCTTACCCATTATAGTCCAAGGGCGTTGATTCCATACTTTAAGCTTGTCATCCTCGTTTTTTAATTTGATAATCACTTCATTAAAACCTAGCTTTTCGGTTTCGACTTGGTCTCCTTATGCATAAATTTTGCAATAAGTTTGTGTTCTGTTACTAGTTTGTAAATAGATTTACCAGAAGCGGTTGCTATAGAGTTACCATCTTTATCAAAAGGATGGTCTGTGGAGTATAATCATTGTTAGGGGATGAGAAAAGGCGAGTGAAAAGAGTAGTGAAATGATGGTGAAGAAAAGGAGAGAAGCTGAGATAGGAGAAAAGGAGAGAAGCTTAATGCTAAGCAAAAAGCGAGTTTTATAAGAGGAAAGTAAAAGGAGGGCAGGATTTATGGTGGACCTCAACAAGGTAATTCTAGCTGAGACATTAGTGGTGGACGTAGGATTGGTGGTTAACGGTGGTTTAGGGGTTATTTTTTGGTGGTGGTGGTGGATAGGATTGGGGAGAGAATTTCTTAGAGAGAACAAAGTTACATTTTCCAAGCGCAACTAATATATGATAGTTTGTTTAACTACACCATCTTGTGTATATTGAATCTGTACTCAAATTCTATCATCACTAACGTATTTTTATAGTATCTATTAAAAATACATATCCTCCTCTTGAGGTTTTAAGTGATAGAAATATAGAAGCTAAACATTCATATATGAAGTTAATGCAACAAGCATTACTCTAAAACTACATTAGGAAAAAGACAACAACTGATTAAGTTCTAAGTTCTCTCTCTCTCTCTCTCTGTTTTTTTTTTTGAATACATATGAGAGCCACTTTGGACTAGGGAATCATTTTGACTCCGGTAAGATTCGATCCCAGGACCTCTCGGTCTCTGCGGAGTAGCCTAACCACTAGGCCAACTACCAATCTTTCTCTCTCTCTGTTTGTACATTAGGTAAAGATTTAAAAGCACACGTGCATATATGTATATCCTGATTGAGTTCTCTCTCTCTCTCTACTACATTAGGTAAAAAGAATAAAAGCACATCCAACTATCATCTGCATCTACAACCTTACCCAATCAACATTTATATCTCTAACCTGCAATATACAAACTCATCACAATTCACAAGATACTACTTCTCATTTGACCACTGAAAAAACAACATCTGATTTTATATTCGACTTTGTCAAATTATAGAACAAAATTATGGAAAATGTATTAACTTACCTTTTCATCATATCATTTTAATCCCCATCTTTTCTTCCTCAGCAGAAACTCTAACTTCCAGATGCAGCAGCTCCATGTCCACCTCGAATTAAGTGCATCTCATTATTAAGCAGATTATTCCATACCTGATTAAGATCTTCTTCCTCCACATCTTTAGAGTCAAACCTTTCACATACTTTTGTTAAAACATTTAATTTCTTCATGTAATCCATGGAAAATGATTCACCACCAACATTTATTATCTTAGCAAATCTCATCTCATTTCGAACCATTCCAAATTTTTTAGAAAGAACCTCTCCATCCTTGTTGCAAATTTCAGCCAGACGAGCAAAACTTGGGTCTCTGAAGATTTCTTTCCATCTGTTCAACCAAAAATACAAAGATTAAGATAATCAATTTCACTACAGCTTAGATCAAAAGTACTTAGGGACAGAAACTTACTTATAACGCTTAAACCCATATTTCCACACAGCATCAATTAGTAAGTACCAGACTTCTCGAGTCCAAAGATCTGCCTCAATGGTCAAAATTCCTTGATTTTCCGATGGATGATCAACATTATTTGTCCTACGAGGTATCAATTTTTTCGCACCCTGATACAATATATCTTCAGATTCACTACTTTCAGTTCGATTTAATTTCTTTAAATTTCTAACCGAGCTAATACTAAAAAGCTTGTCTTTAACACGGTTCAGCTCATCTTCTAACTTGAAATGTGTGTTGCACACTTTCCCCATATTCTTCAGCATCTCATCATTTTCCTTCACCAGCTCTTTGTTTTGTTTAACTAATTTTCTGTTCTCTTTCTCAAGCTCCAAATTCTGTATCAAAATCTTCTTGTTCTCCTTCTCAAGCTCCAATTTCTGCATCAACATCTTCTTGTTCTCCTCTGAAACTTTATGTTTATCCATCTCGAGCATTCTTTTCTCAGTCACCAACTTGTTATTTTCACTTTCGTAATGTTTAATCTCATCCTGTTAACCAATAAACCATTATAAATCGGAAAAAAAAAAAAAAAACTTGAAGATACTTTAAGCAATGAAACAAACCTCTTTCACAAGCACCAACTTCTTGTTCTCACTTTCAATATGTTTAATCTCTTTAAGTAATCTACTGTTATCCTGTTAACCAATAAACTAAATTATAAATAGGAAAAAAACTTGAAGATGCATTAAACAATGATGGAAGAAGATTACAAACCTCTTTCAGAAGATCATTATCTGCTTTTAAGCTATTCACTTTAGATCGAAGAACCTTAGTAATACTAGGAGGAGCTTCAGACTTCAAAAACACTTCAAATGAAACCTCTACACTTGTGATATCCGATAATTCATCACTTGATGATAATAGTTCAGAGTCTCGTAAAACAAATACTTGATCAGCATTTAAAGAACATATTATCGACGCCTGAATAACAATTTCTATATTAATAAAAGGAAATAAAAAATAAGATAAAATATTATTAATATTCTGAGTTCTACCTGGATATCCTCCACGCTGTAGCTAGATTCGGGGAAATGAATCTCTATATCTTCTATCTCGATATTCCCAGCCTTTGAAATCACCTTAAAATGCATTTTTATGGAGCGTATATCCGAGAGAATATTTGACGGTTCTCTTTTCTCACCCCACTCGATTATGATAATATCCGTGTCATATAGCGAACAAATTTTATCCTACGAGAGAAATATTGAACAATTATGTAATTATGATTAAATATATTGATTTTGATATAGTGTAAAATCAAATAAGTCAACTAAAACTCAATCTGGTCAAAGACTGAATCTCCTAGTTCAACTCAGCCCATCACATTAGCCCATACTAAACAAAATCTCGGCCAAAACAAATAACTTTTAAAAATTAAAATCACAGAAACATATAGATTATAACAATTACCAAACATTGTTTCATAGTAAGGACAGAACGCGATTCAACCATTAGTATTAGTATTGGCTCCAGTCTGAATTTTGCACCCCGGCCCTCCATATTGTCTGCAATTAAAACATTTTATAATTCAGGTGAGATCACAATCATAGTTTCACAACAAAATATAAGTCAATAAGTAGAATAATCCTCAGGATTCTAGTTCAGAATCGGATGATTTAAGAAAAAACGCCAAAAGTTGTCGAGAAGGATCAGAAGAATGAGCAATGACTTATTGAGTGAGTATTACTGTAGATCTAAATTATTATAACTTGTATAACATTAAATGATCAATCAAACTAAAGTCAGTTTCATAATAGAAGAAAACTAATTTCAAGCTGAGTCGACCGAGTTAACCCAGTCATAGTCAACATGCATACTAGAAAACCGTGTTGTAGTACGGCCTAAGCCGATTCGGCACAGAGAGTTAAATACAACTAAAACTTAGTTGGATTGCATAACTGAGTCATACTAAAAGCTTGAGATACATATATATACACACAAATACGAATGAATAAATGTTTACCTAAAACGTTACTAGAGAAGAGATCGAAATTAATCGTACCGAATGTATAGGTATTGTAGTGAAACGGCGTTGCCGATGATGATGTTTACCTAAAACGTTACTAGAGAAGAGATAGAATCTGATCGTACATTCTTACTATGCTGAGGTGATCTTTATGCTGAGGTAATTGTTATGTTATGTTGAAGGTGGTAGTACATTCTTACTTACAGCTTGTGAAAAGTAATCCTACTTCGCGGAACAATGGGCTTACTATGCTCGTAATGGAAGTTTCTAGAACCGCTAGTATGAGGGTTACCCTCCTCGCATTTGAGACTAATCGTTTGGTCCAAATCGAATTGTGACCCAAATAGATTTTCTCCCAAAAAAAAGAAAAGGTCGAAATAAAATTGTGATAATTGTTAAGTAAACCTCGACATATTTAATTATAAATAATTATGTCCAAAAAAAAATTGTAAATAAATAAGTTATTAATAACGTTTGTCATAAATACCAAATATACACGACTGGAACTGCGAAGTGATAGATTCGAATATACCAGAACCAGTGAGAGAAGATATTTATCGGACACAATTATGGATAGACAATCACAGGATACTTTTACCTGGCCATACACAAAATCAGGTATATATACAACGAAATTTGGATACGCTACGCTAACATATGCACACCTGGAAAATCTCGCACAAACATCGACACAGGCAACAATTCGAAACTCGAATCTGTGGTCAATAATTTGGAAATCAAATGTCCAATCCAAAATACGGAACTTCACGTGGAAAGCATGTTGGGATATTCTTCCAACGAAACTTAACCTTCACCAGAAAAAATGAAGTGATGATTCCAACTGCCACTGGTGCGGGGAGAGAACAGAAACTTGTTCACATTTTCTACTGACTTGTAATTTTTGTAAACAGGTTTGGGCTGGGTCAGCATTACAAATTAGGATTCCAGAAGTTGAACCATTAGAATTGGCGATTGGATGATTTAAATACTTGATAACTTGGATCAAGCCGTATGGAAAAAATAAATTATAACAGCGTACATTTTATTACTTCTGTGGAATATATGGAAACAAAAAATGAAATACTTACATGAGACCGAAACACCACAAAATAATACGGTTTTACATCTTACCCATATTACTATGACCGATCTTTTTGGACAGGACTGGAGTTAGAACCAAGTACCTAGCTCGGTGAGCGAGTACAACAAACTTGCCCAAATTCAGAACCAAGCGTTCCAGATGATGTACAGGTGATTTATACATGTGACACATCATTTAAAACGAAGCCTGGACAAAGCGGAACTGGAATTGTTCGTAGAGAGATTACAACCGGCTCCCGACAGGTTTTTCCAGGCCCAACTTGGGCGAATTCGGCAACAGAGGCGGAGGCAATAGCAGTATACGAGTCTACAAGATTAGCAAACTGGGATGCAAGCAGGAAGACACTCATCTGCTCCGATAACCTTGAAGTGATTCAAGGTATTAAAAAGTTGTCAGCAGCATGGTGGTGAATCAGACCATTCGTTAGGCAGTTTCAGCAAGCGGCTGAAAGACATGGACAACTGTCTTTCATGCACATTCCAAGACGGCTTAATGGATGGGCTGACCGAGCGGCGCGGAATGCTAGACAACGGACGGTGCTGAGGGGGACAGCAGAACATGTTTGTCCGTAGGTTTGGAAGACTGGGCATCGGATGATAAGGATATGAGGTTGTTTTTTCGGCCGACCCAAAAAAAAAGATACCAAATACACTTTCACCGAAGCTGGCATAGATATGAGAACGGGTGGTTGCTTCTCGATCTCTAGACGTAATGAATATAAACTTAAAAATATTTTTCATTGGTAAATTCCTTTTAAATAGACTTTCACCCTCCCCTTCCCCTCGAAGAGAATATATTTGCACCACAATCATCTACGACCTTCCCTTGTTGCTCACCTTTTTGCCTCCCCATAATATTCTTGTTCTTTTCCTATTTTAAGATAATGTGATTTTTTTAGTCAATGGTACCTTATCCCCTTGACTGTATCACACAAGTATACTGTCAATGTTTAAGTACCTCGTTTTGAAGTATCACGTTGATAATTTAGTGACTTCTTAAATCTAGAGATCGTACGAAAGATGCCAAGTCGTTAACTCGGCTTAAATATTCAATAACATTCATGTTGTAGAACCTGGAGGAAGAGCTATTAGGTCTGGGGTATATTTTTGTCTTAGAAGGATCATGTTTAACATAGTGTCGTTTAATTTAGTAGTTCATTTATGATTTATAAAATAAATGAGTCTAACAATAGTTCGTGGTAAGTTACGCGTGTTCATGCTCCAATAAATATCAAGGAACGTTCAAAACTTTGGAGCAACTTACCTAATGGAGAGAAAATATATTTGAACCAATGATTTTTGTTGGCAAATTCAATGAGATTGCTAAGAACTCGGTAAAATAAGGAAATGATGTTAATTTGGATAGAATCCTCCGATTTAATGAATTTATCAACGACAATGAGTTCCCCGTCATTTCCCAAAAGGGATGTTTTTTCGCCTGGGCGAATAAAAGAAAAGATCGATATTGGCTAAAGAAAGGCTTGATCGTGCATTGGCTACCAGTGAATGGTTGTCTCTTTTTTTAAACATTTTTATCAATCTCCACCAGTAATCAACTTTAATCACTCATCGCTTATCATCCAAATAAGTGTTGACAAAAGATATGAGAAAAGATGTTCCATGTTTGAGTCCAAGTGTCTTGAGAATCAGAAATTTAGACATGGGATGATTCGTGTTGCACCAGTTCAATTCAAGAGTTTTTTTAAGAAGGATGTTACATGCTTATCTCTCTCGGAGTGGAACAAAAGAACTTTGGTCAACGATAGGAAACATAATATTAAGTACCAAAATCTTCTTGTAAACATTCAAAATAGTGTTCAAATTGGAGCAAAATCCATTATTAACGTGCAATATCTCTCAAGAACCAGAAGATTTGTGGACTAAAGAAGAAGCATATTGGGTTGATAGAGCAAGAAATGTGTGGATTAAAAAAATAAACACGAATACAAGATTTTTCTATGCCATGAACCTTATGTGAATGAGTATCAGCCGTATTTGTAGACTTAAAGATGCTAATGGATCATGGATGGAAGATCTGATGAGCCTTCAAAATATGTTTATCAAATACTATAAGGAGTTGTTTTCAAGATTTCATAGAATTTGGAGGAGGTAACCAATATCACTCCTTGTAAAATTACTAATGAGATGAATGACATGCCAACAGGTGCCCTTGATATGGAGGAGGTTAGGAAAGTTGTTTTCAGCATGTCTTGAACTAAATTTCCTGGTCCCGGTGGTCCTCCAGGAAATTTCTATCAGGAAATTCTGGATATTCTTAAAAACGATATCTTCGCGTTGGTTCTTTTAATGCACGTTTGGAAGTGCTTTTTTGGAAAAGAACTTAAAAGTGTTTCTAGAACTTTTAAAGTGTTTCAGACCCTGGAAAAACACTTTTTTGAGAAGCACCAAATATGTGTTTTTTTTAAAAAAAAAAAATACTTAAAATGATTTTAGATTTTAAATATATTTTTTCAATTTTTTTCAATTTTTTTCAATTTTAAATTATATTCTAAAGCGCTTTTACTCTAAAAGAAGCCTTTACAAACATGCCTATCACTCGTATTCCTAAGGGAGAGATACAAGGAGTCAAAGACTTCAAGCCGATATCATGTGTTAATTTTGTTACAAAATCTTGCACTTAGATTACAATCACTTATGGATGAGATAATTTCCCCGACCCATACATATTTTCAAAGGAATATGTATTCTAGATAACATTCTCATTGCTCAAGAGATTGCTCACTTCCTGAAACAGAAGAGAAAAACACAGAAGTGTTATACATCGGATAAACTAGACATGGTAAAACATACGATCAAGTTAATTGGAAATATTTCATTGTGATTGTGTCAAAATTGGGCTTCTTCAAAAAAGGACGGAGTGGTTTACAATTTTATTTCACCCGTCTCCTTTCAGATCAAATTTAATGTCAAAAGACTTAAAAAACCAACCGCAACAAGGCATCAGACAAGGAGATCCACTTTATCCACTCTTGTTATTTCTTATGATAAAAGGCCTTATTGATTTACTAAATCAACATTGTAATGAGTGAAACATTAAGTGTATCTCGTTTTCAAGGGCTTGCCATAAACTTACCCACATTTTATTTGCATACGGTGCTCTTTTCTTCATCGAGATCAATGATAAGGAGATTAATGCTTTCAAATATTTGTTACAGAACTACTGTAATTCGTTTGGTCAAAGAATCAGTTTCGGGAAATCTTATATTTGTTTCAACAAAAGAACATCGAATGTCCTTATGGATCAGATTTCAATTTCACATACCATTAGAAGCACTAAATCTTGGGGAAATGTTTAGGAATTCCACTGAATCTTAGAAGATCCAAAATGAAGAATCTAAATAATATCAAATATTTTCTTTTATCGAAGACTTTTAGCTGGATCTCTTATCTGAAGATGGTTAGCAGTTCCCAAGGCGTGATGTAAAAAACACAATCTGGGGAGCACTATTCGCAAGTGTACGAGTCGTCCCAAGTAATAAAGAGTAAGTATTATATATCATTCTCCACATGGACTATAAATTTATGACCGTATTTTCAAGTAATGTTTGAGATAATTGTTGAGGTAAACAAGAATGTAAATAATAATATTTGGGTTTGAGTTTTTATAATTAAAATAAATGACAAAGATTAAAGTGTAGATATTGAAGTTTGAAAGATAAAATAATGCCAACTAAGAAGGAATAAAATTAAAATATTAGAAAGTAGCTCGATACGCTCGTACGCACCGCTAGTTATGACTAGGTTATTATTCTTGACTTAAGGGTCAAAAGAGAATTTGTTGCTAATCGGGATTCTAAGTTCTCCCTAAGTCCCTCCTAGGTAAGTAGGGTGATATTATCAGACTCTAGGGACCACTCGCGAGTGACCCTACAATGTTAATAATGCTTTATCTTATACCTTACGAGATTATCCAACTAGCCTAGACCTCCCCTTTCTTAGACGAAAGTCGAACGTTTATAATCTATTTTCGTTGATTAACCCCCTCCCTGGTGAAGTTAAAAATCTAGCACAACTCAGTTATATGACCAACACAATTGAATTCCACAATTTTCACAAGAATTACAAACAACAGTTATTCCTCAATTCATTTAGATCAAAAGAATTCACAAATACAACCAAAATCTTGCCTAAATCATATTCTAGGGTTCGTACATAAGTATCTCACGCCCAATAGATTTACTTCATTTAGAAAATATGAAATACAATGATAATCATATTCATATTCAATCTAAGAACTAGAAAGAGATCATAATCCCACTACAATATATGATGTGATAGGATGGTGGAATGGTGTTGAACCCTTGGTGTTCTCCTTGCTCCAGACATGTATGTTGAATTCCCCTTCTTTTCCAAGTGTAAAACTAATAAATGAAAGTAAAAAAACGTTTTCCTTCTTTTTGAGGCCACTTAGGTGGGTAAAATGTGGCCCAAGAGGCCTTTTTGCAATTTTGAACAGGTTAGATTTACCGTGGCAACATTATCATAACTATGTCGTCTCAACTCCAAATCACCAATTGATTCCTGTCACACGCTCCTAACTCAAAGAACTGTATTGATATTCAGATTCTTGATCATAATCCTCACCATTTGTGTGTGGTGCACTCTTAATTTGACTTCAACATTTTGCCAAAAAATTGCACTTGACTCCAAACTTGACTTTTTTCTCATTTCGCACCTTGACTTGGGATTTACCTTGACCTTTTGACTTGTCCTCAACATCTAGGGGTATCATATCTTCCATGTGCCTAAGATCTACACACTTAACAAACAGTTTATGCACAAAATCTCCAAAAATACATGAATACCCAAGATTAGCAATGAAACGAAAGTATGTCACATAATAGGGAATAATCCTCAAATACGTCGAATAAACCCCAAAACTGGTATATCATGACCCTATAAATTTATCACAAAACACAAGACATCGGTGGTAAAGAAGCTTTAATAAAAGTGGTCCTTCAAACTATTCTAAATTAGGCAATGTCAATTTTTGAGTTTCTGAATAATTTATGCAAAAAACTAGCAACTCAAAATAATAAAAGGATGCACTATATTGAATATAAAATATTATTATCTTAAAATCTATGGCGGAATTGGTTTTTGGGATTTTGAAAAGATGAATCTAGCAATACTTGCAAACCAAGCATGGAGAATACTACATAACCCAAATTTTTTTAGTGACAAAAGTGCTCAAAGGAATCTACTTTTCCAACTCATAGTTGTTGGGCACAAGATTAAAATATAAAATCTTAGAGTTGTGCTAGTATTTTCAATTGTCTACAACTCTTGAAAATGAGTGTTATTTTACATATTGGCAATGAGCTTAGTACAAACATATGTGAACACTAATGGATTAATAGGAAATTTTTTCTTGGAGAAACTGGAACGAAATAGTCTCAATTGGGTGACTCAACTTTGTAAGAAAGATTTCCCATGCTTGAATATCAATCTCATTAATCAAATATTTCCAAAACCAGTGAGAAACAAAATCCTCAAAATTCCACTCTTGTATCTGGATGACAAGATTATATGGCCGCTCACAAAGAACGAAGTATACTCGACAAAATCAGGGTATCATGACCGGGTTCATAATGAAATATCTATGACATATCAATCATGAGATCCAAAGATTTGGGATACAGTCTGGCATGCGTGTATATTCCTAGGGATGGAAACGGTTCAATATTTTTAAAAAATATCAAAAATCATAACCATGACCATTTATTTTATTAAAATCCATAACATAACAGTTTAACCATCAATTTTGTGGTGTTTAACCATTAGGTTTCGGTTTTTTAAAGCGGTTTTACGGTTTTTTTTACCATAACCAAATAATTACTCTATGAATATAAAAAAATTCCTAAAATAAGACCACACATATAAGAAAAATATATACATAAGTTTTTTAATATTTTATTAAATGTAATTTTTTTATTTAGTTGGTTAAATCTAGTATTGATTTTTTTCTAAGTTGTTGTATATGTCTTTTTACCTAGATTTTCATTTACATGTAGATGATAATAAACAATTTCCGGTTATTTGGTTTTATTTTTATCTAAAACCATAACCTAATGGTTTTAACTATCGGTTACACTTTTCAAAACTATAACCTAATGATTTTAACCATGGTTATATATTTGATTTATTAATTGGTTCGGTTATTAACATAACCATTTCCATCCCTAACTATTCATACTAAAGTTAGAATATTTGGATGGAAAATTTGTAAAGGTGCTTTGCCAAAAAAAACATAAGGCTCTATTTAAGAGGGAATGCGTAAAAAATACAATCTAAAAATGGTGTGAGTATGAGTCAGAATCTATCGAACCTCGTTGTCTAGGACAATCCGACTACCTAGATAAAAATCGATCGTGATCTACATCTATGGATTTCAAAGATCATTGGAGGATACATAAAAAACGGATTAGACATCGAACCATTACAACTTTTATTATTTGTAATCTGTGGAACATTTGGAAGGCAAAGATGCAAATTCAGTTTGACAAGATGAAATAGAATCCGAGAGAGACCAGTCGCAAAATAAACATTCTGATAACAGATTTGTTTGTAGACATTGACGTGAAGATTGGAAGAACAACTAATAATAACCAAAGCTCTCCTAATAGTCATTCTTTGCAAGACTTTATCCAACAACAAAATGATAAAATCCTTTAGCTTAGTGATGCTTCCTTTACCAATGAATTGGAATACATTGGGTATTAAATATGTCTCTATTAACAATCAAGGGCTTATTATCCAAGTTGAAGCTAAATGTATCAAAGTCAAATTAGGCGTTGAAGGGGAAGCATGTGACATTCTGAACACTATGAAAGCGGTAACAAAGAAGAGTATTCCAAGCAAATTCTTTTACTCTGATAACCTTGATATCGTCCAAGTAATTTAAAATATGTCTTGTACTAACTGGGTTATTCAGCACACCGTTCGCGAGATCCATCAATGGTTAAAGAGTTTCTCGTCATGTAGAGTCTCACATATCGACACATCTTTCAATTGAATCGTCGATATCTTTGCTAATCGCGCTAGACAAAAAATTAATTTATCTTCTTGGAATGATAAATCTATTACTAGTAGTCTCTCAATTTTATCAAACTTGAATAAATATGGGGAATCATCTATTTTGACTCTCTGTATAAAGTCTTTCAATATAAGTTTTCATTGACAAAAAAATTAAGATAATGTGATAAAAAATATATATTAATATAAGCATGTAAATATTTTGCAATTAATTCATTTATACTATATGAATCTTTTATATATATTGTCCATAAAAGGAACAATATTAATTTTATTTAAAGTAATCATATATATCACCCAACGTATCACTCATAATTTGGCATGATTTAATTAGAAGTTAAATAGAGTTAGATTGAGAAATTAAATAGATGAACAATTCACTTAATTAAATCGTGTCACGTCATGTCATAAGTGGTCTGAATATGGTAGGTATATATCATTACACTTTTAGAGTTTTAAAGATTTTCTCTAATAGAAAAGATAAATAACCTAAAATTGAATAAAAATTAAATTATAAAATTTTAAAATAAAATTTAACTCGTTCAATAAAGACAAAAGATCGTTCGTTGCAAATTAACATTTTGACTACCATTTAAGCACCTAAAAATGAAAATAAACATTACCCCTAACTTTCATATTAAGATATACATTTACCTTTATTAGCGAAAGTCAGATCCAGATTGTGTACAATATGTATTTATATATAGGATTATAAGCAGTTAGTGTGGGTTTAACTAAATCATCAATAAGTTGACATATGTGCTTATAATTACCCATATGGGCACAATCTCTACATTACAGCTTGGGATGCCACGTATGACTTGTAATATCAGTTAATATAGTTTCTCAATTGTTTACCTTATTCATTGTCCTCGATAACTTGAGATGTCGTTAATGGGATTGCATTTCATTTTACTTTAACTCGTTGTACCTTGATATATTCGATATATTTGTTAGTCAGCCCTCAGAAAAGATAATATGAAACTAGGTAAACCTTGTGTCTGAAGACACTCAAGAATTTTTTTGTTCCGTTGACGGGAATCGAACCCAGGTTTGATGGGTCAAAGTCAAGGTTAAGATTAAGGTTAAGGTTAAGGTTAAATTTAAGGTTATGGGTTAAGGTTAATGTTTAGGTCAATGTTATAGTTAATTTTAAGGTTAAGGTTAAGGTTAAAGTTAAGGTTTAAGATGTGAATTTTAAAGTTTAAGGTTAATTTTAATAAGATATAAGGTTTAAGGTAAAATATTAACGCTATAGATATTCATTTGGTTAAGGGTAAGGTTTAAGGTAAAATTTAAGGTAAAGTAGAAGGTTAAATGTTAAGTTAAGGTTATGGTTAAAGATAAAGTTGAGGTTAAGGTTATGGTTAAAGATAAAGTTGAGGTTAAGGTTTAAGGTACAAGGTTAAGGTTAAGTTTTAACTTTAAGGTTAAGATAAAGATTATAAAAGTTAAGGTGAAAGTGAAGGTTATAGTTAAGGTTTTAGGTTAATGTTATGGTTAAGTTTTAAGGTTTAAGGTTAAGGTTAAGGTTTAAGGTTTAAGGTTTAAGGTTTAAGGTTTAAGATTTAAGGTTTAAGTTTCAAGGTTAAATGTTAAGGTTGACGTTATGGTTAAAAATTAAGGTTAAGGTTAAGGTTTAAAGCTTAAGGATTAAGGGTTAAGGTTCATGGTTCAAGGTTAAGGTTAAGATTTAAAATTAAGGTTAAGGTTTAAGGTTTAAGGATTAATATTTAAGGTTCATGGTTCAAGGTTAAGGTTAAGTTTTAAGATGAAGGTGAAGGTTAAAGTTAAGGTTTAAGGTTTAAGGTTTAAAGTTAAGGTTTAAGGTTTAAAGTTAAGGTTAATTTTAAGGTAAAGGTTTAAGGTTTAAGGTTTAAGTTTAATGTTAAGGTTGAGGTTAAGATGAAGGTGAAGATTAAGGTTTATGGTTTAAGGTTCAAGGCTTAAGGTTTAAGGTGTAAGATTTGAGGTTAAGGTTAAGATTAAGGTTAAGGTTAAAGGTAAGGTTAACGTTAACATTCGGGTTAAGTTTAATTAAGTTTAAGTGTAACTTTAAGTTTAAGTTTAATTTTAAGGTTAATGTTAGGTTAAGGTTAAGGATATGGTTAAGGTTAATAGTTAAAATGTCGAGGTTAAGGTTAAGGTTAAGTTTAAGGTTAAGTTTAAGGTTAAGGGGTTAAAGTTTAAGTTTAAGGTTAATGTTAAGGTTATAGTTAAGGTTAAGGCTAAGGCTAAGACTAAGGCTAAGGCTAAGGATAAGACTAAGGCTAAGGCTAAGGCTAAGGCTAAGGATAAGGCCAAGGCTAGGGCTAAGGCTAATGCTAAGACTAAGGATAAGCCTAAGGTTAAGGCTAGGGCCAAGGCTAAGGCTAAGTTAGGTCTAGGGCTAGGGTTAGGGCTATGACTAAGGCGAATGTTAAACATAGGTAAGTTTAAGTTAAAGGTTGAAGTTGAGGTTGAGGTTGAGGTTAAGGTTTAGGTTTAGGTTAAGGTTACAAATTTGGGTTAAGGTTAGAGGATTGTGGTCAGTGTGGATCGAACACGAAACCTTTAGATGTCTAATGGAGTGGGATAAGGAACAATTAATTTTTTATTAGTAAATAAATATATTGAAATTAATGTGAAGATGTAAATTAAGGGAACACAGACGATCATGCTCATATTTTTTGTAGAGGATCCAACCCGTTTAAAAATGTATTTATTATATCGATATAGAGAGATTATGAATAATGAATGTTACTGTTCAATTCTCAGATAATTTTAATTATTAATTATCCTTTAAACGTTTATTTATTTTAATTTTTTATATAATAAACAGACAGATTTGTTATCCTGTAAATTTCATCTTCACTTTCTAATATTATAAAAAATATATTGGATGAATCGGTTTTTTTTTCTTGAAAAGTTTGTTTTTTTAAAGTTGCAATGGTTTATTTCAGAATTATACATGGTTTGAATAATGAAAATAAAAAAAAATTGTTTTTAATATTGTAATATAAAAAGATTTGTTTTTCATTTTATATTGCATCTATTTGCACTTTTCTTGTAATAAATTTGAAAAAATTCTTAATTTTTTTATTACTTTGTAATTTTAATAAAAAATAATATATTTATTTATATTTAAGTTGATTTGAATCCTTACGATTTTATTTATATGAAGGTTAAGTGGATTATATATTAATTAATATTTCCATGCATATATATTAATATGTATATAATAAATAAAAGAATGAGAAGAATAAGAGAATTATGAGAAGAATATGGGAAATTTGAGTGTTAATAGGGAGAACAGGTGTATTCCGTTTTATTATATAGACTAGGTATAGCATGTGCCTTAAGGCACTTCAAAACATAAAAATTGAATTACTTGTCTATTTTCAGTTTTAACATAGAAAATGTTAAAAGATATGATGATATTTTGTCTTGAATATGTAAAACCGAAGTAATAGATAGAATGAATACGAAAGTGAGATAAAAAAATTGGTTATTAAATTCAAATGCACCATAAATCCATGTAACAACTAATAAGTAGATTAAAATACGAAAATAATCAAAGAGTATCATAATCTAAATGTGTGAATCATATAATCTCGAGTTTTTAATATACGTGCATAAATCTCATAACTCTACAAAGTATCATTGTGTCAACATACATATATCTGAAGAACTCAAGACTTTTTTTCCATTGACGGGAATCGAACCCATGTTTGATGGGTGAAAGTCAAGGTTAAGATTAAGGTTAAGATTAAGGTTAAGGTTAAGTTTAAGAATAAGGTTAAGGTTATGGTTAAGGTTAAAGTTTAGGTCAAGGTTAAGGTTAATTTTAAGGTTATGGTTAGAGTTAAGGTTTAAGATGTAAATTTTAAGGTTCAAGGTTAAGGTTTAATAAGATATAAGGTTTAAGGTCGAATATTAACGCTATAAATATTTATTTTAAGGTTACCATAAAGGTTAAGCTTAAGGTTAAAGGTAAAATTTAAGGTAGTGTTTAAGGTTATATGTTAAGGTTATCATTAAATTTAAGGTTAAGGTTTAGGTTTAAGGTTTAAGGTTTAAGGTTTAAGGTTTAAGGTCTAAGGTTCAAGGTAAAAGTTAAGTTTTAACATTTAGGTTAAGGTTAAGTTTTAACTTTAAAGTTAAGATAGTGGTTATAACATTTAAGATGAAGGTGAAGGGGAAGGTCATAGTTATTGTTTACCTTGGAGTAAACACGTGAATCAGAAGTGTTAGCTACAAAACCATCTGAAATGAGAGTACTATCTAGTTTTTCATACCATTTTTTCGGTGCTTGTTTCAAACCATACAAGGATTTTTTCAACTTACACACTTTGTCCCCTTGACCAGGGACCACACACCCTTTAGGTTGAGACATGTAGATCTCTTCATCTAGATCTCCATTCAGGAACGCGGTTTTGACATCCATTTGATGTATTACAAGTTCGTGAATGACGGCTAGAGCAATAAGGGTTCTTATCGTGGAAATTTTGGTCACTGGGGAGTAAGTGTCAAAGTAGTCTAAACCTTTCTTTTGGGGGAAGCCCTTAATAACAAGTCTTGCTTTGAATTTTTCTATAGAGCCATCGGGTCTCAACTTTTTCTTAAAAATCCATTTGCTACTAATAGATTTGCTACCCCTAGGTAAGTCGGTTAATTACCATGTGTGTTACTTGTAATAGACTCAAGTTCACTATTAATGGCCTCTTTCCAAAAACTAGCATCTATAGATTTTAAAGCATCGTCATAAGTTTTTGGGTCTTCCTCCATGAGGAGGCAGTTGACTACCTATTCGTTTAATAGGTCAATGTGAAAACCTTCGGTCATAAAGGCTGTTATAAAGTCAGGGCTGAAGCTGGAATCGATCCTACACCTCTTACTTCTCCTAGGTTCTTCCTCGGGAATACTACTAGTCTCCATGGAAGTGGAGGGGTTAGGAAAAAATCACAAAGAGGTAAAACATCATTAGTAGATAAGTTATCAACAGGTAAAGAAGCATTGGCAGTATTTAAATTTTTTAAAGGGAAAACATGTTCAACGAACTCAACATCTCTAGATTCACAAATAGAGTTATCATCTAAGGACAGGAATATGTATGCCGCACTATTCTGAGCGTACCCTATGAAAATTGAGTCAACGGTTTTGGGTCCAACGGTGACAGTTTTAAAATTAGGTAGTTTGACTTTGGCTAGGCACCCCCACACTTTTAAAAAATTCAGGTTAGGTGGAAAATCCTTCCACATCTCATAAGGGGTATTTTCTAGGGATTTATGTGGTACCCTATTAAGTACATAACAGGCTGATAGGACAACTTCCCCCACATGTTATTTGGTAAACCTGAACTTATTAACATGGCATTCATGGTCTCTTTAAGGGACCTATTCTTTCTTTCTGATATGCCATTTTGTTGGGGGTGTATAAGGGGCACTAAGAACGTGGATAATCCCATTTGTTTCACAAAACTCTTTAAGGGAATTAGAACTATACTCGCCTCCTCTATCGGACCTAAGTCGTTTGATTGTACAGTCTAGTTGGTTTTCAACTTCGGCTTTATATTTTAAATACACATTTTCCGCCTCATCTTTAGTTTTAAGAAGATACAATTTAGTAAACCTAGAGTAGTCATCTACGAAAGTTATGTAATAAAGTTTTCCTCCTCTACTAGCGGAGTTTTCAAAATCAGCTAAGTCCGAGTGAACTAATTCAAGCAATTTAGTTTGTCTCGTGGTAATGGGTTTAAAAGGTTTTTTCGTAAGTTTGGACTCTACACATATTTGACATTTTTCAAAGTCATCCACATTGTGAAGGGGTATTAGTCCAAGATTTTTAAGCCTTTTAATAGATGCAACATTTAAATGACTACCATGCCACATTTGAACAGACTCAACAATATAAGCAGAATTAGATGCATTCTCATTAAGGGTTACAGTGTTTAAAACAAACAAGCCATTATTTAAGTACCTTTCCCCACGAACTCGTCATTTTTTGTGATAATGACTCCCCCCCCCCCCCTCGAAAACAAGTTTGAGACTTACTTTGTTAAGAAGCGCCCCGGAAACTAAGTTCCTACGGAGAGAGGGGACGAAGAGGACATCATTCAGTTCAAGAATCTTACCAGAGGTGAGTTTGAGGGGAACCTGACCTTTCCCGAGAACTGTAGCGGTGGAAGAGTCACCCAAGTACACACACTCATTATCAGTTGCTTTTTCGAATTTCTTGAACAGGGATTTGTTTGCGCAGAAATGTCAAGAAGCTCCAGTGTCAAGAATCCACTCACTCTTGTTCTCTACCAAGTTTACCTCAACCATTACCGCGACAATTATTTCTTCGGTCTCAGTCAGATTAGCGGCAGCTTTGGGACCCTGGCCAGCCCTAAGGGGACATTCGAAAGTTCTATGTCCTTCTTTACGACAACAATAACAGGACCCTTTAGGTTTTTGAATCTTACCAGAAGTTTTGAATCCTCCACCTTGTTTGCTGGAGTTGCCGCGGTTCTTGTTTTCCCCAAACTTCGACTTGTTGGAGCCTTGTTGCTTTCCCTTCCCTTTGAACCTGTCTTTGTTACCTTGTCCAAAACCTTCGACGAGATTAGCTTTCAAGGAAGGAGAAGGGAAAGAGATTGACTTATCCTTGAGTCGATTGGCTGCTTCGACTTGAATGTGGCTAATGAGCTCTTGGAGGGTCATTTCTTTCTTTTTGTGTTTGGGTGGTTGCGGTATTCACTCCAAGATGGGGGAAATTTCTCAAGAAAAATGTTGGTTTGAAGAATTTCGCACATCTTCATGCCTTTGGCGATTACCTCCGCGCATAGGTTCTCGTACACATGAAGTTGTTCAGTCATGGGTTTCTGATCCGTGAGTCTAAAATTGTACCAGTTTCCAGTTACTTTAGCAAGGAGATCAAAGATGGGATTAGTAACGTTGTTCAACATCCATCCCCGAGCCATGGTATTAGCTATTTTGAACCTGGATTCGAGGGCAGCATGTCTAGCAAGCTGATTACCTCACGCAATTGACTTGATTGGGTTGACGGTTTGATTGGCTTTTAATCACCACGTTTTTATATTCTGTAACAGCTGGTTGATTTGACTTTGATATTCCCACGTGTTGACTATCTTCCTCTGGATGAGTTTGAATTGTCAATGACCACTATAAGAGTGGATAGGAAACCCCATTTCATTTTACATTTTTTGACTCCCCAACTCCCCACGAGCCCACGCCGGGCGGGCGGGTGGTGGTGCGCGCGTGTGGGGCTTCCTTGTTCCCTTTTAGCTTCCATAGTGACTAGGTATTGTGATACGAATACATAGGTAAGTTATTTTATATAGATAAAATTTCTTACTCACCTCCTATGTGGGACAAAATCCTTCACAAAAGTTGTCTTTTCTACTTCTCAAAGGGAATGGGAAGAGTCTTAGTTAATCCTCTATATTAATCTAAGTCTCTTCCACTTCTCCTAAAAGAACATGATCGGACTACAGATTATACTCTTACATTAATAATTACATAACTTTAATCCAACACTTACTAGGGTAGCGTAGATGGGTTATGAGGTATATTTATGAGAGACGCGAGATGGTTTATGAGGAATACTTATGAGAAACGTGAGAGAAATCCCATATGTATGAAAAAAGAAACAAATAAATACAAAAAAATTATGTCAAAATGAATAGTAATAAAAAAATTTAGACACATCTAGTTAATTTATTAGCAATTAAAAGTATCAACATATTATTTTTATTAAATCTCAATTTTCAACTAATCAACTAAGCGATCATAAATAAAAATTAATGTATATAATGAGAATCAATAGACAAAATAAAAAAAAAACAAAAAAGCCAAATCAATAATCTATACAACGTTTGAAACTAAATACATGTAGTTAAAAAAAAAATATCAATCATATCTTTATCATCCAGTTCAATTTCTATTCCCTATTAAGCTTCCTTGTATATCCAAGGTGTGTTTGGGCTTTCCTTGAACCTTGGTCCTTCTAACCATCGTGTACCAACTTGCATGTCTAGAAAAGACATGTCTTACAGAGGAGTCTCTCCTTCGTCGAAATGGCATGACCAACATCCTTTTTTTTGTTTTTTTTCCCATAAGGAAAACTGTTTCTACCACCAAATAAATACTTTATCAGCTTAAAAAAATACGTATATAAATACATATATATAATATAAAATTTGCATACCACTGCAATCCACCTATGGATGGAAATATCCTCGGGATGAACAAACACAGATGCTATACTTCCAGGATTTGTCAGGTTAATTTGGTCACAGTTTTGTCTTAGAAGACGATAATCCTCTTCAAATGAACCACGGAGAGAAGTTACGATTTTCTCCTTTGCTCTCCATGCTTGCCGTGAATATATTCGATAATATCTTTAGGTGAGTAATTTGGATTTTCAATGAGACATTTTTCCAGTCTCTACAATCCAATCAACTGAGGCTTGTTGATGTCCGATATCTCTGGTTTGTGAAGTACAACATCCAAAGGAACAACAACACATCACCTAAAACAAAACAATCAAGTCTGGATTATCAAGTGCAACTTATAACCGTTTAATATCTAATATCGATATTACAATGGGTAAGTAAACTTACGTAGAATGTTACACTTTGTTGAAATATCATGGTCAACAATCATTTTTCCTGTAAATTAAATAAACAAGTCGTTAATGTAATGAGACCTAGAGTTCTCTCTATTCCTAGGATTTTCCTAGGCTTGTTACTTTTTGCTTGTTAGTTAAGATTGGACCCTTGTGTGTAGTAAATTATAAAAGGAATAATGGTGTGGACTGATGTTAGGAGAGACTATATGGAGAGTGGCCAAATGGGATTAGTTGAAGTTCATAGTAACAAAATCAATGTTTGGATCCGAGGCAAGGTTCTGACGGGTAACCATCAGAATTATAATATGGGTATTGGATATGGGAGATCTACATAATTTGGGAACGGGATCAAAATCTATGAATAACCGCACAAAGATACCTATAATTACATAATTAACTAGATCTAAAAATAAGACGAAAATCTATTGCAAGATCAATAAGCATATATTTGGGTTTCAATTTAAGTTACAAGTTTGTTGTATTTCCATTGGTTATCTGCGGAATTGGATCTGATAGGAGGGAGCAAGTTAAGGGGGAGAGAAGATGAAAAAGATCTTACCAGATAGTAATAGATCGTGGTGTCGTGATTACATGAATTACATGAATTTGAAGATTTGATACCGAGCTGTTGTACTCTATTGCCCAGGAGCTCTACAGGTTAGATAGCCGTTGTGATATGGATTGAGAGGCGCGACAAGGATGATTGATTGGGGCTGGTGTGGCAGAGATGGTGGTGCGGCACCAGAGAAACGCGACAGGGAGGAGTAAGCGGTTATGGTGGTATGGCTCGATTTATTTAAAAAGGAGAAGATGAAGAATAACTGGGCCAGTAATGGTGATTATAGGGAGATAAGGGCTTATTGGGCCATCTTTGAGAGGCCGCTTGGATCTTTTGATTTGTGTATAAAAATAGAAGAAGATGATGTCTCACTAATTAAGGAGGTACATTAAATTTCTTGTTATGGGTTATGATATACAATATGGGGATCTCTTAGATATTTATTTGTAGGGTTTTGAGATACGTTGGACAATCTAAATATTCTTCGTATTACAACTGTGGGGATGTCCTAATAGAATCCTTTCATATCGAGTACAAAGTTTATTATTTAATTACTTTGATCTAATCTTTCTAACTCTTAATTATATGCTCCACTTAAATCTTTATTTAGTTTCACTGTGGTTAGAGAAGAAGGAAGCTTTGAAGAAGATATTTGAGTTTAGAAAGAAATTTGGATACTAAAAAGAAGCTGTAGATGGAAATTGCAGAGTTAAAAGGGAAATTAGAGGTAATGAAACATATAGGTGATGATGCAGTTGTTCAAAGCAAAAATAAAAGAGTTGAACTCTGAATTGGAAGTGAAAGTTGAGGAGATGGGAAATGTTCAAGACTTGAACTATACATTTGTTGCAAAAGAGAGTCTGAGTAATGATGAGCTTGTGAGCTCGTAAATAGTTGATCATACTTTTGCCATTTAAATCTTCTTTGTTAAATAGTAATTCTGAAAAATGTGAGAGTGTGATTTGCAGGGCTTGCATAGAATGATGACTAGTAACAAAGACCATATTGGGATAAAAAGAATGGGAGCAATAGAGGTTAAGACGTTTAAAAAAGCATGTACAGAGAGGTTATCCCTTGAAGAAGCTGAATTGAAGGTCTTGGAAATGTGTTGTTTGTGACAGGAGAAGATTAAGGACAGTGAGTGGCATCCCATTAAGACCATCCATATTGATGAGAGAAACTTTGAGGTAATTAATAATTAATTCTCTTTTGGCTTGCAATGCTTATAATAATTAGGTTGAATATTAATTGCAGAAATTGTTGAACGAGGATGATGAGTCTTCACGAAAGCTTAAAGAGAAATGGAGTAATGTTTACAATTTAGTAACTACTGCTTTAAAGTAGGTTGAATAATACAATCCCGGAGGCGGATACTAAATTTCAGAGCTTTCTAACTTTAAAGATAATAGAAAAGCCACTTTGATGGAAGTAATGAGTTACATTTTCAATCAATTGAAACTGCTCAAGCGCAAGACATAAAGAGGTACATTGAAATTAATATTGACATCTATTTTATTTCTTGAGCATGAATCTTTACTCATTCAAAAGCTGTATTTCACTTTTTTTATAGGAATCAATCAATCAACTACATTAGCTCAAGCGCCTTTGCATCATTTGACAAACCATGTTTTACCCTCACTTTCCATCTCATGTTATTGCGAAGAAATTAATAACTAGCTCTTTTTGGTAAACTAGTGCTACTGAATTTACTCGCTATCTATTATGAAGCCTAATTTTGCAATCTGTTTTTTCCTTTTTGCTATATTATGTCCAGTGGAGACTATTGTTCATGTACTTCGGCTCCTTTCTTTTCTTTGTTAATTGCTTGCAGTTATGCATTATTTCATTATATTTAGAAATTTGGTTTGTGAATCCCTCCTTGACTAAGAAATTAATTATTTCAGGAAGATCACATATCAAAAGAAATTACTTAGTTATACTAGTCTTGTGAAAAATTTGAACAAAAAAAAAAAAGTCTTGTGAAAAGTCACCTTTGTTGAATAATCTTAACGAAACATACACATAGAAATACCCTCAAATATTGGACTCATATTAGGAGTGACTCAAACATATTCAAAATGTCTTATGACTCAAGTTTTTAACATCAAAGGAGTCATACTAATACGATAAAAGCTTCATCAAATTCGGATATAGGATCAACTGTGACTCTTATTTGTAAGAACTTCAATCCTATCATTTTGTAGTTTAAATATAGTTGCCATACGAGGTTGTCAGACCATTTTTCACTCGGATATAACTTTGTTGGACTCATGAAAGCATAATTGACAGATGATTTTACTTTTCTCCAATCTTATAGAGTCCAATTCATTTCAATTTGTTAGGTTATACTTTGTTACTTAATACTGAAAAAGAATAAAAAATATTACACACATAAATGGATATCACCAACTTGCATTTCAAGTTCAAAGCCCATAACCATAACTAGATTAAATGAAACTCACGACTCCCCTTAACTATATACTTCATGCATACATCTTAAAAAGTTCAACCAGGTAGAACACCACTTAAAGGAGAGCAATTCTCATTGGCATTAAAGATTTATTCCATAGATGGGTAACGACAAGAATGAGGTTGGAAATTTAAAGTTGATTTAAACAAAATCTCACACTTTCTTTTTTTGATGATTTAGAAAGCTCTTCGTACCTCCATGACAAACAAATCCTTAATGAAGATTAAAATCAACCTTGTAGATCTTATCTGCTTCATTAATACACCTATCACGTGTACCATCTTTACATATACTTATAGCAAAGACCTATGACTAAAAGGAATCCCAAACTATGATACATCAATATCCATATCCAAATTTTCTAACCAAAACCTGAATAAAAAAAAACCCAATGAGCTATAGATAACATATCTAAGGGATTGGGAACAAAACGAAAAGAATCAATAAATCAGTTGAACCAATAAATAAGCTCCGTAAAACATTGCAACATAAAGAAAATACTAATAACATTAAAGAAATTAGAAAGGAAAATTCTTCCATCCAATATTGGATGATCCTACACCAATGATATTAATACACATACCCCATGTTTTAAACTTGCAAAAGTAACTAACATATTAATCTAGTGACATGTGTTTTGCTAAAATAATTAATGGCTGTGATAGGAATATTGGACCATCGAATATTGGATGGAAGTATTACCCAATTAGAAAATGTAAATATATTGAAATAAATGCTAATATCATGACTCTATATTGAAAGAGTAAAGACTACACTGTGAATACATTGTATAATGTTATTGTTCCGTTGTCTGCAAATAGAGTGAACCTCATAATGAGTGAAGCATTCCTAATCCCCGCGAATATGTATGGGTTTGCAGAACTATCAAACTCAACTTTTGCTACTATGTTTAAGAGTATTAACTAGGCATCTGACGAGGTTGCCAAACATAAATTCTTAAATAATCTGTTTGACAATTGGAATTCCCGCATTCTAACCCAGTTAACTCACTTTATTTTACTTGTGATACTGAGACGATAGGGATAGACTAAGTTGTAAACTTTTTAGAACTATCTATCTATTTATAATATTATGCTGTCGAAAAAAGAAAAAAAATTAGAGTTAAATAAAAGATATTTCTTTTAATAAGTAAATTAAAATATCTTACAAGATAAAAATGAAATATATTAGTACTTCTTTTTTCTTTTCTTGTTTGTTTCCAATCTAAATAAAGTGTATTTAAAAAAAATATTTACTTTTCAGAGTACAAACATACCTTTAGATTTAATACTATCAGAATGTTTCTCCCAAATAAACAGCAAAAGAGATTTTCATTCGTCACAAAATGGGCAAAGAGAGATCATCATAGAAACACAAGCAAAAAAGTCGTAATATCAGACGTTTATGCATTCACTTGTCAATGAATTGATTTTTCAAAAAGGTAAGATAAAAATAATTACTAAGTTACTACTAATCAGATATTGATAACAGTAGTACATATTCCTTGTCCACTAAACTATATGATTGGATAATTACCTAACAACTTTTGCTTGAAATTCAACCATACGCTCACAAAAAATTGCAAATATAAGGTATATGTAGCGTTTGTCTTAATAATATCTTTTACTAATCAAAAACAATAAAGAATATTTGTTAATGGATCAAATATTTCAATAATCAAATATATATTTTTAATAACTTAGTAAGGGTCCATCCTGAAACCTCTTATCTTTCCTCAAAGTGCGCGATCTGCCCCGATCTTCATTTTTACCCTTTCTGGCCCTCCATCTCAATACTTTGTGACCCCGTTAGCCCTTTTTTGGGTTTTCTGTTAATTGACCGTTAGTCAACGCCACATGGCGCCAGGTCATCGCCACATAAGCTCCACGTCACCGCCAACTAAGCATTAAGTCATCAGCAATTCCATGTCATTAGTTTTTTTTTTGTTAAATCATTATATATATATTTTTTAAATCATTAATCTTCTTTTTCTTCAAAATCAAAAAACCCAAAATTAACTTAGCGTTTATTCCTTCTTCTTCTTCAAGATCAAAGAACCCAAATTAACAAACCACTCGAGCTTTCATTCTCCACCATCGTCACCTTCCCACGCAAGCCGCTCCCTGAACAATGAAACCGCTGCCACTCATCACTTCTCCACCATCATCAACCGGTTTGGATAGGCCATCAACAATTGAAGATGGGTAAAGCCCTCCCGTGGCCGCTCTCTACACAAGCAATACCGAACCACTCGGGACCTTTCTCCACCATCATCAGCACCGGCTTGGAGAAGAACCCAAATTAAGGTAAAATAATTGAATTATTTTTTGAGTATCTTCCATTCCTCGAATTCAAGGTTATTGAATATATTAGGTGATACACTCCAAATATGATTAGGAAGTACGTACTCATGATTTTGATTTAGTTTGACCTGTAATATAATTTTGATGATAAAGGGATATCTAATTAAATTTTCAATATTTCAATATTTTGCAAGGATAAAGACTTATCCTTAATAGTCTTTGAGGATAAAACTCTGAATGAATACTTTTTCCAAGTTAATTGAAATATAGGTCCTTAATAGTATACAAAATTTGCACTATAAGTCACTATAGGTCCCTATATTATGTGTTTTATTAATTAATTGCACTATAAGTTACTGTTTATGCAAAATAGTCTGTTATCAACAAAGATGACCTTGAATTCAAAAAATTAAGGTTGTATTTAGTCAAAAACCGGGACGTGCAGTGCAATTTTTGCATAATTTAGGGACCTGTAGTGCAATTTTTTGTATAATTAGGGACCTATAGTGCAATTTTGCATAGTGGGGATCTATAGTTCAACATTTTGACTATACAACATGATGTTGAACATTTAGCTTCGCATTCTCAATCTCAATGGTACACTCAAACTAAACAGGAAGATTTAAGAAGTGATAATGTAGAAGATGTGTATTCACAAGGGTGAGAATTTGACAATTTGTACGAAATTTCTCAATGCAAATTTAAATTTATATAAACTAACAGTTTTTTTTGTGAGTAGGTTGTTAAGCACGTTAACTCGGGAATTACAATCTTCAGGGGTAGATTTGTCACAAGCGAATATCTCAATGCAACTTGATATAGCGAGACAAGCAAAGGTGATAGATATTATTTTTTTACATTTAATCATTTTTCTTGTATTTTGAAGCACAAAAAATAATTTTTGATATGGTTTCAGAATGAGAAGAACCAAACAGTGGTTGAACCAATGGGCCTCCAGAATACTCCAATTATAGGTGGTGAAAGCTATGATCATGGTCATAAAAGGCATAGAATAGAAGAAAACTAGCTAGATACCCCCTTTAGTATTATAAGTTCCAGTTATAGTTAGATTGGAGCTATTTATGCAAATCTTATGGACCTGTACATGCATATCATCAATGAATAATATGAACCCCATCTTTTTAATATTATGTTGTTGTCAGATCTTATTTTAGACATAGACAAAGGCTTCCTTTGATTATGAGAAGCCGCATCCTTTTCTTTTACTTCAAACTTATAAATTACCTGGATGTTTATTTTATTATCCTTTCCTAAATTTCTCTATTATTTTTTCACCATATACTCTATTAAATGCCATAAGATGCAAGGTTAACAAGTACTATTACTACTACTACTATATTTTTCTCTTTTTACCAAAACCAGATCCTTCACCATAAGCACCACCTATTTTCATAAAACAAATTACATTTATTTCACCTTAGACAAAAATTTGTTAACAATTATATTGTGTTTATAATGTATGCTATATTTTTTTTGTTTCAAAAGAGTGAATCAACAAATATCAAATACCTTGGATACGAAAAGAAAAACTGAAATTGCCTAAACAAAAGCACCTAGGACGCGCACTGGCTAACATTTGAAGGTATCAACTTTCATAAAATTTTCAGGAATTAGGTTTAATGTACATACATTTACTTCGTAGGAATTAAAAACAAAGTAATACAACTTTAGTTTACTCACAAACATTGGACTTACAAACAAATAACAAAAACAACTAAAAAGATCCCACTTCAACTTTTCCCAGCATTAATGGCAGCGTTTACAAAATCCTCACATTTCGTAAGCCCATCACTAAGAACATCCGCTAAAACCCCAGTAGTATCAAACGCCTCTTGTAAATCCGAAGCAGACATCACATCAAACCCCATCAGTAAGCACCCAGACCCAGATCCGGGCCCACTTTTCTTCACTTTAAAAAAGCCTTGTAACTGTTCAATTAACCCAGTATACACAAGCATTGGTTGAACAATCGATAACAACTCATCGGAATTCGAATTCGAAGAATTCGAACTTGAACTCGAACGGTTACGGTTACGTTGCATATACGCGTGATAAATCCCACGTTGTAAAAACGACTTACGATGTTGAAGCCAAGAATCGTAAGATTCGGATAATAAAGAACTAACCATCATGAATTGTACAGTTTCTTCAGTTTTGGAATCTAAAGGTGCAGATAGTAGACATAGTGAGTCTTTGTGAAGGGTCGTGATCTAGATTGTAACGAGCCATTTGGATCATGAAAGGTAAGAAACGAGCGTTGCTTTCTTTTCCACCACCTCCACTATCTGCACTGAATGATGCACCTGTAGCAAATCTTGCTAGCATCTGTAAAATAGTATAATTTTGTTATATTATGCCTAATAAATGAATCTGTCATGTTAGTAAACATAATTTGGATCTTTACTTTTACACTTTATACTGATCATTAGTAATAACTAATATATAACCCATTTTATATCCAATAGTCAGGAACAAAGACATGTTATTTAGTTTATTGCACTATATTCCCCTATATTATACAAAAATTGCACTATAGGTCCCTAAATTAATTTTTTGAGTTAATTGCACAGTACGTCCCGCTATGATTTTTTTGCGATGATTGAACTATAGATCCCTATATTATGCAAAAATTGAACTGATCCCTAATTATGCAAAAACTAAACTGCAGGTTCATATATTATGCAAATGTTGAACTATAGATCCCCACTATGCAAAATTGCACTATAGGTCCCTAATTATACAAAAAATTGCACTACAGGTCCCTAAATTATGCAAAAATTGCACTACACGTCCCGGTTTTTGACTAAATACAGCCTTAATTTTTTGAATTCAAGGTCATCTTTGTTAATAACAGGCTATTTTGCATAAACAGTAACTTATAGTGCAATTAATTAATAAAACACATAATATAGGGACCTATAGTGACTTATACTGCAAATTTGTATACTATTAAGGACCTATATTTCAATTAACTTGGAAAAAGTATTCATTCAGAGTTTTATCCTCAAAGACTATTAAGGATAAGTCTTTATCCTTGCAAAATATTGAAATATTGAAAATTTAATTAGATATCCCTTTATCATCAAAATTATATTACAGGTCAAACTAAATCAAAATCATGAGTACGTACTTCCTAATCAAATTTGGAGTGTATCACCTAATATATTCAATAACCTTGAATTCGAGGAATGGAAGATACTCAAAAAATAATTCAATTATTTTACCTTAATTTGGGTTCTTCTCCAAGCCGGTGCTGATGATGGTGGAGAAAGGTCCCGAGTGGTGTCGGTATTGCTTGTGCAGAGAGCGGCCACGGGAGGGCTTTACCCATCTTCAATTGTTGATGGCCTATCCAAACCGGTTGATGATGGTGGAGAAGTGATGAGTGGCGGCGGTTTCATTGTTCAGGGAGCGGCTTGCGTTGGAAGGTGACGATGGTGGAGAATGAAAGCTCGAGTGGTTTGTTAATTTGGGTTCTTTGATCTTGAAGAAGAAGAAGGAATAAACGGTAGGTTAATTTTGGGTTTTTTGATTTTGAAGAAAAAGAAGATTAATGATTTTAAAAATATATATATAATGATTTAACAAAAAAAAAACTAATGACATGGAATTGCTGATGACTTAATGCTTAGTTGGCGGTGACATGGAGCTTATGTGGCGATGACCTGGCGCCATGTGGCGTTGACTAACGGTCAATTAACAGAAAACCCAAAAAAGGGCTAACGGCGTCACAAAGTATTGAGATGGAGGGCCAGAAAAGGTAAAAATGAAGATCGGGGGCGGATCGTGCACTTTGGGGAAAGATAAGGGGCTTCAGGAAGGCTTTGCCCTATATATATATATATATATATATATATATATATATATATATATATATATATATATATATATATATATATATATATATATATTGATTACATCTTAGAGTCATTTTGGACTCAAAATCATTTTAACTCTAATAAAATTCGATCTCAAGACTTTTTAGTCTTTGTAGAGTTATTTAACCACTAGACCAACTATTAATCTTTATTTCTTATTATATTGGATATATAAGTATGTGAAAATCATGTTATAAGATGGTACACCAATAAATGGATGAGCAAATTTAAAAAAAAAAAATAGATCCATAAGTATAAGGTAAATTTATTTACATATTTAAAAAAAAATTATTTTTTGATAATACGATTTCAATCAATCTTTTTTGAGATTATTACCCAAAGGGTCTTGAAGACACCACCTCAAAACCCAATAACCCCGGTTCACTTTCTTCATTTTACTAAATGCTACAAACTAAATTTAACACTATAGTCTAAAATTCTAATTACCTTCTTACCCCTTTTTGTTTTTATTTTGATATATATATATACTATTTCTGTTTAGAATTATTTTAATACCCTAATTATTGTCTTATCTCCCCTCTCTCCGTTTTCATCACCTGATGTGCAAATTTTCAAAAACACCCATGTTCACTGGAGCTTAAAGCTCCACTGCCAAGCTCACTCACAGTTTTTTTTTTTTTTTGGTTAATGAGTTTCTAATAGCTCGCAGCAGAAGGAGGAAATCGTGGAAGGGAAGATCAGGCGAGGGGTTGATTTGAGAATGAAGGGACGGTGTGGTGATGAAACAAAGGCAAGTAGTTTGTGGTGAGGATAATATGGTGGTGGGGTGGTTATGGAGCGCATGAGGTTTGAACTGGAGTGGATTGGCTCGCAGTTATGGTGGTGAAGGAGATAGATAGAATTGAGCCCTGTTCTTCGTCGTCGGAGATCTATGGGGATGTGGTGTCGCCGCCGTGAGCTAGGTTTGAACTGGAGTGGCTTGGCTCGCAGTTATGGTGGTGTAGGAGATCGATAGAGTTGAGAGGTCTAGGTTTGAAGGAGATAGATTTGAGCCCTGTTCTTCGTCGCCGGAAATCTATGGGGAGGTGGTGCCGCCGCCATGAGCTTCTCCGCCGCAGATCCAGTCGTGAAGAAGCGGGTTCATCGATTTGTTTTTTTTCGTCTGCTGTAGATCTTCTCTTTCTTCCATCAACCCAAGCTATCTGTTGTTACTGGGCATTAAATTATCAAACAGTGTTGTCGATTTTTAGGTGCTCCAATAAGTGATTTTCAGGTGCTTCAATAAGTGATTACATGATGAATATTGTTGTATTTTGTTTAGAATTTTTTTAATTCGTTTTCATTGTAATACTCAGCAAATTAGACTCTTTCTTTGTTTTTTTTCTTTTTTTATTTTATTTTGTAATAGATGTAAAATAATGCAAGCATTTCTATTTTTAGGGGATTTAGATTCTCTTATAATAACAATTTTTTTGATTATTGAATTTTTTCATTGCATTTTTTCATTGAATTTTTTCATTGAATTTTTTCGCATACTCAATAAAATTACTGAGCATTCCAGCATGGTCAGTAAAGTTACTGAGCAAACAAGCATGCTCAATAAAGCCACTCAACAAAAAAAAATCGAATACTCAGCAATTTTTCCCGACAGTCGGCACTTTTTCTAATACTCAGCAACTTTTTCCATGCTCAGTAGCTCATGCTCAGTAACTTTTTCTATATGCTCAGTACCCCATCCTCAGTAACTTTTTCCAGGCACAGAATTTTTTCTGGTGGTGGTCGGCGGTGATCGTTGGTTGTGGCCGGAGCTGGAAATTATTGATAGTTATGAAGGAGGAGAGAGAAAAAATGATAAAGGAGGAGGAGATTAATGGTAATGGAGGAGAAAAAGTAATAAAATGAAGTAGAGAGAAGAATCTATTTTTTTTGTCTAATATGCACTAGAAGGGTCGTAATGACGATGGATATCTTAAAGGCCTCTTTGGATGAAAGAGGAATAGACTAGTTCCTTTGTGGCACTAAAATAGTCTTCAAGACCCCATGGTTAATTTACTCTTTTGTTTTTTAAAATAATTTTACTAATTTTGTTAAATATTAATAACTTTTAAGGTTAATTTAGGTCATTTAAATAAAAAAATTAATTTGTGATAAAAATAATTTTTTTTGAAAGATCTAAATTACCCATAAAATGTATTAAATATCTAATAAAAAAGGAACGATAAAAAAACGTCCGAAAAAAAAAGACACTTTCTAAAAATATTGCCTTGATTGAATTTTATCACATAAGTACCGACTTATTTTTGGAATTTGCTTATAATAAATTAGCACCATGTAACCTTTACTTAATATCAAGGGTTCCGAATTCACATGAAACAACTCATGTTAGTAGATTCAGTCATAGACAACTTTATTGCTACACTAAAGTCTTGTAATTGTTTCATTATATAATGTGAGATTTTACATCCAATAGAGTTGTGTAATTTTTTACTATAGCATCCCATACTCAAACTCTATATTTTAGAGATAGATTTAACGGAGGTAGCCGCAACCCTTAAAGTTTGAGGTACAATACGAATTTGCTTAATATTTTTAAGGGAAAAGTCGTTTAAACAATTACAGTAGCCTCCCCAACCTCCCTCCTATCCTAACCCAAGTCAACGAGGGCCTTGTTCCCTTTTTATGCATCGCAACCAATGAAGTTGTAAGAGATTCATGAGTGACCTTGAATATGGGCATTTCTTCCTCCAACTCCTGCTGTTTTAACTCAAAAGGACTCTTTCCCATGATAAGATACTTTACCAGTTTCTGGAGTTTATATCCCTCTTCAATCGGTTTTAGGGCTAAAAAACTTATATATATATATATATATATATATATATATATATATATATATATATATATATATATATATATATATATATATATTTTGAGTAGGCCTTCATCTAAAACAAGTATCAAACAAAAAGGAAAAGAATAACTATCAAGTATAATGCAACACATTCAAAATTTTAACCTAGTTTGAATGATACTCGATGTAACCACCAAGTATGATGATAAAGTACAATTTGTATACTGGTATAGAGTTTTGATTCTCATAATAAAGATGGAACTTCTTCTTTCCATTATAAATTAGTGTCCTTGATGACACGAGTATTTTGCTCCTCAGATTACGTTCATCAGGGTCTACATCCTTCTCATGCTAAGTTTCTTTAAGGGTTGTTATTGGTTACAATGACATCCTTAACCAAAATATATTTCTCGGGATGATAGTTGGTAAGGTCAACTATATAGGGCTCAATGTTTTGAGGCTCTATATCTTGATGCTCACTTGAGTGGGTCATTCCTTCATTTGAAGGATGGTTTTCTAAGACACGGACTCTCTCGGGTGTTCTAGAACCCTCATTTGTTTTGCTTAAAAAGCCTGCAATTTAATCTGACTTCGGGTATTCTTTAGAATACCTTAAAATGAGAGTACAATGTTGAATGAAATATCAAGGATAATTAATTTGAAATATTTAAAAGTAATTTCTTCAACTATATCAAGGATAGTTGGTAAGGTCAACTATATAGGGCTCAATGTTTTGAGGCTCTATATCTTGATGCTCACTTGAGTGGGTCATTCCTTCATTTGAAGGATGGTTTTCTAAGACATGGACTCTCTCGGGTGTTCTAGAACCCTCATTTGTTTAGCTTAAAAAGCCTGCAATTTAATCTGACTTCGGGTATTCTTTAGAATACCTTAAAAATGAGAGTACAATGTTGAATGAAATATCAAGGATAATTAATTTGAAATATTTAAAAGTAATTTCTTCAACCACAATGACATGCCAATCCTTACCCTCATAATCGTTAGAGAAAATGATGCATCAATAGCTTTCCTTTTCTTCTTCTCTTAATTTTGAGGAAAATGTTTAGATCATCCACTTACAAAAACATCAAAAGAGGGTGATGACCAACATAATTAATCTTTTGCTTATTTTAGTTATTCTCATAAGAAGACCATACCCGAACTTGGTCTCAGAGAAAGTTGTATAATGAGATGCATATATTCATCAATGATCCTCTTACCGACCCTTTCTACATACCCTTGGTTGGTACCAAATATAAAGGCACTCACCTCCTCCTCCTGAAGGAAAAAAGTAGGAACCTCATCCTTCAGTTTTAAACTTATTTTAGTGCAAACATTACAACTCTTCACCATTTTAACAAAGACATACACCATGAAACCCCTGATTCCTAGAAGGGTAGTCGTTAATTGTGGGTATATTTACATTATTACTCGACATAGGGTATAATGTAACCACCCTCCACTTACCTTCTTATCAACACATTTTGGAATATTTTCCCTTTTGTGTGTCTTTTTATATGCCAAATTTTTATGATTACATGCTAATTTCACTTATATACATGATTTTTTTATCCCTTTGTGCAACATGTCTCTACTCACTAGCTGACCCATCCTTAACATGAATATTTTTTTTAGATATGCATTCACATAATTTTATCACTCCCTAGGTTATAACTTACTATTTATATGGTTTGCTTTTGGATAAGTGATAAAATAAAACTTCCTCATATGCTCCATTATATTACTTCACATGTCAAGAGATAAATCATCCAAGCATGTCTTAGTTGCTATATTGTGCATTCATTCGTCTTGATTATATAATTACTATTCATGCAATAACTTTGTATGTGATGATTGTGTCAACAATGTTGTATACATAATTTTTATATGATTTTACATTTAGAATACATCCCATGCTAGGAACTAGGTACACAAACATGAAAACTAGGATTATATGTATACCCATTTGCAATTTAACACACTCTTATGTCTATGTGGTCGTTTTGTTAAGTTTAGGGATTTCCTTAAATTATTTGTCATATATTCAACCTATATAAATGTGTCTACTACATTTTTATACGATTAAACATTTAGAAACACATCACATGATTAGAACACAAGAATCCTAAGTATCATTATATATGCTTCCTTGGGTCTCACATAGGTTAAACAATTTATAGAGCATAATTTTTCACATGTAATATATTTTCTAAAGTGTATAACTACATACTCGTGTAGATTCTAATTTAGAATATTTTTATGTTATGAGTTAAAGAATCTAGATATCACATCTATGTCTAAAACATTCTTTTACATCTTATCTATCTTAAACATGTTATAGGCTTTGTGTGCATTTACGTGAGTTAAAAAAAATTAGAGCATAATATGATAAAAGTTTGAATCTAAAACTTGTTAATATGTACTATTAGAACATTTCACATGTTAAGCTCATGAGCATCCGAACACCATTCCATATGCAAATATGTGTATCTTCATTTTCATACTCTTATACATGTTTTTTGCTATAACTTAGTTTGTATTTAAAATATGAAGAAATGGTCAACTAGAAAAATTGTAAGAATTCAATTTTCAAGATATATAATGTTTTTTTTTCATTTAAGCAACATATCAAAGAAAAAAATGACACAATACAGAGAGGATTTCGAGGTCCACTTTTTTGCAACACATGTTTTCGATTTCAGAGCTGTTTTGCAACTTATTCATGACCATTGAGACCTATTTTAGATCTACATATTGTTATATTTTCTATCCATATCATACCTCTTAGTCTCTACCACTTAATATATTGTCAGAGAATAAATCAAAGAGATATTAAAGCTCAGATGATCAAGTTATCATCTATAATGAAATCTTGATACACTTTAATTTATTATCTAATAAATGAGGGTTTCAACTATCTTCATCTATATATACTGAAGAAGGAATGCATTCAATCATCAATTTACCATCTTCAAAAAAGTATATTATCATCACACAATCATTTCTTTATTCACTCGTTAAGGAGTTTATTTATTACTTGTAATAATCATTCAAACACACGAATTTTAAATCTTTCTATAGATTATATATGAGCAGGTTTAGAGGTTGAGATTGAGCCTAGAAAAAATATCATTTAGCTTGTGTTGATCCCAAAATAATCACGAAGGTTAGGTTTGTACTAAGCCCATAAAATTCCTGGTTATATATTATTGCTTAGCAAAGTAAAAATCTCATTGTAAATTTTTTGTTCTTCACCTTCAAGAAGCTCAAGAAGCTTAGTGGAAAGCTTGAAAATCGTAAGGTATAACCTTAGGTAGTAGAATGTGACTCTAGGAGCTCGAAACCCTTCAAGTTCTTGTGTAATTTCTATCTCTTACTCCTTACATATTGTTTTATATGATTGATTAAGTGGTAGGGGAAAAGGTGCGATAAATAAATGAAAATAAATTATAAATAAGCACACACACCTAAGACGACTAAGATAAACTCTTCGCAAGTGAACGAATCGTTTACAAGTAATAAGTAAGTATATCAGGGACTATGAAAGTAACTGTATAAATAGTGTTATTACTAAGTGGACTGGAAAGAGTTGCTAAAATAATACGCAAAGACAGTAAAATATTTATTGGGGTTTTACGACTATAAACAATTAAAATAAGACTTAAATTAAAGACAAGATGATAAAATACAAAAGAGCGAAAGCTATGAGAGTTTAACTCGAGATCTAGCAATTAAATTTATTGTCTAAGGGTGAATAGTGTGATTTATAAGCAATAAGCGGGATTCTAAATTTCTCCTAAATCCCGCACACTAGACGATTTTGTATTATTTTCTATAATTGAGTCTCCCGCCAGGGTGACAATCCAACTACTAATGGGGTAAACTTAAACGCTGTGAATCTCAAAAACTACAAAAATTAGGGATTAGGACTAAGTATTAGAGTCCAAATCCAACTCAGACTTGTTTTCCTTAATTACTGGGCTGGTTGGCCCAACAAGTTTGTAATATCGTAACTTCTTTGTTACAACTCCGAATCACTTAAAATCAGTGACCATGCGACCAAAATTAAAATAATTTTGTAAATATAAAAGGGATCCTTCAAATTTCTTGTCTATTTTCTGCAGAATTGAAAATACTATACGTTTCCAAATATGACCAACTCAACTTTTACTTTCCAAAAATGCTCAAAGATTCCCTTTTCACCATGATTAAGGGGTTTGCTTGGTTTCTTCACTTCTTATCATCATCCCTATGTGTATTAGCTTCCAATTACCTAAGTTCTTGGTGGCTTGTAGGGTGTGATAAAATAATGATAGTAAAAGTAAAGAACTATCACCCTAACCAATCACATAACTCACTGCAAGTATCACAGGTCGTACGCAAATTTTAATGATATGTTAGATTCGTTCTCAGGGACTAGTGTGTCTTACGAATGGATTACAAGAAAGAGTAGTAAGAAATAGCTCAATGAATTAAAAGAAAATATAGTAAATAGGAATAATTGTGTAGAATAATGATAAAATTGAAGACAAGACAATAAAATAAAAGATGAGTATAGATTAGGTTTGCTAGTATGCACTTATCCTTCTATTTCTTCTACTAGTTAATAAGGGTGATTAAACCTCTTAAAGTAAGTAGCTAGGATTATATATTCCTCCTAACCCCCTTCCAAGTGGACTCAGGTGGCGACCTAAAATTTACCAGAGGACTTGGGTAAGGGATTATGCGCAATGATCGGTGGTTAAATATCAAATCCTAATGACTATCTAGTTAGGCAAGCTTTTCTGGATCACTACTGCACACTAGACGTTTATGTGGTATTTCAACAATTAGACACCCCTTTCGGGTGACCATCTAAATTCTATTAATGGGGTAGTCTATACTCGTGCACTAGCAAGAACTACGGTCAATAATTAATAAATGTCTTAGTTCTAGGCTATGTTGTAGACATCGACTCTTATGTCTAGTAAAAATGCTAGGGTTTCACCCCTATCACCATAGTTGCCGTGGAAGAGGCGCCTAGCCCGCCTAGGTGCCAATTAATGGCAAAAATGGCTTCTGAGGCCCTCCTTTTATATTTCTTACTCTCGAAAATTCTAGAATTGATATTATAATTCTAATTTAAGTGTTGTGTACTATAGTGTTGTTAGATGAATAAATAATTATAATTATTATAATTACTACACATATATTAGTAAATATATAAAATTATATAGCATAATCAAAATCGCCTAATCCTGCATAGACCCAGTGTAATCCCGTCTAGGCGCTAGGTCCCAATCGATCGCCTAGGCCCCGAAAATGAGTTCTACATCTGATGTCTTCCTATTTGTTCTAAATATTAGCCCTTAGGATACATCATTTTAGGTGAATAATTGGCTTATTATATAGACTTTTATGCTTATTTAGTCATATTGCACTTTCTCCCCTTGGAATTAGACTATTTGCATTCTTAGAGATTTTGTGCATTAATTTGGTTATTTCTAGTGCAAAGTTAGTAGGTTCTTGAATTTCATGGAAAACCAATACAAGGAGGAGAAGTGAGAATTAAAGTCTTAAATTATTTTAGTGTGTTACGAAGTATTTTATTCGAGTTTCTAATTTTAGAGTGCACTTTCTTATTTCTAGTCTTGATTTAATAATTTATTAATTTTTAAAGCATATGCAGTTTAATTGATTATTTATTGTGAAGCTTTAATAGATATAAAGGTAATTAATTAGAGACCAAGTCAAGTCTAAGAAGTAAAGGAAAGAAGATATACATGGAAATAAGAAAATTAAGGAAGGATATATGCAGAGGCGGAAAAGATAAAGCTGTCAAATAAATCTGGAATTCCAGACACGTTCAAAGACGAGCTAATAACATCTTTGGGAGAATGGTCTGGACCAATGGATATAGCTTTCCGAGACAAGTGATTACGACTATTGGAACGCGTCAAACAGATAAGTATTGAAGGAGATATGACCAAAACAAATCAGCAGCAGAATCTTACATTTCCTAGTTATTAGGGCTGCGAATTAAAGAGTCATTTACTTGTCTTCCACTCAAAGTAAAACGAATTAGGGCTTCCTAACACCTATAAATACACCTCTTAGACCTCATTATTCAGCACCTCTCATTAAACCTTCATATTAAATCATCCTTAGAGAGAGCGTCAAAAGGCGGAAGTAAGAGCAGAAGCTGGAGAATCTTTTTTCTCCAACAACAGCTCAAGTCAATTCCTCTATCTAGATTCTTATTTTATTTCTGTTATTAGGAACATGTATATTATTAATTTTTTTTATTGTTTTTACTTTTAATATGAGCTAAACTTCAATTACATGAGAATCACATAATGGGATGAACCCTAATTTATTTAATTCATGTATTTCAATTTGGGATAAGTTTCTAGTTTAATTTGAATTAGGTATTTCATATTTCTTATTATTTTGTATTAATTTCACTATCAATGAATTATCTAATCGTAGATTGGTCATAGTAATTAAGCTATTCACTTTGGTGGGGAAGTGATAGCCTTGACGGGGGGGGGGGGGGGGGGGGGGGTTTAGTTACAGACATATGTAATAAACGTAAGGTAGAAGTTATTGATCCTAACAGACTTAGTTAACCTTATAGCCAATTGGGTAAGATCTCAATCATCTGAACGTAGCTTATAATCGCCCTGACGGGGTTTGTAATACTGTAGGATAGCTCCTAGGTACACCCTGACGGGGCTAGGAGACATTAGAGTCCCGACTAATATAGAAATATCAATTTTGCCCTTAACAAATGCATTAATTACGTAAGTTTAGGTGATTCCCTAGCAAGACTCAAGTATAGCTCATATATGTGTCTTAATCTTTTAGTATTTATTTTCAGTAATTTGTTTATTTGTGTCTAGTAGTTTAATAACTCGAAACAAAAACACGTATCTTTTATCTTTTATTTTTTGTAATTGCAATTATTATTACTTATTTATTGAACACTTGAGTTATACCAGTCCAATCCCTGAGAACGAAACCCGATTTATTGGAGTATTACTTGGACAACCGTACACTTGTGATATTGTGGCTCCTTTTATTTCAGTACTTAATTTTATAACACACCACGACCCACCAAGTTTTTGGCGCCACTGCCGGGGATTGCAGCGTGTGACCTCGGTGTTTAATGCTTAAGTAGTTTTATTGGTTTTTTTTAGTTTTACGCTTGGTTTTTGTTTTGTTTTACAGGTTCTTTATTCAGGTAATGATCAAGAGTTTTATTTGAAGATGTATAGAGGACATTACCCAAATCCTGGTCCATTCGATTATTTGGAAGACTCTTCGGGAAAACAACAATGGGGTAGTAACTTCTACCAACCACCTTATCAACACCCGCAAGAGCAAGGATGGGACAACCAATGGACCAGGAACAATCAAAAACAATCACTTTATCACTATCAACAAGAACAAGCATGGAACCACCATTGGGTTGAGCACAATCAACAACAACCATCGTATCACTATCAGCAAGATCAAAGATGGAACATTCAACAACCTCCACAAATAACTCTGGCCGATTTGAATGAAACACTTGCTAAATACATTCGCAAGAGCGAGGAAAGCAATGCCAAAATTCAGTTACTTGAAACAATATATAATCGGTCATGTCTAAGTTATTTATTCTTTATTTTAGTCTTAGAATGACAAAATAGAGAGGATTCTCTAGATTGAGTACTGGAAAAAAAAATTCAAGATAAATGCAGGTGATAATGAAGGGCAATATGATAAGAATCGATTTAATAGGTTAGTGAGACATTGTGTGGACATTAAGCATGGAACACGAGGTTCAAGGTTGACAATAAATCACCACAAAAGAAGTTGTTCCTTGCAAGTGTAAGAGTCGTCAAGTAATATAATTAGTAAGTAAACCGTCTCCACGTGGACTAGATAATCAATAAATGACTTAGATATAGGTTATGTTGTATAAATCTCCTCCTACGCCTAGTAAAAATGCTAGGCTTTTTTCCCTAGCGCCTTAGTTACCGTGGAAGAGGCGCCTAGCACGCCTAGGTGCATTAATGGAAAAAATGGCTTCTGAGGCCTTCCTTTTATATTTCTTACTCTCGAAATTCTAGAATTGATATTATAATTCTAATTTAAGTGTCTATATACTATAGTGTTGTTAGATGAATAAATAATTATAATTATCATAATCACTACACATATATTAGTATAAAATTATATAGCAGAATTCAAAACCGCCTAATCCTGCATAGGCCCAGTGTATTCTCGCCTAGGCGCTAGGTCCCAGTCGATCGCCTAGGCCCCAAAATGAGTTCTACATCATAGATACTAGGTTCATTTAAACATTTTTCAAACAAAAGACAAAAAAGTAAATATTTTGTGTTTGGTTTTCTTGTTAAGAAGCTAAGATGAAAATAAAAATGAAACAATGATTAGCTAAAATAAATTTAAGAGTTTTATGAATAGAGAGTAACTCAAGAAATTTAAGTAATCCCCAATAGACACGATTTAACTTCTCTTGTTTTAAGGGCGAGTTTGGTATTTAACCACAGGATTCAACTATTCTCTTAAATTCCCTTTGGGTAGATAAGGGGCTGAACTTAATACTCTAACTACCTCTATTGAGTGACATTACCAAATATTAGAACAAATTTACTATAATTCTATGTGTTATTTGATTAGTCAAGACATCTTGGTTCACTAAACCATATCAAACGAATATAAACGATGCTCCACAACTCAACCCCCTATCGGAAAATGGTTAGGTTTCTACACTAACCTACTAACTGATCAGATAAATAGGGTCACACAATTAACAAATCCATATTCAATAAAAACAGCACAAACTCATTTTAATTTAAATATCAAATTAATAGAAAAGCATGAAATCATTATCTAGGGTTCATACCCTTACAATTCTCAAGTTAGATAAAATTCGCTCATAATGAAAAAGAGAAAAATAATAGCAATTAATGTCATGACAAAAGCAAGAATTAAAAAGATGAAAGAGTTACACTAATTAAAGGAATAAAACTGTTGTTCTTGAACTCCAACTCTTGTCTCCTTGATCTCTGTATTTCTAGCTCTTGAATATGATGAGTGATATGTTTTAATGGTCAAAATTAGTATATATAGGTTCCAGAAAAGGTTTTATCTCATTTAAGCCAACTTAAGTGAGTAAAAAATGGCATAGTGGTCTCTTCTGACCATCTTGGGTTTTTCAGAATGGCATAACATTCACGTCTTGACTCGGAATTGGACGCCATTTTTACCACGAGTACTAGACTCCCAGACTATATTCTATGTAAATTTTATGATTTGATTAATTACTGGTTATTTGTTATGATTTCTGCAAGTCGATGGATGTATTTTTCGAGATTTTTTGTTGTGTTTTAATTGAACTTCTTGGCTCCTTTTGTGACTTGATTTGGGTTTATTCTTCAGTTTTCGAGTTCTTGGATTCATCTTGAGCTCTAATACCATCCATGTAACTAAGAGTTTCACACTTAACACACAAATTGCCTAAATAATGCTTCAAACATATAATTATCCAAGATTAAACCACTATATCAAAATATATCAAATATAAGTGATAAATCTCGCATTTAAGCACTAAAACCCTATCAAATGATGTCTCGAGAATGTTTTAATCTATCACAAAATATGAGATATTGATTTAGCACAGATGTTTGTTCATGCGAGGTTAAAGAGATCGATCTTGGATTGGTAGTTTCAACAAAAAATTGCTTTGTATAATGGATAAAACTGGTTGTGAGGATTAAGCTTTATTTATATCAATGTTGTAGAAATAACTCCACGTTATCTAACAATAGGGTATGTGGATTTGCTAGGTCTTCTATGGTGGAATCAACAGTCACGTCTGAGTCATGTGCTCTTCATTTTAGTCTCAGGATGATAAAGTAGTAAATTTTCTCTAGGTATTGAGACGGATTTAGGAGAATTGCGATGTTAGTGAAAGACAATGTAAACTCACGAAGTTCAAGATAGACCATATTTATAAAGAGTAAAATATATGCGCATATTGATTAGTGAATGTAGGATTAAAATCTAGACACGATTAATATTAAAGACATAGTGGAATATGTAATCCTTCTTATAGCTTATGGGGAGTACTTACTACGGTAGCATAGATGGGTTATGAGGAATATTTTTGAAAGATGTGAGATGGGTTATGAGGAATATTTATGAGGGACTTGAAAGAAATCCCGTATGTATGAAAAAAGAAAAAAGAAACAAATAAATACAAAAAAATTATGTCAAAATGAATAAGTAATAAAAATTGTTAGACACATCTAGTTAATTCATTAGCAATTAAATTAAAAGTATCAACATATTATTTTTATTAAATCTCAATTTTCAACGAATCAACTGAGCGATCATAAATAGAAATTAATGTATATAATGAGAATGAGAATCAATAGACAAAATTAAAAAAAAACAAAAAAGCCAAATCAATAATCTATACAACGTTTGAAACTAAATACATGTAGTTAAAAAAATATCAATCATATCTTTATCATCCCGTTCAATTTCTATTCCCTATTAAGCTTCCTTGTATATCCCAAGGTGTGTTTGGGCTTTCCTTGAACCTTGGTCCTTCTAACCATCGTGTACCAACTTGCATGTCTAGAAAAGGCATGTCTTACCGAGGAGTCTCTCCTTCGTCGAAATGGCATGGCCAACATCCTTTTTTTTGTTTTTTTCCCCATAAAGAAAACTGTTTCAACCACCAAATAAATACTTTATCAGCTTAAAAAAATACGTATATAAATACATATATATAATATAAAATTTGCATACCACTGCAATCCACCTACGGAAGGAATTATCCTCGGGATGAACAAACACAGATGCTATACTTCCAGGATTTGTCAGGTAAATTTGGTCACAGTATTGTCTTAAAAGACGATAATCCTCTTCAAATGAACCACGGAGAGAAGTTACGATTTTCTCCTTTGCTCTCCATGCTTGCCGTGAATATATTCGATAATATCTTTCGGTGAGTAATTTAGATTTTCAATGAGACATTTTTCTAGTCTCTACAATCCAATCAACTGAGGCTTGTTGATGTCCGATATCTCTGGTTTGTGAAGTACAACATCCAAAGGAACAACAACACATCACCTAAAACAAAACAATCAAGTCTGGATTATCAAGTGCAACTTATAACCGTTTAATATCTAATATCGATATTACAATGGATAAGTAAACTTACGTAGAATGTTACACTTTGTTGAAATGTCATGGCCAACAATCATTTTTCCTGTAAATAAAATAAACAAGTCGTTAATGTAATGTGACCTAGAGTTCTCTCTATTCCTAGGATTTTCCTAGGCTTGTTACTTTTTGCTTGTTAGTTAAGATTGGGCCCTTGTGTGTAGACAATTATAAAGGGAATAATGGTGTGGACTGATGTTTAGGAGAGACTATATGGAGAGTGACCAAATGGGATTAGTTGAAGTTCATAGTAACAAAATCAATGTTTGGATCCGAGGTAAGGTTCTTACGGGTAACCATCAGAATTATAATATGGGTATTGGATATGGGAGATCTACATAATTTGGGAATGGGATCAAAATCTATAAATAACCGCACAAAGATACCTACAATTACATAACTAGATCTAAAAATAATACGAAAATCTATTTGCAAGGTCAATAAGCATATATTTGGGTTTCAATTTAAGTTACAAGTTTGTTGTATTTCCATTGGTTATCTGCGGAATTGGATCTGATAAGAGGGAACAAGTTAAGAGGGAGAGAAGATGAAAAAGATCTTACCAGATAGTAATAGATCGTGGTGCCGTGATTACATGAATTTGAAGATTTGATACCGAGCTGCGTTGTACTCTATTGCCCAGGAGCTCTACGGGTTATGGATAGCGGTTGTGATATGGATTGGGAGGCGCGGCAAGGATGATTGATTGGGGCTGGTGTGGCAGAGATGGTGGTGCGGCACCAGAGAAACGGCGACAAGGAGGAGTAAGGTTATGGTGGTATGGCTCGATATATTTAAAAAGGAGAGGATGAAGAATAACTGGGCCAGAAATGGTGATGATAGGGAGATAAGGGCTTATTGGGCCATCTTTGAGAGGCTGCTTGGATCTTTTGATTTGTGTATATAAATAGAAGAAGATGATGTCTCACAAATTAAGGAGGTACATTAAATTATTGTTATGGGTTATGATATACGATATGTGGATCTCTTAGATATTTATTTGGAGGGTTTTGAGATACGTTGGACAATCTAAATATTCTTCGTATTACAACTGTGGGGATGTCCTAATAGAATCCTTTCATATCGAGTACAAAGTTTATTTTTTAATTACTTTGATCTAATCTTTCTAACTCTTAATTATATGCTCCACTTAAATCTTTATTTAGTTTCACTGTGGTTAGAGAAGAATGAAGCTTTGAAGAAGATATTTGAGTTTAGAAAGACATTTGGATGCTAAACAGAAACTATAGATGGAAATTGCAGAGTTAAAAGGGAAATTAGAGGTAATGAAACATATAGGTGATGATGCAGTTGTTCAAAGTAAAATAAAAGAGTTGAACTCTGAATTGGAAGTGAAAGTTGAGGAGATGGGAAATGTTCAAGACTTGAACTATACACTTGTTGCAAAAGAGCGTCTGAGTAATGATGAGCTTGTGAGCGCTCAAAAATAGTTGATCGGGTTAGAATCATACTTTTGTCATTTAAATCTTCTTTGTTAAATAGTAATTCTGAAAACCGTGAGAGTGTGATTTGCAGGGCTTGCATAGGATGATGACTAGTAACAAAGACCATATTGGGATAAAAAGAATGGGAGCAATAGAGGTTAAGACGTTTAAAAAAGAATGTACAGAGAGGTTATCCCTTGAAGAAGCTGAATTGAAGGTCTTGGAAATGTGTTCTTTGTGACAGGAGAAGATTAAGGACAGTGAGTGGCATCCCTTTAAGACCATCCATATCTATGAGAGAAACTTTGAGGTAATTAGTAATTAATTCTCTTTTGGCTTGCAATGCTTATAATAATTAGGTTGAATATTAATTGCAGAAATTGTTGAACGAGGATGATGAGTCTTTACAAAAGCTTAAAGAGATATGGAGTAATGTTTACATTTCAGTAACTACTGCTTTAAATTTCAGAGCTTTCGAACTTTAAAGATAATAGAAAAGCCACTTTGATGGAAGTAATCAGTTACATTTTCAATCAATTGAAACTGCTCAAGCGCAAGACATAAAGAGATACATTAAAATTAATATTGACATCTATTTTATTTCTTGAGCATGAATCTTTACTCATTCAAAAGCTGTATTTCACTTTTTTTATAGGAATCAATCAATCAATTACATTAGTTCAAGCGCCTTTGCATCATTTGACAAACCATGTTTTACCCTCACTTTCCATCTTATGTTATTGTGAAGAAATTAATAGCTAGCTCTTTTTGGTAAACTAGTGCTACTGAATTTACCCGCTATCTATTATGAAGCCTAATTTTGCAATCTGTTTTTTCCTTTTTGCTAAATTATGTCCAGTGGAGACTATATAGTTCATGTCCTACGGCTCCTTTCTTTTCTTTGTTAATTGCTTGCAGACGCAGTTATGCATTATTTCATTATATTCAGAAATTTGGTTTGTGACTCCCTCCTTGACTAAGAAATTAATTATATCAAAAGAAATTACTTAGTTATACTAGTCTTGTAAAAAGACACCTTTTTGTTGGATAATTTTAACGATACATACACATAGGAATACCCCCAAATATTGGACTCATATTAGGAGTGAACAAACATATTCAAAATGTCTTAGGACTCAAGCTTGTAACATCAAATGAGTCATACTAATACGATAAAAGCTTCAACAAATTTGGATATAGGATCAACTGCGACTCTTATTTGTAAAAACTTCAATCCTATCATTTTGTAGTTTAAATATAGTTGCTATAAGAGGTTGTCAGACCATTTTTACTTGGATATAACTTTGTTGGACTCTTCAATGTAATGAAAGCATAATTTCCAGATGATTTTACTTTTCTACAATCTTGTAGAGTCCAATTCATTTCATTTTGTTAGGTTATACTTTGTTACTTAATACTGAAAAAGAATAAAAATATTACACACATAAATGGATATCACCAACTTGCATTTCAAGTTCAAAGCCCATAACCATAACTAGATTAAATGAAACTCACGACTCCCCTTAACTATTATTTCATGCATACATCTTAAAAAGTTCAACCAGGTAGAACACCACTTCAAGGAGAGCAATTCTCATTGGCATTAAAGATTTATTCCATAGATGGGTAACGACAAGAATGAGGTTGGAAATTTAAAGTTGATTTAAACAAAATCTCACACTTTCTTCTTTTGATGATTTAGAAAGCTCTTCGTGCCTCCATGACAAACAAATCCTTAATGAATATTAAAATCAACCTTGTAGATCTTATCTGCTTCCATTAATACACCTATCACGTGTACCATCTTAATTTACATGTACTTATAGCAAAGACCGATGACTAAAAGGAATCCCAAACTAGGATACATCAATATCCATATCCAAATTTTCTAACCAAAACGTGAATCAACAAAGAACCCTATGAGCTATAGATAACATATCTAAGGGATTGGGAACAAAACGAAAAGAATCAATAAATCAGTTGAACCAATGAATAAGCTAAATCCGTAAAACATTGCAACATAAAGAAAAAACTAATAACATTGAAGAAATTAGAAAATGTAAATATATTGAAATAAATGCTAATATCATGACTCTATATTGAAAGAGTAAAGACTACATTGTGAATATATTGTATAATGTTATTGTTCAGTTGTCTGTAAATAAAGTGAACCTCATAATGAGTGAAGCATTCCCCGCGAATATGTATGGGTTTGCAGAACTATCAAACTCAACTTTTGCTACTATGTTTAAGAGTTTTAACGAGGCAACTGACGAGGTTGCCAAACATAAATTCTTAAATAATCTGTTTGACAATTCGAATTCCCACATTCTAACCCAGTTAACTCACTTTCTTACTTGTGATACTGAGTCGATAGGGATAGACTAAGTTGTAAACTTTTTAGAACTATCTATCTATTTATAATATTATGTTTTCGAAAAAGAAAAATTAGAGTCAAATAAAAGATATTTCTTTTAATAAGTAAATTAAAATATCTTACAAATCAAGATAAAAATGAAATATATTAGTACTTTTTTTTTCTTTTCTTGTTTGTTTCCAATATTTAAAAAAAATATTTACTTTTTCTACTTCAAACAAGATTTTTTTTCAATAAATTTTTTCTCCCTTCTTTTATTATTTTCTTCAGAGTACAAACATACCTTTATGTATTGTTTGGATTCAGTTTTTTAAAGAAAAGAAAAGGAAATGATAGGAATAAATTTTCCTTTCCTCCGTTTGGATTCGATTTTTAATTAAAGGAAAGTAATTCAATGGATTGCAGAATCCTTTCTTTTCCTTTAAAACGTCAATTATTTAATCCTCCCATTTTGGAGTCATTTCAAAGGAAAGGAAATGATTATTTTTTTAAATGTCACAACTAACCTTATAATTTTAATATACAATATTTTTACGTAACACAAAAAGAGTATTAAGGTATTTTAGTGTAAAATAATCATTTTCTTTCCTTTAATTATATGAATCCAAACAAGTGATTCCTTAATCAATTACTTTCTTTTCCTTTATTAAATTTTTTATAATTCAAACACAGTTTCACTTTCCTTTCCTTTCCATTCCTTTAATATTTTTATATTCCTATCATTTCCTTTCCTTTGATAATCTGAATCCAAACAATACATTAGATTTTATAGCATCAGAATGTTTCTCCCAAATAAACAACAAAAGAGATTTTCATTCGTCACTCATATCTAAACGAAAATGGGCAAAGAGAGATCATCATAGAAACACAAACAAAAAAGTCGTAATATCAGACGTTTATGCATTCACTTGTCAATGAATTGATTTTTCAAAAAGGTAAGATAAAAATAATTATTAAGTTACTACTAATCAGATATTGATAACAGTAGTACATATTCCTTGTCCACTAAACAATATGATTGGATTTTTTTTTTTGTTCTAAACGCTTATATTAAAAACCTCGAAAAACCGATTACACCTTAGTAGTTAGCCTATCCCCATTGGGGACAAATCAAGGCTTAACAAACCTAAAAATGGAGGAGGGAAAGGGCTTGCACAAAAGTCATGAGACTCACCAAAAGGTAAGTTTTTGCAAGCCCAATCCGCTATCATATTTCCACCTCTTCTAGTAAAAGAGAAGGTTGGATTACATTGTTCAGCTAGAAAATAAACACTTTTTATTACATTCATTATACTAGGAGAATTAAAAACAAAATTGCTAATTAATGGTCCCATAAGCTGAAAGCAGTCATTCTCTAATATGCAGTGATGATTTTTGAGTTCTCGAGCCCATAAGCATGCTTTGAGAAGTCCCAAACTTTCTGCTTCTAGTACATTATCAGCTTTAATCCTCCAAGCTTCGCATTTTAATACCTTCCCTTTAGAATCCCTAGCAACACAAGCAATAGTTGAAGTATTCTTAGTATAAGATGCGTCACAGTTTATTTTGATAGAGTTTGGTGGTGGAGGGATCCATTCACTAACTTTTTCATTTTTTGGTTTACCTTTTAAGGTAGGGTACTTCATTATTTTACCCTTCAGTTTATTATTGTTCACATCATTAGGGTGTGAATGTTTCATATCTTTTCCCACAATGTTCATATCTGTTCTTATAGTATTAATATCTGTTCCCACTGTATATATATCTTTACTACCATGGGCCTTTAAATCAGTAGCTATAACAATGTTATCAGATCCCTCTTTACCTATAAGACAGGTTTTATATTCAAGCCAATAGTTATCTGCTCTTTTGATAGTATTAAGAGGGTCTAGTTTAGCATTGTTAAAAATATTTGCATTTCTATCCTTCCATATCTGCCAGGCTAATACACATATTTCTTCCACAATATATTTATCATTGTTGTATTTGAGTTTCCCTTGTTCTTTAATAAGGTTAGCCATCCATATATCCAATTTCTCGGATTGGTTGCTAACCCTTAAAGTAAGTGGGGAAGCTAACCACGTGGCACGTGCCCATTCGCAATCAAAGAGCAAATGTTCAATAGTTTCAATATCCTTGTTACATATAGTGCATATTTTCGTATCTTTACATTTTCTCACAAAAAGATTTTCAGCAGTTGGGAGTATATTTTTAATGGCTTTCCACATAATTTTTTTTATTTTGGGTGGAGTTTTCATATTCCATATTGTTTTCCATATAATAGGGTCAGTTACATGAGAGGTAGAAGGCTTAACCTTCTTTAAATTCTCATTTGTTTTTGACATTTCATTTTTCATATAATGGTAGCATTTCTTAACCGAGAAGAGTCCATTAGGGCTAAGGGACCAAATAAGATTATCATTTAGTTGTACAAGTGGAATAAAGGTCTTGATAATGTGTTCATAGTCTTGTTGTGAATAATTGGCCTTTACTTTTTCTAGATTCCATCTCCTTTGACCTTTATGGATAAGGTTAGACACTTTTGTAATATTAGTGTCTTTTGGTTTAATAATTCCATCTGTATGAGATAGCCATTGGTCTATATGAGGATTAATATCCTCACCATTACCAATTTTCCATCTTATATGTTCTTTAATAACATTTCTTCCAGTAATGAGACTTTTCCGACCCCATGAGGGTTTATTTCCCAGATTAGCGTGGAAAAAAGTCTCATTTGGGAAGTATTTGCCTTTTAGTACTTTATAAAGAAGAGAGTTTTTATTATTTAATAAGTTCCATGCTTGTTTAGATAAGAGAGCTACATTCATAAGGCTAAAGTCTCGAAAACCTAGGCCTCCTTCATATTTACTTTTCGTTATACTTGACCAATTGGTCCAATGAATACCCTTGTTTTCCTTATTTTTCCACCAGAATTTAGCAATTTTCATAGTAATGCTTTCACATATTTTTTAGGAAGTAAAAAGGAAGACATAAAATAATTTGGTATGCTTTGAAGCACAGATTTAATCAAGATTTCTTTACCTGCTTCTGAAAGGAAGAGGTTTTTCCAATTTGTGGTTTTTTTAATAGTTTTTTCCACAAGGCAATTTAGTTCTCTCACCTTTGATCTACCCCATTCAGTGGGTAGCCCAAGGTAGGAGCCTAAATTATTTGTTATTCTCATATTTATTCTCGAAGAGAAAATATATTGGATGTGATGTGGTGTATCTGCACTGAATTTCACACCACATTTATTTAAATTAAGGGTGAGTCCTGTAGAGTATCCAAATTTCGTAATAATATCATTAAAAGTGTTTGTGTCTTTATTATTTGCTTTTAGGAAAAATACACTATCATCAGCAAATAACAGATGTGTTAAAGGAGGGCAATTTCTTGCTATTTTAATACCATCTATCAAGCCTTTCTCAATTTTATCTTTCATAAGGTCATTCAAAGTTTGAGTAATAAGACAAAAAATAAGGGGGGAGAGGGGGTCCCCTTGTCTAAGCCCCCTTTGGGGCTTATTTAGTTTATGTGGTTGTCCATTTATTAGGATAGAGTAAGAGACTGAATTTATACAGTTCATAATCTTTTCACTCCATTTAGCTTCAAAACCTAATTTTTTCATGAGTTTAGAGAGAAAATCCCATTCCACAAATTCATATGCTTTTTGTAAATCGACTTTGATAATCATACTATAGTTTTTAGTATTTCTTTTTTCTTTAAGGTAGGTGCAGACCTCATGTCTTATATAAGTATTCTCTTGAATACTTCTACCCGGGATAAAAGCTGTTTGATTATTATCCACTATATAACACATGAAAGGTTGTATTCTATTTACTAGTATTCTCGCTATAATTTTATATATAAAATTAGATACACTAATAAGCCTGTATTGTTTGATATTCCATGGGTTTAAAATTTTGGGGATAAGGGAGATATAGGTATGATTCAAATTCTCAAGACTTTCATTGTTATACCAAAAGTTATTGATAATTTTAATAACATCAATTTTAATAATATTCCAATATTTCTTGTAAAAGAAACCAGGGTAGCCATCTGGCCCTGGGGCTTTGTGGGCCCCTAGCTTAGAGACTGCCAGCTCTATTTCTTTTATAAGTATTGGTTTCATAAGAGACTCATTCATATTCTTAGTAATTTTTTGTTGTATCACATCAAGAATAGGGTTAAAATCTCTTGGGCCAACCGAGTTAATGATACTATTAAAGTAATCTAAAATATTAAGGTTTACCTCTTCTTGAGAATTTAACCATTCTCCCTGATCATTCATAATAGTGCTAATTTTATTATAGTATCTCCTCTCTTTAGTAGCTGCATGAAAATAGGATGTGTTTTTATCTCCTTTTACTAGCCAATTAATCCTAGACCTAGCAGCCCAGAAATCTTCCTCTTTTTTCCAAAGAGTTTCAATTTCCTTAACAATCCAGTTATATTCATCTTTATCAGTGTCATGACTATTTTTATTATTGGTAATAACTTTCAGTCTTTCTAGATATTTATCAATCGCTTTCCTAGTATTTTTAAATTTTCTCTTGCTCCAAACAGTAAGTATGCGCTTACACATATTGAGTTTAGTAATAAGGTTACCTTTAGTAATAGATTTTATAGAATTTCTAGTTTTCCAAATATTTTCAATAATTTCAAGACATTCAATTTCTTCTACCCAAAAATCAAAGTAGAACCTTTTATGTTTATTATCTTGTTTATCATCAAAGTGTAGTAGGAGTGGGCTGTGATCTGAACCTACTGCTGGTAAAGCATTAAACCAGGCATTGGGGAAAGCATCTCCCCAAGTTTTATTTATTCAGATTTCTATCAAGAATCATTTTAATCAGTTGATCCTTGTTTCTCCTATTGGACCAGGTAAAGGCACAGCCTTTATTGTTCAATTGAGTTAAATTCAGATTTTTAATAAAGCTGTTAAAAATTTTCATATTACTTTTACTACTAGGATTTCCACCTAATTTCTCATTGGAAAATCTTGTAAGGTTAAAATCACCTATCAGATTCCATGCCCTATCATTTTTCGGGTTACAGTTCATAATATAATCAAGAGTTATTTTTTTTTACTATCTATTGGTGAACCATATACAAAAGTAGTATTAAACTTAGTACCATCCGGTTTCAAGAATTCACAATCAATATAGTTTTCCGTTTGATTGAGTATTTTAATATTATCTTTATTACAGGCAAAGATGGCCAAGCCCCCACTAGCCCCTATAGGTTCAACTGTTGTAATAAGGGTCATGCGAAGAGGTTTTTCCAATTTTTTAATCACAGAGTAAACATTCTTAGTTTCCGAAAGAAAAATTACCTCCGGTCGATATCTATTACAGATATCTTGAAGGGTCTGGACCGTCAGGGGTGTGCCAATCCCCTGAACGTTCCAGGATAGGTGTATCATTGAGCGCCATGGGATTGAGTAAGGTCAATCCCGGAAACCTCTCCATCTTCAAGCTGTTGCTCAGAAAGACTACCTTCTTCATTACCGTTTAATTCATTAGTTTGAATCATTAGGGGATCGAAATCCACTTCATCTTGTTGGATTGGCTCCTCATAATTTTGTAGACCTTGGCGTTGAACTGGGTCATCTACTTTCGATCTAAGTTTCCAAAGTTTCTCACTACGCCTCTGATTTTTAATAATGTTTTGAAGATGAATTCTTTTGTTCTTCTGGCTTTTAATAGCATTTGAATACTCCATTTCCTCATCTTTTTCCTGTATGAAGATATTAGGATTGGTTTGGTATTCGTTACTGATTTGATGTTGTTGTTTAGGTTTACTACTTGAGGGTTTCGTAGATTCAAAGGGGCTTGTAAAAGGTTTATTTGGGTTTTTTTGTATGGTGGGTGTTTCTATGTGAGCTGGTTGAGAAGTGGTTGCCGGAGGTGAAGATGGTGGAGTTGGGGATTTAGGGTTCTTTGGGGACGGGGTGTTTGACTGAGGAATAGAGATGAAATGGTTAAGTAAAGTGTTGGATAGTGGAGTTTGGGTTAAGTTATCCGGGTTTATGTTAGAGAGTGAGCTAGTAGTAAGATGGTTCGGGTTGTGGGTTGGGTGTTGTGGTGAATGGGTTATGCTGCTGACGAGCCCATTTTTAATAAGTGAAGATGGGCCACCCTGACTTGGGCTCGGGAAAGAGCCAAATGCTATATCTTCAATACGGGCTGGACTATCTTTAATTTTATTAGCCATATTATGGGCTAGGTCCAACATTTCTTTCTCTTTTTCAATAAACTTCATTTTATTTTTATTACTTTCCGAATCTTTATCCTCTTTCTTCTTCATCGTATCACTTTTGTCTTGGGTAGTACAGGTACTGGTGCTCGTGTCCATACCTTCACCAAAGACAAAAAATTTTGAAATATCTTTGTCTTTATTGAGTACGTTGGTATCGGATTGTACCACCTGTCCTCTTTTTTCATTAATTTCCAAATTACCCTTTCTCGTACTGATTGAGTTGGGTTTACTGAGTTTGCGATTCCAACTCGGTTTGAAGCTCTTCTTACCTCCATTGATGGGATTTTTGGTTACTGATGAGATTTTTTCCAAGTAAGAAGCAGTTGATTTTGATGGACCCCTTGTAGAGATCTTAATCCAACTCCCAATTCTGGGTTTCACCGTTGGGTTTATACAATTTGAGCTAGCCTCATGATCAAAGAGGCCACAGTTATAGCAAACTTGCCCAATGTTTTCGTATTTAAAATCAATCCAATATTTGGTAAGTTCATATTCAAAGAAATTAATACCCGCAATAATTGGATTTTCAAGGTTCCAATCTAATTGTACCCTTGTTATAGAATTTTCATCTATAATCTGAGTTTCTGGTAGAATTATTTGATGAACAGAGCCAAAGTTCATCATAATTTTTTCAATGCAATTTTTTGTAAGGAGACTTATGGGTGTACCTTTGAGCTGTAGCCAAATTGTTGTGTTGTTTACTTCTCTTTTGGCTTTATCAAAGCAGTTAATAGCGAAGTGCTTACCCATGATTGTCCAGGGTCTCTGGTTCCATACAGTTTGTTGATCCTTCTCATTTTTTAATTTAAGAATAACTGTGTTGTTATCAAGCTTCTCTGTTTCTACCTCTTCCGAGAGATTCCAGTATTTGTTGATATGATTCCTGATGAAAACATGGTTGGTATGTTCTCGGATAAGAAGCTTAGCAGTGAGCTTAAATTCTTGAATAGTTTTGTATTTTGTATTGGTTTCGGGTGTGATAACCATTTTACTATTACTTGCAAGAGGGTGTTTAGTAGAATAGAAATTCATAGTGACTAGGAAAACGAGGGAGAGAGGATTAGAGCTAAGAATTTGATAAGAAAACTCAAGGAAATTTAGGATTTGAGAGGGATTTAGGTGGTGGTTGAGTGGTGGCGGTGATGTTTTGGGGAAGATGGGGAGGAGAGAGGGGAGAGCATTTTTTAGGATAGATAGCAATTTGGTATTCTACGCGTTGATTCCTTTACATTATCTACTACATATGATTGGATAATTACCAAACAACTTTTGCTTGAAATTCAACCATACGCTCACAAAAAAATTGCAAAGAGTAATGTTGGATATCACTCCAAATCACATTACCCTTTCATCGCCTCCTATGTGGACCAATCATAATAGAGAGAGAAAATGATAAATCTAGAAAGAGAAATTATATGATTGGTCTATTTGGAATCCACATAGGAGGCGATGAAAGGGTGATGTGATTTGGGGTGATATCCAGCATTACTCAATTGCAAATATAAGGTATATGTAGCGTTTGTCTTAATAATATCTTTTACTAATCAAAAACAATAAAGAATATTTGTTAATGGATCAAATATAAATTTTTAATAACTTAGTAAAGGTCATTTTTATTTCTTTATATATATATATATATTTTGATTACATCTCAGAGTTATTTTGGACTCAAAATCATTTTAACTCTAATAATATTCGATCTCAAGACTTTTTGGTCTTTGTAAAGTAATTTAATCACTAGACCAACTATTAATCTTTATTTCTTATTATATTGGATATATAAGTATGTGAAAATCATGTTATAAGATGGTACACCAATAAATGGATGAGCAAATTTAAAAAAAAAAATAGATCTATAAGTATAAGGTAAATTTATTTTACATATATAAAAAATATTATTTTTTGATAATACGATTTCAATCATTCTTTTTTGAGATTATTACTCAAGGGGTCTTGAAGACACCACCTCAAGACCCAATAACACCGGTTGACTTTCTTCATCTTACTAAATGCTACTGACTAAATTTAACACTATAGTCTAAAATTTCAATTACCTTCTTACCCCTTTTTGTTTTTTATTTGCTATATATATATATACTATTTCTGTTCAGAATTATTTTAATACCCTAATTATTGTCTTATCTCTCTTCTCTCCTCTTTCATCACTTGATGTGAAAATTTTCAAAAACACCCATGTTCACTGGAGCTTAAAGCTCCACTGCCAAGCTCACTCGCAGCTTTTCTTTTTTGTTGGTTAATGAGTTTCTAATAGCTCGCAGCAGAAGGAGGAAATCGTGGAAGGGAAGGTCAGGTGAGGGGCTGATTTTAGAACGAAGGGACAGTGTGGTGATGAAACGGAGGCAAGTAGTTTGTGGTGAGGAAAATATGGTGGTGGGGTGGTTATGGAGCGCATGAGGTTTGAACTAGAGTGGATTGGCTCGCAGTTATGGTGGTGAAGGAGATAGATAGAGTTGAGCCCTGTTCTTTGTCGTCGGAGATCTATGGGGATGTGGTGTCGCCGCCGTGAGCTAGGTTTGAACTGGAGTGGCTTGGCTCGCAGTTATGGTGGTGAAGGAGATCGATAGAGTTGAGCGGTCTAGGTTTGAAGGAGATAAATTTGAGCCCTGTTCTTCGTCGCTGGAGATCTATGGGGAGGTGGTGCCGCCACCATGAGCTTCTCCGCCGCAGATACAGTCGTGAAGAAGCGGGTTCATCGATTTGTTTTTTTCTTATGCTGTAGATCTTCTCTTTCTTCCATCAACCCAAGCTATCTGTTGTTACTGAGCATTAAACTATCAAACAGTGTTGTCGATTTTTAGGTGCTCCAATAAGTGATTTTCAGGTGCTTCAATAAGTGATTACATGATGAATACTGTCGTATTTTGTTTAGAATTTTTTAATTCGTTTTCATTGTAATACTTAGCAAATTAGACTCTTTCTTTGTTTTTTTTCTTTTTTTATTTTATTTTGTAATAGATGTAAAATAATGCAAGCATTTCTATTTTTAGGGGATTTAGATTCTCTTATAATATCAATTCTTTTGATTATTGAATTTTTTCGCATACTCAATAAAATTACTGAGTAGTCCAGCATGCTCAGTAAAATTACTGAGCAAACGAGCATGCTCAGTAAAGCCACTCAACAAAAAAATTCGAATACTCAACAACTTTTTTCGACACTCAACACTTTTTCTAATACTCAGCAACTTTTTCCATGCTCAATAGCCCATGCTCAATAACTTTTCCATGCTCAGTACCCCATCCTCAATAACTTTTTCCAGGCACTGAATTTTTTCCCGTGGTGGTTGGCGGTGAACGTTGGTTGTGGTCGGAGCTGGAAATTATTGATAGTTAATGAATGAGGAGAGAGAAAAAATGATAAAGGAGGAGGGAGATTAATGGTAATGGAGGAGAGAAAGTAATGGTAATGAAGTAGAGAGAAGAATCTATTTTTTTGTCTAATATGCACTAGAAGGATAGTAATGACGATGGGCATCTTAAAGGCCTTTTTGGATGAGAGAGGAATTGACTAGTTCCTTTGTGGCACTAAGATAGCCTTCACGACCCATGGTTAATTGACTTTTCTGTTTTTTAAAATTATTTTACTAATTTTGTTAAATATTAATAACTTTTAAGGTTACTTTAGGTCATTTAAATAAAAAAATTAATTTGTGATAAAAAAAAATGAAAGATCTAAATTACCCATAAAATGTATTAAATATCTAATAAAAAAGGAACGATAAAAAACGTCCGACAAAAAAAGACACTTTCTAAAAATATTGCCTTGATTGAATTTTATCTCATAACTACCGACTTATTTTTGAAATTTGCTTATAATAAATTAGCACCATTTAACCTTTACATAGGGCCTGTTTGGAAGTGCTTATTTTAGAGTAAAAAAACGCTTTTAGAATAAATTTAAAAAATTATTAAAAATTATTAAAAATTATTTTGAAATCTAAAGTTATTTTAAGTGTTTTTTTCAGAAGCACCTATTTGGTGCTTTTCATAAAAGTGCTTTTGAAAATCAAAAAAACTCTTAAAATACTAAAAGCACTTTTAAGTGCTTCTCCAAAAAAACACTTCCAGACGGGCACTTAATATCAAGGGTTTTGAATTCACATGAAACAACTCATGTTAGTAGATTCGGTCATAGACAACTTTATTGCTAAACTAAAGTCTTGTAATTGTTTCATTATATAATGTGAGATTTTACATCAATAGAGTTGTGTAGTTTTTTATTATAGCATCTCATACTCAAACTCTATATTTTAGAGATAGATTTAACGGAGGTACAATACGAATTTGCTTTATATTTTTAAGGGAAAAATCGTTTAAACAATTACAGTAGCCTTCCCTTTTTATGCATCGCAACCAATGAAGTCGTAAGAGATTCATGAGTGACCTTGAATATGGGTATTTCTTCCTCCAACTCCTGTTGTTTTACCTCAAAAGGAATCTTTCCCATGATAAGATACTTTACCAGATTCTGGAGCTTATATCACTCTTCAATCGGTTTTAGGGCTAAAAAACATATATATATTTTTGAGTAGGCCTTCATCTACAACAAGTATCAAACAAAAAGGAAAAGAATAACTATCAAGTATAATGCAACACATCCAAAATTTTAACCTAGTTTGAATGATACTCGATGTAACCACCAAGTATGATGAAAAAGTACAATTTGTATACTGGTATAGATATTTGATCCTCATAATAAAGATGGAACTTCTTCTTTCCATCATAAATTAGTGTCCTTGATGACACAAGTGTTTTGCTCCTCAGATTACGTTCATCAGGGTCTACATCCTTCTCATGCTAAGTTTCTTTAAGGGTTGTTATTGGTTACAATGGCATCCTTAACCAAAATATATTTCTTGGGAGGATAGTTGGTAAGGTCAACTATATAGGGCTCAATGTTTTGAGGCTCTATATCTTGATGCTCACTTGAGTGGGCCATTCCTTCATTTGAAGGATGGTTTTCTAAGACATAGACTCTCTCGGGTGTTCTAGAACCCTCATTATTTTTGCTTAAAAAGCCTGCAACTTAATCTGACTTCGGGTATTCTTTAGCATACCTTAAAAAATGAGAGTACAATGTTGAATGAAATATCAAGGATAATTTATTTGAAATATTCAAAAGTAATTTCTTCAACCACAATGACATGCCAATCCTTACCCTCATAATCATTAGAGAAAATGAGGCATCAATAGCTTTCCTTTTCTTCTTCTCTTAATTTTGAGGAAAATGTTTAGATCATCCACTTACAAAAACATCAAAAGAGGGTGATGACCAACATAATTAATCTTTTGCTTATTTTAGTTATTCTTAGAAGAAGACCATACCCGAACTTGGTCTCAGAGAAAGTTGTATAATGAGATACATATATTCATCAATGATCCTCTTACCGACCCTTTCTACATACCCCTGGTTGATACCAAATATAAAGGCACCCACCTCCTCCTCCTAGAGGAAAAAAGTAGGAACCTCATCCTTCAGTTTCAAACTTATTTTAGTGCAAACATTACAACTCTGCACCATTTTAACAAAGACATACCCCCTGATTCCTAGAAGGGTAGTCGTTAATTGTGGGTATATTTACATTATTACTCAACATAGGGTATAATGTAACCACCCTCCACTTACCTTCTTAACAACACATTTTGGAATATTTTCCCTTTTTTGTGTCTTTTTATATGACAAATTTTTATGATTACATGCTAATTTCACTTATATACATGATTTTTTTATCCCTTTGTGCAACATGTCTCTACTCACTAGCTGACCCATCCTTAACATGAATATTTTTTTAGATATGCATTCACATAAGTTGATCACTCCCTAGGTTATAACTTACTATTTATATGGTTTTCTTTTGCATAAGTGATAAACTAAAACTTCCTCATATGCTCCATTATATTACTTCACATGTCAAGAGATAAATCATCCAAGCATGTCTTAGTTGCTATATTGTGCATTCATTCGTCTTGATTATATAAATACTATTCATGCAATAACTTTGTATGTGATGATTGTGTCAACAATGTTGTATACTTAATTTTTATATGATTTTACATTTAGAATACATCCCATGCTAGGAACTAGGAACACAAACATGAAAACTAGGATTATATGTATACCCATTTGCAATTTAACACACTCTTATGTCTATGTGGTCGTTTTGTTAAGTTTAGGGACTTCCTTAAATTTTTTGTCATACATTCAACCTATATAAATGTGTCTACTACATTTTTATACGATTAAACATTTAGAAACACATCACATGATTAGAACACAAGCCTCCTAAGTATCATTATATATTCTTCCTTGGCTCTCACATAGGTTGAACAATTTATAAAGCATAATTTTTCACATGTAATATATTTTCTAAAGTGTATAACTACATACTTGAGTCAACGCTTTTGGGTCCAACGGTGACAGTTTTAAAATCAGGTAGTTTGACTTTGGCTAGGCACCCCCACACTTTTAAAAAATTTAGGTTTGGTGGAAAATCCTTCCACATCTCACAAGGGGTATTTTCTAGGGATTTATGTGGTACCCTATTAAGTACATAACAGGCTGATAGGACAACTTCCCCCCACATGTTGTTTGGTAAACCTGAACTTATTAACATGGCATTCATGGTCTCTTTAAGGGACCTATTCTTTCTTTCTACTATGCCATTTTGTTGGGAGTGTATAAGGGGCACTAAGAACGTGGATAATCCCATTCGTTTCACAAAACTCTTTAAGGGAATTAGAACTATACTCGCCTCCTCTATCGGACCTAAGTCGTTTGATTGTACAGTCTAGTTGGTTTTCAACTTCGGCTTTATATTTTAAAAACACATTTTCCGCCTCATCTTTAGTTTTAAGAAGATACACTTTAGTAAACCTAGAGTAGTCATCTACGAAAGTTATGTAATAAAGTTTTCCTCCTCTACTAGCGGAGTTTTCAAAATCAGCTAAGTCCGAGTGAACTAATTCAAGCAATTTAGTTTGTCTCATGGTAATGGATTTAAAAGGTTTTTTCGTAAGTTTGGACTCTACACATATTTGACATTTTTCAAAGTCATCCACATTGTGAAGGGGTATTAGTCCAAGATTTTTAAGCCTTTTAATAGACGCAACATTTAAATGACTACCATGCCACATGAACAGACTCAACAATATAAGCAGAATTAGATGCATTCTCATTAAGGGTTACAGTGTTTAAAACAAACAAGCCATTATTTAAGTACCTTTCCCCACGAACTCGTTTTGGTGATAATGACTTCCCCCCCTCTCGAAAACAAGTTTGAGACTTACTTTGTTAAGAAGCGCCCCGAAAACTAAGTTCCTACGGAGAGAGGGGACGAAGAGGACATCATTCAGTTCAAGAATCTTACCAGAGGTGAGTTTGAGGGGAACCTGACCTTTCCCGAGAACTGTAGCGGTGGAAGAGTCACCCAAGTACACACACTCATTATCAGTTGCTTTTTCGAATTTCTTGAACAGGGCTTTGTTTGCGCAGAAATGTCAAGAAGCTCCAGTGTCAAGAATCCACTCACTCTTGTTCTCTACCAAGTTTACCTCAACCATTACCGCGACAATTAGTTCTTCGGTCTCAGTCAGATTAGCGGCAGCTTTGGGACCCTGGCCAGCCCTAAGGGGACATTCGAAAGCTCTATGTCCTTCTTTACGACAACAATAACAGGCCCCTTTAGGTTTTTGAATCTTACCAGAAGTTTTGAATCCTCCACCTTGTTTGCTGGAGTTGCCGCGGTTCTTGTTTCCCCCAGACTTCGACTTGTTGGAGCCTTGTTGCTTTCCCTTCCCTTTGAACCTGTCTTTGTTACCTTGGCCAAAACCTTCGGCGAGATTAGCTTTCAAGGAATGAGAAGGGAAAGAGATTGACTTATCCTTGAGTCGATTGGCTGCTTCGACTTGAATGTGGCTGATGAGCTCTTGGAGGGTCATTTCTTTCTTTTTATGTTTGGGTGGTTGCGGTATTCACTCCAAGATGGGGGAAATTTCTCAAGAAAAATGTTGGTTTGAAGAATTTCGCACATTTTTATGCCTTTGGCGATTACCTCCGCGCATAGGTTCTCGTACACATGAAGTTGTTCAGTCATGGGATTCTGATCCGTGAGTCTAAAATTGTACCAGTTTCCAGTTACGTACTTTTTCTTACCAGAATCATCAGCCCCATATTTCTTCTCGAGAGTTTCCCATATGACCTTTGCCGATTTCTCTTAGGCAAGGAGATCAAAGATGGGATTAGTAACGTTGTTCAACATCCATCCCCGAGCCATGGTATTAGCTCTTTTGAACCTGGATTCGAGGGCAGCATGTCTAGCAAGCTGATTACCTCACGTAATTGACTTGATTGGGTTGACGGTTTGATTGGCTCTTAATCACCACGTTTTTATATTCTGTAACAGCTGGTTGATTTGACTTTGATATTCCCACGTGTTGACTATCTTCTTCTAGATGAGTTTGAATTGTCAATGACCACTATAAGAGCTGATAGGAAACTGGTGGGGGCAAAGGTGTGATAAAATAATAGATAAATAAAGATAATAATTAAAGAGTCACACACCCTTGAGAACCACGGAACTCACTGCAAGTATCACAGATCGTTTGCAAGTTTTAATGATAAGTCAAGTTCGTTCGCAGGGATTGTATCCGTTAGATCTACTTATATTTAACAAGCGTAGATGAATTTAGATGTTTTAAATAAAAATATAAAAAGATGAATAACTATCTAATGCAAATAAACAAATACGAATGCAGATAAATAAATATGAATGTAAGTCTATTAGATCAGGGTCACTAATATGAGTCTATTTTACTAAGTTGTTATTCTAACTTGTCACAGATTAAGCATTATATATTAACCAGGATTCTAAATTCTACCTAGCCTTTTCTAGGCTTAGGAGCAACCTCTCCACTACCAAGGTCTTGTGTAATGATTGGTGATTAAATCAAACCTTTATGGCTATCTAGTTAGGCAAGGGATCAAAACTAGACGATTATGTGGTGTTGTCAATAACTAAGAATAATCCTAAGATTGGCCAAATCTAAGGTGTAACAATAAGTCAAAACACATAATAACAATATACGCCAAGCTCAATCAATTAAAATAACAAATAGTATTTATGAATGTAGACAAAATAATAACCCAACAATTAAAAGTAAAACTTACAGAATAAAAGCTTAGAGATATGGTGTAGCATAAATCTATAGCTAATTACCCTAAATATAGGGAAGGTGAGATGTAGAAGAGGAGTTTGTCAGTTTCCAATCTTCTTCTTCTTGTGTTCCTCTATAGGTCAGCTTGCTCCTTGGATGAATAGCTTGATACTAAGGATGAATATTAATGTAAAGGACTAAGCTATTGTTTATAATTTAAGCTAATGTTTAGAACTGAGCAAGGACATGTTTACAATGGTTTAAGGGTGTATTTATAGGTGTTGAGGAAGACTTAATTCGTTTTCTTGAAGGAGAAGTAAGTAGTGGACTCCAAGCCCAACTCAAATTCGTAACCCTAAAAACATGCAGTCAGGCCCGTTTTTCTTTTGGTCCTAGCAGCTTCAATACTCATCCGTTTGACGCGTATGAGTACACCAAATTCATCGTCTCGGAAAGATCTTCGACTTTGCTCTTGACCGTTTCTCCAAATTCCACACCGTTCTTGAGATATAAGCTGATTTGTGGTCGTAGGTGCCGAAATTCAGGATTAAGGCAGCTTTTCCTTTTCCATGTTTTTAACTTTTATTTCCTTATCTCCAATTACCATGCCTATCTCTTTCCATATCTTGTAGTCTTTGACTTGGAATCTAATTAATCTCCATAATTATCTTTAAAGCTTCACACTAAATAAATAATTAAACCCAATATGCTCTAAAAATATTATTTTACTAAATCAAGACTCAAAATAGGGAAGTGCACTATTTCTCAAGAAAATCGATTCAATGACTTCCTAAATCACTAAAAATGATGTCTCATCCTAATATAAATCTATCACAAATGAGGAGACATCAAGACCCCCAACTCAAAGTTGTATCGTCCCGATACAATAAAGATAAAAACAAAGGGAAGTCTCTAATACACACCTAGGTCAATTAAGCACAGAAGACAGAAGATAGAAGAATATGGAGAATAGACTCGAAGCAACTACTCAGAAAATTTCATGTAATAATATTTAAAAACTACATACCTGTACACTTCTCATATCCACAGTCAACACGGTTTGAATTCAAGAGCAGATTAGCTTCGCAATGTAAGAAGGATTGGGACTTTACTCAGTTCCCCAAGGAAGCTATAGATTGTTCATCGAACTTCACTAGTGTCCAACGATCCATTTAACTACTCTATATTGGCTCAATCACTTCTCGATTACATAGAAAAGAATCAAAAGGTCTTTAAGGTTGTAATGTAGGCTTAGGGACGGTATGATAGTATATTTGGATAATTTAGAGTGAGCTTTTGGCTCTCTCCTCACTAGCCATCAACGAATCGCCCTAGAGCTTGAGTTACTCTCATAAAACGTTCTCACTCAACCCAATTAATTCTTTGATGCACAATTTAGCATCCCCAATAACCCAATTAAAGCATAAGATGTTCACATAAAAAATTCTACTTTGCCGGTCCGAATATATATTTTCTTTTCTTTTCAAATCAATTTCTTTAGCTATGACTCTCTTTTAATGTTGAGATGTCACGCTATTTTCTCATATATATTTTTTATTTTAATGCCCTTGTTGGCAAATTTAGCTCGTAGCTTCTTTTTCATTCACTATTACCCCGGCAAAGGGTTACAATATAAATCTGTGAAACATCCTCACTATAAAGCACAAAGCACAATTAATAAGCTCAAAAATCCCATCCCAATAACAATCCCATAATGGTGGACCCACCACCCCAAACTCAAGCTCTAAAACAACTGTCTATGCATCGCGATTCGAGTGTGGGTCATATGGAAAAGTCCTAAAATCTAAAGGGATATGGCTTATAACGTGGTTCAATAAAAAGCTTTAGAAAGGCTAGAAGGGGCTGAGAAGGATATAACATATTAAATCAAATAACAAGGTGAGAAGGTATAAAAAGGCTTCAAAGGCTTCAAATATGAAAGAACCGCCTTAATCACTTTCTACACTATTCAATTTCGTTATTTTCTTACCTTTAGCACTTTCATCAAATGGTTTTGTCACTAGCTTGGATCTCACGGCCTACACACTTCTCAAGGTTCCCTGAGATCGAACATACTTTCTATCTCATTGCTCACTAATCTTTTCTTTACTATCAATGTGTGTTTTCCTGCAAATACTTCAAAGCATACAAAATAAAATAGCTCATAAACATATTACTTCCTATCATTAACTTGCTGAGCTTATGCTTTCAAGCTATTAAACACACTCTACATACATCTAAACCTTCTCATAAAAATTTTAATTTCTACCTAAAAACAGAAAAAATGCAGCGGCGCCAAAAACTTGGTGGGGGCAAAGGTGTGATAAAATAATAGATAAATAATAAAGAGTCACACACCCTTGAGAACCACGGAACTCACTGCAAGTATCACAGATCGTATGCAAGTTTTAATGATAAGTCAAGTTCATTCGCAGGGATTGTATCCGTTAAATCAATTTATGTTTAACAAGCGTAGATGAATTTAGATGTTTGGAATAAAGTATGAAAAGATAAAATAATATGAATACTAACGCAAATAAATAAATAAAACAAATAAATAACTAAATATGAAAGTAAGTCAAATAGATTAGGATTACTACGTCTATTACTAAATTGTTATTCTAACCTGTCACATTAAGCATTATATATTAACCAGGATTCTAACTACATAGCATTTTCTAGACTTGGGAGCAACCTCTCCACTACTAGGGATTCCTAAGTAATGTTTGGAGATTAAATCAAACATTAATGGCTATCTAGTTACACTAGATGATTATGTGGTGTTGTCAATAACTAAGAATAATCCTAAGATTGGCCAAATCTAGGGAAATAAGTCAAAACACATAATGCAATATACGCCAAGCTTAATCAATTAAAATAACCAAATAGTATTTAAAGATCAAAATAATAATCCAACAATTAAGAGTAAACTTACAGAATAAAAGCTTAGAAATATGGTTGAGAATAGATCTATAGCTAATTACTCTAAATATAGAGAAGGTGAGATGTAGAAGAGGAGTTGTCAGTCTCCAATCTTCTTCTTCTTGTCTTCTTCTACAGGTCAACTTGCTTCTTGGATGAATAGCTTGATTCTAAGGATGAATATCTAACTAAAGGACTAAGCTATTGTTTGAAACTAAGAAAATATAAGTAAAGACTAAGCCTATACTTTGCAATTGAGCAAGGACATGTTTACAATGGTTTAAGGGTGTATTTATAGGTGTTTAGGAAGACTTAATTCGTTTTCTTGAAGGAGAAGTAAGTAGTGGACTCCAAGTCCAACTCAAATTCGTAACCCTAAAAACATGCAGTCAGGCCCGTTTTTCTTTTGGTCCTAGCAGCTTCAATACTCATCCGTTTGACGCGTATGAGTACACCAAATTCATCATCTCGGAAAGATCTTCGACTTTGCTTTTGACCGTTTCTCCAAATTCCACACCGTTCTTGAGATATAAGCTGATTTGTGGTCGTAGGTGCAGAAATTCAGGATTAAGGCAGCTTTTCCTTTTCCATGTTTTTAGCTTTTATTTCCTTATCTCCAATTACCATGCCTATCTCTTTCCATATCTTGTAGTCTTTGACTTGGAATCTAATTAATCTCCATAATTATCTTTAAACCTTCACACTAAATAAATTAATAATTACATAACTTTAATCCAACACTTACTAGGGTAGCGTAGATGGGTTATGAGGAATATTTATGAGAGACCCGAGATGGTTTATGAGGAATACTTATGAGAAACGTGAGAGAAATCCCATATGTATGAAAAAAGAAACAAATAAATACAAAAAAATTATGTCAAAATGAATAAGTGATAAAAAAAATTTAGACACATCTAGTTAATTCATTAGTAATTATATTAAAAGTATCAGCATTTTTTTTATTAAATCGCAATTTTCAATGAATCAACTGCGTGATCATAAATAGAAATTAATGTATATAATGAGAATCAATAGACAAAATTAAAAAAACAAAAAAGCCAAATCAATAATCTATACATCGTTTGAAACTTGAAACTAAATACATGTAGTTAAAAAAAATATCAATCATATCTTTATCATCCAGTTCAATTTCTATTCCCTGTTGAGCTTCCTTGTATATCCTATGGTGTGTTTGGGCTTTCCTTGAACCTTGGTCCTTCTAACCATCGTACCAACTTGCATGTCTAGAAAAGACATGTCTTACAGAGGAGTCTCTCCTTCATCGAAATGGCATGGCCAACATCCTTTTTTTTTGTTTTTTTTCCCATAAAGAAAACTGTTTCAACCACCAAATAAATACTTTATCAGCTTAAAAAAATACGTATATAAAAACATATATATATATATATATATATATATATATATATAAAATTTGCATACCACTGCAATCCATCTCAAGATGCAATCCACTTACGGAAGGAATTAGCCTCGGGATGAACGATTTTCTCCTTTACTCTCCATGCTTGCCGTGAATATATTCGACAATATCTTTCGGTGAGTAATTTGGATTTTCAATGAGACATTTTTCCAGTCTCTACAATCCAAAGTCTCTACAATCCAATCAACTGAGGCTTGTTGATGTCCGATATCTCTGGTTTGTGAAGTACAACATCCAAAGGAACAACAACATATCACCTAAAACAAAACAATCAAGTATGGATTATCAAGTGCAACTTATAACCGTTTAATATCTAATATCAATATTACAATTGGGTAAGTAAACTTACGTAGAATGTTACACTTTGTTGAAATGTCATGGCCAACAATCATTTTTCCTGTAAATTATATAAACAAGTCGTTAATGTAATGAGTCCTAGGTTCTCTCTATTCCTAGGATTTTCCTAGGCTTGTTACTTTTTGCTTGTTAGTTAAGATTGGCCCCTTGTGTGTAGGAAATTATAGAGGGAATAATGGTGTAGACTGATGTTTAGGAGAGACTATATGGAGAGTGGCCAAATGGGATTAGTTGAAGTTCATAGTAACAAAATCAATGTTTGGAATCGAGGTAAGGTTCTTACGGGTAACCATCAGAATTATAATATGGGTATTGGATATGAGAGATCTACATAATCTGGGAATTGGATCAAAATCTATGAATAACCGTACAAAGATACCTACAATTACTTAACTAGATCTAAAAATAATACGAAAATCTATTGCAAGATCAATAAGCATATATTTGGGTTTCAATTTAAGTTACAAGTTTGTTGTATTTCCATTGGTTATCTGCGGAATTGGATCTGATAAGAGGGAACAAGTTAAGGGGGAGAGAAGATAGATCTTACCAGATAGTAATAGATCGTGGTGCCGTGATTACATGAATTACATGAATTTGAAGATTTGATACCGAGCCGTTGTACTCTATTGCCCAGGAGCTCTACAGGTTAGATAGCCGTTATGATGTGGATTGGGAGGCGCGGCAAGGATGATTGATTGGGGCTGGTGTGGCAGAGATGGTGGTGCGGCACCAGAGAAACGGCGACAAGGAGGAGTAAGGTTATGGTGGTATGGCTCGATATATTTAAAAAGGAGAGGATGAAGAATAACTGGGCCAGAAATGGTGATGATAGGGAGATAAGGGCTTATTGGGCCATCTTTGAGAGGCCGCTTGGATCTTTTGATTTGTGTATAAAAATAGAAGAAGATGATGTCTCACTAATTAAGGAGGTACATTAAATTTCTTGTTATGGGCTATGATATACGATATGGGGATCTTAGATATTTATTTGGAGGGTTTTGAGATACGTTGGACAATCTACATATTCTTCGTATTACAACTGTGGGGATGTCCTAATAGAATCCTTTCATATCGAGTACAAAGTTTATTTTTCAATTACTTTGATCTAATCTTTCTAACTCTTAATTATATGCTCCACTTAAATCTTTATTTAGTTTCACTGTGGTTAGAGAAGAAGGAAGCTTTGAAGAAGATATTTGAGTTTAGAAAGAAATTTGGATGCTAAAATAGATGGAAATTGCAGAGTTAAAAGGGAAATTAGAGGTAATGAAACATATAGGTGATGATGCAGTTGTTCAAAGTAAAAATAAAAGAGTTGCAATCTGAATTGGAAGTGAAAGTTGAGAAGATGGGAAATGTTCAAGACTTGAACTATACACTTGTTGCAAAAGAGCGTCTGAGTAATGATGAGCTTGTGAGCGCTCATAAATAGTTGATCATACTTTTGTCATTTAAATCTTCTTTGTTAAATAGTAATTCTGAAAAATGTGAGAGTGTGATTTGCAGGGCTTGCATAGAATGATGACTAGTAACAAAGACCATATTGGGATAAAAAGAATGGGAGCAATAGAGGTTAAGACGTTTAAAAAAGCATGTACAGAGAGGTTATCCCTTGAAGAAGCTGAATTGAAGGTCTTGGAAATGTGTTCTTTGTGACAGGAGAAGATTAAGGACAGTGAGTGGCATCCCATTAAGACCATCCATATCGATGAGAGAAACTTTGAGGTAATAATTATTAATTAATTCTCTTTTGGCTTGCAATGCTTATAATAATTAGGTTGAATATTAATTGCAGAAATTGTTGAACGAGGATGATGAGTCTTTACAAAAGCTTAAAGAGATATGGAGTAATGTTTACATTTCAGTAACTACTGCTTTAAAGTAGGTTGAATAATACAATCCCAGAGGCGGATACTAAATTTCAGAGCTTTCCAACTTTAAAGATAATAGAAAAGCCACTTTGATGGAAGTAATGAGTTACATTTTCAATCAATTGAAACTGCTCAAGCGCAAGACATAAAGAGGTACATTGAAATTAATATTGACAGTTATTTTATTTCTTGAGCATGAATATTTACTCATTCAATAGCTGCATTTCACTTTTTTTATAGGAATCAATCAATCAACTACATTAGCTCAAGCGCCTTTGCATCATTTGACAAACCATGTTTTACCCTCACTTTCCATCTTATGTTATTGTGAAGAAATTAATTACTAGCTCTTTTTGGTAAACTAGTGCTACTGAATTTACTCGCTATCTATTATGATGCCTAATTTTGCAATCTGTTTTTTCCTTTTTGCTATATTATGTCCAGTGGAGACTATTGTTCATGTACTTCGGCTCCTTTCTTTTCTTTGTTAATTGCTTGCAGTTATGCATTATTTCATTATATTCAGAAATTTGGTTTGCGTCCCTCCTTGACTAGGAAATTAATTATTTCATGAAGATCACATATCAAAAGAAATTACTTGGTTATACTAGTCTGGTGAAAAATTTGAACAAAAAAAAAAGTTTTGTGAAAAGTCACCTTTGTTGAATAATCTTAACGAAGCATATACACATAGAAATACCCTCAAATATTGGACTCATATTAGGAGTGACTCAAACATATTCAAAATGTCTTATGACTCAAGTTTTTAACATCTAAGGAGTCATACTAATACGATAAAAGTTTCATCAAATTCGGATATAGGATCAACTGTGACTCTTATTTGTAAGAACTTCAATCCTATCATTTTGTAGTTTAAGTATAGTTGCCATAAGAGGTTGTCAGACCATTTTTCACTCGGATATAACTTTGTTGGACTCATGAAAGCATAATTGACAGATGATTTTACTTTTCTCCAATCTTATAGAGTCCAATTCATTTCAATTTGTTAGGTTATACTTTGTTACTTAATACTGAAAAGAATAAAAAATATTACACACATAAATGGATATCACCAACTTGCATTTGAAGTTCAAAGCCCATAACCATATATAACTAGATTAAATGAAACTCACGACTCCCCTTAACTATATACTTCATGCATACATCTTAAAAAGTTCAACCAGGTAGAACACCACTTAAAGGCGAGCAATTCTCATTGGCATTAAAGATTTATTCCATAGATGGGTAACGACAAGAATGAGGTTGGAAATTTAAAGTTGATTTAAACAAAATCTCACACTTTCTTTTGATGATTTAGAAAGCTCTTCGTACCTCCATGACAAACAAATCCTTAATGAATATTAAAATCAACCTTGTAGATCTTATCTGCTTCATTAATACCCCTATCACGTGTACCATCTTTACATATACTTATAGACCGATGACTAAAAGGAATCCCAAACTATGATACATCAATATCCATATCCAAATTTTCTAACCAAAACCTGAATCAACAAAAAACCCAATGAGCTATAGATAACATATCTAAGGGATTGGGAACAAAACGAAAAGAATCAATAAATCAGTTGAACCAATAAATAAGCTAAATCCGTAAAACATTGCAACATAAAGAAAATACTAATAACATTGAAGAAATTAGAAAATGTAAATATATTGAAATAAATGCTAATATCATGACTCTATATTGAAAGAGTAAAGACTACACTGTGAATACATTGTATAATGTTATTGTTCCGTTGTCTGCAAATAGAGTGAACCTCATAATGAGTGAAGCATTCCTAATCCCCGCGAATATGTATGGGTTTGCAAAACCATCAAACTCAACTTTTGCTACTATGTTTAAGAGTATTAACGAAACAACTAACGAGGTTGCCAAACATAAATTCTTAAACAATCTGTTTGACAATTGGAATTCCCACATTCTAACCCAGTTAACTCACTTTCTTACTTGTGATAATGAGCCGATAGGGATAGACTAAGTTGTAAACTTTTTAGAACTATCTATCTATTTATAATATTATGCTTTCGAACAAAAAAAAAAGGGTCAATGACCCAAAAAATCAAAATAATATTATAGTTGCCTAAAAAAATCATGTATTCGCTGATGTAATTTGTTGCTTTCTTGTTGTTTATGTTGTTTCGTCTGCCATGGAAGTGGCCTGATCGGTTAATTGCACCATGAATCCCACTGTTCTTCAAAGATTCTAAAGAAGCCTACGAGTCAAGGTAATTATTGTATATGATAATTAGTTTAAATCTTTGGGGAATACAGTTTTTGGTATTTTACAATGGTTTTCTATTGTTTGCAGCTCTGAATCTTCGCTGAAAGATACAACTCAATATGTTGAGCACATTGCTGAGAACGAATTGAAGAGCGCTGCAACATGCTTCAGTCTCACCAGCGTCAATTGATGAGAATTAACATCGTTTTTCTACATAATTAGCGTATGTTTTCCTATTTTTTACCATCTAAATTTTGTTTTTAGTTAATCTTGAATGAACAAGTGTTTGGTGTTATATAAATTGAGTTCTTCACGGACCTCTCAATTCGAGTTTAAAGTTCAATAGGTTCTGCAGATTATATGCAGTTACAGTATAATTTGAGACAACAGTTTTGATTGCTCAAGTAATAAGTTTTACTCAACACAAGTCAATTCAGATTTATACTATTTCAAATGGAAATATTTAATTTCTTAGTTATCTATATGGTGCTATCAAGAAAAGTGTAATTTGAATGAAATTCTGGTATACAGATAAATACTCATCTGGAATTTTCTCTTCAGCTAACAAGAGGAACCTACCAAGCCTCTTTTCGTAACGAGGGCCTCAAAGTAGGGACACAAGAGGAAAATCCAACGCCAAAAGGACCTGTCTGCAAATTATTTGGTTTTTCCTTAACGGAAGATCCTCTTAAGCCAAATAAGAGAAGCTGTACAAAGGTTAGACTTTAAATACACACCAAATTTATATATATATATATATATATATATATATATATATATATATATATATATATATATATATATATTTACTTCTGTTGATTATTATTCGATTAGTGTAAGTGAAGGTTCACAAACAAGGCAGCTTAGTGTTCAAATCTGGGATACAGCTGGTCAAGAACGTTTCCGAACAATCACTACTGGTACATAACTTCCTTCTCAGCCTCCATAAATAACTTCCCTTCACTATATTTAGTAATTTACTGGTTATATTGTTATGCAGCTTACTATCGTGGTGCAATGGGAATTTTGTTGGTTTATGATGTCATAGATAAGTCATCATTTAACAGTAAGTTTACTTTCTAAGCCCTGATGAAACAACAATGTGTTTGGTAACTATTGTATTAACTCGTATATTCAGATATAAGAAACTGGATACGCAACATGCATCTGATAACGTGAACAAAATACTAGTAGGAAACAAGGCTGACATGGATGAAAGCAAAAGGGTATGTTTGTCTTTTAAACACTATATCTGCTCACTCTAATAATAATTCAACTTTTGTAGGCTGTACCTACATCAAGAGGTCAAGCACTTGCTGATGAATATGGAATCAAGTTTTTCGAAACTGTAAGTACTCTACAAACAATATTCATGTTCAACTCTAACATTAATTTATTAATAAATTTCATGTTTATTACAGAGTGCAAAAACAAATCTGAATGTGGAACAAGTTTTCTTTTCAATAGCAAGAGACATTAAGCAAAGGCTTGCAGACACAGACTCTCGAACAGAGGTAAATTAAATAGATTTTATTTTTTATTTTTTTATTTTTTATTTTTGTCTTTGAATTATATATATAAATTAATATTAAATTATTGCAGCCGACAACTATTAAAATCAATCAGCCAGATGCAGCTGGTGGGGCCGGTCAAGCTCAAAAATCAGCATGTTGTGGTTCTTAAGTTAAGTGACAAAAGACAATGCTAAGAAAAAGCAAAAGAAGACAAGCTAAACTTAATGCCCCTTTGGGTGCTTGTAATTTTTGCTATATTCATTCTTTTCCAACTTGTTTTAGTGTGTGAAGGATTTGTGTTATAAATTGAAAAAAATTCTGTTTAGTTGCTAACATTATCTCTAGACTTGTACTCAAGATTGAATTGAATATTATAAAAAAGTTTCCCTTGTTTGTGTTAAAGATATACCAGATGATTTAACCTAACCACCAAAGTTAGATCCCACAAGTATGCACATGTTTTTTTGTCCATCTTAGTCTGTTTTGGAGAAAATTCATTAGCTATTTTGGACACTAAACCTCCACTGTGGTCTCTGAATAGGAGTCCATTAGTCTCTGTGCTCTAAAAAGGCACTAGAAGTTAGTCGAGAAAAATATGAGCACCCTATGCGATGAGACTAACCTCGTTAGTTTTAGTAATATAAAATGACGTGAAGTGATTAAAATATTCATAGATTGTTTGAGCATTTTATCCCCTTGATGTTTCTATATATTCCCTTATTTATTTTTTCATGATTTTTGTTATAATTATTTTGTCAATTGTTATAGCAATATTACAATCGCGTTGATGGGACTCAATCGCGCTGATGGGACTCAATCGGCTGATGGGACCCATCGCGCTGATGGGACTCAATCGGCTGATGGGGGACTCAATCGGCTGATGGGACTCAGTCGCGCTGATGGGAGTCAGTCGCGCTGATGGGACTCAGTCGCGCGGATGAGACTCATTAGAGACCTTCCCTTGAAAGGCCAATTTTTCATCAGTAAAAAGTGGAAATAAGCCGTCATAGAAGTTTAAAAGTTTAATAGTTATTAGTACAGCACAAAAATAAATAAGATATAATTATTATAAAGTGATTCACAAAAGGTTATCAACAAAGAGACCTAAACAAACACCAGCTTTCCAATAGTTGATCATAAGTATCAAAGACTGAAATCTTCCAGTCATAGAAGGACATTTTCTATACATTAACATCCCAATTCCTTCATTAGCTGCAACAACAATACCTGCTACTAATACATCTCAATCACCCATTTGTCCTAAAATAGTTGCTAATGCATTTGCTGTATGAAAACCTAAAATCACTAAAAATACTTTTATAGGAAAGTTTTTTCTAGCTGAATTAAGTTTCTGTAATAGCTTTTTAGCCCCAGCACCTACTATCCGGCCCAAACGAGTGGTGGTCCCGCCACTTTGGCTTTCATTGTTCACGTTTTCTTTACTCGGATATCCACCTGTGTCCAATGCAAGTGATATTTTCCAATTACGCCTGATTTTTCAAATAACTATTTTATTAGATACATAAAATTTAAATCTTGATGGGGTGTGGGTGCACAGATTTGTATCTCCTTTTAAAAGAAAAAAAATCCCGTCACGCGAAAAAATCCCGTCACCGCGAAAAAATCCCTGTCACCGCGAAAAAATCCTGTCACGCGACGAATCCATCACGCGAAGAATCCCGTCACGCGAAAAGTTCGACTTGGCAAAAAAAATATAGAAACCTATACAAGAATTTCTAGAAAATAAACAAGAAGAAAGCAATCTAAAAAATCTAAAACTTTCCTAAAATGGAAATTTCCCAAAAAAGGAAATTAGGGTAAAATTTAACCCTTGTCGGGATTAACATTAGAGTTAACCCAAGGTCAATATAGTAAACCATTAACTTTTTACTACCTTGGTTAGATGTTTTTTAAATATTTAAACGTTGTTATTTTTCAGATTTAATATATAACTTAATCAATTATAAAAATTTACAACTTTGAGCAAACAAAATAAAGTCTATAAACAAAATTGAGTACACTTCTATCAAAACAGAATTAATTTTCTTCATTCGAAAACCTTTGATGGATTGGGACGACTTCTTAAGCTTCCCGTATTGATTTTCCAGAAGAGTATGGAAATTATGTTTCACTATAATCGCACAGGGAGACATAAATCTTCAACACAAGTGAATACCTTAGGTCTCATATTCATCAAATAATCATAAGCCAAAGAGTATCATTTTATTGCTATATCATTACTGACCTCATAATTGATATAATCTTCATTGGCCTAAGAAATCAGAATGGATTGACAATCATCACGGGATTCTTGGTAAACCAACTCAACCGCATATGTGTGGTAACTCATTATTGTTACTAAACAAATGTTATCAAAGACAGAGTGTTACCGAAAATTCTTAAATTTCCAAAAAAAAGTTGTTGGGACAAAATAAAGTGTTGTAGCATGACAAAACTCACAATCTCTTGAGGAATCTCACCCATCGGTCCACTGTTTACTAAATTCAACAACCTCAAATTCTGAGAATCACCAATTGATGAAGGGATATATCCACCAATTGAGTAGAATATTCAAAAAAATTCCAAATTCGAACATAAAAGTTGGAATACCCCAGAAAAACCATTCTCACTGAGAAATCAAGTGGACAATTCTTGTAAGTTTTGTAGACCATGAACGATCGAGCCCTTTAACAAATTGTAACTTGTGTCAAGTTGCAACAATTTATGGCAATCAAATATTTCGTTAGGAAGTACACCTATGTAACAATTGTGAGAGAGATTCAAAGCACAAAGATCAATAAGACTGTATAACCCCACTCAGAGTGTTTATTGACAAGTCTATAAAAGTGATACTGGATAGGTGTTTTAAGCTATACGGTATCGGTCAGTTCAAAAGATTATCACTAAAGGACATATGCAACATACTTGAGAGATTCACGAAATCTAGAATTTCACTGGTAAATCTATTCGAGAAGATATAGAGAACTTGCATATCCTTAAGCATACCTAGTTCTCTCGGAATTTCACAGCTCAGTATTTTATTGCTTGCATCTAAATATGAAAGGTGCTTAATTTATTTAAAATCCTAGGTAATGATCCGACAAATATATTATTATTTAGATGAAGATTTCGCAAACTAGTACAATTTCCTGTTTAAAAAGGAATGGCCATGATTGATTTCTAAACAACTTTAGAACTTAAATTCGACTCATGTCTCCAATACTTGAAGTAATAAAACATTACAACTATTATCATTCAAATGAACCTCTATCAAATTCAGATTCCAAAACAATGACTTGGTATTTCACTAGTCAAAGAGTTACTAGACAAGTTTAAATACCGTAAATTTTGCAGATTCCCTAAGTTACTTGGAATCTGTCCAGTAAGTCTATTCTTTGACAAGGCCAAATACTCAAGAAGATAACATTTTCCCAGCTCAGTAGGGACTGAGCTAAAAAAGTCATTATCCTTGACAAAATTTGATTTCAAATGCACCAAACCCAATGACTTTTTCGGCTCAATCCCTTCTGAGATGGGAAAATGTAGTCTTCTTGAGTAGTTGGACTTGTCAAATAATAGACTTACAGGACAGAGTCCAAGTAAACCGTAGGATTTGCAAAATTTACGGTATTTAAACTTGCATAGTAACTTTTTGATTGGTGAATTACCTATGTCTTTGTTTTGGAATCTGAATTTGATAGAGGTTCATTTGAATGATAATAGTTTTAATGGCTCTATTCCTTCAAGTATTGGAAACATAAGTCAGATTGAAGTTCTAAAGTTGTCTAGGGATCAGTTATCGGGGGGCCATTCCTTCTTCAACAGGAAATTGTACTAGTTTGCGAAATCTTCATCAAAATGATATAATATTTGTTGAATCATTACCCGGGAGTTTAAAAAATGTTAAGATCTTTTCATATATAAATGTAAGCAATAATATCTTTTCGAACATTATGGCTGGTGAAATCTAAATTTCGTGAATCTTTCAAGTATGCTGCATATGTCCTTTAAGTGATAACCTTTTAAACCAATCAATACCATATAGCTTCAAACATCTATCCAGTATCATTTTTATAGACTTGTCAATGAACACTCTAAGTGGGGTTATACCCCTGTTTTCAAAAGTCTCCTTGATCTTTGTGCTTTGAATCTCTCTCTCTCTCTCTCTTACAATCGTTTTCATAGGTGTACTTCCTAATAAAATATTTAATTGATAGAAATTGTTGCATCTTGACATGAGTTACAATTTATTAAAGGACTCGATCTTTCATGGTCTACGAAACTTAAAAGAATTGTCCACTTTAAGTCTCAATGAGAATGGTTTTTCTGGGGGTATTCCAACTTTTATGTCGAATTTGGAAAACTTTCGAATACTCTACTCGATGGAAATGAATTAGTCGTGCTAGAGCAGTTAATTTTGTCAAACAATAATTTAAGAATTTTCGGTACACTCCTTTATTGTTTTTCTTAGATCTCCACTTGTTATCAAAGAATTGACACTAATATAAAATATCTTACCAAGTAGTTGCTGAATCAGTCACTGGCCCCTGAGTATTTTCCGAATCAGTCACCGACAATTGATAACATCTATAAGAAATAAATAATAATTGAAACATGTTACATAGAAATCAATATATGGACCTTCAATTTTGCAATAGAGTTTGAGATAAAATAAATAAAACTAAACTGAAACCAGCATATCGAAACAACAGTAAGAAGCACATTATATGGACTTTTTATAATGGAATTTTTTATAATATAGGGATCTATAGTGGAATAAAACTTCTCGTAACAAGGTTGTAAAGTTTTTACAAACACATATATGTCTAACAATTTGATATAATTAATTCATAACTTGCTGAAGTATTATAAAAATCCAAAAACTCATCTTCAACTCTTGTTCCTTTAGTTTCATTTCATCTTAAACAATTTTTATTTGTATTATTATTTATCCAACTCATGAAGAAACTAGATTATTACCTATTTATTAGTGGGTCAAAAATGTAGATTATAAAAAGTATATTGTTTAAGAACCTATCAATCTGTTGAAATACATTAAATAAATAAAAACTTGTAACAAATTACAAGAAAAGAAAGTTTTACCTAGCTCATCTGACCACTAAAAGGAATTTCTCACCCAGTATATAAAATCTATATATATATATATATATATATATATATATATATATATATATATATCCCGATCATTACGAAGCAAGTGAGATTAAGATAAGTACAAATTACAGTAAATTAATGATTATCATTAGTTCAATACATAATGACAACAAATCTATTTTACAAATGAATTTCTACAGATCGATCATAAACACTCCAAAAGTAATATGTGTGACACAATTAGTTAATAAAATAGTGCACTCCACATCAATCATACAACACCCAAAAAGTAAAACATGTTAACGTACAATTAACAGAACATCCATCATCATGAAACAACACTCCAAAATTGATTTTCAAATGAAAAAAGAATACAATTAGTGAAGAAAATAGAGCACCTTGCAAAGGGACGAGGCATAAAACCAGCTTCTTAGCTCAAGATCTGTGCCCAGATTGTGAAAAATGCCCTGTTCATGAGTTGTTTAGTAAGTCAAACTACAATGTTCTAAGTTATAGAAATAAATCAAGATCCGTACAAAGTCTAAATCAAACAGATACCCACAAAATATGGAGAGGAGGAAATATTTTTTACCTTAGGTGGAAATTGTGGGATATCTCCATTTCCTAACAACCCGCACCAGATTATGAATAATATGAACAATTCAACCCATAGTTTGTTTAAGAAAGGTAGACAAATTAGTGAAGCAAGGATTTAGCAAGAAATAGGTGTAATGGTTATTGATTGTTCTCGATTGTAAGAGAGAATCCAACAAAATGAACTTAAGTAGATATATAGTAATATGAGAAGTTCTTTCATGCGGTTCAACCTGCTAATGGCCCGGACTGGACCGCCGGTTCCGAAGCCGAAACAGAACCAGCGCTACAAGGCCTAAGAGAACTCGAACCTATGAATAGGGTAGCGGTCTGGTTTTTTTTTTTTAAAAAAAAAAATTGAGGAGTAGAACGGTCTGGACCGGACCTATAATTTATTATAATTTTTTTTCTTTTATTCATTACAATAAATACACTCACCAAACCCACTATTCCTTAACTTCACCCCTAGGGATGGCAATGGTTACGGTTAAAAACCGAAACCGATGATTACCGAACCGATTAAAAACCGAATTATATAACCGTGGTTGAAACCATTAGGTTATGGTTTTGAAAAGTGTAACCGATAGGTTATGGTTTTTGATAAAAATAAAACCAAAAATCGTTTATTATCATATATTTTCAAATTTTATAATAATTTAGATTAAATTAGATATATTGAAATTCTAAAATAAAAAACAAAGACTAGATTTAACCAATTAAGTAATAAATATGCAATTTAATCAAACAGCAACACAATTTTGTATAAACCTTGGAGTTTTCTTTTATATGTGTGGTTTTATTTTATGAAATTTAATATATTTATTAAATTATCATTTGAATATGGTTAAAAACCACAAAACCGTTTGAAAAACCGAAACCGAATGATACAGTTATGGTTTTGAAAAGCGTAACCGATGGTTAAAACCGTTCGGATATGGTTTTAATTGTTAAAACGGTTATGGTTTTGGTTTTTGGAGTTTTTGCAAAAAACCGATCAGTTGCCATCCCTATTCACCCCTCTCTCGTTTTTACTAATTTCACCAAACCCACCGTCCTAATTCATTACCCTCTTATCCCTTCTATTTTCTCATCTATTTTTTGAAATTGCTTGAATAAGCTATGATGTTGGTTATTGGTTTTGACATCCATTTGATGTATTACAAGTTCGTGAATGACGGCTAGAGCAATAAGGGTTCTTATCGTGGAAATTTTGGTCACTGGGAAGTAAGTGTCAAAGAAGTCTAAACCTTTCTTTTGGGTGAAGCCATTAATAACAAGTCTTGCTTTGAATTTTTCTATAGAGCCACCGGGTCTCAACTTTTTCTTAAAAATCCATTTGCTACTAATAGATTTGCTACCCCTAGGTAAGTCGGTTAATTACCATGTATGGTTACTTGTAATAGACTCAAGTTCACTATTAATGGCCTCTTTCCAAAAACTAGCATCTATAGAGTTTAAAGCATTGTCATAAGTTTTTGGGTCTTCCTCCATGAGGAGGCAGTTGACTACCTGTTCGTTTAATAGGTCAATGTGAAAATCTTCAGTCATAAAGGCTGTTATAAAGTCAGGGCCGAAGCTGGACTCGATCCTACGCCTCTTACTTCTCCTAGGTTCTTCCTCGGGAATACTACTAGGCTCCATGGAAGTGGAGGGGTTAGGAAAAAATCATAAAGAGGTAAAACATCATTAGTAGATAAGTTATCAACAGGTAAAGAAGCATTGACAGTATTTAAATTTTTCAAAGGGAAAACATGTTCAAAGAACTCAACATCTCTAGATTCACAAATAGAGTTATCATCTAAGGACAAGAATCTGTATACCGCACTATTCTGAGCGTACCCTATGAAAATTGAGTCAACGGTTTTGGGTCCAACGGTGACAGTTTTAAAATCAGGTAGTTTGACTTTGGCTAGGCACCCCCACACTTTTAAAAAATTCAGGTTTGGTGGAAAATCCTTCCACATCTCATAAGGGGTATTTTCTAGGGATTTATGTGGTACCCTATTAAGTACATAACAAGCTGATAGGACAACTTCCCCCCACATGTTGTTTGGTAAACCTAAACTTATTAACATGGCATTCATGGTCTCTTTAAGGGACCTATTCTTTCTTTCTGCTATGCCATTTTGTTGGGGGTGTATAAGGGGCACTAAGAACGTGGATAATCCCATTTGTTTCACAAAACTCTTTAAGGGAATTAGAACTATACTCGCCTCCTCTATCGGACCTAAGTCGTTTGATTGTACAGTCTAGTTGGTTTTCAACTTCGGCTTTATATTTTAAAAACACATTTTCCGCCTCATCATTAGTTTTAAGAAGATACACTTTAGTAAACCTAGAGTAGTCATCTACGAAAGTTATGTAATAAAGTTTTCCTCCTCTACTAGCGGAGTTTTCAAAATCAGCTAAGTCCGAGTGAACTAATTCAAGCAATTTAGTTTGTCTCGTGGTAATGGATTTAAAAGGTTTTTTCGTAAGTTTGGACTCTACACATATTTGACATTTTTCAAAGCCATCCACATTGTGAAGGGGTATTAGTCCAAGATTTTTAAGCCTTTTAATAGACGCAACATTTAAATGACTACCATGCCACATTTGAACAGACTCAACAATATAAGCAGAATTAGATGCATTCTCATTAAGGGTTACAGTGTTTAAAACAAACAAGCCATTATTTAAGTACCCTTTCCCCACGAACTCGTCATTTTTGGTGATAATGACTTCCCCCCCCCCCCCTCGAAAACAAGTTTGAGACTTACTTTGTTAAGAAGTTCCCCGGAAACTAAGTTCCTACGGAGAGAGGGGACGAAGAGGGCATCATTCAGTTCAAGAATCTTACCAGAGGTGAGTTTGAGGGGAACCTGACCTTTCCCGAGAACTGTAGCGGTGGAAGAGTCACCCAAGTACACACACTCATTATCAGTTGCTTTTTCGAATTTCTTGAACAGGGCTTTGTTTGCGCATAAATGTCAAGAAGCTCCAGTGTCAAGGATCCACCCACTTTTGTTCTCTACCAAGTTTACCTCAACCATTACCGCGGCAATTATTTCTTCGGTCTCAGTCAGATTAGCAGCAGCTTTGGGACCCTGGCCAGCCCTAAGGGGACATTCGAAAGCTCTATGTCCTTCTTTACCACAACAATAACAGGCCCCTTTAGGTTTTTGAATCTTACCAGAAGTTTTGAATCCTCCACCTTGTTTGCTGGAGTTGCCGCGGTTCTTGTTTCCCCCAGACTTCGACTTGTTGGAGCCTTGTTGCTTTCCCTTCCCTTTGAACCTGTCTTTGTTACCTTGGCCAAAACCTTCGACGAGATTAGCTTTCAAGGAATGAGAAGGGAAAGAGATTGACTTATCCTTGAGTCGATTGGTTGCTTCGACTTGAATGTGGCTGATGAGCTCTTGGAGGGTCATTTCTTTCTTTTTGTGTTTGGGTGGTTGCGGTATTCACTCCAAGATGGGGGAAATTTCTCAAGAAAAATGTTGGTTTGAAGAATTTCGCACATCTTCATGCCTTTGGCGATTACCTCCGCGCATAGGTTCTCGTACACATGAAGTTGTTCAGTCATGGGTTTCTGATCCGTGAATCTAAAATTGTACCACTTTTCGGTTACGTACTTTTTCTTACCAGAATCATCAGCCCCATATTTCTTCTCGAGAGTTTCCCATATGACCTTTGCCGATTTCTCTTTGGCAAGGAGATCAAAGATGGGATTAGTAACGTTCTTCAACATCCATCCCCGAGCCATGGTATTAGCTCTTTTGAACCTGGATTCGAGCGCAGCATGTCTAGCTAGCTGATTACCTCACGTAATTGACTTGATTGGGTTACGGTTTTGATTGGCTCTTAATCACCACTTTTTTATATTCTGTAACAGCTGGTTGACTTGACTTTGATATTCCCACGTGTTGACTATCTTCTTCTGGATGAGTTTGAATTGTCAATGACCACTATAAGAGCTGATAGGAAACCCCATTTCATTTTTCATCTTTTGACTCCCCAACTCCCCTACGAGCCCACGCCGGGCGGGCGGGTGGTGGTGGTGCGCGCGTGTGGGGCTTCCTTGTTCCCTTTTAGCTTCCATAGTGACTAGGTATTGTGATACGAATACATAGGTAAGTTATTTTATATAGGTAAAATTTCTTACTCACCTCCTATGTAGGACAAAATTCTTCACAAAAGTTGTCTTTTCTACTTCTTAAAGGGAATGGGAAGAGTCTTAGTTAAACCTCTATATTAATCTAAATCTCTTCCACTTCTCCTAAAAAAACATGATTGGACTATAGATTATACTCTTAAATTAATAATTACATAACTTTAATCCAACACTTACTAGGGTAGCGTAGATGGGTTATGAGGAATATTTATGAGAGACGCGAGATGGTTTATGAGGATTACTTATGAGAAACGTGAGAGAAATCCCATATGTATGAAAAAAGAAACAAATAAATACAAAAAAATTATGTCAAAATGAATAAGTAATAAAAAAATTTAGACACATCTAGTTAATTCATTAGTAATTAAATTAAAAGTATCATCATTTTTTTTATTAAATCGCAATTTTCAATGAATCAACTGAGCGATCATAAATAGAAATTAATGTATATAATGAGAATCAATAGACAAAATTAAAGAAACAAAAAAGCCAAATCAATAATTTATACAACGTTTGAAATTAAATACATGTAGTTAAAAAAAATATCAAATCATATCTTTATCATCCAGTTCAATTTCTATTCCCTATTGAGCTTCCTTGTATATCCCAAGGTGTGTTTGGGCTTTCCTTGAACCTTGGTCCTTCTAACCATCGTACCAACTTGCATGTCTAGAAAAGGCATGTCTTACAGAGGAGTCTCTCCTTCGTCGAAATGGCATGGCCAACATCCTTTTTTTTGTTTTTTTCCCCATAAGGAAAACTGTTTCAACCACCAAATAAATACTTTATCAGCTTAAAAAATACGTATATAAATACATATATATATAATATAAAATTTGCATACCACTGCAATCCATCTCAAGCGCAATCCACCTACGGAAGGAATTTTCCTCGGGATGAACAAACACAGATGTCTTAAAAGACGATAATCCTCTTCAAATGAACCACGGAGAGAAGTTACGATTTTCTCCTTTGCTCTCCATGCTTGCCGTGAATATATTCGATAATATCTTTTGGTGAGTAATTTGGATTTTCAATGAGACATTTTTACAGTCTCTACAATCCAATCAACTGAGGCTTGTTGATGTCCGATATCTCTGGTTTGTGAAGTACAACATCCAAAGGAACAACAACACATCACCTAAAACAAAACAATCAAGTCTGGATTATCAAGTGCAACTTATTACCGTTTAATATCTAATATAGATATTACAATGGGTAAGTAAACTTACGTAGAATGTTACACTTTGTTGAAATGTCATGGCCAACAATCATTTTTCCTGTAAATTAAATAAACAAGTCGTTAACATACTGAGACCTAGAGTTCTCTCTATTCCTAGGATTTAACTAGGCTTGTTATTTTTTGCTTGTTAGTTAAGATTGGGCCCTTGTGTGTAGGAAATTATAGAGGGAATAATGGTGTGGACTGATGTTTAGGAGAGACTATATGGAGAGTGGCCAAATGGGATTAGTTGAAGTTCATAGTAACAAAATCAATGTTTGGAATCAAGGTCAGAATTATAATATGGGTATTGGATATGGAAGATTTACATAATTTGGGAATGGGATCAAAATCTATAAATAACCGCACAAAGATACCTACAATTACATAACTAGATCTAAAAATAATACGAAAATCTATTGCAAGATCAATAAGCATATATTTGGGTTTCAATTTAAGTTACAAGTTTGTTGTATTTCCATTGGTTATCTGCAGAATTGGATCTGATAAGAGGGAACAAGTTAAGAGGGAGAGAAGATGAAAAAGATCTTACCAGATAGTAATAGATCGTGGTGCCGTGATTACATGAATTACATGAATTTGAAGATTTGATACCGAGCTGCGTTGTACTCTATTGCCCAGGATAGTGCGTTGTGATGTGAATTGGGAGGCGCGGCAAGGATGATTGATTGGGGCTGGTGTGGTAGAGATGGTGGTGCGGCACCAGAGAAACGGCGACAAGGAAGAGTAAGCGGTTATGGTGGTATGGCTCGATTTATATAAAAAGGAGAAGATGAAGAATAACTGGGCCGGGCCAGAAATGGTAGAAATGGTGATGATAGGGAGATAAGGGCTTATTGGGCCACCATTGAGAGGCGGCTTGGATCCTTTGATTTGTGTATATAAATAGAAGAAGATGATGTCTCACGAATTAAGGAGGTACATTAAATTATTGTTATGGGTTATGATATACGATATGGGGATCTCTTAGATATTTATTTGGAGGGTTTTTTGAGATCGTGGACGTTGGACTTCTAAATATTCTTCGTATTACAAGTGTGGGGATGACCTCATAGAATCCTTTCTTATTTGAGTATAAATTTTTTATTTTCTTAATTACTTTGATCTAATCTTTTTTAACTCTTAATTATATGGTCCACTTACATCTTTATTTAGTTTCACCGTGGTTAGAGAAGAAGGAAGCTTTGAAGAAGATATTTGAGTTTAGAAAGAAATTTGGATGTTAAACAGAAACTATAGATGGAAATTGCAGAGTTAAAAGGGAAATTAGAGGTAATGAAACATATAGGTGATGATGCAGTTGTTCAAAGTAAAATAAAAGAGTTGAACTCTGAGTTGGAAGTGAAAGTTGAGGAGATGGGAAATGTTCAAGACTTGAACTATACACTTGTTGCAAAAGAGCGTCTGAGTAATGATGAGCTTGTGAGCGCTCGTAAATAGTTGATCGGGGTTTGAATCATACTTTTGTCATTTAAATCTTCTTTGTTAAATAGTAATTCTGAAAACCGTGAGAGTGTGATTTGCAGGGCTTGCATAGGATGATGACTAGTAACAAAGACCATATTGGGATAAAAAGAATGGGAGCAATAGAGGTTAAGACGTTTAAAAAAGCATGTACAGAAAGGTTATCCCTTAAAGAAGCTGAATTGAAGGTCTTGGAATTGTGTTCTTTGTGACAGGAGAAGATTAAGGACAGTGAGTGGCATCCCTTTATCACCATCCATATCGATGAGAGAAACTTTGAGGTAATTAGTAATTAATTCTCTTTTGGCTTGCAATGCTTATAATAATTAGGTTGAATATTAATTGCAGAAATTGTTGAACGAGGATGATGAGTCTTTACAAAAGCTTAAAGAGATATGGAGTAATGTTTACATTTCAGTAACTACTGCTTTAAAGTAGGTTGAATTATACAATCCCAGTGGCGGATACTAAATTTCAGAGCTTTCGAACTTTAAAGATAATAGAAAACCCACTTTGATGGAAGTAATCAGTTACATTTTCAATCAATTGAAACTGCTCAAGCGCAAGACATAAAGAGGTACATTGAAATTTATATTGACATCTATTTTATTTCTTGAGCATGAATATTTACTCATTCAAAAGCTGCATTTCACTTTTTTTATAGGAATCAATCAATCAACTACATTAGTTCAAGCGCCTTTGCATCATTTGACAAACCATGTTTTACCCTCACTTTCCATCTTATGTTATTGTGAAGAAATTAATAGCTAGCTCCTTTTGGTAAATTAGTACTACTGAATTTACCCGCTTTCTATTATGAAGCCAAACTTTGCAATCTGTTTTTCCCTTTTTGCTAAATTATGTCCTGTGGAGACTATTTCATGTACTCCGGCTCCTTTCTTTTCTTTGTTAATTGCTTGTAGTTATGCATTATTTCATTATATTCAGAAATTTGGTTTGTGACGCCCTCCTTGACTAGGAAATTAATTATTTCATGAAGATCACATATCAAAAGAAATTACTTAGTTATACTAGTCTTGTGAAAAATTTGAACAAAAAAAAAAGTCTTGTGAAAAGTCACCTTTGTTGAATAATCTTAACGAAACATACACATAGAAATACCCTCAAATATTGGACTCATATTAGGAGTGACTCAAACATATTCAAGATGTCTTATGACTCAAGTTTTTAACATCAAATGAGTCATACTAATACGATAAAAGCTTCATCAAATTCGGATATAGGATCAACTGTGACTCTTATTTGTAAGAACTTCAATCCTATCATTTTGTAGTTTAAATATAGTTGCCATACGAGGTTGTCAGACCATTTTTCACTCGGATATAACTTTGTTGACTCATGAAAGCATAATTGACAGATGATTTTACTTTTCTCCAATCTTATAGAGTCCAATTCATTTCAATTTGTTAGGTTATACTTTGTTACTTAATACTGAAAAAGAATAAAAATATTTACACACATAAATGGATATCACCAACTTCCATTTCAAGTTCAAAGCCCATAACCATATATAACTAGATTAAATGAAACTCACGACTCCCCTTAACTATATACTTCATGCATACATCTTAAAAAGTTCAACCAGGTAGAACACCACTTAAAGGAGAGCAATTCTCATTGGCATTAAAGATTTATTCCATAGATGGGTAACGACAAGAATGAGGTTGGAAATTTAAAGTTGATTTAAACAAAATCTCACACTTTCTTTTTTTGATGATTTAGAAAGCTCTTCGTACCTCCATGACAAACAAATCCTTAATGAAGATTAAAATCAACCTTGTAGATCTTATCTGCTTCATTAATACACCTATCACGTGTACCATCTTTACATATACTTATAGCAAAGACCGATGACTAAAAGGAATCCCAAACTATGATACATCAATATCCATATCCAAATTTTCTAACCAAAACCTGAATCAAGAAAAAACCCTATGAGCTATAGATAACATATCTAAGGGATTGGGAACAAAACGAAAAGAATCAATAAATCAGTTGAACCAATAAATAAGCTAAATCCGTAAAACATTGCAACATAAAGAAAATACTAATAACATTGAAGAAATTAGAAAATGTTAATATATTGAAATAAATGCTAATATCATGACTCTATATTGAAAGAGTAAAGACTACACTGTGAATACATTGTATAATGTTATTGTTCCGTTGTCTGCAAATAGAGTGAACCTCATAATGAGTGAAGCATTCCCAATCCCCGCGAATATGTATGGGTTTGCAGAACTATCAAACTCAACTTTTGCTACTATGTTTAAGAGTATTAACTAGACATCTGACGAGGTTGCCAAACATAAATTCTTAAATAATCTATTTGACAATTGGAATTCCCGCATTCTAACCCAGTTAACTCACTTTATTTTATTTGTGATACTGAGACGATAGGGATAGACTAAGTTGTAAACTTTTTAGAACTATCTATCTATTTATAATATTATGCTTTCGAACAAAAAAAAAATTAGAGTCAAATAAAAGATATTTCTTTTAATAAGTAAATTAAAATATCTTACAAGATAAAAATGAAATATATTAGTAATTCTTTTTTCTTTTCTTGTTTGTTTCCAATCTAAATAAAGTGTATTTAAAAAAAAATTTACTTTTCAGAGTACAAACTTTCCTTTTGATTTAATAGCATCAGAATGTTTCTCCCAAATAAACAGCAAAAGAGATTTTCATTCGTCACAAAATGGGCAAAGAGAGATCATCATAGAAAACACAAGCAAAAAAGTCGTAATATCAGACGTTTATGCATTCACTTGTCAATGAATTGATTTTTCAAAAAGCTAAGATAAAAATAATACTAAGTTACTACTAAGAGTAATGATATTTGTAACCCTTTTTGTATCACCCATTTATCACCTCCTACGTGTATACCTACATGGACCAATGAATTGATTTCTCTATCTTATTTAATTTTTCTCTATCTTCTATTCAAGGAAATCAATACATATATATAGAAGGGTGATAAAAGAGTGACATGAAATGGGGTGACATATATCATTACTCTACTACTAATCAGATATTGATAACAGTAGTACATATTCCTTGTCCACTAAACAATATGATTGAATAATTACCTAACAACTTTTGCTTGAAATTCAACCATACGCTCACGAAAAATTGCAAATATAAGGTATATGTAGCGTTTGTCTTAATAATATCTTTTACTAATAAAAAACAATAAAGAATATTTGTTAATGGATCAAATATATATTTTTAATAACTTAGTAAGGGTCATTTTTATTTCTTATTATATATATATATATATTTTGATTACATCTTAGAGTCATTTTGGATTCAAAATCATTTTAACTCTAATAAAATTCGATATCAAGACTTTTTGGTCTTTGTAGAGTAATTTAACCACTTTTTTTTATTATATTGGATATATAAGTATGTGAAAATCATGTTATAAGATGGTACACCAATAAATGGATGAGCAAATTTTTTAAAAAAAAAATTGATCCATAAGTATAAGGTAAATTTATTTACATATATAAAAAATATTATTTTTTGATAATACGATTTCAATCAATCTTTTTTGAGATTATTACCCAAGGGGTTTTGAAAACACCACCTCAAAATCCAATAACACTAGTTGATTTTCTTCATCTTACTAAATGCTACAAACTAAATTTAACACTATAGTCTAAAATTCTAATTACCTTCTTACCCCTTTTTGTTTTTATTTTGCTATATATATACTATTTCTGTTTAGAATTATTTTAATACCCTAATTATTGTCTTATCTCTCCTCTCTCCACTTTCATCACCTGATGTGCAAATTTTCAAAAACACCCATGTTCACTGGAGCTTAAAGCTCCACTGCCAAGCTCACTCGCAGCTTTTCTTTTTTGTTGGTTAATGAGTTTCTAATAGCTCGCAGCAGAAGGAGGAAATCGTGGAAGGGAAGATCAGGCAAGGGGCTGATTTGAGAATGAAGGGACGGTGTGGTGATGAAACAGAGGCAAGTAGTTTGTGGTGAGGAAAATATGGTGGTGGGGTGGTTATGGAGCGCATGAGGTTTGAACTAGAGTGGATTGGCTCGTAGTTATGGTGGTGAAGGAGATAGATAGAGTTGAGCCCTGTTCTTCGTCGTCAGAGATCTATGGGGATGTAGTGTCGCCGCCGTGAGCTAGGTTTGAACTGGAGTGGCTTGGCTCGCAGTTATGGTGGTGTAGGAGATCGATAGAGTTGAGCGGTATAGGTTTGAAGGATATAGATTTGAGCCCTGTTCTTCGTCGCCGGAGATCTATGGGGAGGTGGTGCCGCCGCCATGAGCTTCTCCGCCGCAGATCCAGTCGTGAAGAAGCGGGTTCATCAATTTGTTTTTTTTCTTGTGCTGTAGATCTTCTCTTTCTTCCATCAACCCAAGCTATCTGTTGTTACTGAGCATTAAACTATCAAACAGTGTTGTCGATTTTTAGGTGCTCCAATAAGTGATTTTCAGGTGCTTCAATAAGTGATTACATGATGAATATTGTTGTATTTTGTTTAGAATTTTTTTAATTCGTTTTCATTGTAATACTCAGCAAATTAGACTCTTTCTTTGTTATTTTTTCTTTTTTTATTTTATTTTGTAATAGATGTAAAATGATGCAAGCATTGTCAGTAAAGTTACTGAGCAAACGAGCATGCTCAATAAAGCCACTCAACAAAAAAAATCGAATACTCAGCAACTTTTTCCGACACTCGGCACTTTTTCTAATACTCAGCAACTTTTTCCATTCTCAGTAGCTCATGCTCAGTAACTTTTTCTATGCTCAGTACCCCATCCTCAGTAACTTTTTCCAGGCACAGAATTTTTTCTAGTGGTGGTCGGCGGTGATCGTTGGTTGTGGTCGGAGCTGGAAATTATTGATAGTTATGAAGGAGGAGAGAGAAAAAATGATAAAGGAGGAGGAAAATTAATGGTAATGGAGGAGAAAAAGTAATGGTAATGAAGTAGAGAGAAGAATCTATTTTTTTGTCTAATATGCACTAGAAGGGTAGTAATGACGATGGACATCTTAAAGGCCTCTTTGGATGAAAGAGGAATAGACTAGTTCCTTTGTGGCTCTAAAATAGTTTTCAAGACCCCGTGGTTAATTGACTCTTTTGTTTTTTAAATTTATTTTACTAATTTTGTTAAATATTAATAACTTTTAAGGTTAATTTAGGTCATTTAAATAAAAAAATTAATTTGTGATAAAAATATTTTTTTTTGAAAGATCTAAATTACCCATAAAATGTACTCCCTCCGTCCACAAATGTTTGTCATACCTTTTTTTTCACTTAGATTAAGAAAAGCAATTAATGCCTTCTACTTTTACTAAATTACCCTCAACCAACTATTTAATGATTAAGAAAAGCAATTAATGCCTTCTACTTTTTGAAAATTAAATAAGGTTAAACTTGGTAGAACATGTAAAAAAGTTTCTTGATATTTTAAAGAGTAATGATATTTGTCACCCTTTTTGTATCACCCTTTTATCACCTCCTACGTGTATGCCTACATGGACCAATGAATTGATTTCTCTATCCTATTTAATTTTTATCCATCTTCTATTCAAGGAAATCAATACATATATATAGAAGGGTGATAAAAGGGTGACATGAAAAGGGGTGACATATATCATTACTCTATTTTAAAATGACAACCTTTTGTGGACATCCATTTTTAGAAATTGTGACAAACATTTGTGGACGGAGGGAGTATTAAATATCTAATAAAAAAGGGACGATAAAAAATGTCCGGAAAAAAAAAGACACTTTCTAAAAATATTGCCTTGATTGAATTTTATCACATAAGTACCGACTTATTTTTGGAATTTTCTTATAATAAATTAGCACCATGTAACCTTTAATTAATATCAAGGGTTCCGAATTCACATGAAACAACTCATGTTAGTAGATTCGGTCATAGACAACTTTATTGCTAAACTAAAGTCTTGTAATTGTTTCATTATATAATGTGAGATTTAACATCCAATAGAGTTGTGTAATTTTTTACTATAGCATCCCATACTCAAACTCTATATTTTAGAGATAGATTTAACGGAGGTAGCCGCAACCCTTAAAGTTTGAGGTACAATACAAATTTGCTTAATATTTTTAAGGGAAAAGTCGTTTAAACAATTACAGTAGCCTCCCCAACCTCCCTCCTATCCCAACCCAAGTCAACGAGGGCCTTGTTCCCTTTTTATGCATCGCAACCAATGAAGTCGTAAGAGATTCATGAGTGACCTTGAATATGGGCATTTCTTCCTCCAACTCCTGCTGTTTTACCTCAAAAGGACTCTTTCCCATGATAAGATACTTTACCAGTTTCCGTAGCTTATATCCCTCTTCAATCGGTTTTAGGGCTAAAAAAATTATATATATATTTTGAGTAGGCCTTCATCTAAAACAAGTATCAAACAAAAAGGAAAAGAATAACTATCAAGTATAATGCAACACATTCAAAATTTTAACCTAGTTTGAATGATACTCGATGTAACCACCAAGTATGATGATAAAGTACAATTTGTATACTGGTATAGAGTTTTGATCCTCATAATAAAGATGGAACTTATTCTTTCCATTATAAATTAGTGTCCTTGATGACACGAGTGTTTTGCTCCTCAGATTACGTTCATCAGAGTCTACATCCTTCTCATGCTAAGTTTCTTTAATGGTTGTTATTGGTTACAATGACATCCTTAACCAAAATATATTTCTTGGGAGGATAGTTGGTAAGGTAAACTATATAGGGCTCAATGTTTTGAGGCTCTATATCTTGATGCTCACTTGGGTGGGTCATTCCTTCATTTGAAGGATGGTTTTCTAAGACACGGACTCTCTCGGGTGTTCTAGAACCCTCATTTGTTTTGCTTAGAAAGCCTGCAATTTAATCTGACTTCGGGTATTCTTTAGCATACCTTAAAAAATGAGAGTACAATGTGGAATGAAATATCAAGGATAATTAATTTGAAATATTTAAAAGTAATTTCTTCAACCACAATGACATGCCAATCCTTACCCTCATAATCGTTAGAGAAAATGATGCATCAATAGCTTTCCTTTTCTTCTTCTCTTAATTTTGAGGAAAATGTTTAGATCATCCACTTACAAAAACATCAAATGAGGGTGATGACCAACATAATTAATCTTTTGCTTATTTTAGTTATTCTCATAAGAAGACCATACCCGAACTTGGTCTCAGAGAAAGTTGTATAATGAGATACATATATTCATCAATGATCCTCTTACCGACCCTTTCTACATACCCTTGGTTGGTACCAAATATAAAGGCACTCACCTCCTCCTCCTGAAGGAAAAAAGTAGGAACCTCATCCTTCAGTTTTAAACTTATTTTAGTGCAAACATTACAACTCTTCACCATTTTAACAAAGACATACACCATGAAACCCCTGATTCCTAGAAGGGTAGTCGTTAATTGTGGGTATATTTACATTATTACTCAACATAGGGTATAATGTAACCACCATCCACTTACCTTCTTATCAACACATTTTGGAATATTTTCCCTTTTGTGTGTCTTTTTATATGCCAAATTTTTATGATTACATGCTAATTTCACTTATATACATGATTTTTTTATCCCTTTGTGCGACATGTCTCTACTCACTAGCTGACCCATCCTTAACATGAATATTTTTTTTAGATATGCATTCACATAATTTTATCACTCCCTAGGTTATAACTTACTATTCATATGGTTTGCTTTTGGATAAGTGATAAAATAAAACTTCCTCATATGCTCCATTATATTACTTCACATGTCAAGAGATAAATCATCCAAGCATGTCTTAGTTGCTATATTGTGCATTCATTCGTCTTGATTATATAAATACTATTCATGCAATAATTTTGTATGTGATGATTGGGTAAACAATGTTGTATACTTAATTTTTATATGATTTTACATTTAGAATACATCCCATGCTAGGAACTAGGAACACAAACATGAAAACTAGGATTATATGTATACCCATTTGCAATTTAACACACTCTTATGTCTATGTGGTCGTTTTGTTAAGTTTAGGGATTTCCTTAAATTATTTGTCATACATTCAACCTATATAAATTTGTCTACTACATTTTTATACGATTAAACATTTAGAAACACATCACATGATTAGAACACAAGCATCCTAAGTATCATTAATGCTTCCTTGGCTCACACATAGGTTAAACAATTTATAGAGCATAATTTTTCACATGTAATATATTTTCTAAAGTGTATAACTACATACTTGTGTAGATTCTAATTTAGAATATTTTTATGTTATGAGTTAATGAATCTAAATATCACATCTATGTCTAAAACATTCTTTTACATCTTATCTATCTTAAACATGTTATAGGCTTTGTGTGCATTTACGTGAGTTAAAAAAAATTAGAGCATAATATGATAAAAGTTTGAATCAAAAACTTGTTAATATGTACTATTAGAACATTTCACATGTTAAGCTCATGAGCATCCGAACACCATTCCATATGCAAAAATGTGTATCTTCATTTTCATACTCTTATACATGTTTTATGCTATAACTTAGTTTGTATTTAAAATATGAAGAAATGGTCAACTAGAAAAATTGTAAGAATTCAATTTTCAAGATATATAATGTATTTTTTTTCATTTAAGCAACATATCAAAGAAAAAAATGACACAATACAGAGAGGATTTCGAGGTCCACTTTTTTGCAACACATGTTTTCGATTTCGGAGCTGTTTTGCAACTTATTCATGACCATTGAGACTTATTTTAGATCTACATATTGTTATATTTTCTATCCATATCATACCTCTTAGTCTCTACCACTTAATATATTGTCAGAGAATAAATCAAAGAGATATTAAAGCTCAGATGATCAAGTTATCATCTATAATCAAATCTTGATACACTTAATGAGGGTTTCAACTATCTTCATCTATATATACTGAAGAAGGAATGCATTCAATCATCAATTTACCATCTTCAAAAAAGTATATTATCATCACACAATCATTTCTTTATTCACTCGTTAAGGAGTTTATTTATTACTTGTAATAATCATTCAAACACACGAATTTTAAATCTTTCTCTAGATTATATATGAGCAGGTTTAGAGGTTGAGACTGAGCCTAGAAAAAATATCATTTAGCTTGTGTTGATCCCAAAATAATCACGAAGGTTAGGTTTGTACTAAGCCCATAAAATTCCTGGTTATATATTGTTGCTTAGCAAAGTAAAAATCTCATTGTAAAATTTTTGTTCTTCACCTTCAAGAAGCTCAAAAAGCTTAGTGGAAAGCTTGAAAATCGTAAGGTATAACCTTAGGTAGTAGAATGTGACTCTAGGAGCTCGAAACCCTTCAAGTTCTTGTGTAATTTCTATCTCTTACTCCTTACATATTGTTTTATATGATTGATTAAGTGGTAGGGGAAAAGGTGCGATAAATAAATGAAAATAAATTATAAAGAAGCACACACACCTAAGACGACTAAGATAAACTCTTCGCAAGTGAACGAATCGTTTACAAGTAATAAGTAAGTATATCAGGGACTATGAAAGTAAGTGTATAAATAGTGTTATTACTAAGTGGACTGGAAAGAGTTGCTAAAATAATACGCAAAGACAGTAAAATATTTATTGGGGTTTTACGACTATAAACAATTAAGATAAGACTTAAATTAAAGACAAGATGATAAAATACAAAAGAGCGAAAGCTATGAGAGTTTAACTCGAGATCTAGCAATTAAATTTATTCTCTAAGGGTGAATGGTGTGATTTATAAGCAATAAGAGGGATTCTAAATTTCTCCTAAATCCCGCACACTAGACGATTTTGTATTATTTTCTATAATTGAGTCTCCCGCTAGGGTGACAATCCAACTACTAATGGGGTAAACTTAAACGTTGTGAATCTCAAGAACTACAAAAATTAGGGATTAGGACTAAGTATTAGAGTCCAAATCCAACTCAGACTTGTTTTCCTTAATTACTGGGCTGGTTGGCCCAACAAGTTTGTAATATCGTAACTTCTTTGTTACAACTCCGAATCACTTGAAATCAGTGACCATGCGACCAAAAATAAAATAAATTTGTAAATATAAAAGGGCTCCTTCAAATTTCTTGTCTATTTTCTGCAGAATCGAAAATACTATACGTTTCCAAATATGACCAACTCAACTTTTACTTTCTAAAAATGCTCAAAGATTCCTTTTTCACCATGATTAAGGGGTTTCCTTGGTTTCTTCACTTCTTATCATCATCCCTATGTGTATTAGCTTCCAATTACCTAAGTTCTTGGTGGCTTGTAGGGTGTGATAAAATAATGATAATAAAAGTAAAGAACTATCACCCTAACCAATCACATAACTCACTGCAAGTATCACAGGTCGTACGCAAATTTTAATGATATGTTAGATTCGTTTCTTACGAATGGATTACAAGAAAGAGTAGTAAGAAATAGCTCAATGAATTAAAAGACAATATAGTAAATAGGAATAATTGTGTAGAATAATGATAAAACTGAAGACAAGACAATAAAATAAAAGATGAGTATAGATTAGGTTTGCTAGTATGCACTTATCCTTCTATTTCTTCTACTAGTTAATAAGGGTGATTAAACCTCTTAAATTAAGTAGCTAGGATTATATATTCCTCCTAACCCCCTTCCAAGTGGACTCAGGTGGCGACCTAACAATTACCAGGGGACTTGGGTAAGGGATTATGCGCAATGATCGGTGGTTAAATATCAAATCCTAATGACTATCTAGTTAGGCAAGCTTTTCTGGATCACTACTGCACACTAGACGTTTATGTGGTGTTTCAACAATTAGACACCCCTTTCGGGTGACCATCTAAATTCTATTAATGGGGTAGTCTATACTCGTGCACTAGCAAGAACTACGGTCAATAATTAATAAATGTCTTAGTTCTAGGCTATGTTGTAGACATCGACTCTTATGTCTAGAAAAAATGCTAGGGTTTCACCCCTATCACCATAGTTGCCGTGGAAGAGGCGCCTAGCCCGCCTAGGTGCCAATTAATGGCAAAAATGGCTTCTGAGGCCCTCCTTTTATATTTCTTACTCTCGAAAATTCTAGAATTGATATTATAATTCTAATTTAAGTGTTGTGTACTATAGTGTTGTTAGATGAATAAATAATTATAATTATTATAATTACTACACATATATTAGTAAATATATAAAATTATATAGAAGAATCAAAATCGCCTAATCCTGCATAGACCCAGTGTAATCCCGTCTAGGCGCTAGGTCCCAATCGATCGCCTAGGCCCCGAAAATGAGTTCTACATCTGATGTCTTCCTATTTGTTCTAAATATTAGCCCTTAGGATACATCATTTTAGGTGAATAATTGGCTTATTATATAGACTTTTATGCTTATTTCGTCATATTGCACTTTCTCCCCTTGGAATTAGACTATTTGCATTCTTAGATTTTTTGTGCGTTAATTTGGTTATTTCTAGTGCAAAGTTAGTAGGTTCTTGAATTTCATGGAAAACCAATACAAGGAGGAGAAGTGAGAATTAAAGTCTTAAATTATTTTTAGTGTGTTACGAAGTATTTTATTCGAGTTTCAAATTTTAGAGTGCACTTTCTTATTTCTAGTCTTGATTTAATAATTTATTAATTTTTAAAGCATATGCGGTTTAATTGATTATTTATTGTGAAGCTTTAAAAGATATAAAGGTAATTAATTAGAGACCAAGTCAAGTCTAAGAAATAAAGGAAAGAAGATATACATGGAAAGAAGAAGATTAAGGAAGGATATATGCAAATATGGAAAAGATAAAGCTGTCAAATAAATCTGGAATTCCAGACACGTTCAAAGACGAGCTAATAACATAAGATTAGATAGGAATTTGGGAGAATGGTCTGGACCAATGGATATAGCTTTCTGAGACAAGTGATTACGACTATTGGAACGCGTCAAACAGATAAGTATTGAAGGAGATATGACCAAAACAAATCAGCAGCAAAATCTTACCTTTCCTAGTTATTAGGGCTGCGAATTAAAGAGTCATTTACTTGTCTTCCACTCAAAGTAAAACGAATTAGGGCTTCCTAACACCTATAAATACACCTCTTAGACCTCATTATTCAGCACCTCTCATTAAACCTTCATATTAAATCATCCTTAGAGAGAGCGTCAAGAGGCGGAAGCAAGAGCAGAAGCTGGAGAATCTTTTTTCTCCAACAACAGCTCAAGTCAATTCCTCTATCTAGCTACTTATTTTATTTCTGTTATTAGGAACATGTATATTATTAATTTTTTTTTATTGTTTTTACTTTTAATATGAGCTAAACTTCAATTACTTGGGAATCACATAATGGGATGAACCCTAATTTATTTAATTTAGGTATTTCAATTTGGGATTAGTTTCTAGTTTAATTTGAATTAGGTATTTCATATTTTTTATTATTTTGTATTAATTTCACTATCAATGAATTATCTAATCTTATATTGGTCATAGTAATTAAGCTATTCACTTTGGTGGGGAAGTGATCGCCTTGACGGGGGGTTTAATTACAGACATATGTAATAAACGTAAGGTAGAAGTTATTGATCCTAACAGACTTAGTTAACCTTATAGCCAATTGGGTAAGATCTCAATCATCTGAACGTAGATTATAATCGCCCTGACGGGGTTTGTAATACTGTAGGATAGATACTAGGTACACCCTGACGGGGGCTAGGAGACATTAGAGTCCCGATTAATATAGAAATATCAATTCTGCCTTAACAAATGCATTAATTACGTAAGTTTAGGTGATTCCCTAGCAAGACTCAAGTATAGCTCATATCTGTGTCTTAATCTTTTAGTATTTATTTTCAGTAATTTGTTTATTTGTGTCTAGTAGTTTAATAACTCGAAACAAAAACACATATCTTTTATCTTTTTTTTTTTTGTAATTGCAATTATTATTACTTATTTATTGAACACTTGAGTTATACCAGTCCAATCCCTGAGAACGAAACCCGATTTATCGGAGTATTACTTGGACAACCGTACACTTGCGATATTGTGGTTCCTTTTATTTCAGTGCTTAATTTTATAACACACCACGACCCACCAAGTTTTTGGCGCCGCTGCCGGGGATTGCAGCGTGTGACCTCGGTGTTTAATGCTTAAGTAGTTTTAATTGTTTTTTTAGTTTTACGCTTGGTTTTTGTTTTGTTTTACAGGTTCTTTATTCAGGTAATGATCAAGAGTTTTATTTGAAGATGTATAGAGGACATTACCCAAATCCTGGTCCATTCGATTATTTGGAAGACTCTTCGGGAAAACAACAATGGGGTAGTAACTTCTACCAACCACCTTATCAACACCCGCAAGAGCAAGGATGGGACAACCAATGGACCAGGAACAATCAACAACAATCACTTTATCACTATCAACAAGAACAAGCATGGAACCACCATTGGGTTGAGCACAATCAACAACAAGCATCGTATCACTATCAGCAAGATCAAAGATGGAACATTCAACAACCTCCACAAATAACTCTGGCCGATTTTAATGAAACGCTTGCTAAATACATTCGCAAGAGCGAGGAAAGCAATGCCAAAATTCAGTTACTTGAAACAATATATAATCGGTCATGTCTAAGTTATTTATTCTTTATTTTAGTCTTAGAATGACAAAACAGAGAGGTTTCTCTAGATTGAGTACTGAAAAAAATTCAAGATAAATGCAGGTGATAGTGAAGGGCATATGATAAGAATCGATTTGATAGGTTAGTGAGACATTGTGTGGACATTAAGCATGGAACACGAGGTTCAAGGTTGACAATAAATCACCACAAAAGAAGTTATTCCTTGCAAGTGTAAGAGTCGTCAAGTAATATAATTAGTAAGTAAATCGTCTCCACGTGGACTAGATAATCAATAAATGACTTAGTTATAGGTTATGTTGTATAAATCGCCTCATCCGCCTAGTAAAAATGCTAGGCTTTTTTCCCTAGCGCCTTAGTTACCGTGGAAGAGGCGCCTAGCACGCCTAGGTGCATTAATGGAAAAAATGGCTTCTGAGGCCTTCCTTTTATATTTCTTACTCTCGAAATTCTAGAATTGATATTATAATTCTAATTTAAGTGTCTATATACTATAGTGTTGTTAGATGAATAACTAATTATAATTATCATAATCACTACACATATATTAGTATAAAATTATATAGCAGAATTCAAAACCGCCTAATCCTGCATAGGCCCAGTGTATTCTCGCCTAGGCGCTAGGTCCCAGTCGATCGCCTAGGCCCCAAAAATGAGTTCTACATCATAGATACTAGGTTCATTTAAACATTTTTCAAACAAAAGGCAAAAAAGTAAATATTTTGTGTTTGGTTTTCTTGTTAAGAAGCTAAGATGAAAATAAAAATGAAACAATGATTAGCTAAAATAAATTTAAGAGTTTTATGAATAGAGAGTAACTCAAGAATTTTTAGTAATCCCCAATAGACACGATTTAGCTTCTCTTGTATTAAGGGCGAGTTTGGTATTTAACCACAGGATTCAACTATTCTCTTAAATTCCCTTTGGGTAGATAAGGGGCTGAACTTAATACTCTAACTACCTCTATTGAGTGACATTACCAAATATTAGAACAAATTTACTATAATTCTATGTGTTATTTGATTAGTCAAGACATCTTGGTTCACTAAACCATATCAAACGAATATAAACGATGCTCCACAACTCAACCCCCTATCGGAAAATGGTTAGGTTTCTACACTAACCTACTAACTGATCAGATAAATAGGGTCACACAACTAACAAATTCATATTCAATAAAAATAGCACAAACTCATTTCAATTTAAATATCAAATTAATAGAAAAGCATGAAATCATTATCTAGGGTTCATACCCTTACAATTCTCAAGTTAGATAAAATTCGCTCATAATGAAAAAGAGAAAAATAATAGCAATTAATGTCATGACTAAAGCAAGAATTAAAAAGATGAAAGAATTACACTAATTAAAGGAATAAAATTGTTGTTCTTGAACTCCAACTCTTGTCTCCTTGATCTCTGTATTTCTAGCTCTTGAATATGATGAGTGATATGTTTTAATGGTCAAAATTAGTATATATAGGTTCCAGAAAAGGTTTTATCTCATTTAAGCCAACTTAAGTGAGTAAAAAATGGCATAGTGGTCTCTTCTGACCGTCTTGGGTTTTTCAGAATGGCATAACATTCACGTCTTGACTCGGAATTGGACGCCCTTTTTACCACGGGTACTAGACTCCCAGACTATATTCTATGTAAATTTTACGATTTGATTAATTACTGGTTTTTTGTTATGATTTCTGCAAGTCGATGGATGTATTTTTCGAGATTTCTTGTTGTGTTTTAATTGAACTTCTTGGCTCCTTTTGTGACTTGATTTGGGTTTATTCTCCAGTTTTCGAGTTCTTGGATTCATCTTGAGCTCTAATACCTTCCATGTAACTAAGAGTTTCACACTTAACACACAAATTGCCCAAATAATGCTTCAAACATATAATTATCCAAGATTAAACCACTAAATCAAAATATATCAAATATAAGTGATAAATCTCGCATTTAAGCACTAAAACCCTATCAAATGATGTCTCGAGATGTTTTAATCTATCAAAAAATATGAGATATTGATTTAGCACAGATGTTTGTTCATGCGAGGTTAAAGAGATCGATCGTGGATTGGTAGTTTCAACAAAAAATTGCTTTGTATAATGGATAAAACTGGTTGTGAGGATTAAGCTTTATTTATATCAATGTTGTAGAAATAACTCCACGTTATCTAACAATAGGGTATGTGGATTTGCTAGGTCTTCTATGGTGGAATCAACAGTCACGTCTGAGTCATGTGCTCTTCATTTTAGTCTCAGGATGATAAAGTAGTAAATTTTCTCTAGGTATTGAGACGGATTTAGGAGAATTGCGATGTTAGTGAAAGACAATGTAAACTCACGAAGTTCAAGATAGACCATATTTATAAAGAGTAAAATATATGCGCATATTGATTAGTGAATGTAGGATTAAAATCTAGACAAGATTAATATTAAAGACATAGTGGAATATGTAATCCTTCTTATAGCTTATGAGGAGTACTTACTACGGTAGCATAGATGGGTTATGAGGAATATTTGTGAAAGATGTGAGATGGGTTATGAGGAATATTTATGAGGGACGTGAAAGAAATCCCGTATGTATGAAAAAAGAAAAAAGAAACAAATAAATAAAAAAAATTTATGTCAAAATGAATAAGTAATAAAAATTGTTAGACACATCTAGTTAATTCATTAGCAATTAAATTAAAAGTATCAACATATTATTTTTATTAAATCTCAATTTTCAACGAATCAACTGAGCGATCATAAATATAAATTAATGTATATAATGAGAATCAATAGACAAAATTAAAAAAAAACAAAAAAGCCAAATCAATAATCTATACAACGTTTGAAACTAAATACATGTAGTTTAAAAAAAATATCAATCATATCTTTATCATCCAGTTCAATTTCTATCCCCTATTGAGCTTCCTTGTATATCCCAAGGTGTGTTTGGGCTTTCCTTGAACCTTGGTCCTTCTAACCATCGTGTACCAACTTGCATGTCTAGAAAAGGCATGTCTTACAGAGGAGTCTCTCCTTCGTCGAAATGGCATGGCCAACATCCTTTTTTTTGTTTTTTTCCGCATAAGGAAAACTGTTTCAACCACCAAATAAATACTTTATCAGCTTAAAAAAATACGTATATAAATACATATATATAATATAAAATTTGCATACCACTGCAATCCACCTACGGAAGGAATTATCCTCGAGATGAACAAACACAGATGCTATACTTCCAGGATTTGTCAAGTTAATTTGGTCTCAGTATTGTCTTAAAAGACGATAATCCTCTTCAAATGAACCACGGAGAGAAGCTACGATTTTCTCCTTTGCTCTCCATGCTTGCCGTGAATATATTCGACAATATCTTTCGGTGAGTAATTCGGATTATCAATGAGACATTTTTCCAGTCTCTACAATCCAATCAACTGAGGCTTGTTGATGTCCGATATCTCTGGTTTGTGAAGTACAACATCCAAAGGAACAACAACACATCACCTAAAACAAAACAATCAAGTCTGGATTATCAAGTGCAACTTATAACCGTTTAATATCTAATATCGATATTACAATGGGTAAGTAAACTTACGTAGAATGTTACACTTTGTTGAAATGTCATGGCCAACAATCATTTTTCCTGTAAATAAAATAAACAAGTCGTTAATATCTAGGCTTGTTAGTTAAGATTGGGCCCTTGTGTGTAGAAAATTATAGAGGGAATAATATGTTTAGGAGAGACTATATGGAGAGTGGCCAAATGGGATTAGTTGAAGTTCATAGTAACAAAATCAATGTTTGGATCCGAGGTAAGGTTCTGACGGGTAACCATCAGAATTATAATATGGGTATTGGATATGGGAGATCTACATAATTTGGGAATGGGATCAAAATCTATGAATAACCTCACAAAGATACCTACAATTACATAACTAGATCTAAAAATAATACGAAAATCTATTTGCAAGATCAATAAGCATATATTTGGGTTTCAATTTAAGTTACAACTTTGTTGTATTTCCATTGGTTATCTGCGGAATTGGATATGATAGGAGGGAACAAGTTAAGGGGGAGAGAAGATGAAAAAGATCTTACCAGATAGTAATAGATCGTGGTGCCGTGATTACATGAATTACATGAATTTGAAGATTTGGTACCAAGCTGTTGTACTCTATTGCCCAGGATAGTGCGTTGTGATGTGAATTGGGAGGCGCGGCAAGGATGATTTATTGGGGCTGGTGTGGCAGAGATGGTGGTGCGGCAGCAGAGAAACGCGACAGGGAGGAGTAAGCGGTTATGGTGGTGTGGCTCGATTTATTTAAAAAGGAGAAGATGAAAATAACTGGGCCAGAAATGGTGTGGCTCAAGACATAAAGAGGTACATTGAAATTAATATTGATATCTATTTTATTTCTTGAGCATGAATATTTACTCATTCAAAAGCTGCATTTCACTTTTTTTATAGGAATCAATCAATCAACTACATTAGTTCAAGCGCCTTTGCATCATTTGACAAACCATGTTTTACCCTCACTTTCCATCTTATGTTATTGTGAAGAAATTAATAGCTAGCTCTTTTTGGTAAATTAGTGCTACTGAATTTACTCGCTTTCTATTATGAAGCCAAACTTTGCAATCTGTTTTTCCCTTTTTGCTAAATTATGTCCTGTGGAGACTATAGTTCATGTACTTCGGCTCCTTTCTTTTCTTTGTTAATTGCTTGCAGCTATGCACTATTTCATTATATTCAGAAATTTGGTTTGTGAATCCCTCCTTGACTAAGAAATTAATTATTTCATGAAGATCACATATCAAAAGAAATTACTTAGTTATACTAGTCTTGTGAAAAATTTGAACAAAAAAAAAAAGTCTTGTGAAAAGTCAACTTTGTTGAATAATCTTAACGAAACATACACATAGAAATACCCTCAAATATTGGACTCACATTAGGAGTGACTCAAACATATTCAAAATATATATATATATATTTTGCTTACATCTTAGAGTCATTTTGGACTCAAAATCATTTTAACTCTAATAAAATTCGATCTCAAGACTTTTTAGTCTTTGTAGAGTTATTTAACCACTAGACCAACTATTAATCTTTATTTCTTATTATATTGGATATATAAGTATGTGAAAATCATGTTATAAGATGGTACACCAATAAATGGATGAGCAAATTTAAAAAAAAAAATAGATCCATAAGTATAAGGTAAATTTATTTACATATATAAAAAAAATTATTTTTTGATAATACGATTTCAATCAATCTTTTTTGAGATTATTACCCAAAGGGTCTTGAAGACACCACCTCAAAACCCAATAACCCCGGTTGACTTTCTTCATCTTACTAAATGCTACAAACTAAATTTAACACTATAGTCTAGAATTCTAATTACCTTCTTACCCCTTTTTGTTTTTATTTTGCTATATATATATATACTATTTCTGTTTAGAATTATTTTAATACCCTAATTATTGTCTTATCTCTCCGCTCTCCGTTTTCATCACCTGATGTGCAAATTTTCAAAAACACCCATGTTCACTGGAGCTTAAAGCTCCACTGCCAAGCTCACTCGCAGTATTTTTTTTTTTTGGTTAATGAGTTTCTAATAGCTCGCAGCAGAAGGAGGAAATCGTGGAAGGGAAGATCAGGCGAGGGGCTGATTTGAGAATGAAGGGACGGTGTGGTGATGAAACGGAGGCAAGTAGTTTGTGGTGAGGAAAATATGGTGGTGGGGTGGTTATGGAGTGCATGAGGTTTGAACTGGAGTGGATTGGCTCGCAGTTATGGTGGTGAAGGAGATAGATAGAGTTGAGCCCTGTTCTTCGTCGTCGGAGATCTATGGGGATGTGGTGTCGCCGCCGTGAGCTAGGTTTGAACTGGAGTGGCTTGGCTCGCAGTTATGGTGGTGTAGGAGATCGATAGAGTTGAGCGGTCTAGGTTTGAAGGAGATAGATTTGAGCCCTGTTCTTCGTCGCCGAAGATCTATGGGGAGGTGGTGCCGCCGCCATGAGCTTCTCCGCCGCAGATCCAGTCGTGAAGAAGCGGGTTCATCGATTTGGGTTTTTTTCTTCTTCTGTAGATCTTCTCTTTCTTCCATCAACCCAAGCTATCTGTTGTTACTGGGCATTAAATTATCAAACAGTGTTGTCGATTTTTAGGTGCTCCAATAAGTGATTTTCAGGTGCTTCAATAAGTGATTACATGATGAATATTGTTGTATTTTGTTTAGAATTTTTTTAATTCGTTTTCATTGTAATACTCAGCAAATTAGACTCTTTCTTTGTTTTTTTTCCTTTTTTATTTTATTTTGTAAGAGATGTAAAATAATGCAAGCATTTATATTTTTAGGGGATTTAGATTCTCTTATAATAACAATTTTTTTGATTATTGAATTTTTTCATTGCATTTTTTCATTGAATTTTTTCATTGAATTTTTTCGCACACTCAATAAAATTACTGAGCATTCCAGCATGGTCAGTAAAGTTACTGAGCAAACGAGCATGCTCAATAAAGCCACTAAACAAAAGAAATCGAATACTCAGCAACTTTTTCCGACACTCGGCACTTTATCTAATACTCAGCAACTTTTTCCATGCTCAGTAGCTCATGCTCAGTAACTTTTTCTATATGCTCAGTACCCCATCCTCAGTAACTTTTTCCAGGCACAGAATTTTTTCTGGTGGTGGTCGGCGGTGATCGTTGGGTGTGGCCGGAGCTGGAAATTATTGATAGTTATGAAGGAGGAGAGAGAAAAAATGATAAAGGAGGAGGGAGATTAATGGTAATGGAGGAGAAAAAGTAATGGTAATGAAGTAGAGAGAAGAATCTATTTTTTTTTGTCTAATATGCACTAGAAGGGTAGTAATGACGATGGATATCTTAAAGGCCTCTTTGGATGAAAGAAGAATAGACTAGTTCCTTTGTGGCACTAAAATAGTCTTCAAGACCCATGGTTAATTGACTCTTTTGTTTTTTAAAATTATTTTACTAATTTTGTTAAATATTAATAACTTTTAAGGTTAATTTAGGTCATTTAAATAAAAAAATTAATTTGTGATAAAAATAATTTTTTTTGAAAGATCTAAATTACCCATAAAATGTATTAAATATCTAATAAAAAAGGAACGATAAAAAAACGTCCGAAAAAAAAGACACTTTCTAAAAATATTGCCTTGATTGAATTTTATCACATAAGTACCGACTTATTTTTAGAATTTGCTTATAATAAATTAGCACCATGTAACCTTTACTTAATATCAAGGGTTCCGAATTCACATGAAACAACTCATGTTAGTAGATTCGGTCATAGACAACTTTATTGCTACACTAAAGTCTTGTACTTGTTTCATTATATAATGTGAGATTTTACATCCAATAAAGTTGTGTAATTTTTTACTATAGCAACCCATACTCAAACTCTATATTTTAGAGATAGATTTAACGGAGGTATCCGCAACCCTTAAAGTTTGAGGTACAATACGAATTTGCTTAATATTTTTAAGGGAAAAGTCGTTTAAACAATTACAGTAGCCTCCCCAACCTCCCTCCTATCTAACCCAAGTCAACGAGGGCCTTGTTCCCTTTTTATGCATCGCAACCAATGAAGTCGTAAGAGATTCATGAGTGACCTTGAATATGGGCATTTCTTCCTCCAACTCCTGCTGTTTTACCTCAAAAGGACTCTTTCCCATGATAAGATACTTTACCAGTTTCTGGAGCTTATATCCCTCTTCAATCGGTTTTAGGGCTAAAAAACTTATATATATATATATATATATATATATATATATATATATATATATATATATATATATATATATATATATATATTGAGTAGGCCTTCATCTAAAACAAGTATCAAACAAAAAGGAAAAGAATAACTATCAAGTATAATGCAACACATTCAAAATTTTAACCTAGTTTGAATGATACTCGATGTAACCACCAAGTATGATGATAAAGTACAATTTGTATACTGGTATAGAGTTTTGATCCTCATAATAAAGATGGAACTTCTTCTTTCCATTATAAATTAGTGTCCTTGATGACACGAGTATTTTGCTCCTCAGATTACGTTCATCAGGGTCTATATCCTTCTCATGCTAAGTTTCTTTAAGGGTTGTTATTGGTTACAATGACATCCTTAACCAAAATATATTTCTTGGGATGATAGTGTGTAAGGTCAACTATATAGGGCTCAATGTTTTGAGGCTCTATATCTCGATGCTCACTTGAGTGGGTCATTCCTTCATTTGAAGGATGGTTTTCTAAGACACGGACTCTCTCGGATGTTCTAGAACCCTCATTTGTTTTGCTTAAAAAGCCTGCAATTTAATCTGACTTCGGGTATTCTTTAGAATACCTTAAAAAATGAGAGTACAATGTTGAATGAAATATCAAGGATAATTAATTTGAAATATTTAAAAGTAATTTCTTCAACCACAATGACATGCCAATCCTTACCCTCATAATCGTTAGAGAAAATGATGCATCAATAGCTTTCCTTTTCTTCTTCTCTTAATTTTGAGGAAAATGTTTAGATCATCCACTTACAAAAACATCAAAAGAGGGTGATGACCAACATAATTAATCTTTTGCTTATTTTAGTTATTCTCATAAGAAGACCATATCCGAACTTGGTCTCAGAGAAAGTTGTATAATGAGATACATATATTCATCAATGATCCTCTTACCGACCCTTTCTACATACCCTTGGTTGGTACCAAATATAAAGGCACTCACCTCCTCCTCCTGAAGGAAAAAAGTAGGAACCTCATCCTTCAGTTTTAAACTTATTTTAGTGCAAACATTACAACTCTTCACCATTTTAACAAAGACATACACCATGAAACCCCTGATTCCTAGAAGGGTAGTCGTTAATTGTGGGTATATTTACATTATTACTCAACATAGGGTATAATGTAACCACCCTCCACTTAACTTCTTATCAACACATTTTGGAATATTTTCCCTTTTGTGTGTCTTTTTATATGCCAAATTTTTATGATTACATGCTAATTTCACTTATATACATGATTTTTTATCCCTTTGTGCAACATGTCTCTACTCACTAGCTGACCCATCCTTAACATGAATATTTTTTTTAGATATGCATTCACATAATTTTATCACTCCCTAGGTTATAACTTACTATTTATATGGTTTGCTTTTGGATAAGTGATAAAATAAAACTTCCTCATATGCTCCATTATATTACTTCACATGTCAAGAGATAAATCATCCAAGCATGTCTTAGTTGCTATATTGTGCATTCATTCGTCTTGATTATATAAATACTATTCATGCAATAACTTTGTATGTGATGATTGTGTCAACAATGTTGTATACTTAATTTTTATATGATTTTACATTTAGAATACATCCCATGCTAGGAACTAGGAACACAAACATGAAAACTAGGATTATATGTATACCCATTTGCAATTTAACACACTCTTATGTCTATGTGGTCGTTTTGTTAAGTTTAGGGATTTCCTTAAATTATTTGTCATACATTCAACCTATATAAATGTGTCTACTACAATTTTATACGATTAAACATTTAGAAACACATCACATGATTAGAACACAAGCATCCTAAGTATCATTATATATGCTTCCTTGGCTCTTACATAGGTTAAACAATTTATAGAGCATAATTTTTCACATGTAATATATTTTCTAAAGTGTATAACTACATACTTGTGTAGATTCTAATTTAGAATATTTTTATGTTATAAGTTAAAGAATCTAAATATCACATCTATGTCTAAAACATTCTTTTACATCTTATCTATCTTAAACATGTTATAGGCTTTGTGTGCATTTACGTGAGTTAAAAAAAATTAGAGCATAATATGATAAAAGTTTGAATCAAAAACTTGTTAATATGTACTATTAGAACATTTCACATGTTAAGCTCATGAGCATCCGAACACCATTCCATATGCAAAAATGTGTATCTTCATTTTCATACTCTTATACATGTTTTATGCTATAACTTAGTTTGTATTTAAAATATGAAGAAATGGTCAACTAGAAAAATTGTAAGAATTCAATTTTCAAGATATATAATGTATTTTTTTTTCATTTAAGCAACATATCAAAGAAAAAAATGACACAATACAGAGAGGATTTCGAGGTCCACTTTTTTGCAACACATGTTTTCGATTTCAGAGCTGTTTTGCAACTTATTCATGACCATTGAGACTTATTTTAGATCTACATATTGTTATATTTTCTATCCATATCATACCTCTTAGTCTCTACCACTTAATATATTGTCAGAGAATAAATCAAAGAGATATTAAAGCTCAGAGTATCAAGTTATCATCTATAATCAAATCTTGATACACTTAATGAGGGTTTCAACTATCTTCATCTATATATACTGAAGAAGGAATGCATTCAATCATAAATTTACCATCTTCAAAAAATTATATTATCATCACACAATCATTTCTTTATTCACTCGTTAAGGAGTTTATTTATTACTTGTAATAATCATTCAAACACACGAATTTTAAATCTTTCTCTAGATTATATATGAGCAGGTTTAGAGGTTGAGATTGAGCCTAGAAAAAATATCATTTAGCTTGTGTTGATCCCAAAATAATCACGAAGGTTAGGTTTGTACAAAGCCCATAAAATTCCTGGTTATATATTGTTGCTTAGCAAAGTAAAAATCTCATTGTAAAATTTTTGTTCTTCACCTTCAAGAAGCTCAAGAAGCTTAGTGGAAAGCTTGAAAATCGTAAGGTATAACCTTAGGTAGTAGAATGTGACTCTAGGAGCTCGAAACCCTTCAAGTTCTTGTGTAATTTCTATCTCTTACTCCTTACATATTGTTTTATATGATTGATTAAGTGGTAGGAGAAAAGGTGCGATAAATAAATGAAAATAAATTATAAAGAAGCACACACACCTAAGACGACTAAGATAAACTCTTCGCAAGTGAACGAATCGTTTACAAGTAATAAGTAAGTATATCAGGGACTATGAAAGTAAGTGTATAAATAGTGTTATTACTAAGTGGACTGGAAAGAGTCGCTAAAATAATACGCAAAGACAGTAAAATATTTATTGGGGTTTTACGACTATAAACAATTAAAATAAGACTTAAATTAAAGACAAGATGATAAAATACAAAAGAGCGAAAGCTATGAGAGTTTAACTCGAGATCTAGCAATTAAATTTATTGTCTAAGGGTGAATGGTGTGATTTATAAGCAATAAGCGGGATTCTAAATTTCTCCTAAATCACGCACACTAGACGATTTTGTATTATTTTCTATAATTGAGTCTCCCGCCAGGGTGACAATCCAACTACTAATGGGGTAAACTTAAACGCTGTGAATCTCAAGAACTATAAAAATTAGGGATTAGGACTAAGTATTAGAGTCCAAATCCAACTCAGACGTGTTTTCCTTAATTACTGGGCTGGTTGGCCCAACAAGTTTGTCATATCGTAACTTCTTTGTTACAACTCCGAATCACTTGAAATCAGTGACTATGCGACCAAAATTAAAATAAATTTGTAAATATAAAAGGGCTCCTTCAAATTTCTTGTCTATTTTCTACAGAATCGAAAATACTATACGTTTCCAAATATGACCAACTCAACTTTTACTTTCCAAAAATGCTCAAAGATTCCTTTTTCACCATGATTAAGGGGTTTGCTTGGTTTCTTCACTTCTTATCATCATCCCTATGTGTATTAGCTTCCAATTACCTAAGTTCTTGGTGGCTTGTAGGGTGTGATAAAATAATGATAATAAAAGTAAAGAACTATCACCCTAACCAATCACATAACTCACTGCAAGTATCACAGGTCGTACGCAAATTTTAATCATATGTTAGATTCGTTCTCAGGGACTAGTGTGTCTTACGAATGGATTACAAGAAAGAGTAGCAAGAAATAGCTCAATGAATTAAAAGACAATATAGTAAATAGGAATAATTGTGTAGAATAATGATAAAATTGAAGACAAGACAATAAAATAAAAGATGAGTAAAGATTAGGTTTGCTAGTATGCACTTATCCTTCTATTTCTTCTACTAGTTAATAAGGGTGATTAAACCTCTTAAAGTAAGTAGCTAGGATTATATATTCCTCCTAACCCCCTTCCAAGTGGACTCAGGTGGCGACCTAACAATTACCAGGGGACTTGGGTAAGGGATTATGCGTAATGATCGGTGGTTAAATATCAAATCCTAATGACTATCTAGTTAGGCAAGCTTTTCTGGATCACTACTGCACACTAGACGTTTATGTGGTGTTTCAACAATTAGACACCCCTTTCGGGTGACCATCTAAATTCGATTAATGGGGTAGTCTATACTCGTGCACTAGCAAGAACTACGGTCAATAATTAATAAATGTCTTAGTTCTAGGCTATGTTGTAGACATCGACTCTTATGTCTAGTAAAAATGCTAGGTTTTCACCCCTATAACCATAGTTGCCGTGGAAGAGGCGCCTAGCCCGCCTAGGTGCCAATTAATGGCAAAATTGGCTTCTGAGGCCCTCCTTTTATATTTCTTGCTCTCGAAAATTCTAGAATTGATATTATAATTCTAATTTAAGTGTTGTGTACTAAAGTGTTGTTAGATGAATAAATAATTATAATTATTATAATAACTACACATATATTAGTAAATATATAAAATTATATAGCAGAATCAAAATCGCCTAATCCTGCATAGACCCAGTGTAATCCCGTCTAGGCGCTAGGTCCCAATCGATCGCCTAGGCCCCGAAAATGAGTTCTACATCTGATGTCTTCCTATTTGTTCTAAATATTAGCCCTTAGGATACATCATTTTAGGTGAATAATTGGCTTATTATATAGACTTTTATGCTTATTTCGTCATATTGCACTTTCTCCCCTTGGAATTAGACTATTTGCATTCTTAGAGATTTTGTGCGTTAATTTGGTTATTTCTAGTACAAAGTTAGTAGGTTCTTGAATTTCATGGAAAACCAATACAAGGAGGAGAAGTGAGAATTTAAGTCTTAAATTATTTTTAGTGTGTTACGAAGTATTTTATTCGAGTTTCTAATTTTAGAGTGCACTTTCTTATTTCTAGTCTTGATTTAATAATTTATTAATTTTTAAAGCATATGCGGTTTAATTGATTATTTATTGTGAAGCTTTAAAAGATATAAAGGTAATTAATTAGAGACCAAGTCAAGTCTAAGAAGTAAAGGAAAGAAGATATACATGGAAATAAGAAGATTAAGGAAGGATATATGCAAAGACGGAAAAGATAAAGCTGTCAAATAAATCTGGAATTCCAGACACGTTCAAAGACGAGCTAATAACATAAGATTAGATAGGACTTTGGGAGAATGGTCTGGACCAATGGATATAGCTTTCTGAGACAAGTGATTACGACTATTGGAACGCGTCAAACAGATAAGTATTGAAGGAGATATGACCAAAACAAATCAGCAGCAGAATCTTACATTTCCTAGTTATTAGGGCTGCGAATTAAAGAGTCATTTACTTGTCTTCCACTCAAAGTAAAACGAATTAGGGCTTCCTAACACCTATAAATACACCTCTTAGACCTTATTATTCAGCACCTCTCATTAAACCTTGATATTAAATCATCCTCAGAGAGAGCGTCAAGAGGCGGAAGCAAGAGCAGAAGCTGGAGAATCTTTTTTCTCCAACAACAGCTCAAGTCAATTCCTCTATCTAGGTTCTTATTTTATTTCTGTTATTAGGAACATGTATATTATTAATTTTTTTTATTGTTTTTACTTTTAATATGAGCTAAATTTCAATTACTTGAGAATCACATAATGGGATGAACCCTAATTTATTTAATTTATGTATTTCAATTTGGGATTAGTTTCTAGTTTAATTTGAATTAGGTATTTCATATTTCTTATTATTTTGTATTAATTTCACTATCAATGAATTATCTAATCGTAGATTGGTCATAGTAATTAAGCTATTCACTTTGGTGGGGAAGTGATCGCCTTGACGGGGGAGGGGGGGTTTAATTACAGACATATGTAATAAACGTAAGGTAGAAGTTATTGATCCTAACATACTTAGTTAACCTTATAGCCAATTGGGTAATATCTCAATCATCTGAACGTAGCTTATAATCGCCCTGACGGGGTTCGTAATACTGTAGGATAGCTCCTAGGTACACCCTGACGGGGGCTAGGAGACATTAGAGTCCCGAATAATATAGAAATATCAATTCTGCCCTTAACAAATGCATTAATTACGTAAGTTTAGGTGATTCCTTAGCAAGACTCAAGTATAGCTCATATCTGTGTCTTAATCTTTTAGTATTTATTTTCAGTAATTTGTTTATTTGTGTCTAGTAGTTTAATAACTCGAAACAAAAACACATATCTTTTATCTTTTATTTTTTGTGATTGCAATTATTATTACTTATTTATTGAACACTTGAGTTATACCAGTCCAATCCCTGAGAACGAAACCCGATTTATCGGAGTATTACTTGGACAACCGTACACTTGCGATATTGTGGTTCCTTTTATTTCAGTGCTTAATTTTATAACACACCACGACCCACCAAGTTTTTGGCGCCGCTGCCGGGGATTGCAGCGTGTGACCTCGGTGTTTAATGCTTAAGTAGTTTTAATTGTTTTTTTTAGTTTTACGCTTGGTTTTTGTTTTGTTTTACAGGTTCTTTATTCAGGTAATGATCAAGAGTTTTATTTGAAGATGTATAGAGGACATTACCCAAATCCTGGTCCATTCGATTATTTGGAAGACTCTTCGGGAAAACAACAATGGGGTAGTAACTTCTACCAACCACCTTATCAACACCCGCAAGAGCAAGGATGGGACAACCAATGGACCAGGAACAATCAACAACAATCACTTTATCACTATCAACAAAAGAACAAGCATGGAACCACCATTGGGTTGAGCACAATCAACAACAACCATCGTATCACTACCAGCAAGATCAAAGATGGAACATTCAACAACCTCCACAAATAACTCTGGCCGATTTGAATGAAACACTTGCTAAATACATTCGCAAGAGTGAGGAAAGCAATGCCAAAATTCAGTTACTTGAAACAATATATAATCGGTCATGTCTAAGTTATTTATTCTTTATTTTAGTCTTAGAATGACAAAATAGAGAGGTTTCTCTAGATTGAGTACTGAAAAAAAATTCAAGATAAATGCAGGTGATAGTGAAGGGCAATATGATAAGAATCGATTTAATAGGTTAGTGAGACATTGTGTGGACATTAAGCATGGAACACGAGGTTCAAGGTTGACAATAAATCACCACAAAAGAAGTTGTTCCTTGCAAGTGTAAGAGTCGTCAAGTAATATAATTAGTAAGTAAATCGTCTCCACGTGGACTAGATAATCAATAAATGACTTAGTTATAGGTTATGTTGTATAAATCGCCTCCTACGCCTAGTAAAAATCCTAGGCTTTTTTCCCTAGTGCCTTAGTTACCGTGGAAGAGGCGCCTAGCACGCCTAGGTGCATTAATGGAAAAAATGGCTTCTGAGGCCTTCCTTTTATATTTCTTACTCTCGAAATTCTAGAATTGATATTATAATTCTAATTTAAGTGTCTATATACTATAGTGTTGTTAGATGAATAAATAATTATAATTATCATAATCACTACACATATATTAGTATAAAATTATATAGCAGAATTCAAAACCGCCTAATCCTGCATAGGCCCAGTGTATTCTCGCCTAGGCGCTAGGTCCCAGTCGATCGCCTAGGCCCCAAAAATGAGTTCTACATCATAGATACTAGGTTCATTTAAACATTTTTCAAACAAAAGACAAAAAAGTAAATATTTTGTTTTGGTTTTCTTGTTAAGAAGCTAAGATGAAAATAAAAATGAAACAATGATTAGCTAAAATAAATTTAAGAGTTTTATGAATAGAGAGTAACTCAAGAATTTTTAGTAATCCCCAATAGACACGATTTAGCTTCTCTTGTATTAAGGGTGAGTTTGGTATTTAACCACAGGATTCAACTATTCTCTTAAATTCCCTTTGGGTAGATAAGGGGCTGAACTTAATACTCTAACTACCTCTATTGAGTGACATTACCAAATATTAGAACAAATTTACTGTAATTCTATGTGTTATTTGATTAGTCAAGACATCTTGGTTCACTAAACCATATAAAACGAATATAAACGATGCTCCACAACTCAACCCCCTATCGGAAAATGGTTAGGTTTCTACACTAACCTACTAACTGATCAGATAAATAGGGTCACACAATTAACAAATTCATATTCAATAAAAATAGCACAAACTCATTTTAATTTAAATATCAAATTAATAGAAAAGCATGAAATCATTATCTAGGGTTCATACCCTTACAATTCTCAAGTTAGATAAAATTCGATCATAATGAAAAAGAGAAAAATAATAGCAATTAATGTCATGACTAAAGCAAGAATTAAAAAGATGAAAGAATTACACTAATTAAAGGAATAAAATTGTTGTTCTTGAACTCCAACTCTTGTCTCCTTGATCTCTGTATTTCTAGCTCTTGAATATGATGAGTGATATGTTTTAATGGTCAAAATTAGTATATATAGGTTCCAGAAAAGGTTTTATCTCATTTAAGCCAACTTAATTGAGTAAAAAATGGCATAGTGGTCTCTTCTGACCGTCTTGGGTTTTTCAGAATGGCATAACATTCACGTCTTGACTCGGAATTGGACGCCCTTTTTACCACGAGTACTAGATTCCCAGACTATATTCTATGTAAATTTTATGATTTGATTAATTACTGGTTATTTGTTATGATTTCTGCAAGTCGATGGATGTATTTTTCGAGATTTTTTGTTGTGTTTTAATTGAACTTCTTGGCTCCTTTTGTGACTTGATTTGGGTTTATTCTTCAGTTTTTGAGTTCTTGGATTCATCTTGAGCTCTAATACCATCCATGTAACTAAGAGTTTCACACTTAACACACAAATTGCCTAAATAATGCTTCAAACATATAATTATCCAAGATTAAACCACTATATCAAAATATATCAAATATAAGTGATAAATCTCACATTTAAGCACTAAAACCCTATCAAATGATGTCTCGAGAATGTTTTAATCTATCACAAAATATGAGATATTGATTTAGCACAGATGTTTGTTCATGCGAGGTTAAAGAGATCGATCGTGGATTGGTAGTTTCAACAAAAAATTCCTTTTTATAGTGGATAAAACTGGTTGTGAGGATTAAGCTTTATTTATATCAATGTTGTAGAAATAACTCCACGTTATCTAACAATAGGGTATGTGGATTTTCTAGGTCTTCTATGGTGGAATCAACAGTCACGTCTGAGTCATGTGCTCTTCATTTTAGTCTCAGGATGATAAAGTAGTAAATTTTCTCTAGGTATTGAGACGGATTTAGGAGAATTGCGATGTTAGTGAAAGACAATGTAAACTCACGAAGTTCAAGATAGACCATATTTATAAAGAGTAAAATATATGCGCATATTGATTAGTGAATGTAGGATTAAAATCTAGACAAGATTAATATTAAAGACATAGTGGAATATGTAATCCTTCTTATAGCTTATGGGGAGTACTTACTACGGTAGCATAGATGGGTTATGAGGAATATTTGTGAAAGATGTGAGATGGGTTATGATGAATATTTATGAGGGACGTGAAAGAAATCCCGTATGTATGAAAAAAGAAAAAAGAAACAAATAAATACAAAAAATTTAGGGTGAATTATATATAGGGTCTTAGAGACACTATTTTTTCTCTATAGAGTAGTGTCTTGAAAGTTGTTATTCTTAGGGACCTCATTTTTTACAATAGTCTTTACTACCCTTACTAACACTAAAAGACAAAAAGGTATGATGTCACTGTTTCTCTCTCCTCCACCACTACCCACCTACCCACCTACCACCTATCTCCGACTTCCGGCCACCGACCACCGACCTCCGCCATCGACCTCCGACCACCGACCTCCGATCTCCGACCACCAGTCACCGGTCACCGGAAAAAACATAGAGTACTCCGAGAAAAACATAGAGTACTCTATATTTTTGCTGAGTACTCTCTAATTTTTTTGAATGCAATAATAAAATCTCGGAGAACTCTAAGAAAAACTCGGAGTACTCTAAGAAAAATCTCGGAGTACTCTAAGAAAATCTCGGAGTACTCTAAGAAAGTCTCGGAGTACTCAATAAATTGGTGAGTATTTTATTAATTTGATGAGTATTATTGAAAAACAAAGCATACATAGTCAAAAAAACACTTTATTCATCTTTGCACAAATTTAAATAAATTACAAATCAATTTACAATTAAAAATAATAAAATTAATCTATCTAATTTTTTGTTTGACCAGATCTAGATCTGGAAAAAAAAAACACGTCGGCTTGAACCACACCACGATTCTCCTACTGGTCTTCTGCAATCTTCAGCGCGAGGAGGACTGGCTCGAGGTCCGAGCACCACCACCACTGGACGGAGTTCCAGCTGCTGCACCACCACGCGAGGGAGCTCGAGCTGCAAACGGTTCTGCCATGGCGAGAGAGCTCGAGCTGCACCAGATCGGAAGCTGCACCACCACGGCGAGGGAGCTCGAGCTGCACCAGATCGGAAGCTGCACCACCACGGCGAGAGAGCTCAAGCTGGACCAGATCGGAAGCTGCACCACCACGGCGAGAGAGCTCGAGCTGCGAGATCTGTCCTATGGTTTCGCCATGGCTGCTCGAAGCCGTTCAAGCTTCACCATCGATTTTGCAATGAAGCCGTTCGAAGCCTCACTGAGAGATCTGTTCGAACCTCCACGCCCACCGTTCGAACCGCTGCTCACTGCTCGGCTATGACCAAGGCAGCACCACCGAGATAAAGAGGCGCCGGAGCTCGAGAGAGATAGGTGGGTCTACTGGAAAACAGCTATTGGCGGTGGTGCTTTGGTGGAGTTTTATGAGGGAGGAGGGAGGTGGTGGTGCAGATCGGCGGTGGTGGTGGTCATTTAGGTGGTGTCGGTGGTTGTTGAGAGGAGAGAGGAAAGAGAAGCTGTGAGGTGAGGGAAATTAGAACGTGAATGAAATTAGAAATAGCAATTAGTATATATATATGTATAGAAAAAACAAAAGAAGGGTAGTCTAGTAATTGGGGTTTTGGGGTTCATGTGTTAAAAATTTCCTGAGGTCTTTAGTAAGAAGAGGATCTAGGTGGGGGTGCTAACTCGAAGAGGGGTGTGTCTTCAAGACCCCTAGTGTCATTATCTCAAAAATTTATGTCAAAATGAATAAGTAATAAAAATTGTTAGACACATCTAGTTAATTCATTAGCAATTAAATTAAAAGTATCAACATATTATTTTTATTAAATCTCAATTATCAACGAATCAACTGAGCGATCATAAATAGAAATTAATGTATATAATGAGAATCAATAGACAAAATTAAAAAAACAAAAAAGCCAAATCAATAATTTATACATCGTTTGAAACTAAATACATGTAGTTACAAAAAAAAAAAAAATATCAATCATATCTTTATCATCCAATTCAATTTATATTCCCTATTAAGCTTCCTTGTATATCCCAAGGTGTGTTTGGGCTTTCCTTGAACCTTGGTCCTTCTAACCATCGTGTACCAACTTGCATGTCTAGAAAAGGCATGTCTTACAGAGGAGTCTCTCCTTCGTCGAAATGGCATGGCCAACATCCTTTTTTTTTGTTTTTTTCCCCATAAAGAAAACTGTTTCAACCACCAAATAAATACTTTATCAGCTTAAAAAAATACATATATAAATACATATATATAATATAAAATTTGCATACCACTGCAATCCATCTCAAGCTGCAATCCACCTACGGAAGTTACGATTTTCTCCTTTGCTCTCCATGCTTGCCGTGAATATATTCGATTATATCTTTCGGTGAGTAATTTGGATTGTCAATGAGACATTTTTCCAGTCTCTACAATCCAATCAACTGAGGCTTGTTGATGTCCGATAACTCTGGTTTGTGAAGTACAACATCCAAAGGAACAACAACATATCACCTAAAACAAAACAATCAAGTCTGGATTATCAAGTGCAACTTATAACCGTTTAATATCTAATATCGATATTACAATGGGTAAGTAAACTTACGTAGAATGTTACACTTTGTTGAAATGTCATGACCAAGGATCATTTTTCCTGTAAATAAAATAAACAAGTCAGTTAATGTAATGAGACCTAGAGTTCTCTCTATTCCAGGATTTTCCTAGGCTTGTTACTTTTTGCTTGTTAGTTAAGATTGGGCCCTTGTGTGTAGGAAATTATAAAGGGAATAATGGTGTGGACTGATGTTTAGGAGAGATTATATGGAGAATGGCCAAATGGGATTAGTTGAAGTTCATAGTAACAAAATTAATGTTTGGAATCAAGGTCAGAATTATAATATGGGTATTGGATATGGAAAATCTACATAATTTGGGAATGGGATCAAAATCTATAAATAACCGCACAAAGATACCTACAATTACATAATTAGATCTAAAAATAATACGAAAATCTATTGCAAGATCAATAAGCATATATTTGGGTTTCAATTTAAGTTACAAGTTTGTTGTATTTCCATTGGTTATCTGCAGAATTGGATCTGATAAGAGGGAACAAGTTAAGAGGGAGAGAAGATGAAAAAGATCTTACCAGATAGTAATAGATCGTGGTGCCGTGATTACATGAATTACATGAATTTGAAGATTTGATACCGAGCTGCGTTGTACTCTATTGCCCAGGATAGTGCGTTGTGATGTGAATTGGGAGGCGCGGCAAGGATGATTGATTGGGGCTGGTGTGGTAGAGATGGTGGTGCGGCACCAGAGAAACGGCGACAAGGAAGAGTAAGCGGTTATGGTGGTATGGCTCGATTTATATAAAAAGGAGAAGATGAAGAATAACTGGGCCGGGCCAGAAATGGTAGAAATGGTGATGATAGGGAGATAAGGGCTTATTGGGCCACCATTGAGAGGCGGCTTGGATCCTTTGATTTGTGTATATAAATAGAAGAAGATGATGTCTCACGAATTAAGGAGGTACATTAAATTATTGTTATGGGTTATGATATACGATATGGGGATCTCTTAGATATTTATTTGGAGGGTTTTTTGAGATCGTGGACGTTGGACTTCTAAATATTCTTCGTATTACAAGTGTGGGGATGACCTCATAGAATCCTTTCTTATTTGAGTATAAATTTTTTATTTTCTTAATTACTTTGATCTAATCTTTTTTAACTCTTAATTATATGGTCCACTTACATCTTTATTTAGTTTCACCGTGGTTAGAGAAGAAGGAAGCTTTGAAGAAGATATTTGAGTTTAGAAAGAAATTTGGATGTTAAACAGAAACTATAGATGGAAATTGCAGAGTTAAAAGGGAAATTAGAGGTAATGAAACATATAGGTGATGATGCAGTTGTTCAAAGTAAAATAAAAGAGTTGAACTCTGAATTGGAAGTGAAAGTTGAGGAGATGGGAAATGTTCAAGACTTGGACTATACACTTGTTGCAAAAGAGCGTCTGAGTAATGATGAGCTTGTGAGCGCTCGTAAATAGTTGATCGGGGTTTGAATCATACTTTTGTCATTTAAATCTTCTTTGTTAAATAGTAATTCTGAAAAATGTGAGAGTGTGATTTGCAGGGCTTGCATAGGATGATGACTAGTAACAAAAACCTTATTGGGATAAAAAGAATGGGAGCAATAGAGGTTAAGACGTTTAAAAAAGCATGTACAGAGAGGTTATCCCTTGAAGAAGCTGAACTGAAGGTCTTGGAAATGTGTTCTTTGTGACAGGAGAAGATTAAGGACAGTGAGTGGCATCCCTTTAAGAACCATTCATATCGATGAGAGAAACTTTGAGGTAATTAATAATTAATTCTCTTTTGGCTTGCAATGCTTATAATAATTAGGTTGAATATTAATTGCAGAAATTGTTGAACGAGGATGATCAGTCTTTATGAAAGCTTAAAGAGAAATGGAGTAATGTTTACATTTCAGTAACTACTGCTTTAAAGGAGGTTAAATAATACAATCCCAGTGGCTGATACTAAATTTCAGAGCTTTCGAACTTTAAAGATAATAGAAAACCCACTTTGATGGAAGTAATCAGTTACAATTTCAATCAATTGAAACTGCTCAAGCGCAAGACATAAAGAGGTACATTGAAATTAATATTGACATCTATTTTATTTCTTGAGCATGAATTTTTACTCATTCAAAAGCTGTATTTCACTTTTTTATAGGAATCAATCAATCAACTACATTAGCTCAAGCACCTTTGCATCATTTGACAAACCATGTTTTACCCTCACTTTCCATCTTATGTTATTGTGAAGAAATTAATAACTAGCTCTTTTTGGTAAATTAGTGCTACTGAATTTACCCGCTTTCTATTATGAAGCCAAACTTTGCAATCTGTTTATCCCTTTTTGCTAAATTATGTCCTGTGGAGACTATTTCATGTACTTCGGCTCCTTTCTTTTCTTTGTTAATTGCTTGCAGTTATGCATTATTTCATTATATTCAGAAATTTGGTTTGTGAATCCCTCCTTGACTAAGAAATTAATTATTTCATGAAGATCACATATCAAAAGAAATTACTTCGTTATACTAGTCTTGTGAAAAATTTGAACAAAAAAAAAAAGTCTTGTGAAAAGTCACCTTTGTTGAATAATCTTAACGAAACATACACATAGAAATACCCTCAAATATTGGACTCATATTAGGAGTGACTCAAACATATTCAAAATGTCTTATGACTCAAGTTTTTAACATCAAATGAGTCATACTAATACGATAAAAGCTTCATCAAATTCGGATATAGGATCAACTGTGACTCTTATTTGTAAGAACTTCAATCCTATCATTTTGTAGTTTAAATATAGTTGCCATACGAGGTTGTCAGACCATTTTTCACTCGGATATAACTTTGTTGGACTCATGAAAGCATAATTGACAGATGATTTTACTTTTCTCCAATCTTATAGAGTCCAATTCATTTCAATTTGTTAGGTTATACTTTGTTACTTAATACTGAAAAAGAATAAAAAATATTACACACATAAATGGATATCACCAACTTGCATTTCAAGTTCAAAGCCCATAACCATAACTAGATTAAATGAAACTCACGACTCCCCTTAACTATATACGTCATGCATACATCTTAAAAAGTTCAACCAGGTAGAACACCACTTAAAGGAGAGCAATTCTCATTGGCATTAAAGATTTATTCCATAGATGGGTAACGACAAGAATGAGGTTGGAAATTTAAAGTTGATTTAAACAAAATCTCACACTTTCTTTTTTTGATGATTTAGAAAGCTCTTCGTACCTCCATGACAAACAAATCCTTAATGAAGATTAAAATCAACCTTGTAGATCTTATCTGCTTCATTAATACACCTATCACGTGTACCATCTTTACATATACTTATAGCAAAGACCTATGACTAAAAGGAATCCCAAACTATGATACATCAATATCCATATCCAAATTTTCTAACCAAAACCTGAATCAACAAAAAACCCAATGAGCTATAGATAACATATCTAAGGGATTGGGAACAAAACGGAAAGAATCAATAAATCAGTTGAACCAATAAATAAGTTAAATCCGTAAAACATTGCAACATAAAGAAAATACTAATAACATTGAAGAAATTAGAAAATGTAAATATATTGAAATAAATGCTAATATCATGACTCTATATTGAAAGAGTAAAGACTACACTGTGAATACATTGTATAATGTTATTGTTCCGTTGTCTGCAAATAGAGTGAACCTCATAATGAGTGAAGCATTCCCAATCCCCGCGAATATGTATGGGTTTGCAGAACTATCAAACTCAACTTTTGCTACTATGTTTAAGAGTATTAACTAGACATCTGACGAGGTTGCCAAACATAAATTCTAAAATAATCTGTTTGACAAATGGAATTCCCGCATTCTAACCCAGTTAACTCACTTTATTTTATTTGTGATACTGAGACGATAGGGATAGACTAAGTTGTAAACTTTTTAGAACTATCTATCTATTTATAAAATTAGGACCATTTCTCGATTTGTGCGTGTCATCCTTGCGCAGGGGCCATGCTAATCTTCTCTGTATCGTTCCAATTTTATCGGATGTCCCCGACAGGTAATAGGCGAGGACCTGCTCCTCCTGGTGTGCTGCGAAATTGGGATGCAGTACTGGATGATGGACAGAAGCAAGCTGCTGCGTGGAGTGCTGGTGCTGAAAGGATTCAGTGGCCTGAATGTTCTGACTTGGAGGACCTGATGCAACTTAATGGAATGAGATTCCTTGACCATTACAATGTAAGAGTTGCTGGAATTTTTATGACCCATGAAGCAGCTGGGCGAACAACTTTACAAAGCCGAGGGATTGATGCTGCAGATTCCAATCAGCAAAATGCCTCATTTGATGTTAAAAAATGGTTAGATGGTCACATTCGTTCCAAAACACAAGTAGATGGATTCGAATGGTCCTTCATATTTATAGCGGTTATGTGGACAATTTGGAATAAACGGAACCGTATGATGTTTAATGAAGGCTCTACGTTTTCACATGAGCTTGAACTTAAAAAGGAAATTCTTTCACTAGCTAGTTCAATTATCCTAGCTTGGGGAAAGAGTTTAGATGGCGGAATAAGTAGATTAGCAAAGAGTGTAATAGTTAAGTGGGTCAAACCAACGGATGGCCTTAAGTTAAATGTAGATGGAAGTTTTAACGAAACAAAAAGAACCGCAGGTATTGGGGGCATTATGAGAGATTGTAATGGTTTGTGCATAGCGGGCTTTGTAGGCCATTGTTTGGTCGATTCTCCTTTTGTTTCAGAAATGTTTGCTCTTCGTTATGGCTTAAGATGGGCTATTAATAAAGGACTCAAAGTGTTGTGTATCGAAACGGATTCGGAGGAACTCCATGCGCTAGTGAAGGGCGGTGGGAGTTCAGTAAATCATGGTTTTGACTCGAGGGAGGTCCATGCGCTAGTGAAGGGCGGTGGGATCTCAAGTAGTCACTCCGTTTCAGTTGCAAAGGAATGTTGGACAATGATGCGAAACAATCCGAACTTTGAATTGAATCATATCTTTCGTGAAGCAAATCTTTGTGCAGATAAACTAGCAAAAGAAGGTGCAACTATGTATACACAACCTATGAATTTTGAGGATCCCCTGATTACTTATTGAAGTTAATTACGAGAGATAGGAGCGAATGTGCAACTATTAGAGTTGTGTTAGAATCTCAATAAGAACTCTTGTTCTTTCTGTAATATTTTTTTCTTAACGGCTTTATGCCTCTCATGTATGCAAAAAAAAAAAATTATGCTTTCGAACAAAAAAAAAAATTAGAGTCAAATAAAAGATATTTCTTTTGATAAGTAAATTAAAATATCTTACAAGATAAAAATGAAATATATTAGTACTTCTTTTTTCTTTTCTTGTTTGTTTCCCATCTAAATAAAGTGTATTTAAAAAAAATATTTATACAAACATACCTTTAGATTTAATAGCATCAGAATGTTTCTCCCAAATAAACAGCAAAAGAGATTTTCATTCGTCACAAAATGGGCAAAGATAGATCATCATAGAAACACAAGCAAAAAAGTCGTAATATCAGACGTTTATGCATTCACTTGTCAATGAATTGATTTTTCGAAAAGGTAAGATAAAAATAATTATAAATTACTACTAATCAGATATTGATAACAGTAGTACATATTCCTTGTCCACTAAACAATATGATTGGATAATTACCTAACAACTTTTGCTTGAAATTCAACCATACGCTCACAAAAAATTGCAAATATAAGGTATATGTAGCGTTTGTCTTAATAATATCTTTTACTAATCAAAAACAATAAAGAATATTTGTTAATGGATCGAATATTTCAATAATCAAATATATATTTTTAATAACTTAGTAAGGGTCATTTTTATTTCTTATTTATATATATATATATATATATATATATATATATATATATATATATATATATATATATATATATATATATATATATATATATTGATTACATCTTAGAGTCATTTTGGACTCAAAATCATTTTAACTCTAATAAAATTCGATCTTAAGACTTTTTGGTCTTTGTAGAGTAATTTAACCACTAGACCAACTATTAATCTTTATTTCTTATTATATTGGACATATAAGTATGTGAAAATCATGTTATAAGATGGTACACCAATAAATGGATGAGCAAATTTAAAAAAACAAAAATAGATCCATAAGTATAAGGTAAATTTATTTACATATATAAAAAATATTATTTTTTGATAATACGATTTCAATCAATCTTTTTTGAGATTATTACCCAAGGGGTGTTGAAGACACCACCTCAAAACCCAATAACACCGGTTGACTTTCTTCATCTTACTAAATGCTACAAACTAAATTTAACACTATAGTCTAAAATTCTAATTACCTTCTTACCCCTTTTTGTTTTTATTTTGCTATATATATACTATTTCTGTTTAGAATTATTTTAATACCCTAATTATTGTCTTATCTCTCCTCTCTCCGCTTTCATCACCTGATGTGCAAATTTTCAAAAACACCCATGTTCACTGGAGCTTAAAGCTCCACTGCCAAGCTCACTCGCAGCTTTTCTTTTTTTAATGGTTAATGAGTTTCTAATAGCTCGCAGCAGAAGGAGGAAATCGTGGAAGGGAAGATCAGGCGAGGGGCTGATTTGAGAATGAAGGGACGGTGTGGTGATGAAACGGAGGCAAGTAGTTTGTGGTGAGGAAAATATGGTGGTGGGGTGGTTATGGAGCGCATGAGGTTTGAACTGGAGTGGATTGGCTCGCAGTTATGGTGGTGAAGGAGATAGATAGAGTTGAGCTTGTTCTTCGTCGTCGGAGATCTATGGGGATGTGGTGTCGCCGCCGTGAGCTAGGTTTGAACTGGAGTGGCTTGGCTCGCAGTTATGGTGGTGTAGGAGATCGATAGAGTTGAGCGGTCTAGGTTTGAAGGAGATAGATTTGAGCCCTGTTCTTCGTCGCCGGAGATCTATGGGAAGGTGGTGCCGCCGCCAGGAGCTTCTCCGCCGCAGATCCAGTCGTGAAGAAGCGGGTTCATCGATTTGTTTTTTTTTCCTTCTGTTGTAGATCTTCTCTTTCTTCCATCAACCCAAGCTATCTGTTGTTACTGAGCATTAAACTATCAAACAGCGTTGTCGATTTTTAGGTGCTCCAATAAGTGATTTTCAGGTGCTTCAATAAGTGATTACGTGATGAATATTGTTGTATTTTGTTTAGAATTTTTTTAATTCGTTTTCATTGTAAAACTTAGCAAATTAGAATCTTTCTTTGTTTATTTTCTTTTTTTATTTTATTTTGTAATAGATGTAAAATAATGCAAGCATTTCTATTTTTAGGGGATTTAGATTCTCTTATAATAACAATTTTTTTGATTATTAAATTTTTTCATTGAATTTTTTCGCATACTCAATAAAATTAATAAGCATTCCAGCATGGTCAGTTAGTTACTGAGCAAACGAGCATGCTCAATAAAGCCACTCAACAAAAAAAATCAAATACTCAGCAACTTTTTCCGACACTCGGCACTTTTTCTAATACTCAACAACTTTTTCCATGCTCAGTAGCTCATGCGTAGTAACTTTTTCTATGCTCAGTACCCCATCCTCAGTAACTTTTTCCAGGCACAGAATTTTTTCCGGTGGTGGTCGGCGGTGATCGTTGGTTGTGGTCGGAGTTGGAAATTATTGATAGTTATGAAGAAGGAGAGAGAAAAAATGATAAAGGAGGAGAGAGATTAATGGTAATGGAGGAGAAAAAGTAATGGTAATGAAGTAGAGAGAAGAATCTATTTTTTTGTCTAATATGCACTAGAAGGGTAGTAATGACGATGGACATCTTAAAGGCCTCTTTGGATGAAAGAGGAATAGACTAGTTCTTTTGTGGCACTAAAATAGTCTTCAAGACCCCATGGTTAATTGACTCTTTTGTTTTTTAAAATTATTTTACTAATTTTGTTAAATATTAATAACTTTTAAGGTTAATTTAGGTCATTTAAATAAAAAAAATAATTTGTGATAAAAATATTTTTTTTTGAAAGATCTAAATTACCCATAAAATGTATTAAATATCTAATAAAAAAGGAACGATAAAAAATGTCCGAAAAAAAGACACTTTCTACAAATATTGCCTTGATTGAATTTTATCAGATAAGTACCGACTTAATTTTGGAATTTGCTTATAATAAATTAGCACCATGTAACCTTTACTTAATATCAAGGGTTCTGAATTCGAGATTGATAGTTGGCCTAGTGGTTAGGTTACTCCGCAGAGACCAAGAGGTCCTGGGATCGAATCTCATTGGAGTCAAAATGATTCCGAGCCCAAAGTGGCTCTCTCATGTATTAAAAAAAAAAGGGTTCCGAATTCATATGAAACAACTCATGTTAGTAGATTCGGTCATAGACAACTTTATTGCTAAACTAAAGTCTTGTAATTGTTTCATTATATAATGTGAGATTTTACATCCAATAGAGTTGTATAATTTTTTACTATAGCATCCCATACTCAAACTCTATATTTTGGAGATAGATTTAACGGAGGTAGCCGCAACCCTTAAAGTTTGAGGTACAATACGAATTTGCTTAATATTTTTAAGGGAAAAGTCGTTTAAACAATTACAGTAGCCTCCCCAACCTCCCTCCTATCCCAACCCAAGTCAACGAAGGCCTTGTTCCCTTTTTATGCATCGCAACCAATGAAGTCGTAAGAGATTCATGAGTGACCTTGAATATGAGCCCATATTTTATAAAACCGGTGTCCGATAGCCAGGCTGAGCCCATATTCAATTAGTGTTATCTAATTGAAAAGTTACATTTTTTCTACCAAGGAAATAAAATATACATGTTTTTGGGGTATTATTTCTGATTTGTTAATCAAATAAGGGTCCTTTGTATATTTTAACATTGTTATATTAGTTATTCTGTAAATGTTTTGAGTCCCTGAAGGACACGAAGGAAAAATTCTTCTTTTATTTCCACCTATCATGTTCTATGATCTTGAGATGGATATTAAACCGAGATTAAAAGCTTTTAAAAAGGTACTATGTTACACTTATAGTACTATAACCATATATTACCATTGAATTGTCTTAGACTGAGCATATTGTCTTTCAGGTTGGCTTGGAGGATAAAGATGTAGTCAAGATATTGATGAAATATCCATGGATTCTTTCTTCAAGTATTCTTGAAAACTATGAAAAATTCATTGAATTTTTCAGTAAGGCAAAGGTATATATATAATTCTATTATATGAGTTAAATCTTACTTTTACTGTTTTACATTTTCCTTAAAATTATGATATTTTACATCTTGATCTCACCAGGTACCTGATAATAGTATTGCTCGAGCAATCAAGAAAAGGCCACATATTTTAGGTTCTTCAGTTAACAAGTTAATGTTAATGGTCAAACAATTAGATGAATTTGGGGTTAGGAGCAAGATATTAGGTCAAGTTTTTATTTCTTATAATGTAATTCTTTTAACATTGTTATATTAGTTGTTCTGTAAATGTTTTGAGATATGTATATAAATATTTGATGCATAAAACAATCAACTTAACTGAATAGATTATAAAAAAAATAGGATAAACCGATAGTGGGACCGGACCGGGACCGAAACCGGAACCGATAAACCGGTCCCTCTTATCGGTCGGTTTCTCAAAATATAGGACCGAAGAACCGGTCCGGACCGGGACCGATAGTGGGTGTCCAATAGACCGGTCCGGTCCATAAGGGTGTTACACGATAAAGACCGGTCTGAACACGGACCAGTACGGCCGATAGCCAGGCTGAATATGGGCATTTCTTTCTCCAACTCCTGTTGTTTTACCTCAAAAGGACTCTTTCCCATGATAAGATACTTTACCAGTTTCTGGAGCTTATATCCCTCTTCAATCGGTTTTAGGGCTAAAAAACTTATATATATATTTTGAGTAGGCCTTCATCTAAAACAAGTATCAAACAAAAAGGAAAAGAATAACTATCAAGTATAATGCAACACATTCAATATTTTAACCTAGTTTGAATGATACTCGATGTAACCACCAAGTATGATGATAAAGTACAATTTGTATACTGGTATAGAGTTTTGATCCTCATAATAAAGATGGAAGTTCTTCTTTCCATTATAAATTAGTGTCCTTGATGACACGAGTGTTTTGTTCCTCAGATTACGTTCATCAGGGTCTACATCCTTCTCATGCTAAGTTTCTTTAAGGGTTTTTACTGGTTACAATGACATCCTTAACCAAAATATATTTCTTGGGAGGATAGTTGGTAAGGTCAACTATATAGGGCTCAATGTTTTGAGGCTCTATATCTTGATGATCACTTGAGTGGGTCATTCCTTCATTTGAAGGATGGTTGTTGATGTCTCCTCATTTGTGATAGATTTATGTTAGGATGAGACATCATTTTAAGTGATTTAGAAGTCAATAATGTCGATTTTCTTGAGTTTTAGTGCACTTTCCTATTTCGTGTCTTGATTTGTAGAAATAATGTTTTTAGAGCATATTGGGTTTAATTGTTTATTTAGTGTGTAGCTTTAAAGATAATTATGGAGCTTAATTAGAGTCCAAGTCAAAGACAACAACTTATGGAAAGAGATTTGCATGGTAATTGGAGATAAGGAAGGAATTGCTAAAAAGATGGAAAAGGAAAAGCTGCCTAAATCTGGGATTCTGCAAAGATAGGCGTTTTTACCTAAGAAAGAGGTCGATTTTGGTGAATTACTTCTAATGGGTCTAGATAATTCTGTTGCGATTCTTTTGGTATCTTGTGGAGCAAAATCCGACCAATAACGAAGAAGATACACTCAAAACGGTGCAGCAGTGTTTATCTTTATTTCCATACGAATTTGAGTTGGGCTAGAAGACCATTACCTTAACTCTTCCTCAATAAAACGAATTAGGTCTTCTAAACACCTATAAATACACCCTTATATCACTTGTAAATCATCCTTGCCTCATAGTAATTAGTTCTTAAGGTTTTATTCTTCCAGTTTATTGTAGAGAGCAAGATGATGTCTTTTGTAATTTCTTTTAGTTTATTTCCTTCAGGTATGAACTAAACTTCCCATAGCTTGGGTTTTGCATATGTATAATCTATGAATTCTAATTCTTCTATCTAAGTTTCTTTGGGTATTATATGTTTTAATCTGATATTAGCTTCTTACTTTATATTTGTTTATGTGTTTTGATTTATTGTCTTTCCTAGAACTGATCACTTTAGGATTGTTTTAAGAGTAGTTAGATGGTCTCCTTGACAGGGTGTTTAACTATTGAACCACCACATAATGTCTAGTGTCGATAGCAGTTCTGACAAAACATACTTCTAACTAGATAGTCATTAAGGTTTGTTTTAACCACCGTATCACCAAGACTTGCAGTATTTGCTTAGGGCCTTAGTGGCGTTTGATAACCCTATTTTAAATCACTTCTTGGTTGTGACGTAGCCCCCTTAGTCGCTCTCAAGGTCTAAGCTTGGGGAATTTAGAATCCTGACTAAGTATTACCAAGAGCTAATACTCTCCCTTATGAACTAGATTTATAGATAGAATTAGAAGGATTAGTGCATACTAGCAAAACCTAAGCTATACTTTTCATCTCATATTCTTAATCTTTTATTTTATTGTCTTTATTTTCCTAGTTTTAATTAGTTTTAATTCTGAATCTCGAATTCCTACTTGCTTTAACTTACTGTCTTCTAGTTATTTACTTTTACTCGTTATTTGTTCCTACGCGTTTAACACACTAAAGTCCCTGAGAACGAACTCTACTTATCATTAAAACTTGCATACGTCCTGTAATACTTGCAGTACTGTGCCTGTCTAGGGTGAGAGTGCATAGTTTTCCATACTTAAATTGATCTTATTTTTATCACACCCTAGGCAACACCAAGTTTTTGGCGCCGCTGCCGGGGACTTGTGTCTCGTTAGCGTGTGGGTTATCTATTTCGAGTTTTAGTTTTTAATTAGTTTTACTTTTCAGTTTTTAGTTTAGTTTTTATTTTTCCAGATTTACGCTTGGGTTTGCTTTAGTCTTTTTCAGGTTTCAAGGTGTTTAATTCTTGGCCTCCTTTATCGGAGCCTGAGAGGAGCTTCAGACCTTACAACAAACGCGTTCGTAAGGAAAGGGCCTTGAGAAGAGTTATGGCAACCCCACCAGCAGGAGGACAGCAATTACCAGTAGGAGGATTACCAGTAGGAGGAGACCCACCACTTGGTGCACCTCTTGGTCAATAAGATCCACCACTCGGTGGACAAGAAGGACAACAACTACCAGCAGGAGGAGGTAATGTGCAAAACAACCTTAATCAACAAAACCGAGTTGAACAAGATCTACCTGGTCTTAATGTACCATTCCATGTTCAACCCATCGGTTACCGCCCTCCTGAGATTCCGATTATCAAATTTAGACCCGATCCGGGCATGCTCAGTCAATTTCAAAGTTTCGGATTCTATACTGGTACAGCTATTCAAGATCCGGTAAAAGCGATTCAGAAGTTCATGCAGATTTGTGATGCCTACATTACTCCTGGTATTACACGCGAGCAACTGTATTGTCATATGTTTTCGTTTTTCTTGACCGGAAGAGCTAGCGATTGGCTAGAGAGACAACCACATGGAACCATTCACTCTTGGAGAGAACTTCAAGCCGCATTCTTTAACCGATTTTATCCGAAGAGCATGAGACTTAAAGATCAAGCCGAGCTTGCAAGATTTTGCCAAGAAGATGGAGAAACAGTTGGAGAAGCATGGACAAGGTTTCAACAAAAATTAATTAGATGTCCACTCCATGGTTATACACCTGCTCTACAACTTGCTATGTTTTATGAAGGTCTTAATGATAAAGGTAGAGAAAAGGTGGATAACATTGGAAAGGGTAATTTCGTGTCCATGAATCATAATGAAGCTTCCGAGGTTTTGGAAAATATTATGGAACAAGAAAGAAGTTGGCCTTCAACGCGAGCTTCTACAGCAAAGACCCGAGGAACGCTTCGTTTAGATGCAGAAACTGCGAACTCAGCTCAAATATCCTCATTAGAAAATCAAATCAAGGAGCTGAGAATCGCGATGGAGAAGAATTTAGCCGCTACAAAGGTAGTACAAGAAGCACAAGGTTGTCAACAATGTGGAGTGAACGATCATGTATGGGAAGAGTGCGAAACAAATCCGCAATCTGTTTACTTTATATCCAACCGATGGGGCAATCGCAACCATCCGGGAATGCAGTATTCAAATCCACAAGGGGCCGCTAATCCTAGTCAATATCAACAGCGTCCCCAGAACAACTCTTACCAACAGAGAGGTCAGTACCAAAACCAATATCAGAATAGACCTGCTCCTCCACAACAACCTGCTCAAGACGCCTATACCGATTCATTAGAGCAAAAAGCTTTACCTCAGTATCCGCAAGAAGGATCTATGGACAATACACAGATAGTACAAGCTCTAGACCGTTTGAACACAACTCTTAATGCTCAAGACGAGAAGGTTAGAGGACACGATGCCATACTTCAAATGCTAACTACTCAAGTAACACAGTTAAACAAAGTGTTAACAAGTGTCGTAGAACAAAAGGAAGTAAAGGCAATCGAAGGAGGTGAAGACAAGGATGAGTTCGAAGCTTGCAAGGCCATGTGTCTTGAAATTGAAGAAACGAAAGAGGAAGCACCACATGCTGCCATTAGAGTCGTGGAAGTTCCCAGTATTGAAGAAGAACCAACCGAGTCTAGCCCCGTGGAATCTGACTATTCTGAAGTTTATGATCAAGAGAAAGACGAGTTTTTAGAGTTACTGAGGAAGGTGCAAGAGGAGATTCGATCGGTAGTGGAATATGCAGCTGAGTTGGCTAAAGAGAAAGAGGAAGAAGCCTCAAGGGAGGAATCGAAAGTTGAAGTGGCACCTGCTGTGCTAGAAGAGAAAGAAGAAGAGAAGGTGGAATCGCCACCTGTTGTTCAACCAGTGTCATCAACTATTCCTGATACAAATCCTAAAGATGACACTGTTCTCAAGACATTTGTAGAGGCGTACCAACCTGAAAATATCAACGCCCAAATGCTTGAGATTGCGAAGAGAGGACTTACACCACAGCAAGTTTATACGCAAGTTATTCCTGAGAAAGAAGCGAGTGTAGAGATCCCGAGAGAGAACCTGAGGGTTTCAAGAAGAAGTGAGAAAGAGCTGCCAATCAAGCTTAAAGATCCGGGAAGTTTCAACCTTCCTATTCAATTACATGGTATGCTCAAGGTGAAAGCTATGTACGATGTGGGTTTGGTGTGAATCTTATGCCTAAGTCCGTGTTCGAAAGACTTGGACTTCAGAAATCAGAGAAGACTCCAGTGAAGTTGCAGTTTGCTGACAACTCAGTAAAGAGGACGTGGGGAACAGTGGAGGACGTCTTAGTCCGTGCAGGTAATATCGCCATCCCTACTGACTTTGTTATTCTTGAGTTTGATGCAGATAAGCAGGTTCCGATCATACTCGGACGACCCTTCATGGCCACAAGTCAAAGTGTGATCAACTTCCAAGATGGGACCATCACCCTACATGCAAAGAATATATCCGAGACCTTCTATGTCTTGGGTAAGAAACCGAGGAAGTTGGATCCCACCGTACCTATCATCCACAGCCTTTCACATCACAAAGTCCCTCCTGAGGAGATCCACTTAAAACCTGTGGATACTGAGCCAAACATTGAGTTTGGGGTTGGCCATGAAGTCCTATGGAAAGCCCACAAACGCGAGAACAGGCCACGAAGCTTCAAAGACTCGTGGATGGGACCATTCATTGTCACTAAGGTTGTTTCAGCCAAGGTGATAGAGATTCGCCCCAAAACTGGGGTCAAGCGCAGATTAGTTGACGTTCATAGCCTTACTCGTTGTTGGGGAGGCTATATTCGCAAATCTTGACAGAGGTAACACGTCTAACTTTGAAAGACGTAAAACAAAAGTTTTGTACGGGAGACAACCCGTAGTTTTTAGTTTTCATGTCTTTTACGTTTTTAGTTAATTTTATTTTAGTTGTTTTTAGCTGATAATGCATATTTGAGGAAGGTATTAGTGTTTTTGGTGTGTAGGAATTGGAGAAATCGAGTTAGGGAACGCGAGGAAAATTTTTTGGAGCAAGGGATTGCACCCCACGGACTACCCCATGGTCCGGGCCCTGGTCCGCGTGGTCAAAAACCCGTAACACGGGTTGCTACTACGGGTTTGATCCAGAAACCAGAAAAATTGCCACGGACTATCCTCCGGTACACCGCACCATGGTCCGCGCCCCAAAAACGCGTACTACGGGTATTTTGACGGAGTTAGCTACAGAAGCCGCGGTGTACCCTCCGGTACACCGGACCCTAGTCCGCAAGCCAAAAACCCGTACTACGGGGTCCTACCACGGGTTTCATCCAGTGAGCAAAAATTTTCGAGCATCAGATGTCGCGGACTACCCTGCGGTACACCCCATGGTCCACAGTGGTAGCCCGCAGCGCCGCCAGAGAGAGAAAAAGTTACGGGATTGATTTATAAAGGAGGTATTAAGCTTATTATTCCGAATTTATTAAACCTTAACCCTCTTTTTCTTCTCCATAACCCTCCTAACTCCATTGAAGCTCATCAAAACCTTCACCAATCACCAAAACACTACCCAATCATCAAGAAAAACACATCAAACTTTCTCTCCACATCATTACAAGAGAGAATCAAATACCCAATCATCACCGAATCCATTCAAAATGAAGAATCAAGGAGCCAAATTTTAAAAATTCATCCTACAATTTCATAAATCCAAGCCAACCCATTACAAATCCACCTCACCCACATAGAGATTAATCATCAATTCATATTTCCTAAGCCAAATCAAGCTTGTTCAACCATTAATTCAAGAGTTTAAATTTCAAGGGTTGCTAAAGCTTTGAGTTGGGGGTTAATTGAGGATGACTAATAGAACAACAATCTTAGCTAACAAGAGGGAGGTGAAGAGTAACAAGGGATTGGATTTAAACAAGAAGAAATCAATTGACAAGGGTGCTAGTTCTAAATCAAAGGGTAAAGATAAAGTGAAGAGTGGGAAACCTTCATATGATAGTAATGGTAAAAAGCTTTATTATTATACAAAGGAGAGAACACAACCTCAACAAGATATTATACCTATAGAGAAAGTGGATACTTCAAAGGCCTTGAAGATTTCTGCGGAGAAACAATTAAAAGAACTACCTTTTGCTTATGAGAAAGTATTCAAGGAAGAAATTAGAGATGGAGAATACAAGAGATTCTTTGACCTTGGTGAGAAATTGGGTTGGTCTACGTTCATGGTAAGACGTTCTGAATTATGTCCTGAATTAGTTTTGGAGTTCTATTTAGGCCTCTTTAGCCGAGATAGTGAAGGTGTTCCGATTAGAGGAAAGATAGTTCCTTTCACAGTTGAGGAGATTAGGAACCACTTCAAGTTTAAGAAACTGAAAGGTTTTTGCAAATTTGAAGAAGCAGTTGCTAAGCGAAAGATATTTGATGAGGAATTACTTTTTGAGCATGTATTAGACAAAGAGAAAGTGCAATCACATAAGGGAGAATTGAAGGCACCTTGGCCTTACAAATATCTTCAAGCAGATGCGCGAATTTGGCACAATTTTCTTATTCCTAATGTCTTTGGAAACACACGAACTTGGGATGTGACTATGAAGAACGCTCTACTGTTGGACTGTATTTTGAGAGGAGAAGAGGTTGATGTGGCACAGTTGATCTATGAGGAGGTGATACGATTTTCGGTCTCTCCTAAATCAGTTTATAATGTTAAATTTCCAACTATGATCACGTGTCTGGTGCAAAAAGCGAATGTAGTATTGGATGAAGAAGAGAAACTCGAGTTTAAAATGAGTTATATTGATAACGCTTGAATCAAAGAAAGTCTTCGAAGAGCGGGTTATACGCAAGTCTCGAAGGAAGAAAAGGAGGAAAATTGGCAAGAGAAGATGGAGGAGCGTTTAACGAAATTTGAAGCAGCTCAAACTTCCTTAGTCAATGATGTGGCACAAATCAACGCTAATCAAGTGCACATCATGAAACTCCTTGAGCAATTAACGAAAGGTCCAGCAATTCCAACCTTGGATATCAATGATGCGAGGCAATAGCCTCGAGAGTATGATCTCTCTCTTCCTTACCATTTCTGTAAATATGCTCCTATCTGCTAATTTTAATTTCTGTTTTTCGAGTCTTTTTCGAGTCGTGGGGACACGGCTCATTTTTGAGTTGGGGGTGTGGGGATTCGTTGTCTCTCATCTCCAATTTTTCTGTTTATTTTTGGGTGAAATTAAAATTTTTGATACATGGGATTTAGATGTAGAGTGTGTTTTATAGCCTGAAAGCATAAGCTCTGTAGATTAATGATAGTAAGTTATATGTTCATGAGCTATGTATTTGTATGCTTTGAGTATTTGCAGGAAAACACACGTTGATAGTAAAGAAAAGATTAGTGAGCAATGCGATAGAAAGTATGTTCGATCTCAGGGAACCTTGAGAAGTGTGTAGGCCGTGAGATCCAAGCTAGTTGAAAAACCATTTGATGAAAGTGCTAAAGGTAAGAAATCTTCTAAATTACATAGTGTAGAAAGTGATTAAGGCGGTTCTTTCATATTTGAAGCCCTTGAAGCCTTTTTATACCTTCTCACCTTGTGATTTTTGAATTTATATGCTATATCCTTCTCAGCCCCTTCTAGCCTTTCTAAAGCCTTTTATTGAAACACGTTATAAGCCATACCCTTTAGATTTTATGACTTTTCCATATGACCCGCACTCGAATCGCGATGCATAGACAGTTGTTTTAGAGCTTGAGTTTGGGGTGGTGGGTCCACCATTATGGGAATTGTTATTTTGTTGGGATTTTTGAGCTTATTAATTGTGCTTTGTGCTTTCTATTGATGATGTTTCATAGAATTGTATTGTAACCCTTTGTCGGGGTAATAGTGAATGAAAAAGAAGCTTCGAGCTAATTTTGCCAACAAGGGCATTTAAAGAAAAAATATATATATGAGAAATTAGTATGATATCTCAACATTAAAAGAGAGTCATAGCTATAGAAATTGAATTGAAAAGAAAAGAAAATATATATTCGGACCGGCAAAGTAGATTTTTATGTGAACATCTTAAGCTTTAATTGGATTATTGGGGATGCTAAATTGTGCATCAAGGAATTCATTGGGTTGAGTGAGAAACGTTTTATGAGAGTAACTCAAGCTCTAGGGCGATTCGTTGATGGCTAGTAAGGAGAGAGCCAAAAGCTCACTCTAAATTATCCAAATATACGATCATACCCGTCCCTAAGCCTACATTACAACCTTAAAGACCTTTTGATTCTTTGCTATGTAATTGAGAAGTGATTGAGCCATTAGAGATTAGTTGAGTGGACCTTTGAAACTAGTGAAAATCGATGAACACTCTATAGCTCTCTTGAGGAACTGAGTAAAGTCCCAATCCTTCTTACATTGCGAAACTAATCTGATTTTGAATTCAAGCCGTGTTGACTGTGAATATAAGAAGTGTACAGGTATGTAGTTTATAAATAATATTGCATGAAATTTTCCGAGTTCTTTGCTTTAGGTTTATTCTATATATTCTGCTATGCTTTTTCCCTTGTGTTGAGAATTTTATAAGTGTGTATTTCTAGACTTCCCTATGTTTTTATCTTTATTGTATCGGGACGATACAACTTTGAGTTGGTGGTCTTGATGTCTCCTCATTTGTGATAGATTTATGTTAGGATGAGACATCATTTTAAGTGATTTAGAAGTCAATAATGTCGATTTTCTTGAGTTTTAGTGCACTTTCCTATTTTGTGTCTTGATTTGTAGAAATAATGTTTTTAGAGCATATTAGGTTTAATTGTATATTTAGTGTGTAGCTTTAAAGATAATTATGGAGCTTAATTAGAGTCCAAGTCAAAGACAACAACTTATGGAAAGAGATTTGCATGGTAATTGGAGATAAGGAAGGAATTGCTAAAAAGATGGAAAAGGAAAAGCTGCCTAAATCTGGGATTCTGCAAAGATAGGCGTTTTTACCTAAGAAAGAGGCCGATTTTGGTGAATTACTTCTAATGGGTCTAGATAATTCTGTTGCGATTCTTTTGGTATCTTGTGGAGCAAAATCCGACCAATAACGAAGAAGATACACTCAAAACGGTGCAGCAGTGTTTATCTTTATTTCCATACGAATTTGAGTTGGGCTAGAAGTCCATTACCTTAACTCTTCCTCAATAAAACGAATTAGGTCTTCTAAACACCTATAAATACACCCTTATATCACTTGTAAATCATCCTTGCCTCATAGTAATTAGTTCTTAAGGTTTTATTCTTCCAGTTTATTGTAGAGAGCAAGATGATGTCTTTTGTAATTTCTTTTAGTTTATTTCCTTCAGGTATGAACTAAACTTCCCATAGCTTGGGTTTTGCATATGTATAATCTATGAATTCTAATTCTTCTATCTAAGTTTCTTTGGGTATTATATGTTTTAATCTGATATTAGCTTCTTACTTTATATTTGTTTATGTGTTTTGATTTATTGTCTTTCCTAGAACTGATCACTTTAGGATTGTTTTAAGAGTAGTTAGATGGTCTCCTTGACAGGGTGTTTAACTATTGAACCACCACATAATGTCTAGTGTCGATAGCAGTTCTGACAAAACATACTTCTAACTAGATAGTCATTAAGGTTTGTTTTAACCACCGTATCACCAAGACTTGCAGTATTTGCTTAGGGCCTTAGTGGCGTTTGATAACCCTATTTTAAATCACTTCTTGGTTGTGACGTAGCCCCCTTAGTCGCTCTCAAGGTCTAAGCTTGGGGAATTTAGAATCCTGACTAAGTATTACCAAGAGCTAATACTCTCCCTTATGAACTAGATTTATAGATAGAATTAGAAGGATTAGTGCATACTAGCAAAAGCTAAGCTATACTTTTCATCTCATATTCTTAATCTTTTATTTTATTGTCTTTATTTTCCTAGTTTTAATTAGTTTTAATTCTGAATCTCGAATTCCTACTTGCTTTAACTTACTGTCTTCTAGTTATTTACTTTTACTCGTTATTTGTTCCTACGCGTTTAACACACTAAAGTCCCTGAGAACGAACTCTACTTATCATTAAAACTTGCATACGTCCTGTAATACTTGCAGTACTGTGCCTGTCTAGGGTGAGAGTGCATAGTTTTCCATACTTAAATTGATCTTATTTTTATCACACCCTAGGCAACACCAAGTTTTTGGCGCCGCTGCCGGGGACTTGTGTCTCGTTAGCGTGTGGGTTATTTTCCCTTTTGTGTGTCTTTTTATATGCCAAATTTTTATGATTACATGCTAATTTCTCTTATATACATGATTTTTTTTATCCCTTTGTGCAACATGTCTCTACTCACTAGCTGACCCATCCTTAACATGAATATTTTTTTTAGATATGCATTCACATAATTTGATCACTCCCTAGGTTATAACTTATTATTTATACGGTTTGCTTTTGGATAAGTGATAAAATAAAACTTCCTCATATGCTCCATTATATTACTTCACATGTCAAGAGATAAATCATCCAAGCATGTCTTAGTTGCTATATTGTGCATTCATTCGTCTTGATTATATATATACTATTCATGCAATAACTTTGTATGTGATGATTGTGTCAACAATGTTGTATGCTTAATTTTTATATGATTTTACATTTAGAATACATCCCATGCTAGGAACTAAGAACACAAACATGAAAACTAGGATTATATGTATACCCATTTGCAATTTAACACACTCTTATGTCTATGTGGTCGTTTTGTTAAGTTTAGGGAATTCCTTAAATTATTTGTCATACATTCAACCTATATAAATGTGTCTACTACATTTTTATACGATTAAACATTTAGAAACACATCACATGATTAGAACACAAGCATCCTAAGTATCATTATATATGCTTCCTTGGCTCTTACATAGGTTAACAATTTATAGAGCATAATTTTTCACATGTAATATATTTTCTAAAGTGTATAACTACATACTTGTGTATATTCTAATTTAGAATATTTTTATGTTATGAGTTAAAGAATCTAAATATCACATCTATGTCTAAAACATTCTTTTACATCTTATCTGTCTTAAACATGTTATAGGCTTTGTGTGCATTTACGTGAGTTAAAAAAAAATTAGAGCATAATATGATAAAAGTTTGAATCAAAAACTTGTTAATATGTACTATTAGAACATTTCACATGTTAAGCTCATGAGCATCCGAACACCATTCCATATGCAAAAATGTGTATCTTCTTTTTTTATTTTTTTATTTTATTTTTTATTAATATCTAATAAATGAGGGTTTCAACTATCTTCATCTATATATACAGAAGAAGGAATGCATTCAATCATCAATTTACCATCTTCAAAAAAGTATATTATCATCACACAATCATTTCTTTATTCACTCGTTAAGGAGTTTATTTATTACTTGTAATAATCATTCAAACACACGAATTTTAAATCTTTCTCTAGATTATATATGAGCAGGTTTAGAGGTTGAGATTGAGCCTAGAAAAAATATCATTTAGCTTGTGTTGATCCCAAAATAATCATGAAGGTTAGGTTTGTACTAAGCCCATAAAATTCCTGGTTATATATTGTTGCTTAGCAAAGTAAAAATCTCATTGTAAAATTTTTGTTCTTCACCTTCAAGAAGCTCAAGAAGCTTAGTGGAAATCTTGAAAATCGTAAGGTATAACCTTAGGTAGTAGAATGTGACTCTAGGAGTTCGAAACCCTTCAAGTTCTTGTGTAATTTCTATCTCTTACTCCTTACATATTGTTTTATATGATTGATTAAGTGGTAGGGGAAAAGGTGCGATAAATAAATGAAAATAAATTATAAAAAAGCACACACACCTAAGACGACTAAGATAAACTCTTCGCAAGTGAACGAATCGTTTACAAGTAATAAGTAAGTATATCAGGGACTATGAAAGTAAGTGTATAAACAATGTTATTACTAAGTGGACTGGAAAGTGTTGCTAAAATAATACGCAAAGACAGTAAAAAATTTATTGGGGTTTTATGACTATAAACAATTAAAATAAGACTTAAATTAAAGGCAAGATGATAAAATACAAAAGAGCGAAAGCTATGAGAGTTTAACTCGAGATCTAGCAATTAAATTTATTGTCTAAGGGTGAATGGTGTGATTTATAAGCAATAAGCGGGATTCTAAATTTCTCCTAAATCCCGCACACTAGACGATTTTGTATTATTTTCTATAATTGAGTCTCCCGCCAGGGTGACAATCCAACTACTAATGGGGTAACCTTAAACGCTGTGAATCTCAAGAACTACAAAAATTAGGGATTAGGACTAAGTATTAGAGTCCAAATCCAACTCAGACTTGTTTTCCTTAATTACTGGGCTGGTTGGCCCAACGAGTTTGTAATATCGTAACTTCTTCGTTACAACTCCGAATCACTTGAAATCAGTGACCATGCGACCAAAATTAAAATAAATTTGTAAATATAAAAGGGCTCCTTCAAATTTCTTGTTTATTTCTGCAGAATCAAAAATACTATACGTTTCCAAATATGACCAACTCAACTTTTACTTTCCAAAAATGCTCAAAGATTCCTTTTTCACCATGATTAAGGGGTTTGCTTGGTTTCTTCACGTCTTATCATCATCCCTATGTGTATTAGCTTCCAATTACCTAAGTTCTTGGTGGCTTGTAGGGTGTGATAAAATAATGATAATAAAAGTAAAGAACTATCACCCTAACCAATCACATAACTCACTGCAAGTATCACAAGTCGTACGCAAATTTTAATGATAAGTTAGATTCGTTCTCAGGGACTAGTGTGTCATACGAATGGATTACAAGAAAGAGTAGTAAGAAATAGCTCAATGAATTAAAAGACAATATAGTAAATAGGAATAATTGTGTAGAATAATGATAAAATTGAAGACAAGACAATAAAATAAAAGATGAGTATAGATTAGGTTTGCTAGTATGCACTTATCCTTCTATTTCTTCTACTAGTTAATAAGGGTGATTAAACCTCTTAAAGTAAGTAGCGAGGATTATATATTCCTCCTAACCCCCTTCCAGGTGGACTCAGGTGGCGACCTAACAATTACCAGGGGACTTGGGTAAGGGACTATGCGCAATGATCGGTGGTTAAATATCAAATCCTAATGACTATCTAGTTAGGCAAGCTTTTCTGGATCACTACTTCACACTAGACGTTTATGTGGTGTTTCAACAATTAGACACCCCTTTCGGGTGACCATCTAACTTCTATTAATGGGGTAGTCTATACTCGTGCACTAGCAAGAACTACGGTCAATAAGTCAAAGCATATATAACAAATATAAAGGTTAAGAAGCTAGAATCAATTTAAAAGGTTTTTCCCAAACAAACTTAGATAGAAGAAAATAGAACTCAAAGATTATACGTATGCAAAACCCAAGTTATGGAAAAATTAGTTCATGCTGGAAAGAATAAAACTAAAATAAAGATACATATTGTCAACTTGATTCTCTTGAATGATTTCTTGAAACTAAGGACTAATAATTGAGCAAGGACCTGTTTAAAATAATAAGAGGGTGTATTTTTAGGTGTTTAGAAGACTCTAGGTTGAAATCTTGAGTGGAAGGCAAGTAATTGGAATGCTTTTCCAATTCATATTCGTTTCCTAAAATATTGGAGAGCATGAACACTGCTCACTGTTTTGGTCATATCGCGTTCGTTATTGGTCTGATTTTTTCCCACGAGATATCAAAACGACCACAGAAGAAAGATCTATCTAAGTCAAAAAAGGCTCATCCAAAATTCACAGCCAATTTGAAGTTATCTTCATTTTAGTGGACGTAACTATAGAATTTTAGATTTACTTGGCAGCTTTTCCTTTCCTGTTTTATCTCTACATCCTTTTATCTCTTGATTCCTTCCTTATCTTCTTAGAATTGATTTGGAATCTAATTATATTCCATAAATCTCAAGAGCTTCACATTAACACACAAATTGAATCAAATATGCTCTAAAATTAATAAATCATCAAATTAAGACAAGAAATAAGAAAATATTTTAATACGGGTAAAAATCCATGATTAATTAATCAACGATAACTAAAATGATGTCTCCAACCTAGATTATTATATCACAAATAGGGAGACATCAGTTCTACAAAAATAACACACAAATTACGCGCAAAAGCTCTAAAAATAACGAAACACCTAAAACTAGACAAGAAATTGTAAAACATAAATAAATGGGGCAAAATATATAAACTAAGCATCAAATACCCATAAAAATTATATCTCGTGACTAGATTATTCTATCACATAAATGGAAATATCAAGACCCTCAACTCTAAGTTGTGTCATCCCGACACAATAAAGATAAGAACGGTAGGGTAGTCTTAAATAAATATAGAAGAATAATAAGTAGGAGAACTAATGTATGATGCTAGAGAAAATATCCTATCAAGTCTCACGTAGTAGTGTTAAAGAAATAATGCACACATACACCTAATATACAAACAATCAACATATCATAAATTCAAGTCCAAATTAACTTTGTAATTCCAGAATGAGCGACTTTCACTTAGTTTGATATGACGTCAATAAGGTGATCGTAGATCGTAATATAGTATCAAATGGTCCTCCTAACTACTTTTTTTTGTTGATAATTCAAAAACTTTATTAAGATCAACAATGTCATACTTTTGTGTTTCATGAGTATGTAAACTTAAGATAACTAACAACTATTACAACTTTCACAACTATTCCACTATTACATTATAGGAAACTATTACTCACCAAACACATTAATAAGCTGCCATCTTTGCGCAATCACTTCTCTATTCCCTTTAATTTTAAGCTTTCTGCAATTGTCAAGTTTAGCACTAAGGAAAAACCTGATGCTCTTCATGATCTGGTCCTCATTGCTTTTATTTCCATCATGAATATATGCATTTCTATTGCCCCAAATAATATATTTATAAGAGATAAACCATAATAATATAACAGTGCTCATGAAGTTGTCATTTGCATTATTTAATAACACCTCAATCAGCTCATCCCACTCCTGAACAGCTGGCATATTAATTCCACAATTATTCATACATACCTACAATATTCTCTTCACAAAGGAGCATGAAATGAATAGGTGGTCCCTATCCTCTATAGCATTATGACAAATCTCACATAAGACACTAATTTGATTACCCCATTCCTGCATTCTCTTCTTAGTAGGCAATCTATCAAGGCATGCTAACCAAGTACTGAAACTGCATTTAGGAATATTTCTTTTATACCAAACAAGTTTAGTCTAGTATAAAATTTGGCTAGCCTTCTTAATTTGCTGCAGTGTTTTTTTAAAGGAAAACATGTTCTTGACATTAGCACTCCACCTTATAATATCATCATTAGAGCTAGTCTGATCAGTTAGTACATCACTTAGATCATGAAGAGTACCCGGGAAGTGCCATCTACCTCTGCTAAAGCAGCTCTGGACTGTTTTGTTGCACCAAAATCACTAACTTGAAAGTCCCTATTCAGTGCTTCATGTACATTTTTACCACTTATCCATTTATCCCAAAATAAGAAGGTATTTTCACCATTCCCTATTTTGTGAGAGATAAACTGATATGCATCACCTCTAACTTTAAGAATATTCTTCCAGGTCCAAGCTAAGCCACTTCTCAGTTTCAAAGCCCATATGCAATTCCCTTGTATAACATTGATATGAGCCCATTGACTAAGAAGATTCCCATCTTTTTTGTACATTCTCCAAAAGATACCTAATAAACTGGTTTTATTCAAATCAATCAAATCCGGAATGTTAAGTCCTCCCTCATCTTTAGTTTTACAAATGTCTGACCAAGAAACTCTTGCTCCTTTTGCATTGCCTAAACTTCCCTTCCATAAGAAAATGGAGAGCATTTGATTCAACTTATAGATTACATACTTGGGAAGCATAAATACTCTGCACCAGTAGAGGATTTTGCTGATTAAAACAACTCTTATAAGCTCAAGCCTCCAAGTATAACTGAGAAGCTTATTACTCCATGTATTGATTGCTTCACTTATCTTATAAATTAACCTATTTGAATCCTCTTTGCTTAATTTTTTAGAGCTCATAAGGACCCCCAAATACCTCACATGTAGCACTCCTTCACCAATATTTAAGACATTACAAATCCCCTCTTTTAATATACCTGAGAATCCACAAAAATATATCTGACTTTTACTGTTATTAATCTTCACTCCAGACAATCTGGTAAATATATCCAAGCCTTCTTTGATAAGCTTAGCTGTTGCAATATTAGCCTCACTGAAAATCAACAAGTCATCAGCAAAAGTAATATGATTGAGACTTAACTTGTCACATTTAGGATGAGAGCTAAAACTCTTATTTTCCCTTATAATTTGGAAGAGTGAGGTAAACACCTGCATACAAATAACAAATAGGTAAGGGGACAGTGGGTCCCCCAGCCTTAAGCCCCTCATCACACTGAAGTAGCCAACCATCTCACCATTAACCCCCAATAGAATAAGTGGGAGTACTAATACACATGTTAATCCACTCTATTATTTTTTGTGGGAAATCCATAGCTTTTAAGGTGTTAAGTAGAAAATTCCAGTTGATACTATCGTATGCTTTCTGTAGGTCAACATTAATAGTCATTCTAGGAGTGACATTATCCTTATCATAATTATTAATAATGTCATGTGCCACCAATATATTATCACAAATGGCTCTATTACCCACATATGCGGCCTGATTAATAGAAATTATAGAGTCTAACACTTCTTTGACTCTATTAGCAATGATTCTTGAAATAGTTTTATAAAATGTATTCACACATGAGATAGGGAGAAATTGTCTTACATTAGATGGTGTGCTAACCTTTGGAATTAAAACAATATTGGTTGCATTAATCCCTTTAGGAATACGGAAAGTATTGACAACTTCATGAATTACTTTGCAAAAATCTTCACCGATTGTATTCCAAGCAGCCTTGTAAAAGTTTGAGGTATATCCATCAGAACCAGGACACTTGTTCTCATTGATAGAGAACAGTGCCTTCTTTATCTCATCATTTGTGATAGGTCTCTCCAAGATAGTTTTTTGCTCCTGACTGAGACTAACCCCAAGTAATTCTTTAAGAGTGTGAATAGAGCAAGTTTATTCATGTACTTCTTTAGTGCCAATAAGTGAAGTATAAAAGTCAACAAACTCTTAAAGAAGGCACTATTCGAAATCCTAAGGTCCTTGCAGTTGTAATTTTGGCTTAGGGGTAGTATGATATGTACATTTGGATAATGAAAAGTGAGCTTTTGGCCCTCTCCTCACTAACCATTAGCGAATCGCCGTAAAGCTTGAGTTTCACTCAAAAATATTCCCACTCAACCCCATTTCAATGCTCTTAATTTAGCATCCCCAAATAACCCAATAGAGCTTTTCTTGATGATTGCATAACAATTCCACTTTGTCGGGCCTTTTTATATATAGCCCTTTTCATGTCGTTTTTCCTTCTTTTGTAAGTTAGTTATGACTCTCTTTTTGATGTGAGATACCATGCTACTTATTTCTCATATTTCTTTTTCTTTTCAATATCTTTCTCTTTTACCCTAGCAAAGGGTACGATAAAGATCATAATCAATAATATCACAATTACAATTCATAAAATCCCAGTCCCAGTGTTTCCCAACGATGACCACCACCACCCTAAACTCAAGTTCTAAAGACGATTGTCTTAGGATCGCGATTCGAGTACAAGTCATTATTGTCTCCTTTTTTGTGATAAAATAACCTTCCTATGAGACATCATTTTAGGTTTAAAATGGACTAAGTTATTAGATTAATCCTCGTATTGTGATACAATGCAATTTCTTCCTTCGTTTTGAAATTAATGTTACTCTTAGAGCTTTTGTGTGTTAATTTGTTTTTTTAATGTAAAGCTTATAAGTATATGGATTCTATGAGGAACCAAGATGAATATAAGGAGTGAAGGTTCAAGTACAAACCCAAAAAAAGCGTTAAAAGATCAAAAGAAATCACTTTGGCAAAGGTGGACCAGTTTTAGAAAAAATCAAGTCGTCACTTATTTCAGTTTTCGAGGCTTGGTGAGGATTACATCTTAGTGGTTCAAATGAAAGTCATGAGCCATGAAGTCAGAGAGATTTGAGAAGTGGAAAAAGTGAATTTTGACTTATGAGGAAAATGTTATGCTCGAAATACCAAAGTGGTGCAGTGTTATCCAGATTTAGAGACATGTATTATTTTCATTACTGCATAACATCCAAAGGGAATTTAAAGGATCCCTTTTATATTCAGAAAGGTTTTTAAATTGCGGTCGTTTCTATATAAATATCCCTTTATTCCAAGTGTAATAAAGGAGTTACGAATTTCACAAACTCGAAGGGTTATCCATTTCTACAATTAAGGAAAATGAGTTAGAGTTAAATTTGGACTCTAAAACTTGGGTAACACTCTATATTTCGACCTAACACACACACACACACACACACATATATATATATATATATATATATATATATATATATATATATATATATATATATATATATATATACTAGGTATGAACCTGTGCCTGAAGGCACTCTAAAAAATTTAATTTTAAAAAATAAATTAAACTCCGAGTAAATAAATATGTCTTGAGATAAATAAACTAAAAGAAGCTAAGATTTTATTGTTAATTCTTTTAGAAAAATATTTTTTGTGAAGAGTTTATTGTTAAGTTACCTATAAAGATATATAAGCGTCTAGAACAAAAAAAAAACCTATAAAGATTGATAGATTGTATTTTCTATCTAAGAAATTTGAATTGAAAAAAAATTAGTTTACAATAAAAGATATTGTATTTAATTACCAAGGATAATTTTCTGCTACCATTTTCAGCTTGCCTCATCTTGGTGTTGTGTAAATACCTAACTTGAAACCTATTATTTCAAATATATAACATAAGGAATCTAATATCTGAGCATGGTAAAAGACTAAAAGTAATCTCAGTATAGTCTAGCATATATGAGTATATGTATAAGACTTGAATATGATAGATATATATACTGGTTATAATAACTAAACGTACTTTGTCCTAAAAAAAACGAAACGTACTTCTCCCGATATATCTTGTTTTAAGGCCAAAAGACTTATATAGACAATACAAAGTTAGAGGATGGCTCAGCCAATTCATTGGGGGCAATTATTTAAAATTACATGTCGAAGTTCGGAAGGATAACTATTACACCGATTCAATGGTAATAGATTCTGAGAGAAAGTAATTTGCTACCCAGTACTATAAAATGAGATAGTATATGAGCTTCCTCAAATTTTGATTAAACAGATGCTGATTCCATATTTCAATCATGACTACAATAATTCCAAGCAAGTCATTTTCACATGACAGCGTATTACAAAACAACCATCTCAATGAAACTTAAAATTTTGAAGACAATAAAAACCAAAATTTGATTTAATATATTTGATTAACAATTTATCTACTATGGCGTTTCAACCATATTTAAACAGCTTTAGGTGCAACTATTAATTGAGGACCAGTTACATTTTTAGTTTCCATAAGATAAGCAATCAATGAGATAGCTTGAATAGTTTTTCCTAATCCCATTTCATCAGCTAAAATTCCGTTAAGATTATTATTAAACAATGATAACATCCATTGAAGACCTTCTAACTGATAAGATCTTAATTCTCCACCTTGAAGCATAGCTGGTTGTTCAACCACCTGTAATATTAAACATGATATAAGTAAGAATATGAGAAAAATAATTAGTAAAATATTTATTACCTTCTCTTGAATTGAATGTACAGCTGAATTATACTGTCTTTGACCTTCGAGTAAATCACCAGCTTTTACAATAGATTCACCTAAGCTTATTGAATTAGCTTGTTCCCCTTCCATTCCCGAAGCTTCAGATGCATCATTCCCAGGTAAGCTTTCCTTGTTGCCACTTGCCTGCTGATTCAGGTTTTTGGCTTTATCTGAACCATCAGAGCACCAGATAATAACATTTATACCACGTGAATCATATTAAATCAAATATTAGAACATACAAATTATATCCAAAACCTAAATTAGATCAGTGATCACTAATCAGAACCAACAATAAACAGAAAAATCGCGAAGTGATCAAGAGGTAGTCCCATCTAACTACCCCACCCCAAGTTCAGCAATCGCAACCAACGCATATAGAATCCCGATCCATATGAGCGAGAGACTTGAAGGCCTTAAACCCAGAAGTATACTAAACATACAAATTCTCAGATGAGCCCATACATTTTCTTTTTCTCATGTTCTTGGGTAGTTTAATTTAAGAAAGCAAAATCATCATTGAGATACACAGTCTAGTCAACGACAAAAGGTAAAATGAAGAAATGTCCAACTGTCGTGATATCATGATCAAATAAACAGATGAAAATAACATAAAAAGACTAAATTGCAGAACAGTTTATTCATTTTAGTATAATGTGACTCTTCCAAACAAAATACCAGCTCTCGATTGAAACCACTATGGGTTCTACAATTATATCAAACAAATAAATAAATAGACCAAAATGCAAAAGCAAATCAAAACAGGATATGCAATATAAATGTAACTTATATTTTCGGATAAAATTGCGAGATCACTAACCTAAGTAAATTTGAATAGCAGAGTGTAGAGAAGAGAACTTTTTATTGTTAGAAGATTCTTTGAGCATTGTTTCAAATGCCCGGGTTACAAAACCACCTGCAGCTCCACTCTGTCGCCTACAAAAGAAACAAATTTCAATTCAAAACCAAAACAAAAATAAAAGTGTAATTCTTTGATGAAGTGGTAGATGATTCATGCTTAGGTTGAACATATGAACTTATTGTATAGCTATTAAAAACAATCTTTCTGTCATAATTAGCCAACAACCTTCACAAAATTTTGGATTAAAAACAAAAAATTATTGCAACCAACAGATATATATATAGCTTTCACAGAAAAATATATTAGATCATTGCAGTATAAGTTCCTATATTATGCGAATTGGTCCCTACATTAATTTTTTGAGCTAATTGCACTACAGGTCCCCATATTATGCAAAAGTTAAATGGCAATGGATAAGAGAAGATGGGTAAAAAAAGAGTACCTGCATCCTGGTTTAGCAAGTTCGATAGGGTAACAACCTGCTTTGTCCTGATGGTTGAGAATCAGATGTTTGTTCATCTTATATTCCTTTTAATTGGATATAAACACTGCAAATACTCAATCAAACAAACGGAATGGTGATTAATTTGAGAGTTTATATGTAGATATTTATATCAAAGCTAAATTAATCTAATAAATTTGTAACAAAAATACTTAAAAACTTACTTCACCAAGGTTTTTTCTGTATGGATAGGTTTGAATCAATGGCGGCGGATCCGGAGAGAGTCCGGGAGTACGTGTCTCCGGATTCATCCTTATAAACCTGAGATTTGGAAAAGATGCAAGTGCAGGTATGTATTATACTATCTGCAATTAATTAACCTATCTTTTTTATCGATACTTACTTTTTTTTTCTTTCCGGTAGTCCTTGAAAAGCACCCGATTATGCCCAAAAAGCCTGCAAAATAAATGATGATTCTTAATGGAAATGGAAGAGCTAAGAATACGAATAAACAATTCAATTGCATCGCTCACTAAACCTACAAAGAAGCTAAAGATAAAGGACCTATGCAGTAATTATTGATTTGTACTATTGTTAAACCTGTTACTTCCTTCAAAGCTTTTTCAAGTGCCTCGAGCTCTATCACTCTATCGTCCATATCCTACAAAAGAAAATAAAAAAACTATTTTCTTACTTGTCCATCAAATAAAGTTCAATATTAATCCGCTGATAAATCGATACTACAAACCCGATTTTTCGTCACAGCAAAGCTTTCCGAGCTCAAGTTTCAAGTGCGCAAAAAATTCCTCATTTAATCTGCAAATTAGATCACAATTAAATACATTCAACAGAAAAAATGATACCTAGTTAAATAATATTTTAATCAAAATTTATATCCTTTTATATATATATATATATATATATATATATATATATATATATATATTAAAGCAGCAATGAAACTAATGAGAAAACCAGGTGAGCGGCTTGCTTGGTGGAAAGGCGAGTCTATCTTCCGCTAACTCAAAATTGAACTTCTTAAAAATAGCAAAACCTTCTTCAAACTATTCAGCTTCTACAGCCATAGCTCCAACAGCAGGTCTATCAAAATTATCAAGTCTATTAATATAATCCATGACTCTAGAAGGATCTGCTTTTATAGCAGTTAAGATATAATTCAATTTCGCATTAACATGATATAACCAAATTCCAAACTTACCTATGCCTTTCTTATAAGCTGCTTTCTCATCAGCATCTTTGTATATCTCTCGGAAGAATTTGTTCAAAGCTGCATTTCCATCCAATTTTTCATCTTTTTCATGTCAGTTGAGAATCAAATCAAAAAATGCAGTATAAGAAAATAATTGCTCACTCTAACAGTCACGGCAAATCATGGGACCCGCAAAAATTCACACGCCATCCAGTCTGCTATTCTCAGTGTATCACCGTTCATAGGCTAAAAGCTCTGAACTGATAAGAATAGGTTTAAAATAAATAAAACTCTGAACTGATAAGAATAGATTCGAAAAATACAGTAAATTGCACTATAGGTCCCTATGTTGTGCAAAAATGGCCAGGATCTGAATAAAAAAATAAAAAACCTATCTTTTCTGTATGGATAGGTTTGAATCAATGGCGGCGGATCCGGAGAGAGTCCTGGAGTGGCGGTGCTTGAAGAGATGGCGGCGGATCGGATGTGGAGATGTGGAGGGGGAGGGTTCTTCGGTTTCTCGATGATGCCAAGTGTTGCGATGGTGGATGCTTGTCTGGAGATTGGGCTTGTGGAGGGTTCTTCGAATCGCTTGGTCTTGTGGAGGGTTCTTCGATTCGCTTGGTGGGAGAAGTTGTCGTGGCGGCGGTGGAAAATGGTCGTGGCGACGGATCCCGGATCGGAGCTGGATCTTTTTGTTTTTTGTTTTCGATTTGGATTGGGAATCCGTGAAGTGATTTCTTTTTGTTTTTTGTTATTAATTTTAAATTATAAAAATAATTAATCCAAGGGCTGAAAAATATAGAAGAAACATCAAGACATTTTAAATCGTAGATTGAATTTAGACAATCTGGACCATTAATTGAAATCGATCTAAAGGCCGAAAATGATTGAAATTTGATCCAAAGGCTAAAAAATGTGGAGAAAAATGAGAGACATTTCGGGCCGTTGGCCCTTCTCCAATATTATATATATATATATATATATATATATATATATATATATATATATATATATATATATATATATATATATATATATATATATATATATATATATATATATATCAGTTCATGTCCTTAGAAAATGATCCCTTGTCCAAAGCTTAATATTCATCAATAATTCATCATAAAAGTAATCACGAAAATCTAGAGGAGGAAGAATCAAGAGCTAGAGTTTTCACTACATCAATTCTACAATTCTCTATCTCTATTCTTCAAATAAATTAGTATTAGATTTATTTTGCCTATGATTTATTTCTAAGCTATTTACTCTAAAGTTCCATTATGCACAATTTCTCTTTTAGGATTTGGTCGCTCCTAGAGTGTGATAAAATCAACACTAAATTAGAGAAGCGAAAACCGCAAGTGTACGGGTCGTCCAAGTAATAAAACAGTAAAAACGAGTTAATTGTCTCCACATGGATTGCTAGGTAAGAAAAATATGTTTAAACAATAAGTAGAATTAATTGCAGTACAAAATAAATAAATGATAAATAGATTTTTGTTTGGTTTTTGAATTATGAACTACTAGACGCAAGAAAGTAAATTAACTAAAAGATTAACTGAATTCAAATAAAATAAAGGCTAAAAGAGTAGATGCAGATATGAGAGTATACTTGAGTCTCGCTAGGGATCCACCTAAGTTCATATATTTAGTTCTTTCGTTTAAGGGACAAGTTAGTGATTCTATATAAGTCAGGACTCTAATATCATCCTAACTCCCATTAGGGTAGACTTAGGAGGCGATCCTACAGTATTACAGTCCCCGTCAGGGAGACTATAAGCTACTTTCAGATGAATTAAGTTATTACCCAACTGGCTACGCGGTTAGTCAAGTCCATCGGGATCAATGACAAACACCACACGTTTATTAATTAGTTCAGTAATTCGACCCCCTTTTTGGATGATCACTGTCACTAGTGAATAGCCTAATTACTAATACCTAAATCTAACTGTCCTAATTAGAAATAGTAAACAAGCATAAATTAACAAGCAATATAAAAAACCTAACTTGAATTAAATTAAAACGATCCCAAATCCAAAAATACTAAAGTAGATTAACTAGGGTTTAACCCATTACGTGATTCTCAAGTATTAGAAATTTTAGCTCATAATAAAATTCAAAACTGAAAATAAATTAGAATTTATACATTTTTCTAATAACAGAAATAAAACAAAAACCTAAATAAAGGAATTGAATTGAGCTGTTGTTGAAGAATGGTTTTCTCCAGCTTCTGCTTTTGGCTCTACTTTGCTCTCTCTGGAATTTAGAAATAGTGTGAAGCGTATGTAATTTTGAGGTCTAAAGAGCCTTTTATAAGGTCCAAAACGGATTAGGCTTTAGCAATGGGCTTAATTAAGTAATTAGAAACCCAGATCCGTTTTACTAATCCCGCATCTGCTGTACACCACTTAGTAAAACAAATATAACTTTTGCATCGTTAGTCCAAATCACCTGATCTCACTTCTCAAATTTCGCTGACTCATACGCGCATCTTTTAAATCTGAACCACCAGGTCTGAAACTGTACCGTTTGGGCTCAGGAAGTGCTAGAAGTGACGACTTTCCAGTTTCTAGTGCTCCTCCTTCACTACAATGATGTCTTTTGCTCTTTTGACACTTCTTTTTGCTATTGGACTTTAAACTTCACTTCTTCTCTTCATCTTAATGACTCCTAGCATCCATGTACCTAAGAAATTCATACTAAACAAACAAATTAACGCACAAAAACTCTAAAAGTAACAATATTATAATTCTGAAGGAAGAAAGTGTAACATAGCTAAATATGCTCAAAAGTCTATCTACTAAGTCTAATTTTCACCTAAAATTATGTCTCCTAAGGGCATTTATTTATAACAAAAAGGGAGCCATCAGGATTGTAATTATATGAACAAATTGATTATTTATTTTTTCTATTTAATTTGAATTTGGGATTATAATTTAATTAATTTGGTTTTTAATTAATTTCATTGACTATATGTTTGTAATAACACTACCCATATCGTAGCTAAATATTGGGTACTCGAGTCATTAAGTTATCGTCCGGGACGGGAGATTTAATTGCGGATATAAAATATAGACATGTGGTATATGTTAGTGAACCTGGCGGTCTGGACTAGCCACAAAGCCATTAGGGTAATAAACTGTGCTTTTAACTTTTTTTAAACCCTCATATAACATCTTATATTGAGGATAATAAATCTTCAGTTTTCCATTTAGCTAGGAACCATAATTTTGCCACAAATGTCGAAATCCAAAAACTGTATAGACAAATTTGTTACAAAAATGACAACAGTGACAAGACAAAGAAAGTAGAAAAAACATTCAATGATGGCACATATGGGACCCAAAGAAGTAGATGGTTCTTGTCAAATACTTTCACAGATATTAAATAACACATCTCTCTCTCAATAATGAGCGTTGCAACTGATAATTTTTCCTTTTATTTGTAGCACAATATAGCATTTATTCTTAAGCAACAAATTTGCTTGTAATCCAATATAATATTTACTCACAAGGTGGATTTTTTTTTTTTTTTTTGTTCGAAAACTCACAAGGTGGATAGTCTTACATCAAAAGTAGCCATGTAAATTATTCAAAAGATACAAGCTTCAATTTTAGTCTTAGAGGTGCTCAATAAACATCTCAATGGAGAGCAATAGTGAGGAAAAACATATTCAAGAACACCATCAAAATCAAGATGAAGAGGAAGGTGCTGATCTTACACTTGATCTAAGCCTCACAACTATGAATTTAGATCAAGGGTCGAAGCCAGAATTCCATTTAATCCACTCATTTGACATGAATCTATCAGAAGCTCACCGTGATCGTGAAAACAAGCTGGAGCCACGAGTATATTCTTGCAACTATTGTCAAAGAAAATTTTATAGTTCACAAGCTTTAGGAGGCCATCAAAATGCACATAAACGAGAGCGAACCATTGCGAAAAGAGGGCAAAGAATTAGTACTCTTGGCTTACATGTCCATAGATTTTCAAGTATGGCTTCATTACCTTTGCATGGATCTTTGAACAGGTCTCTTGACATTCAAGTGCATTCCATGGTTCATAAACCTAATTTTATGCCATCAATACTTGGTGGTACACCAATCTATGGAAATGTTGGATTGAGAAGAAGAACTCTTCTTGAACATCAGCTACCACCGATTGGGTGGCTATCACCTAAAGATTATCAAGTTGGATCATCATCTTCATCATCTGGTGGTGGCGCAGCTAGGTTCAATGATTTTCAGAAATGGGATACTTATCAAGATGAAAAGTTAAATAAGCCAGACCTGACACTTAAGCTCTAAGTTGTTTCGTCATATCTATAGGTATTTGTAAAGATTTATCAAGAATCTGTGGGTTTTGTTTATGCTTCAACTTCAATTGGATATCTGTAAATTTCTTTCTTCTGCAGAAATTTTCAGGATTATAATTATATATGTTTAATTCAATAAATTAAGTTAATTGCTCAATTTATATTATTATTTTGGGTCATGAAATTACTTTGTCCTTTTTAAGTAGTTTTTATTGTTACGAGAATTAACCCAAAGTATAATTATATACTACTATGTAATAAAAGGGACAAAACTGTGCAACTGAGCTCCAGATATTTTTTTAGGATAAGTATTAGACACAATTTTATACTTTTAATTAGTTGGGTTAAAAAAAATTAGTTGGGTTAAATTAATATAAAAAATACCCCCCATAATATTCTTTTTTTTCTAAACAAAATTGAGGTTAACGGAAAATGAAACCCCTTGTACCGAACCATATTTTAATGAGCAAGTTTCCTTTTTAGCCCATTAAAAATAATTTTAGCCTAAATATTTTGAATTTTTTTTTTTTTTGAGTATATGAGAGAGCCACTTTAGACTCGGAGTCATTTCGACTCCAATGAGATTCGATCCCAGGACCTCTTGGTCTCTGCGGAGTAGCCTAACCACTAGGCCAACTATCTATCTCCACTCGAGAGAGCCACTTTAGACTCGGAGTAATGACTCCAATGAAATTCGATCCCAGAAAATATCAATCTCTTGAAAATATCATTTTAAACCAAAGGTATTCAAAAATATAATTTTTGGACTAGTTTATTAATTTCATAAGATATTTTATAAATTTAAGTAAATGTCTCACTTACCCCCTGAACTATACTCATTTGACAGTTTGCTTTCCACTAAACTTTTGCGGCTGGATGGTCCTTAATCTTCATTTTCGTGACTCGTTAATCCTTTTTAACAAATTCAGTTCATTTTTGCCGTTAAATCCGAGATTGGCTTGCACGCGCGAGTGATTTTTTTTTATTATTAAAAAATCATTTTTTTCTGAATAACTTAATTAAACTTTTATTTTAACATAGGTATTTATGGTATTTTCACATCTTTTTCTTCAAAATTTCTTCTTCTTCAAAGATTCTTCTCCAAACCTTCTTCTCCATGATCAAACCTTCATATATTCGAATCTTTATATTTAAAAAAAACCCAAAAATTAAATTACAACAATATTTTCTCAACAAATATAATGAATGTATAACAATCTAAAAAGTTTGACCAATAAGAAATTTGGAAAACCCCTCTTTCCGGCAATAAAACAAAGGTAGGGTACATTCGGTCATAATGAAACCGAGTGGTTCTTTTTTGTTCTACTTTAGATCTTTTCTTTGTTCCTTGAACAAAACCGGTAAAAAGCTACTTTGACATGGACCAATTATATTAGTGAGTAGGCCTGAGTCTACTGACCATAGCCTTCATAATAACTTACAAGGAGAGTTTATGATACTAATAGGTTTGAATAAATATACACGATCTGGATCAGTAACCTTTAGGATAAGGTGGATAAGTGTTCCATTAAGAGTCGATGGTAGACACCCCTTCTAAACAGCTTCCCGGACTGTATTACAAACACTGGGCTCTACTACTTTCCAATATTTCTGATAAAACACTACCGACATCCCATCAGGTTCAGGTGCCTTAAAGGACCCAATTGAAATACAAGTTCTTTAATCTCCATATCCGAGAACGTAGTATTCAACGTCCAAGCCGCTTCCTCACCAATAAAATTAATTTACGTTAGCGTGAACTCTCCTATAGTGTTCCCAGGCGCCTCATACAGCTTCTTAAAGTACCTGAGAACCAATTCTTTCACTCATCTTTCTTCCTCGATCCAAACACCATTATCACTAAACAATATAGTACAATTCCACTCTTTTTTACTATGATGGATAAATGATAAAACCGCGTGTTTCGTTCTCCCGATGCAATCCACTCCTCCTCAGATTTCTGAAAACACATAATCTCCTCTTGTTCCAAAACACTCTCATATTCATTCATCAATCAAATTCCCAGCCTTCAAAGGGATGAATAATACGAACATTTTATGACTTTCTGAATTCCACTAAGTCTCACTGCTAGTATTCTCTTTCACCGATTAATATCGCCAAATATATCAATCTTCCATTTTCTCAAATGATTCTGAATGGAGGATATTCCTTTTCCAATTCCGACCCTATCCCCATCCCAATTATATTTTACAAATCTCTGAAAAATCTTTATGATGACACCACATCGCTTTAAACCTAAAACGCCGAGTCTTAGTTTTCACTTTTGGAGGCGGGTAAATCTGTAATAATATCGGCATATGATTTGAATAAATCTATGCTAGGTGGATCACACATGCATTTGGTATAAGTGTCTGACATTCTGTATTCGCCATGTGAAACCCAAAAGTCTCACCATGTGAAACCCAACCCTTCGAACCCAAGATCAATCCAACCGAAACTCTTTCTCAAATCTATAAACTTCTAAATTCGTCTAGAAACACCCTCAACCACACCTCGCTTATCCTCATCCTTTCTTACTTGGTTAAAATCGCCAGCCACTAACCACAGAACGTTTAGACTATGAAACGCTTGATGAAGTGCGATCCATGGATCTTCCTGTTCTTTATAGTGATTTCTTGCATTAATCTTCGAGAATACACGCGATTACACCCTTTTTGTACCACCCCAATGTTTAATACTTGCTTCCAAATGAACCCAAACTGATATGTCTAAATTGTCTCAAATGATCCAAATTCCTCCCCTGTAGCATCTGAAATACACTCTTAAAAAATATCCTTATGTAGTGAATTTATGACCTATGCGCCTTCACCCTGACAACCCGAGGCTTAACGATCGCTGTTAACCATATTTTGTGTCTATATATCATATATCTTGTTACACAATGAAACTTTGGATTAGCCGCGCCATAGCAATTCCACGCAAGAATAATTAAATTTTGGCTCGAGTTCTCCCAGATATTTTATACACTAACTTGATCACACATCATTAAATAATATAATTAAGGGATGATAAGAAACTGACCAAATTCGCTCATCGTGATAATATGGGCATCTCTACATCATCCCCGATTTGCTCCGTCTTACTGGTACTTTGCACCGCAACAAGTGATTCTGGTACTTGACTCTATATCATGAATTGATCTGCCTCATGCTCTTGCCCAGTCCCACCGTCTCTATTTATTCGCATATCAGGATGTTCATCCCTTCACATGCTACAGTTGTATCTGAAGCAGCTGCTTCCATTATTCTAATAGCCTATGCCTTAGCTTTTTGGTTAATTGCACTTAAGTCTATCGATATATACCCCTGTACAACCTCCACTTCCACCAGTGCATCAATCCCCCTTATCACCTCTAATACACCATCATTCATTATATAACCCGCTACACCCTTTCTTGTACCATTCTTACTCCCTCATAAGTTCAAAACTTTTGTTTTCCCCACTTTTTCTCTTTCTTTACTGCCTAATGTAGCAGTAAATCTTACCTCTACAACCATTTGTAACTTTATTTGTTGTTCAAAATTTGGAATTGCAACAACCCGATGACCCCCTTGTTCCACTTTGCCCCTTGTTTCTAACCACTACCAATCATCATCTTCCTTTTACTGTTTTTCCCATTTGATCAGACACATATGCCTTTTCAACATAATTTTGCACCAACCTCCCTCCCACATTATGCCCTTCATCACTCATTTGTAAAGCTTCAAATCAAGACCCCAACCCCTTGGGTAAGTTACCTTCTTGCACACTCATCTCATTTATTCTCATTCCTATCCCATTTCCTTGATTTCCCCTCGCAATGTCATCCAATCCCCATAGTTTTATTCTGTCACTACCTACCTATCTCCATTCTCCTTTCGACCCTGATCAGTGTACATCCTTACTTTCCTTATCTCACCACTTTTTCTAGCTTCCTTAACCACATTGGTAGGGAAATTGTCTTTTTTATGTTTGAATTTACCATACCTAAAGCAAATAAGGTGGAGGCCTTCAAATTCCACGTTGCACACTTCTGTTCCAATTTTCACCTCTGGTCTCAATGGTCTACTAAGATCAATTCTACCGCTAATCGCACGTAGTTTCCCCTGAGTCTCCCCTTCGTTAAAGGATCAATTTCAACAGTTCTACCAATTTTATCTCCAATCTTCCTAAGAATTCTTGCAGTGTAGTTGTGCATTCTGACATTTAAGATTCTTACCCAGGCTGTTGTTGTAGTAATCACGTTAAAATTTGGGGTCCATTCGCGCACAATAAGATAATGATCCAGCACCATTCATGGTCCTCCCGATATAGAGAAGATATAGTCTTCTCTCGCGACAAACTTCACCATATTATACCCATGCCCCACATCTGCCAACTCTAGATTCCCAACTGGATTCGATATTTGTCTTACCTTCACGGAAAAAATATGTAAAGCCTACCTCCCTGCCAAGTTAATGCACTACCACGGTGTTTCTCCATAAGAAAATTCCCTCTTGTATCTCCTCACGAGTTTGGATAACAGTCGGTACACTCTCGCCTTCAATCTCCACGTCTCCTTCAATCAAATCCTCTATCTCACTTATATACTCTTCACCATCAAATCCTCCCAATTTTGTTTATTCAGCATCGATAGTCATTGGAATTATTGTGTTATTTCCAGTTAGTGGTCCCATCCATCCACCTAGTTTTGGTTGTGGGATGGCTGGCGCCCTAGTGGCTACAGGGTACAGTACTTTGCTTATTCTGCACAGGTCGAGTTACTTGCACCTGTACGTTCTCAACATCTCCACTTGTATTTTCTTTCTCGCCTGTCCTTTCCATCGTTATTACAGTTCCTGGCCTCGACCTTTTGTTATTTCTTGGTTCCTCCACAATAGACTGCAGTCGTGGTCCATCTCATTCAAAGGAGGGAGCGATTTTCGGTGGTAGTGGTCCACCATGTAGCAGTGGTGGCTGATCAGCCATCGTAGCGAAGGAAACATTTTCCGCTTGGGTTCTAGTGATTCCTAGATTTTAGGAGCATCTTTTTTTTTTCTTTAATTTAACAAAATCTTCACAATTTTTCACTTTCTCTTTAGTCTAACTAATGCTAATTTAACTAGTTGGGATTAGCTTACTGGAAAAGGCCTTGGTCTTCCAATCTAGTCGGTATCGGTTCGAACTGAATCAATGACTTCGAGTCCAAAGTGGCTCTCTTATGTAACAAAAGAAAAAACTAATACTAATGCTAATTTGCAGGCCTTTAAATAGCAAAGATCAAGGAAATTGACATAAACGTGGTGAAAGTTGTATTCAATAAATAGCTTATAACATTCATAAGATCTGATATCTTTTTAGAGCTTGGAATTATTATAGTGCAAATTTATAATGCTTGACAATGAACATACATAAGCACAATCGTACGTACACTGAAGATCCATCAATTTTATATGTATGGTTGAGCTTGTTTATAGAACACAATTTCTTTGACCTGGCCACCCACTTGCAGATCAAGAAAAAGACCGTCCATGAAGCCGTCTTCATCAATAGGTGGGAGGAAGGTGGTGGTTTCATCTAGAAAGTGAAACCTCTAATAACCCTTTTTTTTTTGTCCTATACCTGTAATAACCCTTTAGCCTCTACTCTACCACCATCATTTTGTATTACTAGCGATTTTCTATTATTTTAACTAAAGGAAACTAATATACGTTTAACTAAAAAGCCTTGATCATCTAATCTAGTGGTGCAGGTTCGAATCGAGTCAATAACTCCGAATCCAAAGTGACTCTCATATGTAACAAGAAAAAAAAAATCTTAGTACAGGTTACTAAATTTTATTGTAGGTTAATTAAATTTGTCAATTACTCTAATAACTCACTGAACATATCTATAAACAAATCAGTTTGAATGGTATTACGTATAGAGTTAAATATTTATTAACCTTTTTAGCTATCCTATCACCATCTTTTCCCATTTTAAACTCTTCAAAAATCTTTATTGCGTTGATTTCTTACCTAAAAGATCTTCTAAACAGTAAATCCAAAGTGGTAGGGCCAGATATTAGTCTAATTATGATGCTTAACAAGATTTCAAATTAATCACGTCCCTATCAAGAAGTAAAGTCACTCAAAATCTAAGAATTATCTTACAGTATGGATATGATAAATGATCTTGTCTCTCACACAATAATCTGTTCGACAATCTTTTAATAAATTTTAAAGGGTTATAACAAATAGCAGCGTCTTACTTCGTGATTTGTAAAATTGCATATTGATTCTTGTGGTTATTATACCGACTAGTGTCTATCTAGCCCAAGTACTATGGCTTACAAGGTTGGGACTCAGCGTGGGATAAATATTAAAGTCACTCAGTACTCATTAGTATTTTGTAGGACACTCCTTGGTTATTAGCGAATCGGTCGCTATAACATAGTACATCAGTAGCTAGTTTTGTTATCGTTTGTGGTAGTTAATACCCGATCGTTATAAGCATTATTTAGCGACCGACTATACCATCTAGCAACCACTAAAATGATTGTTAATGGGTAAATTTAATAGCGAGCACTATGCAATCGCATAAGTGTCGTCGCCTTTAGCGACAATTTTGATAGTTGCCAGAGGTCTGATTTTTTTTTGTCGAACCGTTGCGGTTACTAGAAGTTATATTGCAAATTTATAGGAAATATTTGTCTCAAAACCCAAATAGTACTTATATGTCAACAATTTAATGATCATTAAACGCTTGTCACAAAGATTTCCTCCGAGTCTCAAGCCAGATAGTTTCCATAAATTTGGAAAATACCTTATATAAAATAAAAACCTAACAATTAAAACTAAATATAATACAATACAACAAAAATCAAATGTAATACCATACAATTACCTAATGTAATTTGAATTAAGCAGTAAGTTTGTGACATCTAGTGAAATGTTTTTTAAATCAATAATCAACATCATGTGAAGATGACCACGTATTACATACATATCTTGCACTGATAAACAACTTGATACTTCTTCTTATGGAAATGTTTGGCTTGCATTTGGGACGACAAATGACATTACTGTCATAAAACAAAATATAGTGAACTACAAGTTCGTATCCAACCCTATCATAATTGTAAGGTATTTGCTCCAAACAAGTCCTACAAGTACCTAATTCGTAATTTCGGAGATGTATAGCATATCTCTCGATAAGTGCTCGTCTATTGGCGATCTTCGTGGAAATATCTGGGGACCCTAATGTAACTAACATCTAAGTGTGTGAAAAAATGATATTAATTGCACTTAACTCCTATATTTTATATTTTTAAATTATTGCACTATTAAGTCTTATATTTAATATTTTTATATTAATTGGACTATTCAGTCCCTTATAATTATAATTGTTCTTTTAAACCCCTAAATAATTTAATTACACTATTAACCCTAATATTATTATTTTAATTTAATTGCACCATTAAGTCCTAAACTGAATATTTTTTATATTAAATGCACTAGTAAGTCCTTATTTTATTATTTTATATTAATTTCACTGTTCAGCTTAGACTTATTAGTTTTGTATTAATTTCAAAATTAAGTCCTTAGCTATTATTTTTGCACGTTTAATCCCACAAAATAATAATTGAATTATTGAGGCCCATAATTATAATTGTACTTTTAAAATCGTAAATAATTTAATTACTTATTTAACCTCCTAAAATTAGTCATGGCACAAATAAGCTCCAATAAGCCACTAAAATTCAAAATTTTATAATATTATAAGATCAAATTAATCTTAAATTAATCCCCAAAATATCAAAAATACACCTAAAAACTAATATATAATAAAAAATATAAATAATAATTGAAATATATATTTTAAGTAAAGCTAAAATATAGGATTTACCAAATAATATAATACGGAGGTGGATCGGATACGAATGAATAACGTTGTGGGGGTATAGCCACGGAGGTGCGACGGTGATGGTGGTGGGGGCGGCGAACGTGGCGAGGTGATGAATTGGTGAGGTGGTCAAAGAAATAAGGCGGCAAAACTTCAGCAATAGGGCAGCAAGGAAGCTCCGGATAGTGGACTTACGGATCCAGGAGATGCTTTGTGGTAGAGGATTTTTTATCAAAGTGGTAGTAGAATGAATTGTGGTTTGGCTTATAAAATAACACAAATATGGTAGTCACTATTAAGATAAAGAACAGATGTGGGTAGGTAAGGATCTACAATGTCAAAGCGGAAAAAGCCTATAGGCAGGAAATGAATTGGCGCTCAAATTTTTCATAAACCTTTACTGACCACTATGGCCAACACATTAGTTTTTTAAAATTATTTTTAAAATAAATATACTTCTTGGTGTCGCCTTGGGTGTGATAAATATAGGATAAATATAAGTCAAGAAAACTACGCACTCTCACCCTAGGCAGGCACAGTACTGCAAGTATTACAGGACGTATGCAAGTTTTAGTTGATAAGTTGAGTTTGTTCTCAAGGACTTAGTGTGCTAGTCGAATGGGTAGCAATAACGAGTAAGAAGTAAATAATTAAAAGACAAGGAATAAAAAGAGAATAAATTTTGAAATACTAAATTAAACTAAGAAAATAAAGACAATAAAATAAATACGAAGAAATATGAGATGAGAAATATAGCTTAGGTTTTGCTAGTATGCACTAATCCTTCTAATTCTTTCTATTAAATCTAGTTAATAAGGGAGATAATTAGCTCTTAGATATTTAGTCAGGATTCTAAATTCCCATACCTTAGACCTTGAGAGCGACTAAGGGGGCTACGGACACACCACGAGGCTGGTTCAAATAGGGTTATCAAACGCTACTAAGGCCCTAAACAATCAATTTCCATACATGGTGATAGTGATTAAATTATACCCTAATAACTATCTAGTTAGAATTAGTGTTGTCAGGACTAATATCGACTTTAGACGTTATGTGGTGTTTCAATAATAGACACCCATCTAAGGTGATCATCTAACTACTATTAAGGTAATCCTATACTCGTGCACTAGCAATGAAAACAGTCATTAAATCAAAACACATAAACAAATATAAAGGTAAGAAGCTAATATCAGATTAAAACATATAATTCCCAAAGAAACTTAGATAGAAAGAAATTAGAATTCGTAGATTATACATGATGCAAAACCCAAGTTATGGGAAGTTTAGTTCATACCTGAAGGAAATAAACTAAAGGAAATAATAAAAGACATCATCTTGCTCTCTACAATAACTTGGAAGAATAAAACCTTAAGAACTAATTACTATGAGGCAAGGATGATTTACAAGTGATATAAGGGTGTATTTATAGGTGTTTAGAAGACCTAATTCGTTTTCTTGAAGGAAAAGGTAAGTAATGGACTCCAAGCCCAACTCAAAGTCGTAACCCAAAAAACATGAAATCAGGCCCGATTTTCTTTTGGTCCTAGCAGCTTCAATACTCATCCGTTTGATGCGTATGAGTACACCAAATTTATCTTCTCGGAAAGATCTTCAACTTTTCTCTTGACCGTTTCTCCAAATTCCACACCGGTTTTGAGATATAAGCTGATTTGTGGTCGTAGGTGCAGAAATTCAGAATTAAGGCAGGTTTTCCTTTTCCATGTTTTTAGATTTTGTTTCCTTATCTCCAATTTTCATGCTTATCAAGATGTAAATTTACATAAGTAGGTGTCTTGGCGATATTTGTGTCAACATTACTAAGTTTGTTTAATACTTTTTTAATATAGTGTGACTGAGATAGTACAATACCTTCAGATGTTCAGAGAATCTTGATACCCAAAATAACATCTACAAGGCCTGGATCTTTCATATCAAACTTACTTGAAAGCATCCTTCAAGTGAATTTAATAACATCATTGGTACTTCCAATGATTAAAATATCATCCACATATAAACAGACAATGACATACTCTGTCATATTTTGTTTTACATAAACACATTTGTCACATTTATTGATCCTGAACCATTTGAGATCATGATTCTATCAAATTTGGCATGACATTGCTTCGGTGCCTGTTTTAACCCATATAAGTATTTGACAAGCTTACATACTTGATTATACTTACCTAGGAACTACATAACCTTAGGGTGTTCAATGTCATCTCTTCATTTATTTCTCCATTTAGGAAAACTGTTTTTACATCCATTTGATGAATTTCAAGCTTGTATATCGATGTTATATCAGTTAAAATTAGAACGGATGATATTCTAGTGACTGGAGAATAGGTATCAAAATAGTCAATTCCTTCTTTTTAACTATAACCTTTTACAACAAGGCGAACCTTTTGTATTTTTCAAGAGAGTCATTGGTCTTTAGTTTCTTCTTGAATATCCATTTGCATCTGAATGGTTTATTCCCAGAAGAAATTTACACTAGTTCCCATGTATGGTTTTGCATAATAGAATTTATCTAGCTATTTACCACTTCATTCCAGTAGAGGGCATCAGGGTTCGACATAACCTTCTTGAAAGTTTGTGGTTCATCATCTAGCATGTAAGATAGAAAATCAGGACCAAAAGGCGTAGGGGAATCCATATACTCACTTCTTATTGGTTCTTCTTTATTTAGGAATGATTCTTTATCTTTCTTTTTGGTTGGAAATTATTTTTTATCGAGCTCTTCTTGACTTGCATCGTGTATTCTTTTTAAGGAACTAGACTCTGGTGCAGTCTTGTAAGGGAAAATTTGTTTCAAAGAAATATGCATTTCTTGATTCAATCATCATATTGACGTGAATGTCAAATGAAAATATATGTGCACCATGAATCTATATGCAGCACTGTTGTTAGCATATCCAATAAAGATACAATCTATGGTAGTTTTTTCTACCTTTGCCAAGCATCCCCACACTTTTAAGTATTTGAAGGAAGGTGGTTTTTTTATTTCCATAATTTGTAAGTAGTTTTAGGTACCTTCTTATGTGGTACCTTGTTAAGGATGTGGTTTGTAATGCGCAAAGCCTTTCCCCACAAGTTTTGTGGTAACCCTGAGTTAATCGTCCAGCTTTCATCATTTTCTTCAACGTGCAGTTCTTGTGTTCAGCAATCCCATTTTGTTGAGGAAAACAGGGGTCGTGGTTTAATGGATGATTCCATGATTTGTGCAAAACTCCTCAAAAAGAGACACATATTCTCCTCCCCTACCCGTTCTAATATTCTTAATACTTTTATTTGGTTGATTTTCAACTTCAATTTTGTATTGCTTAAATGCTTCTAAGGCCTCATCCTTACTTTGAATCAAGTATATTTGACAAATACCTTGTGCAATCGTCAATGATGTTTATGAAGTACTTTTTCACACTTCTAGTTTGCATAAATTTTATGTCACGAATGTTATTGGGAATTAACTCTAAAGGTACCGAAGTCCTTTCGATAGATTTAAACAAGGTTTTGGTCAATTTTGACTCAACACATACCTTACGTTCCTTTTGATAATTGAAGTTAACATTAGGTAATAACTCGATGGTTACTAACTTATTTACTGAAACGAAACTAACATGTCCTAATCTATTGTGCCATAAATCAGGTGAGTGAAGCATATAAACACATTTAGGATTTTCATTCATTTCTTTCTCGATTACATGTGGTAGGTACTACGGTCATTACATTCATCTTAAACAGGCCTTCGCAGAGGTACCCTTTTCCTACACACATTTTGTTAAGCAGGGAACCGGAAACTAAGTTCTTGCTAATGTCTGGAACATGGAGGATATTGTTCAAGGTCAACTCTTTCCCAGAGGTCATCTTGAGAACAATCTTTCCAGTATCTTGAACCTTTGAGGTGGCAGAATTTCCAATATATAAGATTTCTTCATTTGTAGCTTTCTTGTAGGTTTTGAACACAGATTAATTTGAGCACACATGTCGGGTTTCTTTAGTGTCTATCAACCATGTCCTTGTGTTGCTAATGAGGTTGATATATGATATTGTTTTCGCCAGGTTCAAATCATCAATGCCATCTTAGTCACATACGAATGATCACACTTACCTTCTTTTAACTTTTTGTGCCTTTTTGTTTCGACAGACTTTTGCACGATATCCATGCTTTCCACAGTTGTGAAAATCCCCGTTGAATTTCACCTTCTTATTTTTTTTTATTATTTGACTGTCCTTGCGTTTTGCGCTTATTGTTTTGGTTGGTCCTCCCTTGGTCCACAACATTTGCATTGGCTTCATATGATCGAGGGTTAGTTGCCTTTTCATCCATTTGATTGTCTTTCTCGACTTAACCTTACAATTAGATCTTCAAGACTTATCGGTTTTCATTTGTGCGTGTGGTAGTTCTTGAAACCTTTATACAACGGGGGTAGATTTTCCACAAGAGCACCAACTTGGAAAGGCTTTACCAGATCTGTACCCTCGGCAATCAACTCATGAATAATCAATTGGTATTGTTGTACTTGAGATATTAATGGTTTTGAATCAGACTCTCTTGAAATCAAGGAACCTACCAATCATAAATTTATTTGTATCGCATCTTAAGTCATGTATTTATCTCAAGATAATCCTATAGGTGGTTGGTTGTTGTCATGGTGTAGTACACATTATATAAGGAATTCTCCAAGCAGTCCAGAATATAATTCTTACATAGTAAACAGCATGCTTCCAAGCATCTACTGTGTTGTATGTCTCATTGTATAGATTGAATCCCATATTTGGTGGATCTTCCGTCATAAATTTTGCCTAGCTTAGAGTGGCCAGGTAGAACAACATATTTTGCCGCCAACCTCTTAAAGTCAGAATCGTTGAACTTTTCTGGCATATCGGCTGGTCCAATGGGTCATGGGTGTTGGTGCGGGTACACAAACTTCTGTTCTTGATTTGTTACCCGTCTCAAGTTTTATTTTTCACTTTTTGTTAAGTATTTTTTCCCATATGAAGTAGAAATCTGGCGTTAGTAAGCGGGTAATTTTCTTGTATGTATACACAAGTTTAGAAATCAAAATAAAAGATTTAAATAGAATTTAATATTCATGTTCTGTATACACAAACCTAGAAATATTGCAAAAGTAAAGTTTATAATAAAACATCTTGTTTATACAACGTGAATCATAAATACCTTAAATTGTAGTGTTTAATTTGTATAAACCAGTAAAACAATATAAATACTAATGCAAAAATAGAATAAAACATAAATAAATAACTATACTTGTCGAGGTTCGGATTGTATCCGATGTATTTAGGCCACGTACCAGTGTCTTAAGTTTGTTGACTTTAACCTCCAGGATACAACGATAAAACTATTCAGAAGATACAGACGCAAATTCTTTAGATATTCAACGAATTAAATAGAACTGCTTATTTTCTATCTCTCTCTTATGATTATTAATGCTTAATGCTTTTACAAAAATTGTATTAATCAAATGTTTAAATTGTCCAACCATTTATAAAAAACGAATAGGTGACTATACATTCATTAGAAAGGGTTGTGCCTTTAAAATTTGAAATTGTGTCTTTTAAATAAAAGACACGTTAGTTAGTAAAAGACATTACTATTGGGCATGGGCTAATACTTTTATTACACATTAACTATTGGGTTTGACCCAATGGTAATAAAAAAAATTAAACTATTGAACCTGGCACAAATGTAAAAAATAAAAAAATTATTTCTTTCTTCTTTACTACTCCTTCCGTCCACTTTTATTTGTCCCACTTTTCGTGGCATAAAGATTAAAAAAGACATTAAATACACCCTCTTTTTACTATATGACCCCTATTTATCAAGTATAAGGTCATTTGCACCATGGCTTTAAGTTAATTAATTAAGGGTGATATTAGAAAAACTAGGAAAAAGATGTCTTGATAATATAAAAGGACAAATATTATTGGACACCTCTTTTTAGAAAGAAAGACAAATAAAAGTGGACGAAGAGAATGTATATATATAAACATATAAATAAATAAAATATTTATTTATTTAAAAAAAAAAATCATGATTCGGTTTTTCATTCAAGCTCAAATCATTTAAATATGTTACGTTAGTATTTAAAATTATATAATTACAAAAAGTGATAATTGTGATATACAAAATAATACGAAAATGACCATCTCTACCTAACTGGGCAAATAATAGTCTTTGGGAATTTAATATCTGAACTGGTTTTTTAGATGTAATTTATTCATATTAATACTTTAAGTTACAAGGCTAAGATTCTATAATATATTGTCTAAGGTTATGGACACAATTAATGGTTAAAGATTCAACTCTCAAGATTCACTCCTCAAAGTCTTTTTTTTTTATTTAACTTCAAGCTTTAAAATTCAAATATCATAATTTAATTCAGGATTCATTCACTAATAAAGAAAAAATTTGGATGGGGCTAAAGGTGCAAAGGTTGCATGATCAACTATTTGTAAAAGCAAATCTAAAGGAGGGTCAAATGGTTTTGACATTGAAATCCTTAATAAGGTTTATTTTTTGAACCTATTTTGAAGAATTTGCAGGAAGAATAACAATTTGCTAAGCTCTTGGGTCTATGAAAATCTGTTCAAAGGTGAGTGTATTTAGGGTTTCAAAATAAAATAGGATATATCCTGGATATGGAAGAAAGTATTAAAACTTAGGGAGGTGGCTTATCAGTTTATTAGTCATGAAGTAAAAGATGACTCTCTTACATATGTGTTCTGGGATAGATGGATAAAAGGAGAAAATGTAAGCGAGCCATTGAATAGAAGCATCAATCAAAATACTTTATGGGTGAATAAGACAGCCAAGAGCTATTTTGTAAGGGGAAGGTGGCATTTCTCTTCAATTCTAAGTGGTCTTGTGGATTTGATACCTAAACAAATCTGTGCTGGTACAGATATTATTAGATGGAAGACAAGCATTAAAAATAAGTTTTCTTGTAAGAAAACGATGCTTGAAATCAAAGGAGGACAAATCCTTGAGTGGACAAGGATATTATGGCACAAAAGAAACATTTCTAAACTTAGTTTTTTGTGCTTGGTTGGCATGCCTGGACAGGTTGCCAACAAAAAGAAGAATGGTTGAGTGGGGTTTACAAACAACTAGTTTATGCGAAACATGCCACAATTCAATTGAGAATCTGGATCATATCTTCCTTGGGTGTTCTTTAGCTCAAATAATTATAGCAAAGTGTGTTCATTATTGTGAATCAAAATGGTCGAGCTACACAAATTGATTGGATTTCATTGAATTTATTTTATTAAAAGTTGATGATAAATTTAATTAATATTTGTATGGTGGGTGGTTTTCTACGTTTATGTACCTATGTGAAGTAATAGGAACGCATACTTACACAATGGAAAAGTTAAGAGCAAGGAAGAAATCATACATAGCATACAAAATTTCTTGTTCATTAAAGTTTAATATATCAAAAAGTTTAAAGATAAAGAAAATAGACAAATGGTTGTAAAAATGAAAGTTAGGCGATATACTTGAATGTTAATTTGATGTAATTAATATGTTTAGCATATTAGGATATTGTATTATGTATTCTTTGTTATTTGAGGCTCTTCATTTGAGTGATCTTACTTGTAATGAAATCTAAGGTTGAGTTAATATAGAAACTGATTGATGAGAGAAAAAAACCTTGAAAACCGCAATTGACTAAATAAACACTAGGGGGAGTGTATTCAGTTAGGAGTCCGTTGGATTTTTTTTACTTTAAAAGTTTAGAGGTATTCAATTCAGATTTAAAAAGTCTTTTAAAATCCGGGTATATTCAATTAAGAATTTAAAAACTTTTTTGAAATTTTGGTCTATTCAATCAAAATTCCTTTAAATTTTTAAAATTTTGAGATAATCGGAAGTTATTAGACTCTCTAAATTATTGAATTTCGTAGGAATTTATGATTTAAATATAACTAAAAAACTATTTAACAAATCTCTTTATGCAAGTAGAGATTTATTAAATCCATCCATGAGAAAAAAAAACAAAGCACAAAACGCAGGCAAATATTAATGTGGTTTTTTTTCTTCCTTTACTTTTTTATTATTATTTTAATAAATTAGATGAGGTCGATTCAAAAGTTCGTCCTTCAGACCATCAACATATTCGACAACATCGAAACAATATTGCAATAAGTTTCCCATCTTAGCAGCATTTCAAGAGCTCATTCATTTCTTTACATTTATTACTTTCATTGAATTTATTTAAGAAGAAAGAGATGGCATTGAGTAAACAACAACAGCTCCTGTCTAAAATCGTAACCAATGATGGCCATGGTGAAAACTCGCCTTACTTTGATGGATGGAAATTAAACGATAAAACAATCCTTATGATCCTATAACTAGACCTGATGGTGTTATTGGATTATCTCCATCATATTCTTGATATTCATAAGCAATAGAATGTAAATAACATGGAGTGTAAATAAGTATGAAGGATTAACTAATACTTTGTAAGTATTTTGGCAGCTACAAGAAATTTTATTGGACAATGTGGTTTTAGTTCTGTTACAAAGTACTGCAGATTATGAAACATTGTTTTTATTTTTATTAGTTCCTAATTATACTTGAGTACACAAGGAATGTTGGAAAAGGAATTTACATGGAATTAAAAAAGTCTATCAAATTCTGCACAAGACTCTATCTAGAAATAAAAAGAAATCTTATGAAATCTAAAAAAATCCAAGGATTCTCAAAGTCTATGTATAATAAAAACTCTAATAAACTCTTTTAAAATCCGAATTGAATACACCCTCCTAGATATACTTAGCATTGGACTACAAAGAATGGAATTTTAATTACTCTTTATGTTCTAGTTGAGCGATCACAATCAGTTTTTACACATTGATATTCATGACTGTCAATCAAAATCAAAATCTGTTGTATCATAGCGATATTTTTGATTCCATGTAATTAGATCTAGTGATTCCTATATATAATCTTTATTTCCGATTCTATGAAATATCCTATCAAAAGAACAGCAAGAAAAAAACTGCATATAACATGAGAATTCTCCTGATTGTGTCACTATACAATTTTCATTAAAAAAACAGCAAAAGAAAATGCAATATTTTTGGCATGTGTCCTTATAACAAATGCAGATAGGTTTGATTTGGGATCATGGGATGGTGCTAAATTTTAAATATTAAGCAAGTCTATTGCACTAACTTCTAACTTTAGGGGGACACACTTGTTTTCCCTTCATGTGAAGGAGACACACTTGTTTTCCCTTCATGTGAAGGATCCTTTGATACAGTTTGTTCTACATTGCTTTTCTTTATGGAATCATTTGATTGTTTTTTAGATTCAACAACAATACTCTTTATGGTTTCCTCAAGCTTCTCTAGTCTCACTTTAACCTCCAAAAGCTCTGATTTACCCTTTTCTTCTTCTTCTTTTTCTTCATTACTCTTCAATTCTATCTCTTTTGCCTTTGCTTCTTCATCAGCTTTCTTCTTCTTTTCTACTTCCTAACATTTAAGTTTCTAATTACAACATAATTAAAAGGTAGAGAAAATGTATCTAGTCGAAAATTAATTTACCGCTTCCATTTTTCTCATGTCATATCGAGCATACTGAGCCACCAAATAAACAGCTGTTACAAGAACATAAAAAATATCACAAAATTGATATGTAAATCAAAACCATAGAAAATAAAGTAGATGGATTTACCCAATGAAGGCATGCATACGAAAAAGAGTTGTACCAGATGGAAATCAATCCTGCTCCAAGAATAAGACATTTAACAAATGTTAAGACTATGGAAACAAGGATTTTAAGTTCAAAAACACATCATGGGTCATGTAATTCACGATTAAAGTAATTTATTATCAGATAGGTGTCACAAGCTAGCAAAAAACATTTTTAAGCATGTGCACTAACAATGTCTATCTCTAAAAGCTTTAGGGTCGATCTTGAAGCAAATGTGCATAGATCTCTACATGAAGATTTCCATGGGGATCGCTCATCGGAGCACTAACCTCTAAACTTGGTTGACTAGTAAACACAAAGTGATGTGATTTTGGTGGGTCTAAATTGTATCAAGGTATGTTTAAAGTCAACTGGGCTGATATGTAGCAATGTGTTTGATAAAATGCTTGTAAGAAGCCGAATTAACTAATTAAACAGTAAATAAATTAAAAAACTGACCCGAACTTCTTATTCTTAGGGGGATGAGTGAAGAGAATTTTGGCGGCTTTCGTAAAAGTGAGATTGTCCAGCTCTTTGTACACGTCGTCGTTCTTGGTTAAAGAATTGGATACTTTGTCAGCACCACCATTGTTGGTGTTAGAAGTATTGTTAGTGCTCAAGGGTCTGTTTCGGAGCTGTCTGAATCCCTTCCATTTTTGGGTCAAGTTGTAGAAGCCTCTCCGGCCAAACATTTTTATAATTCTTCCTTCAGCATTTCACGGTGGTGTTGGTGGTGGTGGTGTGGACTCTGAAAGACGGCGCTAATGGGCTTTTTTTTCTTTTGACGAGGCTATATAAGTTGTTTTCTCCAATTTGCGAATTTAATATGGGATAACTAATTGCCTTTTGAGGGAGTAAATGGCTTATCTTGCTCGCTTGATCAAAATTATTACATACTCCTATACTACATTAATTAGTATGAAAATTCTACATAATTATTTTTGTTTATATTTTTTTTTTTTGGATGAGAAACAAAAATAACAGTTTTCCGTTGATAAACCAAAATATAGCGTCGAAATTCGACTTAACTCAAAGGTATATCGACAGTCCAAAGTCAAGGATGTAGCGTTTTGACCTAGAGGAAGATCGCAAAAATCTGAAGCATCATAGGATGGACATGTTGCATCAAGGGAATAGATAACCACAAGGCTTATATTGTGCTCCCGTATTCGAGTTAAACTACAGTCCTACGACATCTCACACACCTCACAAAATCTATAAATACCCCTCCTTCTAAAGAATCGACACACTTTGAGTACTCTCTAAAAACTCTCTTTTTCACTATCTAAAATGGTTGTCACTATTATACAGTTGGCTTAAGTCTCCATACCTCCTTGGGTTAAGAAAAATCTGATAGCAATAATGTTAATGTTGAGCATTAGAGTGCCATCGGAAGCGCACCTCCCCGTGGTCCTGACTTAGTGTTTGGTTTCAGTAAGGCTGGGAGAAGCAAGCAGATACTCAAACCTTCATCCAAATCCTTGGGAGGGTTAATATAAATCTTCTCGGACAATATTTGGAGTAAGGTACTAAGTTATCAACTCGCCCTATTGTCTAATTTACTCCCACAAGCTTTTTTTTCTCCCTGCTTATACATATACATATTTGTTACTGTATATTTTTGTTTTGTTTGTAACCGCGGACTGGGTGTTATCCTAAGGATGATGATGGCATGATTTCCATGCTCTATTATTTGGCGTCGTCTATAGGAATCAAATTTGAATCCCATTGAAATTCTATGATAGTAATTATGAGGAAAAGGTTTACGATAGCAAAACATATGTCGACTTAGAAGGTTATATTTGACCTGATATGCAGTATAAATAACACTGTAAATAATGGAGGATCACTAAAGGGATCGCAGGGGTCCTCCTTTCGAGACAAATTCAAAGAATACAAAGACTTCTTTGCCTAGACTATTGGGGATACGGTCGGTATAGATCAGAGTATCTCGGAACGTGTCCTAAACGTACACCCAACTTCTAAGTCAATAGCACAAAAGAAAAGAAACAATTCTGAGGAGAAAAATATAGTCATCAGAGAAGAAATTTGTCGTATCCAAGAAGCGGATCATGTACGAGAAGTCATCTACCATGAATGAATCACAAACCTAGTCCTGGTAACATAACCTAATGGATCTTGAAATATGTGCATTGACTAGAAAATCTCATTCAGGGTTGTCCAGATGATAGTTTTCCCCTACCGAAGATAGATTAACTTGTAGATTGGGTATCAGTATCTATCATTTATAGATGAATTTAAGGGTTATAATCAAATCTCGATGGCTAATCAAGATAAGAAACATTCATTATTGATCAAAGAGTGTTATAAGGTCATGTCGTTTGAGTTGTATAATGTGGGATCAACTTACTAGCGTATGATAAACAAAGTCTTTGAACACCACATAGGCCGAAATATGGAAATATATGTGGAAAATATGTTGGTTAAAAGAACATCATTTGAAACACACCTGGAAGACCTTAACGAGGCTTTTAACGTAATATGAAAAGTCGGTATCCACCTCAGCCTAGATAATTGCACCTTCGAAATAGCCTCGGGAAATTTCCTCAGGTTCATGGTCAATAACCAAAGAATCAAAGCTAACCCTGACAGGTTACAAGCTATTATTGATATGGATTCATCATGTACCATAACACAAATACAGTCACTGTGAGCCAGTAGCGTTAACCTGGTTTATGTCAAAGTCAGTCGAAAAGTGTGGTCCATGGTTCAAGACACTACGAAATCCTAAAAACTTTCAGACCCAGTGGACAAATAAATGTGAAGAAACCTTCAAAAAAATTCAGAGAGTATCTAAGCACTCCATCAATGTTAATTAAGCCTGAAGTAGGTGAGACTTTACTCGTGTATTTCAGCTAACAAAGTGTTCATAACATCTGTTTTAATTTGGGAGGTAGAAGGAGAACAGAAAAAGCTGATATATTATGTCATTAGGAGATTACAGGGAGACGAGGTGTGTTATCCGTCGATTGAAAAAAATGAATTATCCCTTATACACTCGGCCAACAAGTTAAAACCTTATTCTGAAGCACATCAGTGATGTCTGCCTATTTGTGATGAATTAATCTAGGTTGGAGACATTATTTTAGGTGTATTTAGGATTTAATTATCCATTTTTATTCATATTTTATATTTTCCTATTTCTTATATTGATTTGATGATTTATTATTTTTAGAGCATATTTGGTTTAATTGTTTGTTAATTGTAAATATTTAAAGATATATGGTAATTAATTAGATGCCAAATCAATTCTAAGAGATAAGGGAAAGAAGATAATGATGAAAATTGGAGATAAAGGGAAGTAAAAGTAAAATAGGAAAGGAAAAGTTGTCAAGTAAATCTGAATTTCAGCAGCTACGTCCATTAAATTGATCATAACTTAAAAACGGCTTAGAATTTGGAAGAATATTCTGAAGAAAAAGTGTAGAGATTTCCGATTCAATCAGTTTCGATATACAGAACGCGTCAAACAGAGCAATATTGAAGAAGTTGCGACCAAAACAAGACAGCAACAGTTTATTACCTTTTCTATATTTTAGGAAACAAATTTGATTTGGAAAAGAGTCCTATTACTTGCCCTCCAATCCAAGAATCCGAACTAGGTTAGGAATACCCTATAAATACACCCTCTATTCAGTAGAAACACATCCTTGGACAATCCTTAAGCCAAGACGAAGCTTACAATAAGAGAAGAGAAGTCTGGAAGGAGTTGGGCATCAAATTATGTCTACGCAAGCCCTCAAATTTGTAATTGTTTTCTTTTCTTTCTCTATTATGAACTAAATTTATTTTAGCTTGAGATTTAACATAGGGGTATGAACCCTAGACTTGTTTTACATCTAGTTTAATTTGGGATTATAATTATTTATAGAAAATTTTAAGTGCATTATTAACCCTAGTAAACAATAATAGTATTATTAACCTAGTATTTGTAATATTATACATAGAATTTACTTTGTTGCCAAAAATTATAACCTTTTATTCTTTTCTACTTCGAGAGAAAAAACAATGTCGCAGATTGGGTAGCCAAACATATGTCGTTTGGCAGTTATCTTGGGGATTGGGTAACCCATTATCCAACTCAATTAGCGAATCTGATAGCTCTAGATGCCTCCCTCCGGAGGGCTTGGTTAAGTAGTTTGTAATAGTTTTGTCGGGTATCAATGAAAAAGTAATTAGAACAAACAAAAAGTATTTTATTGTAGTAACAAATTATTATTTTTTTGGACGGACAACAAATCATATATTTGCTTTGTTTTTCCATTGTGAATTCAATTAAAAATATTCCCAAGTCCAAATTTTCTTTCAATTTTTTTATTTTTTAAATAATATTCTTGTCATTTATTTTAAAATCGCACCGTTCATAAGTAAGACATAATAAATTGAATTAGTTTATTAGGTTCGATATAATAAGAGTAATTATATAAAGGGTGATTTGTTCATGAAATCCGTGACCTACCAATCTCGATCAAAGAAATCCAACACAAACCAATATCTAAAATAATTTTTTTTTCAAACAAACCATTCCATAAGAAAATATTTACTCTGTCTAACTAAAAAATTCTCCTATTACAAAATTCTAAAACCGAAACATTTCTATAATTACAATATTCTCTATTCTAAATCTAACTCATCCCATAATATTTTCTATTTTATAACAAATAATTAAATCACTTCCTTGAATAGTCAAACCTGCATGTGGATAAAAACAAAAAAAAAATCAATTAGAAATCATGGGCTAAAAGTATGAATAAAACGTAGTGAATTGACAATACAAAAATAGTGGATGACACTAAAAGAACCGTGGATTAACATTGCAAAAATCAAAAGATAAAGACATGTACAAAATTGGTGGGTAATAGTAATTAAACAGAGGTGTATGCTTAGAAATCACTGAGTTGTGCAATGGAAAGACTAATGTGAATTATAAAATTGATGATTTGTGAAGTCATAATTAATGTAGTGTTATAACATTGGGTTATGTAATACATAATTCACATTGTAATTATCATATGCCGAATGCAGTTTATTTTAGTTATCATATATACTTAATACAACTTTAAGGGCAAGTGTTAATAGAAATTAAAAACAATCATCACTAACGATGAGATAAGTCTTAAAATCAAATTTTAATGTAATAAAATTATACACAAATATTGTGTTAGAAAAAGAGTTTTTGTTTAAATAAAAATAAACGATTCACTATTGTTGCAAACTAACCTTGTAATTTCCGAATACCAGCTTACTTGTATTTGATAAAAAAATCTTGGAATGTTTGCTTGAAATACTAGAAAGAAAACTCAATTAGGACAGAAAAATGATGGTTTTCATGATTAATCTCTTTCCATTAATAAAACACATTAATTTGTGTTGAAAACAAGGGTGTTGGTTTATTTTTATTTTTTCATTTATTTTTGGTATGTAGGTGGTCCGGGTGAACTTACGCGCACCACGACTAATCCCACATGGATATACACCTCATGCATATGATTTATGATTCAAACCTTGTACCCCCCCTTTAAGTGTTGAAAAAATAGCAAGATTCCGTCCAGTTGAGCTAACCCAACTGGTTGGCGTTGGTTTATTTAGGGATGGGTACCGACATTAGTTGATATTGTTTTAATTAAGAACTAGTTTTACTAAATTTGAACCAGGCGTGTGTAATTTTTTAAAAATAAAGGACAATTTTTTTTGGCATAAATAATTTATTTTGAACTTTTTGAGGAGCTAAAAATATAGACTTGCAAAAGGTGGGTTATTATGAATTTGGACTCTTAAAATTAATAACTCTTATATAGAATGATTTCGGTATCATAGTAAATTATATCAAGATGTGATAAAAATCATTTATTTTTTTCATTTCGATTTTTATGATTAGGGATGACAATGGTTAATATATTAACCGTAACAGATGGATATCCGATCCGATAAAAAATCCATTAGTGGAACCGATGGTGCGTCCATGAGGGTTTGGTTCTCACAAAAGGTAACCAGTTGATTATCCGTTAGGATCTGATCATTTACAATAATCTGATAGACAATCTGAAATCTGATTATTATTCTATATATGCAAATTTCATACATAATATCAACCAAATATAATTATTTCATACATAAATTACCTAATTTATTATTATCTACTATATTGCATAATATCTTTTTATGGTTTTTCAATAATTTCCTAACTAACTTTGAAATTTTAAAATCATTTTATTAAATTATTTTATTTAAATCCTCTTAAATGATTGCGGATACGGATTAACCGCGGATAAATCGCATCCGTCGTAGTTGTGAATTTGGTAAATAATTCAAAATCAGATGGTTAATGGATGCAGATTTGGTTATCATTTTTCTTAATAGATATGAATGTGGTCACACCATCTTTTGAGGATATCTGATTCGTTTCCATCCATGTTCATAACATACTAAGTGTGGTATAAATACTTCTACTCAAATTCATGAATACGTACAAATCACACCCTTAAATTATCAAATATAAATAAAATAGATTCTAATTAATTATCCGATTTACATAATCAAATACTAGAAAGGTAGTATTAAGTTACTTCCCATTTTTTTGGAATTGAAATATTAATAAATAACAAACAATAAATTCCAAGCCAAAACTCTAGACAAATGATGAACATTAAATTGTATTTAAGTAAATTAGCACATCTTTGAAACAGGAATACATATCTATTTACACAGATTTATTTTGGTTAAAATAGTATAGATATAATGTATTATGCAAGGGTAATAACTTCCGATCAAGGTAAAATATAATTATTATAAAAAAAAGTAATAAATTGAGATATTTTAAATAAACAAAATTACTTATTACATAAATAATTGATAAAAGAAGTGTAAGATTTAGTCTTTCTTTAAGCAACCATCGTAATTATTTTTCTCTCTCAACATACGACTATGATCACAATTCGATCGTAAAAAATCAAAGAAACCCGTTAACTTAGACACAGAGTAAATCCCCAACTGCAATGCACATTAACTGTACTTTACATGTACTTGTGCAATTAAATTTTGTCCAACATAAATGACATAAATGACGATATTCAGATTTAAAAACATACTGTGTTAAAACCAGTTGGGGCTCAATGGTCATGGTCTTCGTTATCCAAGGCTTTCGTCATTCAACTTAATAGTGCAGATTCAAACCGAACTAATGACTCTGTGACTCACCTATGTAAAAAAAACATACCGTCAAGATTTTTTTTTTTTTTGGTCAACATTAAGATATTTCTCTTTATCACTAAAGTATTCCTTTTACATTCTCAGGCAAAACTCATTGATGAGACAGGTCCCACATCTTTCCTTATTACCTCGATCTTTTGTGATTATGTTAAACAAACATGTTAATTACAGGTCATCGTACTATATATTATAATAAAATATATAAATGAAATGTCATCTGATTGTGAGAAGCATCAAACACCAAATATAATAATACACTTCCACTACATATCATAATGAATATGCGTTACTTTCTTCGGAATGAATTCTCACAATTCCTTTTCTCTTTTTTCAAATAACTAGATCGCATAGCTCACATTCCAACAGATTCACAAATCTCACAACCACAATACTAAATTCTTTATAACATTTCCTAGATTTTTCTATTTATTTGATAATCTTCATGTTAATTTTGTAAGAAATAGTCTGTTCCCCTACGAGGTTCTCAACATCCTTAAAGATGTTGTGTCGGAAGACAGAAGTTAAAAATAGTGTTGGATCGGTTCCAGTGTATCTTAATGTATACGATATTACCTCCATTAATGGCTATGCTTACTGGCTTGGTCTAGGTGCTTATCATTCTGGTGTACAAGGTTACCAATTCTTATCTTTCTTCTTTCTTCTTTTTCCTTACTCTTAACTTTATTTATTCTCCTCTTCTTTAGCTATTAGATCTATTTTTCTTTTTTAAATTTACCCGTCTAGAATTCTACTAATAAAGATTTGTTGGGTATGACAGTAGATGGAGTTGAGTATGCATATGGATCACATGACTATCCAACAACAGGGATTTTCGAAGGGGAACCAAAGCAATGCGAAGGATTCAAGTTTAGGAAGTCAATTTTAATTGGATGGACAAATATGACACAAAGTGAAGTTAGAGGAATAATGGAGGAGCTTGCAGAAAAATATCAAGGAAATGCTTATAACCTCATAACCAAGAACTGTAACCATTTTTGCAATGATGCTTGTATTAGACTTACAGATAATCCAATTCCTAGATGGGTTAATCGCCTTGCTCGAATCGGTAAGCCTAAACTTTGATTCTTTTTTTTTTTTTTTTGATTCTTTTTTTTTTCTCAAATATTTTGGATTCCAGGTTTGTTATGCAATTGTATTGTTCCAGTTTGTATAACTTCAACTAAAATTCATCATGATAAAATTGAGGACAAGGAATGTGAAGTTGAGAAAAAGGAATACAGAAGCGAGTCAAATAGATCCAGTTGTTCATCGTCTTCTTCATTATGCTCTCCTCCTAGAGGAAGAACTATAAGCAGAAGAAACAGACGATCACCTCCGCCTTGTCCCCCTTTAATCATTATGGCTTGTGTTACATAAAAGATTGTCTTGTATGTTTGTTTACTAATGATTTCTTTGTAGTGTGATCTTAATATGATGGTACTGAATTGGTTACCATGTACATTGTTAATTTATAAGATGGGGGTTTTAATGCAATTATATTTATATATTTGTATGTTGTCTTAATTAAAACTATGTTGCCACGAGTAATTTTACTAGTAATTGGTCAAACATTGATGGAGACTTTAGTTTTATTGTAGGTGAGATTTTCCCGTAAAAAGGGGAGTCAATCAACAGTCAAACTGGATAGTGCAGAGGAAGTACTCCATTTAAACTGTTGACTGACAATATCAAATGATCAAATCCACCTCCCCGATGTTCTTCAGAGTAAAAGAAAAAGCGTAAATCATATAGAGATGGTCCAAATGGAAGGTTTTAAGTAAAATCAAAGTAACACGACTCTATCATTGGAATAAAAAAACTGAGAAATTTTATATTTAAATAGTTTTTTTACACTTTTTGAAATAAATTAGTGATAATAGAAGTCAAATATATTTTCCAAGATAAAAGTTTATATTTGATAGGAGACATATTCGACCATGTATTGTTTTTTTATTTGGTACATGAAAATCGTTGATTGAAATAGTAAGGATAGATATTACTAATGTTATGTGTGAATTTAATATTATAAAAAAGAGAAATGATTGCTATTAATCAATTCTTTATTTATTTGGATTTAGTTTTTATTAGTAAAGAAATTAAAAAGATTAAAAAATAATTCAGATTTCTTCAATAATGTATTAGTATTTTTTTAAAGATTATTGCCCTAGAAACCTCAAGTTAGAAATAATTCCTTTTTACCTTAGCCATTATTTTTTTTCCCATAAAAGGCACACATATTTTGTTTTTTCATTTTCTTTTCCAATAAAAGAGTTGTTTGTTTTTTAAAAAAGACGGTGTCTTTTATGGGTAAGGGTGTAAGGTGGCAGACCTATTGGGCATTAACCCTATTTTTAATCCTTTTATTTTTGAGATTAAAGAGTAAAAAAGAAAGATTTAGATATAAAAATTTCTAAAATATCTTTAAATAAAATAATAAAATTAGTTAATAAATCTCATTAAAATTTATAAAAATAAATATATACTTAATTTATTAAAAAAATTTCTTTTTAGTTTAAACATTTTTTTAATTAGAACATTTTTTTTCTATTTTGATTCAAACAAAAAAGTAATACCATCATTTCTTTTTCTTTATTCTTTTTCTTTTATAAATTTAACCAAAAAATCATATTCTTTTCTTTTCATTTCTTTTTTATTTCTTTATATTCCTTTACTTTCATTTATTTCATTCAAACCAAATAATACCCAAAAAGATTATCATCCAAATATCACCTATTATATGGATTTTAAGTGATATGATCATAGAAGAGGAAAAAATTAACTAGGTGAAGAGAAACGATCTAATTTAACCAGTTGGTATTAAATTAACTAGTGGTGCAGGTTCGAACCGAGTCAATGACTCCGAGTCCAAAATGGCTCTCTTATGTAACAAAAAGAAACGATCTAATTGAATTATTCAGAACTCGCATCATGTGTCCAGGGCCGGCCCGAGCGTCTTGGGTACCTAAGGCGATAAAAAAAACGGGGCCCTTTCACGGTCTAATAAATCAAGATATTGAGACAATTATATGAAAAATGTTTGAAAAAAAAACATTTAAAGGTTTACTAGATTCACTTTAAAAATATCTTCCGTGCTTTTTGTGATACAAAATTATTAATTAAATTATATTCTCGTTTGTAAATCATAATAATTGAGTAAATAATAGTAGAACAATTGAACTTTTTTATTTGATGAACTCATAACTATTTGTTTCGAGTTTTTTGTTTTTAAATTTCGCTTTTATTTCGAAGTGGTTTCAATTAAACTTGTGACAAATGTATAAAAATAATATAATTTAGTTTTAAAATATATATAAAATTAAATATAATTAATTATATAAAAGATAAAAAAAAACTTATTTGTTAACTACTCTTTATATAAAAATAATAAAATTGAATTTTAAAATATATATAAAGTGAAATATAATTAATTATATGAAATATAATTAATTGAATTTTAAATTTTTTTTTTTTTTTATTTTTATCTTCAAATTAAATTTTTATATTAAAAATTTAACTTCCAATGTCTTTATAAATTTTATTTTATTTTCTATATGAAAAGCCAAACGTTTTTTTATTAGAGATGTTTTTAAAGAAAAAAAAATGAATTAGCCATTTGACTTAACAAATATAGGCAGGCATATGAGAAACATAGAAAAACAAAAAACACTCAAGGGATTCAAACTTGGATCGAGCCCTTGGAAGCTTACTCACATTACCACTAAACCAACCGTATAACCACGTCATGAATGTTAGTCTTAAATATATTATTTGACTCTATACTATATAATTTTTTGGGGCCCTAAAAAATGTGGGGCCCAAGGCGACCGTCTTGGTTGCCTTGCCCCCGGGCCGGCCCTGCATGTGTCATACTTGGGTGATAGCCAACAATACTTTTTTGAATTTAAGAGATGAAACCCACAAGGTATTTTGATGAACGTGTAGATTTTTATAATGAACTTTACCGGAATAGATGGCTAAATAATAAAAATCATTCATACACCAACAACTAATAAGAATGCTACTTCAAGTGATGAAAACGTCTATGTTGCTCAATCGGGTTTGGTTATTCATTGTAAAGCTTCTTTTTGCTAGCGAAATTGAACATATGGCTGCAATCATATAAGTAGGGGTGTGCATCGGGTTAGAAAACCCGCATAACCCGACCAACCCGATCACACTAACCCGAAATTATACGGGTTAGTTTTTAATTGGGTGGGTTACGGTTTACATTTATGAAAAAATATACACATTTTTGCGGGTTGCGGATTTTAAACTTGAAACCCGCAAACCCGCATATACTCGATTACCTTGTAGTATAAAAATTAGAAAAATTCGTATTGCTCATTTTATTCAAAAAAAAAATAGTGGGAGTCATGTGCTTTGCACTCTAAATTTTTTTTTATTCCTCCCCCTTTTTTTTAAATATTTTAAAATCCCTCAATATTTCAATAATAATTATCTAATGAATATGTTTTTCATTTCAATTATGATATTATCTGTACTCTTTGTTGAATTCATATATATAGTTTCCTACAATCTCAATTTATATCTTTTAATAATTGATGATTTGAAAAGCATATGCATATCCTAAACAATATTTTTCGTTATAATTTTCATTTGTAATATAAATTTGACTTGCCAAATGTATATGGATACAAATTCGTCTTCTTTATCGAACTAAATCACCCGCAATGCACCCGCAACCCGCCTAACCCGAAACTCAATGGTTTAAGTAATGTATTGGGCGGGTGCGGGTCTTATTTTTCAAAATCCCGCACAAGAACGAGCGGTTTGTGGATTGAGCATTTTTCATGCAAAACCGACCCGCGCACACCCCTACATATAAGTAAATGCGGGTTCCATTATTCAAACTATTATTAGTATCATAGTGTTAATCGAATATGAAAGGTGAAATGGTTGCATTTGTTGAATCTTGTCAACTTATTGGCCTAGTTTTCATGCACCCCTACGCGTTTAAGTATACTCTTGATACCACAATCATATTAACATATATCACATGCCTCGACCAGAGTGCATTATCAGTTGGCACACATGAATAACTTACATGTCCCAAATGCTCTTACCAAGATCTCCAGGTTTTATGGCCTCAGCTGATTTTAGCCACAACATAAGGGCATGAAACACACCCTGGTTGAATTACTAGAATTTTTACCTTCGATTATCAATTCAGTTTATGCGTTTGCAAGTTATCACTAGTTATCTAACGTGTTCTGTTTAAACAATAATTGGTTTTTGTCTTCGTTACTAATGAGGCAACTGATAATTAATTTATCTTTTAGATTGTAATTCACAGGTTCACTTTTAAACTATTCTTTTCATATTTTATCTAAGGGCTCCTTACCTGAACCTCCAATGACTTGAGAATCGGAATACCTTTAGAAAATCTTCTCCCGAGTATACTAACGTTCATATTGAGTTTTATAGGTAGACTAAGGAATTCTATACATTTAGTTTATGAGGCATCCCTCAAGTGCCCATATGGAGATTTTTTGTTTTATCAATTTGGTGCCGTCTATGGGAATCTTTATGATAAGCAACACACTAAAGGTGTTGCAAATACAGCTAACACTACTTGACAAAAGTTGTTATGCAGTTAGTTGTATGTATTGTGTATCTATTATATTCTCTTTGTACTGCTATATATTGAGCTGTAAACACAATACAAAACATAATACAAAATATACAATTTCTAAAATTCTCTTCTCTTTATCATGGTATCAGAGCTAGAGAGGTAAAATAGGAAGCAATCTCAATTTTTTTTTCCGCCATTAATGGTGTCGAGCTGCTTTCTTCCCCGTCTCGATTTCTCTTCCGCTTAAACCTTCTTCTTCGTTTTCTATTATACTTTATACTTTATAATGGCGGATTCTTCATCATCGTCTCGAAATCCGTCTCCACATATCTCATCCAGCACTTCGATACCTGCTGGTTTGCTTCTTCTTCGCCAAAATTGGTCGAGCTTGGTTCAAGTTAAATTGGATTCGACTAATTATATTCTATGGCGTGCACAACTTGAAGCTATTCTTGAAGCTCATGGATATTTGTCACATGTCAATGGTGCAAATCCTAAACCGGCTTCATCAAATCCCTTATACACTACATGGCTCATTGAAGATCAACAACTCAAAGTTTCACTGCTGGCTTCTATGATTCCTTCGATCTTATCTCAGGTTGTTAAACTTACTCATGCTTTTGATGTCTGGCATAAATTAGAGGAGATTTTTGTTTCACAATGTCGCACACATGTGCATCAATTGAAAATGAAACTGTGTAACATTCAAAAAGCTGATAAATCTATGAATGAGTATTTGAGTGAGATTCAGGAAATATGCGATGGTTTGGAAACAGCTGCTTCTGCTCTACCACATGAGGATATTATAATGTATACTTTGCGTGGTCTACCATCTGAATATAATCAATTCAAATCGAGCATTCGAATTTCAAATGCTCAATCATCTACATTAACTTTTCATTCACTCGGTAGTTTGCTTGTTTCAGAGGAACTTCATATGAAAATGTCTGACTCGTGTGTGGTTACTACTAATCACTCTGCACTTTTTACGAGCTCTCAATCCTCAACACCTCCTCAATTTGCAAACAATTCAAATCATATGAATAATTCTCGAGGTCGTGGTTTTAACCCTGCTTTTCGTGGTCGTGGTCGTGGTAGAGGTAGATCAGGAAGAGGACCTTCTCTTTTGGGGCAACCATCTGGTTCTTCAGCATCTCAACCTCATAATGCAGTCCCTACGTGTCAAATATGTGCTAAGTTTGGTCACTCAGCTATTAATTGCTGGTATAGAGGTGATTTTGAAACATTTCCTTCACCTCGTGCTTAACGTGTGGCTTTAGCAGCTCAAGCCTCTAACTCAGCTCAGGCTTCTTCATCATCACAGTCGTCTTCATCTTCCTCTTATGATCCTGAGCTTTGGTACTTAGATTCTGGAGCTAACAGTCATGTTACTCATGATTCATCATTAATTCAAGCTCCTACACCTTACAATGGTGCTAATGCAGTTTCAGTGGGTAATGGTAGTGCCTTGCAAATTGCTAACATTGGTAACAGTAAGTTCTCTACCTCTTCCTGTGTGTTTAAGTTGAATTCCATTCTTCATGTTCCTGAAATCACCTCCAACTTATTGTCTATCTCCAAATTTACCCAAGATAATGATTGTGTTATCACTTTCACCTCTAAATCTGTGTCTATCTATGATAATCATACTCATACTCTGTTGTTTCAGGGCCCTTGTAGGGGTGGTTTGTACTCACTTCCTTTAGGTGGTCAGTTGAAGTCAAGTCTTCCATCTAGTCAAGTAACTTTCAAGTGTCTCTCCTCCACTTCAAATAAGTCTTTAGCTCAGCTGTGGCACTTTAGGCTTGGACATCCTTCACATTATGCTTCTTCAAAGTTGTCATCACTTCTCAACACTAAGCTAGATTATTTTGGTGTTCATTGCTCAGATTGTGCTGTGTCTAAGTCTCATAAACAACCTTTTAATCTTTCTGTAACTTGTAGTTCAAAACCTTTTGATTTGATACACAGTGATGTATGGGGTCCTACTCCAATTTCATCTTCTCTATTCAAGTATTATGTAATCTTTGTTGATGATTTTTCAAGGTTCATTTGGGTTTATCCTATTAAGCTTAAGTCCCATGTTCTTTCAGTATTCAAAACCTTTTACAATATGGTTTTCACTCAATTTGAGACTAAAATTAAAGTTCTGCGTAGTGATAATGGGGGTGAGTATATTAGTCATGATTTTGTCTCTTTTACTCAATCATGTGGTATTATTCATCAAACTAGTTGTCCTCATACTCCTGAGCAAAATGGTGTTTCTGAAAGGAAGCACAGACACCTAATTGAAACTACTTGCACCCTCTTAAAACATGCCTCCTTACCTCACAAATATTGGCTAGATGCTTTAGCTATTGCTGTCTATTTGATCAATCTTTTACCCACCCCTGTGTTAAATAACTCAAGTCCTTTTCAAGTGTTATTTCAATCTTCTCCATCTCTTACTCATCTCAAGGTGTTTGGTTGTCTTTGTTTTCCCTGGCTTAAGCCTTACTCTCCTCACAAATTATCCCCTAAATCTGAACCTTGTCTCTTCTTAGGATATTGTAACACCTCAAAAGGTTATAAGTGTCTATCCCTAACCTCTCATAAAATATATATATCTAGACATGTCTTGTTTGATGAAACCTCTTTTCCTTTTCAAAATTTGTCTCCTTCTTCAGTTTCTGCTATTGATGACTCTCACTCACTATATGTTGATATTTATGATTCCAAAATTAATCCATACTCTATCTCTCATCCTTTTGATTGCTCAGTTGTTACTCCTCCTCCTGAGTCATCTACTATTGATCATTCTCCTCTTTTAAATTCATCTGAGTCTTCTTCATCTGGGTCATCACAGCCTCACTCTCCTTCTCCTAGTCCTCCTCCTCCACCTAAACATCATATGTTCACAAGACTTCAAACTGGTTCTTTGAAACCTTCTTACAAATGTCAAACTTTGTCACTTACTCCCCAAATTTCTGAACCTACTTCCTATAAAGAGGCTTCCAAGTTTCAATGTTGGCAAAATGCAATGCAAGAGGAGTTTAATGCACTTCTCAGTCAAAAGACTTGGGATTTAGTTCCAGCTCCATGTAATCGAACCCCCATTACATGTAAATGGATTTTTCGTATTAAGAAACATGCTGATGGATCAATTGCTCGCTACAAAGCTCGTTTGGTAGCTCGTGGTTTTTTGCAAGAGTTTGGTATTGATTATAATGAAACCTTTAGCCCAGTTGTTAAGCATCAAACTGTGCGTTTAATTCTTGCAGCTTCTTATGACTGGATTATTCATCAACTTGATGTATCTAATGCCTTTTTACATGGATCTCTATCTGAAGAAGTGTATATGGCTCAACCACTTGGTTTTGTCAGCTCAGCTCATCCTAACTATGTTTGTAAACTAAATCGATCACTTTATGGTTTAAAACAGGCTCCTCGAGCCTGGTATCAGTTGCTTACTTCATTTTTACTATCTCAGAAGTTTGTTGTAAGTTCAGCTGATACATCAATGTTTATACGAGGCTCTAATGATTCTTTGACTATAATCTTGGTTTATGTTGATGATTTATTAGTCACAGGTGCTGATTCTTCTCTTATTGCATCTATAATTCTTGCTTTAAAATCGCGTTTTGCGATGAAGTACCTTGGTCATGTATCGTATTTTTTGGGGTTAGATATAATCAAGAACGATTCAGGCTTTCTTGTTAATCAAGCTACCTATGCAAAGTCTATCTAAAGCTGGTATGCTTGACTGTAAAGCCTCTCCTACTCCTTCTTTAAACAAATATATAGTTCCAACTGTGCATGATCTCAAGCCTTTTGAGAATACATATCTTTTTCGAAGTTTAATTGGTGCACTTCAATATCTTACGATTACAAGACCGGATATTGCTTTTGCTGTAAATCAACTGTGCCAACATATGCACAATCCTCGTAACATTGATTATGAAGCATTAAAACGCTTGCTTCGCTATGTTAAAGGTTCAGTATATTACAGTATTTCCTTTACTAAATCTCCAATTCATCTTCAAGCTTTTTCTGACTCTGATTGGGCAAGTGATACACTTGATCGGCGTTCTACCACCGGCTACTATATCTTTCTGGGTTCAAATCTCTTATCATGGGGTTCTAAGAAACAGTCAACTGTGTCTCGCTCTTCCACTGAAGCGAAGTATCGAGCATTAGCTTACATTTCAGCTGAATTAAAGTGGATTTCTTACTTGTTGAAAGACTTGAAATTACCCGTTCAAACTCCTATTTTGGCTTGTGATAATCTCTCAGCTATAGCCTTAGCTTCCAATCCGGTGTTTCACTCTAGAACAAGGCATATTGATATTGATTTCCATTTTGTTCGTGAACAAGTGACCTCCAAAGAGCTTAAGCTTGTTCATGTCTCTACATCTAATCAAGTTGCTGATCTTCTTACCAAGGGACTTCCAGTTGCTACTTACTCTTTTCTAATCTCCAAGCTTCCTCTTCTCACGATGCTCAGCTTGAGGGGGGATGATAAGCAACACACTAAAGGTGTTGCAAATACAGCTAACACTACTTGACAAAAGTTGTTATGCAGTTAGTTGTATGTATTGTGTATCTATTATATTCTCTTTGTACTGCTATATATTGAGCTGTAAACACAATACAAAACATAATACAAAACATAATACAAAATATACAATTTCTAAAATTCTCTTCTCTTTATCACTTTACAATTTCTTGAATTGGCTCATTGAGAGCTCATAAAAATGCTAGTTGGACATAGGCTAAGGGTTCACTATATATAGGGGGTTGAGGATTCTCCGACCAACTTACCATAGAGGAAGACATCCAAACCCTCAAGGAAGTATATCCATTTATAAGGGAAGGGAGAGAACTACTTATATATTACTTTAATATTCAACTCAAACTGATTCCCAACTTGTTCAAGAGATTGTTCTAGAGGCTCTACACTCATAACACTAGGACTGGGGTTCCAGAGGTGACATACCCAAAACCGACCCATCCCATTAAATTCCAAGATATATCTTTCCTACAGAGACGTGTTTGTAGATGCCTAATTTCTAATTCTAAGTTGAACTCTCTCTAACCCCATGAAGGATCAAGGAAATAAACTAGAATACAAACAACAATCATGCACATAAAGTCAAGGGCGATTCCTCTTACAAACCAGTATATCATGGATATAGATATGCATCTACTAGAAATTGAGTATGGGGAATGTGCGATCGACGTCCTCTACAATCAATCGTGGGTAGCATCTCTATTGGTGGACATGGCCATGAGGTCTTAGTAACCATGTTACTTGACACTAAACAAAACGGAGTTCTTTAACAAAAATTAACGAACCATAAATACATTTTTACCAGAAACCCAATAATATGGTCGACATAGACACACATATATCGTGGCACATAGACTCAATGTGACAATATGCTCATCCAATCTATTGGAAGCATATTATATTCTCCAATGATAAGAATCTAATCATCAAGAAATAAGTCAAATAACTTCTCCAATCCAGCCACATACACGAGATATTATAGCTTGATCGGTTCATTAGTCCTATTTTAGTACCTATGACAAGTGGTAAATGTTTTATGTGCATCAATTTTAAGGTGTTTTTATAAAACATCCTTACAGATTTATTTCCGATAGCAAAAATTGTTTGGTTGAAGCTACACTGACCACAAGTCGCTTACATTCATGGATGCCTTTAAAGGATATTATTAAATCAATGTGGTCCTAAAAGACGGTGAAAAGAAATGTGCTACAAATCACGACTTGTAAAGTTTATGAGTCATTCCATTATGTTGGTGCAACTTACCAGTGCATGGTCAATGAAGCCTCCAAATGGATGGTCATGTGTAATATGAAAATATATGTTAACAATATGATGGTCATAATTCATACATTTGAGACATACCTAGATGATCTAGCTAAGGTGTTATCTACCTTGATAAAGGTTAACATTCATTTACACCTTGATAATTATGACTTTAGCGTGACCTCGGGTAAGTTCTTGGGTTTCATGATAAATAACTGAGATATTGAAATAAATCAAGGACAAGTTCCAAGCTATAATCAATCTATAATTACCTGAAATTGTCACGTAGGATCATTCCTTGAAGGGAGTAGTGGTTTCTCAAAACGTATTCATGAAAATATTAGTAGAGAGATTCCCACTAATATGTCCTAAAAATATGGTATTGTTACTTATTATTTGAACACCTTTTGTCTATTTTACCTCATTACTTGACGATATTGTAGGATTTACATGTATGGATATTTCCAAAAGGGCGAAGCCTCCGTGAAGCCCCTGATCTTTCGCCAAAGTGCAGAAACCACCCCTTATCTTTTTTTTTTCCAAAAAACGCCCTTTAGGAAACTTTTTTTGTCACCGTTAGCCCTTTTTTCGATTTTCTGTTAGTTGACCGTTAGTCAATGCTATTTGGCGCCACGTCAGTGCCAGGTCACTGACACGTAAGCTCCATGTAGGCGTTAGGGCATCAGAAATTACATGTCATATTTCTTTTAAAATTATTTTTTTAGATTTCTTTAAAGCTTCATCTTCTTCTTCTTACACTACACCACCAACGATCCAAGAACCCAAATTAAAATTCAATAAGAACTCACTCCAACCAGCCCTCACACCAATCCGCTCTCTGCACAAGGAAACCGTCATCATCAACCGGCTTTGATACGCCATCAACAATCGAAGAACCCAAATGAAAGGGAAAAAAATCTCCATTTTCCCCTTAAACTTAGCAGCGAAATTGCAGAATGCATATGCGAAATATGTGAATGAGTACTATATCAAGAGCTTTGGTGTAAATGTTGAATCATACGATCAAGAGTATTTAAAGAAAACTTCAACACCAGATAATGATACCTCCGCTCAATTGTGGTGGTTTCAAGTCTGTACTGAAGTTGCATATTTCCAAGTGGCCCCCGCAATTGATAGTGTTCGCTCTTCAAAGATTGATACAAAGTACGTGTATATATTATATCAGGTCTCTTGATGATTCTTTCTTTATGTTTGATATATAACATGGTAACTCATGATAATGTCAGATACCATTTGGACCTTTGCAAGAATGTATTTGGAACTGCATTTATCCTGATGTAAATGCTACTAATTATTACATACACCGTCTCTTTATTTATTAGAAAAAGAGTCAATTTATTATGTTTAAGACTTCTGGTCCATTTGTTCCAACACTGATGTTTTGTGCTACTGGTGATACGCCCCAATCCGATGCTCATGAGTATGATATCTCATTCATTTCTGATAGCTTTAAAGGTGAAATCTTGGTTGCAGTTAAGTTGTTTGATAAAATGTGTCAAGACTTAAGAGGGTGTGCAAGGTAGACCATTTATGTATGGAGTGTTCATTAATAGCCTTTGTAAGATTCAAAAAACGAGTTTTGCTATTGAATTGCATAGAAAGATGATTCAGAACAAGTGTGAATCTAACGTAATTATCTATAGTACTATTGTTGAGGCATATTTAGAACTGCAAAAGGCAAAGTAAACAATGTACTTGAAGCCTTTTTCTATTTTCCTCATGGTTTCATTTTTGGTTAATTGCATAATTGATCCTTGGACCTTGTGTTAGGTCGAAAGACTAATACCCATGTTTTCAAATTAAAAATTATACCTTCTGGTTCACATTTACGTTGTAAAACTACCCTCCTATGATATTTTTTAGAACAGGGACGGTCACTTTCTTTTATAACTACTAATGTGGTGTGCTTTTGTAAACATTGCAGAAAAAGTAAAACAAGATCTTTGGTTTACAAATGACGATACCAATAAATATCCTATATCTATTGACCATACCATGGAACCATCTCATATCTAATCTAGAACTTTCATTAGTCTTCAGTTGGAAAAAAACCGAATCTATGTTGCATATTATTATCAGAATATGGACTTCAATTATGAGATCTTGAAGACTACTTTGCGTCTCAATGGACGGTTAAATACTCGGTATGTTTAAACGAAATAGAAGAAGAGAATTTGGAGTTTGTATACCGTTTAGTAGAGAAAGTGTTGAATTAAAAGCTCGATATGGCGTATAAAGATGGGGTTTTGCTATAAGTGTAGATGGGACATAGTTTGGCTCGTGATAGTAGTTATAGTATTTTTGCTAGGTAAAATAGTATCAATTCCTGTAATTTTTCAGTTTAACTCTATATAATTGATATCTAATTATATTTCAATTAATGTGTACAATCTACTATCAAAACTGAACCAAGTAAGAAAGAATGGAATTCTCTTTTTAATGTTAATATAAAATGTTCCAATTAATTACTTTGTCGAGCAAAAAAAACTATCATCATCCAAACATCAATATGAACTAACCTTATAAAGGATATGCAATAAATCGCACTTTCTTTAATCTCTCATGAGTCATTACCATTGTCACAGTATCCAGAAAAGCAATAACATGCCTAGACTGTGTAATTCATTTGGAAAACACCAGCATATTCATTTCCCTACTCAATGGATGTGAATTACAGCTATCCATAAAGGTAATGAAAATGAAATATACAGGGTAGCAATGAAATTTTCTAGAAAATTTACAATAAAATAAATCATGTCACAATTATATACCGCTTGCTTAACAAAATGGAAATTCGCAACAGTATAAAAACTAGTAAACAATCAATAAGTAGTGTTGAGCATCTCCAAGCATACAATCTCTCATTTTTGGACAAGGGATATGTGGTAATTTAACGGAACCACTGAAACGTCGTAATTTTTCAAACCAATTTGAAGCTCAATTGTTTCAAACCGATTCTTCTCTTTAACATTGGTCATGATCACAGTGATAGCTTCCCTAACCGCATCACTCTGCAACTTACTATAAAAAACAATAAATAAAACATATTAGTGACGAGCATAATGATTTTAAAGTATCGGAAAAATGTCTGATTTGTGTAAAATTTGTAAGAACCCATTTTAAATCTGGTATTAGTTATTAGACAATCGAGCAATTAAAATCTAACGAAAGTATGAAACTAAAAGCATTCGTATGAGAAAAACAAGCTTATGAGATTAAGATTATGATGATGATAAAGTTACCTCATGGTTAAAGATTACTCCTTGATCTGAGAGAGTGCAAACCTTGTTAGACGGCTAAGCATCACTAAATTTACTTCTCTTAAACATCACGACTGTAATTATACTTAAATCAGACACTTCTTACAAATTATAAAATTGATGAAATTAGGTAAAAATAATTCAAATTTTTACCTTAATTTGGGTCTTCTCTAAGCCGGTTGATGATGGTGGAGAAAGGTCACGGAGTGGCGACGGTTTTCTTGTGCAGAGAGCGGCTTGGTGTGGAGATTTTTTTTGTTTTCCTATTCATTTGGGTCTTCGATTGTTAATGGCATATCCACACCGGTTGATGATGGTGGCGAAGGAACAAAAAGTGGCGGCGGTTTCCTGGTGCAGAGAGTGGCTTGGTGTGAGGGGAAGTCCGGTTGGAGTAAGATTTTTCACTTTTGGGTTCTTCGATTGTAAAGTGAGGTAGAAGATGAAGAAAGAGAGATTAAATAAAAAATTAAAAAACATATAATGATGTGTAAATGACGGTGATGTCATGCCTACATGGAGCTTACGTGTCAGTGACCTGGCACTGACGTGGCACCAAATGGCATTGACTAACGGTCAACTAACAGAAAATCGAAAAAAGGGCTAACGGTGACAAAAAAAGTTTCCGAAAGGGCATTTTTTGGAAAAAAAAAAGATAAGGGGCGGTTTCTGCACTTTGGCGAAAGATCAGGGGCTTTACGGAGGCTTTACCCTTTCCAAAACTTATAAATGAAATGTGCTTAAAAGGGAGATATTAAACTTTTTTTAAGAAACCAGTCGTTGCCAGAATTGAAAACATAAAGCAAAATTGGACTTAATCCAAAAGAGGGTTCGATTGCATCAACCAAGTGGTCCATAAGAAGCGATACCTGGAACTTCTATAGAGGATTGGTCAAATTTATATCTTAGATAGCAAGAACAACATAGGAAGTCCGAAAAAGAAGATACACATGAAAAAAATAATAAAAGAAAAGAAGATAATTGGCAGACAATTCCTAGACTATCAGTTAGTCATTAGAATCGTAGATCTATCTTATTTATATTCTAGTTCTTATAAATGGAACACGACTGACTTAGTAATAAATTTCTATCTTTGTGGCGAGAACCACTTCTGATTAGATTTCTTCGTAGTCATGAGAAACTAAACACCATATCTTAAGGTGTTATCTTAGAAGTCATGTAACTACAACTTGTAGAATTTGAATAGAATGCAGTTTCTTTTATACTTATTTACTTTTATCACAACTGTATTACTTGGTGTCCTATTCATCGAGAATATAAAAAAATTATGTCCATAGTGATTGTAATGCATGATGTCTTGCCATCACAACAATGTTCTAGTTTTCTTGAAGGCAACAAGTTTGAGAAGAATAGCCAAGAGAGGAAAGGTGGTCATAGTGGTGGTATTGTGCAACAACTTATCCTCTTTAATCTCCAAGTAATAAAAATCGATCTTGATTATGTTTAGTTACACATATATAAGAACATAATCTAATCTTACATCCTATGTAATCGTTTTCATAATAAAATCCCATATTACTTTGACGTATTTACTTTGATCAATCACTCAGAAAAATCCCATACTTCAGTAGAATTATAATTAGTAACTTACCCAAATCATTTAAGTCCTTAGTGGTTCGACCCCTTGTCATCACATAGTGATAAAGAGGAAAATATAATTAGTATAATTGAGCGTCTTCCGTAATTAATAATCATCTTGTTAGAAAAACTAATCATATTGTGAAATATATTACCCACTTCTTTTCAAAGTCCTACACAATAAGAAAGACTTCCAATTAACAGAGAAACGCAAATAAGACTTTAAGTCTCTCAAAATATACTTAATTTCACCATTAATGATGGAGAATCCAATACCAATGAAGATATTTAACATACATATATAATTTACCCACTAAGTTATTGCTTAGGTCCTAGTCTGATAGGTAAATAAAGACAAATACCATGTTTCTTATTTCATTATTAGTTATGGGGTACATAGACAATATAATATTATTAAAATGATGGATCTCGATATTGTATTTGTGCATATCACCTGATAAACCTTACTTTGACACTCAAAAGGTAGTCGTTAGCACGTACATGCCTTCACAAGAAGTATTTTATAAGATTACAGTCTCTGGACACTTGCTTAAAGAGTCCACAGAACTCATCCAGTTTAACTAATAGTGTATAAGATAAGATATAGTGTATAGGATAAGATAGCTCATGTAGTGACTCATGTAGTGACTCATAGATAAGACAAAATAGTACAATTAGTTGTTAGTCATGCAAAACCACACAATGCTCTACATTGTGTACTATATATATTCCTATCTTGTAAACAGTTTTACAATCAATCAATATACACATTTCTATTATCTTTATTCTCTTGTTAATATGGTATCATAGAGCCAGCAAGATATTTTTTTAAAAAAGCTTGTTTTCTTCATCTGCCATTAATGGCGATTTCAAGCTTTTCTTACTCATTTTAAATTTTCCTCTTCTTTCCGCTACTTTCTCCCTATGGCGCCATCAACTCAAGATGAAGCTGTGTAACATCAAGAAGGGTGATAAGCGTATGTCTGAGTATTTATCAGAAATTCAAGACCTATGTGATGGTCTTGAAACTGCTTCATCTGCACTCCCACTTGAAGACATCATCATGTACACTCTTAAAGGCCTTCCTCATGAATATAATCAATTTAAGTCGAGTATTCGGATAACTAATGCTCATACCTCGACATTAAGCTTTCATTCGCTAAGTAGCTTATTAATTTCTGAAGAACTCCATATTTCTATGGCTGATTCGACTGAGAATTTACAAAGCTCTCACACAGCCTTGTTTACTTCATCCTCACCACAGTCTATGCCTTCAAACAGAGGTGGACGTGCATTTTCGCCTCGTGGTAGAGGTCGTGGACGAGCTAGAGGAACAGTTGGGAATAATTCGACACCAAATCCCTCATATTCAGGTTACAATTCTTCAAATTCCTCTAATTCAAACGTACCTACCTGTCAAATTTGTGTTCGTTTTGGTCACTCTGCAATAGATTGTTACTCTCGTGCTGATTTTGTCACTTTCCCTTCACCAAAAGCTTTGCAAAGACAAAATTACTCAGCTCACAACACTACAGTTGCTAATTATAATTCATCTAATTTCAACTCGGCTCCACCATCTCCTTCTACATCTTATAATACTCCACAGTCATCTAACTATAATTCATCTTCATCAAACTATAATCCGGAGTTATGGTATTTAGATTCTGGGGCTAATAGTCATGTCACACCAGATCAAGGTATGCTTCAAAACTCTTCATCTTATTCTGGTGCTAACTCTGTAGCTGTTGGTAATGGTCATGCTTTGGATATAGCCAACATTGGGACTCGTAAGCTTTCCTTAAACAACTCATCCTTATACCTTAACTCTATCTTACATGTTCCAAAAATTGCTTCAAATTTACTCTCTATTTCTCAATTTACTCGAGATAATAATTGCTGTGTTGTGTTTAATGCAAATTCTGTGTCTATTCATGATCTAGCCTCTCACAAACTCTTGTTTCAGGGCCCTTGTGAAGGTGGTCTATATCCTCTTCGAGTTGAGTCCACCATGGTTTCTCCCTCGTTCACACCCTCCAAGATTCAGTGTCTTTCTTCTTCAACTGTTTCTTCACAAGCTCAGTTGTGGCATCTTAGACTTGGACACCCCTCTTCAAATGTGTCATCTACTTTGTCTCATGTTTTAGATACAAAGCTTAACTTCAATGGTGTTTTATGTAATTCTTGTGCTACTTCTAAATCTCACAAGCTATCTTTTCCTTTGTCTACATCTAGAAGTAAATTTCCTTTTAGTTTAATACACTCAGATGTTTGGGGTCCATCTCCCATTGCATCTTGTTCTTCTTTTAAGTATTACATTGTGTTTATTGATGATTTCAGTCGATTTTCTTGGATTTATCCTCTTGTTCATAAATCAGATGTTCCTAAAATATTTCAAATATTCTATGAAATGATTCTTACTCAATTCAAACTAAAAATTCAAACTCTAAGGTCAGACAATGGTGGTGAATACACTAGTTTCATTTTGCAAAATTTTCTTCAATCAAAAGGCATTATTCATCAAACTAGTTGTCCTCACACACCTGAACAAAATGGCATCTCTGAAAGAAAACATAGACACTTGATAGAAACCACTAGAACCTTGCTAACTCACAGTTCACTACCTCACAAATTTTGGCTTGAAGCCTTATCTGCTAGTGTCTATTTAATAAATATATTACCCACCCCTTCCCTTCAGAATAAATCTCCTTATGAGATGCTTTATCAAACTACACCTTCTTACTCTCATCTTAAAGTCTTTGGGTGTCTTTGTTATCCATGGCTCAAGCCATATAGCTCTCATAAACTTGCACCTAAATCTGAAATATGTGTTTTTCTTGGTTATTGCTCACATTCCAAGGGTTACAAATGTTATTCTTTGTCATCTAAAAAGGTTTTTATCTCAAGGCATGTTGTTTTCAATGAGTGTCAATTCCCTTTTGAAAGTTCATTCCCTATTGATACTCCTCAACATGATCAACCCTCTACATCCTATATTGATTTGTTTGAGTCTCACATTAATCCTAATTCTATTTCTCACCCTTTCTCATCTGTCATAAACTCTACACCTCAGGCACATATATCTCAGCCTGAGTTACCAAATGACCAACCCTCTTCTTCACCTATACATAATCCTTCACCTACACCTCCTCCTATACAAACTAGACACCCTATGGTCACCAGAAAACAAACAGGTTCTTTAAAACCTTCCTATAAGTGTCAAAATATCTCCCTTACTCCTCCTCTTGTTGAACCTACTACATTTAAGGAAGCTATCAATTCTCAATGTTGGTTAATGGCTATGAATGATGAATATACGGCCTTAAAGAAACAAAATACTTGGGAACTAGTTCCACCTCCTCATGGTAGAGTTCCTATTACTTGCAAATGGATATATAAGTTAAAAAGAAATGCTAATGGTTCAATTGCAAGATGTAAAGCCAGACTTGTGGCTCGTGGTTTCTTACAAGAGTACGGGTTAGACTACACTGAAACCTTCGCTCCTGTGGTCAAACATCAAACTCTGAGAGTTGTATTATCACTTGCTATTTCTTCTAACTGGAAATTACATCAGTTAGATGTATCAAATGCCTTTTTACATGGCAATTTAGAGGAAGAGGTGTATATGACTCAACCTCAAGGTTTCATTAACAAAGAACATCCGCATTATGTGTGTAAGCTAAAAAGATCTCTATATGGTCTTAAACAAGCTCCAAGAGCTTGGAATTTGCTTCTAACTTCATTTCTTGAGTCTCTTCAGTTTGTTGTATGTCCTGCTGATACATCAATGTTCACTAAAGGCTCAGGTGATAACTTATCTATAGTATTAATTTATGTGGATGATTTAGTTATTACAGGCTCAGCTTCAGCTGAGATTTTATCACTCATATCAGCCTTGAAAAATCGTTTCGAGATGAAAGAACTTGGCAATTTGTCTTATTTTCTTGGCCTTCAAATTCAATCTTCCTCGGAATGTATCACTGTATCTCAGAGTAGTTATGCTACTTCTATATTAACTAGAGCTGGTATGAGTAATTGTAAGGCTTCTTCAACACCAACCTTGAATAAGTACTCTATCAAATCTGATTTTTCACTTCAGCCATTTGAAGATCCCTTCTTATTTAGGAGTTTGACTGGAGCACTTCAATATTTAACCATTACAAGGCCTGACATAGCATTTGCTGTTAACCAAATTTGTCAAGCCATGCACCATCCTACGAATGGTAATTTTGATTGCCTCAAAAAGCTGCTACGTTACATTAAAGGTACAATTGACTATGGTTTAAAATTTGTACCTTCAACTTCTACCTTACACGCTTATTCGGACTCCGATTGGGCGAGTAATGCTATTGATAGAAGATCAACTACGGGGTATTGTATATTTCTTGGATCAAACTTAATCTCATGGGGCTCAAAGAAACAAACTACTGTTTCACGATCATCGACTGAGGCTGAGTATAGAGCTATGGCGTATGTTGCGGCTGAATTAATGTGGATTACTTACTTATTAAAAAGTTTAAAGATTACGTGTTCTACTTCTACAATTGCTTGTGACAACCAATCTGCCATTGCTCTTGCTACAAATCCTGTCTTTCACACTAGAACACGACATATTGATGTCGATTTTCATTTTATTCGAGAACAGGTAAAGGTTAAGAAACTTATACTACATCATGTACCTTCATCATCGCAGATTGCAGACATACTTACCAAAGGCCTACAACCTACACCTTTTATATCTCTTGTGGGCAAACTTCCCCTCTTACGAGTTATCAGTTTGAGGGGGGATAATAGTGTATAAGATAAGATATAGTGTATAGGATAAGATAGCTCATGTAGTGACTCATGTAGTGACTCATAGATAAGACAAAATAGTACAATTAGTTGTTAGTCATGCAAAACCACACAATGCTCTACATTGTGTACTATATATATTCCTATCTTGTAAACAGTTTTACAATCAATCAATATACACATTTCTATTATCTTTATTCTCTTGTTAATATTAACATCCTCTGGACACTTGCTTAAAGAGTCCACAGAACTCATCCAGTTTAACATCCCATACAAAGATTGTGGAAAATGGAGGAAATGGATCCAACCCAGGGTCACATTTCGGGGGCCCTAAGCGAATTCACAAAATGAGGCCCTCTACATAAATAAAAATATTATTACTATCAGTGTCGTTCGAACTCTAGACCTCATAACTGAAAACATGACACATTACCACCAAACTAACAACACTACTTTTACATATTCATTTAAATTTGGGATATATATATACACACACATAATATATTTAGATGATCGGGGCCTCCTAAAAACGTCAAAAAGTCGGAGGCCCTAAACGGCCGCGTCTTTTGCTTTACTATAGGACCGGCCCTGATCCAACCTCTCCTTTTTTACAATTCGTAGGAGGAAGAATTCATATTTTGGTCAACTATAAATTCAAAGAATCCAATAACGAAGCTGAGTACGAGGCACTAGCTAGGGGAGAGCACGGGTCGGTTTTACCCGGTTTTGTGGCTCGGGTAAACCAAGGGTAATATATTTCGGTTTAAGAAATTGTTTAGGTAACTCAAGGGTAGGGTAAAAAAAAATTACCCTCGGGTTAATTTGGGTTACCCTTCGGGTACCTTCGGTTTACCCTCGGGGTCAACCATGGTCAAACTTTTTTTTAACACAAAATTGATATCATAAAAAATCAAACTCGAATTGCACCTATTACATACGAATAACTTTGCAAAACAAACTTTTGATAATTCGAGAATCTAAATAGTTTGTCAATTAAAGACTATATTAGAGTTTTTAAAAAAAATATTTTTACCTTAAGTGTAAATATTATCAGTTGGAACAATTAATTTACGGTTTTTCAGTTTGGGTTTACCTAACCCAATGGTTTGGGTAATTTATGGGCAAAATAGTTGGACCCGAAAAATTAATAGGTAACCCAAAGGGTAAAGTTAGCTTAGGTAAAATTACCCATTTTTTAAGATCGGTTTAACCAAAACTCGGGTCGGTTTTCGGTTTTGTTAAAATTATGCTCACCCCTAGCACTAGCTCAATTGAAAGATGACATTTCTCTTGACTCTCCATGTTTGACTCTTCACTTTTTTTCTTTGTCGGTTTAACTTTATACTTAAGAATGATAATATGTATATATATATAGCTGAGATCAATAGTCTCAAAGCATCCTTCCAATTGTATTCCATCACTCATGTTGCTCGAGAGAAAAATACCCAAGGTCGTATATTAGAAATGATGGCAGTTGAGAACCAAGTGTCCGAAAGAGTCACCCTTAAACGACTAGAGGAGTTGAGCATTCAATATGGACTGCACCTGGTAAAACTAGGATGGATCACACATATACGAATGTATTAACCCATGTCACCTTCCCCGACGAGTCTTTGGATACTCGCAAATTCTGCACTCGCGCAATACATTATTGTTAGGAACATATCAATATTCCTTGGACCTTTAATTAATTTGGATATTATATAATAAATTAATTATGACTATGGACTAATTAAATTTAGTTTTTTTTGGTCTAGTAAGTAAAGCACATGCCAAAAAAAAAATGACATCGTGGGATTAGGAGTTTGTGTATTGACTCCATTGTCCATATAATTATTTATACAGAGAAAGAGAGAGGCAAGGCCATTGAAAAGATAAAAAAAGATTTATTAGTTCCTATCTTTCTATTGGGGTACATATTCTTTTATAAATCTTTAATAACAAGTCTCTCTCAAGATAGACCTTTCATATTTAGCCTAAATGTATTTTAATGTGACAAACTATATCCTAAACACTATCTCTATCTCTCTCATGTTTTGTTTATCTCCTTAAAACATTTTTAAAGAGATACATAGTTGGCCTAGTGGTTAGGTCACTCCGCAGAGACCAAGAGCACCTGGGATCGAATTTCATTGGAGTCATTTACTCCGAGTCCAAAGTGGCTCTCTCATGTATTCAAAAAAAAAAACATTTTTAAACACATCTCCGGAAACACTTACACTTAAACTCAAAACTTAGTTCTATTATCTCTCTAATGTTTTGTTTCATATCTTATGATTTGTGTGGAATTAGATCTCAAGTATAACTACAAAATTTCTTAATATGTAATTTCTAACAACTTTGATGAAAACAATTATTTTCATTTGAGAATCACAACAAAATCCGTGTACAAAAATAGAAGCGATATTGTCATGCCGACAAGATGAAACCGAACATATGATTTATGAAAGCGTCATATACTGATTCATGAAAGTGTCATGATTTCCACATGGGGAACCCTGTATCAAGGATAAAATTCATATGCAAGAAACAATATCGACTTTGTCATGCCGACTAGAAGAAACCAGACACCCGGTTTGGTAAAGCGTCATACCATTCTACAACGGAAACCCAATATCAAGGCTAAAGTGTCAACTCGGTTTTAGAAACATATCTGTTGGATTTTCGATCTATAGAACATTAAATGTGCAACGGGGAAATAGGACAATCTGACCAAAGCATCAACGTGATTTGTAGAAGCGTCAAACCGGTGTACAAAAGCATTACCCCAATTTGCAAAAGCGTCGTGCCATGTCCTCTTTTTAAAACCCATTTCAATACATCGAAGTTGAAGACAATGGCTATATATATGTCTTCCAAGAGATAATTCAACACTCTTTAATCCTACAACTACCACCACTCTCAAGTAGGGCTGTAAACGAGTCGAGACGAGCCGAGCCGAGCCGAATAGTAGATGTGCAGGTTTGTTTTTTTAGTTGTAGATTTAAGCGAGACGAGCTTTGAAGTTAGTGTTTGAGCCCGACTCGTGAGAATATAACAAAGCTCGATCTCGAAAGCTCGTTAAAAGTGTTTCGAGCTCGAGCTCAAAAGCTCGTTTAAATATATTTCGAGCTCAAACTCTTTTTTATCTCGAAGTTCTTTGAATTAATTATAAGATAGATGGTTGCAAATCTTTTAATTATATAGATTTTCAATTAGAACATAATTGACTATCATAAACTATCATAAAATACAATCACATAATCTATTTTTGGAATGTTGAATTTTGAATGGTCTTTTATAATTGGGATAAGATAGGTTTCGAATATAGTAACTAGTTTTAAATTTTTGAATTGTCAAATATTAGAAAAATAATATTTAATAGATATTTATATTTTTCACGAGCTTTTATGAAAAGCTCGCGAGCAGGCCCAACTCGGCTCGTTCAACAAACGAGCTCATTTTTTGGCTCAAGCTCGGCTCGTCTAATTTAACGAATGATCTCGAGCCAAGTTTTTTTGAGCCAATCTCGAGCTGCTCCCGAGCGAATTGGTTCATTACAACCCTACTCTCAAGCATTCATTTCAAGTTTACAATTTCACATCCACTCAAAGAAGAAGATCTACATTCAAGCCTCATTTCAAATCATCTCATCAAGGAGACTTTATTTCATTCTGCAATCATATAAACTTTCATTACATTATTTCCCTAGACTAGAACCTAATACTCACAAGATTTTAGAGAAGAGGTTCTTGCATATCTATGAAGAAGCGAAAATCTTCCTTTTGGAAGTAAAAACTTGTGTAGAAATTGCACAAGATATTTGCTTGATTTATTCAAGCTTCCAATGAATACGTTTAGTGACTCCTAAACCCCACAAAAACGAGCAATTATTTGCGAGATATCTTTGCAAAAGTTTTTTCAGAATTTGACAATTGATATAGAGTATTTAGAAATGGCTCGAAGCACTGATTTTATAAGAACTTACTTACCTCCATCTGGAAAAATCTTTTCCTTTTTCTCTACAGTTCTATTGGAAACTCGATCTCTGAGTTAGTTGAGCGACCAACTGAACTTTTCTTCCATTACGACTCATAGAAATGTCCAAATATATTCCAATCAATTGTGATATCTGAATCCCTAAAGAGTTAACGACATGATTAATCATTTTTTGCGGAGGACTTTTGCTGAAGCATATACTGGAGTTACTCAAATTTACTCTTTTACTGGAATCCAAACAGTATTAATGAAGGTCAACGTTTACTTTTCCTTGAAGAAAATATGCAAGAGAAAATCATCCGCAAAGGAAATATGTGAAAGTATCGGGCATTCTCTAACCAATTTAAGCCCCTTAATATTGCCTTCTCGCATCTCGAAGTTAATATGATGCACCAGAGTTTTAGTAATGAGACAAAAAAAGAATGGTGAGAGCATGTCACTCTATCTAATATCATTGGACTAAAAAATGGTATCAATAACTTCCACATTAAATGCCACTTGATATTTCACCATCATCACACAATTAAGAATCCATCCAATTCAAGCCTCATAAAAATCCAACTTACGCAGTACTTATTCTAAAAAATCACAAAAGTACGTGTCCATATCAAGTTCAATATTTTTTTTTGCCAAAAGCGATTATATAAATAGAGATTAAATCAGAATACAAAGATAAACTCAGCCAATCCCTCTAGTTATGGGAGAATCTAGCAAAAGTTGCGCTAACTGGGGAGGGAATTTAACAAACCAATCACTTGGAAAAACACTTGAAAGCTGTTTCTTTGTGAGCAATCGGTAATAAAAAAATTCCTCCTACCGACATGGAAGAACTTAACTAATCTATTACAAATAAGGAATTTAATATCATCATAGAAAATTTTATTCTTAGCAACCAGAGGCGTCTTTGGAGAATTCAGCAAGTCCACCACCATCTTGTTATCACACACCATGCGAATGTCTTCAGAATGGAAGTTCATAGCTGAGATAAGTCCATTGCGCACCCCCTAAAATTCCAGCTTCCTCAACACTGCTAGACAAGAAAGACCATGCACACCCATAAACTAATTTGTCATGTGTGTCTCCAAGTATACAAGATGATGATGAGTTCTTATCTGGGGGTATAAGATGCATCAGTATGAACAATAATAGACTTAGATTTCAAATTAAGACTCCCAAATCTCCTTTCAATGAGGATCGGGTAGTACTTTATTATTTCTTGCGAGGATGTGTATGTTTTGAAGTATCACAATCCTCATTAGACTTATTGTGTTAAATATTTGAGTATCTTGATTGTATCTTTGTTTATTAGTCTCAGAGGTAATCTTTAATTATATTCATTAAATGCATCATAAGCTTTTAGGGATATAAATAGTGTAAGAGTGGGTTATGGTAGTTCATTCAAAGGAGGACTTGTTTTTACTTTTCCATATATTCCAAAGAATAAAATTTCAATAGATTAATAATAGAAACTCAAAACATCTTACTCTCTTGTTTATTATTGAAAATAAACCATTTTACCCATTTAATTTTGTTACATAATTAGTGAATTTTTAGGATACGGGTTTAACACTGTAATCCTTGTGATGATTACTTATCAAGTTTTCACCTTTTTAAAACCTTGGAGAGCAACTTTGGACTAAGAGTCATTTAACTCTGTTCAGACCTATACCGCTTAAAAGGAAAATCAAGATCTTGGCCAGTTGAGCTAACCCCAACTAGTTAAGTTTTATTACTTTTTTATACCGGAACAAATCAAACTAAAGTAGATTATATCAAAAAATTATCACCCTGAAATCAAGCCATTCATTCTAAAAAAATTAGTTCTTCCTTTATTTAAACAAATTCAAGTTTAATAAATTCTGGTTAATAAAAAGATAAAAACTCTAGGTTGAAAGATAGTAATATAAAAAGTGTATATAATAAATATTATATTAAAGTATAAAAATTAACTAATATCATTTATTTCTTTATAAAATTTATTCATCAATATCACACTTCAAACTACAGTTAAGCCTCTATTAATTGATAATGTCGGGACCGAGATATTTTATTAATTTAGAAAGATATTATTAATATCGACAATTAATAATTTATTAATTTAAAAAGATTTTACGTAGAACTTTTAAATTTCCAAGTCCAATGTACTAGTTACAAGGCATATTCTATGAATGTACATTCACAATTAGTCGAATTTGTTAAGTTCATTATCTTTGAATAAGTAAAAAGTTAGTACCAACAAGGTTGTCCATGGTACCAACGTATTATAATAAACATGATTAGAAATTGATCACTATAAAATACCCATTAAATTTTTATACAAATCACATCAGTTATGGCTCCCAAACTAAAAGGTGTTCGATAATCAATCATGATCAATCAACAACGGGAACTGTTATACGAGTATAATAAAGATCACCAAGGATGCACTCAACAAGATTCGGTGTAGTGGGTTGAAAAAACTTTTAAACTGAAAGTTAGTCAAGGAACAATATCAAACGCTCTCAATCGATCATTGGAGTTCCTATTAGCTGACTTTGACAAATGTGGATCTTCCAAGCGTCACAAACTAGCCAAGTACCTGGAAATGGCAAAGTTGTTTATGAATGGTTTCTTTAACATCAAGAGCGTGTGAATATAACAGGAGAGCTAATCATAGAGAAGGAGGTTGAGGCCCAAAACTTTTGTATCCACATGATTCTTTAGAGTATAAACTTTCATAAGGCAGGCTTGAGAACTTCAAGTTATGGCATGGCATCAAATCATATCGCCAGTTTGGAGAAAGTGGCTCAGTTGACACAGATGACACATAGAAGAGATTGGAGTCTATAAGTAAAAAAAATTGATCAATTTCCTATGAAAAATATTTTTATAATGGATAAACTGGTTTGTTTAAAAATTACATGTTGACCACTCACTTGCAGCAAAACAACTTGAAGGTAAAAAACAGGACATGGAAAGACTTACAATTGGTTTGGAAAAAATTCTCTATGGGTCATTGGTAAGTATGCAAAGCCACGTTGTTTTAAGAATATCAACGTGAATAGCCTAGAAAAAGCGTGGATGACTTGGCTGCTTTTCGAAGAATATGTTCGTTGACTGGATGAACAAATGTACGATCCAAAATTTCTCTTGGTTGTGGATAATTGTCCAGCCCATTCAAATATTATTCAAGAGTTACAAGACATTGAGTTATACTTTTTTTACAGCCAAACATAATTTCAAAAATTCAACCATGTGATGCTGGAATATTTAAAGACTTTAAAATGTAATACCATAAAAAATTTATTGTAAGATTTTGAAAGGTTATAATTTAGATATTTCTTCTTTGCAAAGATTAATGTTTTAGATACTATACCGTCTCAATTTGGAGAAATGTGTAACAAGAGGTCATAACAAATTGCTTACACTATAAAATACGTCTGACGAATCTAACCGGCTCAAGTGATTTGTAAATTGTGAAAAAGACATTCGTGAACTTGAGAACTTGATTACAGGTATGCATTATCAACACAATATTGATTTGAATCAATAATAAATTTACGAGATTCAAAGCATCGAAGAAATTATGACGGATACCATTTACAATCTGATATAGATGACGGAATCGGGGATGTCAGTTGAGGACGATTCAATAACTTTGGGACCTGTCACTCAAAAAAAGCATTGCAAGCGACAACAACTCTTTACAACTTTTTGTTGCAATACGAAAAAACAGTACCCCAACTTTAAGTGCAATGAAAAGATTTAAAGATGAACTCAATATAAATACAAAGTTCAACAAAAAAAACAAGTTAGTATAGATTCATCTTTTATTAGACAATCTTAGAACTACTGAAATCTTTTAGTAATTATTAATTTACAGTTTTATTAGAACCAATATATATATATATATATATATATATATATATATATATATATATATATATATATATATATATATATATATATATATATATATATAATGGGATTTCAAAAAAGTTAATATCTTTTTATCTATCGAGATCCAATTTGTACTTGTTCCAGATTAAGACCAGACAAAGTATTAATTTTATTGAAGTTATTAATTTATCGAATATTAATTTATAGAGGTTTTACCCTACATATTCCATCCTACACATATCATTGTACACAATACAGGTTCCAATCCAAGTTCCAAATTATCATACACATTAATTCCAATTTAGACAATAAATCAGTCTAAATTATTAACTTAAACAACCGAGATTAAACATTTAGTTAGCTAGCACACTTGGGGTTAGTTTAGAGGTAAAAACTAACCGTGTCAAATCTGAAAGTGATTATCTTACTATCAAAGTAAAATAAAAATTAAATAGCAAGGTTATATTACACAAAGCATTATAACTTAAGATAGATATAAATTTTGCAAGATAACATAAGTCCAGGAACCAAGAATGATATACATACTATAGTTTTATCTTCTCTTTCTCCTGTTAATGAATAAATAATTGATAAATATATGCAACCAAATAAGTAAATGTTTAAAACACAATGTGTATTTAAATGCATGCCATTTCAATGTAGTCTTGAAAAAAATAACAAAACACACTTCATTAAGAGTGCATCTCTTTCATCCAATCCACAAAACTATCAAGAATCAAAGGCCAAGCAAGGTTTTCATCATAATTGCTTAAATCTGGAAAGCTTATCTCATTACAGAACCGATAAAATCCCATCCATTGATCCAAATTTATAACCTTGTATTCACTTTGTGTCTGCTCAATCATCAAAATTAATAATAAATAAGAATATATTTTCCATTTTTCATTATAATAATATTTATTAACTTACCTGAAGATAATCAGTTAGACTAGAAGCTTGAGAAGGAAACTGAGACCCAAGAACAAGATTTAGCAAGATACAAATACTCTCCACATCAATACTCTTCTGCTTTTCCTCTATATTAAAAAAAATAAAAAAATTAAGCAAACGAAATACACTAACGAGAAGTTTGTATTAAATCAGTACCTGATAGACAATAACGAAACGCAAAGGTGTAAAAGTCAACAAAATTTGATTCCCTTTTGACTTCTTTCTCTAGTTCTGGAAGTGCTTTCTTTAATTTAAGAATTGTATCAGCTTTCAATGCTTTAAAGCCTCTTCTCCATTCATCCTGATAATATATATATATAATATATTATATATATACATACAATTTTGTTATAATATTCAGTAAATCGAGTTAACTCAAGATCTTACCAGGGTAAAGTAACCTTGTTTTTCAGCTTGCATTTTCCTGGAATTATATAGATAGTATTAAGAATATACATACATGTAATATTTTATTGAAAATTAAAATTGAAATTAGATTTTAGTTTACCAAGCGAGCATTAATATGCGGACATCAGTATGTTCCACTTCTAAATGTGAACATAGAGATTCGATTCCTTCAGGGCTGTTAAAACAAAAACATACATGTTATTATTTATTACTAAATAAAAAACATAGGAATATTAATATATTATTACAAAAGATAGACACTTACGCAATTATATCAGATGAATTGGCTGCATAAGCATAAAAAAGTTGATCAATCCTTTCCAATTCTTTACTTGCGGCTCTACTAGTAGCTGTAGGATTGTTACAATTAACCATCAGTAAGTCACATCAATCGCATATTTAAAGGAAATAGTAAAAAATTGCACTATTAGTCCCTGTGTTATGCAAATTAGTAAAAAATATTTTGAATATATCCTCATGTGCTCGAATTAAGTTAATTGACCAAAAAACCCGAATTAATTTTTTTTTGAATTGTTCATGGTTCAAAATTAAGCAGCTCCCTAACCACAAATTCACTCAATTTGCTTTAAGTCAAAGACTCAAACGTTTGACTTTTTTTTTTATCAGTGGTTTTGTATAATGATGATTGAAAATTACAGGCAGAATTAAAGAGATTGATCACATGGAACAAATCAATTGAAAATTTAAATGGAAAAAAAATATATAGAGATAAGGTTGATCACCTGAACGGAATAGATCGGCCTTAGACGATGAACTTGAAGAGGTGGTGCCTTTTTTACTGAAGGAAGATGAAGATGACGATGACGATGAAGCGCGAGGCATCTTCAAAAGTTGTGCAAAAAGGTTTGGTGTTGGGTTTGTTTGTTATTTGCGAAACAAGAGAGAGAGACGAGAGTTGAAGATGATGGGTAGAAAACCAGCAGCTCCAAGTAAAGGAATTGGTAAGATTTCTTGTCGATGAAATACAACCTTGGATTTGGACCGCCTCTCTTTTGCGGTGGAAAGAGAAACAAAATACTATGCTTTTTCTTTTCCAATTCCTTTTATATATATATTTGGAAAAATACCTCAGCCTTACCCAAAGTTTACAAGTGTTAATAATTTTCCAAAGCCTAGTAGGAATTGGACTTTTATTTTAAGATCGGTTAGTAAACGACTAGATAATCATTAACTAGATATGATAAAGGATAATCCTAACATATCAAGAATCCTAGATATAAAAAAACTCTATAAGTAAAATTGATAGTTTGTCTAGTGGTTAGACTATTCTGTAGAACCAAATTTTAGTGGAGTTAAAATGATTCCGAATCCAAAGTGGCTCTCATATGTATTAAAAAAAACTCTCTAATTCTTCTTTTCCAAATAATGCGTTGTTTTCGACCCTTGTTTCTATTATGAAACTCTAGGTGTTTTTCTCCAATTATCCATCAATTTTCATCCATTTTGTACAATATTAATCTAGTTCTCTCTGAAATTTTCTTAGCTTATCCTTGAGGATGGGTTCATCCTCGGATGGACTTATCCGTCGCTCTCTTATTCCAGTTTTTAAGGTTTTCAAAGTTTGAGAAGTAATGGTAGGATTTTCGTTTAATTATTATAACAAGAACGTTAGTGATTATAGCGCCTTGGAAATTGGGATGGAAGGTGATCATGGAAGAATATTCGTTATAGGAAACAGCGTTGCGGCAAAAATACTTTTAGAATAGCACCTTGCAGTATGTCTCGAGGGCATATGATTCACAGGTTAGCCGGACCACCGTGGAAGGTATTGCCGTAGTTAGACGGGGATCCCGATGGTTGTTACACAATGGGGCTAAGATTGGTTTTTGGACGGATATATGGATCGGAGACACGCCACTAATTGAATTGGTTGGTCTTTCTATTGGAAGGGAGATGAGAACGTAAAAGGTTAGAGATTATGTGAATGAGGACGGTACATGGAATTGAGAGAGGTTCTAAGCACTTCTTCCGCCAAGTAAAATTGATGAAATAGAGGCTCTATGCGTAATCTTGGATGGTGAGGGAAGTGACGAAATTATTTGGGAAAATGTAACACACGGGATTTATACAATAAGGTCGGCTCTTTGGAAATGGCCTGACAATGATGGAGATAATAGTATCATATGGGGAAAAATATGGAAATTGAGATGTTCAGAGAACATTCGGATTCTAGTGTGGCGGGTGGTTCATGAGCGCTTAGCGACCGGAATAATTTGCTTAAAAGGGGTATGGTTGTATCTGGGTTGTATCCATGGTGTGGGGTGTGTGAGGAGGATGATTTTCATCTTTTTAGGGAATGTGGTCAGGTGGCAAAAGTTTGGGAAAGAGTTAGGAAAGAGATTTAGTGGGAAGGAGGTCCGAGGGGGGGAGCCGAGTGGCTTCTAGATTAGATGATTGGATGGTGGAAGTTGGGAATAATGCTAGAGCGGTTTGATGGGGGTAGCGAGGAGGATGAGGCGTGTTGTCAGGTTTAGGGGGAAGGGGGTCAGTGTAGTGGGATGGGGGCGAGTGGGGTAGCTCGAAGTGGGATAGTCAGACCAGGGACTGATTTGTGCAATTTTGGAAATCTTGATGAGTTGATTCAAAGAGTATAAGTGCTGCAGATTTGAGAAGAAAATGCATGTGGCCATGAGCAGCTACAGGGGCAGGACATGTCAACTACAAACCGGGGTATGGTTTCATCAGGTAGTATGGCGAGTGGGCAGCTGGGGAAGTTATCGAAATCGCAGCATCACAGAGAGAATGGTATGCAAGCAAGTCAGCAGCAGAGACTCGGGTGGTGGAGTAAAAATGTTGCAGAAAAAAGTTTATTTGATGGTATGGAATGGAATGTCTTTTTTGGTGCTTTGTTAGGGGTTATTTGGAATGCTCGAAATGATGCAATATTTAATAATGTTTCGTCTCCAAATGAGAGGGCTTTGATTGGCAAAGCTAAATGGAGATCGACTGAGTAGACTAGGGCTTGGAGGGCTCGTGATAGGATAGAATGGGTGGGGTGGTGGAAACCCACTCAGAGTATGAAATTCAACACGAATGGAAGCTTCATAATAAGGCAAAGGATCGGTGGTGCGGGTGGATTGATACGGGACAAGGAGAGATCGTGGATAAAAGGTTTCGCAATGAATGTAAAGTGCTCATCGATAGTGGAAGCGGAGTTGAGTGCGATACATGAAGGTTTAAAAATGGCTATTGGTTTGAGAATTCGGGAGTTAGATATCGAAACAGATTCTAGAGAGGCTTTAAATTTAATTCAACGGGGAGGGAATGAGGGAGGGACATAGTGGAGACAAGGAGGTTGTTGAATGCAAATAGAGATTTTATTATTCAAGCCATATTTTGAGAGGCGAACAATTGTGCAGACTGGTTAGCAAGGCAAGGGACGAAGACCAAGGATACACATAGTATATTTGAGGATCTGCTAGATGGTATATGGAGTGTGTTAGTGAAAGATATATGTTCATGGAAGGTGATATGGCGAAATTCACATCTAATCTGGAAGGGTTAGAGAGCTTATAGATTTTCCTTGACATTTTTATATTTTATCCGGTCTTAGTACTTCCCATGTAATGCTAAAATGTTAGTGATTATAGTAGTAATGATAGAGGATTTAGCATACGATATAACACCTATGACCTAAGAAAAATATTGAGGTGGAATAAGGATTATCAGAAGGCGTTGGTAGTAGAAAGGTGCACACTTGATGTTTGTAATAAGGCCAAAAAGAAGATTTTCGAGAAGCTTTATGGATTTTGGGGTAATTGTGAACTGAGAGAGGGTGAGCATCAGTTAGAGTTGTGTTGACACTTTTTCTTACGTTCATGTTCTTCAATTTATGTTATTCTCTTTTCCTATGCACCCAATAAATTCAACCTCTATTGTCGGTAATGCATCTTATGTCTTCTTCAAATCATAACCATTTGGTGATGATCTTCTGATGCAACCAACCCTCTTTACCATACTTGATGAAGACTCTATATTCTTTAGTATCACTCTCCTCCATTTTGCTCTTCATAATAGTTGTTTCATCTTATTTGTTGGCAAAGAAAATGGTGATCCTTATATCTTCATCTACTTTGAAGACATTGTTGATGGTTAAAATGGTTGATTTTGTTGATTTGAAGGTTAAGTGAGTTGGTGGAGGGGTTGTATATTTGTGGGTGCATGGGGTGGATGGATTATTGGTAGGCCTAAAGGGGTTAGGTGTTAGTGCGGATTCGGGGATTTTATTTTCAGACGACACGGGGGAGGGAGGGAATTTATATGTTCCAAACATCAATTCCTCCTCACGTGTGTTTGTCTGAGTAGTTTTTTCCAGGTCAAATGCCATGATGTCCATCTTGGAAAAGTCCATGTCTGATAAGATGACATGTCTTTTATTTTTGAATATATTTTCTTTGTCTATTGGGAATGGTGTCGTTTCTTATTTCTTCTCAAAGTACTTTGGTTTATATCTGATTTTCTCGTTACTCCATGTAAAAGCCTTAGTCTGTTGAAATGATGGATATTGTCTTCTCTTTCTCTCTCATAGTACTATCATCATCGATATTTAAATTATAGTTGTGGTCTTGATTAGACCTTTGCTTTTCACTCGTATTTCCAGCTTTGTTGTTATTGTTTATCATCTTCTTATCGTATATTTTTTTTGGTGTTTATGTGTGGTTTTTGAGTGATTCTTGTTGAAATGTTCATCCAACTCCCTAATTTTAGGACAAACCTCTTGGGCTAATTGCAGAGACTTCCGTCATGGTCAAAATTCCCACACCCATATCACACTTGTCCCAAATTTTCAAATCTTAATTTTATCCATGTCGGAGCTTTAATGAGTACACATATTTTAGTGATGCTCTTGTTATTGATGAGCGTTGTTGGAGGCCCTTAACTTTGGGTCCATAATGTTGTGTTGGTAACTTCTTCCTTGTTACTTTTCCTATTTCATTGATTGCAAGATGTTTTGCCTAGTAATATCCAAGGTCTTCTTTCTTAAATCGACTTTTTGTTGTTCTCATTGGCAAATTCAATGATGAATTTGTTTCTTCCTCTCTACCCAGATATTATTTTACCAATTAAACCCCCAATGCTTTTGAATGTGGTTTCATATCACTGAGAACTTATTTCCTTCATGATGTACGATTGATATCTCCTCATTTGTGATAGATTTATGTTAAGATGAGACATCATTTTTAGTGATTTAGAAGTCTTTCTAATCGTTTTTCTTGAAAAATAGTATACTTTCCTATTTTGAGTCTTGATTTTGTAAATTAATATTTTTAGAGCATATTGGGTTTAATTATTTATTTAGTGTGAAGCTTTAAAGATAATTATGGAGATTAATTAGAGTCCAAGTCAAAGACTAAGAGATATGGAAAGAGATAAGCATGGTAATTGGAGATAAGGAAAGAAAAGCTAAAAACATGGAAAAGGAAAAGCTGCCTTAAATCTGAATTTCTGCACCTTCGATTTTCTCGCGGATTTTCAACGGTATCTGGCAGATTGTCTTATTCCTCTCTAATTATTCTCAAAAACTTGTTAAACTCAAGTAGAAACTTGTTAAACTTAGGTGATGTGTTTGCCTTCTATTTCTTACACAAGCCTTGATAAGCTATTGCCTCTACTTCGTCTCGACTTTTTTTATCACTTAGAGCACTTATCCTTTTATAATTTCTCCTTGTATAGTTTTATCTCAATCTACATAAAATACCATCTAAATAGATCTGATAAAAAGACATTAAAGACTCGATAAAACACAAAGTACTGAAATATGACAATAAAATATGTGTTTGACCTAGAAATACAACCAGATGATGTTTCGATCCTATAGAATATGAAGTCAAAATCCGAGACATCAAATTTCTATCGAGTATTAACTTTTATCTTTATTGTATTAAAATTTAAATACTTTCTTAACAATCAATATTATCAAACTCATCCAACTCAAAGAACCTAATGCACCATCATCGTGTCATATAAGTTTAAAAATTATCGATATTTATTATGTAATCTATATTATATTTTGCAAGATCTATTTTATTTTAAGTTATATATAAAACACATTGTTATTGGTTTATATGACTACTATTTTATTCTATTTTTTCAACATAGATATGAGTACTATCTAAATACATATATAAGGAACTACTCCTCTCTTTTTCGATCCCAAAAAGAAAAACATAAAATAAATATACCCAACAAAAATTATAGACATGTAAAATGAAAGTACAATTTTTAATTTAATTATTTGGAAAAGTTTGTTACAAATGATAGGTGTAAAAAGAAGCTTTGGTAAAAAAAAATTATATTTTCTGGATTGTTCAAATTTATATCTATAAATATAGAGAGAGGGGAGATGAGTAAAAAAGGCTCTTGTTCTTATGGCACATTTCACAGGCTTTCCATGCTTAACGCTCTCTCTTCTTCACTATCATCCCTCTTTTATCCATCTTCCATATTAACCAGAAAAGCAAATATACCATATAGATATATAGATACATATAGATATTGATTCATAGAGACAGAGAAAGAAGAGAAAGAAAAATGGCGGAGACTAATGGAACCCACAGCTTAGAAGCGATCAAGAAAGAGAATGTTGATCTTGTACGATCAATTTCTTCTTTGCTCTTTAAATAATTTTCCGTTTTAATTCATTTGCATTTATAATATATGCTTTGCATTTCGCTATATCTCTTAATGCACTTATATGTACGTAGAAATATGCATGCATGAGTGTATATCAACGTTTTCTTTTTTAAATATGACTAAGTGATTTAACTAAGCGGCTAGGTGGTTTGTTATCTTATATTTATGCTTAAGAAGAAGTCTAACATTTAATTAGAACATACTTGAGATATTCGAAACAAAAAATAAACTTTTCCTTATTTTGTGATATACTTATGGTAATAGCTTAGCAATCCCTCCAAATTATTGATATCATAACTTGACATATCCTAACTCTATAAAATTGCCATTTTAAGTTTAGTTTTATTTTAATTGTATGACATTGCTATGATAAAAAAATGTGTTACTTTATATAATATAGAGACTTATAGCGCCATTAACTCAAAAAGAAAAATTGATATAGGGGGCCTATAGTGTAGTTTTTGCATAATATATGGACCTAACTGCAATTAACTCAAAAATAAACCGGGATAAATATACACAGAAAACAAAAGATGCTGGATTTGATATTTAATCTTGTACTTTGACTCAAGGATGCAAATTGATTATATAAATATACATGGAAAACAAAATATTACAAGGTTGAGAAAGTACTCCAATAATTTTATAAAAAAAAAATTGATAATTAAGAGGCCTTGGATCAAACCTTATGTGAGTAAATTGATGACTCCCTTATACAGCAAGAAAAAAAATCAATTCTATTATTTTTTTTGGTAAGCAAATATCAATTTATTATTTGCCTAAGAAAGAATTGTCCATAATCAAATGGGAGAAATGTTGTACATTGTTACTCCAATGTTACTTAATACTTATGTGTTTCTGTCTCTTACTGAACTTGCGGTACAAGGTCGATAGTTATTCTACCGTGTTAGAAATTTAAATAACTCTTCGATGTAATAAAAAGATACAAATCACTTGTTGTAGTTGTTAAGCTTGACATAATAATTTGTCCAACTTACAAACTGAATATGATTATAATGACATTTATTGAACTGTTTATAGGAGCATATACCAGTTGAAGAAGTGTTTGAACAATTAAGCTCATCAAAAGGAGGCTTAACAACTGAGGAAGCTAATAAGAGGCTTGAAATCTTTGGTCCAAATAAGCTCGAGGAAAAAAAGGAGAATAAACTCCTCACATTCTTAGGCTTTATGTGGAATCCTTTATCTTGGGTTATGGAAATTGCTGCTATTATCGCCATTGTTCTTGCTAACGGACAAGGCGAACCTCCTGATTGGCAAGATTTTGTCGGAATACTCGCATTACTCATCATCAATTCTACCATAAGTTTTATCGAAGAAAATAACGCAGGAAATGCCGCAGCCGCTTTAATGGCGGGTCTCGCGCCCAAGACAAAGGTCATACGAGATGGCAAATATAGTGAGCAAGACGCTGCTATCCTTGTCCCTGGAGATGTTGTCAGCATCAAGCTAGGTGACATCATCCCGGCGGATGCTCGTTTACTCGAGGGAGATCCTCTGAAAATTGATCAATCCGCTCTCACCGGTGAGTCATTACCGGCTACTAAGTACCCCGGAGATGAAGTCTTTTCCGGATCCACTTGTAAACAAGGAGAAATTGAAGCGGTCGTGATAGCCACGGGTATTAATACGTTTTTCGGAAAAGCGGCTCATCTTGTCGATAGCACGAATCAAGTTGGTCATTTCCAGCAGGTTTTAACGGCTATTGGTAACTTCTGTATATGCTCAATTACAGTCGGAATCATTATCGAGATTGTTGTGATGTACCCGATTCAGAATCGTAGATATCGAGACGGAATTAATAATCTTTTGGTTCTTCTCATCGGAGGTATTCCAATCGCTATGCCGACTGTGTTGTCCGTCACCATGGCAATCGGGTCTCACCGGTTGTCCGAGCAAGGCGCGATCACAAAAAGAATGACGGCTATCGAGGAGTTAGCGGGAATGGATGTTCTTTGTAGCGATAAAACCGGAACACTCACGCTTAATAAACTCACCGTCGATAAAACTCTTATAGAAGTGTTTGCAAAAGATATGGACAATGATATGGTGATTCTTCTTGGAGCTAGAGCCGCTAGGATCGAGAATCAGGATGCGATTGATGCGTGTATCGTGAACATGTTGTCCGATCCCAAGGAGGCACGAGCAGGAATCACAGAGGTGCATTTTTTGCCATTTAACCCTGTCGAGAAACGCACGGCTATAACCTACATAGAACCGGATGGTAGTTGGCACCGAGTGAGTAAAGGTGCGCCGGAACAGATCATCGAGCTATGTAACCTTGGACAAGAAGCGACTACAAGATGTCACGCTATCATTGACCGGTTTGCGGATCGTGGACTACGTTCACTCGGTGTTGCTATGCAAACTGTGCCAGAGAAAACCAAGGAGGGTCAAGGTGGGCCGTGGGTGTTTGTCGGTCTTTTGCCGCTCTTCGACCCCCCTAGACATGATAGTGCGGAAACGATTAGACGTGCCTTAGAACTTGGCGTGAACGTTAAAATGATTACCGGCGATCAACTCGCGATTGGTAAAGAAACTGGTCGTAGGCTAGGGATGGGAACGAACATGTATCCTTCTTCGGCACTTCTCGGTGATCATAAAGACCCGAGCATCGCTCATCTCCCTGTAGAGGAGCTCATCGAGAAAGCCGATGGATTTGCCGGTGTTTTCCCTGGTAAGTTTCGTTATATAGACATTATAAACGTATATTTTATGCTTAACGAGTGTACGAGAGTACAAGACTCATTATTCGTTTATACATACGCAGAACATAAATACGAGATTGTGAAGAAATTGCAAGAGAGGAAGCATATCTGCGGAATGACAGGAGATGGAGTAAACGATGCACCGGCGCTAAAGAAAGCCGACATTGGAATTGCAGTGGACGATGCTACAGACGCAGCTCGAGGTGCATCAGACATAGTCTTGACCGAACCAGGACTAAGCGTTATCATTAGCGCTGTTCTAACAAGCCGAGCTATATTTCAAAGAATGAAAAACTACACTATTTACGCAGTTTCAATTACCATTAGAATCGTTCTTGGTTTCATGCTCATAGCACTTCTATGGAAATTCGATTTCTCACCTTTCATGGTACTTATCATCGCCATACTTAACGATGGAACTATAATGACCATTTCAAAAGACAAGGTGAAACCATCTCCAATCCCCGATTCATGGAAACTCAAAGAAATCTTCGCTACAGGAGTTGTACTCGGCACTTACCTTGCCGTAATGACTGTTATTTTCTTCTGGGCGGCTCACAAGTCAGATTTCTTCTCGGTAAGTAAACGAAAAATCAACTAGCGAGATATTTTCTTCACTATTAATAGCTGAAATTTGATGGTGTGTAATTGATAGGACAAATTTGGTGTGAGATCAATCAGAGATAATAGATATGAGCTTAACTCAGCGATATATTTACAAGTTAGCATAGTGAGTCAAGCTCTCATCTTCGTAACACGATCCAGGAGTTGGTCGTTTGTTGAACGCCCAGGTCTTCTTCTTCTATTCGCCTTCGTAGTAGCACAACTGGTAAGCCAAGCCAATCCAATCCAAGCCAAGCATTCACAATGTTACTAATATATCCATATTTTGTACTAATTAAATTGATTATGTAATCAGATTGCTACACTTATTGCTGTATATGCAAATTGGGGATTCGCTAGGATCCACGGAATAGGGTGGGGATGGGCTGGTGTGATCTGGCTTTACAGTATCATCTTCTACATACCTCTCGACATTTTCAAGTTTGCTATACGATATGCCTTAACAGGAAAAGCTTGGAAAAATATGTTCAACAGCAGGGTACTTTATCGAATATAACAATCTTTCTCTTTAACTCTTTAACTCTTAATCAATCAACACATTACTTTTTTTTCATTTCTTGATTTAAACTTACATTTGAATTTGAATTATTCAGACTGCTTTCACGACGAAGAAAGATTACGGAAAAGGAGAGAGGGAGGCCCAATGGGCTTTGGCTCAACGCACATTACATGGGCTTCAATCACATGACACTTCAGAGATGCCTCCTGATAAGAATAAAAACACCACTGGAGAATTGAGTGAACTTGCTGAACAAGCAAAACGACGCGCTGAAATTGCTAGGTAATGTTTGTGTATCAATTTCTTTTATTACATAGTTATTAATTTATTTATAATTATTTGTTTATGTTCTGTTTTTCAGACTAAGAGAACTTCATACACTTAAGGGACATGTTGAATCTGTCGTGAAGCTTAAAGGTCTCGATATCGAGACAATTCAACAACATTACACAGTTTAGTGTATAACAAGAAGATGAAAAGTTTACACTTTTCTTCCATGAGATTTTATCTATTTAGTTTCAAACCTTTTTCAAATGTGAGGTTTGGGAATAATCCAGCAAAAATAAGATTCGCAAGAAACAATTTTAGGTAGAAATTAGAAAATGTAGGAGTAGGAAGATTAGAGAGTTTTTATAATACATTATATTCATATGGTCTAAATAAGGAAAACAGAACATGCTTAGTCATGTTTGTGCAAATTGTACCATACTTTTCGTGAATTAACAAATATTCCTGTTTTTTTCCCCCATAAATTCCTTAACTAGATTCAACTCATTTTCATCTACAAGAACCGAAAGCTTCTGATATATACATACATATAACAAGGACAACAATTGTCACTTAACAAACGATTTGTTTCTCAATATCCATGAATTAAGAAAACAAATTTATTTGATATTAGGGGGTAAAGTAGTAATATCAGAAACTCGTAACGATCCTCCAAGTTCAACAGGCACAAGAGGAATGAACGAGTGAAGAACATCTGTTATTAATGGTCGATAACTTGGTTCTGGTTGTACACATAACACAGCTACAGCAGCTACCTATAAAAAATAAATATATTTATATTAGCAATAAAATTAAATAAATTAACAACTAAAAATAATTTTTTTAACAAACTTGATATAAATGCTTTAAGTCCATAGTGTTTTTTATCACGGGGTCCACAATCTTTTCCAGCTTTGATCTGTCTGTTAGCTGAGGCATCGCCTGTTTTTTTTTTTTTTTCCAAAACATTTAGTTAAAAAATAAAAAATTTAATTAGGTTTTCGTGATTAATAAATGTTTTTAGTTTTTACCCATGTAACTAATGAGACACGTTGAGCTTCAGCTACTTTTTCCACTGGTTTTTTCCCGGTTAAAAGCTCCAAAAGAATGACACCAAATGCATACACGTCACTCTTATCTGTAAGTTTACCTAAAAATTATGTGATAACATTAATTATGTCGGAGGGTAGTTTAGGTATTTTGGAATTATTTAACTGAAAATAGTAAAATACCATCGAAGATGTACTCTGGAGCTACATAACCTAATGTTCCGGATAACCTTATATTATTATTCTTCTCTAGCTCCCCAGCAGTTATTGCAAGCCCAAAATCCGAAAGCTGAACAAGGGTAAAAAAGTAATTGACTAAAATGAAAAATATTTATGTACAATAAGGTCTTTACCTTGGCGTTGAATTTAGAATCCAGTAAAATATTAGATGATTTAATGTCTCTGTGTATTACAGGAGGGTTGCATCGCTCGTGAAGATATTCTAGTCCTCTGCAAAACATCCAAAACTTTATTAATACAGTCCAGGGGTATTTTAGTCATTTCACGTCATGGTAGTGCTCATAATTTTAAACAACGGGCTAAGAAAAAATAGAAGAAACAAAATGAAATGGCTCACCGTGCAACATCAAGTGCAATTTTCATTCTGAGATGCCACGTCAGATTTTTTCCACGAAAAGATCCTAAAAAAATCGACGTTAAAACAAAGAAGATATAGTTTTATTTCATTAGAGAAAAAGGGGAATAATAATTTTACCATGTAAATGAGATTCTAAAGATCCCTTTTGCATCATCTCATAAACCAAGAATCGTGACTCTCTATGAATACAATACCCAAACAGAGTAACAACATTTTGATGCTGAATTTTACTCAACAAATCTACTTCACTCTGAAATTGTCTTTGACCATTCTGCCCCTGATCATGTAGCTTCTTAACAGCTGCGTAGAAGTTATTACTGAAGAGAGCTTTATACACGCATCCAAATCCACCTTCACCTAATTTATTCTCTTCTCGGAAATTATTTGTCGCAGCTAATAATAATTCATATTCAATAACAGCTACAGAACCTTTTTTTCCACCGATTCTAAAAGAAGTTATTTTCTTCAAGAATGGACTTTGGGTTGACCCAATTGCAATATCTACAAATTAAGAGCGCAAAATTAAATACTGATCAATTAATGGAAAAATAAGTGGTATTTTACCAGAGCTTTGATGGGTTTCTGTTTTTGATTTCTTTAATTTTTTTATTCTGTAGATCCAGATACAACATAGTGTTACAAGGATTACTCCAAGAAGAGATGAAGAAGCAATAAGAGCTATCAGAATTTTCTTGTTCAAGTCCTCGTGATGTTCATGTATTATACCAACTTCTAACCCTCCTGCTTCAAATAAATGAAAAAAAGAAAAAAAAAAAAATTATTTATGGGCTGCTAGAATAGTCGAAGCTAGACACAGACACAGGGTATATTACTACATTAGGCAATTTTGTGCAAACGCAGGGGCTTTTTGTGCAATTAACCATACAAGTATCAAATGGGTCAATCTTAAATACGGTAAACTAGTTCAAAAACAAGCAATTTTAGAAATTACAGTTCTAGAAAACTAAAATGTATCATAAACTCAGATTCTGTATACCATTTTTTGTATCATTCTTTAAATGTTGGAGAATCATAATTAGGTCACAAACTCAAGAAAAAGAAAAGTGAAGCTAAAATGGTGAAGCACCTGAAGAGTTAGGTTCCATATGTGGCAAAATGGGATCTTTATCAGTAGGTACAACTGGGTCTGATGGCTTCATAACAGCTGCTGAATCTGAAAACAAAGAAAACCCAGAAAGCCATATGGTTAAACAAAGCAAAATCACAAGCTTCATAATTCTTTTCTTGCTTCAAATTCTACTGGGATTTGCTTTTGTTTTGTCTGGAAATATTTGAAGTTTGAAATGAAAAAATGTACTATGTTGTTTCTGTGCAATATAATGTGTTTTTGTCTTGCTTTTTCTTTATGCGGGGTGGGGACGAAAGTGCGTTGGCTAAAGCAGTCAGCAAAAGTATCGGTTTCTTTTTCAGGTTCAGTTTTATGCATCAAAAGTGACCCCCAAAATGCTTACTCAATCATGTGGTAGTTATTTGTAGTAAAAAGGAATGCTTTTCTTATGTATTGATATACATGTATACTACTCCAATAAGATTTTCTTTTTCCAAATTGAAACAAATATAAAATAGAAAAATAGAGTGTTTAACCAATTGGTTGGAAAATTGTCAATTATAAATAAAATAGCTAACTGAAAAAAAAAAATGGCCAGTGGTTAGGTTACTCTGCAGAGACCAAGAGGTCCTGGGATCGAATCTCATTGGAGTCATTTACTCCGAGTCCAAAGTGGCTCTCTCATGTATTCAAAAAAAAAAAATGAAATGTCTCGGTTGCCAAATAGTTTGTCATTTAAACTATTATTTTGCACCTTAGTTAGATGGACCAGTGGCTCATCTTAAATGAAGGAGAAAGTAATATTACATAATTCAGATAAACCATAAATACACTTAACAGTATTATTAATATTTGGATTCAAATTAAGTACACCAAAGATAAGTAGTTTGGTAATGTTAAATCAATCATTCTCCATACTTACACTCTAAAAAAAAAATCTCTAGTTGATTCACATGCCTTGAGAACTCATATAGCTTCAACCTCCTTAAGTGTTTCTGCTGCAATGTGTCAAGCTATACTTTTAAGAACATTACCATTAATGTTTCTAATAATATAGACATTGTAGCATTCTTATCTTTGAAAGTTGTATCACAATGAATCTTAAACTTATTTTGTGGAGGGGGAGTCCAAGTTTTCAAGACATTGGGACTATATGGCTAATAACCTCAACTTTTTGTAACCCCTGAAATCTGTTTCTGGAAATGATGTTATTCTCTTTTGACCTCATGTGTATCTTCAGATTATTTATATAATCATCACTAGATAGCACTTTCTATTTGTATCCATTCCAATTACTTAATGCCAAACAATTTGTTTTGAAATGGTCAATAGCAATACCATTAAAAATAAAGTTGTTTATTCCTTTCCATATACTCCAAAGTAGGTTACAAAGAGTTTCTAAATTGTATTTCTCAGAAATGCCATTATTCTGCATATTCTTAACCAACTCATAGAACCAAACATCAAACCGAGACATAGGATTAGTATCAGACGTGATATTAAGAAGAGATGAAAAACGTACAGCTCTTGCCCAAGGGCAATCAAGAAAAAGATGCTCACAAGTTTCAGGGGCATAATTACAAATATTACATAAATTATCTTTTCCACACTTTCAAATAAAAAGATTAGCTTCTGTTGGTATTAGATTTTTAACTATTTTCCACATAAAATTCTTGATTTTAGGGTTATACTTAAGACTCTGGATAATTTCCCAAGTCTCATAAATCATAATGATGTGAAGAGGAGGGTTTTAAGCTACTCAACAGATTAATAACTCCCTATATGACTTTTTAATGTGGTTGTGAGCAATTTTTACAATGAGACCCTCATAGGATTTGTACCAGTAGCTTGTGTCATGACAATCAAAAATAGTGATTGCCATGATTTAGATATTGATAGCAATACTTGTTTCAAAGTTATTATTAACAACATTAATCTTTCAAAATTTACCACCAGTGTTAAAAATCTCATTAACCTTGATAAGGTTGGTATCCTTTGGTAAAACAACTTTATCTATATTAGATATCCATATATGTTTCTTCTGGAGAATATTTTCTTCATTTCCTATTTTCCACTTAACCGCATCTTTAAAAATGTCTTTACCATCTATAAGGCTTCTCCAACCATTGGATGGTGAGTATCCTATTTTAGCATTCAAAATGGTTGTGGTATTCAAGTATTTCCCTTTGAGTAGTTTATAAAGGGTGGAATCTTGTCTTTGGAACAGGTTCCAAACTTTTTTACTAAGTAAAGCAAAGTTCATAGTGCTGAGTGTCCCTAAATCCCATTTCACCTTCTAATTTAGAGGTAGTCATGGTGTCTTAATCACAAAAATAAATTCTATTTTTTCCTTTAAACCTCCACCAAGATTTCATAATAGTGGAGTCTATTTTGTTACAAGTATTATTTGGTAATACGAATGGAGACATGATATCATTTTGTAGACTTTGTATCATAGATTTAACAAGGACTTCTTTACCTCCTTCTAGAAGGAAGAGAGTTTTCCATCTTTCTTAGAATTCTTTCTATGATCCATTCAAGATTTTTGGTTTTATTTCTACTCCACTCAGTAGGGAGACCAAGATAAAACCCTAGATAATCACTTTATTCATATTAAGTCTCTTACGAATAATGTTCTGAGTTATTGCAGGGGTATTGGGACTGAAAAGAACATTACATTTATATAAGTTTAAAGTCAATGCAGTAGCATTTTCATACTCATTCATGACCACTTTAAAAGTATTGACTTCAATATCTTTAGCATTTAGAAAAAAGATGTTGTCATCAGCAAATAAAGGGTGAGTAATGTTTGGGCATTCGCTACCAGTTTTTAATCCTTCATATAAACTTGTACATGTTTATTTTAATTAGTAAGTTCAAAGTTTGAGTAATGATGCAGAAAAGAAAAGGGTACAATGGGTCCCCTTGTCTAATATCTCTAGTGGGTTTTTTAATAGGGTAACTCTTGCCATTTATTAAAGCATTGTAAGTTATAGTGGTAATACATATCATAAATTTCTTAACCCAACTTTCCTGGAAACCAGTTTAAGTAGCAATTTTAGAAGAAAATTCCACTCCACAAACTCATAGGCTTTCTTAATGTCAGCTTTTACATCCATATAATATATTTTTATATCTTTATTTATCCATAAGGAGCAAATTTTCAAGAAAATCCCACTCAACAAACTATTTTTAACCCACCTAAGTGAGCCCATAAGGCTCCAAATAATTTTTGGCCAAGTATATAAGTATATTAGAGCTCCCGTTTCAGCAAACGTCAACTTTTTATCATATGTTTCCAACAGAGATGAGCTAAAACGCTTGGAGGAGAAGAGAAGGGGTTTTCCACCAAATTTCTTCATTTTCCACCATTCCACAACCCAATAATTCTGTATTTTAGGTTAATTTCAATCCATTTTATCTTTTGAATATGATTTTTGTATTAGTTTTAATTTATTTCCATTCCATTATGAACTAAACATTTTTTTCTTGATGCTTGAAATGGGTATGGACCCTAATTAATTATTATTCTTGTTTTGAGTGTTTGGGATATTATAATATTGAAATAAGTTGAGGTTTTCTTTATTCCTTTGATTATATGTATGCTTTTACATTTCTTGATCACGTATTGGGTAGTTTGATACTTTTGGCTAACACCGGGGAGGGGGACAGATTTCAGACATAGTATATAAGCGCCTAGTGTGTGGTAGTTAACTAAGCGGTCGTTCCTAATTAGGTAGTTAATAAGGTTAGGAATTAATTCATCGGAAACCATTTATAGGGCCACCTGGGAGGGGGCTCTATTAGTGGAAGGTTGCCTTCTAAGCTACCAACATGAGTTAAAAATAGTTGAATCCTGACTATTATGAATAACGAAATTCGTCTTTATACCAATTAACAAGTTAATAGTTGATTAAGAAGATTACTCGCAAGAATCAAGTAATACTTCTCATCCCTTCTAATCTTTTTAGTATATTATTTGCACTTTAGATAATTATTTACTTTATTTTTATTTAGTCCTTAATTCAAAAAACCAACAAATATTATCTATATTATTTTTATTTACCCTGCAACTTTACATTAAATTACTAACAAAACACATTTATATCAACTTTGATTGTCCATGATGATAACCCCACACTTATCAAATCTATTACTTGTAACGACCCGTACACTTGCGAGAAGTTGAGCCTCTCCTCTTGGTGTCGATTTATTATATCAACCCTGGGAAGCGAACACTCTCTCGTAAGAGCCCATTCCGTACGCGATGGTTTTGTCCAAATTCAAAATGTCTCTTTTTCCGGTGATATCCTTGAGTTTGATAATTATTGGAATTTTAATCTTAGTACTCTTAATGTAATAAAAATTTAGGATTATAAGGATGAGTATCTCGACCTCATCATTTCAATGCTACTGCCAAAGAAATTTAAAAGGACATCAAAGCCTATACTCCGATCAATAGGTATAACCATAGAGAGCCACTTAAAAAATTCTATGGATATATTGTGATACGCACATCCTCCGACTCGTCCTCCTCACATGACGCCTCTCCTACTTCTCGTTCGTATGCTCGTGCGAATCAAGCTCCTCCTCCAGTGTATTTGTTTAAGAAAGTATCCACATCTTTGTTTTTCGTTGTTAAGACAAGATGATGAGTGATTTTGTGAAGTTGAATGAGAACATTGACAAGCTCTCATGCATGACTAGGAGCCTAGATGATGGAAGAAGTTCTTGAAGTCATTTAACTAGTGACAACTTGGCCTAGAAAAAGGGCTAAGCGAAGTGCGTGTATGTGTACTTGTTCACATTGGTTTATGTTTGTTGGGAAGATTTTGGTTTTCTTTCCTTGTAGGCACTTGAATCTATGACACTTTTGATTGCTTTTTTGGTTGATTGTAATAACTCTATTTTCCTGGATTTTACACTGATGCTTATGGTTTTTGAATGCGTAATTATTATGCTATTGTTTTATCATATTTTGTGCTCTTGTTTATCTTTTGTGCTTGGGTATTTATGGTATTATATCCATGGTTCTAAAAGGCTCTAGGTGGTACTAGGGCGGTCGACCACCTTTGAGCGCCTAGATGGCTAGGCGGCCCATTAATCGGAATTTAGACGATTCTTACGTAGGTGGTTTTTATATTATTTTATACTAAATATGTATTACTAATATATTGATTTGAATAATATTTACATCCTAATATACTTAAAATAGATTAATTTAACATAATAAATATACATTTTACTTTAAAGTAATAATAATTTATTATTATTAACCTAAAAGATGACCAATTCAAAAAAAAACGTGTGTTCAAATTCTAACCTAAGTGGATTTTATTTTTAAATTTTGCGTATATGTTGGGTGGATTAGATGAATTACTTATTTATGAGCTAACATTTTAGGTAGTATTCCGGTTGAGCAACCCATTAATCCGATTGGGTACTTTAGTAATTATATTATGCATAGACAGATCTTCGAGAAACCTTGGAGAAAATTTCTAGGCGGATCACACTTTGGAACACCTAAGCAGAGTGCTAGGAGGCTATGTGGCCTTCTTTTAGAACACTGATTATATCTTGTTGCACTAACCCTTTGTGATGCTATATATCTTAGTTGGTTCATTCCTGAACATGTCTTTTGACAAAATCTTGTATATGCAAGTTGTGTTATGCAAAAGGGTGAAAGATTACTCTACTTGCTCTCCTAATTGGTTCATCTCATCTTTAAAATCTCTTGAGTTTAAGTGATTCTAGTTCATGCTCCATCCTTTCAAAAAAAATCTATTTTGGCTAGTTCACTTGATTAGGCTCACCTACTTGATTAGGCAATCCTTTTTTATGAAGACAAATGGGGAGAACTATTTGCATCAAGTTATGATTATTTGTATTTTTTTACTCACTAAAATTCTTTAAGTTTTCTTAAAATTCACTTAGTCATAAGGATTGTTGTAAAGGGGAGTTAGACTCTATTTGTGCCACTATCTATTTATATCTTCTATGAATATTGTAAGGGGGAGCCTAACTTCTTTAGAAATACATCTTTCATATTATTCTAGGAGTGTTTTATAACGGATTTATCATGCTCAAAGAGGGAGAGAATTTCGGCATATAGCCCCATTTCTAGGTAATTAATGTAACAAATCCTTAGGTTATGTCACATATCATGCACCATTCTTCATCAAAACACTTGTGAAAACATAATTTTTGTCCTTCATATTTTGACCTTCTAATCTTTAATTTTGTCTTACACTTCTAGAGGTCATATATTTGTATGTTTTGATAATTAGATCTTGTGTTTAACTAAAAAAATTATCATAAATACTTTATATACACTTTCCAAATCTGAGTCAGTCTCTTTTGAGCATCAAAACATGAACTTATTTTTGAACATCTTTGAGACTATATTTATAAAAATGCATCATGGCATATCTTTGTGTCCATTGAGTATTGGCTCTCAATTTGAACTATGCTTATGCTTAAAATATCATCTTTTACAACTCTTGTGTAGAAAGTTTTTTTCAATTAGGTGAACCATTCTTAAGGGAACAAAACAACATTCCAGTTTGTAAAATAAGTTCCCGCTATAGCTCGCAAAAACCACTGTATTACCATAATGTTTAATGGGATCCCAAATTATCAAGATGACATACCACTTTAAGAAACTGGCATCTTGCTCTGAAGAAAAGTTATCCTGGTTTGAAACGTGTTTCCGAAATCACGAATAAAACGTCATCCACTTTATAATCTTACAACATCATGTTTATGCCAACTCAAAATTAGTCATTCGATCACTCGAAACCATGTGGATTATACAAGTTTGGAGAAAAAAAGGTACCTACTTTATATAAAATGGGATCCCACTTTGAAGCAAAAATATACACAGTCAGATATAGTTGTTGGACTTCACTTGCTATATATTAAAGGCTATTGTGCATCATCTAGCTCACCTTTTGAAGCTACAGTTTATCATCATATCATCATAAACCTCAAGAGAGTCCACAATCCATAATCTTCACTTTAATATCATAATTATATGCTTGTTGATATCAATTGTAACATTTACTCATTAGGAGTCATTTTACTATTCTTGTACTTAACCACTTATCATAAAAAAGTAGCTCTTGCTCTATAGTAGGATTGAAGATCCAAGTAAAAAAAATGAGCAATCCGATCTTGGTTTTGAGTTCAAGGAGAAGGATTCTTGTCGGAAGTGGTTACATGTGTAGGCGATTACATAAGGAATTTTTAGCTCCATGTGTCCCACTTCAAGTTGTGACTTAACCGCTAAAAGTCTTATCTTTGGGTTGTGACATAACCGTTAAAAGTCTTACTATTGGGTTGTGATTTAAACAGTATAAGTCTCGGTTTCTAGGTTGTTATTTAGCACATAAAAACCCCACTTTAACCGGTTTATGACTCACCCTTATGAGATATGAAGAATCTTAGTGGAAATGCTTAAAATACTAAGGTGGCTAACTTAGGTAGTGGATGTAGGAAAATCGAACCACTATAAATACTTGCGTAATTTCTTAATTATCGCTTCCATTTCTTTATCTTTACTTTCTTATAACCTAATGGTGTCGCCTAGGGTGTGATAAAATAAATGCAAATAATCACCCTAGACTAAACACGTTACTCACTGCAAGTATCATAGATCGTATGCAAGTTTTAATGATAAATAAGATTTGTTCCTCAGAGACTGCGAAAGTTAGGAGAACTTATGCAATATAAAGTGCAATTAATAAAGTTAGAAGAATAATATGAAAGAAATAAAAGACTAATGAAATATTTATTTGGTTTTTGAATAGAAGATGAACTAAATAAAATAAAGACAGAAAAGTAAATAAGAGAAGCAGATATTATGAGAGTTTAGCACAAGATATAGCAAGTAATCCCCACTAGTCTTGTTAATTCTAATCATGTAAGGGATAATTATGTAAAATTTCAATAACCAGGATTCTAAATTCCTCCTAACCCCCTTCCAGGTGGACTTAGGTGGCGACCTCACAATTACCAAGGGACTTGACTAAGGTGCTCCTATGCCACTAGGTTCTTAGATGAGACTGGACTACAATAATGATCAGTGGTTAAATCAAACCCTAATGGCTATCTAGTTAGGCAAGCCCATCGCGATCACTACCGCACACTAGACGTTTATGTGGTGTTTCAATAATTAGACACCCCTTCCGGGGGACAATCTAACTATTATTAAGGTAATCCTATACGTAGGCCTCCGCAAGGAAAACATAAAATAATCAAAGCACATAAAACAAAGAATAAAACACTAATTCATTTAAATATTATAATCCCAAATTAAAATAGATGTAAAACAAGTCTAGGGTTAATAAATCTCAAGCTAAAATAAATTTAGTTCATACTAGATAAAGAAAAGAAAACAAATACAAATTTGAAGGCTTGTGAAGGCATAATTTGATGCTCAGCTCCTTCCAGACTTCTCTTCTCTTGATGTAGGCTTCTTCTTAGCTTAAGGATTGACAAAGGATGTGTTTATACTAAATAACGGGTGTATTTATAGGGTATTCCAAATCCTAGTTCGAAATCTTGGAGTAGATGGAAAGTAATAGGACTCCTTACCAAATCGAATTCGTTTCCTAAAATATAGAAGAAGGTAAAAAAACTGCTGCTGTTTTGTTTTGGCGTAACTCCTTCGATATTTCTCCGATTGACGCGTTCTTTATATCAAAACTGACTGTGTCAAAAATATCTACACTTTTATTTCAGACCATTCTTCCAAGTTCCTAGCCGTGTTTAAGTTATGATCAATTTAATGGACGTGGCTGCTGAAATTCAGATTTACTTGGCAACTTTTCCTTTCCTATTTTATCTTTACTTCCTTTTGTTTTCAATTTCTATCATTATCTTCTTTCTCTTATCTCTTAGAACTTATTTGGCATCTAATTAATTACCATATATTTTTAAAGTTTCACAATTAACAAACAATTAAACCAAATATGCTCTAAAAATAATAAATCATCAAATCAAGACAAGAAATAGGAAAATATTAAAATATGAATAAAAATATATAATCAAATGCTCAAATACACCTAAAATGATGTCTCCAACTTATAATAGTTCATCACAAATAGGGAGACATCACCTAACTTTCATTTGTTATATGTACTTAATATTTGACAGAAAGCTTTATAGGTTCTTTCCCTTAGTCTTAACATATTACTTAGAACCTTTGTTACATTCTTATCACACTTAGGTGCTTTCTCATTTAACCTTCTTAAGCTTAGCTGGATTAACTTAGTTAGTAGTTAGACTGTCTACTTATTGGCCATATGTAGATGCTTCCTTGATAGTACTTATTTTTGCTTTAGCTTCCTCATCATTTTCCTATCTTATTTCGAACCTTCCAATATTCACAGCTAGAATTCTAACTCTCCTAGCATATTTCTTCCACACTAATAGACTCTTAAGATCAACTTGATATACTTTCTTAGTTTTATTTATAGTCTTGATAAATCTTCCTTAACTAGTTTCACTTAATCTAGTCTTTAGGAGTAATTATTTTTTTAATTAGACATTAGTTAGATTAAATTCATATTCACCCACCCCCACCCCTCTAGGACTACCAGGTTTCCATACGACACAATTACTATTCATTGTACACATTACAAAACTTACTTGTGGGTACAACAATAAGTCTTGGTCATGGCGATTCCATCACCATATCGACGACCTCTTGCTCATATCTGGCAAACAACTAGTTCTATCCATCAGCATGCATGGGACCTGGCTAATGATGGGATCATCACTCACAACATATACCCCATGGCAACCCTCCAAGATGTCCCATGTATGTCTGACCTGCTGAATCAAAAAGTTTGAATGTAGTTCTTCCCCTGGATCATGAACAACATGCAAGTTTTATTGTTGTATATTACCTTGCCACTTGGAAATGGTCACTACCTATTTCAAGTCTGGTGAACCCTATCAGTTCTTCTCCCATTAGCTTGGTTATCCTCTTTTATCATGTATTCACTCAAAATTCCCTATAAAACCCCCCTCACAGTCCTTGTATTATTTCCCTTTTCTCGTTTCACTTTTTATTGTTTAGTATTGATTCCCTTTGGTTTAATATTGTCCTATTTTGCTCCAAGACCTTCAATCACCATTCTATTGTCTGTCCCAAGTGCGTCCCAAAACTTCTTGATATCAGGCACCGTGGTGAGTTTCTTTGATAATTTTAAATTTGGGTTTAAAAATAATATTATTACCTCCCTTGATTTATTTTTTATTTTGACTAATATGACCTTTTTCACTTGTCTTTGCTTACAAATTAACTAACCTTATCCACCCCCTCCCCCCGTTTTCACGTCTATCTAGTGAGCTCGATCATGGGTTGTCCACGTTGGTAACCTCAATATATAACACCCTATATCTCGACCCTTGAGCTTTCATGACTATATTATCCTAGTTTTCCCCCCATTACTATATCCACCCTTACCACTCATGCAACTATCTCTGCGGTGCACCGTTATCAACTCACCATATTTCTACAGTTTCTCAATCTCTCCATATCTATTTTCCAACTCCACTTGTCCAACAATTATTACCAATTTGCTGATCCATGTAATGTTTCTCTTGGAAGCATTAGGATGGTAATTCTCTTTTTGATGACCAAACCCCTTATAGTCAAAGCATATTAAGTGAAAGCTTTCATATTCTACCTCACACGTCTCCTTACCAATCAAGATATTTTATTCCAACGGATTACTAAGGTCCAGTTCCACCGCAAATCTTGCATAGTTTCCCCTGGTTCTCATTTGTGTGAGTGGATCTATTTTGGCAGTTTTCCCAATCTGGTTACCCATATTACTTAGGATATGATACGTGTAACTATGCATACCCATATTCGATCTCCTAATTTAGGTTGTGTAAGTCATGACTGAGGCAAAATGAGGTTAAAATCCAAGGCACATTCGCTCACAATTAAATATATATCATAAATCATCCAAGGTCCCCTGCTAGAGAAAAGTTCAAATACCCTTTATTATTAAGTTTCACCATGAAACAACCATGACAAGTATCCACAAGTTCAAACATACCTTTGAGTTTCCAACTTTGGGGTAATTTTATGGATAAACAGGTGTATCCAACCTTGAATACCAAAAGCCTAATCAAAACGGTATTCTCCCAAAACTAGATTCCCTCTATAATTTCATATTTTGAGGAATAATCAGTGAGATATCAAAATCAACCAAGAAGACATCATCAACTACTTCGTTCACAAAGTCATTTTCCACACTACTCTTTATCTTGTACTGATTTCTTTCTTTTCCTCTATCTTGGTATCAACCTTGTGAGTTCATTGTACCAACCAATATTCTTATTTTATGGAATAGATACATCAAGAGTACTTAATTGCGGAGGAACTAGCGTAATTTGTGGACTTGGAGACTTCATAGATTGGGAACATGACCTTTAATTGACCCTTTGTTAAACGTGAACCAAATACAATGACGATAATAGGGTGTACCTTTCCCGACTATCCATAACTTCATCAAATTGTAGAGTTAATGTAACGTCTTTGATTACAGAATCAGAGATCAAAACGGCTGGCCCAGCTGGATCCTCCATCAATTTTGGATGTTAAGCAAACACAAAACAACAACGGTCGTACGATAGCGGCAGGGACACTAGAGCAGTGATTTCTCCATTTTTGTTATAAATAAAATCCCTCGGGAGACATCATTTTAGGTAGAAATTCGAGTTAGTTGATTTATACACATATTTTGCTATATTTCACTTTCTTCCGTCGAATTTGTATTATTGTTACTTTTAGAGCTTTTGTGAGTTAATTTGCTTGTTTAGTGTGAAATTCTTAGGTACATGGATGCTAGGAGGCATTAAGACGAAGAGAAGAAGTGAATTTTAACTTCCAAGAGCTAAAGGAAGTGTCAAAAGAGAGAAAGATATCACTTTAGTGAAGGAGAGGGAGCATTTGAAACTGTAAAGTCGTCACTTCTAGCCCTTCCAGAGCTCAAACGGTGCAGATCCGGACCTGATGGTTCAAATGAAAAAGATGCACCTCTGAGTTAGTGAAATTTGAGAAGTGGAATAAGGTGGTTTGGACTTAAAATGTGAAAGTTACACCTATTCTACTAAAATGTGTTCAGTTGTTGTGGGAATTGTAAAATGGACTTGGGACCTTAATCATTTAATTAAGTCAAATAAGGGCTCAGTCCGTTTTTAAGCTTTATATAAGACTTCCAAAACCTCATTAATCAGAACCTTTCATATACGCTTAATTTTATATCATATTTCTGAGAGAGAGGCAGAGAAGAAGACTTGGAAGCGAAGAGAGAGAAGTTGGAGAAGACTTTCTTCCTCCAACACTTGAAAGCAAAGAGACAGAAGCTGGAGAAGACTTTCTTCCTCTAACAACAACCAAATCCTTCCAACCTTTAGGTTCTTTTCAATTTAAGTTAGGAATATGTATTTCATTAGTTTTATTTCTTTTCAACATTTAATTACGAACTAAATTTATTATACTTGAGAATCGCGTAATGGGATGAACCCTAATTTAGTTAATTAATGCTTAAATTTGAGATTACTTTCTACTTAATCCAAGTTGAGTATTTCATATTGATTATTATTTTTCACTTAATTACTATAAATGAATTAGCCAATCGGAGATGGGTCATAGTAATTAGGCTGGTGGTGATCATCCAGAATGGGAGGAGGGGGGTTTAAATAATAAACGCGTGGTATTCATCATCGATCCTGACGGTCTTGACTGACCGTGTAGCCGATTAGGTAATACTCTTAACCATCTGAATGTAGCTTATAATCTCCCTTACGGGGTTTGTAATACTACAGGATAGTTCCTAAGTCTACCCTGACTGGAGTTAGGAAATATTAGAATCCCGACTAATATAGAAATACCGACTCTACCCTTAAATAAATCATTAATTACATGAATTTAGGTGAATCTCTAGCTAGACTCAAGTACACTTCTATTATTTTCATCTACTCTTTTATTCTTTCTTTTATTTAAATTTAGTTCATCTCTAGTTGATATACTTTCTTATGTTTAGTAGTTTATTAATTAAAAACCAAAAAAAAATCTATATATCTTTTATTCATTTCATACCGCAATCAATTTTACTCATTGTCTAAACACATATGTCTTACCTAATAATCCTTGTGGCGACGATAATCCCGTTTTTACTTGTCTATTACTTGGAACAACCCGTACACTTGTCGTACGTTGCTCCTCCTATTTATTGTTGATTTATATCACACTCTAGGAGCGACCAAGTTGTTGACGTCGTTGCCAGGGATTGCAGCGTTTGACCCGTGTGTTTGATCCTTTTAGTAGAGTTAGTTTTTATTTTCTATTTTACGCTTTTCTTTTGTTTTTGTCTTTTTCATATTTTCTAGGTTTGATGTATGCTCTCGAATCCTGAGAAATTAATCTGAGCCCAAAAGCAAAGATAAAGGGAAGAAAAGAAAGCACTAAAGAGATGGAAGCCGTGAACATATTTAGGTGGAAGTTTATTAGAATGGGATCCCTGTAATCCCATAGAATCAAGAAGTTCAAAATCAAGAAGTTCAACGTCCACTAGTAAGAAATTCTCAATTCCAACTGGGATATGATCCATGGTTCGTGCAAGCTCTAAAACGGAACCCGTTCCGATGTCCTGATCTAGGCATTGGCCCTTCAGATATTCAAGTTGTTAGATTCAAGCCCGGTTCGGGTATGTTGAATAAATTCCGAGACTTCGATAATTTCCGAGTAATGTCTAGTGAAGATGCAATCCGAGCAGTACTGAATTTCAAGCATATATGCGATGCGTACATCACGGAAGGTGTGACAATAGAACAAATGTATTTCGCAAATTACCAATTTTTCCTCATAGATGCAGGAATTGAGTGGCTTGATCAATAACCACAAGATCAAATCATTAACTGGAATGAGTTACAGATTGTGTTCTTTGATCGTTACTATCTGAGAACTATGAGGTTGAAAACACAACTAGAATTGACTGCATTCCGTCAAGAGCAAAATGGACCAATAGGAACATGTTGAACCAGATTTCAGATTTGTTTAAGAAGAGTTCCAAATCATGGCTATTCTGAAGTTCAACAATTGTCAATTTTTCTGTAAAGGCCTTGATGGAAGTGCAAGAAAAGATTTAGATATGTTATGCGGAGGTGGATTCTTAATGGTAATGCCAGCCCATGCAAAAGTAATTTTAGATAGAGTAGTAAAAAACAAGATGAGATGAAATACCATGAGAACACCAGTCTGAGGTATAGTACATCGAGAGAGTGGAATGGCAATTGATGAAAATCTATCTGCAATGGAGAAAAAATTAAAGACCACATTCGAGCTGCAAATGAAACAACTTACTTTGGCGGTTAAGGAAGGTTTTACAGGTATACGATCTAATGTGAATGTTACACAAAGGTTTATGGGTGTTCAAACTGTGTATCTAATGATCATGATTGGGAAAATTGTTACAACAATTTTGAATCCGTAATGTTTGTTTCCAACCGAGGGAACTATGATTCAAATGGTCAAGGTTATCAACCAAACAGAAACCATCCTGGTTTTCAATATCAAAATCCAAATAGGGTCGCAAATCTGACTCACGCATATCAGCTCTGACCTTAAGGGAACAACTCCCAACCAAGACCACAGAATCACTACCAAGGGGGATAGAATTATAGAAATCAACCACCACAACAACCCGTACTTACACAGAAAATATGAATAAAAAAGCTCTATCTGCTCATCCTCAAGAAGTTGCAATACGTGATATACAGCAAACTATGCAAGCACTCATGTCCATGGCACAAAAGAGTCATCAATAACAACAAGTTTCCAGTGCAAAATTGAATGAACAATCAGTTGCGTTGAAAATCCTAGAGAATCAAGTGTCACTAATGGATAAACAGCTAAATCAGCGTCCACAAAGACAATTACCCCGTGATACAGGGATTCCTCGCCATTTTGAAAATTTTAAGTCAATTTCTCCTAAGAGTAGGAAGAAATTCCCACCACCTACCTTCTCAATCATGAAGGAGAAAGAGATAACTGTCAAGCCAAAAGAGGTAAAGGATGTGGTTGAGAAATAAGTGGAACCTGTTATAGTTGAAGATGTAGTTGAAGAGGTAGTTAATGATGTGAGTGAAGACGTAATTGAAGAGCCTATTAAGGCTACGAAGGAGAATACAGAGAAAGATATGGTCATGAAAGATAATCGTCCTCCCCCTCACTTTCCATCACGTGTCCAGAAGAAGAACAATGACAAAGAGTACAAGAAGTTCATAGATATGGTGAGAAAATTACATATTAATTTGCCGTTTTAAGAAGCCATCCAAAATATACCAAAGTATATGAAGTTTAGGAGGTGCTTTTAAACAAACACAAATATTATGAGAATGAGATGATTGATCTACCGGAGGAGTGTAGTGCGATATGTCAAAGTAAGTTGCCTCCAAAATTAGAAGATCCCGAAAGTTTCAATATTCTTATATCTATTGGTAAAGAGTGGACCGGGAAAGCTTTGTGTGACTTAGGTGCGAGTATCAATCTCATACCTAGGTCAGTATTTGGAAGGTCGAGGATTTGGCCTGCAAAACCTACTACTATGGTCATACAAATGGCGGATAGATCCTTATCCCATCCTGAAGGAAAGATTGAAGACGTCCGCATCAAAGTAAATAACCTTATATTTCCGTATGATTTCGTTATGCTTGATTACGACACAGATATGAATGTCCCCATCATATTAGGAAGACCATTCCTAGCCACGGGACATACTTTAATTTATGTAGAGAATAGAAAATTAATCATGCGAGTGCAAGACGAGGAGGAAAAGTTTAACGTGTTCAAGGCGATAAAGTTCCCCACTTCTCTAGGATTGCTTTTTCTTGGATACCATTGAAAAAGTAGAGAAAGAGCCAACCAAGGTTGTGGTGACCTTAGGAATGGAGGAGAGAGAACTAAGAAAGAATCCACCAAATAAAGCTCCTCCAAATCCTAAGGACAATCCACACCTTGCTCGTGCAAAGAAAATAACAAGGAATCGTGTTTTGGGGGTTCCAAAAGAACCAAAGAAAGAGAAAAGGAGGAGTTCATAGTTGGCAAAAATTCGCATTGAAGAAGCCTGATCCTCCTCAGAAAGAACGTAAATCCAAGATTTCTTGGTTGGGACCACTCATGGTCACGAGGACTATCTCTGAGAAGTTAGTTGGAATTAAAGACAAGGAATGTGAATTTCGAATAGTAAATGTTTATAACCTCACCCAATGCTGGGGAGGTTATGTAAAGAAATTATCTTTGAGGTAACTCGTCGAGCTAAACGACGTTAAACAAAAGCCGTTTCAACTGTATATTAGTTTATTGCATTCAGTCTTTTAATTTTTTAGTGTATAATAGAGTAATTTGATGTTTATTAGTGTAAATTTTTAAGACCTGAGAAGGTAAGGAATGTTTTTGATGTTTGCAGGTATTAAAACTCCTTGAGTTTGGATTTTAACATGTGCGAGACGGAGTAATTACGCGTCTAAGTGTCCATATGCAAAAACACAGACCGACTAGCCGGACCTGCCGCCGGTATGCCGATCAAAGTCTCTGGAATTGGCACACTTAGACGCACGTGTAAAGTGCATTGGCAACATAACAAAAATCGCGCCTGGCAAGCTGGACAGACGGACGGAATGCTGGCCAAAGTCTCTGGAAAACGTGCCATTATACGCAACAAAAATGTGTGTCAGCGAGAAATCAAATTCGCGACCGGCAAGCTGGCCAGACCGCCGACATACCGGCCAACTTTTCGCAAGCTACTGAAAAATCATTCGCTATACGCAACAAAAAGTTGCGAATACAAAAAAGAAAAGAAAAAGAAAAATTTAAGCCCGGCTAGCCGACCCTTTTACCGGCATACAGGCCGGGTCTGCGAGACTTGACCTAATCCTTATGAAAAACTTTTTCTTCCTTTTTCATTAGCCTCTCACATATAAAACTCCATTGTAGACGAACCCAAGCTCTGAAAACACCTGCAACCTACCATCAAAACACCAAGATATCATCGAAACATCTCTCTAAACATCATCCAAACATAGAATCAGATCACAAACCTTTCCAAAACACCAAAAAATTCATATTTTAATCCAAATATTCTTTTTCACCAAAGATTAAAGTTTACATATCAAACCTTTCCGTAACCTTGAGATATTGATCACCCAACTCATAACATACTATAATCCATATCCATACTCCTTCAAGAACACCAAAAGTCATAAATTTCATCCAAAACTTTAGGGAATTCTTGAAGCTTTGAGTTTGGAGTCATTCAAGATGACACAAAGGTTGGAGAGGTTAAGAAGAACATGAAGAGAAAAGAGAGTTTGGTGTTAAGGAAGAATTTTCGAGGATTATGTGATAATTTAGAGGAGAAACATGAGGAGATGATTAAGATATAGGAATAGAGAGTTCGTGTTGAACTAGAGATGAAATTGGAGTGAAATTATGTAACTAGGAAAATGATAGAGACAGTTCTTTGGTAGCCACTTGAGACCTTTTTAGCTTTCTAACCATTGATTAATTATATCCTTCATAGCCCCATATTTGAGCCTTTAATCCTTTACTTTGAAGCCACATTATAAGTCTATCCTTTAGATCTTAGGACTATACCATATGACCGGAACTTGAATCACGGTGGCTTAAGACTAGTTCTCCTTGAGCTTGAGTTTGGGGTGAGGGAATCTGTTATTACATCCGTTGGGCAGATTTGTGATGTTCTTGAATGATTATGCACTTTATTGTAAATTTATTTGTCGGTCACTAAAAGTAAAAGAGAAAAGAAAAAGAAAGATAGAAGAAAAAAATTGAGAAAATAAGTGAGCATGACAGTTCACATTAAAAAGAATGTCATGTTTAACTGACAAAAAAAAGATTGAAGAAATATTGAAATAAAAGAAGCGGCAAAGGAATATTTTTATTGTAATCATTTTAATAGGTTTGGGTTTATTTGGGGACGCTAAATTTGTGCGTCAAGTGAGTGAGATCATATGTGAGTTTAAACTCAAGCTCATGACAGTTTGTTGAAGGCTAGTGAGGAGAGAGCCAAAAGCTCACTTTTCATTATCCAAATGTACTATACCGTCCCTAAGCCTACGCTAAAATCGTAAAGACCTCATGATTCCTAGATACATAGTGGAATAACATTTTTGCTTATAGGGAGTAAGTTAAGTTGAGATTTCAAAGCAAGTAAAGATTGATGAACACCCTATAGCCACCATCTCGAGCTAAGTATTAAGTGTAACCTTCTAGATTGTGGAATTAATTTTTGATTGAAATCATTTATGTGTTTGATTTTGTATGATATGTGTATATGTGCATTTGTTCTTAGGTTTTACTATATAAAATTTATTTTGAGTTTTGCTTTGGGTTTATGCTCTAGATGCTGCATTTGCTTCTTACCTTAGGCCTCTACTTTTGTTCTTACTTTGTCGAGACGAAAAAGGTTTGAGTTGGGGGTATTGATGTCTTTCTTTTTGTTATAAATAAATGCCCTTGGGAGACATAATTTTAGGTAGAATTTGTGCTTAGTTAGTTGATTTATAAGTGTATTTTGCTATATTGCACTTTTTTCTTTCAGATTTGGATTATTGTTACTTTTAGAACTTTTGTGCGATAATTTTCTTGTTTAGTGTGAAGTTCTTAGGTACATGGATGCTAGGATACATTAAGATGAAGAGAAGAAGTGAAGTTCAAATCCCATGAGCAAAAGGAATTGTCAAAAGAGAGAAATATATCATTGCAGTGAAGGAGGAGGAGGATTCGAAACTGGGAATCGTCACTTCTAGCCCTTTCCAAGCCCAAACGGTGCAGATTCAGACCTGGTTGTTCAAATGGAAATGGTGCACCTCTAAGTTAGCGAAATTTGAGAAGTGGAATCAGGTGATTTAGTCTTACGATGCGAAAGTTACACATGTTTTACTAAAGTGTGTTCAGCCGTTGCGGAAATAGTAAAATGGACTTGGGCCCTTGATCATTTAATTAAGTCAAATAAGGGCCCAATCAGTTTTTAAGATCTATATAAGACAACCTAAATCTCATTAATCAGCACCTTTCATATACGCTTAATTTTATATCATAATTCTGAAAGAGAGCCAGAGCAGAAGACTTGGAAGTGAAGAAGCAGAACCTGGAGAAGACCTTCTTTCTCCAACAACAGTCAAATCATTCCAACCTTTAGGTTCTTTTCAATTCAATTTAGGAATATGTATATCTTAATTTTTTTTCTTTTTTGCATTTAATTATGAACTAAAATTATTATACTTGAGAATCGCGTAATGAGATGAACCCTACTTTAGTTAATGCATTTCAATTTGGGATTAGTTTCTAATTTAATCTGAGTTGAGTATTTCATATTGATTATTATTTTGCACTTAATTACTATCAATATATTAGCTAATCGGAGATGTGTCATAGTAATTAGGCTATTCACTAGTGGCAGTGATCATCCAGAAGGGGGGGGGGGGTTTAATTACTGAACTAAATAATAAACATGTTGTATTCGTCATTGATTCTGACGGGCTTGACTAACAGCGTAGCCAATTGGGTAATACTCTTAACCATCTGAACGTAGCTTATAATCTCCCTTACGGGGTTTGTTATACTGTAGGATAATTCCTAAGTTTACCCTGACGGGAGTTAGGAAATATTAGAGTCCCGCCTAGTATAGAAATACCGACTCTACCCTTAAAGAAATCATTAATTACATGAATTTAGGTGAATCCCTAGCAAGACCCAAGTACACTTCTATTATTTGCGTATAATCTTTTAGTCTTTATTTTATTTACATTCAATTAATCTATACTTTCTTGCGTTTAGTAGTTTATTAATAAAAAACAAAACAAAAATTAATCTATCGTTTTTACTTATTTATTATTTGGAACGACCCGTACACTTGCGGTCAGTTACTCCTCTTATTTAGTGTTCATTTATATCATACTTTAGGAGCGACCAAGCTGTGAGCAACGTTGAGTTTTTTTTTCAAAAAAATTGAGAACTTATAATTTTAGATTTCATAGATCTCTCGGTTTTTAGATACTCACGTAGTTAAATTTATATTTTGTCAATTTATATTATATTATCTATATCTATACAATGCATGACTCTTAAAAAGTCACTAAGGTGTTGTTTGTTTTTTTAGGTAATAAGTGCTGAATGCTGAATGAATAGTTGAATAAAACTAATTCTGTTATGAGGCAGTGTCTGAATGATTCAAACTTAGGGGATGTTTGTTTGCACTTAATGAGATCTTAATCTGATTCATTAAGACGCTAGATTAATAAGACTGTTTCTTTTCTAACCAATTCAGATCTGAACGGCTCTTAACAGGTCTGTTTCATTAAGATTTAAAATTAAGTTTGATTCGTTCAGATACTGCTCCTTAACAGAATAAGTTATATTCAGCTGTCATTCAGCGTTAATACTTATCACTTAAAAAAAATTAATCGACACCTTAGTTTAAAATCTTAATGAAACAGACCAGTTAAAAGTCATTAAGATTTGAATTGGTTAGAAAAAACAAATTATCTTATTCATTCAATGTCTTAATAAATCAGATTTTGATCTCTTTCCGTGAAAACAAACACCCCTAGGACAAGAAAATCAACCAAACATATAATAACATTTTCTAGTTAAAAATACTTTCCAATTTTATCACAATTTGTGTTATAAACATAAAAAGTTCTACTAAAATATTTGTTTTAAATAACCGAACTTGGTTAGTGTTTTGGATCTAACTCGTATATTCTTTGTTCCAAGATCTGACTCGTATGCATTACTATATGTGCATCTCATGTATCTATTGTTGAATACGGTAGACCAATCGGTGTTGATAGAGTCATGTACTCGTAGACTGTTGAAAAGGTGGCTATAGTGGTTTTGAAAAGCATACGCTTTTTGTCTCTCGTTTAATGGAAAAACTTTTTCAAAAGGAAAAACTTTTACAAAAGGGGAACTGTTTAATTAGACATGTATGAATCTTGATAATTATAGATATCATAAATCAATTATGATAGTGAGTATAGTTATTGTATATAGTTCGGCTTTTGATGTGATTCTATAATGTTAGATGCAAAATAGTACTATTCATGATGCTTTTTAGAAGACATTTTTTACATGTGTACAAAATTCAATCGAAAAAATATGATGTTTATCAACCGTTAAAAAGTGAAACTAGTTTTTTTTTAAATTTAGTAAATAATTTAGAAAATGTAAAATTTATTATTGAACCAACTCTTTGTTATAATAACAGTTAAATTTCTTCTGGACAAAAAAAAAAAAATCATGATCTCTAATGAGGACCAAACACTATCCAAACTGTAGCACATTTACTCTTATTTTCATAATGAGATTTCATAGATAGTCTAGAGGGACTTGTAACTCTACGGGCCCGGATCACGCATTGCTCCTTTTTTAACTAGCTTATCCGCACATAAGTTGGCTTCACGAAAGATTGACTTACCACAAAACTCGGGTGATCTTGCAATATATCCAACATTCGTGTCCTATAAGAACACCGACTACTTGAACTCCCACCGCCCTTCATTAGCGCATGAAGCTCATTCGAGTTTGTCTCAATGTAGAGATTTTTGTAACCATTCCTAATTGCCCAACGTAAACCATAGTGCAAGGCAAGGAGTTCCGAGGTGAAAGACGATTCCACCAAACACGAGCCTACAAAGCCAGCTATGAACATATATCTTATCTCTCAAAATCCTACCGATAGGAGAAATAGATAAATATAATAATAGGAGCAATTTTTTGGCAAAAAATAAGCAATTGAGTCAGATTTTACTTATATTTCTCAAAAGTTCAATTGTACATTAAAAACTAGATGGTTTTGAAACCATTCAAGTCAAAATTTAAAAAAAATTGGTATTTAATAATGACAATATAGTTAAACATACTGAATAACAAACAAATTAATTAGACAGGTTCAATGGAGTATCTTTCCAAATTCTTGATTCCAAAAATGTTACTAATCATAACTTTCTTCCTGGTTTTAGATTATTATTTCTTTTTGGAAATAAGAAACAGAACATAACACATTGGATCAAATGGCCAACTCTTATTAAACAAAAGTCAGATGGTGGTCTTAGTTTTAAGGAGTTTCATGATAATAATCTATCTTTACTGGCATCTAATGCCTGAAAATTCCTACTTAAACCTAAGTCGATTGTTTTCAGATTTTAAAAAGGAAAATACTTTTACTAATCTGGTTTTTTGGAAGCAAAAGTAGGAAGCAATTGTAATTAAGGTTGGAGGAGCTTAATATGTAGAAGAGATGTTTTTACGAATGATCTTATTGGTAGGTTGGGAATGGTTATTCTATCAAAATTTAGGAAAATAATTGGGTTCCAGGCTATAATATCCTTACCAGACCAACACATTCTTAGTTGGTATGGGTGAAAGAACTTATGAATGAAGCTGGTACTTGTTAGACTTTAAGTATATTGAATAGTTTGTTTAATTCCATTCTGATAGCAACCAATTTGAGTATACACATGTCTCCAAATCATGTAGACTCCCTAATTTAGTAAAAAACAAACTCGGAGAGCGTTAAAGTTAAGGAGACATATACTCAACTTAGGAGGGCTCAAGAGAAGATTGAGGATGAAAAGGAAAAATTAAAAGGAGAATCTTCTACTCCTTTACATGACAAAATTTTGAGATTTATTTGGAGTCTTAAAGGGGCACCAAAAGTAAGATTTTTTTTATGGAGAAGTTGTATGAATGGGCTCCCAACCAATGAGAGTAGATATAAAAGGAAAATGGAAACTTTTTTTGAATGTGATATATGTAAGAATAACTTAGAAACTATTGAACACACTATTTTCCAATGTGAATGGGTCAGAGCTACTTGGCTAGCCTCTCCACTCAATTTTCTACCCCTTAAGGGCCCTACTAGTTCTTTGATAACATGGGTTGAAAACTTGATGAATTTCTTGGATAACACTGGGGATATGGGACATATGAGTGGAGAGCTAGCAAAATCCTTGGCCTGGCACATTTGGAAAGAGAGAAACAAAAGTATTTTTCAAGGCAAAGTCCCAGACCCTTACAGAACGTACAGTTGGCCATTAAGACAAATGATGAGTATATTATTGCTAATAGTAAGGAACCCGAGGTCTTGTAAAATTCAAATATATTGAAAAATTCAAATATATTAAGTTCTGATGATCATAACCAGGCTACCATAGCGAAGTCAAATATTATTAGGAATGCAAATTATGAACATTTAGAGCATTATTTATCTAACACTGGATGGGATGTTGCATTTGATATTCATACTTCTCATTCATGTATTTATTGCCATAGACCATAATAGAAATATTTTGGATGGGAATGTGAAGTTTTTGGGAGACTTATCACCATTGGAGGCCGAAGCAAGGGGTGTACTAAAAGCTTGTAGATTGGCTAGTTTTTTCAAGTGTGGAGTAGTCACTATAGAGAGTGATTGTGCTTATCTTGTTAGGCCTCTAATTTGTAATAAAGTTAAAACCCCTTTTTGTATTAAGCATCTTTGGGATGACATTAGAACTCTTAGTTTTTGTGGTAATATTTCATACTCCTAAGTCAATAGAAGTAAAAATCAGATGGTGAATTAGGTAGCTAAACGAGGCATCAAAGGCAACTTGTTTAACTTTGATTGGTTTCAGTCACCCAAATTAGACAAACTATCAATGGATGGTTACAACGCGATATACATTGGGTGATCTTATTTTGTAATTTATCTTCTTAATGCAATCTTTTCCGACTACAAAAAATTAACGATTATATTAATTTTATTTTATATCGTACGTATAATTTAACATTTATTTGGGTTAAGTAAAAGATTGTATAAATATGAAGTAAAAGTTGTGCAATGCATAAATTAACAGTTCTACCGAATTTTGAAAGTTTAAAATAGTATCTATCTACTCGTTAAATAATATTTCAATAAGCTTCAATAAGAACCCCACTATTCATTCATGAAAACATGATGAGGGTATAATGCAAAATTTGATTAAAAAGACACACACTTTCACTTCCTTAAGAATAGAAACTTTTGAGGTCGAGGGTAGAGCATTTCTCATTGCAAGATTGTTTCTTACTCGCTGTTAAGCCAAAATATAATACAAGGAACCTCGACGCAGTAAAAGTCGAAAAGTTATGCTATGCTTCAGAATAAATACACAAACGTCCGTGGAAGAGATCGATCAAACCTCATTGTTAAGTTAGTTTCTAGAGGAAAAGTTACAAGTGCAATTATCATGAGGCAAATATGCCGCATCAACAGAGTAGCTTTGCCTAGGTTTATGTTACATACTTGCTTTCTACTTAAACTTCGCCAAGTAGTCTTTCCTGTATCTATTGATATCTATAAATATCTCCCGCTCTTACAGAACCAGGCCTCTCTGGTTATTCTCTCTATAAAACTCTCTCTAATAATAGATGTGGTTAATATATAGTCGGCTAAACTCTCATTAACTCCTCTAGCTAAGTTATTTCCAATAGCAAAAAAATTATGTTGATTTTTGAAGTGCCATTGAGAGCGCATCTCCCTTTGGTCCCGACTTAGTGTCGGTATCAAGAAGGCTATGAGAGATTTTAAAGATCCTCAAATCTTCACTGAGATCCACAGAAAGGGTAAGACAAAACTCCTTGCTCGATTATCAAGAGTAAAGTACCACGTTACATACTCTCCTCATTGTATGATTCATTATTCCTAATTCTACTCTCCTTTGGCCTACACATATGCAAATCTGTCCTTGCTTTTTGGTTTTGTTCTTACGCTCGGCTCAAGAATGGTTCTGAAACTAATGGTCGTGTGATTTTCATGCTCTATCATCTGACGCCATCTGTGAGAATCTACTCTGAATCCTATTGAAATTCCACAACGAGTGTTTCAGGCGAATTGATTTAAAAAGGGAGAATAATGCTATAACAACGTGGAAATGATCCACTTATCTAGTAAATTTCTTATATTTTGTACAAGGATGACACAATACTTATCAAACTTCCATGACTTTTCATAAGTAAATATTTTACTCTCCATTTTATATCCTTATGGGAGTGTACACTGATAAGTGAGTAGTTAGACCTTACAAAAGGAAGGTTTTCCATCCATGCTTCATTATATATGTTGTACCAACATCTGTTAGCTAAACTTATATCATGTTTTTACTTAATATGGTTTTTACCATATCTTTTGATGGACCAGGTATAAGTACAACCATGCAAATTTACTTCTTTATGTTCAAATTTTTTCAATAAAAGTTTGTAACTTGTTAATATTATTTTTTTTCCTTTAGGAAGGCCACTAAGTTTTTCATAAACGTAAAGTGTCATGTTCAACTCGCCAACTATATTCCAAGTTATATTATTACTCCTACTGGTACAATCTACAATTTTATCGAGTAAAATTTCAGTATTATTTTCCTCAGGGTTGATGTAGATATATGTAGTATAATTTGAGGTATTTTTCTCATCAACTATAAGACAACACATTAAACTATCATCCTTCTTACGCACATTGATTGCATACATGGTGAGGACTCTTGATAACCCTATGGTGTCGACATAGTCAATTAAGTTCATTGTTATATTTTATGTAAGCTATCGAACCTTATCAAAAGAATCTTTAGTTTCAGGCAAGAAGAGTACATGAGGTTCTCAAATGTGTACAATATATTTGAGTGTCCAAACTGTCAAGGGGGTCCCAATCCCCTGGCAGTTCCAACGACTTGTATCATTAATCCACGAGTGGTTGTTCTAGATCAACCCTGCAAGAGCTATCAATTTGTGTATTCTCTTTGGAGTATTCATCACCTACTTCAGTATCACAGGGTTCATTTAAGATCTACTCCATTATCCTTTTTAACTAAAAATCCAAACTTGTTCTCCGATGGTACATGGCAATGCAAATCTCTCTTATTTGTCATTGCTTTGTAACCCTATAATATCAATGAGCTTTCCATTAACGAGTCATTATCTGAAGGCTTAGCTAGCCATCAACCATGTTGTACCTGATTTCACACTTCCTCTCCTCATACATCGTTGACTTCCTACTAAACAATCTATTGTTCTTCTTGCAATTAGCTTTTGAAAAGATATTAGCTTCACACGGTTGGAAGATATTCCCCTATTTCTTGTAGATGAACTTATGACATTCATTCTCACTGTTATCCTCATTGAGCTTTAAATTAGGGCTTTATGATTTTTTTTACTTTTTTTTGATGGAAATGGGCTCAAGTAGGTTTTTAACCGCAATGACATTTGAAGCCCATTTTCAAACAAAAGCGTTATTGGGCTCAATATGATAGGGCCAAACCTTATCTTGCTTATTGGGCTTTCAAAGATGTCCAAAATTTTAGGATATCTTCAGTATTTTTCTTATGGTCTGATAAAGTATATGTGCTAGGTGAGTTTACCATCGAGCCACCACCTTAAATACGAAGTACTTTGTACTTGTATACCTGTCTTGTCCTTAACATTAAAAGTGAAATTTGAATAGTTTGCATATTTTCTGGACCACCAATATGTGCCCTTTTTCACTCATCGAGTCATCTCGGTTTGACTCTATCTTCCTTGTTGTGACATTTGATGAGTTGTAGTTTGTGTTCCTTTGTTTTTTGAGAGATTGTGGAAAAACCCCTGACAACTCACACACCAAGTTTGATCTTAAGTTTAGTATCTGATTTGTAATAACGTGCAATGTGATCAAGGATGGCTCAGTCAAAACGAACATCCCCAAGTCGCTCATACCTTAGAGTACCTTCAACCATTTTCTTAGTTTCCCCATTAAGAACAAAGTTACCAACGTGTGGCTTTTTTACATTCCAAGAGATTTTAGCTCTAGGATTTTTGAATGTTTCAAAAGATGCAATAGGAGATAGTCAAACCTTTATTACCTTACATTGCTGGTTAGACACTTTGATCACGTTGTTGTCTTTAACCGTGGTGCTAGGTAGTCCGTGAATTTGAACCCTAAAAGTTGAAAGATTACACTCTTATTCAATAAGCTGAATTCTAGGTTGTAACGTTTGAATGAGTATGTGCTTCCCTGCAATACTGTGTGGCCGATTGTCCCATATAAGTTTGTAATCACACTGATTGTCAAATCCTATTGTGCATGCGTTAACGTCTTTCTTCTCAACTTTAACTGGGTCTTTAAGTCCCCAGTGCTTAACAATGGTTTTATTTATGAAAGTGAAATTGAAAGTTTCCTAGTTAATCATTTAGCCATGAGTTCAGGATCCTCAACAAGTTCATAAATGTTGTTTGGTTCATATTCTAACACAGAGTCTTTGTTTTTCTAGACTTTGTCAGTATTTTGTACTTAAAAGTCCATGATAAATAGCAATAAATGATTTTGTGGTAAAGACATCGATTTTGCAAAAACATCAATGATAAGGTGTAAATTCAAAGTTTTTGGACTAAAGAGAACCAAAGTAGCACTAAGGATTTTTCAAGAACATTAAAAATAATAAATTAAGGATGGAGCAAGGAAATGGAATTGTTAAGGAGATGGATTGGTTGATTTGTAGTGTTGTTATGAGGTTAAATGATTGATAAAAAGGTAAATATTAGAAAATCCGTCTAATCATTGATGAAATTTGGAAATGGATGAAGAAATTCTTGAAATGGAAATATTTTATATTAAAAGAAAATGTAATTGTGTTACGGATTAATACGGCAGAATATGTAAAACTAGGATTGAATGCGGAAGGTTGGAATGCGGTCATAGTTATCATTTCCTTAATAACGTTTTTAAATGTATTGATATAGTTTAGATTAACTAGGTTTGTATTAATGGAAAAAAAAGGTAAATATTAATATAGAACGGAATCATGTTTGCAAAGGGGAGGGAGGAAATGTAACTTGTGTAAGAAACTTACTGAAAAGGGTGCTGATTTAGCAGAGCCGGTCCTGTCGAGTTTTGGGCCCTGAGCGAAAATTATAACTAGGCCTTCATATAGAAAAAAGTTATAATATTAAATAAATTATAAGATTGTAATAATTTAAATTAAAATTTTGTATTAATAAAACTAATATATTATCAAAAGATAATATTACATAACAAAAATTTTTGGGGTCTCGTTAAAACATTGTATGAGGAAAACCTAATGGTATAAAACCTCAAATGAAGGAAAAAGAGTACCCCACATTACAATATTACAACGAAGAAACTAAGCATTCTAAATTTTCATTAATCACAAGAACTTCAACTTTTTCAAAAAAAACATTAATTCTTTTATATTCCTTCATACTTGTACACCACCACCATGCACCTACAAATATCAAAGGATAAATTTAGATAAGATGTCTTCTTATAGAATTTTTTGAAGCAAAATCATCAATAATATCATCAAATTCAATAGTTTCTAACACATTTTTTTCAATACACAATATTGCTAAACCATTTAATCTATCTTGAGTCATGGTCGTCCGCAAGTAAGATTTTAATAATTTTAGTTTTAAAAAACTTCTTTCTGCTGAAGCCACCGTCACATGTATTGTTAGTAAAATTCTATAAGCAATCATTATATTCGGAAACATGTCTATTTTCTTAACAATTTCTAATATTTGGATGGATGTCCATGGTCTGTTTCTATTATATGATTCACTTTGCAACATCACCTGTAACACTTTTAATTCTGAACATAAATAATTAGCATCAACATCAGAAGCATTATTATTTTTTAAAGCATTTTTAAGATTTACACAAGATTTCATCAGTTCAATATCATCCAATAAAATTAACTTTTCAACATCAAACAAAAATCCAAATATCGATTCAAAATATTTCATTTGTTCAAACCTATTATTCAATTGACCAAGAGCAATATCAACTATTACAATAAAATAGTCAATTCTAAAACATTCTTCAGGTGATTGACTTTCTCTTTCGGTACAAGAAATTTCATCAAAATGTCTCTTTCGACTAATTTTACGTTTTTGGGCAAACACTGGTTCAATTTTCACATCACAAGCAATTTTTTTAGCATTTTCAACAGCACAGGCAAAACCATTATCTCTATAATTTTCGAAAAAAGACACGAGTTCTTCAAATTGTTTTACAGCAACATCAAGTCTCATATCCTCAGATTGTAGTTTTTTGCTAACTAAGGTAATCTTATGCAATATATCATGCCAAATAACTAAACTTAATATAAACTCAAAACTAGAAAGTTCACCGGAGGCTAAAATTTCAGCATCCCTACTCAATTTAGCATCCTCACTAATTTCGGCCAATTTAACTAAAGCTTCTCTTATTTGAGAAACTTGAGACAATATTGCTTTAACACTCTCAATGTGACTTTCCCATCTCGTTGTTGATAAAGGTTTAAATGTTAGTCCATCAATATATTCCATCAAAATATTCCATCTCTTAGTTGAATTAGAAAAAACAGTATATATACATTGACACGCCCCTAAGAAGGATTTTGCTTTAACACAAGAACTTTCTATATCACAAACAGTTAAATTAAGACAGTGTGACCCACATGGCATATAAAACTCTCTAGGATTAATGTCAAGTAACCTTTTTTGCGCACCTTGATGTTTACCTTTTATATTTGACCCATTATCATAACCTTGACCCCATACATTATCAATATCAAGTTCTAATGAATGTAAAACAGTTTGCAATTTATTAAAAAGTCCTAACCCAGATGTATCTTCTATATTTATAAATTCAAGAAAATATTCTTCTATCTTGACCGGAGTCTCTAACACATCAACACATCTTATTATTAAAGTCATTTGTTCCTTATGACTAGAATCTGGTGTACAATCAAGTATTACTGAAAAATATAACTATTTTGTCTTTAACTTTTTTGGCCATAAGAGAAATCAATTCATTTTGTATTTTATGACTGAGACCATTATCATGTGAACCACGAAAAGCGAAATTATGAATGACCAAACATTTAACAACGGCAACTATTCTAAACATCACATGTTTCTAGTGTCTTGTATCTTTTTTAATTTGCTCTTGCAATTCTTTATCAATAGTATTATTTTGGCTCAATCTCATTTTTAATTCAACACAAGCTCTCAAATTAGTGAGATGTTCAATACTATTTTCATGTTGTTTAAGTTTTGCACCTAAATGACCCCAATCCTCAAGGCCGTCCTTAGCTAAGTTACTTTTAGTGTGCATAACTTTAAATAATTTACAACAAAAACAAAATTCTTTATTCAATTCTTTTGAGTATACTAGCCATTTTCTATCACAAGTTTTTCCATTGGGTAGCTTTTGAACATAAAATGTATCCGAAAAATGCCTAGACTCTTTATTTAGAGGATATTTTAGATTGTATTTTTGTGTGGGACCTTTTTCTACAAGTATATTTCTCATTTTAGTATCAAGGTTATTTCAAACTCTTGGATCAAAAATATCCAAAGTAAATTCATTTGTCACTTTTTTATTATCCCACATATTTTGATTATTTTCATTTTCATTCTCACTCAACTCATTTGTGTTGCACTCAACAAATAATTCCTAAACCTTATTTTCATTCAAAACAATTTCATTAGAAATAATATTTTCATTATCTTGTGATTTTTTATCAAAATATTTATTTAACGAACCCCTTAGACTACGTGACATATCTTCATCTTTTTTCTTTTTTTTTTGTCTTTTTTGATGTCCAGATAGATATTTCATGATCAATTATTATTAATCAAATAAAATATGATATAAATAGAACAATTGAACCTGATTTGGAAGATTTTGCGATTGTAAAATTAAACAACAATTCTCAATTTCCTGCAATGTATAAATTAATAGATAGTTGAAAAAAAAAAAGATTAGTAGATAAAAATATTAAGAAAATTACTTAAATTTATTATTATAAATCCTACAAAAATATTTTTAAGTTTTGATTAAAAAAATATATAAAATAAAAGACTTTGCTGAATGATTTTTTTTTATAAAAAAAAACTATTATTAGAGCTACTTTTTTCCAAAATTGTGAACAAGCAATTTATAAATTAAAAACACTTTTTTTTTTCCAAAAATTGTTAAAGCATATATAATTTATAAAAGTTGTACAGTAATTAGCAAAATTTGAAAAGACTCGCAAGTTGCAAGTTACAACTTAATCAATTTTTTTTATCAAATTAAATAATTAATTGATTGAATTTTGAATAGTTGTTAAATGTCAAAAGCATTAATTATAAATTCAGAATTGTTGTCAACACAACTTAGTAAATTTATAATTGTCTTTAAAACCAAAATAAAATACAAAAAATTTCCCTTACTTTACAAAAACAAAAAAATATTCAGACAAAAAAACCATTGGCCATAAAATCTAAAATTTATAATTATATCTATTTAATTCATTAACAAATTAACAAATTTATATATTTAATTATAAAGTATAAACTAAATTAAATATAAAATTTAAGACTAAAATTGCCTTGAAATGAACCTTTGAAGATCGTTTTCCAAAAAAGAAAAAAAACTTGTGAACCTTTTGAAGATCGTTGTCCAAAAAAGAAAATAAAAGAACTTGTAAATCTTTGAAGATCGTTGTCCAAAAAAAAAAGAAAAATAACTTGTGAAGATTTGATGAATTGTACTTTGAAATATACCAATATGGCAATACCATGTTAATTTATAGATATATTTTTTGCTTTAACTTAATGATAATGATGATAGTTTTAGCGCATCAAGAGAAAACGGACATATTAGATTGAGAATCGGAAAAAATTTCTACCGTTGACATTATAAGTTGGATTTAAGTCATGCAATTAAAAAAATTACTTATAAAGGACGGACTACTATTAATATTATATGGGCTTTTTTTTTTAATATATATATAAATTCTATAAAACTTAAAAAAGTTTAGGTCTCTATAAATTTTGGGTCCTGTATAGTTGCCTTTGTTGCACTTGCCAAGAATCCACTATGTATCGGCTCTGTGATTTAGGATGGTGCTATGGAGGTGGAAATTTGGTAGGGAGTGGCGGTGACTATGGGCTATTTTGGATTTAGATGGTGGGAGTGATTTGGGAGAGGTGCATTAAGAAAAGTGTCTGGTTTTTATTTTTTAATTGCGTGGGAACTCTATAGATAGGATAATCATTCTGTGAGGTCATATAATTATGGTATGTTCATTTCTAATGGTGTCAACACAATAGTTCCTGGAATTTTATTCCATACGGTTTGGGGTCTTTCTCATAAAGGAGAAGTGACCCACCAATTAATAGGATTAAGACAAGTGGAATGAAGAGATGGGTGAATGAATCTGGTATGGACACGTGGAGGTTTTTCATTTATTACAAATTGGCCCATTTATGGCTATTACCCAACTACCCTCCAATGTATATGGTCTATTTTCATAGAATATCACATAAAACGTTTTATGTATTTTTATTTATTGTAAATAGGTTTTTTTTTAAATAATTATTTTATGTTAGTAAACAATAATTTGTAATTTATAAAAAATTATAATTATATTTTCGAATCTAAATTATTTATATTAAGAATTTATAAAAAGATCAATTTAAGTGTATTATTACTTAGTATTTTGTGAATGTAAATTAAGGATTGTAAAAAATTATTAATTCCTATTTTTAATATAAATCATGATATTTAGGAAATAGTTCAGTAATGTAGAAAATATTTAGAAAATACAAATAAATAATGTAAAGCTAATGAAAAAATCGTTATAAGTTATAAATATATTAATATGAGTATTTTAAAGATCTTTTAGCATTGTAATTACATGAAACCAGAAACGTTGAAAAGTTACATGAAAAAAAACAAAAAAAAAAACATTGAAACACAATGGAACATTCTTTTATGTGAGAAAAGAAAACAACGAAACATGATAAAACCTAAAACTGATCTCTTCACACTTGCATTGGAACAAAAAAACAGAAAAAAAAAAATTCACATTTATCTTCCCACCAAGCTACTTATCTGCCCAATTTACTCTTCATATATAATGCAGTAATATCCATTTGGTACACTGTAGTTTTTGAATTGTTTTGCAGTAAACATATAAGTCCTGCAATAATTAAAATTGCACAATAAGCCACTATATAATTAAAAATTACACAATATATCCTTCATAATTTTGAGAAATTGCACTACAGGTCCCTATATAGTAAATCGTTTGACAACTTTATTCAGGTCATTTTTAATTTATTGCACTACAAGCACCTATATTTTTCTTAATTAATTGCACCATAGGTCCCTATGCTTGGCAAAATAACCTGTACAATTACTTATATTTTAGTTCACCCAATTAATCATTTCCTTTTCAATCATTAGATCTCACTTGATATTTTGTGTACAATAATAAAGTAATCCTTGACAATTTTGATTATAAATCTTTATCTTGTCTACATATTTTTCCTTCACTCATACTAAAATAAGTAATTAAATCATTTTTTAACGAATTAATAAACTTGTTAAAGGAATATTTTTTTCAATTACAAAATATTATTTCTATAGATATTTTAATTATAATTATCGAACCTGCTAAATTTTTCTTCAACAACCTAAAATAAAGTTGCGAATTTATGAACTCTTATAGCTCGTATGATTTCATCGAGTGAATAAGTCGATAATCCATCTTTGGTCATGTCTTCAACAGCAACATCTTTTTTTTTTTTTTAGACAAAGGGACTTATATTAAAAATAGAGGGTGAAGGAGTTAACCAACTCCTATCACATCAAAGTTTGGTACATCATTACACAAAAAGGAATTTAAAACTAGGAATATTACAAATCCAAGATGGACAAAGCATAGAACTAGAAAAAGCCTTAGCGAGCCAATCAGCGACCTTGTTAGCTGTTCTTCTAATACCACAAATACGTAAATGAGTGTGGTCCTTAGCCAGATTTTTGATATCCTCAAGGATGGCCCTGTTCTTCCATGGACAGTTCGTGCTTGAGGAATAAATGGCTTTCAAAACAACTTCAGCATCAGATTCAACTCTGTTGCATAGGGGAGCATGATCAATAGCAAAAAGAATGCCACTTCGAATTGCTTTAGCTTCTGCTTCAAAACTAGAGGATGCAGTAATATCCATGGCAAAGCCATTAACTACTTCACCTTTCCAGTTGCGGATCACTGCTGCTGCTGTGGCTTTTCCGTTCTTAAAAGTAGCATCCACGTTCATCTTAAGAGACTGCTGGGGAGGAGGTGACCAAACAGGGATAGTAGAGAGTCATTCGTCACAAAGATTACTGGGATTAGAAGAAGGAATAACCTTGCTAGATTCATCAACATAAAATACTTGCCTGCGAAAGATATTGATAAGATTACTGCAAGATTCATAGTTTATAGCGATAGCATTAAAAACAAAATTATTCCTAGTCAACCAGATAACCCAAAGACAAAGGATCACGTTACAGAGTAGGTTCATTCTATCTTTCATATTACTGCCAGATTGTACAATATTTCCTATCCAAGTGTTAATGCCAAAGTCAAAGAAAGGTGGAATATGGCATTGAAGAGGGGATAAGAACCAAAATTTCCTGGTCCATTCACATCTAAGGAATAAATGCTCAAGAGATTCTTCTTCTTTAAGGCATATATGACAAAGATCAGTAGAAGAGCATCTTCTATTAAATCTATTTTGTTCAGTAGAAAGAGCATTCATGAAGATTCGCCAGAAAAAGAATTTGAATTTGGGGGGTGCATTAGTGTTCCAATTAAGCTTAAGGAGATCAGAGTTGGGAAATATGGAAGGACCAGGGTGATGAGAGGGAACTAACAGTCCCTTAACAGCTGAAGAATACCCAGATTTACAAGTAAAATTGCCATCTAAAGTAAAGGGCCAAATCATTTTATCATCCTGAGGTGTCCAAGGGATATTAAGCGAAGATTAGTGGCAACATACTCAGGAGTAAAGAGGGAATTCAACAAATCCATCTTCCAAACTTTAGAAGATGAATGAAATAGATCAGCAACAAATTTTGGAAAGGAGGGTTCTTCAGAGTAAAAATTAGGCCTGCCAATAATAGTGCCAGTCCAGTTATCATCCCAAATGAGTGTTGAATTCCCATCTCCAATAGGTTTTATCAGTAGAGGCTTAAGAAAGGCACACCCTTTGCGAATACTATTCCAAATCCAGGAGCCTCCCCTGAAATCCTTAGTGTTCAACATATCATTTTCAGGGAAATAGATTCCTTTGAGTACACGGTGGACTAAAGAGGAGGGGCGATTCAGAATAGACCAAGCTTGTTTGGCAAGAAGGGCAAGATTAAAGGCTTCAAGATTCTTAATGCCTAATCCCCCAAACTCTTTGGGAGAAGCAACTCGATTCCAATTTATCCAATGGATTCCTTGGTCATCTTCGTTACCCCAAAGGAAATGACATGTCAAAGAATTGATTTTACTAATGACACCTTTTGGGATGGCTAGGAGGGACATGAAGTATGTAGAGAAAGCGTGGATGATGGACGAGATAAGGACAGCTTTCCCAGCCATAGACAGAGGGATTTTTTCCAACCACTCAATTTGGAAGCAGTTTTAGCAATTAATGAGTCCATGGCTTTAGTCTTAGAGTTGCCCCATTCAGTAGGTAACCCCAGATAAAGGCCAAGGTCTTCTGTAATAGGCATACGAAAGGAATCAGAGATTAAAATCTTCATATTAGGAGAGAAGTTAGGACTCACAAATACAGAAGATTTATTAAGGTTAATAGAGAGACCAGAAGCAAAACAGAATCTATATAATGTTTCTTTAAACGCATGAATCTCCATAATGGAATTTCTCACGAAGAAAATGGAGTCATCAGCGAAAAGAAGATGATGTATGTGAGGGCCCTGTTTACTAAGCTGGATTCCTTTAATGTCCCCAACTAGAAAATCTTTCTCAATGAGTAATGGGAGGACATTAGAAGCAATGGTAAAAAGATAGGGTGAAAGAGGGTCTCCTTGACGGAGCCCCCGAGACGGGATAAAGCTACCAACCTTATTACCATTGATAAGGACATTAAATCTGACAGAGGTAACACATTCCTTGATAAGGGTTATCCAATTTTCGTTAAAACCAAGCTTACGAAGGATAGAGAATAAGAAGGGCCATCTAACCCTATCATAGGCTTTATGAAGATCAGCCTTGATAATAGAGAAACTATCCTTAGAATTCTTTCTAAGATGTTTAAGCTTATGGATAACCTCATGAACAATAACAATATTGTCTTGGATAAGCCTCCCTTTAATAAAAGCAGATTGGCAGGGAGAGATAATGTGGGGTATAATACAAGTGAGTCTAAGGACAATGACTTTGGACAGGATTTTGTAAAGGAAATTAGTACAAGAAATAGGTCTATATTGCCCAATTCTTTGAGGATTCTTACACTTCGGGATAAGGACAATATTGGTCTCGCTAATGTGACCTAGAGAAATGGAGCCCACCAATACTTCATTGCATACAGCCAGGATATCATCTTTCAGAACCTCCCAATATTTACGAAAGAAGGAACCAGGAAAGCCATCAGGACCAGGTGCTTTGGAAGCACCCAATAACCAGGTAGCTTTTTTAAGTTCTTCAGGGGTAATGGGAGAAAGAAGCATGTCATTTTGACTCTGGGAAATGATGGGGGAGATATTATTGATAATGGGATCAATTTGTCTAGATCCAGGATCTGCATAAAGATCTTGAAAGAACACAATAACGTGGTTATTGAGTTCAGCCCTTCCTGAGGTCCATGTCTCATCATCTCTAAGTAAGGAAGTCATCTTATTAGAAGCTCTACGAAGGCGGGTGGACAGATGAAAAAAATTTGAATTACGATCACCAAGCCTTAGCCAAAGGACCCTAGACCTAGTAGCCCAATATTTTTCTTCAAGGGACCAATAATGTTCAATCTCTTTCGAGATTGAAGAGAATTGCTCCTTCAATGATCCATCTAGACCACTAGGGTTTGCATGCATAAGGGCTTCAAGTTTTTTTGAAAGAAAGTTGATGATGGTGGCATTATCAACTTTATTAGAGTATTTCTCTATTCTACGCATGAGCTTTGGAACCTAATGACATTTTAAGATCTCTAATTTTAATTATGATTGTCGAGTGTGACTTGGGTATAATTTTATCCCATAATTTTATGATCATAGAAAAAGTATTTCAAACAATTACTCCCTTTGTTTCAAAATTAACTTAATTTTTTATATAAATTAACCAAAATAAAATAATTGAACTATTATTACTAAAATATCTTATATAAATATCTATCGGAATAAAAATATCATCATTTATTCCGAGTTCAAATTAGCTCTCTCATGTATTAAAAAAAAATGTTGAAATTGAATAGTGATAGTAATAGGAAAATGTTTTTATATATCAAATCAACTAAAAAAATTATAATAAGTGGATGTATTTTGGAAAGGAAGTGCAATGTTTTGTATTTAGTGAAAAAATTAAAAAACGTGTAATTAGTCAATATTTTAAAAACACACATATACAATCTTGAGTCAATGATGACAAAAAGAAGAACCAAAGCTAAGATCCTGTGTATTGTAAACTGTGGTTGGAGGATTCTGTGTTTCCTCATATATCAATTTCGTAGAAGTGCACGGCTTACTTTTTCGCGCATGCACTTATTATCCCAAGTTAAATATATTGTTCAGTAATTTGGCAGAACATTTCAATTATAAAGAATTAACGAAATCTAGTTATTCTTCAGTAAATATTTGTGTCTAATTAGGAATGGCACGGTTATGGTTTAAGACCGAAACTGATGAAAATCTAAACCGATTAAAAGTCAATTATACAATTATAGATTAAACTGTTAGGTTATAGTTTTGAAAAATGTAACCGATGATTAAATTTGCTAAGTTATGGTTTTAGATAAAAATAAAACGAATAACCAAAAATCTGTTTATTATCATCTATTTTTGTATATTTTATAATAATATAGATAAAAAAGTATTTTCATAATTAAAACTAAAATCCAAATATTAAATTTAACAAAAAAAGTAACAAATATGTTATTTAAATCAACATAATATTTTATATATTTAAGATTTATTTTTGTATTTGTGATCTAGTTTTAAGAATTTTCTATATATTTAAAGAGTTATAGTTTGGTTATGGTTAAAATCCAAAAAATCGTTTAAAACCCCCGAATCTGAATTATTCGGTTATGGTTTAAAAAGTAAGTCCAATGATTAAATCCGTTGGATTTAGTTTTGATAAATTAAATGGCTATGAACATGGCTTTGGTTTTTTTTACAATAACCCAATCCGTTGCCATCCCTAGGTCTAATGATATGTCCTTGTGCATATACTAAATCAGTCAGAAATACCGTTATAATTAGAAGGGGCAATTAGTATATAGAGCCCCACAACATAGACAACTACAAAATAAAGCCCACCCCAAAAGTTCCATTACAACCTAACTAATATAGAGCAAAAACCCAAAAACACCCCTCCCTCTCTCTTATACACTAATAAAAATTCAGAAACCCAAAACAAATCCCCTATAGGGTTTCGATGCCCGTTTCTTTCTCTCTCTATTCTCTCTCTATTCTCTCTGTAACTAAACCCACCATTACCGCCCCACCATCCCACCCAACACCGACCTCCCTCTTCCCAGCCCCAGCACCCCCTGCTGACGCGCCGCTGCTGCAACCTCACCTCGTGTCGCTGCTGCATCAGGGCCAGATCCACCACCACGCCTCCATTTCCACCACCACGAATGAAACCGCTGCTGCAACCTCACCTCGCGCCGCTGCTGCATCAGGGCCAGATCCACCACCACCGCCTCCATTTCCACCACCATAGCCTCCATTTCAACCTTCAACGCCTCCATTTCAACGCTTCTCGTAAACCAAGCCACCACCATCGATGCTGACGAACAGATCTGCTCCACCTTCCTGCCAACGTGAACACATCCTCCACCCCACCCCGTTCTGCGTCGCCACTAGTCACCTCCACCCCACCCAACCACCACACTGCACCAGATCTTCGTCGAAGTGAGGACACACACCAACGACGCCATTCCACCAGACCGCTATCGTGATCTCTTCCCCGTTCGCGAGTCCAGATCTGTCTTTTTTTTTTTGGCCGTGACTGTCCAGACATAATGGGCTCAAGGCCCTTCATTTTTTGGTCCAGATAACTTGATTTGGGTTCAGACTTGTTGGGCCAGGACACAATGTGTCCAGACCTGATGGGCTCAGCCAATAAATTTTTATTTTTTTTAAAACTGTGTCTTAGTTCATTTTTTTTTGTTTGTATGGATCCAGAATGTTTGGGTCCAGCTCTTGATGGTGTATCACATTTATTATACAAGTGATTTACTATTTTCTAAATCTAAAAATCCTTTTTTGAGTGTTAAACAGTTTCAACATTTGTCCTTTCTAGTCTATTATGGTCTAGATATCATAGTCTATACATTATGGTCTAGACAGTATAATTTTTTGTTTTAGATTTAAAAAATTAAACTCTAATCTATTTTGTTAATTTTGCAGGTGAAAACTAAACACTAATTACACACTAAGCTTGAGGAATCTGTATAAATATGGACACTAATTACAACCCTTCCAATATATTAATGGACACATTAGCATAAATATGGACAAAAAATGACTTGTGTACGGACCATTGGGTACACGTACTTGGACATGCCTAAGAAAATGAACATATACAAAATAAAATAATCAGAACAAACACACCTTAAAAACGTTAAAATATATAGGTCTATACACAATAAAAACGTAGGTCTGAATGAAAACAAAAATGCACGTACCTTCGTGAACGTACCATAAAAACTATCTGATAAGTTAAAGTAAAAAACTCAGAAAATAAAAATTAATAAAAAAAATAAGAAAACGATTAAAAAAAATAAAAGGGTAGAAGAGTAAAGAAAGCAAACCAGAAAAGTAACTAAAGATTTTAAAAGTAGTAATTTTTAGTTAGGACTTAAAACCTAAGAAGTCTACAAATTGGGCTCCAATTTGTAGATTCCTCTAATTAGAATCATAAAAATAAGAAAAAATAAGAAAAAAACTTAAAAAAAACACTAATATATGTAAAAAATTCAAAAAAGGAAAACCTGCCCAGAGTTAAGAAGAAATATTCAACCATTAAGAATTGATTACAAATGAGAGTTTAATGACTTTTACCAATTTAATTGTTTAACTAATAACCTATATAATGTATTGTTTTTAAAGGTAAATAAACATATTATGATAAATAAATAAACGGGGCAAGTCTTACAGGAATTTAAGCACTAAAATTAAACAATTTCCACCTTAACACAAATTCTGTAATCTTGGTCAAATCCTAACAATATGTCTACCTAAAAAAAACTTCTGACAAAAAAAAATCTCAAATGTCAGGAAATGACTCACCAATTTTCAGAATATCCCTTCTCTTTCATAAAAATTCGAAGAGTTTAATTTAAACACCATGTCGACTAAGTTCAAGAAACACATGACCTAAAATTCATAACTAAAAACCTTGAAAGGCTCCTCAAATGAAAAACGCCAACAATATTCAAGAAACACTTGAACTAGATATCAAACTCCACAATCAATATATATATATATATATATATATATATATATATATATATATATACATATATATAGGGGGAATTATAATATAAAGCCCCACAACATGTATATTAACAAAATAAAGGCCACCCCATTTCCCTCTCTAATTACTAGTTGGACCCTAACTAGAACCCAGTTAAAAGACCCAAATAACCCTCAATCCCTCTATACACTCTCTATATACTCTCTGCAACAAAAAAAAGCAAAACAAAAATACCCAATTACATTTTTGTTTCAAAACCCTACCCCTCTCTATACCCCCCTCTCTCTCTCTCTCACCTCCCCACCGTGAGCCACCCCCACCCCCTACCTGCATACCCCAGCCCCACCTTCCCACCACCACTGCGATGCCCTCCTTCCTCCCCACCGTGCAGAATCGCGAACCACCACCACGCCAAGATCCCACCACCGTGAACCACCATGCGCTGCAGATTCGCGAAGCCACTGCAACAGCACATCTGCAGGAACGAGGTAACTGGGTTTCTCCTCCTCGCAGCAGCGTTCTCCTTCTTCTCCGGCGTCGTTTGACGGTAGTTCACCGCCTTTCCAGTGCTCTTTCCCGTCGCTCCATCCCTCTGCGACGCCACCGCAGCCAGTAGGAACCTCGCCACCACCTTCTTCTACAGTTCATGGTGAGGTCTGACTTCGCCGCCCTTCTACAGTTCCTGGTGAGATCTGACCTCCTCCTGCAGATCCAGATCTGCGTATACCCACCATTTCCTAAATCTGCAACTGCTGGCCCTCCACGAAGCAACTCCTGTTAACCACGACGAAGCAACGCCGCCACTCCACGACAAAACTCTGCTGCAGCACCACCACCGTAACCTACCTCTGTCAGCCTCCATTTTCACCACTGCTCTACCCCGTACTCCTCTACCACCAGCAAAAACCATCACTGCTGCAACGCGCAGCCCCTCGCCTCCCACCAACCACCATACGAGATCTGACCACAACACTTGAAAAGCGCCGCTCCAATACCAGATCTCATCCTTTTTTTTTAAAGTTTTTAACATGTTTGGGCCAGACAGTTTTGTCCATCCTGATTGTGTCCAGCCCGTTTGGGCTTTACATGGCCAGCCCTTCAGTTAGTCTTTTTTCGTTTTTTTCTTTTTCTTTCGTGAGTCCATGTTTTTTTTTTATTAATTTAAAACGTGATTTTGCAAAGCTAGTACAAACGTGTTTTTTCATTGTGTGTGTGAGTTGGGAATGGTCTAGCTGGTCCAGCCCATATGGGCTATAACTTGTTTTTCATTCTATTTTCAACTGAAAAAACCTAGTCTAGTTATATTGGTCCAGGCACCTTGGTCTAGACATTCGGGTTTATACGTTATGGGCTGAATAGTGTTTGTGACACGATTAATGACTGGGAAAAAAATCAAAAACAAGGACAAAAACGGGCTTGTGTACACCCCCTTGACAAAAAATTGGAGAATACCGACTAATTGGATATATAAAGAAAAATAAATTGGAACTAAAACACCTAAAAAACGTTTAATAAGGACAGGTCTGTACGAAATGGTCTGGACAATGTTGGTACATACCTCCTTGAATATACCGGAAAAATATATCAAGTAGTAAAAGTTTAGAAAAAAAAATTGATAAAAAAACGAAAAATGAATAAAAAAAATTAAAAAGGGTAGGAAAGTAAAATCCCAAACCAGATTTTTGAGTTAGGCGTTAAAAAGAAGTAATTTGCAACTAGGTTTAAATCCTAAGAAAGTTGGAATTTAGGCCTTACTTTGTAGATGCCTCATATATATATACAAAATAAACATGTGTACTAACAACAAAGTCAATACAAGAAATAATATCTCGCACAAAATTACGTTCAAAATCAATATGATTAGAGTATCATCAAAGGTTTTCAAAAACTGAAAAAGTGCTAAATATATCCACTTTTTGCATCCCGTCCAAATTTGGGGATGCCATCGGAAAACCCCAACAAAACATTTCTTCAACTTTTGTATGCACGAGTATAACCCTACACCTCAACCTATGACAACGAACGTCTTGTATTGCAATTATCCAAAATTCAATATATACCAAGAGCAACAAGTTACACCCAAAATTTGGAGACACTTATCTCAATATGGACTCATAACATCAAAAAATCTTAACAAAGACCTCGGTGAATGCAGTTTTATGTCAAAATAGCCTTAATCAACGAATCTTAACTTTCCAAGTCAAAATTATCATAACATGCCACAACAAATATCTTGTATTGCAGTTCAATATCGAAATCTCAAGTTTCACGATTATACTAACCACAATATAATATAACAATACAAAAAATAACAAAAATACTCAGAATTTGGGTAAAGAACCTCAAAAACGGATTCAGAATAGCGAAAAACCTTAAGGATACCTCAGGTCACTTAGTTAACAGATAAAATATCCCTGACCAGCTTGGTCAATGAACAAATTGAGAAACACAGTATAACTACTCAAAATTTGCAGAAATCGGCGTCGAAATGGACCAAACTTCAAGAAACCTTAGGAATGCCTTCGATCAACTCAGTCAATAAACAAAATACCAAAATAGCCTTAAAAACAAAAACTATATAAAGACAAAAAACAAATGGCAAGACGTATGAACCACCGATATAATGAGTATCAAGTCAATGAGTACCAGTACTCAGTGGCGGAGCCATGTTGACAGCCTCAATTATTTTTTATTTTCTTTAACTATTGCTTAATTTGTTATCAAATATATCAACATCCTATTATTAATCTGTCAAATCCAAACTTATTTCTAGCTCACTATAAAAATTATTACCATCGAGTATATTTTTTGGTATGAATCTTCAGTTTCCATCAATTATTTTAGATTTGATTTGTTTTCAATTTTTTATTTGGTTATTAATGTTTATATGGATTATTTATTACAAAAAATTTTAACTTATTTTTTAATAATTTAATTTGATCATCATCTTAAATAATTATTATACCGATATTTATATATCTTTTATATATAATATATGTGATAGAAATATAAAAAAGTACAATAGCAATTGCAAAGATCAAATATAATATTATTTTTTCGATTTTACATTATTGGATTATAATTTATGATATTTTAATATTAAATTATATATTTATTTATTTAATGTCATTTTTATAACATTTAAAAAAAATTAAGAACGTTGCTTCGGAACCACTTTGAACTTCGAGTCTATTCTTATTTCTATTCCTAGATTCGTCATTGTTAGTACTGTTCATCGCCGACCACCACCATCAACAAAAAAAATAGTGTTAAATCTTTTAATTGATCCATAATGATTAAATTGGATAGGTTAGATAAAAAAACTCTAATTTAATTTTTAAAATAATAATTAATTCATTCTTGATGGTCATGATTATGTTAATAGGAAATTGTGAGGTAACTCTTTCACATGAAATTGTTGGAAAAAATGTCGGATTTTCAATTCGAGGATCGTGCACAGAAGAAAATGAAAAGACAAGAACAACAATTTTTACATGGTTACCTCTACGGAGTAATTCAATATAATTACTCACACAATCAAAACATGGTTTTTGTACGATAAAACCCAAAACCCTCTAAAATAAAGAAAGAACAAAGAACTCTCACACTCACCCAAGATTTCAATCATTATATGATCGTTACACACTCACAGTTAACTAACATATATGATTCCTGCTCTTGGATCTCTCGTGTCTCTGTTCTTTTTCTTTTTCTTCTTCTTCTTCATTTTCTCTTTTCTCATCTTCAAGCATTAATCCATGGTGCTTATTTATAGGCCTTAACAACCAAACAATCTAATAAATCTAGTCACCTTGGGAAGACTCCAAACCATTCAAACTTCCAAGACTAACATTAAATCCAATACTAGTTGGTTTCCCAAGACTTCCATTAATTCTCTCAATGTATTGATTCAATGGATGTGAGTCAAATTCCAACAAATCCTTCCTTAACGAGCATCCCCAAATACCTCGACAATATCAGAGAATGAAACTTTTGTCGTGTGCTCCTTGACTTGTTATGGGAAGCCACCTGATGCTCGACCACGAGTACATCATTTACCAATCACCGAACAATGTTATCTTTTCATGACTTCTATGCAACACAACCACAGCTCTCATACCAGTTTTTCGGGAAAAATATTAGATTTTCCGTTCGAGGATCGTGCAAAAAAAATGAAAAGATAAGAACAACCATTTTTACGTGGTTCAGTAAAAAATGTCTACCTCCACGGAGTAATTCAATATAATCACATCACGCAATCAAAACATGGTTTTTGTACGGAAAAACCCAAAATTCTCTAAAATAAAGAAAGAATAAAGAACAAAGAACTCTCACACTCACCCAAGACTCTATACAATCATTACACACTCACTGTTAACTAACTTATACGATTCTCGCTCTTGGATCTCTCCTGTCTTTTTTTTCCTTCTTCTTCATTTTCTCTCTTCTGATCTTCAAACATTAATCCATTATGCCTATTTATAGGCCTTCACAACCAAACAATCCAATGAATCTAGTCACCTTTGGAAGACTCCAAACCATTCAAACTTCCAAGACTAACATTAAATCTAAGAATAGTTGGTTTCCACAGACTTCCATTAATCCTCTCAATGTATTGATTCAATGGATGTGAGTCAAATCCCAATATTAATGTAATCCCTCTGTTTCATAATATTTGTCTACTTACTAAAAATATAGTTTCAATATGTTTGCAAGTTAGAATATAAATACACTTTTTCCTCTTTTTCTTACAAGTTCCCCTATTAAAATATTGGAATTTATGTTTACACATTCAAAATATCAAGCCACTTTATGAAGGATAGTTCAGTATTAGCGAATGTAATAATTATATTTCTCGATATGTTTCAAAATTAAAGTGGACAAATATTTTGAAACAGAAGGAGTACTTTCATTCAAAGAAATAGGGGTCAATCACTTTATTTTTTGGTCAATTATAATCACTCCTTTTCCAATTTAACTACATCGGCCATAGTTTTTCCATCGTGATTTGTTGAAATTATAGGAAAGAATTAACTAGCTTGGAATGTTCGTAAATAATAGAGATGCAACTGAGTATAAACTTTTATGAGTTCTGCAACGTGATGGTAAGTGTCTAAGTGACAGCCTAAGACAACTTCATTTAACACTAAAGCAAAATCATACTATTTTCGTGCCCAACACAATTTGAAGCCAATGATTATTGTGTCTCCATATATAACAAAATGTTATAATCATCACCTCTTATTTAAACTATTTATAAATTTTTGCCTGTTCTCTCAAACTCACACTTAATTTTTTTTTCTTTTTGTGTTTCTCCATAACTAGAGAGAGGTTGGAAAATTCTCTCATAGTTCTCTACGATCTAGCGCCTACCTCACAGTTTTTTCGATTCTTTACCTACGCGATGAACCGAACTTGTTCAATCCAAGATTGAAGAGATTCTCCGTCCGACTTGGACCCATGAGACGCTTTTCTTTTTCACCATGCCTCCTCGACCAAAGAGCCACCAAACCCCATGAACCTCACGTCATGGGTAAACCTGAATCCCGGGTCTACCAAGGGCATGACTAGCCTCATGCCAGATCATAACCCACCAGGTGTTGGTCTCCTTGGACCTTCTATTGGAGAGAGTGTGGAAAATGCCACGAGTAATTTGGAGGTTCTGGTTGATCTTGTCAATAACTCGTATGCCATTGATGAGAATCCTAGGTCTTTTGATACATCTTTTGAAGCTAGGGCTAAGTTTATTCAAGTTTGTGGGAGATTTGATAAACAAATCGTTGAAAACATTTGGGATGAACTTGTGGCACACCGAATGTTCGATAAAATTACTACGTCACATGCTTTAATAATTGAGGAACCAAAAGAATGAGAAGATGAGGGCACTTGTGTATCGAGGAATGTGGTCAACGGAGGGAAAAAAAAGACCACCAAAGGACCCGTGAATTTGACCGCGTTACTTGTTGCTGATACAAAAAGTTCAGAGAAACTCACTCAACTTGTGAAGAGGTAAAGAAATTAGATTATAAGAACGTGCTCTTAAATAATAGAAAATCAACGGTAGGAACGGAGCTTAAGTACTTTGAGTCCGTAGAAGGAGACATGTTGCAACTCTTAGAAAGTGATGTGTTAACGATAGAGCAAACTTTTGGTTTCTCATTAATTGGGTATGTTGCCGGGAAAAAAATCTCCGGATATGGAAGATATTCGAAGGATTGTTAAGGAATGGAATATGGAATGTAAAATGCGGAAACATCACACCGGGTGGTTAATCTTTAAATTCGGAAAAGATGACAATATGAAGAGCAACCTTTCTAAAGGGTCTTTTCTTTCGTATGTGCGTCTCCTTCTTTTCACGGAGATCCTGAATTTTTTTGACTTTGGTAACCTCGAGATAAATAAAATACATACTTGGGTTATTCTTGGAGCAAGATAGAACAAATGATGGTTTAGCTAAAATTGTTTCATAAGTTGAAAAACCGATTCGCACAGATGGTATAACTTTAAAATGTGAAGATATTAGTTATGCGAGAGTACTTATTGAATTGAATTTGAGTAAAGAAAGAAAAATTGAAGTGGAGTTTAGATCACATAAGGGAAAAAACATCATGTAAATGTAGAGTATGAAAATTTATCCCATGTTGTTCGAAATGTAAAATATTTGGACATGAGAGTAATAAATGGTTTTATATGATTGATAGAGAAGATCGGGCTAGAAAATATAGCGAACCCTTAGGCTTGAATAAAGGAAAAAAGTGATTAATGTCTAGGGGACCTCCGGTTCAATTTTCAACAATTTTTGAAAAAGAAAAAATAATTGGAGCAACATTTTGTAGCTGATGGTTCTCAATACAAGTCCACTTCTCAGCTACAGATCAGCGTTACACCTGCTAGTCCTAAATTCACTTCTAAGCTCCAGCAGAATACTTCTCAGCTACAACATTTTAATGATACAAATCATGTAGACCAAAACATCACTTCTCGGCTGCAGCATACTAGAGATACAAATTATGTAATTGACCACCACAGTACTTCTCGGCTGCAACATACTAGTGATATAAATCATGTAACAGCTTACAACAGCAATTCTCGTCTGCAACAAATCACAATAGCTCAGCTGCAAATCGCTCCTACAAATTGCAAAACAGTACAGCTCTCTCACTCGACAGGACAACTTATTTTCAGCAAAACAACACAGCAGGATTCTCCCAAAACCGTGCAGCGGATTCGTAAAACTGTTCAGCACAATTTAGACATTAATTCGGCCCCGGAATTAGACAGCAGCTGCGCGATAAATAACCTATCCAAACACCATGCAAATGAGTTAAAATTAATTGCTTCAAAAATGCGAGAGATTTAAATATGTTAAATGAATCGGAATGGAAAGATCTTAGAGATCAAATGTGAAAAAGAACACCCTTTTGAGATGATAATTAGTAAAAAAATCAAAAAACGCGAGGCATGGTATAAAAATTTCATACCTGCTAGAAAAGTGTATAATTAGCAAAAGAGATAATATTGGAAGAATAAAGGCGCAAAGTTAATAAGCGCAAATAAGGAGAAACTCTCCTTGAATTCTTAGTGATTATTACAGTTTGGAATTCGAAGGGTTTCGTCTCTACCTATAAGAGACGAGATGTTGTTAATTTAATTAGGAGATAAATATAGACATTTTGGATATTTTACAAACTAAGAATAATGCTAAGTGTGTAGAGATTTTCATGAATATAATCCTAAGAGGATGTAAATTTGTTAATAATTTTGATTTTATTGAGTATTGAAGAATTATTGTGGTGTGGGACCTAGATAAAGTCGAGGTAGAGGTTTTTGCCATAACGCCTCAAACTATCCATTATAAAGTAGTGTGCAAGGTAGCATTTTTAAACCTTTACACTTATTTTTAATGATAAAACATTAAGAAGAGACTTATGGAATAACCTTATTGACCATTCTTCTACTTTTAATGACGCATGACTTATCTTGAGAGATTTAAACAATATCTCGCTTCTAATGAGAGGATCAAGGGTCAAAATGTTATATTGGGTGATTATGAAGAGTTTGAGGATTGTTGTAACACCCTTGGACTTGAAGATATGCAATATTTCGGCCAATTTTTTAATTGGGATAATAATCATGTCTTAAGTAAAATTGATCGCGCATTGGGCAATCGTAGACTTGATGTTTCAGATCATTACATTCATGCCGAATTTCTTCTAAAATCAAGCGTTTCCGATCATTTGCCTTGTATTGTCACGCTTTTCCTATAAAGTGTTAAAATGATCACACCTTTTCGATTCTTTAACATGTGGGTGGAACATGGAGAGTTTAAGTCAACGATGCAAAATAGTTGGAATAAAAATCTCATCTCGGGTACGAAACAATTTGTTTTATGCCAAAAATTACGTACCTTGAAATTCGATTTGCGCAAGCTTAATAAAGAACATTTCTCACATATTTTTGAAAGAGCTAAAAAGGCGAAAGAAGAACTAGAAATGGTCGAGGTTAGTTTTAACAAAACTTGACTGTTTATAGTGATTCTAGTGAGCTAGTTGAGATGCGTAAAAAACAAGAGTTCTTGATAAAACCGAGATTAGCTTTCTCCAACAAAAAGCAAAGCTTGGGTATTCTATCAAGAGTGATAGGTGCACTAAACTTTTCCATGGACTTATGAAGAGTAAACATAGGAAAGGGTTTATTCTGAGCATTTTACGGTCAAATGGAAAAGTTACAAATTCGTGTGAACAAGTAAAAGAAGCGTTTGTTGATCGATTTAAAACTGTGTACGCTACCAAGGATAATGTTACTAATCTTGATAGTGATGTTTTCAATTAGGGTAATATTTTACACATGAAAAAGACGTGGATATGTCTAGAGAAATCTCCTATATTGAAATAAATGAGACTATCTTTCACATCTCTAATGAGAAAGCGCCCGGGTCCGATGGTTACTCTTCGCTCTTTTTCAAGAGACCGTGGGACCTAATTGGCGATGAGGTCATTCAAGCGGTGCGAGAATATTTTACTATCGGTTTTCTTTTTAAGCAATTGAATACTATAATTATTGCTTTAATTCTGAAAGTAAAAGAACCGGTTACTGATGAATATTATCGCCCCATCTCGTGTAGTAATGTGTTTTATAAGGCTATAAAGATGATTACTGCGGATCGTATCAAGCCGAGACTTGGCCAACTTGTGGATAAAGCACAAAACGCTTTTATGTCCGGAAGATCAATGATAGAAATATACACCTTATGCAAGAGTTGTTGCGAGGCTCCTCGAGGTGTACCATCAAAATCGACTTGAGAAAGTTTAACCCGAATTTCACCAGCTAGGGAAAATTGGTAAGGGGACCTTCGGACTTCCTTCTTCTCCAGCCTTATGACTGAGGCTCTTATTAGTCACATCCAACAAATATGTAGAAATAAGCTAATTGGTCAAAAACAAAATATGATCATGCCTATAATGAGAATAAACAAATTGATGAAATACAAATTACTAGAAATTTTCCTAACTTTACTCAACTTATATTTGCTGGTGATTCTTTTTTCTTTATTTCTTTATAGGATCAAGAAATGGAAGATTTCAAGGAAGTTTTAACCATATACTATGAGTGCTCGAGGTAACATATAACTTTAACAAGTCTTTTATTTGCTTTAGCGGGCCTACTCTAGAGGACATTGTTCGTACAACTACAGATGTTCTAGATGTCTAGCAACAATCTAGGTAAATATTTTGGAATCGCGCTATGTCATCAAAGATCTAAAGTTGAGGCACTAAGATGGATTGGAGAAGAGTTTTTGTGAAGGCTCCGAGATAGAAACAACAACTCTTGTTAGAATGTGGCAAAAGTGCTCATCATAGCAGTCTTACAGGCCATCCCAACTTATGCATTGTTTATTTTCAAATTTTCTAGAAAATTTTGTAAACAATTAACTATTATGGTTGCTAATTTTTGGTAAGGTTCCGGAATCAGGTTTAAAATTCACTAAATTGGGTGGGAAATATTAGTTGTTAACAAATCCTATGGTGGTTTGAGATTTTGAGATTTTATGATATAAATTTAGCACTATTAGTAGCGCAAGTTTGGAATATCTGGCAAGATACCGAATCCCATGTGACACAGTTTCTGAAAGGAATTTATTACCCAAAGACAACATTCGCAGATGCAAGGGTTATTCAATCAAGATCATGGTTGTGGTCAAATATTTTACATGGAAGATATTCTTCAACAAGATGGGATGTATCTGGTAGGAACGTGTGAATCAATCCACACATGGAAGGACAAGTAGATGGAAACAATTTTTCCTCTTCAAAAGCCGAAAGTGTGTTCCCTTAACAAAGTAGCACATACGAAAAATCATGATGAAGATGGATGGAATCGGGAACTTTTAGACGAAATCTTCCCTAAACCAGCTAAAACATCAAAAAATAATATTAATATATTACAACTACACACGAAAGATAGATTTATATGGCCAAAATCCAAGAGATGCATGTATACTACAAAATCAGGATACCATATACATGTGGAAAACATGCCATCATCAACATAAAAAGGTAATGATCACAAGATTTGGCAACTGGTTTGGAATAACAATGTCCCAACAAAAAAATTGTCATTTTGCATTGAATAGTTGGACACTAGATGACAGAGCTTTTTGGAACGTATTGGAATTCTCGAGACAATCGGCAAGAACTATAAAATGAGCAAGTGACTGATATAACGCAAGCAATACCATCTATCGGTGCGGAGATTGAGTTTTTTTTGTGATGTCTCGTTCGTCTAAAACTACCAGTCGAATGGAAATGTGATAGTAAAGAATGACAAGGTAGCAAGACACCAGGTGTCCATTGGAGAAGCATGATATGCTGAGTACCCGAGGAGGGGGAAGAAATTGTAGTTTTAAAAGAAACTATTGAACCTGTCAAAAGTTGTGGAACTCGCACTATCATCTATTCCAATAGTCTCGAGATTATCATAGATATTAATGGATCATTACCAATTTTTGGACAGGTTAATAAGGCGGTTCGTAGGATCAAGAAAGTGATGGAAAGAATCTCGCACATTACATTCTGTCATGTTAAAAGGCTTGCAAACCAAGTAACTAACAAATTAGCTAAGAATATCAGAAATATACATTTTCAGGCCTTAAATTCTGAAATGATATTTTTAAAGGCATGGTTAGATGTTATGTTTTTTTAAGGTCTAGTTAGATTTTTGGGGGTATTTTAATTTTTTTAGATTGCATTACAAGTCCCTGTTGAAAATTTCCGATTTTCATTTTCTGGTTCACTGTCCTTTTTTTTGCCAAGGTTCATGCTATAATTCGGGAGTGTATACCCACTGTTTTCACAATACATTTTTCCTTGTCAAGGTCCATGTCATTCCAACTCAATGATAAAGATCCATACCCATAAAAAATGCAAAATAGCGGGTATATACCCACAAAAACTACAAAACAGTTGGTATATATACCCACTGAAAATGCAAAACAGTGGGTACGTTAACAGATCTAAGATCGATGAAGGGGGCGGCGCTCATGGTGGTGGAGGTGGCATCGTGAGAACGGTTTTCTTAGGCGTGACCTTCTGTGACTCGTTAATGGTGGTTATCTGTTCAGATTTGAAGCCTGGCGAGTTTTTTATGCAGAGGAGCGGCGGATCTAGAGAAACTTCACGGCGGCGACGTTGTTGTGCAACAAAGGAGGTTCACATCGGCGAAGGGAGGTGGAGCGGGAGAAAGTCGGTTTCTCCAAAGGCATAGGGTTTCGTGAGCAGGATAACGGCGGGTTCGGGACGCTGGTTTGGTTCCGTCGAGGTGGAGCCTGGTTTCGTCAACAGGAGAAGGGTGGCGCCGGGAAGAGAACAATAGAACGGAGGTGGAGATGTTGGGAAGGTAAGCGGCGGTGGAGATGGTGGCAAGAGGTCGGCCATGGTGGAGGAGGGTGTTGGTGGAGATGGTGGGAAGGGGAGGTGAGATGGTGATGTCTCCCTAAATGTTCTAATTTTATACCTTTGGGAGACATCATTTTTGGTATTTATTTGATTATTTAGATAGACTTTTGGTGCTAATATGCAATAATCCGGAATTTCCATTTTATTTCTAGTAATTTTGATTTATTAAAGTTTTGCGCGTAATATTGGTGTTTTTAGTGTAAAGTTTACAGGTTTTAGATGTTAGCTAGAAGAGGAATCCGAGGAGAAAGTCAAAGATCGTGAGATGAAGTCAAAACTTGAAGATAAATCCCGAAGATATTATTTTTAGAGCTGAAAATCTGTTTTCCAGGCCATTGATTGCTGATTTCTAGGTGCTTAAGAGATGATTTAGCCGCTGACCTTTGAAGAGAAAACATTCCTTATCGAGTTACGGAACTTTAGCAACTGGAATGAGGTCAATCGGGGTCATAACGAAGCGGGAAAAGCCGTTTTAGTTAAGGTGTATCAGCAGTTACGGGATTTGGGCTTAATTAGTGGACTTGGGCTTTTCTAATTTTTACTTAATCCTTAAGTAAAAGCCCTAATCCGATTTTATCATTATAAATAGGTCTTTAGACCTCATTATTCAGTACCTCTCAATTTATTCTTCAATTCAATTCATCCTTTGAAGAGAGTGTCCAGAGAAGAAGCAGAAACAAGGAAAAGGAGAAGCTTGGAGCTGGAGACTCTCCAATTCACAGCCAAACCAATTCCGAAATTAGGTTTCTCTGTATTTTATTTCTGTAAAACAATATGAATTCAATTTCTTTTTATTTAGTTTTCGTTTTAATTAGTATGAGCTAAACATTTATTAGTGCTTGAGAATGCTTTATGGGTGAATCCCAATTCTATTGAATTTCATGTCCTGAATTTGGGTTTCTGTTAATTAAATCGAATTGGGTCTTTTACATTTTTCTTTAATTTGTGCTTATTTACTATTATTGACCTGATCAATTAATAATAGGGCTTAGTATCTAGGCTATTCCAATTAGTGGCGATTGGATCACCTTGACGGGGGGTTTAGGTACAGAAATAATTACAGAATATAAAATATAAACTATTTGACTTTGACGAGCGTAGTTAATTTTATGGCCAATGAGGTAATTTAGCTTAATCATTCGAAAGTGGATCATATTTACCCTGACGGGACTAGTGACACTCTAGAATAGCCTTGTAGTCCACCCTGACGGGGGTACAAGGATTATTGAATCCCGACCAATGTCAATTGACCAATTTGACCCTTAAACAGAATAGGTTATGAAATAGAATTAGGAGGATCCCTTGCGTTCTCAAGTGCTACCTTTTCATACTTGTGTTTTACACTTATTTACTTGCGTTTTAGTATTTTTTTGAATTTTTACTTTAATCTTTCATCACTTAGAATTAATACAAACAACCAACCAATCATTATATCTTTTATCTGCTTTCATAACTGCAATTATTCATTATCTGATAAACATTGTAGTTAACCAACCGTCCCTGAGAACGAATCTGTTATCACTTATTACTACTTGGGACAACCGTACACTTGCGGTTGTGGTTCGATTATTTATTGCATTATTTTTAGAACACACAAAGGACCACCAGATGGTGAGATCTGGGGCTTGTTGGTGGAGAAGAGCCCACCATGACGGTTCACGTACGACAGTGAGAGAAAGGAGGAGAGGGTGGGTTTTTAATTTTTAAACCTAATGAAAGAGAAATGTGATTTTATAGTCTTGTTTCCGTATTTAGTTGGATTCTAATGTGTATTTACTTAAAGAAAAATTTAAACAAACGACTATAATGTAGATGGGCTTTTATTTTTCTTTTCACCTACCGAATATTAGACAAGAAATCTCTTCCTTTGAAAACGCACACATAATGAATTTGACCACATCTCTAAAATAGAAATGGGTTAGCTCAATTGTAAATATACTAGTCTGACTATGTATATTTACTTTGGATTAAATGAAATATTTGGAAAAAAAGGAAGTTCAAGACGCTTCATTCACGACCTTTCTGCTAAACCAGACTGTACAATATATGCCCATATCAACACTATATTATCATCACATGCTAAACAAATACTCTATGTATCTTGCTCATTCGATCTTTCGCAACCATATGACCAAAAATAATAAACTGGCAACCTCTTCATTCTCGCCAACTGGTGTTGTTATCCCTATATTAGAGTGGAGTAATTAATGACATTGAAAGAAGTGTTGAAGAAAGGTCTCCTCTTTACATTTAAGTTCGTCAATGTCCACAATGGCACACAAATTTAGGCCGCCGGATATTCAATTCATCTCTGCCATTCACCTCATCCTCACCCTTCAACTGCTAGCTCAGAATATCAATATTCATATCATAAGCTCAATTTATATTTATGGCGTGTGAAAATTGTGTCATCAGTACTAGCTGGATTCACCATGTAGTATATCACTAGAGTTTACTATACCACTGATTAAAGTTAAAGCATTTAAGCACTTGCACTCTCATAGAGGTCCAACTACCAAACTTTTACTACGCAAAAAGAGAAAAAATGAAAAACTTTGTTTCAATGTATATAAATAGTTCAAAACATGAGTCAAGTAAAGAAACACAATGAAACTTTATAGTAGAATTTAAAGATGAAGAGAAATATAGTAACACTCATCTTGCTATCATTACTTTTAATCAGTTTACTCTTAGCAGAGGCAAGAGACTATCCAGAAAACAAACATCAAAGTTCAGAAGAAGAAGTAGTAGAAGAGAAGAGAAGTCAAAAGAGAAGTAATATTATTGCTAGAAGGAGAGGCAAAGGTAGCGGTGGTGGTAGTGGTGGTGGACGATCAAGAAACCGAGGCAGTGGTGGTGGTAGATCAAGAAGCAATGGTGGCAGAAGATCATCATCAAAATGTGATCCATTGTATTCTTACTTGTTTAATACTTGTGGTAAATGGCCTTTTACAAGAACCTCTCCAAATAACCCATTTCAAAGATCACCTCGCCGTACTCCACCAAGGCCACCACCACTTGTACCATCTCCTCCGTTAATCCCCGTCCCACCACTAGTCCCTTCCCCTCCGTTAATCCCCGTCCCACCACTTGTCCCTTCGCCTCCTCTTATTCCTGTCCCACCAACAGTCCCTTCTTCTCCTCCTCTAATTCCAGTGCCACCATTAGTCCCTTCTTCTCCTCCTCCTCTAATTCCTGTGCCACCACTAGTCCCTTCTTCTCCACCACCGGTAGTTCCATCGCCTTCACCATCACCACCACCTGCCACACCCTCACCATCCCCTCCACCAGCTATAGTCCCATCTCCTTCTCCACCTCCCCCTTCACCACCACCACCTTTGGTCCCCTCTCCTCCACCACCAGAACCTCCTTCCCCACCGCCACCAGTTGTAATCCCAATCATCTACCCACCACCATTAGTCCCTTCACCTCCTGATTTCCCATGGCTATCACCACCAGATCAACCAGATTTTCCACCTATAATATTTTCACCACCACCAGATCAACCAGACTTGCCACCTATTATATTTTCACCGCCACCAGATCAACCTGACTTGCCACCTTTTATATTTTCACCACCACCAGATATATTTACCCCAGCACCACCACTTGTCCCTATATTCACCCCAGACCCACCGCAACAGAATTTTCCACCACTAGTTCCCATATTTTCTCCACCAACAGATGAAACACCAGAAATACCACCATTTTCATTTACTCCTACCCCTTCAGAGCCAAACATAGGCACAATTCAGACACCAACACTTCCATATCCACTACCTCAGATGCCACCAACAATTATCTTTCCGCCTCCGTTAGTTCCTGATCAGCAGTTTCCGTTCATATCTGCACCACCAGTGGAAGAGCAGCCTCCACTATTGCCTGTCTTCCCACCTCCACTGGTTCCGGACCAACAGTTCCCGTTTGTTTCGACACCACCCGTACAAGATCAGGCTCCGTCTTTGCCTTTCCTTCCTCCAGCTGAGGATCCACCACAATTTGATACACCTCCATTCCAGAAATAAAGTTCCTCTTTTCTTTTCTCTAAGAAAAAATATAGTACGGTTCGAATAACAACTATGTGTAATTCCCTGGAGTCATGCATTTGTTTACATTATTTTCTTTTTACATATAGGAATGAATTATTTGTACTTAAGTTTAATTTAATTAGTATTTGTACTACTGCCTTTCAAAAAAATCCATACCTTAAAATAATTTTACGTAGGAGTAGTAAAAAATTTATTTAATCCCTAACGGAATATGGCAGAACCACAGAAAAATTACTAAATCCGTTAGCAATACGTCAGTACCACACTTATTCCAAGGTTCATTATAAAAAAATTAATTTTTTTTTTTATAATTTTTCAAGTTTAAATCATTTTTTAAAACAATTTATATAATTGTCAAATATAAAAAAACATTTACACAAATATACCATTAGAACCAACAAAAAATCACTCGTCTCCATTCTCACTTCTGAAGCAAGTGCATCAGGTTAATATCCTTGATCTAAAATTAATTTGTTTATGTATTAAAGGGGCTAGAGTACATAGCTTGGGTTAACATTTATAAGGCTAAAGTTAAGGGAGGTTTAAATATCCCTAATCTTGAAAGTTAAAACAATGTAGGTCTTCTTAATATTTTTGAAGGATGTGTCAAAAAAGTAACAACCTGCTAAGTTTTTGGGTTCACAAAAATATATCTAAAGAGTATGTATTTGGAAAGTTATATTAAGAACAAGCCGAAATTCACTTAGATTTGGAAGACACTGCTTAAATTCAACTCAAGAGTATTGCTTATTAGTATATTACTCATGAGGTTAGAAATGACAATTACATTTATATGTTTTGGAACAATTGGATAAAAGGAGATAATATGAGTACTATATTTCAAAGAATTAGGATAGTACTATTTGGATGAATGAAACTGTGGAGAGATACTTTACTAGAGGAAGATGTCACTTACCACCTACACCTACTTTAAAGGGTCTTGTTAGTATCTTGGATGATAAAATACTATGGAGTGCAAGAATAAAATTTCGATTTAATTACTTAAAGAAAACAATGTATGAGATCATAAATTATAGTCCAATTTTTTAATGAATTAGGATTATGTGGCATAAATACAAGGGTTAATAGCACGAGAGGCCCATGTTGTCATCTTAATTAAGTTCACTGGCCCTGTGCTAAAACAGTAGGCACAAAAGGCTCATGTGCTCAACAAAAATACACACACGTGACCCATTATGCATACGGGGTCAAGTTCTATTAACGAACTCGTAAAAACCCAAAATACTCTCGTAATTAAATATAAAACATTAACCACGTGTTAATTTAGTTTTTTATTTTCAACTTTTTCATTTCACCCTCTCTCTCTCTCTCTCTCTCTCTCTCTCTCTCTCTCTCTCTCTCTCTCTCTCTCTCTCTCTCGAAGTTTGTGAATAAGTGATTGTAATGAGCAAGGAATATCCATCTTTCTGCTAAACAGGATGTATTGAACTCATCAAATTCTCTCTCGATACGTTCTTCAAAAAATCCGATTCGTGCGGATTCTTCCCCCAACTAACGAAGAGATCTTGGCGGAATTGCCACATATGAAATTGAGCACAATTTTGCAAAGAAAAAACCTCTCTCTCTCTCTCTCTCTCTCTCTCTCTCTCTCTCTCTCTCTCTCTCTCTCTCTCTCTCTCTCTCTCTCTCTCTCTCTCTCTCTCTCTCTCTCTCTCTCTCTCTCTCTCTCTCTCTCTCTCTCTCTCTCTCTCTCTGTGTAACTTTTAGAGCTACTAATATACACCTTGCATCACAATCCAAACCATTGCTTTGTTGCACATAATCTGTTTTAAAAGCTACATAAAAGTGATTTTTGAAGCATAAAAGGTACGCTCTTTTCATTGTTTATTCTAGGATAGATTATTGACCTAACTAACCCGGTATAACAAAATGAATCCGAATAAGAAACTTAAACTTATGTCGGATAGATAAAAAAATGTTAAAACCGACCATTGCGGATCAGGTTAGTATTTTTTTTATATATGTCGGGTTGGATCCGGCCAACTCGGCATCTTAGAATGATTTTATATTTCATATATAAGTAATTAAGGGATTCATTGGGCATTCAAAGTAAAGCACACCCAATTTGAGACCAACACTACTACCACAATATTGCTTTAAAGTAAAACTCACAGATACAACACTAGTACAGATACAACACTAGTACACAGGGCCGGCCCGAGAAACTAAAATATGCTTACTTACCTAAAGAAAGATTTATTTTTCGGTGCCTTTTGTAACTATAAAAAATTTATTTTGATAAAATTAGGGCCCTTTTTTATAAAAAAAAAAATGGGGCCTAAGGCGGCCGCCTTGGTGGCCTTATCCAAGGGCCGGCCCTGCTACTGCAATATTGGCTTATTAGACGAGTGTTAGTTACAACATTACTACAACATTGGTTTATTAGAAAAAGAAGAGCAAGAGCAACCGTTAAATAGCACTTAGTATTTCCTTTGCACTAACATAACAAAACTTTTACAAATTTGGAGCAAATCCAACTTTGGTCATGCTCTCTTTGTACATGTCTCAAGTTTCAAACAAGTAAACAACTTTCCATCAATATACATATTTCAAGCAACATGTTACATAATAAGTAAATAAACCAGGACATATGGTCCTCTAACTATAACCTTATATCTCCACACATTTTTTATGCAATCAAACTCGAGTCAATCTGGTGCGTAACTGAAGTCAACCCGGTGATGTGAACCCCAGCGGGTCGAGTAAAAAAATTGGGGTTAGATTTTTCAAAACCCAACCCGGGATGTTACAGTTTAAGATTAGAAAAAACCTAAACCCGGTGTTAACACGGGATATGCTCTACCCAAATTAATTCTATTTTTGAGCGTCTCTTTTTTATTTAGATGTGCTACGGTTTCTTGTGTTGTATTCTAGTATTAGTGGGTAGAGATTCATAAAATACATATTTAGCTTTCTATTTTGTTTCATTTATGTATTGTTGGGTTTTAGGAGTTTGTTTAATGTTACAAAACTAATTGATTGTAGAACTTTGATTTAAAATTTAGATTTTTCACTTGTAGGGTATAAGGTTATTGTATTTTGATTTAGATACAACTTGCAAGATGGATGAAATGAATGATGTCCTTTGTGATCAATTGATACATGTTGGTGGTAATTTATTTGCTCACCTAAACTAATGTATGATGGGGCACTCACAAACTTTATAAGAAATACCCTTTAGAGTATTTAAACTTCCGAAATTTACATACCATGTATGGAAAAATAGAGAAACAAATATGTTAGTGTCTATGTTTTATAATAAATTAGATAAATTCGGAGTTGACATTGAAGAAGGTGTGGCTATGATAGATAGATAAAAGGCTGTAGAGGAGTTTATTGCTGCTTATAAGAGGTGTCCATTGGCTACTATCTACATGGTTGAACCACAGGTAAAGTGTGCAAGTGATGGTAATCAAAATAGCGATCATAATGTTGTTGGTAATCAAATTATAAGCCAACCATTCATAAATTATCCACCTCTTGCAAAATACATTAAAAAAGATTTGAAAGCTGCTGGTTACACTGAATCAGATATTAAATTTGGTATTAGACCCTTAGAAACTGATGAGATATTGATGGACTCTGACCATATTCATGTAGAAGATGAAACTAATGAAAAGGGTTTTAAAAAAAGATCTGAGGATGAAGGTAAAACAATTAAACATTATTGTACAACTATAGTTGATTCTTTAATCATAACTAATTTTATACTTGTTCTTTATTATAGCCTTGTCTGAAAATATTGGTGTAACGCAAGGTGTGGCGCAAGAGATGAATATTTTACAAATACGAGGTAAAATTATATTTAATCCCTATTTGTTAAGATTGTATTTTAAGACTTTAATATATTTTTGGATTTATTAAGCTGTCATTTTATTAGCTTTTGCAGTAAAAGTAGGTGCTAAAACTTAAAAAAGCACAAAGTATATATAACTTTTTCAGTATATGTGATTGATTAGATATATACTTGCACAGTTTGTGTGGTGAATTAGTTAATATCCAAAATGCTTTCCCTAATCATTTTGTTGGGTTAGGTGCCACGTCTTAGTCATAAGAAAGAGCTAGAATTTACTATGGTACAAGTGATTGAAAATCCAAAAATAAAAAAAGCTGAGAGGATCATATCAACTCTAGCTTATTAAATGAAGTAATTCTTTTTTCTTGTTCAACATAAATGAAGTAATTTATGGCGTGAAGATATATTTTTTATTTTATGAGTGAAATAAATTGTTTATAGGGTATGGAAACTATGTTCAAATAAGCCCACTGTGGTTGTGTGACTTTTTTTGGGTAATAGCTGAAAGTGCCTCGTCTTTAGCATATGCTCCTTCTAGTCCGAATATTGTTGAAGGTAATGAATTTTTTCTAGTCTCATTTCTTCCACACATTTATTTCAATAAGATAATAATGCATTTTCTTTATGACTAATTATACAGTGGGTGTGTTGGTTAATATTGTTGTTAATGAGGAGGATGTATCTGTTTTAACTGCTTTCAAGGCTTATACTATCCAGAGTGGTGGAAGAAGTATGACAAAACAAAAAGAACATGAAAGTGGTGTCCAGTTGCACACGTAGAAGAGGCAGAAGTTAGAGAAAGGGCAAAGGCAAAGAAGACAGTCATTTTTGGTGGAGGACTAAGAGGTACGTGGGTGACTTCTAAAGATGTTGATCAGTCCTTAGGAATTGGTGTAACAAGTGGTACATGTGGTACTAAGGGTAAGGGCAAGAGTATAGGTCTACTAGGTGGTGATAAGAGTAAGGGTAAGTGTAAAAGTGCTAGTGGGAATGTTGGCGTTAAGGTTCGCAAAAATGTTGAATTCACTTCACTATTCGAAGTTGAGCAAACTGTTGCATAGGTATTAAAGACATTGAAGAATGAAAAGAAAAAAAGATGGATTATATAAACTAAGTTTTTTTAACTTGTAATATATTGTTTTTGGTTATGGTAGTTGTAAACTTGTAATGCAAGTATTATGTTGGTAATGTGGTTAGAATACAACATTGTTATGTGTTTTTGGGTTATAAATTATGTGATGAATTTAGATACTTATTCCTTTAGTAATGTAGTGATGAATATGTAGTTTTTTTTAGTGGTGTATATTGTTTTCTACATATTTTAGATCACATGGGTGTTAGTGCACATCCATATAGACCACATGGGTGTTAGTGCACATTCATATAGACCACATGTGTGTTAGTGCATAATTTTATAGACCATAGGGGGTTTTAGTGCATATTCATATATTTAATGGGAGTGTGGAAGGATAAATATGTCTTCACATGATTAAAATTTGAAAAAAAAAAGCGTAGAATATACTAATATTCGCAGATACAATGCGTGTAATACATGACAAACAGAAATTTTAACAGAAGGGCTTCTCGTGCGTATTTCTGGCAAGCACAAGGGGCCTTTTATGCATAGTTTTTTAGCATAGGGGCCAGAGAACTTAATTAAGACGACCACAGGGGCCTCATGCTATTAATACTAAATACAGTATTCCTAAATGCTCTTTTTGTTCTTGGATAACTTGCATGGATAGAATTCCAACAAAAAATCGTATGATGAAGTGGGATAGTCAAATCAGTACTTCGTGTGAAATTTATCATGGAGATATTAAGGATCAGGATCACCTGTTTGTAACATGTTCATTATCTAACGGGATTCTCAGGAGATGTGTTACAAAGTGTGGTGCTACATTACCAATTTGTTTAAACTGGGATGAGCTGGTTGACTTCATCATGGTTGCAGCTGTTGATACTTTCTTAGAGGATATATATGCTGGTCGGTTTATAGTTTACGTATATATGATTTGGAGTAATCGTAATGCATATATACATCATGAGAATGTAAGAAATGAGGAAGCTATTATGCATGATATTCAATTCTATCTTGGTGTGAAAACTTCAAATAAAAAGCGGTTTAAGTGCAAAGGAGATAGAGACTGGATAGTGCAAGAATGGAAGTTAATTGAAGTTTTCAAAGTTTGATCAATGATATAACTGCTTTAGAATAGGTTAGTTATTTATGTCCAAAAAAAGGGTTTAGATAAGTAGGTCATGTTTTGTAACTTTTACTTATTTCTAGTTCAACAAATTTCCTTAGATAGGAACTCTTAATGATGTAAAGACAATTGTTTGTTAAGCTTAATAAAAATGGTTTGATTGATCCAAAAAAAGAAGAATAAATTATGTTATATTTTTTAATTATTGTATTAAACTAAAAGTTTATGTTTAGTTAAATATAGTAATTTATGATTTAGGTTTTTATTTAGATCAATTATAATAATTCAAAAAGATAAGCTAAATAAAAATAATTGATTGTTTGTATTATGTAATAGGTGATGGTGAATTCCTTGGTGGTGGTGGTGGTTGGTGCCACAGTTGCCAGAGATGATGGTTTCGAAGCAATCGGTGAATTTCTTGGTGGTGGTGGTCAGTGCCACGGTTACCGGATATGGTGATCCTATAGCGATAGTGGTGGTCTGGTGACGAAGGTGGTGGTTGTAGCCGAAGTTGATTGTGGTCTAGCGCCGGTGGTCGATGGTGGTTGTATGGCGGCGGAGGTGGTGGACGAGGATGAATTAGGATTAACTATTTGTTTAATATTAAAAAATAAATGAATATCATATTAAGTAGAAATTAAAATTAAATTATATATAAAGATATATTAAGTATGGAAAAATAAAACTTATATGTAATTAAGAATTTACTACAATCACAACCACCACCTCCATCGTCGGACAACCATTATCGCCGCCGAACCACCATCCCCGACAATAATTATGATATATTTCATTTTTCATAGTTAGCTATTATATCCTTCGAAGCCATTTTCTGTATCAGTTTCAGAGAATTTTTTATTAGCATACATATATATATATATTCAATAATATGATTGATAAATTCAAATTAAATTAATAAAAACAACAATTGAAAGTAGAACATAAAGTCCATTACGTTTTCAATCACGAATCATTTACATTTTTTTTTTTACTAACTAAATTTCATTTTACCATCTTAATTCTAGTATTATACAACTCCCAATATTTCAACATAAATAATATCATATATTTTATTTCTAAATTCAAAAAATTAGATAAGGAATAAGCTATGCTGTAGATATCGCCGCCTAGGCGCGCCTAGGCGCCGTCTAGGCGTCAACTCCCCCCTCAACCGCTTACGCCTAGTAAAAATGCTAGGCATTTTTGCCCAACGCCTTAGTCGCCGTGGAAGAGGCGCCTAGCCCGCCTAGGCACCGATTAATGGTTAAAACTTGCCGCCTAGGCCCTCCATTAAATTTATTTTACTCTCGGAAATTCTTGAATTGATATTATAACTCTAATTTTAGTATTTTTCATATTCAATATAGTGGTGTTAGATTAATTGTATGACTTAAATAGATAAAATTATCATAATTATACACTCGTATTACTAAATATATAAAATTACATAGCAGGATTCAAAACCGCGTAATCCCGCCTAGGCCCCGCGTAGTCCCTCCTAGGCGCTAGGCCCCAGTCGACCGCCTAGGCCGCGGAACCAAGATCTACAGCATAGGGAATAAGTAGATATTACAACAAGTCATAATCCTAATCTTAATAAAAATAAAATTAATCAAATAAAACGTACATACTGCAAGTAACCAACTATGGGAAAAGTTTGCACGCTGACTTATTAGAGCAGTGAGTGAAATCATGACTATAAAAATCATGAATGGATAGAAATTTAATAAATTAAAAATCACATCACAGAAAGTATATATTTCATGATATGTGGCAAAATTTAAATTCAGATTTCATTTTTTTTTGACACATTTTATATTAGAATTCACATTACATAACTTTGTAAAAGATTAGGGTTCTTTCTATTTATTTATTTTTTGGAGCAAAACAAACAAAATATTACTACTACATTAATATCACTATTCATGGACAAATGAATAATAATGAAAAAAAATTCATAACTTATTTAATTCTTAACCAAAACTCAGGAATATCATATGTTGCATTTTGTAATCAAATTAAAAAACATGAATATATCAAAAACACCGAATGCCCTAATACTATTTTGTAAGGTTAAATAGAGAAAATAGAATTACCTCTTGTAGTAGAATTGAGAATCAATAAACCTATCAAAAGTCAATTTCCTTTCGAGAATGAGGATCTTGTTCCATAATACCTTTCTTTCTTTGTTGATTGGAGAGATTAGATTGTGATATAATTTGTTTATGGGATCTTCTAGTCTGAGTGTTCAATCATTCAGAGAAACAATAATAATTGTCTTTTATATATATATATATATATATATATATATATATATATATATATATATATATATATATATATATATATATATATATATATATATATAATAGTCCATAACATTATCTTTTTAACACCAAAAAAACAACTATTCGTTCCATTAAAATTGGGCTTGGGCTTTGGGCCTGTTCAATCAAGGATCGATATTTTAATCCATCATGTTAAAATCTATGTAAAGTCATTTTAGTTTCTTTGCAAAAACTAGATCAAATACCTATTGTTTAAAAACCGTTTCCAAACCCAGAAAAACACAAGTAAAGAAAATTGCAGAAAGTAAATAATACAAAGGATTTTTCGTGCTACATCCACGTTGAAACCATCCACGAAAGATGCTTCATGCCCTTTTAGTAGGGTTAGAACTTCAGATCCAAATCTTACATCAATACAAGTATAGAATACCACTAAAATTTCAGTGACAAACCATAATTAACCTATTGAGAAATACTACTCAATATACAAGATAAATACTTGAACTATCTATTCTAATCGAGATTATTTATAACTCAGAACTCGATGTATACAAAAATCCTAAGTTTCATCTGCTGAAGAACGAGAGAGATGAAGAGGCGAAGTCAAATAAGCAAAAGAGAAGTCTGCCCTAAATGTGAAGAAGAGAAGCTTTTATATGAGAAATGAAAGAGTTTTAATCTCATATGTTAGTCACTAATAAGATCAAACATTCAAGAAGAGCCACACGTCTAAACAAAGTAAAGCGGTGTAACAACTTAAAAGCTCACACAAACTTTTGACTCTGGTCAAGAATATATAAGACCCAATCCACATCATCTTGCCAGCTCAACAAAGACCAAATATATATTTACTTTATTCAAAACATCACAAAGAAACCGGTTTAAAGACTAAGAAGGGTTAAGAATGACACATAATTGTTACTTGGACATCAAACTACATAGAACAGGTGGCTTATGAAAAACCGTCTTGATCATTTTTTCAACTATATAATCTCGTTAATTAATTTACATTCAAGTCGCAAATAAAGTAGCTCTTCCACAAGGTTAGATCTCACCTTCTTCACATCTACCTAGTTGTCATTTAGTTTCTAGGCCCCTATATGCATTATTCGCTAATATTCTTTATATCCTAACATGTTTTCATATGCGCATTTCAAATAAAAAATATAGAAAATTTAAGAAATAAGCATTTTTTTTCTATCATTGACTCATATATACATATTTTCAGAGGATATTACTAGTTCAATACATACTTTCTTTATCTACTCTGTTTTTTTGTTTTTTTTTTGTTTTTTCTTAAATTAAGTAAACAAGTAAAATGGGCCGAGAACAACTAGTACCCTACCCCAAATCAAAGATGATTTGTATGAACGTATCTCCATAACTTGAAAAAAAAAATCTAAAAACAGTAAAATTAAGATCATACACATAAACAAATATTATATATCTAAGAAGATGGGAAGTAGAACTTACCTTCATTCCCCAAGTTAGGGTTGGGCTCTCTCGATCTATGATGCCTTGATTGATGATGTGTGTGGATTTCCATGGCTTTATGGGTTGTTTCGGGATCAAGTGGGTCTGCCGAATTATCGAGAATTTCCTTATTTTTTGTATCATATTCCACTCTTTTTGTTATAGCTTTTTCATATAATCTTTCGATAATGTGTGGTTGGCGTCATTGGAAATATTTCGATAAAATATGCACTATACGCTTGAAAAAACGTTGATTCCGATATCTGAACGAAAAGTTATGACCCTTCGAAATTTCTCGAAAAACGTTATAACAAGGTCAAAACAGAATTTCGGGTGCAACTCGGTGAATTTTAGACTAATTTTGGCCTTGATTTGTCTTATATCCCGTAACCTGTTGAACATGAAAGTTGTAGATTTTTTTTGGATTTCTGTCGATTCCTGAATCAATGAATTTGGGCCTCGCATGCCAAAGTTATGCCCTTCCAAGAACAACCCCTCGAATATTTTTATGAGTTTAAAAATTCAGCAGGTTTTCTAACTTTTTAAGCGTTTTCGGGGATTTTTATCGGGTATCCTTCAATCCGAAACCAAATACGGAAACTCGAATAAATATGTCTTAGTCGTTGAAAAGATTTCGGCTCAAAATTTTGTCGTTTAGTCCTCTGTTTTATATCCCAAACATGTTCCCACATAAAAAAAATTCTGCAGAATTTTGAAAGTAAAAATTGCACATAGGGCCCCTGCATTAATTATCAAATATCTTCTCAAATACTGGATCTAGATCAGATTCTTTATCCTAAATAATCCACAGTCCCATCAATCGGTACTCTAGGTTTAGATTGCAAAAGAATCAACCACCCACATTCCGCCTCAGTTTGAGCTCTCAAGCTCATCAAGATATATATCACCAAAGATAACATTAGCATCTTCCAAAAGAAACAACACAAGAGTATGCGAAACCATAGTACTAAACAGAGTACTATCATTACAAAATTCCAGCGGACAAAGCTTCAATTGCTGAACAAGATACGAAATTATCTTCTCATGACCTTCTCCCTTGTGCCTATTACATAGCGTCACAAGCAAATCCAATAACAAATAAGCCATTAAAATACAACTTCATAATCACCGTCACTATGTCCAAATATATTCTAGCCAATGAACAAGATCATAATTTTGATAATTCCTTCTAACAACTTAGAAACTAACTCAGGTTTCTCCCTTTCTTTTCAAATTGTTCAACAAGTTCACTTGATACATTGGTGAAATTCTTAACATTCGAATTTAATTTCTCAATTTGATTAGGAAGATCCATAGACTCATTGAGTCATTGTACAGGAGAATCTTCTCGTTCTTGAGTTCATCGATTTCTGATAAAAAATCTTTAACTTCCGCTAATATTTTTATTCCAAAATGTGAATCTTTCTCATTATTTATCATAGAATTACACTCATCGAATACTTCTTGTTTTAAGTAAAATCGCCATCAAATTCATCATTATCCATTAAATTTGAAGTGATTGTACTGATTAGATGATGATAATTGCGAAGAAATATAACTTCTGTAGTAGATGAGTGGCGCTCGGAATTTAGCAGGGATCAGTGGCGGGTGAAGGCAGGCGGTTTTGGAGATGCACGTGGTGATTCGATGAGGGCAGGCCACTTTTGTTGTGATGGTGAGACCGAGTAGTTCGGAGTTTGAATTTAATGGCGTAGCAGCGCTTAAGTTGTGCCACTGATCCAAATCCAGCCCCTGATTCAAGTATCTTCCTTTCTATTTATATGAAAATACGTTCCGGTGACACTGAAAGGAAATTCAGGCGCCAGTGAATGGAATGACTGTCACCGATATGAGATATCGTGGTCACTGATCCAAATTTCGTGTCCACTGAACTTGCTTGCTTCGTTTCTGTTTTTGTCCTTTGTTCCTTCCGGTGCCACGGATGGACTTCCGGCCCCACTGAAGCATTCATTATTATTGTTTAAGTGATAAAGATATAGGTCTCATGAACATTTGGTCATAAATTCATGACATCTAAATTGGTGGGACAGTTAATATAACAACGAATTTAAGCAATAGTGTGGAGGTTAACATGGAAGAATTGCAAAACACATCTCGAATTTTTTTATAACAGGTTTTAGATGATAGAGATTGTTATGAAATGATTAGTTATCTAATTTTGCAATTTTGAAACTTTTATATAAGGGAAAAAAATGTTGGGGCGAAGTACAATTAATGAGGTTGCTTTTACCGAATAAATGAGTATCGGATAATTAGATTGTTACTTCAATTAAATGTATTACGCGTCCAAAAAAAAAAAAAAAAAAAAAAAAAAAATAAAAATAAAAAGGGTCAAACCCAAAAAAGTAAAAAGTCTCACCGGTTGAATTTTAGAAGTCAATAGTTTGTTGAATTGCAATAATACCTAATAAAGGCATTCTTCTTCTTTAGATGGGATGTAAATAATCTAATTTTATTTTTTTAGACAAAAGAAGCTAATATATTAAAAATAAAAGCATCGAAGGTCAACCTACTCCAAATGCAACAAAAGTGTCAAAGTCATTACAAGCCAAAGATAAAAGTTTAGGAGGAATATTACATAACCAAACAAGAGATAAAGAACAATTAGAAAAAGCCTTCGCAAGCCAGACAGCAACTTTGTTCGCCGTTCTTCTAACACCACGAATACGAATATGAATGTGGTCTCTCACCATGTTTTTAATATCACCGAGGATAGCCCTGTCCTTCCAGTGACAGTTCAGGCTCGATGAATACACAACTTTTAGAACGGCTTCGGCGTCAGTTTCAATTCAGTCGCAAAGAGGAACATGGACTAATGCAAAGTGAACACCAGATCTCAACGCTTTAGCTTCTGCTTCAAAGCTGGAGGAGGCAGAGATGTTCATGGCAAAACCATTAATTATCTCGCCCTTCCAGTCACGGATCACTGCAGCAGCGGAGGCTTTTCCTATCTTAAAAGAAGCATCAACATTCATCTTAAAACTTTGCTGTGAAGGAGGTGACCAAATAGGGATAGAGGATGAACCAGCTTCATTAAGAATATCAGGGTTAAGTGGCCCAACAAAGGGATCAATTAAGCTCGTATCACCATCGAAAAATACTTGCCTGTGAAATAAATCAATTAATGTAATGCAAGAGTCAAAATCAATAGGGATATTATGGAATATAAACTTATTCCTAGTTAACCAAATAAATCATAAGCATAGAATAATTTTTAGTAAAAGATAGGTTCTTTCTTTCGTATTTTTCCCATTATCAATAATAGATCCAACCCAGGAGTTAAAGTTAAGGTCATAGAAGGGGGGAATGTGGCAGTGTAAGGGAGACAGGAACCAAAAAGTTCTAGTCCATTCACATTTCAAGAATAAATGCTCAATTGATTCTTCTTCTTTAAGGCAAATGTGACAAAGATCCGTAGAAGAACAGTTACGAGTAAACCTGTTTTGTTCAGTGGATAGAGCATTCATTATCACACGCCAGAAGAAGAATTTAAATTTAGGGGGAGCCTGAGAATCCCAACTCAACTTAAGGATATCAGAAGAAGGAAAGGAAGAAGTTGAGGGATGAATAGACGTGATGTTTCCTAATTTGTGATAATAAAATATACTCATGAGACATCATTTTAGGCTTATTTATTCGTTTATAGGTTGATTTTAGCTTATTTTAGTGCACTTTCCTATTTTGGGTCTTGATTTGTAGAATTATTATTTTTAGAGCATATTGGGTTTAATTGTTTATTTAGTGTGAAGCTTTAAAGATAATTATGGAGATTAATTAGAGTCCAAGTCAAAGATTACAACTTATGGAAAGAGATTTGCATGGAAATTGGAGATAAGGAAACAATTGCTAAAAAGATGGAAAAGGAAAAGCTGCCTAAATCTGGGATTCTGTACACACGTCTAAAGATTGGTGTTTTTACCTAAGAAATAGGCCGAATTTGGTAATTTCCTTCCATGGGGCCTAGATAATTCTGTTGCGATTCTTTTGGTATCTTGTGGAGCAAAATCCGACCAATAACGAAGAAGATACACTCAAAATAGCGCAGCAGTGTTTTCCTTACGAATTTGAGTTGGGCTAGGAGTCCATTACTTGAAGTTATCTCCACCAAACGAATTAGGTCAACCTCTACACTATAAATACAGCCTCTTAACAATCTTAAATCGTCCTTGGTGAAACCTTAAACCAAGAGGAAGCTTAGAACACAAGAGAGAAGTCTGGAAGGAGCTATCATCAACAATGTCTTCTTCTACCTTTAGATTTGTAATTTCTTTCTTTTCTTGCATGAACTGATTTTCTTTAGCTTGAGTTTTAGCATTAATGTATGAACCCTAGTTTTGATTGACATCTATCTAATTTGGGAATTCAATGTTTTAAATAGAATTATAGTTTTTATTCTCTGTTTATGTGTTTGGTTTTATATGCTGTGTTCTTGTGGACGGCCGCCATTAGAATTACCATCTAGTAATTAGGTCACCATTGACAACGGTGTTTAATTGCATGTTTAGCACATAACGTCTAGTATTAGGTATGATCTGACAACCCAACCTAGCTAGATAATCACTATGGTTTAGTTCTTGTGACTATTTACCAATTACAGGAAAAGTTTGCTTAGGAAGCCTTATTGACACAGGTAAATCCTATTTTAAACTACCGATAGCATATTGGGACCGATTAGGGAAATACTACATAATTCACCCTTACATGTTTAGAACGGAAAAACTAGTGGGGATTACATGCTAATAACTTAAGCTATATTCTCATATCACTTCTCTTTCATATTTAATTTTCTGTCTTTAAATTCTTAGTTTAGTTTAATTAATTAAAAAATCAAACAAAAATCTATTTGTCTTTACTTTTATTGCGTTTAGTTGTTCTAGCTTTAATTTATTTGCACTTGGTATTTGCATAAGATTCTCCTAACCTCTGTAGTCTCTGCGGAACGAATCTTTATCTAAAACTTGCATACGATCTGTATACTTGCAGAACCGTGTAGTTTTAGGGTGTTTTTGCACTTTAATTATATCTTATTTTATCACACCCTAGGCACCACCAAGTTTTTGGCGCCGCTGCCGGGGACTACATCGTTAGTCCTTGTGCGTATATCTTGTGCTTTTATTTTTAGTTAGTTCTATTTTACGCTTTTGTTTTTAGTTTTTGTTTTTCAGATTTAGTTACAGATGGAGAATCCAAGGAGACTTGAGCTACCCATCGAGTTCAGAGTGGAGCCACGAGGAATTCGCGCCCCAGAAATCCAAGCCACTAAATTTAAACCTGATCCAGGGATGCTAACTCAATTTGCATCTCATGGACTATTCAGCAGAGATGCACATCAAGATCCGATCCGATATATTCAGAAATTCATGCAGATCTGTGATGCTTATATCGTAAGAGGAGTTACTAGGGAACAAGTATATTACCTGATGTTCCAGTTCTTCTTGACCGGATGTGCAAGCGAATGGTATGATACCCAATACCCTCATGTTATTCCAGATTGGGACAAGCTTCAAGCAAGATTCCTAGACCGTTTCTATCCGGTTAGTAGACGTTTAAAAGATATGTTGGAGCTTGAACAATTTATACAGAAAGAGGAAGAGAGTTTGGGTGAAGCATGGTTACGATTTACAGATAAGAAGGCGAGATGTCCCTATCATAGATCCTCGCCAGAATATTCTTTAACCTTGTTCTATGGAGGCCTTAATGATAAATCAAGAGAGAAAGCATATTCGTTAGGAAACGCAGGTTTTGTGTTACTAGATCCTGAAGAAGCTGAGTTGGGGATGGAGAGAATTCTTGAGAACGAGAGAAGTTGGCCAAAGCGAGCAGAAAAAGAAAACAATTCAGAATCTCTAAAGCTTAAAGAATTGGCTAAACAACTCGAAGAACTACAAGAACAAGCCCGAATAATTGCTCAGGTGAATACGGTACGTACAATTCCTTCGTGTCCTGGTTGTGGATCAAGAAATCACGTGTGGAAAGGGTGTATGAATAATCCAGCAGTAGCTTCCATTCAATATCCTCAAGATAACTATTATTCTAATGGTTATACTTATCCTCAAGAAAGCTACACCCATTATCAACAACCTCCACAGAAAAAGAGTTGGGTCAGAAAGCAAGAAACTTATCATCAACCCCAACTTCCATCTTATAATCCACCACAACCTATTCAGAAAAAGGCACCCATTGTTGAAAAAGCTTGTCAAGAACCAAAGAAAGATCCACCTAAACAATCAATGCAACTGGCGAAACGAGAACAAATCCAAGACTTGAATTCGAGTATGGCTAAATTAATACAAGCAGCTGAGAAAATGAGTCATAGCCAACAGAAAGTTCAAACCCAGGATAAGATTATCAAGCAACTAGAGCATACTATATCACATATGGCGAGTAAATTACAAAATCGGCCAAGAGGGCAACTTCCAAGTGATACTATTGCTCCTAGAGATGATTCTTGCCATGCAGTTGAGTTGCGAAGTGGAAAACAACTACCTCCACCTAGACCAGAAACAGAACCAATCCCTATTCCAGAACAAAGGGGGGAAGAACCAATCAAAGATACAGTGGAGGAGGTAGTTAAACCAAAGAGTGTCCAAACCGAGACACCTGAGAAGACAAGAAAACCAGTGGAACTTAATACACGCCCTCCACCACCATACCCTTCATGTGTCAGAAAGAAGGACAATGACCTGTAATTCAAGAAGTTCGATGACATGGTGAGAAAGGTTTAGATTAAAATGCCGTTTGTTGAAGCTATCAAAAGAGTGCCGAAATATCTAAAATTCATGAAGGACATTCTTTCGAACAAACGAAGTATAGAAACCGCGGATATGAGTGGATCACCAGAGGGGGTGTTATGCTATCAAGTTACCACCAGAAGAGCCCCTTCCCACGAAATCTTGGATGGAACCATCCATACTTATGAAGAATCGAGCTGAAAGGTTCGTGGGAATCAAAGGAAAGGGGTGGAAATTTCGTCATTATTAATCAATTTAATTAATTGAACGAGTTGGAGGAGTTTCGTAATCTTGCCTATGAAAATTCACGTCTCTACAAGGAGAAAACAAAACGATGGCATGATAAACGGCTCCGTCCAAAGCATTTCGAGATTGGACAAAAGGTTTTATTATACAATTCTCGATTTTCAAACTACCCAGGAAAGCTTAAATCCCGTTGGGGAGGACCTTACATTGTTACCAAAGTCACACCGCATGGAGCGATTGAGATTGAAAATCCAGCCGAGCAACGGACATTCATGGTGAATGGCCAGCGTTTGAAGAGATACTATGACAGTGAGGACTTTGGGCAAGGGGAGAAAATCTACCTTGTCGAATGCGCTTAGCCTGAGGTACACGTCTCACTCAAAGACGTTAAACAAAAGTGCTCTTGGGAGACACCCCTTGTTTTAATTGCTTTTTAGATTAGTTGTTTTTGCTTTGTAGTATAATTTTAAGTTAGTGTATATTTTTAACTGTGTTTACAAGCTAATAGGAGAGAAAGGTAGTGTGTTATTGTGCAGGAAACGAGTTTGGGGTCGAAAGGAAAAAAATTGGAGGAACTCAAAGCCTGGCGCGGACTACCCCATGGTCCGCAGGGATGCACCGTGCCCAGAAAACCCGTACCACGGGTCGGGTACCACGGGTTTTATCCAGAAAGTGAAAAAAAAATCGAGGAACAGGCGCGGTACACCGGACCCTGGTCCGCACGCCCAAAACGCGTGCCACGGGGTCGGGTACCACGGGTTTTTTTGACGGACATGGCGCGGACTACCCATGCACCGCACCCCGGTCCGCACGCCCAAAACACGTGCCACGGGGTGCTAGCTCGGGTATTATCCAGTGGGCAAAAATTTGGAGCATCAGAAGCTGCGGTACACCGCGGGATATGTCCGGTGCACCGCAATAGGCGGTTTGTGAAGGAATTCTTTTCCTAATCAAACTCTTACCTTACGAGATTAACCCTAGCCTTCCATACACGAATTTTTCAGACCCAAACCCTATATATACATCTTAAAGCTTGTGCAAACCTTCACAATTAACACAACAACTCATCAAATCCTCTCCATCATCTTCCATAAACACAATCCTTCATCAAATCCATCACACTACACCATCAAAACACCATCAAATTCAACAAGCTTTAAAGAGTTCTTCCAAAAATCAATCAATTAACCTTTCTCTTTCATCTATTCCAAGCAACAACATCAAGCTAAACCAAATTTTCCTTAAACTTTTAATCCATCCTTGGTATAACTTGAGTTGTGGGTAAATCAAGCATGACTAACAGATCTGAAGCTATGGAATACAAGAGAAAGTGTTCAATCCTTGGATAGAATAAGAAATTGCCGGGAGCCACCATTGAAAAACCCATCAATCTTGATGAGGTTTCTGAAGAATCAAAAGAACAGGCACCTGAACAACCACTACCAAAGAAGAGATTAACTGCTAGAATGCCCACACCATTAAGGAGGCCTTTAGACAAAATAAAAATCCAAAACCAAGGTTCTTCTACCTCTTCCTCTGAAATTGTTTATGATCTTCCTCCTTGGGCTATCAAGTTACAGAACGAAGTTGAAAGATTACGTGAAGATAACAAAGACCTTTGGGTAGAAATCATGCAGTTGGAAACAAAGGTAGAGAATTCGACCTTGTACAAGGATATAGATGATTACACCGATCCCTCAGCTTCAGAAGATGAGGATGATATGATGGATCTCTATGGCCAGCCAGGTAGGTCATTCTAATTTTTCTTAATAGCTTGTATGCATTAGGTAGTTTAGTTAGTTTTATTTTAAATTTTATTCCATGCTTGAGTTTTTTTTTTTCGAGTCGTGGGGACACGGCTCACTTTTGAGTTGGGGGTGGGGATTCGTTGTCCTCATCTTCTTTTCGTTTTTGCATAAAATTTAAATTTTTTAGGTTGAATTAAGGCATAGAATATCTTGAATGTACCTATTGAGCATGATTTTATTAGGTCAATGATAGTAGGTAGTATGTTTTTGAAAGATGCAAACAAATTTGTTTAGATGCATGTATGAAAACAGGAAATAAAGGATAGAAAAGTTAATGAGCAATGCTAAGAAAACACGTTGAAACTTAGGAATAGTTATTTGGTGTGTAGAAGGTGAGGTTTAAAATTAGTTGAAAACCCACTTATCTATGAACTAATAATGAAAACGTAACGAAATCCGGTAGTTATAAAAATGACTAAGGCAGTTCTTTCATGATAAAACACTTGAAGCCTTTAGACTTTCTCACCCTTTTATTTGATATTATTGTTATCTATCCGTCTTAGCCCCTCTGAGCCTTTCTAAAGCCTTTATTGAAACACATTATAATCCATACCTTAGTTTGTAGGACTTATCTATATGACCCGCACTCGAATCGCAAAACCTGAGACACTCGTTTTAGAGCTTAAGTTTGGGGTGGTGGGTTTCATCATTAGGGAATTTGGGAATTATCTTTGTGATTTTATTGATGATGAAATTGTTATTATTGTAACCCTTTGTCGGGGTAATAGTGAATGAAAAAGAAGCTACGAGCTAAATTTGCCAACAAGGGCATAAAGAAAAAGAATATATATATGAAAAAAATAGTGTGATATCTCAACATCAAAAGAGAATCATAACTATACAAAAGAAAAATTGATGTGAAAAGAGAATATATATCTGGACCGGCAAAGTGGATCTTATATCATCAAAGGTTTTAATTGGGATTATTGGGGATGCACATTAAAAAGCATCAATAAATTGGGTGGAGTGAGAACATCTTCGAGTGAAAACTCAAGCTCTAGGGCGATTCGTTGATGGCTAGTGAGGAGAGAGCCAAAAGCTCACTTTTCATTATCCAAATATACCACACCCGTCCTTAAGCCAAGTTATAACCAAGACCTTAGGATTTTTAACTACTAGATGGAGAAACAATTGAGCTATTAGGTAGTAGGTAAGTGGACCATTGGATGCTTTATTTGGGACCTATGAACAACCTATAGCCATTAACCTGAACTAAGTTATCATCCTCTCCTTCTGGCATTGCGAAATTAATCTTAACTTGAATTTATGGATTGTTGATTACATGTATATTAGGCATATTTGTGCATTATTTCTTGAGAATTACTACATGAGATTTTTTGGGATTTATGCTCTAGGATCATTCATTATATTTTTGTTCTTGTTCTCCTCCGACTTCTTCTTGTTTATTTTGACTACCCTACTGTTCTTTACTTTTATTGTATCGGGACGATACAACTTTGAGTTGGGGGTCTTGATGTTTCCTAATTTGTGATAATAAAATATACTCATGAGACATCATTTTAGGCTTATTTATTAGTTTATAGGTTGATTTTAGCTTATTTTAGTGCACTTTCCTATTTTGGGTCTTGATTTGTAGAATTATTATTTTTTAGAGCATATTGGGTTTAATTGTTTATTTAGTGTGAAGCTTTAAAGATAATTATGGAGATTAATTAGAGTCCAAGTCAAAGATTACAACTTATGGAAAGAGATTTGCATGGAAATTGGAGATAAGGAAACAATTGCTAAAAAGATGGAAAAGGAAAAGCTGCATAAATCTAGGATTCTGCACACATGTCTAAAGATTGGTGTTTTTACCTAAGAAATAGGCAGAATTTGGTAATTTTCTTCTAAAGGGCCTAGATAATTCTGTTGCGATTCTTTTGGTATCTTGTGGAGCAAAATCCGACCAATAACGAAGAAGATACACTCAAAATAGCGCAGCAGTGTTTTCCTTACGAATTTGAGTTGGGCTAGGAGTCCATTACTTGAAGTTATCTCCACCAAACGAATTAGGTCAACCTCTACACTATAAATACAGCCTCTTAACAATCTTAAATCATCCTTGGTGAAACCTTAAACCAAGAGGAAGCTTAGAACACAAGAGAGAAGTCTGGAAGGAGCTGTCATCAACAATGTCTTCTTCTACCTTTAGATTTGTAATTTCTTTCTTTTCTTGCATGAACTAATTTTCTTTAGCTTGAGTTTTTGCATTAATGTATGAACCCTAGTTTTGATTGACATCGATCTAATTTGGGAATTCAATGTTTTAAATAGAATTATACTTTTTATTCTCTGTTTATGTGTTTGGTTTTATATGCTGTGTTCTTGTGGACGGCCGCCATTAGAATTACCATCTAGTAATTAGGTCACCATTGACAACGGTGTTTAATTGCATGTTTAGCACATAACGTCTAGTATTAGGTATGATCTGACAACCCAACCTAGCTAGATAATCACTATGGTTTAGTTCTTGTGACTATTTACCCATTACAGGAAAAGTTTGCTTAGGAAGCCTTATTGACACAGGTAAATCCTATTTTAAACTACCGATAGCATATTGGGACCGATTAGGGAAATACTACATAATTCACCCTTACATGTTTAGAACGGCAAAACTAGTGGGGATTACATGCTAATAACTTAAGCTATATTCTCATATCACTTCTCTTTCATATTTAATTTTCTGTCTTTAAATTCTTAGTTAAGTTTAATTAATTAAAAAATCAAACGAAAATCTATTTGTCTTTACTTTTATTGCGTTTAGTTGTTCTAGCTTTAATTTATTTGCACTTGGTATTTGCATAAGATTCTCCTAACCTCTGTAGTCTCTGCGGAACGAATCTTTATCTAAAACTTGCATACGATCTGTATACTTGCAGAACCGTGTAGTTTTAGGGTGTTTTTGCACTTTAATTATATCTTATTTTATCACACCCTAGGCACCACCAAGACGGGACATAGATAGGTTGGAAAGCAGACAAGTAACCAGATTTACATGAATAAGAACCATCCTTTGTGAAGGGCCAAATCCAATCATCATCTTGGGTGGTCCAATGGATATTGATAGAAGAAATAGTAGAGACCACATCAGGAGAGAATAATTGGTTTAACACTTCTAACTTCCAAGTTTTAGTCGGAGTATGAATAAGATCAGCTACAAACTTTGGGAAGTTAGGATCCTCAGAGTAGTTACCTGGTTTATCAATAAGCTGACCAGTCCAGTTATCTTCGCAAATCAGAGTATTATGACCATCGCCTACAACTTTAACTAGATTAGGTTTGAGGAAATCACAACCTTTACGAATGTTGTTCCAAATCCATGATCTCTTCTTAATATCACCAGTATCAAGCATATCTTTCCCAGGGAAATAGACCCCTTTAAGGACTTGAAAAACCAGTGATGAGGGGCGCATAAGAATGGACCAAGCCTGCGTCGCAAGGAGGGTTAAGTTAAAAGTTTCAAGATTTGTAATGCCAAGACACCAAATTCTTTGGGGGAAGAGATTCTATTCCAATTAATCCAATGGATGCCACGATCTTCCTCATTACCTCAAAGAAAATGGCAAGTAAGGGAATTTATTATCTTGATAACCCCTTTGGGTAGAGCTAAAAGGGACATAAAATAGGTAGGGAAGGCATGGATAATAGACGAGATGAGGACAGCCTTCCCTACCATTGACAACAAGGATTTTTTCCACCCACTAAGCTTAGAAGCAATCTTTGCAATTAAAGAATCCATGGCTTTAGTTTTAGAATTACCCCATTCCGTGGGTAAGCCTAAATAAAGCCCTAAATCTTCTGAGATAGGCATACGGAAGGCTTCAGAAATTAACAATCTCATAGAATCCGGGCAATTAGGGCTTAAGAAAATGGATGATTTGTTAAGGTTAATGGTAAGACCAGAGGCAAAGCAGAATTTATAAAGAAGTTCTTTAAAAGCATGAATTTCCAATACTGAATTCCAAAGAAAAAAGATTGAGTCATCAGCAAAAAGAAGATGATGGATAATAACGTTAGAGACGATGGTAAAAAGGTAGGGGGAAAGGGGGTCCCCTTGACGAAGACCTCTGGATGGTTTAAAAGAGCCTACCTTTTGACCATTAACCAAAACATTAAAGGTAACAGAATTTACACATTCTTGAATAAACGAGATCCAATTGGCATTGAATCCCATTCTCTGAAGTATAGCAATTAGGAAAGGCCAGCTAACTCTGTCGTAGGCCTTGTGGATATCAACCTTTATGATGGAGTAGCTGTCTTTAGAGGTCTTCCTAAGGTGCTTTAGCTTGTGTAGAACATCATGAACTATAATTATGTTGTCTTGGATGAGTCTACCCTTAATAAAAGCAGATTAGGCAGGGGAGATAATACTAGGGATAATACGAGCAAGCCTAAGAACCATTACTTTGGAAAATTTTATAAAGGAAGTTGGTACAAGATATAGGTCTATATTGTCCAATTTTTTGAGGATGTTTGCGTTTAGGAATAAGGACAATATTAGTATCACTGATGGAACCTAAGGGGATTGAACCAGACAGCACCCCATTACAGATGGAAAGGATATCATCTTTAAGAAGATCCCAAAACTTCCTGAAGAAAGAACCTGGGAATCCATCAGGCCCAGGGGATTTAGAAGCCCCTAATTGCCAAGTGGCACTTTTAAGCTCAGAAGGGGTGATTGGGGACATAAGCATTTCATTCTGGGAAAGAGAAATGCATGGATTCACATTTTGAATAATAGGATCAATCAACCTAGGCCCTTAATCTGAATATAAATCTTTGAAAAACCCCACAACATGGTCATTAAGCTCGGATGGGTTAGTAGTCCAAGATTCATCATCTTTTAACAGGGAAATCCTTCTATTAGAAGCTCTCCTCAATCGAGTGGAAAGATGAAAGAATTTAGAATTCCTATCCCCTACTTTAAGCCAAAGCTCTCTAGATCTAGTGGCCCAATATTTCTCTTCAAGGGACCAAAAAAACTCAATCTCTTTGGAAATTGAGGAGAATTGTTCTTGAGAAGAGATAGAGAGGCCCGTAGGATTGGATTGCATGAGGGCTTCGAGTTTTTTTTGACAGAAGGTTAATAATAGAAGCATTATTTTTAAGGTTCACTTTTTTCCATCTCAGAATGGTTTTTTTACACTTAAAAGCCTCTTAGGAAACCTAGACGAAGGAGGGCCAGAAAAATTACAGGAAGCAGTGAGACAACTCTTAATGGCTACTGAGCACGAATCTATGTCCAGCCAAGTGGGATCAAGTTTGAACGCAGGTTTAGGGATAACTAAAGGAGGATCATCCCAATAGAGGACCATTGGAGAATGATCAGAGCCAATAGGGGTAAAGTTTTGGATCCAAGCATCAGGGAACAAATCAAACCAAGTAGCTAACCCTAGACCTCGGTCAAGTTTTTGAAGGATCAAGTTATCTTCACTACGATTATTCCGTTTAGGTGAAGGCCTTAGATGGGATTTCAATAGACTCGTATTGTTTTCAATAGAATCACAGATTCATGGAATCAATGATTTCCCAAGCCAATTTTCACTACAATCTATAGATGTCAAAGTGCCACGAGCACATAGAAAAATTAAGTACACCAAACTATATATTAATATCAGATAAATACCACTTTTGCTCCCTGGTTTTTCACGCGTTTGACAAATTGCCGCCCATTGTTTAAAATGCGACTGGATACCCCCTAATTTTTGTTTTCGTGACCTGTTGCCCCTTACTAACGTTTTCCGTCCAATTCCGCCGTTAAGTGTGACGTGGAACATCCACGTCAGCTTTTTTATTATTTTTTATTCCTAATCCTAATTAATCAATTAATTAAAGGGTAAAATAGGTTTTTAATAATTGTTTTAATATTATTAATAAAAATAAAAAATAAAACACCCCCCACTCCCCACCCCACCCGGAACCCCCCATCTTCTTCTTTTTCTTCCCCGACTTTTGTTTCTTCAAAAAAAAAACTCAAGCAAATAAACGTTGACGAAGAAGCTCAGGCGAGTGGAACAAAATGGTTTTAACTCCTAAATGAAACCATACAACATAGTATGAAGAAGAAGCTAGTGAGTCTTTCATAATCTGAGGATTCTGTTACTGAGTTATTAAGGCCTGACGCCTTCTTCTCCATCTCAGGATCTCAACAAGAACAGAACTTCCAGTAATCGCAACACCTATCACAGCAAAAGTTGCAAGGAGAATTGATAAAACTACTTGCACACGAATCTGCAAATGAAAAAAATCAATAATCCTATCAAGGTCATTTCTATCCATTACTAGTACCATTATAAACTTCCTTGATTGTGCATCAAATTACATAACACATGTATCTTGACTCAAAATGAAATTGTTTCTTACCAAGTTGTAGAAGATATGCGCAAAGAGAACCACAAGGAAAAATTGGATTGATGCGTAAATCCAAACATAGTTGCTTTTCACTGTACATTTATAAGAAATCATTAAAGAAAATAAATTTCATAAGATCAACAAAATTCATCTAGTATAACAATTTCATACCCATTGTTGAAGATGTCATTGATGCAAGGAGAGCGAGTACACACGAGAATGGAAGTGATATTGAAATTGCTTCAGTACCCATTTTTGTAACCTGTATATATACCTAAATACATATTAATGGACTCGAATAATGATAATTCTACTACTAGACCACTTGTTGGAAAGGCTGCAAGAATTGCAGCATCTGTATCTGGTCTTGTTATTGGATCGATTCTTAATGGAATCACTAGCTTCTTCCTCATACTATGTTGTATGGTTTCATTTAGGAGTTAAGACCATTTTGTTCCACTCGCCTGAGCTTCTTCGTCAACGTTTATTTGCTTGAGTTTTTTTTGGAAGAAACAGAAGTCGGGGAAGAAGAAGAAGATGGGGAAGACGAAGAAGAGGGGAAGGGGGTTTCCGGGTGGGGTGGGGAGTGGGGGGGTGGGGTGGGGTGGGGGTGGGGTTGGGGGTGTTTTATTTTATTATTATTAATAATATTAAAACAATTATTAAAACCCTATTTTACCCTTTAATTAATTGAGTAATTAGGATTAGGAAAAAAAACTGACATGGATGTTCCACGTCACACTTAACGGCAGAATTGGACGGAAAACGTTAGTAGGGGCAACGGGTCACGAAAACAAAAATTAGGGGTTATCTAGTTGCATTTTAAACAATGGGCGGCAATCTGTCAAACGCGTGAAAAACCAGGAGACAAAAGTGGTATTTACTCTTAATATAATGTATGTCACAAATTAGATTTATAAACAGTCCATGGTATAAATTTAATGAAATGGAAAAATGAGGAGCAAAATTATTCAAAAATACTTAGCACATATAGAAATATAGAAAAGTGCATACCTAAAAATTAGTTTCTAATTAACTAATTTGCAAAAACATCTATTTCTAAATAAAATGATATGATCAAACTTAATAATAAGTGAAAACAATAATGCTCATTTTAGTAGTTTAAATTTTTTTTAGAAAATAAAAAGGTAGTATAATACTAAGTAATGTTAACGAGTTGAGGTTATCTTAACTGGTTAGAGTCTTGGTTCTCTTTTTAACCAATATAAGTTCAAAATGAGACAATGACTCCGTGTCTTTTGTTATAAAAATAAATTAAGTAATATTAGATATTATATATAAATTTATCATTGTTGGATTTGATTCTTAAATACCGTTGGTTCAGATTCTTAAAGATGTGAAACAATGCAATAAAATAATTCAGATTAACTTACCAAAAATGGAGTTAAAATTCAAATTATCGAGGCCTGATCGTGATCAGTTTCCTTAAGACTTTATTGCTCTGCACTGGTGCTCACGGTTCACGGAAACAGCCTCCCAGGATACAACGGTAGGATCTTCTCTGTAGAAGCACTTCAAACGGAGAAGAACAAACAAACCAAATAAACCTCTTGAACTCTCTAGTTTTTAGAATGCAAAGATATGATTCTGTATGTGCAAAATTCGTTGTTTAAAAGTGATGCAGGCCTGCCCTGTTTATAGGATTTGAAAAGGTGGACAATCAACCTTTCAAGGAGGAAGGTGACTTTTCAACATAGGAGCCATTTGATTAAGCTTTAACACCAAACTAAACAATGCGCCGCTCTAGTGGTAACGACTCTTCATACTAGGTCACAGGTTTGACTCTTGTGAACCGTTGCAACTTTTTTTTGAGCATTTTATATTTTTTTTCTCCATATATTAACACTCAATTTCTTATTCACTTCTCAATGGTTTTAACCAAGTGAATATATCACGTTAATCACCACAAATAGACTAACGCCTGAGTTAGAGTCTTATATAAAACATGGTCTTCACTTGGGGCAAAAAACCCAATTGACCAACAATCCCCCACATGAATGGAAATTGACTAACCAACAAACATGCAAAAAGAATGCTAAAATGAGAAAGTTCAAATAGAGAGACATTACATAAGGATAGGTAGCTTTTGGGATTTGAACCTTTCATAGTGAAAACTATCGGATTTACTTGCCAACTAGTGAACGCGATTTCTTGAACTGTTCAGCGTTTTGTGGAAACCAAAATAATAGAGTTCACATAATATTTCTCTAAAGTCATTTGGTTCTCAGTTGTATTTATTTCGGCCCTGAACAACTCCTGGTATTCATGAGTACTCTCAATGATTCAGCCTTTGGGAATTCTCGATGGAGCAGCCACACTCCTAACTCATATAGGTGATTGCTTATTAAGAGTATCCTGTAATACCCCACTTGGAATCTTCAAGCTATAAGAATCATTAAAATCTATGCTTATACTAAATCTCCTTCAGGTGCACTGTCTACTTGTCATAAAAATAAGTAAGGGAATAACCCCCACAGTGTCGTTCAAGTTGCACTTTACATAATTTAGTTTTACCTTTGAACCTAGTTCTTGGGATCTCCAGTCATATAGGTAGGGTATCTTCCTTACCTAGTTATACCTTTATTTATAGCTGCTATGGCTATTAACATTCTAATGGATGTTATTCTCGTTACTAGTGAATATGTGTCAAAATAGTCAAGGCCATCCTTTTGTCTGTAGCCCTTGACTACCAGTCTTGCCTTGTACTTATCGATTGATCCATCAGCTTTCATCTTTCTCTTGAAATCCATTTACACCCTAAGGGTTTATTTCCAGGAGGAAGATCCACCAGTTCCCATGTACATGGATGCTTTGGATCACCAAGATAAGGAGGAGAAGTGAGAATTAAAGTCTTAGATCAAGCGGATGAGTCAAAAGCAAGAAAAGATTTCCCAAAGAGTTGACTAAAAGAGCTGAAAATCTAGAAAGCTGTTAAAAAGTGCTGTTTTTGAGCCACTTAGCCATTGATTCAGCCTTGAATCCCTCAAATAAGGAAGCTTCTTTTTTGAGTTAGGAAGATTTTGGGACTGTAATCAAGTGATTTGGAGTTGAGACGCAAAAGTTACAGTCGTTTTACTAACAGTTGTACATCAGTTACGGGATTTCTTATTTGGATTTGGGCTTTTATTCATTTAACCTAATCCTTTTAAGTAAATAGCCCAATTTGATTCCTCCGTTATAAATAGGACTTTAGACCTCATTATTCAGCACCTCTCATTTTATTCTTCAAATTAAATCATCCTCAGAGAGAGCGTCAAGAGGCAGAAGCAAGAACACGAGTTGGAGAATCTTATTTCCTCCAACTACAGTCATATTCAATCCTTCAATTAGATTATTCATTTCATTTCTGTAATTGAATATGAGTTCTGCTTATTTTATTTCAGTTTTTAATTTCATTTTGAGCTAAACATATTAGTGCTTGAGAATCGCAATAAAGGGATGAACTCTAATTAATTTCTTATTGTTTCTGAATTTGGGATTTCCATAATTTAAATTGAATTGGGTATTTTATATTGGCTTTTATTTTATGATTATTTTACTATTTCTTTTAGGAACAACTAGAAATAGGTGTTAGTAATCGGGCTATTCACTTAGTGAAAAAGTGATCATCTAACGGGGGGTTTGATTATGGACTTAGATAAATATCCGTGTAATGTTCGTTATTGACCGACAGACTCAACTAGTTACATAGCCAAAGAGGTAAAAGCGTCACATCCAAAGAGTTATATTCGCCCATACAGGTGTTTATAGTACTTTAGGATAGCTCCTACGTCCACTCGACAGGGGGCTAGGAGATTTAGAATCCCGACTAGTATTAAAATACCGATTCTACCCTTAAATAAAAGCATTAATTAAATTTACTAGGTGGACCCCTTGCGAGACTCAAGTACTCTTCTCATTCTTGCCTCTACTCATATTTATTTTACTTGCGCCCATTGACTTGCATTGTTTAATTTAGCACTTCAATTATTTGCGTCTTAGTTTCACATCTATCCCTGAGATCGAAAACCCGTTTATCAGATATTACTTGGACGACCTGTACACTTGTGGTATGTGTCCCTCCTTTTTAGGGGTGTGATTTTATCACACACCAGGAGACACCAAGGCGTCATCGTTTTGGCTAGAATTGCCCTTGTGAAATAGGTTAAACCAATCGCTGGGGTGAAACTTAACATAGATAGGAGGTTGATGCTTGGCTCCAACCGGGCAAGCGTGAATGGTCTCTTTCAGGATAATAAAAGGTCCTACTTAGGCGGCTTCGTGGGGTTGTGTACGGTTAATTCAAAATTTCAGGCAGAACTCCTTGCCCTACATCACAGGTTAGTCATGGTGGTTAATCACATATATATATATTATGGTATTCATCGATACCGATTTGCTAGAGTTACACGCGCTAGTGAATTACGGTGGGAACAATGGAGATTGGCTGATGAAGTACTAAGGGATTGTCATGTTATCTTTACGAGTAACTCTCACTTCGAGTTTTGTCATGTGTATAAAGAGGCTAATTATTGTGCTGATTGGTTAGCAAAGTTTGGAGTGGCCTCGAATATTGACCCGACTTCATACATAGATACTCACTCCGAAGGGACTGTGGAAGCACCTTACTTGAGATAATAGTGGGTGGTTCACACCAAGAACTATTCTGAGCGCTCATACGGGAGCTTAGTAAGTTTAACTTACTGGTCTTAGTCTAAGGCCCCAGATGTACCCAAAAAAAATGATGCAAAATAACACCATTAAAGCTATATTTTGGAAAAAAAAATACGATCACACCTATTTTACATAGTACCACTAAAATTATATTAATATCTTATAATGTTATATTCATATTCTAATTATCTAAAAAAATGAATACTATAATATTATTAAGTAATGTATTTTAGCATTGCTAGCCTCAAGTTCAAAATATAGACTGGTATAATGAATTACAATATTCTTATAAGTCGGTGAAAATTAACAAAGTTATGATTTAAATTTTGGATTTTTTAAAAATATTAAAATATAAGAATAAAACGACAAGTCATAAAAATTGTTATAAAATATTATTAAATATTTTTGAATCACATATTTTTTTAAATATTTTTAATTGATTTTCTATTTTATCATTTTATGTGTATTTATGTAAAAATAATTTTGTCTTATAATTGCATCTAAGAAAAAGATAAAGCAATTGCTATGATTCAAACACACAACTTTTATTCTAAATCCTAAAAACCAAGCATAGCATCCACTAAGATACACTGACATATATGTATTTTAAAGCACGAATGTGTAATATAAACGTTCATAGAGGGTTAATTATTTTTCGGGCAAAAATTACATTTGCGTATCATAAAATTTACGGGTTTAGCGGAGGCTTAAGCCCCTCCTGGGCCTTCAATAAATCCGCCCCTGGGGATGGGTAGGTGATTGAGTGAGAGGTGGCGTAAACGCAAGATGGGAATAAAATATAGAAATAAATATTTTGTTAGTAAAAAACAATTAATGCAAACGTACCGAAAAACAATTAATGCAAACGTACCAAAAAACAATTAATGAAATATACCAATAGAAAAAATATTAATGCAATTAATGTGAAGGAGTAAATTAAGGGGTCAAAGATGGACCTGGACACCTTTTATGTAGAGGATCAGGGTCATTTAAAGTAGTAGAAAAATATCTATATAATAAAACTTTTTTTTAAATTGGTCCAAATACTCTACATAAAAGACGACTATTATCTTCTATGATCCTTTAATTTATTTTTTCGCATTAACTGTATCATTTGCATTAATTTTTTTTTACTAATAAAAAAACTTATACCTCTATTATTTCCCATCATGCGTTTACACCACATCTCACTCAATCACCTACACATCCCCTAATATATCATATAAATTATTTTGGAGGATACTTTCCCATAAATGATGTAGCAGTTTTGTGGTGCTATTCGGCGTGATGGCAGTGGTTATAGATTTTTTAAGTTAATTGTTAAAGCCGAGAGATGGGGGAAGAGAAGGTTTAGGGGAAAAGATGATTTTTTGGAAATAATATGGTGGAAATTAAACTATAAGGGGATGGGTAGGTGATTAAGTGAGATGTTGTGTAAATGCATGATGTGTTGACACATATTTATATTTTAGAGTATATATATCCATTACCCCTTATACTATGGGACGATTGACTACTTACCTCATACTGTTTAAAATGCGATTGTTTACCCCTATACTTATTTTTCATGACTCGTTACCCTACGTTTCCCCCCACTTAACGGAGTTCATGTACGTTTTCGTGACTATTTACCCCCTATACGAAAAAAACGAAAACTTAGTATATGGGGTAAATAGTCACGAAAACATACATGGATTCCGTTAAGTGGGGGAACGAGTTATAAAACTTACTATAGGGGTAAACAGTCGCATTTTAAACAGTAGGGGGTAAGTAGTCAATCGGCCCATAGTACAGTGGGTAAAAGGGGTATTTACTCTTATGTTTTATTATATAAATTTTTATGTGTTGAGTTGGCTCTCGCAGTCAACTACATATTTTCTCATAACTGAATTTTTAAGAAATAGAACATTGAAAAGTTTTACATTTAAGCAACTAACAAAAATAAAAACCAGAAAACAAAAACAATTTCGACATTATTGAGTAGACGAATTCGGGAACCCGCTTTGGAAAATGTCATGTCACCTTAGAAAATGTCATCCCTCTTTGTAAAAACCTCATGCCAGACTTTGTGTTGTTCTGTATTCATTTTATGATTGTTGGGGACCTTCTTTCACTATATATTTGATTTTTGGAAGGCATTACATGCCTCTTTCACATCCATAAACACTACTATAATTTCACTATCATTCAAGAGGTCTCAAGATACTTTACGCTAAGTCGTAATCCTCACTTAGTAGCTTGATCAATCAAATTGTTCTATCCACACAACCAAGGAGTTCTAACAAAGAATCACACTTTTCCATCTACTCATCAAGGAAAATCAAGTAAAGTCTTCAAGCTTTATTTTTTATCTACTCAAAGAGGGGATCAATTTAAGATTCCAATCATATCTACTCTGCAAAGAAATCAAACTCAAGCTTTCACTTATATTTACTAAACAAGGAGTATAACTACAACCTCATCATTCACATCATATTTTTAAGGAGTTCATAATTTATCTTGTAATATTAGCTCACTAAGGAGTACATTCATTTGTGTGTAATATTATTCATCCAACCACTTAGGTTTTTTCTTCCTCTACATTAGAGAAGAGGGGTTTGACTCGAGTTTGAGTTTGAGGTCAAGGCTTCCAATCAGAATTGGTTACTTGTGTAGGTGATTACACAAGGAAATTTTAGCTTGAGGTGTTTGAGTTCGGGTTGTGACTTTACCGATAAAGATCCCACGCTAAATTCCGTGACTAAGCCTGTTAAAAGTCACGGTAAGATTTGGTGATTGATCTCGTAAAAGTTCATCATTGAGGTTGTGACTAAGCCCTTCAAAAGTCTCACAATTAGTTGTGGTTTAGCATGTAAAAACCTCTTTGAAACCGGTTTGTATCTCACCCTTAAGAGATACCAAGGAGTTTAATGGAGAAGTTTGAAAATCCTAAGGTGTCTACCTTGGGTAGTGAATGTAGGGAAACAAACCCACTATAAATACTTGCGTAATCTCTTTCCTTAATCGCTTTACTTAGTATACACTTTATTTATCTTATATTTCCTTTCATACTTTACTATCCTTTTCTTAATACCTTTAGTGTTGGATATAAGCTTAAGATAACCCTTATCGTACTTAGGTGCATATTAACTTTACCTTAGGATTTCAGCTAATATAGACTAACTTAGTTTGCTTAGGGTATATTTGTATCTCCTTTTAGTAGATGATTACTTAGTGATACTTATCCTTCAGGTTAATCCATCTTATCATATCCTACCTTAAGCTTAAGAATCTAAACCTTCTAGGTAAGCAAACTCTTAAGAACACTCTTAGTATCCTTTCTTATAATTTTCCTTTAAACGTTGATTATCTAGTTAGGCTTTATCTTTATGTACTTATATAGATGATCACTTAGTAATCCTCATTCCATAGCTTTAGCTTTATCATCCGTCTTCTAGTTAACCTTGAGCCTTAGCATTATTGACATCTTTCTAGCAATCTAACTCTCCTAACACATTGCTTCCTTGTAGACAAACTCTTAGGAACATCTTATAGCATCCATCCTTAGAGTTATCTGTATTTATTTTGTTTAACCTCATCTATCATAGCTTAGAAGTAATTATTTTTAATTAGGAATATATTAGATCAGTGTCCTTTTCACACCCACCCTCTCTAGGACTAACATTCACTTTGTGGATCAAATTCATTTTTGTAGAATTGACTTCCTGTCTATGTTGGACAAAGCGTTTTCAAGGCCTAAGGAGGTCGACTTGGGCCTGGCGCCCAGACATGATTACAAAAGGCATATGCGGAATAAAGCAACATGTTTTTACATGAAAATATATACATGTAAATATAAAAAAATCACAATATATGTCATAATGATAACAATGTTAACTATTTAAAAATACATATATCTTGTAAATTTTAATAATCTTACTTAAAGTAGTTCTTAAAGCGAGATAAGATCTCTATATAGTACGTTAACTTAAAATCCTAATAGGTAAAAAATACGAAAATGCAAAATAAAATAGAAAAATGACCCTAAAAGTCGATTATAAAATACTCAAAACGCAAAACTAATATTTTGGGATGACACACATATTAAACGCTTTAAAATACCCAATACACTTAAAAACATATATTATATGTCCAATTTTGACTATGTATGCTCGTTTTAGCAAAACGTCTTGCGAGAAGCACTATAAACCTTTCAAATTTGATTTTTGGCCTTAGCATGATTGAAACGGGACAAAAATGATTCAAATGAAGTTAATTATCCTTTTGGGAAGTACTATGATAACAAATATTGAAATTAAATAACACACACCTTACACATTATGAAACGTCCAACGAAAAGAGGAACCTAAGCGGTCTCATAACGTAGGGCCAAAAATGCCTACCTTCACTGGCTAGGTGGGGCGGTCTCATGGGGCTTAGACATTGTAATCCCTCAAAAAATAGTATCGGTAGAGAAGTATGAAACCAAAACTTACATATATCAATACCAACCATAGACCAAGCATCTTTGCATAAGTTTGTAGAAAACCCGTCAGAGCAGGGGATTTTACCCCTTACATGGAATATATAGTCGTCGTTGGTGAATTCCAATCTTTCGAAGAGCCGCCAAATGTTTGGTTAGCTATACAATTAAAACAATCATGTGAATTACATATATTATAAAGCAAAGAAGTGTCCATCAGATTGATAAACTTAGGTTTGACACAACTATTAAGTGATCACCCTATTTAGCATGTACGAGACACTATTTAAATCAGAGTAAGACAAAAGGAGAAAAATATTTATTGTTGGTTTCGTGGTGAGTAATATCATCTAAAGATCTTTTTAGGTCAACTAAATTACTAAGATAAAACAAAAGCAATAACGGTTTGATATAATTGTCTTAGTCTTAATTGGGGAAACTAACAGTTTTACATGTGACAATATGATGAGTGCATTGAAAAGAAATTTCACTTACAATATAGGAGTAGCAATGGAAACAAGCGCATATAGTGTTAGGTTTATGGTCGAGTTTGATAGAGTTTGAAATGTAATAAGATGCAACTAGTAGTGAAACATACTTAAATGAACTTGTCGAAGTAGGCAAAAGACCAAAACCATGACACGATCCCCTTCGATCGTGACTGGAGAAGTGTAGAGTGGTTTTCATTAGGAAGCCAAATATAATTATCACACATGTCAGGGATTCTAACATGTGCCGACTTTTTAACCAATCGTGGTTTATTTATGTAGTTTGCTCCAATTACCTAAATACGTGTCTCACCTAATCTACTCACATTAATTGAAAACACGTCACAAGAGTGTTAACTTCTCTCAATTAATGTGTGAAATCTTACAATTGGTCGGTTATATCATCTTTTTTCTCTTACACGATTTCTAAACAACCTTCATAGAGTATGACTAATCACTGTTCAAGTTACTAAGACACCCGACTGATAATGTAAACTTCGTTCCTTCGATACACGGTTTCTTTTTTTAAAACTTTTTAGTATTTACATTTCCAATCTTTAATAACCAACAAAACAAACAAAACATATGAACACCAGGAAAGCGAGGTCCAATGGTACTTTGTCACTCAAGTTAGAGGTATGGATACGCTAAGGGCCCTAATGTAAGTTCTAGAGAGAAAAATAAAGAATCAATTATCTCAACTAGTATATGAGGGTAATAGTACAAAATAAGCCACAAATGATACTTATAATCCATGAATGTTACTGTCCCATTTTCTCTTCTTTCTCCTCGATCATGTATGGTTTTGTTAGCTTGGAACATGAGTTGGATAGAAAATGGGTCTGGACCTTATCCTGATATGATAATTTCAAAGTTGGAACACTTAAACAGAACCGACTCATGGCGACGCATGACATGTTATCAGTGTGCCTTGTCATCTTAATGAATATAAATGTTCTAAACCTTAATGAGAATACGTTTGAATGTAAGAAACAGTGTTATCACAGATCATAACAAATTGTTCTATTATACACTGGTTTGCTTTTTAATATGTGTCCTTCATAATTGTTTTAATTGTCTAGCTAAACATACTATGCAGGCTCTTCAAAATTTGATATCCACCAATAAAGAATACATTTGCTATGAAATGAGATAAAAACCCTAACTCTAATATTTTTTGACAATTTTTTACAAATATATTTGGTTTGTGGTTGGTATTGATATCATAGTTCATAAATAAATTTGTGTAGTTGATCCTAAGACTTTTGATTGTATAATAGTTGTAATTTTTTTATTAGGTAATTAATATCTAATATTAAATAATTCAATATTTATATTTTATTAATTAATTATAATAATAAAACACATGTCATAATTATTTGGGTCAATGACCCAAAAAATCAAAATAATATTATACTTGCCCCAAAGAATCATCCATTAACTTACTATTATAAGATTACATGTTTTCCCGTCAAGGACGATTCCCGTCAAGGACGATTCCCATCAAGGACGATTCCCGTCAAGGACGATTCCCATCAAGGACGATTCCCGTCAAGGACGATTCCCGTCAAGGACGATTCCCATCAAGGACAAAATTTAGTTAATGATGTTATTGGGAAGAAATTTTGTCATTGATGTTATTGGGCTGAAAATAATATTATTTTGATTTTTTGGGTCATTTTCCCTAATTATTTTAGAATATTGAACCATTTAATATTAAATAAAAAAAATTCTTTCTTAATTTTCTATTTTCATATAACCCTTTTTAATAAAAAGGGTATATTCATTGAATTCACTCACCTTAACTCTTTTACCATCCGAAATATCATCAGGGTTACTAACTACAGTAGATAGCAACCCAACATATGACACGTATCCTAATCCACCATACTTAACTCTGACAAAGACCAAAAAGAAAAATGTAAAGAAAAAATGTAAAGAAAAAAAAAAGAAAAAAACCTCCATCCATCCATACACACAACGCAACACACCAAGGGTCTGGTCATTTGTCAATACCATCCTCACAACACGCACGCATAAAATAAACACATACGAAAAACACACACATATATAACTCATGTCATACCATTTACTATACTATTATTATTATTAATATTCTTCATAACTCACCATTCAGATTTTCTCTCTTTGCCACCACCTACACCATTCTCTCATTCTTCTTCTTCACCTTTTCTTATCTTCGTTACTTTCTTTCTCTCTCTCTCTCTCTACACACACATCTATATCGATACGTATATTTATATACAAGCTAAGATGGGAAGTGACAAAAAGTTGAAAAAAGAGACCATGACTTCTGATGACGTAATGATAGCAGAGATGCTTTTATGCCTTAGCGAGGCGAAACCTACACCGATGCCGACTGTGACACCACCATCCAAACTGAAAATTCCGTTCGAGTGGAGCGTACGTCAGCGACGTTCAAAGGCAGTGAGTGCCAAGAAACCAGCTTCTCAAAGAGCTAGTCCTAGCACACCGCTTTCGTATAGCGGCGCCACCTCTTACAGTGGCGTAGGTGTTGGCGGCACTGTTGATGGCGTATCAGAAGATTCCAGCAAATCACTCCTGATTGCGCATCCGAAGCGCACTGAACCCGCAAGATCTAAGGTTTGTAACGTTACTTTCTTTACTTTTTGCTTTGTGTGGGGTCCATTGATTGGTGGTCGGGTTTTTCCCGGTGCGGTGATAAGTCAGGTCGTTAGTTGGTCGCCGACGAGTGGCTGGGTGTGGGGGTGTGGGGGAGACTTTTTTCTCATTCAATTCTCGTGTCATTTCTAAGACTTTTTTTGACTAAAATACCCCTAAGGAATAGGATATTTACAGATAAAGCATATGTCCACGTAGGACAAGAGAAACCTTCACTCACTCGTCATCTGTCATAGTTGTTTCAGTTTCGAAACTGACAACATTAGAGAGGATCCATTTTCATGTCTCAAAAATCTCGTTAAAATTTCTTCCAACCCCATTTCAGGAATTTTATCGCTAACCCTATTTTCGTACTTTCTAAATTTACATTAATATATTATTTTTTCAATTTGTTTTTTAAAAAGAGAAACTGGGGTGACTTTACTTCAACGCATTTGGTCAGACAAAGAAAGTTGAATTACTCAACACGTTTCTTTCCTCACCAAATGACACTCACCTCTACAACAAATTAAATTGACCAAATTACCCTCATAAATTACCTCATTCTTAAAAGCATCAAATGCCCAAATGCCCAGGCAGATCTTGAAACGTTTATTCTGTGACTAAAATCGAAATAGGTACTACTTCATAATTAAAAAATTTAAGCACATTAATTATTTTCTCAAATTCAAATTAAATATATTTGGGCCCATACATTAAATGATTTTCATGTTAATGTCCTTGGATCATGGGTAGATTCATGAATTATATTTATTAATTCCTGTCAAATTAGGGATAAAAATATTGTCTTTATTATAAGAAAATTAATAATGGAAATACATTTAAATGGGAATTTGGGTTAAAGGAACATTAATGGAGAGTACCTGTTAAGCGGCTGGGTGTAATCGTGGTGACTAGGTCTACGTATAGTTTGGTGGGGTGTTGTTAATGGGGATGGATCATGTGTGGTTGGGTTATGATGTGGCTTTGATTTATTATGTGTTCTCATTATAAATATATTTTTTATTTTTTATTATATATCTTATCCACCATTAATAAACAAAACAAATATATGCGAACATCCCAAGGCACCTCACCCCAACTATACATAACTAAGTTTAATGTTGTTTCATGTGACCAACTAAATTTTTTATTTTAATCTCTGGCAGTCTTTTTTTTTTTTTGGTCAAGAAAGTAAGTAGAAGAATAATATTGAATTTTTTAAATTTTCATAAAAAGTTAAGGGTCGGACTCTTTTTACATTTTGATTATTTTATTATGATAGCAGGTGAATGAGCCCACTACTAGTGTGAGAAGGCCTAGAAAAAAGAAGGTAATATTTTTTTTTCTAATTCTTTGTATATTTTCCTAAGGACTCTTATTTACTATTTCTTTCTTATATTATTTTTATAGAATGCAGCGGAGCTCAAACAAGAGGAGCTCGTACTTGTTGAAGAAAACGACCAACTGAAAAGGGTAAATTTTTTACCTATTCAATCTTTTGTTAGGATTTTTAATAATCAATAAATAATATGTTTAATGTATTTAAGTGCGTAATTAATCTTTTTTAATTGACCATGTTGTGTAGCAAGTGCAAACTTTACGTGCCAAAATCGATATGGAGAGGTTAACTAGTGCTCACTACACAAAAAGAAAGGTAAATATCAAGTTTTCGATTACTTACCTTATATAAATAAATGAATAGAGTTGTCAATCTTGTTTACTTAATTGATCGCATTATGTTGTTACAGCTTGACTTAGAATCACAAGCAGAGAATGAGAAAAAGAGATGTACTGAACGGCCAGAGGAGCTTCGTAGGCTTGTGCTTCCAGACCTAAATCTTCCGTTTGTTGAAGATTCCAGCATTAGAGATAATTTGTAGAGCAAGCCTTGATAAATACTGGGTTTTTTTTAGGTTATTATTAAACCTAATTTTTATTAATGACTTGAATACCTTCTCTAAAACAGAGAAGTGTTTTTTTTTTCTTCGAATAGTCAGATTTTATGTTCATTTATTTATCTAACGTGTTGGGGTTGGTTGATTCTTTAGGGCCAACCTTAGTCCTTTATTTCATTATCAACAAATACATGTAACTATTTCTTCTACAGAGGAGTTACCAGATTTTCGGTTTATCATTTTATATGATTTAGAAACTAGTTTATTCTATTTGTGTTATGTTCATTGTTTAATCTATCTGTCATGATATTAATAGAATGTGTTCAACATTTTAATGTTGAACTGTGATGTTTGTAGAACTCTTCACATCTGCAATTATGATATACCCCACGAAAGGAAAGATATTTAACTCATTCATGCTAGTGAAGGAGTCACTAAGTGTATAGGTTAATTTGTCAACTACTGGTCTTGATGAAACCTCTCATATTGGACATTTAAATTGAGCATGAACAGAAAGGATGATCAATGCTAAAGTGTGTTTTTTTTGGTCGAAGTTAAAGAATGTTAGATTTTTCCTAAATTTGGAAGTTGATGAAAAGTTACGTTTTTCACCACCGTATATATTTTTCTTCTTTCCAATATCTCCAAATAAATCAAATTATATCGAAAGAATATCCAAGAAGTGGATTATTTTACACATCCAAAAATAGGAGATCAATTAATTAACATGGATTTTTGAGACAATCATGATTTTTCAAAGATGTATAGGGCAGATCTTTATGGCACTTGTGAACGCGTCATGAAATGTTTCAATGGTGGGATTTCTTTTTCATCTACTTAGTTTCTTGGGGAAAGTTTGGGTTTTAGTACAGGGGCCATGGAAAGCTTGTTGTTCCCCCGTATAATTATTGGGTATATGTTTGTATCAAAGGATTAGTATTACAACAAAGTAAAGATTTTCAAAGAGAAAATATGTTCGACTTCACCGGACCAAGTAATAAATCATTTAAATTTACATTATTATAAAAAATAAAATGATTATAGTAAAAAATTCTAAAAAATAATAATTTAATATCAATATTCTGTTTTATGTGTTGTTACACATAAAAATAATTTTTAAATTTTATCACACGTGTGCGTCTTTGATTTATAATTCATTCCAAAAAAATCGGAGAAATTACAAAAAATGTATTTTTGGACCAGGTAAGTTCATATCTAAATCTGTGGATTTTCTGATTTGTTTTTGGAAAAAAAAATCAATATTCAGTTTTATGTGTTCATAAAATGCACAAAAATATTTTTATGTATTCTTGTAACACACAAAATTATAGAATCAATCTAAAGCATTCTATTTTTTAACAAAATTATTTTTTCTCTTTATTAATATCATATACCCTATTTTTACGTGTTTTTAACTATCATGATATATTATCTTTTTGTCCAAACCCCTTTTGTTATTTTGTGCGTTGATGTAATACACAAAATAGTCAGTTGTGTATTAGAGCCACACACAAATTCTTTTTTCTCTTCTAGTCAAGCACTTTCTGTTTGTGATTTTGTGTATCACAGAAACACACAAATCGAATGTTTTGTATAATAATGTAATACACAAAAGATAACATAGGATGTGTAGATATTAGATTATATGTATATTTTATTTTGTGTATTCATGTAACACACAAAATGACACATCATATTAGTCTTTTCTCTTATTCAATGTGATTTTGTTTGTTACAAGTATGCACAAAAATTAGTTTTATGTAGTAACGTAACACACAAAATGACAGACTACATCACACTAGTCTTTTATCTCGTTTTTTGTGATTTTGTATGTTACAAGAATTCACAAACCCCAGTTTTGTGTATTCTTGGAATACACAAAATAACAGACTCTATCATATTAGTCATTTCTCTCCTTTTAGTATCTAGGTTTTAGTATTTTTTAGGGTTTATGTTTTTAGAGTTTAAGTGTTTTAGGGCTAGTGTTTTTAGGTTTTGGGATTAGGATTTATGTTTTATGGTTTTTAGCGTTTGGTTTTATTAAGGTTAGGGTTAATGGGCTTAAGGTTTAGGGACTAGGATTTATGGTTTTCCAGTTCTATACTTTCATAAAAAATATTTTTCGTTTATTCTAGTTACTTTTTTACCATCTTTAGAGTTAGGGTTTGAGGTTAGCGAGGGTTTTAGTAATACAGAAAAGTCAGTTTTGTGTAGCACTGCAACACACAAAATGACAGACCCCATCATACTAGTTATTTTTCTCATTCTCTGCGATTTCGTCTGTTTCGGTAAGACACAAAACTCAGTTTTTTTGTATTCCCGGACCACGCAAAATCATAGACGTCATCATATTAGTCTTTTTTCATCTTATAGGATTTAGGCTCTAGGTTTTTCAGGTTTATGATTATTATTTTTTATTTAATGTTTAGGGTTTGAGATTTAGGGTTTTAGGGTTTATGTTTAAGGTTTTTAAATTTAGGTTTTTCAGATTTAGAGTTTGGGGTTAGGGTTAATGTTTTTAGATTTAGGGGCTAGAGTTTAGATTTTTTTAGGTTTACTAATTATTGATTTTAGGTTTTATGGTTTTTAGCGTTGAGGTTTTGTGGTTTTTAGTGTTGAATTTTTATGGTTTTTAGTGTTTAGGGTCTCCAATGCTAAAGTTATAGACCCTGATATTTTATTATGTGTATTACATCATAACAAAAAATAGTCGGTATGTGTATTCATGTGATACACAAAATCAAAGACAGAAAATGGTGTGACTAAAAGAAAATACGTAATATTGTGTGTTATCGTAATACACAAATTACTGTTTTGTGTATAATATCAGCACAAAAATTAAAAGAAAGGGATTGGACAACGAGAATACATCAAGATAGTTAAAAACAAGTAAAAATAGGGTATAAATGTGAACACATTAATTTTAAAACCGATTTTTTTATAGATTAGAAATGAACTTAGCTCGTCCAAAATTTTAATTTTTTTATTTTTTCTGATTTTTTAAAAATTAATTATGATTTTTTTAATAAATCATGGACGCGTGCGTGTGGTGGCATTGGAAGATCGACTTTTTTTTGTGTTATAACAACATATAAAATGGAATATCAAAATTAAAAAATAAAAATGGCAAAAAATTTAAAAGGTTCAAAAAAATTCATAGACGTAAATATTAATTTGTCTCGTCTAAAAATACAAATTTTTTATTTTTCTATTTTTTAAGAATTAGTTATGAATTATCTTTTAAAATTTCACGGACGTACGCGTGTGATGAAATTAGTTGGTGGTGACGTCGATGGGAGAACTAGTCGGTGGTAGTTATGGGCGACAGTGGTCGTGGTCGGCGATGGCGGAACTAGTCGGTGGTAGTTATAGGCGACGGTGGTGGTGGTCGGCGAAGATTATGGTAGTAGTGGATGCATGAGATGGTGGTGGTTAAGGTGGTCGGTCGAGGTAGTGGTGGTGGTTGTGGTGGTGGTGGATGCATGAGATTGTGGTGATGGTGGATGCATGAGGTACTAGTGCTGGTGGTGGTGATGGTCAGTGGTAGTGGAGCATGCATGACGTGGTGGTGGTGGTTGTGGTGGTCGGTGGTGGCGATGGCCGAACTTTAGAGTTAAAAAATATATATTATATAAATTTTGGTGAAGGTTATAAAAATTAAGTAGTATATATAATTAAAGTGATAATTAATTGACTTATACATATTTTTGTAATTTTTTATTTTTTTGTTATAGTTGAAATTAATTTTTCAATTATAGTTAATTAGTCATACTTTTAATTTCGGTATAATTAATTGAATGTTGTCTCTCTAATAAATTAATTATCCATTAAATTTTTGTGGTCAAATCTAGACTTTAATAAATATATTATGATAGGTAAGGTTTATTAAATATTGAATTAAATTTTAAACCTTTTTTATAATTATTCTTTTCTATTTTATATATAACGTATATAATATAAAAAAAAATAGAAATATTTCGGTTTAAAATCATTCTCTTTTTGTTCTAATCTAAACACATGAGTTTTTTAATTAATACTTTTACTATATTATGACAAACAAGCAAAGTTATTACTTTCTTTTCTATTATTGTTGCAATATTTTACTATTTTAAAAAAACATTTATATACCGTTTAAATTTATATTACTATTATAAAAAAGAAAATTATATAAATAAAGGTTCCTTATTTAATTTAAAAATGATTTTTAATAAAAATAAAATAATTTAATTAATTACGCAGTTTTTAACTTTATAATTTTTTAATCATCACATAAAAAATTCATATCATCAAAAAGGAAAATCATTATGTTTTCAAATAGCCTAATTAAAGCAATAAGAAAATATTCTCCCGGTAGATACTTATCGTTTCAATTTAAAAAAAAAAGAGTAATGCTGGATATCACCTCAAATCGCATCACCCTTTTATCGCCTCCTAGGTGGACCAATAGTAAAGGAGAGAAAAAATAATAAATCAGGAAAGAAAAATCATGTGATTGGTTAATTTAAAATCCACATAAGAGGTGATAAAAGGGTGATGCAATTTGGGGTGATATCCAGCATTACTCTAAAAAAAAATGTACTTAAGTTTATATGACAAACAGATACACAACATTCTACTTTTTTACTGATGTCTCCTCATTTGTGATAGATTTATATTAGGATGAGACATCATTTTTAGTGATTTAGAAGTCATAATAGTCGATTTTCTTGAGTAATAGTGCACTTTCCCATTTTGAGTCTTGATTTAGTAAAATAATATTTTTAGAGCATATTGGGTTTAATTGTTTATTTAGTGTGTAACTTTAAAGATAATTATGGAGCTTAATTAGAGTCCAAGTCAAATACTACAACTTATGGAAAGAGATTAGCATGGTAATTGGAGATAAGGAAACAAAAGGTAAAAAGATGGAAAAGGAAAAACTGCCTAAATCTGAGATTCTGCAGCACACGCCTAAAGAAGTGGTAATTACTCCTACAAGGAAGCCGATTTTGGTAATTTCCTTTCATAGAGACGTAGATAATTCTGTGAGGATTCTTTTGGTATCTTATGGAGCAAAAACCGACCAATAACGAAGAAGATATGCTCAAAACGGTCCAGCAGTGTTTATCTTTATTTCCATACGAATTTGAGTTGGGCTAGGAGTCCAATACTTTATCTCTTCCTCAAGAAAACGAATTAGGTCTTCTAAACACCTATAAATACACCCTTATATCACTTGTAAAAGTACCCTAGCAATCCTTGCCTCATAGTAATTAGTTCTTAAGGTTTTATTCTTCTAGTTTATTGTAGAGAGCAAGATGATGTCTTTTATTATTTCCTTTAGTTTACTTCCATCAGGTATGAACTAAACTCCTCATAGCTTGGGTTTTGCATAATGTATAATCTATGAATTCTAATTCTTCTATTTAAGTTTCTTTGGGAATTACATGTTTTAATTTGATATTAGCTACTTATCTTTATATTTGTTTATGTGTTTTGATTTATTGTCTTTCCTAGAACTGATCAATTTAGGATTGTTTTAATAGTAGTTAGATGGTCTCCTTAACTGGGTATTTAACTATTGAACCACCACATAATGTCTAGTGTCGATATTAGTTCTGACAAAACATGATTCTAACTAGATAGTCATTAGGGTTTGTTTTAATCACCATATCACCAATTGATTGAAGTGTTTGCTTAGGGCCGTGGTAGCGCTTGATAACCCTATTTTAAACCACGTCTTGGTTGTGTCGTAGCCCCCTTAGTCGCTCTCCAGGTCTAAGGTATGGGAATTTAGAATCCTGACTAAGTATCCAAGAGCTAATATTCTCCCTTATAAACTAGATCTAAAAGAATTAGAAGGATTAGTGCATACTAGCAAAACCTAAGCTATACTTATCATCTCATATTCTTAGTTATTTATTTTATTTTCTTTATTTTCCTAGTTTTAGTTATCAATTTCGAAAATCTCTTTGCTTTTATTTTCTGTCTTTAATTATTTACTTTTACTCGTTATTCATACTCACGCGTATAACACACTTAAGTCCCTGAGAACGAACTCAACTTACTAACTAAAACTTGCATACGTCCTGTAATACTTGCAGTACTGTGCCTATCTAGGGTGAGAGTGCGTAGTTTTCTAGACTTTATTTTATCATATTTTTATCACACCCTAGGCGACACCATTTACCATCTGTTAGTACCGTCGTGAAGTTCGCCGTTAAATACCACGTGTGAATGACGTGGTTATCTTTTCCATCCAAAATAAAGTACATAAGTTTATAAAAATGGACAAACAGATATTCAACGTTCTTTATTTACATATAGGGTCGTTGTGTTATTTTACTAACACGTGACATTTAACGCCAAACTTCACAGCAAGTACTAATAGAAGACAAAAAATAAAATATTGAATACTAGTTTGTCACTTTTGTAAACTTAAATACTTATTTGTGTAAATTTCCAAATAATGAACATCCACTGAAGAATTATCCCAACCTATAATTTTAATATTATATATTAAAAAGGATAACTGTTCGTAAAAGATTCGAGAAATTAATAATCTAACAACTATAAAGATTTGATGGATAAATACTAAAAAGATACATACAAAAATATCAATATATTTGTACATAGATTTTTTATGGTATATACACATTAGATCTTGTATGAATAAATTCAGACGAATAAATACCAACCTATTTTTTATGGATATTAAAAAAATTCTGAACTTTTAATTATTATTATTATTTTTAATATAACAAGGGTAACAATTATTAATTTATTTAATTTTTTTATGTAATAATATGAATCCAAAGAAATGATTCTGTAATCAATTACTTTTTTTTCTTTATTATAGTTTTTATAATCCAAAGATTATCTCTTTTCTTGCTATTTTTTTTTACTATTTTTCTTTTTATTTTTATCATTTTTTCCTTTAATAATATGAATCCAAATAATATATTAAAGAGTAGTTTCAAGTTTTAAGAAGAAATTTGAACAATATGTGAACAAATATGAACAATTAAAAACCCTGAAATAAAGAACCCTAATATTATCTTGGTTCATCATAAAGGGTTAATCTACATTGAGCTCTTGCAAAATTATCTCATCTACTAGACTTTGCTTAAGATTACATATATTACACAAGATACAATTTCTAAAATATACCATAATCAAGGTTTCCAATAAATCATTTACTACGCAAACTAATGAGATTTTTACCTAAAAGTCTTTGTGCAGTCTAGATGACTACACTTATAAGAGGGTTTACAAACATAGACAAATATCTCTAGTGGATTGAAATACTAAAGGAAACCCCCTAGTTTCCCAACTATAAGAGAGAAAATGGAGAATAATTAAAGAGAGATAGTGGTGAATAAATTCAAAATGCATATAAACATATGCTTTATATGGCAGGCGTATGGTTCAAATCTCAATCGTCCAAGTTAACTTAATATCAAAGGATGAGGGCAAACCACGCTATAAATTGCCTTGGCAGAATGACATCATATGGTTTTGAACGTGACTAATTCATGAGTCAAATAACTACTTTTAGAAAGTTGTACAACATACAAACACTTCACAATTATATTATCCAACAATCTCCACATTAAAGTTCGTTGTCAAACAATCTTCATCAGTTTCAAGGGAGGTCCACTCAGTTGTCATCTCAGCTCAAATTACATGTGAACTAAACCAACAAACAACAAGTTCATGTAATACTTACACTTGGTGTTGGTAACAATTTCTACTGTCCTCGGTGTTTTCTTTAGAAGTTATTTTAACAACTTTACATCATCACAAACAATAATATCCCGTATAAAGTGAAATCTTACATCAATATGCTTAGTATACTCATCATATACATATTTATTTCCCAAATTAATAACACCCTGGTTATCAAAATAAACAAAAGTCTTACCATTAATAAAAATCAACCTCAAAGAGTGATTTTTGCAACCATATAACCTCTTAAATACAATCAATAATAACAACAATTACAATATTAGTTGTCCATAAAGAATCTAATGGATGCAAGTATGACTTTCAAGAAATAAAATTTCCACTTAAAGTAAAGCCATAAGAATTTGTAGACTTCCTGGAATCTCTATCTCCAACAAAATCTAAGACGGGATATCTTATCAACTCAAATAGTTCGTTATGATAATAATGGCATAAACCAACATCGATAGTACTACTAACATATGCTAGAATATGTTTCAAAGCAATCCAATTATCATATACTAGAATAGACATATATCAAATCAGTACAGATATAGCAAACGACAAGTTTGGTCTATTGGTTGTTCCTAGAGTGTGATAATAATCAACACTAAAGGAGAGGAGCGACCACCGCAACTGTACGGGCCATACAAGAAATAATTTAGTAAAAACGGGTTTATCGTCTCCACAGGGTTGCTAGGTGAAACAGATGTGTTTAACAGGTAGATAGAATTAATTGCGGTACAAAATAAATAAAAGATAAAGATATGTTTGTTTGGTTTTTGGATTATGAAACTACTGGACGCAAGAAAATAAATTAACTAAAGGATTAACTCGAATCAATTAAAATTAGAAAGTAAAGACTAATGGAGTAGACGCAATATGAGAGATGTACTCAACACTAGGGATCCACCTATGTTCCTATATTTAATGCTTTTGTTTAAGAGATAAGTTGGTAATCCTAATTTCTTTATTAGTCGTAACTCTAATGTCCTCCTAACTCCCGTCAGGGTAGACTTAGGAGGCAATCCTATGGTATTGCAGACCCCGTCATGGTGACTATAAGCTAATTTTAAATGAATTAAGTGATTACCCAATTGGCTGCGTGGTTAGTCAAGCCTGTCATGATCAATGACGAACACCACGCGTTTATTAATTAGTTCAGTAACTAACCCCCCCCCCCCTTCCGGATGATCACCACCACTAGTGAATAGCGTAATTAATTAACCTAATTCTAATCCCTGGGTAAATTAAAATCAGTAAATAAGCATGAACTAATAAACAATATGAAATACCCAATTTAAATTAAACTGAAACAATCCTAAATTTGAAAAACATTAAATTAAATAAACTATGGATTAACCCATTATGAGATTCTCAAGTACTAATTGTTTAGCTTATATTTAAACTAAGAACAATAAAGAAATTAATATTACACATGATTCCTAAAAACATAAATAAAAGATAAAACATAATTGGAGGAATGAAAAGAGATGTTGTTGAAGAAAAATGAATTCTTCAGCTCCTACTCTTACTTCTGCCTCTTGCTCTCTTCAGAAAATAGAAATAAAGTAATACGTACTGATTTTTTAGGCTTAGAAAGTGTTATATAGGTCTTAAAAAACAGATTGAGATCTTACTTAACTTAACTAAATGATTAAGGGCCCAAGTCTATTTTCTTATTTCCGCAACTGTTGAACACAATTTAGTAAAATAGGTGTAACTCTCGCACCGTAGGTCCAAATAACCTGATTCCACTTCTCAAATTTCGCTAACTCAGAGGTGCAGATTTTTTTATTTGAACCACCAGCTCTGAATCTGCACCGTTTGGGTTTGGGGAGACCTAGGAGTGATGACTTTTCAGTTTTGAATGCTCCTCCTCCCTCACTAAAATGATATATTTCTCTCTTTTGGCACTTCCTTTTGTTCTTGGACTTTAAAATCCACTTCTTCTCTTCATCTTAATGCCTTCTATCATCCATGTATCTTATAACTTCACACTAAACACGCAAATTTTGGCACAAAAGTTCTAAAAATAACACAAATCCGAAGGAAGAAAGTGCGATATAGCAAAATATGCTTACAAATCAACTAACTAAGTCCAATTTAAACCTAAAATAATGTCTCCTATTGTAATTTATTTATAACAAAAAGGGAGACATCATATATACTCATCATATCATATGATTGTCCTAAAAATATGGTATAATTACCTATTACTTAGGCCATCATAGGTATAGTGTATCTCGTAATTAATGCTATTACAAGATTTATTGGTAAATGAATATTTATATCCTTATATAATGAATATGTTTAAAAAAGAGATAGTGTAGCTATATTAGGAAAGTACTATCTTTAGCATCTGCCAAAAGACGAATCAAAAGTTGGACCTTGACCAAAAATGTAAAGACACAACTTGGGACAGCTGAGCCAACCCAATAGAAGCCAAAATTGGGCCATAGTATAAGTATATGGTTCAAATCCACTATCAGGATGCAAGTTGAATCCAGAAGATAAAAGGTTTCCAAGAAATAAAAGAGAAGAGTCTAAGAAAAGAAGGAAGCTTAAAAAATATTTACAAGATCAATTATTTTGCACTTTATATTATTGAAGAGTTATCCGTTAGTCATTAGATTCTTAAACTTAATGAAATTTTATTCTATTTCTTATAAATATAACTAGCATTGTCTTATTTTTAGTTAGACAATGTAATGAGAGTCTGACTAAAATCCACCGTTTAGGGTAGCAGAATATGATCATCGTAAACATCTTTTCGTGATTGATTGATGTTTAGATTCATTATTTCACTTACAAGCAATCTCTCTCTCTCTCTCTCTCCACAAAACTAATTAAGATTAGGGTGATATAACCAATAGGAGATTTAGGTTAATGAGCAAAGATGAATCAACCATATTCCTGAGTTTGGTTCAAGCATGTAATAGCCTATGTTTTGCTACACTCTACTTACTTACTGTTCAAATTCTGGCACTGGTGAACAGACAAGTAATAACTAGCCATGACGGAGAATGAATGACAACCATCTGTGAATGCTCAGCAAATATTCCTTCCATGTATTTGGCAAAGGTAACCCTGTTTCAACAAGTAAGTATATAAGAATCTAGTCTAGTTATTTGTGCATGATGAATATATTAATCTTACGATTTGTCCCATATGCACTCACCCATAAGAAACTACTCGTTTATTGATCTTAACAAAACTCTTAAACCCCCTTGTTTTAATATAGTAAATACAAACTACACTAAGGTACACACGGTCTTTACAGGATCGACAATTGGCACCACACAAATAATATAGACGAATACAAATTTTATTGATAAGTGTCATGTAATAACTCCCCTTCATAGTGATTTCATAAAAAATCCACGACCTTGAGACACACGTCAATTTGACACCACTACAGGTGACTGGCGACCATCGTGGTAAGTTGTTTAGTTTTTCTATTTTAATTTGTAATTTAGATAGTTTTGCATACTTTAATTTTAATATTATGCATGTTAATTATTAGTTTTGCATGTTTTAATTATTATAGTTCATGAATTAGGTCTGTCGGCATGTTTTTAATTATTTGTATATTTTTGCATTTTTAATTTTAGGTTATGATTGCATTAAAATTATAAAATTATAAAAAATAGGTAAATGAACAACATTAATGACAAATGAGGAAGTACAATATCTGATAAAAGATTATATGACTCGACATATCAATAAGGATGACAAAGATGAACACCTCGGTGATGTCCAAAGTTTTTATCGTTGAAACATTATGGATACAAAAATTATTCAATCTAGGGAATTACTTAGGGCTCATTTCTAAATAGGTAGCTTAAAAAGCTAAAGCGCTATTATAGTTGAGTTCTTAATATAATTGATTGTTGGAATTGACGAATTATGTTTGAAGGTGTAAAAAAGATACTGATAAAGACGGATTTCCAAGCCATCCCAAACTATCATATGTTTGTGTTCCTCGTCCTATTACAAGTTTGTAACGTCTTGACTTCCATTGTGGCCAACTTTTGGTGTTTATTATGGAAAAATTAGGAACGATTAGGTTACTTAGTAACTATGTCCACTTCAAAAGTTAACAGGGGTGTGAAATTTTTTTATTAACACTTAATGAACACGACGCTACTTTCTTGGAATGCCTAGAATAGTATGTTACAAATCCTAAATCCGTTATAAAGTGGGTGCTAAAATGAAAGTACTTTTATAACTCTAATTTTTTCGACCTTGATCGCACCTCATTACTTCCAGCCTCTTGCCGTCACTGCTAGAGAACAACTCCAACTGCTTTAGAAAGTCACTATAACATGTATGCATGATGTGGACCCATGTATTACGCACTCCAGACCATGTCCAATGTCCTATTGTGTCATCCTATTCCTAACGCGATTAGTGGACTGCTGAATAAGCAAATTCTGCAGACCTTCTTCTTCCGGCAAAAAATACATTTGCCTCCCTGACCTGTTAGAAACCACTACCCCCGTTGTTCTCCTTCCAACACCTGTATCCCCTGTGTCCAGATTTCTTTCCCACTGGTTCTCCATTCTCACCTTTTCACACATAGTCTTCACCATTACACAACCCCAAAACATGTGAAACGCGCTTTCTTCGGATATCCCACACAATTTACACATTCCGGATACATCCATCTTACGCTTTAATAAATTTTGGCACGTGGCTAACCTTTCTTGGACCTCTCTCCATAACAAATCTAATCTTTTGCGGACATCTTGATATTCTATATGCGTCCTAGAAGGGGGGTTGAATAGGACTACGGAAATTAATCGGCTAATTAAATTCTAAGTAAATAAAATTAAAAGTTAATTTAAATCCTATTCTCTTTCTAAACTAAATGGACATGAGTTTGATAAATGAGCAATAGATAATAATCACCTAGATATTCATACAAGCATATTATCAAACAAATAGACTGCGGAAATAAATAGTTTAGGGAAAGAGAATACTCAAGCATGTATAGTGGTTCGGTTTCCCTACTCCACTACCTAAGGTAGCCACCTTAGGATTTTCAAGCTTCTTTACTAAGCTCCGTGTCTCTCTTAACCGGGGCGAGAACACAATACCCGTTTTACAACCTCTTCGATAATACGAAGGACAACCTCTTGTGTAATCCCAACACAAGGACAACCTCTTGTGTAATCACAACACAAGGACACCAAGTATAATCCCTATACTCACACACTCTCTTAATCTAACTATTACAAAGACTAGACTAAGAGGAAGAATCAAGTGTTTGAATGGTTTTACAATAGTGATGAACTCCTAAAGAGTGGATATGACTTTATAGCATAAAGAGAATGATTTTGACTATGATTAGCTTCTTGACACCTTCATGAATGATCACAATTAAGCCCCTAAGTGTTGGTGGATGAATGGTGTAGTTTGTGTCTTCAAAGAGCTTTAATTTATAGCTGAAATAAGCTTCCAACAGTCAAAAGGCTTCTATCTAACGGATCTATTTTAACTCCAACGGATATAAGCTTTGTCTTGTTCTAAAGTGCATAAAACCCTTTCTCGCGGTGTACCGCGGATATGGTGCGGTGTACCGCACTTCTCAACGTATGATATCAAAGCTTACTGACGGGCTACCTCATGCACCGTGTACTTGGCCCGCAACTGGTCCGGTGTACCGCACATTTACTTGCTTACTGTTCGGGCTAGCTATGCACCGCACCTTTGGTCCGTGGTACTGCGGTATACCGCAGGGGTGGTCCGGTGTACCGCACCACTGTACTAATGAAGCTCAAGTTCATGAATAAAAGGTATTTAGTAAGTACAAATGTGATGCACTATTTGGGAGTAGTTTAAAACACGATTTGGCAAATATTAAAACAAGATTAAAAGAACGTTAGGCCAACACATCTCAACTTCCAAATTCTTCCCCATTGAATTTCTCTCTCGCGCTCACAAGTATATGTCATTCATCTCATTTAACCATGAAAGTACATCCCGCTCCTTATTGTTCAACGACGTAGTTTCCATCGCGATTATCTAGAGCTTATGCGGAGGTAATATATCTTGGAATCAGTTTCCCAATCCAAAGTCCCATCGTCCCTTACATAGTTTCTAACCTTATCATGTCGACTACCACTCCCAATCTCTGATAACGCCCATTCCACCAACGTTTCATCACCTATCAAAACATCCAACCAGTATGAGATGCTAACCCCATTGCATATCGCCCACCGGGATCCTCGTCTAATTACGACAATACCTTCCGCGATGGCACGACAAACTTGTGAATTTAATGGTCTGGCTGTGTATTGGAGATAACTCTTCTTAAATTAATTCTGGAGAAGCGCAAACACCCACAACACCGTGTTATCATGTATCGCCTTCCTCCCAAGTTTACCAAGAAGCTCCATGTTCATGTCCACAGTCTTACAAAATCTCAGACCTCCATGATTATTTGGGACATATATTCTTTCCCAAGAGACCCAACTAATTTTCCTTTGTTCTTCGAATGAGCCCCAAATGAAGTCTCTAACTATTCGATCTATTTCATCACAAACGTACCTGGTAACACCTTCACTTGCATTATATAATACTGGCATCGCGCACATGACTGACTACGCAAGAGTAATCTGGCCCTCTAAAGAGAGGGTATTCCCCTTCCATCCTGCCAGTTACCCCTTAAATCGTTAATCATGTCCCCATAAAACTCCTTTGGTCTTCTCCAAGAAAGAATTAGGACCCCAAAATACTTCCACAAACCCTCACTATGATAATATCCACTTCAGCTCGTGATACTTTCCGCGATGTCCAAATCCACATTTCTGGAAAACTATATCAACAACTTCTCCTTGTTAATGAACTGACCCGCGTTCAGGCATAACAAGTCGAGTGATTCTTGCACAAGATCAAAATTTTGATTAGACACTTCCAAAAATAGGATAAGACAAGAAATAAGAAAATAGAGAAATATGAATAAAAAATATAATTAATTAACTAAATACACCTAAAATGATGTCTTCGTCCTAGATTATTATATCACAAATAGGGAGAGATCACCTAACCATAAAAAACCTGACCCTCCACCCAAGGCTTTCTCGTAGTCCTCCCCGCTAGTGAACCGCACCATAAATATCCAAACACAATATCAACTTATTCAATGTACGCTTTCGGCATCCATATTTGATTTAACTTATCAAGAAAATATTTATAACCTACATTGTGGCCTAATAACCTGACACCCCTTTGTCTCTTTTTTCCAATGTTCTTATGAGTTGGGGAAACGTCATATCGTCCACCGGGGTGTCATCCACCATATGGAATTGCTCCTCGCCTAACTCCTTGGATCCAACCACCATACTTGGCATTGGCTTAACCCTATCTTATCTAGCTTGGCTACCTTCCCCGGGTATGGCTTCCTTGTAAGATCTCATGTTACCTTCCCCATCCTCTAGCGATGTGAACTCAATTGTCCCCTTGTTCAGATTATTTTGTTATGTGTCCCCCTCCTTACAAGGCACAATCTCTTCCCCCACATTAGTCAACGAAAGGAATTCCCTATAAAACATATATGTAGTGGCTGCCGTGATTGACTCCCTCGAACTGAATGATGGGACATTACCTATTTTGGTTATTTCTGGCGCTACAGTCTCTTCCGCTACCGTCCACCATTCTCGCCACTCCTAGTTACCTCTTCATTGAAAATTGGATTCACTATCATCAACGTGTCCGAGCCGTGTTCCTTTCCTTCCTCAGATGAGTTAGTCGGTTGTTGATCGGAAGCCTAATGCCATCAATCAAGTCTAATTGAATCAACTCCGCCTCTCGTACGTTGCTCTTCTACCAGAGATATACACAAGCGAGCGTTTAGAGGCCATTTGTTTTCTTCGATTCTCACCCCCAACGGTCCAGCCACCACATGTCTCTTCTCTGCTAATTGATCAACCCTATGTGAGTAAGATTTGTTCCTCTTTGTCGATGGCGAGAGAAGAGACGGTAGAAACACTTCCTCTTCCGTTCCAAAAACTCCAAAAGTTTCAGTTGGCACTCCGAAATACATACCTTTTTGGTGACTTGTTGGTGTCTTTCCTATTACAAATTTTTAAATAAATGCATTCTACGGGATGACTGTTGATTTAGTTTAACGAGTGTCGCTGCACCTATAAATATATGGCAATAAAAAATTTATTTGATTCATCAAGCTTTATAACATCATAACAATAAAAACGATAAAAAAAAAAAGATTCAACAACGTTAAGAGTTTAGAAAAATCTAAAAAATTTGAACGTCTTAATAACATGATAACTGTTGTATTTTAGAAATTGAAGTCAATTAACATAAATCAATTATACACTATGTAAATATTTAAAAGATATCGAATTCAATCCAATCCAAGACTCAATAACTACCTTTGGATTTTTTGTTTTATCTTTTCTTCAAAGGTTTCTGGTTTTACAAATTATTTTAACAGATTTAACTTTTTAAAAGACACCCTTTTGTCACAATATCATTACTCATTTATAAGACTCTAAATTAATTGTATACGATTAATTGGGAAAGAAACGGGACAAATAAGAAATGAAAGGTAAAAACCACAAGAAATCATTTTGATTCTAATAAGATTCGATCCCAAAAACCTTTTGTCTCTACAAAGTAATCTAACTACTAGACCAACTATCGATTTTTTTTATTTGTTTTTCAATATCGCCATTTTATCGTCTTCATTAAAAGATATATTAAAACTAAATCCCATTGGAGACGGATATATCAACAAAAGATTCCATATCCTCAATTTTTATCTTTTAATATACACAATAAAATATAGAGCCAATTGTTGATTGATGCCTATTAAAAAACTTATTTAGAAAAAGGTGCCTAGGAAAAAATATTTATTGAAAACAGCCCCTTTATAATTAACAATTAAAAAATAAGAAAAAAACTAATAAACACACGCGCGCGTCCGTGAAATTTTTTTAAAATCGTCATAACTAATTCAAAAAAAATCAAAAAAATCAAAAAAAATTATATTTGGATAAATCAAATTAATATTTACGTCTATGATTTTTTTCGGAATTTTCTGAATTTTTCGATTTTTTTTTATTTTTTTAATTTTTTTTTCGAATTTCGTGTTTGAAACATGGAATTTCATGTTTAAAACATGGAATTTCATGTTTATTTCACGGTTTAAAACATGGAATTCCATGTTTAAAACATGGAATTCCGTGTCTGCGAAAAAAAAATTAAAAAAATTCGAAAAAATTCAAAAAATTTAAAAAAAATCAAAAAAATTCATAGACGTAAATATTAATTAGATTTATTCAAAAATATTTTTTTTTTAATTTTCTGATTTTTTTTGAATTAGTTATGACGATTTTAAAAAAATTTCACGGACGCGCGCATGTGATGGAATTAATAAAGGTATAGAAAATATAAAGGGGATGTTTTCTATAAATAATTATTTCATTAGGCATTTTTTTATAAATAAGATTATTGAAGGCATAAAAAAATAATTAGAGAGTTTAAGGAGGATGTTTTCAACAATAACCCCTAAAATATAAAGCGTTACAAGTATAATAAGACAAAAAAAATTAAAATACGAATACGAATATAATTTATGTGCTAGTCTGATATCGAATTGTAACAAAACAAGAATCCCAACAAAATCACAAAATAGCGGAAAATCCCTTATCAATAAACCAGACGAAAAATGAATAAAAAGAATTTTATAATCATATAATCCCAAAACCCATAATTACCCATTTTCTAGCACAAAACTTGTCAATCAGAACCAGAATCATAAAAATCACTAGGACAAGGTGTCATAACCTCAGATTCAAGTGTTTGTACCACTCTATGCATAGTGGGCCGATCCTCCGGGCCCGAAGATACACATTGTATAGCAAGTGAAATCAATGTATCAAGTGTTTCAATCTGAACTCCTTCACACTTCACATCAATTATCTCCCTTTCTCGATTCTCCGTCACTAAAAAATTCAACCACCCAACAATATTAAGCCCCTTTTCAATAAACGATGAATCCGTAGGTCTTTTTCCACTCATAATTTCAAGCATTAGTACACCAAAACTATACACATCACTCTTCTCTGTAGCTCTCCCACTATGCATATACTCTGTCAAAAAATTTTAAAAAAAAAAAGAATATTATAAAACAAAAGCTTTAAATATTTAATAAACAAGTCCCTTACCTGGAGCTAAATATCCAAAAGTACCCGCTACAATTGTAGTAATATGAGATTCCTCATCATGTAACAATTTAGCTAATCCAAAATCCGAAACTCGAGCTTCAAAATTCCCATCAAGTAAAATATTACTAGATTTAATATCACGATGTATTATTCTAGGTGAACAATCATGATGTAAATACGCAACTCCTTTTGCAGCTCCTACAATGATATTTACTCGTGCATCCCAATCTAATTGCTCCGAGTTTTCTACTTCAAAAAAAAAAATAGTATACTAAATATTTAATTTTTATTAAAGAATAAAAATTATAACTTACCATGAAGAACTTCATCTAAGCTACCACCAGGTAAATAATCATAAATTAATAATTTAGCAGTAGGTGAATTACAATATCCTCGTAAATTAACAAGATATCTATGTTTAATAGATCCGAGAATTTCGAGTTCACGTTCGAAAAAATGATTAAAGCCTTCATTAACATTAACAATTCTTTTTAAAGCGAAAATATTTCCATCATCCATTGAGAACTTGTAAACAGTTCCAAATCCTCCTGAACCAATGACATGTTCTTCGTTTAAAGTCTCGAGTTTCTTTATAACTTCTTTAGATGAGTATGGTAAGTCTCCGTGAAAAATTACGATTGATGCCCCTGAATATATTTGAGTTTTTTAAGTTTTGTAGTGGAGAAAGATTGAATTAAGTTTTTTTTTTTTTTTTTTTACTTACCTGTGCGAATATCTACTGCGAGACTTTTTGTGTCGGTTTTTCCGAGTTTTTTGTAGAGGAAACAGCCCCAGAAACACATTAGTGCTATGAAAAGTAATGCTCCTATTGTAGCTGAAGCACTTATAAGTAATCTCGCTGAATATTTCTTTTTTTCTGTTACAATAATTATAGTTTAGTCCCTTATTATGAACAAAATAGAATTGTGTTTTTTTACCTGAAACAGATGATTGTGAATTTATCGTGGAACCGTTTTTATTACATTCAATATTGATTTGTTTGCCACATAATTCACGGTTTCCAAGAAAACTGTCAGATAAAATCATTAAATCAACAAAATTAAAAAATATGAATTTACTAAACAATCAGATTAAACTACTTACGAGTCATTCGAAAAGGTGGCGAGAACACCATCTGATGGAATTGTACCAACTAAGAAATTAGTTGACACGTTGCTGTAAATAATCAAGAAAATTATACGAATGTTAGAAAATAATTTTGAATTATTTAAAAATGAGTTAAGAATTACGATACTTACAGAAGATGAAGCTTATCTAATTTTCCCAGTGATGATGGTATGTTTCCGCTAAGAGAATTGCTTGAAAGATCCCTATATTAAAAAAAAAATAACAATTTAACTTTGATTCAAGAATTTAATTTCTTCTTTAAAAAACTTACAGGGATTGTAGCTTTGTTAAGTTTCCTAGTTCATTAGGAATCGATCCGCTTAAATAGTTACCTTGCAAAAATCTGTTATACGGAATATTTGTTTGTTATATGTAAGTTTTAAATAACATATTGGGAAAATAGTGAGTTAATGGTTTACTTACAGTGATTGTAACTCTGTACAGTTTCCTAATTCTGGAGGTATTTCTCCATATAAATTGTTATCATGAAGGGCTCTATAAAAAAATTATAGTTATGCTTAAATTTAAAAAATTTATTAACAAGAGAAGTATATTATATACATACAAAAATTGTAACTGGTCTAGCTTTCCAATATTTGATGATAAAGATCCACTTAACTTGTGATTAGATAGGCTCCTGGAAAAAGATAAACATTATTCCATACATATATACATACATATACATGTATATGATACAAAAGAAGAAAAGTTTACTCACAAAGATGTAACTCTCTTGGTTTTAGCATCGCAATTTACTCCTTTCCATTTGCATGGATCAGGATCTTCAGGTCTCCATTGAAGAATAACACCGTCTGAACTAGTAATCGCTTGCCTAAAGTTTACAAGGGCTTCACCTGTAATTTTAACATTATATTTAAAACATGATTATTTTTTTTTTATAACAACAAAATGTTATAATGTTATGACATAGATATAAAAACATACCATCAGGACTGAGACATATGACTTTGTTAGTGAGAGTGAGGTAAAAAATTAATGGCCACCAAACATTTAAACTGTACAAGCCCATGGTGGTGGCTCCGATCAACATATATCATCTGAGGCACCACGCTGTAAGTTCGTTCTTTTGGACATGTAGTTGATGATGACACCAGGTTGCGCCACGTGTACAAACCTATAATAAATAAAAGTACAGTGCGTAATTACTACTTGCTCTTATAATCTAATTAAAAGTTAAATTAACTTATTTCCTTTGTTTATAGACTCAGATTCTTCAATAAATTATAGTTCATCAAACCTAGATTGTACACACTCCGAAGCCCAATGTACAACCATTTTCAATATATATAATCTCTTCAATTCATTCGTAACATTACGTTCAAGGAAAATTAAACTTGAAATAAATAAATAAAAAGAGATGTTTTTGATACACCATAAGATATAACTGTTAGCAAATTCATCTAATCAGATAACTGTATATATTATATGAATTAAATATATAAATTATATAAAAAACAATAAAATATCACCTGGTTGATTTAAGAAGCAGATTCGATCTGGAGCAGAGTGAGGGTAAGCTACTTTGTGTCAATCTGTGTGGAGAGGGAGAGATAGAAAGAGAGGAGAAAGATGAGCTGTTAAGCTGTTAGTGTACTAGTGGCACTAGTAACTATTATACTAGCATTACGTATTACATATATTTTTAATATTTGAGTACAAATTAGTGACGGATATATATCTAATTAGATCACGGTAATAGATTTGAAGGCAAACAACCAATGGGATTTTCGTACGTGGTGATCTTGTTTTATTTGATGTCTTTTTTCCTATTTTATTCTGTTTTATTTGATGTTTTTTTTCCTATTTTATAGAAATCACAATTTTAGGAAATGGGTATCAAAAAATAGAATATACATGGATATTTTGTAAACAATATAGAAGAAAAAAAATAAAAACCAGTTAGGGTTAGCTCAACTGGCTAGAGTCTTGGTTATCTTTTTAGATGGTATTAAATTCAATGATAGCTCTCCCGTGTAAAAAAAAAAAAAAAGATAAAAGTTAAGAAGAGAAAATGTAATCTTTAATTTTCAAACTTAATCTATTATAATGACTTATTTTTTATAATTCAGTGTTTCACTTGATATATATTTGTAAGTAATGAATAAAAAAATTATAATTTTGATATTTTGAATATTTAATAATAATATCATAAATTATTCATAACAGTCACTCTTACCATGTGTACACATTAGGATTAATAATTTGTTATTTCCCCAAATCGAAAAGACATTTTGAACATTATACTCATTAGAGAGTGAAATCTAAATATATATTGAAAATTATCTACTGAAATAGCAATCATCTTAAGTAATGACTCAAAATATACTATGTATTCTACCAAGCATTATCTTTATAAATACAATGTTAAATTTTGAATCTGAACAATAATTTTTTTTGTTCGAAACTGACAATAAACAATAATGTAATGACCGACTCTCGTCAATTACAACAGAATAAGGTGTAAACTATACGATCTCGTACACCATCGTGCACCCACATAAACACAGTACATAGGTTTACAAAATGTGATATGGGCATTTACAAACAAACAATACTATTGTACAAACAAACAAAAAATCTCCTATTTTGTCAACCAATAAATCAAATGTTGGTTTTCTTATGCTTTTGATATTCAGTATATTGACAATATGAGATCTTCCGCCTACGTTATGCTCGGATCAAGTTTTTTATATTATCGATTACACATACACAAAAACAACATATATCCTATTTATCGCTTAAAAATAATTAACAAATTTTTCTTATCAAATAATATCAAATGAAAATAATTAGTAGATTGAATATGAATTACAAAATTACACACCTGCTTGTGATAATATTCTTTTCTTTGAGCTGGTGAACGGTATCTCGGAACTCTGATGTGTTTTTCTTGTTGTTCTTTCACGTTATATACCAAAAAATAGGTTTTATTTGAAAGGCCCATTAACAAATAAAGTGATTTTCGCGTTTGTTAAAAAAAATCACTCAAGATGGTTTCAGGCCCAATAAACGCAATTTTAAGACTATTACCAATCACCCTATTTTTTTTTTTCAAAAGTAATTTTATTCATTTAAAAGTGCTTTTAATTGGAAAAAATCGATCCGAATCGGGCTCTACATTTTTTCTTGGAAGGCATAACACTTATTCAATTTGTCTCTCTAAAACTTTACCAGAAAAACTCATTGGAAAAAATCATGGTGAAGGAAAAAAAGTACAGAATATCGATATATTCTCCCCTTTATAAAGACATTTAACATTTTTGATATTGTAATTATATTTGTGGGCTTTTAACTCAAATATTATTGTTGGTAAAGATTTAGTGAACTAATATGCTGGAATTGCACTTAGGTATATTCGTGCAACGTCAATAAATATCATTGGCTTGACATGAGAGAAGTATATTATTCTCTTTGTGGTAATATATATATATATATTTGATCTTCCTTATTAAAGACTACTAGCAATATTTCAGTGAAGGAAAAAGAATACAACACACAAATATCGCATCCCCCTTATTATGACAACAATTATTCTAAAACATCTTTATATATTTAAGACACTTGTCTCTTGTATTTTAAACAAATTATGTTCTTCAAGACCCTTTTATGCTTCAGGAACTTTTCGATCTTTGAGAACTTAATATTTTAGCCGCTCTAAGTATTTCGAGCACCTATCGTGCGAAACTTTTGTGCTTGGTCACCTGTCATGTATCAGGCACCTATGGTGCTTTAATAACCTATTGTGTTAGTCAAGAACTTTAATATTTGTATAATCATCATGATATTGTATCAATAACATGAGAATAGGGATGTCTCCCCAAAATTAACCACCGATAGACAATAACTCCCCCCCCCCCCCCGAACACAGCTTACAACTTTCATCGTACTGTGCTCTCCAAAGAGCAATTCTTCTCAAAATCTCACTCAAAAGGTGTTGAGTTGGAATCCCATTCTAACTAAGGATTCTTGTGGTTCCAGAGGATCCAGTTTGAAAAAGATATTCTTTTTTCAACAAACTTTAACTTGTACAAAATACCGCTAGTCATTTCTAGATCCATGTGAATTCCTCTTTATAGTTTTTAACCGGGCTCATATCATATTTGTTACTGAAAAATGCACTAGGATTAGGTATATCAAACCAAAAAAAGGAGTCTCACTATGTGGACGGGAAAATTGATATAGAATTTACCCCCGAACCGAAGAACTGATGACAAAAGGTTGCTTTCTTTATCCACGATTGGAAAATATCGATTGGATCTATTGAAATGCCCTTTTTCTTTCAGTTTTCTGTTCTACTTGAAATGATTTCTGCGAGTAGGTTTCCGCAAGAACCTTTATGATATTGTCAGATTTTAGATTTTAAAAATTTATTATGATCATTTAGATTCTTGTCGACATATTTCACTGATTTGTGATTTAGAATCCTTATAATATATTTCAAGCGTTATAGTAAATAAAAATATATTAATTCCATTATTCGTTTCATGGTTTCATATATTTTCAATAAATAAATAATTTACATGGACTTTCTTTATTTAGGTACCTTAGTATCTTCAGGGCTCGTAATATCCTTTAGGAGTAATGCACATGCTAACATTAGTTGGCTCAACAATTTATGTTTTATTATATGGATGTGCACGTTCCATCATTTTTCTTTTACCATTTTATTATTTACGCATGAGATTACTCTTTTCGGGGCATAATATAAGTAAAGTCCTACAGAGGGGGGGGGGGGGGGGTGTGAATAGGAGACTTATCTATTCAATTGTCAATTTAAATAAAATAACTCCTAAACTAAGTTTAGTAAAAATAATGAGTTAATCACTTGAGCGAAGGTATGTACTAAGGAGTATTCCTAACCATTTTCTAAATGCGGAAACAAAAGGTTAGAGGTGCTAATGAAGAGAGCAAATAAAGAATCCTAATACAATTGATCTAAAATTAATATGATGATAAAATAAGGTTAAGATACTTAAGGTATTTACCTACTAGAGTATAGGGACCTATATGCAAACTAGCTATAATTAACATTTAGAATTCCTAAGTTCAGGGATAAACACTAACAAGGATAATTTAAAGCAATATAACTTAAGCTAAAAAGGATAAACAAGAATGTAAAGTAAATGCACGCGATAAGTGGAAGATAAAAGAAATAAGTTATGTGGGGCATTTAAAGTGGTTTGGTTTCCCTATATCCACTACCTAGGGTCATCTCCGTAGAATTTTCAAGGTTTCCCATTAAGTTTCTCTATATATCTCAAAGGTGAGACATAAACCTATACACCAAGGTTTTTTCGGGATAAACCATAACCTAAAAGTTCCGAGATTTTATTCGTCTAGTCACAACCCGATGAGACTTTTAACGGTTTAGTCACAACCCGATTACAAACCCCCCTTGTGCAGTTCTATACACAAGTAACAATTTCCATAAAAGGAACCCTTCTCCCTCTTCTCTAAACTCTAGCAACTATTACTATGTTTAGATCTCGAAGAAGAGTTAAAAACCCTTGGTGGTTTGATTGATATAATAAGAACCAATTTGATGATGCTTCTTGATGAGATAATCTAACATTAAGATTGTGAACTCCCAGAAGAGTTAGATATGAAAGTTGATCTCCTTTATTGAGTGGATATGATGTTGAAGCTTTGAAGTTTGAGCTCCCTCTTGGATTTGCTATGGTAGCTTTGAGGAAGACGCAAACAATTCACAAGACTTGATTTTATAATTTGAATATGCAATAAAAAGGTTGTGAATTCTCTCTTGAAGTGTGAGATAGTATATGGTTGAATTGGTGCTTTAAGAGGCGATTTTTGTGATGCAAAGTGACCATATATGTAGGGTGAGTTAAGTTACAACGCCTCCTAGAATGATCACACATACAACAAAAATGTTACACCGTATAAAGGAAAATGAGTATTTGTTTTTTTTCTCCAATGACGCTAATCCGTGTGGTGTCCTTCGTTCAACGATAAGAAAGTCAGAAGCTCTTTGGAATGATGTCATTGAAATGAAAAACGTCATGTTTTTCACCTAAAAATGGGTATTCGTTTCAGATAGAGATACCGGTCAAGAAGTTACAAAGTGACTAATTGGTTCCAACTTTGTTTGGCTTCAGCAAAAAATGTTATACCGTTTTTAAGCTTAAAACTGGTAACTGTTTAAAATGGAATATCATTTTACATTGCCTATTTTAGCTGAGGATGGTAGTTCATCTACTTGGCTTCTTGATCCTTCATATGAGTTGTATAAAATGAAATACTACAGTTTAGGGTTAGTACAACTCAATACAAGCAAGCAATGACACATTAGAGTATATCAATGAGGTGTGTAAATTTAAACCACAAATATATAATTTAAAGATATGAACTAGTTGTATATATGACAAGTAGTTGAGTTCATCTTTGTGCGTGAATATCTCATATGTGAGAGTTGTGAATGAATGCTTTAGTAAGTATATTCAAAGAAGTATATAAGAAAATATAATCACACATAATAACATAGGAGATAATGACTTTATATCAAGATAAAAAATTTAAGTACTCAATTCTAATGACTAGATAGATTGGAGAGTGTTTTAAGTGAATATATGCAAGGCAGATTTAATCATTTCAGGTAAGATTAAGCATGTGATTAACTAAGTATTTGTCATACAAAAAAAAAAAACCAATAGGAAAGACTATATGCAAACATTTTCCCATTTTTTGATGATGACAAATCTTTCACTAAAACACCTATGAATGATGTGAATTCATTGCAAACTAACGAATTTAAGTTTTCCCTATCAATGTGGATATGAGATATGAGATATGAAAATATAATGTACATACAAAGTCTAAATCCCCGTCACAAAGAGCATATATCAAAGTTTATTTTTATGTTAAACTATATATGAGTGGTTTATACAAGTTTTGGAAAGGTTTTAGTGCATATTTTTTATCTCCCTTGTCTTCATGAAAAATATGGGAAGTTTATCTAGCAACTATTCACATAAATAGGTAAAAGACGATCCAACTCAAATTCAAATAGCAAAATCCAAAATAATTAAACTCGACTAGTACCAAGTAGCATACAAGAGAGGAAGAGACTTTTTACCAAAGGCCTTGTATTTTGGAAGCTAGTCACCTCATTTTCTATTCAACAAGCTAATAATATTTGCTAGTGCGTAATAACAATATATATCAAGAGTGGAAAAAAGGCAATCAAGATGATAATTAAATTAACGATAAAGAAGAGTGGAGTATAGTTGTTACAAAAAGAAAAATAGAAGTAGTCAAAAGCCTAACACAGGGCATAAAATAAAGAAAGTTTTAATCAAATCATAAAAGGTTCATACACACAAACCTTAAAACCCTTATTAAAGATCCAAAATTAACGTGAAGAGCAACTACGAGATTTTCGTCCATCTCCCGGGCTTCTTGCCATACAGGACATCTTGACAATCTTCTCGTTGAGTTGAGAAAAGTCGTCCATCATCTTCTCTTGAAAGGCTACAACATTGATGTTGATTCCTATTTAGTTAAGTATTTTACACTTTTGTTATTACACGAAGGAGGTTTTCTTGGTGAAGGATAATTAGACAAAGATGGGATGTTAATATCAAAATAGAAATTGTCAATTAAATCACCATCAACAAAAACATTTCTATCACATTGGCTTTGATGTCCTTTTGAATGTTCTCATTAAGGTAATTAAGGTGATGAATGTCGATATACTCATATTTATAAATCCACGTATCCATAGTTTTTAAGAGACAAACATTAAATACCCAACTCACTTTGAATTATTGGGTGATGCCAGATGACAGAATATTTCTACGCTCAAGGAGATGATAACACCATATGGTACATAACTTTTAGAGAGATATTTTACAATAATTTTAAGAAAAATTGCACAAAGGTTGTTTTTTATTACCGATATAAATATGAAAAATGAGGGTACCCTTGTAGGGAGGCATACCACCATCTCTTCTATCTCTAGCAATGAGATCTTAGGTAAGGAGCTTAAGGATGTCTCTTATCTCCGAAATATTTTTTTGAGAAGGTATGTTTGTGAATGTTTGTGAAACATTTCGGATTCAAGAAAAAATTTGATAAATGAACGATTCGGAATGGAAATTTTATCACAACCCACTCATCTTTGACAAGTAGTTCAAACTCTTCATTCTTTTAGATTGAGAGCTTGGGAATGGTGAAGAAATTTAGAGAGATATTAGTACCATACACGGAAGATGTAATACAACCAAAATAGACAAGAAATCGATAAAGCCTTGAGCTTGAAGAAGATAAAAAAGGTGTTTATTCCTCCACCTTGAAGCTCAAAACCACTTTATCTATTGATTTTCCTGAAATAATTTTGTGAAAATTGTTGATGAGAGAGGAAAGGTTTTCACCATATATTTCCTCATGAAGCTCATCTTCATAAGGTTCCTCATCTTCCAGGGCTTTCTTCCATTTTGTTGAGTTATATGGGCCTTTGTTGTAAATCTTTTTGATTCTTGGTATAGTGAAGATGGAGATTATGATGGAAAGAGTTAGGGTTTTGTTGAGAATGGGTTTTTTATGAAAAATATAAAGAAAGGAGATTAAGAGTAGTTAAACACATTTTTTGGGAAAGTATAAAAGAGTATTGGAATAAGGAAGATTTGATGTGGTCTATATTCTGAAATAGAATAATAGATGCTGAAAACAACATGTCGTTTTGTAGAGAAAACGAATACCCATTTCTAAATACGCGGATATAGAGTTTGTGGGAGATGTACTTAAAGAAAATGAAAATGTTTTATTTATCCCAAGAGTTTTTATTATTTATTTATTATTTAAGAAATTTAGTTACAAGATTTTCAATTAAACAAAAAGATAAATTTTTTGTAAAAAAAAATAGGTCAAATATAATGAGAGAGGAAAATGCAGTAAACCAATCAAATTAAAATGAGAATTTAGAAAAGTAACTTAAGAGTTTTTGGTTAGATTGCTTAATTTTGTTTCTTTAGGTTCATCATTATGTCACTCCCCAAGAACTCCTATATGATATGAGCTATATTTGAGTACATCATATGTGTCCTTGTTGAAAAAATCTACATAATGTCTCTTTATTTATGATGAATTAATATTAGTTGGAGACATCATTTTTAGTGATTTAGAAGTCATTATAGTCGTTTTTCTTGAGAAATACTACACTTTCCTATTTTGAGTCTTGATTTAGTAAATTATTGTTTTTAGAGCATATTGGGTTTAATTATTTATTTAGTGTGAAGCTTTAAAGATAATTATGGAGATTAATTAGAGTCCAAGTCAAAGACTAAGAGATATGGAAAGAAGATAAGCATGGAAATTGGAGATAAGAAAAGAAGAGCTAAAAATATGGAAAAGGAAAAGCTACCTTAATTCTGAATTTCACCACCCACGACCACAAATCAGATTATATCTCAAAATAGGTGTGGAATTTGGAGAAACGGTCAAGAGAAAAGTTAAATATCTTTCCGAGATTATGAATTTCGACTACTCATATGCGTCAAACGGATAATAATTGAAAATGTTAGGACCAAAACAAAAACAGGCCTGATTCCATGTTTTAGGGTTACGAATTTGAGTTGGGCTTGAAGTCCACTACTTACCTTCTCCTTCAAGAAAACGAATTAGGGTTCCTAAACACCTATAAATACACTCGTATACCATTGTAAACATGTCCTTGCTCAGTTCTAAACATTAGCTTGGTCCTTACACAATTATAATCCTTAGTATCAAGCTATTCATCCAAGAAGCAAGCTGACCTATAGAGGAAGACAAGAAGCAAGAAGTTGGAGAGTGACAAACTCCTCTTCTACATCTCACTTCTCTATATTTAAGGTAATTAGCTATAGATCTGTGGCTTCACCATATTTCTAAGCTTTTATTCTGTAAGTTTTACTTTTAATTGTTGGGTTATTATTTTGTCTACATTCATAATACTATTTGTTATTTTAATTGATTTGAGCTTGGCGAATATTGTTATTATGTGTTTTGACTTATTGTTACCACCCTAGATTTGGCCAATCTTAGGATTATTCTTAGTTATTGACAACACCACATAATCGTTTAGTTTTGATCATTTGCCTAACTAGATAGCCATAAAGGTTTGATTTGATCACCAATCATTACTCAGGAATCCTTGGTAATGAAGAGGTTGCTCCTAAGCCTAATAGAGGCTAGGTAGAATTTAGAATCCTGGTTAATATATAATGCTTAATCTGTGACAGGTTAGAATAACAACTTAGTAAAATAGATTCATATTAGTAATCCTAATCTATTAGACTTACATCCATATTTATTTATCTGCATTCTTATTTATTATTTCTCATCAGATAGTTATTTATATTATTTTATCTTTTTATATTTTTATCTAAACATCTAAATTCATCTACACCTAGTTAATATAAGTAGATCTAACGGATTAAATCCCTGCGAACGAACTTGACTTATCATTAAAACTTGCAAACGATCTGTGATACTTGTAGTGAGTTCTGTGCTTCTCAAGGGTGTGTGCTCTTTATTATTATCTTTATTTATCTATTATTTTATCACACCTTTGCCCCCACCAAGTTTTTGGCGCCGCTGCCGGGGATTTATCTTTAAGTTAAATCTATTTTGTGTTTATTTAGTGTAGAAGTTTTTATTTGTTTTCTGTTTTACGCTTTCTTTTTGTTTTAGTCTTTTTCAGGTTTCAAATGGCTAATCAACGGTTAGAGCTAGGTTTCCCTAGTCAATTCCGAGTTCAACGCATTGGGATTCGCATCTCAACTATCCAAGCCGTTATATTTAAGCCTGATCCTGATTTAATTAATCAATTCGCGAGCTATGGGAAATTTAGTGGTGATACAAATCAAGATCCGGTCAGATCTGTTCAGAAATTCATGCAATTTTGTGATGCCTACATTAATGAAGGTGTTACGCAAGAACAAATGTATTATTTAATGTTTCAATTTTTCTTGACCGGGAAAGCAAGCGATTGGTTAGATGATCAACCTCCCGAGCTAATAACAAATTAGGACAAGCTTCAAAAAAGATTCCTTGATAAATTTTATCCTACAAGTACGTGAGTGAAGGAACTATTGGAGCCTATGAAATTCTTACAAGAAGCTGGAGAGAGTGTTGGCGAAGCATGGACGAGATTTCAAAAGATGTTGGCAAGATGTCCACTACATGGATACACACCACAATTACAATTGTTCATGTTCTATAATGGACTTGATAGAGAGTCAAGGCTGAGAGAAGATGATATGGGTCGTGGTAATTTTGTCTCTATGAATCCAAAAGAAGCAAAAAGTGGTATGGAAACAATCATCGAGACCGACATCAGTTGGCCACAAGAACAAACTCCTACCACTAACGAAGAAGAAGAAGCAAGGATTTCAAGCTTGCAAGATCAAATACAATAACTCGCTATAACAGTTAAGGAAAGCATCCCAAAGCCACCTCAACAGTTATACCTACAAGAACAAGCCTATGAAAACCAAGCTAATCATCCACCAGGCTGCAATGTACATAATGTAAGTCAAGCTCAATCACGTCCTCAAGAAGAAATCACTGAGTTAAAAGAGACTATTAGTCAATTCATCAAATTCTCAAAGGATAATATGAGCAGACTTGAATCAAAGATCGATGCATCAGTATTGCAAAGACTGCAACAACAGAATCAAGATTTAAAACAACATAATCAACTTTTAGAGAAGAATGTGATGCAGCTCACTACAATCATAGAACAAATGCAAAGTCAACTCCTACAATTGACCTAAGATACAACATCTAACATGAAGAAGATCCAATACATTGACGATAAGGTTAAGACTATTAGTCTTCAAGCTCAAAAGATTAAAGAACACAACGAGATAATCGTTGAAGCGCCACCTTCCTCCTCAAAAGGGGATGTTCTACCAAACAAGTCAAACGTAAAGCGGATGAACTTAGATGAGATAATTGTTGAAGATTGGGTTGAAGAAGTTGAACACGATGAAAGTAAGAAGCCAATAGTGGTTGATGAATCAAGAATTGAAGAGAGAAGTAGAGCAAGGCATCTACCCATACATTGCCACTATCCCGCTTATCCAAAGGAGCAAAAACAGAAGTGTATAGAGGCGTTAAAACAAGTGAAAATTAACGTCCCTTTACTCGAAGCTATGGAAGGAAGGCGAAACTATGATCGATTCTTTATGGAGGCACTCTCCAATAAAGAAAGGTTCACAAGATCCAAATTTGTGACACTCAATGAAGGGATATCAGCACAAGTTCAGCAAAGAGGCATTATACTCTTCCACCGGTTTGATTGTTCCTGGGTCTTTGTTTTTTAAAGGGGCATATGGTCCTTCTTCGACTATAATCCATAATTCATAATCTTTAGATTAAAGAAAGTCTTTGAAGATAAAGTCTACAATTTTGTGTATTTATGTGATACACGAAACTTAGAAATAGACAAAATCACAAGAATGAGTTGGACTAAAAGAGAATACATCAAGTTATTTAAAAACAAGTAAAAATAATTCATTTTCAATTAATAAAGAGAAAAATAATTTTGTTAAAGAAGATAAATTTTGAGATTGATTATATGATTGTGTGTATTCATAGAAAACATAAACCTATTAATGTGTGTCTAGAATTACACAATTTTTTTTTGGTATTTCAGAATACATAAACATAAAAGCTATTTTTATATTTTTCAGAATATATAAAAGTTATTTAGTGTATTCTTAAATACATAAAAACACAAAATTATTTTGTGTGTTCAATAATACACAAAATAGATTTTTATGCATCAATAAAATCCATAAATTCATAAACAGAAAAGGGATGGGTTGAAAGGAATTTGTGATTTTGTATATTTTAGTAATGTAAAAATCATATACATATTGGGAACGGACTGAAAGAGAATATATGATTTTGTGTATTTTTGTAATATATAAAATTTTATTTTATGTATTTTAGTAACACACAAATCACATAAAAAAAGAGGTCGGACTGAAAGGGAATCTGTGATTCTGTGTATTTCTGTAATACATATCATAAAAATACACAAAATCACAAAAAAGGGTTAGAATGAAAAAGTAGTATACATGAAGATGGTTAAAAACAATTACCAATGATGTATTTGTGATTAATAAAGAGAATAAATGATTATGTTAAAAATGGAGATTCCGTAATTTTGTGTATGTTAGGAATACATAAATCTATTTTTGTGTATTCTAGAATACATAAAAATTAATATCAAAATAAAAAAAATCAAAAAATTTGAAAATAATTCACATATATAAATATGAATTCTCACTATCCAAATATAGAGTTTTTTTATTTTTCTGATTTTCTTGGAATTAATTGCAATTTTTTTTTTAAAATTTAACAGATGCGACTATGTTGGCGGAATTGGTAGGTGATGATTAACGACGACGATGGTGGAGCTAGTCGGTGGTGGTGGTGGTGGTGGTGGAGAATAATTGAAGTGGTGGTGGTGATCGGCAACGGTTGTCCGATTTTTAAAAAAATATAATAAAAATACAATAATGGTAATTATAATATAAATTTGGAGATATTAGCTAATTAAGTCCAAAAACCCCAATAACCCACCCCCATAGAGTCCAACAAATTATTTCTCCCCTAAAAGTTCCAACTTTTTAATCTGTATACCATCCATACCTTCGCGTTTAACATAGTAAGTAGATCATGTGTCATAATTATTATCTTCAATAACCAATTCCTTATTATTCGCAAATCTAATAAATCCCTTTATTACAGCAACCTCCCAATGGAAAGTTTGGTATTATTACTATCAATCCTGTTTGCAAGGCTTACATTCATTTGCTACAAGCGTATTACACACACGAATTCAGGAATCCAATATATGCATCTTGATCAAAAGTTAAGAAGCTTATCAACAAAAACACATGTAATCTATTTTTTTATTATACAGTTAGATATGAAATTGTTAGATATAACATTGTAAAGAAGATTACATGTGTTTTTAAGTATACATATTATGAAAGCAGTGTAGCATCTACTTTATTATATTAGTTTTAGAGTTGAATTGTATTATCTTGTCATGATATGTTAGAAATCATTATTATGGTTCCCTTGTAGCTAATATGTTTTGTCGTTTGACTGTAATAAGGTTTTTGAAGTGATGGAATGGTAAAAAGTAAACAAACAGGATGCAAAGGGTGTTGATTTTTTGTATTTGATTATTGAGCATCAGAAGTGCAAGATTATTAGTGAGGACGACTTTGCGAGAACTACGCTAAAGATTGTTGAATCGCCTAATCACGATTGAGGATGTTTTTCATATAATAAGTGAACAATTACTGACACATTTCATATATATTTTACGATTGTACTTGGATAAATTTGGTTTACACTTTTTAATAAGAAATATTTTACATACTTTATTTTATCTGTTTTGTATTCTAGTGGTCTGCTTTTGTGAATTTTGTATGCATTCAAGTGCTATTTAAAAAGGTCGAATATAATATACTATTAACCCACCATACTAAACTAATAACCCACTGAAAAACAGACGTATAACCCACTGAATCCTACACACACCACCGTATAATCCCAAGTGCAGTCCCAAAAGTCGCAGGGTCATAACCCACTGAATCCTACACACACCACCATTAATACACTAGTAATCCATCCATAATAGTTATTCTACACGTACCAGCACTTTCAACCCACCATTATTAACTATCACACCGATATTATCTCACACATAACCAATCACAACGTTTCTAATAGTAAATATTACAAAGTTTCCGTAGCAGCTTGGTTGTAAATCTTACAGCCCTGGATTTTAGTAACAAAGTTTCCAATAGTAACAAACTTACCATTATATTGTGTTTTAATTATGGAATTTATTAGATATGAGAATATGAGGGAATCTGTTAAATTTATATATTTATGGAACATAATCTGACCATGTTTGGTAAGTCAAGCGACATTAATTTGAGTAGAAGAGCATATCAGACTTTCAGGGTGGGTTGGACTCGATGGGCAACTGTAAATTGTCCATGGACTGTATGAGTCAATCACCCATAAATTTAACCCAATACACTAAGTAATATTTTTTCTTAACTTGTGATTAGATAGGAATTAATAATCTTCTCCCCACTAATTGTAACAAAATGTTTATATGTATGAGTAAGTGAAAATTTTCCTTAAGAGGTAAAAATGATAAATAATTAAGAAAATGATACCAATTGATAATTATTTCAATTTGTAATTAAATAGGAAGTAAAAATCATATTATTATTAAATAAACATTATCCCAATTATATATATATATATATATATATATATATATGTGTGTGTGCGTGTGCGTGTGCTTTGATAATAGCTTTGTTTTGGATTTCTCAGCAATTGCTTTTCATTCTGAGGGGGTTTCTTGTTTTGTGGCACTCTTATGTGTGATAGGAAGTCTCTTTTGTGGTCTATTTTCTCTTGTTTTGCATATTAATAAACTTTCCATTTTGTATTACTTGATTTGCATCCATGCCCGTAACAATTTTGATGTCAGGTTAAAAATTTGGAATGATATCTTAAATTGGAATATTAAGGAGTCGTGGACCATCATGGGGGAATTCGACGATGTTCTTAATATTAAAAAAAAATTTAGCTCTAATCCAGTCAACTTTAACCATCTTAGTGAATTTAGAAATTTTATTATTCGCAATTCTCTTATGGAAATCAAATCGAATGGTTGTTTTTATACTTGGTCTAACAGACAATCGAGAGATAAATTAGTTAAAACTAAAATTGATAGAGTTTTAGCGACATATCAACGAATGAATGAATTCCAAAGTGCTCAGGTGTTCATACCTCCAACTATTGGTTTTGATCACTCTCCTTTAATTTTACATTATGATAGTAACATGAAACAAGGTCAGCGTCAATTCAAATTTGAATCTTTCTGGCTTGATAATATTGACTGTTGATATGTTATCAATCATGATTTGCGTGTTCTAGGTGTGATTTTATCTCTTCCAAATTTTTTATGTAAACGTGATAAAACTGTTCAGGATCTAAAAAAAATAGAGCAAAGAGGCTTTTAAGAATCACCAAGTACAAACTGAAGTACTACAAGATAGACTTACAGAAATTAACAACTTGAACCCAACGTCAGATCTGCAAATGGAAGAAGAAATGTCAAGGCACAAAAAACTGAATTTGGATGCGAAGAAAAATTCAGGGCTAATAGATCCCGACAAATGTGGCTCACTTATGGAGAAAAAACACAAAGTTCTATCATTTGTCAACTATGCAAAGAAGAAGTTATAACAGAGTTACCAGCATGAAAAACAAACAAGGAACCTTGGAGGAAGATTCTGTTGAAATTAAGAAATGTTTAAAAAGATTACTATAAAAATTCTTTTTTTGAACATGTGGCTATTAAGGATCAAATGGGAATAGCTGCACAATTCATATCTCCAAAAATCAAAAAAAGAAATGAACGAAAAATTAACAAAACAACCCAATATGGAAAAACTGACAGAGTAGTTAAAGATTATCAGTTTCAAAAGCTCCGAGACCGGACGGCCTTAATGGTGAATTTTATAAGGAATTGGGATATTATTAAATTTGATGTTCTTTTAATGGTACACGACTTCTTTAATAACAATATTTCGCTTGAAAAAATTAATGATACTCTTATAACCCTTATACCTAAAGGGATGCACAAGAAAAACTAGATAACTATAGACCAATATCATGTGTTAATTTCGGTTATAAAATCATCGTGAAAATTTTATCAAACAGATTACAGGAAGTTATGGAGATTATTATTTCTCCCACACAATCAGCTTTTAAAAATCTAGAGCAATCCAAGATGACATTCTCATAGCACAGGAGACGTCTTTCTTTATGAATAGAAAATAGGAAAAATCCTAAAAACATGGCAACTATAAAAATTTATATGGCTAAAGCATATGATCAAGTTCGATGGGATTTTATCTTATTGGTACTAAGAAAAATGTGATTTAGCAAAAAATGGATTACATATATAAAGAATTGTAACGGTATGTTTCCAAATTAACTTTGATGGGGAAAGAGTAGAAATATTCGTACCATGTAGAGGAATCAGACAAGGTGACTCCCTACCCCCCCCCCCCCCCCTTCCTTTTTATTATCATGACAGAATCTTTAATCAGTTTTATCAATTATTATATTCAAAGTAAACAAATTTAGGGCATTCAAATTAACATAAATTTTCCTACTATTTCACATTTACATTTTGCATATGATACCCTTTTCTTTTTAAATCTTGAAGTCAAATAGATCCAAGCCTTCAAGAACTGTCTGAATGAGTATTACAAGGGACCATGACAAAAAATCAACTTCGACAAATCTGCCATTATTTTTAGTAAAGAAACCCCACCAAGATTAATTAAAGAAATAAATGACCTTGGTAAATATTTGGGGATCTCTCTATGTCACAAAATATCTAAAGTTGAATCTTTGGAGTGGACTGGCATGGAAAGCAAAATTTCTTTCTGTATATGGAAGGAGGTTTTGATTAAGGCAGTTATGCAAGTTATTCATAATTACACCATCTCTATATTCATCCTATTTCATTCTATAATAAACTTATATCTGTTATTTCTAATTTTTTGTGGAACTTTGGAGAATAAAACAGGATACACTGGATGGCTTGGGTGAAATTGGCAATAGGGACACTACTGGGAGGAATTTGTTTTAAAGACTTTAAGAGAATTAACGGATTAGTGTTGGAAGCACATGCATGGAGGATTTTGAATAATCCGGCCTCTCTCGTAGCAAAATTTCTAAAAGGTGTGTACTTTCCTAATAATGATATTATGAATGCTAAACTTCGATAAAGTAGATCTTGGAGCTGGGATAGTATTATTGAAGGAAGATATTTTATTAATAAATCATGCATATATCAAATAAGTGATGGTCAAAATATAAATATCTGGGAAGATAGATGGATTGATACCAATTGAAAGTTGGAAAAACCCTATTGACTGTAATATCACAAAAGTCAACCAACTTTTGAAACATGACTCTTATGATCTGGATTAGGAAATCCTAGATAATTTATTTCCTAAACCCATTATTCCATGCATAACTAGAATTCATACTTTTAATAATGGGGCTAACGAAAAATGGATTTGGCCTATTTCAAAAGAAGGACAATACTCTACTAAAACAGGTTACAAAATCCCATATGAAGAACAGGTTTTTCACTAACCATAGTCGGCAAGTACCATAGAAGTACAAACAAATGTATGGAAAACAATATGGACGTCAAACATCCCAAAAAAGATTAAGATTTTTATATGGAAGGCGAACAATAATGCGATTCCTACAAAGCAGAATCTTTACAAAAGGAAATGTTCGGTAACAAACGAATGTATTAGGTGTCAACCTTCTCATTAGGTGAGAGATTAGCCAAACTATTTGGGTTGGATCATCTTTTCAAATCAAGGTTGACATTGAACAAAAATAATAATATAGGGGATTGGATTTTGAAATAACCAATGGCTATTCAGAATGAGGTTGGGAATACAGCAAAATCATTGATTATATTATGATAAATATGTGGAACATTTGGAAAGAAAAAATGAAAGCGATTCATGAAGATTGTCCTGTTGATGGGGACAACATTATCTTCTCAACGAACAAATTAGTGACAAAATTATATGGTGCAGATTTGAGAAGTTTCAACACCAACACACAACAATATAATAATCGCACACCCAACCAAGAGAAAGAACCTAAGTTAGGATATACACCCATCACCATGCTTTGCGACAAGTTTTTTTTTGGAAAATCTTATGAACCCACGGGGATCGGGATATTTCAATTTCATAAAGAAACAGGCAGCAAATTTTGCTCCAAAGATACAATGTTTTGCGATTTTATTTTTGAAGGAGAAGCCTTTGCGATTCTAAAAGAAGCGGAAAAATGTAAAGAATATCCTGGAGAAAGAAAAATGATTTGTTCAGATAACCTTGAAATAATTCAAGGTATTAGGCAGGTGTCAGGAGTGAACTAGAAAATTCAACTGATCATCCAGATGATAAACGAGATAGTCAGGGATTTTGGTCTCATCACCTTCAAACACATATCCAGGAGGTGGAATGGCCAATCAGACAAGTTCACAAAAGATGCTAGGCATGGGGCCACCGCTCGGTCACACAGAATTATCAGTGTGATGTCTATTATGGAGGATTCTCATAAGATTGGAATTGGATAATCTTGTTTTGTTTTCTTTGTTTTTTCGTTTCCTTTCATAGTTAAAAAAAAGGTACTACGAAATCAAACTCATGTCGGAAGAGGATGAAAAATTCATCTTCAAGCACATTCATCGTCATCTCAATACACGGGCAGATAAGTTAGAAAAAAAGGAGAGGAATAGGGCAGTAACAGGACCAGGAAATGTAAATATCATCCAAGAATGTTTTTAAAAATTAGGAATCAAGTAATAGTATTAGGTGGATAGGTATATTGTTAGTTTTTTTCCGTCCAAAAAAAAAGACACTACAATAAATTTAAGTTCATATAATCATTTACTTAAATTTGTTATACCATTATTAAAAAAAAAGATATTAAACTTCATTTACTTTTTTTTTTCGAGCATTTCTATATATCACCCCTTTTGCTTCACCCATTTATCACTTCATATGTGTCATCTAATGTGGCATTAAACAAAGGAAAGAGAAAATAATCATTTAAGAGAGAGAAACATTTTTATTGGTGTTTAAAACCTCCACATAGGAGGTGATACATGGGTGAAGCAAAAAGAGGTGATATATATCTTTACTCTTTTGTTTTGGTTAAGACATAAATTTAAATAGATGAAAAAAGAGAATTCGGTCAATGCCATATCGGTGTCAAAGTGATCCAAGAGAATTGATCAGGTGAAGGAAAAAAGTTGATGACCAATTATCTAGAATTAAGTTATAATAAAAACTCCTAGCAAGAATGCCCGTCGCTCTATTCCTAGAACTAGGGACATACTTGACAAAAATAAGATATTTAGACCTAATGATATCTCGAATTTTTTGCATGAGATGTCGCACCTTCCCGTTAGTGTTTGTTGTGGATTGTAGGCATATGGTAACACCAAGACTGTTAGTATAATAGTAACATTCTCATCCTTGAAGGTACCAATAATATATTGACAAGCATTAAGAATCGTTGCAGATTCACCTTCAATTACCAAGTTGCACCAGATTTGTTTACCATCACACATGATAGTGTTTCGAGTCATCAATACCCATAAAAACAATCCTAGTAGGAGTATCATCTCCCTCGAAAGACGCATCAAAAGAATATTAAGAGCATAATTTGGGTACCCAATGTTATTAGTCGCAAGGAAATCGAGAGTATTCTATAAGTAAGCCTAGTACTGTGGGTGATGTCATCCCAATATTTCCCAAAGATATCATGCATGAGGTTTCCAATCAATATAGCTTCCTAGTTCCCTTTGTAACCTTCAAACAATCACTTAATTTTGTCATTTCAGATGTTCCAAAGGGTGATAAAGACGAGGGTCGTGAAAATTATCAAACACTTGTCACTAGTAACCCCAAATTTGTGGCATTGACCCATTGTTCAAAATTACCACTGAACCTCATGTCAATGGTTAGAGTAAAACTAGCAGTGTTCTAGTCATCTTTGCTTCTAGGACATTCCAATAGGAAATGTTCCAGCACTTTCTTCGGCGTGGTTACATACATGTTCTCTTGTAAAGGGAAACTCCACAAGGTAGGATATCATTACAACACTTCTAAATGAAAACTCATATTTTATTAGAATCTTTGCATGCCAACCCATTTTCCAAATTCTCAAGTCCCTGGCAGTTCCGAAATATGACAAAGTGGTGAAATTCTCCGCTTTCATGGTCAAGATGGCATGATAGCCAGATTTAGTAGTTTGAATACCTTCATTTATTTGTGTCCAAATAATTATATCATTTTCATTGGTAGCATGTAGGGGGTAGAAAATTATGAAACATGTCGTTTCTTTATGGAATATATTTTACATAAGATAGATATTCTAACTAGATCCATCTGGGAGAATGAGTTCACTAACCCTTTGCATGCTGGTACCATCCGATTTCTAAATAGGTATATGTATATGTAAACGTTGGTCTGCCAGATTTTGGTCAAGACAACATTACCAATCTGCCGAGTACAACTCTACATCTAGATATCCCTACTAGCCAAGATACTAGTCCATGCCCATGACTTAATATTATTTTTTGGTCATTATAAAAGGAGGGGATAGAGAATAGATTCCTTTTAGGTCTTAAGACAAGAGAGCATCCAGGTTGTTGAGAATTCGTCATGTAATCGATAATAAAAGGGCCAAGTTCATATTCTCAAAATCACAACCAAGCGCTCATTTTCCGGGGGGATGGGTGTGGAAATATTGTCCCAACCTTTCTAGTAAAATTGTTAACGATGTTCTGAGCGGGGGAATTATAGAATAAATCCCCACAACATACACATTAAAAAACTAAAGCCCACCCCAAAAACCCCACTTGTAATGTAACTAGTACAGGGGGAAAAACCAAATGTACCCCTTCCCGACAATGAATACCTAATAAAGCCAAAACAAAAACACCATTAGGGTATTCCACCGACCCACCCATATTCCCTCCTCTCTCTTCCTCCTTCCTCTTCCCCTACCTGCAGAACCCAGTCCCACCTTCCCACCACCACTGCTTGATGCCCTCCTTCCTCCCTCGTGTCCACCTTCCAGCGCTACTGCACACCACGACGAAGCTTCTCGCCATCACCACAGCTCCACCACGACGCACCACCACCGAGCAAGCTTCTGCAGTCGCGCTCTCACCGACCCCACCATCGAACCACCATCAAAGCCGACGCTACAGCTGTGGTCAGACCTTCCTGGCGCCGCTGTGAAGACCACGAGACACACTGCTGCTCAGATCCACCAACACCAACACAGATCCAACCTTCATCAAGCTTCTGTTCATGGAGATCCGGCCTCTGCTGCAAAACCATCTGAATCCCACTGCTGCAACACTATTCCGACACCGCTCCGTTCGTGAAGAAGACCAGAAACCCGTCCTCACAAGATCCACCATCGCCATGAGAAGAGAAGAAGCTTGCTGCACAACCAGCGAAAGAAGCGTCCATTTCCGCCACCACCTGCTGCACAACCAGCGAGACTAGCATCCATCCACCACGAAGCCAAGAGATCCCAACCACCACGGAGCCAAGAGATCCCGACCACCACGGAGCCAGGCCACCATCTTCTTCGATCTCAGCGCCACCATCTTCTGCGTTTCAGATCTAGAAAAGAGCTCGTGAAGATGACCACCGTCGCCTCGCGCCATCACCGTCGTGCACCGCCCCTCTGCTGTGACCATCATATCCTCCGTCGTGCTGCCATATCTCCTCAGATACACCACCATTCCCGTCGAAGTGACTGGCCAGATCCGCGTCCACGGTGGTCCAGCCCTTTTGGGCCCATCTGTTTTTTTCTTCTAAACTCATGTCTGTACAGGTCTGTGGTCCAGCCCATATGGGTTCAGCCACATTAGTACAACCTAATTGGGTCCAGCCTATTATGGGCATTGTTAATGTTTTCTTCATTTTTTCAAAGACTTTTATGGGCTTAGCCCGTTTTAAAAAAAAATCCAACAAAGGTGTTTTTTTTTAAACGTGTTTATGTTCGAAACGTGATTGCTTTTTAAATCTTTTTTGTTTTGTTAATTTTTTTCAGAAATGTGATTGTGAAAAACCATTTTGTGTGGGTCTTGTTGTCTAGCCTGTTATGGGCTATAGTTTTTCCTTTTTTTTAAAACACTTCTGTTTGTGAATTAAGGGTTAGAATAAATCATGGTACAACCTCTCATGTATAGACATTAGAGTTTCGACATTATGGGCTAGACACTAGGGTCTGTGCCGGGAAAAAATATAAAAAACAAGGACAAAAACAAGGACAAAACGGGCTTGGGTATAGGCTCTTGGACAAAAACTTGAAAACCGAAACATTGGACATATAAGAGAAAAATGGATTAGAACTAAAACACCTAAAAAACATTTAATTACAATATGTCTGTACGAAAAAAAATGTATAGGTCTGTACAATGTAGGTACGTACTTCTGTGTATGTACCGAAAAAAAAATATCAGTTTTTTTTTTTGGACATCGGAAGGTGCCGTTGCACCAAAAGAAAATCGTCTAACCAATTCCTAATTTACATAATTTATTTGATAAATCGGGATGACAAGTAGTCGTCTCCCGATCCTTCAACGCCCCGTGCCTAGCTTCTTTAGCAACCCTATCCGCGATACAGTTGAGGTTCCTCTTGATGTGTTTAAACTTCAAGAAAGTACTCCCATTCGCCTTGTGGATAATATTGCGAAGAATAGGTTGAATAGCCCAACCTGCTGCTGACACCTGCTTGATACCTTGAATAACTTCAAGGTTGTCTGACAAAATGACCGTTTTTTTATCCGGGTGTATATTGAATGCTTCAACTCCGTTGAGGACCGCTAGTGCTTCACCTTCAACTACTGAGTTACAATCTGCCATCCCGCTATATTTAGTTATCGTTTTATCCGGAAACTGTGTAATGATCACTGCTAAACCTGTAGGTTCATACTTGTTCTTAAACGCTGCGTCACAGTGAATTTCTACTTCATTAGTTTCTTCCTCTTCTTGATCGGTTGTCTCTATTTGCCTATTTTCCTTGAATTTCTTGCAATTGTTGAAGTCTTTCTAATTGATGCCATGAACTTCTTCGATGAGTTTAGTTGTGTTTCTTATGAGATTGTCTCCTTCTATTTTCGTGTCTTCGTGTATCGCCTTCATTTTCCCTTTCCAAATATTCCATAGATTTATCATAATTAGGTCTCTTACCACCCCCTCATCCCATCCTTCTTCCTTATAGGCTTTGATTATATTTAAAAACCAGTTATCAATAGTCTCTTTCAGTTCATCCCCTATTCGGATCTGGAGTGGTATTCCAGCCCAGATCTCTTTACACATCTTACAAGTTAACAACAGGTGCTCAACTGTCTCATTGTCTTTCCTGCACCAAGGGCATTCCTTGGTTTCTGAGCATTTTCTTTTTTTCAGGTTTTCTTTGGTAGGAAGAGCATTATTAACCGCTCTCCACATAAATAATTTGATCTTCTTAGGTATATTTGATTTCCATATAGTATTCCAGACTTCTGGGTTTTGTTTATTACTGTTTGTTGAAGTGTTTGGTTTCTTAGCAATATACTCTTCGGTAATGATTTTGTACCCTGTCTTTGTGTTATACGTCCCTTCCTTTGAATAAGGCCAAACATATCTATCCTCTTGAGGCATTTCATGTAGTCTAATTCTTTTTATGAGTGGGATGATAGGTTTCGGGAATAGATCATCGAGTAGTTCTAAATCCCATTTCAACTCATTTTGACTAAATAGTTCACTTACTTTTCCAATCTTGCAGTTATTTGGTTTTTCTATTTTCCATTCTGTATCTATCCATTTGTCCTCCCATATATTAATGTTCTCCCCATTCCCAACTATATGTATTCCATGTTTTTTGATAAATTCCCATCCTTCAATAAGGCTGGCCCAACTCCATGTTCTGCTTTGCTTTAGTTTACAATTTAAAAATGACGTTTTGGGAAAATAAATACCTTTTAACAATTTGGCAGCTAGTGTAGTTTGGTTGTGTATCAGTTTCCATGCCTGAGCTCCCAGAAGTGTCGTGTTCATTCTTTTGAAATCCTTGAAACCTAGTCCGCCTATGAGTTTCCGAACAGCTACTTTTTCCCATGCAAGCCAGTGTATCCTATTTTTCTCACCTGAGTTCCACCAAAAATTTGAGATAGCCGAGATTAACCTGTTACAAAAAGCAACTGGAAAAGAAAAGATTGACATATAATAGTTAGGAATAGCTTGGAGGATGGCTTTTATTAGAACCTCTTTCCCTCCCTCGGAAAGAAGTTTCGCTTTCCATCCCTCTGTATGTTTGAACACTTTCTCCGCGATCCATTCTAATGACTCCACTTTAGATCTTTTGTGACATAGTGGAATGCCCAGATAAGAGCCTAAATTCGTTGTTTCTTTCATTTTTAATGTATCAGTAACAACTTTTTTGTGATCTTCTGTAGTTTCTTTACTGAAAAGAATAGATGATTTATGTAGGTTAATACTTTGACCTGAGCCCTCGCAGTAGGTATCGAGGCATTCTTTAAAGCATTCCAAATTCGTATCTTCTATATTCAGAAAAAACAATGAGTCATCTGCAAAAAGAAGGTGAGAGATGATGGGACAATTCCTGTTAATTTGAATACCCTTAATTTCACCCTCCTCAACCTTGTGGTTGATAAGGGTGATCAAAGCTTCCGTCATGATAGAAAAGAGGAATGGAGACAAGGGGTCCCCTTGTCTAAGACCTCGACCTGCATTAAATTTTGTGAGTCGTTCCCCGTTAAGGTTAATATTAAAAGATACTGTAGTAATACAATTTTTAATCCAATTGATCCAAGTGTCACAGAACCCCATTTTTTTTAGAATGAGGATAATAAAGTCCCATTTTACCTGGTCGTACGCTTTCCTCATATCTATCTTTATAGCAGCCATATGTTTCTTATTTCTCCTTTTTTTGTTCATAAAGAAAGAAATTTCCTGTGCTATGATGATATTATCCTGTATAGCTCTCCCTTTAATAAACGCTGACTGTGTCGGAGAGATAATGTCATTCATAATGTTTCTGAGCCTGTTGGATAGAATTTTCGCTATAATCTTATAAATGAAATTGACACAAGAGATAGGTCTAAAGTCCCCAAGGTTTTCTTGGGTATCCCCTTTGGGTATAAGTGTAATAAGAGTGTCATTAATTTTTTCGATAGAAATATTAAACTCAAAAAAATCAAAAATAACTTTAAGGACATCATTTTTGATGATATCCCAGAATTCTTTATAGAATTTCCCGTTCAATCCATCGGGGCCTGGGGCCTTAGAAGCTGAAAGCTCAGTTATAGCATTCTCAATTTCCTCTATACTGGGTTTTTTTGTGATTTCGTCATTTATTTCATTCGTTATACATGGCCTAACATATTGTACTGCTTTATCCATATCTGTTGGGTTTGTAGGTCTATCTGAAAAAAGGTCGGTGTAGAAATTTTGAAAGCAGTTATTAATTCCCTCATTACTTTCTTCCCAATCCCCCATCTCGTTTCTAATGCGTGTTACTCTATTATGTTTCCTTCTCTGAATCGTGGCCATATGAAAATATTTGGTATTTTTATCTCCATATAATAACCAGTTTTGTCTAGACCTATCGTACCAATATTTTTCCTCTTTTTCATATTCTTCTTTAATTTCTTTTTTTATTTCCTTTTCCTCGTTAATGTTATTGTTTGTTGGGGAGCAATTATTAAGGAAAGTCAACCTTTCTTGGAGTTTTTTTATGTTGGTTTCATGATTCCTGAAAATCTTAATACTCCACTTACTAAGGTCTTTTTTTGTATTTTCTCTCCTAATGATTAGATTGGTCATGGGGTTATTATGGTTTTTTTTATTCCAACTTGTTTCAATGACGTCTTTGCATTCGTTATGATCTAACCACCTAGTTTCAAATTTAAAAAACTTGCACCCAATTTTCATATTAAAATCAAAGTGGAGAATGAGAGGAGAATGATCCGACCCGATAGCAGGAGGTACAAAAATCTGCGATCTTGGGAATAATTTGGTCCATTCGTATGTTGCTAGTCCCCTATCGATTCTTGTCTTGACGTGTTTGTCACCCTCCATCCTGTTTGACCAAGTAAAAAAACATCCGTTAGATTTAATTTCCATAAGTGAATTAGTAGAAGTAAAGTTCACGAAATCATTGATATGTGTCATGTTAGCGGGGTTTCGACTTTGTTTTTCATTCATGTTAAGTATGTCATTGAAATCACCCATGATCATCCATGGGTCCTTTATATCACTACTCCACCTTGTGATTTCTTCTCTTATGTTTCTCCTGTCATTATAATCATTTGGTGCATGAATGAAAACCATAAAGTAGCAAGAGGAAAGATCATTAATTCTAACTATTACAAACGAGTTGCAAGCCAAAATGACATCAAGGCATACAAAAGAATGCCACAAAACCAGAAACCCACCAGAATGGAAAGCTTTTCCAGTGGGTTCAACACAAAAGGACCGCTCAAAACCTAATCTTCTAACAATGCTTTGAGAATCCTCTTCTCGCAGCATTGTTTCACAACAGACCAAAACTCCAGGACGATATCTAATATTCAACGAGCTTAAGCGAGTCAATGTCAAAGGGGCTCGTACACCTTGGACATTCCAAAATATCGTCGTCATGTAAAACCCGCGGCTTTTGAGGAGTTGCCGCCTCCTTTACTTACCTCCTCTTCTCCATACACGTCATCATTAGCATCCTGATACTTAAAATTCATATCATCATCCTCACCTCCACCTTCATAAATCTTTTCAAAATAATTCTCACTTTGTTCGAAACTGTCACCATCTTCCTCCTTAGGCTCGAATTGGGATTCGTATTCATCAATCAATCTTGAAAGATCGCCAGCTCTTGATGTCCTTTGCCCTTGCTTCTCTCCTTTATCTAATGCTTCCTCTTCTTGTCCAATAAAGACACTAAACTGATTATTGTTAACAAAGTCCTCAACTGGATTAATAATTCTCAGTTTTTCCACTCCACCTACAGATTGAACCTTCCCTCTCAGTTGCTCCTTATCAGCTGTTCCAAACCTCAGCTCTCTTTCTTCATTATTCACAACTCTTAATTTCTTAAAACCTCCTAAGAACAAGGTTTTCCCTACGTTACATGTGCCCCTATATGCTGTAATTGTCATTTTCTTCCTAAGATCGATGGCCGTCTGAGAACCCCATATGCAATAGTTGTCATCTTATTCATAAGATCGATGGCCATCTGAGTAACAACATAAAGATACTGTAAACCTTCATATAATCTTATAACCATCTTGTTAGAATTAATGCTCCCAAAACACTTAGGATTGTTTTGTTTCTCCAATTACCCCATTTCTTGTCCAAACTCTGTCCATACCTGAAATGTTACCTCTACTGCACCAACCAGCTCCAACAATTATCATTTGTTTACCTCCATTTTCACCCCAAAACATCACTGTCTTTGAGACATTCAGCAGAACGTCTTTGCACTTGTTACAGTCTTTAAGAGAAACGATTCGCACATAAAAGTCACAGCGAGATTGATCTCCCAAATCACCTTTTCCTTTGGATCGCGTTATAGTATTGGTCTGCCATTTTATGTCCAGCCCAGTATTGTCACATGCCCATTTAATCTTTCCAGCTTCCATCGGCGGTAATCCAAAAGGCTTTGGAAGAGATTTAATCCACTTATTGTTGGATCTATTAGTAGTTATCCTCTTAGATCCTAAACTAGATTCCCTAATATTCCAATTAACGCAACAGGTAAGATTTTCCATAATGAAAGTTCTCGTTATCCTAATCAATTCCGGACTCCAATTGGGATGTGTAGATCGAGATTCTATCAGATCAAAGTCCAGAATTTTCTTTTGTGGGCCTCGATCGATCTTGTGAGATTCATCTATGGAAGGAAAATAAACCCCTATACTAACCCTAATCCATCCTTTCTCAGATTGATTCTCTATTATTCTAGTATGTGCTTTAGCTGTATAGATTCGACAATATTCTGCTTGGAAAGGTCTTGATGGATTGATATTTTTTGTTTGCTGATGTCCCGATCTTGTTTTGCCTCCTGTGGTTTCTTTTTCTAAAATCTGAATCCCATCAGTTGAAATACCCATTCCAATTATACACCTTTTGAAGACGAGAGAGAAATAAAGCCGTGTGGCTCCTTTGCCTTGCCGTGCTGATGAAGAAGGCGGTGTAACAAAGATTTTCAGACCAAAAGAACTGTAACCCTAAGAGAGAGAAAAGAAAGGCCTAATTCTAGAGAGAGAAGAGAGAATTCGTCGATTTTATTGTTTAATTAAATATCAGTTAAGTGAAGGTAATAAAAATTCAGAAAAAAATGAATAAAAAAACGAAAAAAATAAATAAAAAAAAATTGAAAAGGGTAAGAAAGTAAGAAAAGCTAACCAGAAAATTGAACTAGGCCTTAAAAAGAAGTATTTCTTAGTTAGGCCTTAAAAATTCTCTTTGGTGAGAATTGGGCTTCAATTTGTAGATTCCTCGTTCCGAGCCCCACAAAACATTAACACTGATTTTGGATAGTTCTTTGTAGAAGGCTTTTAGGAGTTGAAGGATGGGCATGGTATAGTTTGGGAAGGCATTAAGAACAGATTTAATGAGTGTTTCTCTTCGTTCTTCAAATTAAAGCTTCTCCTTCCATCCCAACGAGTTATTAAAGAATTAATCTTTGAGCCATTGATAAGTTTAACAATTAATCTCATGTAATTTATCAGGATACCCAGGTACTTACAATTAAGTCTGATTTCTGAATATTAAGCAACATTGCGATTGAGTAAACAGGTTCTTTGGGGGTCCGTTTACTAAATCAAATCCAAGATTTGCCTAGTATTTTTATTTGAATTGAGTCTTCACAATATTGATCCAATACCTTTTTGAATGTCTAGATTTCCATGTCGTTAAGGCAAATAAAATATAGCGGCATCTGCAAAATAAGGTGAGACAATGACCGGGAAATCGAGCTAGCTTGAGACCTTTATATTAAAATTATTGGATTAAAAATTAATAATTTTACTAAGATCATTGTCGTCATGCAAAAGAGAACGGGGATAGCGAGTCACCTCGTATTATTCCATTAGAAGGTTTCATATCCACAATCAATTCCCCATTAAACGATATCTAATATTAACGCATTGGAGATTTATTCGATGATCCACCCAATCCAAATGTCACGAAAAACAAGTTTTTCCAGAACAATTTTCAAGAAATCCTATCTCAGGTGCTCATAGGGTTGTCTATATCAAACTCGTCAAAAACACAATGTCAATTACACTTTCTTGTTTTCCGAATGAAATACGAGAATTTCTTAGCGAGGATAATATTTACTTGAATTATCTTTCCTTTGACAAAATACCAGTTCAGTAGCGAACACAATGTCATCAAGATAAGTCTTCATACGGTCGACCAAAACTAATGAGATGATCTTATAATAAAAAAAATCACAAGAGATAGGGAGATAATCCCACACCTTAACATGGTTTTCACCTTTAAGTACTAGCACAATTTTTGTATCATTGATCTTAGGATATTAATTTTACCTTCAAAAAATGTAGTGGAAATCGTTAGCACAATGAATTTGATCACTGATGTCTCCTGGTGTGTTATAAAATAACACCCCTAAAATGGAGGTATACGAACCGCAAGTGTACGGGTCGTCCAAGTAATATCCGGTAAACGGGAATCGATCTCAGGGACGGATGGATATGACTAATGATGTTATGCAATAAGTGAGGATAGTTGTTGTATGGCAAGAAAATAAATGATAAAATATTTGTTTTGGTTTTATTTATAATATAAGAAAAATTAATCAAAGTACTAAATTAACGCAAGTAAATGGAAGCAAGTAAAATAAATGAAAGTAAAGTAAATATGAGTATACGCAAGAGTGAGAAGATATACTTGAGTCACGCAAGGGTTCCACCTAATCAATTTCATTAACCTTCCTGTTTAAGGGTAAAATTGGTATTCTAATACTAGTCGGGATTCTAATATCTCCTAGCCCCCTGTCGGGTGGACCTAGGAGCTATCCTAAAGTGCATTAAACACCTATCGGCCGAATATGCCTCTTCGGATGTGAAGTTCTTAGATCTTTGGCTATGTAACTAGTCAAGCATGTCGGTCAATGACGAACATTACACGGTTATTACCTAATTCCCTATTAAAACCCCCTCGTCGGATGATCACTTTTGCCACTTAAAGTGAATTTCCCAAATACTAAAACCTAATTCTAGTTGTACCGAAAAGAATTAGTAAATAACAACAAAGTAATAACCAATATAGAATACCTAATTCAATTAAATTACAAAATCCCAAACTCAGAAAAAATAAAGAAATTAATTAGGGTTCATCCCCTTTATTGCGATTCTCAAGCACTTAAAGTATTTAGCTCATAATGAAATGAAAAACTGAAATAAAAGATAAATTATTTATGTTCAATTACAGAAAAGAAATGGGTAACCTAATTAAAGGGTTGATTTTGACTGTTGATGGAAGAAATAGGAATCTCCAGCTTCAGTTTCTTCTCTCCTTTTGCTTCTGACTTCTCTCTGGCATTTCTGACTTGTGTAATATGAGTTGTGCTGTAAAAAATGAAGTCTAAGGCTTATATATGATGGTAAAATCGGATTGGGCTCTTCTCTAATAAGGAAGTGGTTAAATGAAATAAAAGCTCGATGTGCAGCTGTTACGATAATAGCTGTAACTTTTGCGTCCGGAGTCGAAATCACTCAGTTCAACTTGCAAAATCTTCCTCTCTCAAAGATGCAAATTCCTTATTTCACGAATCTAAGGCAGAATCAGTGGCTAAGTGGCTAAAAAATAGTGATTTGTAACAGCTTTTCAGATTTCATTCTCCTCTAACAAATTCTTCGAATCATCTTTTCTCGCCTTTGACTTCTACACTCGATCTATGACTTTAATTCCCGTTTCTCCTCCTTATATTGGTGGTCCATCTAATCCATGGACCTAAGAACTTTACACTGAAAGCAAACAAATTAATGCATAAAATCTCTAAAACTCAAATAATACAAATCCAAGGGGAGAAAACGCAATATAATCAAATAAGCTTAAAAGTCTATCAAATAAGTCAACTAATCACCTAAAATGATGTCTCCGAAGGGCTAATATTTAGAAAAAAACGAGAGACATCAAGACCCCCAACTCAAACATTTGTCGTCTCGACAAAGTAAAATAAAAACAAGGGTCTTAGGTGAAACGCAAAAATGTAGAGTCTAGCAAATAACACCCAAATAAAAACTTAAAAAAAATCTCATATAGTATGACCTAGGAATTAATATACACATACACATGCCATGCAAAAATCAAACACAAATAATTAATCAAAAATTAACTTCACAGTGCTAGAAGATTACACTTGTACAAGATGATGGATATAGGGTGTTCATCGATCCTCACTCGCTTTGAACGCTCCACTTAGCATACTCTCTGTTAGCTGAATTATAAATCTATTATATATCTAAGAATCACGAGGACTTTATGGTTATAGCGTAGGCTTAGGGACGGTATGGAATGTATATTTGGTAAATTTGAAGTGAGCTTTTGGCTCTCTCCTCACTTACCATCAACAAACTGTCCATGAGCTTGAGTTTGCACTCGAATTTGTTCTCACTCAACCCATTTGACGCACTAAATTAGCGTTACCAGAATTACCCAATAAGCACTAAAGATGATTTCTAAAACTTTCCACTTTGCCGGTCACTTTATTTTTTTTCTTTTCTTTTTCATATTTTCCTCTTTTTTTTCATAAGATACCCATGACCATCATTTTGATGTGAATGGTCATGTCTCTTATATATATATATATATATATATATATATATATATATATATATATATATATATATATATATATTGATAGACCCCGGCAAAGAGTTACAAATAATATATCATTAACTATTGTGCATATATACAAACGCATACAAATTCCCTCACAATAATGAACCCCACCACCCCAAACTCAAGCTCAAGACCAGAAGACTCAGGATTGTGATTCAAGTGCAGGTCATATGGTAATGCCTAATAATCTAAGGGGATACGGGCTTATATCACGACGACAAAAGAAAGGCTTAAAGGCTAAAAATGGGGCTAAGACGGAGAATATTATATTAAGGGATAGAAGGCTAAAAAGTCTCAAATGGCTATCAAAGAACTGCCTCTATCATTTTCCTAGTTACATAGTTTGCCTCTAGTTCATACCTAAGTGGGTTCTCTACTAATCCGGATCTCACGTTTTACAAACCAAACATTTTCCTTAAGTACAAGTTTACTTATTTTGCATTGTTCATTAATTTCTCCTATCAATTACCTATATTTGCATGCAATCTAAGTGTGTTTTATACTAACTCCTAAGGTCTACTATTTTCTATCATAAATTCATGAAAAGTTTGCTTAATGGGGACATTTAAAATACTCTACATTCAAACGCAACCCTAAAATTAATTTTATTGAAAGCAAATAAAACAAATAACACAAAAATTTGGGATGAGGCAAGGAACCCCACCCCAAACTCAAAAATAAGTCGTGTCCCCACGACTCGAAAAGACTCGAAAAAGCAAATAAACTATTATACACTACTAAATGAGAGAAAGGTAGGAAAACATATCTTAACCAGCTTTATGCTAGCATCCATTGTTGCGTTCAGGTTGAGGCTTTGAATTAATTTATCAAGCTGTAAATATCTTTAATTTGTTGCGTTCATCTTGAATAAAGTGTTCTTCATTACCTCGAACTCTTTTTTGTCGTATTTACCAAAGTTTTCACCTCTTCCCAACCCTCTAAATCGTCATCTTCTCTACGTAAGTCTTCCCTCAACACCCAACTTTCCTTCCTCCTCATGTTCTTCGAACCCTTTCTAACCTTCATGGCCATCTCTGATGACCCCAAACTCAAAGCTTCAAGAACTCCCAAAAGTTCGAATGAAATTAGTGACTTTGGTGTTATTGAAGGTGTATGGATATATTTTAGAACGTGTTCTAAGCTGGGTCATGAATGTTTCAAGGTTTGGTAAAGGGTTAATGTATAATTATAATCCTTGGTGGAGGACAAGGATTTGGATTAAGTGTGGATTTTTGGTGTTTTGGAAAGATTTTTACATGATCGAATGTTTGGATGATGTTTGGAGGGATGGTTTGGTGTTTTGATGGAGATTCGCAGGTATATCTGGATTTTGAGTTCGTTTACAATGAAGTTCCATGCGTGAGAGGCTAAAGGAAGAGGAAGTAAAAGGTTTATTAAATACTAGGTTAACTTTCGCAGGCCGGGCTGGCATACCGGTCAGGTGACCGGCTAGCTGGCGGATTTTCTTTTCTCTTCCTCACGTGCTGTCGTGCATCCATGAATTTTTTTCTTCCCAGAGACACAGTTTGAAGATATGTGTAATCGGCCGTTGTACAGTAGGTTCAACCTGTAGCGAGTTGACGTGACCGGCATACCAGTCATCTGACCGGCTAGTCGGTCGCAAGGTTGAATTTCTCGGCGACGCAAAACGTAGTTGCGTGTAACTGGTCATCATCCAGAAGGTCGCGCTGTGTCGATTTTCTGGGACCGGCTAGCCGGTCGCGCGACTCAATTCCTCGGCAACGCAGTTTGAAGCTGTGTTTAAGTGGGTATCCAGCAGAAAGTTGGAGTTGTAATGATTTTCCTTAACTGGCATACCGGTCAGCTGACCGGCTAGCCGGTCCGTCTAATCAAAATTTCCCACAATTTTCCCACTTAAACACAGTTCACTCCGTCTCACACCTGTTTAACCCCAAACTCAAGGATTAAAACACCTGCAATTCGTCAAAAACCCTCCAATTTTCTCATTTCTTAAAATTATACACTAATATTAAATTACCCACTACGAAATAAAAGACATGAAAACATTTAAACTAATATACAATTGAAGTTGCTTTTTTTTAACGTCGTTAAGCTCGACGGGTAACCTCTTGCATCATTCCTTAACATAACCTCCCCAGCAGTGAGTGAGGTTATCAACCTTTGCTACGCGGAATTCACATCCCTTGGCTCTTATTCCCTCTAGTTTCGCTGAGATAACCTTGGTGACCATGAATGGTCCTAGACAAGAGCTTTTGGATTCACGCGATTTCGGAGGATTGTGGGGCCTCTTCATTGCGACTTCTTCGCCCACCCTGAACTCCTTTTTTTTCTTAGGTTCGTTTGGAACCTTCATGGCACATTCCTTACCTTTCTTTTTTTCATGATCGAGGTGTGGCCTTCCCTTAGGATATGGAGGAGCTTTATTTGTTGTTTTCTTTCTTAGCTCTCTTTCCTCCATTCCTAGGGTTGCCAGTACCTTAGTTGGCTCCTTCATTACCTGATCGATTACATCCAACCCGAAACATTCCTCCTTGGAATCCGGAAACTTCATTGGCCTAAAAACGTTGAACTTTACCTCCTCGTCTTTGATACGCATGACTAATTCTCCATCCTCTACATCAATGAGAGTACGCCATGTGGCTAGGAATGGTCTTCTCAAAACTATGGGGACATTCCTATCTGCGTCGTAATCAAGTATAACAAAATCAACAAGAAAAATTAAAGTACCTGCTTTAACGAGAACATCTTTTATTCTTCTCTCTGGATGCACGAGGGATCTATCGGCCATTTGCAAGACCATAGAGGTTGGTCTTGCGTTTCCTATCTTCAACTTCTAAAAAATCGATCTAGGCATGAGTAAAGACATCAATATGTTTGGTCCAAACTGTAATAGAACTGTTCATGATTGATTTGGGAATAATAGATGACGCCTCCCTCCAATTATAGGTGAAGCTCTTCCTCAGATACAAAACATAAAGCTTAATAATAAGAAGGATCAAGTCTTTTGGAGTGAATCGACTAAATTTAAGTTCTCCTTCAGCAAAACTCTTAAAAAATCAATGACAGTGTAAATTGGGTTGATTGGAGTAAAGTCACTTGGGCTAAAAGTAATATACTACGGTGTTCCTTTGTTACTTGGCTAGTTGTCATAATAGGTTAGCTACTAAACAAAGAATGATGGAATGGGGGATTTTAACTAATCCAATTTGTAAGTTCTGTGTGAGTGGTGCTGAAGACCTGGACCACTTATTGGTTGTTGTCCTTTCTCTAATCGAATTCTACTTATAATGTTAGATAGCTGCTTGATAAAGGATATTCCGAGGGATTGGAAAGAACTCCTACAGATTTTACTTGATAAGTGCGTGAGTAAAGAGATGAATCTTCTTCTGGGTTTGCGCTTCACAACTTACGTTTATTGTATATGGACTGAGAGGAATAGGCGTGTTCATGGAGAAAGTTCGATGGGAGAGGATCAACTTATAAACCATATCAACTCTATTATCTCCATTAAAGTGCAGAGAAGAAAATTTGAAGGGAAAATTAGCTCTACCTTAGCTTCAGATTGGGTCTAATTAGCTTAAGGATAGTTTAACTTTCATGTAATTGTTATTTAGTCTTTAGTATCTTAGCATGTTGCTAATGTAACATTTTTAAAGTTCCATTTTTCTACCCGAAATTTTGTAAGGATAATGGTATTTTGACCCTTATTTTAATAAAAAATCGATTTGATGATAAAAGAAAAACTCAAAACCAAACAAATATCATTTATCTTTTATCTTTTTTTATTTGCAATTACTATTCATTATCTTTTGAACACTTGGGTTATACCAGTCCAATCTCTGAGAACGAAATCCCTAATATCTATCTATTACTTGGAACGACACGCATACTTACGGTTAATAGGTCCTCCTATTTAGAGTTGATTCTTAACACACAACAGGACCCACCTATAAAATTGGTATGGAGAATATTATTGAGACTAAGCACACTTGTCCATCATCAAGAGCCACAATTCCAGAAGATACGTTACAACTAGAGAGTACTTACTGTCGATTTTTTTTAGACCGATCGCCCTTAATTTATTTGCCTATATAAGAAAATATGGTTCTTTATATTTTGAACGATCATTCTTATTAATTTTCAACAAAGATAGATTTTAACGAGACTGGATTGAATTTGTATTGTTCCTCTTTTTTTAAATCGTGTAATGTGTGGCTATTTTAGTTTCAATATTTCACACTTGCAACAATAAAATTATGTTTTTTCATTTATATTGGCTATTGATCTTAATAAAAGTAAAAATCATACGTACTATATTATTTCATAGAATGTCAAAAAAAAATTATTTCATATTATTTCATGAGAAGTACTATTCAACATTTTATCATTCTAAAAGTCATAATTTCTTTTACAACTTATTTTATATTATTTTACCATTTAACTCGCATGCTTCTTTTCCGCAGCATTTCATGAGAAGTACTATTCAACAGCACTACAATTAGGTCTTTCATAAGTTTAACATAGATTCTTTATACAGTATATCTCTCTAGTATGCTACGAAATAATTAGTACTATGATCCCTTTCTTTTTTTTATATATTGCGGGCCGGCAAATGTGGAAGGCCCTTTCTTAATAGCGTCCCCATGAAAAACGGGTTTTTTGTACGATGGATTTTATACAGAAGAGTACTACTATGTAAAATAGTACAGCAGTGAACAAAATCAGTTCAAGTACAGTATCCAACGATTTGTAAAAGGTTTCTCAAATAAAATAGATCGTGAATCTATCTCATGAAGTTTTAATAATAAATGACTTGTATTAAACCCCTGGAACATTCATAGATCTTACACATAGTAAAAATCACTTTGAATTAAATTGACTCTAGACTTATGAAAAAAATGACTCGAAATTCCTTTTTTTAGATGGGTAAAATAACTGAACAGGCAATGTAAAAATACAAAACAAGAAACTTTCATATACCTAACTTATAAAATAACGCAAGAAAATTTGGAGCATTGATATTAGTGCCTCCCTTCCCAGCTCTATGTCTAGTAATTTTTGTCAGTTGGTCCGCATGCCCATTGAATGTCTTTGAAGGTGATTTGACAATATTCCTCCGCCAACCGACTGATTCTTCGGATAATCGGATGAACCTCCAACTATTAACTGACATCTACTTAATACTTTGAATGATCTCAAGGTTATCTGAAAAGATTGTTTTACCTTCGTTCAGATAATCTTTACATATTTGACTAGCTTTGTGAACCGCCAAAGCTTCCCCTTCAATACATGTGTTACAACTAACGGTTTCACTTATTTCAACTTTTCTATTTTCTCTCACGTTATTTTGCACGATTCGAATACCTGTTTCTTCATATTGTACTTTAAAAGAAGTATCACCGTAGAACATAATTGAAGAGTCAACCGAGGAGTTCCTTGTGGAGGTCTTCATTTGTTTGAGGATTATTGATCACCACATGATTTCTAGTTCTCCATTCCAAGCCATGTAGTTCTCTCATAAGTTTATTCATAGCCAGAATTATCCCATCTACATCAATTGGTATATCTTCATGTAGTGCTTTCATTTTAGCCTTCCAAATATTCAAGATGATGATTATGATATAGTCTGAAACATTCCTTCTTTCCCATTGTCCTTTATTATATTCTTCAATAGCTTTTAACATCCAAACCCTTGGGTTATCTTCAAGATCTGATTCCACCTTGATTTGAAGTGAAGTACTTGCCCAAGTGACTTGACAAATTTTGCAATCAATTAGAAGATGCGTAGTAGAATAAACTTTATCCGGACACCATTTACATTTATTTGTGTCCGCACAATTCCTTTTAAGTTATCATTTACTTAGTGTTTCTTTTTTAGGTTTTTCTGAGTAGGAAAGATGTCCTGGAACGCCTTCCATGTGAAAATGCGCACTTTATTAGGCATATTTCATTTCTAAGTTGTGTCCCAAACTGTTGGACTATTTAGTTCACCTTGTGTCGAAGATTATGTCATTTCTGACATTACGTTTTTTGTTAGAGTTGTATATCCTGATTTTGTTGTATATTCCCCTATCTTGTGTGCAACCATGTAAACGTGTCCTGGGCATCCCTTCTCAAAATTGGGATTCTTCCAATCTCCTTACGAACATGTTCTGGAAAGTTAACGTTGATTATTTCCTTGTCCCATTTGTTGTCATCATTCTTCATAAGTTGGTTTACCGTTTTCACTGTTGGATGTTCCATTTTATCATGTATAATTCCTGACTTTAACCATTGGTGATCCCATATATCAATATTTTCTCTGCTTTCAATCTGTATGAAACTTTCCTGAATCAACAAGCCATGACTTTCGATTAACTGACCCACGACCAGGATCGAATCTGTCTAAGTTTTGTCTCCAAAGAGTCCTCCTTTTGATGGTAAATACCCTTCAGTACTCTGGATGCCAGTGATTTTGGTTTTTATATGATCTCTGCACCTGTGCCGCAAGTAATGTTGTGTTCTTCCTTTTGAGATTTCAGAATCCCAGACCTCCCATCAATTTTGCTAATGTCATTTTATCCCACGCTACCCAGTGTATTTTCATTTTGTCCAGTGAATTCCACCACAAGTTTGCAATAATCGATGCTAGTTCCTGCAAAAAGTCAAAGGAAAAGAATAAATAGACATTTCATAGTTAGGAACTGTCTGTAATACAACTTTGACAAGAATCTCCTTCCCCTCCCCTCCGATAATAGTTTTGGCACCCATCCTTGTGCTTTTATGAAAACTTTGCCTGCAATCCATGTAAGCGTTTAAATCTGCGATCTCTTTAGGAAAAGTGGTATACTTAAATATTACCCTAGATCATGTGTCTCTTTGATGTGTAAAAAGTTAGTCGTATTATTTGAGATGTCTTCTGGATTTCCTTTAATGAAACAAATTGACGATTTTCCAAAATTAACTCTCTACACTGAGCTCGCACAATAAATTTCAATGCACTGTTGGAACTTGCCAATCTCATTCGCTTCCAGCGTAGAGAATAGAGAATCATCAGCAAGAAGAAGATGTGAAATGTTTGGATGGATCCTGATAATTTGCATGCCCTTTTTGCGTTTTTCCGTTACACAATTATCTAATAAAGTAATAAGTGATTCTATCATGAGAAAAATAATAATTGAGAAAGTGGTTCCCCCTGGCGAAGCCCTCTTTCTGGTAAGAATTGGGGCATTTGTGCCCATTAATATTAATTTAGAAAGAGACCGTCAATATGCAATTCCAGATCCATTGTATCCAATCTGTTTTGAAACCAGTTTTTCAAGAACAAGTATAATAAATTTCCAACTAACTTGATCATACGCTTTTTCCATGTCTAATTTGACTGCAACCAAATGTTGCATTCTATTTCTCTTTATCTTCATGTTAAACGGGACTTCATGTGCAATGATGATATTGTCTTGTATTGCTCTCCCTTTTATAAAAGTCGACTGTGTTGGTGTCGTTATTACCTAATAATATCCTGTAATCTATTTTCCAGAGTTTTTGAAATGATTTTGTATCCAAAGTTAGCACAGGATATGGGTAGATAATCTCCCACTCCAACCCGTATGTCGCCTTTCGGTACCAGTGTTATGAAAGTTTCATTAAGAACTCTCAACGAGATGTTATTATTAAAAAAGTCTTTAACCATCCACTTGACATCTTCTTAACAATTTCCTAGTACTCATGGTAAATTTTTCCATGCAGTCCATCCGGTCTTGGTACTTTCTCTGAACCTAGTTCAAAGACCACTTTTCAAACCTCTTCCATGTCTTGTACCTTTGTCAGCACGTTGTTCATTTCTGTTGTGACTCGTGGGAGAAGGAATTTAGTAGTCGCTTCCATGTCTATAGTTCCTTTATTTGTGAATAGGTCCCTCTAAAAATCTGAAAAAGTATCTTTTATCTCATTATTAGAACTCTTTCACTTTCCTTCCCGATCTTGGATTCACAGTATTTTGTTATAGTTTTTCTCTTTTGTCGTTAACTTGAAAAGATATGTTATATTTTTGTCTCTATATTTAATTAATTGTTCGCGGGCCCAATCAGATCAGTTTATTTTTCTCTCTCTTCCAATACATTTTAATTGTATGCAAATGTTGATCTCTTCATTGATAGCTATTTGGGAACGTGGTCTGTAAAGCTGAGTCCAAGAGACTCCCAATTCTAGCAAAAATCTAGAATTGGGAGTTAAAGACCTAGTTTTTATACTCCAACAACCTTCACCTAATAAGGAATCTCAATTAAAAATCCAATTTTTTTACTTTCCATAGCTACATCTGGCGATTACATTTTGTAGTTTTTATTTGGTCGACCAGTAAAACAAGACCCACAATACACTTAATCAATGTTAACCGTCAAATTGTGCAGTTTATTGAACCGAAAGATGACGGCCCCTATCTCGCTGTCTAGCAATACGCGTAGCTCGGTCCGCCAAGCCATTACAATGCCTAAGAATATGCATAAAGAACATGTCTTCATGTTCCTCCGCAATAGCCCGAATCTTCTTAATATAAGGCTTGACCTTCCACCACGCTGCTGGCAGCGACTCGATACCTTGAATCAGATCAAGGTTGTCTGAACAGATCGGTGTTCTCTTAGCCATGTCTTGTTTGGCCATTTCCGCAGTTTCGAGTACCGCAATCGCCTCGCCTTCTACTACTGAGCCTGTCCATATACTCTTGGAGAATACCTGCGGAGAATACCTGCTGCATGTGAGATGAAAAATCTCTCCGTACCAGTGCAATCCCACTCTGGTCCGATCCCTATGTAAAAGAAGCGTTGTAGGTGTAAAGAACTTGTGTACCTGAAGGAGTAGGAAAAGTTCTCGTGACTGGGTTTTGATACAGTCCTCTATGCCACTAATGCGGGAATGAAGGACCAAATTGTAATCTACATGTTCTTTTTCTTTTTTTTAATTCATTTTGTTTACATAACTTGATAATAGCAGCATTATTAACAATCTTTTTCTTTTAATTGCTTTTGTTTAATTTTTTTTATAACATCTTGTATTTTGTTTATTTAAGCTGTCAAATGTGCATTTTTCTTTTTAAATTCTCTTTAGAATTCTAACAAGCTTACTTAATATAAAAATCTTATTTAATATAAATTTAAACAAGCTCATAAATTTTAAATATAAATTTATTTTGCCTTACTATTTGATAATTTTATGAGTTAAGCCTTTTTTCTTCTTAATACACTTTATGACAAAAAAATAGTTTATCAAAAAAATAATGTAGAAATTATAAATAATTTATAAAAATAATTATAATTTAAATAGTAAAAATAATATATAATATTTTTTAAGATATGTAAATTATAAATAATAAAATTTCATAAAAATTTAGAAATTAAATTCATTTAAATTATAATAGAAAAACTATTACAATTAAAATCAAAATATAAATTTTTAAACTGAAACTGCTGAAATAAAGCTATGATAGGGAGTGGATATTAATTTTTTTTTTAGCTATTTGAATCTCGATTCTAGCTAAAAGATTAAGAACGGTGGGACGGGGGTGTTTGTTTGCACTTAATGAGATCTTAATCAGGTTGATTAAGACACTGGATCAATAAGACTGTTTGTTTTTTCTGTCTAATTCAGATCTGAATGACTCTTAACGGCTCTGTTTCATTAAAATTTCAAACTAGTCGTTTGTTTTTTTAAGTGATAAGTACTTAATACTGAATGAACAGCTGAATATAACTTAATTTATTAAGAGGCAGTGTCTGAATGATTCAGGTTTAGAGGGTGTTTGTTTGCACTTAATGTGATCTTAATCTGGTTCATTAAGACACTGGATCAATAAGACTATTTGTTTTTCCTGTCCAATTCAGATCTGAATGGCTCTTAATGGGTCTGTTTTATTAAGATTTTAAACGGTTGGTGTTTGATTTTTTTAAGTGTTAAGTATTAAATACTGAATAACATATGAATAGAACTTATTATGTTAAGAGGTAGTGTCTGAATGAATAAGACTTGGTTTGAAATCTTAATGAAACAGACCAGTTAAGAGCTATTCAGCTGGTTAGGAAAAACAAGCAATATTATTGATCCAGTGTCTTAATGAACTAGATTAAGATCTCATTAAGTGCAAACAAACACCCCCAGTCTTAATTATTCAGACACTGCCTCTTAACAGAATAGTCAAATTCAGATGTTCATTCAGCATTCAGCATTTATTACTTAAAAAACAAACGATACTTTAGTTTCAAATCTTAATGAAACAGACCAATTAAGAGCTATTCAAATCTGAATTGGCCAGAAAAAACAATCTGTCTTATAGATTCAGTTATTTAATGAACCAGATTAAGATCTCATTAAGTACAAACAAACATCTCATAAGTTTGGGTGAATTATCTATAGGGTCTTAGGAGAACTATTTTTTCTCTATAGAGTAGTGTCTTGAAAGTTGTTATTCTTAGGGACCTCATTTTTTACAATAGTCTTTCCTACCCTTACTAACACTAAAAGACAAAATAGTATGATGTCACTGTTTCTCTCTCCTCTATCACTACCCACCTACCACCTACCCACCTACCACCCATCTCCGACCTCCGGCCATCGACCACCGACCACCGACCACCGACCTCAGGCCACCAGTCACCGGAAAAAAACTGAGAGTACTCTCAGTTTTTCCCGATACCAGTCACCGGAAAAAACATAGAGTATCGGAAAAAACTGAGAGTACTCTATGAAAAAGGCAGAGTACTCTCAGTTTTTTCCGATACTCTATGAAAAAGATAGAGTACTCCGAGAATTAAAAAAATACTCTGACAATTTAAACGAATACTCTATAAAAAAGGACAGAGTACTCTATAAAATATAGAGAGTACTCTATGAAAAATAGAGAGTACTCTTTGAAATTACATAAATACTGTACAAAAATCATGTGTAGCAATTTAAATACCTTTCTATTCAAATTTAAACTCAATTACAATAGATAAATAAAAAAAAATCTAAATTAATTACAAGTTGACCGGTGGTCAAAACAGATCTGAAATTAAAAAAAAAAAAAAAAGCCTACACCTAACGCGTACACAGTACGCGAGTAAAAAAAAAAAAAAAAAGGAAGCATTCCGGCGAAGCACAAACCTATTTCCTGTTCATCTTCACAACTAGATCGAGCCTCCACTGCAGCTCCACAGCAACCACGAGCTCTTTCTCCTCCGGCGAGCTCTTCATCTGCCATGGCTGCGGCGCCGAGCTTACCTGCAACTGAGGCGAACGGGTCTCCTGCAACTCCGGCGAACAGCAACCTGGAGAAGAAAGAAGCAGCGAGACCACCGATAGTTACACCTAGATCTGCTAGGCGGAGAAGAAGATGCTGGCGCTGGACTTCTTACCACGGCGAGAGAGCTCGAGCTGCGAGATCTGTCCTAGGGTTCCGCCATGGCTGCTCGAAGCAAGCTTCACCATCTGTTCGAAGCCTCACTGCGATGAAGCCGTTCGAAGCCTCACTGCGTGACCTAAATGACCTCCACGCCCACCGTTCGAACCGCGAGGATCTTTTCTGTTGCTGCGCAGAGCTCCGGCGAGGTGGATCTGAGGTTGCGAGTTGCACCAGTCATGAACAGCAGGGTCTCGTTCTTCTTCTTCGATGGCTATCTCGGTCTCGTTCTCGATTGAAAACAGCTGTTGGCGGTGGTGCTTTGGTGGATTTTTTTGAGGGAAGAGGGAGGAGGGAGGTGGTGGTGCAGATCGGCGGTGGTGGTGGTCATTTAGGTGGTGGTGGTGGTTGTTGAGAGGAGAGAGGAAAGAGAAGCTGTGAGGTGAGGAAAATTAGAACGTGAATAATGAAATTAGAAATAGCAATTAGTATATATAGGTATAGAAAAAACAAAAGAAGGGTAGTCTAGTAATTGGGGTTTTGGGGTTCATGTGTTAAAAAGTTTGTGAGGTCTTTGGTAAGAAGAGGCTCTAGGTGGGGGTGCTAACTCGAAGAGGGGGGTGTGGTCAAGACCCTAAGTGTCATTATCTCCATAAGTTTGAATCATTCAGACACGGCCTCTTAACTGAATAAGTCATATTCAACTATTTATTCATTATTTACTTAAAATGACATACGACACCTTAGCCTTGTTCATCCTCTTTTTGTTTCTTTTTTTTTGTTCGGAAACAATTCATCCATGCCAAAAAGGAACAGAGAAAGATATGAAAGGATAAAATTCGGCCCTATGGCTTGCTTAGCGTAAAGAAACTGACGTACCGTCAAGCCCATCATGATTATAGAGACGGACGTGAGCTTACCGTAAAGAAATTGCGAAATGATTTGTTGTCAGTTGTCAGCAGTCAGCACTAAGTACACACGGAGCAGTAAAAGATCCAAACTCACAGTCACCTCTCGCAAATCGCAATAGCTGTGCTGCACTGCACAATCAGATTGTTCACACTACTCAAGTTCACTAAAATCAAATCAGACATCTAAATTAAAATGTTTCTAAAATCAATAATATTAAGTTTTTTTTATATTATTCACGAAATAATTTAAATATACCGAGTGAGTTTGATTTTATCATAGTCCAATTTTGTTTAAATTTTATATAATATTAAGTATTATCCAAAAAAAATTATCATCTAATATCATTATAATATAAAATATAAATGATTCAATTATATAATTTTATTTTCTTGGTTGATTTTTTTATTTGAATACATGATTAAACTTTTTTTTTTTCAAAATAATCATTCATAATATGAGTGATATTTGAATGACAACTTTTCGGATGATATCTATTACTACTCTTGGTTTTAATAAGGAACATTTAATTGGGTAACTAATTTATAAAGAATTTAGAGGGTTGGGTTATAGTATTAGGTCTTTAATTAGTACTTAGTTAAAAATTAATTAGTATATGCTAAAAAATCAATAAATTCCTAATTTTAACATCCTTTTTCCATGACTGATCAGAGATGTCACACCAACTTTTTTACACAACTTCTTATGGTAGTCTATGCTGACATTCTCTTTCCTAATCGTATACTACATGATGGTGGGTATTATTTCACATGTTACATAAACACACACCGAAACTATTAGCTACTAGCACAAACCTCTCCAAGAAAAACCATTGACATTTCCGGAGCAAAGATTAATCATGCTCAGTAGGCGAAGAAGAAAAATGTTGGAAAAAAGCATGACATCGCTAATAATAAAGGTAGCAACACCCTTTTTAGGGGTGGGGGAAGGGGGAGGTTAATATAGGGATTTCTTGTAAAAGAGTATTGCTTCCATTCCACAATAATTGACTCTTTAGAGTTTTTCACACACCTAAAAATTAGGAAAGATATAGTTAAAAATGACCACCATGTCCCTATATATAAGAGAGGGAAAAATAAATGTTTAGTTGTTGGAAGATTAAAAAAAAGATAGAATAGGATAAAGATAATTTATTTTGTATTGGAACTCTAAATGTAACATTTTGTGGATTAACATTTTTTGCCTAAAGAGTCCATTATTATGGAATGGAGGTAGTATGTTGGAAGGGGTATGTTAGGGTTTTAAACAAACCCGATGAACCCATATTTTTGGATGTTCCTTTACTGGACTTTAGATGGTAATGTATGGGTGGGTATGTTTGATGTATATTGTCATTCTTGTTTATTTTAGGGTGTACAGTAAATTAAATGTTTGTTTATATGCATATGTGTAAATGTATACGTGTGGTTGTTGTGTGGTGGGTATGTTTGGGGTTATATTCAGCAGTTGCAATTGATAATGGTGTTTGTACATTCGGTACAATCAGAAAGGACATGGGCTTTCTATTTTATCTATGGGATGACGAAGCTCCAACCATAAACTTTGGCAATGAAAAGCGTAGCCGGAAACGGTGTTGTTGCATCATCGAGAAACCGATCTCTTTTGTCGTTGTTATCCAACAAGTAATAATGAACCAGTGAAGTCTGGCCCATACACTTACCACTCCATGAGCCCAGTATTAGAGACCAAACTAAGTATCTATAAAGAAGTTTTAAAACAAAAGAGTTAACTTACAGAGTTGTGTAGGCCATCAAATGGTTGGAAAACAACTTCAGAAAATAGTAAATGGAGTGCTAACGTGGAGGGATAAGGAGAGGGGCTCCCTCTACAGTGGCAGGGGTGGGCGAGAAGGGGGAATTGGTGAATGAGGGATTTTAGGTTTTAAAAGGCTCTCTCTAGAGAGAAAAAGAAGGATTATTGGACTAGTTTTTATCCAACGCATTTCATGTATTTACATATTACTGAAACAATCGGACGATCGATTTTGAAGGCTATTGAAAGCTACTCCCTCCATCCTACAAATAGTGTTCACTTACTAAAATGGTGTTCTAAAATTATTGTCCACTTAGAATTTCAAAAGACTTTTTCTCAGTTTTTCCACTATTTCCCTTATTAAAACATTAAAATATATTATTTCAATGTATATTTAAAATATAAGGACACTTTATGTGGGGTATTTTAGTAATGGTGAGTGTAATAATTGTATTTCTTAATATGTGTGAAAAGTTAAGTGGACATTAATGATGAGTGTAATAAATGTTAGTAAACTTCTAGGGGGTTTTGGTTTCAAGGACTTTAAAAGAATGAACAGAGTGCTTCCGGATGCCCAAGCTTGGAGGCTCCTAAACCAACCAGAGACAATTGAGACAAAAATTGTTGAAAGGTATATATATTATCCAAACTCCGATTTTATGCGCATTAAACTAAGACAAAGCAGGATGTAGTTGTGGGCTAGTATCATGGAAGATAGAGATTTTTTGTAGGAACAAAGAATTTCCCAAATTGGGAAAGGAGACAATATAAATATTTGGGACGACAAATGGATCAAAACGCTATGGAATATGGAAAGACCCTAGGGTTGTAAACGAGCCAAGTCGAGCCGAATACTAGATGTACATGTTTGTTTGTTTAATTTCTCGAGCCCAGCCGAGCTCAAATTGAAATGAGTCAGGCTGGTTCGAGCTCAAATTTAAACAAGTTGAGTCCGAGTTTCCAATGATCCAAAACAAAAATGTTAGAACTTGTTTGTTTAAATTATTGAACAATCTTTTTTACAGTCGAGCACGAGTTGCTCATGAATAATTTGTTTTTTATGGTTGAAATGAGACTTTCATGAACGGTCGGTATTTGATGGAGTGTGTGGTATGGAAAAATATGAAACATAACATTAACGAAAAAATAAATGTCTAAATAAATAAAAAATATCCAATTTGATATTGAAGGTTCTGTTACTATATTTATAAGTAGATAATATATTAATTTATAATTCATAATTTTAAACGAGCTCACGAGCCAAGCTCGAGTAGGCTCGTTTACTTATCGAGCTTAGAATGGAGCTTGAGTTTGTTTATATTCAAGCCGATCTCGGACGAGCTTTTCTCTGAGCCGAGCTCGAGCTGCTCGCCAGCGGATTGGTTCATTTACAACCCTAAAAGACCCCCTAACTGTAAGCTTGAGACGGTCTCACAACTCTAAATAGATGGTTATAAACAATGGAATTATGTATTTTTGGATGAGATCTTTCCACAACCACTTATCACAAAAATAAAGAAGATTAAAGTTCTAAACACAAATATTAATGATAAATTTATTTGGACACACTAAAAATATAGGGAATATACAACAAAAACAAGTTACAAAGTCCGTACAATGATAGAAGTGGAAAATTAGACAGATGATTCTTTGAGATTGGCAACGGAAAAACCAGGCCTTTGAAAAAGTATTTGGAAAACGAACATATCCACCAAAAAATGATTTTCCTTTAGGAACGCTTGAAACAACACCATCCCTACAAATGAAAACCTTTATAAAAGAAAATGCGTAGACTCAAAGGAATGCAGATGGTTAAACTAGCAATCTGAGACTATATAACAACTACTGCTCAGCTGTAAAGTTTGCCAGGTGATCTGGAATGGCTTCTCCCTTCAGATAAAAATTCAAGACAACCCGACGCCTGACTTGGTGGAGTGGCTTATGAACATTGAGGCTAGGATACCAAAATAGTGTCGGTGCTAGTGGGATTACAACTTTGGAATATTGAAGGCAAAGATGAAAGGAATACATGAAAACAAAAATATTGAGATTGACGCGGTAATCAGATCCACCAATACCGCTATGAACGAAGTCTCCGGGAACAATTTGAGAAACTTAACAAATAACATACAGATTAACAATAGCAAGGGACGAGAGGAGGTACAGGCTATGGAAACAAATTTTGAGATTGTGTTTCTTTGCGACGCCTCTTTCAACAAATCCTTTGAAACAGACGGGATAGGTATTGTCTAAATCCATAAGACGACAGTCGTAAAGTGAAAAGGGTCGGCCTAGAAAAAACATCCATGGTTGAGCAAGCAATTGAAGGGGAAGATGAAACAGTCTTGGAGGTTGGGAAATTACGCGGGAACTACCCCAACCAGGAGAAGACCATCTTCTCAGATAACCTTGAAGTTTTCTAGGGTACCAGGCAACTATCAGCAGCAAGCTGGAGAATTCTCCCGATGCGCAGGAAGATAAAGGAGTTGGCACACACTTGTGGGTCGATTACCTTTAAACACATTCCAAAACAGCACAACGGGTAGGCCGACAGACTTATGAAATCTGCTAGACAGAGAGCCATGCAACACCTTCTGGCTACTTTACCAACTCTGCTCGACACATCCAACAAAACTGGTATCGATTGACTTGGATGACGTCTTGGACCACTGTTTGATTTTTATTTTTACCAACCACAAAAAACTTGTCTAAATGGTTTTTAATGTGAACAATTATTTATATATAAAATCTCACTTTGGTTTTAACTACAACTTCTCTTGAATTCATGTTTGAAACACAACTTATTAAGGAAAGTTTATTCATATTTGTTGTCATATCTTTCTTAATGTTAAGAATCTTGTAATATGTTGAACTACACTTTTTCTTAAAATGTCATAACTAACATTCTCATTTTGATTTTTTTAATTAGAACAACGACGTACAAAATCATAAATCCGGAGTTTTAGAGAATTTTTGAGTTCCCCATTCAATAGAAAAGGGAAACCCAAAATAAAACGGTATCCCATTTAATGCGAAAAATGTCGTCCCGATTTTAAGAAATAGAAAGTAGATATATAAACACTAGATCACGCAATGCAACAAACAAGTAAAAATTTCAGAGAGTTTTTTGGATCCTGTTTTGGATAATAACACCACCTCGATACCAAATGACATTCCGCTTCATGCAAAAATGACGTCCCGCTTTTAAAGAAAGAGACATTAGATTCTTAGCCGTTATATCATGAAATGAAAAAAGAGATAATACTGCGAATGACAAAAATAGAATCCCGATATTATAAAAAACGGGATCCCAGTTTTAACTTGAGGCGTATTTCTTATTCCAGATTGTTGGGATCTTAATGATATGAATACCCCTCCAAGGAATCATTAATTACACTGACGAGAGTAAGAAAAGAAGAAAGTCGAAACACAAAGTAACCATGATCAACACCGATTTTTTCTGTTGAAATGAGGAGTCTTGCATCTTAGCCACTTAAGCATAGGGATGGAAATGGTTACGGTTAAAAATCGACACCGATAATAACCTAACCGATTAAAAACCGAATTATGTAACCGTGGTTGAAACCATTAGGTTATTGGTGGGGCCTAGGGTGTGATATAATAAGATATAATTAACGTGCAAAATAACACCCTAAAGCTACACGGTTCTGCAAGTATACAGATCGTATGCAAGTTTTAGTTAAAAGATTAAGATTCGTTCCGCAGAGACTACGAAGGTTAGAGGAAGGGTGAAGCCCTCTCGACGCCCCTGATCTTTCCCCAAAGTGCAGAAACCGCCCCTTATCTTTTTTTTCTCCAAAAAGAGCCCTTTAAGAAACTTTTTTTGTCACCGTTAGCCCTTTTTTCCATTTTCTGTTAGTTGACCGTTAGTCAATGCCATTTGTCGCCACCTCACCGCCACCTCACCGACACGCAAGCTCCACCTAAGGGTGAGGTTAACACCAATTACACATCATTTTTTTTAAATCATTATATTTTTTGGGAAATCCTTATTCTTCTTTTTCTTCTTAACGATTAAAAAACCCAAATTAAAAGGAGCAAATCTCCAGAGCTTGTGATTCTCCACCATTATCACCTTCCCACGCCAAGCCGCTCTTTGAACAAGGAACCGCCACCACTCGTGGTCATCAAACATTGAAGAACTCGAATTAAGGTAAAAACAAAAATAATCTCTTCACACTCACCTTCCCACACCAAGCCGCTCTCTACACAAGTAAACCGCCGCCAGTCATGGTTCCTTCGCCACCACCATCAACCGGCTTGGAGAAGACCCAAATTAAGGTAAAAAAAAATTCGAATTATTTTTTACCTAATTTCATTACTATTACAATATATCAAAATTATCTGATTTTATTTAAGTATAGCTACAGCCGTGATGTTTATTATGTTTTATACAAATTCCAGAATGGCCATTTTATGCCATGACGGTAGAAATGAGTAATTTGGTCTTACACTAAATTTTTTGAATTGTTTTGACAGTAAGATAAAAATCGATTTTGGATAGTTCCTGAAGTGGTCATTTATACTGCTGTGGTTGAAGGGTTCTGCAAAGCTCATAAATTCGATGATGGTATTAGGATTGTTGATTAATTGGCTTTGTAAAGGCAAAAGACTTGATGAGGCTTTGGAATTTAGTTTGGAGATGTTGGATGCTAGGCATTCTTCAAATTTGGAGAAAGGATATTCGAATGTGCCTGAGATTGTGTTTTGGAATCTGAGGGATTCATCTTCTACTCCAGTCACATCTACACAATTTAGTTGGATGAATCCAAGGAGGAGATGAATCCAGAATTTTAGTGGAGGCTGCAATATCTGGTTAATTGTACCAAGAACTAGTTGTGTATGATTGATGATTAAACTTGTAGTAGTAATTTTTTTAACTGGATTAGTTTGAATGTTTACATACGTTTGAAATATTTGTTAAGAATAAATCATCAGACCCACAATGTAAGGAGTAATTATATTTTCCCTGAATGTGTACATACGTTTGCAATTTAGTCCCTGAAAGATTTGGATCAATTTGAATGTTTACATACTTTTGCGATTTAGTCCTGAAATATTGTTTCCCAAATCAGATGCAATAGACCTTATATTTTCGGTGCTAACAAGCTGCAGTAGTGTTATCCAGCAAGTTACCCATTAACTCATTAACCTCCAATAAAACACTTGACGAAAAATCTATTTTCTGTTATAAATTTCATGTTTTTAATTTTCATCAATTAGTTACTTTTAGACTTAATTAAGATGTAACAGTTACCGTTTCTAAATTTTCTGTCATGAATTTCATTAATCCAGTGTTTAATTGCACCATTAGTCCCTGAATTATATAAGATACTTTCAAAAAGTAGCAGATACACCTCGGTTTGGTTCCAAAAAAATACTCCAAATATACCCCTGTGAATGGTATATTTGCTACTTTTCAGCATGTGTATATTCGTCTATTTACACAACTTATGGACCAAAGTTGCATTTAAACGTAACTTTTTATAGTCTTTTATATCTAAACAGTTTTAAGATCGGAAGATAATCAAATTTTTGTTTATGCTGTAATTTTGATGATTGTTTTACATGTATCTATCAAGGTTTGAAGTACATGTTCAGATTTAGAAGACCAGATTTTCTTCCAAGAAGAGAAGTGCGAGACAAACAACAGGAGATAATATGTTTTGTTTTATGCAAAGATTTAGATCAAACATTTCATTAGTATATTCTCTGGTGTGTACAAATGTTAAGGAAATGGCTGCAATCCAACTTTAATATATATATATTTGGAACAAAAAAAAAACTTTAATATATCATCTGCTTGCAAAGCCTTGAATAACATCCTACCCATCACTTCCTTCATTGATTCAAGCTTTGCACTATCAATTTTAACATCCTCCACAACTTTTCTTACTGTTTCTATAATCTCTCGTTATCCCAGCATCTTCACCAAATGGATATTTACTGCAAAACAATTCAAAAAATGCAACGTGAGACCCAATTGCTCACTTCAACAGTTGCACCAAATCGATATTTACTGTCAAAACAATTCAAAAAAATGCAGACTAAATTACTCACTTCTACAGTCATGGCATAAAATGGCCATTCTAGAATTTGTATAAAACATAATAAACATCACGGCTGTAGTTATACCTAAATTAAATCAGACAATTCTGAAATATTGTAATCAAAATGAAATTAGGTAAAAAATAATTCAAATTTTATTTACCTTAATTTGGGTCTTCTCCAAGCCGGTTAATGGTGGTGGCGAAGGAACCATGACTGGCGGCGGTTTACTTGTGCAGAGAGCGGCTTGGTGTGGGAAGGTGAGTGTGGAGATTTTTTATTTGTTTTTCCCTTCATTTGGGTCTTCGATTGTTGACGGCGTATCCAAGCCGGTTGATGATGGTGGCGAAGGAACCATGTGTGGCGGCGTTTCCTTGTGCGGCTTGGTGTGAGTGGAGGTTTGGTTGGAGGAAGCTTTTCCATTTTTGGGTTTTACAATCGAAGAAGAAGAAGAAAGAGGGATTAAGTGCAGTTAAAAAAAATTAATTAATTTGGAAAAAAAAATTAATTAATCAATTAATTAATGAAGTGTAAATGCTGATGACATGGAGCTTACGTGTCGGTGAGGTGGCGGTGAGGTGGCGACAAATGGCATTGACTAACGGTCAACTAACAGAAAATGGAAAAAAGGGCTAACGGTGACAAAAAAAGTTTCTTAAAGGGCTCTTTTTGGAAAAAAAAAGATAAGGGGCGGTTTCTGCACTTTGGGGAAAGATCAGGGGCGTCGAGAGGGCTTCACCCTTAGAGGAATCTTATGCAAGTATCAAGTGCAGATAAATTAAAGCTAGAACAAATAAAACGCAATAAAAGTAAAGACAAATAGATATTTATTTGATTTTCTAACTAACTAAATTAAACTAAGAATTAAAAGACAGAAAATAAAGATGAAAGAGAAGTGATATGAGAATATAGCTCGAGTTATAGCATGTAATCCCCACTAGTTTTGCCGTTCTAAACATGTAAGGGTGAATTATGTAGTATTTCCCTAATCGGTCCCAATTTGCTATCAGTAGTTTCAAATAGGAGTTACCTGTGTCAATAAGGCTTCCTAAGCAAACTTTTCCTGTAATTGGTAAATAGTCACAAGAACTAAACCATAGTGATTATCTAGCTAGGTTGGGTTGTCAGATCAGACCTAATACTAGACGTTATGTGCTAAACATGCAATTAAACACCGTTGTCAATGGTATCCTAATTACTAGATGGTAATTCTAATGGCTGCAGTCCACAAGAACACAGAATATAAATCCAAACATATAAACAGAGAATAAAAACTATAATTCTATTTAAAACATAAAATTCCCAAATTAGATAGATGTCAATCAAAACTAGGGTTCATACATATATGCTAAAACTCAAGCTAAAGAAATTTAGTTCATGAAAGAAAAGAAATAAATTACAAATCTAAAGGTAGAAGAAGACATTGTGATGAATAGCTCCTTCCAGACTTCTCTCTTGTGTTGTAAGCTTCCTCTTGGCTTAAGGTTTCACCAAGGATGATTTAAGAGTGTTAAGAGGCTGTATTTATAGTGTATAGGTTGACCTAATTCGTTTCTTGGAGATAAGGCCAAGTAATTAGACTCCAAGCCCAACTCAAATTCGTAAGGAAATAAAGATAAACACTGCTGGACCGTTTTGGGCATATCTTCTTCGTTATTGGTCGGTTTGTGCTCCATAAGATACCAAAAGAATCGTAACAGAATTACCATGTCCCTGTGAAAGGAATCTTCCAAAATCGGCTTCCTTGTAGGAGTAATTACCACTTCTTTAGGCGTGTGCTGCAGAAATTCAGATTAGGCAGCTTTTCCTTTTCCATGTTTTTAGCCTTTGTTTCCTTTATCTCCAATTACCATGTTAATCTCTTTCCATAAGTTGTTGTCTTTGACTTGGACTCTAATTAATCTCCATAATTATCTTTAAAGCTTCACACTAAATAAACAATTAAACCCAATATGCTCTAAAAATAATATGTTACTAAATCAAGACTCAAAATAGGAAAGTGCACTAAATTAAGCTAAAATCAACCTATAAACTAATAAATAAGCCTAAAATGTTGTCTCGGAAGTATATTTTATTATCACATATGAGGAGACATCAGTTATGGTTTTGAAAAGTGTAACTAATGGTTAAAACCGTTAGTTTATGGTTTTAGATATAAATAAAACCGAATAACCGAAAACCGATTATTATTATATATTTTTTTATACTCTATAATAATCTAGGTTAGATTAAATATATTAAAATTATAAAATCAAATATTTAAATACTAGATTTAACCAACTAAATAATCAATAATAAAATTTTATCAAATAGCATATTTTTCTTATATATGTGGTTTCATTTTATGAAAATAAATATATTTTTTAAATTATCATTGTATATGGTTAAAAACCGAAAGACCGTTTGAAAAATCGAAACCGAATAATGCGGTTATGGTTTTGAAATGTATAATTGATGGTTAAAACCGTTAGGATATGGTTTTTAATAAAATAAACGGTTATAGTTATGGTTTTTGATATTTTTGCAAAAAAACGAACCGTTGCCATCCCTACTTAAGCAAGAAAGGTCTTCTATATAGATGAAATAAATGCAAAGAAGCCCCAAAAGGGGTGAAAAATTGTATGGGAAATGAACAACCATCATCGATGAAGTGCTAATTGATGGGGTGCAAAATCCATATCGCCTACTACATATCTGATCTCCATTTCTATAGTTGATACAGATAACTTAAATGGCTCACAATTACATTTGACTAGCAGAGAAGGCATAGAGGTCGATCTAAAATCGTTGGGGCACTATACTTTGAACAACGATGATGATCAGTTACTCAACAATACATGGGATGATTATGGCGATGACTCCGACAATCCATCCCGTCAACCAATATACATCGATAGCGACCAGGACATAGATGGAGATGATTATGGTTACAAGATAAAATAGTAAATTTTTTCAGTCATATATGAGAATGTTAACATTTGTTAACTTGTAAGGTGTTAACAGATTTATATTTGACAAAGACACTCTTATGTTATTTGACATTTGCGTACTAATTTATGACTTAATATGTTAAATAATGTAATATTTTGCACTTTGTTAACTAAGTATTTTAAGAATGGTATAGTAGTAGTGTTTATTTAGTGGATTGTGTATTTACCAGGTACAAAAAATGAGATAAAGATATTTTAAAAAATCCCTATTTTATAAAATTGTTATTAAGGGCGATATTGTCGTCACTAAAGACAATGAAGAACTCATCGCTAAAGATAACAAAGAACTCATCGCTTATGATAATGACCATTAACGACAAAAATAATTGTCTTTAGCGACGAGTTCTTCATGAAGAACCCGTCCTTGATGAACATTGTCATTAGCGACGATATTTATCGCCGCTAGTGACAATTAAATCAGAAAAATTAAAATCTATTAAGCGACGACATTTGCCATCGCTAATAATAAATTTCAATTTTCAAGGTGTCTTTTGGAGGTCAACTTTTTGCTGGACAATTTTCACGACTCATTAGTGAGGACATCTCTAATGACATTTATTAATTAAAAACAAAAAATGCCTTTAGGGAAGACATTTGGATGTCATTATCGACGACATCGTGTCGTCCCTAAAGACAAGGCTTATGAAATCCGACTTCTCCATTTCAAACGGAAAAAAAAAAATCTTTCTCTCCAAATTTTTCATCCAAATCGACCAAGCAAGGGTACGCGATTCACTTTGGAGCTAATCAATACTCTACAAACATGCAAGTAAGTACTCCAATTTATTCAATCTTTCATTCCATTTTTTTTGTTGTATTTGTATTCATTCCATTTAAGTAGAATTATCTTTCAACAGAGGATCTTTTTATTTTTTATTGTTTTGAGAAATAATTTACTATTGCATATTGTTTAGTGTTAATGTTAAATTTAACTGTTGAGACTTTGTTAATGCGGCATGATTTACGATGATATTTTTGTAAATATAGGAAAATTACTGCAATTTTAAAAAATATAGGGGCTTTTGTGAAATTTATATAAATATAGGGACTTTAATGCGATTTTCTAAAATATAGGGATTTTAGTGCAATTTTCAAAAAGGTAAAGACATAATTGCAATTTTTAAAGTTTCGGGACTTTGTTTCAATTTTAAAAAATTTAGGGACCTTTATGGTATTTATTTAAATATAGGGGCTTTAGTGCAATTTTCTAAAATAAGAGGATTTAGCGCAATTTTAAAAACTTAGGGACTTCACTGCAATTTTTTTAATTTAGGGACTTTTCTGCAATACTTTAGTGCAATTGACTAAAATATAGGCACTTTAGAGCAAATTTTTAAACTATAGGGACTTTTTGTAATGTTTCTAAAATAGCGAATTTAGTTCAATTTTTAAAAATATAGGATTTTTTTAATTTTATAAACATATAGGGACTTTAGTGCAATATATTAAAATATAGGGACTTTAGTGTAAAATTTAAAAAATACAGGAACTTTAGTGAAATATATCAAATATATAGATGTCTTAGTGTAAATTAGTACAAATATAGGAGCTATAATATAAGGGATTTAGTTAAAAAATTGAAAATATAGGGACTTTAGTGTTATTAATTTAAATATATAACTATTAGTGTAAATTATAAAATATAGGTGGCAAAGTGTAATTTTTAAAAATTAGGTGTCTTAGTGTACTTTTAAAAAATATAAGCTTCTTAGTGTTCTTTAGAAAAAAAAGTAATGATATCTATCACTCCGTTTTGGTTCACCCTCGTATCACCCCTTATGTGTCACCTTATGTGGCATTAAATCAAAGAGAGAGAGAAAAACAAGTAATCAAGAAAGAAAAACACACTGATTGGTGTTTAAAACCTCCACATAGGAGGTTATATAAAGGTGAACAAAAAAGGGGTGATTAATATCAGTACTCATAAAAAGAATTGGGAAGTTAGGGAAATTTATACAAATAATATAGGTCCTGTAATGGATTTTTAAATTTTTAAGGACATAATCCGAATTTCGATTTCTATCAATTAGATGGATGATGTAATGTCGAAAGTACAAATGGGAGACGGTGATAAAAATGATCCATCACTCCCAAACAATAGGCTTCTCACCGGTTGTGGTATTTCTACATGTATTGTCAAATTTTAAGTTTGTTAACTAAAAAACACTATATAAATTCCATCATTTAAATGCAGGTTCGAAGAAAAAAGCCCCTCGAGGCAAGGCCACACTGACGTCAGCAGTGAGGGCCATGAAAAAAGCTGGAAAACTGTTATCGGTCGAAATCTGCGCCCTAGATGGGACGTGGAACCCGCCTTCTGAGTACATAAAACATGTGGTGAAGGTGATAGGAATGATCATCTGACAGGTGGTCCCACCACACTTTAAATCTTGGGCGGATGCTCCTGAAATCCTGCAGCAACGTGCTTCTGACAGACTGCTTGTATTTTACCAATTCATTTTTTTGTTTAGTTATGATATACATAGAAAATATTTGTTGTAAATAATAAAATGTTGTTTTTTCTATTAAGGATTTATTTGACTTAAATGGGTGGAAGATGAGGGAAGATTGGAGATAGATTTAAAGACGCCAGATGGAGACCTGTGTCTGGATTTATTACGCAAACAAAAATACGATTAAAAAGGATACTTCGAGACGGGTACAAAACCAGATAATAAGCTGGATGAGGACTGGAGGGTGAGCTGCGAGTACAGGGGCTGTTATGATGCACATGTACTACTTTAGTATATTCATTTAAAATAATTTTAGTTTTAGTAGATTTGTTTATTCATTTTGTAAATTTTAAAAAATACAGAATAGCGCAACAGCAAACAAGACAAACATGGCAAAACAAGGTTGCTTGAGCGGAGAATCGAGGAATTACTCCCAAACACGAAAGATATTACTTAGTGGTTCTAATTCACCTTTCCTTATTACTTTTTTTCACTTTATAAAATTAATTTTAAATCATATTTTAATGCCTGAAATAGGGGTTGATACCAAAAATTAACCTCAACTAGATAGAGAGAGCAGAGGGGGTGTACCGCTTCCACCGATTCACAAGTTCTTCTATAAAATAGGTTTTGAAAAAGAAGCGAGAGAGTGGAGAGCCGATCTATATCATGATTCATACGTAAGAATTCTTCTATAATCTCGTTTTATTTTTCGTAGACAATTAATATAGAATATTAACTAACTAGTCTTTATTGTTTAACATAAATCATTAAGAAAGCAGTTGCAGTTGTTATCAACCCAAGCGATGTCTATGACTATTTTATGACCTGGTTCAATGCGCAACAGGCTTGTCAAGGACTATTGAACACCGATTCATTTGCTCAGATGGAAGTTCCCCCTACTTGATGCTCCACTCCAACAAATCCTCCTCCGAATACGACTCCTCCGGAATTGAATTCTTCGAATTCGACTCCCCCTGAAGATGAAGAACAAAATGTTTTAGAACATTATATGTATTATCGTTATACTTTTATGACTTTTATCGACTTTATTTGGTTTGTAAAATTATTTGGATTTTTTCGTTCGAAATTATGTAATAACCGACTTTGATTCTCATAGTTTTTAACTTTTTAATATCGTTAATTTTTTTCAACATTTTATTCGTTAATAATTGATATTCATATAGTTTTTTAAATATTGTATTTTTGATAATTTAATTCTATTTCTAATATATTAATATAAAAACCAAAATAATCCAATTTTGTATTTTATAATTAAAAAATCATTAAAAGGTAAGAAAATAGCGACGACAAACTCATCTCTGTTGTTACATGCATTTTCGTAACTAATATTATTTTAAATATTGTATTTCCAATAATTTTAATTATATTCCTAATATATTAATCTAAAAAACTAAAATAATCTAATTTAATATATTATAATTAAAATCATTTAAAAAATAAGGAAATAGCGAAGACAAAACCATTTCTATTGTTACATACATTGTTGTCGCTAATAATAAATGTCTTCAACGACAAAAATGTTTGTCACTTAAGACTTCTATTATTAGCGACGACAATATTTTTCGCTTAAGATTTTTGTTATTAGTGACGACACTGTTCATTTTTTTAGATTTTTGTTATTGACAACAATGTTCGTCGCTAATGATAATATTTGTAGCGATGATAAATGTCCTCCATATTAAAAGTGTATCTAACAACGACAAAAGTCTTTGCTAGTAACAAAGACCGTCGTCGCTAATGATAAAAAATATCGTCGCTAAAGATCAGGGAGTCATTAGCGTTGACATTGGGCTTGTCATTTCCATTGTCGATCTTTAGTAACTAAACTCTAGGAACTACACATTAGCGACGACATATCCTTGCTAAAGACAGACTTGGATTGATGGCGACGATTTATCCTATCTTTTTTTTTTTTGTCGAGATACATCAGAAATTACAAGATTAACCAACACCACTTTTACCACATAAGTTATTAAGGTAATTGAAGCTATCAACCAACTATCCGCATTTCCAACCAGAGAAATCCAAGTTTCGTCTAATTGATGTAGCCAAATAGTCAGCAACCCCGTTAAGATTTCTCCTAATATGAGCATCATTCCAATTTGGAAATATTTTCCGCCATTTCCAGATTTCTTCAATAATCAATTGGATCGACCAATGGATTCTTGCATTGTTTAGATATCTTGTACGATTTTAAGGTTGTTATAGTAGATAGAAAAACTCTGATAGTTGAGGCCAGCAGCTGACCTCATAGACATCGGGATGACCCAGCCTTCCCCCTACATGCAAGACCTTATTCTACATTGTTTAGCAACCGTATGAACAATATTTCGTTCATTATTAAATGCAACAGGCGTAATTCGCACCATTTGTAATTGTTTGGTGAAAGACCAAATCATTGCCTTATCCTTAAGTACCAGATTATTTAGTATATTGGCTTTCTCTTGGAGGTCGTTACCACACGAGACATCATTTATATCATTCATTATTCGCTTAAAGAACTCCTTAATGAGCCTATTTGTTTTTGTAACGATCGTCGAAATAACCCATTTATTTTTATTAAATAACCCTTGCGTCCTAATCTTCCAGATGTTCCAGGGAAGGCACATAATGTATGCAGTAGCTTTTCATTGCTTCCACGCATTGGTTGTATGTGAATCAACCATGTAGATAACTTTCATCGGGATGCGATACAAATTTTTCACACAATCGCTCTAAATTCGTTGGGATATTTGATTTCTAAACAATATTTAAAATATAATTAGCTCACGATTGTCATTTGACTATTTATCCTATCATATTGTGTCGTCCTTAGTGATAAAAAACGTAGCAGTAGTGCATAGTAATTAAAGTGATACATTGGAAAGGCTTAGAGTTCTGGGTTTGTAATTGAAATTTGAGTTCAACTTGAATTTATCATTTGTGGTGAATTAAAATTTAAATCTTGAGTTCTTTATTTTCATGTACTTATATTCTTCTTTCTATTTTTCTGTTGTTTAAATTTTCCTACTTATATTGTTCTTTCTGTATTTCTATAGTTCAAGATCTATTCTTAAAATTGTCCAAGATTTTCTTGAAACTTAATCTCTTCTTAAAGGTTTCATAAAAACGGTAAAAAGTTAGAACAATACACTCTAAAAAGATTTGACAGATCTAGTCGCTACTAATTACAATATCCGACCAACACAAAAAGTAGTAATTTCAATAATATATAATCATCGCATGGACTTTTCTTAACTTTGATCCAAGTACAACATCAAGAACACGCAGCGAACTAGGTAGCTACTAATTAACAATGAGGCATGAACAACAAAAGCAGTATCTTACACAGTACTACACACATGAAAGGTTCAAAACCTAGCTAGCTATTAAACATAGTACCCCGCCTCTTCAGGAAAGTCACTACATAGTATTAATGACTAATAACTTAACATATATATTAATTAAACAAGCATGGGAATGGATGCTCTTGTAGTAGTAGTACTATTAAAACTACCACCAAGCTTCAAATCAAGCTCCAGATTCACACTGACACTACCCTTAATATTAGTCTGATCACCATTAATTAGAGGATAAGAGCTAAACAGATGAGCTGCTGATGTCACCACTGAACATTTCTTGCTTGCAACCTCTTTACGCCTAGCATTAGCCTTCTTAGCCTTGAGTGTTTCACAAGAAGATGGTGTATATGTTGGAATAGGCAAAACTGATGGAATTTCAAAGTTGGTTCTTGCTTTTGAGCCTCTCAATCGTCTAGCAGCTGCGTCATAAGCCCGCGCCGCCTCTTCCGCCGTGTCAAAAGTACCAAGCCAGTGTCGGCACCTACCTATGCGGTCACGTATCTCAGCTGACCACCTCCCCCATGGCCGCTTCCTTACTCCTCTATAGCTTTTCTGAATAGGAACAACACCATTAATATTTCCCTTACCAAGCCTATTACGGTTCAACTCATCATGCGCTTCTTCACATATTTGATTTTTTTTAACGTTGTTTCCTCCGAAAAGAACATGTTCACCGACAACAGCAGCTATACCTTCGAGAACAATAGGGTTTTTTACAGACTTATTGTTATCATCATCATCTAAAACAAGTGAACCCCATGAATAATTTTGATAATCACTTGGTGGGTCAGTGAGTTCTGGGGTAAAAGTTTGTGAGAAATTAGAGAAATAAGTTCCAAATTTAGGTTCAACAGAAAGCTGAGGAAGTTGGTTCAGAAAGGGTAAAGTTTCAGTTGGTTGAAACAGTTCTTGTGTAGGAAAGAAAGGGACGTTTTGTGCCATTTGGAAATGTGTATACATAATATTAGTTTAGGGTTTTCACTGCAACTGATGAAAAAGTAATCTAAGAGGATGAGAGAGGCGAGAGGGAGAGAGAAATTAAGACAATTAAAGATTCATGGGTAGTGATGAACTCGAAGTTCCACAATTTATACACTCAATGGAAAGTAATAAATTAATTATTCATTATTACGAAGTTGATATAATTAATGTAACAGTAGAGATATAGCTAGAGATCTTCTCTATATATAAGATTTTGCTGTCAAATTCGATAAGACCACAATCCGTCATGTAGAATTTACTTAATGCTCTTCCTTGCTAGCCCGAAGGGATATATACTCCATATTAATTGTGACAAAAATACTCACGTAATGTATATCTATGATAATTGATATTTCACTTATTTGTCATTTTAAAAATAAATAATGTATATAATTATCATATAAATATAAAATAGTTAATTTTAAAAAAAAAAATAGGATGAATGATACATAAGATCTTAGACAAATTTTATTCGGTATAAGAAATGAAGAGCCCGTTTGGGATTGATTATTTTGGGGCTAAAAACGCTTTTTGATTAAAATTAAAATATTTGTAAAAAATATTAAAAATTATTTTGACATCTAAAATCACTTTAAGTGATTATTTTAATAATCACTAATCTAGTGTTTTTCCTAAAAGTGATTTTAAGAGTGTAAAATATTGCTATGGATCTAAAATCACTTTACGTGATTATTTCGAAAAGCAATCACAAACGGGCACGAAATAAATCTTAATTCTTTCAAGGGACTTCAATGCTGGCAAAATACTAAAATATGCTTACTAACATTAAAAGACAAATAGAGTGATGTCATTGTTCATCTCTTTCCAGTACCCACTTACCTCCGACCACCGATCACCGACCACTGACCTCCGATTATTGACCACCGACCACCGGCCACCGATCTCCGACCACCAGAAAATCAATGAGTACTTTGTAAAATTTGATGAGTACACTGTAAAAGTTGATGGTACTCATATAAATTGATAATTCTACATAAACATTAATGAGTATTTTATAACAACTCTAAATTTTATTATAATTCAAACTTATTACACCAGGAAAAAAAATTAAAAACTAAATACTTATTTTGTCAAATCTGACAACCCAAAAAAGAAAAAAAAAAGAAGAAAAAAAACTGCCTCGATCTAGTTTGACCAGATCTGAACAAAAAAAAAAAATCTCGTTTGAAGGTCTTCGAACAAGCATGGTTGTCGCGAATCTGGTCTCTCTTCCTTACCCACCCTTTGAAGCTCACCATCAGCTAACCTCCGCCGCCAACTCTCCTTTCCCCAAGCACCAGTTCGTAAAATGTTTTGAAACACCTGTTTTCATGGCTCCATTCTAGGTCCATGGCTTCTTCGAGCTTCGAGCTCTGTCGCCGGAAAGAGAGCTTCGAGCTCCGTCTTCGAGCTCCAGATCCATGCCTGCTTCAGATCTCGGCTGGGTAGTGGTGGTTCAGCACTTCGCCGGCGTTGAAGAAGAGCTCGCCGGAAAGAAAGATTCGAGCTCCGTCTTCGAGCACTAGGGGCTTACAGCAGTGTATTAACTCTTCAGCTTAGATCTCCTCCGCTGCTGGAGCTTCGGAGCTCCATGGATTGAGTTTTTTTATTTTATTTTATGGAGCAAGATTTGTTTCCGTCATCTCACAAGCTCTCTGCAAACAACCGAAATCTCCTCGCGTCGTTGAAGCCATGAATGGATGGGCTCTCTCTTGCTATCGTCGGATTTGCTAGCCATTGTTGGTGTGGTGTTTAGGTAGGTCGGTGGTGGTGGAAATAGAGAGAGTAGATAGAGGAGAGAGCGGTGAGTATTTACGTGTGTGTGAGGAGAGAGAATTAATGAATAACTTTTTATAAGAAAAACATATATAGGAAAAATAAAACAAAAGAGGTAAAAATATAATTGGTTTTTTAGATTTTAGTGTAATATTTCATTTGAGGTCTTTAGTAAGAAGAGAAGGAAAGTAGGGTTGGGAATGGAAAGAAGGGGGTGTCTTCAAGAACCCGAAGGTAATAATCTCAAAAAAATATTGTAATATACATAAATAAAAAGTAAATTTTTTTTGTTGGATAAATATTTCATTAAAAAGGGAGAACCTATACAATGACAAATTATCTAAGCTCGCAACTTTAAGATAGTGCCTAACTAGTCGCTATGTTAATTTCAAAGAGATAAACTAAAATTTCTCGATAATCCATGAAGGTATAATGTGGTACAAAGAAAATAAATTAGATAAAATGCACAAATTATTCTCTTTAAGGCCTAAACGTCCTTCATCTTTAGGTGTAGCAATTGTTTTCCATTTTATTTGAGAACATTTACCATCCCAATAAAAGTTCCTAGATTACTCACAATTCTATCCCACACGGATCAGAATCGAAAAGATAGACAACCAAAAACATGCTACCCTTTGAAGTACTGATCAAATAAGCTCAAGACGACAACATATAGAGAGAATGAGCATTCCAAGACCGAACATAACCTTCCAACTTATCAATGAGAGGTTTATAATCTCACGAGAATACGACTGAAACTCCATGTGGTACACCCAAATAACGAAACAGGGTAGTTTCCAAAATATTCTTCACAACCTCATCTTTAATATCCACATTGTAAATATTGTAATTGGGTATATTTAAATGAAGACCAGACCACTTACTAAATTTATTCACATAATCCATAAGAATTTTAACTAAGTTGTGGTCACCTTTGGCGAGAAGCATAAGATCGTCGGAGAAAGTAAAATGAGTTGTTTAGGGATGACAAATATTTGATTTTTTGTAAGGATATAAAAAATTATAACCATAACCATTTATTTTATTTGAAACCATAAGATAACGGTTTTGACCATCGGTTACACTTTTCAAAACCAAAACTGCACCATTTGGTTTTGGTTGCTTAAACGGTTAACCAAATAATAATTTTATAAACATATTAAAAATTAATAAAAATAAGACCACACATATACGGAAAATCTCCATAAATCTCCAAGGTATATACAAACTTGTGTTTGTCTTTGATTAAATCGAATATTTATTATTTAGTTGGTTATGTCTCCTCATTTGGGATAATAAAATCTATCTCTGAGACATCATTTTAGGCGTATTTATTAGTTTATAGGTCGATTTTAGCTTGATTTAGTACACTTTCTTATTTTGGGTCTTAAATTAATTAATTATTATTTTTAGAGCATATTGGGTTTAATTATTTATTTAGTGTGAAGTTTTAGAGATATATGGTAATTAATTAGAGTCCAAGTTGGTAAAGAGAACTAAAGGAAAGAAGATAAACATGGAAATTGAAGATAAGGAAGTAAAAGCTAAAAACATGGAAAAGGAAAAGCTGCCTTAATCCTGAATTTCTGCACCTACGACCACAAACCAACTTATATCTTAAAAACGGTGAGGAATTTGGAGAAACGGTCAAGAGCAAAGTTGAATATCTTTCCGAGACGATGAATTTGGTATACTCATACGCATCAATCGGAGAAATATTGAAGCTGTTAGGACCAAAAGAAAAACGGGACTGATTGCATGTTTTGGGCTACGAATTTGAGTTGGGCTTGGAGCCCATAGTTACCTTTTCCTCCAAGAAAACGAATTAGGTCAACCTATACACTATAAATACAGTCTCTTAACACTCTTAAATCATCCTTGGTGAAACCTTAAAGCAAGAGGAAGCTTACAACACAAGAAAAGAAGTCTGGAAGGAGTTGTTCATCAAGATGTCTTATTCTACCTCTGAATTTGTAATTTCTTTCTTTTCTTGCATTAGTATGAACTAAATTTCTTTAGCTTGAGTTTTATCATATATGTATGAACCCTAGTTTTGATTGACATCTATCTAATTTGGGAATTCTATGTTCTAAATTGAATTATTGTTTTTATTCTCTGTTTATGTGTTTGGATTTATATTATGTATTCTTGTGGAACCTAGGCCATATAGAATTACCATCTAGTGATTAGGTCACCATTGAAAACGGTGGTTAATTACATGTTTAGCACATAACGTCTAGTATTCGTTTTAGATCTGACAAATCAACCTAACTAGATAATCACTATGGTTTAGTATATATTACTATTTACCAATTACAAGAACAGTTTGCTTAGGAAGCCTTATTGACACAGGTAAATCCTATTTAAAACTACCTAGCGTAATTGGAACCGATTATTGAAATACTACATAATTCACCCTTACATGTTTAGAACAGCAAAACTAGTGGGGATTACATGCTATTGACTCAAGCTATATTCTCATACTTCTTCTTCTTTCATATTTATTTGCTGTCTTTAAATTCTTAGTTTTAATTTAGTTTAATCAAAAACCAAATAAATATCTATTTGTCTTTATTTTTCTTGCGTTTAGTTGTTCTAGCCTAAATTATTTGCACTTGATTATTGCATAAGATTCCCCTAACCTTCGTAGTCTCTGCAGAACGAATCTTACTTATTCTATCAATTAGCCAATTAAGAGACTTAAATCTTTATCTCCCCCAATTTGAGGACAAACCCATGTAATTTACCGGGTCTTTTAGTTTATTCATTCTTATAATTTTAACAACCTTATTAGCTTTTCCAATGGGTATATTTGCACTAAACATAATCCCACTTTTATTGTGATTTACTGTTTTCCTTGTGGCTATCCCCTACTCAAAAAGAATGTTACCGAAAGTATTAAATTCCTTTTCCTTGGCCTTAAGGGAAGAAAAGACTATCATCTGCAAAGAGGATGTGTTGAACCTCGAGGCTATTGCCTCGCATGATCATCATTTAAGATAGGATGGGGTGCATCCTTCGCGGTGTCGCGTCTTATTTGCTCCAGGATTGTCATGATGTTCATTTGATTGGACTTGATTAGCGCCACATCATTGGCAAGGAGGGTTTGAGATATTTCAATATGTTTAAGTTTCTCACTCACCTTCTCCGTCCTAGGAGATTCCTTTGACTGTACTCCTCTCGAGATGTTCTTGATCCACTCATAATCTAAGATGGAACTCGGCCTGATAACTAGTTTCTCTTTCTCCCCAATGTTCACATCTGTTTTCATCACTAGGCTAGTGATCATTCATTGGTATTTCAAGTTAAATAACTCTTTGGTTTTCCAATGAATCACATTACCGCATCAAACATTAATTATGTCATATCCACTTCTTCCTCTCTCATAATACAATCCAACATGATGGCAGATTTCTAAAGTACATCCGCATCTCGAGCATTCCTAAGGGTTGAAGGTGCAAGGAAATGATATCAAACTTTTGCATTGGGCTGAAGGTACTTGTAAGGCCAAGATGTATACCATATCTTCACTAAACACCTTTTTGTGTACTTGGTTCAAATCGAAACTCTCGATCTTCTTCACATCCATTTTATACTTGTATGGTCCCACCAGTTTCCTCGTCTTGAAATGGCTTCTAATGTCTTCAACTGTTAAAGGAATCAACTTACCCCAGATGGGAACTCTACCAATGCTCTCTCGGCTAAAGAGGCCAAGATAGAACTCTCTCACTAGTTTAGTATTAAAACTCGAGCGCTGAATCATAAAAATATTCCAACCTAATATTCCTCCAATCTCAATAAATCTCTTATACTTCCCTTTTTCTACGTCTTCGTGAAATTTCCAATCATCTGTGGATGTTAAAGTAGGCATAAAATCAACCACAATGGCTTCTAGGGACTTAGAATTATCTCTTTTGTTGAGTGGAGGCACCTTGGCTTGACGAGGTTGTGGAGTCTTCTTCTTCGGGATCTCGATCACTTGTTCTTGCACACTCGACTCCACAACAACCGGTTTCTAGGCAGACAAATTACTCAAATCACCTTTTTGCATCTTTGATTTACACACATACACCTCTAGTTGTTTCCTATTATTCTCACCCAAATTCGTGTTTGAATTCTTCTTCATCTCTATTTCACTAGCATGTATTTCGGCTCCCAGTGTCATCTTTCGTCACCCCCAACTCAAAAGTTTACCCAACTCGGACTTTTCCCTTGAATGGATGAATGAGGTAATATATGGAGGTGAAAAAGTGTATGGAATGTGTTTCGTTATGTTGGTGTGAAGGATTAATGGTGGGATAAGAAGGAATGGATAAAGTAGGAAAAAGGTATTCTGAAATTTTTGGTTTGATTCTTGATTATTGTGATGTTGGAATAATTTGGAATCGTAATTGTTGTTAGGAATGACGTAAGGATGTTTTTAGGTGTGAAATATGGGTTGTTTAGGGGTATTTTGATGTTTGGTGAAGCTTGGATCGGAGCTCTAATGGTGGTGAAAGGCTTGGGGAAGAAGAAGCTTGGAGGCTAGGTCAAAGGAGGGTGAGGTTTAAGACTTTTATTTCTTTTTCGGCGTCGTGCGGCACCTACCCATCGGTGTACCATAGGTATGGTCTGATACTCCCACCTTCTGACCTTCATAGCGTGAGATATCGTGAGCACGTTTGTATCTAGCGATATGTACCGTGTCACGATTTCTCTCCAAGGTTCTTCATCTCGGGCTGCGGTATACAACAGGTGTCATGCGGTACACCGCAACTGCATTCTTACAACCCCAAATATTTTTGTTTGATATAGCATGGAGAACACTGATGACGCTTTGGCGAGCTAAGGTATACTGCAAGAGGGGTGCAGTATACCACATGTTATTGTTGTATTGCTTAAAAATTCCCACAAATTTCACCCCAAACTCTGTTTCTTACTAACCAGTACATCAAAAAGACTAGCACCTTCCTCATTACATAATTTACATCCAATAAACTTACCAATACACACTAAAAACACAAAATTAAAACTACTAAAGTAATAAACACATGGGTTGTCTCCCAAGAAACACTTTTGTTTAACGTCGTCGAAGTTCGGCGTATTACCTCAAGGTTATCTCTTCTTCACATAACCTCCCCAGCAGTGGGTGAGGCGATAAACTTCTACCAAGCGATGTTTTCCTTTTTTCTTGGTATCCAGCTCAACTAATCTTTTGAATATAACTCTTGTGACCTTGTAAAGGCCACTCCAAGAACTCTTGCACTTGGCTTGCGTGGTGTGTTTGGGGAGTTAAGATCTTTTATTGCAACTGTATCTCCCACCCAAAACTCACCATTTTTCCACTTTCTCCTAGGTTCCTATGGGACCTTTCTCGTGCTTTTCTTGGTCTCCTTCAGGTAATCAATGAATGGATCACCTTTGAGGTTAGGAGAAGCTTTGAATTTTGATTTCTTTTTAAGTTTGTACTCCTTCAACCTTAAGGTATCCCACCATTGTTTAGATTCTTCACTTCACGGTAGAATTTGTCCAAGCGGAAACAATATTTGGTGGATTAGGGAACTTTACACCCTTGAACACACTAAACTTCTCTTTTTTGTCTTGCACTCGCATGATCAATTCTCCATTCTCTACAACAATCAATGTATGCGCCGTGACTAGGAATGGACGCCCTAAAATGATTGGCACATTCCTATCAGCGTCGTATTCAAGAATAAGAAAATCACAAGGAATTATAAGGTTACCTACTTTGACAAGTACATCTTCCATTCTACCTTCGGGATGGGTAAGGGTCTAATCTTCCATTTGCAGAGTCATAGTCATAAGATCAAATGCCCAATCCTCAATTTTTCGAGCAATGATTTAGACATGAGGTTGATGGTCGCATCTAAATCGCATAATGCTCTCCCGGTCCACTCTTGACCAATATATATCGGAATGTTGAAACTACTGGGCTCCTTTAGCTTTGGAGGCAACTTACTCTGACATATTGCACTGCCCTCCTCTAGTAAACCAATAATCTCTCCTTCAAAATATTTTTGTTTATTGGAACTCACCTCCTTCATTAACTTTATGTACTTTGGAATTGCTAGGATGGTATCCAAAAACGGCAAATTAATGTGTAACTTCTTCTTCATGACTATGAATTTCTTGTACTCTTTAGCATATATTCCTTGTAGACACGTGAAGGAAAAGGTGGGGGAGGACATTTCTCAATAACAACTTCTTTCTTTTTCTTCTGAGCCAACAATATCTTCTCAATATTCTCTTCTATGATCACCAACTCAACTAATTCTTCCTCAACCTTTTCTGCTAGGATTTCTTCTGCTTCCTTAGGCTTAAAGATTGACTCTTTCTCTTTCATCTCTGGAAAAGATTGGGCAATTGCTTCCCACTTCTCAAAGCTATCGCATTACACTTCTTGTTCTTTTGTGGGTTCGCATTATTGCTTGGTAATTGACCCTGTGGCCTCATATTTAAATGGTCATCAATTTTTAATACCTGGGTTTTAGGCATTTTAAATGTCGTTGAGTGTTCATTCATTCGTTCATTATTGGACTTACACACCTCTTGATTGGATTTCGACTTCTCTTGTGTCAAGTTCATGAAAGAGCTCAAAGCCTGTGTTATAGCTTTTGAAGTACCTTCTTTTGGATACTCAGGAAGTGATTTTTGCGCAAGACTCTTAGAATAGGCATCTTAAACCGGCCTTTGAACTCCTCGGAATTGATTTTGAGGTCTTGGTTGAAAATTTTGTCCTTGGGGTGTTGTTGATAATTCCCTGGATTAGCTGCCCCATTTGGATTTGACCAGTCAAATTCTAGATGACCGCGATTCATTTAAATATACGCATGACCACCTACCTTGTTGTTAACTCGATTAGATATAAACACAACAAATTCAGGATTACCTTGACACTCTTCTACAACATGATCAGTAGCACCAAAATTAGAACACCCACATGCTTCTTGAACACCTTTCACTTCATTCTGTTTGCTTTAGAATCCTTCATTCATGACCATAGCCAATTGCTTCATTTTATTCTCAAATATGGAGAACTTTGACTCTAGCGCGGTATCATTAGCAACATGCAAAATACCTCTATGTGCTTGTGGAAAGGGCTAACTTCTTTTAGTATTAATAATCTTCTGCATTGATTGTGCGGCATTAGCAAAATCCATTGAAACAAAACCACCACCACCGAGACTATCCACTCTTAACCTTAAACTTCCATCTAACCCTTTATAGAACATTTAGAGTTGCATTAGAGGAGTATACCCATGAAGAGGACATTTCGTCAATTGTTGTTGAAATCTAGTCCATGTCTCCCCCACTGTCTCATCATCATCTTTCACGAAATTGGCAAGTTCAACTTGGTCTTTCATCTGCATACTATGTGGATAGAATCTATCAGTAAACCTTGCTTGAAGTGAATCCCAATCTGGGATCATCTCGGATGGTTGTCTATCTAGCCACTCACTAGCGCCTCCGGTTAATAAAAACTGGAACATGAAATAGTACATATGCTCTCTTGTAACACCCTAAGTAATATAGGCATCACAAATCTACATGAATTTCTATATAGCACGAACCGGATCGTGGTGAACAGATACACTGTAATTCCTATAGCTTAGGAATTGAATTAACATACCCATATTGGGCTTAAAACGCGCGGCTTGAATAACTGGAGGGCGAATCCCTAAAGGTTGAACACGGAAAGCCACTCCTGGCTCAGGGATGCCTTGCATTTGCTGATGAGGTAAATTTTGTGGATTGGCTCCATTCAAGTTTGCTTCTTGTGGATTATTATTTTGAACTCCCTCAAGTGTATTAGCTCCTAGAGGTGGGTTCAAAGGATTTTAAAGGGCTAAGAAACCAGGTGGAGGGTTAAGGTTAGTCATTAACAGCCGTGCCTTTTTTTATCTTTCTCTCTTTCTTTGGTCTCTAAATAGCCTCTTGATATCCGAGTACATACACCAAAACCTGTAAACCTGAGAAGAGACAAAAACACAAAAACAAAATAAAACGAAAAACAAATTAGACACCTCTACACTAAAATGAAAACACAAAAAATCTAAACAAAAACCCCTGACAGCAACGCCATCTTGACCTTTGTCGTCCCCGTTGATAAAATAAAGTGATAAATATAAGGGACGCGACTCTAAAGAATACGGACTGTAGGTAAGCAATAATGATAAGTAGGGTTATCGTTTTCCACAGGGATTATTGCGATTCAAGGTTTTCAAATATAGCATAAATACATGAAGTTTGTAATAACAAAATATTAAAGAGGAAAATATTTGGTTGGTTTTGATTTGATAAAAAAACTAAAGACAAGACAAATGCAAATAAAATTAAACTAAGGATGATGATGATTAACTAAGAGTGAAAACAACCAACTAAAATAATTAGAAGAAAACTCGATGAGATTTTTACTTTAGGATCTTGATTAGTAATAGATTGTACTGCTAATTGACTTTGTTATTTGATAAGGGCGAGTGGTTTTGTTGTTCACATTAATCGGGATTCTAGTTCAATCTAAACCCCTGCCTGGGTGATCTTAGCTCTCCACCTTATTCATCCTCTCATCTTTCGGGTAGATTTAGTCCCACTAACCCTATTGACTACCTAGCGTGTAAGAACCCACCATTTCAAGGCACTAGGCGATTGTGTATAAGTTCTGTAATAATGCCACCCGCTCGGGTGTTACTGTTAGGTCAATTACGACAACTACTGTTACTTGGTCAGTGCACATGAGTAATTATAATAAATACACAAACAATGTAAATATAAATTAAAACCCAACTAAATTAAATATATATATATAGATATACCACATGTAATAACATAATCAATTAGCTAAACACAATGTCTTACAAAAGCATCCTCAAGCAGTAATAGTTTAGCTCATAATCGAATTAACACTATAGAATGAAAACTAAAGACAATTTCATTTTTAAAACTGAAAATAAGATAGAGTTACTATTTATGACTAAGGGAGATGATGAATGGTTGAGGTAGAATTGTTGGGTTCATATACAAACCCCTGTTCTTCCTCTCCTTTCCTTTTGGCGCTTCCTCTTCTTCTTTTTGATGGATGAAATGATTTCTAAAATGAAGCGTCCTGCAATGGGGTTGGAAAATAAGCTTATATAGATCCTAAAAATGTTGGACCCCCTTTAGGTTTAGGAAATTAGGTTTAGAAGGGGCCTAACTCGTTTTACTTAACTAGATTTCTGGTTCAAACCAAGGTGGGTGCAACTAGCCTAACTTCTTCATCTTAACTCTGAATCAAATTTTGTCCCTTGCCATGAGACACTAACTTCAATCCCTTTATAAATGAAAAGGTATCATGTCCAATTATCTCAAAGTCGTAGTGACAGAAACATTAAGGTGCAAGATTTCTCTAGTAAAGGCTCCAACTACCCATAATGGCTCTAAACTCAATTTTTGCTTTGGCCTAGGGTTTCTCTAGAATCTTTTACTTATTATTTTAATTTTGGACCCTTGTATTAAGAATGTTCCTAAACTCAACCCACTGAACACACAATTAAAGCACAAAAATCTATAGAAAGTCATAAGTCCAAAACTAGAAGTAAATCCCTCACTTAGGCCCAATAAACTCTAAAAATAATATCTCGTGAATGGATTTATCCATCAAAATTAAAGAGACAATAGGGTCTTGATGTCTCTCTTTTTATTATGGATTAATCCGTTCACAAGACATTATTTTTGGAGTTTATTGGGCCTAAAAGTGGGATTTTCCCCTATTATTTGTTATAACTTTTTTTTACTTCCATTTTTGGACTTATAACTGGTTATTTTATTCTTAATTTTGTGTTAAGCATGTAGATTTTTAGGTAAATTATTGATACAAGGGTCCAATACGAGTATAAGAAGTCAAGAAGTCAAGATAAACCCAAGTCAAGGCGGAAATTGAGCTTAGAGCCACTTTGGAAAGTTGGAGCATTTGCTAGACAAATCTTTGCGTCTTAACGTTTCAGTCACTACTACTTTTTGGTGAGATATTTTGACTCAATTCCTTTTGATTTAGAAAGAGCGTGAATTCAGTGTTGCGTGGAAAGTGACAGAAGTCAATTCGGAGCTAAGATGAAGAAGTTATGATATGTGCTTCCCCCTTGGTTCAAATCAGAAATCTAGTTAGTAAAACGGGTCGGGCCCCTCCTAAACCTAATTAAGAAAGCCTAAAGGGGGACCAAACGTTTTTAGAAGATATAAAAGCTATTTTACAGCCCCCATATCATTACTTAATAGGTCATTGTGCGCACAACACAATTAAAAAGAGGAAAAGCGCCAGAAGAGAAGTAAGATGAGAAGACAAGGGTTTGTCTATGAACCCATCGATTCCGCCTCAACCATTCACTGTTTTCCTTCAGTATCAACAGTAACTTAACTTTATTTTCTCTTTTAAACATGTTTATGTCTTTATTTTTAATTAGTTTGTCTTTAATTAGTTATTCAGTTATTATGAAATTACCGTTATTGCTTGAGGATGCTATTGTAAGACTTTGTGTTAGCATTTTAATTGAGTTATTGTATTTGGGTTATCATGATGATATTTAACTGAGTTGGGTTTATCTTTTTATTCCATTTTCTTATGTATTTGTTATAAATACTCATGTGCTCTGTCCAAGTAGCAGGTAGCTGTCATAATTAGGCTAACACTTGAATGGTGGTTTAATTACAGACCTAGTGCATAAGTGCCTAGTGCAAGACATTGACCTGGATGGGCGTGTCCGCTAGGTAGTCAATTTGGGTTGAGATTATAATTCATCCGATAGCCCGTGGGTGTGTGAGGTTGAGCTATAGGTTCACCTGGATGTGAGTTAAAGGGCATTTGAATCCCGACTAATGTGAACACACCCACTCACCCTTATCGATGGAAAGATTAATTAGCGGCATAAACTATTACTAGCATTTTCTCAAGAAACCATCTCCCATTAGTTCATCTTCTATTTATTTACTAGTTAATTTCATTCTTATTTTAATCATTATTGTTTTAACTTTATTAGTTGTTAATTGTTGTTACCCCAACAAAAATCTCCTATTTGCAATATTTACTATTTTGTTATTTGTATTACATACTTCACGCATTTACACTACATTAAACACCATTAATCGCAATTAATCCCTAAGGAAAATGATAATCCTACTTATCACTTTTACTTGTCTTCAATCCGTACACTACGGAGCATCCCTATTATTGCTTTATTTTATATCACACACTGGGCGGCAGCAAGTAAAATGGCGCCGCTGCCGGGGATTATTGTGTAGATTTTTGTGTTTTTGTTTTATTATAAAAGTGTTTAGTTTGTTTTCTGTTTTATAGAGTTTGTGTGTTTTTGTCTCTTCTCAAATTTACAGACGCTCTCAACACTCATATCCATAATTCCTTTAATGAAAAACAACTAGAAAAAACTTGTGAGCTATTGACCCTCGTCTCTATCTTTCCTATGGTGACAAATGACTAGATAAGTTGGGGTCTCTAGACCCACACATCTATCATTCCTTTAAAGAAAAAGGACTAGATTACTTGCGGTCTCTCGGTCCCTCTATATATATTTTACCTAAATGAAAAATGACTAGATAACTTACAGACTCTAGACCCTTATCTCTATCTTTCCTTTAATAAACTGAGCTAGATAACTTACAAGCTATCGTCCATCATCTCTATCTTTCCTTTAGTGAAAAGGGACTATATAACTTACGGGTCCTAGACCTTCATCCATATTTCCTTTCATGAAAAAGAACTAGATAACTTAGACACTAAACAACCTTATTTCTATCTTTAATTTAATGAAAAATTGACTAAATAACTTGCAATCTCTCGACCATCATCTTAATATTTCCATTAATAAAGAAGTTTTAAAGGTCCTAAACTACTCAGAATAGGCCTAATCACACATGATTAAGGATAAAATTTAGATTATGAAACCTAATATATAGTCATTGGGGTAAATAGAACAATGCTAAACAAAAGTCTAACTCAAATTGGATTCTTCAATTCTATCTAAAAATCCAATCTTTAAGTATTTTAGATAGAATGGCTAGAGGAACACAAGAGTTATGATATAAGAGTAACAACACTTAATCAAACTCTTAGCGTACATATTCAATGAACAAAAAATTTCAATGATCGAAGGAAGCAATTCAACAAGTATTAAGAATGCAAAATTTAATGCATAAGGATAAAAGTAATATCGAGGCAACATATCAAACATACGGCATGCACGAAAGTAATAAGTTATGGGAGAGAGGACAACAATAATTTTAGGGTAGTTAGGCTCCTATATTCTTAGTCCACAACTACCTAAGGTCTATAAACCTTTAGGATTTCAAGATTTTCCGCTAGAACCCTTGTGTCTCTTAAAGATGTGAGAACAAACCTTTACAACCTTTTCGAAATCATATTCAAAGGATACCCCTAGTGTTATCGCTAAAACTAGATAACAAGTGGATAATCTTCACTCGTGATATACCATTGTAAAAGCCCATGAAGCCTTCCACTTATGTATTGCCACACAATCAAAAGTAGGCAATCTATACTCACGATCTCCCACTTTACACTATGTGAAGCCTTCAGGCATTGTGTATACACCACATAAGTTTTACAACACTTTTGTTTAGTATATGGAAGATCATACTTCTTTACTAGACCAAGAGAAACCCTAGGTTTCACAATTACCCTTAATCTACCTATCCTAGCTTCTATACTACTCAGTGAGTAGATACAGAAGTGTTTAACAGCTATAAAATATAAGGAAATATAGAGAGATCTACGATTATATTTTTGTGGGTATATATGGAAGATAGATATAAGAAGCTTTAAAGACTGGTGGATAAAAGTGCCACTTTTGGAATTCCTCAAGGCCTCTATTTATAGGAAACATCTTTCCAACGTTCTCGTCCACGTGTCAGCTTCTGGCTAACTGATTTTCAATCTTCCGGACACCCAAAATCTCTATGTTGGACAAACAATGACATGGCTCAAATGACTCTAAACAAATAGTACACTAACTACTCTATTCATGTAATTTCTAGTTGATAACTCAAGTTTTCATATTTGACGATAGAGTGCATCGGGTATCCGTCATCTTTTCTTAGGTTGTCTGGTCTCCATTTTCATTGGCTCTCATCTGGTGCACTTAGACATTCCACATTTCTTCAACTTAGAGGTCATTTCTTATTCTACCGTTAGTCTTTATTCTTGAATGTTTTAAGCAGTTTGCCTATCTTCTTCCGCGAAGGTCAGATCTCTGGATTCTCAGTTTCTTTCTCCAATGAATTTAGGCAGTCTGCTATCTTGTTTCTTAAGAGGTTCGAATTCCTTCTTCTCTTTGTCTTCTTCAAATGAAAATTATATATATTTGGTGTTCTAGCTTCTCAGAGGTTTGATGACTCTATTTTCAACATCTTCTCCATTTTTCTCATTCTTTCTTGAACTGCAAGTTAAATAACAATCTCTAAATTTCTTGTAAGATCAAGCATGTTCAAGATTAGTTTTTTTGTCACAAACACATCAACAAAATATATCTCTTAGGATAATATTATCCCCTATTTGTATAATGAAAATTAATGGATGAATAACTCCAAAAGATAGATAAACAAATAAAATAAGAGTGAATCTCCCCTTAACTGTATAACACTATCAACCCAATAGATATTAAAGCATTAGAACAATCCTCCCCCATAGTGATTGAATGCATATTTTTCCCTTTTGTAAATATTATCATACATATAGATAAATGAGAGAAGTTTAAGTAAATCGAAATAACACTTTCAAACTAAGGAGGAGATAACATGAAAATAATAAAGACCTTAATATGAATTTTTTTTTTCCTTTTCAATAAATAACCACGAGGAGAGTGATACAATCAAGGTTAATTGATCGATCTTCTAGTTCATAAATCTTTGTGATTAAGCATGTTATAGTTCCAGAGATATTTTGAAGTTTAGCATAAATAGTTTTGAACTTTCCATCAAGAAAGGAGATAAGATGTTTGTTAGATGAATTTTATGTTCAATTACGAGAAGATGTAGCGTGTCTTCATATACAAACATATGAAATAAATTTTGAAGAAATATCAGAGAAGGATGTTACGTGGTCTTCTTGATTGGTACTATAAGGATTTTTTGAGATCATCTCTTAACCTTTTAAAAGTTTTAAAACCAATATATCTCCCATTAAAATACCACATATTCATTCTTCTAAGAATTTTGAGATCGATTTTCTATTCTTGTTGAATGATTTAATGACAATGTTGGAAGTATTGACTCATGAAGTAATAAATATTTGAACAATAACAAGCATATAAGACACATTGACTGTTTGATTTAGAGTTTATTGCATATGAGGAATAAAAAATGACCAGTTTATGTGTTATTTGGAATAGATGTAGTATATACTTCATAAAGAGAGATAACAATGTCATTCCTAAATGTAGGAATGGTCCCAGTAACTAACAATTTGTGAGGTGCATGGGAATTCATAGATAAAGCTAATCATTATATATGGAAATGAATGAATATGAAGTAATTTGAACTCCAAGAATCTTTTATCTATAAAAGGAAGCTCTTTTATAAAGGTATCATCCTAAGATCCTACGGGAAAAGTCTTCACCCAAACATTTTTTAAAGAGATGATAGAGGATATGTTTTCACAACTAAGGATAATCTACTCGTTTTTACGGCTATTCACGTTTTGTGTGAGTGCTCGTTTCACTACTACTTTTCACTTGTCCAGCGACCAGACCTCTGAAGACCATGTGACATGATCGCTAGAGCAAATATTTAACGACCATCATTGGCTGTTAGATGTAGTCAAACAATAATTTCAAAAAATATAAAGAGAACCTTCACCGATTAGAGAAGCTACCTCTAGGACCGCTCATGAGTCGCTAGAGGTCTATACTTTTACCAAACACTTGATTGAACGATAAAATACCCACTTGTTTTACCTCTAACGACCACCAAATGGTTTCTAGAAGGTTAAAACATTATAAATCCAAGCAGCAGGTTCCCATTTCACCACTATCAAATATTCCAACCCCCTCCCTCACAACCAATCCTCTCTGTTGCTACTACTCATGTCGCAGTCGCCTCCTCTTTTTTCGATCGAACTCTTACCGTCAACTACACTTTACTTCTCCAACGATTACTTTTCCATCGACCAAAATCCTATGTTTTCTTTGTTAATTTTTTATTTGTGTATGTAGTATTTGTTCTAGTTTGATTTATGTATGTAGGTATTGTTTAATTTTTAATCTAATCAATTCTTTTATATGTTTGATTTTAGGGTATATAATTTATAATGTTTAGGGGTTAAACTGGTGAATTTTGCTGCAATTTTAGTGTAATTATAGTTGTATATTTTTGGAATTTTCAAAACTCCAGGGGGTTATTTTCCAATTTTTGAATTAAGTTTTGGTTTGTATTGTGAAATTGCAAAATTTTAGAATGCTAAATGCTAAATTTTAATTACTTAGGGAATTGTAATACGAAGGTCGTAAATCCTGAGGTTTTTGTGAATATATTACTTATGGAGTTAGTTTTGAAAGTTTGATTGGATTTCAGTGATAATTTGTATATCTTAACAAACTTTGGGGTTTTGTGATTATTTTATGGTCTGTGATATTTTTTTACAAGTTTTGAAGGGGTTATAGTCACATTTTTTAAGGTTTACCGGATTAAAGTCATATTTTCAATGTTTGGGGGTTTAAGATATAGTTTGTATTGTTTATCAAATTATAGTTTGTATTGTTTATCGAATTTTTTGAGAGCTTAGGGGGTTAAAGTCATATTTTTGATAGTTTGGGGAGGTGAAAGTATAATGTCAAAAGTTTAGGGGGGGTTAGAGTCATACTTTTGAAAGTTTGGGGGTGTTTAAGAGATAGTTAGTTAGTTTGAAAGTCTAGGGGGTTAAATCCTTAATGTCGAAAGTTCAGGAGGGGGTTAAAGTCTTATTTTCAAAATTTTAGGGGGTTAAAGTCATATTTTGTACAGTTTATTGATTTTTTTTGAAAGTTTAGGGGGTTTAATTCTTATTTTCAAAAGTTTGGGAGGTTAGATGATTTGTATAGTTTATTGATTTTTTTTTGAAAGTTTAGGGGTTAAATTCTCATTTGCAAGAGTTTGGGGGATAAAGTCATATTCTGAAAGTTTAGGGGGGTAAAAGTCATATTTTTAAAAGTTGGGGGTTTAAAATATAGTTTGTATACTTTATTGAATTTTTGAAAGTTTAGGGGGTTAAATCCTCAATTTCAAAAGTTTGGGGGTAAAGTCATATTTTGTATAGTTTATTGAGTTTTTGAAAGTTTAGGGGGTTTAATTCTTATTTACGAAAGTTTGGAGTCGATTTGACAGATAGTTTGTTAAAATTAAAATCATTAGCCCCCTAATATTTGTTAAAACTTAAAGATTAGTCCTCATAATTTAGTTAAATAATATTTAAGTCCTTAAAACTTATTAAAATTATAATTAAGGTCCTAATATTAAATAAATTAAAAACCCAAACCCATAATTTATTTAAATAATATATAAGTCCCTAAAAATCATTAAAAATACTAAGTGCCTAATATTTATTAAAAAAAATTAGTCCCTAGATAAAAATTATGTAAGTCCGTAACAATCACTAAAATTACAATTGAGGACCTTAAAATTACAATTGAGGTCCTAATATTATTAAAACTAGAAATTAGTCGTTATAATTCATTTTAACAATATTAAATCTCTAATCATTAAAATTACAATTAAGTTCATAATATTTATTAAAATTAATAATTAGTACATATAATTTAAGTAAATAATATATAAGGGCAACGCCCAATCAATTACACGGAACGTGAAATTATTTACAATTAACTACAACTTCAAGTTAATTCTCAATTGATCACAAAAAATTGAAAAATTACAAAAATAACCATATACCTATTAATTATTATTTAACTATATATATATATACTATTTAATTCTTATTTTTACCATTTATTATATAATATTTATTTATTTTTCTTCACAACCACCCCCACCACAACCCCTACCACCACGCACCCTCCAACCCCCACCCCCACCACTCCTACCACCACACCCCACCCCCACCTACCACCATCACCACCATTATTCCACCGCGTAGTTCCTTCACCACCAATAACTACCAACTAATTCCATAACACGCGTGTCCGTGAATATTTTTTTTGAAAAAAATTCATAAAAAAATTTAAAAAAATTGTAAGAATAAAAATATTTTATTTTTGGACGAGACAAATTAATATTTACGTCTATGAATTTTTTTTATTTTTTTTATTTCGAGAACCCGTTTAATGTGTTTCTATAACGCACAAAAAAAATTCCAAATTCCACAACGAGCGCGCGTTCGTGAATTTTTTTTATAAAAAATCATAATTAAATCCAAAAAAATTAGAAAAATTAAAAAATTGTATATTTTGATGGGGCAAGTTCATATCTATAGCAGATAATTTTTTGAATTTTATTTTTAAATTCCGATATTCAGTGTTATGTGTTCCTGCAATACACAAAAATATATTTATGTATTCATGTAACACACAAAATTGTAAAATCAATCTAAAACATTCTCTTCTTTAACAAAATCATTTTTTTATTAGTCACATATACAATGTTTGTACTCGTTTTTAACTATCTTGATGTATTAACTTTTTGTCCAATATTTTTTTGTTATTTTGTGTGTTGTTGTAATACACAAAACAGTCATTTGTGTATTACAGTAACACACAAATTCATTTTTTCTCTTCCAGTCAAACCGATAGGTTTGTGTGTTCATGTGATACACAAAATCATAGACTGGAAAGAGCATGACTAAAAGGAAATACATGATTTTGAGTGTTGCTGTAATACACAAATAGCTGTTTTGTGTATTAGATCAACACACAAAAATATATTTATGTATTCTTGTAACACACAAAATTACAAAATCAATCTAAAACATTCTCATCTTTAACAAATCGTTTTTCTCTCTCTTTATATTAGTCACATATACAATATTTGTACTCGTTTTTAACTATCTTGATGCATTAACCTTTTGTCCAACCCTTTTTTGTTATTTTGTGTGTTACTGTAATACACAAAGCAGTCATTTGTGTATTACAGTAACACACAAATTCATTTTCACTCTTCCAGTCAAACCTATCGGTTTGTGTGATCATGTGATACACAAAATCACAGACTGAAAAGGGCATGACTAAAAGAGAATACATGATTTTGCGAGTTGCTGTAATATACAAATAACTGTTTTGTGTATTAGATAACCACATAAAATAACAAAAAGAGGCTGGACAAAAAGATAACACATCAAGATAGTAAAATACAAGTAAAAATATGGTATATGCAATAAATAGGGTGATTGACCTATAGGTTCTTAGAGACTAGATTTTTGGCCTAAAGAAACTTGTAGAAATCTTATTTCTTTATAGGGACCTCAATCATGACCAAATACTAAAATACCCTTACTAACAATAAAAGACAAAAAGGTGATGTCACTGTTCATCTCTCTCCACTACCAACCTATCTCCGACCTCCGGTCACCAAAAAAGATAAGTTTCAAAAAATGATGAGTTTCCTCCAAAAAATGGTGAGTTTCGACAAAAAATTAGGAGTTTCGAAAAAAATGATGAGTATACTATTAAAAGAGCAGAGTATTCGATAAAAAAGTTGAGTATTAATAAATTATGAGTATCACTTTTACACCCATTTATTATTACAACAGAACAATAAAAAAAAGCTAAATAAAGAAACTAACTAATTATAGGTCAAGTTTGACCAGATCTGGATTGACCAGATCTACACAATATCAAAAAAAATCGGACAATGGCTGAGAACGGAGGTCACGCAAATCACGAATGGAACACCGTGGATCAGCTTCTTCTTTGTGGTGATGTTCTTCACCACAGCAGCGAACATGATAGCTCAGATCTCGGAGGTCAGTACTCAAATGTCGCCGGCGTGAAGCTTTCTTCTGTGGAGAGAGGCGGTGGAGATGAGAGCTTCTTGATTCAACGGTGGATTAAGGCGGTGGAAGGAGCGTGTATCCTTGCTTAGAGCCATCACGAACAACCAAAGAGCTTCGAGCCATCACAAACAAACAAGATCTAACTGCCGACGTGAGATCTGCTGCAATGCTGACTTGTGAAACCACCGGATCTCCTTAGCGACATGAGATCTGCTGCGTGAGAAACCACCGGAGCTCCATACCTACGTGAGAAACTGTAATCTCATGAACTTTGTCCTATTTGCTTGCTTCACGCGGACAGATGTCGCTGCTGCCTGCTTGCTTCAAGCGGTGGTGGCTTGCACAGTGGTAGAGATGAGCTGAAACAGTGATGTTTCGTCGAAGTGGTAGTGGCTTGCACGGTGGTGGAAATGAGCTGGAATGGTGATGTTCTCCGGAGTGGTGGTGGCTTGCACGGTGACAGCGTTTTTTTGCTCGCGAGAAAGAAGCTGGGTTCGGTAGTGGTGGCCATAGAGAGAGGATATATGAGAGAGTGTTGTGATAGGAGATAGGGTTATGGGTAATGAAATTGATGAGAGAGAATGTGATAAATAACTATATATAGGAGGAGAAAAACAAAAAGGGGTAGGAATGTAATTAAGATTTTAGCCTATAGTGTTTAAATCTTACTGAGGTCTTTAGTGAGGAGAGCAAAAAGATGGGGTTGGGTTAGGACTAGGGGGTGTGTGTTCAAGACCCCTTGGGTCAAAATCTCCAATAAATAAAGAGAAAAAATGATTTTGTTAAAGAAGTGAGTGTTTTAGATTAATTCTATGATTTTGTGTGTTACATGAATACATAAATATGTTTTTGTGTATTGTAGGAACACATAAAACTGTATATCTAAAGTTAAATATTAAAAAAATCGTTGATGTAGATATAAACTTAACCCGCCAAAAAATACTATTTTTTAATTTTTCTGATTTTTTGGATTTAATTATGATTTATTATAAAAAAAATTCACGAACTACGCTAGTTGTGGAATTTGAAAAATCTTCTTTTGTGTGTTATAGCAACTCATAAAATGGATTATCGTAATTAAAAAATTTAAAAATTTAAAAATTCAAAAATAGATAAATTTTAAAAAATCAAAAAATATCGTAGACGTAAATATTAATTTGTCTCGTTTAAAAATGCAATTTTTTATTTTTACGATTTTTTAGAATGTATGTGTGATGGATTAGTTGGTGGTGATTGGTGGTAACGGTACTAGTCGGTGGTAGTTATAGGCGAAGGTGGTTGTCGGCGGAGAATAATTGTGGTGATGGTGGTAGGTGGGGATGGTAGGTGGGGATGGTGGGTGGGGGTAGGGGTAGGGATGGTGGTGGTGGGAATGGTGGTAGGAGTGTTGGAGTGGTTGTGGTGGTGGGTGGTGGTGGTTAGGTTGGATAGTGGTGGGAGTGGTAGGCGTAGTGGGGTGGTAGTGGCGGGGGTGGTGGTGGTTGGTTGGTTGGTGTAGAATGTATGAGGTGGTGAGTGGTGGTAATAGTCGGTACATGAGGTGGTGGAGGTGTTAGTGGTGGTGGCCGAATTTTATTATAAAATATATATTATGAATATTATATAATAAAAATAAAAATAATAAATTAAAATGACATTAAGGATAATAGTGGAAGGTAAATATGACAAAGTGTTTAATTGTGAATTAATCCTTTAAACAATGAGTAAGTAGGAAGGATTTTCCTCCTTTCTTTTTTTAGGGAATGGAATTTGAGGATTTGTAATTAATTAGAAATTATTATCCCTAATATTTAGTCCCTATAAATAATTAAAATTATAATCTTGACAGAAAAAAATTAAAATTATAATAAATATCCTAATATTTATAAAATTAAAGATTAGTCCCTATAATTTACTTAATATTTAAGTCACTAAAAATCATTAAAATTACAATTAAGGTCCTAATATCTATTAGAATTAGAAATTATTCCTTATAAATTATTTAAATGATATTTAAGTTCCTAAAAATAATTAAAATTATAACTAGTCCTTATATTTTATTTGAATAATATTCAAGTCCCTAGGATTTAAATATTAAAAATTAAGTAACTAGGATTTAAAATATTAAAAATTAAGTCCTTAGGGTGTGAAAATCATCCATCAAGTCTTTGACTAATCATTTGAACAACTAATTATTATAGCTGACGTTATGCCTAGAGGGCATAATGGTGATGGTGATGGGAGGGTAGAGATCCATCAAAGGGTTTCACCGGTCCAGTTTCAGGATGTAACAGTAAAAGAATAATGTATTTGGTTATTTTTAATTACTGAGTATAAATATTTATTTGTTTAATTGGTTAATTCTTTATTTAACAGGAAAACAGTTCGTTAAGGTCAGGGGTACGAGCATTCTCCGATCAACGAAGAAGTCTAAGGAGAATTATTGCGGTGTTGTGTTAGTTGCCTTATTCTAAGAGGATGTCACGTGGAAACCTGTTGAGGATTTCGTATATCACGTGGAACAAGTTGTGTGGATTAATATTAAGAATCATATTCCAAAAAACTATTTTGAGTGGAGTCTTATTATCCTGAGAAAAAAGAATTTGACATGGACACACCTCGAATAAAGTTATGTGGTTGTAATTTTTGTTGTTAAATAAAAACTTTTGGTTAATTTTTATTATTTTTTGTAGCAATATTTTCTTTGGAGGAATGGAAACACGATCCGGACTGGGCAAACATATAGCTAAGAGTCCATTTCTAGCGTGACTTTCTAAACGGAGGATAGGTCTATCTCTCAACCCGAAAGTAAGATTTAAAGTATCTTCGTTAAGGCAAGAAATTTTATATTCTTCTTGATTACGACGTAGATATGAATGTGCCCATCATCCAAAGACAATTTTTTTAGCCACGGGGGTACTTTAATTGATGTAGAGAATGGTGAATTGATCATGCGAGTGCAAGACGAGAAAGTGAAATTCAATAGTTTTAAGGCATGAAATCCCCTAATACTCGGGATGATTGTTTTTGTATTGATGTCCTCGATCACGTTACTCAAGAAGTGTATGAAGAAATGAATTCGAATGATATTTTGCAGGCCGTCTTGACACTTGATTTATCTGAGATATGTGATAAGTTAGCCGAAGTTGTGGCGGCTTTAATTTCTGAAGATAAAAGAGCGAAAACTAGAGACTAGGAAAAAATTCGGGAATAGGATGATATTAAACTAATGAAAAAACCTAGAACTGAATATCCACCGAGTTAGAGGAGAAACCGATTTCTCCAAATTTGTGGTATGCTTATTTATGTGCTAATAATACTTTACCTGTGATTATCTCTGTTAAAATAACGAAACTTCGAGAGAACAAGTTTTTAAGTTTTCTTTGAGTCAACAATGAAGCGATTAAGTGCACTATTACCAACATATAGTCTAACCATTTGCTAACACATATATTTAAAAATAGGTGCAAATTTGCTTTTTAGGAAAATAAGTCATTATAATTATAAAAAGCAATTTAAAGTTACAAAGAACCCTAATTTTTTTTTTTTTTTTTTTGGACAAACTCTAAAAATAATTGTTTATAAGTATTAGGTGTTTTTATTAGGACCAATTCTAACCGAATTAAAAAAAAAAAAATCTAGGCTCCTGCTGATGGTGTCAATTTTTGTATAAGCATAATTTGGGCGTGAATTGGATAAATCAAGAATTACGCTAAAGACAAGGGAGGATATCAAAAACCCAAAACAAAAAATAATGCTTCCAAGATTAGACAATATATAAATATAGTCATACCTAGGTTAGAACACAACACATATTCGAGTTTTCTTATCTTTGACTCTAGTTATTGGATTGTTCAACACATAGTGCAACATAGTTGATTCTAATATGATAATTCAGGTAACATTCTTTAGGAGCAAAAGAGAATGTCGGTCTATAAAACCCTTTAAAAACACACCCTCACTGATACCACTGAAGAAGTTTGCGTAATAAGTGGGAGAAAAAGAATAGTTTCCCAAGAAATAGTAAAACAAAGCATGCAATTGCATGTATATATAAGCGTACTACACGTCTACACGGTGTGCTCTCTTTGGACTAATAGATCAAATCGTGTTTGATAGAAGAATTTGGAGTTTGGACCAAGTTTTATTTATTATAAGGGTTTTGAGAAAGATAAAGAAAAGTTTCATAGAAAAGAGAACGAAGACTTGGAAAAGAAGCTTAAAGTATGATGATATCTTTATGATGATCTCTCAACTTTGGTAGAGTGTCAGTAGGGTTTCACTTTTGCCAAGTTCCATAATTTATTGGGAAGGTAAAACTTGCACCAAATGTTAAGTTTCTTTTTATTTTTAACATTTTCCGTAAAAATAATTAAAAAAACGTTTAAAAAATAATTTTAAAAAAAATATATAGACACTCATCCAAGAAGTGTCCACTTATTTTCTGTTAAATAATAAAATAATAAATATTTAGTGTTAATTAAGTAGAGACGCTCTCTCAAAGAGCACCTTCTTATAAACTGAACCGGTTTTGAAAGCACTACTCAGAGGAGCGTCTTTCGTCTATTAAACCACATAAGTTTTATTATTTACCCTAACCGAAAAACAAAGCAAAAAAAGCTTCCTTCCGTGTTGCAGCACCACACCACCACTAATCTAATCATCTTCTTGGTCTTCTAATCTAAGTATAACTACCCCTCCCCACTTTCATTTATGATAATTATATATATATATATATATATACTAGGTATAGCCCGTGCCTTAAGACATTTCAAAACATAAATATTGAGACAAATTAAGGTTAAGGTTAGGTTTAAGGTTAAGTTTAAGGTTAAGGTTAAGGTTAAGGTCAAGGTTAAGGTCAAGGTTAAGGTTAAGATTAAATTCAAGGTTAAGGTTAAGTTTAATGTTAAGTTAAGGTTAAAGATAAGGTTAAAGATATGGTTAAAGTTAATAATTAAGGGGTTGAGGTTAAGTTAAGGGGTAAGGTTAGAATTAAGGTTAATGTTAATGTTAAGGTTAAAGTTAAGGTAAAGGTTAGTTTGATATTAAGGTAAAGGTTAAGGTTAATGTTAAGGTTAAGGTTAAGGTTAAGGCTTTGGCTAAGGCTACGACTAAGGATACAGTGAAGGCTAAGACTATGGTTAAATTTCAAGTTAAGGTTAAGGTTAAGTTTAAGGTTGAGGTTGAGGTTAAGGTAAGAGTTAAGGTTAATATTAAGGTTAAGGTTTAAGTTTATGGGTTAAGGGTTAAAATCAAGCTTTTGGTCAAGGGTAAGGTTAAGGTTAATTTTAAGGTTGAGAAATTTGGGAAGTTTTTGTAAGGAATGGTTTTATATTATAAATTTAAGGTAAACGTTAGTATTCTGTTATATAATATTAATTTTTAAAAAAAATGTTCGATTAGTTCATATAATATAAACGATCTTGTAATAAAAATAAATAAGAAAATATGCAATTAAGTTGTGATGCTCATTATGTCATATTTTAATATTAATAAAAATTCAAAAGTTAGGTGTATCCTATTTTTTATAGATATCTTACTTTGTTAAGGTAAATTTAAAAATTAAATAAGTATTAATTTTTTTTATGATTCAAATATAAAATGCAAAACTTGGTCTTTTTATAGTAAAAATTGTTTTTCTAATTTATACATGATAGATATTATGTAACATATATAGCTAGGGATGTCAATGGGGCGCGGGTTTGCGGGTACCCGCCCCACCTCACTTTAAACGGGGCGGGTTTTAAGGTACTAAATGGGGCTTGGGGCGGGTTGTGGGGATGGATCTTCAAAACCCGCACGAGGCGGGGCGGGTTGTGGGGATAAGTATTCCCCACCCCGCAAACCCTCCCCGCATGTATATAATATATTTCATTTATAATATATATTTTAATTTCAATAATTATTCAAATCAAAGTTTGTGTGCGTCTATTATAACAAACAAAGTTTAAATTATTCAAATGAAAGTGCAACTCCAATGGCAGAATTTGTTTAAAAATCAAAATACAAATGCAAATTCTGAAGAATGGAATATTTGAGAGTTCAAAAAATAGTAAAATTTGTAGTAATAAATAAAATTGAACGATCAAATTGAAACCCGCGGGTAGAACCCACACCCCGCGGGGAATAGATGAGCGGGGCGGGGCGGGGTGTGGGGAAGAACAACGCGGGGGCGGGGCGGGGCGTGGGGCTTCTATTTTTTTGTGGGGCGGGGTGCGGGGATAGGTAAACCCGCCCCAAACCCGCCCCATTGACATCCCTAAATATAGCTACGTTGAGTATAGAATGACACATACTTTATTAAAAATAGAATGCTTAAACGTGTCTTTCATGAGTAATCATCTTTCAATTTGATTTATCTGTATGTTTGCTACATATATGAGTTTATATTTAGATATATTTATTATTAAAACGACACTAGTTTTTGAATACTATAAAATCCTAAATTGAAGGAAATAAATTTGTTACTTACTTGAGTAAAATATGAGATAAAACGGTAAGTATATATATGTTTTTATTTTATATTAATTAATATTGAGAAGATTATGGAAATTATGAGAAGAATAAGGGTTTTTAAGTATTAAGGTTAAGGCCAAGGTTTAAGGTTTAAGGTTTAAGGTTAAGGTTTAAGCTTTAAGGTTCATGGTTCAAGTTAAGATTAATTTTATAATTAAGGTTAAAGTTAAGTTCTAACTTTAAGGTTAAGATAAAGGTTAAAAAAGTAAAGATGAAGGTGAAGGTGAAAGTTAAATTTAAGGTTTAAGGTTTAAGGTTAAGGTAAAGGTTAAGGTTTGAGGTTCAAGGTTTAAGGTTAAGGTTAATTTTAAGGTAAATTTTTAAGCTTTAAGTTTAAAGTTAAGGTTGAGGTTAAGGTGAAGATGAAGATTAAGGTTTATGGTTTAAAGTTTAAGGTTTAGGTTTAAGGTGTAATATCGAAGGTTATGGTTAAGTTTAAGGTTAAAGTTGAGGTTAATATTATTGTTAAGGTTAAGGGTAAGGTTAACGTTAACAATAAGGTTAAGGGTAAGGTTAACGTTAACAATAAGGTTAAGTTTAAGTTTATGTTTAAGTTTAAGTGTAAGTGTAAGTTGAAGTTTATGTTTAAGTTTATGTTTAAGTTTAAGTTTAAGTTTAAGGTTAAGGTTAATGTTAGGTTAGGGTTAAGGATATGGTTAAGGTTATTGAGGTTAAGGTTAAGGTTAAGGTTAAGGGGTTAAGGGGTTAAGGGTAAAGTTTAAGGTTAATGTTAAGTTTATGGTTTGGTTAAGGCTAAGGCTACGACTACGGCTAGGGATAAGTTTAATGCTAAGGCTAAGGCTAAGGCTAAGGTTAAGGCTAAGGCTAAGGCTAAGTATAAGGCTAAGGCTAAGGTTACGGCTAAGACTAAGGCTAAGGCTAAGGTTACGGCTAAGACTAAGACTAAGGCTAAGGCTACGACTAAGGCTAAGGCTAAGCCTAAGGCTAAGGCTAAGGGTAAGGGCAAGGCTAAGGCTAAGGGTAAGACTAAGGCTAAGGCTAGGTCAAGGGTTAGGGCCAGGGCTAGGGTTAAGGAGAAGGTTGAGGTCAAGTTTAAGGTTAATGTTAAGGTTATATTTAATTTAGAGGTTGATGTTAAGTTTAATTCAAAGGTAAAGGTTGAGGTTGAATTTGAGGTTAAGGTTTAAGTTAAGGTTAAATTTAAGTTAGAGGTTGATGTTAAGTTTAATTCAAAGGTTGGGGTTGAGGTTGAGTCTGAGGTTAAGGTTAAAGTTAAGGTTAAATTTAAGTTAGAGGTTGATGTTTAGTTTAATTCAAAGGTTGAAGTTGAGGTTGAGGTTGACTTTGAGGTTAAGGTTAAAGTTAAGGTTTATGTTACGGTTAAAAATTTGGGTTAAGGTTAGAGGTTTGCGGTCAGCGTGGATCAAATATGAAACTTTTAGATGTCTAATGGAGTGGGATAAGGGACAATTAAGTTTTTATTAGAAAAAAAATTAATGCAATTAATGTGAATAAATTAATTAAGGGACCAAAGACGATCATGATCGTCTTTTTTGTAGAGGGTCCAACCCGTTTAAAAGTATTTTATTATATAGATATAGAGATATAATGAATAATGAATGTTAATGGTCAATTATCAGATTATTTTAATTATTAATTATTCTTTAAGTGTTTATTAATTTTAAATTTTTATATATTTATTATCCTATGAATTCCATCTTGACTTTCGAATATTCTATAATTTTTATTGGATGAATCGATATATTTATTGTCTTGAAAAGTTTATTTTTATAAAGTTGAAATGATTTCTTTCAAAAGTATACATGTTTTGACAAAGAAAATAAAAAGCCAAATGCACAAGAAGAAATATGAATCTATCAGAATGGAAAAACTTCTTTGTTATCAGTTCTTACTATTTCCTGTCTAAATATTGTAGTCTGTAATAATGCTTTATTTTGAAAAAAAATAAAAGACAAAGAAAATAAAAGAAATAAAAAATTATTTAAATATTGTAATGTAAAGTGATTTTTTTTTAATTTTATATTATATCTAGTTGAACTTTTCTTATAATAAATTTTGAAAAAATTCTTAAATTTTTTAGTATTTTGAATAAATTTTATTTATATGAAAATTAATTTGAATTGTATAATTTTATTTATAGAAAGGTTAATGGATTTTATATTTATTTAATATTTTCATGCATATTTGTATATAATAATTGAAAGAATGAGAAGAATGGGGGAATTATGAGACGAATGGGGAAATTTGAGTGTTAATAGGGAAAGTTAGGTGTATCCTGCTTTATTATATAGACTAGGTATTGCCCGTGCCTTAAGGCACTTCGATGATTAAAAAAATTACGCAATAATAAGAAATATCGATGATTGAATTGAACTAAAAAAATTGCATATAAAACAAAAAAATTGAGGATTAAGTGATATATGAAGAACATGAAAATTCTCTTTAACCACCGCATTTTGCCTTTGATCCTACATTTTTTCAGATATTATTTAAGAAACTCTCCTAAAAATCCACAAATATATGTGACATTTTAAAAAAAGGGATATAATTTTCTATTTAAATAACATGAAATATGTCCAAAGTTGCTGTAAACTTAGAAATTAAGAAGAAAAACTTTTGTGTTTTCTCTAGTGAGTTTCTACCCAATTCTATATTAGAAATAAAAGAATAACAACCACAAAATTTCCCATAGAGTTACTATGAATTAAAAAAAGATGAAACATAAACCATCCCCAACTTAATGAAACATTATGAATTATCAATTGTGGTAATGACCAACTGAAAAATATATTACTTATTCACTATGACCAACTAAAAAACTTAGCACTTATTTTCAATTATAAATTCTCTATTTCTTCCGGCACTGAACTGCTCCCCGGTTCACCTCATTTTTAATACAATACGATGAAACTGCAACCCCATTTTGGCTCCACTTGAACGTCCGTTATCGTCCCAATGAAGCCTGATTCTTCAAGTGGTGCTAAATGAAGCACATTATGAAATTTATGTTGTACCACTAATCCCTACAGATTTTTCAAATTGAAAACGGGGACTGTTAAAACGGTTTATCACATTTCAACAATAAGAATATGAACACGGGGACCAATGATGCAATATATTTGGCCATTTCCTATAATACATGCACCAATGAAGCATTGAACTCAAGATCAGAAAGAAATCATAAACACTGATCAATCAAACATGCCACCTTCTTGTACTAAAAGCTCAGCAACTTGAAATACACCTCAAACTGCACGCCAGTGTATAGCTGTTTGACACGTATGATCCGCTGCATTTACATCTCCTCCTTTCTACAAATTATCACCATAATATTAACATTTAACTGATACGGTTAGTGCAAATTCCAGTACGTTATCTAGTACTTTACAGTTGAGATGAACAATTATTCCGCGTGTATAGTTGAATTAAAACTTTTGAGACATATAACACATAATTTTTTTTAATTAAAATCATTTTCCTCCCAAAGAAAATATTAAAGATTTACATGATATTCATATCATAAACTTTGGCCTTTGTGGGATAAGCTGCAGATATATGAAGTGATTTTATGAATTAATCACAATAATACTTTATATTTCCTTGTTTATAAAAAAACATATGAAGCTATTACAAAAAACTGAAAAAATTTCCAGCTGTCCTTACTTCATATATCCTTAGTTATAAAAAACATATGAAGTGATTACAAAAAAGTAAAAGATCTTCCGCTGTCCTTACTTCATATATCCTTAGTTACAAAAAACATATGAAGTTATTACAAAAAACTGAAAAGATCTCCAACTATCATTTTCATCATAATTTTCACTTGTAACTCCAAAAATAAACCTTTCTAATACTAACAACCTTAAAAAGTAACTACCTAAGTTTAAAATAATACCTACTTCGCAGATTTACCATTTTTTCCCAAATGGTCAAGCTGATAAAAACAAACAACAAAAACTATCACCCATGATCCATCACAATACAAAAGAAGCCTTTACAGACTTGAATGGATTAGGAGAATCTTCACATAATTCAAGAATATAAGTAGCTCTCTTCACTTTAATACCCTTTAATCGTTTCAACTCTTCCATGTTGATTTCACGATGAATTAGTGAGGAAAAAGACGAAAGCAAAAGAATAAAAAATATACTAATACTCACTTGCTAGTAGAAGTGAGGACTTTGAGATATTCCTTGACATAAGAGTTCTTCATGCCCGAGCTTTGCTGGCTAAATGATAATGGATTGAGGGTTACGGTTAAGTTTAATTCAAAGGTTGAGGTTGAGGTTGACTTTGAGGTTAAGGTTAAAGTTAAGGTTTAGGTTATGGTTAAGAATTTGGGTTAAGGTTAGAGGTTTGCGGTCACCGTGGATCAAATACGAAACTTTTAGAAAAAAACTTAATGTAATTAATGTGAAGAAATTAATTAAGCGACCAAAGACGATCATGCTCGTCTTTTTTGTAGAGGGTCTAACCCGTTTAAAAAAGTATTTTATTATATAGATATAGAGATATAATGAATAATGAATGTTAATAGTCAATTATCAAATTATTTTAATTATTAATTATTTTTTAAGTGTTTGTTAATTTTAAAATTTTATATGATAGACATATATATATATATATATATATATATATATATATATATATATATATATATATATATATATATTCCTGTGAATTTCATCTTAACTTTCTAACATTCTATAATTTGTATTGGATGAATCAATATATTTCTTTTCTTGAAAAAATTATTTTTATAAAGTTGAAATGATTTCTTTCAAAATTATACATGCTTTGACAAAAAAATAAAAGAAATAAAAAATTATTTAAATATTGTAATGTAAAGTGATTTTTTTTAAAATTTTATATTATATCTAGTTGAACTTTTTTTATAATAAATTTTAAAAAAAATCTTAAATTTTTTAGTACTTTGTAAATTTTAATAAAAAGGAATAAATTTTATATATATGAAAGTTAATTTGAATTCTTATAATTTTATTTATATGAAGGTTAAATGGATTTTATATTATTTAATATTTTCATGCGTATGTGTATATAATAAATATAATAAATGAACGAATGAGAAGAATGAGGGAATTATGAGAAGAACGTGGGAATTATGAGACGAATGGGGGAATTATGAGAGGAATGAGGAAGTTTGAGGATAAATAGGAAGAGTTAGGTTTCATTCTGCTTTATTATATAGACTAGGTATAGCCCGTGCCTGAAGGCACTCCAAAAATAAAATTCCAGTTAATTGTTCATTTACAGTTTGTACATATAAAATGTTTAAAACTTAGGATGATATTTTATTTTGAATATGTAAAAACTGAAATTATAGATAGATCGTTTATAGAAACGATATAAAAAATTTGTTATAAAATTCAAATGATCCATAAATCCATGTATAATTTATCAAACAACTAATATATAAGTTGAAATACGAAAAAAATTAAAAATAAACAGAATCGAAATGTGTAGATCGTATAAACTTGAGTTTTTAATATGCGTGCATAGATCTCATAACTCTACAAAATATCGTTGTACCAACATACACATATCGTCCAATGTGGGGAACCTGAACGACAACCTACTCATTTAAAAAGTATAGAAAATTAGTATATAATTTAAATACGATACACATTAGTGTTAAATTTATGTAAATTTTTACCATGTGATTGAGATTCCATCTAGCCAAGCGTTTTCCTTTTATCCAGTCATCACGCATGATTTTCTTCCAATGCTACAAATATAATTAAAATGAACTATTATTAGAAGACAACGAACTTGTGTCAAAAAAAAATTGAAAATAAGAGTTTTTATTATCTCACTTGTGGATATTTTATGCGAAGACACTTAATAAAAAATATGTGCAGTTGACGGGAATCGAACCCAAGTTCCCTGAGTGAAAGTAAAGGTTAAAGTTAAGGTTAAGGTTAAGGTTTAGGTTTAGGGTCAAGGTTTAGGTCAAGGTTAAGGTTTAATAAGATATATGGTTTAAAGTCGATATACGGTTTAAGGCCGAATATTAACGTAATAAATCTTCCTTTGGTTAAGTTTAAGATGAAAGTTGAGGTTAAGGTTTAAATTTCAATGTTTAAGATACATTTTAAAGTTAAATCCTAGGGTTAAGGTTATAGTTAAAGTTAACATTTAAGGTTTAAGGTTCAAAGATAAGTTTAGTTTTAACTTTAAAGTCGAGGTCAGTGTTAAGGTTAAAAATATTACGATGAAAGTGAAGGTGAAAGTTAAGGTTAAGGTTAAGGGTTAAGGTTAAGGTTCACGGTTCAAGATTAAAATTTAGTTTTAACTTTAAGGTTATGGTTAAAAAAGTTAAGATGAAGGTGAAGGTGAAGGAGAAAGTTAATGTTAAGGTTAGGTTTAAGGTTTAATTTAAGTTTAAGGTAAAGATTAAGGGTTTAAGGTTTAAGTTGTAAGGTCTAAGGGTAAGGTTAGGTTGAGTTTGAGGTTAAGGTTAAAGTTAAGGTTAAGTTTAGGTTTAAGGTTAAGGATAAGGATAAGGATAAGGTTAAGGTTAAGGTGAAGGTTAAGGTTAAGGTTAAGGATATGGTTAAGGTTAATAGTTAAGGGGTTGAGCTTAAGGTTTATGGGTTAAGTGTTAAGGCTAAGGTTAAGGTTAAATGGTTAAGGGTAATGGTTAGGGTGAAGGTTAAATGGTTAAGGGTAATGGTTAAGGTGAAGGTTCAGGATAAGGTTAAGTTTAAGGTTAAAGATATGGTTAAGGTTAATAGTTAAGGGGTTGAGGTTAAAGTTAATAGTTAAAGGGTCGAGGTTAAGGTTTATGGGTTATAATAAATAATGAATGTTAATGGTCAATTATCAAATAATTTTAATTATTAATTATTTTTAAAATTCCATCTTGACTTTATAATATTCTATAATTTTTATTGGATGAATCAATATATATCTTGTCTTGATAAGTTTATTTTTATAAAGTTGAAATGATTTCTGTCAAAATTATAAATGTTTTGACAATCAAAATAAATAAAATAAAAAATTGTTTATATATTGTAATGTAAAGTGATTTTTATTTTATTTTATATTGTATCTAGTTGAACTTTTCGTATAATAAATTTTGAAAAAATTCTTAAATTTTTTAGTACTTTGTAAATTTCAATAAAAAGGAATAAACATTATTTATATGAAGGTTAAATGAATTATATATTATTAATTATTTTATTTTTATGAAAAATAATATGAATTCTTATAATTTTATTTATATGAAGGTTAAGTGGATTATATATTATTAATTATTTTTAGGCGTATATAATAATGTATATATATTGAGTCATGTGTATGTGTATATAATAAATGAGAGAATGAGATAAATGAGGGAATTATGAGACAAATGGGGGAATTATGAGATAAATAGGGTAGTTTGAGGATAAATAGGGAGAATTAGGTTTCATTCTGCTTTATTATATAGATATTTGTATATAATAATTGAAAGAATGAGAAGAATGGAGAAATTATGAGACGAATGGGGAAATTTGAGTGTTAATAGGGAAAGTTAGGTGTATCATGCTTTATTATATAGATATATATAAACTATTTTTATATCTGTAAATGTTACTTTTTGTATATTATTCTTAGTTATATTATTGTATTTGCAATATTAGTGATGAATCTTAACTAAGAAATAATGATTTTGTCTTAGGGTTTAGTATAATTGTTGGGTTATTTTGCATTATTGATCCCTATAATATATGTTATTGCACTATTGATCCTTTATATGGTTATTTTTAAAATAAAAAAAAGTTGTTAGATAATGTTACACTTTTGGTCCCTTAAATTGATGAATTTACATTATTGGTTCTTTTAAATTTTTCATTTATTGCACCAATGTTCCCTTAAACGTATCTTATTGCACTATAGGTCCCTTAGATATATAGTATTAAATTTGAAATATAATTATACCATATTACATTATTGGTTCCTTAAACTTTATTATTGCACTATTGACCCCTTTATTTTGTTATAGGACGGTACAATGGTCAGAATAAGTGAAATAAACTACGACCGTGAATTTATGTCTCTCGTGCTTATTCTTCAAGAATTTCATCAGAGTCAAATAATATAGAAAGGTGACGTAATTATATTCCTTATATTTTTTCCATGTTTTATTTGTTAAAATTTTACTATTAAACCGTTATCTGTTTGTGAATAGGACAAATATGAAATTCTGCCTATACAATCCACTATTTAGGAGGTCGGTTTGCGTGTCTTTCTATTTGTTGAACATACCAGTTTTAAGTGTATTGCAAAAATGCCCAAAGTAACTATTGACCGAGGCTTGTGCTTTGGTAGAAAGGTGAATGTGAGAGACCCATACGTTTCACTTGTCGGTCGGTGAGATGATGGTGACATTACAGGATGTTGCCTTGATCCTAGGTTTACCCATTGATGGTGAACCTGTTATATGCAATGACACCGCAATAGACTTAGATATGGAGTGTATACGAATTCTTGGACGGAGTTCTATACCTAATATATTGGACTTACTGCATATGAATAAGAGTGGTTAACGACTTGTGTGGCTTAAGAAGAATTTCAGAATAGTGAGTGTATTTAATTTTAGAATTGTTTATTTGTTTTTATTTTTTTATTTTATTCGACATAATGTTGTTATGTTTTCTTAGGACCCCACCTGTAAATGCCGATGATGAAACCCTGAGACGTTATGCGAGGGCATATATTCTATTTCTCAATCTCCTTCCAAGTGCAAAGAATAATGAGGTATTTGTCTTATATCTTCATTTTGTTGAAGATCTTGTCGTGACCCGTACTTATAGTTGGGGTTCAACAGTCTTCGCGCATTTGTATAGTGGCTACTGTCATTATGCCAAACAATGTCCATTACCTCTTTGACGGGATGTGTTCCACTCCTACATGTATTACTATATGACTAATTATTATCTTTTTTTCAAACCCTTGGGCATTACCTTTTAGACTTTTGCAAATAATTGTAATTATTTTGATACATATTTGGTGTTGGAAGCATTTACATTTGCAACCACGGTTGAAAAGTCAACCACAAATCAATAGATATTTCCTTTTGAGCCAAATATCTCCAAAATATGAAATACCAAAATCTTGATTATCATTTTCATTGCCGTAATGCATTTCTTTGTCCTTGCTAGAAACCCTAAAATTTGTGCATTCTTCTTCAGATGCCAAAGATTCACGTCACTAACACTAACACTATCCACGTCACTATTACTATCATGAAACGTATCACACATCGTCAAATGAGCGATAGAGGAATAATTTGACTCAATCTAATTTGTTTACCCTTTTTGTGTCTAGAAGCAACCGTAACTTTTTGTTTTCTTTGGTATCACCATAAAACTTTATACAATAACAGTGTCTATTATTTACACCACTAATCATTGATTTGAGCATCTCATCTTTCAGAACTAAAATATAAAACCGTGGAGGGTTCGAGGAAATTGTACAATGCCAAAGTAGATCAAAACTAACCTCTCTTTCTATCCAATTGTAATTTGAACATATATTTTGTTTGAGTTCACGAAGTGTTGTATTTTCTTTGTTGTAAGAATACCACTTTTTTTGCTGATATAATCTACTGACGTCTCCCGTTTTATTCTAAATATATGCCCTTAGGAGAAATCATTTTAGGTGTATAATAGACTTATTTGATAGACTTTTATGTTTATTTTGATATATTACAATTTCTCCCCTTTAAATTATGTTATTTGCATTTTTAGAGATTTTGTGCGTTAATTTGTGTGTTTTTTTAGTATAAAGTTCTTAGGTACATGGATGATATGGAGCACCAAGACAAGGAGTAGAAGTGAGAATTGAAGTTCTAAATCAAGCAGAGAGGTCAAAAGCAAGAAAAGACTACCCGAAGAGTTGACTAACAGAGATGAAAATCTGAAAAGTTGTCACTAATTGCTGTTTTAGAGCCACTTTGGCACTGATTTAGGCCTGGAGATCTGAAAGATAAAGTTGTGCCTTTGAGTTAGGAAGATTTTAGGACTGGAATCAGGTGATTTGGACGTGAGACGCAAAAGTAACCGTCGTTTTACTACAGGTTGTACATCAGTTACCAAAATTTTAATTTGAACTTGGGCTTTTCAATATTTGACTTATTATTATCAATTGAAAACCACTATGAATTAGACTAGTATAAATAGACTTTTAGACCTCCTTTTTACATACACTTCATTATTTTTCTTTTTTTTGTCGAAAAGAAAAAGATTACAAACGACTAGTTCCGAGTTTATCTAAATATTCTGAAAAATCCAGAATAGACATCGATAGACCTCCAGAAATGTCCACCCCTTTCCATATAAGCTTCGCAGATTTATCGGCAATCATATTAAAATCTCTCTTAATATGGTTGACCTTCCACGATGGGAACCTCTTAAGCCAGCTAAGGGCTTCACTCAACATTGGTCTGGTCCTCCAATTCGACCTACCATCATTAAAAATACCTTGAACCACCTCAAGGTTATCAGAGTAGAAGGAGCTACTTTGTAGATTGAGATCAGCAGCAGATCTCATGGCCTGTAGCACGGCCCATGCTTTCAGTTACAAGTCAGATAAAATATGCAGAGGAGAAAGCTAGATCTAGAGAATTCTATTTCACCCAACATCAGCCCAATCCGATCCTTAAATTAGGTTCTTTATTTAATTTATGTAATTCAGGATAATGTATGCTTTTAATTTATTTTTAGTTTTTAGTTTGAATATGGGTTGAATTCTTTAGTACTTGAGAATCGCAATATGGGTTAAACCCTAATCTAATAATGTTTTCTGAATTTGGGATTGTATAATTTAATTTAAACTAGGTATTTTGTATTGACTATTATCGCGAATTTAATTACTATTTATGAAGTCATGAACCAAAAGTAGGTTTTAGTATTTAGGCTATTCACTTTAGTGGCAAAGTGATCACCTCGACGAGGGGTTTAACTACGGACCTAGGTAATAGACGCGTGGTATTCGTAAATGATCCTGACGGGCTTGACTAACCACGCAGCCAATTGGGTAAAAGACCTAAACATTCGTAAGTCGGTATAATCGCCCTATGGGGTTTATAATACTGTAGGATAGCTCCTAAGTCCACCCTGACGGCAATTTGAAGATATTAGAGTCCCGACTAATACACTAATACCAGGTTTGCCCTTAAACGGAAGCATTAATTATAGAGATTTAGGTGAAACCCTTGCGAGACTCAAGTACCCCACTCATTATTACGTCCAAACTTATTTACTTCCAGTATTTTATTTCAATTGATCATTTTAGCATTTTGTTATTTTACCGCATCATTAGTTATAGATCAAAACCAAACAAAAATCTTATCATTTTACCTTTATGTTCTAGCAATTATTTCTCCTATTCCGATTAATACCAGTGTTATAACTAACCGTCCTTGAGAAAAAAATCCGTATTATTTACACATGACTTGGAACGACCCGTGCACTTGCAGATAGTGTCCCTCTCTTTAGGGGTGGTGATTTTATCACACACCAGGAGACACCATCTACCGCACAATTTATGCCATTAAAAATTCTATTACCATAACGATATAATCATGTATAATTCAGATTACCAAAACCTAAAATCAAAATATCATTAATAAGGTACCATAATTTTAAAGAAAGGACTATACCAAACAATTTAAACTAAAATAACATAGTGCAAACATGTATTGGTTATACAAATAGCTAAAAATGATACCAATTATATCACATTCATCAAAAAAATATCAAACTAAAATATATAAACATATTAAAATTGCAATAGATAATAATAATAAGTATAATGGATTGAATGGTTACCTATTAGGAGGAATAAGATGAATGGATTGCGACTGAATTTTTTTTAATGTAAATTGATTGAAGTTTTGGAGAAAATTAGATAAAATAGGTGTAGGGAATATTTGGGTTCCTAAATTCGGAACCTACTATATATATATAAATGGAAGGCGCTCCTACGAGTAGCGCCTTTCAACACACAATTTTCGTCTAATGGAGACGCTCTTTAGAGAAGCATCTTTCTTATTAGAGATTTTGATCCAAGGGGTCTTGAACAAACCCCCTGTCCCTTTCCCAACCCCATCTTTATGCTCTTCTCACTAAAGACCTCAACCAAATTTTAAACTATAGTTAACAACTTTTGGCAGCTTTTGCACTTTCCAAAAACAGCTTCTTTACTATTAACACTTGATTTCATCTTGGATCTTCTTTACTTAACTCCTTAAAATTGTTTTGGCATCTAATATAATCATTTTACCTAAGAGCTTCACATTTAATACACAAATTATACCAAAAATGCTCTAAAAGTAACACATCTCCAAAAATCAAGGCAAGAATTGAGAAACTAGCAATTAATAGGAAAACCCCCCTCAGCTAAGCACATAATACACCTAAAATTATGTCTCATGAATAGAGTATTTTATCACATATATGGAGACATCTGGGAGCCTCCTGGATTTGGAATAGCCTTCTCAAGGGTAGAGATTTCCTGAAAAACATGCCATTAAACCCTTTGGGATGGTCATATTACCCTAATTTGGGAGGATAACTAGTAAGGGGAATACTTGCATAAATCTCCTAATTATAGTGAAGATCCTTCATTCCCAAGTATGTTGCTGATCTATTTTGTTCATCCACCAAGAAGTGGAAGGAGGACTTGGTCCACTCCTAGTTTAGTCCTAACGTAGCCACTGTGATTTTAAGTTTAAACATTCCCTTATCTGAACATCCCCTTTCTTTTGTGTTTCCTCACAACAAAAGCGGGATTTACACTTGTAAGTCGGGGTATTCTTATGTTATAGGGTCCTTTTTAATTCCTCCTTTCAATCCTAGTTTCTCCGTTTTCACAGATCATGCCCTCCTTTCCCTCAGTTGGTCCTCCACTTCCCCTCCTAAGCTCAAATTTTTCTTCTAGAGAGTCATGATGAATTTCATATCTACCGAAGGTAATAGGTTCATTAGGAGGTTTTCAATCTCCGATCTCTACAATATTTTCCTTAAGGAGGAGGAAATTGTGGAACATATTTTTCTTTATTGTGAGTGGACTAGGAAGTTATGGTGTGTATAACCCTTGCATTCCTGTATAGACACCTTCTTTAACTTGTGTATTAATAGCTAGATAGTCCTCACGTTAGATAGATTCCCTTCACAAAGAGAGAAGACTAAAACTCTTATGCAAATATTCTCGTGTTTTTATACTACCTAGCACATGTATAACAAATTTATTTTTGAAGTTATCCCTATTAATTATGAAACTTTCTTAATCCTTATTCATGTCTTTTGTAGGAAATTTTCTGGTACTGGAGTTGAGGTTTTTGATGATCCTCAACCTCCCCAGGTTATGAAGCTCCCTCTTGGCTTACCATATCTCCTACTTGGTCTCCTCCTTCACAACACAGCACCAAGTTCAATGTCAACGCATCTTTAAAGTTTGGGAAAGCCACAACAGCCGCAGTTATACGTAATTGGAAGGGTGAAGTTATTCCTGGCTTAGTAGAAAATATCCTTGCTTCCTCTAGTTTTGAATCAGAGGTTAAGGCATTATGAAGCGCTTTTCGTTTTGTCATAGAATCTATTTTTAATTGCATCGGATACAACAATTGTCCTTCAAGCCATACAATCGTGATGTGTGTACAACTCTCTGAAGAGTAGGCCTGTCCGTGAAAATATTAGAAGCATGGTTCAAGCCCATCAACATATCAATATCTATGAGATTATAAAGGTAACCAGCAAAGCAGCTGATTGACCTCCTAAAACTTTCTCTAACTTTACTCTCCCTATTGATTGGTGTTGTAATTTGACATTAGACTTTTTTCAATTATCTGTAATGATGTTAATACTTTTGCCTCTACCAGTATAGGTTGATTTCCACCGGTTTACTTTCTCTTTTTAATATAAGTCTCTTTTTACCTGAAAAATCTAATACCCCTCATTTATAGAAGGTGGTGTTTCGTATCACGACTAAAAAATTTGGGTGTTGATAATATTTAAACTTGGGCAATAAGCCCAGTGTACATGCTCCAGCCAAAACTTCAGTGCATTTTTTGGTGTTGACTTAAGCTTGTACTTATATTTGGTTCAGCCAAAACTTCAAAGTCCAATTTTTTGTGTTGATTTTAGCTTGTGCTTATATTTGGACTTGGGCAATAAGTCTAGTGCTTTATATTTGGACTTGGGCAATAAGTCCAGTGTACTTGCTCCAGCCCAAACTTTGAAGTCTATTTTTTCTTTTTATATTTGCATACCACATACATAATGGTGTACCTTAGCCTAGCTATCGGACCGGTCCTACCAGTCCACCGGACCGGCCAAGACGGAACTAGATCCACAGAGAAGCCACGTATTTTCTCTTGAATTTGGTTTTCCATATTTGGAGATGATTAATCCATTGAAGGTTTTTGGAGATGCTTTTCCCCATTCACGTAAAGTGTTTAATTTCTTTGGGTTTTTATGATTTCTGATCTTATCTATCTTCTTTATGGTTTTGTAATTGATTTGTTTCATCTATCCTTATTTCTGAGATTGTGGTTGAACTAAAGACCTTGATTAACACTTATTTCCTTCATCAAAGCAATTTAAGTTATTTTTTAATTCATGTATTCTAGTTTATTTGGTGAAGATTAAACTTGTAATTGTTTTTTACTTCTCCTTTATGTGGTGTTATTTTGGAAGTGTTGAAGGAAAAAGCTATTGGGATTCTTTGATGGTTGATTGATCGATGGTGGCTTTGGATTACCTTGAAAGGTTATGGATTCTTATTTATTGTGTGTTTCATGATGATTTTTGCATAAAATAATTGATGTATGGTTCTTGTTATACTAAATAATATTGATTAAAATCCACAGTTGTGATAAAAATTCATATAAGTCCCTGTGAAACTCAAAAAGTGCATAGATTTCCCTGTGAGACTCGGAAATATTGATTAAAATTCACACTTGTGATTAGAATTCTGGTTTTGTAGGATGTTTTTGGCTATAAGAAGTTTATTAGAAGTCCTATATCATTCGAAATTATAGTGTTTTCTGTATTTGGTATGCGAAATTGCCTAATTAAGTATTTTTATGGTGGAAAGATCAAGTTTAGACATAAAAAATTGAAGAAAATGATGGATGTGTTTGAAAAATGGGGTGATTTGATTCGGATTTGTGGTTTTCATGATGTTTTTAACATAAGTTTTAGTTGGCCCAAAGTGCTTTTTTCGAATATGATGAAACTAAAATCTAACAATGCCTATTATTTGCACCAAAAGTTGACTTTGGAATATTTTGTTTTTGGCTAAATAATGAGTAATTTTGCATAAGTGTGATGACTTTACTTAATTAGTAACACATTTTTGTACAATAGTTCCTACTACTTGGTTAAATGATGACAATAATTCTGGAAAAAAAACTAGTTAATTATTTTAGCCATTAGCTTTTATTTCGAAAGTTGAAGGGCTAAGGAGTTGACAATCAGTCCCTATACTTTCTAAAAAGTTGAAGAATATGTTGACAAATAGAAAAATTTGTTTTTAGATTTAATTCTTATTCGAAAACTTTGGGCCTTTAAGATTTTAATGTTGGATGGTGTTATTTTTTTTTTCATGCCAGTACTTTGGCCTGGCTTGTTTTGCCACTTAAAAAATGAAATTAGTGTGATTCCTTTATATATTTGGGAAATTTACAAAAAGGCTTTTGGAATGGGTTTACAAAACTAGCAACTGAGATTATGTACAAAATTAACAGTTGAGATTATGTACAAAATTAGCATAATGTAGTTGCTGGAGCTGGACTTACGGGGACTAAAATGGCAAGAAGAATGGAAGATGTTGAAGAGTTTGAGTTCAAATATTTAGGAGAAAATCATAAAGCCTTGGGAAGGACCCAATAATACCATGGAAAGGTAGCTTACTTAGTTTTTCTTTACACAACTTAGAACTATTTGACATTTATTTTTTATTTAAGTATGCATTACAATGCGAGTCTGAGAATCTAATTGTTGTAAACACAACTACTCAGGATTGGCTTACTTCAAGTAAATATAATTTTCATACACCGAGTATATATATGTAAAAATATAGTGGCAACAATTGATTATTTTTACTTATTACAGGACTTGCTATAGTGGAATAGGTGCAAGGAATGGTTATTAAATTGGATTGAAATGTTGTGTATTTTCTTTTTCAGTTTTGAAAGAAATATGATGATGATGATGTATGGTGTAGATCTCGGTTTTGGACGCTAGGCGGTCGACCGGGGCCTAGCGCCTAGGCGTGATTACACGGGGACTAGGCGGAATTATATACGGTTTTGAATCCCGATGTGTAACAATAAGGTCTATGCGGGCATGTTTTTCCATTAATCGGTGCCTAAACGGCTATTTTTGTCCTTAATCGGTAACTAGCCGGTCTAGACGCCTATTCCACGGTGACTAAGGCGCTAGGCAAAAACGCCTAGAATTTTAACCAGGCGTAAACAGTTGAGGAGGGAGTTGACGCCTAGACGGCGCCTAGGCAGGAAGATTTACAACATAGGATGTAATGCTAGTATTTAGTACAAATAAAGTATTAAAAAATTTAATACAAACAAAGAATTAAGAAAAAAACTATGTATTATATCATGTATTAAATCTAAAAAAACGGTTGATTTAAATTTATGTATTAAATAAAATAAAATAAAATCGGTTGGTACCGGTAAGAACTGGACCGGAACCGGTTAACCCGGTTCTTCTTACCGGTTCGGACTTCAAGTATTACCATTGTAGAACCGGACCGAACCAATACGGAAAATTAGAAACCGCTAAGGAAGACCAGACCGGTAAGGCCCAGATCCGATAAGGACCGGTCCGAACCGGTCGAAACCGCTCCATTAGCCACCTTTAGGTGTACCCAGGTTTTTGTAAATTGCTCCCTCCATTAAACAAATTTGGTCTATATTACTAAAGATAGTTATCCATATTCATCAATATTTTAAAATTGTATACTATTTTCTTTATCCATAAATTTTAATCTATATTGCTAAATATAGTTATCCCCATATACTTGTCTATTTTATTTTAGAAAATCAAGACACTTTTTAACCATTCATATCTACTTTACCTTTATCAAAATATTAAAAATTATCTTTAAAATATCTATTTAAGATCAAAAGATTTTATTAAAAATATTATAATAAACATGATATTAATTGATAACTTTTCTTAATCTATGTACGAAAACAAAATGAACTAAAATTTAGTGACAAAATTTAGGAAGAGAGAGAATATCTCTCCTATATTCCCAAAGGACATCCTCAAACTTGAGGGTTCCTCTTTTAAGGTGTTTGTAATCTACTCAAATTAATCTTGGGACTATATTAAAACACTCTTTTTTGAAGTTTTGTATTGAAATTCATTTGGAGCATGTAGACTCGTTCATATTTTTGAAGGATAAGTGCATTTGGAAGACACAAGAGTGTAAAGAAATAAAAACAAGTCCTTATGTAATTCAACTTTAAAAGGAACAAAGGAGTTAGTAACTTGAACATATTTGTTACTTTTCTTCATATACAGTGACTCACTCAACCTTAGCTTTTTCTCTGAATAGTTGACTTTGTTACCCCTTTATTGCTCTTCTTTAAAGACAACTTTTCTGTATCATCACTCTTAGCTACATTTTCTGTTGTTGGTGGTTCCTCTGTATTACCAGATTCAAGACAAGCCATCAAAGTCATAAGTTTTTCCTCCAATTTTTGTATCTTATCATCCTTAACTTTTAACGCCCTTTTCTCCCTTCAATTCAATTCACAAATTATTCATCAAAATCATACATTTAAAATAATTCCTTTACATTTTACCTTTCTTCAGCCTCTGCAAGTTTCGCCTCCCATATTCCCTTGTTTCTCATAAGATTTTCATTAATCTACAAATTCAAAAAACCAATCAAAATAACATAACTATATATATAATACAAAAACCTTACATCATCAAGAAATTTCTTCTCTTCAATAGATTTATCAAGCTTTGCTCGTAACTTAATCAGTTTAGGATTCGAACTCAAAGCCTTTTCAACAGCTAAATTAGTCTCTCTTGCAGTTTCTACTTCAACTTCTTCAAGTAAAGACTCAAAATACTAACACACCAAATCAAACATTAATCAACACAATAATCAATTACAAAACAGAATATAACTAAACTAACCATTTTCTGACTCTCCAATTGTGATGTAAGAAGCTCATTATACTCATTAACAATCTACAATCAAACATTCCAAACATTATTAGACCACGAAAAAATATTTTAAAAAAAAAAAGGAGGATAAAAGAATAATTACAGCTTCAACTCTACTATTTGCAACAGCTTGATTAATTCCACAATCGGAAGCACATTCACAGTGACTACAATTTTCATCAGTTTGTGTATTATTATTATAATTACAATGATGATTTAATTCAACTAATTTTCCATCAGTTTTTGATTGAATTAAACGATGAACATAATTATCTCCTGCATAATCCCATACACGTTGAGTCTCTAATTCAAGTGAGTAACAATGTTGTGTATCTTTCCAATGTGTTATAGCATGTCCATCTTTATATCTGTAACATATAATATAATATAATATAATAAAAACAATATTCTTTTATTTATTTATAATTTAATTTTTTATTATTACCTGCCACAACCAACAAAACCGCAAATAACACACATCCAAAGATTCTCCGAGGTTTGACATACAATACATAATGATTTCTCGGGTTGTTGTTGATAATATCGACATACCTGAATAGAAATATATTTATAAAAATAAAATAAAAAAGAAGAATATTATTTTATATACGACTCACCGGGCAAGAAGAATCTGTCCACTTAGATATACAAGAAGTATGAAAAGAATGATTACACATGGTCGTTAATATTCCATTAGTATCTTGATCCAATCTCTCTGCAAATTTTAAATTAAATTAAATAATGTACTATCCTTTGTTTCATGGAGAGCATAATCGAGTATTTAATTGTGTTTTCCAATTTATTAAGTGTAATTTCCATGTTTCAAATCAATGACTTGCCAAAAATACCCTTTTTGATATTTGTTTCTAGATTAATGTAGGCTAAAACTAGAAAAGTTATTAAAGAGTGTTAAATACCAAGACAAACTGGACATGAAGGCTGATCTGTAGTATTTCCAGGAGAAGTTTGAGTGTGTTCTATAGAGCCTGTGTATTGTATATCAACTGCGAATAGTACATTACATGTATTTACCTGAAGAAACAGTAAAAAATGTGAGAACACGTTTTTCTATAAATGGAAAATATTATTTTGAGTGTAAATTATTACTTCGAGAGATGAAAAACGCATTCCACTGAAATGTTTATAGAAAGAATCTGCTGAGTTTTGATCATCGAATCTAATTAAAACACTGTATCGATCTTCCATTCCATCGTTTCTGAATAAATTACATAAGGAAATGTGTATAAAGAAATAATTCACGTGAAATGTGAAGTTAATTTTATTTTAAAAAAATTGAAAATCAAACCTGATGACACGCATTTCCAACATGTGATGAATGAATGAACCACAAAATCGACAAAAATCTGCGTACATCATGTGATTTGGAACACCAAGTACACAAAGAAGAGGTCTTCTTCCAATCTTTTGGATAAAAGTAAAAAGAAGAGAATATTAGATAGATGTTTAACAGCATTATCTGGGGTATATTTGCTATTTTGTAAAACATACAGGTATATTTGGTTATTTTGTATAATATAGGACTACTTAACTAGCAAGATCATCGATGGATAAAGTAAATGCTTCGTTTAATTAATTATACCAATGCGCGATATTCACTATAATCACTATAATGAGTATAATACAAGGGTATATTTGGAGCAGAGTTGATATGTAACACAGAGATGTATTTGCTACATCTGAAACACAAGGGTATATTTGGAATAATACACCTCTACTGGGCAAGATATTTCAAGAAAATTCAATAACAATCACGAGATTAATGAAATTTGGTCCTCTACATTTTACTCTATAATCATCACCGAATATAAAAATTAACAGCTAAAATTACTAAAGGAGTGCTCTCTAAGCAGTTAAATTTGAAGTTATCTTTAAGAATATTTAATATAATATTCAAAGAGTTTAAACTTACGGGAAGATCAGAGGCAGTTGAAGCGACGTCGTTGCGGAAGAGATGCATGATTCCTTTAGTTTCTTCGATCCTAGGGTTTCCGGAAGAGATATGGAAGGTTTGGGTAAGATTAGGTGTGGAGGTGGAAGAAAAGGAAATGGAATCCATATCGGTCGGCGGCCGGATTAGGTCCTCCGACAAAGCTCCGGCATCTGGACTCTTGCTCGTTGATGTCTCCTCTGACATGCTCATAGCCTGGAAGGGTAATTTTGGCGGTACAGTTAGGTGTTATATAGGAGTAGTATATCAATGCACGTCAAAACTTAGTTTTAAACCAAAAATAAAAATAATTTTCGATGTATAAAACGTATATGAATGAACGGGTTCACTTCTCTCAAATTGTGTTTACCCGACGCTCAATTTAAGAAATATTCTCCTTGCCCATGAAATGAGTTACTCCTATTTTCAAAATAAGTACAAATAAGGTCAACTTTAAAATTTATACTTATAAAATTTACGAATAGGTTGAGTGGAATTTTTTTTCCCTGTGAGGTCTAAACAAAGACTAGTAAATCTAATCTAAAACTTACTAAACTCCCGAAAAAGTATACAATACATTTCTAGGAGTAGCCTATCCGCATTTGTCCTTCACGAGCCGTTTCTTTAGCCCTTCTGGCGGTTCATGAGTGAAAATTTTTAAATTATGAATTATGTCGTTTTCTTTTTTGTTCCAAAATTATGAATTATGTCAGTAACGTTACAAAATTCTTATTATTCTGCATTTGTAAATAAAAGCAGGGAGATCATTTATTGCCTTATTTGTTTTGCATTATTTTATTTTATTTTGACGTTGTTTTGCATTATCGCAAGTCTTTACAATCTTATGATTGATAATGAAGATAAAGATATGTTGAAAGGGGTTAAATTTTAAGGAAATCCCTCGTCGATGATAATCTCTTTTTTTTTCTATGCAATTTTTATTTTTATTTTGAATCTTTCAAAAGTATTATGAATATTTATAGTAAGCTCTCAAGTCAAACTATAAACCTTAATAAGCGGTGTTCTTTTTAGTAAAGACACTCTCCCATGATAAAAAATGTGAAATTGCTAAAATCTTTAGTACAATTCAAGAGTTATATGGAAATATATTCAAAGATGAAAAATAACTTATAAGAAGATATATATGCTAACAGTATATATGTATATGTGAAGTGTGATTATGTGTATGTGTAAAAGTGTGTGGAAGTGTATGTATGCATGTCTACGGAAAAATGTATGTTGTATGTGAAATAATATGTGTGTGTGAAAGTGAATGCATGGGTATGTGCACGAGTGAGGCGGGGTGTGGTATGTATGTATGTTTGTTTGTGTGTATGTGTGTGTCTATGAGAATGTGTGGTGGTTGTGGTATGCTTATGTGCATGGATAGTGGTGGAGTGGTAAGTATGTGTGTATTGGGGTGGTGGTGTCTATACGTGTATAGTAATCGTGGGAGGGTGTGTGTACGTGTATGCTTGGGGTTGTGTGTATTTGTGTGTCTCTGGGTGGTAGTTATATGTATGGTGGGTATTAGTGGTGGAGGTGCGCATGTGTGGTTGTGAAAGTGTGTGTATATATATATATATGTGTGTGTGTGAGAGAGGAAATATATGTGTATATGTTTGTGCATGTAGGTGTATAAAAATGTTTGTGGAGTGTGTTGTGGTAGTGAATGTGTGTCAGTTGGATTGTGTATGTATTGTGATGGTGAGGTGAGGTGTTCAAGGTGGTGGTATGATGGGGGTTGTGTGTGTCGTTGTGGTATTGGTGGATGTTTATGGTTAAGTGGTGTATGGATCGTGTTGGTAGGTAATGGTGTGAGGTGGTGATTAGATGGTGGTGTAATTGGTAGTTGTTTGTGTTGTGCGTAAAATATGGTGGATGTGTCGTGGTGTAGTAGTAGTGAATGTGTGTATGGTTGGGGTGGCGATGGTGGTGATTCTCATAAATATATAGATTGATTTAAATTATGAATAAAATCGCATTCCTGATGCAACGGGAATGAGTAATACCACGGGGATGGATGAAATGCTTATTACCATATTTATGGGATTAAAATTTCTATGTAATCAGATTTCCAGTTATTTTAAGTCATACCAAGCACATGAATGAAATTCAACGAGGCATAAGTTCATTACCGTATACCCGTCACACCTTTAAGGTTTGTTTGGATTAAAGGAGAATTTTTTAGTATCGGAAAAAAAAGGAATATAATAAAAGAGAGAAAAGGGGAGTATTTAATCCTTTTTAGTTTGAGTCAAAAGAGAAGATAATATTTCATTAAAATATTATATGTATTTGGAGTTTAAGTAAGAAGAATAATGGAAATAAGAGGTTCTTTATAACTAAATGATTTATATATCCCTAGTAATATATTTTATATATATCAAGTGGGAAAAATTTAGATATTACAACACAATAAATAATTTATCTCTCCCACCGACATCAAATCAGAATGATTGGATATATGGGTCGTAAGGTATTTTAAGAATACTTATTAACCTTTGCCTTCTAATCCTTCCTAATCCAAATAAGGTAATATCCAAGACCTCCCAATTCTTCAATGCAAACAAAGGCTTAGTTTTTAATGTGTTTGGTAAAATCGTCCAAAAAAATTGTATGATAAAGCTTACCTATAAATTAGTTTTTTGAACTCTAAGTTGGTAGTTTTGTTGATGGAAAAATAGAAAAATCTTGATGATTAGTATTTGGGAAAGAAATTGATGTTAACATTACAATATCACACGAACTAATTCCAATGAGTTAAGAAGAAGCTTTCTGGATCAATCGTGTCTGAGATTTGTGGATAAAGAAAGGCGATAAGAATACGAAGTATTATAAGCAATGAAATTTATGAGAATAATCATTAATCACATTTGTAGACTCAAGGATACTGATGAATTCTAGTACGATAACCATACAAGTCTCCAGTATCTATTTGATAAATTTTATTAGATTTATTTCTAAAAAAATTCGGAAAGAGCATCAGAGGTATTCAATTACATTCCTTGCAAAGTTTCTAATGCTATGAATGAGGTTCTGATTAGAATTCCCACAATAAAAGAAGTTAAATAAACTATCTTTAGTATGTTTGGCTTTAAATCCCTTAGTCCGGATGGATTACCCAAAAGTTCTATCAAGAATATTAAGACATTCTGAAAGATGATATATTTGTAACGGTGCTTGACTTCTTCGATAATACTTTGTCTTTGAACATTTGAATGATACTATTATCACCCTTATTCCAAAAGGGAAAGCTCATGAAACTGTTTTGTATTGTCGCCCAATATCTTGTGTTTAATTCTATTACAAGATCATTTCTAAGAAGATGAATTTAAGACTCTAGTCTTTCATAGATGAGATCATCTCTCTAACTCAATCAACATTTATCAAAGGCCGTTGTGTTTGGGATGATATTATTATTGCTCAAGCCTATATCTTTCTCAAGCAAAATCAAAAGTAAAAAAATATTATGATGTTTTCAAACATGACATGGGTAAGGCTATGATCAACTAATATCTTTTCTTATCAAAGTTCTTTCTAAGCTTGGTTTTTGCAAAAAAAATTGACACATTGCATTTTCAATTGCATTTATATCGTCTCTTTTCAAATTAAATTCAACAGTGAACGACTGGAAAAGTTTTATCACCGACAAGGTATCCGTCAAGGAGATCCTCAATCTCTACTTATTTTATGTCTTATGTCTGAAGGTTTTATTGGCCTTCTTAACAAAGAATGTTGGAAGTGCAACATAAAAAGAATTTCTCCAGGTAGAATGTGTCCAAATATCTTCTATATTTTGTTTGCAGATGATGAGTTATCTTTTATCTCTATCAACAAAAAAGGAAATCGAAGCCTTTCAAAGTGAAATTTAATTGTATTTCAAAGCCTTGGGGCAAAGAATTAAATTAAATAAATCATATATATGTTTCGGATATGGTACTTTGGATGATTTTGCTCGTTCAGTAACTAAGTCTCTTCATATCAAGTTCCTTGGGAAAGTCTCTTGGGGTTTCCTTAATATTAAAAAAGCTAAATCAGAGAATTTGAATTATATCAAAGATCGCCTTCTTGCTAAAACTAGTAGCTGGATCTTGTTACTACTTTCAAACAGAGGCAAAGAAGTGCTTATTAAAGTAGTTCTACAAGCAATTCCTAATTATGCAATATCCATCTTCTCTTTCCCGAAAATACTCTACAAAAAGCTTACTAGCCTTGTCTTGAACTTTTTGTGGGATGCTCAATACAAGAAAAAAGATCACTGGATTTCCCAGGAGAAAATGGCTATTTCTAGAACTATTAGAGGAATTGGCTTTTGTGCGTTCCATAAAATGAATATCGTCGTCCTCGCTAATCGGTTGTAGAGACTGCTCAACAACCCGAATTCTCTGACTTACAAGATTCTCAAAGGCATTTATTTCCCTAATTCATCCTTTTGGGATGCGAAACTCAAGCCTAAAAGATCATGGAGTTGAGCAAATATTTTCAGGCATAATTTCTTCTCAAACATGAATGTATTCATCAAACTGGTAATGACTTATCTACCTAAATCTGGGATCATTCTTGGGTGAGTAAATGTTTTAAATTGGAGAAACTAACTTATTCTAATTTGAAGACAGTTTCCCGGCTTTTTAATGAAAAATGCACGTGATTTAACCATGACATTCTTAATCTTAACTTTGCATCTCCAATTAAAGAAGTTATTCTGCAGATTCATTTACTTTAGTTGGATAGTGATGACAAGATTATTTGGTTCTACACTAAGATGGTGAATATTTGACGAAATATGGATATCACTCCTTGGTGCAATCTGAAAGAAACGGAAAATCTCGTCTAAAGAAGATGCAGAGTTTGTCAAAGGCTTGAAATATAATCTGAACATCTAATCTTTCTTATAAAACCAAAATCTTTATATAGAGATGCTGCAGGAGAGCAATTCTAATGAAAAGAATTTTGTTCCGCTAAAAGATGCACAACCAACAATACATTTGTGACCGGTGTGATCATCCATTGAAATCAGTGGAACATATATTCATTTATTGCTCGTTTAGCGAGAGTTTAGGCTTTTTCAGCAATGCAAATTAAGGTGAACCTTAGTCAACAGATATTCTTGAAGGAGTGAATTATTAATACTGTCCAAAGATTTCACTAAGGAAAGATGGAATTCTAAAATCATTATAACTTTCATGTTCATCAAGACGTAGAATATTTAGAAGAGTAGGATGCAGAGAAATTGATTACAATCAACACAACTCATCGAAATCACTCAGATACAAATCTTTCTCACTTAATAATATAACCAGTTTCAATTATCGAAAAATTGTATATCTTGGTTCAATAGTGCATCTTTCATTAATTTATGGGAGGAGTTAAAGATGAACGTGATTTGCTTAACACTACTAAATATGTTACTCTCAAAAATCATGATCATATTCGATGTAAATTTGTAGCTGAAGGCTAAGCATGAACTCTTTTACACGCCATCAAAACGCAACTATGTTACAGGATCAGAGTAATACTTTTCATTCAGATAATTTTGAAGTAATTTAAGACATTAAAGGCATTAATGATTTGTTAAGAACAAATTAGAATATCAAACCTATTTTACATGAGCTCAAGTGATGGTTGAGAAAAAATCTAACTTAAAATTTTTTCCATATTCAAAAATCTCAATTCACCAAAACATATTCTTAGTATGTTTAAATATCGTTTTTTCTTTAATTTTTCCAAAATTTGTAATCACTTTTCTTCTCTAAACAACATAATTCACCCAAAAAAAAAAAAACTAATTCCAATCGAAAAAATTCAGTTAAGATACAACACTTAATAAATGATAACCAAAACAAAGATCATGAAAATCCTCAGATTGTTAAAAACTCACAATCCTTTTATAGTTTATAAAAAATTTAGACGCCGTGACTGAGAATCAAAGTTTAACAGATTTTCAAATTCCTCTTTAATTTCACATCTTTTACTGGATTTACCCAAATCCCACGTTCATAAATTATCTTCTAGTCAGCAAATTTACACACCAGCAGGAATTTTGCTATCAATGGACTTAAGTACTTCTTCACCCATTTCCTTGCACCCAACTAAATTCTGTCAAAAAAAAAAAAAATGTCAGTTACAACTTACAACGAGCATTTTGCATTATCTAGTCCCTCAACTTTTCAAGACTTACATATCCATCCGAGTAAATGTCACCAGTTCGAAATCCTCTATCTAAGGTATCCAAAACCGCAGCTTCGATTCTCTGAGCAGCTTTTTCTTCTCCTAATCCGTATTTCAAAAGCATGGCAGCACTAAGTATCATCGCTAATGGATTAGCTTTATCCTGTAAATATAAATCCAAATCCAATGTTATTTACATTTTAATCCTCAAAGTATTTGAAATTATCAAACCTGTCCAGCAATATCTGGAGCTGAACCGTGTATAGGTTCAAATAATCCGGGTCCCGATGAACCAAGACTAGCAGATGGTAACATCCCGATACTCCCGGTAATCATTGAAGCTTCGTCAGATAATATATCACCAAATATATTGTTTGTCACGATTGTATCAAACTGTAATTATTACAAACTATAGGGTTCAATTGAAATATATAGTTAAAGAAGGACGAGAATGTAAATAAAATAAACCTGCTTTGGGTTACGAACTAGCTGCATAGCTGCATTATCTACGTACATGTGTGAAAGTTCAATATCAGGATATTCTTTAGAAATTGCAGTAACTATTTTCCTCCATAACATAGAAGACTGAAAGTATTTGAAATAGCAAGTTAGGGATCAATGATGCAATTAATAATTACTTATTTATGTTTACCTCTAACACATTTGCTTTATCAACTGAACAAAGCTTTCCCTTACGCTTTCGAGCTGTTTCAAAAGCTAAACGAGCAATTCGATCAATCTGAAAATGAAAATTTTGTAAGAATAGCAAAGCCATAAAAAAAAAATTAAAAAATAATAATTACCTCATAAGCAGCATATACTTCAGTGTTGAAACCAATTTCATCACCATTTTCATTTGTGCTAAAGCCCCTCGGTTTTCCAAAATAGATACCTTGACCACATAATTTTAAAGCATTAGACTCTAATTTTAATGGACTTAGTTTAAATTACAGTACTAACCTCCGGTTAATTCTCTAACCACCATTAAATCTACACCTTCAGCAACTTCTCTCTTTAATGTTGAGGCATCAACTAACTATAATATATAGGAGAGAATTTCATATGCCTTGTATATACATGGTTTTATCATAATTGCACCATTTCATTTTATTTACCTAATGAACTACTTGTATAATATCATGATTGCACAAGGTTAAATTCAATACCTGTGGTAAAACAGTAGCTGGTCTTAAATTTGCAAAGACTTTTAAGCCCTCACGAAGCTGAAGCAATCCAGTCTCGGGTTTTAAATGTTTCTCATTATTATCCCATTTGTATCTGTAAGTTTATAAAAACTCATTGAGCGTTCGTTTAGATATTACTTGAGGGTAAATTGCAACTTTGTTCCCTTTGTTATGTGAAATAGTCAAATATACCCGTTTTATTACAAAGAATAGTAACTATACCCCTGTGGGAGGGTAGATTTGCAACGCTGGTATGTAATGCAGGGGTATATTTGCTAACTTGTTGAAACACACGTATATTTGACCATTTTTTATAAAACAGGGACCAATGTTGCAATTAATAAGTAGTTATTTACCCTCCAATTGCTCCAAGAAGAACAGCATCAGATTGTTTAGCAGTTGAAAGGGTTTCCTCAGGCAATGGAACCCCAGTCAAATCCAATGCAGAGCCGCCAACTGGCATTTCCTTGAACCCAAAATCAATCCCTATGATAATTTCCCATTTTTTTAAATTAAAATTATTAAACCATAAAGTGGTCAATTTCATTTTTGGACATTGCAAATAAAAAGCATAATCAATAATCATTAAAACAGAAATTGAAAAGATGGTTTTGTTAGGTACCTTCAAGAGAGCCGACGACTTGGAGGGCGGTTTTAGCGACAGAGATGACTTCCGGGCCAATACCATCGCCGGGGAGGAGGGTAATGGTGTAACGTTTGGTGGGTGTAGATGAGGTGGCGGAGCAGCGGATTGTGGACAATCTTGGAGAGTGTTTGGTGAAAGATTTTGTTTGAAGGGGCTTAAAGGGTTTCAAGCTGAACTGAAGTGAAGCCGCCATTTTTGGGGATGAAGGTTTCAAGCAGAGCAGCACCTAGCAGAAGTGAGTTTTGACTACGATTTGCTGATTTGTTTGGTCTAATGCTAAGTCCAATAGGACCCCAATTGTAGCAAAAAGCTACAATTGGGGGTTGAATAATGAAAAATCAGCTCCAACAGGTTCCCAATTCTGGCTAAAGCCAGGGAACCCGATTCTTAAGAAATGTTAGCTACATGTCGCTAACCCCAATCTCATCCCCAATTTGATTTTTTAATATTTTATATCATTTTCATTAACCAAAACAATCTATTTTATTAATTTAATACACATATTTAATAAAACTTTATAATTAATCTACTTATATTATTAATTTATTTTATTATTTGAATATTAATGGCTTCGATTATATTCTTTGAATAAAATTTGAAAAACTAATACTTTTAAAATTCTCGTATAGAAATAAATAATAGACATATTATTATAAAAAAATATTACGATAAATAATAATTATATTTATTTTTGTAATATATAATTAAAAAAATAATATTAAATATTAATTTTAATTTCAAACATTTATGTATAAATTAAAAATAAACATATAAATAAAAAATATAAATTATTATAAATTATTTAAAATAGAAAAATTGTAAAAATAAATTTTAAATAAGATTGGGAGGTTGAAATTGGGGAGCTGTTGGAGTAAAACTGTTTTTAAAGTTGCTATTTGAAAGAAATACCCTGTTTGACTCCCAATTCTGGCTTTTCAACTGGGTAGCTGTTGGACTTAGCCTAACTCCAAATAGTAAGACTACGATTTCTTTTCTTTACAAAGTGAAAATTACCAAATGATCCCTCAAGTAAGGCCTAAAGTTTTTCTTTTTCAAAGATGCACATTATTAAAAAGGAGAGAAAAGAAGGTTAACCTGCCATAAAAATTATTAATCAAAACACTCACTAGTAATCTGAAAAAAAGATTAAACTTTAAATTCTTAACTAAAATATCTATCTCAATATTTCTAACCCTAGAAACATGCTTAATAGTATTAAAAGGTGTGGAACTAAATAAACTTTTTAATCTTAGGCATTAAGGTTGAGCTTTCCAGTTAGATATAGATGAAAACGAGAGACCTTAAGGGATAGGCAGTCCGTGTGAATCACAACCTTCCTATCATCAAAAGTTTCTGCCATTAAAGAAGTCTAGAACACTGTTACACCTTCTCATTCCATGGTATCACTACACCATAAAGCATTCACATCACAAGATATGGGTGAACCAAAGTCATCTTTCCCAATTATTGCAATACACATAGGCTTTAGTTCAAGCATCATAATAGATATTCAAGTCCGTACACAAAACAGGTAAAATTTCCAACCCCTTTACCAAATATACCTTATCTGGCAGCTAGATTACCAGAACATGTCCCTGGCTTGTCCAAAAATTCCACGCATCGAATTATCAGTAAGTATGATCACTCTTTTAGAATTCCAATAAGCACCTCATATGTTCAATCCAAAAATTCTAAAATGAGATCATCACCCATGTCGTGAGAGTCTTTTTATCCCAATCAGAGGATATCCCCTCTTTTAGGAATTAAGAATGCAAACTCCTACCTCACACATATCAGGTTTTTTAAAGACAACTCTAAAAAATAAGTCATCCCAAACTTCCAAGTTTATCGAGCACTCAATAAAGATATGCTCAACAGTTTCAAAATCTTCTTCTTGTGCCCAAATGTTACCAAGGGAGATATAAATAGACTTCATTTCAATGATATTCACATTCGTTCGGTGTTGATTATGGAGGGTATTAAGACGCCTTTGTAAACCTTGATAAGTACAAAATTGTTATTGAAAGTCTTTTTACTAGAATAATAAAAACGACAATGATAATTTCATACCTTGCCTGATTCCCTCTAAACCTTTGACAATGTATCCCCAAGAGTGGAGAACCAAATCTTCATAGGTCGAGTCGTCAAACCAAAAGTGACCCATCTTGAACCGTTTGGGGGGGGGGGGTCTCTCGATAGAGGGACAACAATCAACGGTAATGGGGGAATGATAAGACCTAATAGACTGTGGAATAGTGAGCGTGTCATTCATAAATAGACATATCCATTTTTTATCTCTGAGCTCCCTATCAAGTCAGACTTTTACATGTTGATCCGCCTCTATTAGATTTGACTAAGTGAAGAAGCAATTCTTTAGAGGAAGGTAATAAAGGCCATTCGAGATGATGAATTTGTTGAATGACTCCATGTAGTTATCTTTCTCTTCTGTCACGTAAGGTGACGAGATATTTTGAAACTATCCGCAATGATCCAAGGAGCATTCAAGTCTTGACTATGTGATGTCTCCGTATTTGTGATATAATAATCTAGTTTAGAGACATCATTTTAAGTGTATTATGTGCTTAGCCGAGGGACCTTTCCCTATTATTGGTTAGTTTCTCAATTTTTGCCTTGTTTTAGAGGTTTATTACTTTTAGGGCATTTTTGGTATAATCTGTGTGTTACATGTGAAGAACTTAGGTGCAATGATCATATTAGATACCAAATAAATGTTAAGTAGTTGAGTAAATAAGATCCAAGACAAAATCAAGATTTAAAAGGAAAGAAAGTTGTTTTAGGAATGTGCAAAAGTTGCCAAAAGTTGTCGTCCAGCTGTGAAGATATGTAATATTTTCAATGCTTCATAAATTCGACAATAAATTTAAAGATGCACTGTTGTATCAAGAAAGTTCTTTGAATTGTGGTCGCATGGCCACTAGAATCAAGTGATCTGGAGCTGTAACGAAGGCGTTATGATTTTACAAGCACTATGGATCAACCAGTCCAATTATTAAGGAAAACGAGTTTAAGTTGGATTAGGACTCTAAGAATTGGCCCATAACCTAAATTTCGTCCCTACACCTATATATATATATATGGTTTTTTACCTTTAGAAACATGTCCTTGCTTGTCCTTGTTGAGTCCCTGATCATAATTACACTTAGAGATCATCCAAAGAAGCAAATTGACTTGTAGAGGAAGACAAGAAGCTGGAGAGTCACAAACTCCTCTTCTCCCCACTTCCACTCTACCATTAGGGTAAATTATCTTAGATTCTTGGCTTAACCATGTTTGTAAGGTATTTTATCTTTAGTTTTATTTATTTATTTATGAACTAAATTTCCCATAGGTTGGGTTTACACTATGTATAATCCTTGAATTCTATTTTATTGTTCTATGTTATTTTGGAAAGTTACAATTAATTGATTTGAGATTTTTAATTATATATTTTTATTTTGTGTCTTCCTTATTCCATCCCTATCTCTAGCCAAGTTTAAGACTGTCCTTAGTACTTGGATTGTCACCCTAGCGAGGGATTCAATTATAGAATACAACACTTAATCGTCTAGTGTGCGGTAGTGATCCTAACAAGCTTACCTAACTAGATAGTCAATAGGGTTAGATTTCATCACCGATCTCTGCGCAAGGTCCCCTTAACCAAGTACCTTGGTAGTAATGAGGTTGTCGTCTAAGCTACCCTAGCGGTAGTTAGAAAGATTATAGAATAGCGTCTACTTATTTATGCTCAACTCACCTTTATAATTAGAATAGTGATTTAGGAAGATAGGCGCATACTAGCAGACCTAAGCTATATTCTCATCTTTGTTCTCTTACTTTATTTATTTGCATTAGTTTAATTATCATATTTATTTCCTTAATTGAAAACCAAATAAATATTTATCTTTTATTTCTGTTGTTAGTTTAGTAATTAATCTCTACTGTACTTTCTTATATAAACACGAGTCTAGCTAAACGATAAATCCCTGAGAACGAATCTTACTTATCAACTATAACTTGCAAACTATTTGTGCACTTGCAGTGAGTTTCTATTAGTGGTATTAGGTGTGTGTTCTTTTATATCGTGTATTTATGACACCTTTGCTACCACCAAGTTTTTGGCGCCGCTGCCGGGAATTTTTCTAGTTAGTTATTGTGTTTAGTTTTAGTTGTTTCATTTTTATGCTTGTTTTTGTTTTTGCCTCTTTCAAGTCCCCTTCTAGGTGTTGGTGTATTCTCTCGGATCCCAAGAGTTTATTCCGAGCTCAGAAAAATCAAAAGAGAGAGAGAGCAAAGGAAGAAAAAACCAATAGCTGAAATCGTAGTTCTGTTAGTAGTAGGCGATACTGTACCACTTTGGAAGAACAATAATAAATCCAATCCCCCAGGTAGTTCCACCATAAGGAGGATATCCAACTGTTATTCAACATCGCGTACAAGGTGTTCCTGGTTAGGCAACACCTTTTAAAGTTCAACCATCAGGGATTTGCCCTCTAGTGATCCAAGCTGCGAGATTCAAGCCCGATCAGGGTAATCCTTAGTCAACTTTTGAGCTTTGGACACTACAGTTAGGGGTGAGCAAAACAAAACCAAAAAACCGAACTGATCCAGAAAACCAAAAAAACCGAACCGAGAAAACCAAAAACCGGCAAAACCGTTCGGTTCGGTATAAGGTTTTCAAAAAACCAAAAGAGTTTGGTTTGGTACGTTTTTTCTATGCTATACCGAACCAAAAAAATACAAAAACTAAGACATTCTTGAATATAATTTATATTTTTGAAGAGATTATGACAATGGGATAGAAAATTGAGTAAATTTTGAAACGAAAAATGCTCATATATGACATGCACAGCCCCTAAAAAAGGTCATAATATGCAACATATCATTACATAAGTCATTAGTTGATATATCTTAAAAGATCCTTCGTTTATTGAAATTTGTTGAAGGTAAAGCATACACATTATATTTTATAAATATTGCTCTAAAATTATTTGTTTACTACCAATGCATAATATTTGATTTCCAAATATACAATTTTCCTACATGGGTAAATAACATGAAAATCAAATATTTCATATATAGATTTGTTAGAAAATAAAATGTCTTATATAAACGCCCTTACAATCTATCCAACTATCGAATTAAACACATATACGAAAACCAAAAAAATACCGAACCGAAGATATAGCGACCGACAAAACCGAACTGATAAAAACCGTTCGGTTCGGTAGCGGCACCTTTAACAACCGAACCATTCAGTTTCGATTTCGGTTATGGAAAAAAACCAGCCGAACTGAACCATACTCACTGCTAACTACAATGGTGCATCATATCAAGATCCTGTGAGACCGATTCTGAAGTTTATGCAGATTGTGATGCCTACATTACTTAGGGCATCACACACGAGCGAGCAACATGTTTCCTTTTTTCTTGAGCGGAGGTGATAGTGAATGGTTGGATAGTCAACCATCAGATTCGATTACGTCATGGGATGAGTTACAAGTCAAGTTCTTTGCTCGCGATTATTCGCAAAGTATGAGAATGAAAGATCAAATGGTACTTGCAAGTTTTATCTAAGAGAATGACGAGAGTGAAGGAGAGGCATAGACAATATTTCAACAAAAAATATTCAGATGTCCACGTCATGGTTATACCCTAGCACTTCAATTAGCGATGTTCTTTCAGGGCATCAATGCCTAGGTAAGATTGGGGGTAGATAATCTTGGACGAGGAGGTTTTGTGTCTATGGATCCTACAAAAGCTACAGCTGGTATGGAAAAAACAGTAGAAACATAAAGGAGATGGCTAGAGTTGCGAGCTCCTATTACAAATACCACTGGAACACTGCGTTTAGATAGTGGAACTGGCCTATAAGCTAAAATATGTGAGATGGATAATCAAATGAAGCAGGTGGCACTTAAAATCGAGAAAGCTTTCAGAGGGAGACAAGTTGAGATGAAAGGAGTGCAAGAAGCACAAGGTTGTCTGCGTTGTGGGGTCAACGATCATGTATAGGAAGAGTGTGAATGCAACCCGGAATTAGTTTATTTTATATGAAATCGAGGGAATTACCAATCAGGTAATCATAATCATTCGCTAATGCAATGGTCTAATCCGAATGAGGCCGTGAATCAAGGTAATTCTTACCAACCACGACCTCAAAATAACAATTTCCAGTAGATATCTAAAGGTCCTTATCAAGGGGCCAAGGGTACAACAAGCCAACATCACCACCACGACCAACCTATGATACTTATGTCGATAGTTTAGCTCAAAAAGCATTACCGCAACATCCATAAGAAGGATCTGGATTCGAGATCCAGAAAACAATGCAAGATTTCTGGTCTTTAACTCGAGACAACATGCAAATCTATAACGAAAGATTCAACGAGCAATCCACTGGACCGCTGTATTGCTGATATTTGGGACGCAAGTTATCTAAGTGACTGATTATTTCAAGAATTTCAAAACATATCTTCCACAAATGGTCCAAAGTATAAAGAATAATGTGAAGGCCATATAAGATAGAGGTGACAGTACTGGGTTTGAATCATGTAAGGCTATTTGCCTTCAAACTGAAGAAGTCATGGAATCACCACCTGCTGCAGAAATTGCCCTGGAGGTTCCAGAAATCATTCAAGAACCAACCAAGCCTAGCTTAGAAGAATCGAATGTTGGACTGCTACCCAAATAAATCCAGAATGAGATCAATTCGGTTCTTGAGTTAGAAGTTGATAAGGTCGAAAAAGAGGTTAAAGTCTCAGCTAAGACGAAGGAAAATGTAGTTGTACGTTAAGTGAATGAAGAAGAAAAGAGAAAGGTGGAATCTCCACCTAGTGACATGGAACTCAAGACATTTGTAGAAGCATATAATGAGGAAAGAATCAACGCCCAAGTGCTTGAGATTGTTGAGAAAGGGCTTACACCGCAACAAGTATTCACAGAGGCTATTCCAGAGAAGAGTATGAGTATGGAAGCCAAGATCGAGACAGTGACTCATACTGAGTGAGTCTCAAAGAATGTTGAAAAGAAGCTACCATCTAAGCTTCAAGATCCCGGAGGTTTCAACCTCCCTATCCAACTTAATGGTAAGTTTAAGGTCAAAACGATTTGTGATGTGGGTTCAAGTGTGAATCATATGCCCAAGTCAGTGTTTGAGAAGCTTGACACCAAGAAGACGGATAAGGCTTCCGTAAATTTATAATTTGCAGATAGTTACGTAGGAAAGACATGGGAAATCATAGAGGACATTCTTGTCCAAGGTGGTACGTTAACTATCCCTACTGACTTTGTTATACTTGATTATGATGCAGATAAGCAGGGTCTGGTCATACTTGGAAGGCTATTCTTGGACACAAGTCGAAGCATCATAGATTTTAATGAGGGAACGGTGACCCTCCTCACAAATGAACTATCAGAGATATTTTCTGTCTTGGATAACAAGCCAAAGAAGGTGTCACTGCTGTCTCCCAGTGTGTGATAAATAAAAAAGCAGTATTAGAATTGGGATGACGCTTCGTAGTGAGCGGATCGGACACAAGTAAAAGTGATAAGTAGGGTTATCGTTTTCCACAGAGATTATCTGTGAGACTAATGGTTTTTTTTTTTTGGTCTCTGTGAGACTAATGGTTTGAAACTAGTGTAAACGTGTGCAGTTTGTAATAGACATAACGAAATATTAATTTTTCATAGTTCATAGTCGAAAATGTTTGTACACGTTTGATATAAAGTTTTTGTGTTTTTTTAACATTTGAAGTCATTTGAATGACGCGAAAAGTGAAAAAAGACGTGTTAATTCATCACGTAAAAATAGTTTTTGTGGTTTTGAATTTTTAATACCAATTGTGCCCAAACCTCTTTGATAATCGAAGTTCCACATCAGAATATTAATACAAGAAAAATTTAAAGTGAATAGGGCCAGAGCCGGCCCGGGCCCAAAGCAGCTAAGGCGGTCGCTTTGGGCCCCAAATTTTGAGGGCCCCAAAAAAAATTATATACAATATATATTATATATATATATATACATAATACACTTATAATTAAACATTGTGCACTTGTTAGCTTAGCGGAAAGTCAGCGAGCTTTCATCTACTAGTTCTTAAGTTCGAAGCTCCCCAACGTGTTTTACTTTTTCTTTTTCAGTTTCGCTCATGGGACCTCCTTAGAGCTCAATAATAACCTATCAAAGGGCCTAAAGCCTTATTCATTATTGATTGTTTATTTTATTTTTATTTTTTATTTATTTAATTATATAATATTAAAAAAGAACAAAGAAAACGAAAGATTGATTGTTTATTTTATTTTTTATTTTTTATTATTATATTTAATATTTTTTTATATAATTTAATTTAGAATTCAATTATACTAGATTTATATATTTATCCCAACACATGCTTTATTGAATCTACTTTAAATCACAAGCGGATTTAATAAACAAACTAAAAAACAAAAAATTATTGGAAACTCGTCAAATAAACAGGTTTACTTATTGTACTAGTCAAATAAACAGGTTTTACAGAGGTTTTATTGATTTTTTTAATCAAACCGTAAAAGGCCCTATTTTTTATTTCGCCTTAGGTACCAAACACGCTCGGGCCGGCCCTGATAGGGCACCGACGCCATATGTAATTAACATATAAGAAGATTAAAAACTATTTTTTAGAATGACGAGAATCCCTAATATAAATACATTATGAAATTCTGTCGGAACGATAAATACATGTGATATACAAAAAAATCATGTTTAAACTATAAAGTAGTGATTGAGAAATATGTTGAATATATCACGAGATTTTTTCACTTTTATACCATTTGCTAAAATAATTTACAGATTTAAACCAAATAAAAAAATATTTTCACGAATGTACCATTTCGGAACTTCAACTTCCGAATGAGAAAAGTTTTGAAATGAGAAATGAGCCAAGTTTTTTGTCCTTTATTCTCTTTGCTATGTCAAAGTCAAAGCATGCTTTTAATTTTGTTTAATTAATTTGTTTATATATAATATATAATGTTGAGTTATTTTTATTTTAATTATATTTTAAAATAGATTATAATATATTTTGTAAATGTAATATTAAACTAAAAATTTATATCTAATTGAATATATTAATATAGAATTTAGTTTTTTTTGTTAAGATTAATTATAAATATTAAAAAATTAAATAAAAATAAATGAACATTTATATTATGTTATAGTTGAAATAAAATAATTTTTCTTAATCATTTCTAGATTTATGTAACCGATAAATTTGAATTATTATAATTTATTAGTTTATGATTTAGGTTGAAGTTTAAAAAAATTTATTTTTGTTACTTTAAATATAACAAACGTAGTAAATTATTTTATTTTATGCTTCATACTAATACATAAATTGGTGGAGTTATTTGTCAAAGATTGACGATAGTGGTGGCGATGAACTGCCACTACCAAGAAATTCATTGCTATCACTGTCGTCGATCTTCGACGAACAGCTATGCCGAGTTATTAAGGGTCTCATTAATGTATTATTTTATGCACTATTTAAATATCTTAATTCACCATTTCAAGACGACTTTTAATTTATTAAAAGAATAAATTGAGTTTTGATCTTTTTTTGTTACATCGAAAGCCACCGGCCCACCACTGTTGTCGATCTTTGGCGGAGGATTCCACCAATTTATGTATTAATGTGAAGAATAATATAATATAATTTATGATTTTTGTTATATTTAGAGTAACAAAAATACTATTTCTTTAAACACAACATAAATCATAAACTGATATATTATAATTATTTTATTTTATCTACACTAATTCATAAATCCAAACTAATTAAGAAAAATTATTTTATTTTAACTATAACATAAAATAAACCATCATTTATTTTTATTTAATTGTTTTAATATTTATGATTAATCTAATCACAAACCTAAATCCTAAAATAAGATATTTAATTAAATATAAATTTCTAGTTTAATATAACAATTACATGAATATAATTAAAATAACTCTGAAAACTTGGCTCATTTTTCATTTCGGAACTTCAAGTTCTGAAATGTATATTTATGAATTTTTTTTTTCGAATTTCGAAATAGTACATTTGTGAAAATATTTTTTCATTTAGTTTAAATCTGCAAATTGTTTTAACAAATGATATAAAAGTAAAAAAACTCCAAATAAGTCAGCTTGCTTAACGGACCGGTATACCGATTTCTGGACTGAACCGGATGAACAACAAGGAGACAAACCGCTCCGGCAGGGCCGGCCCTAACATTTCGGGGGCCCTAAGCAAACTCACAAAATGAGGCCCTTTACCTAAATAAAATAAAAATATTATTAGTGGTTTGAACTCTAAACCTCATAAATGAAAACACAAAACTTTACCACTAAACTAATCATACTACATCTATATAGTCATTTAAATCAAAGATATATATACCACACATAATACATTTAGATGATGGGGGCCCTAAAAATGTCAAAATATTGGGGACCCTAAGCGGCCGCGTCTTTTGCTTTACTACAGGACCGGCGCTGCGCTCCGGACTGTTGTGGGTCTATGCGGTCCGGTTTTACAAAAACAAATGGGTTAAGGAACGGTCCGAACTGGATCAGACTTAGTATATAATTTTTTTTTCATTCTTTACGCAATTCTTTTTTTTAGTCGAAACGAAAAATAGATTAAAATAAATGGACATATACAATAAGTTCAGTGTTTATAAACCAATACAAGTAGAAGAGAAATTATTTTTAAGTAAAGAAACTAATTGAGAAGGAGGTTGAGAAACCCAATTAAGGCAAAAGATTTAGCATCTTTTGTTATGTAAGTCAATCATCTAATTTGTTGTGTCTCCTATTAGTGTATTTGAAGGAGATTTGGTGATTTTCTGCAATGCGTAAAATGTCTTTAAAAGGGATTGAAGGAAATTGTTGTTGAAGACTGTAACTGATTGAATGACCTTTGAGGTGAAAATGATGTTGGTTGTGTAATGTTGCTTTGAAAACTGCATTCCTTATTCCAACAAGTTCAGCTTCACAAGTGATTAGGCTACAAAATTTCATAATTGTCCATCCAAAAAGCGGCATGAAAATTACTAAATATACCAGCTCTTTTAGTTTCTATTATAAAAAAGAAGCATCTACATGAACACGAAGGTTAATAAGATTACAACTTAAGCTAGAATTTTCAGAGATAAAAGGACTGAAATTCAACACAGAATGTTAATACCGCAATTCAGCCTAAAACAGATTGAAGTTGAAAAATTGAAAATAAAAGGACTGCAGAATGGTTGTAGCGTCAGGGGCCAACACCTTCGCCAAAGAAATGGCCATCCGAAAACGCATTGGTAGAATGTAATCCTTTAAACCCCATCTCCCTGTATATTTTTTGAGTTTTTTCGTAAGATTTTATAATTTAATTGCTCATTTTAGACGTTATGTGTGTAAATTGATATAATCTTTTACAGATTCGGGCAGTTTCTGGATTAATTAGAGAAAAGGATTTAGTTACTGAATGTTGAAATTATTCTGGGTTCGTCCAATATATGATTTGTAGAAGTTACAGTATCTTAGTTTTGTAATGGGTATCATTATTCTCAAGAAACTTGAATTTAAACGAACAGATTCAGTTTATATTTTTCTTTGGTTTCTAAGATTTTTTCAATTATATACTGTATAGAGAATATGGATATGTATGTATGTATTTATTTTTTTATTTTTTTTGTTCGGGTAAACGGTTGTATTAAAATATCAAAACTGTACACTATACATGGGTGTTACCTACCTAGGCTCGAAAGCTTAAGGTAGCAACAAGGAATATAAAAAAACAACTACCTCATACTATACTAATACAAGCTAACCTTCCACTCACATCCAAAAAAGAATACCGAGGGAACAAGGAAAATAAGATTGAATAAACACACCATTTAATTTCCTTGGTTACTATTTCTCTAGTCTTGGAAGCACCTCTCATGGCTAGGTGATTTCTCGCCGTCCAAATACAATACACGGTAGCTCCAAAACCCACTTTCCAAGCCTTTCTTCTCCAATTCTCTCTAGCTTTTAATTTTTTTAGCCATTTCAAAGCGCTTAGCATAGTGTTCATTTCCTTGTCTAGTCCAAGCCACATTTTTATATCATCCCATATAGCCTTAGCAAAAGAGCATTCAAAAAATAAATGCCTATTCGATTCAAAATCTTCCTTACACAAATCACAAAGTGGATCAAGTTCCATGTAAGTAATCTTATTCTTAGTTTTAAGTCTTTCTTTTAATGCCATCCATACTATGATTGCATGTTTCGGAAATACACTCGGATCCCACACAATATTTGCCCAAGGTTTAATAAAAGCTTTACGACGAAATAAATCATAAGGGAATTTATATACATCATAAAACTCTATTGTATTTACCTCATATGTTGATCGGGGCGCCTTAAAGGAAGCAAACCATAAAGCTAATATTTCTTTTCTTCCTTCTTCGCCTAGGGACCCACGTATAATTTCTTTTAACTCCCAAATATTTTCAAAAGTGGGGAATTATTTGTTTTAGGAATCCATTCCCAAAAACCACTACTATTAAAATACTCACCGTGAATCCACCTAATCCAAAGTGATTCTTTATTTTCCACTATTTTCCAAATCATCTTTAGAAGTAAAGCTTTATTCCATGCTTCAAAATCTTTTAATCCAAGTCCCCCTTCATTTTTAGGCTTACAAATATTTTTCCAACTAACTTGGGGTGGCTTATTATCCCAATAGAAATTACGGCAAATACTAATAATTCTCTCTTTAACACCAACCGGAACCGGGAAGATCGTAAACCAAAAACATATCACCCCTTGAAGAACCGATCTAATCAATTCCAATCTACCCGCAAATGAAAGTGAAGAGACTCTCCAACTCCTAACATAACCTTCCAATTTATCAAAAAGAGATTTATAGTCTCTCGATAATAATACGGAAGATCCTATCGGAGGACTTTTATTTATTTATTTATTATATAGTCCTGTCAAGTAGTAAGACTTTTATAAATTAATAAATAAAGAAATATTGTACAGTTTGCAACTTGGTCGGAGGAATAGATGTTCCATCTATTGAAGCAACTATCGCACATTACCAAAGAGTCCTGTCAGTAATGCATTTTTTGTTTAATAGAGGGACCTATAGTGAAATATAGGTTATTTGTAAGGCATTTGTAACAGGAACTAGCAACGAGGAAAAATTGGTAATTAAAGAATCATCTAAAGGACTTTTAAATTTCAGATATCAAAGCGGAAAAATAATCTATAGTTGAGGTACCCTCAAGAAATTTTCTCTTCATGGTATATATATTCTATTTAAAAAGAATTGGAAGACATACTTAATTAGCTTTGAGTCTGTTATATATATATATATAAACTTAAACTAATATTGTTTTGTAACTTTAAGCAAGTTATGTAGTGCTGTAAATGGATTTCTTACAATTACAAATAACTCTTACAATCACGTCTCCTTCATATGGTAAAACTTCTTGTTTTGACGGCTAAACTTCTTGTTGCACTTGCATATATTGAAGGGGCACAGATACATCTCAAACAATTGAGTCTTTCACATCAACTTGCTAGCTGGGAATCTATTCAAGAAATTCTAATCAGACATTACACTCCACAGGTTCTCATTACCGGTTTGGTTTCCCATAACAAAAAAATAAATAACCGGACCGGTAAGCATAGGACCGGTCCGTTAAGCTTTAGGTCCGGTAAAAACCGGTGCTAACCGGACCGGAGAGCCGGTAGCCAGGATGACAAATAAGTCTTGTTTAAACTTTAAACTAGTGATTGGGAAATATGCTGAATATATCGACAAAACGGGATAGTTAATTAACTGTCCTACATATCTTCCTTGGGGTTGCGTGTACCATTGTCTCATTCATTGTCACTTTGCCAAACAATGACAACAGGGTTGTACCCTACAAATATTGGCTTGCTTTGTGTTTGGTTGTTAAAATTTCAAAAATTGAAGAAAAGAAACAATAACAAGATTACGAAAATTACAAAAACAAGGACATGTCCCTCTTTTAGTTGATACTTACTCTGGAAAGGGACTTACGAAGTAGATAAATTAGTCGATGGGCTATTAACAAAGGATATACTGAAATGATTACTGAAACTGATTCGGAGGAGCTCCACGCGCTAGTGAAGGGCGGTGGGAGCTCTACCCAATATGGGACGGACCCGAGGAAGTTCCACGCGCTAGTGAAGGGCGGTGGGAACTTAGGAATTCCGTATGTTTCAATCGTGAATGAATGCCGTGCACTATTGGAAAAATTTCTAAGGTTCGAAATAAATCATATTTTCCGAGAAACAAATTTTGTGCGGATAGGTTAGCAAAAGAGGGAGCTGCGATGAAATCTCAACCTGTGACTCTTAGTGATCCTCCGGACTATCTTTGGTATTTTATTACACGGGATAGAAGTGAATGTGCAACTATTAGAGTTGCATTAGATAGCTAATAAGCATGTTTTGATTTATTTGTGATGTACTGTACTGTTCTTAACGGCTTTTAAAGCCTCTCATGTATAAAAAAAAAAAAAAAAATTAGATAAATTGATCCGGAGGGCACATTAGATCCTAGAATCAACCGTGCCCTGGGAAATTGAGGTGGGGTTTCATACAACAGAGCTCCACTCAATATCATATCCCGGCCGTATTTCACATTATATCAACATATTAGTAGTATCTTATGATGGACGAAAGAATATATACTAAATCCATTGACATGATATGAAATTATTGCAATAGCTACATCGACATAATATACGTTTTTTTTTCAACTACATAATATACGTTAAAAATTACATATTTACTCCGAGAAAAATCTTATTATGTATTCTCTACGTTTCTTAATAGGGTAACTGACGGGAAGAGTCCACAAATTACTGTCAGTTGCCCATCAAATCCATTCCACCGAAAATGTCTGAATTACCTTTTTGCTTTATTAATATTTTTTGACTTATCAAAACTAATTTCCTAATTATATGCAATCAATCAATTAATTGCAAAACAAAAAAGAAATGGGTAATTAGAGATAAATGCCTTCTTAATTAAGCTTCTAATTTTTTTTATTTAGAGATAAATACCTAATAGAACAATTATTTATATAAAACATCCTCTTTATATTTTTTATACCTATACAATCCTTATTATTAAATATATTATTTTATTTTTAATACAATACTTATTTTTAAATATTAAACAAATAATAGGGTACTTCTACCACCACCACCACCACCACCACCACTGCAACCACCACAACCATCACCACCTCCACCACCACAACCACCACCACCTACTACTAATTTCATCACACGCGCGCGTCCGTGAATTTTTTTTTTTAAAATCGTCATAACTAATTCAAAAAAAATCAGAAAATTAAAAAATTTACATTTTTGGATAAAGCAAATTAATATTAACGTCTATGATTTTTTTTGATTTTTTTTAATTTTTTTGAATTTTTTAATTTTTTTTAATTTATTTCCGCAGACACGAAATTCCATGTTTTAAACAGTGAATTTCGTGTCTGCTGAAAACAAATTCCTTATTTCAAAACATGGAATTTCATATTTAAAACATGGAATTCCGAGTCTACGAATTTAAAAATTCAAAAAAATCAAAAATTTCAATAAAACCCAAAAAAAATCATAGACGTAAATATTAATTTGCTTTATCCAAATATATAAATTTTTTATTTTTTTGATTTTATTAGAATTAGTTATGATTTAAAAAAAATTCACGGACGCACGCGTGTGTTTATTTGTTTTTATTTTGTTTTTTTTCTAATTTCTTTTTTTTAATTGTTAATTATAAGGGTAGTTTGGGATGGGGCTGTTTTCTATAAAGTATCTTATTCTAGACACCTTTTTTTAAATAAGTTTTTTAATATGCATTAATCTATAATTGGCTCAAAAGGAAAAACATTAAATTAATTAAATTAAAGTACAAAACAAAACTAATAAAACGAAAAGAAATCAATTTTTCTTTAATATTTGCATAGTAATTACAAAATAAATTGCACCCGTAATTACAAACCACCGATATTAACTAGCACATCACTGATATTAACTAGCACACCGTTGATATTCCACACGTAACCCATCAGAAATATGCAGTGTGCCCACGCGTAACCCATCAGTACAAACCACCGATATTAACTAGCACACCGCTGATATTCCGCATGTAGCCCATCAGTACAAACCACCGATACTAACTAACACACCACTGATATTCCACACGTAACCCATCAGAAACTATTGTTGTCTTTATTCCCCCACTCTATTCCATGTATTTCTTCCATGAGCTTTTTTGTGTCTATGTTGATGCATGTACCACAAATATTTGTTCTTTCGTGTATCGCTTTCATCTTTCCTTTCCAAATATTCCATAGATTAATCATTATAAAATCTCTCACAATATTTTCTTCCCATCCTCCTTTCACAAAGCTTCTATTATTTTTAGGAACCATTCTTCAATGCTTTCTTCGAGGTTATCTTGTATTCTAATTTGTAGCAATGAGCCTGCCCAAATATCTTTACACATGGTACATTGAAGTAGTAAATGCTCAACGCTTTCTACTGGATTGTTACACAAGAGACAGTTTGTTGAGTCCGCACATTTCCTTGTGTATAGGTTCTCCTCGTAGGTATAGCATTGTTTATAATTCTCCACATAAAAAGTTTAATTTTTTTGGTATGTTAGAGATCCATATTGTTTTCCATATAGGAGATTCATGTGTTGGAGTAGTAGCCGTTGTTGTAGGTTTATTCATAATTTGATCTTCTGTTAGAACTCTATATCCCGTTTTTGTATCTTAAGACCTGTCCTTCGAGAACGGCCATACAAATCTATCAGTCTTCTCACAATTCGTGTTTTTAATCCTCTTGATAAGTGGAATGATCGGTTCTGGAAAAATATAATCAACCAGTTTCGTATCCCATTATGTAGATCCTTTTTCATGAGATCGCTAACTTTAGTTATCGTGACTCCCTCGGGTTTCTCAATTTTCCAATTTGTATCAATCCATCTGTCGTTCCATATATCTGTATTTTTCCCATTTCCAATTATATTGATCCCGTGTTTTTGATAAAATCTCTTCCTTCTATAAAGCTTGCCCAACTCCAAGTTCTGCTTTGTCGTAGTTTACAACTCATAATATCATATTTGTTAAAATAAATACCTTTTAGAAGTTTTGTAGCAAGATTGTTTGGGCTGTTTTTTAATCTCCAAACTTGTGCCGCCAGGAGAACCGTGTTCATTTTCTTGAAGTCTTTAAACCTTAATCCTCCTATCATTTTGCTAACAACTATCTTTTCCCAAGCAATCCAGTGAATTCTATTTCTCTCACCTAAGTTCCACCAAAATTTAGAAATAGCAGATCTCAATTTATTACAAACAGTAATTGGAAACAAAAAAATAGACATATAATAGTTGGGAATGGCCTGTAAGATATCTTTGATAAGAACTTCTTTGCACCCTTCTGAGAGGAGCTTAGCCTTCCATCCCTCCGTGTTTTTTAAGGTTTTCTTTGCAATCCACTCTAGTGATTTCACTTTCGATCTTTTATGGCATAATGGTATCCCCAAATAGTATCCCAAATCATTTGTTTCCTTAATATTTAAGATTGTTGAGACTGAATTCTTCATCTCAGGAGGGGTTTCTTTACTAATTAAAAAGAATAGCAGATTTCTGAAAATTGATCTTCTGACCTGATCCAAGACAGTATAAGTTCAAACATTTTTTAAAACGATTAATATCCGTCTCCTCCAGGTTAATTAAGAAACGGGAATCATCATCAAAGAGTAAATGAGAAATACTGGGGCAATTCCGGTTGATTTGGATGCCTTTAATTGAACCATCATTGACAAAGTAATCGATAATGCTAATAAGAAATTCAGTCATAATAGAGAATAAATAAGGGGACAGAGGGTCGCCTTGTCTAAGACCTCTCCCTGGTTTGAAATTGTCAAGTCTTTCCCCATTTAGATTAGTATTGAACGAAACTGTGGTAACACAACCCATTTTATCCAAGTATCATGAAAACCTAATTTATCCAATACCTGAAAGAGGAATTCCCATCTTACTTGCTCATATGCTTTTGCCATGTTTATTTTCGTTGCTACCATATGTTTTTTGTTTTTTCTCTTACGACTCATAAAGAAAGAAATTTCCTGTGCAATGATGACAAAATCTACTTTTTTAAATATTCATTTTGCCAAAATGCTATCTCTATTTTGCCAAACCACTAAAGATGCTCTTAGAAAGTAACTTTTACAAGCTCTTCTTTTTTTTAGTCAATTTTATTCATGTCTAATGTCTTCCTCAAACTCTTTTGACTTTTGAGCTTCAACAATATGAATACTTTACCATAGTAAAGTCAGAAGTTGTATTTCATCAAGTTGCCTAATTACAACTTCAGTTTTGGAAGCAAGGGCTTCATAATGCCGATCATTTAAGGCTTATAGGGCTCTCTCATCTTTTGTTAATATATACATGGGAGTTCAGGATGAGCTGCATCATGCATGCACTAAAGAACTTGAAAGCATAAGTTCTTTTTGGAAATTTGAGTGTCCGTATGTAAACATATAAGGCAATGGTCTGATAAGTTTAAATTTATATAATCATCTGAACATTTGTCATATTACTTGTGCCAATGAGTGATGAATATCCAGTTAATATGGCTAGCTCAGAGACTATCACAAATGCCTTTATAATTCCTTGTGTACTTGGAAGAATTGGAAGGATTTTCTATCCAACCTAACCTATTGATACAATATTAAAAAAAATGAAGCCTTGAGACTATCAATTAACCCTGAACCTATTGTAAAATATTTGCTCTTTGTGAAATGAGTAAAATAAGTTTTAGTGTGCCTTCAGTTCAATAGTCTAATAAAAAATCTTTTCACAACACAACAATAAAGTAATCGACCAATTAAATCCTCCTCTCTTTCCCATCCACACCCAATCACCACATGTGAATGTCATAAGATTGGCGATAGGGAATGATGTATAATAAGCACGTGAAAAAATCCAAAAATTGTGTACACGTCTAAGTCCTGCCAAAAAAACACTTATCACAGAGAACATGCAAGCTAAGGATCATATCTAAGTTCCTGATAGCTAAGAGATTAGAATCTTGAATGAGGGGTTGAGAATTTATTTTGCATATTTTTACATTGGACCAGTGACGTATTTTGACTTATAAAACACGAACTCATAATTCAAATTTTCGTTATAGAGAGATCTAAAGAAGAAAAAACAAGTAAGAAACCCCAATATGTCTTCTATTAGCTCCGTCATCCCTCGCAAGCCTGTTATGCATTTTGACGAACAAAAATGGGTTATCCAAATTCGTAAAACCCTAGAAGAAGAGATAGAAGAAGAAACTGATATCCCCGTTAGTATATTTAACGTTCCCAATATTTTAATGGTTTCTGATCCATGCTCTTACATACCACAAATAGTTCCTATAGGGCCTTACCATTATTGGCGTCCTGAGATGTATGAGATGGAAAGATACAAGCTTGCTTCAGCAAAGAGGATGAAAAAAGATTGTCTTAAAGATCTCTCGTTTCAAGATATTGTGCATGAACTTATAAGGCACTTTCTTATATATCTACAAGTTAATTTATAGTTACTTATACTTAGAAATCTACAATGCTTTAAACGAGCAGGAGCAGATGGAAGATGGAATGAAGTATATGGGCTAGCTAGGGGAACTATACCTGCTAGTTCGAGAAAAGATTATCTATCTATATAAAAATTTAATCTTATCTGCCCTAAAAAGAATGATTAGTCAAAATTATTTGACATATATATGAAAGTTTGTACTTGTTAATTATATTATATGTAGGTTTACAGCCCTCCACTGAAAAATTAATTAAACTTGTTAAAGTTCATACATGTCCAATGTTGACAATAGGTCTTGAGAAAAATCTTTTGATATATATCGAAGTTCTTTTACCATAATAATTTACTATCTCATCGTAAAATTTTATCTGTTAGAGAGGAACTTATTATGGTTGGTTATACTTTGCAACAGGTATGAGCCAAGGGTTCGAGCTTGCTATCATAAGTACCTTACTTGCAATGGTGAAACACTGGCTTGGATGATGGCTGTTGATGCTTGTTTTATCCTAGAGTTCCTTCAAATCTACGCTATCAGAGAAGAACGTAAGTTGCTACACAGAATTTCTTCAAGAATGTCACATCTGGTTGATTTTTCTGGAAGAAAATCAGGTCATAATGCTATTCTCAGAGATATGGTAATGCTTGAGAATCAAATTCCAATGTTTATACTAAGAAAAATGTTGGAATTTCAGTGTTCGTCTTTAGATATCACAGATAATAGGTTGTTTTCTATGTTAATGGGGTTTTCCAAAGAGCTTTATCCTTTCATAAACATTGAAGAATATCCGGAACTTGAAGTCATCTTCGAGCGTGCTCATTTGCTAGACTTCTTATACCATTTAATGGACAACAAATCCGTTAGGTGTTGCTCTGAAATCGCAGAATATGAGGAGGAAATTGAAGGGAAAGAAGATGCAAACAATTCTAGAGGTTCGCATTACATCAAACAACTTATTAACGAGGTTTGGAAAAGGCGTTCAAAATTGAATATCTTCAAGAAAATATTGTTTTCCAAAATGTTTGTATTTCTGACAAAACTACCTTGGAAAATGATAACTAATCTTCCTGGAATCAAAATGGTGAAAGGTCCTATTGAATCATTCTTCACATCTCAATCCAAACAAGATGAGAAGCAAGAGAGTAATCACAATTTGATCAGCCTTGAGAAACCTCCTTTAATGGAGGAACTTGAAATTCCATCGGTGACAGAACTTTCTAAAGCTGGCATAATATTTGCACCTACTAATGGAGGCATTACAAGCATCAAATTTGATGATAAACATGGTACTTTTTATCTTCCGTCAATTAGTTTAGATGATAATACTCAGGTGACATTGAAGAATTTAGTTGCATACGAAGCATGTAACGCAGATGGACCTGTGTTTTTAACCCGTTATACTGAACTAATGAATGGAATTGTCGACATTGAAGAGGATGCAAAGATTCTTAGAGAAAAGGGAATTATTTTGAACCGTTTAAAGAGTGATAAAGAGGTTGTAAATCTATGGAACGGAATGAATAAATGTATGAGATTAACAAAAGCTCCATTGTTAGACAAAGTGATTGAAGATGTGAATAAGTATTACGATGGAATTTGGAGTGTTAAGGTTAAGAATCTCATGAAGACATATATTTTTGGATCATGGCAGTTTCTCACATTCTTGGCTTGTATTATGGTGTTGTGTTTGATGAGCTTAGAAGCTTTTTGTTCCGTCTTTAGTTGTCATGATTTTTTCAAATTGAAGAAGAGTGAGTTGGGTGATAGCCGATGATTATTGAACACGTTTATAAATGTGATATTTTATTAGAAGCGTTTGAATCTAACGTTTAATATTCAAAATATTCAAGCAAGAATCGATTTTATCCTGCCCAGTTTGTAATTGTGTATCAATTCTGCAAACTTGTTTTGTTTTTCTTTTTCTCTTTTTGACTTTTACGAACATATTTTGGAGGTGGGGTGACAAACAACCACATCTCTATTTGGAATAAAAACATTAATAAATCTTGGGTATCAATTGGAGATTTTAACAATATTTTAAACAGATCGGAAAAAACTTAGTAAAACACCACCTAATTATAAGCGCATTCAGAAATTCAATATTATTATATTGAACAATGAGTTAATTAAAATTCAGTCTCGAGGTAGTTACTTTACTTGGACTAACCGTAGTATTGACAAGCCCGTCAAGGTCAAACTTGATCGGGCATTTGCCTTCAATGATTGGTTGACTAGGTACCCAGGTGCTCAAGTAACGGTTCCGCCAGCAATTGGTTCGGATCACTGCCTTTACTTCTTCATAATGATAGGTTACGTTTCCATGGGAAGAAATGGTTCAAGTTTGAAACTCTGTGGATAGATCATGAACAATGCGAAGGAGTGATCAAGAACGTTTGGGGTGACCCTGGCCTTGTGGCCTCACTACCCTCCTTTGTAGAAAAAAAAAGACACTATGGTTGACTCTCTAACATCATGGAGTAAGCGTACATTTCGAATCAACGCTCTCAAGATAAAAGTATTGACAGAAAACTGGCTCAACTTGAAACACAACCTATGACGCGACAAGTGTTAGAAGAACAGATGGCGACTAAACAAGAGATGAAACAGACATACGAAGCAGAGGAAAAATATTAGTATGATAGAGCAAGGAAAGGGTGGCTCAAATATGGAGATAAGAACACAAAATTCTTCTACCTTGCAACAATATGTCGACGAAATGTGAATCAGATACATCAAATAAAAAATAGCCAAGGAGTATGGATGGACGAGGTCTCGGATGTTCGGAATGGCTTTCAAGATTTTTACTCCGAAATCTTTAAAGAACACAATCAAGATCAAATAAGTGAGGCACTGGAAGGAATACTGCCGAAGGTAACCCACGAAATGAACGAAAAGTTACTTAGACAACCGACAATGGATGAGACAAGAAAAACTGTTTTGACATGTCCCCTAGTAAAGCGCTAGGGCCGGATGGCTTAAACGGCAAGTTCTACCAAGTATATTGGCACATTATTCAGCATGATGTGCTCTTAATGGTCCAAGATTTATTTAACAACATCTCTCTCGATACTTTAAATGAAACTTTGATTACGCTAATGCACCACCGGGGGAGGTAGGCTCAGAGAGACTTTAAGCATATTGAGCATTTAAACTCTCTAAGCGAGCTCAATAAGTCTCTGAGAAACTTAGGAAGGAATTGGCGATTATAGACCGTTTTCATGTGTTAATTTTGGATATAAAATAATTGCGAAAATATTAGCCAACAAGTTACATGAATTCATGAACGACATAGTATCCCCGACACAGGCCGCTTTCATCAAAGGTTGTGCTATTCAGGATAGTATTTTAGTAGCCCAAGAAATATCTTTTTACATGAAGAAGAAACGGAAGAATGCTAAGCCAATGGCGGCAACAAAGCTGGATATGGAAAAGGCATATGACAAGGTTGGTTGTCCTTTATGTGTTATAAAATAAAATGCAAATAAGGAAAAGAGAACCACAACTGCAAGTGTACAGTTGTCCCAAGTAATATATGTGATAAACAGATTCGTTCTCAGGGACGGATTGGTTGACTCTAATGCTTATCAAATAGTGATTAATTGCACGGAAAATCAAGTAAATGATTTTTATAATGTTTGTTTGATTTTCTAATTCTAAGACAAATAATTAAAAGACTAAAGTAATGTAAATACGCGAGAAATTAAAATAGCTAAACGCAAGTACGAAAGGTAGTACTTGAGTAACGCTAGGATTTCACCTCAATATATTCATTCCATGTATTGTTTAAGGGACGAATTGGTAAATAATAGTGGTCGGGATTCGATATTCTCCTTACCCCCGCCAGGGTGGATTAAGGAGCTATTATTAGGTGCTACAAACCCTGTAAGGGTGATTATAGTCCCCCTTCGAATGACTAAGTTCTAATTACCCAGTTGGCCATATGATTAATTAAGTCGGTCAAGGTCAATAAATTCTATCCTACATTCATTAATTAAGTCCGTGCCTAGACCCCCCGTCAAGGTGATCCATATGCCACTATATGGAATAGCCTAAATACTAAATCCCATTGTTGATTCATGACTTCAATAATAGTTGATAAATGCAAATTAATGAAAAATACTAATTACCCAATTCGATTTCAATTATAATAATCCCAAAACCAAAAATATGAAATGAAATAAATTGGGGCTTAACCCATTAATGCGTTCTCAAGTACTGTATGAATTTAGCTCATAATTGGAAAAACTAAGAAATTAAAATTAAAGGATTTCATAATTGTTTTACAGAATAAAAGATAAGAAACCTAAGGAGTTGATTCGGCTGCGAATTGGAAAAGTTGAATTTCTCCAGCTCGTGGCTTCTTCTCTTCCTTACTTATGCTTCTTCTCTTATGCTCTAACTTTGTATGCAATGAATTGTGTGTGAAAATAGAAGTCTAAAAGCCCTTTTATAATATAACATTCAGACTAGGGCTTTCTTAATGGATTAAATGAAAATTAGAAAACCCAAGTCCATAACTTAAGTCCAAATCCCGTAACTGTTGTACAACCTCCACTAAATCAGCTTTAACTTTCTCGTTTTAACTCGGAATGACTCCGTTCCAGTTGCTAAATCTTCGTAGATCGATGAGGAATCAAACTTCTTCACAAGTAAGAGGCTGAGTCCATGTTTAACTAGCTCAAAATCAGCAATTATCATCAGCCTTCCAGATTTGCAGCTTGAATTTTGTCAACTCTTTGGGATATTTCTTCTTGCTTTGACTTCATTACACGATCTTCGACTTTAATCTTTTATTCCTCTCCTAGCTAGTATTCAAAACCTACAAACTTTTCACTAAAAACAAACCATATTACGCGCAAAAGTTTAAGCAGGCCCAGTTTTCTTCATGCACATTCCAAGAAGATTCAATGACGGAGCTGATCAACTAGCAAAAAAGTCAGACACATGGCACTTGACAAACACATGTCTACTGACGCTCTATTCGACATATTCTCGAAACTTGGCATAGGTTAAGAGTGTTGGAGGTGTAGTTTTCTTTTGTTTTGTCATGTTTAATTTATTTCTCTACCCGTCCAAAAAAACGAAATAAGTCTTACAACCCGTTTAAGTGCATATTATATGGAAGTGTTTTTTTAAAAAGCATTTAAAAAGTATTTTTAATGTTTAAAAGTATTTTAGGTTTTAAAAATTACTTTTAGGAAAAGTATCAAATAAATACTTCTTAAAAAAATTAAAATGATTTTAGATTTTAAAATGATTTTTGATATTTATTATCTAAAAGCGCTTTTATACTCTAAAATAAGCACTTTCAAACGGGCCCTAAATCTTTTAATAAATTATATGTGGTATATTTTGGAGGAAAGCTTTTAAATATGGAGAAATCCTACTTGTTTGGAAAGACTGTGTTATATTTAGAGGTATAAACTCAAATGCCTCTTTTGTAATCAATAAAATTGAAAATCTTAGTTATGTTTCGTGGTATATTGTTTGTGTTCATGTTCCAACTAACAAAAATGAGAGACAAAAATCTTGGGGTAAACTTACTGTAAAAATTATCTATCAATGACCAAGTCCCTTTCATTAGAGATTTTAATGATATCCCAAAATTTTTGGAGAAACAAGGTAAATAGACACCTAATCTTGAGAAAAAAGCTTCGATTTAATAACTTCATCAATGATAATGATTTGATCGCCTTACCCACTAAAGGATGTTTTTTTACGTGGTCCAATAAGAAAAAATATTAAAGAAAGATTAGATAGAGTTCTAGCTTCGGATACATGGTTAAAGTTATTCCAAAATTCGGCTGTTAAAGCGGCTCTCCTATTGGCTCAGATAATTCACCGCTCATTCTCCAAAAAATGTCAAAAAAGGTAAACACTCAAATTATTTTATATTGAATCAAGATGGCGTGAAAATTAATATTGTAGGAAAGTGGTTGAAAGTGCTTGGGATAAGATGTCTAATATTAGGAGTATTCAAGATTTCTGCCTTAAAAGAGGCGTGACATGTCTAACAATAACCGTCTGGAGTAAAAAAAAACGTTCACGAATTATAGAAAGCTTATAAGCAAGTACTAACAAATGCTTACTAATGTACATGATCAACAAGTAATTGAAGAAAATCAAGAAATTGAGGTCAAAATCAATAAAGAACTTGAAGACCTTGGAACAAAGAGAAAGCGTTTTGGACGGATTGAGCAAGAATTTTTTGGATTCTAAAAAATGTAAAAATACGAAGTTCTTCTACACATCGACAATTATGAGAAGAAATATAAATTGACTATGTAGCCTTAAGGATAATGAGGATAATGGGTAGAAGAGCCTAAGAGGGGGGGGGGGGGGGGGGGGTGTTCAATTAGAAGTTTGTACGTTTTTTTTTTTGTATTTTAAAAGTAAAGAGTTATTCATTTACGATTTTAAAGACTCTTTTAAAATCCTGAAGTATTCAATTAAAATTGTAAAATGTATTTTAAAATCTTGGTGTATTCAATTGAGACTTTTTAAAATCCTTTAAAATATGAGCCAATTGTTGATTGATGCCTATTAAAAAACTTATTTAGAAAAAGGTGTCTAGAAAAAAATATTTATTGAAAACAGCCTCATCCCAAATTTACCCTTATGATTAACAATTAAAAAATAAGAAAAAAACTAATTATCACACGCGCGCGTCCGTGAATTTTTTTTAAAATCGTCATAACTAATTCAAAAATAATCAAAAAAAAAAAAAAAAATTATATTTGGATAAATCAAATTAATATTTACGTCTATGATTTTTTTCGGAATTTTCTGAATTTTTTGATTTTTTTAATTTTTTTTAATTTTTTTTCGCAGACACGAAATTACATGTTTTAAACATGGAATTTCATGTTTATTTCACGGTTTAAAACATGGAATTTCATGTTTAAAACATGGAATTCCATGTTTAAAACATGAAAATCCGTGTCTGCGAAAAAAAAAACAAAAAAATCCAATAAAATCAAAAAATTCAAAAAAAATTCATAGACGTAAATATTAATTTGCTTTATTCAAAAATACAATTTTCTTAATTTTCAGATTTTTTTTTGAATTAGTTATGACGATTTAAAAAAAAAATTCACGGACGCGCGCGTGCGATGGAATTAGTAGTAGTAGTAGGTGGTGGTGGTGGTGGTGGTGGTTGTGGTGGTGGAGGTGGTGATGGTTGTGGTGGATGTAGTGGTGGTTACCTACATGGTGGTTGTGGTGGTGGTTGTGGTGGTGATGGTGGTGGTGGTGGTGGTGGTGGTAGTGGTGGAGAAAAAAGTACCCTATTATTTGTTTAATATTTAAAAATTAATATTGTATTAGAATAAAATAATATATTTAATAATAAGGGTAGTAAAAGTACTAAATATAAAGAGGATGTTTTCTATAAATATTTATTTCATTAGGCATGTTTTTATAAAATATTTTATTAAAGGCATAAAAGAACAATTAGGTAGTTTAATGGGGATGTTATCAACAATAATCCCTTAAAATATAGGGATATTCAAAATTTTATGAACTTTCACCGTTATTGGATCATTTTGGATTTCAAGGTGTAGATATGCATAAAAAAATCATTTAGAAATCTCTGGATAGAAGAACAGATTTCACAACTCTATCGTACAATATAAAAAAAATTTCCATCATTAATATCCAACCTAAAAGAAATAAAAGGTGAAAGTGATCTACCAAATATAATCCGAAACATGGCAACCTTTTTTAATTTGTAAACACGTCTAAGAAAATTTGATGATTTTTTAAACCTGCTAAGTTGCTATAGGGACTGCTATAAAAGCTTTATCTATAATTGAGTAGCTTGTTATTTTTATTCAAAAAAACAAATTTAACTATTTAAATAAAAATTATTCTTCAACCGAAGAAAAAATCATGTTCAACCGAAGTTTTAGTTCCTGCACATAGGAGATCTTGACCTGCTGTATTGGGAAAAAAAACTACTCTGTCCTCGACCAAAATGATGCTTCAAAATATTAATGTGAAATTGGTTTTCTGATCACCCTTCCTACTTTGACCGAAATGATGATCTAAGGACTCCCAAATTTCTTTGGTCCAAACTCACATGTGCTTCACCAGAACCTACTCCAATCATGTCTTACCTTTTGTTTCAAGAGATTCCTCCATCACTTGAGCCAACAAGGTTCTCTCCTTTGTGAGCTTATCAAGGAAATAATATTTTTTCATTTGTTCCTTGCCAGCACCTACGATGAATTGTTGATATGAATGATTATTTGGAAAAAAATCAAATTGAATATGAACAATTACTTATAACAATATTTTAGAAGAATTAAAATATAGAAAAAATATATTATAATTATTGAATTTCAAATCTATCAAAATCCTAATGCAAAATACAATAAAATTTGTCAAAATCTATTTAAAAGTAAAAAGAATTCATTAAACTCTATAGGAATCCGTCAAAATATATATAAAATTATAAAATTCATAAAATCTGTAGATTATTAATATTCTAACAAAATCTTTTAAAATCTGTATGGATACACCCTCCTAAAAGTCTTAAGGAAATGATTTTTCCTACTATGAAAAGTTGCTTGATGGTAACCAAGTTTTAGATATTGACGAAGTAGCTAACCACACGCTAAATAAAGTAACATATTGCATAAATGATATTCTGGTTCAAAAGACGAGCCTGGAAGAAGTTAAAAATGCATTTTTCAGCATGTCAGGGCCAAAGGCTTCAGGGTCGGATGGACCCCCGAGGATTTTTTAACAATTTTTTTGGGATATTCTATAGGAATCTATTTTTGCGCTTGTGATGGATTTTTTTACAAATAACACGTCACTCAATAGATTCAACGACACACTTATCATGCTGGCATCGAATGAAGAGACTTAAGAATATGCCAATTTCGTGCATCAAATTTAGCTATAAAATCATCGCCAAAATTATTGCTCTCAGGTTACAACCATTTATGGATGAAAATTGCCTCTCCAACAGAATTGGATTTCGTTAAAGGAAGGAGCATACATGATAACATTCTTATTGCTCAAGAAGTTTTGTTCTTCCTCAACTAAAAAAGAAGATCAGGAAAATATTATGTGACTGTCAAATTGGAAATGGTTAAAGCATATGACCAAGTTAATTGGGGATTTTGCAAAAAGTAGAAAGATTGAATTATTAATTGTATTTTTACCGTGTTATTCTAGATCATAGTCTATGGAGAGAGAGTTAAAAAGTTTTTCTAAAGTAGGGGATTAGACAAGGAGATTCACTATCGTCATTATTATTCTCTTTTCCGATAGAAGGCCTTATAGGGTTAATAAAGTCACATTGCATAGAGGAAAATGTTAAAGGTGTTTCAATTACCAGAAAGTTCCCCAAGACTTAACCATCTTCTATGCGTGGATAACACTCTCTTCTTTGTGGACATCAATAAAAACGAGATTGAGATATTTAAGCAAACAATCATATGAAATATTCTCGGGTATCGGGACAAAAGATCAATTTTACAAAATCGCCTATCATATTCAATAAAGGAACACCACATGATTTGTATAAGGAGATATCAATATCTTTAAATGTTGGCTGCACCAAATCTTTGGCAAAATATATAGGAACCCAACTTACTTTAAAGAGATAAAAAATGGAAACTATGTGGTACATTAAAGATATATTGTTGGGAAATCGGCTAGCTGGATTTCTAATTTACTCTTGGATGATGGGAAAGAAGGTTTGATCAAAGACGTGCTTCAGGAATTTCCCAATTATGCAATCTTGATTTTTGAATTCCTAATAACACATTGCAAAAAGATGGCGACTCTGATCATGAACTTTTGGTGGGATGCTAATATAATTTGAAAAAAAAATTCTTGGTTAGTATGGAAAAAATTGCTAGATCTAAATCTATTAGTGACATTGGCTTTAGAGACCTTCAAAAAACGAACATCGTTTTATTTGCTAGTCAAGTATGGAACTTATCAGTAACTCGAATTCTCTGGCAGCTAGAGTTCTTAAAGGTATTTATTTCCAAATTCTCCAATGTGGGACGCAAAACTTGCAAAAAAAAGATCATGAAAATGGGATAAAATTTTCAAAAGGATGCAATTGCTAAAGAAGGAATGCATTTGGCATATAGGTAATGGTCTAACGACTAATATATGTGATCACATGTGGGTCAAAAAGGGTATCAATATTGAGAGACCTAGTAGGTGTAATTTATCTATGGTGGCACACCTTTTTAACAAGGATATAACTAGATGGGACGTAAATACGATTTACCAAACATGCCCATGATAGATTGCCAATGAAATTGTCAAGATATCAATCATGCAGCTAGATAAAGATGAAAGGATCATACGGACATTCACAAAAGATAGACGATATATCACTAAGTTAGGGTACCACTGTTTAATCCAGAATGATATTTCCACGAGTTCCAAGCACTAGTATGGCAGAAGAAAATAAAAGAGAAATCTGTAAAACAATCTGGAACTCTAATTTGCCCGCAAAAATTAGAATTTTTGCCTAGAAAGTTTGCAGTGGGCCAATACCAACAAAAGTCAATCTTTGTAAAAAGAAATGTCTCAAAGATGGAAAATGTGAATGGTGTGAAATTAAAGAGGAGTCGATTGAGCATTTATTTCTAAAGTGCCTGTTTAGCGGTGTCGTCTAGAATTCTTTTTCAATGCAAATCAAGATTGAACGCGACTATGGTAGCGTTAAACAATGTATCATCCATATGTATACTCTAAAAATGGATGGGATCGGAAAAAAGTTGGGCATCTATCTTAAGTACGATCTAGTTCATCTGGAAGTCTCGGATGCAAGGTTTGTTTGAGAATAAAAAGTGAACTTTGAAGGAGACCGTCAGAAGAACAAATTCCCTTATTAATGATCTTTTTAGCGAGTCGTCTATCTCATATGGATGGTTTAACGAGGGGTGTACTACCTTGGAGGGGGGAAATGTAAATGAGAACCTGATACTAGTTGATGATTCGAAAAGCATTTTGCTTAATGATGCATCGTTTACCAAGGAATAGGAAGTGGCGGGTATTGCATCACTGCAGTTAATAGAGATGGAGAAATCACTCACAGAGTAGCAAAACAATGCAAAATAAGATATTGTTTCTTCTACTTTGATAATCTTGAAGTTATCCAAAGTTTCACAAAAAGGAGGGGATAAGTTGGATGATCCAGCCAATTGTGGATAAAAACTGGAAATGGATGAATAAATCTCAAAAATGGAAAGCCCTGCACATTAAAATAAGCCTTAATGGGATCGCAGACTCGTTAGCTAAATATGTAAGACGTAACATTGATATTTCTAGATAGAATACAGTTTCTCTTGTCGAAAGATTTGGATATCTTAATAATCTTTGTGATAGTACCCTACAAAAATTAAGGTATTATTGTGGCGTGCGATTTGGGACAGGTTACCTACGGGCGAGACCTCGCAGTAATGGGAGTTGTGGAAGACCCGTTGTGTCAACGATGTGGTGTTGAGGTTGAGACAATTGGACACTTGTTTCAGAGGTGTGGTGGATATGGGGAGCTGGTCAAGGCATGTACTACAAGTGCAGTTGGGTGGAGAGCTGACCAGTTCGTCTCGCTTGGAATTTGAAGACCTACTAGTGTGGATGCGGCTAGCGGTAAAACGGACATAGGAATGTGAGCAAATTGGTTACTAAAAGTCAAGCACCATTTCGCAGAAACAGAGGGAGTATCCTGGTTTTGTTTTGCTGCAGTAGGGAGTGGAGAAGCAACCTTGTGCTGTAGCAAAACACGTGGAGCAGCAGGGAGCATCAGAGGCGCTTGGGTGGTGGCCCGAGATGCTGTCCCACAAGGGAATAGTGAATGGGACTGAGTGATGGTATATTATAGCCGCACTTATATGCATATTTGGATTGATAGGAACATGAGGCTATTTGATCAATCCACACAGTAGAAATCGGTAAGTGAATTAAGAGCTATTGTTTGTAATGTGGCTAATGATTATGTGCGAGTGTGGGGAATTAAAGAAATGGTGGCTTATCTACGTCGGCAAAAAGTGTTCTTGTTAAATAGGTTAAACCGGAGAGTGTGATCAAACTAAATGTAAATGGGTCCTATGATGCGATTAAATCCGTAGCCAGTGTAGGAGGATTTATTCGCAATAGTATTGGGGACTATCTAAAGGGTTTTGCAGGAAGTTGTGTCGCGAGAACACCTTTTGAAGCGGAATTTCTTGCTTTGCATTTTGGATTACACATGGCGATGAGTCGGGGTATACTTCTCTTATTATTGAAATTGACTCGAGTGAGTTACACACGCTAGTGAAAGGCGGTGTGAACTCAAAGGGCTTTCGAGTGATATAATAGGTGCTTGTCATGACATATTTGCAGTTAAGGAGCGTTTTGATTTGTTATGGAGCTTTCATGAAGCGGTGCGGATTGGAAAGCTAACTTTGGTGCGACTAGTGCGGAGTGACCAATTCCGTATAAAGACTCGCCAGATGATTTATGACGATTGTAAGCAAAATATCGTTATGATCAGACCGTACCTAAAATATTCATAGCTAGTTAATCAATAATAGGAAGCTTTCTTCGTGATCGTTTAAACATCATATGTAACCCTATATATATAAATTCAAACTATACATTAATTTTATGAGTTAGACTATAGATCAATTGATTGGACTATTCACAAATATATGTTTATAACAATTCTCATATTTTTACCACGGCCCAGTACGAGTATATATTGGACAAAAAGCCCCGCATATTCACGATTTCTTTAGCAAGCACGGATATTATCTTGAATCATGCAAATAATATTGTACTTTAGAGTTTAGATATGTGTGAAAAAATAAAAATTGTAACTGTCATTTAGGTGAAAAATATTAACATTATAATGATGTGAGATAGTGCAAAACTCATTTATGTTCTCTTAACTCCATCATGCATTCAATATACAGAAAACTGTCATTTCACTCTAAAGACTTGAATTTAGTGTGATGGCTTCCATTAGCTCCACCATGCCTTCAAGGCCTGTTATGCAGTTCGATGAAGGAAAATGGGTTATCCAAATTCGACGAACCTTAGAAGAGGATCTTGAAGAAGAAGTTGAAATCCCAGTTAGTATCTTTAGTGTACCCAAGACTTTAATGGATTTTAAGCCGGATTCCTATGTACCGCAACAAGTTGCTCTAGGTCCTTACCATTATTGGCGTCCAGAGAGGTATGAGATGGAGAGATACAAACTTGCTGCAGCGAAAAGGATGAAGAAACATAGTATTGATGATCTCACCTTTCAAGATGTTGTAGATGAATTAATAAGGTACTCAATCGCTCTAAAGCTACATTTTGCCTTAGTGTTTATATTTAGCGTTTCAAGTGACTTTGTTAAAGGTGTCAATCTTCAACAGGTACGAGCCGAGGATTCGAGCTTGCTACCATAAGTACCTTACTTGCAATGGTGAAACTCTGGCTTGGATGATGGCTGTTGATGCTTGTTTTGTTCTTGAGTTCCTTCACATATTTGCTCTCCGAGAAGGAAAATTATTACATAGGATTTCATCGAGTATGTCACATTTAGTTGATATTGCTGGAAGAAAATCAGCACATAATGCTATTCTCAGAGATATAGTCATGCTTGAGAATCAAATTCCATTGTTTATACTAAGAAAAATGTTGGAATTTCAATATTCTTCTTTAGAGATAGCAGATAACACATTGTTTTCCATGTTAATGGGGTTCTCTAAAGAACTTTATCCTTTCAAAACCATGGAATTTCCAGAGATTCAAGTGATCAAAGAGCGAGCTCATTTGCTAGACTTCTTATACCATTTGATGGACCACAAATTAGTAAGGAGATCCTCTGAAATAGACGAATGTGAGAATCAAAATGAAGGGAATGAAGAAGAAAACAATTCAAGAGGCTTGCGTTACATCAAACGATTTTTTCAGGAGGTTTGGAAAATTCTTTCGAAATTAAAATTCTTCAAGAAAATATTGTTCTCCAAACAATTTGTATTCCTAGTAACATTGCCTTGGAAAATAATCTCTAATCTTCCTGTAATTAATATTGTCAAAGGACCTATTGAATCATTCTTCATCTCATCTCAAGATAAAGAGGACGAGAAGAAAGAAATTAACAACGACAAACCTCCATTAATGGAAGAACTCGCCATTCCATCCGTGACTGAACTTGTTAAAGCTTGCATAAAATTTGAGCCTACAAATGCAGGCATTACAAGCATTAAATTTGATGAGAAGAAAAGTACTTTATACCTTCCTTCGATCAGTTTGGATGCAAACACTGAGGTGACTTTGAAGAACTTAGTTGCATATGAAGCATGTAACGCAAATGGACCGGTGATTCTTACTCGTTACACAGAATTAATGAATGGGATTATTGATACGGAAGAGGATGCGAAAATTCTCAGAGAAAAGGGAATTATTTTGAACCGTTTGAAGAGTGATGAAGAGGTTGCAAATATATGGAATGGAATGAATAGGTCTTTGAGACTAACAAAAGCTCCTTTGTTAGACAAAGTGATTGAAGATGTGAACAAATATTACAGCGGAGTTTGGAGGGTTAAGGTTAAGAAATTCATGAAGACATATATTTTAGGATCATGGCAGGTTCTCACATTCTTGGCTTGTATAACTGTCTTGTGTTTGATGAGCTTACAAACATTTTGTTCAGTCTTTAGATGTTAACGTGTACTTCATTTAAACAATAAAGAATGATGTCTTTTTAAAGGGCATTTACCAATTGAAGTAAGAATAAGAAATTATTTTAAGTCGGGGACAAGTGTACGTATATGAGGTTGGGTAACGATTCCAATAATTTTTGTTTTTATAAATAGTAAACCATATAATAATATCAAGATATATAATATTAGACGAGCCAATAATACTCATTAAAGACTTATTAATAAAAAAACCTACAATACAATAAGTTTCTTAACACCTTCATTCCAAATTACCCTTACACTTAGCAATTAAAAAAGAAAGGAAAAGAAAAAAAATATACATACCATGACATTGGGTCTTTATTAAACTAAAAAAAAAAAACTAACAAAACACATAACAAAACATACGCAATACACATACAACACACACACACACACACCGTATGAAACGAAATGTCTTTGATAGAGAGAAAAAAAGCCACAACGAACGACGATACTCGACGGCAAATGGAGAAAAGCGATGGGGACACAAATCAAGAGCGAGCATAGGAAAGCAACAAAAAAAATGTATTAACTTACAAATCAGAAAATACACATACGTAAGTTGCTATAACCCAATTTTAATGGTTATGTTGAGGTTTATAGAGTGTTTTTTGCGTGATTCATGTAATTTTTGTATGTTTTTTTTTACTGATTTATGTTTGATTAAGGAAAATAATGATAGTAAATAACGATTATAGTAGTTTCTAGGGTTTACAATAGGTTTTTCATGATAAATGTGATCGAATACTATGATTAATATGAACAAAAATTGGATTAGTGTGATTGAACATGATTAATCTGTAAAATAGGGACCTATAGTGCAATTATTAAATTTTTGAAGTATTACTGTAAATATAGATAATTAAGGACTTAAAGATATTTTTAGGTAAATACAATGAAAAATATAGAGAAATTGTGTAATTTAGGAACCTTACAGTGTAATTTATGCATAATATACGGACTTAAACGGTAAAACTGTGTATTCTGCATAAGTCACTGAACAAAACAATGAATTCACTGAATTAAACACCGAATTTCATGTTTGGAACAATGAATTTTATATGATAATGTCAGTTCAAATTACTAAGTTGTTTCTTGTGGTTGGAGTTTGTGTAAATACAAGAAAATTATGGATCCAATAAGAAGAATAAATAATGAAGAGAATGAAAAAATCAATGATATAGAAGAACCACAAAGAAAATACAAGGAAACGCTACAAAAAAGACAGATGGAAGCACTACAATCGACAACCAAACGTATAGATGATACCTTATCCAGAAAAAGAAAGATTTATTCAGAAATAGTATTCAACTATTTAGAAGTGGGACCTGGACGTAATTTTGAGTATCCGACCCAAGCGGAAATGTAGGAAGCTGATTGCCCCCAAATGAATGAAGGAAGCCTAATTTTTTAAGTATTTTGAATCATTTGGTTAGAATTGTAATTTTTAAGGTTTATTATGCTTTGTGATAGAAACTAAATGTTAAGGAAAACCAATATTATGTTATTGATTTGAATATTCATTATTCAACAAAGGTTTCGATACCAACTGCAACATGTTTTGCGTCTAACAAACATCTCTGAAACAATGACACAATTGAGTGGCTATTATTTCTTATACATCCAAAGTTCAAGTGAAGAGTAAAGGAAAGCTATAATCATTACTTCTTAACTGTTTCTCTTTGTCAAATCTCGTCCTCTCTCCCTTCAATTTGTGATGTAAAGTTTCAAGTCAGTAATCGATAATGCTTAATGGATAGTTGAGTGTTTGATTTTAGCTTCAACCTTTTGTTATCATCACTGTCCATGTTTCCGTTATTGATTTCATCGTGCTGGCCTTGATTTTTCCCATACTTTGAGATATCGGCGACGCTGAAGAGCGGGGAGAGGAGGATGACACAAATGTATGAGGAGGGAAATTGGAGGGGAGAGAACGATAATACTAAATCAGTTTCGTCTTCTCGCATCTTCAATGTCCTCATCTGCATCGTTCATCTCACTTTCCGGCAAATTGCAGGTCTAATTTCGCCTCTAAATTTATATTTATCGGTCTCCTCTTCTTACTAATCACGTCTGGACTCATTTGTTTTTGCTATTGTCAATCTCTCAGTCTCTATACTTTACTCTTTTATTATTAATCCATCAGTGTTGTGTGGATTTGTGTGTCATTTTCTTCTTTTTTTGACTAATATGGTTCTTTTGTATGTATGAAAGAATTAATGCACCGACTTCTCAGTTTGTTACTGAATTATGTGTTGTTGGCGTTGATTTATGGAGCTAGTTTAATCTAGAGAAGGAAAGCACGTAAGGTTAGTTCTTCTTTTGTGCTCCAAAACGCTATTTATGGCTTAAAGTTTTGTATCTCAATTAGTAGTAGATGTATCATGTTTGTATGCTATTTGATTATTCAAAGATGCTTCTGTGCATTTTGGCCAATTGGCGCATATTTGATCATGTAACTGTGCATATATTAATTTCTGGCTTCTAAAGAGTCGGTATGAATTTTGCTTGAAAGTGTTTTTCTTAATGACTCGTGGATCTTTTTAACTCCTATCAACAGATTATAATCATTTTTCAAGCCAACGTGATCTAATAAGTACGTAAAGCTTCAAGATTGAAAGGGAAATGGTCAAATCATCTGAATTGAGCATTTTGAGGTATCAAATTGGTAAGAGTAAAATCAGGATTTATTAATTTAAGTGTTGAAGTCTGTAAATTGGATTAAACTTGCTCTTTTAGTATATTAATTGACCAATTTGTGTATTCATTGTTAGATGCTTTTAGAGTTGCAAGTGTATGGTTTATCAAATAAAAATGTATCGAAAGGAAAAGAAAATGGTGAAATGTTACAGCTAGGATCCAATATTGAAGAACCTTCATGCAGCATTTCAGATTAAATAAATGGAAATGGAGAATATAAATTCTCTTATTCCATTTTTAATCAACATCCATTGATGAGTTTCAAAGCTTCCACTTTAGGCTTGACTGGATTATATTATATCGGGAATACTTGCTTCATGAATAGTGCTATCTAATGTTTAGTCCATACAAATAAGCTCGTTGATTATTTTTTAGCAGATTTTCGAAAGGATCTAAATTTTGACAATCCTTTGGGTATGAATGTAAGTATTTTCTTATTATCGAGTCTTTTATTATCTCCATGAGATTTTCTGAAGTTATTTCTCTTGATCAGGACAAGTTATTATCGAGTCTTTTATTGCCCAGATGAAGTAGCAAACGAGCATTGAAAATAATCTAGCACGTAATAGCTTAATCATAGTCAGTCTATGCCAAGTAAGTATATCATTATTTACGCTAAAGGTCCTTTAAGTTCTTACATTTGACCCGTTTATGTATAAATCTTTACCCATTCCTTAAACAACGATCCGCGCGATAGTAACGGTGGTGAGTAGCACCGGATCGTATCCTCCACGTCCTGTCACAGTAAATATGCCTAATGATGGAAAATTAAATTATCTTTTCAAGCTTTATCCACAGCTTGTGAGTTACAGGATAATGAAAGTTTGTTAATAGCCGAGGTATTTTATGTATGAAGAGTGGGTCTGATCCTCTCCCACATTGTAATATGGTAAAAACTAAAATGTTGATTTTCTTTTTACTGCAGATATACAACAGTTGGATAATTAGTTATCTGTATAACCCGAGTGATTCTGTAGATCTAATCAGAGATAATGATAAACTTATTGCGTATATAATGCCAAAGGATTATATCAACTCTCACTTGATCGTATTTAATATAAGAGAGAAGTAAGTGTTGTTAATTTGTAACTTTTTTTTGCGAAGTATTATAAAACTGTTTAATTGGTCATGGTCAGGTTCAGTTACTCGTATTATTAACTGTTTAATTGGGTAACTTGAACCTTTAGTCCCCGTTGTATGTGAAATAATCATGCATACACAGGGCTATTTCGTATAATACAGGGACCAAGAGTGCAATTTACTAAATATAGTTATTAGAGCCGATTTTCTCTGACATTGAGCTCTTGCCTAATCAAAAAGGTATTACCTAGCTCAACTGGCCAGAGCCTTACTATTTTTTCAGCACTTAAAGGGGAGGTCCAAGGTTCGAATCCCCTCCCTAACGGGTGTAAAGTGAGAGGTACAAGGCTCAAACCCCTTCCTGAACATGGGTCACCTAGTTCTGATTTACCATGAGAATATATATGGGGAGGCATGTATATCTCCGTGGGATTAGTCGGGTGCGCGTAAGCTAGCCCGGAACCTATGTAACCAAAAAAAAAAAAGGTATTACCTAGTCATGGATATGGAATATAACAAGCATATTCTTTGTGCTAAATATTTTCGAAACTGATTCTTTCTAATTAGTTAAGAAACTAAATATTTTATTTCGTTTGTTAATGAGAGGATTATGGATATACTTATCTTATGTTATATAATTTTTAGATTTATTTGTACAAATTCTCACTATGATTTATTAAAAAATATTATAACTACAAGAATCTGGAATGCTTGCTTTATTTCGATTCATGATAATTGATGCTGACTTCTGGTGAGTTATTTACTAACCATGGTTAAGTTTATTAGCATCTTTAGTTAGTACGGAAAACATTACTTGTCTAATTCATGATTTATCACAGTCTTTCAAAGAAATGGTGGCAATGTGTTTAGTAAAAGATCAAATGAAAAGACCAACTGCTGAGAAATTATTGAAGCATTCCTTTTTCAAGTCCGAAACTTTCATGATTTTTTTCTTCTGATTTGCCCCCTTTATGAACCTGCGTAAAATCCCTTGAGGTATATTTCATATTTTCAAGAAGCTTGTGAAATATATATATATATATATATATATATATATATATATATATATATATATATATATATATATATATATATAAAATTAGCACTCATGTGCTATTTTGTATTGTTAGAGTATAGGTGTGAGTGCTTGGACCTTTGATATCGAGGTTTTGAAGTCACAGGTTTCATTGGTATGTATTCAAGTTATTGATTATTTATTAGTTTAAAAAAAAACTGAGGTTAAATTTTTTGTTTCTTAGGTTTAAGATGGGGATAAAATACAAGAAATAAAGGAAGAAGACGAAAGAATAAAATCTTCTTATAAATACTACAATAATTTTTTTTTGCATATTCACACTTGATGATGGCACTGGACGAACGGAATGCTTTAAATGGTATATTCTTTTTGCATCTTTCTAGGACCAATAGTGCAATCAACCCTCAGCTTACTCTGTTAGGGTAAATGAAGTTGTTGATAGCAAGGTAATGTCTGAAGTAGCGTGAGTGTTTTTGTATTAAGTTTAATATACGCCTTAGTAAATATTTGCTTAAACTGTTAAAAAATCACTTTTTATTTATTTTATCCAAAGGAACAGAATGTATGTGCGAGTACATAGACACTTAAAAGAATTTCAGGGTTAAAAGCAATTGATGGTCTTCTCAGAAAGGTATTATTGATTCCCGAGTGAGTAAGTTACTATCTTTTTGCCATTGTAATTTTGTTTTTCATTGTATGAATCTCTCACAGGCCTGAGTGTTTACAATTAAATAGCATATCATTTTACTGATCATATACGTTCATATATACTACACAAATTATCAACCTTATTAATCTGATCTTACTCGCATATATTATAATTTTTTACTGTTAATTGCAGATGGTGAATGAGTGTGGTTCATATTCGGCTCAAAATCCAAGTTTGAATACAAATATGAGTATGAATACTCCTATAAAAGGGGTACCAAATTCCACCTGCAAATCATGTACGTAATTTAGAATTGATATTTTTTGTGGGTTTTTATTGATGAGATATGATTATAGTTTGTGTTGTTTTAGGGTAAAAAATGACTATTAGTAAACAGGGAGGAGGGAGGAGAGCAAATTTTCTAAGTATCAATAGGCGACTCCTTTTAGAAGGGAGTTGGCAAATGAGGGTGTCAATAAAAGGGGTCTCAATAGCCGACACAATTGTAGAAGGAGCTGGGAAAAGGGGTCTTAATAGCCGACACTATTGTAGAAGGAGTTGGGAAAAGGGGTCTCAATACCAAAGGGGTGTCAATAGCCTACACTATTTTGGAAGGAGCTGGGAAAGGGGGAGTCAATAGCCGACTACCGTATCAGAGTGTACTCATAACATTGGCAACACAAGTATAGGCCATTATGGGACAAAATGTAGGCAAAGATAAGACAACACTTTAAAAGGGTCGTCTAAAGGTCAAAATAAAGTTAGCAAAAACCATTTTTCTTGTTGTGTCTCTAGTTTTGGTTTAATAATGTAGTGATCAAATTATTTGGATTCAAGGTAGGTGACAACTACCTATTCGTAAAACTTATCAAATTTAGAAACCTACATGTATGTTAGAATTTTGGATGTTGGTTGTGGTAATTACATGGTCAAAATTGATAATGTATGTAATTTTAATTTTGCCTTAACGGGGGAAAGGGGCGTGGATGATTTATGATAGGTACCTTCTTGTACGGGAGTGAACTTCAAATTTCAATCTCTAGTCAACATTGACTACTAGTACCGTTGCCTTGGTACGTATATTGAATGTGGGTATGCATAACTACACTTTTTGTATTCTGAGAAAATTGGACGGCCAAATTGGAAAACAATGAGAATTGATCCCATTGAAGGCTAGAACAAGGGCCAATTATGTGAGAGTAGCTGTAGAATTAGACTTTAGCAAATTGTGTCGAGACATAAGATAGGACGTGAGGTAAGTTTGGTCACCAAAACGATAAGTATCTGCAAAACTCTTATGTGAATGTCAACAATGGAGGTGTTGTTACGAGAAATACATCTGCAATAGTAACGGTGGTAGAGTAGATTATTGAGTATGAGAAATAACCAAAATATGGGAAGTGTGTGATGGTACAACGTCGGGGTGGATGCTCAGGGGGAAAATATTTTCGAATGGTGGAGGTGTCACGACTAGGAATGGGACTCCAAAAATATTAGGTTCGGAGTTTAGCATTTGTACGGATGAGGGATTGGGATGGATGATATTGGATTAAATAATAGTAACAATCCATCCCCTTTTTTGGATTATGAGGGATTAGATGGAAATGTTAGTCAGGTATTTTTAGAATACCTTATAACCGTTTATATTTAATCCTTCTAATTTGGTGTCATTGGTAAACAACGATTTTTTTTTTTTTTGGGTTTTAGTGTTTAAGTTATCCCTATTATCCATTTATAAATTATATTACTAAGGGTATATGATTTTATTTAGTTATAAAAATATTTCATCCTTTCATTATTTTTTTTAATCCAAACACCATATACATACAATCTTTTAATCAAATCATTTCTTCTTGTTTTACTTAATCCAAACAAGATTAAATACTCTCATATCTCTTCCTTACTACTCACCTATTTCTTTTCATTTACTAAATAATCTCTCCTTAATCCAAACAAACCATTAGAGCGCTTCATATATATTTGGATAGTGCTTGTTATCCATGATCAAGTTTGAGGTGTATGCTTTTTAGAGAACCGTTCGAGAAAAAGGGGGAGAATGTTGGATATCAAAAAGTAAAAGGAAGTTTAAGGAAGGTCAAATAAAGGAGATTGGAGTCCGGACTAAATATATTACTTCCTCACGATTTTAGCTGGTAAAAAACTTGTCTCGACACCTATAATGGAATATTTTGGGAGGTGGCATCGAGCAAAAAAAAGTGACGATTAGGGCTTTGGAAATGAATAAAGGGGTTGAGAATTGTCGAGTCACAGAAGTTTGTAAGAGATTTTTTGGGGGATTTGCAAGGGTGTTAAGAAGCGTACAAAAGTGGTGGAGGTCGAGATGAACGAGGGGAAGGGAAAAGTGGTTGTCGCAGTGATGAATGTATTAGGAACCGAGCATGCAGATACTGGAACGCCTCCGTCTAAAGGACCCTTGTAACTTGAGCGGCTTCAGTTCAACATGTCAAGAAATTCACCCAAACAGTATTAGGTTACAATTACAAGGGAATTTTTTAATTGAATCAAGGGTATAACCACTGTTATGGCATCTCAAGGGTTGCACAACGATGACATGTTGGGAGACGACTCTTATTGAGTTGAGTTATGTATATGTTTCCCCCGCAAGGAGATGTGAATAGACTATTATAAGACTTAAACGTGGAAGCTATTGTTATGAAGATGATATAGCTATATTTTTTGTCACCACTTGTCTATGTTTGATTTATGTATATAATGAATAGTAGGTAAGAAAATGGGAAGGTTTATATAATTTGTTAAATATATTAGTCTAGAATTTTCATGGAGGGGCATACTTCAAGTTTTGGAACGTGTTACAAGATATGATTGGTTGGGGGAAAAAGTGTGATAGATAAACAGATAAATAAAGATAATAGTAAAGGACACACCCTCAACTACCACGAGAAACTCACTGCAAGTATTACATATCGTTTGCAAGTTTAGTTAGTAAGTAAAAGTTCGTTCGCAAGTTTAGTTAGTAAGTAAAAGTTCGTTCGCAAGGATTTGATCAGATCTACTTATGTATATAAAGAAGTGTAGGAGAATTTACTTGTTTGACAAAAAGACAATAAAAGTAATAATATTTATTTGGTTTTCAGATCTGGAAGATAATAATGCAAATAAATAATATAACAAAGAATAGAGATAAGAAATATAGCTTAGGGTTGCTAGTATGCACTTATCCTTCTAATTCTAATCCTAGCTATAAGGGTGATTAAAGCTTATAAATAAATAGCCAGGATTCCATATTCCTCCTAACCCCCTTCCGGGTGGATTTAGGGGGCGACCTAACAATTACCAGCGGACTTGGGTAAGGGGACCATGTGCAATGATCGGTGGTTAATCTCAAACCCTAATGATTATCTAGTTAGGCAAGCCCTTCAAGATCACTACCGCACACTAGACGCTTATGTGATGTTTCAATAATTAGACGCCCCTTCTGGGTGACCATCTAACTACTATTAATGGGGTTGTCTATACTCGTGCACTAGCAAGAACTACGGTCAATAAATCAAAGAACATAAAAAAAATATATGGTTAAGAAGCTAGAATCAATTTAAAAATGTTATACCAAATAACATAAAAGCAAATAAAGAATTAGAAATCAAAGATTTTACATATGCAAACCCAAGCTATGGGAATATTAGTTCATATCTAAAGACATAGAAATAAACTACAGATAAAAGTAATTAGAAACAAATATAAGCTAAAGAATCTAATACAAATTACCCTAATGATAGAGGGAGATGATAGAGAAGAGGAGTTTGCTACTTTCCAACTTCTTGTCTTCCTTTCTACATGTCTTGTTACTTCTCTTGAATGACTAAGGATTGATCTAAGGTTTAGAACTGAGCAAGGACATGTTGACAATAGGTTTTGCTAGTATGCACTAATCCTTTTAATTCCTTCTATTAGATCTAGTTAGTAAGGGAGATAATTAGCTCTTGTATACTTAGTCAGGATTCTAAATTCCCATACCTTAGACCTTGAGAGCGACTAAGGGGGCTACGGACACACCACGAGGCTGGTTCAGATAGGGTTATCAAGCGCTACCAAGGCCCTAAGCAATCAATTTCCATACATGGTGATAGTGATTAAAGCATACTCTAATGACTATCTAGTTAGAATCAGTGTTGTCAGGACTAATATCGACACTAGACGTTATGTGGTGTTTCAATAATTAGACACCCAGCTAAGGTGATCATCTAATTACTATTAAGAAAGCCTAAAGTGATCAGTTCTAGGACATGCAATAAATCAAAACACATAAACAAATATAAAGGTAAGAAGCTAATATCAGATTAAAACATGTAATTCCCAAAAAGAAACTAGAATTCATAGATTATACATGATGCAAAACCCAAGCTATGAGAAGTTTAGTTCATACCTAAAGGAAATAAACTAAAAGAAATAATAAAAGTCATCCTCTTGCTCTCTACCAAAACTGGAAGAATAAAACCTTAAGAACCACTTACTATGAGGCAAGGATGATTTACAAGTGATATAAGGGTGTATTTATAGGTGTTTAGAAGACCTAATTCGTTTTCTTGAAGGAAAAGGTAAGTAATGGACTCCAAGCCCAACTCAAATTCGTAACCCTAAAAACATGAAATCAGGCCCGTTTTTCTTTTGGTCCTAGCAGCTTCAATACTCATCCGTTTGACGCGTATGAGTACACCAATTTCATTGTCTCGGAAAGATCTTCAACTTTGCTCTTGACTGTTTCCCCAAATTCCACACCGATTTTGAGATATAAACTGATTTGTGGTCGTAGGTGCAGAAATTCAGGATTAAGGCAGCTTTTCCTTTTCCATGTTTTTAGCTTTTGTTTCCTTATCTCCAATTTCCATGTTTATCTCTTTCCATATCTTGTAGTCTTTGACTTGGACTCTAATTAATCTCCATAATTATCTTTAAAGCTTCACACTAAATAAATAATTAAACCCAATATGCTCTAAAAATATTATTTTACTAAATCAAGACTCAAAATAGGAAAGTGCACTATTTCTCAAGAAAAACGATTAGAAAGACTTCTAAATCACTAAAAATGATGTCTCATCCTAACATAAATCTATCACAAATGAGGAGACATCAAGACCCCCAACTCAAAGTTGTGTCGTCCCGATACAATAAAGATAAAAACAAAGGGAAGTTTATAAATACACACTTATGTAATTTTCAACACAATGGGAAGAACATAGCAGAATATATAGAATAGACATAAAGCAATTACTCCAAAAAATTCATGCAATAATATTTATAAACTACATACATGTACACTTCTCATATCCATAGTCAACACGGTTCGAATTCAAGATCAGATTAGTTTCGCAATGTAAGAAGGATTGAGACTTTACTCAGTTCTCCAAGGAAGCTATAGATTGTTCATCGAACTTCACTAGTATTCAAAGATCCACTTAACTACTCTCTATTGGCTCAATCACTTCTCGATTACATAGAAAAGAATCAAAAGGTCTTTAAGGTTGTAATGTAGGCTTAAGGACGGTATGATAGTATATTTGGATAATTTAGAGTGAGCTTTTGGCTCTCTCCTCACTAGCCATCAACGAATCGCCTAGAGCTTGAGTTACTCTCATAAGACGTTTGTCACTCAACCCAATGAATTCCTTGATGTGCAATTTAGCATCCCTAATAACCCAATTAAAGCATAAGATGTTCACATAAAAATTCCACTTTGCCGGTCCAAATATATATATTTTCTTTTCTTTTCAAATCAATTTTTTTCTTTTGTATAACCATGACTCTCTTTTAATGTTGAGATATCACGCTATTTTCTCATATATATATATATATATATATATATTCGTTTCTTTTAATGCCCTTGTTGGCAACTTTAGCTCGTAGCTTGTTTTTCATTCACTATTACCCCGGCAAAGGGTTTCAATAAAAATCTGTGAATCATCATCAATATAAAGAACATAGCACAATTAATAAGCTCAAAAATCATATCCCAATAACAATTCCCATAATGGTGGACCACCACCCCAAACTCAAGCTCTAAAACAACTGTCTATGCATCGCGATTCGAGTGCGGGTCATATGGAAAAGTTCTATAATCTAAAGGGATGTGGCTTATAATGTGTTTCAATAAAAAGCTTTAGAAAGGCTAGAAGGGGTTGAGAAGGATATAGCACATAAAATCAAATAACAAGGTGAGAAGGTATAAAAAGGCTTCAAATGGCTTTAATATGAAAGAACTACCTTAATCACTTTCTATACTATGTAATTTTGTTATTTTCTTACCTTTAGCACTTTCATCAAATGGTTTTGTCAACTAGCTTGGATCTCACGGCCTATACACTTCTCAAGGTTCCCTGAGATCGAACATACTTTCTATCACATTGCTCACTAATCTTTTCTTTACTATCAACGTGTGTTTTCATGCAAATACTCAAAGCATACAAATACATAACTGATAAACATACTAGTTACTATCATCAATTCACTGAGCTTATGCTTTCAAGCTATTAAACACACTCTACATCTAATTCCCATGTATCAAAAATTTTAATTTCTACCTAAAAACAGAAAAATAGAGATGAGAGACAACGAATCCCCACACCCCCAACTCAAAAATGAGCCGTGTCCCCACGACTCGAAAAAGACTCGAAAAAGAAATTAAAATTAGCAGATAAAAGCATTTACAAAAATGGTAAGGAAGAAAGAGAACATACTCTCGAGGCTTATTTCCTCACATTATTGATATCCAAGGTAGGATTTGGTCGATCTTTCGTTAATTTCTCAAGGAGTTTCATGATGTGCACTTGATTAGCGTTGATTTGTGCCACATCATTGGCTAAGGAAGTTTGAGCTACTTCGAATTTGTTTAAACGCTCCTCCATTTTCTCTTGCCAACTTTGCTCCTTTTCTTCTTTTGAGACTTGCGTAGAACTCGCTCTTTTCAAGACTACCATGATCCAAGCATTATCAATATAAATCTCTTTAAATTCGAGTTTCTCCTCTTCACCCAATATAACATTCGCTTTTCGCACAAGACACGTGATCATAGTAGGAAATTTAACATTATAAACTGATTTAGGAGAGACCGAAAATCGCATCACCTCCTTATAGATCAACTGTGCCACATCCACTTCTTCTCCTCTCAAAATACAATCCAACAGTAGAGCTTTCTTCTTAGTCACATCCAAAGTTCGTGTGTTTCCAAAGACATTAGGAATAAGGAAATTGTGCCAAACTCTCACATCCGGTTGAAGATATTTGTAAGGCCAAGGTGCCTTCAACTCTCCCTTATGTGATTGCACTTTCTCCTTGTCTAAAACATGCTCAAAAAGTAATTCCTCATCAAAGATTTTTCATTTATCAACCTCTTCACTATACTTGCAATATCCAATTAATTTCTTAAACTTGAAGTGGTTTCTAATCTCATTAACTGTGAAAGGAACTAACTTTCCTCTAATCGGAACACAACCTTTACTATTTCGGCTAAAGAGGTCTAAATAGAATTCTAAAACCAACTCATGACATAATTCAGAACGTCTTACCATGAACGTTGACCAACCCAATTTTTCACCAAGCTCTAAGAATCTCTTATATTCTCCTGTACCAACGTCTTCATTGAGTACTTTCTCATAAGCAAAAGGTAGTTCCTTTAATTGTTTTTCTTCTGAAGCTATCAAGGCCTTTGAAGCTTCCTTTTTTTCCATGGGTGTAGGACCTTTGAAGGGTAGAGGTTGTATTTTCTCCTTTGAATAAAAGTAAATCCTTTTTCCATTACGATCAAACATAGCTAGCTTACCTCCATCTTCAACATCGTTTTTACCCTTAGCTTTAGAACTAGAACCTTTGCTATTTGATTTCTTCTAAATTGAACCCAATACCTTGCTCTTCTTCACCTCCCTCTTGTTAGATAATATTTCTGTTCTTTTAGTCATCCTCAATTGACCCCCAACTCAAAGCTTTAACAACTCTTGAAATTTGAACTTTTGAATTTTTGGTTGAACAAGCTTGATTTGGCTTAGGAAAGGAGAATTGATGATGAATTTCTATGTGGGTAAGGTGAATTCTTGATGGATTGGCTTTGATTTAAGAAATTGTAGGATGAATTTTGAAAATTTAAGCTTTTGATTCTTCAATTTGATATGTTTGGTGAGAATTGGGTATTTGAATCTCCTTTGTAATAATGTGGAGAGAAGATTTGATGTGTTTTTATGATGATTGGGTAGTGTTTTGATGATTGGTGAAGGTTTTTATGAGCTTTAATGGAGTTGGGAAAGGTTTGGAGAAGAAAGAGAGGCTTAAGGATTTGTAAATTCGGAATAATACCTAATATCCCTCTTTTATAAGCTTTAATCCGCAACTTTCTCTCTCCAGCGGTGGCCTGTGATGCACCGGAAGTTTTGGTGCGGTATACCGCAGCTTCTGCTCTTCGAAATTCTTCTTCTCGTCAAAAAACACACACCTCCTACCCGTTTTACGGGTTTTTGGTCCCTGCGGTGCACCGGGGTTATGGTCCGGTATACCGGACCTGAAACCCGATTTTTTTTTTCTCGGCAAGAAACCCGAGTCCCTTACCCGTAGTACGGGTTTTCTTCCTCTGCGGTATACCGGGGCTGAGGCGCGATATACCGGACTGGTGGTCAGAATTTTCCGAAAAACTTTGTTTTCTCCTCCCAAACTCGATTTCTCCAGTACCTAAGCATCAAAAACACTAATACCTTTCTCAAATATGCAATATCAACTAAAAACAACTAGACTAAACATAAACTAAAAACGTAAAAGACATAAAAACTTAAAAAACTGCGGGTTGTCTCCCGTACAACACTTTTATTTAACGTCTTTCAAAGTTAGACGCGTTACCTCTATCAAGATTTGCGAATATAGCCTCCCCAACAACGAGTTAGGCTATGAACGTCAACTAATCTGCGCTTGATCCCCTTCTTGGATCGAATCTCTATCACCTTGGCTGAAACAACTTTAGTGACAATGAATGGTCCCATCCACGAGTCTTTGAAACTACGTGGCCTATTCTCGCGTTTGTGAGCTTTCCATAGAACTTCATGGCCAACCCCAAACTCAATGTTTGGCTCAGTATCCACATGTTTTAAGTGGATCTTCTCTGGAGGGACTTTGTGATGTGAAAGGCTGTGGATGACAGGAACGGTGGGATCTAACTTCCTTGGTTTCTTACCCAAGACATAGAAGGTCTCGGATACATTCTTTGCATGAAGGGTAATGGTCCCTTCTTGGAAGTTGATGATACTTTGACTTGTGGCCGTGAAAGGCCGTCCAAGTATGATTGGAACCTGCTTATCTGCATCAAACTCAAGTATAACAAAGTCAGTAGGGATGGCGATACTACCTGCACGGACTAAGACATCCTCCACTGTTCCCCATGTCCTGGTGACTGAGTTGTCAGCGGACTGCAACTTCACTGGAGTTTTCTCTGATTTCTGAAGTCCAAGTCTCTCGAACACGGACTTAGGCATAAGATTCACACCAGATTCCACATCATACATAGCTTTCACCTTGAGCATACCATTAATTTGAATAGGAAGGTTAAAACTTCCCGGATCTTTGAGCTTTGTTGGTAACTCTCGTTCACTTCTTCTTGAGACTCTTAGGTTCTCTCTTGGGATCTCTACACTCGCTTCTTTCTCAGGAATAACTTGCGTAAAAAGTTGTTGCGGTGTAAGCCCTTTCTTTGCAATCTCAAGCATTTGGGCATTGAAATTTTTAGGTGTATACGCCTCTACAAATGTCTTGAGTTCAGTGTCATCCTTTGGATTTGTATCAAGAATAGTTGATGACACTGTTTGAACAACAGGTGGCGATCCCATCTTCTCTTCTTATTTCTCTTCTTGCACAGCAGGTGCAACTTCATCTTCCTCTTTGGAGGCTTCTTTCTCTTTCTCTTTAGCCAGCTCAGCTTGATAATCCATAACCGATCTAATCTCCTCTTGCATATCTTTCAGAAGCTGTATAAACTCGGATTTTTCTGAATCGTCCTCCACATCAACCTCAGTATAGTCAGATTCCACGGGGCTAGACTTGGTTAGTTCTTCTTTGGTACTCGTAACCTCCACGGCACTAACGACATCATGTGGTACTTCCTTCTTTTCTTCTTCAATTTCAAGGCAGATAGCCTTACAAGCTTCGAACCCAACATTGTCATCACCTCCTTCGATAGCCTTCAATTATTTTTGTTCTATTAAATTTGTTAGAACTTTGTTTAATTTTTCTACTTGAGTACCTAAAATTTGAATTGCGGCATCTTGTCCTCGTAACTTATCATCCTGAGCGTTCATATTCATGATCAAACGGTCCAAGACTTTTACTAATTGTTGATTATCCATAGATCCCTCTTGAGGATACTGTGGTAAAGCTTTCTGATCTAACGCATCGGTATAGGCATCTTGAACAGGTTGTTGAGGGGGAGCAGGTCTATTCTGATGTTGATTTTGATACTGAACTCTTGGTTGGAAAAAGTTGTTCTGGGGGCGCGGTTGATAATGACCAGGATTAGCGGCCCCCTGGGGATTTGAATACTGCATACCCGGATGGTTTAGGCTACCAAATTGATAGCCTCCTCGGTTGGATATGAAATAAACAGATTGTAGATTTCCTTCGCACTCTTCCCATGTATGATTATTAACCCCACATTGTTGAAAACCTTGTGCTTCTGTACTACGTTTGTTGCGGCTAAATTTTTCTGCATCTCTAGCTTAAGTTCTTTGATTTGATTCTCTAATGCGGATATTTGAGCTGAGTTTGCAGTTTCTGCATCTAATCGAAGCGTACCTCGGGTCTTTGCATCAGGATCTCGCGTAGAAGGCCAACTCCTTTCTTGTTCAATAATATTTTCCAAAACCTCGGAAGCTTCATTATGATTCATGGACACAAAATTTCCCTTTTCTATGTTATCCACCTTCTCTCTACCTCGATCATTGAGACCTTCACAGAATATTGCTAATTGTAAAGATGGGGTATAACCATGGAGCGGACATCTTGCTAATTTATGTTGAAACCTTGTCCATTATTCTCCTACTGTTTCTCCATCTTCTTGACAAAATCTTGCAAGCTCGCTTTGATCTTTGAGTCTCATACTCTTCGGATAAAAATGGTTAAAGAAAGCGGCTTGAAGTTCTGTCCATGAATTAATTGTCCCTGGTGGCTGCCTATCTAGCCACTCACTAGCTCTACCGGTCAGGAAGAACGAAAACGTATGACAATACAGTTGCTCGCGTGTAATACCTGGAGTAACATAAGCATCACAAATCTGTATAAACTTCTGAATCGCTCTTACCGGATCTTGAATTGCTATACCACTGTAGAGTCCATAACTTTGAAATTGACTGAGCATACCCGGATCGGGTTGAAATTTAATATTCTGGATCTCTGGAGGACGGTAGCCTATTGGTTGAACATGAAACGGCACGTGGAGACCAGGAAGGTCTTGCTAAACTCGATTCTGCCCGTTACCCCGTCCTTGTTGGTGTACACCAGGTGGAATGAATGGTGGTGATCCTTCTGGTGCATAGTATTGTAACCCCTCAGGTGGGATTCCAAGTGGATCTAACTGTTCTTGTGCTCCTGCCATAGCTCTTCTCAGGCTCTTTCCTCACGAACACGTTTGTTATAAGGTCTGAAGCTCCTCTCAGGCTCCGATAACGGAGGCCAAGAATTAAACACTGTAAAACCTGAAAAAGACTAAAGCAAACCACAAGCGTAAATCTGGAAAAATAAAAACTAAATATGGAAAAATAAAAATTAATTAAAACTACTACTCGAAATAGATAACCCACACGCTAACGAGACACAAGTCCCCGGCAGCGGCGCCAAAAACTTGGTGTTGCCTAGGGTGTGATAAAAATAAGATTAATATAAGTCAAGAAAACTACGCACTCTCACCCTAGACAGGCATAGTACTGCAAGTATTACAGGACGTATGCAAGTTTTAATGATAAGAAAGCTCGTTCTCAGGGACTTAGTGTGTTAGTCGAATGGGTAGCAATAACGAGTAAGAAGTAATTAATTAAAAGGAATAAACTTCGAAATATCTAATTTAAACCAAGAAAATTAAAGACATTAAATTAAATACGAAGAAATATGAGATGAGAAGTATAGCTTAGGTTTTGCTAGTATGCACTAATCCTTCTAATTCCTCCTATTAGATCTAGTTAGTAAGGGAGATAATTAGCTCTTGTATACTTAGTCAGGATTCTAAATTCCCATACCTTAGACCTTGAGAGCGACTAAGGGGGCTACGGACACACCACGAGGCTGGTTCAAATAGGGTTATCAAGCGCTACCAAGGCCCTAAGCAATCAATTTCCATACATGGTGATAGTGATTAAATCATACCCTAATGACTACCTAGTTAGAATTAGTGTTGTCAGGACTAATATCGACACTAGACGTTATGTGGTGTTTCAATAATTAGACACCAAGCTAAGGTGATCATCTAATTACTATTAAGAAAGCCTAAAGTGATCAGTTCTAGGACAGGCAATAAATCAAAACACATAAACAAATATAAAGGTAAGAAGTTAATATCAGATTAAAACATGTAATTCCCAAAGAAACTTAGATAGAAAGAAATTAGAATTCATAGATTATACATGATGCAAAACCCAAGCTATGGGAAGTTTAGTTCATACCTGAAAAAAAATAAACTAAAAGAAATAATAAAAGTCATCATCTTGCTCTCTACAATAACTGGAAGAATAAAACCTTAAGAACTAATTACTATGAGGCAAGGATGATTTACAAGTGATATAAAGGTGTATTTATAGGTGTTTAGAAGACCTAATTCGTTTTCTTGAAGGAAAAGGTAAGTAATGGACTCCAAGCCCAACTCAAATTCGTAACCTAAAAACATGAAATCAGGCCCGTTTTTCTTTTGGTCCTAGCAGCTTTCCTTTTCCATGTTTTTAGCTTTTGTTTCCTTATCTCCAATTTCCATGCTTATCTCTTTCCATATCTTGTAGTCTTTGACTTGGACTCTAATTAATCTCCATAATTATCTTTAAAGCTTCACACTAAATAAATAATTAAACCCAATATGCTCTAAAAATATTATTTTACTAAATCAAGACTCAAAATAGGAAAGTGCACCATTTCTCAAGAAAAACGATTAGAAAGACTTCTAAATCACTAAAAATGATGTCTCATCCTAACATAAATCTATCACAAATGAGGAGACATCAAAGCCCTTAGGAGACTTCATTTTAGGTAGAAAATGGACTTATTAGATAGACTTTTATGCTTAATTCGTCATATTGCACTTTCTCTCCTTGGAATTAGAAAATTTGCATTTTTAGAGATTTTGTGTGTTAATTTGTTTGTTTTTAGTATAAAGTTCTTAGGTTCATGGATTCTATGGAGAACCAATACAAGGAGGAGAAGTGATAATTAAAGTCTTAGATCAAGCGGAGGGGTTAAAGGCAAGAAAAGAATTTCCAAAGAATTGACTAAAGAAGTTACAGATCTAGAAGGCTGTTGCTAATTGCTGTTTTTGGGCCACTTAGATGTAGATTTAGCCTTTGGGACATGAAATAGAGAAAATTCCTATGTGAGTTAGGAAGATTTCGCAACTAGATGAGTCCATTTGGAGTTGATATGCAAAAGTTATAGCGGTTTTACTACGGACTGCTCACCAGTTATAAGAATTACCAATTGGACTTGGGCTTTTAATTACTCAATCAAGCCCAAGACTAGATCTAATCCGGTTTTGAACACTATATAAACTCCTTTAGACCTCATTATTTAGTACCTCTCATTAAACCTTCAATTTAAATCATCCTTAGAGAGAGCGCCAAGAGGCGGAAGCAAGAGCTGGAGAATCCTTTTCCTCCAACAACAGCTCAATTCAATTCCTCTATCTAGGTTCTTATTTTATTTCTATTATTAGGAACATGTATATTATTAATTTCTTTTCTGTTTTTAATTTTATTATGAGCTAAACTTTCATATACTTGAGAATCGCATTTTGGGGATGAACCCTAGTTTATTTAATTAGTGTTTTCAATTTGGGATTAGTTTCTAATTTGATCTGAATTGGGTATTTTATATTGCTTATTGTTTTGCATTAACTTCACTATCAATGAATTAGCTAATCGGAGATAGGTCATAGTAATTAGGCTATTCACTAGTGGAGATGATCATCTTGACGGGGGGTTTAATTACTGAACTAGATAATAAATGTGTGGTGTTCGTCAATGATCCTAACGGGCTTGACTAACCGCGTAGCCAATTGGGTAAAGCTCTTAACCATCTGAACATAGCTTATAATCGCCCTGACGGGGTTCGTAATACTGTAGGATAGTTCCTAAGTCTACCCTGACGGGAGTTAGGAAATAGTAGAGTCCCGACTAATATAGAAATATCAGTTATGCCCTTAACGAAAGCATTAATTACGTAAATTTAGGTGGATCCCTAGAGAGAATCGAGTATAGCTCCCATATCTGTGTTTAATCTTATTTACTTGCATTATTTCTTCCCTGTTAATAATTTTATTAGTAATTTATTTTATTGCATTCTTAGGATTAATATAAAAACCAGAACATATATATTTTACTTTTCTGTCTTAGCAATTACTACTACTTATCTATTGAAGACTTGAGTTACACCAGTCCAATCCCTGAGAACGAAACCCAATTTATCGAGTATTACTTGGACAATCGTGCACTTGCGGTATTGTGTTAGCTATTTATTTATCACATTATTTTATAACACCCCAAGACCCACCACCAAGATGAGCAAAGCTTCTGGGACTAGTAGCTGTTGCCACAATGATGTCTCCCTATTTGTTCTAAATATTAGCCCTTAGGATACATCATTTTAGGTGAATATTTGACTTATTTGATAGACTTTTATGCTTATTTCATATTGCACTTTCTCCCCTTGGAATTAGACTATTTGCATTTTTAGAGCTTTTGTGCGTTAATTTGTTTTAGTGCAAAGTTAGTAGGTTTATAAATTCATTAAGGAACCACTACAAGGAGGAGAAGTGAGAATTAAAGTCTTAGATCGGGTGGAGGAGCTGAAGGAAAGAAAAGAATTTCCAAGAACTTAATTAATGAAGTTGCATATCTAAAAGGCTGTTAAAGATTGCTGTTTTTGGGCTACTTAGGAGCGGATTTAGCCTTGGGCCGTGAAACATGGTTTAATAGCCTATTGAGTCAGGAAGATTCTCCAAGTTGAATTAAAAGAGAAGATGGGCATGGGCTTTTTATAATTTGACCTAATCTTCTTAACCTAAGCCCTATAACGTCTTTACAAATATAAATAGACCATTTAGCCTACTTTTTACACACACTTCAGAGAATTACACCAGAGACTTCATATTTTCAAGTCAGAGCAAGAGGGCAGAGGAAAAGCTAAATCTAGAGGAATTCTGTTCTTCCAACAGTAGCCAACCAAACCTTTAGGTTATCTATTCTCTTTTCTGTAATTGAATTATGAATTCTTCTTATTTAATTTTATTATGAGCTAAATTTCCACATACTTGAGAATCGCAATAAAGGGATGAACCCTAATAAATTTATTCTATGTTTTGAATTTGGGATTCTTAGGATTTAAATTGAATTGAGTTTTATATATTGGATATTACTTTGTTTTCATTACTATTTCTTTTAGGAACAACAAGAAATAGCTATTAGTATTTGGGCTATTCACTTTAGTGGCAAAAATGATCATCCGACAGGGGGGTTTGAATACAGACTTAGGTAATACCCGTGTAATGTCCGTTATTGACCGATAGGCTTAACTAATTACATAGCCAAAGAGGTAAATTCATATCATCCGAAGAGGCATATTCGCCCATATAAGGGTTTATAGTACTTTAGGATAGTTCCTAGGTCCACCCGACAGGGGGCTAGGAGACATTAGAATCCCGACTAATATTATAAGACCAATTGTACCCTTAAACAAAGCATAGGTTACGTTGATTAGGTGGATTCCTTGCGAGACTTAAGTATCTCTCATCTCTGAAGTTAGTCTTTTTTATTTGCATTATTTCTTTCAGTTATTTAATTTAGTCTTTATTTTATAGCATATTTACTTTTAATAAAACCAAACAAAAATCATATTATTTTACTTTTCTGTCAAGCAATTATTTCTACTATCTGGTTGATACTTGAGTTGAATCTAATCCGTCCCTGAGAACGAAACCCGATTTATCGGATATTACTTGGACAACCGTGCATTTGCGGTATGGTGGTTCCTTTTATTTATCGTATTAATTTTATAACACCCCAGGACCCACCAAGTTTTTGGCGCTGCCGGGGTCGGTAGCGTCTGACCCCGGTGTTAATCCTTTACTAGTTTAATTGTTATTTTAGTTTTATTTTTATTTTTTAGTTTTACGCTTTGGTTTGTTCGTTCTTTCTCAAGTTTACAGGTTTGGTATATTCTCAAAGATTCTGTGATCCTTGAGAATCCCAAAATCCTAGTTCGAGAAGCAAACAAAAGAAAGAAAGAAGCTAAAGCAAAGGAAAAAGAGGAGAAATTAGCAAGAGAAGCAATGGCTGAAGAACACGAGATTAATCCTCCTCTTGTTCCTCTTGGTCCACAAGTTCAACCTCCAGTTATTAACGATCCGTGGTTCATCAATGGTCCTGAACAAGCTCCATATCAAGCTTCTGCCCTCGGAATTGGTTCTGCAGATATTAATGTCGCGAGATACAGACCCGATCCTGGTATGTTGTCTCAATTTCAGAATTATGGCAATTTTCGAGGAGCACCTGGATAAGATCCAATTCGTGATGTACAGAAGTTCATGCAAATTTGAGACTCTTATATTACACAAGGAGTGACTAGAGAGCAAACATATTTTGCAAATTTTAGATATTTTGCGGTAGATGGAGCAAGTGAATGTCATGATTCTCAAGAACCTGGATCGATTACTACTTGGGATGCATTCAAACTGCATTTTTCGATGGGTACTACCCAACTAACATGAGATTAGATGCACAGATTTCTTTAACTTCCTTTGAGCAAGAACAAGACGAGACGTTGGGTAGGAGTTGGTCGAGATTTCGATTTTGTTTAAGAAGAGTCCCAGATCATGGCCTTACAGAACAACAACAGTTGAAGATATTTTATAAGGGTCTTGATGGGCACTCAAGAAAAGATTTAGACCTACTTTGTGGTGGTGGATTCTTACAGGTACTCCCAGTTCATGCGAAGGTTATTTTGGATAGAATAGTGAAGAATGAGATAGGTTGGATCACCGTGAGAACACCTCTCCAAAGTGGAAAGTATAAAGAAAGTAGTGCTGTGATTGAGGAAAAATTCTCCTCATTGGAGAATAAATTGAAGAACACTTTTGAGCAGCAATTAAAATAACTTACTTTAGTTGTTAAAGAAGGTTTTTCAGGTAGAAGAGCAGATGTTAATGTTACGCAAGAAGTTAATGGGTGTTCTAACTGTGGTGTACAAGATCATGATTGGGAGCATTGTCAAAGCAATCCAGAAGCCGTACTGTTTGTTTCCAACCGAAGGAACTATAATTCAGGTGGTCAAGGTTATAAACCGAATAGAAACCATCCGGGTATCCAATATTCAAATCCAAATGGGGTCGCTAATCCGACATCTGCATATTAGCCACGTCCCCAAGGTAATAAGTATCAACCAAGACCATAGAACAACTACCAAGGGGGACAAGGTTACGGAAATCAAGCTCAGAGACAACCTCCTCAAGACACCTACACCGAGACCATGAATCAGAAAGCTCTACCTGCTCAACCTCAAGAGGGTGCGTTAGATGTTCAACAAACCTTGTTGACATTAATCAACATTCAAACAAAAGCTAGCCAAGAGCAACAATCTACATCCGCAGCAATTAAAATGTTAGAAAATCAGATAGCTCAGATGTCGAAGCAATTAAGTCAGCGTCCACAAGGACAATTACCAAGCGATACTGAAGAACCTAAGCCATACGAATAGTGTAACTCTATCTCGCTTAGAAGTGGTAAGAAGCTTCCACCACCACCTTTTCCCGTTATGAAAGAAAAAGAAACAACTGTGAAAGAGAAAACGATAAAGGATGTGGTGGAAAAAGAAGATGAACCAGAAGTAGTGGAAGTGGAGAAGACTCCGAAAAATCTGAAAAAGAAAGATGCTTTAGAAGTCTGTCCTTCTCCACCATTCCCTTCAAGAGTTCAGAAAAAAGGAGATACAACTGAATATCAGAGATTCATGAATATGGTGAGTAAGCTTAAAAATAATAGACATTTTTTAGAGGCTATCAAAGGTATACCGAAATACATGAAGTTCCTGAAAAGAGCTATCACCAGCTAACGCTAGTATCTTGAGAATGAAATGGTAGGTTTGCCAGAAGAGTGTAGAGCCATCTGCCAGAGTAAGTTGCCACCTAAATTACTTGATCCAGGAAGTTTTACGATTCCAATCTACATTGGTGCTAAGTGGCAAGGGAAAGCTTTATGTGATTTGAGAGCGAGCATTAATCTCATGCCCAAATCAGTTTTTGAAAAGTTGAAGATAGGAAACGCAAAACCGACTTCTATGGTTTTGCAAATGGCTGACAGGTCCCTCGTACATCCATAGGGAAGACTAGAAGATATCCTCGTTAAGGCAAGTACGTCAATTTTTCTTGTTGATTTTGTTATACTTGATTACGATACGGATAGGAATGCCCCCATTATTTTGGGAAGACCATTCTTAGCCACGGGACGTACTTTGATTGATGTAGAGAATGGTGAAATGATTATGCGTATCCAAGACGAGGCGGTGAAATTCAACGTGTTTAGGCCAATGAAGTTTCCGGATTCCCAGGAGGATTGCTTCCGGATTGATGTGATTGAACAAGTAGACAAAGAGCCAACTAAGGTTGTGGAAACCTTGGGAATGGAGGAAAGAGAGCTAAGAAAGAAACCACCTAATAAATATCCTCCATATCATAAGGAAAAGCCACACCTTGATCATGCTAAGAAGAACGATAAGGCACGTGCTATGAAGTTTCCTATAAAACCTAAGAAAGAAAGAAAGAAGAAGGAGTTCAGTGTGGGCGAGGAAGTCGCAATGAAAAAGCATGACCTTCCTCCGAAAGCACGTGTGACCAAGAGTTCCTGTATAGGACCTTTCATGGTCGAAAAGGTTATCTCGAATCAATTAGTTGTAATAAAAGCTAAGGGATGTAAATTCCGCGTAGCAAATGTTGATAACCTCACTCACTGCAGGGGAGGTTATGTGAAAAAATGATGCGAGAGGTAAACCGTCGAGCTTAACGACGTTAAACAAAAGTCATTTCAAATTGTAAATTAGTTTATCGCTTTCTGTTTTTCAATTACTAGTGTATAATTATAAGTAATTATCGAGTCTTAGTGTCTATTTTTAAAAGAAATGAGAATGGTAGTGTGTTGAATAGTGCAGGAATTGAGATTGGGGTGCTAAGAAACGAAAAAGAAGAAAAAAAACTGCAGCACTGGCCGACTAGCCGGTCATATGACCGGTATGTCGACGGAGAAAACACGAGCCCTCGGGTATTTTACCGAGAGGAAGAAAAAAATTCAAAAGCCTGACCGGTAAGCTGGTCGTCTTACCGATATGCCGGCAAGGAGAAAACGCGAGCCCTCTGGTTTTGGAATCGAGTTTTTTTGACAAAGCTCCCTTTACATGACCGGCTAGCCAGTTATATGACCGGTATGCCGGCTCGAGGTGTCGAAAAAAAAAACGAGGCCTTGGGTAGCTGACTCGGGTTTTCAGCCGAGGGGATAATTTTGATGCGGTCATCTGACCGGTATACCGGCTCGACCAGCGGGATTTTCCCCAAAACCTTATTAAACCCCTAGTTTCCTCCTTTTTAACATAGCCTCTCCTGTAAAATTTCATTATGGACGACCCCTAACCCTTTATATACCTGCACAACACCATTACAACACCTATAAACATTCAACCATTCCTCCTATTCCATTCCAAACACACACCCTACACCACAATCCTTCAAGAACACAAAGAAATCTTCTTCTTCAACCTTAAGCCTCTTCATTAAAGCTTCAATCCTATTCATTAAACCTTTCCAAATCCACTACATAATCATTACCCATCTCATATAACACCTTAGTCCTTCATTCTTAATCCTCAAAACATCAAAATTCATAACTCTTCTCTAGTTTTTGAATATTTGAAGTTTTGAGTTTGGGGTCCATTGAGATGACGAAGATTGGGAAGCCAAGAATACCATGAAGGGAAATAAGAAGTTGAAGATCCTCAGATTACTTTTGGTGTTGAAAGATGTAGTTGAAAGAATGAAATTTTGGAGGTGAATACATGAAGAGGTGTTGACAACCATAGGAAAAGTCACAAAAGAGTTGGAGCTTATAAAAGACATATTATGTGGAGTGAGCAATGTTCATCATGCCACCTACACAACAAGAGGAGCTCAACCTACACACGACCATGGAAACCAGCTTCGTGCTGGTTCAGATACGTTTTCCTATCCTTTTCTCATTTGTTTTATTTGTTTATTTGCCTTACTGAGACTTTTTCAAGTCATGGGGACACGACTCATTTTTTAGTTTGGGGTGGGGTTCGTTACCTCATCCCATATTTTTGTGTTTTACATGCTTTCAATAAAATTAATCTATGGGTCGCGTTGACTGTAGAGTATTTTAAATGCCCCCATGAAGCATGTTTTTTATGAATTTATGATAGAAAATAGTTGAATTTAGGAGTTAGTATAAAACACACTTAGATTGCATGCAAACATGAGGTAATTGATAGGAAGAATTAATGAACAATTCAAAAGAAGTAAACTTGTGCTTAAGGAAAATGAGTGGTTTGTAGAACGTGAGATCTGAATGAGGAGAGAACCCACTTATGTATGAACTAGAGGCAAGCTGTTTAAATAGGAAAATTATAGAGGCAGTTCTTTGTTAGCCCTTTGAATCCTTTTTGGCCTTCTATCCTTGAATTTAATTATATCCTTCTTAGCCAAATTTTTAGCCTTTAAGTCTTTCTTTTGTCGTCATATTATAAGCCAATATCCCTTTAGTTTATTAGGCATCTCCATATGACCCGCACTTGAATCACGATCCTAAGACTTCCTGTCTTGAGCTCGAGTTTAGGGTGGTGGGTCCACTATTATGGGAATTTACATTGGGTTGGGATTTTTGAGCTTATCTATTGTGCTCTGTTTTATATTTTGATGATGATTCACAGTGATTATATTGTAACCCTTTGTCGGGGCAAGAGTAAATGAAAAATAGATATGAAAAGTTATGAAAAGAAAAAAAATTGAATGAAAAAATAGCATGATGTCTCAACATCAAAAATAGAGTCATAGCTATACAAAATAAAAAAAGGAATTATCATACGAAAAGAATATATATTTGGACCGGCAAAGAGGAATTTTTATGTGAATCATATTTAGTGCTTATTGGGTTAATCTGGGGACGCTAAATTAGTGCGTCAAATGGGTTGAGTGAGAATGATATTTGAGTGTAAACTCAAGCTCTTGGACAGTTTGTTAATGGTAAGTAAGGAGAGAGCCAAAATCTCACTTCAAATTTACCAAATATACATACCATACCGCCCCTAAGCCTACGTTAAAACCATAAAGACCTCGTGATTCCTAGATACATAGTGAGTCTGTGATTCAGCTCATAGGGAGTATGCTAAGTGGAGCGTTCAAAGCAAGTAAGGATCGATGAACACCCTACAACCACCATCTTGAGATAAGTACTAAGCGTAACCTTCTAGCATTATGAAATTAATTTGGATTGATATTATTTTGTGTTTGATTTTGCATGATATGTGTATGTGTATAATAATTCCTAGATTATACTATATGAGATTTGTTTTAAGTTGTGCTTTGAGAATATTTACTAGATTCTACCTTCTGCATTCACCTAAAAGGCCTTTGTTTTTATTTTACTTTGTCGGGACGACAAAGGTTTGAGTTTGGGGTCTTGATGTCTCCCTATTTGTTCTAAATATTAGCCCTTAGGAGACATCATTTTAGGTGAATATTTGATTTATTTGATAGACATTTATGCTTATTTCGTCATATTGCACTTTCTCCCCTTGGAATTAAACTATTTGCATTTTTAGAGCTTTTGTGCGAATTTGTTTGTTTTAGTGCAAAGTTAGTAAGTTTATGAATTCATGAAGAAACCACTACAAGGAGGAGAAGTGAGAATTAAAGTCTTAGATCGGGTGGGGAGTTGAAAGAAAGAAAAGAATTTCCAAGAACTTAATTAAAGAAGTTGCAGATCTGTAAGGTTGTTAAAGATTGCTGTTTTTGGGCTACTTAAGAGAAGATTTAGCCTTGGTCCGTGAAACATGGTTTGATAGCCTATTGACTTAGGAAGATTCTCCAAGTTGAATAAGCCCATTTGGAGTTGTTATGCAAAAGTTACACCCGTTTTACTAAGGCCTGCACACCAGTTACGGGAATTAAAAGAGAAGATGGGCTTGGGCTTTTTATAATTTGACCTAATCCTCTTAACCTTAGCCCTAAAACGTTTTTACAAGTATAAATAGACCCTTTAGCCTCCTTTTTACACACACTTCATATTTTCAAGTCAGAGCAAGAAGGCAGAGGAAAAGTTAGAGCTAGAGGAATTCTGTTCTTCCAAGTTCCAACAACAGCCAACTCAACCTTTAGATTATCTATTTTTTTCTGTAATTGAATTATGACTTCTTCTTATTTAATTTTATTATGAGCTAAATTTCCACATACTTGAGAATCGCAATAAAGGGATGAACCCTAATTAATATATTCTATGTTTTGAATTTGTGATTCTTAGGATTTAAATTGAATTGAGTTTTATATATTGGATATTACTTTTTTTTCATTACTATTTATTTTAGGAACAACTTGAAATAGCTTTTAGTATTTGGGCTATTCACTTCGGTGGTAAAAGTGATCATCTGATAGGGGAGTTTGAATACAGACTTAGGTAATACCCGTGTAATGTCCGTTATTGACTGACAAGCTTAACTAATTACATAACCAACGAGGTAAATTCATATCATCCAAGCCGCATATTCGCCCATATAAGGGTTTATAGTACTTTAGGATAGCTCCTAGGTCCACCCGACAGGGGGCTAGGAAGGAGACATTAGAGTCCCGACTAATATTATAAGACCGATTCTACCTTTAAACAAAGCGTAGGTTACGTTTATTAGGTGGATTCCTTGCGAGACTCAAGTATCTCTCATCTCTGAAGTTAGTCTTTTTTATTTGCATTATTTCTTTCAGTTATTTAATTTAGTCTTTATTTTATTGCATATTTAGTTTTAAGAAAACCAAACAAAAATCATATTTATTTTACTTTTATGTCAAGCAATTATTTCTACTATCTGATTAATACTTGAGTTGAACCTATCTGTCCCTGAGAACGAAACCCGATTTATCGGATATTACTCGGACAATTGTGCACTTGCGGTATTGTGGTTCCTTTTATTTATCGTATTAATTTTATAACACCCAAAGACCCACCACACAACACCATATTTCTGGATAAACACCTTCACATTAGAGAGTATTCGAGAACAAAGTTGGAAAAAGATAAGTAAAAGATTTCTAAAGTTGTATGATAGATTCGGATAAATCACAAGAGGAGGTAAGGGAATGCGATATTGGTGATACTAGAAGTTTACATACAAGAAAAATACTACTCCTTATTCTGGGTATTGATAAAGCGAGGCAATAGCCTCGAGAGTATGTTTTATTTCTTCCCTACCATTTTTCTGTACTTTCCATATTTGTTAAATTTTAATTTCTTTATTGAGTATTTTCGAGTCGTGGGGACACGGCTTCTTTTTTAGTTGGGGTGTGGGGATTCGTTGTCCCTCATCTCCATTTTCTGTGATTTACTGTTTTTTAGGAAAAATTAAATTTTTGAGAGAAGGATTAGATGTAGATTGTGTTTAATAGCTTGAAAGCATAAACTTAGTGATTTAATGATAGTAAGTAATATGTTTATGGGATGTTTTATTTTGTATGCTTTGAGTATTTATAGGAAACACACATTAATAGTAAGAAAAGATTAGTGAGCAATGCGGTAGAAGTATGTTTGATGTTGGGGCGCCTTGAGGAGTCAGTAGGCCGTGAGATCCAAGCTAGTTGACAAACCCATCTAATGAACATGCTAAAGGTAAGAGAATGACGAAATTGTATAGTTTAGAAAGTGATTAAGGCAGTTCTTTGATAAGCTCCTTGTTGCCTTTTAGCTTGATATCCAATTATTATATTTATATCCTTCTCAGCCCCTTCTAGCCTTTCTAAATCCTTTTTATGAGCCACATTATAAGCCATATCCCTTTAGATTATAGGACTTTTCCATATGACTTGCACTCGAATCGCGATGCATAGACAATCGTTTTAGAGCTTGAGTTTGGGGTGGTGGGTCCACCATTATGGGAAAAAATATTGGGTTGGGAATTTTGAGCTTATGAATTTGTGCTATATATTTTGATGATGATTCGCTGTTTATTATATTGTAACCCTTTGTCGTGGTAAAAGTAAATGAAAAAAAAGTTATGAAAAGAAAATATGATAAAAAAAAGTAGCATGACATCTCACATTAAAAAGAGAGTTATGAGAGTAACTCAAGCTCTAGGTCGATTCGTTGATGGCTAGTGAGGAGAGAGCCAAAATCTCACTCTATATTATCCAAATATATGTATCATATCTTCCCTAAGCCAACATTACAACCCTAAAGACCTTTTGATTCTTTGCTATGTAATCTAGAAGTGATTGAGCCGTTAGAGAGTAGTTAGGTGGATCTATGGATACTAGCGAAGTTTGATGAACAATCTATAGCCTCGTTGGTAAGCTAAGTGAAGAACCTCTCCTTCGTGCATTGCAAAGATAATGGTGATATTGAACTTGAACCGGGTTGATGGTGAGTATGACAAGTGTACAGGTAATTTAGTTTGTAGATATTATTACATGAAATTTTCTGAGTAGTTTCTTTGAGTTTATTATATATATTCTGCTATTTTCTTTCCACTGTGCTTAATCGACTTAGGTGTGTATTTTCTTTCATTTATTTTTATCTTTATTGTATCGGGATGATACAACTTTGAGTTGAAGGTCTTGATGTCTCCCTATTCGTGATATAACAATCTAGGTTGGAGACATCATTTTAGATGTATTTGATTAAATAATTATAGATTTTTATCTGTTATTTGATAATCTCTTATTTCTTATCTTGATTTGATAATTTATTAGTTTCAGAACATTAATTTGTGTGTTAACGTGAAGCTCTTGAGGTTTATGGAATATTATTAGATGCCAAATCAATTCTAAGAAGATAAGGAAAGAATTTATGGAAGGAATCAAAAGATAAAAAGAAGTAGAGATAAAATAGGAAAGGAAAATCTGCCACGTAAATCTGAAATTCTGTAGCTACGTCCACTAATGTGACGATAAATTCAAATCGGCTGGGAATTTGGGTGAACCCTTTAAATAGTAAAGATAGATCTTTCTGCTGCGATCGTTTCAATATCTCGTGGGAGGAAATCGGCCAAATAACGAACGTGTTATGATAAAAACAATGCGCCGTATTTATCCTGTCCTATATTTTAGAAAACGAATTTGAATTTGAAAAGGATTCCAATTACTTTCCTTCCACTCAAGATTTCGACCTAGGGTCTTCTTAACACCTATAAATACACCCTCTATCATTTTAAACAATTCCTTGCATAGTTCTAAGCCATAACATAGTATTTGCTTGAATATTAATCCTTAGTATTCAAGTTTATCAATTAAAGAAGCAATATGACTTGTAAAGGAAGACAAGAAGCATGAAGAAGGAGAGTGACAAACTCCTCTTCTATATCTCTCTTTCTCTATATTTAGGTTAATTAGCTATATATTTTTGGTTTCACCATATTTCTAGGCTTTTATTTTGTAAGTTTTATTATTAATTGTTGGGTTATTATTTTGTCTAAATTCCATAATACTATTTGTTATTTTAATTGATTTGGGCTTTGTGTATATCTATATTGTGTGCTTTGACTTATTGTTTTTAGCCCTAGATTTGGCTAATCTTCAAACTACCCTTAGTAGTTGAGTTAACACCCAGATGGAGGATTCAATTATTGACAACACCATATAATCGTCTAGTGTGCGGTAGTGATTGTGACGGGCTTGCCTAGCTAGATAACCATAAGGATTTGATTTAACCACCGATCATTATGCAGGTACCCCTTACCCATGTCCCTTGGTAGTGGAGAGGTTGCTCCTAAGTCCACATTGACGGTGGTTAGGAAGAATTTAGAATCCTGGTTAATTTATAATGCTCAATTCACCTTAAGGTTAGAATAACAACTTAGTAAGATAGGATCATAGTAGTAACCCTAATTTATTTGACTTACATTCATATTTATTTATCTATGTTCTTATTTATATATTCACATCAGATAATTATTCATCTTATCTCTGTTTTAATTTAAACATCTAAATTCATCTACACTTATTGAATACAAGTAGATCTAACAGATTGAATCCCTGTAAACAAACTTTACTTGCAAACGATCTGTAATACTTGTAGAGAGTTTCTCGTGGTAGTCAAGGGTGTGTATCCTTTATTATTATCTTATTTATTTGTTTATTTATCACGCCTTTGCCCCCACCAGATTTACATTTTGTTATATGTGGATAATATGCTTCTTATCTGCAGTTCATTATTTCTTATCAATAAATTAAAAGATGCCTTGAAATCTGAGTTAAATATGAAGGATCTTGGAAAAGCTAGAAAATTTCTTGGTATATTAATTGATAGGAATAGAACTACATTCATATTAAAATTACCATAAAGCCCCTACTTGAAAAAGATTATTTCTAAGTATGATAACTTGAACTGCAAACATGTAAAGATTCCCTTGGCTGGTCATTGTGTCTTGTCTATGCAACTTTGGCCCAAGTAACAATCTAATATTCTGAAAATGAAAAATGTCCCTTATTCTAATGTTAATGGTTCACTAATGTATTTTTTGATAAGCACTATGCCTGATTGGTCCTTTGTTGTATCTTTACTTTGTAGATAACTATCAAAGCCTGAATATGATCACGGGATTGCTTTTAAACAAGGTATCTTATGTGAATAGTACTTTGGTAATTTGTTTACTATGCGGTAATCATAATACTCCGTAAGTTAATTAGCTATATAGATTCAGATTTTACAGGATACAAAGACTCTAAGAAGTCTATAGTTGCTTATTGCTTTACTTTGGGTGAGAATTACATTTCCTCGAAGCCGCAACTGCAACCCTTGATAGCTCTTTCTACTACTGATGTTGTGTATGTTGTAGTTACTGGTTCTACTGAAGAATCTATCTGGCTTTAGAATATTTTGACTGAGGTAAAATCAATCAAAGGTAAAATTGTTATCTTTTATAATGGTCAAAGTGACATTCACTTGAGTAAACATCTAGTATATCATGAAAGGACAAACATGTTGATGTAAAGTATCATTTTATCAGGGTTATGGTTGCAAATGATGAAGTTAAATTGAATAGAATTGCTTCTAAAATTAATCCTCATGATAATGGGTACTAAGTTGGTTTCAAGCACAACATTCAAATTCTTTTTTGACTTGTTGTTTGTTTATTGATTTGTTTGTACAAGTACTTTGAGTTATGATGGTGATGGTGCATGTTTTTCCACTATTGGCCAGGAGGATGTTGATTATGAAGAAAGTAAAGGTTTTTAATACACATTTCAAGATGTAGATTGTTGTCATCTGCATGACTTGTGATGTGTGATCTTTGGGCTGATCCAAAGTTGTGATTTTATCCAGACTTATGATAATGGGCTTCTCATTTTTTGGTTTGTTCCAATACGACAACATTTTATTAAGTCGGGTGAAATATCAGCTGTTGGTCTTGATCAAGTTGGATAGCTGAGATTGGAACCCTATTGATGTGTCATATAACAGTACCAATTCTTCAAATTTTCATTTATTCTTTCGTCTTTTCTTTTGCTAGTTCTATCTCAACTCATTCTACTAGGGTTCATTCTAAGCTATTGATTGAATAATTGGTTATCTTTGTAATAGTTAGTTTAACTCTGATAGATTAAGAATCTCATTGATTCTTATATCAATTAGTTAACGTAAGTTGATTAGGATTTTGAAATTTACGCTATACTTATAAAATTTTAGTTAATTTATTCTTGGTACTTTGAAATACGATTGTAATATGTAAATTGAATCATTCGATTGTGTAAGAAGAGCTACTCTCGTCGAAACTCAACGTGGACGTAGACATTTTTGTCAAACCATGATAAACTGTGTTTGTGTTTTTATTATTTTCACACTTTAATATTTGTTTTTTATCTTATTTAAACTTCATTGGAAACTGTTTAAATTCAAAACTTTTTCACAACAAACATCATTCAAATTCATTTAAAATAATATACAAATAATAATAAAAAATGGAAAATGATATATATATCCTTATTTAAAAGTAGAATAATCCTTCATGATATAAGAGATAGATAAATACCGATTTGTATTTTATAAATTCAAAGATAATTTGTCTCATAGTTATAAACTCGGTCCAATTTTGTTAAAGGTTTATAAGAAAAGGAATCTACAAATTGAGGTCCAAATTACATCTAACCTACTTTTTAAAGCCTAACTAACTAAAAATTCTATTAAAGTCCCAAACTAAATTTTTGCATCGGATTCTTACCCCTTTACCCATTACCCTTGTACCCGCAAACCTTTTTCATTTTTTTATTATTTTAATTAATCTGTTGTGTACGTACTCACGTACCTATGGATGTGCTTTCTTTGGGGTATACCTATTTTCCCTGAGGGTACGTACCTGTGCTAGTCTTTTGTTTTTGTAATGTGATTTTGTATATAATTGCTTTATAAGACCTAATATCATTTTAGGTATAAACTTAAGTTTTTGTCCATGTCAAAGTGTAGGAGGAGGGTCCTTACCGATTTTTGTTCATCTAATCGATGTACCCTAGGGGTTGTACCCAAGCCCAATCATAAGACTAGACCATCTCCACTAGTTGTTCTAAATAGATTTTAACCCAATGAGCTGGGCCTAATGGGTTGTACCCTAGTCAGTCGCCCCAAGTCTCCCTCACATAGAAACAAAGAAATAAAAGAGATATCTTCACCTTCACTCCTAATATACCCAATGGGTTGTACCCTAGTTAATATCTGCAAAACAAAGACATATTTTTTATGTTAAAAAATAAACAATGAAATGAAAACAATAAATAAAAGAAAAAGTTAACGTTGAAAAACAATGACCATGTGGCCCACGAACGAGATGTACCCTAGTTGCCTCGCGCACTTTGCATAGGAACAGAGAAACAAAAATAACCTCTTCACATTCACTCGCATTTAGCGGGGCCCAACGGGTTGTACCTTAGTGGCTATACCATACAAATTTTTTTACTTGCAAATCGCTGAAATCAATGTAACCTTTTTTTATGTTCACCAAAAAACAATGGAACATGATAAAACCTCATATTTGAAAAGAAAATATAATAAAAATAAAAAAAGAAAAGAAACAGTGAACGATGAAAAACAATAAAACCTTTTTTTCACCTTCATTTAAGTTCTTGATGGCGCCGGAGAATGGTCAGAGGCGGCGACGATTTTCATATGGTGGAAAATGGTCCAAGGCGGCAAGATGGTGGCGGAAAATGGTCTAAGTCGGTGACGGCTTTCTGGATTCTTCATATTTAAAGGTCTATTGATGGACCTGGGTTTCTTCTGCAGGAGTTGGTCCACGGCGGTGGGTTTCTTGTGCAGAGGAGAGACGAAGGTGGAGGGTTGTTTGCTTATGCAGGAGGTATCCTTGCGATGGTGGAGAAGGTGGAGGCGGTTTGCTTGTGCGGGAGGGAGCCTTGCACTGATGGACGGGTTTCTTGTGTAGAGGAGCGACGAATTTAGAGGCAGTTGGTTTGTGCGGGAGGAAGCCTTGCGATGGTGGAGAAGGTGGAGGCACTTTGCTTGTGCGGGAGGGAGTCTTACAATGGTGGAGAAGGTCCACTAATGGCGGTGAAGAGATTTCCATTTTTTTGTTTCGATCTTAAACTAGCAAAAGAGAAGAGAGAGATATAAAAGAGTGGGATGAGATAGAACATGGAAAGATATGGTTTGTTGTTTTCCGTAATTCTATTGGGTTTTTATTTTGGGTTTTGTTTTTAGAAAATTCTTCCATCTAATATTGGATAAACCTACACCAATTATATTAATATACAATCCCCATGTTTTAAACTTACAAAAATAACTAACTAATTAATCTAATGTCATGTGTTTTGTTATAATAATCAATGGATGTCATTTGAATATTGGATCATCTAATATTGGATGGAAGTTTTAATCTTTTTTTCCCACTATAATAAAAAGGAAAAGGAAGAGATTTTTGAGTATTTGTTTAATTTTTAGTTAGAATCTAATAATATATTTTTTTTGAACAAAATACATTAACCTTCCGACACTCTTTCAACCGACTCCCATCCTTTTGAACTTCTCATAAAGCTCCATAAGAGGATCTCCTTTGATTGTGGCTCAGTGTCTAGCATTTTTCGCAGGACGATCTGCACGACTGTTCATCCTTCGTGGTAAATACTGGAAGGATATTGGTCCTGCTTCTTCCGCTCTTTGCTAGATCTGGCGGAGGATCGGCTGAATAGTCCATCTTGCCATTGACACTTGCCTAATACCTTGTATTAAAGCAAGGTTATCTGAGAATACAGTCTTTGTGTTCTCCTTATATTCCTTTCTCATTGTCACCGCTTCCAGTACTGCTAGCGCTTCACCTTCCAGAATTGTGTTACACCTAACCGTATTAATTTTTTCACATATGGCACCTGTCCTTCGATTGGTGGTTGATATCCCTATCTTAGTTGGTTCATATTTTGTATCGAAGGATGCATCACATGTGTAAGTAATATCTTATGTTGTTTGTGTAGATTCGTTTTGTGGATTATGTTGGAGAGAGGTTGTAGTTGTTTGTGGATCTTGTCTAACCCAGATGCTTCCGTGTAGTTCTCCCATAAATTTGTTTGTGATGTGAATAATGTGATCGATATCGATACTTGTATTTTTGTGAATTGCTTTCATCTTTGCTTTCCATATATTCCATAGGATGATAAGTAAGTAACTCGTTACCATTTTCCCGTCTCATCCTCCGATTTTGTATGTTTCTGTCACTCCCACCATCCATTCACCCAGATTTTGTATGATGCCTTGTTGTACAAATATTTGTAATGTCGATGCTGCCCAAATCGTTTTGTTGATTGTGCATTGAAGTAGCAGATTTTAGGTTGTTTCTTTCTTTGTCTGGCACCAAGGACACATTGGTGAATCGATACATTTCCAATCATATAAATTTTCAGCTAACAGAATAGCATTGTTACACGCTTTCCAGTTAAATATTCGTATTTTTTTTTGGATATTAGCTTCCCAAATAGCTTTCCACAATGTGGGCCTAATGTTATCCGTGCTTTTTGTTGTTTGTGGTTCTTCAAGAGTCTCCATGTCCGTAAGAATCTTATATCCTGTTTTAGTTGTATAATTGCCTTCTTTGGGGTGGGGCCAAATAAAGCGGTCTTCTTGATGCCGATAAAAAAAAAAGCGGTCTTCTTGATCAGGATTCAGTATTCGTATTCTTGTTATTTCCAGAATTATCAGTTGTGGGAAAATTTCGTCTAAAATCTCCTCATTCCACTCTGATGTGTCTTGTTTCCATAGTTCATTGACTTTCTGAAAGGGGCACCTGTCTGGTTTCTCGAGTTTTCATGTGGTCTCAACCCATTTTTCATTCCAGATATTTATCGTCTGTCCATTCCCAATTTGGTAAAGAGCATGTTGTTTAATGAAATCGCTGCCTTCCATAATGCTATCCCAACTCCATGTTCTATTTTGTCTAAGTTTAATATTGATAAAATCAAAATGGGGGTAGTAGATACCTTTTAGAAGTCGAGCCGCAAGCGTGTTCGGATTATGTAATATCTCCATGCTTGAACCCTTAGCAGAGCTGTATTCATTCTTTTGAGATCTTTAAAGCCAATCCCCCGAGCAATTTTCCCACTGTCAGCTTTTCCCATGCCATTCAGTGAATGCGGTTTCTTTCTCCAGAGCTTCACCAGAAGTTAGCAATGGCTGAGATTAATTTCTTGCAGAAAGTTACCGGATATGAAAAGATAGACATAGTACAGACTGGAATGGCCTGTAACACTGCTTTGATTAAGTCTTCTTTCCCTCTGTCCGATAGCAATTTTGCTTTCCACCCTTCTGTTTTTGCGAATAGCTTTTTGGCTATCCATTCTAGCGCTTCAATCTTTGATCTTTTATGGCATAACTGTATACCTAGATATTTACCTAAGTCCTCCGTTTCTACTATGTGTATTTCTTCCGTGACTTGGGTCCTTACTTCTTCAGGTGTATCTTTGCTGAAAAAATTGTTGACTTATGGTAGTTGATTTGTTGTCCTGACCCTTCGCAATATTCTACGATGCATGTGTTGAAAGCTCGTAAGTTTGTATTATTAATTGTGAGGAAGAAAAGTGAGTCATCTGCGAAAATTAGGTGTGAGATCTCTAGGCAATTCTATGTGATTTGTTTTCCTTGTATCTGTCCTTCTCAACAAGTAGAATCAATTAAACTAATTAGTGCTTCCGTCATAAGAGAGAATAAAAACGGAGAGAGGTTATCTCTCTGTCTGAGTCTCCGTCTTATCTTGACTTTAGGAAGTCTTTGTCCGTTGAAATTAATTTGAAAAGTTATGTCTGTGATGCAAATCTTGATCCATTGGACCCATTTGTCGTGAAAACCCAACTTTGTCAACAACTTCAGAATAAAATCCCATCTGACTTTGTCATATTCTTTTTCCATGTCAATTTTGATGCTGGCCATTGGCTTTGGGTCTTCCTTTTGCGAGTCATTTAATAAGACAGTTCATGTGATATAAAAATATTATCTCGGGTGGCCCTACCTTTGATGAAAGCTACTTGTGTTGGTGAGACAATCTCATTCATAATGTGTTGAAGTCGATTAGATAGCATCTTAGTTATCAGTTTAAAGACAAAATTAATACACGCAATCGGTCTGTAATCCCCAAGGAGTTCCTAAATATCACCTTTCGGGATAAGAGTAATCAATGTATCGTTCATGTCTTCCAAGTGTATATTATTCTTGAAAAAATCTTCCACAACTTTAAAGATGTCATATTTAATGATATCCCAAAATTCAGTGTAGAATTTACTGTTTAGACCATCCGGTCCTGGCGCTTTGGTTGGTGATAAGTGATTGAGAGCCAATTCCAGTTCTTCCATGGTTGGTTTCTCTATCAATTTCTGGTTCATGTTTTTAGTAACCTTGGGTTCAACAAATCGCAGCGCATTTGTTATTTTATCCATATTCGCTTGCTTATTCGCGAACAGATGATTGTAGAATTGTTGGAAATTAGATTTCACCTCTGTGATTTCTTATGTCCATTGGCCTTGTTCATTTTTTATTCTTGTGATTCCGTTGAAAGTTCATCGTTGCATCATTGCCCTATGAAAAAACATGGTGTTTTTGTCTCCACACGTGAGCCATTGTTGTCTTGCTCTGTCCGCCCAATATTTCTCTTCACATGAATATTCGAAAGAGAGCTCTTTCCATAAGCTCTCTTCTTCTTGGTGGTTTTTAACTGTTGGTGCCATGTTTGTAATTTGTGTCAATCTTTTTTGAATACGCTTTATCTGTTCCTGGTGGTTTTTGAAAGTGTTTTTGCTCCATCATTCTAGGGCTTGTATGGTATTCCCTTTCTTCTCCAAGTAGTTTATCAACAGTAGTTGGTTATCGATTTCTTCCCAGCTATGTCAGACAATGTCCCTGCATTCATTATTTTCGAGCCAATGAATTTAAATTTAAAGAATTTATTAACAATTGGCGATTTCGAGTCGTACTGTAGTGTAAGGGGTGAATGAACGGATCCGATAGCAGGAGGTATGTAGACTTGTGCTTTATTGTATGTCATGGTCCATTCATAAGATCTAAGGACTCTGTCAATCTTACTTTTTATAGTTTTGTTTCCTGTTTGTCTATTTGTCCATGTGAAATTGCAACCGTTTGAATTGATTTCTGCAAGCCCGTTGTTGTTGATAAAAATTTTGAAGTCGATAATATGTTGTGTGTTTAGGGGTGTGGAACTACATTCGTCTTCCATGTTGAGTATGTTATTAAAATCTCTCATAATTAACCAAGGTTTGTTGTTGTTATCATTCCACTTAGTGATTTGATTCCATATTTCCAGTCTATCTTCATAATTGTTAGGAGCATGTATACAAATAATATAATACGGTAAAATAGGATTGTTTATAAGCAAAATAACATAATACCTATTACAAAATATGATATCTAGATGCATACTATCATGCTACAAGATCAAGAAACCCACTAAGTGGTATGCGCTCCCTAAGGGTTAAAAAATAAACGAGTTTTTAAAACCAAACTTGTGAAGCGACTCCTTCGCATCTACCTGCCTAAGTATGGTTTCACAAAAACAAACATCTTCGGGCTTAAACCTATTAAAAAGAGATCTAATATGAGTTTCTGTCAAGGGTGCCCTAATCCCTTGACAGTTCCAAAACATGGTGTTCATTTTCCGGTGGCGGCCTTAGGAAGACCGCGTTCATCTTGGATGGTCACGGGTGATATGCTCTTCTTCTGAGGTTCACGCACACTCTGGACCTCTTCCCCACTTTCAACATCCTCAGGCATTCCCATCTTTCCCTTCCACCCTTCGCTAACCTCCTCATCTTCTTCTTCCTTAGGCTCAAACTGCGAGTCTTCCTCATTCGCTCTAGCCTTGTCCTTAGTGTTCTCCGACTCAGATATATTGACAAAGCTTTCTTCGCTAGGGGTATCTTCATCACTATCATCTTTTCTTAATAATACAACATGCGTCCCTTTCCCTTATATATCGAGTCGCATCCTTTTCAGGTTTTGTTCTCCTTGTTTTCTATTGCTCCTAGTTCTTCCCGCAATACCAACTTTCCTGCTATTAACACCATCATGATTTCCCAATCTTCTGCCCATAAAATTCTCGGCGTCTTTTCTTCACAATTTCCTTTTGTTTTTTATTTGAGTAGTTTCTTCATGTTGTTGGGTTGTTGTAGTAATTATCAGTTCGAAGCTTAATTCCTCTTGAGTCTTCACTTATCTGCACAGGCTCCTTCCTGCTTCTATGAGTTTCCTTTGCTCGATTATCATTCTGAGTTGGAGTTTCGATGGTATTTTGTCCTATATCCTGTTGTGCCACATTCAGGTTCAATAATTGTCTTCCCTTTCTAGTCTCTTGTTTTTGTTGTCCATCATAACCTCTCAGTGCTTCTTGAACTACCTCATGAAACAAGCCTGTCCCTCGAAACTCTGTCTGCTGTCTCGTGGTATGACCTTCATCAAACCTTTGGTCCCTGTGTTCTTGTTGCCTTTGCTGTCGAGCTTCTCTAGCTCGTGATGACCCACCCATATCCATATCTTGATCATAATGTTTCGAAGGTCCTTCTTGTTCTCTTCCCTGACCTTCTCTGGAATGTCCATCCCCATTTTTATCCTAGTAAAACTGCCTACCTGATTTCTCGAACCTATTCCCAACTTTCTTCCTTATTCCATATATGGGCTTAGTAGGAGGGTACTTTGCAATATTCGCAACAGACCATGTTGACTGTCGTCTTTCATCCGGGTCCTCTATCTCTTGTATGATGACCACGTTACAAGACCCTTATCTGTGACCAATACACCCACATTGAAAACACAGTGCACCCACGTTTTCATATCTAAAAGTAATCCATCCTGCCCCTTCCTCTTAAGCGAGGTACCACCCCGGTGGAAGAGGTTGTTTAATGTTGAAACGAACTCGAAAACGCAGAATTTTAACATCAGTAGTTACAATATCAGGAAAATCAATGCCCTCTATTTCCAGAAAACAAGGTGAAATAGCGAGTAGGGTTTCCTCCGTATTTTGTATGAAAGCTAGACCACTAGCTTGTACCCATATTGATGAATAATCTCTGTTGACTGTTAATGGATCCACATACTATTGACAAGGAGTAAAAGCAAAATGCATACCGATGAAAATACCTGGACGGAGATTCCATAGTCTTTCTAATTCACCTCTTTGAAAAGCTTCCACTTTAAACACATTTTCTTCTACCTCGGGAAGACAAAAATCTCCTCGAACACCCCACTTATCCCTAATATGTCTATGAAAACCATGAAGGAACACAGTAGTGCCCCCAATAGATGTTATAAGAAGATAGGGTTCTTCTCTGACTTATTCAATCCTCTTAACTTTGATACCGAGTTGGATAACTCCAAGAGATTTACCATTTGTTTCATTTAATGGGACAATTGGTAACGCATGACGGTCTCTAGTGGCCATGTTAACCAGTAAAAGATGCAGAAAGAAATTATGTTCTAGGTTTAAGAAGTGATTTTTGAAAAACTCAAAGAGAAGATGATACGAGATAGTAGTAAAAAGAGAGTGATTCTGAAAATCTATCTGTGAATAAAGTGAGAGAGTAAAAGAGATGGTGAGCTTACTTTGGAACTCCAAGAGACCCTTGAGCTCTTTTATAGGCTGTAAAAGGTGTTGGATACCGCTCGAAAATTTCATGGGAATGATTGCTACGCCCACTATCTCTTCCACCGCTTCGTACAAGAAAAGAGGATATCCCTCTTTTTTGCTGTGAAGTCCAATGTGTCGCATAAAAATTCTTTTTTGTATTTTATTATTATTGCATGTCTTCCATGTGTCATAAATATCTAGCGTAGTTGTATTAAACCACTCGAGCCTCATTAAATCTCGACTAATTCTGTCACTAGACACCCCCTTATTTGTACTTATCAAACTGAACCGCCTTATTCCAAACCTTACTATAAATCTGTTGAGTTTAACACTTGTTTCCTTTATGTTGTAGTTCGAATTAACCTTAGAGTCCTTCTTTGTGCTTATAATTGGATTGTTAGTTAGAACCTGACCTTTATTGTCTTCTTCTTGTGTCTCTTTTTGCTTGCTAATATCACTTATTTTTTAAACAATCTTGATAATTTGTATCTTCCTTGAAAGATAGTAGATCTATGTTGACCGGCTGTGTTTCAGTAGTTGAGCCCTATGCTTTTTGTTGTTGGAAGTTTCATGTCGTATCTTCTGTTGTTGACGAAAAAACCGAAATTGTTTGATTTCAATCAAATAGAAACTAGGCCTTTGTATACCTAAACAACTCCATAAATTGCCGTTAAGATACTTGTACGAATTGAGACTAATTTGTTTGCCATCCGAAGAAGAATTCATGTCGTCAAACCCTAAGAACCCTAAATGAAAAGAAAAAGATACTAGATCTTGGAAAAGTAGTAAAAACCCTCTGAAAAAAAGGATTCGGTGATTGTTGATGTTGAGAAATTAATTCCTGGATCAATTGATTGATTTGTATAACCTCTGATGATCGCCTCTTTTAAAAGCGTTTTTTTTTAAAATTTGAAATGAGCTTTTATTTGTTAAATAGAAAATCATGGGCCATAACTCCTCATTGCCTCATATAAGAATATATAAAATATTGACCCAGTCTAACGTCACTTGGTCAATCAAAGTACTAAAACTAATAATGTTAATAACCTTTTCTCTCTACAACGAATTTCCTAGGTGGGTTGAGATGACCTAATTTTTCTAATGTCGGCTATTAATGTCAAGATACCCACAAAGACTTTCGGGTTGGGTCATGAAGCTTCTTATAATGTGAAAGCCACCATTTCTTTGTTGAGCAAGTCCCTTTTAATTAATAAATATTACAAAAAATGACAACTTTGAAGTCAATTAAATCCACATACAGTCGACCAAAAAAAAAAGAAAAAACCCCCCACATACAACATTAACACAATACCGCACAAAAGTTTTGGCGTATACGTGGGATCTATCGCCGCATTCTGATACATACAAGCTACCGTGCTGCCTTGGGTCTCTTCTTTTTGTTTTCCATAACTTCCCTTGATATTAGAATAAAGTGAATGATTATGGTTAAAAATTGAAATTGATTAACAACTGAATTGTATCATCGTGATTAAAACTATTAAATTATGGTTTTGAAAAGTGTAATCGATGGTTAAAACCGTTAGGTTATAATTTTAGATAAAAATAAAACCAAATAATCGAAAATCGGTTATTATAATATATATGTTCAAATTTTATAATTATCAAGGCTAAATTAGATATACTGAAATCCTAAAACCAAAATCTAAATACTAGATTTTATAAACTAAATAATAAATATGCAATTTAATAAAAAAAACTAACACAATATTTTATATACCTTGGAGATTTTTCTTATATGTGTGGTTTTATTTGATGAAAAATGATATATTTATTAAGTTTTCATTTGGTTAGGTTAAAAACTGCAAGACCGTTAAAAAACCGAAACCAAATAATGCGGTTGCAGTTTTGAAAAGTGTAACCATTAGGTTATGGTTGTTGATATTTTTGCAGAACATCGAACCATTACCATCCCTAGTTATTACAAATTTAGCCTATACCCGAAGGTATTGACTCTTCTTTAATTAAACTTGCTAACCTACGAGCTAATAAAGAGGCAATTGGATAAGCTAGCTGCAAATAAGGCAACTTCAAATTTTATAATTATCAAGGCTTCTTAAACAAGTCCTCAAGAAGATAAATTGTTGCGTGTACTACAGGCTAATAAAGAGGCAATTGGATGGACTATTGCTGATATCAAAGGTAGTAGTCCTACCATTTTCCAACACAAAATTATTTTGGAAGATGAAAGTGCACGCTTAGTTGAAGGACAAAGGAGGCTAATGCCAGTAATGAAGGAGGTGGTAAAGAAGGAAGTAATCAAATTACTAGATGCGGGAATCCTCTTTCCCATATCTAGTAGCGAGTGGGTGAGTCTGGTTCCATGCGTACCAAACAAGGGTGGTATCACTACTATCCTGAATGACCAGAATGAAGCCATACTCTCGAGAACCATTATTGGTTGGAGAGTGTGTATGGACTATCGTAAGTTGAACAAGGCCACCAGAAAAGATCATTTTTTCCTTCCGTTCATAGATCAGATGTTGGATAAGCTAGCTGGAAGAGAGTACTATTGTTTTCTAGATGGGTACTCAGGATACAATCAGATATATAGAGACCCTACAAATCAACACAAAACTACTTTTACATGTCCTTTTGGTACCTTACCTTTTAGAAGGATGCCATTTGGATTATGTAAAGCACCTGTAACTTTCCAGAGATGCATGATGGCAATTTTCTGGGACATGATAGATCAATTCCTTGAGGTATTTATGGATAAATTTTCTATTTTTGGTGATAACTTTTATGATTTTTTGCAGAATCTAGAAAATGTATTAATTAGATGCAAGGAAACTGACTTGGTTTTGAATTTGGAGAAATGTCACTTCATGGTTCGTGAGGGAATAGTCTTGGGGCATAAAGTTTCAAGTGCATGATTAGAGGTTAATCGTGCAAATATTGAGGTAATAAAGACTCTTCCACCTCCTGGTTCGTTAAAGGGGTGAGAAGTTTCTTGGGTCATGATGAGTTTTACCGCCGTTTTATCAAAGATTTCTCTAAAATTTCCAAGGCGTTGTGTAACTTACTCGAGAAGGACACCAAATTCCTTTTCGATGAAGCTTGCATGGAGGCATTCATGGAGATCAAAGAGAAGCTCATATCTACCCGATTTTACTTCCTCCTGATTGGAATATTTTGTTTGAAGTTATGTGTGATGCTACTTATCTTGCTATGGGTGCTGTTTTGGGTCAGAGAAAAGAGAAGGTATTTAATTCCATTTACTATGCTAGTAAGACCTTCACAAGTGCTCAGATTAATTATACCGTGATAGAAACGGAATTACTAGTTGTTGTGTATGCATTTGACAAGTTTCATTCCAATATTCTTGGGGCAAATATTGTTGTGTATACAGATCATTACGCGATCAAATACCTTATGGAGAAGAAATATAAGAAGCCGCTTTTGATTAGACGGGTATTGTTGTTACAAGAGTTTAAGTTAGAAATTCGAGATCGAAAGGGAAGATGAGAATCAGGTAGCAGATCATTTGTCGCGTCCTTAAGGTTTTGAGGTTAATAGTGGAGCAGAGTTTGTCAAAGAGGAGTTCCCTGATGAGAGTTTATTTCCGATACACACAACTGGTACTCCTTGGTATACAGATATAGCGAATCTTATTGTGAGTAGTTCCTTTACTAAAGGAGCTAACTCACACAAGAAGAAGAGATTAGTTCACTAAGCTAAGCAATTATATTGGGAGGATCCTTTCCTCTACAAAACATGTAGTGATCACATGGTGAGAAGATGCATACCTGAAGGTGAAGTCCGTGCGGTAGTTGCAAGTTGTCATGATTTACCCTATGGAAGACATTTCAAAGGTGATCGTACAACTACAAAGGTACTTCAATCTGATTTTTATGTGCCTACTTTACGTCAAGATTGTAATGCATATGTGATGTCTCCCTATTTGTGATGATTTAATCTAGGTTGGAGACATCATTTTAGGAATATTTAGGAAGTAATTAGTCGATTTTTATTAGTATATTAGTATTTTCTTATTTCTTGTCTTGATTTGATGATTTATTATTTCTAGAACATATTTGGTTTAATTGTTTGTTAATTGTGAAGATTTAAAGATATATGGAAATTAATTAGATGCCAAATCAATTCCAAGAGATACAGGAAAGAATATAAGGATGGAAATTGGAGATAAAGGAATGAAAGGATAAAATAGGAAACGAAAAGTTGTCAAGTAAATCTGAATTTCAGCAGCCACGTCCACTAAAGTGATCATAACTCAAGATTGACTGGGAATTTGGCAGCATGGTCTGAAGCAAAGGTGTAGAGATTTCCGAGACGATCAGTTTCGATATAAAGAACACATCAAAAAGGGAGCAATATTGAAGAAGTTACGGCCAAAACAAGACATCAACAGTTTCTTACCTTTCCTATATTTTAGGCTACAAATTTGATTTGGAAAAGGAGTCAAATTGCTTGCCTTCTACACGGATTAGGGCTTACTAGACTCCTATAAATACACCCTTTAACTATTATAAATATGTCCTTGCCCGTCCTTTCTCAGTTCTAAACCTTAGTCCAATCTTTAGTCATTCAAGAGAAGCAAGTTGACAGTATGTATCTTTCTTTTAATTTAAAACTTTCTAGTATGAACTAATTTTCCCATAGCTTGGGTTTTGCATATGTATAATCTATGAATTCTATTTTCTTCTATCTATGTTTATTTAGGAGAACTATTTTAAATTGATTCTAGCTGCTTAACCATATATTTGTTTTATATGCTTTGATGTATTGTCTGTCTTAAACTTGAATAATTTAGGGCTGTGCTAATAGTAGTTAGATGGTCACCCGGAAGGGGTGTCTAATTATTGAAAGACCACATAAACGTCTAGTCATTAGGGTTTGATTTAATCACCGATCATTATTTGCAGGCCAGTCTCATCTAAGAACCTAGTGGCGTAGAAGCACCTTAGTTAAGTCCCCTGGTAACTGTGAGGTCGCCACCTTAGTCCACCCAGAAAGGGGTTGGGAGGAATTTAGAATCTTGACTACTTATCTAAGAGATGTTATCACCCTTATTAACTAGTAGAAGAAATAGAAGGATAGTGCATACTCGCAAAACCTAAGCTATATTCTCTCATATTTAATTTACTTGTCTTTAATTATTAGTCTAATCATTATCTCCTTAATCATATTTATTTTATTTTCAGTCTTTTAATTATTGATTACTACGCTATTTTGTTTACCCATTCGTGTAACACACTAAGTCTCTGGGGACTGAATCTTAGTTACTAGTAAAACTTGCATACGATCTGTTATACTTGCTGTGAATAACGTGTTTAGTCTAGGGCGTTAGTGCATTATTTTCCATATTTATTTATCATATTTTCATCACACCTTAGGCGACACCAAGTTTTTGGTGACGCTGCCGGGACTTGTGTCTCGTTAGTGTGTGAATTTTTTATTTTTAGTAGTAGTTTTTAGTTATTTTATTTTTTCAGTTTTACGCTTTTGGTTTGTCTCTGTCCCTTTTTAGGAGTTAACAGTGTATGCTTGCAGAACCCAAATTAAGCTCAAAGCCTATAACAAACGTATAAAGGAAGACAGGGCACGAAGAAGAAAGATGGCTGGACAACAAGATAGAGTAGATCCTCCACTTGGTCCGCTAGGACATTTACAACCACTACCACCACGGGAAGATAAAAGAAATCTCAACAGACATGAAAAAGATCTCCCAGGCTTGGGAGCACCTTTTCGAGTTCAATAATTAGTTTATCGTCCTCTGGATATCCAGAATACCAAATTCAGACCCGATCTAGGCATGCTCAGTCAATTTTTGAATTTTGGACTCTACAGTTGTACAACAATTCAAGATCGGGTAAGAGCGATTCAGAAGTTTATGCAGATATGTGATGCCTACATTACTCCAGGCATTACACGCGAGCAAATGTATTGTCACATGTTTTCGTTCTTTCTGACCGGTAAAGCTGGTGATTGGCTAGATAGACAACCACCAGGTACACTTAATACTTGGACATAACTTCAAGATGCATTCTTTAACCATTTTTATCCAAAGAGTATGAGATTAATAAATCAGATAGAGCTTGCGAAGTTTGCCAAGAGAATGGAGAATAAGTAGGAGATGCATGGCCAAGGTTTCAACAAAAGTTAGCTAGATGTCCACTTCATGGTTATACCCCATCTTTATAGTTAGCAATTTTTTATTAAGGTATTAATGCCAAGAGTATAAAATAATATTGGAAGAGGAGGTTTTGTGTCCATGGATCCTGCAAAATCCGTCGAAGGTATGGAACGTATCTTAGAAACAGAAAGGAGTTGGCCACTTTCGCGAGCTCCTATTACAAACAACCGAGGTACGCTTCGATTAGATCCAGAGATTGCTAATTTAGCTCAATTAACCGCATTAGAGAATCAAATTAAAGAAATTAAGCTTGACATGCAAAAGAATTTAGTAGCAACAAATGTAGTGCAAGAGGCACAAGGTTGTCCACAGTGTGAGGTATCGAATCATACATGGGAAGAGTGCGAAGGAAATCTAGCATCTGTTTATTTCATATCCAACCGAGGAAATTATCAATTTGGTAACATGAATCATTCGGGTATGCAGTATTCAAATCCACAGGGGGGCTCTAATCCAGGTAACTATCAACCTCGTACCCAGAATAACTCTTACCAACCAAGAGGTCAAGTCCTGTATCAGGGAAATCAGAATTATAATTGACCTGTTCCTCCACAACAACCTGCCAATGACGCTTATACCGATAATTAAGCTCAGAAGGCTTTACCATAATATCCTCAAGAAGGAGTTGTGGGAGATAAACAATTGAATTTTTTTATGGATCTTATGACAACTAATATGCATTAACAGAACGAGAAGTTAAGAGAACAAGAAGCTTCAGTTCAGATTTTAGGTACTCAAGTAGAACAAAAGAATAAAGTTCTAACAAATATCATGGAAGCGAAGGATTTGAAAGCTATCGAAGGAGGTGATGCCAATGTTGGGTTCGAAGCTTGTAAGACTATATGCCTTGAGAGTGAAGAGAATAAGGAATTACCGCATGCTGCAGAAATTGTCGTGGAAGTTCCAGAAATTGAAAAAGAGCAAACCAAATCTAGCCCCGAAGACTCTGACTATTCTTAAGACGAGGATTCATCCGAGATATCCGACTTTATAAAACTTCTTAGAGATATGCAAGAAGAGATTAGATCGGTTATGGAGTTTCAAGTTGTTAGAGCTAAAGAGAAAGAGAAAGAAGCCTCAATAGAAAAGAAAGAAGAAGTTGCACCTACTGTGTAAGAAGAGAAAGAAGAAGAGAAGGTGGAATCGCCACCGGTTGTTCAAAAAATGTCACCAACTATTCCTGATACAAATCAAAAGGTAGACATTGAACTCAAGACATTTGTAGAGGCATATAGTCTAGAAAATATCAACGCCCAGATGCTTGAGATTGCGAAGAAACAGATTACACCGCAACAAGTATTCACGCAAGTTATTCTAGAGATAGAATCGAGTGTAGTAGCCAGAAAAGAGACTGCGCTCATACTAAGAGAGTCTCAAGAAGAGTTGAGAAAGAGTTAGCATTGAAGCTAAAAGATCCAGGAAGCTTTAATCTTCCTATTCAAATAAATGGTATGCTCAAGATGAAAGTTATGTGTGATGTAGGTTCAGGTGTGAATCTTATGCCAAAGTCTGTGTTCGATAGACTTGGACTCCAGAAAACAAAAAAGGCTCCAGTATAGTTGCAGTTTGCTGACAATTCAGTTACCAAGACATGGGGAATAGTGGAAGACGTACACGTCCGAACAGGTAATATCACCATCCCTACTGACTTTGTTATTCTTGAATTCGATACAGATAAGCAGGTTCCAATCATACTTGGACGACCTTTCTTAGCCACAAGTCAGAGCATCATCAACTTCCAGGTTACGACAGTTACCCTTCATGCTAAAAACGTATCCGCGACATTCCATGTTTGGGGTAAGAAACTAAGGAAGTTAGATCCCAAAGTTCTTATCATCCACAGTCTTTCACATCACAAAGTCCCAGACGAGATCCACACAAATCTTGTGGATACTTAGACAAAGATTGAGTTTGGGGTCGGCCATGATAGCCCGCAAACCATAGAATAGGCCACGAAGTCACAAAGACTCGTGGATGGGACCATTTGTACTCACTGAGGTTGTTTCAGCTAATGTGATAGAGATCAGGCCCAAGAGGGGCATTAAACGAAGATTAGTGGACGTTTATAACCTTGCTCGTTGCTGGGGAGGCTATATTCGCAAATCTTGATAGAGGTAACACGTCTAACTTTGAAAGACGTTAAATAAATGTGTTGTACGGGAGACAACCCCCTATTTTTTTATGTTTTAATGTCTTTAAATTCATGTTTAGTTTAGTTGTTTTTAGTTAATATTGCATATTTGAGAAAGGTATTAGTGTTTTTGATGTTCAGTAACTAAGAAAATCGAGTTAGGGAGGAAAAGGAAATTTTTGAGCACATTCTGACCCACCCGCCGGCTAGCCGGTGAGATGATCGGGTATGTCGGTGGGTCAAAAAACTGCGACACGGTTCCCAAAATCAGGTTCACTACCGAGACGTAGAAAAATCAAAAATTGGCTGACCAGTATGCCGCTCACAGGGCTGGTATGCCGGTGCGAGAAAAACCGTGGCACGGTGGGGGAAATCAGGTACAATGCCGAGAGCACTTAGGAAAAACCATGGGCGCGAGTGTCGACACGGTCTGGGATTGGTATGCCGGCCACAGGACTGGTATGCCGGCCGCCGCCGCTGGAAAGAAAAAAATTTCATTTTTTAGGTTAAAAGAAGAAGAGGTTAGTTGTATTCCGAATTTTTCAATCCTTTAAGCCTATTCTCTTCTTCGAACCTCTCCCAACTCCATTAAAGCTTCAATAAACCTTCCCCAAACATCAAAACACTACCCAATCACCTAAAAAATATATCCAATCCTTTCTTTACATCATTATAAAGAAGATTCAAGCACCCAAATCATATCAAAACAATTTGAATCCAAGAATCAAAAGCCTAAATTTTCCAATTTCACCAAACAATTTCTTAGATACGTATAAATCAAAGAATAATTCATCCTACCCATATAGATTATCATCATAACACCTTTCCTAACCCAAATAAATCTTGTACATCCTATAATCAAGAGTTTCAGATTTCAAGAGTGGTTAAAGCTTTGAGTTGGAGGTTAACTGAGATGACTAAAAGAACAGAAACATTATCCACTATTAGGGAGATGAATAAAAGTAAGGTATTGGGCTCTAATGAAAATAAATCAATTGAGAAAAGTTCAAGTTCCAACATAAAGGGTAAAACAGGTCATGAGAAGAGAGGACAACTAGCTGTAGTAAATTCAATGGGCAAAAAGGTTCCAGCTTTCGTAAAGAAGACACCACAACCTCTACAGATCGAGAGTCCTACACCCAAAGAAAAAGAGGAGCTTCAAAGGCCTTGTTAGCTTCAGCTAAGAAACATCTACATGTACTACCTTTTGCTTATGAGAGAGTATTTCAAGAAGAAGTTGGTAAGGGTGAGTATAAGAGATTAGTGGAGATAGGAGATAGATTGGGTTGGTCTACGTTCATGGTAAGACGTTCAAAATTATATGTTGAGTTAATTTCTGAATTCTATTTAGGCCTGTTAGCCGAGATAGTAAAGGTTGTGTTCCGATTAGAGGCAAGTTAGTTCCTTTTACAGTTGAAGAGATTCGAAACCACTTCCAGTTCAAGAAATTGGTCGGACCATGTAACTATAGAGAAGCGGTGGAAAATATCAAGACTTTCATTTGGAATCTACTTGTTGAGCATGTATTAGGCAAGGAGAAAGCGCAAACACATAAGGGAGAATTGAAGGCACCTTGGCGTTACAAATATCTCCAAGCGGATACAAGATTTTGGCACAATTTTCTTTCACCTAATGTCTTTGGAAACACAAGAAATTCGGATGTACCTAAGAAGAACACAATCTTTTTGAATTGTATTTTAAGGGGAGAAGAAGTGGATGTGGCACAGTTTATCTTTGAGGAGGTGATGCGATTTTAGATCCCTCCTACTTCGTTATTTAATGTGAAATATCCTACTATGATCACATGCCTTGTTCGGAAAGGGAATGTGATTCCGTGTGAAGAAGAGAAGCTAGAGTATAAGATGAGTAATAATATTGACAACACTTGGATCAAGAATTTTTTGAGAGGTGCGGGAATTACACAAGTTTACAAAGAGGTTGGCGAGAAAAGATGGAGGAGCGATTGAATAAAATCGAAGCAACTCAAACTTTCTTGGCCAATGATGTGGCACAAATCAAAGCTAATCAAGTTCACATCATGACACTCCTGGAGCAATTAAAGAAATATCCAGTAAATCCTATCTTGGAGGTTGGTAATGCGAGGCAATAGACTCGAGAGCATGTTCTCTTTCTTCCTCACCATTTCTGTATATGCTTTATCTACTTGTTTTTAAGTTCTTTTTAGAGTCTTTTTCGATTCGAGGGGACACACACCATTTTTTAGTTGGGGGTGTGGGGATTCGTTGTCTCTCATCTCCATTTTTATGTGATTTTCTGTTTTTTGGGATAAATTAATTTTTTTGATACATGGGATTTAGATGTAGAGTGTGTTTAATAGCCTGAGAGCATAAGCTCAGTAATTTAATGATTAAAAGTAGTATGTTTTGAGCTGTTTTATTTTGTATGCTTTGAGTATTTGCAGGAAAACACACATTGATAGTAAAGAAAAGATTAGTTAGCAATGCGATAGAAAGTATGTCCGATCTCAGGGAGCCATGAGTGGTGTGTAGGCCGTGAGATCCAAGCTAGTTCATAAACCCGTTTGATGAATGTGCTAAAGGTAAGAGAATGAAGAAATTGCATAGTTTAGAAAGTGATTAAGGCGGTTCTTTCATAAGTCCCTTGTTGCCTTTTAGCTTGCTGTCCAAATTATTATTTTATATCCTTCTCATCCCCTTCTAGCCTTTCTAAAGACTTTTTATTAGCCATGTTATAAGCCATATCCCTTTAGATTATATGACTTTTCTATATGACCCACACTCGAATCCCGATGCAGAGACAATTGTTCTAGAGCTTGAGTTTGGGGTGGTGGGTCCACCATTATGGGAATTGTTATTGGGTTGGGAATTTTGAGCTTATTAATTGTGCTATGTTCTATACATTGATGATGATTCATATGTTTATTATATTGTAACCCTTTGTCGGGGTAAGAGTAACTAAAAAAAGCTGAAAAGCATGAAAAAGAAAAATATATATGTGAAAAAATTAGCATGACCTCTCAACATCAAAAGGTGAGTCATAGCTTGACAAAAGAAAAAAATTGATTTGAAACGAATACATATATTTGGACCATCAATGTGGAATTTTTTTATGTGAACATCTTTATGCTTTAATTGGGTTAGTGGGGATGTGGTGGGTCCTGGTGTGTTATTAAATTAAGTACAAAAGTAAAGGAACCACAATTACCGCAAGTGTACGGTTGTCCAAGTAATATTCGATAAATCGAGTTCGTTCTCAGGGACGGATTAGGTTCAACTCCAGTATTAATCAGATAGCAAGAATAATTGTTTAACAAAACAGGAAAATAATAGATTTTTGTTTGGTTTTCTTAAAACTAAATATGCAAATAAATAAAGACTAAATTGAAATAAATAAAATCAAATAAAAGACTGACTTCAGATAAGAGAGATACTTGAGTCTCGCAAGGAATCCACCTAATCAATATAATCTATGCTTTGTTTAGGGGTAGAATTTGTATTAGTATATTAGTCAGGAATCTAATATCTCCTAGCCCACGTCAGGGTGGACCTAGAAGCTATCCTACGGTATTACAAACCCCGTCAGGGTGAATATAAGCTACTTTCAGATGAATACTATTTTACCTCTGTGGCTATGTAAATCATATGACTTTCGTCCATTGAAGGCTATCGAAGGAGGTGATTCCAATGCTGGGTTCGGAGCTTCTAAGGCTATCTGCCTTGAAATTGAAGAAAATAAGGAAGTACTGCATGCTGCCGAAAGTGCCGTAGAAGTGTACCGAAGAAAAACCAACCAAGTCTAGCCCCGTGGACTCTAACTGTTCTGAAGATGATGAGGACAAAGATTCAGAAAAATTCAACTTTTTACAGCTTCTGAAAGATACGCAAGAAGAGATTAGATCGGTTATAAAGTTACAGGCTGGGCGAGCTAAAGAGAAAGAGGAAGAAGCCTCAAAAGAGAAAGTTGAAGTTGCACCTGCTGTGCAAGAAAAGAAAGAAGGAGAGAAGGTGGAATCGCCACCAATTGTTCAACCAGTGTCACAAACTATTCGATAAAAATCCGAAGGGTGACATTGAACTCAAGACATTTGTAGAGGCGTACACTCCTGAAAATATCAACACCCAAATCCTTGAGATTGCGAAGAAAGGGCTTACACCGCAACAAGTTTTTACGCAAGTTATTCTAGAGAAAGAAGCGAGTGTAGAAGGAAAGAGAGAGACTGTGAGAGTCTCAAGAAGAGTAGAAAAAGAGTTACCACTGAAGCTCAAAGATCCTAGAAGCTTTAATCTTCCTATACAAATAAATGGTATGCTCAAGGTGAAAGCTATGTGCGATGTGGGTTCAGGTGTGAATCTTATATCTGTGTTCGATAGGCTTGGACTTCAGATTCAGAGAAAGCTCTAGTGAAGTTGCAGTTTGCTGACAAATCAGTTACCAAGACATGGGGAACAGTGGAGGACGTTCTTGTCCGATCAGGTAATATCACCGTCCCTACTGACTTTGTTATACTGGATTTTGATGCAGATAAGCAGGTTCCAATCATACTTGGAAGGCCTTTCATGGCCACAAGTCAGAGCATAATCAACATCCAAGAAGGGACGATTACCCTTCATGCTAAAAACGAATGCGAGACATTCTATGTCTGGGGTAAGAAACCAAGGAAGTCAGATCCCACCGTTCCTATCATCCACAACCTTTCACATCACAAAGTCCCTAAAGAGAATATCCATGAAAAGCCTGTGGATATTGAGCCGAACATTGAGTTTGGGGTCGGCCATGAAGTTCTATGGAAAGCCCATAAACCAGAGAATAGGCCACGAGGTTACCAAGACTCGTGGATGGGACCATTCAAAGTCACTAAAGTTGTTTTAGCTAAGGTGATAGAGATCAGGCCTAAGAAGGGCATTAAGAACAGATTAGTTGACGTTCATAGCCTTGCTCGTTGTTGGGGAGGCTATATTCGCAAATCTTGATAGAGGTAACGCGTCTAACTTTAAAAGACGTTAAATAAAAGTGTTGTACGAGAGACAACCCGCAATTTTTTATGTTTTTGTGTTTTTAATTCATGTTTAGTTTAGTTGTTTTTAGTTGATATTGCATATTTGAGAAAGGTATTAGTGTCTTTGATGTTCAGGTATTAAAGAAATCGAGTTTGGGAGGAAAAACAATTTTTTTAGACATATTCTGACCTGACCACCGGTATGCCGGTCACACGACCGGTAAGCCGGCAGGTCAAAACCACGAGCCCTCGGGTACACGTCTCGGATTCTTTGGCGAGAGTTGATTTTCGAAATCTGACCGGACCGGTATGCCGGTTAGACAAAAACACGAGGCCTCGGGTTCACGAATAGGGTTTTTTCCGAGGATGAGTTTTCAAGAGAGCAGCGCACCGGCATGCCGGCCCATACCGCCGGTAAGCCGGTCAGCGCCGCTGGAGAGAGAGAAAAAAGTTGTGTTTTTCAGTATAAAAAGAAGAGGAGGTTAGTCTAGTACGAATTTTACAATCCTTAAGTCTCTCTTTCTTTTCCAAACCTCTCCCAACTCCATTAAAGCTTCATCAAACCTTCCCCAAACATCAAAACACTACCCAATCACCATAAAAACACATCAAATCTTCTCTCCACATCATTACAAATAAGATTCAACCACGCAAATCTTACCAAAACACATTGAATCGAAGAATCAAAAGCTTAAATTTCAGAAATTCATCCTACAAATTTCTTAGATCCATGCCAATCCGAGAAGAATCCATCTTACCCATATAGAGAATCATCATCAAAACACCTTTCGTAACCCAAATAAAGCTTGTACAACCAATAATCAAGAGTTTCAAATTTCAAGAGTGGTTAAAGCTTTGAGTTGGAGGTTAATTGAGATGAATAAGAGTACAGAGACATTATCTACTAAGAGGGAGATGAAGAAAAGCAAGGCATTGGGTTCTATTGAGAAGAAATCAAGTGAGAAAAGTTCTGGTTCCAACACAAAGAATAAAATAGATATTGTAAAGAGAGGTGAGCTAGCTGCGTTTGATTCAAAGGGAAAAAGGGTTAACCTTTTTGTGAAGAAGACAACACAACCTCTCCAATTCAAAGGTCCTACACCCAAAGAAAAAGAGAAAGCTTCAAAGGCCATGATAGATTTTGCAGAAAAACAATTAAAGGAACTACCTTTTGCTTATGAGAGAGTATTTGATGAAGAATTTGGTAAAGGAGAGTACAAGAAGTTCTTGGAGCTTGGTGAAAGATTGGGTTGGTCTTCATTCATGGTAAGAAGCTCTGATTTATGTCATGAGTTAGATTTAGATTTCTATTTAGGCCTCTTTAGCCGAGATAGTGGAGGTTGTGTTCCAGTTTGAGGAAAGTTAGTTCCTTTTACAGTTGAAGAGATTAGAAACCACTTCCAGGTTAAGAAATTGGTTGGACCATGCAATTATAGAGAAGCGGTGGATAGACAAAGAATCTTCGATTGGAATTTACTTTTTGAGCATGTTTTAGACAAGGAGAAAGTGCAATCACATAAGGGAGAATTGAAGGCACCTTGGCCTTACAAATATCTTCAATAGGATGCTAAAGTTTGGCACAATTTCCTTTTCCCTAACGTATTTGGAAACACAAGAATTTGGGACATAAGTAAAAAGAACGTTTTGGTTTTTAATTGTATTTTGAGAGGAGAAGAAGTGGATGTGTCACAGTTGATCTTTAAGAAGGTGATGCGATTTTTGGTCTCTCCTACCTCGGTTTATAATGTGAAATATCCTACTATGATCACGTGTCTTGTGCGAAAAGCTAATGTAATTTTGGGTGAAGAAGAGAAACTGGAGTTTAAAAAGAGTAACATTATTAACGATGCTTGGATTATGAAAGTCTTGAGAGGAGCGTGATTTACGCAAGTCTCAAATGAAGAAAAGGATAAAAGTTGGCAAGAGAAGCTGGAGGATCGTTTAATTAAAGTCGAAGCAGCTCAAACTTCTTTAGCCAATGATGTGGCACAAATCAAAGCCAATCAAGTGCACATCATGACACTCCTTGAGCAATTAAAGAAAGATCCAGCAAATCCTATCTTGGATGTCGATAATGCGAGGCAATAGCCTCGAAAGTATGTTCTCTTTCTGCCTTACCATTTCTGTAAATATGTTATCTGCTAATTTTAATTTCTTTTTCGAGTCGTGGGGACACGGCTCATTTTTGAGTTGGGGGTGTGGGGATTCGTTGTCTCTCATCTCCATTTTTCTGTTTTTAGGTAGAAATTAAAATTTTTGATACATGGGAATTAGATGTAGAGTGTGTTTAATAGCTTGAAAGCATAAGCTCAGTAAGTTAATGATAGTAAGTAGTATGTTTATGAGCTATTTTATTTTGTATGCTTAGAGTATTTGCAGGAAAACAAAGATTGATAGTAAAGAAAAGATTAGTAAGCAATGCGATAGAAAGTATGTTCGATCTCAGGGAGCCTTGAGTAGAGTGTAGGCCGTGAGATCCAAGCTAGTTGATAAACCCATTTGATGAACGTGTTAAAGGTAAGAGAATGACAAAATTGCATAGTTTAGAAAGTGATTAAGGCTGTTCTTTCATAAACCCCTTGTTTCCTTTTAGCTTGTTGTCCATTTAATATTTTATATCCTTCTCAGCCCCTTCTAGCCTTTCTAAAGCATTTTTATTTAACCACATTATAAGCCATATCCCTTTAGATTATAGGACTTTTCCATATGACCCGCACTCGAATCACGATGCATAGACAATTGTTTTAGAGCTTGAGTTTGGGGTGGTGGGTCCACCATTATGGGAATTGTTATCGGGTTGGGATTTTTGAGCTTATCAATTATGCTCTGTTATTATATTTATGATGATTCACAGGTTTATATTGTAACCCTTTGTCGGGGTAATAGTAAATGAAAAAAGCCGAAAAGCATGAAAAGAAAGAAAAAATCTATGAAAAAAAATATAGCGTGATATCTCAACATCAAAAAGAGAGTCATAGCTATACACAAAAAAAAAGTGATTTGAAAAGAATATATATTTAGACCGGCAAAGAGGAATTTTTATGTGAACATCTTTATGCTTTAATTGGGTTATGGGGGATGCTACTTTGCGCATCAAGAAAGTCATTAGGTTGAGTGAGAAATGTTTTATGAGAGTAACTCAAGCTCTAGGGCGATTCGTTGATGGCTAGTGAGGAGAGCGCCAAAAGCTCACTCTAAATTATCCAAATATACTTATTTTACCGTCCCTAAGCCAACATTACAACCTTAAAGACCTTTTGATTCTTTGCTATGTGATCTAGAAATGATTGAGACAATCGAGAGTAGTTAAGTGGGTCTTTGGATACTAGTGAAGTTCGATGAACAATCTATAGCTTCTTTTGTGAACTGAGTAAAGTTCCTCTCTTTCTTACATTGCGAAGCTAATCTAATCTTGAATTCAAGCCGTGTTGATTGTAAATATGAGAAGTATACAGGTATGTAGTTTGTGAATATTATTACATGAAATTTTCTGAGTAGTTGCTTTATGTCTATTCTATATATTCTGCTATCTTTCTTTCCCATTGTGCTTAATTGACCTAGGTGTGAATTTAGAGACTTCCCTTTGTTTTTATCTTTATTGTATCAGGACGATACAACTTTGAGTTGGGGGTCTTGATGTCTCCCCATTTGTGATGATTTAATATTAGTTGGAGACATCATTTTTAGTGTTTTAGAAGTATAAATACTCGATCTTCACATGATATAGTGCACTTTCCTATTTCTAGTCTTGATTTAATGAATTATTATTTTTAGAGCATATTGGGTTTAATTATTTATTTAGTGTGAAGCTCTAAAGATATATATGGAGATTAATTATATGTCAAGTCAATTCTAAGAGATAAAGGAAAGAAGATATACATGGAAATTGGAGAAAAGAAAGGAAAATCTAGGATATGGAATGATAAAGTTGTCAAATAAATCTGAATTCCAGCACCCACGACCACAAAAGGGCTTATAACTCAAGATTGGTTATAAGTGATGATGCAGATATGGTATGGATATATGATTCATCACACACTAATAGTTGGGAACCAACAAGTATGGTGTCTATCGCAGTTAACAAGGAGGGTGAAGTAAAGAATATTAATACGAAAAGAGCAAGAGTTAACAGTAGCCTGGAAGGGGAGATGTGGGCGATTTTGTTAGCTATGAGATCGGCCGCGAATCTTGGAATTAAGAGTAGCTCTTTCTACTTAGATAACCTTGAGGTAATTCAAGGTATTAATCAAGGTGTAGGGATCGACTGGAGGATCCGCCCCATGGTATCCGAGGCATGGAGGTGGATGGGAAGATTCCCAGAATGGAAGATTAACCATGTTAGAAGGAAGTTTAATGGAGTGGCGGACATCCTCGCTTAAAGTGCCAGACTTAATTTAGATATATCTAATTGTCCTAGTAGGTCGTTAGTAGAATTTTATACTAGTATCAATAACTTATATACGAGATGTACCAGACATCGATGTTAGCTTTTAATATTTGACAAAAAAAAGGTTAGGAATTTGAAAGAATGGTATGAAGCAAAGTTAAAGAGCTTTCCGAGACGATCGATATCGACTATTGGAATGCATCAAACTGATAAGTACTGAAGCAGTTATGACCAAAACAAAAACGTGGCTGATTATTACCTTTTCTATATTTTAGTGTTACAAATTTGAGTTGGGAAAGGAGTCCATTACTTGTCTTCAACTCCAAGAAAACGAATTAGGTCTTATAAACACCTATAAATACACCCTTATTTCTCTTGTAAATCGTCCTTGCCTCCCATTAATTAGTCCTTAGGTTTATTATCATTAGAGTTATTGTAGAGAGCAAGATGAAGTCTTTTATTAAATCTTTTAGTTTATTTCCTTCAGGTATGAACTAATTTTCCCATAGCTTGGGTTTTGCATTATGTATAATCTATGAATTCTATTTTCTTTCTATCTAAATTTCTTTGGGAATTATATGTTTTAATTTGATATTAGCTGCTTAACCATATATTTGTTTATGTGTTTTGAATTATTTTCTGTCCTAAACCTGATCACTTTAGGCTTTATTAATAGTAGTTAGATGGTCGCCCGGAATGGGTGTCTAATTATTGAAACACCACATAACGTCTAGTGTCCGATATTGGTCCTGACAACACCGATTCTAACTAGGTAGTTATTAGGGTTTGTTTTAAGCACCATATCACCAATTGAAGGAATTGTTTTCTTAGGGCCTTGGTAGCGCTTGATAACCCTATTTTAAACTGCCTCGTGGTTGTGGCGTAGCCCCCTAGTCGCTCTCAAGGTGTAGGGTATGGGAATTTAGAATCCTGACTAAGTATCTAAGAGCTAATTATCTCCATTATTAACTAGAATTGATAGAAAGAATTAGAAGGATTAGTGCATACTAGCAAAACCTAAGTTATATCTCTCATCTCATATTTCTTCATATTTATTTATTGTCTTTTATTTTCATTAGTTTAATTAATCATCTCTCAATTTATTCATCTTTATTTTCTGTCTTTTAACACTAAGTCCCTGAGAACGAACTTTCTTATCATTAAAACTTGCATACGTCATGTAATACTTGCAGTACCGTGCTAGTCTAGGGTGAATTCTGCATCGTTTATCTATCTTTTATTATATTATTTTATCACACCCTAGGCAACACCACCTATCATGCGAAATCAAACACAATAATATCAATCCATAATTAATTTTCACAATGCTAGAAGGTTACACTTACTACTTAGCTCAAGAAGGTGGCTATAGGGTATTCATCGATCATCACTTGTTTTGAATGCTCCACTTAGCTTACTCCCTATTAGCTGAATTATAAATCCATTATGTACCTAGGAATTGCGAGGACTTTGCGGTTTTAGCGTAGGCTTAGGGATGGTATTGTATGTATATTTGGTAAATTTGAAGTGAGCTTTTGGCTCTCTCCTCACTTACCAACAACAAATGTCCAAGAGCTTAAGTTTACACTCAAATACGTTCTCACTCTACCCATTTGACGCACTAATTTAGCGTCCCCAAGTTAACCCAATAAGCACTAAAGATGATTTCTATACTTCCACTTTGTCGGTTACTTTATTTTTATATATATATATATATATATATATATATATATAAAGAAAAAAAAAATCATTCTTTTTTTTTTTTTTTTGTATAAGATATCCCTGACCATCATTTTGATGTGATAGGTCATGTCTCTCATAATTCTTTTTTTTTGTTTTTTTTCAACGACCCCGACAAAGGGTTACAAATAATATATCATCACAATTGTGCACAAATACAAACGTATAAAAATTCCCTCCCAATGTACTTTACCAATAATGAAACCCACCACCCCAAACTCAAGCTGAAGATAGGAAGTCTCAGGATCGTGATTCAAGTGCGGGTCATATGGAAATGCCTATAAATTAAGGGGATATGGCTTATATCGTGGCGACAAAAGAAAGGCTTAAAGGCTAAAAATTGAGCTAAGAAGGATGATATTAATCACGGGTTTAACCTATTTGCTTTCTCTCTTATGAAAGGCTTATGGAAATGCTTTCTCTCTTTTAACCTATTCGCTTGATCTAAGACTTTAACTTCACTTCTCCTCCTCATTTTGGTGATCTATAGCATCCATGTACCTAAGAACTTTATACTAAAAACAAACAAATTAACGCACAAAAGTTTTAAAAATGAAAATACATAATTTCGAAGAGAAAAAGTGCAGTATATTAAAATAAACAAAAAAAAATTAAATTAGTCTAAGGGGGTGTTTGTTTGCACTTAATGAGATCTTAATATGGTTCATTAAGACACTGGATCAATAAGAATGTTTGTTTTTACTGTCCAATTCAGATCTGAATGGCTCTTAACGGGTCTGTTTCATTAAGATTTCAAACTAAGTCTGAATCATTCAGACGCTGCCTCTTAACAGAATAAGTCATATTCAGCTGTTCATTCAGCATTCAGCACTTAATACTTAAAAAAACAAACGCCACCTAATTTCCAACTAAAATGATGTCTTTTAAGGATATATATATATATACGGGAGACATCATCTTGCTTTAACAAACCCGATACCCATTTCAGTCGCTTTTCAATGGTTCCATCAAAAAAAATTCTCCATTTTTTTTAAAAAGATAGAAGAAATCCATCTGAAATTGTAGAGAGGAGAAGAAAACTCTAGAAACTTCAATCGGTTTTCTAAAGAGAAAAAGCTGATGGCTTGGGCCAAGTAATGAGCTTTATAATGACTAGAACAACTTTGCAACTCAATGGTCGGTCATAATTTCATTTTCATAATTCTACGGGGACCAGTAAGAATTCTTTATAACGGGAGCAAATAATAATGCATGAACAAGACCAACTAATAACAAATTTTGTTAAGTAATCATCACAATGATCTAAAAAGATAAAAAAGTGCAACGACTAGTCCCGAAGGTATACAAAGTTAGAAGATATTTTCACTAAGCTACTCACAAGTGATGATCTTCTCTACCTATTGCAGAATTACTTTTTTAATCTTTTGCTTAGGGATAAAGATTTGTCAAGTAGTTGGTGATTACACGAAATGAGTACCAAATATAATAGAAAAAAGAAAATAGAGCAATTTGTAAATCTTTACAATATTTTTATTGTTTCTCGTTAATGAAATCACTAGATTGTCTATGATGTCTGGTAGGAAGCGTGAACCATAGACAACTTTGTAGAAGAATGAATGGCCTTATCACAGATAAGAAAGAAGGTTGGGTAACTGGTGTGGAGTTTTTAGTAAAACAGTTATAACTTTTGTATTTTAATTTCAATTGGTCTAATTCAACTTGGAGAATCTTTCTAACTCAATAGGCTATCAAACCATGTTTCACGACCCTAGGCTAAATCTGTTCCTAAGTAGCCCAAAAATAACAATCTTTAAGAGTCTTTCAGATCTGCAACTTGTTTAATTAAGATTTTGGAAATTCTTTCCTTTCCTTTAGCTCCTCCACTCGATCTAAGACTTTAATTCTCACTTCTCCTCCTCGTAGTGTTTCTTCATGAATTTATAAACCTACTAACTTTTCACTAAAACAAACAATAATTTTTCCATTCTCTCAAGAATAATTTTTTTTCTTCTTCTCTTGAAATGAAAGTGACAAAGTCACTATTTATAGAAGAAAAAGTAAGACAAGAAAACCGTCACATTAATGCTCGTCAATGCTCATTAAAGTCGTCCATTTTTTTCTTTATCAAGTTTTTGTAACTCCTAGAACAACTAATATATATAAAGAACCATTAATCTTTTATCAAGAATAAGAAATTAATTGAAATTAAATAATTCCAATGTTTCCTTTTTTTCCAAATTATAATGTGTGACAAATTGGCACAAATAATATTTTCCACTCTTCCAAGAACATGAAAGGATTATTTAAAATAAATTATATTTAAGAATAATTCCAACACGCGTCAATCAGAGTTGAAACGAAGAAGTTACGGCCAAAACAACAACAGTTTATTACTTTTCCTATACTTTAGGGTTACGAATTTGAGTTGGGCTAGAAGTCCAATTCTTCTCTTCCACTCCAAGAAAACTTTTTAGGGTTTCCTATACCCTATAAATACACCCTCTATTCAGAAGAAACACATCCTTGACGAATCCTTAAGCCAGGAAGAAACCTACATCAAGAGAAGAGAATTTTGGAAGGAGTTGAGCATCAAAATATGACTTCACAAGCCTTCAAATTTGTAATTGTTTTCTTTTCTTTCTTTAGTATGAACTAATTTACTTTTAGCTTGATATTTAGCATATATGTATGAACCTAGACTTGTTTTACATCTATCTAATTTGGGATACCTTCGTATTTAAATTGAATTAATGTTTAATTCTATGTTTTATGTGCTTTGATTTATTATTTGTTTTCCTTGCTAGTGAACGAGTATAGGATTACCTTTATAGTAGTTAGATGGTCACCCAAAAGGGATGTCTAGTTATTGAAACACCACATAAACGTCTAGTGTATAGAATTAATCTTGACAAGATTTGTCTAACTAGATAATCATTAGGGTTTGATTTAATCACCAATCATCATTAGAAGGCCAATCTTACTTAGAAAACTAGTGGCGTAGGAACACCCTATTTAAGTCCCCTCGTGATTGTGACATCGCCACCCTAGTTCTCTCTCCGGGGATAGGGAGGAATTTAGAATCCTGGTTATTGCAATTCGACATAATTCACCCTTACATGTTTTTAATAAACAAGGCTAGTGGGGATTACTTGCTAGTTTCAAGAGCTAAACTTTAAATTTCTATTTTACAAAAAACCAAACAAAAATCTCTTTAGTCTTTTACTTTCTTGCGTATTATTTAATCTATCTTTTATATTTGCACTTGATAATTTTCATAAGTTCTCTCTAACTTTCGTAGTCTCTAGGGAACTAATCTTATTTATCATTAAAACTTGCATACGTCTTGTAATACTTGCATGGTGGTCCTTTGTGTGATCTAAATAAATGCAAATGTAAATCGAACCACAACCGCAAGTGTACGGTTGTCCCAAGTAATATAGTTGATAAAACAGATTCGTTCCAAGGACGGGATGGTTGATTACAATGCTTATCTATTAATGATTGATGCACTTATGAAAGCAAAATAAAAGTAATATGTTTGTTTGGTTTTGTATTAATACTAAGTAAATGAAAGACAATTATTAAAATGCAAATAAAAGTTAAGACGCAAGTAAAATGATGTAAAACACAATATGAGAAGTAGCACTTGAGAACGCAAGGATCCTCCCAATCCTATTTCCTAACTTATGTTGTTTAAGGGTTAAATTGGTCAATTACAATGGTCGGGATTCTAAATTCCTTATACCCCCGTCAGGGTGGACTATAAGGCTATCCTAGAGTGTCACTAGTCCCGTCAGGGTAAATATGATCCACCTTTGGATGTTTAAGTAAATTACCACATTGGCCCTAAAATTAGCTAAGTTCGTCAGAATCAATAGCTTCTATTTTAGATTAAATAAATATTTCCGTACCTAAACCCTCCGTCAGGATGATCCAATCGCCACTAATTGGAATAGCCTAGATACTAACACCTGTTCTTAGTTAGCTACTCCAAAAAGAGTTATTAATCTCAATTTATTGAAAAGAGTAAAAGACCTAATTTAATTTAATTTAATTTAACAGAAACCCAAATTCAACATTCGTAATTCAATAAGACTGGGATTCACCCATTAATTGTTCTCAAGCACTATGAATTGTTTAGCTCATATTAAAAAGAAAAACTAAATTAAATGTAAAGGAATTCATATTTGATTACAAAATTAAAGATAAGAAAAACCTAATTTCCGGAATAGGAATGACTACGAACGGAGATATAGACCCTCTCCAGCTCTTGTAGCTTCTTCTTTCTTCCTTCCGTTGACTTCTCTCTGGCGTTTAATCTTGCAGAATGTGAATTGTATGTAAAATAGAAGTCAAAGGCTGGTTTTATAGGTGTAAAAACGGATTAGGGCTTGGACCTAAGAATAAATCACTAATTAAATGTCCAAGCCCAAATTCTAAGCCCAAAATCCCGTAACTGCTGATACACCTTCACTAAAACGGCTTTTCCCGCTGCGTTATGACTCCGATTGACCTCATTCCAGTTGCTAAAGTTCCGTAACTTGATAAGGAATGTTTTCTCTTCAAAGGTCAGCGGCTAAATCATCGCTTAAGCACCTCGAAATCAGCAATCTATGGCCTGGAAAATGGATTTTCAGCTCTAAAAATAATATCTTTGGGATTTATCTTCAAGTCTTGACTCTATCTTTTGATCTTTGACTTTGTCCTCGGATTCCTCTTCTAGCTAACATCTAAAACCTGTAAACTTTACACTAAAAATACCAATATTACGCGCAAAAGCTTAATAACTCAAAAATGCTAGAAATAAAAGAGGAAAATCATATTATTGCATATTTAGTCCAAAAGTCTATCAAATTGATTAAATAAACACCAAAAATGATGTCTCCTAAGGGTCGAAAATAATAACAATTAAGGAGACATCATTGCAGTACCGTGCTAGGCTTGGGTGTCTGTTTTTGCACTTATGTGTATCATATTTTTATCACTCCCTAGTCGACACCAGTAAGTTAGAGCTAGTGTAGGAGAAATACTTAGCTTGAAGGCTTCACGGAGTGTGAAGTGGTCACTCAGGGTAGATATTGTCTACTAATCCTTGCATGGTGATATACAAGGAAAGGTTTCACTAGCTTGCGAAGTGTTACATCGGGAATGGAGTTGAATAGTAAAAAAAATTAGAATACTGAGTTGACTAGCAAATATGCTCCAACGGTCTCTACATTCTAGCAAAATCCATAATAGGTAATGTAATGATTTGGATATTCTCACTAAATTTTATTTTCTTGTAAAAAAATTAAAAACATGACTGATGCCTCCCTTCTAGAAATTTGAAACCTTCTCTGAACAAAATAATCATCTAAACCTTCCCCTGATCTATACTACTAGAAACTGGAACCTCTCCTCAATTCATTTTTCAGTGAAGAGTGAACTACACACGCCTCTTTTTTTATTGCTTTGCGTTTTGTTATCTTGTAAATTTGGTAATGGGAAAGTTACCCATTTATTCCCATTAAGTATTATAAAAATAGAAAATTATTATAAAAAAGAATTAGAAATCCCTCTCCCCTTCTTCTTCTTCTTCTTCTTCTTCTTCTTCTTCTTCTTCTTCTTCTTCTTCTTCTTCTTCTTCTTCTTCTTCTTCTTCTTCTTCTTCAAAGTACATAAAACATTGTAACATAATAAACTAAAAACCTCAAAACCCATCTTTTCACCATCATTAACATAAAAACTCAAAAGTAATATATTCTACAACATTTTTTGTTATATAAAAATTTAAATTAAAAATTGCAATTTAGTGGAGCAGATTTGAAGGTTATGCTTCTTGGGATAAGTTCTCGAAATGCAACACGAGTGAACGTCGTCAGGTAAATTTGTGCGGTTCATTCATTATCAGATATAACCAGACTTATTTATTTATACAACAATGGTCCAATATTACCATTCAATTAAAGTAAGTAAAATTTAAAGTTTTAAGAGTAAATAACACTTTTGCCCCCTGCGTTTATACCCGATTGACAGGTTGCCCCCTAACCTTTAAAATGCGACTCGTTACCCCCTAAGTTTTAATTTCGTGACCCGTGACCCCCTGACTGCGTGTTCCGTCTATTTTGGCCGTTAAAAGTGACGTGGCATTTCCATGTCACCTTTTTTTTTAATCCAGGTGTTAATTAATTATTTAATTAAGATTAAAGGAGGGGTAAAAAAGGTTTTTTATAAATGGTTTTTATATTATTAAATATAAATAATAAAATAAAAACCACCCCCACCCCCACCCCCACCGCACCCCCTACCCCCCCCCCCTTCTTCTTCTTCCCCTTCTTTTTCCCCGATGACCTGCAACTTAAAAAAAATGCAGCTTCATCCTTGAATCGTAATGGAACCACAACCCTAATCAATAAACAAATAATGCTTGTAATTATAATGTTTATGACTATAATAAATATCCATTTTAGCCATAGAATAAAATATTTAATCGTATTTAACCCTACCAGTAATGTTTACATATCCATTTTCAAAGAGATTAAAAAAATCAACAAACGTTACAAGGATTGCAATTCTATCCACTACATCAAATGGTTTTGAGCCAGAGAATGTGATTTTATTCAATCAAATTTTGTCACCACAATGTTTATTGTAATACGCATTTGAAAGTTATTGTCTTTGTATAGGGAATGTAATTCTAATCACTTCAGGGAATAGTATTATGTAAATGAAACACGAATTATGAGTTTTATATCAATAATTCATTACTTTGCTTGCTTACGAGACGAACAATCTCATACTATTTTGTAAAACCTTTATTAGCGCTATATCTACTTCACAGGTGGTGTGGCCTAAGGTGTGATAAAATAATGATATAAATAAGTGCAAATACACACCCTAAACTAACACTGTACTGCAAGTATTACAGGACGTATGCAAGTTTTAATGATAAGAAGATTCGTTCCTCAGGGACTGACGAAAGTTAGAGAGAACTTATGCAAATTATCAAGTGCAGATATTAAAGATAGATAATAATACGCAAGTAGAAAGAAGAGAAAGATAGATATTTATTTGGTTTTTAATAAGAAAACTAAACTACTAAATTAAAGACAGAAAATAAATAACAGAAAAGAAAAGAAGATAGTATGAACGATATAACTTAGGTTTTACTAGTATGCACTAATCCTTCTAATTCTATCTATTAGATCTAATTCATAAGGGAGAATATTAGCTCTTGGTATACTTAGTCAGGATTCTAAATTCCACTACCTTAGACCTTGAGAGCGACTAAGGGGGCAACGGCACAACCAAGAAGTGATTTAAAATAGGGTTATCAAACGCCACTAAGGCCCTAAGCAAATACTGCAATCTTGGTGATATGGTGGTTAAAACAAACCTTAATGACTATCTAGTTAGAAGTATGTTTTGTCAGAACTGCTATCGACACTAGACGTTATGTGGTGGTTCAATAGTTAAACACCCTTACAAGGTGACCATCTAACTACTATTAAGGTAATCCTATACTCGTGCACTAGCAAGGAAAACAGTCATTAAATCAAAACACATAATCAAATATAAGGGTAAGTAGCTAATATCAGATTAAAACATATAATTCCCAAAGAACTTAGATAGAAGAACTAGAATTCATAGTTTATACATATGCAAAACCTAAGCTAAGAGAATTAGTCCATACAAAGAAAAGAAGAAGAAAGAATTACAAAATAAGAGGTTGAAGGAGACATAGTTGTTGCACAGCTCCCTCCAGACTTCTTCTCTTGTGTTGCAGCTTCCTCTTGGCCTTAGGGTCTGGCCAAGGATGATTTAAGAGTGTTAAGAGGCTGTATTTATAGGGTATAGGTTGACCTAATTCGTTTCTTGGAGATAACTTCAAGTAATGGGCTCCTGGCCCAACCCAAATTCGTAAGATAAACACTGCTGCGTTGTTTTGGTCATAACTTCTTTGTTATTGGTCGGATTTTGCTCTATAAGATACCAAAAGAATCGCAACAGAATTATCTAGGACCTCTAGAAGGAAATTACCAAATTCGGCCTATTTCTTAGGTAAAAACACCAATCTTTGGACGTGATCTGCAGAATCCCAGATTTAGGCAGCTTTTCCTTTTCCTAATTGAACTCAGTTTCCTTCTATCTCCAATTTCCATGCATATCTCTTTCCATAAGTTGTAGTCTTTGACTTGGACTCTAATTAATCTCCATAATTATTTTTAAAGCTTCACACTAAATAAACAATTAAACCCAATATGCTCTAAAAATAATAATTCTACAAATCAAGACCCAAAATAGGAAAGTGCATTAAATTAAGCTAAAATCAACCTATAAACTAATAAATAAGCCTAAAATGATGTCTCTGAAGTATATTTAACTATCACAAATGAGGAGACATCAAGACCCCCAACTCAAAGTTGTATCGTCCCGATACAATAAAAGTAAAGAACAGTATGGTAGTCAAGAAGAAGAAGTAGGAGGAGATCAAGAACAGACTATAATGAATGATCCTAGAGCATTATATCTAAAAAGTCTCATGTAGTAATGCTCAAGAAATAATGCACAAATATGCTTAATATACAGATAATCAACAATCCATAAATTCAAGTCCAGATTAATTTCGCAATGCCAGAAGGAGAGGATGATAACTTAGTTCAGGTTAATGGCCATAGGTTGTTCATAGGTCCCAAATAAAGCATCCAATGGTCCACTTACCTACTACCTACTACCTCAATTGTTTCTCCATCTAGTAGTTAGAAATCCTAAGGTCTTTGGTTATAATGTGGCTTAAGGACGGGTGTGGTATATTTGGATAATGAAAAGTGAGCTTTTGGCTCTCTCCTCACTAGCCATCAACGAATCGCCCTAGAGCTTGAGTTTTCACTCGAAGATGTTCTCACTCAACCCAATTTATTGATGCTTTTGATTTGCATCCCCAATTAATCCAAATAAAACCTTTGATGATTTAAAATCCACTTTGCCGGTCCGAATATATATTCTTTTCATAACAATTTTTTTCTTTTTTTTGTATAGTTCTGACTCTCTTTTTGATGTTGAGATATCACACTATTTTTCATATATATATTCTTTCTTTTTAATGCCCTTGTTGGCAAGTTTAGCTCGTAGCTTCTTTTTCATTCACTATTACCCCGGCAAAGGGTTACAATAATACCAATTCATCATCAATAAAATCACAAAGATAATACCCAAATCCCAAAGTTCCCTAATGATGAAACCCATCACCCCAAACTCAAGCTCTAAAACGAGTTGTCTCAGGTTTTGCGATTCGAGTGCGGGTCATATAGATAAGTCCTAAAAACTAAGGGTATGGATTATAATGTGGTGTAATAAAGGCTTTAGAAAGGCTCAGAGGGGCTAAGACGGATAAATAACAATAATCAAATAAAAGGGTGAGAAAGTATAAAGGCTTCAAGTGTTTTAATCATGAAAGAACCGCCTTATTCATTCTTCTAACTACCGGATTTTGTTACTTTTTCACTACTAGTTCATAGATAAGTGGGTTTTCAACTAATTTTAAACCTCACGTTCTACACACCAAATAACTATTCCTAAGTTTCAACATACTTCTTAGCATTGCTCATTAACTTTTCTATCCTTTATTTCCTGTTTTCATACATGCATCTAGACAATTTTGCAACATCTTTCAAAAACATACTACCTACTATCATTAACTTAATTAAATCATGCTCAAATAGGTACATTCAAAGATATTCTATGCCTAATTCAACCCAAAAAAATTTAAATTTTATGAAAAAACAAAAAGGAAGATGAGGACAACGAATCCCCACCCCCAACTCAAAAATGAGCCGTGTCCCCACGACTCGAAAAAGACTCAAGAAAAATAAAATTTAAAATTAGCACACATATTGCACATAAAGAAATGGTAGGGAAGAAAGAAAACATACTCTTCGAGGCTTTTACCTCGCCTAGACGATACTCGGATTAAATCCAATGTATCTTCTTCACCCAACTTCTTATTCGCTTTTTGTTCTAACACGTGATCATAATAGGATATTGCATTAAATAACGTCATGGGAGAGATCGAAGATTCGTATCACCTCCTCATAGATCAACTGTGCCACCTCTTCTTCTTCTCCTCACAAAATACAATTCACAAATAACCCAAAGCATTCCAAATCTCCATGAACCTTCATGTATTCACCTTCAACTTCTTCTTCAAATACTTTCTCATAAGAAAAAGGTAGTTCCTTTAATTGTTGCTTCGGAGAAGCTATCATGGCCATTGAAGCTTTCTCTATTTCTTTTGGGTATAAGGTCTTTGATTTGTAGAGGTTGTGTTGTCTTCTTCACCAAAGTTAGAATCTTTTTGCTCATTGAATCAAACACAGCTAGCTAACCTCTCTTCTCTTGACTTGTTTTACCCATTGAATTGGAACTAGGACTTTTCTCACTTGATTTCTTCTCAATTAGATCCAATACCTTGATTTCTTCATCTCCCTTACAGTAGATAATGTTCATGTTCTCTTAATCATCTCAATTGACCCCCAACTCAAAGCTTTAACCACTCTTGAAATTTGAAACTCTTGATTATTGGTTGTACAAGCTTTATTTGGGTTAGGAAAGGTGATTGGATGATGATTCTCTATGTGGGTAAGATGGATTCATCATGGATTGGCTTGGATTTAAGAAATTGTAGGATGAATTTTTGAAATTTAAGCTTTTGATTCTTGGATTCAAGGTGTTTTGGGATGATATAGGTGGTTGAATCTTCCTTGTAATGATGTGGAGAATGAATTGGATGTGTTTTCATGGTAATTGGGTAGTGTTTTGATGATTGGTGAAGGTTTTTATGAGCTCTAATGGAGTTGGGAGAGTTTTGGGGAAGAAGGAGAAGCTTAAGGATTAAAAAATTCGTAATAGAGCAACCTCCTCACCCTTATAACCTAAAAAACGCGTTTTTTCTCTCTCTCCAGCAGTTCCGGGCGGTATACCGGCCGTGGGGCCCGGTATACCGGAGTTCTGGCTTCGAAATTTTTCACTTTCTGCATAAAACCCGCGGTGGCAACCCGTGGTACGGGTTTTGACCTTGCGGTGCACCGCGGCTGAGGTCCGGTGTACCGTACGTGGCAAAAACCTCCCCATCAACTAGATCTTGAAATGTTATGCACTTTAGGCTCAAAAATCACCTGATTCCGATACCCGAGCGCAAAGATATGACTTGCCGAAGTTTTCTCAGATTGTGTCAATTTTTTTTTTTTTTTTTTTTCGACACAGCGAGTGTGGGCGGTATACCGCGCAAAGGGTCCGGTACACCGCCACATCTGATGCTCCAAAATTTTTGCTCACTGACCTAAACCCGTGGTAGGACCCCGTGGTACGGGTTTTTGGCTCGCGGATTAGGGTCCGGTGCACCGGAGGGTACCCCGCGGTATCTGTAGCTACTCCGTCAAAATACCCGTGGTACTCACCCCGTGGTACGGGTTTTGACCTCGCGGACTATGGCGCGGTGTACCGGAGGGTAGTCCGTGGATTTTTTCTTTGCTCCAAAAAATTTCCTCGCGTTCCCTAACTCTATTTCTCCAATTCCTACACACCAAAAACACTAATACCTTCCTCAAATATGCAATATCAACTAAAATTAACTAAACTAAATATAAATTAAAAAACCAAAAACGTAAAAACATAAAAGAAATTACGGGTTGTCTCCCGTATAGCACTTTTGTTTAACGTCTTTCAAAGTTAGACGTGTTACCTCGATTAAGGATGACGAAATTTCCACCCTTTGCCTTTAATTCCCACGAACTTTTCAGCTCGATTCTTAATGATCATGGATGGTGCCATCCAAGATTTCGTGGGAATAGGTGGTAACTCAATTCCAAGTGTAGCATTACACTCCTCTGGTAATCCATTCATCTCGAATCTTCGTTTGTTAGAAAGAATGTCCTTCATGAATTGACCGTATTTTGACATTCTTGTGAGAGCTTCTACAAACGGGCTGCTGATCTTAAACTTGTTCACCGTGTCAACGAAGTTCTTGAATTCTAGGTAATTGTCCTTTCTGACACGTGAAGGGAATGGTGGAGGAGGACATGTGTTGGTTACCACTGGGCTCTCTTTCTTTTCGGGTGTCTTCTCTTGGACACTTTTTTGTTCAACTACCTCTTCGACCTCATCTTCTGTTGCTTCCTCCCCCCTCTGATCTGGAATAGGGACTGATTCTGGTTCTGGTCTTGGTGGAGATAGTTGTTTTCCACTTTCTGATTCAACTGCATGACAAACTTTGTTTTCTGGGGCAGTAGTATCACTTTGGAGTTGCCTTTCTGCAGGGATTAGAGTTTCATTCATCATTTGTGACATTCTCTGCAACTTCTCCATAAGCGCATTCTGCGAGTCTTGGGATTCTTGCTGGCGACTCTCTATATTATCAAGTGTTTGCATCAGTCGAGCCAAACTTGAATTCAAACTCGAAGGTTGTTTTTGCTGCATTGAATAAGGAAGTGGTTCTTGATAAGCTTCATTATAAATCGGCGCTTCTTGATAGATAGGTTGTGGAGGATAATAAGCTTGTGGTCGTGGTTGATAATAATCATCATGATAATGGTTATCATAATGACATGGTTGTTGATCTCTGACCCAATTGTAACTCTGTGGGGGTTGATAGTCAGCGTAATTTCCTTGAGATTGATAATAACCATTATAATAATGGTCTCTTTGATAAGGCATGAAGGAAATTGAGGCTGGATTGTTCATGCAACGTCCCCACGAGTGATCTCTTGCTCCACAACTAGGACATGAAGGTGATGTATGTACTAGATTCCTCTGAGCTAGTTCTCGTAATTCCTCAAGTTGTCGGCTCAACTCCTTGAGCCTTAGAGATTCCATCATGAATTAGCTTCTTCAGGATCTAATAACACGAAACCTTTATCTCCTAATAAATCTGCTTTCGCCTAAAAAAAATCTGTAGAACAAAAACTAAAAAGAAAAGCGTAAAATAGAACTAACTAAAATATAAGCACAAGATAATTGCACAAGGACTAACGATGTAGTCCCCGGCAGCGGCGCCAAAAACTTGGTGTGGCCTAAGGTGTGATAAAATAATGATATAAATAAGTGCAAATACACACCCTAAACTAACACTGTACTGCAAGTATTACAGGACGTATGCAAGTTTTAATGATAAGAAGATTCGTTCCTCAGGGACTGACGAAAGTTAGAGAGAACTTATGCAAATTATCAAGTGCAGATATTAAAGATAGATAATAATACGCAAGTAGAAAGAAGAGAAAGATAGATATTTATTTGGTTTTTAATAAGAAAACTAAACTACTAAATTAAAGACAGAAAATAAATAACAGAAAAGAAAATAAGATAGTATGAACGATATAACTTAGGTTTTACTAGTATGCACTAATCCTTCTAATTCTATCTATTAGATCTAATTCATAAGGGAGAATATTAGCTCTTGGTATACTTAGTCAGGATTCTAAATTCCACTACCTTAGACCTTGAGAGCGACTAAGGGGGCAACTGCACAACCAAGAAGTGATTTAAAATAGGGTTATCAAACGCCACTAAGGCCCTAAGCAAATACTGCAATCTTGGTGATATGGTGGTTAAAACAAACCTTAATGACTATCTAGTTAGAAGTATGTTTTGTCAGAACTGCTATCGACACTAGACGTTATGTGGTGGTTCAATAGTTAAACACCCTTACAAGGTGACCATCTAACTACTATTAAGGTAATCCTATACTCGTGCACTAGCAAGGAAAACAGTCATTAAATCAAAACACATAATCAAATATAAGGGTAAGTAGCTAATATCAGATTAAAACATATAATTCCCAAAGAACTTAGATAGAAGAACTAGAATTCATAGTTTATACATATGCAAAACCTAAGCTAAGAGAATTAGTTCATACAAAGAAAAGAAGAAGAAAGAATTACAAAATAAGAGGTTGAAGGAGACATAGTTGTTGCACAGCTCCCTCCAGACTTCTTCTCTTGTGTTGCAGCTTCCTCTTGGCCTTAGGGTCTGGCCAAGGATGATTTAAGAGTGTTAAGAGGCTGTATTTATAGGGTATAGGTTGACCTAATTCGTTTCTTGGAGATAACTTCAAGTAATGGGCTCCTGGCCCAACCCAAATTCGTAAGATAAACACTGCTGCGTTGTTTTGGTCATAACTTCTTTGTTATTGGTCGGATTTTGCTCTATAAGATACCAAAAGAATCGCAACAGAATTATCTAGGACCTTTAGAAGGAAATTACCAAATTCGGCCTATTTCTTAGGTAAAAACACCAATCTTTGGACGTGATCTGCAGAATCCCAGATTTAGGCAGCTTTTCCTTTTCCTAATCGAACTCAGTTTCCTTCTATCTCCAATTTCCATGCATATCTCTTTCCATAAGTTGTAGTCTTTGACTTGGACTCTAATTAATCTCCATAATTATCTTTAAAGCTTCACACTAAATAAACAATTAAACCCAATATGCTCTAAAAATAATAATTCTACAAATCAAGACCCAAAATAGGAAAGTGCATTAAATTAAGCTAAAATCAACCTATAAACTAATAAATAAGCCTAAAATGATGTCTCTGAAGTATATTTAACTATCACAAATGAGGAGACATCAACGGGTATATGCGTGATATGATACAAGGAGACGTATGTTTGTTTCACCCGGTAATATTACATATGCCCGTTTGAAATCCTCACTTAATTTAGTAGTACCTGAAATCGTACTAACATTTCCTTTTTTCCAATTTATTTGCAAATTATTGGACTGTCCAAATGGTAAGGATGCAGGTTCGAAACCCTTATCATGTGGACTTTGCACAAATTGTAGCAAAAGATGATGCACTTCATAAAATTATTTAGTTCAACTTATCTCTCCCTAATTTTATGTACTTTTTTTTGAATGAAACCATTGTGTTACAAATTGTAGCAAAAGATGATGCACTTCATAAAATTATTTAGTCCAACTTATCTCCCCCTAATTTTATGTACTTTTTTTGAATGAAACCATTGTGTTACATATGACACAATTCGATTCTTAAATATCCATGATATTTATATGAGTTTATTTATCATATACCACCTCTTTTTCTTCAAGCCCATAAATTTGAATTAAGACTCAAGTCTTTGTAATTCTTTTAGATTTTGAACCGTTAAAATTTAATCTAACCTTCAAACCTTTGAAAATCTATATATGTTTTGAGTCTTTAAATTTTAATCCAGAATTCACCATTCAAAAATCCGACCTAAGTTTCGAGTCTTTATAAAATTGTTGTATGCTTCAGGCATGCAAAATTTGTTGAAGGTCGCGGATTAGTAAAATTTGTTGAAGGTTTTAGGCATAAAAAGAATATTTGTAGACTGCAAACCAATTAATTTTTTTATAATTTTGGCATATAAATTTTGTATATTTTTTAGGCTTCGGGCCAATATAATTTCTCTTATACTTCTGAATTATAAATTTGTTGTAGGCTTCAGGCTATAAGTTTCATATACTTCTGGAATGTAAAATTCGTTGTAGGCTCCGTGCCTACAAATTTTATTCACTTCAAGAAAATATAGTTAATTAAGAATTCAATATCATTTACTTCAATGAATTGAGGGTAATAATTTATATTCAATAAAGTTCTCTTCAGGAGATGAATGAACGATTTTTTCTTTAGAAGTTAAATTTCATTTCTCAATTCTTTTGTGGATATTATAGGAAAATTGATATAAGGTTCAAACCTTAAAAATTTGATCTAGACTTCAAACGTTTAAATAATTTTTTTCTATGTTTCGGTCATATAAATTGTATTCAAGACTTCAAGTCTATGAAATTTATTTTATTTTTCTGACATATAAAATTTGTGATTGATTTTCGGCCTATAAAATTTATTATATACTTTTGGCATATAAAATTCTTTGTTGGCTTCAGACCTATAAAGTTTGGTATATGCTCCCAATAATATAAATTTCTATGTAGGTTTCGAGCCTATAAATTGTAGAATGTGAACAATATATAACAAAATGTAGAATTGTAGAGTATATTCTTCAAAAATTACTAGTATAAGACAAAATAAATATATAGCCTAGTAGTTATATGCAAATACTCTACTATCTAAAGTGTCAAGTTCAAATCCCCCGTGCTACTCATAGTTATACCGATTCTATTTTTTATTTTGGGATGATAAATAAATCTACATATAGCATCATCTATATTAATAGAAATTGAGACCTACAACATTAATTTTAGTTTCATACTTTTGAGTTGAAATTGAGACTTCGACAACATTAATCTTAGTTTCAAACTTTTGAATTTTATTAAGGGTTAGAGCCTTTTAAAAATTAATAATTAGCTTCAGGCCTTCTAAAAATACATATAGGCTTCAGGCCTCAAAAAAATTACATATAGGCTTCCGGACATCGAAATACATAAGCTCAAGAAAAAAGAATATCATAAATACCAGATTTAACACAATAAGAATAAAATAAAAATTACAAATCATTAATCATTAATCAAATAAAGACATTAGATGTAAAATTAAATCAACCAATTCATGGTTCGAACACATACAATCTACTTTGCTAACAAATGATTTTACCTTCTAGTAGGGGTGAGCAAAACAAACCCGAAAAACCGAACCGAACCAAAAAACCGAACCGAAAAAACCGAAAACCGACAAAACCATTCGGTTCGGTATAAGCTTTTTAAAAAAACCGAAAATTTCGGTTCGGTACGGTTTTTCTATGCTAAGCCGAACCGAAAAACCGAACCAAAAAAATATAAAAACTAAATCATTCTTATATTTAATTTATATTCTTTAAAAGATTATGACAATGGGATAGAAAATGGAGTAATTTTTAAAACAAAAATGTTCATATATGACATGAATCGCCCCTAAAAATGTTACAATATGCAACATATTTTTACATAAGTCATGAGTCAATATATTTTAAAACATTCTTGGTTTATTAATATTTGTTGAAGGTAAAGCATAAATATTAATATTCCTTTGATATTATTATTCGTTTACGGTTTATATAATATTTGAGTTCTAAAAATACAATTTCTTACATGAATCGATAGCATGAAAATCAAACACTTCATATATGGATTTCTAAAAAATAAAATGTCTCAAATAAAATATATCCAACTATCGAATAAAACATATACCAAAACCGAAAAAAACCGAACCGAACATATAGCGAACCGAAAACCGATGAAACCGAACCGATGAAAACCGTTCGGTTCGGTACCGACCCCTTTAAAAACCGAATGATTCGGTTTCGGTTTCGGTTACGGCCAAAAACCGAGCCGAACCGAACCGTGCTCACCCCCTACCTTCTAGGCTATCCCACTACGCTTTGGAGAAAGATACTTATTTGTGCTAATAACGTGTTATAAACTAAAGAAAGAAGATACAATGAAGGAAGAATATTTTTCTTGTATATTAACATCAGGTATTACAATGAAACGAGACTAGTTTTTATAAGAGAATAAGTGACCCTTCACTTAACCTATTTACATGCCATGAATAGGATAATAAAAACATTGACCTTTGGACATCCACCAGTATAAAATAACTTATTCATAATAAAACTCCTTATTATTGAATTGGTTATTTATGGGTTTGTTGATTGGAAGTGTTATGAGTTTGAGATTTTATGATTTCTTATTTTTCAATTCGTAATTACGGAAAAAAAAAAAAAGGCAAAATGTAAAGGGATGGTGGTGGTGGCGAATTGATTTTTTTAAATATATATATACTTTTTTTAAATATGTATTTATATATAAATACATATTTAAAAAAAGTATATATATATTTAAAAAAATCAATTCGCCACCACCACCATCTCTTTACATTTTTCCTTTTTTTAACTAATTAGGGGTTTATAGTATTTTAACGCATTTTTCTTAAAAACTAACCGAAGTTGATATTTCTAACTAAAAGAAGGGCAGGGGCTATTGGGCAACTTTAGTATAGTGCAATGGATATTGGGCATTGTTTTGGTTTATTAAGGTAGGTCTTGGGATTTTATAAAAATTTAGGAAAGGTATTAGTCATTTGCCAAACAAAAAAATTTACTATTAAAAATGACTCATTATCAACGATTATATCAATGATTTATTGCATGTTTTCAACAAGATACCATGATTAATATAACTTATTTATAAATATATATTATTATTAGAATATTATAATAGCTTGGAGTTATAATTGTTTGAACAAGAAAAAAAGATTATTAATTTTATATAAATTATTTTAACGAATTAAAGAATAATATTTATATTGTAAACCAAACTTTTTTGAACGGTTCAAATCCTTTAAATAAATGACAGTCAAGATCGTCGCGGAGCCTTATTTCACCCCTTCGTATTAATGGCATTAATTATTTTTCACTAATAAAAAATTTAATTCTCACTTTTAAAATCAAATATTTACATATACATCCACTAATTTTTTTCCTTAGATTTAAATTTCGTCAAGATTATAATACTAATATATATTATTTTTCTATATATTTTTTCTTTCATATATTATGAGATAAAAAAATAATATTTAACTAAAATTCGACAAATATTATTCTATATATCTTTTCTTTTATAAATATTCACTAACTCTTTTACTTAAATTTAATTTTGATTAGTATTATAAAATTATATTTTCTTTTCTTTTATATATTGTAACTTAAAAAAATTAATATTTAACTAAAATTTAAGGGAAAATGACCCAAAAAATCAAAATAATATTATTTTCAGCCCAATAACATCAATGACAAAATTTCTGCCCAATAACATCATTAACTAAATTTTGTCCTTGATGGGAATCGTCCTTGACGGGAATCGTCCTTGACGGGAATCGTCCTTGATGGGAATCGTCCTTGACGGGAATCGTCCTTGATGGGAATCGTCCTTGACGGGAATCGTTCTTGACGGGTAAACATGTAATCTTATAATAGTAAGTTAATGGATGATTCTTTGGGGCAAGTATAATATTATTTTGATTTTTTGGGTCATTGACCCAAAATTTAACAAAATATTATTTCTATATATATTTATTTCATATATTGTGACATAAAACTAATATATATAATAAATTATATTTTTTGTAATGGTGTATATTAATGACATTAATTGTTTTTTACTAATATAAAAAACTAAAATCTCATTTATAAAATTTAATCCTTCCAATATAACTTAAATAACCTTTTTACCTTAAATTTATATATATTTTTTATTTTCAAATATTATTTTTTATATTCCTTTTCTTTCAATTAATTGCAGATTTTTAGATTCTATTTCTAAAAAAAAAAAGGAAAATCCTTCCGACATATTCATAAGCTAAAGTATTAATGTTTAATTAAGAATTTTTCTACACTTACCTTCACTGTTACTCTTAATATCATTTTAATTAATTATTTTATTTTTATTCTATAATATTCATAATGTTTTTTTTTTATTCTAAAATCCCGTCACCCCAACCGACCACCACCACCACCTTCGTCCAAAACCACTACCGCATCATGCATCCATTAGCACCACCACAACCACCACCACCTCATGCATCCACCACCACCACAACCACAAGTATCAACTATCACCGCCATCATCACTACCACCTAATGCAACCACCACCACCACCTCATGCATCCACCACCACTACCACCTCATGCATCTACCACCACCACAACCGCATCCACCACCACCACCACCACCACCCCCATTATTCTCCGCCGACCACCACCATGTTCGCTCATAACCACCACCAACTAGTTCTGTCACCGTCATCACCACCAATCACCAATAACTAATTTCATCACACGCGGGCGTCCGTGAGATTCTTTTAAAAAAATCATAACTAACTCTAAAAAAGTAGAAAAATCATAAGTTTGTATTTTGGAGGAGATGAATTAATTTTTACGTCTACGAATTTTTTGATTTTTTTAAAAAAAAAAATTGAATTTCGATATTCCGTTTTATGTGTTGCTATAACACACAAAAATAGATTGTCAAGTCCACCACACGTGTCCGTAATTTTTTTATAAAACAATTTATAATTAATTCCAATAAAATTTAAATAATTTAAAAAATTGTATTTTTTGACAGGGCAAGTTCATGTCTATATTAGCGATTTTTTTTTTTATATTTTTAATTTTTGATATTCACTTCTATGTGTTCCCACAATACACAAATATATTTATGTCTGTAACACATTAAATCATAAAATCAATCTAAAGTATTCCCTTCTTTAACAAAATCATTTGTTTCTCTTTATTAATTGCATATACCCTATTTTTACTCGTTTTTAACTATCTTCATGTATTGTCTTTTTTTCCAACTCTTTTTGTTGTTCTGTATGTTGCTGTAATACACAAAACAGGCATTTCTGTATTACGTGAACACACAAATTAACTTGTTCTCTTCCAGTCAAGCCTCTTCATATCCGTAATTTGTGTATCACATGAACACACAAACCGACTATTTTGTGTAATGATGTAATATACAAAAAATAAAAGAGAATGTGTAGATATTTGATTATAAGTCTTTTCTATTATTTGTATTCATGTAACACACCAAATTATATTAAGTCTTTTTCTTTAATGTGTGATTTTGTGTGTTACAACTATACACAAAAATTAGTTTTGCGTAGTACTGTAACACACAAAATGAAAGACTACATCACACTAGTCCTTTATCTCCAGACTCTATGATTTTGTATGATACAAGAATAGACAAAACTCAGTTTTGTGTGTTATTGTAACACACAAAACTCAAATTTGTGCGTACTAGTTTTGTGTATTCCTGGAACACACAAAATAACAAACATTATCATATTAATCATTTTTCTCCTTTTAGTATTTAGGTTTAGTGAGTTTTAGGGTTTATGATTTTAGTGTTTAGGTTTAATAGGATTAGTGTTTTTAGGTTTAGGGTTTAGGATTCAGGTTCTTAGGTTTTGCTTTTATTAAGGTTAGGGTTTATGTCTTTAAGGTTTATGAACTAAGGGTTATGGTTTTCCAGTTTTACAGGGTTAAGGTTTAGGGTTAGCGCTTTAGGGATTTAGTAATACACAAAAGTCAATTTTGTGTAGCACTGAAACACACAAAATGATAGACCCCATCTCTGCGATCGTCTGTTTTAGGAACACATAAAACTCAATTTTTTATATTCCCGGAACACATAAAATCACAAACCCCATCATATTAGTCTTTTTTCTTCTTTTAGGATTTAGGCTCTAGGGTTTTCAGGTTTAGGGCCATAGTTTTTTTATTTAAGGGTTAGTGTTTAGGATATAGGGTTTTAGGGTTTAGGTTTAAGGTTTTCAATTAAGGGTTTCAGATTTAGGATTTGGGATTAGGGTTAGTGTTTTTAGGTTTAGTGATAGGGTTTAGGGGCTAGGGTTTAGAGTTTATTATTTTTTGGTTTTATGGTTTTTAGGGTTGAGGTTTTATGTTTTTTAGTGTTGAAATTTTATGATTTTTAGTGTTTAGGGTCTCTGGTGCTAAAGTAATAGAAAATATTTTTTTTCTAGGTACGTATTACATCATTACACAAAACAAAACGATCGAGTTGTGTGTTCATCCAGTACACAAAATCACAGACTAAAAAAGGCATGATAAAAGGGAATACATGATTTTGTGTGTTTCTGTAATACACAAATGACTATTTTGTGTATTAGATCAACACATAAAATAACAAAAAGGGGTTGAATAAAAAGATGATACATCAAGATAGTATTGTAAAATAAATTCTATATACATAAATGACTGTTTTGTGTATTAGATCAACACACAAAATAACAAAAAAGGGTTGAGCAAAAATATAATACATCAAGATAGTAAAAGAACAAGTAAAAATAGGGTATATGCAATTGATAAAGAGAAAAAATAATTTTGGTTAAAGAATATAGTATTGTAGATTGATTCTATGATTTTGTGAGTTACATGAATACATAAATATATTTTTATGTATTGTAAAAACACATAAAACTAAACATCAAAATTTAAAAATCAATAAAATCAAAAAATCCACTGATGTAGATATAAAATTGACCCGTCAAAAAATGCAATTTTATAATTTTTTTTGTTTTTTATAGAATTAATTGGGAATGTGGGTGGTGGGGGTTGTGGCGGTGGTGGTGGTGGGGATGGTCGGTGGTGGGTATGGTGGGGGGTAGTGGTTGGGGTAGTGGTGAGGGTAGTGGTGGTGGTGGTGCTGGAGTGGGGGTGGTGGTGAGGGTGGTGGTGTTGGTGGTGGTGGGAATGAGGGTGTGGTGGTGGGAGGTGATGGTGGTGGTGGAGGTGGTGGTGGTGGAGGTGGTGGTAGGGTTGGGATGGTGGTGGTCAAAAAAATATTATTATAATAAATTATGAAGATAATAAGAATTAAATGATATATATATATATATATATATATAAAATTAAAGTAATAAATAATGGATTTATATGTATTTTTGTAATCTTCTAATGTTTCGTTCTTAGTTGAGGATTAACTTGTAGTTGTAGTTACTTAGTTAGAATTTCACTCTCTGTGTAATTAATTGGGGGTTGTCCTTTCATATATTGTGACGAAAAAAATAGAGTAGTGTTGGATATCACCTCAAATCGAATGACCCTTTTATCACCTTCTAAGTGGATTCTATATAGACCAATCATATAATTTCTATTTCCCGATTTATCATTTTCTCTCTCTTCTATGATTGGTCCACATAAGACGCGATAAAAGGGTGATATCCAGCATAACTCGAAAAAAAATATTTAACTAAAGAGTAATGATAGGTATCACCCAAAAATACATCACCTAAACATCACCCATGATGTGGCGGTTAGGTGGTCCAATCATCGAGGAAAGAGAAAAAATAAATCTAGAAAGAGAAATTGGACCACCTAATCGCCACATCATGGGCGATGTTTAGGTGATGTATTTTTAGATGATACCTAGCATTACTCTAACCAAAATTCAAAAAAAAAATATCTCTAAATAATTTTATTTTTTTATATATTCACTAATATTTTTACCTAAATTTAACTTTTCAAAGTTATAAAATATTATTTCTCTATATTTTTTCTTTCATATATTATAACATACAAGATAATGTTTAACTAAAAATTCAACTAGATATTATGTCTCTATATATGTTTCTTTTCATATATTGTGACGTGAAAAAATAATCTATATAATAAAACAGATTTTTTTTAAACGACTTAAATCCGCTACACAAAAGACGATCAGGATTGTCTGCGGTCTTTTGCTTGACTCATTCACATTAATTGCATTAATTTTTGTTACTAATAAAAAAACTTAATTGTCACTTATCCCACTTCATTAGACATATGAAGGTCCCGTGTTTAATCACACTGATAGCAATCCTTAAAATTTGTATCGTTCCATCGGATTAGATATCTCACATGTGAGACCTAAGTTCTATCCCGCCAATGGAACAAAACTCTTTTTAAGTGGTCACCCAGGGTACTTGGGCTAGATTTTCCTTAATGGAACAATATTATTGTAGTTCGTAGTTATAGAACTACAATACTGTAATTCTATGACATAACTACAAAATTGTACGTTTAGCTTTGGTATAGCTCTCGTCGACAACTACACTATTGTCGTTACAATTTGGTACTGTTCTAGTATAATTTTTTCTCGGAGTTAGAAAAATATAAAAAAATATACTGATAGATTTTTATGCGAAAATTGTTAAAAAAAAAAAGGCGTCGGAGTTGTTCGGTGAATGTCCCAAAAATTAAAAATAAAAAATCCTCGAAGTCAAATGCTGACCGTTGGAGTTAACTGGCCAATAACGGTGGTGGTGATATTTTATAAATAAATAAATAAAATAAATAAATATTTTAGAAAAAAAAATAAAAATGACATAAATTTAGAAAAGAAATATTAAACAAGGTCTATATAAAAATTAATAATAAATGGTTATATAAGTAATATTTATAAATAATAAAATTAAATAACAAAATATTAAATAGAAACAGTATTAGAAGAAAAAAAACAATGACATAAATTTAGAAGAAAAGATGGTAAAAGAGATCTATAATAAAAATTATTAAGTAATTTGTACTACTTTTAAAATAAAAATTAATGTATATAAAATAAAATGATCTATTTGTTAAAAGAAAAAATAGAATACTAAATAACATAAGAACTTCAATAGAATTCTTATATAAATAGTGACAAAATAATGGTAAATTGAGTTGAAATTGTTTGTTATGGGGATCGTGTGACAGCTAGTGTAAAGATTAAATACAAGATGAAGGTGAGATATACACTTGAGATGCCAAAATCATACTAAGCTACAAGGCTCCTAAACAAGAAAGCGGAAACAAAAAAAAAATAAACAAACAGACAAAGATCATTAATTTGATCTAAGTAGTTGTTCAACTAACACAAACTTGCTCAAAAAAATTCTCTCATATTTCTTTCAAGCTACAAGTTATATTGTTTTGTTTCAAAAGTCTTTGCCTTAATGGTTGTTTTAGTGCTTTCCTAACCGTTTCTTTACAGATCAATGGCCAAAGTGGTAGGTTCACTACCCTTCTCTTAAGTCAACCCTTTTCTCTGTAAAGTCAACTCTCTTGATTCTTCCATCTTTTTCTTATTGATTTTTTTTTTTTTCATTGCATGGCTTTAGTCTTAATTGTTCTCTCTCTTGTGGTGGTTAATTGATTTAAGCTGGCCTTCATTTCTTCCTTATTAGCTTAATTTCTTTTCCTTTTCTTCTGTTTTTGGTCAAGCATTTGGGTTTTTTAGCAGAGGTTTCTGCCGTTTTGCGGCTGCTGGTGCATGCATTGCCTCTTCGAATGGCGGCTTGCTTGGCCGCAGTTTTTCATCTCAGTTGTTCTTGGGGTCTCTACATCCGTGGCCTGTAGTTTTCTCAATTTTGCTTCGTGCTGCTCTTTCTTTTGGTCCTTACCGGCGTGGGTAGTGTCATCTTCTTTGAGCACTCTCCACTTTTGTCCGGTCATGACCAGTGATATTTTGAAATTATATTCGAGTGTTTTCTATATGGTTGGTTACATGACCCGATTGTTATTGGAAGTTTTGATATTCCTCCTCACATGCAATGGATTCTGGAAATGATTTTAAATTTCGTTGAACTTGATTTTATCATAAAGCCACCAAGGTTCTCTTATGTTATGGCAGTTTGTCTTGAAGTTCTTAACCAATTTACCTGGAATCTTTATCACTTTTTTGCAGTAGCTTTCTTTAAAGATAAGTCCATCTACACTCTTATCTTTACTCTTTATAGCCTTGTATGTTATTGCATTACAGGCGGCCACAATTTTCTCTGGGCTATTATTATACATTTAGTTTGTAGTCCTCAATATGATCTTGTCCGGGCCCTTTGGGCCTCCTTTTATAATACATGGCTTTCTCATTCTAATGGATTGCGTTATGAATCTTGTTGGAGTCTTATTGGGCTTATGTTTTGTATACGATATACTTGTGGTGTTATAAATCTTTTCGGAAGATTCTATCCTTGGGTTTATATCTTACTTAGGCGTATTAGTATTATTTTACTCAGCAGCTATTCTTCTTTCATACTATTGGATGTTCACTTCTACCAAGTCATTTGGAATCTTCTTCCAAATATAATTCATTTGTTTAAAACTCACGCGAAGGATTTTATCAACCCTATTACACTTTTCATTTGTAGAGAATATTTTATTTCACCTATTTCTTCTAAACGTGTATCAATTCATATTTCCTTATATTTTATCGAGGTTGCGAAGCTTTTGAGTTCTATTATCTACTGCCAAAACGTTTAAATAATTCTTATCTGCAAAATAGAAGATACAGGGGGATTTGATTTCTATTTTTCGAGGGTGTTGTTTCCTTTGAGCAGCCTTTGCTTTAAAATGGAAGGAAAGATCGTTGGCAGTTTTCTTAAAGACGTTAGTAATTCGGGGAAAAGGATTATGGAAGCGCTCTATGTTAGTTATGGTGAATTGAAAGAACACTTTATGGAATATGAATACCTTAGGGTTTGTGGTCCTAACGAAACAGTGGATAATGAGATGGAGAAGAGAGACTTTTATTATTGTAGTGCTTCTGCTTGTGATGGACATTTAAGAGGGGATAATGCTTCTGAGTCAGATACGGAGGGTGGCGTGAGTAACCAGGGTTTCCCTGTGAATGAAAACGTGGAACCACTGCAATCAAAGGTAGCGGCCAACCCGGTGTGAAATCGGCCGGGTTCGATGGATAATATGATGGTTTAAATTGTCAAGGAGTTAGGGCGACCTCGACAAGGAAAATGGTCTGCGCCCTTATTTCGAAGTTTAATTTATCTTTTATATGTTTGCTTGAGTAAGGGTTAAGTCTTGTGATGTTCGTACTTGTCGTTTTCTTAAATCTTTTGATAATAAGTTTATAATCAACCCCGGGGAAGAGCGTCTAGGTCCGGGGGGATTATTATTGCATGGAAGAATAATCTTAATATTAGTATTTCCTTCTCGTGTTCGTGTTATGCAATATGCTATATATCCGAGCCCAATTCGACTCCTTGGTACTTTGTCATTATACACGCGCCTAACGACATTAAAGAAAGAGAAGATATTTTTAATAAATTATCTAAATAGAAATCCAAAATTAAGGAACCTATTATTATAGTAGGTGACTTTAATGAAATCAAGAGAGCTTCGGAAAAACAAGGTAAAATCGCACCGAACCTCGAGCGAATGATACGATTTAACGATTTCATCAATAAGAATAATTTTATCGACATACCCTTTAAAGGGTGTCATTTTACTTGGACGCATAAGAGACAAGGCGAAGAAAATGTTAAAGAAAGGCTTGATAGAGCCTTAGCTTCGGACTTATGGTATAAATGTTTTCCCAAGACTATTATTAAGGTGCTACCGACAATTGGGTCGGACCATTCGCCCATTATTATTCAAAGAGACCCCGATTATATTATTAATAAAAAATATTTCTTGTTTGAATCTCGATGGTTGGATAACTTACAATGCAGAGAAGTAGTAGATAAACATGGAACGATTTTAATAATATATCATATGTTCAAGATTTTGTGAACAAAAAAGAAAAGATGTGTCATGCATTAAAAAGTTGGAGCAAGGCTACTTTCTGTAATAGTAGGAAAATGATAGATAAATATCAAGTCATTCTGGAAAAAATTCAAAATGCGAAGACCTCAGATGAGAATCTTAAAATTGAAAAAGAAATAAAAATGTAACTAGATTGTTTATGGAAGCAAGAGGAAGCTAATTGGGCTGACAAGGCGCGCGATATTTATATTAAGAAAGGCGACAAGAATACTAAATATTTTTTCGCAAAAACTGCTTTAAGAAGGAATATTAATCATATTTTGGCGTTGAAAAATGATAAGGATGAGTGGTGCGATAATTTTACTGATATTAAAAGAATTATACAAGATTATTTCAAATAGCTTTTTAATGAAAATCCAGTTTCTAATCTTGAAGAGGTAACTACCCACACCCCATCTAAGATTGACAAATAAACTAATATTTTATTAACAAGAGTGCCAGATTTTGATGAGGTTAGGAAGGCAGTGTTTGCGATGTCGGGAGCTAAATCCCCAGGGCCGGACGGACTACCGTGTAATTTTTACCAGGAATTTTGGGAGATCGTTAAGGACGATATTTATAAACTGGTTTGTGACTTCTTCGCTTATAATACTCCTTTAGATAGTATAAATGATACGTTAATTTCGCTCATTCCTAAAGGCGATACGCAGAAGTCTATAAAAGACTTTAGACCTATATCATGCATTAACTTTTGTCATAAAATCATTCCGAAAGTTCTTGCAAATAGTATACAACCGCTTATGGATGATATTATCTCTCCTACCCAATCATCTTTCATCAAGGGAAGAAGTATCAAGGACAATATTATTATCGCCCAAAAAATTACGTTTTTTCTTAAAACTAAAAGAAAGCCCAATAAGCACTCTGGGCCTACTAAAATCGATATGGCTAAAGCATACGACCAGGTTAACTGGAACTTTCTAATGGGAATTCTTAGAAGTCTTGGATTCGGTATTAAATTCAGAGAATTCATTTTCAACTGCATTTATTCTGTGTCATATCAAATAAAAGTGAATGGCGAAAGATTAGGAAAATTTAAGCCAAGTCAAGGGATTAGACAAGGGGATCCCCTATCTCCTTTGCTTTTTTCTATGCTTACGGAAGGTTTCATATGTCTCATTAGTTATGAATGTCGCAATGGGAATATTAAGGGGATCTCTTTGGCTCGAGCTGCCCCTAGACTCACTCACTTGTTATTCGCGGATGATTCTCTTTTTTTCTTGGAAATTAACTAGAGAAGTTGATGCTTTCAGAAATGTGCTTTCCAAATATTGTGAGGCTTCGAGACAAATAATTAATTTTAATAAATCTACGATTATGTTCAATAAAGGTCTCGATGAAGATAAGGCAAGGAGTACTGCACACTCGCTTAATATTGAGTTCACAAACTCGATGGGAAAATACCTTGGTATTCCAATGTCTCTTAAAAGATCAAAAATTGAAAATCTTAAGTATATCATGGATAAGTTTATAGGTAAATCTGCTAGATGGATATCTAAATTATTGTCAGATGGTGGTAAAGAAGATTTGATTAAAGCGGTATTACAGTCAATTCCGAATTATGCTATGTCCATATTTGAATTTCCAATTACCCTTTGTAAGAAACTCAGTAGTCTAGTCGTTAATTTTTTGTGGAATTCAAGTTTTAAAAAAAAAAGAATACATTGGGTTAAATGGAAAAAAATAGCGAAAGGGAAAAAATAGGTGGAGTTGGATTTAGATATTTCTATAAAATGAACCTTGCGCTTTTGGCAAAACAAGCATGGCGATTATTACATAATCCAGATCTATTGGTTTCTAAAGTCTTAAAGGGGATTTATTTCCCTAATACTAATTTATGGAATGCTAAGCTAAAAAACAAAAGATCCTGGAATTAGAGTAGTATATATAAAGGATTGTCATTTCTTAAAGAGGAGTGTGTTTGGCAAGTTGGTAATAGCGTTAGTATTAACATTTGGAATGATTCATGGATATCAGCCGGTTATAAACTAAAATGACCGGATAAGTGCACGATTAATAAGTTGGCCGAATGCTTTAATAATAATTACACTAACTGGAATTATGATATCTTAAAAGATTTATGTGCTTCAGTGGATATTATGGAGATTAGGAAGATTCCTGTTTTGCAATTAGATAAGGAAGATAAAATTATATGGCCAAATAATAAGGACGAAGAATATTCGACTAAATCGGGATACCACCGATTGATACAAAAGGAAATTAACAAAAAAGGTGAGTCATCCGCTGAAAGGGAATCCAATAATTCTAAAATATGGGACACCATCGGGAAGTCGAATGGCCCACTTAAAATCAGGAATTTTATATGGAAGTTATACAATAACGCAATACCAACGAAGGTAAACTTAAAGAAAAAGAAAGGCAGTGAAAGCGTTATTTGTGAGTGGTGCGAAATGGAGGAAGAAAATATTATGCATCTATTCGTTAAATGTCCTTTTAGTATGGCGGTTTGGGCGAATTCGCAGCTACAATGCAAGGTTGATACTTCATTTAATAGTAATATTAGCGGATGGATAAATATAATGATTGAGAATTATTCTAAAAATGGGTGGGATAGAAGAATAGTCACTGCAACAATTCTAGCGACAATTTGGAATATTTGGAAAATAAGAACGAAAGGTTTCTTTGAGAAAAAATCTTGGAATATTATTGAAGTTAATGAAAAAACGAAAAAACTATTGAAATATCTCTTTTCAGAAAGTGGAGAGGTTAATGATCAAGAAGAAAGGTCACAGAAAGCCGATGAAAAAGAAACTAACCCTTTCATTGAAGATGATGTGGATATGGTTTGATGAATGATGCTTCATTCACTAAAAGCTGGGAACCTACTGGTATTGTGTCAATTGGTGTCAATAAAAAAGGTAAGGTTGTACATAAAACCATTAAGCGTGTAAAAGTCAATTTAGCCCTCAAAGGAGAAAGTTGGGGCTTCCTTTAGGATATGAGGTCTGCTGCAGACCTTCATCTTTGGAGTAGTTCTTTCTACTCCGACGACCTTGAAATCGTGCAAGGTATTTCTAATGGTGGGTGTACTAGTTAGAGAATTCGTCCAATGATTAATAAAACGCTCAGCTGGATGAAAAGATTTCCAAATTGAAAGATCGTCCATATTAAAAGGGAGTTTAATCAGATTGCAGATAGGGTCGCTAAACTTAGTCGCCGTGGAATCGATGTGTCGAGTTGTCCGACGGTTACGATCGTTGACTTTTATAATAGTTTGTTTAAATTAGAATGTATTAGGTAGCTTTCGTATTGTTTTCTTGTAAAAAAAAAAACAATTCTGCACCATCATTTGACAAACTTAGCTTAATTTCTAAGCCATTATTACAAATTATATGAATTAATAATATAATTGAACACAATGAACAAGATGCAATGTGCACTAAGCATATCTCTAACAGTGTTAATGTTAATATAATCAAACTTAATTAACTTAATATAATTGTCCGCCCCTAGATTCCAGCCTTATAAAATGGCTTTGTTTATTTTTTGCCAGTTAGCACCAAGGATACTTTCGTCATTTCAAAAGTAATATTCCTTACGGGTTTTCTGTAATTTCTCCAATAACTTGGGGGTGACAGTTCAATTCCATTGTACCTGTCACCATTCTAACTTCCTCACCATAATGGCGTTATCTAGATTACAAATGGCGCCAAAATTAGCACCAAACGCTTTTTCGCCACGAATTTTATAATACCTTCACTCTCATAGCGTGTAGAACACGAACACTTTCCAAATGTAGCAAGTGGGTAACACTCACTTAAAGCGAGTACACATCTGGCGTAAATGGACCCATCTGACAGCCCATAGTTTTTGGTCTATTGTAATAACCCTAATCCAACAACAGGTCGAATGTAAAAGTACTGACCACCCTAACCTTTGTATAATAACTACGATATTGCCATCATGTAAGTCTCCTATATAATGCTTGCCTTAGTCTTGCTTAGGTTTGCCAAAATAGATAGCCATACGGCACTCTAAAGAGAAGCTTTCTTACTCAACCAAATATAATTTTCTTTTTCAATTTCTTTTAACACCAACAAAAAAAAATCAGCGATGGACACCTCATCGAGAAACAAATCCAACGGTCTAGCTTTTCGCAACGGTTACAACCGTTCCACTTCGCCGTCAGGCAGATTCTGTTCATCATCTTCATCGACCTTTTCATCATTCTCAACCCGATCTACCCCTCTTATGGCCCGATCCACATCACCAACCCGTGTCAACTTATATAGATCTGTTTCTCCATCGCCGTCCGTGAGATTTTCATCGACTTCTCCCGGACGTTCAATTGCAGTCGCTCCACGTCAGCAGAAACAGAGTAATAATTCACCGCAATTTGGGTCATCCAACCAGAAGAAGACATGTGCGTGCTCTCCGACGACTCATCCAGGTTCGTATCGTTGCCGTCTTCACAAGAACAGTAATAATAATCGCTCTAATCAGACGACGCCGTATCGTTCAAGTCATAATCTTCACCTCAACATGAGGAGGTCAGCTATGACGAACTCTCTTGTTAGAATTGGAACAGTTGAAGGCGATCTAGTTAGGAGAGCTCTTGCGGCTTTGATTAGGCCGTCGTCTCATAATCTCCGGCGCCGGGGAGATTTCCAACCAAGGCCGAGCCGTTTATCAGTCATGTCAAAAGCTGAAGACTTATAATGTTCAAGAAGATGCAGGTTAATTTCACAGTCAGTTGACAGCAAGCTTCCGGTGAAGTGAGCTCGACGAGTCAGCAGAGCTGAGTTAGGAGCCGTTTTTGTAATCCTGCAGCATGTATAGACCGAGTCGGAAAAAACTGGCTACTGAGTTGTTGTTATACATGGAGCCCAGACAAAACAATTTGTTTATTTTTCGTTTTCTTTATAAAATATTATTTCATTAAAACAAACTCAAACAGGCAAATTAACTAAAATTAAGACAAATCCTAGTTTATAAGAATTTATGACAAATCAATTTGCGAACATAAAATCAATTTTCCATCAATTAGCAATTCTGTATTTTTAATTTTTTTTTCTCATTTTCAATATTCTTTGCCGATTTTTTCAATTTTTTTTGTGCACGTCTGAGTGATATATATCATTAATTTGTTTTTTCCTCGTATGCGTCATTTGTGTGAGATATATAATTAATTTGGTCTTTTCTCGTATGCGTTTTTGAGTTAGATTTATCTTTAATTTGGTCTTTTCTCGTTTGGATTATTTCCCTCTTCTTTCATGTCGTGTGGATTGACCCGTTCCGTTTGTTGAGGTAATGTGTATTAACTTTCTTATTTGTTTTCTGGTTGTGGATTGTCCCGTCCAGTTTGTTGAGGTAATTATGTATATTACATTTTTTGGTTGATATTAATTATTTTTCTTCTGTTTATTTTTCAGGGTAATTTGGGGCTCTTTATCATTCTGGAATCATATTTGACAGTTGACAGAAGGTATTTTGTTTCTAAATTGATTTTAGTATGGTGAAAAGTGACAGGAGTACCTATTACTAATTTTGCCTTAGTACGTCTCATTTTGATGGAATCTGGTGAATGAGATGTTTGTTTTATTATACTATTTGTGAAATCATGATGGAGGGGTTGAATGATAACTAAGTAAACAATTGAGGGGTAAAACATAATGACATTATAGACAAAGGACCTACACTTGAATTTTCAATAGTTGAAAAATAGGAAGGACAAAGTGGACTTGTTTTGGTATAAATGGCTATTATAAGTCCTTACATTGGAAGTAAGACTTTGGAAGTAAGACTGTAAGAGTTTGTGAAAGTTCTTTTGACACAATTTATGGAAGAATCTCTAGAAATGAGGAATGAAGAAGCAAAATGGAGAAAGTTACCGTTTGTGGTAGATATTTGTACTCCGACCTCTTTGGAATTGGTGAACCTTGTAGGGCAATTTGTTGGCTATGAATTTGTTGGACTTTATAGTTGAAATTGACAGTTGGGAATTATGTGCAAAACTTTGAAAATACAACGATTAGGGAATATGAGATGACAATTATACATATTTGAAAATTAATTAGCTTTAAGGACATGACATATAACTTAATGTTGACTGAATTGGTTTATGTCTCTGGTTTGACCATTCAAATGGGATTAATCAAGAAATTGTTGAACATTCTAATTGGGATTTTTTAATCAAGAAATGATGACTTTTGATTGTTGGACATAGTTTTCGATGTTGAGACGTGCTTTGCAACTTGGGCAACTCATAATACGTGACAATGGTAATTGAGAGGCATGTATAAAACCTTAAAATCAGGACAATTAAAAGTGATTAGGATGAGATAGTGAGTGTAATACTTGAAAACATTATAGTTTGACTTCGATAAGTTATTGCTGATTAAAACAGTTGCATTTGGGATTTATTAAGAGAGTTCTGTAGTTTTATTCGTGAGTTCTATAGTTTTATTTGTTACTCCAGTTAGACTTTGTAAGCACATTGAGATGTCTATTTATTGCAATAAGGGAACTAATGACAATTGAAACCTGTTTGTTTCACCATCATATCTACTACTTCCACCGTTCCTAAAAGGTTGTTACTCATACTAAAAAGATTGTTCCAAAAAGATTGTTACTTAAGAAAATTGAGACATTTTTTTATATCATTTTACCTTTATTTAAATATCATAATATATGTTTTCAATAAATGTTCAAAAATCAAGACACTTTATAGAGGACAATTTAGTAATCATATGGATAATAAATAATATTTCTTAATTTGTGTGTAAAAGCAAATATGACAACCTTTTTGGAACAGATGAAGTAAGAATTACATATCCTAGCGGTGATATCGCGTCCGAGACATTCTATGTTTTGGATAAGAAGCATGAGGAGCTACGTGAGGTCTCAACAATCCGAGTTGTGACCAAGGAGGTTCAATAGAGAGTCCATCACAAATCCGTGGAGAATAAAGTTGAGAATAAGTTTGGGGTTAGTGACAATATCGCTTGGAAAGCACCAAACAAGAGAATAGGCCATGTAGACTTAAGAATTCGTGGGCGGGTCCGTTTTTTGTTACAAGAGTTATTTGGACAAAACGAATTGAAATATAAGTTAAGAAAGGTCACAAGCTTCGGATAATAAATGTGTATATCCTCACCCGCTGCTGGGGAGGCTATATAATCAAGTGATAATTGAGGTAACGCATCAAACTTTAAACGACGTCGAACAAAAGTGCTCTTCATGTCATTTGTAGCTGGGCAACCCTTGGGTTACTACAGCTCTTGGCCACAGTTTGCTTTGGCCCACCATGTACTTGTCTGGCATTGTGCTGAACAAGTGTACCCTGGCCTTACCTTTGACCGATACGCTCTTTTAGGTGATGATATAGTTATTGCCGATGAGCGTGTTGCGGAGGTGTACAGTCGTTCATTGAACGATCTAGGGGTGACGATCAACACCTGGTCCCCTGAACTTCTTTGCAAATTCATAGAAACCAGTGTCTGATATCAAAGACTTCACTTTTTCCCCCTTTTTCTTCCCTATCCAATATTAATATTAGTTCAATAAAAGCAATTACCAATATTTGTCATACCAATGATCTTGGTAAGTACTTTAGGAGTGCCTTTGATTAACAAAAAAAAGAGTGTCAAGAAAGAAAACAAACTACATAATGAAGAAAGTGCAGCAAAGACTTGCAGGTTGGAAAGCCCGGTTACATCTGCTACTGGCTCTCCACCTTTAGTTTCCTTTTAGTAAACTTCTATTCTGAGGGGGATCCATGTTCCAGTAATTGGTGTAAAAAGATATGCCTTATGGTCAATGAAGATAGGTTTCTTTGGGTTAGTGTTAATTGAATTAAAGTCTACCTTAGTCAAAAAATGGTATCAGTAGTGATAGAAGGACCCACTATCTTTTTGAAGCAGATAGTTCACAGTGCTTATTCTATAGATACTGGAAAAGCCAACTCATGTTTCCACTCTATTTTCATTACGAAGATGTATCACGTCAGGATCCGTTGCTCAAACCGAATCACGCCAACGTTATGGAAGTTCCTGGATCGTGTAAAATAAGAGTAGTACCAAAGGCAGCACCTTCTATCAAAAATGGAAAATTGGCTATGGAGATTTATGCGCGGTCAGAAATTAATACAGACACAAAGGGCTTCGACAGGAAAGTCGTTTCGATCCAATCCATTCTTGGGGTCAAATAAAGAAAAAAAAGGATATGTAAGTGACCTAGCACGACAAAGCACTCTCCGAGGGCATGGAATGTCTAATTTTTTGGTAAGAATCTCGACAGTAATGTCTCTGTTAGATCAAGATCAGAATCAACAACAGAAAAAATTGCTGCTCTAGGTGGTGCTTCTAGCTCTCGAAATGATTCATCCCTAAGATCAGATTCTTCACCTCTTGAAAGATCAGGTCTTAGATGCGGCAAATCAGCAATTTTTTTATGGTTTTATGCTTAGTTTTTGTTTAGATTAGTTGTTTTTAATAAATATTACAATAATGAGAAAGGTAGCAATCGATTTTAATATGTAGGTAATGCAAAAGATGAGTTTGGGGGTGAATTTTATGAAGTACGTGCCCCCAGATGTTCCCAATAGTATACAAGACCCTATGAGTGGTATATTGTCTCGTAATCGTCATGACGTTATGACAAAATTAAAATTTCGTTTGAGACTGGAGCCGTATGCCGCTCATACGAACGGCAATGCCGTTTCGTAACAATATCGAGATTCGCGAACACCGTAACAACTAACTTTGAAGGACCATAACTTTTATATACGAGTTCGGAATTTAGTGATTCAAGAGGCCTCAGAGTAATTAGGAAATTGTCAACAACTTTCATCACGAACACCTTTTCTAATAATAGACGAATCAAGCTGAATTAACCTAGAACAGAGGCATGTCAAGAAAAAAATCTGGAAAATTCGATAATTCGCGAAAGGGTCATGACGGTACGTACCACGATCCGAGGTCAGAAAGTTAGAAGACTGTAACCGACATACCGGTGTGCAAGGATGGGTCATCACGAGATACGTCAGAAAATTAAAAAGCATTGACCGGCAAGCGGAACCTCTCAATGGCATTGCCGGTCCCATACCGTGTCGACATATGCGAGCAAGGGTCATGACGGTTCGAAGTCAGAAAAATTGAAGACTTTGACCAGCAAGACAGACCTACGGGTGGCATATGGGTGCGAGCACGATTTACTCTTGAAGAAGAGGTTTGAACATTAATAAGTTCATAAAACTTAATCCTTCTTTTTTCCAAGCACCCAAACTCCACTAAACCTTCACCAAACTTTCACCTCATATCAAAATATCATCAAATTACCATAATTTCATATCCATATCCATCCTTACACTCCTACAAAATATATCTATCTACCCAAGTCATTCCAAAACACATAGAAGTCAAGAATTAAAATCCAAGATCTTCCACTATCTTTTTTCGAATTTTTCTTAAACCTTATCATCCAAGAAAGATTTTATCATACCCATATAAAAAAATCATCATATTTACACCTTTTCTAACCCAAACAACAGCTATTCACCAAAATCAAGGGGTAATTCTTAGAGTGGTGCAACTTTGAGTTGGAGGTCAAAAGAGATGATGGAAAGATCAGAAACACTATCTAATGTTAGAGAAATGAAGAAGAATCAAGCAAGGTGTTGGGTGAAAGTAAGAAAGAAGTGGAGTAGGTAAGAACACAAAAATTTCTAGATTTAAGCAATTGATTGGGATGGAGCACAATAGAAGGTAGTGAATGAGAATATTGGTGATACGAGAAGTTTACCTACAAGAAAAAAACTGCAGCCTATCTTGGGCATTGATCATGTAAAGCAATAGTCTCAAGAGTAGGTTTTTTTCTTCCTTACCATATCATTACGTGTAATATATGTGTTAGTTATTATTTTTTATTGAGGCTGTTTTGAGTCGTGGGGACACGATTTATTTTTGAGTTAAGGGTGTAGGGATTTGTTGTCCCTCATCTCTATTTTATGTGATTTACTACTTTTTAGGTAATATTAAAATTTATTAAGATGAAATTAGATTTAGAATGTGTTTAATGGGCTAGAAGCATAAACTTTAGTAAGTTAATGACGTAGTTGCTGATGTCTCCCTATTTGTGATGAATTAATCTAGGTTGGAGACATCATTTTAGGTGTATTTATTAGGTTATATGTCGATTTTTAATCATAATTGGCTAATTTCCTATTTCTTGTCTTGTCTTGATTTGATTATTTATTATTTTTAGAGCATATTGGGTTTAACTGTTAGTTAATTGTGAAGCTTTAAAGATATATGATAATTAATTAGATGCCAAATCAATTATAAGAGATAAAGGAACGAGGATATGCGTGGAAATTGGAGATAAAGGAAGTAAAAGATGAGTATGGAAAGATAAAATTTCCAAATAAATCTGAATTCCAGCAGCTACGTCCATTAAATTGACCATAACTAAAAAAGGTTGGGAATATGGAAGAATGGTCTGAAGCAAAGTTATAGAGTTTTCCGAGACGATCAATTTCGATATAAAGAACTCGTCAATTGAAGCTGTATTGAAGAAGTTACAGCCAAAACAAAACAACATCAGTTTATTACCTTTTCTATATTTTAGGGTTACAAATTTTAGTTGGGCTAGAAGTCCAATACTTGTCTTCCACTCCAAGAAAACGTTTTAGGGTGTCCTCTATCCTATAAATACACCCTCTAATCAGTAGAAAAATATCCTTGGCCAATCCTTAAGCCAAAAGGAAGCTTACAACAAGAGAAGAGAAGTCTGGAAGGAGTCGAACACCAAATAATGCCTTCACAAGCCTTAAATTTTGTAGTTTTTTTGTTTTCTTTCTCTTGTATGAACTAATTTATTTTAGCTTGAGATTTAGAATATGGGTATAAACCCTAGACTTGTTTTACATCTATTTTAATTTGGGATCCCATTGTATTTAATTTGAATTAATGTTTTATTCTGTTTTATGTGCTTGGACTTATTGTCTGTTTTCCTTGCGGTTGCAAACGTATAGGATTACCTTAATAGTATTTATATGGTCACGTCTAGTGTACAGTAATGATCCTGATGGGCTTGCCTAACTAGATAACTATTAGGGTATGATTTAACAACCGATCATCATTAGAAGGCCAGTCTCATTAAGGACTCTAGTGGCTTAGGAGCACCGTATTTAAGTCCCCTCGTGATTGTGCGGTCGTCACCCTAGTCCACCCTGACGGGTGTAGGGAGGAATTTAGAATCCTAGTTATTGCAATTCTACACAATTCGCCCTTACATGATTAGAATAAACAAGGCTAGTAGGGATTACTTGCTACTTTTTCGAGCTAAACTCTCATTTCTTTATTTCTCTTATTTAATTTTATAGTCTTTAGTTTGTTTAGTTAATATTTTATTCTCAAAAACCAAACAAAAATCCACTTGTCTTTTCTTTAATATTGCTTATTATTTCTTCTAGCTTTTATATCTACACTTGATATTTGCATAAGTTCTCTCTAACTTTCGTAGTCTCTGAGGAACATATTCTCTTATCATTAAAACTTGCATACGTCCTGTAATACTTGCAGTAGCGTGCTAGCCTAGGGTGTTTATTTTCACTTATTTTACCTATTATTTTATCACACCTTAGCCGACACTAGTTGCAGAGACCAAAAATCGTGTCACCTCCTCAAAGATCAACTGTACTACATCTACTTCTTCCCCTCTTAAAATACAACTCAGAAAGATGGTTTTTCTCTTAGTTACATCCAAAGTTCGCGTGTTTCCAAAGGCGTTTGGTGTGAGGAAATTGTGCCAAACTCTTGAATCCGCTTGAAGATATTTTTAAGGCCATGGTGCCTTTAATTTTCCCTTATGTGATTTCACTTTCTCTTCATCTAACACATACTCAAAAAGTTGATTCCAATCGAAAGTCTTGATATTTTCCACCGCTTCTCTAAACTTACATGGTCCTACCAATTTCTTGAACTGGAAGTGGTTTCTAATCTCTTCAATTGTAAAAGGACCTAACTTTCCTCTAACTGGAACACGACCTTCACTATCTCAGCTAAATAGGCCTAAATAGAACTCAGAAACTAACTCCATACATAAATTTGAACATCTCATCATGAATGTAGACCAACCCAATCTATCTCCCATCTCTAAGAATATCTTATAATTACCTTCACCAACTTCTTTTTCGAATACTTTCTCATGAGCAAAGGGCAAGTCTAGTAAGTGCTAACAAGATATTTGAATCTTCATTCATCTCGGGCATAGGAATATCGATATGTAGAGGTTGTGGTGTCTTCTCAATGAAAGTTGTAATCTTTTTGCTCTTTGAATTTACCACTACATGCTTTCCTCTATTCTCTTGACCTGTTTTACCCTTTTTCTTCATGATAGAACTTGAACCTTTCTTAATTTTCTTCTTCTCAATAGAACCCAATATCTTACTTTGTCCTAACAGTAGAGAGACATCAAGACCCCCAACTCAAAGTTGTATCGTCCTGATACAATAATATAAAACTAGTAGGGTAGTCAACGATAAATATAGAAGAAGAAGATTAAGAAGGAGAAGGGGAAGTATAGAAAACAATAAATGATACTAGAGAAAAATATCTAAAAAGTCTAATGTAGTAATGCTAGATAAATAATGCACACATATTCTTAATATACACATAATCAACTATCCATAATTTCAAGTTCAGATTAATTTTGCAATGCCAGAAGGAGAGGTCTTCAACTTAGTTCGTGTTAGCGGCTATAGGGTGATTGTAGGCCCTAATGTAGTATCCAATGGTCGACCTATCTATGCCCTATTTTTTCCATTGTTCCTCCACCAAGTAGCTAGAAATCCTAAGGTCTTTACGGTTATAACGCTGGCTTAAGGACGGTATGCTATATTTGGATAATGAATAGTGAGATTTTGGCTCTCTCCTCACGTTCCATCAACAAATCGCCCTAGAGCTTGAGTTTCACTCGAATATGCTCTCACTCAACCCAATTTTTTATGCTCTCACCTGTTTGGACATGAACGTCCTCCACTATTCCCCATGTCTTTGTCACTGAGCTATCCGCAAATTGTAAGTTCACTGGTGCTTTTTCCATCTTCTTGAGTCCAAGCTTATCGAACACGGGCTTTGGCATATATTTCACACTCTAATCCACATCACACATGGCTTTTGCTTTGAGCATACCGCTGATTCGAATAGTAAGATTAAAGCTTTATGGATCTTTAAACTTGAGCGGTAACTCCTTCTCTACCCTTCTTAAGACTCTCAGTGTATTAGCCACAAGCTCTTTTCTGGCTTCTACACTCGCTTCTTTCTCTGGAATAACTTGTGTAAAAACTTGTTGCGGTGTAAGCCCTTTCTTTGCAATCTCAAGCATCTGGGCGTTGATATATTCTGAACTATACGCCTCTACAAATGTCTTGAGTTCAATGTCAACCTTTGGATTTGTCTTAGGAATGGATGGTGACATTTCTTGAATTATTGGTGGCGAACCCACCTTCTCTTCTTCTTTCTTCTCTTTTGAGGCTTCTTCCTATTTCTCTCTTGCTCTTGTATCTTGAAGCTCAATAACCGATCTAATCTCTTCTTGCTTATCCTCAAGAAGATTTAAAAAGTCAGATTCTTCTGAAGAATCAGGGTCCTCGGAAAAGTCAGAGTCGTCGGGGCTAGACTTGGTTGGTTCTTCTTCAAATTCTGGAACTTCCACAGCAATTTATGCAGCATGTGGTACTTCCTCTTTCTTTTCTATTTTAAGGAAAACTAACTTACTAGCTTTGAACCCAACATTGGCATCACCTCCTTCAATGGCCTTCAAATTTCTTGCTTCCAGAATATTAATTAAAACTTTCTTCAATTTGTCTACTTGTGTGCCTAATATCTGAATAGTTGCCTCTTGTTCTCTGAACTTCTCATTATGTGATTGAATATTACTCGTCATTAGATCCATGAAATTCAGTAATTTCTTATCTGACACTACTCCTTCTTGAGGATGTTGTGTGGTAAAGCCTTCTGAGTTAGAGTATCGGTATAGACATTATTGGCAGGTAGTTGTGGAGGAGCTGGTCTATTAAAATTTTGATTTCCTTGGTAAGGACCTTGACCTCTCGGTTGGTAAGTGTTGTTCTGGGGTCGAGGTTGATAATGAACTTGATTTGAGTCCCCCTGAGGATTTGAATACTGCATACCCGAATGATTTTTATTACCAAATTGGTAATTCCCTCGGTTAGATATGAAATAAACAGATACTGGATTTCCTTCACACTCTTCCCATGTATGATTTGGTACCTCACACTATGTACAACCTTGTGCTTCTTGAACTACATTTGTCGCAGCTAAATTTTGATGTTTTTATTGCATCTCAAGATATATCTCTTTGACTTTATTCTCTAATGCTGTTAATTTAGCTGATTGAGCAGTTTTTGTACTTAACCGAATCGTGCCTTTGGTATTTGTAATAGGAGCTCGCGGAAGTGGCCAACTCCTTTCTCTTTCTATGATACGTTCCATACCTTCCGCAGCTTCTATAGGATCCATGTACACAAATCATCCTCTTCCAAGATTATCTACCATCAATCTACTTTCTGCATTAATATCTTGATAAAACATAGCTAATTGTAAAGGTGGTGTATAACCATGGAGTGCACATCTAGCTAACTTCTGTTGAAATCTTGTCAATGTTTCTCCTACTTCTTCATCATTCTCTTGGCGAAAACTAGCAAGCTCCATCTGATCTTTCAATCTCATACTCTTTGGATAAAAACAGTTAAAGATTGCGACTTGTTGTTCATCCCAAGTATTAATTGTGTTTGGTGGTTGTCTATCTAGCCAATCACCAGCACTTCCGGTTAAGAAGAACATAAACATATGACAATACAGTTGCTCACGTGTAATGCCAGGAGTCATATATGCATAAAAAATATGCATAAACTTCTGAATCGCTCTTACTAGATCTTAAATTGATGCACCACTATAGTGTACATAACTCGCGAATTGACTAAGCATGCCCGGATCAGGCTTGAATTTAATATTCTGGATCACTAGATGACGATAACCTAAAGGTTGAACTCGAAAGACATGGGTAAGAAGAAAGATTTTCCTAGGACAACTAAAGAACAAGCGTTCCTCATTGGTGAACTGCATGATAAGAAACTAAAGACCAAGGTACCTTATAAACCAAGAGAAGACACTATGAGAAGGATATTACTAGTTGAACCAAAGAATAAATCACCATAAAACAACGATCGTAGTTCATCCGTGACTCCGCAAGAGGGACCAATTAGTGATGAGTTTGATATACCTATGTGGGAAAGGATAATTTTAATGAAGTTGGGTAACATAGAGGCAACTCAATTCAACATCATTGATCGTTAAGCAAGGTTAGACACAAAAGTAGATAATATCCTCTCCAAGCTTGGGAAAGGATCGAAGCGACATGTTTATTGCAATGTGGATGGCTTAGTCTCCTTCTGAGTAATGTTTCTAGATCTCTCTTCTTAATTTATTATGTGTAAGTGTAAATTAGTTTCAATTTAAGTGTTTTCCACGTCCTTTCGAGTCGTAGGGACACGACTCACATTTGAGTTGGGGTGGGATTCGTTGGTCTCATCTCTGTTTTCTGTTATTAGCATAAAATTTAAAAAATTTAGTGTATAATATAGGGATTTGGCATTGAATATATTGAAATGTACCTATTAAGCATGATTTTAGTGATCCCATGATAGTTTGTAGGGTGTATTGGAATAGTGTCACAACACATATAATATATACACGAAAACATCAACTAAAGGATAAAAAATATTAGTAAGCAACACATATAAACAAGTTTGATCTTAGGGAGCGTTGAGCGGTGTGTAGGACGTGAGGTCTCGCATAGTCTATTAACCAACAGTAGAAACATAACGAGGCCTAGTAGTTAGGAAAATGATTAAGGCAGATCTTTGATAAGCCTCTTGTAACCTTTAGCTTGCTAACCCGGATTGAATTGAATATATACCCGTCTTAGCCCCCTTCTGGCATGTAGCCTTTCTTTGCCGCCACATTATAAGCCATACCTCTTAGGTTATAAGAATTTTCCATATGACACACACACTTGAATCACAATGCTAAGATAGCCGTCTTTAGAGCTTGAGTTTGGGGTGGTGGGAATTCATCATGGGAAACACTTTAGGTGGGATTTTTTGAGCTTATACGTATGTGCTATAATTGATGATGCACTTTTTATTGTAACCCTTTACCGGGGTCTGTATAAAAAAAATTGAGAAAACAAAAAGAAAAGAAACTAAGTAGCATGACATCTCACATTATAAAGAGTGTCAGGGCTATCTTACAAAAAAAAAGTAAAAGAAATAAAAGAAAATAAATGGAAAGGTAAAATATTATCAAAGTGGGTTGAGTAAAACATCGTCAAGGTTAAACTCAAGCTCTAGGGAAATTTGTTGATGACTACTGAGAAGAGGGCCAAAATCTTACTTCATATTATCAAAATATACGTATAATATCATCCCTAAGCCTACACTATAACCAAAAAGACCTTACGATTTATAACTACATGATTAAGTAACAACTGATAGATTGGGGAGTAGCTAAGTGGACCATTATATACTATGTTAGGACCAAGGAATACACTATAACCGTCATATCAAACTAAGTGAAACCACTCCTTCTTGAATCACGAAACTAATCTAATCTTGAATTAATGATGTGTTGATTGTTTATATATTATGAATACGTGTGTATTAGTTCTTAGGCATCACTATATGAGACTTTCTAGGATAATGCTTTAGGATCATTTGGTATTTTCTACTTCTTCTTCGTCTATGATTAGTTGGACCTAGATTCTCTAGTTTAGTTCTTATTTTGTTGGGACGATAAAACTTTGAGTTAGGGCTCTTGATATCTCCATTTATGTGATAGATTAATCTAGTCACGAGACATCATTTTAGGGGTATTTAGGACTTATTTGATGGATTTCCTCCCATTATCCGATGTTTACACTTTCTTGTCTAGTTTTGGTGTTTATGTTACTTTTAGAGCTTTTGTACGTAAAATGTGTGTTAAGTGTGCAGCTCCTAGGTACTTGTATGCTAAGATACTCCGAGACGATGATAAGAAATCAAGAAAGCAAGATCACCCCTTACTCATGGCGTAAAAGGAGGATTCAACCACTTTTAGAAAGGGAAAGCATGTGTTGGCCAGATTTAGAAATCAACTTGTTCGAGTTACCACACTAGAGTGATGAAGATTCTGGAGGAGCCTTTTGGTTTCTAGATAGTAATTAGAGTCAGGAGCGGTAGAAATTGAAGGTTCATGATTCAGATTTGATTTGAGAAAGTTGTATATTTATCATTGTCATGGTTCGAACCAGACCACCCATTCATTAAAACATTTTTAGTGGGTGTGGGCTAGCTAAAAGGATCCCGCAAGACCAAAAACATGATGGAACCTTTATATATATACAAGAAAAAACGCCTCGAAAAGAGCAGAAGAGATGAGAAGAAGATTGGAAGCAGTTCATACCATTCCACTTCCATCATACATAATTCGTCTTCAATTATTAGTGTAACTATATTCTATTTTATTATCTAGAACATGGATATTACATTATTAATTTCTATTTTTAATTCCTTTAGTATGAACTAAATAATTATAGCTTGAGAATCGATATTATGTAAGAACCTTAGTTCTTTATTTTTGTTTATTGAATTTGGGATAATGCATATTAAATTGAACTGTTATTCTTTATTCTTAGCTTATGTATTTATCGCTTAATTACAACTCTTACCCTGGACAAGTATTGGCCTACCCTTAGTAATTAGGACTGTCACCTTGCCTGGGAGTTTGGTTTCGAAAGTGATACATAATCATTCGGTTTGTGTTGGTCATCCTGACGGGCTTGATTAGTCGGAAGTTAATAGGATTAGAGACTTCTATTCACCGATCATTACGTAGGCTCACCTCACCCGAGTCCACTAGTTGTGTTGAAGTAGCTTACTAAGCTACCCTGACGGGAGTTAGGAAGAAGTTAGAATTCTGACTACCGCATTATTACCAGTTCACCCTTAATCAATAAAACATAAAATAAATACTGGTGAGGATTACTTACGAGTATTCGAACTATATTCTCATCACTTCTCCTTAGTTATTTGCATTCTTAGTTCATTTGTTTAATTATATTTCCTTAAGTTAATTTATCTCTATTTCATCTTAGTTTATAAATAAAAACAAAACAAAAATATGTCTTTTATCTTTCCTAATTAATTTAGCAGCTCATTCTAAATTGTTTCCTAAAAACACTGTCACCTTCGTAGTCCCTGTGGAGACGATACTCTTTACAAACTTACTATTATTACTTATCAACGATCCGTACATTTGCAGTAGTTAGCTCTCTTGAGGTGTGTATTTGTTAGCTTATTTTTTCACACCTTGGAGACGACAAATAATAAAAGATTTTTAGTTATTCGGTTTAATTTTTATCTAAAATTATAATCTAACGGTTTCAATATCGGTTACATTTTTTAAAATTATAACCTAACATTTTAATTATATGTTACACTTTTCAAAACTATAAACTAATAATTATTTAACTATAATTATATAATCGATATTAAATCGATTCAGCTATTCTCGTTTTTTATGTATATAGTAACCATTATCATCCATAAACATAAAAGAAAAAAGAAACTTAGATGATGGGGTACACCATATGGTTCACTTCACCCCAAGAAATTAATTTATAAATAAAGTTCCACCAACTGATTCTTGACACCAAATTAAATGAATTTGGAGTACCTATTTTGTGGATAATATAGCAACAGTCTATCTGTTTGGCTATGAACGAAAGAAGCATTATGCGAGACCATGTGCAGCATGATAAATTTTGAATTTGCAAGTAAATGTGGGGCAATCCTATTGGCCCAGTTGTTAGTAGCATTGATAACCAGGAGCAGAGCTTGAACATGATCCCATGTTTCATGGATATGGTACACAAGACCTTGATATGTTCCCAATTTTCGTTATTTGCATTAGTTTATTAAAATCAATTCGAAGAATTAATAACGAAAAAAAAGATTAAAAAAACACAAAATATTTTTATTCTAGAAAATTTATATTATAGAATTATAAACAATGATACAAGAGTTTTAAAACATAAAATAAAATAGGAAACAAGTAACCCAGACCTGATTGAACAATTTATGAGAAAATGGTTCTATAATTTATGAGAAAATGGTTCTATAGAGTCAACCTAATTAAAAGATCGATTACTTCATACCTACCGCGAATAACAAGTCAAATTTGAGGAATAGTTTAAAAACAAAAATCGAGAACATTAAACCATACCTGATTGAATAATTTTCGCGAACAATGTTCCGATAAGAACATCTAATTAGAAGATTTATTAAAAGTACTTTAATCTTTAGACCATGAACAATGTCAAGGTAATAAGTATGAATAATAATGTCTCCCCCGATCAAGAGATTGGGTGAATTCGTTGGGTGAGTATGTTTGTGTTAGATTAGCATCACGTAAAGTATATAATTGTAGCAAAGATAGACAATAATCCTATGAAATTTGAATTACACATATTTATATAAGAATAGATTGCAAAAGAACAAGAGATCTTTATTGCAAATGATAGAAGCGTAAGATGCCCAGATTATATTAGATAGTTTTTTATACATTTATATCCCTATTTATACAATTTTTGGTAATTATTATATAACTACATCCTCATCATATCCTGTTTCGAAACCTGTACACATGAAAGTTAGAGTTAACTCACGAGCTTGAAGTGCGATTTGAGACGGTTTCATATCGCTGAAAACCGCTATCAAGATAACATCAAATAGTTTATCATACATCGTCGACTTCTTGAGGTTATCCTTGGACGCTCTTTGTCGCACACCATTCGGTTTGATCACTTAAATGGACGGCTTGTCATATCTTCGGTTGAAACGAGTTTTTAAGGATATTTTACCTATCAGTTACTCCTGTAAACCGTAAGTTGTTTGCTAAAAATAGATTCAGGGTTTACTAGGTGTTTATTTTTACTTCATAACTCGTTTATTTGAACATGTCAGCCTAAAGGCTTATTTTGATGGATGATCGGTGAAAAAACAATGTTTCTTGAACATGCCTGATCTTACGATAAAACTGAAGTTGGTAGTGTGATTTGCAGGTTCAAGGGAGCATGAAGATAATATAATTGAAGATCGAGCAAGAAATAACTAGATAAAGATGGTGGAAGAGATGATAAATCAAGATTGTTGAAGATTGAGCCTATAAGCTAGAAGATTGAGCCCATAAGCTAGAAGATTGAGTAGATGAATGCTAAGCTTAAAGAGCTTACAGAAGATATGGGTGCTTGAGCATAGATGCTTCGAGATTACGAAGATAAAGAGAAGAGTAGAAGATGAGCTTAAAAGATGAAGATGGTTGCTTAAATGAAGAAGTTTGGAGAGCTATGAATAAGATGAAATAATCTACTTCTGAGATAAGGAATTCTCGGTTGAGAGAAGACAATGTCACTATACAACTGCATGTTGCTAATAATTAACCACAAGTAGTTGAGTCTTGTATACCAATTATGCCGATGACTTTCAAGTAGTCGAACGACATATTCTGACTATATCTATGGCTATAGAGGTTATTGAACCGTATTTTCAAGTAATGACTTTAAAATGAAAATATTAAAAAACTGATATTTTTGAGTAAATTCAAAATTTTACATAATCAATTAAATTATTTTTTTAATTAAAAATCTAATTCAGATAAAAAGATTATCTTAATTTTATTTCTATCATTTTTTCCATTTTCTTTAAAATATAATATAATAGAGTTTTCTTTTAAACTCATTTATAAGAAATAATCTCACGGCTTTTGATGCGGAGATTAGTGCGTTGCACTTTGGATTGAGAATGGCGATGAACCAAGGTTTCGATTCACTTATAGTAGAGGTGGACTCGAGTGAGTTGCACGCGCTAGTGAAGGGCGGTGCGAACTCAAGGGACACCTCAAATGCGAGAGTTCAGGCGTGCCGGGCAATCTTGAATTCCAATCCGAGGTTTGAGCTAATATGGACGTATCGCGAAGCTAATAATTGTGCGGATTGGATGGCGAAGTTTGGAGCGAATAATGGGGCTAATCCTGGTTCGTATCGAGACCCTCCGAACGGACTTTGGCGGCATCTAGTTAAGGACCGTTGCGGGTGGGCTACTCCTAGAGTGCTTGTAACCAATAATTAATAGAAGGCTTTGCTTTCTGGTCGTATAGACCTCATATGTAACAAAAAAAAATCTCAAGAAAAGCATTTAGGTGAAAAATTGCAAAACAAACACATATGCGCTCCTCGAAGTAGCGTATTCTTCATGAAACGAGTCGGGTGAAAGGTGTTCCTTGAAGGTGTGTCTTCTTCATAAAACAAGTCATGTCGAAAGGAGATCCTCTTTTCGCAGATTAAAATAAATCTACAACTCATTATCAACCCTACCAAATAAAAGCAAAACCTTTCACCTTCGAGAAGCTGATGCGTCGCCGCTATGCTGACCTCCACGGCTCCACCACCACTATTCAAACCATCTTTCCATTTGTTGAAGAGGCTGTTTTAGGGTGTATTAAAAAAATACCCCAAGTAACTACCGATCGAGCCTTGTGCACCACTTTGGTAGAAATGTGGAGGCAAGAGATCCACATGTATCACTTGTAGGTCGGTTAGATGACAGTGGCATTATAAATTATCGTCATGATCCTAGGGTTATCCATTGATGGTGAACCGGTTATATGTCATGGCATCTCAATATATATATATATATATATGTGTGTGTGTGTGTGTGTGTGTGTGTGTGTGTGTGTGTGTGTGTGTGGAGTGTAGGCAAATTCTTGGTCGGAGTCCTAAACCCGATGATGGATTGAACATACCACAAGGGAATAAAAGTGTTTTACTACTGAAATGGCTTAAGGAGAATTTTGGCAGTGAGAGTATTTAATTTTAGAATTATTCATTTATTTTTATAATTGTTAATTTCTCTCGACAGAACTTTGTTTTGTTTCTGGAGACACCCGCCTGTAAATGCAGGTGAGGAGACACTAAGACAATATGAGAGGGCATAGATTCTATTTGTCATTGACAGTTATCTCCTACCAAGTGCAAAGAAGAATGAGGTGCCCGCCTTATATCTTTATTTTGTGGAAGGTTTGGTAATGACCTGTACGTATAGTTAGAGTTCGTCAGTCTTGGTGCATTTGTAAAGTGGCTTGTGTCATTGTGCTGAAACAATGTCCACTACCTATCTGTCGGGATGTGTTACACTCCTACAGTTATCACAATATAAATTTATTATAATTTTTTTGCCGAAAACTTGGGCACTACCTATTAGACTTTTGCAAATAATTATAATTACTTCGATCACGATTTGTTGTTGGGAGCATTTTTGCGACTTCTATTGAGAAGTCAACCTTAAATTATTATGAATGCTCCACCGTCTTCATAGTAAGTACAAGAATAATATAATCTTTATTAGACTATTCTTGTGATATCAATACTACTGATTGGTTTAGTTTGTAGTTGGAAGGAGCCTAAGTCTTGAAAAAATATATCAGTAAATTATCTTTCTAACTATTAGGATGAGTTGGATTAATTAGAACTGAGACTGGTAAAGTAGAATACATATGTTTTAACAAACTAGTATTATATTTTAATGTAGTATTCTTGTGGTAGGTCAATTGGACACCGTACGAAGGAGATCGAAAAGCTATTGAATCACAAATTTGCATGGAAGACGCAAAAATCTACTTGAGTGTTGTACCTTTGATAAGTTTTGTTAAAATCGAATGGTACCGCCCGGATAGGGTTTTGAGACAATTTGGAATTGATAAAAAAATACCTCATAGTATTGACCAAAATAATGACACTACTCATGACTCGGCGAATAGGAGAGGAACGACAAACAAGTGTTGGTCGATTCGTCAAAGACAGTATATTGATTTATGAAATAATCGTATCCAGTCTGCTCTGAATGTATAGGATCTTAAATTGGCACAATGCACAACTATCCTGGAATACTATGAATCGTACAATGATATTACTTGGAAGTTAAATGGTCAACCAAAACCAAATATCAAGTCAACTGTGGTTGAATAAGGATATAATCGTGGGGGACCCAACTTTAAAAATATAATGGCTTTATCAATACAATTATAATAGTTTTATTATATGTATTATTATGAATTCACATTGTATTTAATTGATAGATTGATGGTACAATTAGAGGATGTGAGCTTGCGTTTAATGAATCGACATCGGCTGATGGTTGGAGAGATTATATAGAGGAAATGATGGGTCATATGCCAACCAAAGTGAATTGTGCAATAGTTTTAAGAATACATATTTAAATAATGAAATTTAGGAAGGGTAATCATCTAGTCGACCACCTAGGCGAAGATTACAATATATATATATATATATATATATATATATATATATATATATATATATATATATATATATATATATATATATATATATACAAATTGTACTAGTTATTGAACTTGAATGATTTTTGGGATTTGAGAATGAATTTAATGTTTGAAACAAATACAATGCATTTTGTGTTTAATTTGAAGCGTATTATGTTTGAATCGTGTTACGTTTTAATCCTTGTGAAACAATCTTTTTTTCCCAATATTTTTTCTTGAAATCTGACTTTAAAAGAATAAAAAAAACGTTCATCTAAGCCAAGCGCTTTTCTAGGAAGCGCCTGATGTGTCCCTAATTGTTCTTATTTTCGACCCTTGGGAGACATCATTTTTGGTGTTTATTTAATTAATTTGATAGACTTTTGGACTTAATATGCAATAATCCGGAATTACCTTTTTATTTCTAGCATTTTTAATTTATTAAACTTTTGCGCGTAATATTGGTATTTTTAGTGTAAAGTTTACAGGTTTTAGATGTTAGCTAGGAGAGGAATCCGAGGAGAAAGTCAAAGATCGTGAATTAGAGTCAAGACTTGAAGATAAATCCCGAAGATATTATTTTTAGAGCTGAAAATCCATTTTCCAGGCCATAGATTGCTGATTTCAAGGTGCTTAAGCGATGATTTAGCTGTTGACCTTTGAAGAGAAAACATTCCTTATCGAGTTACGGAACTTTAGCAACTGGAATGAGGTCAATCGGAGTCATACCACATCGGGAAAAGCCGTTTTAGTGAAGGTGTATCAGCAGTTACGGGATTTTGGGCTTAGAAATTGGGCTTGGACATTTAATTAATGTTTTATTTTCTGGTCAAAGCCCTAATCCGTTTTTGAGCTTATAAAAGAAGATTTTGACCTCATTATTTCTCACCTCTCATTTTATTCTTCAAATTAAATCATCATTAGAAGAGAGCGTCCAGAGAGAAAGTCAGAAGCAAGAAAAAGGAAATAGCTTAGAGCTGGAGAAAGTCATCTTCTCCAAATCACAGCCAAACCCGATTCTTAATTAGGTTCTATCTTTTATTTCTGTAATTGAAGAACATGAATTCTTTCTGTTTTAATTTAGGTTTTCTTTTTAATATGAGCTAAGCTTTTCATAGTGCTTGAGAACAAACAATGGGTGAATCCCAATCTTAATTAATAACGAATGTTGAATTTGGGTTTTTATTGAATTAAACTAAATTAGGGCTTTTACTCTTTTCAATAAATTGAGATTATTTTACTGTTTTTAGCGTCATGAACTAGGAACAGGTGTTAGTATTTAGGCTATTCCAATTAGTGGCAATTGGATCATCCTGACGGAGGGTTTAAATACAGAACCATTTATTCAATCTAGGATAGAAGCTATTGATTCTGACGAACTTAGCTAATTCTAGGGCCAATGAGGTAATAAAACTTAAACATCCAACGGTGGATCATATTTGCCCTGACGGGATTGGTGACACTTTAGGATTGCCTTATAGTCCACCCTGACGGGGGTATAAGGAATTTAGAATCCCGACCATTGTAATTGACCAATTTAGCCCTTAAACAACATAAATTAGGAAATAAGATTAGGAGGATCCTTGCGTTCTCAAGTACTACATCTCATATTGCATTTTCACTCATTTTACTTGCGTCTTAGCCTTTACTTGCATTTTAATATTTGTCTTTCATTCATTAGTTTTAATAACAAAAACCAAACAAACATATTATTATCTTTTAATTTCATAAGTGCATCAATCACTATTTGCTAGACATTGTGATCAACCATCCGTCCTTGGAACGAATCTGTATTATCATACATACTACTTGGGACAACCGTACACTTGCGGTTGTGGTTCGATTAGCATTTGCATTTATTTTTAGAACACACAAAGGACCACCAGCGCCTCCAGTTTAAAAAAACATTTGTCTAAGCGAGGCACTTCTTTGAGTATAACCTTAACTGAATGTGCTTCCCAGAGAAGCGCCACGTTTAGAAAAATGTTTTTTTTCCTTTTAACTACCAATTATTAGCACTTCTTTATAAAAAATGCACTAAGGATCAATGCATTGTGCAATATACACAACATCGAATATTAACACTTTAACAAGCAAGTTTGATAATCATTACAAATTAATACAAACCATACATTGTTTACGATTGTTATACATACATAGAAAAACTATATTTTACTGAATCACGACTTACAAATTTCCGATTATGCCCATATTGATGACATTTACCATATTTGATAGTACCACTCATTTCTCTAAACCCCATCTTGGTGTGTATGCGTGATGATGTTCTCCTCTCACTTCTTGTAATGATTCTTTATTTGCACGACACAATTTGTAAATCGTCATATTTTGGGTAATCTAGTTCATCCATAAGTGGCCTAAACTTACCAGCGTACGACGATTTGTAATTGGTGAGAGTTAAATACAGAGAAACATAAGGTGCATGCGATTCTTTGAGCGATTGACAAATACAAATTAAATGAGCACTATAATGATGAAAATGTGTCATTGTCCACATGAACATGTTTGTTACTCGACATTTACTACGAATGTGATCCTAGTACATGTGACATCCTACCTCGTATATATTTAATGTGGAATATACCATCCGTTGAATCGTAAAGTTCACAAGTAAACTTTATATCTTTTTCTACACATTTTTGAAGCTCGCTCGCCACTTATTATGGTGACATACTATTAAGCGCTAATGCTTTAGCTCCTTGATCTTTCCTTGTTACAAAATATGAGTCTGTTCTACTAAATGTTAATAGTACAATGGTCGTTGCAAGAAACCTTCTCACTCCTTTTAACATGTAACTGAATACCTCTGATAAATTAGTAGTCACGTTACCATACCAATATCCTCCATTGTATGCAAGGTCCTAATCATTATATTTACATCACTTAGAGCATAAAATGTTGCGTAATAAAAATCTAAGTCACCCTTATTAGCCTTGTACGCGATGGTCTTGAGATCATTCTTTGCAATCATATTTTTGAACTTGTTATTTAGATTACTTGTAAAATGACGCACACAAAATCGATGGACTCCCACAGGCTCTAGATATATTGAAGCAACTGCTGCCAAAATACCTTTATGTTGGTCATAGAGTATACATATTTTTTGGATGTGGCAAAATAAAGTTTCTCGTATGTTTTGATCTATAATCGGCCAAGGAATAGCATCACATAAATAATTGATTATTCGCATCATACGCAACCGAAATTAGTAATTTTCCATCATACTTAGCGTATAAATGGGCCGCATGAATACTAACTACATGCATCATACGTTTGAACCCTTCTATAAAAGCCTTAAATGACAAAAAAAACATATTGAAAGTTGTTTTGTTGTCCACAACTAACTTGTATTCAAACTCAAGAACGGTTTCCAGGTTTGTGGAACACAACACACCAAAAAGACTCGGCAAAGAGGTAAAGGCAGCCTTATGTGCTCCATATAATTGTTCAAATATTTTTTGCTTAGCACGCCATGCCTTTCCATATGAAATATGGTGGCCAATATATGTATGTATCCGAGATTAAATCAACATAATTTTGGTATTTATGTTAGTTAATACCATTTCGAAGATATGTCTGAGCACGTATTTTGAAGTGAGTTAACAATGATTTTTTATAAAAGAATTCAGACTAGACAAGTATGTATGCCTAATTTTTTAATCTATTATATTAGCCTATTTGACAAAAATGCCACACGAAGATGCCACAAACACACCTCTTCAAAATATTAATCTGTATGTGTCACCAATGTACTGGTAGATCGAATGATCCTTTATTCTTTACCCTTCTTAATATGTCACATATCCATCTCCATTAAAAATTCTTCTTCTATGTATACAACACACCTAATACAAGCCCGCTTCCTCCCTCGTATGATTTTGGTCGACTTGTTGACCAATTAGTATATTTTGCTTTATGAGCCATATTAACATCTCCAAATATGGAATACCAAAATTTGGATTATAATTATCATCATCTCTATGCACTTATTCGTCCTTGATAGAAACACTAAATTTGAACCTTCTTCTTTGATGCCATAGAGTCGCTATCACAATCACTATCATCGTCACTATCACCATCACGAATCGTATCACTCATTGTCAAATGAGCGGTTGATAAAAAAAGTTGACTCGGTCGCAATTTGTTAACCTTTTTTGTATCGAGAATCAACCGTTACTTTTCATTTCTCTTCAAGATAGACATAAATCTCAATGCAATAATAATGACCGTTCTTTAGACCACTAATCATTAATTTGAGCATCTCATCTTTCATAACTAAAACATGAAATTAAGAAGGGTTTGAGGAAACCGGAGAACGCAAAAGTAAATCAAAACTAACCTCTCTTTCAATCCAATTGCAATTTAGACATTATTTTTGTTTAAGTTTACGACAACACTTTCTTCGCCGATATAATCTTCCACAACTACCCTTAAAAAATCTATCACCATAATGATATAACCATTTATAATCCATATTACCAAACCTAAAATCAAACAATAACATTAGTAAGATTACCATAATTTAAAAAAAAAAAAAGAGATTATACCAAACAATTTAAACTTGAATAATATAGGAAAAATATGTATTGGTATATAAATATAACTAAAGATAATACCAATTATATCACATTTGTAAAAACAAAAAATTAAATTAAAACATATAAATATATTAAAAATTACCATGGATAGTAATAATAAGTGTAATTGATTGAATTATTACTTATAAAGAGGAATAAGAAGAATGAATTATGATTGGAAGAATTTTTATATAGATTTTTTGAATTTTTGGAAAATAAGAGAAGAAAATAGATGTAGGAAGTATTAGGGTTTTTAAATTTTTTTTTTCTTGAATTGATCAATTATCAATGATATGAGAGTCTTTGTAATTAATTCAGACTATTGAGCTCTGTAATTATTTAATTCATGAAAAAAAAATACTATATAGAATTTATTTTTTTTGTCAAAATATAGAAAACTGATCCTGTGATAGAATATTATCTTTATTTGGTCGACACTCCATAAGGCCATAATAGAGTATCACAGTCGAATATAATAAATTAGTTTGACCCAAAAAATGAATAGAAAAATAGACTACTATGAGGATAGACTCGAAATGAAGACTCCGGAAACAAACAAAATGTAATCCGTGACCTATGGCTCTTGTTTCAATAAATTATAGGAATGTGTATCTTCAACTGTTTGCAGAAGATTTGACAGTAGCCCATTTCTCAAAGAAGAATCCACAACTCATCCTTAACATTTGACTTTAGAAACATTTTAAAAAAAAAAAAATCTATCTTGATCTTATATATTTAAAGTCTATTTGGATTTTTGATATTAAGAAGAAAAGAAAAGAAATAATTTTTAATATTTTTGTTATTTATATTAAAGAATTTATAAAAAGAAAGTAATTTAGATGATTATAATAATCATTTATAAGTCACATTTTATAATCACTTTGGGATTAAATAAAAGAAAATGATTTAAAAAAAAACTAACAGATACAAAATAACTTTGACATATTATAAACAGTGATAAAAATAAAAATATATAATTACATTTATTTTTCTTTCTTACTTTTTTACAATCCAAACAAAAAATATCTAAAAATCTTTTATGAATTTTTTCTTATTTAAATTTTCTAATCCAAACAAGATTTTTCTTTCCTTTTCTTTTCTTTTATAGTTTTTCTCTTCCTTTCTTTTACTATTTTTTTCCTCTCTAAATACAAACATACCCTAAGAGAATTTTGACTCGCTACGGCGTTTCATTTATTTTTGGTAGGATTTAAAAAATAAAATATCCAATCAATACTATTTTACCCCTATCTTATAAAACATATTACATAGAGATAATACATCCAATTCGTGGGTGTTATTTACTTTCTATCTAACTTTTTGCGCAATTTACTATCCAAAAACTTGGTGTCGTCTAGGGTGTGATAAAATAATAGAATAAATAACGCAAATAAGAACCCTAGACTAGCACAGTACTGCGATTATTACAGAATGCGTGCAAGTTTTAATGATAAGTCAGATTCGTTCTCAGGGACTTAGTGTGTTAAAGAATGAGTAAACAAATCAGAGTAGCAATTGATAATTAAAATACAGAAAATAAATATGATTAATTGAGAGGTGAGATTATCAACTAAATAAATTAAAAGACAAATAATTAAATATGAGAGAAATAAGATGAGAAAATATTGCTTAGGTTTTGCTAGTATGCACTAATCCTTCTAGTCTTTCTATTAGTTCAGTTTATAAGGGAGATAATAGCTCTTAGATAAGTAGTCAGGATTCTAAATTCCCCTTATCCCCGGAGAGCAAACTAGGGTGGCGACCTCACAATCACGAGGGGACTCAAATAGGATGTTCCTGCGCCACTAGGTTCCTAGATGAGACTGGCCTACTAATGATGATTGGTGATTAAATAAACTCTAATGACTATCTATTTAGGCACATCTTGTCAGGATTAATTCCGTACACTAGACGTTTATGTGGTGTTTCAATAATTAGACACCCCTTCCGGGTGACCATCTAACTACTATTAGCAAAGCACTAAATTGATCAAGTTTAAGACAGACAATAAATCAAAACACATAAAACTGTTATAAACTAAAGAAAGAAGAAGATAGATATAGAGAGAATTTGCTTCTTGTATTCACAACATCAACTACTAGTCTACTCCCTCCGTCCATAAATGTTTGTCACAATTTCTAAAATTAGTTGTCCACAAAAGGTTGTCCATTTAAAAAACCAAGACACTTTTTCACTCTTTATACCATATTTACCCTTATTAAAATATTAAAATTTATGTTTCCAATAAAAATTTAAGATTTCAAGACACTTTATAAGGGGCATGTTAGTAAATATGGTATTTAATAATTACTTTTCTTAGTTTGTGTGCAAGAAAAAATATGACAAACATTTGTGGACGGAGGGAGTATTACAAAGAAATGATCCTCTATTTATAGGGTAAAAGTAACCCTTCACTTGCCATAATAAATTGAAGGAATAAACTAAACCCTTTGGACAACCATAATTAATTAAGTATATTTATTCATAATACTCCCCCTTGGATGTCCATCTATAAGAAAATATGCCTCGTTAAAACCTTGCCAAGAAAACCCTGTGGGATAAAAACTTGGTCGAAGGGAAAAGAGTACATATAGATGGAACTAATCATATTGAAACGCTGCCTCGTTAAAACCTTGTCAAGAAAACCTATTGGGACAAAACTTAGACGAAGGAAAAAAAGTACAGTCTTGTTTACGCTCCCCCTGATGTTGGCAAGAGATCTCTGAGTTGTCGTATGTTAATATTGTGGACCAACTTCTTGAATATTGTGGTTGACAATGATTTCATAAAGACAATCTACAAAATTCTTACGTGATTGTATCTGTTGAGTGTCAATACCCACATTCTTTTGTAGCTCGTGCGCGTAGGAGACTATTTGGTAAAATATGTTTTCTTCTGTCTCATTTGATGTAGTCATTATAATTATGTGTGGTACAAGCAATAATATCCTCATAAAATACCATCAGTATATTCTTATTTAAGATATACTACACTTCTTTTGGGTATGTTGAATAATCCACTTAAATAAATATTTCATACCTCTCCCCCTTGGATATTCACTGAAAGATATGTCTCATTAAAACCTTATCAAGAAAACCCATTGGGACAAAACTTGATGAAGGAAAAAGAGTACACTAATCCTTGGGGGTTATGACACATATTCCCAATGGGAAAAAAACCATGGTGAAGGAAAAAATGTAGAATTCAATATATTCTCCCCCTCATTACGACATTACATATTTCTAAATATATTTGTACCTTGATGTCGTCGTTAATGAAACTTTAACTAGTAAATCTTCTGGATTTTTACTTGAGGGTATTTAGTGATAGTAATATCATTTTCTTTATCAATAAAAGAGTTTATACTTCCTTTGAAAATATTTGCATGCCTCGTTAAAACCTTACTAGGAAAAACCCAGTGGGAAAAAACCTTAGTGAAGGAAAAATAGTACAATACGCAAATATCACATCATTATCATTATGACAACAATCACCGAGTATCCTTGTCTCTTCTGATTTAAATAAATTACGTTCTTCGAGAACATTTGTACTCCAGGAACTTTTATATTTCAGGAACTTCTTAATATTAGATAATTTCATATTTAAACACTCTAAGTACTTCAAGTACCTATCGTGCTTCAGGATATTATGAGTTGAGAATAGTTGTGTTACACAATGATGCACGTTTATTGTAATCATTTTCGTGTTCAAGAAAATAAAAGAATGAAGAAAAAATTGTCAAGAAAAAAACATGAAAATTGAAAATTGATAAAATCTTTAAGGATGTTTTGATTGGTAGCGTGTTAATGGAAATTGGGGATGTTTGGTTATGCATTTTTGGATTGAGTGAAAACACATTCGAGAAAAATTCAAACTCTTAGTAGGGTGTTTGTTTATTAGTTTAGTGTGGAGAAAGAGCAATAATCTCACTTACACATATCCAAATATTTAGCACAAATTACCCAAGCATTGCGCTATGTCTAGAAAAAGTCTTTAGGATATCAATAAGTGTGTATGAGTTACAATAGTGTAGAAAAAAGAAGTAATTTAACCATTAAACAACATGAAATTTTAATGATCATCCTAAACCCCGCCACTTTAAGCCTAGTAAGAGCGACCCTTTATGGATTGAGAAGCTTATATTCTTGATGTCATAACCTAGTTGATTATATGCATGACTGATATTCTTGTGGGTAATTTTGATTGCATCATTTTTTGAGAAGTTATCCGTACATTGCTTTTTACTTTCTATGTGTTTTTGTGTGAAAAAATTGATTCACAGATTAAGTTGACGTCTTGACGTATCGCATTTTGTGATGAGTTTGTATAGACACGAGATGTTATTTTTGGAATTTAATAGCAGAATGTTGGTATTTATCCCACCATTTGGTTTAATTCCCATTTTTTAGCTAATATTGATTATTTACACGTTTTGGAGCATTTTTAGGTGTTTTGTGCATTGCATGTTCATATCATAAGAACACATTAAGTTCGGAGATTGAATTGAGAGTTAAGGAGACGTCAAGACAAGAAGTAATATTAATCAGCTTTTGCACTCCTTTTTACTCATTCTGATCATAATTCAACACAAGAGAATGCAAGAGAAGAAGTAAGGAGAAGACATTAAAAAATTCATCATTGACCGAGATTCTTGAGTCCCTGTTAATGCAAATAGTTTAATATCGCTTTCATTAAACTTAAGTCTATGTTGTAAGTATTTGGTAAACTCGATCATCCTGAGCTACCCTTCTCTCCTTCAGTTAATCTCTTATTTCTATTCTTGTCCTTTCAAATTATTGAAAAATTGCAATGTAGTCCTTTTAATTATTTAGTTATAAGAATCAGAATCCAATCTTTATCTATTTTATTTGATCACATAACAATATATCTAACTTCATTAAAAGCATAACTTTAGTTTTAAAATCTCTGTGTAAATGGTAAAATTACTAAAATTAATACTTGGAACAAATAGTACACTTGCGAGGAGTTACTTCCTTGGGTGTGTAAATCTCCTCACGCTCGGGGAAACACCAGAACCCCCCCATAGTTGGGGAGGATAACTTGTCCCAAGTCCAAGTATTATCCATAAATCCCCAGCCGATCATATATATTCTAAGTATAGTTAGTATAATCATCTTTTTTTTTTTGTTACCCATGTTCAGGGAGGGGACTCGAACCTTGCACTCTTGCTTACCCCCTTTAAGGGCTCAAGAAATAACAAGGCTGATGGGATTCGAACCCTGTATCTCCTAGATGAGAGACAGGCTCAATGGTTATAGTATAATCATCTTAATTAATACCCTGGTCATCTCTAAAATACTCAATTTCCTTTCATTTGGGTTGCTCTCGTGTCTTAGATTGTCTTGTTCTAGTTAGTAGTTAAGTACTTATCGTTTATTTTCTTAGTAGCTATAATCGTTTTTAATAACAAACCCCCATTTTTAAAACTTTCATAGTATTAGAATTTTCATAGTACAATCCTGATTCCATATGGATCGACCCTTTGGCCCACTTTGTGGCTAAGAGGATTTATTTTTAGCTTTGAGTCGTGTTCCCAAAATTAACTCATTTTCATGATCGAAACGATTACGATAAATATTTTACGTAATGTTTTCCACTTTATTCTTGAGATTTTATATACATGTAAAAATTAACTATCTTCCCCTTGAGTTCATCAAAAAAAAAAAAAAATCCCACATATACAAACTTTCTTAACTAAATTTGAAATCACAAGAGGAGGGACCAAGCACATATCGCTAAAAAGGTGAGACCCAAGGGCTAAGTGAGTAGTGTCCTAACATTCCTACCCCACCTAATATAAAATATTTGGGAACCTTAATATCCCTTGCATAATAGGATACCTTGGTATCAGGTGTTGATAGAACAATAAATATCATGTTACTGGCCTATCAAGTCGATATATCGACCAGAGACCGAAACAGAACAGATGAAGAGAAGAAGTAATGGAGTTTGTGATTATGACGGTGATTCCCGAGAAGAATAGTGCACATTTTCATCAATCGTCGTAGCGGAGCTCTCCTTAGTGTTGTCAAGGCTTCATTAGCGTAGCCGAATCATCCTTAAACCATACACTATGTCAAAGCCAAAGAGAGGTGGGATACTGATGGCACTCCAACTCTCAACATTAGCATAATACTAGTGGGTATTCTTATGACCCAGGTATCTATGGAGTCTTTTAAACTATATAATGACCACGATAATTTTAACAGAGATATATTATGTACGTATTTTGATAGCATAAGGAATTATTTATAGATGTCGTTAGCATGCGCATGGGGCAAGCATGTGTGCACATATTAGGCTGTTGAGACTGCATAGTTTAGGCTATTATGGGTCCAAACTGTAACAGAATCTCGTTTTGCATCAAGATGCTACCCTCCAATGTCGGTTGCGTATCCAATCTATCCCTTAGCATATTTATCCTCGGGTGACTTTTCACTCCTCTACCATCGGCAAAGATAGTTTACTCTTGACCTACTGACCTTGACCTCAGTCTTTACTATCTCGGCCTTCTAATGCTTGATCTATAATTGGTGTTTTATTTTGTCTTATCATTAACCCTTTGAATACGTGTGATCGATATCCTTTAATTGGATATGATCAAATGAAATTCATTTACCTCTTTTGCAATTTCTTCTGATGCATGATTTGATCTTACATTGATACCAACTATATGAGCACTTTACTTTGTATTCAAATGCTGGTAATGGTCTCACAAGTTGCAAGAACATATAAGAGTCAAAGTTCATCTCTGGATGTCACGCGATGCGTGCCAATGAAATCGAATTTGATAGTACGTAAGAACTTGAAGTCGATCTTTACATTTTCTTGTGATTTAAAGTAATCAGTATTTTTGACAATTTTCTTCTAATGCAAATCATGACATTATCTTTTTAGGTACTTCCAAAACATGTCAGCATGTAAGGTTTGTTCTTTGTGCACCTTTATACCAACGCATGAGGTTAGTATCTGATTTCTTTTGTGTAGCTAGATTAATTGGTCTTTTTGAAACGAGTTATAGACACGTCCATGCTTTATCGGTCTTGTGAGCGGACTCTTTCATATGAAAATGCTTGCATTGTTTTTATACAGACTTTTGCAAGTATGTCAACATCTGAGATTGGTCTTCTGAATATTTTCAGACGAGTATGTTGATACAAGGACCAGACTTTAGGAGCATGCCAACATTTGAAGCTGGACTTGTTTCTTTAATAACCCCCTCGCATTCTAGCATTTTTTTTGTCAGTTACAAAGGAAACGGGACTTACTTACGATTACATAACGCATACAAGTTACTAATACTACTAAAAAACTGAATAAGCGAACACCTTGGACAACTGAAAATGTCCAAATTATTCCTAATACATTTAGCAAGTTTGTCAACAACCCCTTTGAAGTCTCTTTTGATGTAGGTAACTTTCATTCGAGAATCGTCCTATCCACCTCCATGCTTCCGAAATCATGGGACGAATCCTCCAATCGACTTTAACACGATGATTAATACCTTGAACTACCTCAAGGTTATCAGAGTAGAACGAACTACTCTTGAAACCGAGATCTGCTGCGGATCTCGTGGCGAGGAGAATATCCCATGCTTCTCCCTCCACACTACTATTGACTCTTGCTCTCTTATCGACCAAATGTTTAACTTCACCCTCCTGCCATTCTAGCATAACAATGATATTTGTGTTGCTCTAGGTTTATGCTGATGTAAGGGACGGTCTTTACCTCAGATGATAATTATTTTATGCACCGTCGGTCTTATGAGCAACTTATCTCGATATGCCATCACTAATGTTGGACTTTGCGAGATGCGTCTACGAGAATTGATTTTTTGACCAATTCTTGTGTGATATGCCGATATATCAGTTGTTCTTAGGAATGTGCCAACACTTGAGGTTGGTTTTTCTGATGTTGCTATTGTATGTCGATTATCCCTTTATATAATTCTTTCAAACGACTGACATCATAATGTCTGAAAGATTTTAACACTTTGCCAATTTTGTTGGCCTTCTTTATATATGGCACGTAGCTTTTCTTTATTAGTCATTTTTCAATTTATTCTTTTCAGTCATAATTAACTTAACCATTCGAACGGTCTCGTGTCTAATACATTGCTTGTTTCAGAATATCATTCTTAAGGATCATTGAACATAGCCAAACACTAGATCAAGACACCAGTTGCATATTTGCTTATTAAATCTTAACTCATAGTTCTACAAATTACATTCATAGCACCCATAAATCATAATACTGTAGTTTCAAGTATATGCTCCTTTGCTGATAAAAATAAAATAAAATTACATGCACCTTTGTAAGCGACAGGAGAACAAGGATCTAACAACATGATAATCTACAACAGACCTGATCTAACCAACGTTACTAATCACAATAAATTCTATGCAAAAAATGTGTTACAAGTACAACAATATTATATATCATCAAGACAAAGTAATTAAGATTGCCTTTCGAGGCTATAAATATTACCAATCACTCCAACAATACTAACAGTAATAGCCAAAACCAACATTAACCAAGACACAAATCGTTCTCCATGACTCAAACCATTCCCTTCTTTACTCAATCTCAAAGCAATTAATGCCGGAAAAGTAAAACCTAACGAAACAGCCGTAGTTGCTCCTGTAAATTTAAAAGCTGTCCAAATACTCGGAATCATAGTCGATGCAAAGTATATTAATCCTAATAACACACTTGTTAAAGCAAGACATCTCGTTTTACTCTCTGTTAATGGAGGTAAACCTTCGAAAAATAACCCATCCACGGTTTGTCTTAACGAAAAGTGTATAACCGGGAATACGAGAATTAAATGAAAAATGTAACCGATTCGTACTATGTAACTTAAGACTGTACTGAAACTGATACCTAGGTCTTTATCGAAATTCGTGAGAATATCTGACTCGGTGTCTTTTCCGAAGAGTAAATATCCGGAAATAGCGGTTGAAATATAGACTAATACACAGATTAGTGTAGTCATTCTACCTATATGATTCATTTTATGAGGAGTTTTACCTTCAAGTTCGTTATAAATCGGTTGAACGTTGAAATGACAAACGAAAGCGTTTGACATGATCGGAATTACTACAAGTAAATCTAAAATCGCGTTTTCCGATCCGAAATCCGGTGACATTCTTGGCGGATCGATTTTTCCTTCGACTAATTTAATACACGCGACTGTAAATATAACGATTACAAACACAACTGCTAAAGCTACTGAAGCAGCTGAGGATAAACTTAACGATTCGATTTTATCTAACGCGCAAAGTGGTGCGAGAAAAACAATAACCATTACTAGAATTAGTAACTTCCGATGATCCCAGAAACCGTGTCCTAACCATTGATCGAAAACTCCGGTATGTCTGAGTGAACCGGCTAATACATCACCCATTATGATTAAATAAACAACTAATACACCTGCGTTGTTTACAACTATACATATTTCTGATAAGTATCTAGCTGTTTTACCTAATGCAGCTTGAACAACCTCTCCGTACGATGATGCGTTACATTGAACAGAGAATCTAACCAATAATTCGACGCTAATTTCGGATAATATACCCATTAATAATATCAATACAACGCCTAATACTAAACCAAGAACTTTCATTGTTGCAGGTAAGGCCATTATACCGGCACCAATTATTGACGTGGTGAGATTAAAAACCGCACCATATACACCAGACCCAGATTTACTTTCACCAAAAATAATGGGTAAATCATCAAAATCAACATTTTCAAGATCTAATTCATCTGAATCATGTGGTTTTAAATACCCATTCTCTATAGATGTGTTGTTGGATCCGAAATTATCATCGTTTATATCTAATTCTACGTATGAATCTTTGGGTATAGGTGTATAATTACTATCCATTTGGATATGTGTATGTATGTGCAAGGATAGTTAGATATATGAATGCATATACATTGGTAAACATATATGTATGTAGGTTGGTCCGGTCTCAGTTGTTTAAGAAAAAAAAAATATGCAGGTAGGTATGTATATGTGAGATGAATGAATGAAGAAAGAAAACTTACTGAATCGATGAGAGATTTTGATCCAACAGAGGAAAAAAAATGAGATATTAAATTTGGGTTTTGATCGTAATTTGTATATAGGAATTTTAAGAGGGAGATTTCTAAACCAATGTGTTTGGTCAGTGTTGATTCTCTTTGGTATTTTTTTAAAACTAATTACCTATAAAATTAACACAAATAATAATTATTTACCTAAAAAAGTTAAAGATGAAAATTATTTTTTTATTTTTTATACGTATGAGGCCTTAAAGCCGAAAACAATTAAAAAACAGGCTTCACACGGCTTCTAACACTAATCTAGGATACGCGCATCCGCTCTTATACCCTGTGATACTTCGCCATAGGTAATCCGGAGGGTCCTCTTGAATAACCGGGTGTGTTCCAATCTCAGCCCCTCTTTTCGCCAATAAATCCGCACACGAATTCGCCTCCCGGTATATGCAACTTATTTCGAATTTGGGCTTCTTCCTTACGATCTCTTTACATTCTTGTTCAACTGCGCAAGACCAATTACATGAACTACCACCGCCCTTCACTAGCGCATGTAGTTCCTGCGAATCGGTCTCGATAGCCACTTCATTAATACCTCGCTCAATCATCCTCCGCAACTCGAAATGTAAGGCTAATAATTCTGATTTAAACGGAGAATCAAATACACAAGAACCTGAAAAAGAAGCAATAAACGACCCATCTTCGTTCCTTAAAATTCCTCCAATACCAGCCTTTTATTTCTCCTCATTATAGCTCCCATCTAAATTTAATTTTTTCCGTTTCACCCATTTTATTATTGTGCTTCTAGCCGATTGAATCACACCCACATCTTTCTCTTTACCCCAGCTAATGCAAAATCTGTCGCAAGCCTCATCACATCCCTAAGCAAAATTAGTTTACTCAAACTAGCCCCTGCCCTATTGAATAAAACATTATTACGTCTGGTCCAGATGCTCCATAGAGCTGCATCAAAAACCACATGCCACTCAAGGCCTTCACACCTCCATTTCGATTTTAAATTACAGCTGATCCATTCCTGGATTGCTGTTACAGCACTATTTTTTTAGGGGGAATTATAATCTAAAGCCCCATGACTTCTAAGTTTACAAACTAAAGCCCAACCCAATTCCCCCTCTAACTAGTAGGTGATCCCTAACTAGAAGCCAATAAAAAGACCCAAAAGCCCCCTCCCCTCTATACCTATTGTAAACCCAAAAAATCAAAAACAAAATGCTAATAGGGGATTTTGTTTCTGAAAACCCTAGATGCCCTCCTTCTCTCTCCTCACTCCCTCTATGCCGCACCACCATTCCCACCTCACCCCACACCATGGCCACCCCACCACCCTCTTCGCCTTCCCACCGAAGCCACCCTGCGAAGCCCCCTCGATGCCCTCCTTCCAAGATCTGTGAACCACCACACCAAAAACGTGCAGATTCGCGAAGCCACTGCACTGCATCGAAGCCACCATGAACCACTACAGCAGCAGCACCGTGGCCCTCCTCGTTGGCCAGCCTGTACCAGCACCACCATGAAAACCGACGCTGCAGCTGTAAATCCCACCATTTCGCGCCGCTGTGAAGACCATTGCAAATCTCGCCGCTGTGAAGACCATTGCAGCAGATCTGGAGAAGGAGAAGACCGGAGCAGAACAACGCCGCAGATCTCCTTCCACCACCACGATGACTCAGGCCAGGACAGCACCACCACCCTCGCTGCTGTAACACCGACACCACCACCCACCTTCTTCTCCGCACTGCTGTTAACCACGGCGCTGCACCACCACGAGAAGCTCCAGCGCTGCTTCCAAGCCGGCGACCTGCTGCTGCTTCAGATCCACCACCAAACACTGCTGCTTCACCCCGTACTCCTCCACCACCAACAAACCCCACCACTGCTGTCGCGCAGCCTATCGCCTCCCACCAACCAGATCTCGTTTGTTGTTGTTTTTTTTTTTTTTTAAATAAAATGTTTTGTCGGATAGGATATGTTGGTCCAGCCCACCTTTGGGCCAGCAATCTGAAGCCTCCTTTAAATCACAAGTTGTCTTTGTGTCCAGCCCATTATGGGCTGGAGTGTGAATTTTTTTTATTTAAACGTGATTTGCAAAACATGTGTCCTTTTGTCTTTGTGTCCAGCCCATTATGGGCTGGAGTGTATTTTTAAAAAAAAAAAAGTGTGACCTAATGGGCTGGAATCATAAGTCTGGTCCAGATTTAATGGGAAAACTAACTTTTTTTTTTGTTTTGTTTTCTCTTTTTGTCAATTTTATTTTTTTGATTAAAATCTGTTTTATTGGGCTATAACTTGTTGTTGTTTTTTTAAAACCACTTTGTTAGTTTCTTTCCTTGTCCTGTATGGTCCAGCTATATTGGTCTAGACACCTTGGTCCAGGCACCTTGGTCTAGCCATTCGATTTGTGACATGATTAATGACTGGGAAAAATATCAAAAACAAGGACAAAACGGGATTGTGTACACCCCCTTGGACAAAAACTTGGAGAATACCGACTAATTGGATATATAACGAAGAATGAATTGGAACTAAAACACTTAGAAAACGTTTAATAAGACAGTCTGTATGAAATGGTGTGGACAATGTTGGTACATACCTCCTTGAATATACCGGGAAAATATATCTAGTAGTAAAAGTTCAGAAAAAAAATTAATAAAAAAACGAAAAAGGAATAAAAAAAAATTGAAAAGGGTAGGAAAGTAAAAAATCTAACCAGAATTTTTAGTTAGGCCTTAAAAAGTAGTATTTTGCAACTAGGCTTTAAATCCTAAGAAAGTTAGGATTTAGGCCTTATTTTGTAGATTCCTCATTTTTTTTACACCCGGACCAGGCCCATTAAGCACATCAACAATTCTCACGGAGTTAGCAGCAGAAGTCAACTCTTTGAATGCCTCTCGAAGCTGATGCCACTCTACTCTGGACATGCGGACCTATGACTCTCCACCTGTATGTCACTACCCACCATACCAAGACTACCAAATTCTCTCAGCCATTTTACATTCCAACATAACGTGACACAGGTCCTCTGAAGCGGCCCCACAGATGCTACATTCCTCCACATCCAACACTTCCCGCCGCCACAGATTCTCAGCAGTAGGTAGCTTATTAAGGGCCACCCTCCATATGAACACTCGGACTTTCTGGGAGCATCTTAACTTCCAAACTCGGGTCCAATTGAAATTCCCTCACAAACCGTCAATATTTTGAAGGCGGATTTAACTGTAAAACATCCCTTCGAATCATGAGTCCATTTGTACAAAGTTTCGCTTCCATTAGTCACCTCAATAACCCTATTTCGCAGCACATCCAACCCGGTAAATATGGCTTTAACAACACTAGAATCACTCGCTTTTGGCACACCATTAAGTATCCCATGTTTAAAGTACTTATTTCTAATAACCTCAATCCATGCCACCTTGTTCCCTTGGAGCAATTTACACCCTAGCTTGGCAAGAAGAGCGATATTATACTCTCTCTCCCCTCGAATACCCAAACCTCCCTCCGATTTTGGTCTACACACTTGTTTCCATCCAACCCAATGAATCTTTCTTTTTCTCGGATGATGAACCCCAAATAAAATCCCTCACAATCCGATCTATTTCTCCACACACATAGACCGGGAGTCTCAACACTTGCATTTGATAGGTCGAAATAGCTCACAACACGGAATGTGCTAACGTGATTCGACCAACTAGTGACAATAATTTAGAATTCCACATCGCTAGTTTCCCTTGCATTCGTTCCATAATCTTCTAATAAAACCCCTTTGGAAGACGCCCGGACTGAATCGGAGTACCCAAATAATCTCCAAAGGAGTCACTTAAGCAAAAACCACTCTCACTTGCTAGTCCATGTTGTACAACCACTGGTACATTTTTTGAGAAATAAATTAAAGATTTTTCCGCACTTAAACTCTGTCCTACTTCTGCACAGAAAATATCAAGTACTTCATCGATTAGTTTAACCTGGGATAGCGATGCTTCCCCAAATAGTATCAAATCGTCTGCGGAGAAGATATGAGATAATTCCGGACCTTGATGCCCCATCTTAATTGGTACCCAGCTTTTATTCTCGCATAAGTTCTGAATCAAGAGCGACAATCGTTCCATACACATAATAAAAATATACGGGGACAACAGATCACCTTGACGAATTCCGCGAAATGTTTAATTGGCTCTACAGGTTTCTCATTCCACAAGACTCTCATTTCGTTATTCGCCATACTTGACATGATTAATGATATCCACTTCGGAGGGAGACCAAGATGTTTGATCGTATCCTCAATGAATTCCCATCGAACCTGGTGGGGGCAAATGTGTGATAAATAAACAGATAAATAAGATAATAATAAAGGATACACAACCTTGTCTACCATGAGAAACTCACTGCAAGTATTACAGATCATTTGCAAGTTTTAATGATAACTCAAGTTCATTCGCAGGGATTTAATCCGTTAGATCTACTTGTATTAAATAAGCGTAGATGAATTTAGATGTTTAGAATAAAATATAATAAGAGGAATAATATGAATAATTATCTGATGAGAAATAATAAATAAGAATGCAGATAAATAAATATGAATGTAAGTCAGATAAATTAGGGTCACTAATATGAGTCTATTACTAAGTTATTCTAATCTTATGGTGAATTGAGCATTGTATATTAACTGGGATTCTAAATTCTACCTTAACCCCTGTCAGGGTGGAATTAGGATCAACCTCTCCACTACTAGGATCTTGGGTAAAGAAACCTTGAGTAATGATTGGTGGTTAAATCAAACCTTTATGGCTATCTAGGTAGGGTTACTACTAGACGATTATGTGGTGTTGTCAATAACAAATAATAGTCCTAAGATTGGCCAAATCTAGAGTTGTAACAATAAGTCAAAACACATAATAACAATATACGCCAAGCTCAAATCAATTAAAATAACAAATAGTATTAATGAATGTAGACAAAATAATAACCCAACAATTAAAAGTAAAACTTACAGAATAAAAGCTTAGAAATATGGTGAAGCCACAAATCTATAGCTAATTACCCTAAATATAGAGAAGAAAATATGAAGAAGAGGAGTTTGTCACTCTCCAACTTCGTGCTTCTTGTTTTCCTCTATAGGCCAGCTTTCTTCTTGGATGAATAGCTTGATACTAAGGATGAATGTTAATTTAAAGGACTGAGCTATTATTTAAAACTGAGAAAATACAAGCAAGGACTAAGCCTATACTTGGCATTGAGCAAGAACATGTTTACAATGGTTTAAGGGTGTATTTATAGGTGCTTAGGAAGAACTAATTCGTTTACTTGGAGTGGAAGACAAGCAACTTGGACTCCAATCCCAACTCAAATTCATAACCCTAAAATATAGAAAAGGTAATAATCTGCCGCTGTTTTGTTTTGGCCGTAACTCCTTCAATACTTATCCGTTTGACTCGTTCTAATAGTCAAAACTGATCGTCTCGGAAAGCTCTTTAACTTTGCTTCAGACCATTATTCTAAATTCCTAGCTAATCTTGAGTTATGAGTACTTCTATGGTCGTGTGTGCTGGAATTCATATCTATTTGACAACTTTTTCTTTCCATATCTTAGCATTTCCTTTGTTTTCTCCAATTTCCATGTATATCTTCTTTCCTTTATCTCTTAGAATTGACTTAACATCTAATTAATCTCCATATATATCTTTAAAGCTTCACACTAAATAAATAATTAAACCCAATATGCTCTAAAAATAATAAATCATTAAATCATGACAAGAAATAGGAAAGTGCAATATATCATGTGAAAATCGACTACTAGACTTCCTAAAACACTAAAAATGTCTCCACTTAATATTAAATCATCACAAATGGGGAGACATCAGAACCCTATCGTAGGCCTTAGCTAGATCAATCTTAATAGCTATTATCCCTTTCTTGCCCTTTAGATGACGCATTCAGAGATCAACTTCCCTAACCAATATAATGTTATCCGTGGAAGATCGAACAGGTAGAAAACTACTCTGACAGGGACCAATTATAGTAGCGAGCAAGGGTCAGAGCCTCTTCGCCATAGCCTTCATCACAAACTTACAAGAAGAGTTAATAAGGCTAATAGGTCTAAAGGAACTTACCCGATCCGGATCAGCCACCTTAGTAATGAGATGAACAAGTGAACCACTTAACCCCGAAGGAAAATGACCATTCTCAACAGCTTCTCGAACCATGTTACATACACTTTGACCCACGGTACTCCAGAATTTCTAATAGAACGCAGCTGCCATACCATCCGGACCCGGTGCTTTCAAGGGACCAGAACTAAAAACAGTCTCTTTAATCTCATCATCCGAAAACGGAATATTCAGCAAATCCTTCTCGTCATCCCCAATATAGGAAACCTGTGGTAGTGTGAAATCTCCAATTACCTTCTCCGGTGCCTTATATAAATTACTGAAATAAAGCCTAACAAGCTCCTTTAACCCATCTTCATCATCCACCCAAACATCATCACTATTAGGCAACCTAATACACCTCGACCTCTTTTTTCGAATTATCGTTGATAAATGGTAAAACCTTGTATTTCTTTCACCCGATTCAGTCCATTTCTCTTTTGACTTTTGAAAACACATGATTTCCTCTTGTTCTAGAATACTCTCATATTTATTTATTAACCGGATACCCAACCTATGGAGCGAAGGATTACTCGGGCCTTGAAGAGCCTTTTGTATCCCAATGATTCGTGCAACTAACGTCTTCTTTCTTTGATTTATATCTCCAAAAGTGTCAAATATCCATTTATTTAAGTGCTTATGTATCGACACAACTCCGGGTCCAACCCCTATACAATCACTTTCCCATTTCTCCTTAACATAATCCTGAAAGTCTTTATGTAAACACCACGCCGCTTCAAAAAGGAATTTTCGCGGCTGTGTTCTTGGTCTCCATGAAGGACATAGCTGAATTAAAATTGGCCTATGATCGGAATGGACTCGCGCTAGATGAGTAACACGTGCTTCCGGAATTAATGTTTGCCACTCTGAATTCCCATACGCCCTATCTAGTCTCTCCATAATCCGTTGACCCGTATTCCAAGAATCACATCACGTAAACCGAGGACCTTCAAAACCAAGATCAAGCAACCCACAACTTTGTCTCCAACCTTCGAACCTTTCCATACGTCTTGTCACACCTTCAACCCCTCTACGCTTATCTGGACATATATACCATATCAATCATTATTATTATGTTAATATCTATATAATAAAGTAGGATACACCTATATGTCCCTATTAACTCTCAAAATTCCCCTATTTTTCTCATAATTTCCCCATCCTTCTCATTCTCTAATTTATTATATTCATATTTAATTATTTTTTACTAATACATTTACACTAATTCTATATTTTATTTCTTTTCTACTAATACACATTACTCTTCCTCTTACAACCTTTCTTCGTCTTAACCATCGAGAAAACTCTTTCTCCGTCATCACCAACACCCTCCATCTCCATCTCATCCATCACCACCACCCTTCATTCATGGTTCTCATTTGATCATCGTTGCCTACTTTCAAAAAATTAAAAATCAAAACCAAAAGAACATTATCGTCTTCATAAAAAAAGTGAGAAAATCATCGAAAAAACATGGGTGTTAGCAAATTCAAATTGATGATTTTTCGAATCTGAATTGGGTTTTGAATGGTACATGAATCCAAAAACACCAACATCTGTCATTACTCCACTACTAATGTTGTTACTCCATCAACAACAACAACCATCGTAAGGTTTTTTCTAGGTCTCACCCTATCCTTGTGATTTACAAATGAATGAATAAATTATCTTTGTTCTAGACCTCGCTTCCTAAAACACTTTCATAGTTTTATTGAAGAATAAGTTATCGTCATTCAAGGTAGCAGTGAGATATGGTCAAAATCGGTGCAATTGCTTCAACGTCAATATAAATGACATCTCTAATGATGACTTTGACTTTGCTTATTGATTCTCCGACTCATTTCCTTACTCTAAACACTATTCCATCACTGATCGATCTGATACTCTCAAGGTAATAATTTGCTTACATAGTTACATATTCAATTTGTATTTTTTAATTTATTTTTTGAGTAAATGAATTTTTGTTTATTAAGATGTTCTCCAAAAAATCATAATAACTATCGCAATTGATTAGTCTATATTTAATCTTTAATATGATTTATAGGTGATTGTATATTACATATATGTGTATAAATATGATTATTGTGATTAGTGTATATCAAGGCGATCACTTCCCCACCAAAGTGAATAGCTTAATTACTATGACCTATCTCCGATTAGCTAATTCATTGATAGTGAAATTAATATAAAATAATAAGCAATATGAAATACCCAATTCAAATTCAACTAGAAACTAATCCCAAATTGAAATACACTAATTAAATAAATTAGGGTTCATCCCATTACGCGATTCTCAAGTAATTGAAGTTTAGCTCATAATTGAAATAAAAACAATAAAGAAATTAATAATATACATGTTCCTAATAACAGAAATTAAATAAGAACCTAGATAGAGGAATTGACTTGAGCTGTTGTTGGAGGAAAAGGATACTCCAGCTTCTGCTCTTGTTTCCGCCTCTTGACACTTTCTCTAAGGATGATTTAATATGAAGGTTTAATGAGAGGTGCTGAATAATAAGGTCTAAGGGGTGTATTTATAGGTGCTAGGAAGCCCTAATTCGTTTTACTTGGAGTGGAAGACAAGTAAATGACTCTTTAATTCGCAGCCCTAAAATATAGGGAAGGTAGGATTCTGTTGCTGATTTGTTTTGCTCATATCTCCTTCAATACTTATCCGTTTGACGCGTTCTTTATATCGAAATCACTTGTCTAGGAAAGATCTATCCATTGGTCCAAACCATTCTCTCAAATTACTAGCCAGTCTCGAGTTATGAGCTCGTCTTTGAACGTAGCTGAAATTTCAGATTTATTTGGTAACTTTATCTTTTCCTTCTTTGCATATATCCTTCCTTAATCTTCTTATTTCCATGTATATCTTCTTTCCTTTACTTCATAGACTTGACTTGGTCTCTAATTAATTACCATATATCTTTAAAGCTTCATAATAAATAAATAATTAAACCGCATATGCATTAAAAATTAATAAATCATTAAATCAAGACTAGCTAGAAATAAGAAAGTGCACTCTAAAATTAGAATCTCGAATGAAATACTTCCTAACACATTAAAAATAATCTAAGACTTTAATTCTCACTTCTCCTCCTTGTATTGGTTTTCCATGAAATTCAAGAACCTACTAACTTTGCACTAAAAATAACCAAATTAACACACAAAAGTTCTAAAAATGCAAATAGTCTAATTCCAAGGGGAGAAAGTGTAATATGACGAAATAAGCATAAAAGTCTATCAAATAAGTCAATTATTCACCTAAAAGGATGCCTCCTCAGGGCTAATAATTAGAACAAATAGGGAGACATCAATAACTTGTTTCTATTAAAAAAACTCTAACACGTATGTCACTGTCATGCAGATAATAGTGATATGTCTATCTTTTTAGATTTTTATATTTGTACGATTAACTAAATATTTGATTTTAAAAATAAGAGAAAGATATTTAAATCATACAATTTTTATGAATATCACTTAGGCCTGAACGAGTGGTTCATATCCAAATAACAAAAATTTGAAGAAGAAAAACTTTGAAAACTAATAAAGATAATACAATTCAATATGCGTTATGAAACTTATCAATAGTGGAAAAAAGGAAGAGAAAAGAGAGAACATTATAAATGGTTTTTATATTTTGGCTTATGAAGAACAACTGGGTTAGATTTTTGTTAATATTTATATATTTGTTGCATTTTGATCAAAAAATAAATAATATCTAAAGTATATTAGTAATGTATCACTCTTTGGGCTATTGGATAATATTTCTTATATGTTTTTATTAAAAAAAATCATCTCGTATATATATTTTTTATGATAAATTAAAGAGTAATGTTATATATCCACCCATGGCAATGGTGTGATTATATCAGAGATAAATTTTTTAGCTTTATATCATTTTCAATTAAATAAAGCCACGTCAAGGGTGGTATGAAAAATATGGTATATAAGATTTTGTCAAACAAACCTTAAACACTAATCTATAACTTTATTCCCTGCCGCCGCTCATCTCTCTTCTTATCTATGGGTCTCTCTGTTTCTTCAAATATAATATCTTAAGTATTATATTAATTTAACCTTGATACTTTACCTATAGTTTTAGTTAATATATCCACCATGAACCCTTTCTTATAGTTTCTTTGCAATCGAAAATTTTTAATCCATTTATTTGACAGATTTAAAAATTTTGGAGAAAAATATATTTGTTGGAGCAACAATCATTCTCCTTCATTAAGAAGATATAGAGTAAGTGTCATTTTATTATCTTTACCATATATTTTATTATCACTTTATCTATCATTATTTCTATTCGTTTAGAAATTATTCTAGGGTTTCTTTATAGGCTGCTAATTTTTCAATCTATTTTTGTGACAATACTGCATTTTTCGATGGATTTCTTACATATCTATATTATGGAAGTGTAAAATATACTCATTAGTAAGAAATTATGAACATATAATTTAGATTTGGAAAATTATAAACGAAATATTATCATTGATATGTATATGTTGCTTCTTTCTAAATATACTATAATGTTGTGTACAACTTTTATTTAGTTAATACCTTAGACTTTCTTATAATTTTTATTTTTTTCAAAACAAATTTACGGTAACATCTTAATTACCCCATGTGCTTTGCTTTGAGTTTAAATCACACTGGTGATACGAAAACTTGTAAAGTTCTTGTCATGGTTTACAAAAAATTAGGATTAATACCCAAGAAACCCCTTAAGTTATAATTAATTCCCCCTTACCACAACCATCTTTTGTTTGCCCATAAAAGGCACCATACATTTTGCTCTTTCCTTTTTTTGCCCATAAAAAGATCGTTTACCAGAAATCAAATTTTTAGCTATGGGAAAATTCACAGAACTCAGATTTTGAGTTTTGGGAAAATTCCCATTACTCACTTTTTTTTATAAAAAAAAGACAGTGTCTTTTACAGGATAGTGGACAAGGCTGTAGTGGTTTATTGAGCATTATCCCTTTTTTATCCTTAATTTTACATTTATTATATTGAAATTAAAAAAAATCAAGTATGAAAACTCCACATACACTTAGTAGCCCACTATCACACTCACGTTCCGATGCAGTCCTTATACCATGGAGAATTAATCTAGATCAAAACTTGGAATTCTTCTCCTAACTTGACACTGTATTTAGCACTTTGGTAACATTTGATGAAATCGGCTATATGCACCAAATTTGTATAGAATAGGAGGATATTTTATCTATAAAATACTATAGGAGTATTTTTCTCTTAATACATATCACAAAAGAGCATTAGGAATTTTATCCAAGATGTAATTTCACTTAAGTTAAAGATAAACACTTTCATCCATTGATAAATTATTTTTAAAATTATAGCTATTCATTATTTATCATTATGAACATCCAACCTACTCAACTCTTGTTTAAACTAATATATGTAAGACAATATATTGTAAATTTTACATTCTTACAAAACTAAAAAGTGAAAGCATTTTGCTTATTTTTCATCATAAAGAAAATAAAGTTAAAAATGTTCTAAGAATTCAAAATCATTAGATTTGTATATAGATATATTCATATATATATATATATATATATATATATATGTGTGTGTGTGTGTGTGTGTGTGTGTGTGTGTGTGTGTGTGTGTGCACATGCATATATTCAATAAATTTGGTTAATATATTCAGTAAAGTTACTGTATTGAAGTATTAACTTCTTTGTGTTGTGTTATTTTATTTAAAAATATGCGTTGTTCAATTTATTAGAATAAATTTTGTGTTAAATGAATGAATATAAATACTGATACTCAAATTTTATTTTTTCTTTACAGGCTTACTTACTCAACTTATTGTTTTATATAGTTAAGATCGTTGACCATAACATTTCAATGAAATACAATATCTATGAAATCCACAAGGTAAAACATAATTACTATTTTAATTTAGCATAAATTCTCATGTTTTCCCCTTATCTTGGGGGTCATCTTGTTGTCCCTATATTTCAAAATAATTCCCCCCACCTCCCATTTTTATCTTTGAATATGGGAAAATATCCATCTCAGTTGGGCATTTTTTGTGTGTCTTATTTAATGAAGATAGAACATAGCCGTCTCAATAATTTTGGAGGCCCTTAGGCGAAGCAAAATTTAGTACCCGATCATCCAAAAAGTAAAGAAACTTTAAATAGAAATTCGCTTACAATATTTTATCATTACAAAATAAATTACATAAATATTTTCTTCTTCTTTAAACAAGTTACTAAGGTCATACTATGTCATAGTCTTAGTTAATAAGAAGGTTTTACAAACTTGAGCATATTCAACTCAAAAGACCTACTACTTTTATTCACATATTTATTTTCGAAACCTGTGTGTTTTTCACCAACTTTCCACAAAATATATCAACGTTGATATTGGAACAAGAATTATTATTTTCATGGTTGTTATTGTAAGATCAAAATCTTTTGGACATAAAAAACACATTTTTATGAAAAATATATTGAAATTATATTTCTAAGATGAAAATTGTATGTCAAATCAAACTTTATAATGATTAGGGTAGGTATTAACCAGCCCATGTAGTTACAAGAATAACCAAACAATGAAGAAACATATAAGTGGACGCATATACTACATTATATTTATGACAAAAATTAAAATATGTTACGTTTGATTTTCATAATTGATCAAGGTAAAACAAATCAATTTTTTTTCACAAAAAACTAACCGAATCAGATTTTAAAATATATTATGTTGTTTCATGTAAGCAACAAAAAAATTCGTTTTAATCTCTGGCAGTGTTTTTTTTTTTTGGGTCAAAAAAGTAAGTAGAAGAATATTTTTGAATTTTCTAAATTTTCTTAAAAAGTTAAGGGTCGGATTCTTTATTATGGTGGCAGGTGAGTGAAGCCACTACTAGTGTGAGGAGTCAAAAGAAGACAAAGTAATGTTTTTTATAATTCATTGTATATTTACCCTAGAACTCTTATTTACTATTTCTTTCTTATGATATTTTTACAGCCTGTAGTGGAGCTCAAACAAGAGGAGCTTGTACTTCTTGAAGAAAAGAACCAGCTGAAAAGGGTAATTTTTACCTACTCAATCTTTTGTTAAGATTTTTGATAATAAATAATAATATGTTTAATGTATTTAAGTCTGTAATTAATCTTCACTAATAGATCATGTTGTGCAGCAAGTGGAAACTTTACGCGCCAAAGTGAATATGGAGAGGCTAACGAATGCTTACTAAAAGTAGAGAAAGGTAAGTATTAAATCATCAATTACTCACCTTATATAAATATATAGAGATGCCAATCTCGTTTAGTTAATTGATCGTATTATGTTGTTACAGCTTGACTTAGAATCACTAGCAGAAAATGAGAAGAAGAGATGTACAGAATGGCCAATGGAGCTTCGTAGGCTTGTACTCCCAGACCTAAATCTTCCGTTTGATGAGGATTCCAACATTAAAAATGCTTTGTAGAGCAAGCCAGTTATAGCAGTTCTATTTACTTGATAAATACTGGGGGGGTTTTAGGTTAATATTAAACCTAAATTTTATTATAGACTTTATTATCTTCTCTGAAGCAGAGAAGAAGTGTTTTTTTCTTTTTGAATTGTCAGAATTCGTTCGTTTATTTATCTAAGGTGTTGGGGTTGGCGGAAGCTGATTCTTGATGGCCAAACTTAGTTTCTTTATTTCATTGTCGACAGATAAATGTAACTAATTCTTCTATAGAGGAGTTATCAGATTTTTGGTTTATCATATTATATGATAGAAACTAGTTCATTCTATTTGTGTTTTGTTTAATGTTTAATCTTATCTGTCATGATATTGATAGAATGTGTCAATATTTTAATGTTGAACTGTGATGTTTGTATAACTACTCACACCTGCAATTATGATCTACCACACGAAACAAAATATTTTTAACTCAAATCATGTTAGTGAAGGAGTCACTAAGTGTGTAGGTTAATTTGTGAACGACTGATCTAGATGAAACCCCTCATATTGGACATCTAAATTGAGCATAAAGAGAAAGGATGATAAATGCTAAAGAGTATTTATTTATTTTGGTCGAAAGCTAAAGAGTGTTAGATTTCCCTAGGGATGGCAATGGTTATGATTTAAAACCAAAACCGATGAAAATCCGAACAGGTAAAAAACCGATTATGCAACCATGGATAAAGACCGTTAGGTTATGGTTTTGAAAAATATAACTAATGATTAAATCTATTAGGTTATGGTTTTAGATAAAAACAAAGCCGAATAACCAAAAATCTGTTTATTATCATCTATTTTTGTATATTTTATAATGATATAGATATATAAAGTATTTTCATATATCAAAATAAAATCCAAATATAAAATTTAACAAAAAAAGTAACAAATATGTTATTTAATTAAGTATCAACATAATATTTTATATATTTTGAATATTTTTCTTGTATTTGTGATCTTATTTTAAGAATTTTCAATATATTTATAGAGTTACAGTTTGGTTATGGTTAAATTCTGAAAAACCGTTTGAAAAACCGAATCCGAATTATTCGGTTTTGGTTTTGAAAAGTAAACCGATGGTTAAATCTGTTAGGATTTGGTTTTGATAAATTAAATGGTTACGGACATGGATTTAGATTTTTTTGCAATAATCTGATCTGTTTCCATCCCTAGATTTCCCCTAAGTTTGGAGGTTGATGAAAAGTTATATTTTTCACAACCATATATGTTTTTCAATTTATATTCTTTCCTATATCTACAAATAATTCAAATTATAACAAATATCTCGGAAGTGGATTATTCTACACATTCAAAAATAGGAGGTCAATTAATCAACATGGGTTTTTGAGACCGTCATAATTTTTCAAAGAAATATAGGGTAGATCATGAGTTTTTTGTAATTTTAATTTTTTTATAAAAATAATTTGAGATTTGGTATGGGTAGAAAAAGAATTGCGGGACTAGCACACACGTGGTGGCCCGTTTACCACTCCCTTGATGGGCGGTGTTTAGTTCACCGCCCTTAATTAGTAAGTTGATTAAGTAATAAGGTGGTCATTCGATGACCGCCCATCACCTAATAAGCATTAAAAAGTATAGGCGGTTGTTTGACCACCGCCTTTTTCACGTTTACGGAAAATATAAAGGGAGGTCGTTAGATGACCTCCCTTAACAGGATTTTAGGGTAAATATAGATCTCTCTTCATTTCTCTCCCATTACAATACACACTACTCTCCTACACTCACACCCATTAAAAACCCATCCGAAACTTCAATTTTTGCATCAAATCCTTGGACATTTCATCTTGAAGGTAATTATTTATTCATTTTCTGTTATATATATCATACATAATTAAGAAAAAATAGTTTTAATTTTTTTTAAATAGTACTTGTAGTAATAATTAGTTGTAGGAGTTTGTTTCTAATATTGATTAGGTTAAAATAGGTTTTATATATTGTCTTTGATTCAGTATTAATTATGTTGTTTGTACTGGGGTTTTAGGTTAATATGAGTTTTATGACGTTATGTTTTTATGGAGGTGACATTGTTCGGAGTGGTAACGGTTTTGTTGAATATACCGGGGGAGATTGTAAAACGTTTATGACCGGAGAAGATGTTTGGTTAAATGGGTTAAAAGAAGTTGTGTGTTTGAATTGTAATTGGAATGTAAATGAAGTTAACTTCAATTTGATATGGCGATGTCCGATTTCGTCAAACCCTCTACAGTTTCATGCTCTAGTAGTTGGGGAGGACACGATCAATGCGATGATAGGTGGGGAGATGAATGGGCAATACAATGCTATTGAGATTTACGCCGAGATTAAAGAAATTCGTAAAATGAAAGCGTCCACTTCTCTAAGAAGAGTAAAAAAGGAATTATGAACGGGGTAATACATCCACATATACATAGAGCGATTCATGAGACAATTCGCGAAATTGATAGTGAAAGCGAAACCGAATCGCATGCATTTGATGAAGAGGGTTTGCCTATTTATAGTGATGGTAATGAAGATAGTGGTAACGATGATGATGATTATTTTAATCCAACTAATTATAATTTTGGTCCTATTGATATGAGTGAAAAAGGAGAATGTCATGATTGGGAATTAAGTCAACAATCTTCCATGGTGAAAGGCTCATGTTGGGTGAGCGAGATATGCTTCAAGGAGTGGAAGAACTTAATTCGAGACCTTAATTGTGAAATTAACGGAAAACAAAACTTAATTCGAAATACCCATTAGATACAATTAAAGGAAATACTATTGCAATTATAATGAACTTAAAGAACTAATAGTGCAATTATTAAAATTAAAAATGACTAATTGTGCAATTACCTAAAATTATGAAATTACTCCAATAGATTTTAGGTTTAATAATATTCAAGCATGCATTTATAAATCAAAAATAATATTCAAAAATATAAAAATTGAATTTTTTGAACACTAACCTTAGATTTTAGGTATTTTGCAAGACAATGATGATGTAGGTGTGAGTAGGGGGCTTGAATCGGCTGGAAGAACGGTAGTGGGCGGCAGAACGGCGGCGGGGCGGCTGGTTCTCTCTCGGAGGGGCTTTTCCTTCTTCTTTCCAAAATGGGTTTATGAAGAATGGAGTCGCTCTTCATTTATGTTAAAGACGGTGTTACGAACACCGCCTTTACTAAAACCAGATTTATTCTTTGGGGAGTGTTTGTTCCACCGCATGTAAGAAAATTAGATTTACACATAAGGCGATGGATAGAATACTGCCCTTCCCTAATTACGTAATTAATTTCGGGCGGTATGTTGACCACATCCCAACAAGAGGGGCGGTCAACAAACCACCGCGTGTATGCTAAGTTTGTAATTTTTCTACCTATGCCGAATTGCAAATTATTTATTTAAAAAAATTTAAAAATGAGAAAAACTCGTAGATCGTGATGGCTCTTGCGAAGGTGTTGTGTGAGGTTTGAAGGGTGGGATTTCTTTTCCATCTACTTAATTATATTGGGGAAAGTTGGGGTTTTAGTTCAGGGACCATGGAAAGCTTCTTGTTTGCCGTATTAATTATTGTGTACATGTTTGTATTAAAGAATTAGTATTACAACAGAGTAAAAACTTTCAAAGAGGAAACATGTTTGACTTCACCGGTCCAAGTAATATATTATTTACATTTACATTATTATAAAAAATAAAATGATAATAGTAAAAAAAATCTAAAATATAATAAATTAGTTTTAAAATATATTTTTAATAGATAAAAATCCGTCAAATTATATATCTTGAAATTATTAATGGAATGACTATAGTAAAAAGATAAGCTCAAATTAATAACAAATTCTTAAATTTCATTCTTAACAAAAAAAAAAAAGAATTTTTTCCTATATCAGTATAAAATTACAGGATTAATTTCAAATTAATCATCTTTATTATATTTATCTTTCATTTTAAATTTTAATGTTAAATCAATTGTTTTTAATTATATAATAATCATAATACAATTTTTTCTTTTTATATTAAAATTCGGCGACCTCTGCCTTCCACTATTACCAACTCATGCATTCACCATAACTACCACCACTACCTCATACATTTAACACCGGCCACCACTAGCCACCTTATGCATCCACCACCACCACCTACCATAACCCACCACCGCATCCACCATCACCACAACCACCACTGCCACCTCATACATCCATTATTCTCCGCCGGCCATCATCACATACTCTCATAACCATCATCGACTAGTTTTGCTACCGCCGTCACCACCAGTCACCATTAGCTACTTCTATCTCACGAGCGCGTCAGTAAATATTAAAAAAATGTATTTTTTTAACGAGTAAAATTAATATTTACGTCTATATTTTATTTTAATTTTTTTGATTTTTTTTTTTAATTTCGATATACCGTTTTATGCGTTGCTATAACATACAAAAATAGATTTGTCAATTCCACCATACGCGGGCGTCCTTAAATTTAAAAAAAAAATCATAATTCATTCCAAAAAATCAAATAAATTAAAAAAATTATTTTTTGATAAGGCAAATTCATATCTATATCTGTGAATTTTTCCTATTTGTTTCTTTTTAATAAAGAAAATTTGATATTCAAATTTATGTATTTCTACGATACACAAAAATATATTTATGTATTCTTATAACACACAAAATTATAGAGTCAGTCTAAAGCAATTCATTCTTTAACAAAATCATTAGTTTCTTTATTAATATCATATACTCAATTTTTACTCGTTTTTAACTATTTTGATATATTATCTTTTTGTTTAACCCCTTTTTGTTATTTTGTGTGTTGATGTAATTACAACAACACACAAATTCACTTTTTCTCTTCCAGTCAACCTCTTTCTGTTTGTGAATTTGTGTATCACAGAAACACACAAATCGAATTTGTAGACCACGCCTAATAATCTCTTCTTATTAAATGCCTCAAATAAGAGTTTACACTAAAATCTATTTTCCACTTTCCATTAAATTCTTGTTTGTCTTTTACCTACTATATATAATAAATTTAATATATAAAATTAAAAAACCCTAAAAACACATTACACTGGCTCTTCTCCAACAACTTCTCTCTTTTTTACCTTGTGACCCTAAAAACATAAGAATAACCAAGCTATATGTTTCTTATATATACTATAAAGTTTGTTTCCATGACTTTAGAGGTCAATCAAAAAAAAAAGACAAATAAAAAAAATTGGATGAGAAATTTACCAAACAACTATCCCAATTAAATTTCAATTCGATATCAAAAAAAAATTTACCCATATTTTCTAATTTTATCACGTTTAGGTTTTTTTAATGTTTTATCGCCTATTAATTTGGGCATACACCCAAATATGCATGTTATATTGGCTTAGAAGATTTGTGTAAATATGGTGCCCCTATCAAGTTAGGCCCTAGGCAATGGCCAGATTGGCCTATCCCATAAGACATGCCTAATTAGAATGTCAATTATAGCAATACAAAATGGGTGACCGATTAAACTATGCCATCTTATAGGTTTTTATTCATTTTATGTACAAATATCCTTTCCTTATCTTTTCCTTTATATTTTTCTTTTTCTTTTGCTCCTCTAAAGCAGATATGCTTCTACGGGGACTAAGGATGGCAACAGATTGCATTATTACAAAAAAGTCCAAAACTATATTCATAACCATTTAATTTATCAAAAACCAAATCCTAACAGGTTTAAACCATTGGATTTACTTTTCAAAACCATAACCGAATAATTTAGATTCGGTTTTTTAAACGGATATTTGAATTTTAACCATAACCTTACTATAACTTTATAAATATATTGAATACTTTTAAAATATGATCACAAATACATAAAAATCTTCAAAATATATAAAATATTATGTTGATACTTAATTAAATAACATCTTTGTTAAATTTAATATTTAGATTTTATTTTTATATATGAAAATACTTTTTTATTTATATTATTATAAAAATATACAAACATAGATAATAATAAACGAATTTTCGGTAATTCGGTTTTATTTTTATCTAAAGCCATTACCTAACGGATTTAACCATCTGTTACACTTTTTAAAACCATAACCTAACAATTTTTTCCATGGTTGCATAATCGGATTTTAATTGGTTCCAATTTCATTAATTTTGGTTTTAAACCATAACCATTGCCATCCCTAACGGGGACTGTGTTGAGTCATTCTGAATGAAAAAAGTGAGATTGGGTGGACAACCATTATATGTTGTTATAATATTCAACGACTCATCGTTCATTGACTATATTCTCAATGGTGACACCAAAGAAAAGTTTGTGAATGAGGATGCATTTCAAGGTCAGGAAAGGAGCGTAAATATAGTGTCGTGTGTTCGTGCTTCCAGTCATGGTGTGGCATTCATGGCAAATATACGAAGAATGAGTGGTGCGCTCACTTCTGTAAGAAGAGCTTTCTAGGTAAGATAATAATTATTCTCTTTAGTTTCATGTTTAATTATTGAGTATATAAACAAAATTAATCTTTTACTTAGCTTCTGATGGATATATTTGATTTTTCTCGGATAGATTATGGGTAATATACGATGATTGGGTTGCAGTTATTTCTAATTCCAAATAAAGAAACTGTTCGATGGATATAAAGTCTCTTCCCAAGAAGTTTTTGGGGCCTAAATCCAAAACGTCTAGCAATAGTTCATGTTGTATGAGGCAGAGCACTACCAGGCCCTGCTAGCCATGCACTAGGTTGATCTTGCTCGTATACAAGACAAGCACGCCAAGTATAGGAAGGATGAGGAGACCCGCCTGGGTATTTTTGGGGAATGGGGAAATATGGTCTTAAGACACAAGAATTTAATTAGGCCCTTGAAAGAAAACTTGTAAATCCATGACCCTTAGTGTTATGGTAGAAGCTAAAACCTTTAGGATAATTATCTTTTCAAAGAATGATCAAAGATATGTACACGTGAAATTTGTCACATGTTGCATCATGACTAGGTTGTAGGGAATTTTGTAAGAATAAAATTGTTTAATTCATTGTTGTACCAACTGTATTTTGTAATAATTAATGAAGAATTTGGATTATCAATTCCCATTTTTGTTTCTTATTAGACATAAAATTGGATAACTACAATCATTTTCTGTTACTATTTTAATTTATGAAGAAAAACATCACACAAGAAATAAAGAGTTAAAAGCTTCAAGTTTCAATAGGCCAAGGTGAATAATAGATATATATTCCAAAAAGAAATGCATCAGATATTTGTAATGTTCTATATGGTGCAAATGCAATGATATAGTTCCTTTCTCACTTCTTAATCCTCTTGATGTCGAACTTAGTGATATTACCACTAATGTCCATACTTGTCTAGAACCAGATGCTTCATTTAATGTATACCTTCTTTTACCTCTGCTCAGTATGCATCAACCTATGTTCTACTCACGTCTCACATTTACAAGTATTTGGATGTCATCGGTTTTCCACAAAAACTGCTCATACAAATAAGTTTGAGAGTTGGTGCTTGAATGCATCTTTATGGATATCCTTTTGCCATAATATATACCCATTCAAATAACTATTGAGATTAGTAGTATAATGGGCATCCTACATCATGGTACAAAAATGCAATTATATTACTCATAATAGAATCGAGAGTAAAACAGGGCCAAAACAGGTTCAAACACAAATTTAAAGAAGAATAATGTGATTAATTAAAATCTAATTACTAAATCACATTCACTTTCTTAATTGTTCCATCACCAACTCTCTCACTTTGTAGACACTAAACTCTCCTTGTAAACAATAACACCGTTTAGTTCATAACCTTGACATTTTATCATTGCATGATATATATATATATATATATATATATATATATATATATATATATATATATATATATGGGCTATTAACTCATCGAGTCCACGGACAATTAACAGTTTCCCATCAAGTCCAACCCACCCTAAAAGTATGATATGCCCTCTGCTCAACTTAATTTCGTTTGACTTACCAAAACAAACTACCTTTATTACATGCAATCATTCAAATAACCTCAAAACTAGACATCAGATAGAAATCAAACATGCAACCCATCGTCTCTTTTCCTCCGAACCAAAGAAACCCTACCGATACATATCTCTGCAATCAATAATGGTGAAGACAAAGAAGAAGTAGCCACCCACAGATGATGTCGTTGAAGGTAAGGTTCCCACTGCTCATCGCATATCACTGTGAAGGATACAAACAAGGTATTTATATCTTATAAGATTATAGGTCTAAAACATGTCGCCCTTAACTTGTCGTACTTTCTCAAATGTTAACAAAAAAATCTATAACAGCTTACTAACCCACCAAGATACAAATGTAACTCATTGTTTTACCCACACACACCATCGCTTCTAGAATAGCTACAGTTGAGCATACCACCAAAATACTCACTGTACCCACTGATTTTGTCCACACACACACCACCATATTTTACCTACTAATAAACTTAACTTAACTCTATCTGACTTAATATAGAGGGTTGTTCCCAGTGGCTTTTTTTATTGTTCTTGGTGTAGTTTGCTTGTATCAAAATGAATGAAACCATTGCATATGGGATTGATAGTGACAATAACAAACTTTCCGTCGTGTGAAGGCTATAATTAAGGGATTTAGTAGATATGCTTTTAAAGTGGAATCTAATAACAAACTTGCCATCGTGTAAAGACTATAATTAATGGATTCAATAGATATGCTATTAAAATGGAATCTGTTATAGAAGATAATTATAGCATATGATCTAATTAAATCTGTTAAAGAAGATAATTATGCCATATGATCTAAATCATTGATTATAAAGGTAGAAACTGAATTAAGTTAAACTTTAGACTTTTTGGGTAGGTAATAATTCAGTGGACTGTATCTCATATATATATATATATATATATATATATATATATATATATATATATTAGGTAAAACCCGTTTCTGAAGACACTCAAGAAAAAATTTGTTTAGTTGACGGGAATCAAACCTCGGTTTTATGGATAAAGTCAAGGTTAAGGTTAAGGATAAGGTTAAAGTTTAGGATTTAAGATTTAAGGTTCAAGATTAATATCTAATAAGATATAAGTTTTAAGGTAAACAATTAGCGCGATTAATCTTTATTTGGTTAAGATTAAGCTTAAGATGAAAGTTAAGGTTAAGATTAAAAGTTCAAGATTAAAAGTTTAAGATTAAAAGTAAAGTTTAAGGTTAAATGTTACCGTTAAGAGTGAACCCTATTTTTTTCAATAACGCTTGAATAACCAGGGTATAACATTAAAAAAAAAACTCATTTAGGTCGTTTGTTCATGGATTGATGAGTAGAGAAGTGTTTTCTGAAAAGGGCACAAAACTTATATTGTATGGCTGACCTAGTCAATTAGAGTGGCCTCATTCCCAAATATATTATGAATTTTCATTAATCAGAGCCATGAGAGAAAGCGCACTACTCATGATGTCTATAACTGCATTTGCTTTCTCAAACCGACTCTTACTAACCTCACTCTCATCTAATAAATATTAATATACACAGCATTAAAAGCCTCTCAAGTATAATAAAGAAAACCCATCTTATTAATTTGTCTCTTGATTTTAAAAGACCACACATAAGCCAAATGGGCAAAAAGTAACATTTAAACCAGGTTTATAATTATTTACACATGTTTGCCCAATCTTCTGCTGCAAGTTTCTCATGCTTTACCATATAGTTCTCTGAATAATTTCCAAAATGATCAAATCATTCAGCCATAGATACCCATGGTGTCAATAAACCGTCCTTTCAGAATGAAGAAAATAATGTAAAGTAGCCCACAAAGTCTTTATATTCATATGTAAATCTCCTCAACGCTTTCCATAGACTTGTAAGATTTAGTTATCTCAATCATATGCGCAAACTTATTAATCAACTTTTCTAAAAAGCATAGTGAGTCTATCAAAATTTGCGTATCGTGAAATATTTGTAGAAATAGATGTTCCGAGAAGATGAAATATGCCTTCTACACCAAGTTTCACAAAGATATGTAAAGCTTCAGGTGCATCTGCAAGCATGAGTAATGAAGCAATAGGTTGAACTTCATCATCACTATCTTCAGACACTCCAGAAGAAATGCAAATGTCTTTTACTTGATGTCATACATAATCTAAAATCACCATGTATAAATTTCTTCTCTCGAGTTTGATAGTACTGACTGCATAAGTTAATTTATTTATAGTTTTATATTCTCAGAAAATTATGCAAGAGATCTAAAACATTATGAATTTTTGAGCTGCAAAAGCTTACCCTCAGTCCCAAAAAAGTAGCAATAGCTCCTCCAAGAGAGTGTCCCATAATGCGAACATTATACCCATCACACTCGCATCCCGGGCTAAGCAATGTTGAAAGTAAACCACCTATCATTCATATGATCCGGATATGTGATTTAATTCACGGAGAACAAATTAACCTATGCTTACCATTTTCAGATCCTTCAACCTGTGTGCAAAGATAACAAACTCCATGCTTATCCTCAGTCCCAAAAATTGGAAATTGAGGATATTGAAATACAAAAATGAATAAAAAAGAAAATTAGATTGATTATATAAAAAAAAAATTAGATTGATTGTACAAAAGAAAATTAGATTGATTATATAGTTTGCCTTCAACATTCTAACAAAGAAAAAAACACTTTAAACTACATTCTATTAGCATTAATGATAAGGACACCACCATGATAAGGACATTTCCACGCAAATCAACTCAGTAAATAAATAAATGATAACTAATATATAAAATAAATATCACACTTAGAGAATTCCTAAATTCACCCATCTTCGTGATAATTACCCAGTAAATAAATGAATGATAGTGAATATAGGATCAAAATAGGTTTTCTTAAATAAAACCAGAGTATCAGCAAAAATCCATAAATTCAAAATTTATATAAATAAAAAAACTTTTAATCTTTGCATATTATAACATTATAATATAAAAAACATTACCCTTTAGAAAATAGCAATAAAAAAGAGTTGTAGCACTGATTTCTTACCAATAAAAAAAGATCATACCCACTGATCATATCCACCCAACGGGCATTAACAATCTAATAAATAAATAATATATGATTTACAAAAAAGATATTAGCAATATATGAAGTTGAAAGTCTAAGATTTTTAAATCATGTAAACAATCAGAATTGGAGTTTTCTTACCTCTATTTTGAAGAAGCCTGAAGAAATATCAGTTACAAAACCTTGGCCCTAAACTCAGGAATAATCACTAATGTAATAACCATCAGTCCACACACCTTACCTTAATCTTCTTCAATCTCAACACCCTTCTCATTTTAGCTTACAATAGTTCCATCATGTTCTCTTAATCCACCAGAAAGACATATATCCTGAATTACACAAATGTTGTACTTACTCAAGATGCATAATCCAAATACTACTTAGGAAGAAATTTTACATACCCCAAAAATAAATTGAAATTTTCAATTAACCAAAAAATCAATTGAAATACAAAATCAATTAAAATTCCACGTACCTCAAAAATCCATTTAAATTATTTTTATAAAGTTGAAATAAAAACCGATAGTAATGGGTTCTTCACCAAGCCGGGATGATGATGGTGGATAATGGTTCCCTAGTGGAGGCGGTTTTCTTGTTCAAAAGAACGGCTTGGTCTTCTTAAAAATTGCAAAAGTGATTAAATTAGGTAAAAATTATAACTCGCAATTTTTAGACTTTCAATAGTAAAAATTAATTTTATTACCTTAATTTGGGTTCTTCGCGAGAATGATCCCCGAGTGGTTTTAGTTTTCTTGTACAGGAGAGCGGCTTGCTGGGTTTAATTCTTAACTTTTATTTTTGGTCTGAAGATTTAGGGTTTAGACCATCCAGCAGTTGCGCCAATGGATATTACTGCAAAACAATTCAAAAAATGCAGTATAACACATTGTTTCTAATCAAATATAAGCTTTTATGTTAACAATCAGACCATTAAGAGTTGAATTGAGTTTTCTTTCCAGGTTCGAAGGTTTAAGGACCATCTCCAGCAAGTGCTCCAATAGATATTTACTGCAAAACAATTCAAAAATGCAGTATAACACATTGTTTATAATCGAATATAAGATTTTATGTTAACAATCAGACCTTTAGAGTTCAATTGAGTTTTCTTTCCAGGTTCGAAGGTTTAAGGACCATCTCCAATAGTTGCTCCAATGGACATTGACTGCAAAACAATTCAAAAAATGCAGTATAACACATTGTTTCTAATCGAATATAATCTTTTATGTTAACAATCAGACCTTTAAGAGTTAAATTGAGTTTTCTTTCCAGGTTCGAAGGTTTAAAGATCAACTCTAGCAGTTGCTCCAATGGATAATTACTGCAAAACAATTCAAAAAATCCAGTATAACACCAAATACTCATGGGACCCGCAAAACTCACACAACATCTCCCTCCCCGTATACGTTATTCATAGCGCATCACTTCTCATACCGTAAAAGGCTCCACCGGTTGCTCCAATGGATATTTACTGCAAAACAATTCAAAAAATGCAGTATAACACATTATTTATAATCGAATATAAGCTTTTATGTTAACAATCAGACCTTTAGAGTTGAATTGAGTTTTCTTTCCAGGTTCGAAGGTTTAAGGACCATCTCCATCAGTTGCTCTAATAGATATTTACTGCAAAACAATTCAAAAAATGCAGTATAACACATTGTTTTTAATCGAATATAATATTTTATGTTAAAATCAGACCTTTAAGAGTTGAATTGAGTTTTCTTTCCAGGTTCGAAGGTTTAAGGACCATCTCCAGCAGTTGCTCCAATGGATAATTACTACAAAACAATTCAAAAAATCCAGTATAACACCAAATAATCTTGGGACCCGCAAAACTCACACAACATCTCCCTCCCCGTATACGTTATTCATAGCGCATCACTTCTCATATAGTAAAAAGCCTCCAGCTGTTGCTCCAATGGATATTTACTGCAAAACAATTCAAAAATGCAATATAACACATTGTTTCTAATCGAATATAGTGCCTGTTTGGGATTGCTTTTCAAAATAATCACTTAAAATGATTTTAGATCTATAGTAATATTTTAGACTCTTAAAATCACTTTTAGGAAAAAGCATTAGATTAGTGATTATTAAAATAATCACTTAAAGTGATTTTAGATGTCAAAATATTTTTTAATATTTTTTACAAATATTTTAATTTTAATCAAAAAGCGCTTTTAGCTCCAAAATAATCAATCCCGATCGGGCTCATAATCTTTTATGTTACCAATCAGACCTTTAAGAGTTGAATTGAGTTTTCTTTCCAGGTTCGAAGGTTTAAGGAACATCTCCAGCAGTTGCTCCAATGGTTATTTACTGCAAAACAATTCAAAAAATCCAGTATAACACCAAATAATCATGGGACCCGCAAAACTCACACAATATCTCCCTCCCCGTATACGTTATTCATAGCGCATCACTTCTCATATCGGAAAAAGCTTCCAACGGTCATAATAATGGCCATCGAATTTGTATTAATATATAATATATTATACTTAAATTAGATAATTCTGAAAAATTAATTTATTTTTAGAGTTACAATGGTTAAAATTTTTTTTTACCTTAATTTGGGTTCTTCGCCAATCCATGTGATGATGGTGGGAATGGTCCCTGAGTGGCGGTAGTTTTCTTATGAATGAGAGAGGCTTGATTGGAAGGTGTATTTGTGAAGAGATTCCTTTCTATTTTTTGTACCAATGAATGCGAGTGTACAGAGATGAGTTTTAGGTTTTAGAGATTTATTGGTAAAAATTAATTTTTACCTTAATATATCTTCTTCACCAAGACGGGTGGATTTGGTGGAGAATGGTCTTGAGTGGCGGCTTGTTCTCTTGTTTAGAAGAGCCGGTGGAAAGGTGAGCGAAGAGATTCCTTTTTTGCTTTTAGTTTAAATGCGAGTGTGAAGAGTTGAATTTTAACTTGATTAATAAAAATGAGTTTATGAGAAATCTAAGGAGGTAAACGGGCTAATTTTGAGCTAAATAGGGAAGGAGGAAACAAATATTAAATAAATAAGACATTAATGATTAAGTGGGACCCGAATCAATCCTGGCCACCACTTATGTTTAGCTAGATTTAATCCTAGCCACCACTTATGTGGGTAAATTTGAACCGTTGAAAAAACTCTGAAATATAATATATACTAGGTAAAGCCCATGTCTGAAGACACTAAAGCAAAAATGAATTTCGTTAACAGGAATCGAACCCGGGTTAAAAAAAACCTGTGTCTGAAGACACTAAAGAAAAAATGAATTCTGTTGACAGGAATCGAACCCAGGTTCAAAAAAAAATAATTAATAAGTGGGGCCAGAATCAATCCTGGCCAACACTTATGTTTAGCCAGATTAAATCCTGCCACCTAGTATTCCTTCGTTACCCCCATACAGTCGTGGTTGCTCCTGTAAATTTAAAAGCTGTCCAAATACTCGGAATCATAATTGATGCAAAGTATATTGGTCCTAATAACACACTTTTCAAAGCAGGACACCTCGTTCTACTCTCGGTTAATGGAGTCTATTTCTTCAAATATAATATCTTAAGTATTATATGGATTTAACCTTGATACTTTACCTATATTTTTGTTAATATCCACCATGACCCTTTTCTTATAGTTCCTTTGTAATCGAAAAAATTTCAATCCTTTTTTTTGACAGATTTATAAATTTTGGAGAAAAATCTATTTGTTGGAGCAACAATCATTCTCTTTCATTAAGAAGTTATAGAGTAAGTGTCATTTCACTATCTTCACCCTATTATCTAATTATCACTTTATCTCTCATTATTTATATTCATTTAGAATTTATTTTAGTGTTTCTTTACAGGCTGCTAACTTTCAATCTATTTTTTTGAGAATACTGCATTTCTCGACGAAGTTCTTACATATCTATATTATGGAAGTGTAAAATATATTAATTAGGTAGAAATTATGGAAACTAACTTGTGTTTGTATACTTCAGAAGCAATTATAAGGGAATAAATCCCGGAATCGTTGATGGTTGACCTTGGTTGGAATACGCTAAGTTCGTATGATGTAATCTCATTTATATCCAGTGGACGTTCTTTCTTCTTCTTCTTCTGTTGTTCAGGTTTTAGCACTTCATCAACAAGTTTGTTCAGTATTCTTTCTGCCACCAGATTTGCTTTCTTTGCAGCAACACCATTGTTTGTGTCTTGGACAAAAAACAGATTTCCCTGCTTGGAGTACATAATTATTGACCAGTATTTAACACTTCCATGTTTTACTTTGTATGGGATTAATACATATTTATGTGTTTCGAAAAAAGTCCTGAATTGCTCGATTATATATTTGTCTTGTCCATCAACATCTTCTTCGTTTCGAAACACCTACAATTAAACAATGTTTTGTAAATTTGATTATTCAAGACTAGTTTTTTCTTAGTGTTTGCAAATTATCACTCTCACCTCATTTCCAATGTCAATGTGTACAGCGACACCTTCACCTTCGTTATACTTTTTCCGCATCATTCTCAAGAGTCCAGCAATTACCTAATATACAAAATCCCATTAGAGATAAATAGTAATATATACAGTTATTATTATATAATATTATATATTAAAAAATCCCATACATTTTTAGATATTTCTTCTCCTTTTCGAGCAAGTTGCATTGCTTCGGAAACTTTGATGCTTAAATCTTCATCTTCCCAGATATTCACATTCTCAGGTTTTGTGTTTCCCATTTTCTGAAGTAAATCAAATGTGCTTTGAGAACAAGCTAAAGGTCCCATTTTTTTAACTTTCGAGGTCCCAACTGAGGTACTATCTAGCTTCTTCTTTTTTGCCTCTGTTACAAATGAGCTTCCCATCACTTTTTCTCTCCCTTCTCTACGATCACCCTTTACTCGTTTCACCATTGTAGAAGGCGTAACAGGATCTTTTCGCGCTCTCTTTTTCTTCTTCTCTTCTGCCTTGCTTTTTTTATCGGATGATATTTTTCTTTTTTTTTGTAGCAGCAGGTTCAGGGATTGGTGTTTCTTCATCTTCGGCTTCTTTTTCTTCACCATTTTTTTCAACCTCAGCCTTTCTTTTTTTCTCCGATGATTTTTTCTTTTTGTTTTCACCAGTTTCAGCGATTGGTGTTTCTTCATCTTCGGCTTCTTTTTCTTTACCATTTTTTTCAATCTCAGCCTTTCTTTTTTTCTCCGATGATTTTTTCCTTTTGTTTTCACCAGTTTCAGGCATTGGTTCTTCATCTTCGGGTTCTTTTTGTTCATCATTCTTTTCAACCTCAGGCTCCTTTTCTTGAGTGTCTTCTTCGTTTGTTTGTGTTTTCTTCTTTTTCCTAGAAACCATCATTTTTGTTCTAAATCCCTTTTTGTTGAGTTGTTGATCAACATTTGCTGGTTCACCTTCTTCTTCAACATTTGTTGGTATGTCTTTTTCAACATTTGGGTGTATAATTTCTGAAAGTGGTACAGCTATTTCTGGTTCTTGTAAGAACATATCCAAATCTGCCTGTAGTTTATTTACTTGCTCAAATAATTTTTCATTTTCGTCACCCAACATGACCATTGTTTTGTTATATTCGTTTCTATAACCTTCTTCTTGTTTCAGCTTTGCCTCAAGTTCTTCTAAGTGTTCTTTGTACACATATGGCTCCATATGTGTTAGCTTCTTTTCTGTTTTATCAAGTTTCACTCTTAGTTCCCTCATCTCTATTTCTTGCTCTTCAACTTCATTCTTTAGTGATCTGTTCTCATTATTAGCTTCAGCATACAATTCTTTCACACTTTTCCACTTTTTTTCTATAATCTTCTGCATTCTCTCTTGCAAACTTTTCGGTATCCATTGCTTCTCTTAACTGACCCTCTAGGGATTTTATTGTTTCTTCATTTATCTTCAGCTCGGCTTTAATTTTCCCTTTCTCTTCAATCACAGTATACAACTTATCCTCCATTGAAGTTATCTTTTCATCCATTGAACTCAATGGGTCTACATTATTTGTTTCATTATTTTTTGTCTCTTCCTTCCTTCCAACTGTTTCAGTTTCATCCTTTTTGTTGCTTTCTCCTTCATTATACCCATACTTCACAGCTGTTTCAACATCACTATCCATTTGTGATAATCCAAGGCTAAATAAGTGTAAATTCGAGCGGCTTCTTGTCCCATTTTGCGAGCCTGGTTCATCGTTATGTGGGACATCATTAGTGATTTCTGCCTCGGTCTCATTGTTATATGGGACATCATCCTGATTATCTTTCTCGGGGATTGGATTCTGTTGGCAATTTATTTGATTATCTTTCTCTCCCTCTGAAATCGGATTATCTTGTCCATCTATTTGATTCTCTTTCTCGGCCTCTGAAATCGGATTCTCTTGTCTATCTATTGGATTCTCTTTCTCGGCCTCTGAAATCGGATTCTCTTGTTCTGTCTCAGGGTCTTGAATTTTTTCTTGTTCTTCATTAAGTACTTTCTCTGTCTCGGGGATTGGATTCTGTTGGCAATTTATTTGATTATCTTTCTCTCCCTCTGAAATCGGATTCTCTTGTCCATCTATTTGATTCTCTTTGTCGGCCTCTGAAATCGGATTCTCTTGTCTATCTATTGGATTCTCTTTCTCGGCCTCTGAAATCGGATTCTCGTGTTCTGTCTCAGGGTCTTGAATTTTTTCTTGTTCTTCATTAAGTACTTTCTCTGTCTCGGGGTTTTCAGTTCTTGAATTGTCATCATACGGGACACTCTCATCAAACATCACATTATCGTCAGCTGTTGTATTTGCAGCTTCTTCTTCATCTCCATCCCCAGATTTTTAGGATCCCATGTCTTCATCTTCATCATCATCATTATCATACTGAATATTTCCTTCATCATCTTCATTCAATGTCTCATCTTTGTCTTCTTCATCATACTCTTCTTCTTCATTATCTTCTTCCTCATCTTCTTCATAGTCTTGTTCTTCCTCTTCTTGATCTTCATCATCTTCTGATTCTTCCTCTCCTTCAACATCAGCCTCTTTCTCACTATCTTCATCACTATCTTCATCTCCATATGCCATTTCAATAGTTTGATCCTCTGATGGCTCAAGCACTAGGTCATCTTCTCTAACATGCAAAGCAATAAAGTTTTAGTACGCATGATTTTAACGATAAAACTGTTTTGAACTTAAACTTTACACTTACATTTTTTGATTTAACAGTGTCGAGATATTGTTTCTTGAACTTGTCGCCATCTTTGGCAGGTATAACATTCAACCACTTGAAATAACGTGGATACACATATTTGTCAGACGATTCCCATCTATTTACGTGCTCAAAAAAGAATGGCTACATTAAAGAACATAACATTTATAAGTTAGTAAATGTTTGTCTAAAAGTATACTACTTAAAAAAGGTAAATAACTTACGAATATCATGCATCCAGGTCCTTTTAGAGCCGAAGTTTTTCGTAACTTGACTGATGTCATGAGGTTATCAGCCATATCACCTGCCCAATTGTATTTCCTCATCTTTTTGAGGTTTCTTGATATTCCCACGGCTATCCAATCTATTCTTCCGGCTCTATATGGGTAGAAGCAGGTATGTAGGGCTAAAATACTTATTAAACGAGCAAAATTCTTCAATGCTTTGTCACTGAGATCCCCTAAATTTACGATTTCTCTAAGTCGAATTTTCAGTGCACCTGGACTCAGTTGACCTCTATGGTTTGGAAATTGTCTTCTAAACCATCTAGTAGACAAAACATCTTTTCGGTTGTAAGTTGGTAATGGCTTATGTCCACCTTCTACGCCCATTATTAATCGGACATCTGTTTCGGTAATCTTAATACCTTTTTTTGCTATTTGAAATGTTCAAGTTTTAGGGTTATATGTTTGTACAATATAGTTGATAGCTGTGTTGTCCTTTCGTAATGCTTTTTTTTCTTTAGTCTGCCTGTAAATCTCTTTGATTAAAAGATAAAACGGGAGTGGTTTGCAGACACGTATGTGTGCCTTAGTGATGTTTGGTTGTTTTAGTTCTGTAAATAGCCCATCAACTGAAGATCGAACTTCGTATGTAGTCATATCTGTACAAAGAATCACAACTGTAAGTACAGTCAACATCGAAAAAACAGATTCAAACACAGTTGAGATGGGACTTGTCCCATCTCACATGTGATTTCCAAATTCTTAACCAAATCATAAGCAATGTTAGATGGGATTCTATCCCATCACCTATGTGCAAAAATATATCACTTAACTACAGTAAGTGGGATGATTAACACACATTACAACATTAAAATTCAGTTCATTAATCACACTAAATTGAACAACTAATACTTAATACACTGATAACAAGCTAGCAGTCAGTCCCATTTACAGCTAATTTATTAAATTAACACTTAATCAAATGGGATAAGTAACAAACAGTCAAATTCAGTAACTAATTAGTAACAAACAGTTTCATTATGGAATTTTGTTCCTGTAACACATTAATAATGAGTGTTGTAATAAACACATACCATTTTCAGATGCAAACCATCCCATTTGATATTTTATAACATTTACCACTAATTATCACACTGAATTCAAATTTTATATCAATTTATTAAACCTAAATTGGACAACTAACATTCAATACAGTAATAGCGAGCTAGTATTAGTCCCGTTTCATCTAATTCATCAAGTCCCATTTCAGATTGTTCTATATCACGCATATAATAGTTTAAACCCTAGAAATCGGTTATAATTAGCATGCATTGTTTTCATAAAGCTACTATTGTAATCGCGTAGATGAATAATAAACAAACAAACAAAAAAACATCAGAAATTACCTTAAATCAGTAGAAAAAAGAAGAAGAAGCTAATGAAATGGGATCAAGTGAAACGAAAATGCGTCGAAGCGAGATAATCAGTCGAAGCTATGCAATTTCAGTTTGATTTCAACAGTCGAAGCGAATAATCGAAGCTAAAACGCGTTCTTCAGTGAAGAATTTCGAGGGTTTTTGCTTTGTGTATAGTGTGTGTGTTTTTTGCGTGTATGTTGTGTGTGTATTTGGTGTGTGAGTTGCTTTTTACGTGGGAGGTGTATTGTTTTTAGTTTTGAATATTATTTAATTTAAATGGGAAAAATTCTAGTCTAAGTCAGCAATTAGTTGTCAAAAGTAAGGGTAGTGTAGTAATGTTTTCTTTCAAATTGTTGTATGATCTAAATGGGAAGATACATTAGTATTATAATTTAAGAGGGCATTGTCCCATTAAATGATCTTTGTTATTTTTTTGTCTACTTTATTATATATTTTAAAAAAAATTGTTTATAAGAGAATCTTTCCATTTTATCTACATGCATAGGAGATTAAAATGACTAGAAAGGCTAATCTATAAATCCTATTGGGCGTTAATTAACAACTATTTTAAAACTTTTTGATCATGCTTTTTTTTCGCTGTACTCTTTTTCTAACCAATAAGCACATTGGGTTTTCGGTAGAAATTGAAAACCAATATTCACATCATATGGCCAAATTACCATCCACATCTATAACTTTATCATGCATGGCCAGATTAATCTGAATTTATTCCAGCAATAAATGAGAAACCAGGGAATGTACGAATTTGCATATATACACTTGGAAGGGTTCTTTCTATATCCTCTCCAAAACAGAACACTGTTTAGCTTCAGTTAAACACTTATCGCTTGCAATTTATTTTAACCAATGGTCTACACAAAAACCCAATAACATTCAGTCATTTACTTATACTTTCAGAGTTTTATCACAAGTCTCTTAAATATGCAGGTGGATAATGGATCTGCAGAATCCCAAGCGGCAAACAGGGAGAAAATTCTCGAGAGAATGCAGGTGTTAGCCAGTGGGAGTGCGGTGGTTGTGTTCACTGTCAGGGGGTGTTGCATGGGCCATGTAGTGAAGAGACTACTGTTTGGTCTTGGTGTTGGACCAACCATTGTTGAGCTTGACCACCTTGCGTGAAAGATGATTTTGATGGGTGTATGCCCATCCATTTCGAATGGGTGTATACCCAAATAGTAGTTGATGGGAGTATGCCTAAACATACACAGGGTCACTTGCGGGAAGGATTATCTTGATGGGTGTATGCCAAAAAATTTCCAATTTGTGTATAATCAAAAGAAAGTTGATGAGCATATACCAAACCTTACATAATGTCAAAGACGGAAAGATGATGTTGATAGGCGCACTAGAAATAACTCGGTCAATATTGGTGACAAAACAGGTGTACGTGTACGCCCACAATGGGTGTATACCAAAAGTCATTAATGACCAACGATAGTATCTTCTGTAGCCTCAACCTAAACATCATGGCTATACAACAACAATGGGTGTATAAAAACATTGAATAATGACACAATGGGTGTGTACCCAAATCCAAAAACGGCCAAATATAGTAGCTTTTTATACCCATCTTATATCTAGGTTTATACCCATTTTGTTTATTTTGCCACTACAACGACAATGTATTAGGTCGTTGTTTGAAATTGGGTATACACTCATTGTGCTGGTATGTTGAGATGTTTTTGCTGGTGTTGGAATTCGGAATATATATACAACATTTACATCCATCCTATGAGTAAATAGCCATCCGATGGGTATACCCATTTCAAGGGTGTGTTAACATCCGAAGAATATATTTGATTTTTGTATAACTGTGTGTATACCCAATTTGTTTATTTTGCTAATACAAAAATAATGTATTTGGTCATTATTGAAAGGGTAAAGGCCACGTGTGGCCCTCGATCTATACCCAAAGTGCACGGGCCGCCCTCGATCTTCAAAATTACCCTTTTACGCCCTCTATCTTAACCATTCGTGACACCGTTAGCCCTTTTTTCATTTTTCAGTTAGTTGACCGTTAGTCAACGCCACTTGGCGCCACGTCAGTGCCACCTCACCGCCACCTCACCGCCAACTCATCATGACGTCACATGTTGCTCTGATGTGTAATCCTATGTGTCCAAGGGTATGTTTGTCTTTTTACTTATTATCTACCCATTCACCTACTCAAGTTACTACCCCGTAACACCCCTTTTCCATTATAACAAAACGAAAATCGGATCAAATCGCACATACTAGTGCGTGTTCTTGGTGTTTTTCGTCAAGTTAGACAGAAAATTTCCCAAATTCGTTCCAATCAAGAACGAATCTCCAATTCTCATTAGCACCCACGTTCGTACAAACACGGTGTAAGAAACCATCTTCATTTATCATCTCGCTGCTAAACGTTTGAATAAACGAATCAAGTTCTCGCCGTTTCAAGTCGACTCCAAGAAAAATTCGAATAGCAACTTCGTACGTGGCATTTCAAATCAAATCTGATGGCGTATTTAAGTGAAATCATGAGTGATTCAGGTACCAATCTTCTTCTAGAGTCATTTAATTTGGGGTTTCTGGGTTTTTTAGGGTTTCATTTACTCGTGATTGGGTGTCGTTTTTAATAATAGTTTCGATTGATAATCACAGATTCGGAGAAAGGTGAAGGCGACAACGTTAACTCAGGTATCGATGATAGCGGTTCAGATTTTTCGTTTCACGATAGCGATAATAACCTCGACGACGATGAAGATGATATTTTGTTCCAAAACAACGTTGATATCGGGGTTGAGTTTGTCGGTGTCGGGTCATCTCCGTCGGTTAAATTAAACGGGTTAGAGCTCCCTTGTCCTAAAGAACTACCTGTTATAGACGATGAAGACTTCAACGAGGGTTCGTGTGGAGAGTCAGAGAATTTGAGAAGTTTAGAAGGATGAACGGATGAGGAGGATTGTTTGGGAGGTCGAAGAAGGAGAAGCCAACGTTTTAATGTAGTGGTTGACAAGAACGAGCCTAAATTGAAGATTGGCATGATTTTCGCAAACGGAGTTGAGTTCAAGGAAGCAGTGAAAGCAACTGCTATTTGTGAAGTAAGGAATGTTTGGTTCCCTTGTAATGAACCAGGAAGAGTTAGAGCTAAGTGTAGAGGGTTGAACTGTGATTGGTTTGTGTATGCGACGAAATGCGTGGATGGTAGTTTTCAGATTAGGACACTTAATCTCATTCATAATTGTGGATGTGCATTAAACAGTAAGCACGTAAATTCGACTGTTTTATCGACGAGGTATGCTCATCAATTGAAGTTAAATTCTTCAATGCGAGCAATCGATTTACAAGAGCAAGTGTTACATGATCTTCATGTGAGTATTAGTAGGAGGCAAGCATATAGGACCATCAAGAAGGGTAAGGCGTTAGATGAACTACAATTTCTGGACCAATATAGTTTGCTCAACAACTACTGTGCTGAGTTGGTAAGGACTAATCCGGGTTCGACAGTGTTTTTAAAAACTGAGGAAGATGAATTAACTGGTGAACAAAGGTTTTTAAGATTTTATTGTTGTTTGGAACCTCTGAAAAGAGGGTTTAAGGCTGGTTGTAGAAAGGTGGTTGGGTTGGATGGATGCCATCTTAAAGGACCTCATCCAGGGGTTATACTAACTGCGGTTGGGATGGATGCTAATAATTGCATCTATCCCGTTTGTTATGCTGTGGTTGAAACTGAAAATTTGGAGACTTGGAGATGGTTTGTTGGTTTGCTAGTAGACGATCTTGGAATTGATGATCCAGAGATGTGGGTCTTTGTTACTGATAAACAAAAGGTGTAGTTAACATATACCGTTTTCAAGTTCTTCATTTTGAATTTTGTTATTGCCTAATTGTGTAATGTGGTTATTTTTTTTCAGGGCTTAGGAATTGCTTTGGAGGAATTACTACCAGATGTTGAACACAGGCATTGTGTTAGACACCTTCATCAAAACTTCAAGAAAAAACATGGTTCGTTTGCATTGAAAGATAAGATGTGGGAAGCTGCTAGGGCTACGTATGTGGAGCGATTTACAAGTGTGATGGAGGTGATAAGAGTAATGGATGAGGGCGCATACGAATGGTTAGCAAAAGAACCGCCAAGGTATTGGACTCGATCCCATTTTAGGACAAATACACATTGTGATGTTTTATTAAATAATATGTGTGAGTCGTGGAATAAACAACTTCTAGACGCTAGGGAGTCTACTATTTTAGTTTGTCTAGAACGAATAAGAGTTTATTTGGTTGAGAGATTAGAAAAACTAAATCAAAACCCATAATAAGAGTCCATAATTCATTTAAAAATCAAAATACAGTCCATATAACAAAGTCCAACAAACGTCCACCAAAACACAATCATACAATCAAAATAACGTTCCAAAACCCCTCATCAGAATTCAGAATTACAACTAGACAAAATACTTAATTAAAACAGACCTTCGTACTATAATTAGATTAACAATAAACTAACATAACCATAACAATCATAAACCAGAATCAGAATGGCTCAATCACTTGACATCTCGTCTTCATCCTCGAACTTGAAATACTTAGGCGAATAAATCCGAATAGGAGACTGTCTTGAAACCTTCCTCCTCTTGGGCGACGGGGTATCTTCGCCTTCGGAACTAGACTCAACCAGTATTAACTCCTTTCCATATGGTAGTAGAACGACCTTCGTCTTTACCTTCTCACGTACACAGATTGGTGCACGCCTGACACTCCAACGGTTGCCTGGTTCCTGGAACGAGTACTTGCTCTTGTAGGTCTTGGGTGCTGGTCGTGTCTTTGGTGGGGCTGATTGAGACCCAGAAGTCATCGCTACGAAAGAAAATGTCAAAAAGAAGTTAAGTACAAAACGTGCTATAGAATACTTATATCATATTAAAACGAATACTTATTGCTTAATATAATAGCTTTTTACTACAGAAAAAAATAAAATAAAAAAAGACTTACGCTTTTTTCCCTTCTCCTTCGACGATGGTTCTCCAGACTGTTGATCCTTCATCTTAATTCTAATTAACTTATACAATTTTAGCTAAAGGTTTTTGGTTTAAGAAAACCAATAGAGGTAATCACTATATATATAGAGGGGGTTACTTGGTGTAATAATTACAGTTTTTTAGTCCCCGAGATAAACCCTTGGGTTTCCATAGACTAGCCTTCGGTTTCCCATGCATAGACGTTTCGTATTCCACATAAATAAAAAAAAATGAATATTAGTACGCGGTATACTAGTTTGGGCCACAGAAGGTTACTTAACCATGTTCGAGGGCCCAGCGGGCTTTAAAAAAAAAAGTGCCAAAACATACAAAGACTAAAACTTAATGGGCCATTGGGTATAAAATAAAAATAAATCGAGTGCCACATAATCACCATCTCGGATACAAATCAAAACACGGTTCAACAACATTCAAATAACTCAGATTCAGAAAACGAAATACGTTGAAACAACAGACCATTAAAAACCCAGAAAGCCAATCCACTACTAAAATCCCCTAAAACATTCGAGAAACAATAAAACCTAACAAAAATGAAATAAACATATACCAAATCCTATGGTTTTTACCTTCATTACATTTCAGAGCTTCAAATTCTTCCTCTTTCCTCGACAACGACCGGAGCAACCCAGAAATCACCACCCGACTTCTATCACACATGGGAGGATCATACCAGCTGAAGAACGAGCATTTTCTCTCCACCGATTGATACTTCGAGCATCCAAGGAAACGCCTTCCCGGATTCGTGTCCGTCCATGAAGTGCAAATCTTCACACGAACCCCGCAATAACATACCCAATCCTCCTTACCTGGGTCACTCATCAGAGGAGTTGGGGCGTCGGTGTTTCTCGAACCCCAGACCGGAGGAGAAGAAGCGTTCGTTACTCTGGAACCGGCCATCGGAGGAGACGATCCATTAGTATTTCTGGAACGAGCCATCGGAGGAGACGAATCAATGGTGTTTCTAGATCCAATCATCGGAGAAGAGATTACAGGGAGAAGAGATTAAAGGGAGGCGAACGAACGGGGAGGAGATGAAGGAGGGTGAACGCGGGGAGGGTAGGTTAAATTGATTTGGGGTAATTGATTTTAGGGTTATTGAATGGGTAGATAATAAGTAAAAAGACAAACATACCCTTGGACACATAGGATTACACATCAGAGCAACATGTGACGTCATGATGAGTTGGCGGTGAGGTGGCACTGACGTGGCGCCAAGTGGCGTTGACTAACGGTCAACTAACTGAAAAATGAAAAAAGGGCTAACGGTGTCACGAATGGTTAAGATAGAGGGCGTAAAAGGGTAATTTTGAAGATCGGGGGCGGCCCGTGCACTTTGGGTATAGATCGAGGGCCACACGTGGCCTTTACCCTTATTGAAATTGGGTATCCTTCCATTGTTGCTGTTAAGTTAAGATGTTTTTATCGGTCTTTGGAATTTGGAATATATATACAACATTGACAATCACCAGGTGGGTATATAGTCGTTGTTTTTGTTAGTTAATAATGATTTTCATATATCTGGGTGTAGACCCATTGTATTTAGTTTGGTAATACAAAGCTATCGTAGCCGGGGGTATCGAAATTGGGCATGTGTATTGTTTCACCATCGAAACTATCGTAATGGTGTCTTTAAAATGGGTATACACCCATAATGAGTTTCATATATCTGGGTTTATACCCATTTTGCTTATTTTGCCACTACAACGACAACGTATCAGGTCATTGTTTGCAATTGGGTGTACACCCTTTGTGCTGGTACGTTGAGATGTTTTTGCTAGTATTGGGATTGAGATCTATTTGACTTTATTGGGTATACACCCGTTAAAAAGACCGGTTCCATCGTAAATGTCAAGTTGTGTGTGTATTCTATTTGACTTTATCGGAATCGATACACCAGTTTTTGCTTTAACAAACATTGTAACACGGCTCATTTTGGAATTGGGCATACACGGGTTTAGTTTATACCCGGAAAAATAATAATAACTGATCGTATAATGATTTTCATACTAATGGGTCTACGCCCGTTAAATGGACCAATTCCATTGTAATTGTCAAAATGTGAGGAAGTGGGTCTACGCCAATCGCCCTATTGCGTGTGTTCTATTTTTTAATTTATTGGAACCAGGGATACACCCGTTTTGACTTTAACGAATTATACATTATTTTGAATTATAAATTATTTTATGAGAATACTACATAAGATAACAGTTCTGTAAAATAGTTAAATGGGATATATTACTTCTGTACCCCTTTTGAAGAATGGGTAATTTACTTAGTTGGTCCCTTATCTCTGCAAAGACTAATTACATGGTTAAATCCACGCCTATGGTGTAGTTGAAAACACAAAAAGGACTAATTTTGTAACAGGATCACAATAAAAGGAACTAAAGTGACAAAAAGGACCAAATGTGTTTATTTACCCTTAAATGAAGTTACAATCATGATACTCTACCTTACTACCCGTGCAACAAATTGAAAAGATTGTTTTAGTGTAGCTCTGGATTTAACATACAAATATATTGAAGATTACTATTAACAACATTTGAATTGTGTCTTACAGATACAAGTAATAAGAAAATCTACTACAGTTGCTGCACTCACAGGACCATCTAACGAGCTTGATGGTGTAGATGGAGAGTTCCGTAATGAAGACAACTCTGTGCCACACACCACACAGCCCATCGCTTGCAAGTATCAAGCACCCCTCTTCTGAATTTTGGTCTTTGACGGTCACTTCCAGTGCTAATAGGAGAAGCTTTCTTCTCTGCCATCTGCATCATCATCAATGGAGGAGACTCAATGCTTCCTTTCTTAATGAATCAATGTGCTATTTTTTCAGCTTGGTTCCATGAAAACTCTGAAATCTTCCTTCTCCAACAACTAAAACATTAGTGTTGAAATTTTCATCTGTCAAAACCATGTCTGAAGCTTCTTTTTCAACCTGGAAACCATTTAAAAGCTAATTAATTATCCGTGTATCATAATGTCCGTGTGTATACTAGCTACTAATTGTACCCAATCATAATGTCTATGTACCAAAAGAAAGGTTCAATTTCAGAAGTATCCCCTAGCTTATTAACACAAAAAAAAAAAAAGAGATTTTTTAATTGTGCGTGTATCTACATAAAGCTGGAGTTTGAAGAAACTAACCTTTTAGTAATTTCCAAATGATTGAAGCCTTTAATATATATCCCGAATGTGATTTGGATTTTCAGTTTGGTCCTCGGAATGGAAATGCTTACACATTCTCTCATCGTATATCAACCCAACTAGAGTCTGGAGAAAAAACATCCATCAGACAACATATAACACATTAAATTATTACAAACTCAGATGGGATAAGAGTAGTATGAGGATTCAAATTCAAATTTCAAAAAAAGAAGAAAGAAGCATCGTGTATTATTTCCAAAGTAATGAACCTTATTATCACTGTATAGACGAGATGAAGATGCACCAGGTACCAATAATGATTTTCCTTCACAAATTATTATATTAAAGTGAACTTTCTGCAGCAGATACATAGAGAGATATTATTATATTACGTTGTACGATGATCATGCCTGTCATTGCTTGCTCATGTTAGGACAACATTTGTCCTGTGTGAGTGTTTCCTCTCTCTTGGAGTACAACTCATCAAGTTTGAGTGATCAACCTGCGAATCTTTTATGTTCGGAACGGAGATAGCATCATTAGAGGAAATGTGGGTCCTAATTTGTATTTTGGTGGCTAATAAAGTGAGTCTCTATGCATAATGTATAATGTGTGATCAAAGCCGTCAGAAATTGCCGGATAAAGCCCCACCCCACCCACCAATTCAATAAAAACAACCGGACTTTCTCTATATAAAAAGTATCTATCTTTTCTAGTGATCGCCATTACTTCTCTTTAAGCTAAAAAGACAAACCACCATTTTCAACATGAAACTAGTAGTGCAAGGATCATCAACCATAAGACCACCACTAGACAACAACAATGGTGGAGCCAACGCATCTCAAGCTACGAGAATCTACGAGAAGATACAAGGTTTAGCCACCGGTAACGCGGTGGTGGTGTTCACCGTCAGAGGGTGTTGTATGGGTCATGTTGTGAAGCAACTACTGACTGGTCTTGGTGTTGGGCCCACCATTTTTGAGCTTGATCATCTTGACAAAGATGGTCGTGAGATTCATGATTTTCTGTTTCAGGTTGCCGGAAAAGGCCATCATCAACCTCTTCCGACGGTTTTCATTGGTGGGAAATTGTTGGGTGGTGTTGAAACTCTCATGGCTTGTCATATTAATGGAACTCTTGTCCCTCTTCTCAAGAATGCTGGTGCTCTGTGGCTCTGAGCTATGGATAATTTACTAATTCAGATAATTAATATATTTATCATGATTTTTATGTACTACTATTTGAGTATTCTAGTTAATTATATGGGACAATTAGTAGTATAAATTAGTGTTTAATTATTCTAATGTTGAGCAGAAATAAGAATTTCAAGATAAGTGATCATATCTATTGAGTAGTTAATGTTTGTGCAGCTTCGTTTATCTGAATAAGAAGCCTAATTTTTGGTTGAGCAAATGCAATATATATATATATATATATAGAGAGAGAATAAGGGAGAAGAGCTGCCATCTTATTTTAAAAAGTGAGCTAGCAGCATTGGTATATAAACAAAAAAATACATAATAATAAAACAATACACAAACGTCTTCCTCTAAGCCCGTCCATCTCTTCTTCCTTTCTCTCACAACGCATAACACCAAGCCCTCAGTAGGGTTAATTGTAGCCATAGTATAATCTTCTTCCCTTCATAGGTATGAGTTCTTTTTCTTTTTTCTATTATGTAATATTCAACCCTAATTTCATTTTCAAAATTGTTAAGCTATTTCATCAGAATAACCCTTACTTCAAAATTTTTGTTTGTATTATATTGACGGTTAATTGCACCCACATGCTTTTCTTTTATTTGGAGAAACTTCTATAGATTGAAGATAAGCTTCCTTTCTCCTTTCTTACGAGTAGGAGCTTGATAGAAGCAGCTATCTAGGTAACTACGTTTATTGACTGTTTGAAGCTTTTACGTGAGAATAGTTATGTGTTGTGTGAGTTTTATGGGTCCCATTATTTGTCAGGAAGGTTGTTTGAGAAATTTAACAAAGAATACACAGCAAAATATCGGACCCTGTAATGCAATTAAATCAAATATTTAATTCCCAATATGTGTTATTTTGCATAGTATAAGGACCTCGGTGTACTTTTGGCCAAATTAGGGAGTTAAAGTGCAATTTTTTATAGTATAAGGACCGATAGTGCAATTTTTTATAGTATAAGGACTGATTGTGCAATTTTAGATAATATAGGGATCAAACTTGGAATTTTGTGGATATGGAGGGTGGAAAAAAGTGTTAATTTGGTTGTGAACATTTTAAAAAGCTTTAGCATTTAAAGAAAGGAAGTGTTTGGACCTGTTCTTGAGCCAACGATTATAACTGTGGTTTTGTGGGATTCATATATTGAAAAGGCACAAGTATTCAAGACAGTTATTGAAGTTGCGTTTATGCTTTTGAGTTTTGAGAATCGATGATATTATTCCTGAATAAGGAAATAGTAAAAGAGGCAATTGAAAGGAAAGAATCATATTTGATTACCTATTATTATGTGTTAGCTTTTTTTTTTAATTTCTGTTGAAGGTTTTTTGGATCATAGTTTAACTTGTGAAACAGTTATTTGGATTAAGCATGAATAGTGCCGTGAGATGTGAATGACAATATTTTGTTTAATTGAGATTTTGATATTAGTATAAACATGTTATGACGAATCTTGGAAGATTTCCACAACAAATAAAATCTTGTAATCCAAAACGCATATGGCCATGGCCATTGTGATTAGTACAAATATTATTACTCTTAGATTAGATAATATCTCAAACTTTTACTCCTATCCTCCTAAAAATTTATTAGACAATAGGACATTATGTGGTATATCCTTGATTTATTGAGGAGGAGGAGGAGTAAGATTCCGAAAAATATACTATCACATCTTTGAGATTTTCACCACTGTGCGAGTTGCTAGGGGAATGATCTGAGTTTCCAAACACTTAGAAGAAGTGGTAAGGCGATTCATAATTGTGGTCGTAATTGTGTCTTTACTTTCAGTAATTGCATATCGCACAAACATAAATATTATAGACGCAATACAAACACGGCTTATTGTCCCACTAACTTGTATTTGCTAAAAATGTACGCAATATATTTGAGAACTAATTCCAATATAAATTCTACTATTTATTTTTCTTTATATTTGCTAAAAATGTACGCAATATATTTGAAAACTAATTCCAATATAAATTCTACTATTTATTTTTCTCAATATCCCATTTACGATTCCACATGATAATATACTCGCCACCCTTTCCTGCAAGCTCTTTACATGTGAGGTTTACTGAAGTAATATTCACTTTCTTCAGAAAGTCGTCTACGATCTTCTTAGCAACATTATCACCATCAAGAGCTAATGACATGTAGGAGATGTAAGTGAAAATATCTGGTTAGATGTAATGTGACTAGTAATCTCTATACGAAAACTGAAACTGCTTTCTCGCCACGGGAATCTTGAACATTTACTATAATTCTTCTTCTTCGATTTATCCGTTTCTGATTATCTGGCGTTTTGTTTTTAATTTATTCTGCAAATTTGGAAGTACCGAATATCGTAGTTGCTGCTGTTGCGAAACTCCTTTCTTTTCAGCAATGTTCTGCTGCAAATTTTGCTTGATGTCCCTCATGAATATTTTTCAGACATGAGCACATATAGATTCTTTTTAATGAAGCCATTGATTTTTTCGAAGCATGATTCCCCGAAGATAAACTGACAAATCGATACAGATTTGTTGATCTGCATCACCACTATCTCCTTCAACAATAGGCTTTTGAGCAGGATCCAATCCAGGAGCTTGTGTCTAATTAATACCACTCACAATATCATCGATTCTCAAAACTCATTTCGAAATCATTAACACTTTTTTCCACCCTCCTCTAGAAATCATTTTGAAATTTACTTGTGCAGCAAAAATTCCACTATCAATCCTAATATTATATAAATTTGCACTTTTAGTCCCTATATTAGCCAAAATTGCACCTTCGATTCCTATATTAGCCAAAATTGCACTTTTGATCCCTGAATTAGCCAAAGTTGCCCTATAGATTATCCAAAATTGCACTATAGGCCTCCTTATTAACAAAAATTTCAAGTTGATTTCAATATCTAAATTGCACTATCGGTCCCTATACTATCAAAAATTGCACTTTCACTTCATAATTTAGCCAAAAATAAACAGAGGTCCTTACACTAAGCAAAATAAACTATATTGGGAATTAACTATTTGATTTAATTGCGAGTCCTATATTTGCTGTGAATTCTTTGTTCATACAATAATCTTCCTGTCAAATAATGGGACCCATAGAACTCACACAACTCATAACTATTCTCACGTAGAAGCTTCAAACAGTCAATAAACATAGTTACCTAGATAGCTGCTTCTATCAAGCTCTTACTCGTAAGAAAGGAGAAAGGAAGCTTATCTTCAATCTATAGAAGTTTCTCCAAACAAAAGAAAAGCATGTGGGTGCAATTAACCGTCAATATAATACAAATAAAAAATTTGAATTAAGGGTTATTCTGATGAAATAGCTTAACAATTTTGAAAATGAAATTAGGGTTGAATATTACATAATAGAAAAAAGAAAAAGAACTCATACCTATGAAGGGAAGAAGATTATACTATGGCTACAATTAACCCTACTGAGGGCTTGGTGTTATGCGTTGTGAGAGAAAGGAAGAACAGATGGACGGGCTTAGAGGAAGACGTTTGTGTATTGTTTTATTATTATGTATTTTTTTGTTTATATACCAATGCTGCTAGCTCACTTTTTAAAATAAGATGGCAGCTCTTCTCCCTTATTATTATGTATTTTTTTGTTTATATACCAATGCTGCTAGCTCACTTTTTAAAATAAGATGGCAGCTCTCCTCCCATATCCTCTTAATTAGGTAGAAATTATGAACATATAATTTAGATTTAGATAATTATAAACAAAATATTATCATTGATATGTATATGTTGCTTCTTCCTAAATACACTATAATGTTGTGTACTACTTTTAATTAGTTAAAACTTAAGGATTTCTTCTAATTTTTATTTTGTCCAAAAAAATTTAAGGTTTCGTCTTAATTACCCCATGTGCCTTGCTTTGAGTTTATACCACACTGGTGGTACAAAAACTTGTAAAAGTTCTTGTCATGGTTTACAAAGTCAGTGCAACTTGCTTAAGAGTCGTCTACCCAGTTCACAATTTATTTGTCTTTACTTTTAAACATGATTAAATAAAAAAAAATAGTATTAATGCCCAAGAAATCCCTAAAGTTATAATTAATTTTTCCTCACCACAGCACATAAAAGGCACCTTACATTTTGCTTTTTGCTTTTTTTGGCCCATAAAAAGAGCAGTTTGAGTTATGGGAAATTTCCCAAAAATCAAATTTTGAGCTATGGGAAAATTCACAGAACTCAGATTTTGAGTTATGTGAATCTTCTCATAACTCAATTTTCTTTAAAAAAGACAGTGCTTTTTACGAGATAGTGGACAAGGCTACAGGGATTTATTGAGCATTACCTTTTTTTTTATCCTTACTTTTATATTTATTATATTGAAATTAAAAATCAATAAAGTATGGAAACTCTGTATCCACCTAGTATCTCACTATTACACTCATGTTCCAGTGCAATCCTTATACCATGGAGAATTAATCTAGATTTAAACTTGGAGTTCTTCTCCTAACTAGACATTGTATTTATCTCTTTGGTAACATTTGATGAAATCAGCTATATTCACCAAATTTTTATAGAATAGGAGGATATTTTATCTATAAAATACTATAGGAGTTTTTTCTTCTCTTAATACACATCACAAAAGGGCATTAGATTTTTTTATCCAAGATGTAATTTTTATTAAGTTAAAGATAAACACTTTCATCCATTGAGAAATTATTTTTAAGATTATATATGAACATCCAACCTACTCAACTCTTACTTAAACTAATATATGTAAGACAACATATTGTAAATTTTACATTCTTACAAAACTAAAAAATGAAAGCATTTTGATTATTTTACATCATAAAGAAAATAAAATTAAAAATATACTAGAAATTCAAAATCATTACATGTGTATGTGGATACACACACATATATATATATGTGTGTGTGTGTGTGTATGTATGCATTCGCGCATATATTCAATAAATTTGGTTAATATATTTAGTAAATTCATTGTATTGAAATATTAACTTCTTTATGTTATGTATTTTTATTTAAAAATATGCGTTGTTCAATTTATTAGAATGAATTTTGTGTTAAATGAAACAAAATAAATACTGATCCTTAGATTTTATTTTTTCTTTACAGGTTTACTTATATAACCCAACTTATTGTTTTATATAGTTGAGATCGATGACCATAACATTTCAATGAATTACAATATTTATGAAATCCACAAGGTAAAACATAATTACTATTTTATTTTAGCATAAATTTCCATAATTCCCCTTATCTTGGGGGTCGTTTTGTTGTCCCTATCTTTCAAAACAATTCCCCCACCTCCCTTTTTTATCAATGAATTTGGGAAAATATCCATCTCAGTTGGGAGTTTTTGGTGCGACTTTTTTTTGAAGATAGAATATAGCCGTATCAACAATTTTGGAGGCCATTAGGCGAAGCAAAATTTAGTACCCGGTCATCAAAAAAAGTAAAGAACCATTAAATTGAAATTCACTTACAATATTTTATCAATACAAAATAAATTACATAAATATCTTCTTCTTCTTAAAACAAGTTACTAAAAGTCATACTATGTCATAGTCTTAAGTGTCGTTTGTTATTTTAAGTAATAAGTGTTGAATGCTGAATGAACAGCTGAATATAACTTATTCTGTTAAGAGGCAGTGTCTGAATGATTCAAACTTAGGTGGTGTTTGTTTGCACTTAATAAGTCTTAATCTGATTCATTAAGATATTTTATTAATTAAGATTGTTTGTTTTATTTATTTATTCAGTACTTAATATCACTTATTATCACTTAAACGGTCAGACCTACAAAGAAGTCTGAACATAAAAAAATATCACTTAATAGATATTTTTATCATTTTTACCCTTAATTCTTCATATATCTTTTACTTTTAATATGGGTTTCTCATCTTAATTTCATCTCATTGCTGCAACGTTTCTCTCATCTCTTCTACTCAGGTAAATTTTTTATTGCTATTATTTTCTTATTTATTGTGGAATTTTAGATATAGAGATACGTATTTTATTTGTAATTGATTGATTTTATATTTGTGGTTTCGATCAATTTCTTGACTTTTTTTTGCTACGATTGAGATCTTTTGTTGTGAGCTTCTTTTGCAAACTTAGATATTTGTTACTTTTGCATTGTGGTCATGTTTTCCATGTCGTTACATGTGTTGACTCTCATATTAAAAAGTAGCTTATTTGTTCTGACTGATTTGTATATTCATTCTTAAGAGTTGAGTTTAAATAATTATTGAATAGTTTGTTGGATTCAATAGAATTGTTAGTAGATTTAATTAGGAATATTCAAAAGGTTGTAAATCATGATATGCTTATAAATACCGAAGTACGTTATGAGGGTTTAAATGATATGTATTCTTTTTTTTGTTGGTTATGATTTTTATTGGACGACTGTAATTATATAAGTAGTAGCCATTTGAAAAAAAAGACTTCTATTCATATACAGTAACTTTAAATTGATTTTAACAAATTATTTTTTAACAGCTGCTGAGCAGTAGTATTTTGTTGAGCACTAATTTTTTTGGTGAGTTATTGTTTGATGATTACACTTTGCTCACTTGCATCCTTGATCTCTTTATATTAAACCAACAAAGAGAAAAAAAAAACCAATTTGATTTATTTTGTTTTTATATGATCGAATTTAGTAAATGCGTAACCTCATTCTATAGCAGGTGGATAAGAATTTTAGCATGATAACATAGGTTAATACATAGTAATGGAATAGGTGGCTACATTATGAACTATGAACAAATTTTTAATTAAAAATTTAGATAATAAAAAATAGGTCAACTGAGTGGTTTCTGCATAATTTTCATATGGCTGAAAAAATTCACTGTGGCCACCTATTAAACATGTGCAAGGTTTTGTTTTATTTGTCATAAACTGATTATGAAAATATAGGGAGCATTCGAAAAAAAAAAACCAAGTAGAAAAAGTTCAATCATGCGCGTACAAATTCATAAATGTAATCGAACGTGCTTTTGGTGTGTTGAAAGCACGTTTTCCAATTTTGAAAAGAATTGCTCTTTTTTCTCTAGAAGTACAAAGGGACATAGTTATCGCGTGCTTTACAGTTCATAACTTTATACGAAAAAACAACCTAAGTGATGATTTTTTTGCTCAATATGATCAACCCTACATGGTATTTTTAAATGAAAATACACAAGATGAAAATGAAGAAGAACTTCGAGACCGAACAAGGTAGAGCACATGGAATTGCAGAAGATCAACAATTTATGACAAATTTGCGAGAAGAAATTTCGATCCAACTGATGCAAAGTAACTAGAGAGTGATTGTACTAGCTTGTTTTTATTCAAGTTTTTTTATTTCTTGGAAACTTAATTAAATTTGTCGGTTTTGTTAACCAATTTTCTATAAGACTAGTCATTTTTTCGTGAACAATATATTTTTAAATTTATCTTTGATAAAATAGGTAAGCAAAGTATTGAGGATATAAATAACAACTATGGCTTGGATTGCGATTCGGCGGTCGAAGGAGAAGCGTACGCGGTTGTCAAAGCAGTTGAACTTAGTCAACAACTACCTGGAAGACGGGAGGTCATTTTTTCGGATAACCTTGAGATTATTCAAGGTATCAAGCAGTTCCAGCAGCGAGTTGGTCTATCCAACCTATTCTTCGTAAAATTATTCACGAAACTGGAAAGAATGGTCCTCAATTTCAACATATCAAGAGGAATCTCAACAGTCTAGTGGATAAGATTGCAAAAAAAGCTAGGCACGGGGCAATGGAAGTTCGTAGGAAAGCTATTTGTCCTTTTGAATTAGCCTCTTTGTTTTATAAACTTGGTATTGGATAATTACTGTAATATTTCAGGGTGCTTTGCACCCTTCTGTTGTCCAAAAAAAAAATCAATAACAACTATCACGTGCGATGAGTACATTACAATGATAATGTTATAAAATTCAAACTTCAAGTAAAATGATGAAACAATCGTGTGTTCTGGTCAATGAAGCCTTAAACTATTGAAGAACCTGGTTAATTGGATATTGAAATTAAAGACGTATTTATTCTCATTTATGTCATCCTTGTGATCAAAATATTTAAAATCTTCAAAAACGTTAACAATACTCTTTTAAAAAATTTAAGTCAATTTTACTGGTTTTCTTATTCAATTTGCCCACATTTGAATTTGTATTCAATATTCAGATAAGTATTCAGTAAATAACAAGCAAACAAATTATACTTAACAATTCAGAAGGTTAAAATAGGTAAAGTAGCATATTCAGATAATGTATTCAGATGGTTTTCCAAACAGTTTAATTGATTCAGCATTCAGTATTCAGAGTGTACCTCTTAACAGATTCAGTGACATTCAGATGTATATTCAGAATTCAGCACTTATTAACAAAAAAAAACAAACGCCACCTAAGGCATTCAGATCTGAATTGGTCAGGAAAAACAAACAGTCTGATTGATCCAGTGTCTTAATGAACCAGATTAAGATCTCATTAAGTGCAAACAAACACCCCCTTAGTTAATAAGAAGGTTTTACAAGTTTGAGCATATTCAACTCAAAAGACCTACTACTTTTTATTCGCAAATTTATTTTCTAAACCTATGTATTTTTCACCAACTTTCCACAAAATATATTAATGTTGATATTAAAACAAGAATTATTTTGTTCATGGTTGTTATTGTAAGATCAAAATATTTTGGATACAAAAAACACAATTTTTTGGAAAATAAAAGATAAAGGATACAACTTTATTAAAATATATTTCTAAGATAAAAATTGTATGTCAAATAAAACTTTATAATGATCAGGGTAGGTATCAACCATCCCATGTAGTTACAAGAATAACTAAACAATGAAGAAACATAAAAGTGAACGCATATGCTATATGTGTGGCGTATCACAGATATGTTGTATAGGCCAGAAGAGGAAGTAGCTGATCTTAAGCATTTCAAGGATCATATAGTGGAGTGTTCAGCTACTACTACTCCACCTCCTAGTACCTAGTTGTTGTTGTTGTTTGTACCTTTGGGATAGTTTGTTGTACTTTGGTATATGTCTTATTATGATGCTTTTGTAAAGGGGGGAAGTAAGGAGGAGATGGATGTTTGTTGTTAGGTTTTGTTAATTTTCAAACTTTTACTTGTTATTCTGTTTAGGTCATGCAGTTCACTGCAAAATCGGTCTTTATTTTATGTCACATTATCATAAAAATATATGCTAGTATCTCTGTTAAAAATAATGCATATGCTATATTATATTTATGGTAGAAGCTTTGGTGGTTTACCAAATTCAATTTAAACACAAAAAAAACCTAGAAATTCAATAAAAATATATATTAATTTAATTCACTGAATTACTAGAAGTGAATCTTATTTGCAATCATTTTTTCAAATAAGAGACAAAAATTGAAATATATGTGTTTGATTTTAATAATTGATCAAGGTAAAACAAACCAATTTTCTTTTTCACAAAAACTAACCACATCATAGTTAAAAATATATTATGTTGTTTCATGTGACCAACTAAAATTTTCATTTTAATCTTTGACAGTCTTTTTTTTTGGTCAAAATAGTAAGTAGAAGAATATTTTTGAATTTTCTAAATTTCATAAAATAGTTAAGGGTTGGATTCTTTTTACATTTTGATTATTTTATTATGGTAGTAGGTGAGTGAAGCCACTATTAATGTGAGGAGGGAAAAATGAGAAGGTAATGTTTTTTTCTAATTCATATGATATTTACCCTAGGACTCTTATTCACTACTTCTTTATTATGATATTTTTACAGACTGTAGCGGAGCTCAAATAAGAGGAGCTTGTACTTCTTGAAGTAAAGAGCCAGTTGAAAAGGGTAATTTTTACATACTCAATCTTTTGTTAGGATTTTTGATAATCAATAATAATATGTTTAATGTATTTAAGTGCGTAATTAATCTTCTCTAATTAATCATGTTGTGCCAAAAGTGAAAACTTTACGCACCAAAATGGATAGAGAGAGGCTAACGAATGCGTACTACAAAAAAGAGAAAGGTACGTATCAAATCTTCGATTACTTAACTTATATAAATAAATAGAGTTGTCAATCTCATTCACTTAATTGATCGCTTGTTACAGCTTGACTTAGAATCACTAGTAGAAAATGAGAAGAAGAGATGTACGGAATGGCCAAAAGAGCTTTGTAGGCTTGTACTCCCGGACCTAAATCTTCCGTTTGATGAGGATTCCAACATTCAAGATGCATTGTAGAGCAAGCCAGTTACAAAAATTCTATTTACTTGATAAAAACTGGGTGTTTTTTATGGTAATATTAAACCTAACGTTTATTATAGACTTGATTACCTTCTCTAAAGCAGAGAAGAAGTGTTTTTTTTCTTTTTGAATAGTAAGAATTTGTTCATTTATTTATCTAAGGTGTTGGGGTTGGTGGCAGCTAATTCTTGATGGCCAAACTTAGTTCCTTTATTTCATTATCGACATATAAATGTAACTATTTCTTCTACAGAGGAGTTACCAGATTTTTGGTTTATCATATTATATGATTTAGAAACTAGTTTATTCTATTTGTGTTTTGTTTAATGTTTAATCTTATCTGTCATGATATTGACAGAATGCATCAACATTTTAATGTTGACTGTGATGTTTGTAGAACTACTCCCACTTGCAATTATGATCTACCCCACGAAATAAAAGATTTTTAACTCAAATCATGTTAGTGAAGGAGTCACTAAGTGTGTAGATCAATTTGTGAACGAATGATTTAAATGAAACCCCTCATATTGGATATCTAAATTGAGCATGAAAAGAAAGGATGATCAATGCTAAAGAGTATTTATTTTGGTCAAAGGCTAACGAGTGTTAGATTTACCTAGGGATGGGAATGGTTATGGTTTAGAACCGAAACCGATGAAAATTAGAACCGATTAAAAACCGATTATGCAACCATAGATTAATACCGTTAGGTTATGGTTTTGAAAAATATAACTGATGTTTAAATCCATTAGGTTATGGTTGTGTATTTTATAATAATATAGGTAAAAAAGTATTTTTATATCTCAAACTAAAATCTAAATATTAGACTTAACAAAAAAAAGTAACAAACATGTTATTTAATTAAGTATCAACATAATATTTTATATATTTTGAAGATTTTTCTTGTATTCGTGATCTTATTTTAAAAAATTTCAACATATATATAGAGTTACAGTTTGGTTATGGTTAAAATCTGAAAATCCGCTTGAACAACCGAATCCGAATTATTCGGCTTTGGTTTTGAAAAGTAAATCCGATGGTTAAATACAGTAGGATTTTTTTTTTCATAAATTAAATGGTTATAGACATGGATTTAGATTTTTTTTGCAGTACTCAGATCTGTTACCATCCCTAGATTTTCCCTAAGTTTGTAGGTTGATGACAAGTTATATTTTTCACCACCGTATATGTTTTTCAATTTATCTTCTTTCCCATAACCCCAATAATTCAAATTATAACAAATATCTAGGAAGTGGATTATTCTACACATCCAAAAATAGGAGGTCAATTAATTAACATGGGTTTTTGAGACAGTCATAATATTTCAAAGAAATATAGGGTAGATCTTGATTTTTTTGCAATTTTAACTTTTTTTTATAAATAATTGGCGATTTGGCATGGGTAGAGAAAGAACTGCGGGACTAGAACACACGTGGTGGCCCATTTACCACCCCCTTGATGGGCGGTGTTCAGTTCAACGCCCTTAATTAGTATGTTGATTAAGTAATAAGGGTGGTTATTTGATGAACTCCCATCACCTAATAAGCATCGAAAAGTATAGGCGGTTGTTTGACCACCGCCTTTTTCACGTTTACGGAAAAAATAAAGGGTGGTCGTTAGATGACCGCCCTTAACAAGATTTTAGGGTAAATATAAAACCCATATTCATTTCTCTCCCATTTCAATACCTATTTCTCTCCTACACTCACACCCATTAATAACCCATCCGAAATCTTCAATTTTTTTATTAAATCCTTGGAAATTTCATCTTGAAGGTATTTATTCTATTCATTTGCTATTACATATATCATATATAATTAAGAAAATTTAGGTTTTATTTGTTTTATTTTTTTATATATTACTTGTAGTAATAATTAGTTGTAGGAGTTTGTTTCTAATATTGATTAGGTTAAATTATGTTTTATATATTTTCTTTGATTTAGTATTGATAATGTTGTTTATATTAGGGTTTTAGGTTAATATGAGTTTTATGTCGTTATGTTTTTATGTAGGTGATATTGTTCAGAGTGGTAACGGTTTTGTTAAATATACCTGGGGAGATTGTAAAGCGTTAATGACCGAAGGAGATGTTGGGTTAGTTGGTGTAAAACAAGTCATGTGTTTGTATTGCAATGGGAATGTAAATGAATCGCTCTACTATGAATATGAGATTCCAAGCTTGGAGAAGAGATCATGAGGTAGCTTTTTATCACTTCTAATTGAAAAAATATTAATTGGCACGAATTTTAAATAGCAAATGGTGATAACTTTTTCTTATGTCTTTCTCAAAAAACCTTACAAAGTATTACAGTAGAACTATCTACGAAGATGACACACCTGAAATATTGCGAGATTTCTCTGGAATGATGAATTTTGGAATAATTGAGAAATATGCTTGTAAGTTACGAGATTTTGGGTGATTCTGATACAAATGGAACAATAGAAAACAAAAAATGAATCTCTTGATTGTTCACAATACTAATTATCATCCTAGTGAAAAAGGTGTTTCTTTGAAGTTAATTGCACGATATAGGGATGTATAGTGCAATTTTTGCATAATATAGGGACTTATATTCCAATTATCTCAAAACAAGTATTTTTTCTTCTCCAAATGAATCTCATGAGTACAATTAAATAGAGTAGGAGAAGTGTTAGCGCAAAGGAAGATGAAATAAAGAATGTTACCCTAATGGTAGAGTGGGAGGATGGAGAAGAGTATTTTGTGACTCTCCATCTTCTTGTCTTCCTCTACAAGTCAACTAGCTTCTTCCTAAGGATTTTTTGAATATTACGGATGTAAGTACAAGAAATGACATGTTTAAAAAGGTAAGTAGTCATATAAATAGGTTTTAGGTCTAAATATAGGTCATGTGCCAAGTCTTGGAGTCCTAATCCAACTCAAACTCGTTTTCCTTAATAATAGACTGATTGATCTTTGGAGTTTGTAAAATTCATAAATCCTTCGTTACAACTCAAAATCTAGTGATCTTGGTATCAAAACGACTGCAATTCGAGGATGTGCTTGTCCAAGTAGGTAACCTTGTTATTACCACAGACTTTATTATTCTTGACTATAAAGTAGATAAGAATGTCCCATTCATTCTTGAGCGTCCATTCCTCGCCACCAGTGACACCATAGTGAATGTGAATGAAGGAACCGTGACTCTTAGTATTGAAGATGATTCTGAAACAATCTATGTTTCGGGAAAGAAGAGGAAATAGAAGTCACCCGAACTATATCCAATCAGAGTTGTAACCAAGAAGCCAGAACCGAAAAGCCCCCAAGAAACCACGGGAAAATAAATTGAGTTTGGTGTAGGACACAAGGTAGCATGGAAATCTCCCTTTCCCAAATATAACAGTTCTTGGAAGGGGCCATACATTATCATTCGAATCATCTCAGCAGGAGTGGTCGAAATAAAAGCTATCGAGGATTGCAAGCTCAGGTTAGTAAGTGTTAATCACCTCACGCACTGCTCGGGAGGCTATAAAAAGAAATAACCGAGGTAACTCATCTAACTTTGAAAGACGTTAAACAAAAGTGCCCTTTGGAGACATCCCATAGTATTTTATGTTGTTATATTTTAGTTTAGATTAGTTATTTTTAGTTGATATTGCATTATTGAGGAAGGTATTAGTGTTTTTGATGTTCAGGTACTAAGAAAATCGAGTTGGGGAGAAAACGACGAAATTTTGGACTAAACCGAACATACCTACGGTATACCGCAGGTCATGTTCGGTGCACCGCGCGTAAAAAACGTGACCACGGTTTTAGGTCACGGTATTATGCCGAGAAGGAGCAAGCAAAACCGTGGCGAGAAATTACGCCCACGGTATAATCTGCAGCAGGGTCCGGTATACCGCACCAGGACCCCGGTACACCGCGCTATCCGTGGCGACTGTTTTTCACCACGGTACAATGCCGAGAGATACAAAGTGTAGTGCCCAAAACCGTGTCGAAGAATTTGCGCCCACGGTTTTTAATCGTTAAGTCCGGTGTACCGCGGCATATGTTCGGTGCACCACGCCGCGCCGCCCAAGACAATTTTCAAGGACTACAAGCAGGGAAACAAAGAGAAGGTTAGTTTCACACGAATTCATCAATCCTTAAACCCCTCTTTCTTCCCCAAACCTCTCCCAACTCCATTAAAGCTTCACCAAACCTTCACCTAACATCAAAACACTACAAAATCACCATGAATTTATATCCAAAATCCTTCCCTACATCATTACAAAGAAGATTTAACCACCCAAATCACATCAAAACACCTAGAATCCAAGAATCAAAACCATGAATTTCGAAATCTTGTTCCATAAATACTTAAACCCATATCACCAAAGCTTGATTCCATCATACCCACATAGAGAATTATCATCCTTACACCTTTCTGAACCCAAATAACACCTTATCTATCTATAATCAAAGGTAGTTCAAGAGTGGTTAAATCTTTGAGTTGGTGGTCAAAAGAGATGATGAAAAGAACAAAGATATTGTTAAGAGAGATGAAGGATCAAAACAAGGTATTGGGTAAGATCAAGAATTAATCAACTGAGATGGATACTAGTTCGGGATTAAACTACAAGGTAAATCGGGTCAAGTAAGTAGAGGAAAGCATGCAGTGGTGAAATCAAAGATAAAAAATAGTTACATCTCTCAAGGAGAAAACATCATAACCTCTTCATATCAATATCCCTATACCAAAGATGAACAAAGCTTCTGGGACGCTAGTAGTTGTTGTCAAAACATATTCCTAGATGAACACCTTCACATGAAAGAGTATTCAAAAACAAAGAAGTTGGCGAAAATGATAACAAGAGATTTATAGAGTGTGATTGATTGGGATGGAGCATAAGAGGATGTAAGGGAAACAAAAATTGGTGATACATGAAGTGTACATATATGAAAAGTACTACACCCTATTTCGGGTATTGATCATGCGAGGCAATAGCCTCGAAGAGTATGTTTTCTTTCTTCCTTACCATTTCTTTATTTGCAATATCTGTTAAAATTTTAATTTTTGGGTCTTTTTCGAGTCGTGGGGACACGACTCATTTTTTAGTTTGGGGTGTGGGGATTCGTTGTCTCTCATCTTCATTTTTGTGTTTTATTGTTTTTAGGTAAAATTGAAATTTTTATGAGAAAGGATCAGATGTAGAGTGTGTTAAATAGATTGAAAGCATAATATTAGTAAGTTGATGATAGAAAGTAGTATGTTTATGAGCTGCTTTATTTTGTATGCTTTGAGTATTTGCAGGAAAACACAGATTGATAATAAAGAAAAGATTAGTTAGCAATGCGATAGAAAGTATGTTCGATCTCAAGAATCCATGAGTGGTGTGTAGGCGATGAGATCCAAGCTAGTTGAAAACCCATTTAATGAAAGTGCTAAATGTAAGAGAATGACGAAATTGCTTAGTTTAGAAAGTGATTAAGGAGGTTCTTTCATAAGCCCCTTGGTGCCTTTTAGCTTGCTGTCCAAATTTATTATTTTATATCCTTCTCAGCCCCTTCTAGCCTTTCTAAAGCCTTTTTATTTAGCCACATTATAAGACATATCCCTTTAGATTTTAGGACTTTTCCATATGACCCGCACTCGAATCGCGATGCATAGACAATTGTTTTAGAGCTTGAGTTTGGGGTGATGGGTCCACCATTATGGGAATTATTATTGGGTTGGGATTTTTGAGCTTATTAATTGTGCTCTGTTCTATATATTGATGATGATTCACATGTTTATTATAGTGTAACCCTTTGCCGGGGTAATAGTGAATGAAAAAAAAGGTTAAAAAGCATGAAAAGAAAAGAAAAAAATTATGAAAAAAATAGCGTGATATCTCAAACATCAAAAAGAGAGTCATAGCTATACAAAATAGAAAACAATTGATTTGAAAAGAATATATATTCAGACCGGCAAAGAGGAATTTTATGTGAACATCTGTATGCTTTAATTGGGTTATTGGGGATGCTACTTTGTGCATCAATAATTCATTAGGCTGAGTGAGAAACGTTTTATGAGAGTAACTCAAGCTCTAGAGAGATTCGTTGATGGCTAGTGAGGAAAGAGCCAAAAGCTCGCTCTAAATTATCCAAATATACTTATCATACCGTCCCTAAACCAACATTACAACCTTAAAGACCTTATGATTCTTTGTTATGTAATCAAGAAGTGATTGGACCATTAGAGAGTAGTTAAGTGGATTCTTGGATACTAGTGAAGTTCGATGAACAATCTATAGCCTCCTTGGTGAACTGAGTAAAGTTCCTCTCCTTCTTACATTGTGAAACTAATCGGATCTTGAATTTAAGCCGTGTTCATTGTGCATATGAAAAGTATGCAGGTATGTAGTTTGTAAATATTATTACATGAAATTTTCTGAATAGTTGCTTTGAGTCTATTCAGTACATTATGTTATCTTCTTCCACACGGTGCTTAATTGACTTAGGTGTGTATTTAGAGACTTCCCTTTGTTTTTATTTTTATTGTATCGGAACGATACAACTTTGAGTTGGAGTCTTGATATCTCCCTATTTGAGATCTCCCGCACTGCTCAAGTAAGTGTGCGACTCCGATTTAAAAAGTTGAGGTAATAAGAAAGGGATTTTCAAAGACCCTTAACCCAAAAATTCAGGGGCAATAAACCTACCTAGCCAGATAAAGAACACAAGAGAACCTCAAAACAGCATTAGATCTAAATCATTCAAGTATTCACACCACATATTTACAAAACATTGATTTTATATAAATTTCACCATTACAAGACCAAATACAAATTTAAAAAACCATGCCATGGAAGCTTAATTATATACATTTCCTTCGTACCGCAGTACAAAAAGGAGCTTCACACGCACATAAACACCATCATTCAAAAGTAAATCCCAAATCCAGAAAACACATAATCACAACAAGTGCATTTCACACATATTCTTCCTTATATACACCCATTCAGTACGAAATATTTACATAAAACATTCATTACTTTGGATTAATATTCAGGGCGAAAATTAACAAGGTTTGGAAGATCTGTTCCTTGTAGCTTCTTTATATCATATGCAGTCACTTTACAAGACTCCAAAGTAAGTGACTTCAAATTCTTAAGTGTCTTCAAATTATGTAAGCCTGCACTAGTTATACGCGAGTTTGACAGATTTAAAGACACCAAATGTTTCAACCCTGTAAAAATTGTTAAATATCATAAGTGTCGTATATAAATCACTTCCGGAAAAAAACTCAAACTTTACCAGAAATAAATTCCAAACTTTTATTAGTAAGGTGATAATTTTGAGAAAGATTTAAAACTGTAAGTAATGTAAGATCTTTAATATTCTTCACACCAGCATCAGTTAATCCTCCTCCACAAATCTCCAATGACTTTAAGTTCTTGAAACCTAAAAATCAAACAACTCTTCATATAATATCCGAATTTACAAACTAAAATTTGAAAAATATAGTTACTTATCTGTCTATTACATTTCAAGTGGTTTGTTCCAGAATCGGTTATCCGTGCTCCAAACAGATCCAAATGGGTCAAACCAGTCAAACCTGTATAACATAAGATAAATTAGAAAAAGGGTAAAATAGTCAAAAGAAAAAAGAGATAATTACTAGTTAAAGCAGCAAGTCCTGTATCTGTAATGTGACGAGCATCTAGGTTTAATATTTTAAGAGATGATAAACCAGATAATTTTCTTAAACCACCATCAGTTACAACAGTAAAGGAAAGGTTTAAGCTCTCCAAATTACGTAAACCTGAAATAAATATATTAATTTATTAAAATCAAGAAATTATTTTCGAATAATCGTTATTTAGTTTCGAAATTTGATTAAATTAAGGTTACAAATTTAATGTCTAACCAGAGATATGACGAAGTCCACTGTTTCCAACTTCTGTGTCTGATAACTCCAAATGCTTCAAGTTATAAAGGCCTGAAACATTTGATGCCATAAAATATTAAATTAAATAGAAAATATAAAAAAAAAAAAATTTAATTAAATATCTAACCTGCCAAGTTTATTAATCCTTCATCACCAATCCTACATGAATCTAGATTTAAGCTCTCTAAATTGGTCAACCCTGTTTAATTTAGACGGAAAAAAAATTATATATATTGAAATATACATACTACTAGGAAAGAAAGTGAATACATATATATATATATATAACCTTTGAGATGAACCAAGATAGCATCAGTGATTTCATTGAATCCAAGATTTAATATCTTTAAACTATGCAAACCTGAGGAAAACATTATTTAATAAAAATTCAAATTAAATTGATAATAACTTGTGAGATTCACCTGAAAACTTGTTACACCCAGCATCGATGAAATTACATCTGCTTAAATTCAAATATAACAAAGCCCCAAGAGCTGCATAAACCAGGCCAAAAAATATTATATTTAGAACTAAAAATTAAATTTAAAATAGAAAAAATCAAGTTTTTAAAGTCAATTTGAGATTAAAAAAAAAAAAAAAAAAGAGAACTGTTATTACCTGACAAAGATTCCAAACATGCTGAAGTTATAGGTGAACCTTCTACATTAAGAAGTGTAAGCTTTTGCAAAGCTGCAAATCAAATTAAATAAATAAAATTAAAAGAAATTTCATCATTATTTTCTTTTTGAATAATTTTTTACAACTAGTTACCTTTTAGATAGGTGATTCCAAGATCAGTAACTTTACTGCATGAAATTTGTAACGCTTTTAAATTTGTAAGTCCTGAGATGCAATTAAACTCGGTTTAGTAAACTTAGTAACTTACAAGAAAAGACATATTAGTTATTACTACACCATTAATTTACCAGAAAGAGCCTTCATGTCTGCATCAGTTATACAATTGCAAAAATTGAGATTCAAGGACTCAAGTTTCATTAGATCTGTCAAAACAGAACCATAAATTAAATAAGAAAAATCAAATCTGAGGTCTATTATTAATAAAAAAATAAAAAGAACAAACTTTTAAGGTGAATAAGCCCTCCATGGATCATTTGACACCTCTCTAAATCCAATTTCACGAGATTAATTAAACCAGATAAAGCGCTCATTCCTTGAGCAGTAATTGAACTGTTCCTTCTAAAACTTAAATTTGTCAAGTTTGATAGACCTGAAATATTTAACCATAGTTAGTTAGTTAATACATGTAATCTATTGAGAGGGGCAAAAAGGGAAAGTTTGCATACCACTGATATGTTCAAGTCCACGATTTCCAATGTAATCACAGTAATTAAAATTCAAGGCATGTGTATTTTTGCAATTTTTAAGATGAACCAATCCAGAATCAGTTACATCAGAACCAGAAAAGTCAACAGAAAGTAAAGATGGGCCTTGTGAGGATATAACACTCATCCAGCTGTCACAAAATCCTTGATAATCTCCTAAATTAAGATCCTGAAGAGCACAATCTCGAAAACTTTCGAGGATCACTTCATTTAAACGTTGAGAATAAACTAATTCATCGAATATTTGTTGACTTATATCCCTTGGAAGCATAGAAAAGGAAGTGTAATTGTTTATATCCTGGAAAAGAGTAAATTAAAAAACATGAGAGTCTGTGCCACGTGTATATGATATAGATAGATAGATAGATACGTACTTGGCAAATCTTATGAATACATAATTCCATTAAAGATGGGTATTTTCCTTGTCCCTGTTTATTTTCTGATGAAGCTCGAGAAAATGAACTTCCTAACCATTTTGAACTTCCACTTTTACAGTATCTTGAAGAAGATCCTCTAATTAAGTTATCTTCGTTTATTGGTTGGTCACGCTTTCTTGAACAAGCACTCCCCATGTCTGAATAATCTTCTTAGCTATTTTCTGTCAAGGGACAGCAGAGTAATTTCGTTAAAAACATGATGAAAAGGCATATAATCTATAAACAAAGATACGAAAAAGATCGCAACTTTATAATCTAAACACGATATTCAGCTCTTAATATAGAAAAACATACCAGAATTTATCGATATAGGATATAATAAACTCATTTGAAAAAAGTAACCAGAAAAAGATGGAAATAACAAAAAAAAACGAGAAAGATTGCATCTTTATAGGCTAATCTTAATTACCCGTTTCCTAAAATGAAAAATTACAGCAGAAATTATCAAAAAGTGAATGATCAAAATTATAAAATAGCATATATACCGATTTCATTTGGAAAAGGATACCCAAAAAAATAAAAAATAAAAACATCAAAAAACGAGAAAGATTGATTTATAGTCTAAATTCAACACTCCTTTTCCAAACAGTAAAATTATCGAATACAAAAGGATCAAAACCATATAAAAATATAAAATATATTGAAAAAAAAAAAATACCTTTAAAATTCACAGCATCGAGACGATCACGCCATGTTAAAGTCCAGAGAGGGAGGGAAAGAGAGAGAGGAAGAGAGAGTGTAGAGAGAGAAAGTAAGTAGAGTGATAAATGTGTGAGCAGATGAAAGTAGAACAAGGAAGAAGCGTAAAGTGTGTCTCAGTTAGAGAAAAAAACTGGTGTATCATACCGAAGCTGAATCCGAGCCAACAGATGATTGCCACGCGGATGAAAAAGGGAGTTCGGAGAACATTAGTGCTTTGGATATGTAGGGCCCACTTGGGTTTTCTTTTCTTCTTTGCGTTATCCGCTCGGAGTGGGTTTGTGGGGTCCGCTGTTTTTGGAAGATTTGTTACGCAAATGTTTTGTACCACTTCTTTAAGTGTTAGTCGACGTATTCAGAATTTATTTTTATAATATTTGATATGATGGGTCTAAATTAAAGTATGCTGTATCGAGAAAAAAAAATATATTTTACGGATTTGTTAAATACGGGAGTTCATCTACTTTTATTGATAAATATTATTTTATAAATATGATACCATCATTAATTTAATAAGATAATACTTGCTAGTCCTACAATAGGTTTTAAAAACCTTTCTTCTCTCCTAACCCTTTTTTTTTTTCCAAAATATTACTTCAATTAAAAAGCTACAAAGAGTTAACCAATTCCCGAAGGAATTGATTCATTATGAATAATTTCAGCTAACCTACTAGAGTACGCAACTAGTTGCGAGCCTAACATATTGCTAGCAAGCTTATGTTTGGCTACCTCATCGGCTAAGTTAATCCTATCTCGACTAACCCATCGAAATTTAGGTTTACACTTTTCAGAAATAAAGTATATGCTCTTAATAATATTACAAATTTTTGGAATGCAAATAAAAAGGTTATTCTCCAAAGGAAGCATAATCTCTTGGCAATCACTCTCAATAATAACTTGTGCATCCTTAATGTCTCTCGCAATAACACAAGCTTTGAGGATTCCAAGAGCTTCAGCCTCAAGTGGAGAATCTGCATTAACATCCCAAGCTTCGCAATATAGCACCTTTCCTTTATTGTCCCTGTTAACACAAGATATAGCAGCTTTTTTATTGATAAACGAGGCATCACAATTGATTTTGATATGATTTAAAGGTGGTGGAATCCATTTTTTCTTACTCAGATCGTTTTTGTTACTAACACTTTTGTTTTCTTGACCATTAGGTAAGTTTGGTATAGTTTCCGAGATAGTGTTTTGGGACATTTTATCCTTCAGTAACTTATTAACATCCTTAGGATAATTGATATTTTGATATTCATTCCATTCTAGTCTTGCTTTTTCTAAAACCTGTAAAGGCTCAAGTTTTATGAATTTATACTTGTTATCATTTCTAGCCTTCCAAATACACCATAGGAGTGTACATATCTGTTAAAAAATAAAGCTTTTATCCAGCTTTTTTGCTCTCAGTTTATCAACAATTACTGCCATCCAAGAATCTAGACGAGTAGATTCTTGGTTGCAAGTATGAATGTTGAAGGGGGAGGCAAACCACAAAGCTCTTGTCCATTCACAATTTAAGAGTAAGTGTTCAGGAGTTTCAATTTCCTTGTTACAAATATCACAAATAGGAGATTTGATTATCTTCTTATTATATATATTATTATTTGTTGGGAGAAGATTCTTTAAGGCCCTCCAAATGAAGTTTTTAACCTTTGGTGCCACTTTTAAATTCCATACTAATTTCCATATTTTCATATCTATTTCATAAGAAGAGGATGGTTTGGGATTAGGGTTACCCGAGGACTCCACTTCTTTTTCATTTCAATATCTGGTAACATTTTTTAACAGTATATAAACTCTTTGAATCCTTACTCCAGATAGGTGTATCAGTACCACCTGAGTAAGGTATGAAGGTGTTTAAAATAATATTAGCTACATCTTGTTCAAACTCTTCTTTTACTAAGTTAATATTCCATTTTCTTTCATTTGTAACAAAAAGATCATTAACCTTCTTAACTTTATCACTTTTTGGTTGTATAGTATCATTCTGATCATGTATCCAAATATCACTATATAAATCAATATTTTGGCCATTTCCAATTTTCCATCTAATTTCTTTTTTAATCATTTCTTTACCTTTGACTAGACTTCTCCAACCCCAAGAGGGTGAGTAGCCTAGTTGAGCCCCCAAGAAGGTATAGTTAGGGAAGTATTTGCCCTTTAGCACCTTGAAGAGTAAAGATTCCTGTTTATTAAGAATATTCCAAACTTGTTTACCTAATAAGGCTAGATTCATAATATGAAGATCTCTAAAACCAAGACCTCCAGTAAGTTTACTTTTGGTTAATGAGTTCCATTTACACCAGTGTATTTTTTTTCTTCCCATTACTTCCCCACCAAAAGTTTAGAAATCTGTGAGTTAATAAGCTCGCAAATTCTTTGAGGTATTAAGTAAGAGGACATATAATAGTTTGGTAAGCTTTGTATAACAGATTTAATAAGTACTTCTTTACCAGCTGTTGATAGGTATAGATTTTTCCAGTTTTCAATTCTCTGGAGGGTTCTATCAACTAGATTATTTAGTTCTTTAACTTTTGACCTTCCCCATTCTGTGGGGAGTCCCAAATAGTTTCCTAAATTATTTGCAATAGGCATGTTTAGTTTTTTAGCCATGAAATTTTGTAGATAATGTGGAGTGTTGGGGCTAAATTTGATGCTACATTTATTAAGATTTAATTTCATACCCGAGGCATAACTATATTTGTTAATAACATCTTTGAAACTATCAATTTCTTGGTTATTAGCTTGCATAAAAAAGATACTATCGTCAGCAAAGAGCAAATGTGAAACCGCAGGGGCCTTTTTCGCAATTTTAATGCCTTCCATAAGATTGTTGTCTTTCTTATCTTTTATAATAGTGGATAGTAATTGCGTTGTAATGCAAAAGAGAAGGGGAGAGAGTGGGTCCCCTTGGCGTAAACCACGCTGGGGTTTCTCAATCTCTACAGGGTTTCCATTTATTAACACAGCATAAGAGACTGAAGTGACACAGCGCATTATTTTATTAACCCAATTTTCATTAAAACCCATTTTTAGCATAATATCTTGTAGGCAATCCCACTCAACATTCTTGTAGGCCTTTTGTATATCAGTTTTTATCGTCATAAATTATTTTTTTGTCTTCTTCCTATCCTTAATAAAGTTAATAATTTCATGAGCCACCATAGTATTCTCTTGTATGTGCCTTCCTGGTATAAATGCGGATTGACTCTCATCAATCAACACATTTATAACCGGTTGCAACCTATTTACAAGAATTTTGGCTATAATTTTATAAATGAAGTTGGAACAACTGATAGGGCGATAATGTTTTATACTTGTAGGTTTCATAATTTTAGGTATAAGGGAGATAAAAGTTTTATTGATATCCTCAATAGAAGCACCATTGTACCAAAAGTTATTAATCACTTTAATAACATCTAATTTGATAATGTTCCAGTACTTCTTATAAAAAATACCAGGATAGCCGTCAGGTCCTGGGGCTTTATTCGCCCCAAGGTCTTGTACAGCTTTTTCAATTTCACTAATTTCTAATTTTTTGTTCATATTCTCATTCATTGATTTAGTAACCGAGGGTTTTATAATGGATAAGATAGGTTTATAATCCCTAGGACCTATTGTTTTGAAGATGTTATCAAAATAAGTTTTTATTTCAGTATTTACTTCATTATAGGTCTCTACCCATTCTCCATCCTCTTTGGTAATTCTAGTAATTTTATTAATCTTTCTTCTTTCTTTAGTAGAAGCATGGAAAAAGGTAGAATTTTTGTCTCCTCGTTTGAGCCACAAATTTCTAGACCGAGATGCCGAAAAATCCTCTTCTCTCCTAACCCTAGTTTCAATGCCTTCAATAAAATTCTACCAACACCGTTTCTAAAAAGCCCAACCACCTATTTCCACCACAACACTACCACCATAAATACATATATTAATACCAATCTCACTATATATAACTCTCATTAATCCGACCACCACCTCATTTCTACAACACTTACTAGCTTTATTCGGCAAAAACTCATATAGCATGATATCATAATCATCACTATGGAATTCTACACTATAAATTAAGAGAAAGGAAAAGAGAATGAAGAGCTTGTGCTCGATGATGACCCTGAAAGCATCTATGCAATGGTAGAAGGACCAAAACTAATGGATAATATCATTAGCAAATCGGCTGGTAAGTTTCACCTTCCTACGAAGAACAATCACCAAATCGTGGAGAATCAAAGGTAAAATCGAGATTGAGAAAAAGGCTTCAATGCATGCACCATCGAATTTGACAACATTGAAGATGGCACACCCATTTTCGATAATAGGCAATGGAATATTGCTAAAAAATACGATTTAATTCAAAAATTCATACCTAGAGTTCAACTTTCATAAAAAGAAAGATTTTGTTCCACCTTCTGGGTCATGGTCTTCCTGGAACGATGATCAAGGAAAAAAATATAAAAAAGGTTGCTAGCCAGATTGGTATAGGCTCTGATATTTGTCTGCCTCCCATTGCATCATTCAAAACTTTCAGCTATTCTAGAGCAAGAGTGGAAATTAATGTCGAGAACCCAATGATCGCCAACTTTTTTCTCAAAGGAGAGACAAAAAATCCATTAAAGGTACCTTTAAATACGAAAGATTGGGGAAAATTTCTTTGATTGTGGGATGATAGATCGTGTCACAAGATATTGTATCTCAACCACAAAGCTCAAATCCAACCTGGGTTTACGGATTCGTGGAATTTTTTTGTCTTTCCTGGAAAAAACAAAAAGAAAATCAATACAACTCATTCACATACGTAGTGAAGAAGATTGAGTTGAACTGGAACCCTATGGCAAGTCTACAAGTGAACCAGAAAAATGAATTGGTGGTTAAATCTCACCCAATTGACTATCGAGTTAGGCAAGCCTGTCAGGATCACTACCGCACACTAGACGATTATGTGTTGTATTTTATAATTGAATCCTCCGCTAGGGTGACAATCCAACTCCTAATGGGGAAGCCCCATACTTGTGCACCATAAGGGACTACAAACATATGTCAAACACAAAATACAAAGCTATCACGAACAATTCAATTAAATATACATCTTAAACTCAATAAACATAAAACAAGTATGTGATTCACACGCATGTGATATGCTCAAGCTAACTAGGTTTAGTTCATATTAAATAGATACAAAATAAGCAATCATTAATATCATATTCATGTTCAAAAGGCAAAACAAAATAAGAATACCATACTAATTGCTAAAAAGTGATAAACGGAAGGGTTGGAATGGCATGAACAGTTTCCCATCTCCTTCCTCTCTTCTTCTCTTGTTCCAGGATGCCTCTTGGTCTTTTTATGATTATGGACTAACCAAGGATGATTTCCATAAGGTAAAAGATTATATATATATATATAGAAGGTGGGACGAAATTAGGGATTAGGATTAAGTATTAGAGTCCAAATCCAACTCAAGCTTGTTTTCCTAAAATTAGTGGACTGGTTGGCCCATAGAGTTTGTAAAAATCACAACTTATTCCTTACAACTCCGATCAATCGATTCCACTGGCCACGCGACCGAAATTAAAATACATTTCTTGATATAAAGGCTCACCTTTAAATTCTTTGTCGATTTTCTGCAGCATTGAAAATACTACACGTTTCCAAATCTAACCAGCTCAACTTTTACTTTCCAAAAGTGCTCAAAGTTTCCTTTTTCGCCATGACTAAGGGGTTTTTCTTGGTTTCTTGACTTCTTATCATCATCCCAAGGTTTATTAGCTTCCAAATACCTAAATGCTACACAAATAACACACAAATTACGCGCAAAAGCTCTAAAAATAGGTACCTAAAACTAGACAAGAAAGTGTAAAACATAAATAAATGGGGGGAAATCCCAAACCTAAGCAATAAGTACCCCTAAAATTATGTCTCGTGACTGAATTATATATCACATAAATGGAGACATCAAGATCCCCAACTCAAGGTTGTGTCCAGGGTAGTCTCTAATAAATATAGAAGAAGAAGTAGCAAAAAAAATGAAGGATCCTAGAAAAAATATATTAGAAACTATCATGTAGTAGTGTTAAAGAAATAATGCACGCATACACCTAATATACAAACAATCAATACATCATAAATTTAAGTCCAAGTTAACTTTGCAATGCCAGAAGGAGCAGTTTTCACTTAGTTTGATATGGAGGCTATAGGGGGGTCATGGTAACTAATATAGTATCTAATGGTTTACTTAACTACTCGTTAATCGTTCAATTGTCTCTTAACCAAGTAGTTAGAGATACTAATGTCTTTATGGTTGTAATGTCGTCTTAGGGACGGTATGATATGTATATTTGGAGCATGTGAAGTGAGCTTTTGGCTCTCTCCTTAGTAATCATCAACGAGTCACCCTAGAACTTGAGTTTCACTCAAAGATGTTCTCACTCAACCCAATATTGATGTTTATTAATTTAGCATCCCCAGATAACCCATTAAAGCTGTCTATGCTAATTACATAACGATACCTCTTTACCAGTCCTTTTCATATTCAATTTGTTTCATATTATTTTTGTTCTTTTATGAGTTAGTTATGACTCTTTTTTAAATGTGAGATGCCATGCCACTTTTTCTCATATTTATTTTCCTTTTCTATATTTTTCTCTTTTACTCCGGTAAAGGGTTACAAATAAGCTCATCATCAATAATATCACAATTACAAATCATACATTCACAATCCCAATGTTTTCAATGATGAATCCCATCACCCCAAACTCAAGTTCTAAAGACGACTTGTCTTAGGATCACGATTCAAGTACGGCTCATATGAATAAGTCCTATAAACTCATGACTAATAAGTATGGATTGTAATATGGATAATAAAGGGCTTTATAAAGGCTATGATAGGGGCGAGACGGATAATAATATATAATTAAAACGGGTGAGAAAGCTCAAGTGGCTTATGAAATAACTTCCTTATTCATTTTTCTAACTTACTAGGTCTCGCTACTTTTTCACTTTAGTTCATAGATTAAGCAGGTTCATCAACTAATTGCAGACCTCACGTTCTACATACCGCTCAAGGCTCCCTAAGATTCAACCTTTCTTATGCATTGCTTATTAATCTTTTCTTTCCTTTACTTACTATTTTTATGTATGCATAAAATAGCGTGTTGTGACACTGTTTAAGAACAAACTACCTAATATCATTGACTTAACTAAAAACATGCTCAAATAGGGACAATCACCATATTCTATGCCAATTCCCTAAACTAAATTTTTTAAATTTTATGATAAAACACGAAAAGAAGATGAGGACAATGAATCCCCACCCCTAAATCAAAACTTAGTCGTGTCCCTATGACTCGAAAAGAATCAATAAAGCAAATAAATTTTAAACTAAAACTAACTAGCACATAAGAAATCAAAGAGATGGATTAGGATATGTTACTCATGTTATGCTTATGTGGTGGTTATGTAGGTACCTTGGGCTTATGTTTCTTCTCATATGGCTCACCGATAACGCTCTTTTGTTTCCCCAGGTAAATTCTTGTTCTTCCCCATTCTTTCTCTCTTCCTCTTGAAATCCAATGCATCTGTTCTTCTCGTCATCTCAACTATCCCACAACTCAAGATGCACCAAGTATGAATTTGAGCTTTTGATAGGTAGGTGTTTCGTGATGTTGTTGTGTATAGGAGTATATTTAATGGTATTTGGATGATGGTTTATGAAGAACAAATGAAGGACATAAGTTTGCTTATGGTGGAAGGAATCTTGAAAACTTGATAAGCTTTGGTGTTTTGTGGTGTTATGGAATGAATTTGATGAAGTTATGTGTTTATGGAAGATGGGGAAGAGATTAGATGAAGTTTATGTCTATTATTAAAGGTTTGATTAAGCTTCAATGGATTTTGGGACTGATATATTTGTTTTGGTGAAGTTTAGGGAGGTTGGGATCAAGTGTGGAGTTAAAGTACCTAAGGACTCTTTTATCTCTTTCTGAATCGACCTACTGTGGTGTATCGTAGTTGCTGATGTCATCCTCACATACACTGATACATTTGTAGCAAGTGACGATACGGTCTTGGGCGCAGTGTACCGCAGTTAGGCTCTATATACCGCATGATGAAGTGAGCTCTCGCACTTGAGTATGATTTCTCCAAACGGCATGATGGTATCTGCTCGCATGGTGCATCGTGAATACTTACTTCATCTCGCACTTGAGTATGATTTCCAAGACCTTTGTGATGGTAGTGGGCGCGCGGTGCTCCGCAATTTTGCATGGTGTACCGTATGGATCAGTTGTCTTGTGCGATCTTCTCCTCTAACTCACCCAAAACTTAGAATTTTACCTACCTACACAATAAAAACACCACTCTTTCTCTCCTACTAGCTCTAATACATTAAAATTATATATAACTTAATAATATACACTACAAAACTTAAATTTAAACTATAGAATCAGTAAACAAGGGATGTCTCCCAAGGGCACTTTTGTTTATCATCGTATAAAGTTCGACCTGTTACCTCAGTTACTTATTTTTGATATAGCCTCTTGAGCAGCGGCTGAGGATATCAACACTTACCGATTTGAGTTTGCAACTCTTCTTTGCTCTTACCTCAATCACTTTTGTTGAAATAACTCGAGTGACAAGGAATGGCCCAATCCAAGAACTTTAGTGCTTGTGTGGTTTGTTTTTGGGGTTGGGATCTTTCCAACTAACTCATCTCCTACCCCAAAATTATCATTTTGCTTTCTTTCTCAATGTAACTTGGGGGCTCATAGTATTTGATTTCTCGGTCACAATTTTGATTGTCGAGACTCCTCGTGACTGGTGGGTCTTCGTGTGCTTGAAAATAATAAAGATAAAATAGAGGAACCACAAACTGCAAGTGTACAGTTGTCCCAAGTAATATATAATAATCAAGTTCGTTCTCAGTGACAGATTAGGTATAACTCTAGTATTAATCAGATAGTAGTAGTAATTGCTTAACAGAAAAATAAAATAAAGATTTTTGTTTTGTTTTTATAAAATAAAAGATGCAAGAAAATAAATTACGAAAATAAAATAAAGCAAGTAAAAGACACTTAAAATTCAGAAGAGAGCGAGTACTTGATCCTCGCCAGGGTTTCACCTAACCTATCTAATTCATGCTTCTGTTTAAGGGCTAAATTGGTATTATTGTGCTAGTCAGAACTCTAATATCTCCTAACCCCCGTTAGGGTGGACTTAGGAGCTATCCTACGGTATTACAAACCCCGTCAGGGTGAATATAATCTACTGTCAGATGAATAATATTTTACCTCATTGGCTGCATGTTAAGTCCGTCAGGGTCAATAACGGATACTATGCGTCTATTATCTAGGTCTGTAATTAAACGCCCGTCAAGGTGATCCATACGCCACTATTTGGAATAGCCTAATTAGTATGAGCTAAGTTTGATTCATGACTTCAAAATTAGTGATTAAAACAAAATAATAGCCAACACAAAATACCTAGTCTAATTTAATCACTAAATCCCAAATTCAGAAAATATAAATTAAATAGAATTGGGTTCAATCCATATCGCGATTCTCAAGTACTAAAGAAATTATTTCATAACGGAATTAAAAAATAAAATAAAATAAAAGCAATTCATAGTCAAGTACAGAAAATAAATTGATAACCTAAAGGGTTGGATAACTGTTGATGGAAGAACAGAATTCCGCCAGCTCTAGCTTCTCCTCCGCCTTCTTGCTCTGACTTGAAAACCTTAAGACTCTTGTGTAATTCTCTGAAGTGTATGAAAAGACGAGGCTAAGGGGTGTATTTATAGGTGTTAGAAAGCCCTAGGTCGAGTTTACTTGGAGTGGATGACAAGTCAAGAACTCTTTAATTCGTAACCCTAAAATCTAGGAAAGGTAAGATTATGATGCTGATTTGTTTTGGTCATATCTCATTCAATACTTATCTGTTTGACGCGTTACAATATTCGAAACCGCTTGTCTCGGAAATCTCTTTCCAGTGGTGCAGACCATTCTCCTAAATTCCTAGCCAATCTTGAGTTATGAGCTCGTCTTTGAAACGTGGCTGGAATTTCATATTTATTTGGCAGCTTTATCTTTTCCTTCTTTGCATATATTCTTCCTTAATCTTTTTATATTCATGTGAATCTTCTTTCCTTTACTTATTTGACTTGACTTGGTCTCTAATTAATTACCATATATCTTTTAAAGCTTCACAATATATAAATAATTAAATCGCATATGCTTTAAAAATAATAAATCCATAATTCAAGAAATAGAAATAGAAAAGTGCACTCTAAAAATAGAAACTCGAGAAAAATACTTCCTAACACACTAAAATACTCTAAGACTTTAATTCTCACTTCTCCTCCTTGTAGTGGTCTTTCATGAAATTCAAGAACCTACTAACTTTGCACTAAAAATAATTAAATTAATGCACAAAAGCTCTAAAAATGCAATTAGTCAATTTCCAAGGGGAGAAAGTGTAATATGACGAAATAAGCACAAAAGTCTATGAAATAAGTCAAATATTCACCTAAAAGGATGTATCCAAAGGGCTAATAATTAGAACAAATAGGGAGACATCAGTGACTCATTTTTCTTCCTCTTTCCCGAAACATAAAATGTTTCAAATCCGTCTTCAATACAAAGGGTCACGGTTCTCTCATTCGCATTGACTATGGTATGGATCGTGGCTAGGAATAGATTCCCAAGTATGAAGGATATATTCTTATCTGCATCATAGTCAAGAATAATAAAATCAGTGGGAATAACAAGGTCACCTACTTGGACGAGTGCGTCCTCTATTAGTCCCCACAGATTTGTTGTTGATTGATTTGCAAATTTTAAGATGACGGATGTTGATTTGGCGTCTCCAATACCGTTTTCTCGAACACACTTTTGGGCACGAGATTCACATGTGCACCCAAATCACACATCGCCTTTCCTTCAAATGTACCACTAGTGGGGGCAAAGGTGTGACTAATAAACAGATAAATAAAGATAATAATAAAGGACACACCCTTGACTACCAAGAGAACTCACTGCAAGTATTACAGATCGTTTGCAAGTTTAGTTTAGTAAGTAAAAGTTCGTTCGCAGGGATTTGATCCGTTAGATCTACTTATGTATATGAGAAGTGTAGGAGAATTTACTTGTTGGATAAAAAAATAATAAAAGTAATGATATTTATTTGGTTTTCAGATCTAGAAGATAATAATGCAAATAAATAAATACTAAAAGAATAGAGATGAGAAATATAGGTTTGCTAGTATGCAATTATCTTTCTGAATCAATATTCTAGCTATAAGGGTGATTAAAGCTATTAGATAAATAGTCAGGATTCTAAATTCCTCCTAAACCCCTTCCGGGTGGACTTAGGTGGCGACCTCACAATTAGGAGAGGACTTAACTAAGGTGCTCCTACGCCACTAGGTTCTTAGATGAGATTGGCCTTTAAATAATGATCATTGATTAAATTAAACCCTAATGACTATCTAGTTAGGCAAGCCCTTCCGGATCACTACCGCACACTAAACGCTTATGTGGTGTTTCAATAATTAGACACCCCTTCCAGGCGACCATCTAACTACTATTAATGGGGTAATCTATACGCATGCATTCGCAAGACTACGACCAATAAATCAAAGAACATAAAATAAATATATGGTTAAGCAGCTAGAATCAATTTAAAAAGGGATTCCCAAATAACGTAAAAACAATAAAGAATTAGAAATCAAAGATTATACATATGCAAACCCAAGCTATGGGAAAATTAGCTCATATCTAAAGACATAGAAATAAACTACGGATACAAGTAATTAGAAACAAATACAAGATAAAGGATCTAATACAAATTACCCTAATGATAGAGGAAGATGATGGAGAAGAGGAGTTTGCTACTTCCCAACTTCTTGTTTTCATCTCTACAAGTCGTGTTGCTTCTCTAGATGACTTCGAAGAGTAATAATAATTAAAGTCTAAGCAAGGACAAGTTTACAATGATAAGAGGGTGTACTTATAAGTGTTAAGAATACCTAATTCGGATTTCTTGGAGTAGAGGGCAAGCAATTGGACTTCTTTTCCAATTTAAATTTGTAGCCCTAAAATATAGAAAAGGTAATAAATTGTTGTTGTCTTGTTTTGGCCGTAAATTCTTCAATATTGCTCCAATTGACGCGTTATTTATACCGAAACTGATCTTCTCGGAAAGTTCTACACTTTTGCTTCAGACCATTCTTCCAAATTCCCATTCAATCTTAAGTTATGATCACCTTAGTGGACATAGCTGCTGAAATTCAGATTTACTTGACAGCTTTTCTTTTCCTACTTTATCTTTTACTTCCTTTATCTCCAATTTCCATCCATATCTTCTTTCCTTATCTCTTTGGAATTGATTTGGCATCTATTAGTTACCATTATTTTTAAAGCTTCACACTAAATAAATAAATTAAACCCAATATGCTCTAACAATAATAATTCACTAAATCAAGCCAAGAAATAGGAAAATACTAAAATATAAATAAAAATCTAATATTGATTTCTCATAAACACCTAATAATTCATCACAAATAGGGAGACATCAACCACCTATATTGATTGGGAGGTTGAAACCTCCAGGTACTAACTTTCACTGAACTTGCGCCAATATCTCTTTGGTGAGTGCCATAGTCTTGGACTCTGTGAACTTATTCTTCTTGAAGAGTGTCTCCATGAAGAATCGTTGATAGTTTTGCTTCCTCTTAACAGATTCGAGTAAAGGGACGTTGATTTGCACTTGGTTTAAAGTCTCTATGAAATTCTTGTACTCATAGTCTCCCTTTAGATAAGCGATTCGTAATGGATATGGTTGTGCAAAATGGTGTGTAGGGGCGACGGTCCCGTCATACTCTTCTCTTTCGCCCTCGATGCATCAACTATCTATCTCGACTTCTCAACTTCATCTTTCTCAACCTCTTCAACCCAATCCTCCACTATTACCTCATCTAAGACCACATAATCTATGTTCAACTTAGTTGGTATGAGGTCTCTCAGAACCTCCACTTCACTATATGTAGATGGTGGTGATTCCGTTATCTTTCAACTTGAAGGCTAATAGCCTTACATGATTCACGACCAACCTTTTCATCAACATTTTGGATCATCTTAACGTTAGCATTCGTACCTTGAGTCAACTGCAAGGGTTGACTTTATTGTATTTTTTCCATGGTTGTAGTGAGCTGCATCAATCTTTGCTCCAGAAGTTGATTCTGTTGTTGCATGTTCTGTACTAATGATGTAGTGTAATCGATCTTTGCCTCACTTTTGACCATATTATTCGTTGAGATTTTGATTAATTGACTAAGAGTCTCTCTCAACTCATTAGTACCTTTTCGTGGATGTGATGGAAGTTCCATTGGAGCTTAGATTCTCGTTATAAGAATTGTAGCTTGGTGTCTACGCAGATATAGCTGTTGATGCGCCGCTTGATAAACAGTTTCTTGGGGTCAAGGATGATATGAATAGTTTTGAATAGCGACCCACTTGGAATTGATCTTTGGAGTTGATTACCTTGGTGATAATTCTGGAAATTTCCCAGATTTCCTATGGAATACCCATGAGTTTCGTTTACAACCTTCACCTTGGAATTTCTACCTTGGATTCTTTCTTTAACAATCATATTGAGTTGTTGTAATTGATCCTGCAAGCTAGAAAACTTAGCCCACATATCGATATTAGTAATGGGAGCTTGCAAGTTGCAACGGTGGCCAACTCATGTCGTTTTGTCAATCTTCTCCTAACCCGCTTTGATGCATTCAGATCCATGGAGACAAAACCATCACAAACAATATTATCCACGCTTAACCTCGACTCTGAGTTGAGTTTCTTATATATCATAAATAGTTGTAATGTTGGCGTGTATCCATGTAATGGACACCTTGCCAACTTCTCTTGACATCTTGTCCATGCTTCACCAACACTATCACTGGTTACTTTTAATAAATTGTCCAGCTTCATTTGATCCTGCAATCGTCTACCCATAGGATAAAATTGATCGAGAAATATCGCTTGATAATCGTCCCAACTTGATATCAGTTGGAGAGGTTGACTATCTAACCAACCGTTTGCACCTCTGGTAAAAAAGAATTGAAACATGAAATAGTACATATGTTCTTGTGTGACACCCTCAGAAATGTAAGCATCACAAATTTGCATGAATTTTTTAACAAAACGGACTAGATCTTGATGTGCAACACCACTATAATTTCCATAGCTCGAGATCTGATTAAGCATGCCCTGCACGGGCTTGAATAACTAGAGGGCAAATCTCAATCGTTTGCACTTGAAATGGTCCAGGAAAGCCTAGCTCTAGCAGTCGGTTAATTGTATTAGCCATCTAAAAATCTTAAAAAGACAAAAACAAAAAGAAAAACGTAAAATGGAACAACTAAAACCATAACACTAAGTAAAAACACAAAACTAACGATGTAATTTCAGGCAGCGGCGCCAAAAACTTGGTAGGGGCAAAGGTGTGATAAATAAACAAATATAAATGAGAATACAGCACACGCCTAAGACGACTACGAGAAACTCACTGCAAGTGCACAAATCTTTCGCATGTAATAGTTGATAAATAAGATTCGTTCTCAGGGACTACGAAGGTAAGTTGTAAGATAGTGTTATTACTAAGTGAACTAGAAAAGGCTGATAAAATAATGCACTAAAGACACTAAAATACTTTTCGAGTTTTTAAGATTCTAAAACAATTAAAGATAATTAAACTAAAACTGAAACTAAAGACATGAAAATAAAATACGAAGAGAGAAAGCTATGAGAGTTTAAATATTAATATAAAACAATTATGATGTTTTAAAATATTATTTATGAATATATTTTGATTTTTAAATATTTATATGAATTTTAAAATACTTGTCATCAATTTTTTTTATAAATTTAATATATTTTTTATTTATTTTTATAAATTAATTTTAAATTTTTAAATATTTTTAAAATAAATTATTATTTTTTAATATTGGGTATTTATTTTAGTTTTCAAAAATTAGTAATAACCCCTCTTTTTAAATGAAGTGGAAAATATATAAATAGATCACTACTATTAAGGTGGGTTGGGAAATTATTAGAAGTAATATACGACTATTATTAAGATAGGGTGAGAAATGTTAACAACTAATTCATAAAAGGTAGGAAAAAAAGAGTTGGCATATCACAGTTTTCTTGTTGTGCATTCATGCCAAAACAAAAACAATGGGCTCAATTATATTTCTGTATCTTTTGGTTTTAAAGTATACACGCCTATACGCAAGCCATTTGGGACCACAGTTATAGCAATCGTTGGTCACGGTCGGGAAAACACAAGAATTACCTATCACTATTGGTAGGTACTGAGAAAAAATTATATTTAATTGATGTCACGACCACGAGTGTGGTCAATGGCTAGTGTAAGAAAAAGACAAAGAAGGTATATCTTTACTAACCACCTTCTTAGTTAGTATTTTGGCCCACAAAAGTTTATTGACGGTTTGATTAGTTCGCCTAATTTCACACATTATCTTTACCCATAAGATAAATAACCCTTTAGGGATCGCTTAACGATCGTTAAAGATTTTAATCCTTTAATCCCATGACGGGCTTTTATTTTATCAATTATTTACATTTCCTTTTCAACCTCCCTTCCCCTCCTCTCCCCTCCTATTCCCCACCTCTTACCCAATCTGCTTGCACCGTCTAACGTCCATATGCCTGTCCCTCTATATACCATTTGTCTAATTATATAGGCAATACACACACACACACACACACACACACACACACACACACATATATATATATATATATATATCACATAATATCGTAATTTACTCAATATTAAGGACTTATAGGTTTGAAATAGGGACTTACAATAGAATTAAGTCCAAAAAAAATGTTGGCACCTTGTTCCATATAAAAAAATATGGCTTTACTTTGATGGTTCATTATCTTTATTTTCCGAATACTCTCTCATCTCTCTAAAACTGGTGTCGCCTAGGTGTGATAAAATATGATAAATAAATATGGAAAACAATACTTAATCACCCTAGACTTAACACAGTACTGCAAGTATTACAAGACGTATGCAAGTTTTAATGATAAGTTAGATTTGTTCTCAGGGACTTAGTGTGTTATAGCATGGATAAATAAATCAGAGTAGCAATTAATAATTAAAAGACAGAAAGCAAATAAATATGATTGAGGAGATTAATGATTAACTAAATAAATCAAAAGACAATAAAATAAAAGATGTAAGAATGAGATGAGAAAATATAGCTTAGGTTTTGCTAGTATGCACTAATCCTTTTAATTCTTTCTACCAGTTCCGTTTATAAGGGAGATAATAGCTCTTAGATACATAGTCAGGATTCTAGATTCCCCCTATCCCTGGAGAGCGAACTAGGGTGGCGACCTCACAATCACGAAAGGACTCAAATAGGGTGTTCCTACGCTACTAGGTTCCTAGAGGAGAGTGGCCTAATGATGATTGGTGATTAAAATAAACCGTAATGACTATCTAGTTAGGCTAGTGTAGTTAGGACCAATTCCGTACAATAGACGTTTATGTGTTGTTTCAATAATTAGACACTCCTTCCGGGTGACCATATAACTACTATTAGCAAAGCCCTAAATTGATCAGGTTTAAGACAGACAATAGATTAAAGCACATAAATCAAATATATAGTTAAGCAGCTAGAATCGATTTAAAACATATAATTCCCAAAGAAACTTAGATAGAAAGAAAATAGAATTCATAGATTATACATAAATTAAAACCCAGGCTATGGGAAATTAGTTCATACCTGAAGGAAATAAACTAAAATAAAGATACATGAATGTCATCTTTCTCTCTTGAATTCTCTAATGATAAATAAACTTAAGAACTAGTTGTGGGAGGCAAGGATTTAAACTTATGCCTTGGACTTGAGCAAGGGTGGGTTTACAAATGTTTAAGGGTGTATTTATAGGGGTCTAGGAAGCCCTAAAACGTTTTCTTGGAGTGGAGGAAAAGTAATTGGACTTCTAGTCCAACTCAAATTCGTACCCTAAAATATAGAAAAGGTAATAAACTGCCTCTGTTTTGTTTTGGCCTTAACTTCTCCGATATAGCTCCGATTTACGCGTTCCATATGTCGAAACTGGTCGTCTCGGAAAGCTCTTCACTTTTGCTTTAAACAAATTCTTCCACTCCTAACCAATCTCGAGTTATGGTCACTTTTATGGACGTGGCTGCTGGAATTTAGATTTACTTGGCAACTTTATCTTTCCATACTTATCTTTTCTTGCCATTATCTCCAATTTCCATGATTATCTTCTTTCCTTTATCTCTTAGAATTAATTTGACATCTAATTAATTACCATATATCTTTAAAGTTTCACAATTAACAAACAATTAAACCAAATATGCTCTAAAAATAATAAATCATCAAATTAAGACAAGAAATAGGAAAGTGTAATAATTCATAGGAAAATCGAGTATATGACTTCCAAAAACACCTAAAATGATGTCTCCAACTAAGATTAAATCATCACAAATAGGGAGACATGAAGACCCCCAACTCAAAGTTGTATCATCCTGATACATTAAAGATAAAAACAAAAGGAAGTCTCTAAATACACACCTAGGTCAATTAAGCATAGTGGGAAAGAAGATAGCAGAATATATAGAATAGACTCAAAGCAACTACCCAGAAAATTTCATGTAATAATACTTACAAACTACGTACCTACACATTTGTCATATTTACCATCAACACGACTTGAATTCAAGATTAGATTAGCTTCGCAATGTAAGAAGGAGAGGATCTTTACTCAGTTCACCAAGGAGGCTATAGGTTGATTGTTCATCGAACTTCACTAGTATCCAAAGATCCACTTAACTACTCTTTATTGGCTCAATCACTTATAGATCACATAGAATAGAATTAAAAGGTCTTTAAGGTTGTAATGTTGGCTTAGGGACGGTATGATAAGTATAATTGGATAATTTAGAGTGAGCTTTTGGCTCTCTCCTAACTAGCTATCAACGAATCGCCCTAGAGCCTGAGTTACTCTCATAAAACTTTTCTCAGTCAACCCAATGATTTTGTTGATGCACGAAGTAGCATCCCCAATAACTCAATAAAGCATTATGATGTTCACATAAAAAATCCTCTTTTCTGGTCCAAATATATTTTATTTTCATATCAATTTTTTCTTTTGTATAGCTATGACTCTCTTTTTGATGTGAGATATCACGCTATTTTGTTTTCAACATATATATTTTTCTTTTCTTTTCATGCTTTTCAGCTTTTTTTCATTTACTATTACCCCGACAAAGGGTTATAATATAATAAACCTATGAATCATCATCAAAATAATACTAGAGCAGAGCATAATTATTAAGCTAAAAAATTCCCAACCCAATAACAGTTCCCATAATGGTGGACCCACCACCCCAAACTCAAGCTCTAAAACAACTGTCTATGTATCGCGATTCAAGTGCGGGTCATATGGAAAAGTACTACAATCTAAAGGGATATGACTTATAATGTGGCTAATAAAAAGGATTTAGAAAGGCTAGAAGGGGCTGAGAAGGATATAAATATAATAATTTGGACAATAAGCTAAAAAGGCAACAAGGGGCATATGAAAGAACCGCCTTAATCACTTTCTAAACTATGCAATTTCATTATTACCTTACCTTTATCACGTTCATCAAATGGGTTTATCAACTAGCTTGGATCTCACGGCTGGTGTCGCCTAGGGTGTGATAAAAATAAGAATAAAATAAGCCAAAAAACAATGCACTAATCACCCTAGACAAGCACAGTACTGCAAGTATTACATGACGTATGCAAGTTTTAATGATAAGTTAGATTCATTCTCAGTGACTTAGTGTGTTATACGAATGAGAAAATAATCAGAGTAGTAACTAATAATTAAGATAAACAGGAAATAAAGATGAATAACTGAAAGATTAATAATTAAACTAAGTAAAATAAAAGACAATAAAATAAATACGAGAGAATACGAGATGAGAGTATAGCTTAGGTTTTGCTAGTATGCACTAATCCTTCTAATTCTTTCTATCAAATTCAGTTAATAAGGGAGATAATAGCTCTTAGATACTTAGTCAGGATTCTAAATTCCCATTCCTTAGATCTTAAAAGCGACTAAGGGGGCGACAACACAACCACGAGGCAGTCTAAAATAGGGTTATCCTACGCCACTAGGTTCCTAAGCAAACAATTCCTTCAATTGGTGATATGGTGATTAAAACAAACCCAAATGACTATCTAGTTAGGATCGGTGTTGCCAGGACCGATACCGGACACTAGACGTTATGTGGTGCTTCAATAGTTAAACACCCCTTCCGGGTGACCATCTAACTACTATTAAGAAATCCTAAAGTGATCAGGTTTAGGACAGGCAGTAATTCAAATCACATAAACAAATATATGGGTAAGTAGCTAGAATCAGATTAAAACATATAATTCCCAAAGAAACTTAGATAGAAAGAAAATAGAATTCATAGATTATACATAATGCAAAACCCAAGCTATGGAAAAATTATTTCATACGTAAAGTAAACAAAGTAAAAGATTGATACAAAGAATTCATCTTGCTCTCTTCAATAACTCTAATAATAATAAACCTAAGGACTAATTAATGGGAGGCAAGGATTAAACCTACGCCTTGAGAAAGGGTGACTTTACAAAGGTTTAAGGGTGTACTTATAGGTGTTTAGAAGACTAATTCGTTTTCTTGGAGTGGAAGACAAGTAACTTGGACTCCAAGCCCAACTCAAATTCGTAACCCTAAAATATAGAAAAGGTGATAATCTGCCGTTGTTTTGTTTTGGTCATAACTGCTTCAATACTTATCTGTTTGACGCGTTCCAATAGTCGAAACTTATCGTCTCAGAAAGCTCTTTAACTTTGCTTCAGACTATACTTCCAAATTCCTAATGAATCTTGAGTTATGATCACTTCTATGGTCGTAGGTGCTGGAATTCAGATTTATTTGGCAACTTTATCTTTTCATATCTTAGCTTTTCTTTCCTTATCTCCAATTTCCATGCATATCTTCTTTCCTTTATCTTTTTGAATTGACTTGACATCTAATTAATCTCCTTATATATCTTTAAAACTTCACACTAAATAAATAATTAAACCAAATATGCTCTAAAAATAATAAATCATTAAATCAAGACACGAAATAGGTAAGTGTACTAATGCATATGAAAATCGAGTATTTAGACTTCTAAAATACTAAAAATGATGTCTCCAACTAATATTAAATCATCACAAATGGGGAGATATCAACGGCCTACACACTACTCATGGCTCACTGAGATCGAACATACTTTCTACTGCATTGCTAACTAATCTTTTCTTTACTATCAATGTGTGTTTTCCTGCAAATACTTAAAGCATACAAAATAAAGAAGCTCATAAACATACTACTTTCTATCATTAACTTTCTGAACTTATGCTTTTAAGCTATTAAACACACTCTACATCTAAATCATATGTATCAAAAAATTTAATTTCTACCTAAAAACAGAAAATCACATAAAAATGGAGATGAGAGACAACGAATCCCCACACCCCCAACTCAAAAATGAGGCGTGTTCCCACGACTCGAAAAAGACTCAAAACAAAATTTAAAATTAGCAGATAAAGCATTTACAGCAATGGTAAGGAAGAAAGAGAACATACTCTCGAGGTTATTGCCTCACATTATCGACATCCAAGATAGGATTTACTGGATCTTTATTTAATTACTTAAGGAGTGTAATGATGTGCACTTTATTAGCTTTGATTTGTGCCACATCATTGGCTAAGGAAGTTTGAGCTGCTTTGACTTTATTTAATCGCTCCTCTACCATCTCTTGCCAAACACGGTGCTTCTCTTCTTTTGAAAGTTGCGTAATTCATGCTCCTCTCAAAATTGTCTTGATCCAAGTATTGTCAACATGATTCATATTATACTCCAGTTTCTCTTCTTCACCCGGTATCACATTCGTTTTTCGCACAAGGCACGTGATCATAGTAGGATATTTCACATTAAATAACAAAGTAGTAGAGACCGAAAATCGCATCACCTTCTCAAAGATCACTCGTGCCACATCCACCTCTTCTCCCCGTAAAATACAATTCAACAAGATTGCGTTCTTCTTAGGTACATCCGAATTTCTTGTGTTTCCATAGACATTAGCTGTAAGGAAATTGTGCCAAACTCTCGTGTCCTCTTAGAGGTATTTGTAAGGCCAAGGTTCCTTCAACTATCCCTTATGTGATTGCACTCTTTCCTTGTCTAAAACATGTTCAAAAAGTAAATTCCAATCAAAAGTCTTAATATTGTCCACCGCTTCTCTATACTTGCATGGTCCGACCAATTTCTAAACTAGAAGTGGTTTTGAATCTCTTCAACTGTGAAAAGAACTAACTTTCCTCTAACTAGAACACAACCTTCAATATCTCGGCTAAAGAGGCCTAAATAGAATTCAGAAACTAACTCAACACATAAATTTGCACGTCTTACCATGAACGTAGACCAACCCAATCTTTCTTTGATCTCCGTGAATCTCTTGTATTCACCTTTACTAACTTCTTCTTGGAATACTCTCTCATAAGCAAAAGGAAGTTCCTGTAACTGTTTCTTTGCAGAAGCTATTAGGGCCCTTGAAGCTTTCTCTTTTTCTTTGGGTGTAGGACTCTCAATCTGTAGAGGTTGTGGTGTTTTCTTTATGAAAGTTGGAACCTTTTTACCCATTACATTCACCACAGCTAGCTGACCTTATTTCTCTTGACCTGTTATACCCTTTTTGTTGGAACTTGAACCTGTCTTGATTGATTTCTTCTCAATAGAACCCAATAACATGCTTTTCTTCATCTCCCTCACAGACTCACAGTAGATAATATCTATGTTCTCTTTGTCATCTGAGTTGACCTCCAACTCAAAGCTTTGAACACTCTTGAAATTTGAAACTATTGATTTTAGGTTGAACAAGCTTTATTTGGGTTGGGAAAGTCTTTAGGATGATGAATATCTAAGTGGGTATGATGAATTCTTCTTTGATTGTTATGGGTTTAAGAATTTGGTGGATGAATTTGGAAATATTTTTGGATTTTTATTCTTGGATTTAATGTGTTTTGGTATGATTTGGGTGGTTGAATCTTCTTTGTAATGATGTGTAGAAAGGATTGGATGTGTTTTTATGGTGATTGGGTAGTGTTTTGATGTCTGGTGAGCTTTGATGAAGCCTTAATGGAGTTGAGAGAGTTTTGGAGAAGAAATAGAGGCTTAAGGATTGAAAAATTCAGAATAGATCTAACCTATTCTCCCTTTTATAACCACAAAACATAGAAATTTTCTCTCTCCAGCGGCGCTGGGCGGCATACCCGTCATATGAGCGGCATACCGGTCCCAGACCGTGTTGAAAAGTCCGAGCCACGGTTTGTACTATTATATCTCGGCATTGTACCTAATTCCACGAACTGTGCCACGATTTTTCTTCGGGCCGGGATACCGGTGGTCACTTTTTTCAAAAAAATTTGTCTCGGCATGGAACCTAATTTCACGAACCGTGCCACGGTTTTTAACCCACCGGCATACCGGTCATCTCACCAGTGAGCTGATCAGAATGTGCTAAAAAAATTCTTTTTCTTCCCTAACTCGATTTTCTCTAATACCTTACATCAAAAACACTAATACCTTTCTCAAATATGCAATATCACCTAAAAACAACCAAACTAAACATGAATTAAAGACATAAAAGCATAAAAACATTGCGGGTTGTCTCCCGTATAACATTTTTATTTAACGTCTTTCAAAGTTAAACGCATTACCTTTATCAAGATTTGCGAATATAGCCTCCCCAACAACGAGCAAGGCTATGAACGTCTACTAATCTCCATTTGATGCCCTTCTTAGGCCTGATCTCTATCACCTTAGCTTAAACAACCTTAGTGATTATGAATGGTCCCATCCACGAGTCTTTGTGACCTCGTGGCCGATTCTATGGTTGTGGGCTTTCCATACAACTTCATGGCCGACCCGAAACTCAATCTTTAGCTCAATATCCATAGGTTTTGTGTGGATTTATTTAGGGACACGATGATGTGAAAGACTGTGGATGATGGGAACGGTGGGATCTAACTTCCTTGGTTTCTTTCCCCAGACATAGAATGTCTCAGATATGTTTTTAGCATGGAGGGTGATTGTCCCTTCCTGAAAGTTGATGATGCTCTGACTTGTGGCCATGAAAGGCCTTCCAAGTATAATTGGAACCTGCTTATCTGCATCGAAATCAAGTATAACAAATTCAGTAGGGATGGTGATATTACTTGATCGGACGTGTACGTCCTCCACTGTTCCCCGTGTCTTGGTAACTGAGTTGTCAACAAACTACAACTTCACTGGCGATTTTTTTGATTTTTGAAGTCCAAGTCTATCGAATACAGACTTTGGCATAAGATTCACACCTGAACCCAAATCACACATAACTTTCATCTTGAGCATACCATTTTATTTGAATAGGAAGATTAAAGCTTCCTGGATCTTTGAGCTTTAATGGTAACTCCTTATCTACTATTCTCGAGACTCTCAGTATGAGCCACAATCACTTTCTTGGCTTCTACACTCGCTTCTTTCTCTGGAATAACTTGCGTGAAAACTTGTTGCGGTGTAAGCCCTTTCTTCGCAATCTCAAACAATTGGGTGTTGATATTTATAGGAGTGTACGCCTCTACAAATGTCTTGAGTTCAATGTCTACCTTCGGTTTGTATCTGAAATTGGTGGTGATATTGATTGAACAACGGGTGGCGGTTCCACCTTTTCTTCTTCTTTCTTTTCTTGCACAGCAGGTGCAACTTCTTCTTTATTTTCTTTTGAGGCTTCTTCCTCTTTCTCTTTAGCTCTAGCAGCTTGTAACTCCATAACAGATCTTATCTCTTCTTGCATATCTTTCAGAAGCTGTATAAATTTGGATTTTTCCAAATCTTCATCTTCAGAGGAGCCAGAGTCGTCGGGGCTAGACTTGGTTGGTTCTTCTTCAGTTTCAGGAACTTACACGGCAATTTATGCAGCATGTGGTACTTCCCCTTTCTCTTTTAATTCAAGGTAAATTTCCTTACAAGCTTCGAACCCAACATTGGCATCACCATCTTCGATAGCTTTCAATTCCCTGGCTTCCACCATATTCGTTAAAATTTTATTTTAATTGATCGACTTGTGTACCCAACATCTGAATTGAAGCTTCAGTTTCTCTCAACTTCTTGTTCTATGTATTCATAGTTGCGGTCATGAGATCCATAAAATTCGTTAATTGCTTATCACTCACAGATCCCTCTTGAGGATGTTGTGGCACAGCCTTCTGAGCTAAAGTATCTGTATAAGCATCATTGACAGGTTTTTGCGGAGGAGCGGGTCGATTAAAGTTCTGGTGTCGCCTAGGGCGTGATAAAATAATAGATAAAATAAGTGCAAATAAACACCCTAGGCTAGCACCATTCTGCAAGTATATAGGACGTATGCAAGTTTTAATGATAAATAAGATTAGTTCCACGAAGACTACGAAAGTTAGGAAGAACTTATGCAATTTATCAAGTGCAGATATAAAAGCTAGAATAAATAATACGCAAGAAATAAAAGACTAAAGAGATTTTTGTTGGGTTTTTGTAATAGAAAATTAAAATAAATAAATTAAAGACAGAAAATTAAACAAGAGAAAGAACAATAATATGAGAGTTTAGCTCGAGAAACTAGCATGTAATCCCCACTAGCCTTGTTTATTCTAAACATGTAAGGGTGAATATGTAGAATTGCAATAATCAGGATTCTGAATTCCTCCTTATCCCCGGAGAGCGAACTAGGCCGACAACCTCACAATCACGAGGGGACTCGAAGTAGGATTATCTAGCGCCACCAGGGTCCTAATTGTAGTCTGAGCTACAAATGATGATTGGTGATTAAAACAAACCTTAATGATTATCTAGTTAGGATTGATTCCATATGCTAGACGATTATGTGGTGTTTCAATAGTTAAACACCCCTTCTGGGCGACCATCTAACTACTATTAAGGTAATCCTATACGTTTGCAATCGCAAGGAAAACAGACAATAAATCAAAGCACATAAAACATAGAATAAAACATGAATTCAATTTAAATACAATGGTATCCCAAATTAGATAGACGTTTAAACAAGTACTAGGGTTCATACATATATGCTAAATCTCAATGCTAAATTAAATTATTTCATACTAGAAGAAGAAAAGAAAACAGGTATAAATTTGAAGGCTTGTGAAGACATGATGTAGTGTTCAGCTCCTTCCAGACTTCTCTTCTCTTGATGTAAACTTCATCCTAGCTTAAGGACTAGCCAATGATGTATTTCTTCTGATTAAAGGGTGTATTTATAGGTTATAGGAAACCCTAAACATTTTCTTGGAGTGGAAGACAAGTAATTAGACTTCTAGCCCAACTCAAATTCGTAGCCCTAAAATATAGAAAATGTAAGATTCTGGTGTTGTTTTGTTTTGGCCGTAACTCCTTCAATACTTATCCGTTTGACGCGTTCCATATGTCGAAACTGATTGTCTCGGAAATATCGATAACTTTGATTCAAACCATTCTTCCAAATTCCTATCCATTCTTGATTTATGATCACTTTTATGTTCGTAGATGCTGGAATTCAGATTTATTTGGCAACTTTATCTTTTCCTTTTTCATATTTCTTTACTTTATCTCCAATTTCCATGTTTATCTTCTTTACCTTATCTTTAGAATTTACTTGGCATCTAATTAATTACCATATATCTTTAAAGCTTCACAATTAACAAACAATTAAACCCAATATGCTATAAAAATAATAAATAATTAAATCAAGATACGAAATAGGAAAGTGTACTAAATCATGAGAAAATCGACCTATAACCTAATAAATACACCTAAAATGATGTCTCCAACTAATATTAAATCATCAAAAATAGGGAGACATCAAGTTCCGATTTCCTTGATATTGATTCTAACCTCTCGGTTGGTAAGAGTTATTCTGGGGACGAGGTTGATAGTTACCTGGATTAGCGGCCCCTTATGGATTTGAATACTGCATACCCGGATGATTCCTGTTATCGAATTGGTAATTTCATCGGTTGGATATGAAATAAACAGATGCTGGATTTCCTTCGAACTCTTCCCATGTATGATTCGGTACCTCACACTTTGGACAACATGGTGCCTCTTGCACTACGTTTGTTGCTGCTACATTTGGCTTTTTCATCTCAAGTTTGATCTATTTAATTTTTTTTCTAAAGCAGTTAATTGAGATGAAGAAGCGGTATCTACATCTAATCAAAGAGTACCTCTGGTATTTGTAATAGGAGCTCGCAGAAGTGGTCAACTCCTTTTTGTTTCTATGATGTTTTCCATACCTTTGGCTGCTTCTGTAGGATCCATGGACACAAAATTTCCCTTCCCAAAATTATCTACCCTCGATCTACTATCGGCATTGATGCCCTGATAAAATATAGCTAATTGAAAAGACGGGGTGTGACCGTGGAGTGGACATCTAGCTAACTTCTGTTGAAACCTTGTCCATGCGTCTCCTACTTCTTCTCTATTCTCTTGACAAAACTTAGCAAGTATTCGGTTTGGTCTTTGAATCTCATAATCTTCGGATAAAAACGGTTAAAGAATGCAACTTGAAGTTCTGTCCAAGTATTAAGTGTACCTGGTGGTTGTCTATCTAGCCAATCACCAGCTTTCCCGGTCAGAAAGAACAAAAACATGTGACAATACAGTTGCTCGCGTGTAATGCCTGGAGTAATGTAGGCATCACAAACCTGCATGAACTTCTGAATCGCTCTTACCGGATCTTGAATTGTTGCACCACTATAAAGTCCAAAACTCTGGAATTGACTGAGCATACCCGGATCGGGTCTAAACTTGATATTCAGGATCTCTGGAGGACGGTAACCTAAAGGTTGAACATAAAAAGATGCTCCCAATCTTGGGATATCTTGTTCATCCTGGTGGTGGTATATGTCCTAAAGGACCAAGGGGCAGATCTCCTACCACGAGTGGTGGATCTTGTCCTCCTTGATGTTCTGCCATTGCTCTTCTTTATGCTCTGTCTTCTTTCACTCGCTTGTTATAAGCTCTGAAGCTCCACTCGGGCTCCGCAAGAGGAGGCCAAGTATTCACTGTTAAAACCTGAGAAAGACTAGAACAACCAAAAAGCGTAAAACTAGAAAAATAAAAATTAACTAAAAACTACTACTACTAAAATTAAATAACCCACACGCTAACGAGACACAAGTCCCCGGCAGCGGCGCCAAAAACTTGGTGTCGCCTAGGGTGTGATAAAAATATGATAAATAAATATAGAAAACAATACACTAATCACCCTAGACTAAACACAGTACTGCAAGTATTATAGGACGTATGCAAGTTTTAATGATAAGTTAGATTCGTTCTCAGGGACTTAGTGTGTTATACGAATGGATAAATAGATCAAAGTAGCAATTAATAATTAAAAGACAGACAGCAAATAAATATGATTGAGGAGATTAATGATTAACTAAATAAATTAAAAGACAATCAATAAAAGATATAAGAATGAGATGAGAAAACATAGTTTAGGTTTTGCTAGTATGCACTAATCCTTCTAATTCTTTCTATCAATTCAGTTTATAAGGGAGATTATAGCTCTTAGATACATAGTCAGGATTCTAGATTCCCCCTATCCCCGGAGAGCGAACTAGGATGGCGACCTCACAATCATGAGGGGACTCAAATAGGGTGTTCCTGTGCTACTAGGTTCCTAGATAAGACTGGCCTACTAATGATTGTTTGTGATTAAAATAAACCTTAATGACTATCTAGTTATGTTGGTGTTGTCAGGACCAATTTCGTAAATTAGACGTTTATGTGGTGTTTCAATAATTAGACACCCCTTCCGGGTGACCATCTAACTACTATTAGCAAAACCCTAAATTGATCAGGTTTAAGACATACAATAAATCAAAGCACATAAATAAAATATATAGTTAAGCAGCTAGAATCAATTTTAAACATATAATTCCCAAAGAAATTTAGATAGAAAGAAAATAGAATTCATAGATTATACATAATGCAAAACTCAAGCTATGGGAAAATTAGTTCATACCTGAAAGACATAAACTAAAATAAAGATACATGAATGTCATCTTGCTCTCTTGAATACTCTAATGATAAATAAACTTAAGAACTAGTTGTGGGAGGCGAGGATTTAAACTTATGCCTTGGACTTGAGCAAGGGTGAGTTTACAAAGGTTTAGGGGTATATTTATAGGTGTCTAGGAAGCCCTAAAACGTATTCTTGGAGTGGAAGACAAGTAATTGGACTTCTAATCCAACTCAAATTCGTAACCCTAAAATATAAAAAAGATAATAAACTATCTATGTTTTGTTTTGGCCGTAACTTCTTCGATATATCTCTGATTTACGCGTTCCATATGTCGAAACTTATCGTCTCGGAAAGCTATTCACTTTTTCTTTAGACCATTCTTCTAAATTTCTAGCCAATCTCGAGTTATGATCACTTTTATGGACGTGGCTGCTAGAATTGAGATTTACTTGGCAACTTTATCTTTCCATACTTATCTTTTTTTACCTTTATCTCCAATTTCCATGATTATCTTCTTTACTTTATCTTTTGGAATTGATTTGACATCTAATTAATTACCTATATCTTTAAAGCTTCACAATTTACAAACAATTAAACCAAATATGCTCTAAAAATAATAAATCATCAAATTAAGACAAAAAATAGGAAATTGTAATAATTCATAGGAAAATCGAGTATATGACTTCCAAAAACACCTAAAATAATATCTCCAACTAAGATTAAATCATTACAAATAGGAAGACATCAACAACTATGAAACTAATTTTATGATGATTAATTCAAATTATTTGTAAAATGTAGCAAATCAACTCGCATAAATCATCTTACTTCTATATCAAAGTATTGGTAATAGGTAAGTGATTTACAATTTGATTTAAGATTTTAATTTTGTAGGGTTTTCTTTTTAAATAATAAAGATCATTAATATTTTTGGATATGATAAATTTTTTATATCTTTTAAAAATTAAGTTTTTTTCTAGAAATCAAAGGGTTTCTTACTTATTTTCTAAATCTTTTGAAGGTTTCATGATTTTTTTTTTTGCTGGGCAAGTAGCAATTTTTATATTTCAATCAAACATATCAGTTTTACATGGCCTAATGGGCTATTACAAAGCCTCATGGGCTACTACATCTTATACTATGAAAAAACCTTAACTTGGGCTTACATCTAAACCGGCCCAAGACATAATACGCCAAAACACAATCTAGCAACACAATCTAACATACTAGTCAAAAGTACAACTAAGTACATTTCTTCTCTGTTGCTTCATCTGCTCCATCGAACCCTAATTGCGTTCACCATCGTTTCCTCTTTCTTCTTGGTAAATCTTGCAAGATTTTCTCGGAACGCCATAGATATACCATCAAAAATCTCGTCCTCCGACTTAAACACTTTATTGAATACTCTATTATTACGCTCCGTCCATATGGTATAAACGGCGACCGATAGTAGAGTCTTCAAGATGTTATCTAGAGTAGCTTTGCCGCTGTGAAGCTTGGCGAACCACTCCATTAAGGAGGTCCACGAGGTTATCTTACTTTTAATTCCTTGCGTATTTAAACATCTGCGCCATATTCTTTTGGTAAACGAGCAATCCCAGAATAAGAGGTCCCGGTTTTCGCTCATCTGATTACAGAACTCACAAATCGGGTTTGTTATTACCCCCCAGGTCATTAATCTCTGTTTTGTAGCTACTCGATCTAAATGGACAAGCCAAAATATAAATTTATACCTCGGATAACTTCTAGATTTCCATATGACTTTGTATTGCTCCATTTCAGGTTTTTTTGTTCTGAGTTGCTCTCCCCCTTTTTTGTGAATTTCCATTTGATTTCATCTTCTTTTGATTCATTACACTCCGTTTTTTCAGTAAATGAGTCCATGAATTGAAATTTTGCAGGCCATTTCCATTTATTATTATTGATGAATTTTGATATTTTACTATCAATAAAATATCCTGAGGCCAAGCTACTTCTCGAAATATCAAAGAGCCTACTTTGATTTGGTAACCAATAGTCCCACCATAGTGATATCTGTTTACCATTACCAACCTTGTATTCAATGAACTGCTTAGCAATAGCTCTTAATTTCAATATTTTCCTCCAACCCCATGATGCATCTTGAGGGACATCCACTTGCCAGAAGGATTTGCCCTTTAGTAAGTTCTGTTGCACCCAATTTGACCATAATGTCTTCTTGGGGAAGCAGCAGTTCCAGACGAGTTTGAGAATTCCTGTCTGATTTTGTATATAAGGATCTTTAATGCCAAGTCCCCCTTCCATAACAGGTAAACAAATTTCATTCCAGGAAACTTTAGCTCCTCCTCTGTAATCACTTGTTCCTTTCCATAAGTAAGATGTTATCTTACTTTGTATTTCTTTGATTATTTTCTTTGGAATAGCAAATACCCCAAACCAATAAGAAGCTAAGTTACTTAATACCATTTTAATAAGTTGTAACCTACCTGCAAAGGATAGATATTTAGCACTCCAATGATCAACGTGTTTGACCATTTTTGTGATAAGTGGTTTACAGTCATCAATGCTTAACCTCCCAGAAATAAGAGGAACTCCAAGGTATTTCATTGGTAGCTGACCCTCAGGTACTTTTAAAACATCCCATATCTCCTTCTTTGTGTTATCTGAGCACCCTCCATAAAAAGCATCACTTTTACTATCACCGATTTGTAAACCAGATAATCTATAGAAGAGATCCAGTCCTTGTTTTATATATGTAGCTGTTCTTCTTGTTGGTTTAAAGAAAACCATTAAATCATCTGCAAACATGAGGTTATTTAACTTTAGACCCTTACACTTTGGATGCCAATCAAATTTCCTTTTTTCACCTGTTCTCTTGAGTATTTGGGTTAGAACTTCCATACATATAACAAAGAGGTAAGGGGAGATGGGGTCCCCTTGCCTGAGGCCCCTAGCTCCATTAAAGAACCCCCTTGGTGACCCATTGATCATTATACTATAAGATGTTGTTGTTAAGCACATTTCCACCCATTTAATGAACTTGATTGGGAATCCAAAAGCTATAAGTGTTTTTAATACAAATTCCCAATCTATAGAGTCATAAGCTTTCATTAAGTCTAGCTTCAATGTACATCTCTCAGACATATTTGCTCTTGTGTAACCTCTGACCAATTCTTGAGCAATGAGAATGTTTTCTCCTATATTTCTGTTCTGAACAAAAGCTGATTGATTCTTTGAAATGAGATGTGGTAAAGTTATTTTTAACCTGTTGGCTATGATTTTAGATATACACTTGTATATCACGTTACAACAAGCTATTGGTCTGAAGTTTTTTACTGAAGTAGGATTCTGAATTTTAGGTATGAGTGTAATAGCTGCTGAGTTAACTTCTTTCAGAATTTTACAATCATTCATTGTACTAATGATAGCTTTACATACCTCAGGCCCTGTAATATGCCATGTTTTCTTGAAAAAAGCAGATGTAAATCCATCTGGGCCTGGACTTTTAGACCCCTCAATTGAGAACATAGCAGCTTTGATTTCCTCACAGCTAACAGGTTGGATAAGCTCTTCTGCATTATTTTGATCCATTTCTTTTTTACAGATATTTTTAATAGTGCTAACATCATAACCCTCTCTTTGTTCTCTTTTTGTGCCTAGTAACCCCTCATAGTAGCTGAGGAATTCCAAGGTTATTTCACTTTCAATTGAGGTAACAGTACCATCTTGTTTTGTGATAGTATTGATGCTATTCTGAGACTTTCTGCCATTAATCCATTTCATAAAATACGCCGTATTTAATTCTCCATCACTTATCCAAATAGCCCTAGATTTTTGTCTCATTATAGACTCCTTTTTTAATTTCTCGTTATGTAGTTCACCCAGCAGTTTTGTTTCCTCTTCAAGGATTTCCTTATCCATATTACCTTGTAGTCTACTATTCTGCACATCTACCAATCTTTGATTAATGTGATTTATATTATTGGATGTATTTTTGAATTCAATTTCATTAAACTCTTTTAACCTCCTTTTCAGGTCTTTCAATTTCCTGGTTAGGATGTACATGGGAATCCCTTTGTATTGGGTATTCCATGCTTCAACCACCAGAGGCATGAACCTTTCATGCTCCATCCATATGTTGTAAAATCCGAATGGTATGGGTCCTTTTTTCTTTGGTTGTATCACCTGTAAATGTTGGCTACAATGATCTGAAGGTTTCATGATTTGCTGGATAAAATTTTTGCTACTGCATTTTTTTCTTAAGCAATCAAAACAATTGTCATAGACAATAGCATTCATCATTTATTCAACCACAAAACAAGTACACATCAACCTTTTTTTCTGTTCGAAAAGTGCTCATCAACCAAGTTTAAAAGTAACTCGAACAAAAACAAAGAAAAAATTAAAAAAGCAAACAAATCAATTAAGCAAACCCCACAGATAATATGTAACAACATCGTCTTACACATAAGATGTAACACACAATCCTAAGGACCTACACATGGATAAAAGTATAGAATAAACATAAAATAACAAGATCACTCGAAAGCCCATTCATTCTCTCTGCGCAACTCCTCCTCCTCTTCTGGAGTGAAATCATTTGGGATGTTAAAAGTCTTGCGGATCTCTTCTATAGACTTCCCCTTAAACATATCTGCCACAGTCTGGCAGGTCAAATCAAGAAGGTTCTTGATATTCAGGTAGTTCGCAGCCAAGATAATATCAAATAGGGTGGACTGGTCAACCTTGACAAATTCCTCATCAAAAGACTTCATACTTTCATCGGCAGTCTTGTCGCCATCGGTCTTGGCAGAGGCCTCAGCATGACGCTTACAATACTCAATCACCTTCGATAGTGTCTTGCTTGTAACGTTAGGCAACGGGATGGTTGTATCAGTGAAACCATCTTCGATCATGTGCTTGATAGTTTGTGACTCCATGGCCGCCGCTTCCTCAATATCAAAGCTCACACCATCAGAGCTCCTCAACGTGATCTTCTTAGCTTCTAAAAAAGACATTGTTTGCGTTCTTTGAGAGAGGATTTAAGAGAGAAATTTAGTGCAAACCCCAACCTTATACCCAAACAAACAAAGAATGTGTATGAGAAACCGCTGACTATAGAGATTTTATTTATAGAGAAGGGTTGTGGTGGTTAGTGGATACGCAAGGCCGAGTTTAGAAAAAAATTGAAGTTACGTGTTTTGGAAAAGTTGTTTTATTTATATATTTTTTGGTCAAACAAAAAGTAATTTTATTCCATTCGAGCATTTTCTTTCCTTTTAGTTTTTTAAACTATGAGTTTTAATTTTTTTTCCCCTATATGTAGTTTTAATTCTTTTTCCTGTTTTATGCAAAAAATTGTATCTTGTTTCCATCTACTGATATCTTATTTTCAACTATGTTGAGTAGAAAGTTCATTCTAATTATAGAGAAAACTCAGTATCTTTTGTTCCATTTTAAAACCCTATTAATTTATTTTTATTATAATTAACATATTATAAATATATTTCAATTAATTATTTTATCACCACTGTCAATTACGGTGAATATTTTATACTTTTCGTATAACCCTTTTGTAAACTTCGGTAGTCAATGTTGGTCAACTTTATAGTGCTTTTTTTTCTTTTTACTTGTCAAGGGAAAGTTATACAAAATTTAAAAATAGAATCGCTTACTACAGACAAGAGTAACCAGTGTCGCTTCATTTATACAAATTAGTAAGACATAGAAGACTACTAGCTAAGGATTTATCAACCCATGATAATAAATCGATAACATGTTTAGCGCATTTCGTGAGGATATATGTCACTCCATTGAGGGATCTGCTGACATGAAAAAATTTCCATGCAGAAAAATTCATCATCCACCACCGAATATCGTGGATAATAGGCTATATACTCCAATTCACAGCTAACTTATTTCTGATACCTTGAACAATTTCAAGGATCTCAGAGTAAAACGAGTTAATCGGGAAATTTGTATCAATGTCGCTTTCATCGCACTGAGAAAGCCCCCTAACTTCTTCGTGAATAATATCATTATGATTGCTTATAGCCACCAATGCAATAACATTGTCTTCCCACTCATTCGTAGAAACACATCGTTCAACCAAACGATATCTACATAATCTTGTTGGATGTGATATTGTAGAGTAATTGTTGCCATGAATTCTAGGATTTTGGTGCTAACTTGCCCCTTTTCGAGATTGATATCACTAGAGATATATTGATAAGTAAATTTGTTTTGGGATTGGTCTTACTTGGATTCCAAGACTTAACCTCTAACATATCTTGCATCTCTATCTTCCAAATATTCCAAAGGCTACATAAGATGAAAGATATAATAATTTTTTATCCCAACCATTACTTGTATAACTCTAGATAATTCTGTAATTCATTCATTGATTGAAAGATGGACATCACAATCGATATTTATTTGTGTTGCCGAAGAAGCCCAAATAATAAATGTTTAACAAAAAAGTAGGTAATCGATTGATTCTGATTCATTCTCACACCATTCACATCTATCGTCTTTTGTAATTTTCCTTCGGTAAAGTCTTGTTTTAGTTGGAAGGGATCACTTGCAACATTTCTAGCTAACTTTAGTCGGGATATTTGCATGCCAAAGCATTTTCTGCATTTTTTTTGTTACTTGTATTTACAGTTGATGAGGCTTCAAAATTTTGATCCATCTCATATTGTAAAAGAGTCTGATAATTATATTTTGTTGAGTAACATAGCATTCATGGTGTGAGGCTAGATAAATTTATCCTCTTTATCCTGTTGTAATAACGGAATTTTAGTGATCTCATTCTTGACCAATTTCGGAAAAATTTGGTTAACGAGGTCCATGTTCCATCCAACGAGGTTGTTGTTAAATAAATGAGAAACACATGTAAGATCGTTTCATTTCGTTTTTTCTAAATTAATGATATTATTCACATAAGAATGCTCCCAAATATTTGTTGAGAGCCTGTTACCTATTTGCATGATGCATTATTTATTTAACCATAGTAAACCATGTTGAATGCTCGTCCAACTCCAAGACCTCTTCTTTTTAAGCTTAACATCCCAAAAAGAAGAGTTGGAGAGATAGATGCCCTTTAGAAATTTTGCCACCAAGGATTTAGGATTGTTAAGAATTCTCAATGCTTGATTCACAAATAGTGCCACGTTTATCTTATGGAAATATCGATAACCAATTCCACCCATAGATTTTGCCTCAGAAATATCATCCCAAGCAATCCAGATAGTTCTTTTCCTATATTGAACGTCCCAGCATAAATTTGAAGTAAGACTTGCAAGTTTTTGCAAAGTGATTCGGGGAACTCAAAACTAAGATAACATACTTTGGTATACCTTAAAGGAATACTTCTAGAAGGACTTATTTCCCTCCATCAGATAAAAGTGTTGATACCCAAATTCATATATTTGTCAACAACCTATCTTTAATATAATTTAAGTTTCTTGTCTTGGATTGTTAATATTGAGCGGAATACCCAAATATTTTTCCAGCGACTAGGTCTTTTGATATAGAGGGAGTTTGTCACTTGATTCATAAGAACATCCAAGTACCATTCCTAAAATAGATAGAAGATTTATAAGAATTAATCCTTTGTTCGGAAGCACGACAATAATTCTGAATTATTTCTTTGGACAAACGAGATTATAACAAACGAGATTAACAAATGTCGCCACGTTTACACAAATTAGTAAGACACATAAGACTACTAGATAAATATTTATCAACCCATGATGATAACTCGATGTTTTTCCTAGCGTATTTCACGTAAATATATGTCGATCCATTGAGGGATCTGCTGAAGTGAGAAACTTTCCATACCAAAGATTTCATTATTTACCGCCAAAACTTGTGGATAATATCAAGGTTATAGGAGTACAACGAGTTGCTCGGGAGATTTTACCATTTGTCGGTTTCATCACATTGAGCAGAGCCCATTCTTCACGTTCTGTGTTAGAATTAATTCGACAACTCCTAAATTATTTATGGATAATATCACCAAGATTATTACTAGCCGTTCGCTCCAAAGACGTGATAATAAATGACACCAAGGGAGAGGTGACTACCTGCAAGTGTACGGGTCGTTGACAAGTAAAATTTGATAACTGTGGGGTTATCGTCTCCATATGGATTATCAAGGTTGAGATGATCTTTTTTGAAAGTAGATAAAGTTGCAAGATAAATTACAATTAATTAAATAATATTTGTTGGATTTTCGATTGAGGGACTAATTTGTAATAAAATAAATGATTAACTAAAAGACAAATAATTAGAAAGCTAAAAAGATGAGAAAGGGTGAGAAGTATTTCTTGATTCTTACGAGTAATCTTCCTAATCAAATATTTGATTGTTATTTAGTATAAAAGCGAACTGGGTAATTCACACTAGGCGTGATTCAAAATCATTCTAACTCTTGCATGTTGCTTAGATGACAATACACCTTCACTAGAGACCCATCCCAAGTGACCCTAATTTTTTGGCTGATTTAAGTTCTAACCCTGTTGACTATCTAGTTAGGCAAGACCTCCTGGTTCAGTACCGCACACTAGACACTTATATACTATATCCAAAATACGACCCCCTCCCGGGTGTTAGCCAAAAGTTTCTAACTATCTAATACGTGATCAAGGCATGAATAGGAAACACGAATAAATATATAATCAAAGGAACAAAAGAAACCTCAATTCATTTCAACAATAGAAATATCCCGAATTCAAATAATAAAGGAAATAACTAACTAGGGGTCATACTGATTGCAAGCCTCAAGTAGAAAAGGTTTAGTTCATACTAAACTATTGGAAATAATTAAATAATATGAAAATCATGTTCAAAATATAAAACAGAATGAAATTAACCTAAAATACAGAATAAATTGGGTGTGGAATGGTGGAGAATGATGAAATTGGGTGGAAACCCTAATTCTCTTCTCTCCAAGTGTTTTTGCTCTTCTTTTGCTGAAAAATGTGATAAAATAATGAAGTCCGCTGAAATGGGAGCTTCTAATATTCTTATATACTTGTCCAAAAACGTCTTGGTCCTTATGGTCTCATTTAGGTGGGTTAAAAATAGCACAACCCGTTTTTGACCAATGATGTCTAGGTTCGAGTCACGATGGAGAAAAGGCATAACATTCTCATCTCAACTCCGAATTGACTTCCGTCACATCCCACGCGACACAGACTTCAAGTTCCATCTTAATCAAAAGGAACAAAATCTCTAACCAATTTGTCATGGTGAATGAAACAATATAACGTCAAGACTTTTCCGGTAAACGCTCCAGCTTTCCCATATTGACTTTAAGCTCTCTTTACGCCTTGGCTTGGGTTTGGAATTCAATTCTTGACTTCTCCTATCTCTTTGGACTCTAGTGTCAACCATGTACACAAAAGATACACAATTAACACGTAATTAAAGCACAAAAACTCTATAAATAGCATAATATCCAAAAGAAAGTAAAGAAGTAAGATATGGAAAATATTAGGGAAAAACCCTCACTTAGGTCCCGTAAACCCTCAAAAGGATATCTTGTGAGTATATTAATCTATCACAAAATAGGAGACATAAAAACTCTCAACTCAAAGTTTTGTCGTCCCGACAAATAGAAGAAAAGAAAACTCAAAGAGGCCTATGTCCAGATAACCAAAGACGAAGGAGGAAGTAGAAAACTAATTAATGAACCTAAAGCAATTATCTTACCAAGTCTCATATAAGGGCGTCCAATAAATAATATATAAAATCATATAATATACAAGTAATCAACATATAACAAATTGAAAAGTGGATTGACTTCTCAATGCAAGAAGGAGTTGTTATCACTTAGGTTGATATGATGGCTATAAGGTGCTAATAGGTCTTCCCTAATGTCTATTGGTGCACTTAGTTATTCCCTAATAATTCAATCATTACTCAACCAAATATCTAGTAATCTTGAGGTCTTTTTGGTTATAGCGTAGGCTTAGGGACGGTGTGATACGTATATTTTGATAATGTGAAGTGAGATTTTGGAGCTCTCCTAACTAACCATCAACGAATCGCCCTAGATCTTAAGTTTCATTTGATAATTACCTCACTCAACCCAATGTTGATGCTATAATCTTAGCATCACCAAATACCCAAGAGCACTACTTGATGATTTACAAAAACTTCCACTTTACCGGTTCTTTTCATTAATTTTTCTTTATACATTTTTTTTGTAAGCTGGTAATGACACTTTCATGTCATACCACTTATGTTCATTTATCATATATTCAAGACCCCGACAAAGGGTTACAATACCAATATATCATCAATAGCGTACAAATACAAGCTCATAAAATTCCACCCAATGTTCCCATAATATGGTCCCACCACCCCAAACTCAAACTCTGAAGAAAACTAGTCTTAGGGTTGCAATTCGTGTGCACATCATATGGGAAAATCCTATAATTTAAGGGGTATGGATTATAATGTGGCGACACAAGTAGGAAAAAGGCTAATTAGGGGCTAAGGCTGAGAATTTTTTTATATAAAGGGTGAGAAAGATAAAGGATTCAAGTGGCTCATAAAAAAATGCCTTAATCATTTTCTTAAATACTATGGTTTATTACTCTCTCATTTTTAGCTCATAATCTAAGCGGGCTATTCAGTAGTTCAAACCTCACGTTCTACACACCTCTCAAGGTTTCCTAAGCTCAAACTTAATTTATATACATTGCTTATTGATCCTTTTTATCCTTTATTAATTGTTTACATGCAAATAAATTACGCGTTCTGTAAAATCTTTAAAAATCACACTATTTCCTATCACTAACTTGTTAATACTATGCTTAAAAGACACATTCACTATACTCTGGCACCTATTCATTATACTATTTTTTTTAATTATGGTTTTTTAGAGCAATATAAACGAAACGAGAATGAGGACAACGAGTACCCCACCCCCAACTCAAAACTGATTCGTGATCCCATGACTCGAAAAGGACTGAAAAAGATTACGACTATACACTAAACAACACAAAAATGATTAAGCATAGGGTTTAGAATATGATACGTGTCTCTAGCACATCTTCTTGAATTCACGATCAAAAGAGGTTTCAGTTATTTACTCCCTGATTTTCACCTTGATGCACTCGATATCTCCAATAATGCTAAACTAGTTCAGGATACTGCTGTGTTGTGACTCGGTTGGAACTCGTTTTCTCATGTTGTACCTCTTACTTTGTTGTGTAGTCACCTCGGGTTTTGGCTTCTTCTCAGGTGAATCATGAATGAGAAGAGGTGTTTTTTTTATTTTCTCGAGTGATTTCTTGTTCCTCTTCTTTTCCAAGCTTTGTACCTTCCTTTTGTCAACATTCACATCCCTTTTGTTTGTCATCTCACTTCACCCACAACTCAAAGATAAAACAAGTTTGAGTTTGAGCTCTTGAACTTTGAATGAATGGTGTTCTTTGGGTTGTTATGTGTAGGAGGATATGTAATGGTGTTTGGGTGTAGTTTGGTAAAGAATGAAGGAATACTGAATCTTGCTTGAAGTGGAAAAGTCCTTGAAAGCTTTAGATTAGTGATGCTTATGTGTTTATGGAAGATGGGTGGAATTTTTTGGTGGGATTTTGGTGTGTTGTTGAAGGTTTTCTCAAGCTTTCATGGAGGTTTAATGGATTTTGGAGGTGGAATTCCGTTTTAGTGAAGCAGTAAGAGGCAAGAAAATAGGGTTATGCGGTAAGAACTCTTAAGGTTTTATTTATTTTTGTCTAAATTTCCTTTTTATGGTGTACCATGATTTTGGTGTGGTACATCGCACTTCTTGCATTCTACAGCTCTTATTGTGACGTTGAGCCGTGAATTCCTTTATCGATATCGTGCGGTGTACCGTGCCTTTTGCTCCAATTCTTTATGACCTTCCAAGCATGGGCATAATGTCTCGACGCTTTACTAGTGAAATTAATGCTCATTCTTAGTTGATCTAGAAATGTTCTAGTCTAGAGTAATAATGAAGAGTCTAGAAATATCTTAAGTATTACTAAGTATAATTATAGTCCTATCTAAAAAAAAAATCTACCGACATTATGTTAGTATAAATAGGCCATCCAGGTTATTTGTAGTGTATCATCTTGAGCAACCAAAAGCCTTGTAAACATTAACTGATTAACAAAACCTTTCTTTCATAAAAACCAAGGTTCTTTCTCATTTTCTCATAAATTCATTTTAAATTTTTTTCCTTCTATAATATGAAAAGCTTATAAATTCTTTTTTCTTTTTCCCTTCCCTATAGAAAAACCAACAAGTGTTCGCGTATCTGTTGCTTTACACCGTGTCATAATTCATGTCCATTGTGACTTCCCTGGGACTGAGACATTTATAAAAACCTACCCAAGTAGGAAAAAAATACACATTCGAAACTTCTTGTGGTAAAAATCCAAGGAATTATGATAGCAATGGACTTAGCATTACAAATCTTTTCTTGAATTTTGTAAAACTAAAACAAAAGTAAACGGTTTTACTTTCAAAAAGCCTTAAGAAAAGATATTTAATATAAGAGTTGTACATTCGAACAACCAACCATCATTTAGTAGAAATTAAACAAAAGTATAAATGTTTAAGATTGTGTTCTAGAAAAGTTTGTAAACTTAAACAAAAGTAAACGGTTTTACTTTCGGAAACCCTGAGATTTATGAAAAGATCTCTGATATAAGGGCTTTACATTTGAAAAACTAATTATCGTTTAGTAAAAATTAAACAAAAGTAGAAATGACTAAGACTTTGTCTAGGAAAAAGTTTGTAAGCTTAAACAAAAGGAAAAAATAGAAATGTATGAAACAGTTACCTTTCTCAATCAATTGCTTGAACCAGTGTATGTGATAGAAAAACTTCTCAAAGGTTTGCCTTGCAATTGACAAGTACATATTAGTAGTTTCTGAATACAATAGAATAGTAAGAGTTTCTAAGTAGAGAATAATAGTAAATGTTTATAAGTTTAAAAGAATAGTAAAAATGATTATAAGTACAGAAGCGTAATAAAAGTTTTCGAAAGTTGATTTGTAAGTTTGTTGTACAAAATGAATATATATATATATATATATCAAAGTTTGTTGTAAATTGATTTATCAGAAAACTGCCTTAAAGTTGTATTAGAATATTGTAAATTTACAACTGTAACATTTAAGTACCCGATACAAACAATTTAAAGCACAAAATCAGAATCTGCCAACCAACATCTTATAATCAATAAAAATATTTGTTTTCAATTCGTTAATATAAACCATTTACATTGCAAACGATGAAGGAGGTAAATTGCAACCTTTATGTGCCATCATTAAATTTTGATTTGAGAGTTTCAAGGACTAAATTGCAAAGTTTTGCAACTTTTTAGATTTTTTAATCATCATTTTTGAAACTTTAAGGGACTATGATGCAAATATTAAAGTTTTGATATTAAAAAACAGATACAAAGCTTAAATTTGTAAGGTTCTTTTCCCATAACATTACATAATTACATTCTTACATATTTAAATGTCATCGTCAATTTTAAAGTTTAAGGGACTAACTTGCAAATTTTAGCAATTTTTAAGATTTTTTAATCATCATTTCAAAACTCTAAGGGACTATAATGCCGATATATGAAGTTTTGATATTAAAACACACATACAAAACTTAAATTTATAAGATTTTTTTGACCAAAACATCACACAATCATATTTTTTCATTTCTTAGGTGCCATCATCATTTTCGATATGATAAGAGACTAAATTGCAGACTTTTGTAATTTTTCAGATTTTTTTATCATCACTTTTTAAACTTTAGGGAACTATAATGCAAACTTTTGCACTTGCTCATAAATTATCATCAATTTCAAGAGTTTCAGGGACCACATTAAAATTGTATGAAATCATGGGGTTAAACATACATATAAATCTTAAACTGATAAGGTTCTTTACCCAAAAAGATCACACAATCACATATCAATTTTTTAGGGACTTAACATCAATTTTCGACTCTTATGCAAACTTTTAAAAAAATTCAAATTTTATATCATACATTTTGAGAGTTTCAAGGGACCATATTACAACTTTGTATCTACATAGGAAAAACACATATTACGTATAAACCTTATAAGGTTCTTTTCCCCACACAATCACATGAATAAAAAAAGTTGTTTGTAGAGACTTAACAACCATTTTAGAGTTTACCGGGGCACTTTTGTGTAAGATGGTGCAATTTTTAAAAATACATCACACAATTGCATGAAAATTCTTTAAAAAGTACTATTGCTGAATTTTCGAAACTATCTTTATCATAGCGAACTTTTTGGAGCACTAATATGCATATTCTTGCCAATCACAGATTAAGCCACTAACAATGCAAGATCCAATTAGTTGTCCTCATAAAAATCAATATTTCATATTTCAGAATCTGAGCAACGATTTCCTACTCAAACAAGTATGAATCAACCCATATATAGATGCTACCGGCTTCCCATATATCCAATGAACCGATTTTAACACCTACGAGAATAATACTGTCATTAATACAACATCAAATTAACATGCAATATATGAGAACATTCCATCTTAGAAAAATAATATCAACTCACCTACAAAAGTGTAAGTGATTTGATTTCGTCAATAAGTAGACCATCGATCTCAGGAACATGAAAATAATGATCAGAAGAAGAAGAAGAAGAAAAAATCATACTAATCCCATAGCCCATATGACATGAGTAGGTAAAACATGAGAATATATTACCTAGAAGATGAAATCCATCAGAAGAATAAAAAAGTAACATCACATAAATATTGCATAAACATCAATGCATAAAGAAATATAACATTGATATCATAGGATTACTTTGACACAAGTTAGACTAGTTGGTGATGTGTATTGAATGACTTAGGGTTCTATCAAATGGAAAGGAAGAAGGAGTTAGTGGGTAGGGTTCCATCATATGGAGAGAAAGAAGGTGAGTCGAGGGTTGAGATGGTGTAAATGATTCGGGTTAATGCGTGCAAGATTATGTCTTGACTCTTGAGCTATGAATGGGTAAAGAAAAATAAAATAAAATTAGACTTATTGGATATTTGACTTATATGGACCGATAGGCTTGACTGTTATGGACTTGGTTTTTCTAAACCAGGTTTACCAGGACCAGGTTTAATATAGGCCTAATTAGTTTTTTAAGAACCTACGAATACTGTACTTGTCGGTTATTATACCATTATTAATTTTTTTTTCTTATTTAACTTAAATATTAACTTTTTATGTATACTATGCATATTAATTAAATGTTCAAACATTTTTTAATTTATTAAGTTTAATAATTAAAATAAAAATATATATTAAGTTATAAATATAATATATTTCATATTATAAATATAATTATATATATTATTCAAAAAAACAATAAAAAAAGGACGTTCATTCATTACCCTTTACAAACATATTAAGATATTATGTCAAAAAAAAATTAGGATAGGAATAGTATATTATTGTGATGCCTCTTTTAAAACTAAATATGAACAAACAGGGATAGGAATAGTAATCAAGGATCAACGATCGGGAGAATCAACTGAAGTATACAACACGCGAAGATGTAACACCATTTTAGAAGGGGAAGCAATAGCGGTACTAGAAGCAGTTGAAAGTAGTATCAAGAAAAAAGACAGAACTAAAGCGATACTATCGGACAACCTTGAAGTTATACAAGGTATTCGGCAAGTGTCAACGGCAACATGGACAATTCAGCCGATTCTCCGCCTTATTCAGCAGAGAGCGGTTGAAGCAGGGCATATCTCCTTTCGGCATATTCTACGAAGGATGAATTGTCAGGCGGACCGGATTGCGAAAATCATTAGACACAGGGCCAACGGAATTGACGACGTAACAGGAGAGATGATCGGGGATTTCAGACGCCTCGGCATCGGATAATAGAGGGTCTCTTTTTGAGGGAATTCTGTCCAAAAAAAAAAAAAAAATTAGGATATTACAATTTTTTCAAAATAAAATCATACAGAATTAATAATAAATTTTAAAATGAGAAAATCAGAAAAGAAAAAGCAAAGTTCAAAAAAAAGAACCGACAAAGAAAAAAGTAAAACCTAAAACCCATCTCCTCAAACTATTTGAACAAAAAAAAAAATCTCCTCAAACTCTCATTAATAAGAACAAAAAACAAAAAATCTCTTGACACTCACCTTCCCCACCAAGTCGCTCTCCTGCACAAGACAACCGACGCCGGACCATTCTCCACCATCATCAACCGGCTTGGCTTCGCCATCAACAATCCAAGAACCCTAATTAAGGTAAACAATTAATTTTCACCATTGAAACTCTAAAAAAATTGAATTTCGTTTAACCTAATCTCATCACTTTTACAATTTTCAGAATTATCTGATTTAAGTATAATTACTGTCCTGTTGTTTATTATATTTGTATACGAATCCTACAATAGCCCTCTTATGACTGTCGGAAGCGCCTTTTGCCGTATAAGAATTGATGCGCTGAGAATAAACGTATATATGGGGAGGGGGATGCCGTGTGAGTTTTGTGGGTCCCATAATTTTCCATGAACAATTTGGTCTTATACTGTATTTTTTTGAATTGTTTTGCAGTAAATATCGATTTAACGCAACTGCAAGAGAAGGTCTAATTCCTTTTTCTTCTTCTCCTTTTCAACTCTCCAGCTAATGCAGCAGCCCAAGGCCACCATGGTATGTGTTAGCAAAATAGACTAATATACCCTTTTATTATTCATTATCGTTGCAAATATACCCTTTTATTAGAAACAAAATATTCATGAAAAGCTTTTTGTACTTACAGGAGATGGAAGATAATGATGACTATAAAGAATACATCCCTGTAGCAAAACGAAGAGCAATGGAAGCACAAAAGATACTTCAACGCAAAGGCAAACTTTCCGTACTCGAAGATGACACAGAGAAGATGAAAGTTATTGAAGCCAAACCAAGTCTACTAGTAAAAGCCACACAACTCAAAAAAGATCAACCAGAAATAACTCCCACTGAACAAATGGTCCAACAAGAGAAAGAAATGATCGAGCATCTTTCCGATAGAAAGACATTAATGTCTGTACGAGAACTCGCTAATGGTATTACTTACTCAGACCCAATGTTCACAGGTTGGAAACCACCATTACATATTCGAAGAATGTCTCAAAAGAATTGTGACGCAATTAGAAAACAATGGCATATTATAGTCGATGGAGAAGATGTTTTACCACCGATTAAAAACTTCAAAGAAATGAGATTCCCGGAACCGATTTTAAAGATGTTAAAGGAAAAAGGAATTGTTCAACCAACTCCTATTCAAGTTCAGGGTTTACCAGTGATTTTATCAGGGAGAGATATGATTGGTATAGCTTTTACTGGTTCAGGTAAAACTTTAGTGTTTGTTTTACCGCTTATTATGGTGGCTTTACAAGAAGAGATAATGATGCCTATTGCCCCTGGGGAAGGACCGTTTGGGTTAATAATTTGTCCTTCTAGAGAACTTGCGAGACAAACATATGAAGTTATTGAACAGTTTCTTCAAGTTATGAAGGAAGATGGGTACCCTGAAATGAGACCTTTGCTTTGTATTGGTGGAGTTGATATGAAATCTCAGTTAGAAATTGTGAAACGAGGAGTTCATATCGTGGTTGCTACACCTGGTAGATTAAAGGACTTGCTTGCAAAAAAGAAAATGAACCTTGATAGTTGCAGGTATGTAATCTCAACTATTTTTGCATTAAATTATTACACTATTTTCTATTTCTTGTTTGAGATTGTGTTAGAATTAGTAATTATATATTAAAATATTGTTTTTTATTGTACAGGTATTTAACATTAGATGAAGCAGATAGATTAGTAGATCTTGGATTCGAAGATGATATTAGAGAAGTTTTCGATCATTTCAAAGCTCAACGTCAAACTCTACTATTTTCCGCCACAATGCCTACAAAGATCCAAAACTTTGCTCGAAGTGCATTAGTAAAGCCCGTAACCGTAAATGTGGGCCGGGCCGGAGCAGCAAATCTTGACGTTATACAAGAAGTGGAATACGTAAAACAAGAAGCTAAAATCGTGTATCTTCTAGAATGTTTACAAAAAACCCCACCACCTGTTTTAATATTCTGCGAAAATAAAGCTGACGTGGATGATATACACGAGTATCTGTTACTTAAAGGAGTTGAAGGTGTGGCTATACATGGAGGTAAAGATCAAGAGGAAAGAGAATACGCGATAAAATCGTTTAAAGAAGGGAAAAAGGATGTGTTAGTAGCGACTGATGTAGCGTCAAAAGGGTTGGATTTTCCTGAGATACAGCACGTGATAAACTATGATATGCCTGCGGAGATAGAGAATTATGTACATAGGATTGGTAGGACAGGGAGATGTGGAAAGACTGGGATAGCGACTACTTTTATTAATAAGAATCAAACGGAGACGACTCTTTTGGATTTGAAGCATTTATTGCAAGAAGCGAAGCAGAGGATTCCTCCTGTTTTGGCGGAGTTGAATGATCCTATGGAAGATGTTGAAGCGATTACGAATGCTAGTGGGGTTAAGGGATGTGCGTATTGTGGTGGGTTAGGTCATAGGATTAGTGATTGTCCTAAATTGGAACATCAGAAGAGTGTTCAGATTTCTAATAATAGACGGGATTATTATGGTTCTGGTGGTTATCGTGGTGAAATGTAAACGTAAACGAGAGTAGGTAGTTTTGATTTTACGTGTTTACTTCTTTATGTTTCTTTTTTATTGTAATGATTACAAGGAAATTGTTTGTAAACGCTATTAATGTTTTTGGGAGATATGTTGAATTTTACTTAATTAATGCTATGTGGGATTGGATAGTATGATTAGTAGAGATTTTATCATCATAATCAGTGGATTTGCAACCATTAGATTTGTTTCACACACCAAAAATAGTCAAGTATGAATCGTATGTGAATGGAATATGTACTCTAATGCATGCTTTTTGTATCTTAAAAAGTCGGTTCCTGTTTGGGATATTTTAAAGCTCAAGGGTCATACAGTTTTCAAGTATCTTATCAAAGATATTGGGGATTTGTCGAAAAAAAAACATCTTAAAATTTCCAAGTAATAATTCTTGAAAACTACGTAATGAAGTAGGATCGTCAAATTTTATACATGTAACTGATCCTAGGATCTTGAGTGGAGTGTTTGAACGTATAAAATCTGCAGCAGAGAACACCTTTTTCATTATTGAATTCCCAACTTATACCTGAAACAATATTCTCTCTCAATCAATTTTTGTCACAAATTCTAAAAATAGATGTTCATGTATGGTTGTCCATTTAAGATAACAATAAATTTCTTTTACCTTTTTTTACCAATTTTATCTTTATTTAATGTTTAAAAGTTTATCATCATTAAATTCATTTACTTAGTCGGTTGCAGGTAGATTAGTAAAAATAGAGGAAATTAATTGTTTTTTTTAATTTGTGTGGAAAAAAAAAAATATAACAAACATTGATGGATAGAGGGAGTATGGTTCTAGTTAAATATATGTATACACGCATATAACAATTACATCAACCTGATCCCAAAAACTCGAAGAATCAGAAACTTAATCAACGTAAATAAAGAAATTAGATAAATTTTGGTGAAAATGACCTTTGGGAGTTTTTGACCAGCACTGAAGAGGTGCTTTACAATTAGTTACATCAATAAGTTTGTGGTCAATTTTAGCAGGGGCTTTATACTTGAGGCCTACGACATAATTTCTGCATTACCCACTTGAAAAGCTGCCACAGGAGTCAAAATATATATATAAGGGACTAAAGGTAAAATAACTATTAGATACAGTTCCACAGGCAACTTGCTTCAAGTTCATTATACCATTCCAAATCCTCACAAGAAAAATAAAAATTCAAGAAATTTAATTTCAATCTATATAAAACATCTTTACGACGGTACAGACTGATAATCTTTCTGCAATCACTGCAATAACCCTGATGGCTCGTGGGCTCAAGCTATTAATACAATAATACAGGAATAGTAATGTGTGTTAGTATTTAAATTAAATAATAATTAAAGTTTGGGTGAAAATGTTTAGAGAATAAACTTCACCTATTCTTGCATGCTGATTAATCTTTGACAGACTTCAACTCCATTATTTGCCTCCAGAAAAGCACGCACATTTAATACTTGTTCTTCATCAAACAGTAAAATATATATTCAGTAGAATAAAATTAGCTGTAAAATAGTTGATATACATACATACGCATAACTCAGGGATTAGTGGGCAATTAAGCTTATATACATACACATCTAAACAACAATATATTTTTGTACTCCTAAGGCTAAAGAGATCAATAACTAGACCAATAATATCGATAAAAAATCAGAAAACCGTGGAATTAAACTGTAAATTTTAACAAAATAATATAACCATTGGTCACCAAAATCCATTGCTATACTGTAATTTCTAGCAAAGAGGTTTATAATTTTTTATTGCTAAACCTATCCTATTTAATGATCAAGAGCTGGAGTGGATACTGTAATATTTTAAGCAATCAATATAATTGTCATAGATAGCATTAATCATTCATCATCACAAAACAACTACAAAAGTTAAAACAAACTTGACCAAAAACTAAAATAAATTTAAAACGAACAGATTAATGTCTTACACAAAACTAAACCCTAAACATTGATAAAATAGTAAGATCACTCGAAAGCCCATGCATTCTCCATGCACACCTCCGCCTCTTCTTCTGGAGTGAAATCATTTTAGATGTTAAATGTGTCGCGGATCTGTTCTTCACTCTTCCCCTTCGTCATATTTGCCACCGTCTGACAGGTCAAATCAAGAAGATTCTTGATATTCAGGTAGTTCGCCGCTAAAATAAGATCAAATAGGGTGGACTGGTCAACCTTGACAAACTCCTCGTAGGGGTGAGCACGGGTCGGGTTTACCCGGGTTGGGGTCTAGGGTAAGGGTAGGGTAATATTGGAGAGTGGTAAATGTTGGAGGGTAAACCCGTGTTAATGGTAAAATAAAAATTACCACGGGTTAAGACGAGTTAACTAACGGGTTACCCGGGTTTTACCCTTGGTAAAATTCATAATTTTATCACAACAAAAAACATAAAACCAAATAAAGTTTAAATGCTACTATTCAATTAAAAGAATTTTTGTTCTTCAAAATAAAGTACATATTAGGTAAAATTCAAAGAAGAGACGAGGATAAGATTTCGGTGAACGAAGTAGCCAAATGTGTCAAATGGCCAAGTCTTGACCATACACACACACACGCATATATATATATATATATATATATATATTAAATGAACAGTACACGGGTTGGACGGGTCCAACCCGTGTGGTAATGTATAGAAGGTAAACCCGTGGTAAAAAAATTAACATGCCCAAAATTGAAAGGTAAGGTATGTTATAAAATGGGCTAGGGTAATTTTTACCCTGTTTTAGGTCGGTTTTTATTACCCTAACGGGTCGGTTTACCATTTACCACTATTCTGCTCAACCCTAACTCCTCGTCAAAGGACTTCATATCTTCATCAGCAGTCTTGTTGTCAACCTTAACATGACGCTTACAGTATTCAATCACCTTTGATAGTGTCTTGCTTGACACGTTAGGCAACGGGATTATTGTATCAGCGCAACCATCTTCTATCATGTGCTTGATAGTTTGTGACTCCATGGCCACGGCTATCTCAATATCAAAGCTCTCGCCATCCGAGCTCCTCAACGTGATCTTCTTAGTTTCTGTAGAAGACATTATTTGCGTCCTTCGAGAGAAAATTTGAGAGAGATTTTTAGTACAAAAATTAACTTTATATTCAAACGATTTTTTTATGAGAAGTCACTAGCTATAGGGTTTTTATTTATAGAGAGGTGTTGTGGCGGTCAATGGATATACAAGGCCCATAAAAAAACAAAAAATTAAAGTTATGTTCGTTTTGGAAAAATTTGTGCCTCTCGTATATATTAAAAAAAAAAGAATTGTTTCTATTCGAACATTTTATTTCCTTTGTTTTAAAGGTGAATGTCCAATAAGACACTGCCACCTTAGCCACTTGCCCATAAAAGGCACTTAAGGTAAATATACATTAATGCCCTTACTGTCCTGGATGGAGACACTGTCCTGGATTGTTGACAAAGTTTTTAATAAAGCACAAGGATGGATTGCTAAATTACTTTCGGAAGGTGGAAAGAAAATTCTTATTAAGGCAATATTACAAGCAAAACCGTGTTATGCTATGTCAATTTTCTCGTTCCCTGTTGGTTTTTGTAGGAAACTTTCATCGATTATGGCTAGGTTTTGGTGGAACTCGTTAAGCAAAAGGAAAATTCATTGGCTTGAATGGGAAAAGATGACGGTGGCTAAAGTGGTGGGTGGGATGGGCTTTCGGGATCTCAAAAGGGCTAACACTGCACTCTTTGCGGCGCAGGCCTGGCGAATCCTTTGTAACCCAGAATCTCTTGCAGCACGGGTGTTGAAAGGAATCTACTTACCACATGGAACTTTCTTCGACGTTAAATTACGTTAGAGGCGTACTTGGTCATGGGCTAGTCTACTTGAAGGCAGGGATCTCCTTAAACAACATGGTATTATTCAAATTGGGAATGGGGAGTCCACTCACATTTGGAACCACAAATGGCTTTCATCAGGAATGCTTAAAGACAGACCAATGAACACTAACCTTGAAACAGTTGACCAGCTTATGACGCAACAAAAAGATGGATGGGATTGGGAGATCATTGGCACAGTTCTTCCTTTACCAATGCATGGGGATATTAGTAGGATTCCCTTACTTAATACGGAAAAACATGACACATTACATGGCCTTATTCTAAATCAGGTACATATAATACTAAATCTGGCTACAAGATTCTCACACAACTGGCATCAGAGGCGACAGCACAAACTTCCAACAAGGCTGAACTGAGTAATCCTAAGTTGTGGAATCGGGTTTGGAAATCCAATGTGCCAAATAAAGTGCGATCCTTCACATGGAAAGCGTGCCGAAACATTCTCCCCACTAAACAGAATTTGTTCTCACGCCATTGTAGCGATAGCATAAATTGTTGATGCTGCACCAATGTTACAGATAAGACAGTACATCTTCTCTTGTCTTGTAACTTCTCTAAACAGGTTTGGGATGGATAAGCGCTTCAAATTCACGTTCCGGAGATGGACCTACCTTCGGTGGGCAACTGGATTACAAACCTATGTGATAATATGGGGAACTTGATCTGGGACCAGTCGAAGTTCATGGCATACATCCAGTTAACACTGTGGAACATTTGGAAATCGAAAATAAAGATAATAAATGAGAATCTACATATTAATCCTAGATCGGTTATCATGTCAATTGCGGCTGGGATGAAGGATCTGTACGAAACAGACTGGGCGACAACACCTCAAATGCCAGAACTGTCAGCAGTTTTACCTAATCTGGACCCGTGGAGCCATGAAGAACTCGACGGAACTCATTACATTTTCACATGCGATGCATCCTTCAAAACTTCCACAGAGATGAGTGGAATTGGTACAGTTAAACGTGATACTCGTACAGGTCACAGAGTGACGTTCTCGAAAGCTATCTGGACATATTCGCAGCAGAGGGTGAAGCCTTAGTAGTTCTGGAAGCTGCTCAGCTGAGCCTCTCCCATTCAGGCCTCAAAACTTTCATCTATTCAGACAACCTTGATACTATTCAAGGTATCAAGTCGTGCCAGCTACATGGTGGAAAGTCCGACCTTTCGTCAAGCGGATTCGCAGGATTGCGGGAGACACCATAATTTGTTTTTAAAGCATCTTCCGCGTTGACTTAATGGTTTGGCTGACAGCGCCACGCGTAAAGCTAGGCAATCTGCAGTGACTACTGACTGGTCGCTACTTTTGGGCTCATTATTTACCCGACTAGGGATTGGCTAATATTTTAGTCTTTTGAACTGTTACGACCGACCAAAAAAAAGAATTAGTACTCTATTTGCTATATTTTTCTTTGAGATTGTGTTGAACTTGACCATTGTGTTCTAGGATTAGTAATTGTTGCGATATATCTTCTGAAAAGTTTTTTCTCACTAGAATTGTGATCCGCACTACTACAGATCAGTAGCGACTAAACTATTCGCAACTATTTTTTTAATAGTCGCTAATGATACATCTTTCGCGACTAAACGTTATTCACAAGTCTCCACGAATATGATTTCTAATATGCGACTAAACGCAGTAATCGCTAAAAATGTAGTAGTAGTCGCTTGTATGTTTTTTAATTTTTTATTTTTTTACACGGATTAAAGTAGTCGCTATTAATTCATATTAACGGCTAAATCTCCATTTATAGCAACTACATCCTGTAGCCGCGAAAGCTCTTAGAGTATTTATTACAGTAAGTCGCGATTTTTCAAATCATAAATACCCCAAAATATTTATCTTTCCCATAATTCACTCAAAACCCTACCATTTTTTCCCACCAATCATCATCAAATATTATTCCAACACGTGAAAAAACTTTCCGGGGTCAATCAACGAAGTGGGACCTACTCAATTCTCATTTTCTCCAACCAAATTTGCCCAAAATTAGGTATTTTTTCTTCATTAACTTTTGAAAATTTATTTTCTTTGATTATAATTGTGTATTTAATGTTATATAGTATGATTAGGTTATTAGAAACATGTTTTATTTTTCTATGATATATGTTATTGTTTTGTATGAGAATAAAATGCACAAATATTTATTTTGTATTCTTTATACTGTTGTAGTTGATTATATTGTTAATAGACGATGGCTTCGCTTATTGATAAGAGTTGGATTGATTCTGCTCATCGTGTTTTGCATGAATTTGTTAATGGGATAGAAGAATTTCTCGCATTTGTTCAGAAACAAGAAAATTTTAACGGTACTTTGTTTTGTTCGTGTAATGAATGTTCGAATAATCGTCGTTTTAATGCCCAAAAGGTGAGATTTGGTCAAAGCATGGTGAGATTTTTACCGAGACTCAATATTTAGAAAATGAAACGTTGAATGTCTTTGACGATTTGAGACCTACTTACGAGGGTTGTGGTCATTCGGGTGACACCGAGATGAGAGACTCGAACAATTCAATACGTGGAAGTTTTGAAACTTTATTCGAGGAATTGGAGACTAAATTATACCCTAGATGTACAGTAATGAGTTCATTAAATTTCACTTCTAAGCTAATGCACGTGAAGGTGAAGAACAAGTGGACTAACACATCATTCACCGACATTCTGGAATTGTTGTGACGCGTGTTGCCCAAACCTCATACCTTGCCCGAGTCTTACGAGAAGTGCAACAAAAAGTTAAAAAATTTAGGTATGGGGTATACTATTGTCAATGTTTTCTTGAAAGATTGTGCTTTATTTTACAATGAGAATGGATAACTCGATAAGTGTTCAGTATGTATTGAATCCAAATGGGACCCGAAGAAGGGTTAGAAAGTAGCGCATAAGAAACTCTGATATTTTACGATAGCGCCGAGGTTGCAGCGACGTTATGCTTCGAGACACACTGTCGAAGTTATGATTTGGAACCGTATAGGGAAGAGTACCGACCCATATGTATTGTGTCATACGGTTGATGGTGATAGTTGAAAGAGATTTGTAGAGCTACATCCTGAGTTTGCTAGTGAACCTCATAATGTATTATTGGGTCTAGGTATCGATGGTTTTTGTCCGTTCTCTATCCATAACAACTCATATAACACGTGGCCAGTTATATTGACCGAATACAACTTTCCACCGTGGGTATACATGAAGTAAACCATATTTTATCTTTGCTTGTTGATTTTGAGTCCCCGTTCACCCCGTAAGGACATGGATGTCTTTCTCTGCCCTGTTATAGATGAGTTGGAAGAGTTGTGGGAAAAAAGGATCCTTACGTATGATGCTCACACAAAGAAAGAGTTTACAATGAAGGTTTGTTTATTGTCCACGACTAATGATTACCCTACTAGGTCATACACGTCAGGGTGGCAGGTCAAGGTTACTTAGCTTGTCCAAAATGCATGGATTCTACTTCGTCACAGAAGGTGAAGAAAGAGGTATTTTGTTTTGATCATAGACGTTGGTTACCTGCTAGACATTGATTTAGAAAAGACAAAGTTTTATACCTGAGTACCTGGTGGTCCTTTGTGTGTTCTAAAAATAAATGCAATAAATAATCGAACCACAACCGCAAGTGTACGGTTGTCCCAAGTAGTATAACTGATAAAACAGATTCGTTCCAAGGACGGGATGGTTGACTACAATGCTTATCTATTAATGATTGATGCACTTATGAAAACAAGTAAATAAAATATGTTTGTTTGATTTTTGTTATTAAAACTACTAAATGAAAGACAAGTATTAAAATGCAAATAAAAGCTAAGACGCAAGTAAAATGAGTGAAAACGCAGTATGAGAAGTAGTACTTGAGAACGCAAGGATCCTCCCAATCTTATTTCCTAACTTATGTTGTTTAAGGGCTAAATTGGTCAATTACAATGGTCGGGATTCTAAATTCCTTATACCCCCGTCAGGGTGGACTATAAGGCGATCCTAAAGTGTCACTAGTCCCGTCAGGGTAAATATGATCCACTGTTGGATGATTAAGTATTATTACCTCATTGGCCCTAGGATTAGCTAAGCTCGTCAGAATCATTAACTTCTATCCTAGATTGAATAAATGGTTCCGTATTTAAACCCTCCGTCAGGATGATCCAATTGCCACTAATTGGAATAGCCTAAATACTATTACCTGTTCCTAGTTCATGACGCTAAAAACAGTAAATATTCATGATTTATCGAAAAGAGTAAAAACCCTAATTTAGTTTAATTCAATAAAAACCCAAATTCAACATTCGTTAATTAATAAGAATTGGGATTCACCCATTGTTTGTTCTCAAGCACTAAATAAAACTTAGCTCATATTAAAAAGAAATACGAAATTAAAATTAAAGGAATTCATATTGTTTACAGAATTAAAAAGATAAAAGAACCTAATTTCCGGAATCGGAATGACTACGAACGGAGATATAGACCCTCTCCAGCTCTTGTAGCTTCTTCTCCTTCCTTCAGTTGCTTCTCTCTGGTGTTTTTAATCTTGCAGAATGTGAATTGTGTGTAAAATAGAAGTCAAGGGCTGATTTTATAGGTGGAAATTCGGACTTGGACCTAGGCTTTTAATTAAATGAAATATAAAAGGCCCAAGTCCACTAACTTAGCCCAAAATCCCGTAACTGCTGATATACCTTCACTAAAACAGCTTTTCCCGATGCGTTACAACTCCGATTGACCTCATTCCAGTTGCTAAAGTTCCGTAATTCGATAAGGAATGATTTCTCTTCAAAGGTCAACAGCTAGATCATCGCTTAAGCACCTCGAAATCAGCAATCTATGGCCTGGAAAATGGATTTTCAGCTCTAAAAATAATATCTTCGGGATTTCTTTTCAAGTCTTGACTCTATCTTTTGATCTTTGACTTTCTCCTCGGGTTCCTCTTTTAGCTAACATCTAAAACCTGTAAAATACTCACTAAAAATACCAATATTACGCGCAAAAGCTTAATAAATCAAAAATGCTAGAGTTAAAAGAGGAAAATCATATTATTGCATATTTAGTCCAAAAGTCTATCGAAATGATTAAATAAACACCAAAAATGATGTCTCCTAAGGGTCGAAAATAAGAACATTTAAGGAGACATCAGTACCTTTTATAAGGCTGTCCCGAGGAAACATAGTCCTGCTGATATTCAGACACAGTTAGATGGGTTGACCATTGTGTTTCCCGGTAAACACAAGGATTTTGGGGGCAAGACGACGAAGAAAACTGGTCCTCGTTAGTTCTATTGGAAGAAAAAGAGTATTCTTTATCGTTTACCTTATTGGTCCAATTTTTTTTAAAACATAACATTAATGTTATGCATTGCGAGAAGAATGTGTGCGATGGTTTGCTCGGTACAATTATAGGTCTTGATGGGAAAATAAACAAAGATAACGTGAAAGCAAGAACTAATCTTAAAGATATGGGAATCAGGAAAAAAGTATGGTTGATATCAAGAGACGGTAAAGCAATATTGAAGCGAACAAAGTATACATGGTCAACGGATAAGCGGAAAATATTTCTTGACTGGTTGAAGGCACAGAAGTTTCCCGATGGTTTTGCATCTAGTTTGAGAGATAATGTTCAAAGTGATACAGGAAAGATTATTGGGATGAAATCTCATGACTATCACGTGATCATGCAGTATCGTGGCTAGTATCCCAGGTTTATTGAAGATAAATCGATTAGCGATGCTATTATTAGGTTAGCTAACGTGTTTAGAGTCATCTATAAGAAAAATCCCAGTAGGAAAGAGTTAGAATCGGGTAAGGCGGAAGTGGTTGAAGTTATGTGTAGACTAGAAATAATTTTGCCTTCCGCGTTTTTCGATATAATGATCCACCTGGTTATACACTTATACGATGAAGCTTTATTAGGTGACCCTGTTCAGATGCGATGGATGTACCCGTTTGAACGGTATTTAAAGAAGTCAAAGGAATACATACGAAACTCGGCTAGGCCGAAGGGTTCAATCGCCGAGGGATACACTGTACAAGAGACTTTGACTTTCATATAGTGTTATATTCAAGAAGAAACAAAAGTACAATGATCCGGGAAGATATACCGAGACTGTACCTAAACCTAAAGATTTATCCGTATTTAAGAGCCAGTGTAATCCACTGGGTAAAAAAGAGTTTGGTGCTTTGCCATATATAGAGAAGGAACAAATAAACTGGTACATCCTACTTAATTGCGACGAGGTCCAACATTTAATGACATACGTAGATCATTAGGATTTATTATTTTTGCATTCATTCTGAAAAAGAATATTGACTTTAGTCTTCAAATGTACAGAGAACACAAAGCCACACTATCGTGCCCTGAAGATGAAAAAGAGAGGCTTCACCGACAAAATTTTTGAGAGTGGTTTATGCATAAGGTATAGTTTCATTCAAATATCAAATTAAGAATCAATGTTAGACAATACTGTTATAATTGTTATCGTTTGTAGGTTTAAGAAATGAAAAATGTCGGTGATGCATTTGCTACCCATGAGATGATTTCATTGGCTAGTATGTCTCATGGTCCGATTTATAGATACGATTCATGTGTTATGAACGGTACAAATGGGTTACTCGTGAAAAAGGAGAAAAAAGAGTGACTTAGGATTACAGACTATGTACCATGTATGATGGGAAACCGTATTACAGTGAATTAGTCAAGATTTTAGAGGTAACATTCGATGGTGGTTGTTTTGTTGTGTTATTCGAGTGTAAGTGGTATAAAACGAGCAATGCAAATAATGGGGTAACCATTATTAATACATCCAGTTATTTTTGGAGCGAAGAACCATACATTTTAGTAACGCAAGCAAAAAAAGTGTTAAATGGGTTTTTGAAGATTAAATAGCTAATGTGATAAATGGAAATAGAAACTATGAACTAAAATAAAATTAAAATTACGCTAATTAAAATATGGATAAATAAGATGAGAATGTTTTCTTGAGTTTTACTAGTAATCCTCTATGTAGCTAATCTAATGTTTGTATGAATAAGGATGAAATGGTAATTTCTCATTAGCCGAGATTCTATTATCTCTCTAACTCCCGCCAGGGTAGCTTAGATAGTTATTCTATGACCATAGAGACCTCTTCCGAGTGATCCCTATATATGCCTTTAGTACCCGGTTGGTGATTCCCACAATTCATCACGAAACCAATTGATTCTAGAATTCCTTCACACTCTTTCCACACATGATCATTGACCCCACAACGCGAACAACCTTGTGCCTCTTGCACTAGTTTCATCTTAGCTTGTTTCCCTTGGAAACCTTCCTTCATCTTAAGTGCCAACTTTTTCATTTGATTCTCGACCGACTAGATCTTAGCCTTTACAACATTATCATTATTTAAACGCAATGTACCTTTTGCATTGTAATAGGAGGTCGCAACTGTGGCCAACTCCTCTCGGTTTTGACTATCTTTTCTAGACCAAATGCGACCTCAGCAGGATCCATGGACACAAAACTTTCTCCTCTAAGGTTGTCTACCCTCAAACATGACTCGTAGTTAATACCTTGATCGAACATTGATAATTGAAGTGCTGGGGCATATCCATGAAGTGGACATCTAGCTAATCTCTGTTGAAGCCTTGTCCATGCCTCTCATACACTCTCGCTACTATCTTGACAGAAATATGCAAGTGCCATTTGATCCTTCATTCTCATACTAGTGTATAATAACGATCAAAGAACTTAACTTGTAACTCGTCCCATGACGGAATCAGATTAGATGGTTGACTCTACAACCATTCACCAGCACCCCTAGTCAAGAAAAATGGAAACATGAAGTAATACAACTTCTCGCGTGTAATTCCTCGAGTATTGTAGGCATAACAAATCTTCATTAACTTTTGAGTCAACCTCAACGGATCTTGTTTTGCTTCAGTGCCCATAGCTCATGAACTGACTCAACACACCTTGGTCGGGATTGAATCTCATAGCTTAGAACACTGGAGGGCAAATGCTTAATAGTTGAACACAGAATGGACCTCCTTGACCAAGAAGACCTTGTTCTCGGTGTTAATTATTCTGTGGACCTCCTCTATTGGCTACTATTTGTGGTGGTACTCCTTGGGTAATTTGAATTTGTTGATTAAGATTCTCCCCAGGTGGTACATCTTCTACTCGTGGGTTTACATTCTCCACAACTTCTACTAAAAACGGATCAATTACACTCGACATCACCTTGTTCTTCTTTTTCTCTATTTCTCGCCTTTCTGAGCTAAGATTAGTTTCTCGGGACCTGAGAGCATGCACCAAAACCTAAAGAAAAACTCAAACAAATAAAAACTTCTACACTAATGCTAAAAAGAATAACTAACAAGAAAAATCCCCAACAACGATGCCAAAAAGTTGGTGGGTCCTAGAGTGTGCTAAAATATCGAAAACAAAAGCACACACACCCAGGAAAAACCACGAGAAACTCTAGGCAAGTGTATAGGTCGTTCACAAGTAATAGTAAGTAAAGTAAAAGCTTTTTCTCAGGGATTGATCGATTAGCTCAAACTCGTGTTCAGATTTAAGCATAGATGAAATTACTTGTTTAAACTGAAACATAAATAAATAAGATATTTGTTTGGATTTCTAACAATAACTACTAAATCAAGTAAAGAATTGAGGTGAGATATAACTTATGTTCACAAGTACCTACCTATCTTACTAAATATTTATTCAATGTATAAGGGTGAATTGAGCTATTATAAGTAGTCGGGATTCTAAAATCCTTCTAACTCCCTCTAAGGTAGCTTAGAAGGAAACCTCAACACTAATAAGGGACATGGGTCAGGAGACCCTACGCAATGATCCGTGAATAATATATAAACCTAATGACTATCTAGATAGGCAATCCCCTAAGGATCACTACCGCACACTAGGCGATTATTACCTGTTTCTGTCCCTAACCCACCCCCTCCCCCGTCGGGGTGACAGTATAGGAAACGTAGGTCAAACTAGAGATGTACATGCTCTAGAATTTTTATCAAAACCATTCATAATACAATTATAAAACCAAGCTCAAATCAATTAAAAGGAATTCCCAAATAGCATTAAAATAACAAATAGTAACTTAGGGTTTATACAGAATGCAAACTAATCTATGGGATGATTAGTTCATGATTACAGAAATAAAAATAAAAAGTAAAAGACCGAAATTATGGTTAAACCAAAAATCTAAATCTAATTACCCTAATGATAGAGACAAGAAGATGCAAAATTGATGTTGTGATACTCCAACTCTGTTTCTTCCTCTCTAGGTCTACTTCCTCTCTAATTCTTCAGTAAGATGCTCAATGGAATGACGAGGAACTGTATCTAATGTTGGATACTAATATATATATATATATATATATATATATATATATATATATATATATATATATATATATATATATATATATATATATATAATAAGTCATGGTCTAGGTTTAAGTGACCTAATCCATCCCAAATACGTTTTTCTCCAAGAGTGGACTGGTTCGAGTCATGCCAGCTGTGAAATAAATAATTTCTTCATTACAGCTCCAAATCACGAGCCGTCAGCGGCCACGTGTTACTAACTCAGATGACTATATATATATAAAAGGGACCCTTTAAATAATTGGTGAATCTCATGTGGCATCGAAAATAATTCACTTTTAAATTTGCCGACAACTCTTACACTTTCGAAAATGGCTTTTTTGTCCTTTAACTCTTACTTTTGCAACTGATCTCCTTTCTTCGACTTATTATACATGATTTGGCATATTATATCATCCTTGTACCTATGAGTTTCACAAATAACACAACAATTACACCAAAAAATCTCTAAGAAGTAACAAATCTCCAAAACAAGGTAAGAAACGAGAATATATCAAATAATGGAGAAAAATCCCTTAGCTAGACACATAATGAACCTAAAAGAGTAATGCTGAATATCACCCCAAATTGCATCACCTTTATATCGCCCCTTATTTGGACCAATCATAAAAGAGAGAGAAAATGATCAATCGGGAAAGAGAAATCACATGATTGGTCCATTTTAAATCCACCTAGGAGGCGATATACATGTGATGCAATTTGGGGTGATATTTAACATTACTCAACCTAAATGATGTCTCGTAACTAGATTATTATATCACAAATATAGAGACATCATAAAATAGAATGAACAAATTCAAATGATTTTTTTAATCGATAAATAGTATTAGAAAACTATTGTTAATTATATTTTTTATATAAATTATAATTAGGTATATTTAACAGTAATTAATATATATTGATGGTAATATTTGTTTATCTCACACACGCACACGTATATGCATACGCACACGCACATGCGCACACACACAAATGTCCATTTAAGTTATAAATCTTAAAATTTATTCCTAACCGTACAACCTAACTTAGTTTTTTTTTTTTAATTTTCTAATTATAAAAATATTAATTATTAATTAATTTTAATTATAGAAATTAATTTTATGATTAAATCAAATTATAGAAATATCAATTATTAATTTTTTTTCTAGCATGGCGTCCCGCAAAGGCAGAGATAAGTGAAGGGTAAATTCTTTTTCTTTTTCAACCGAGGCGGGAGATGAGGGTGAAAGTCTCTTTACCAAAGAAATTTTATTTTACCTTTCTTTTCTAGTACTTTTGGAAAAAAAAAATCTTTTTTACCCTATCATCCTCTTCTTAAAAAAGAAAACAATCTGATTTTTTTTAACCTCAAATCCCTATTGAAATATCTATAATCTTTTTTGATGATTCATAATTAGAATATTTTACAAATTAAAGATTTTTTTAGAGATTTTATTTGTTTCCAAATTAGAAAAAAAAAAGGGGAAATTAATTATAAAAGCCTGGAAGGCACACCACATTCGGCTATAAGGCCTAGTGCCAACTAAGGACTAAATGTCTAGTTACTAACCCAACTAGTAAGGGTATTAACGCAAATACCATACAGTCCATCTTTATCTGCCATCTACACGTGTCTACTCAATAGTGTACACTACTAATCATTTCAAAACAATTTTCTTTCCCTCTCTCTTAATAGCAACCGGTGTATTTGGTTGTAGTTCATCAATACTGTAGGCGTTTCAGTTCTCTTACACATACCGAGACAACCGGCTACAACCATATCTACACCATATTGATCCATAACGGCAGGTATAAACATCGGATTTACAGATGTATCTCACGATTAAGCTTGATTCTGTCACCGGGTCATCGTGCTAAATACTTCCAGAGTAAAGATTAGGAAGTAAAGAAGAGCTGTTCATCGTGAAGCCCTAATTCGAATTACCAAATACGAAAGGTAATCTTTTTTGTTTATATTCCATAGTTTGTTAATAGAAGCATCGTCTTTGTTTTATCATCCTAAAACCCTAAGCGCTATTATGTAAGAACCTTAGTCTGATAGTGGAAGCATCGACTTTGTTTTTTTGATTATATTCACATAAGATAGGTACATGAAAATGTTACTGTGGATATTCAGATGTGTATATACCCATTCAATAATCTGCTATTTAGTCATTACCTACATTCAATAATGTAACCGTATAATAATATTAATGATGTATTATATTTCGTTGTATACAGCATAATGACAGAGGACAGATGCTCGTTAGCAGCTGTATTCAAAATTGTCCGCAACAGTAATATGACGCCATACTATTTCAAGTCATTAGAACGATCACCCTTTTATCCACTTTTCTGCGGGATGAAAGAATTCAAAGGATCGAAACGGTGGGAGAAAAACGACGACCTAATAGCTGAACTTCTGATGAACTATGATGAGCGGGGGGAAGTATATAGGTTTGGGGGTGTGCCTCTAAAAATCACCCCTATGGATGTAAGGTTAATTATGGGTGTTACGGGTGGTAATGAGCGTGTGCCGAAGCACGTAAGAGCTGATCTAGGCCCGGGTAGGTGGTTCCAGAAGACGTTCCCTAATGTAAAGACTACCGGGACATTATCACAGTCGGCTGTAAAAAAGGTTATAAATCGTATTCTAACCCAGAAAAATGGTGATAGAGACACACTTACAAAATGTGTGAATATGCTAGCTATGTCTACAATTTTCTATCCATCAGGCTCAGGCCGCATCACTCAATGGCATATAAAAATATCAGAGAATTTAAGTGAGTTAAAAACATTTGACTGGCCTCAACACATAGCTGATCATGTTATGAGTGGTGACACTATTTTGGGGAGAGGGTGCTCTCTTCTATTGGTGGTAAGTATGAGAAGCAGAATTTCTTTTTTTTATTGCCATATCAAACCATTGACGTTTTTTTTTTTCCAGCCTTGGCTGAATGAACATGTATACATACCTGGTAGGGTACCAGAGGATGAAAATGCATTCCCCAGGATATTTAAATGGGACATATCTTCTGGTGTGGCTGATTTTCGCGAATCAGTACTCGAAAAAATTACTCCAGACATGGTATGTATGGAAGGTTGTTTACTACATATATGTATATATTAACCAAACTTTTTTTTCACGCTTACTTGTTAACATGTAGGTAAGGAAATTGGATCTTGAAATGAATGACAAAGAGATGGATGTGTTTGGTGTGGTTCGTATACAAACTGGTGTTACAACTGAAAGGTTAGACAATCCACAACAAGAATTAGGGTTAGGTCACCAGTCAGACAGCCATAACGGGGCTACGTCTGATGAATTAACCAATGTTAAAATGGAGTTAGAGTCAGTAAAAAAGGAAAATGCTGAATTAAGGATAGAACTAGAGCAATACAAAACGGATAACTGTACTTTACGTGGAGAGATCCGGCAATTGATCATGCGAGCCAGGGAGAATACAAAAACATTTGTTGGTGGGTGCGAGCTTCATGAAGAGGTAGGTGTCGGATTGGTTGCAGCTCGTACTAATGATCACCCAAGACAGATTTTAGTGGATAATCCTATATCAGCACCAATAGTTGAAGGTGGCGATAAAGACGGTAACACTCTTTCAGAAAACGTTTCTGCTGCTGTTAAAATAGATAAAAAGAAAAACGGCCATATTAACCAGGGGGGAGCTGAACAAATTGGGTCAGAAATGTGTGATAATCGGGGAGAGCAGATTCGCTGTTTACATGAAAATAGTTTCAGTCAATGGGGAGTCTTGCAGGCAGATGAAGTTGGTGATGGTCCAGGAAAAAATAATACTCCTCGAAAAGAACTTGATACAGAAAATCACCAAGTTTTGGGCCATATAGATAATCAATTGAGTGGGGGGCTGAACGTAGGCGAACCTAAAATCACAGGGTCTAAGAATGGCCAAAAAAGGGGCTTCATTGTAGAAGTGAAAAAAAAGGACAGGAGGGGTACTAGACGTAAAGCCTGTGGTAGTGAATGGATATCTGCCCGGTCAAAAAAAAGGGCTAGGAACGACAAAAAAAATAACGCTGCCGACAACGTAATATTATCGCCCACAGTAGCCGTGCCAAGCAAAGATACAATTATGAACAAGGAGGCCGATCCACATACTGAAACAGTAATGGGTGATAAGCAGGTGAATGACTATAGTGGGGTAGGTGAGGCAGATGGTGATGAAGGATTATGTATGATGACAAATGAAGTGGTGAATTGTGGAGACGATAATAAGAAGCCTGAGATACCTGTGGATCTGGGGGACTCCACTGTTTTGGTTAACGGATTTGGCAATTTGATTGGGGAGGTGGTTTTGGATGAGATGGATAATACCGTATGTAAGAAGAGCAAGAAAAGGAATTCAATGGTGGAACGTATAAAAAATGACGATAGGGGTAATAGGAGAAAAGCTATTGGGAGCCCCTTCATATCAATCAGACCAACGAAAGGAGCGAGGACCAGAAAAAAACTTCTCGAGCCCGTAAACGTAGTGGTGTCTAACACAACTGCTGTCTCAACTAAAGATAAAACAGTCAGTAATGGTACAGAAAATCAGTCAGATGTATCTGGTGCATTGATAGAGTTTGAGGCCAACGTTGACGATGATTATGATGACTGTTGTATTGTAGCGACCGATCATCCCCGGAAAATGGTGTTATTCAAGGCGGAACGTGTACTGTTGCAACATATTATTGAACAACTAGACAAGGACACAGCTGTGTGGCGTATGCATAATATGAGAATATCTGCCGGTGACTGTATGATGATAGGCGAACAGGATCGAGTGAAATGGCAGGTATTAATTTATTCCATATTCCGAGAAAATAACATTGTTCAGAATTCATACGTGGTTTAATTATTGCATTTTGTTGCCTAATATGTGTTTTGTTAGTTTGTTGATTTTATGTTGCAGTACTGGATTGACAGTTGTGATGGAAAGGATTGTGGTTTTTTACCAGCCCGTGGATACGTAAGTAATAAGTTCATATATTTGTAAGTATCAGTTTGTTGATTTTTTTTTCTTTCAGCACAAAAGAAAATCGGAGTCTGACGAAGATTACAAGAACCGATGCCAAATGGTCACAGATCAAAGTGTTCAAATTTTACGCTCCAAACGGTTTCTCTTAATACCTCTTCTGACGAAAGCTGGGATTGCAAAGCTGTGGAGCGCTCTTGTATACGACAACAGTACTCAGACGTTCGTCCACTACAGCAACGCGCGTGTTGAAGGTGGTAACCCGTTAATCACTGGTTCTGAAAAAAATGCCAAGCGGGTAGCCACTACAATAATGAACAAAATCTGGCCGGGAGCTACCAGGAAGAAGTACGAGAGATTTGCGGCACCTTTGCACAGAATGGTAACTGACTGGAGGGATTCAGGTATTTACATGCTGATTTGTATGAATGATGTGTTCCGTCTCAAAACAGTCAGGGGTGTGTACAAGATATGCACATACAGAGGCCTCCGCAAAACTATAATAAACACGCTCCTAGCGGACAAAAATTGTTTGCCTGTTGTTCGAAAAGCCCGTATGCGCGATGTATTAAAAAATGTGTGACATTTAAGGTTGTTTTCTGTTGGTTTGTCAGTCGTCGAACTTATTATATATAATTGTTAGTCTACATTGTAATGTTTAAGTTGTAGGGTGACTTTAAATTTGATGTATGATGCTGTTATGTTTATGGACCTCTACGTATACTGTATATTCAAGTTATGTTTGTTTAACAATTCTGAACCACCTAACCTTGTTAATATGATTAGCTAAATCTCACAATCACGCCTAAAAAAATTACAAGCTGGCGTACACAATGTACATGCTGGAATGGGCACACACCCTTTTGGTTTGATCGTATCTAATACAAGGTGGAAGCTTGACACGACAATTATACGCCATATCTATTTCGAGAGAACGCGAACAACTACCATTCCGGCATATACACGTCAAAAAACGTACGTATATATATGCAACAGAGTTGACGTGTGTGAAGAATACTTTTATTTGGTCAAATAAATAAATGAAAAAACCTGATTAATTTGTACCCCTGTCCTACATAACCCGGCAGGGGTGCTTGTTGAAAGTTGATAGAGTCCTACATATTGAGGTTGGGTCTATGCCCATACCTTTCCTTTTACAACAATTGATATAACAAAACGGGTAATCATCGCGGGTGGATTTCCATGAAATGGCTTACGGTGTAGATATTAATGTATTCTCTTGGGCATATGCCCATAACGATATTTTTTTTGGCAATTCGAGTGCTTCTAATCTGACCTGGTTGCTCGTGGTGACAATTGTGTACGTTTCAAACGAATGTGTATATTTTCACCGGGAAAAAATATGGTAGGGATAGAACTTGTCGCCATTTGGGTAGATGCCCGTAACGAAGAATAACGTTAATTCAAGTTCTTATGCATACCGTCATCAGCGGTTAAAGCAATCGTGGTAATTCCCATGTTGTAGTTGTTAGCACGAGCAACCAAATCAGATTATTAGCCAACGAATAGCCAAAAAAACATAGGTCCGTGCATGTACCCATTTGTCTCAGCGGTATCTAACGGTAAAGCCACTATATGGAGATCTGTTCGCAAATGGTTAACCGTTTGTTATAGCATTTGTTGTAAAAGGAATGTTATGGGCATATACCCAAGGTCGCTACATAGGCATCTATACACTTTCACCCCGCGCCCCTGACGGTATATGTAAGCCGTGATAGGGACAGTATTCTTTGTCATGGGCATCTACGCAAACGGTAACAAGGTCTAACCATATTGCGGGCATTACGTACATTCTGAAAACCAACTTTCGTAACTACGCCCACATGAACTTAAAGAATATTAGTTCATTATACCAATTGGGCGGATAGCATTAGACTTTAATTTGGTCAGTTACCCAAAACCCCCGTAATGGGATCTCCCAATTGGTATAGGTAGTCAATCGACTGAACCTATATATTGATATGGGCATCTACCAAAGATTACCACGTTACAGCCATATTGTTATCATTCTGTATATAATGATCTCGAATTTTATTCAATACGCAAAGATGAACAAAATGACCGCCAGTTCGTTAAAGCAATTGGTGAAAGTCTAATGCAACTTCAACGTTTGTATTGGGCGAGTATTAGTCGTAACTATCATCACGTAACATGAGCTGTTCGGCCGTCTAATCAATTGATAATACGGTCCACCTGATTGTATAGGTATCAAGTCAAATCACCGAAAAATATATTGCTATGGGCATGCACAAATGTCACTATTTTCTAATATGCACGCAATGATAGTGAATTAGCCAATGCCGGTATGCATAAGTAGTTGAATTAACTTTTTTTTATTAGGAGTATCTATCCAATTGTCATCACGGTCTATCCTTATTTTGTGAATAGTGTAGATATTGAATACATAATCTTGTTAAAACGCCCACTTCGACTTAAAGATTACCCGTTCGTTGTAGCAATGGGTGGACACAAGTTAGCCTTCCATATGGACATCTACCCATCTCCTACGTATGGCCATGTACCACATAGTTACCACGATCAACCAGAACAGCCTAGAAGCCATCAAAATAACAAGGAGAAATGGATATGGGCATGTACCCAATGGACTATATTATTATCTACCCCGAAAGCCACAATATGAGAGTCTACCCGCAATGATTACCCGTTCGTTATAGCAAATGTTCTAAAATGACTGGTATGGGCATCTACCGGTAAAGCCACTATATGGAGGTCTGTCCGCAAATGGGTAACCGTTTGTTATAGCATTTGTTGTAAAAGGAATGGTATGGGCGTATACCCAACGTCGCTACATAGGCATCTATACACTTTCACCACGCCCCCCTGACGGTATATGTAAGCCGTGATATTGACATTATTCTTTGTCCTGGGCATCTACGCAAACGTTAACAATGTCTAACCATATTGCGGGCATTACGTAGATACTGACAACCAACTTTCGTAACTACGCCCACATGAACGTAAAGAATATCAGTTCATTATACCAATTGGGCGGATAGCATTATACTTTAATTTGGTCAGTTACCCAAATCCCCCGTAATGGGATCTCCCAATTGGTATAGGTAGTCTAACGAATGAACCTATATATTGATATGGGCATCTACCAAAGATTACCACGTTACAGCCATATTGTTATCATTCTGTATATAATGGTCTCGAATTTTATTCAATACGCAAAGATGAACAGAATGACCGCCAGTTCGTTAAAGCAATTGGTGAAAGTCTAATGCAACATCAACGTTTGTATTGGGCGAGTATTAGTCGTACCTATCATCACGTAACATGAGCTGTTCGTCTATCTACCCAATTCATAATACGGTCCAACTGATTGTATAGGTATCAAGTCAAATCACCGAAAAATATATTACTATGGGCATGCACACATGTCACTATTTTCTAATCTGCACGCAATGATTACCCGTTCGATATAGAATTTGTCGAAGATTAACGACTCTTCAATATGGGCAGCTACCCCAACATCAAAATATGGGCACCTACCCAAATGCTTTATTAGCCAATGCCGGTACGCATAAGTAGTTGAATTAACTTTTTTTTTATTATGAGTATCTATCCAATTGTCATCACGGTCTATCGTTATTTTGTGCATAGTGTAGATATTGAATACATAATTTTGTTAAAACGCCAACTTCAACTTAAATATTACCCGTTCGTTGTAGCAATGGGTGGACACAAGTTAGCCTTCCATATGGACATCTACCCATCTCCTAAGTATGGCCATGTACCAAAGAGTTACCACGATCAACCAGAACAGCCTAGAAGCCATCAAAATAACAAGGAAAAATTGATATGGGCATGTACCCAATGGACTATATTATTATCTACCCCGAAAGCCACAATATGAGAGTCTACCCGCAATGATTACCCGTTCGTTATAGCAAATGTTCTAAAATGACTGTTATGGGCATCTACCCAAAGTAACTGTATAGGCATCTGTCCACTTTCACCCAACACCCCTGACGGTATGTGTAATCCGTGGTATTAACACTATTCTTTGTTATGGGCATCTACACAATCGTTAACAAGGTTTTATCCATATTGTGGGCATTATGTAGATACTGACAACCGACTTTCGTGCATACGCCCACGTGAACTTAAATAAAAACCGTCCAGTATAGCATTTGTTCGGGAAGCATTAGACTTTAAGTTGGGCATTAACCCAAATCCTCCGTACGGGGGTCTAACACGGCAACTACAGAAGTATAACACGGCACATCCATATTGCTATCATTCGGTAAACAATGATACCAAAAATCCTAGAATAAGCAAAGATGAACATAAGGGCTAGCCGTTCGTCATAGCAGTTGGTGAAAAACGAATTAGGCTTCCATATGGCTATCTACCAAATTGTTATCAAGGTCGTCTGTATTGCATAGTGAATTCGTCGAATTATCGATATACATTGACTGGGGGCAGTTACCGAAAAACACTGAATTGATATATACCCCCCCGGACACTATATGGTTATAGCAAGAAATATGTAAAAAAAGAAATCGACTACCATATGGCAATCTAACCAAATCTACTACATGGTCAGCTACCCAACTGTTATCACGGTCAACCAAATTGTTCGCACGTGGTCATTAACGTATAAAAATGAAATAAGGCTTATAAAAGCATCGCATTCATTTCGATTGTACAGTGTAACGTAATATTATATTTTTCAATACATTTTATTTGTCGACGCACTATAAAAGTCAACGATTTTAAATTGTCCGTATGTCGCAGGTCAATAAGGGTCAATGAATTGGCTTGGCTTTGTTGGTAATAATAATTCAAAATTATAGGCAAAAAAAAAACCACGTTCAGCAAAAACACAACAATTGGCGCTTGAAAAGGTCATCTAGTAAAGCAAGACACGCAAAAGCCTTTTCTTTCTTAGTTGATTAGACATAAAGCAGATAGAAAGTGATATTGAGTCTACACCTTAACCGATGCAGCAAAAGGGTTACCCATCGTACTACTTACAAACAATAGCACTTATATCTATCTTCTTCGGTCTATCAGAAAGTTCAAGCTACTTTGAAAACATAAGGGTTAAGGAAGCTTATCCAGGTAAAACAATAATTTTGTTTCTGCTTGAATAATGTAATTATATACTTTTCAGGGTTAGAATAACACTAGTTTTTGTAATTTTTTTACTAAACCCTAGCCCATGCTATATTTGAGCTAAAAAAAAAACCGGAAATATATATATGAGGGAGCTATCTAAGTTGTCAAAATGAATATAAATTTTATTGGAAAAACCAGAAATGTTATGTTTGTAATGAACCTGTGAATAGATTTGTTGTTAGTTGTATATTTGTCATACGCAATAGTGTTAGTATATTGGTGTTTATTAATTTGTTTAAAACAAAATCATATTACCATTGATTGTTATAAAGAGAGTTACAGTGTTCCATATAGGGAAATGAGTGAGTACAGGTGTACGTTGAACACGCTATATAATGTACTGAAGGATCCCAACTTGACAAGTTATTACTTGGATGGTCTAACAACTTCTCCGTTTTACGGGCTGCTCTATGGGCTTCATAGTCATGAGAGTGGTAAGGGGTTATCGAAGAACGAGCCTTTGATTAGAGACATAATTAACACATACGATGGAAAGAGACAGGCATTTGTTTTAGGAGGTGTATATAAACATATAACACCAAAAGATGTGGAGCTAATTCTAGGTGTAGAAGGTGGTCCGGATAGGGTACCAAGATATACTCAGAGCGAAATGAGGGCGTCGGACTGGTTCACAAAGACTTTCCCCGGATTTAGTACCGGAACTTTGCCGCAGAAAGCTGTGAAGGACAAAATAAAAGAGGTTTTGAGAGACAGGCGACCGGGAGGAAGAAGGACTTTAGTTAGGTGCGTTAACATGTTAACCTTATCAACATTTATATACCCAACACAGTCAGGGCGGATTACGCAATGGCACGTCAAAATTTCCGAGGAGGTAGATAAAATGAAGCTGTATAATTGGCCAAAACATATCGCAAACAACCTTATGGACCCAGACAAGGGGCTCGGTCAAAGTTGTTGTATTATGCTAGTGGTAAGCCTATGTGGGTGGTTTGATTATTCTTTGCTTATACCTAACCGATTTTTTTTCCATGCATACGAATAGCCTTGGTTTGCAGAGCACGTAACAGGGTCTGGTTTGACCCTTGTGAACGAGAACAATATCCCGCGGATATTCAAGTGGAGCATTTCAGCCGCACCATCAACATTCGACCAGGACGTTATAAAACAGCTAACTCCCGATAGGGTATGTACATCAGTTTTCACATTATACCATGGTTTTCACACTGTGAAGTAATCTAATAAACATTCCTTATGCACAGGTTTTAGCGGGGTCATTGGAAATGACAGAAGCAGAGTTATTAGAGTATGGATTGATCGCTGAAAACAACCCTTGTGCGGAAGACGCAGACAATGTTGACATCTTATCTGGAGAAAAGCAAATTCATACCGAAACTCATTATGTACTGTCAGAAACGAACAATGTCTCATCCGCATATGATGTGGAATTTAAAAGTGTTAAAAAGGAATTGGAAAAGGAGAAGTTACTTAACGATGGCCTGCTTGAAGATTTGATCTCAGAGGACACTGAGAATATAATTCTACGAAGTGAAGTCAAACGTTTGCGTAGTATTCTGTTAAATTCATGCAATATAAGCTATCATAAGGTGCCACAACCTAAAGTATCTGATCTGCGATACACACTAAGCTGCGAAACAAGTATAGAAAAGAATACAGCCGATATTCCAGTTAATAGTATAGACCTCAACAACCCATTGAACGTTACAGACGTTCCTGAATGGGATAACACTTTGGATGTATCCTCCTTTTACGTTGTAGATGAACCCTACAAGAGCTCAGCTAGCGGGGGGGCGATTTACAACAATGAAGATGAATCTATACATGATCGTGTGACCGAGACAAGGGCATTTGATACTGTGGGTAAGCGTTTGTTTGACGACGAGAGCGATTTAGTGGACATGAATATGTGTCAATCTGATGGAGAACAAACTGAAGCACACGATGTTGGAAAAAATGAGTCTGTTTTACCAAATAAAGATTACATTGACTACTCATCAGGCAACGAATATTATGACATTGATCTGTCAAAGTTAGTAGACCAAATTGCAGAATCTGAAGGGTTAAGTCCAGTTCGTAATCGGAGAAGTTCGTTGGTTGATAGAGTTAAAGAAACAGATCGAGCAAACCGGAAAAAAGGTGTTGGAGAACATTTTATCACGGGACAAACACCGCGAAAACGAAGGGGGGGTGGACGCCAATCAGAAACAGATTCTTTCGCCAATGATGGTATCACTGGTGAAAAATTTCACGGACGGCTTTGTTTGAGCCCCGATGATAATATGGATGCATCGGCATCGATAGTTGAAACAGTACTGGTTCCATTTTCAACGTTGGACCTCGGAATAAGGTATAAGACTAATCTAGCTCGGAAGGATGATCTAGCTGTATTACGTTATATTAAGACACATATAAGTGGTGCCACCCCCGTATGGAAAATGGATGGATGTTTGGTGACAGTGGATGATTGCTTGATGATAGGGGAAGAATGTGCTGTGAATTGGGAGGTGAGAACAAATACGATTTTTATTTTTTATCCCATACAGAACTAACATAAAATATTTTATCATAATCCATCAGGTAATGGAAGCTGTAATGGGGATTTGGCAAGCCGTTAATGACAGGAAGAACGGAAGTCATAAAATGCAGTTTCTATCATCCAGGCTTATGGTATTTTTTAAACACTTTTCAACAATTTGAATACATGTTGTATACTATGTACATTGGTAACGTGATTACTTTTATTCTAGTGCAATGAACAAGGAGAGGTTGATCGTGCTTTTGGGATATCTAAAAGGTTATTTACTGAAAAGGACGTCGTAGTGATACCTACATTAGCTAAGTCGGGTGATGCATCTGTGTGGAGTATGATTGTGTACACTAAGCACAATGATACCTTTGAACATTACTCGTCCATACTTCGCAAGAGACACCGTACATTGTCTGAAGAATCTGTTGAGCATGCTAACAAAATAGTTGAAGTTTTATGTGAGAAACTATGGCCTGAGCTTCATGGGCACGAACAAAAAAAATTGTTGCCCAATAAAGTCAAGGGGACCGCCGGTCTCGGTCCTTGGGAGGAATCCGGTGTCTATGTGCTACAAGGAATGTTCGACTTATTCAGGAGGAAGCCATTTAACCGTTCATACCGGAAGTCCGAAATGAATAGTGTGCGTCAGTACTTGGTAAACTTGATCCTGCACGATGAAAAGGCAACTGAAGTTGTTGCACAAGCAAGAAGGAGGGATTTCATAATAGGATGATTTTCCCCTTTTTATTTATGTGTGTGTTTTTGTAAACCTACGCTACTTTAGTGATAACCGTAACTTTCTTGTTCCGCATGGTGATATATCCACGCATATGATATTTATTAAATTTCAACAAATTTCCACACATATCAATTTGGGTATGAGTTCATTACTAATCATTGTGCATATGACAACTGATTGTAGATCGTATCACATATCATGTTAATAGTTATGATTGAGCATATACCCATTCTGATTGTTCTTAATATACACACGTCGTGGTTGTTTGACATGCAGTTCTAACGATGTTCTTGCGACGCATCTTACACAACTAATAATACGTCACTGACCAAGCAACTCATGAGATATGTAAAATTTTCCATTAAAATCGGCTACATACAAAAAAATAGATCCTCACGCAGGCTCATGCTCATTCTGTTTGATTGTGTAGATAAACCAACAAACACAAACGCCAATATGGGCACCCAAACATTTGAAAGTTGTGCACAATCACTGTATACAGATAAAAGTTTTGGCTCCTTTGAAAGTTGTGCAATTGTTATGGGCATCCACCCAATAATATTATACTTGGGTAGATGCCCATATCAAATATATAGGGTAGCATCGACATAGTACCTACACAATTGGGTAGATGCCCGCACGGATGATTTGGGTAGATACCCATATTGAAGTCTAATTCGTTTTCCCCCAGTAGCTATAACGAACAGGGAGTCTTTAGGTTCATTTGGTCGTACTGACGAAAGTCCGGTTTCAGTATCTACATAATGCCCACAATATGGACAGACATTGTTAACGATTGGGTAGATGCCCATAACAAAAGAATAATTTTTATTCCACTGCTTACATATACCGTCGGGGGCGCGCGGTAAAATTGGGTAGATGCCTATATAGTGTCTTTTGGGTAGATGCCAGACCATTCATTTTTTCAACAATTGCTATCACGCACGGGTAATCATTACGGGTCGATGCCCATATTGGCTTTGGGTATATACCAATTTTGGCACGTATAATATACTATAATCATACTCCCCGTACTAGTTGATATATTCCATTTATATATGTATATACTAGTTGTGAAACACATGATAAATATGCACTGCTAATGGGTAACTACTGGATGTGCTACTTGTTATTTATTGATTTTGGTATATACCAGAGGTGGTTATAAGAGGCGTTTATTTTACAAGAGTTCATTATAAGATATACCAACTATGTTCATATATCAATTGTGAAACATATGATTGAGATACACTACTAGTGGGTGACTACTAGATGTCGTACTTGGTGTTTTACCATTTAGGTATATACCAAGAGGTGGTTATAATATATGATTGAGATACCAAAGCATTGGCATCAAAATTGACCGAGTTATTACTAATTCGCCCATCAACATCATCTTTCCGTATTTAACATTACGTAGGGTTGGGTAGAAGCCAATCAGATTCCTTTTTGTGTGTACACCCATTGGAAATGTTTGTGCATACAGCCATCAAAGTCAACCCTCCACGTAAGTGACTTTATGTATGGTTGGACATACGCCCATCAACAACTTTCGCAATACACCCATTCGAAATTACTAGTCCAGCCTTTTGAGTGGGTGTGCACCCGGTTTGTCACCAATAATGACTGATTTGTTTGGTGGGCACCCATCAAGATCACCTATTCGTTCGCTTTAGATGCATTGCTAATGGTGTTATTGGGGTAACTACTAGACGCGGCACTTGCTATTTAACTATTTGGGTAATACCAGAGGTGGTTAAAAAATATGCTTATTTTACTAGATTTTGGTTAGAAGACGTGCTTATTTAACTACAGGTGGTTATAAGATATAACAATTTCGGTATATAACCATTGTTAGGGGCGTACAAAATACTGTAACAATACGAAAATGTAGTATTGGGCATATACCAATTATGTTTGTATATACCATTTGTGAAACATATGGATGAGATACACTACTAATGGATGACTACTACATGCCTATATTTTGACTTTGGGTAGATGCCCATACCATTCTTTTTTTCAACAATTGCTATCACGCACGGGTAATCATTACGGGTGGATGCCCATATTGGCTTTGGGTATATGCCCATTGGACGTTGTAAGAGGCGTTAATTTTACAAGAGTTCATTATAAGATATACCAGCTATGTTCATATATCAATTGTGAAACATATAATTGAGATACACTACTAGTGGGTAACTACTAGATGTCGTACTTGGTGTTTTACCATTTAGGTATATACCAAGAGGTGGTTATAATACATAATTGAGATACCAAGCATTGGGCGTGGATGCACACATGTTTTGGCGTCAAAATGAAACGAGTTATTTCTAATTCGCCCATCAACAACATCTTTCCGTCTTTGACATTACGTAGGGTTGGGTATACGCCAATCAGATTCCTTTTGTGTGTACCCCCATTGGAAATGTTTGTGCATACACCCATCCAAGTTACCCCTCCCCGTAAGTGACTTTATGTATGGTTGGATATACGCCCGGCAACAACTTTTGCAATACACCCATTCGAAATGACTAGTCAGGCATTTTGAGTGGGTGTGCACCGGGTTTTTTACCAATGTTGACTGATTTGCTTGCAATGGACCCATCAAGATCACCCATTCTTTCGCTTGAGATGCATTAGTAATGGTGTTATTGGGGTAACTACTAGATGCGGCACTTGGTTTTTACCTATTCGGGTAATACCAGAGGGGGTTAAAAAATGTGTTTATTTTACTAGATTTGGTTAGAAAACGTGCTTATTTTACTGCAGTGGGGTATAAGATATAACAAAATCAGTATACACCCATTTCAGGCCCGTACAATATACTGCACCAAATACGAAACTGTAAATAGTGGGCATATCCCAAAAATGTTTGTATATACCAAATGTGAAAAATATGTTTGAGATACACTACTAATGGATGACTACTAGATGTGGTACTTGGTGTTTACCCATTTAGTAATCTAACAGATGTGGTTATAATATACACGATTTGGGTATATACCGTTTGGTGTACGTAAAATATACTAGGACTATAGTAGTAAGTATATTCCTATTATATATGTATATACTTATTGTGCAGCATATGATTCAGATGCATTACGTAGTATAACTATTAGATGTGATGTCTGGTAATTACTCATTTGAAAAATACCAAAGGTGGTTATAAGAGTTGATTATTTTACAATAGGTGGTAATAAGATAGGCCTATATGGAAATATACCCATTAGGAGAACATACAATAGAATATCAACATGAACTGTAATAGTGGGGGTATACCAAATTATGTTTCTATATACCAATTGTGAAACATATAGTTGAGATACACTACAAATGGATACTTGGTGTGTACAAGTATGTATGGAAACATTATTGGGTGTATAACATAAACCATAAAACCATAAAAACCTATTGGGTTTTCACCAATTTCCATTTGAATTATTTCCTAAGTGTGTCGCTGATTAAAAAAAAAGGGTTCGTCCTGTGGCAACCAAACATTTGGGTGTATACCAATGCACGCCGTCGTTGTCGGATTACCTTGAGTATACGTGATTAATAGTATGGTTCAATGGGGTAGATGCCCATGCGATGTATACGGTTATGTGTCGAAACTGACACTTACTGTGCATGGTACGTAAAAATGACTAATTGGGCCCGAACATATCACAAATCTACGAATATATCCCCGAAGTTAAAGCAACGTAAAAGGTTATCTAGAAAGATTAAATTAATTTTCATAACGAAGATATGACATCTAAAAAAAACTAATGGTAAAAAAATCAAAAATATGGAAAACCCTAACAGGATACATGCGGTGGGGAAGTTACATGGAAAAGTAGTGACCCATTGATTTTTGCTAATACGCAACTTCCGGACAAAACAAAAAAAACTACTTTACATATGCTCTGCTTACATTACATTCTATCACATCAAGCATGAACAACCTCTCTCCAAATTCTGACAGCACTTGAGTATATCTCATTGCTAAACGTGTAACCTACTTTTCTGCAAGGTGTGTATAGTCCCAATGTAATACAAACCCATTCAAAATCAAAAAATATATTAAAACACTTTTCACACCTTCATACCCATTTATCTGCTACTGAAGAAAAAGAGTGTTGAACACCAATCAAAACAAGATTCGTTCACAGGTAATATAAACAGCTACACATTATGTGGCGCTTTAGTGTTGAGTTATATGCATTCTAAATATACGATTATGCTTCTCTAATATTATGTTTTAGCTTTTTAGGTCATATATTAGGAAATCTTAAAACACATTACATACTAAGATTTACAAAGCATATGGTGGATGTTGTATATTAATAGAAATTTCTTTCATGTTTTTAGGAGAACTTGAAAATGAATACTATCAATGGCTTGTTTGACGAGCCTTCATTAGTTGTCCAAGACTTTACCCAAGATATCCATGTCAATCCAGTAATTGAAAACATAGTAATGCCTAGTGTTAATGCTGATGAGTTCTTTGTCCAGCCCGGACAAACCATACCCAGCCCTTTAAGTGAGGATACCTATTGGCAAATTCGAGACACTGAACCACAAAATATGATAATCAATAAGGAAGAATTGGATAGCATCAGGGATACGATAAGATCTGAAATACAGTCCATGAAAGAACATTTATACAATGAAATGGAAATGCGAACTAACTTGATGGTTGATTTGGAAAATGAGAAAGAAAAGAATACGGTACTATCACGGAGGTGCCGTCAACAAGATGACATTCTAAATAGTTACATAAAGCTACATGCATCTATGGTTGTGCAGAAAGAAAAGAAAACTGAAATTGAAGACATGGTTGGAAGCACAGCTTTCGTATTACAAAACAACAACGCAACAAAAATGCCGCCGAAAACATCTGCAACTTTCAGTGATGATTGCAATAGTCAGAGTGTACAAGACTATTTAATCCAGCCCCAAGGTATTATAGGTTTCGATGGACCTGTTGATGAAACAACCGAAGATATGATGGGGAAAAAAAAAGGGGCATCAGTTGCCGTGGGTTGCGTAACGCCTAAAGTGTTGTTTCGTTGTTTTGGAAATACAGTCCGGCTAGATGAAGCAGTGATTGAGGATACTGCATTTCCAGTATCAGGTGGGCACCCAACCTTTGACTTAGGATTTATAACACCTCCGAATAGGGTTGTCGGTCTAGGAGAAAAAGTGAAGAAAAAGGTTACGTTCGATCTAAATGTGAATCAAACGGTTGCCTTTTACGGTGATCCGCTTGTTGCAGCTCCGCCATCTACCAACGACCACTCTGAAGATGTGCACCCTTTAATAGGACCATCGGGTGTTGCGGGAACCATTAATGCCCCGCTTATAGAGGGGCCACCGGCTCAACACAACCCCAGCCAAGGTGGAACAGTAGTCACTGATGCTACAAGTGAAATACTGGAATGTGAACGCCTTATACGGGAGGGTGTATTAGATGAAGAACACGTCCCTCTATCAGTTGTGTTGGCTAAAAGGAGAGAGGCACATGAATGGAAAACGCGTAGGGAACGGTCTGTGTTACGTAGTGTGAGGCAGAAGATAACACATCCATCTCCTATTTCCAACATCATAATAGATGCCCCGCTGCGTGGCGTTGAAAACGTTGTAAGAGATACCATACCAAATGAGGCCCGGGCCGTTCTACTGAAAGTATCTGTTGCGCGTAGAGTGGATGATTTGATTTTAGGAAAATTGTTTAGTAGTCTGCCAGAATCTACGGTAGTATGGAAATATGAACATATACATGTCAAAGCAATTCATTGCTATGATGTTGCACACCAAAGACGTATAAAATGGCAGGTTATGATTTATTAACAATATAATACTAATATTAAAAGTTATCCTAATGGGAATCACTAACTAAAATTCTGCTCCTTTAGGTTATTGATGCAATTTTACTTTGTTGGAGCTTGGATCGCAAAATCAACAAACCAGCTGTAAGTACCAGTGATCTAGTCGGACGGGTTGCAAACTTGAGAGCACGGTCAATGGTAAGAATTGATTTTTCTTATAGATACAAATCTTATATTTTTTGATATTGATTATTTCCCTATAGTATTACTACAACAAAGGCAAAGATGATCTAGCCAACGAGCATGTTGTTTCCGCATTTACCAAAGTTTTCGATGGTTACCCGGTAGTTGTAATACCGATAATGTCAAAAGTTGGGAACACTACTTTTTGGAGTTTACTAGTTTATGACACTACGAAAGAGTACGCATTCGAACACTTCAGTTGTTTGAAACCAGAGTACGGACATTTGTGCGCAAAATTGGCTGAGGCTAATGCAAGGAAGATGTACAACTATATATATGAAAATGTTCTTCAAAGTCTATACCAAGATACGGGTACAACTCAAACTGTTGAATTTGAAAAGTACACCAATTCTACCGTAGTTCAAACTAGGTGCACCGTGGAAAACTCAGGGGCCTATATAATGCTTTGTGCAAAGGATGTGTACGAGGGAGTTTCTGTTAGGGGTGTGTATACCACAGCTGAATTAAAGAAAATGAGGTGTGACATGGTAGAAAAGCTACTACACCACCCGTTTTGCTCGGGCGTGATGACTGAGGCTAGGAAAGTATGATAGGCAAACAATGGGGCTTTAGCGATGTTTTAATAGATGTCGTTTTTTGTATGATCAGCTGAAGAAAAGTTCTCTTTATGTTCAACAGTACCAGCTTTTTGTAATATTTTGACAACAAACCTATATGTACACGTTGTGAACACGTTTATTTTTCTGTCATGAATGACGTTCCTTTTAAAAAATCCGTTACGTACTTGTTATCAATAATCTCTAACTATGTGTGTGTGTGTCGAACCAATTCAGACAACGTTGTATAGCCAATAACCTCAAAAGAATTGGACGCGAAAACGTACTTACATAAAAAAGGTGGTTAATTACAAAAATCATGGTAACGGGCGTCTACCCGCTTCGTGATCCCGTCTATGTACAACATTATGTTGTTAGCTTACTTGTACGTTAATATTAGGTAAAAAACTTAATATATAAGGCTTTGTATATAAGGCATTACAGCGTTATATGTTTTTGGTAATTCGATCGCTTTTTTTCTGATCTGGTTGATCGTGGTAACAATTTTGTACGTTACAAACAAATGGGTATATTTCCAGCGGAAAATATATGTATATGGGCATGCACCCATGTCATATTTATCTATTCTACCCGGAATGATCACCCCTTCGATATAGGATTTGTCGAAATACGATCAAACTATCAAATATGGGCATCTACCCAAAACACCTGCATGGGAATCTACCCAATTGTTAACAAGTTCTATCCATATTTTGTGCATACATACGCTATTGACGACATACTTTTGTTAAAAAGCCCACCTGAACTTAAATTATCCGATCCATGTTGACATCTAACAATATCCCACCTACGGCCATGTACCCCAATTGTATGGGTACATGCCCAATTGTTACCACAGTCGACCAGCTCATATGAGAAGCCATCAACTTGCCCAAAAAATATAGGTATGGGCATGTACCCAATAGACTTCATTATTAACTGCCCATGCGCCACTACATGGGAATCTACCCGCAAATGATTAACCGTTCGTTATACCAAGTGTTGTAAAAATTGAATTGTATGTTCAACTACCCAACGTCACTATATAGGCATCCATCCACTTTCACCAAGCACCCCTGACGGTATATGTAATCGGTGATATTACCATTATTCGTGGTTATGGGCATCTACGCAATCGTTAGCAAGGCTTGTCCATATTTTTGGCATTATGTAGATACTGACAAACAAGTTTCGTGTATATGCCCACATGAACTTAAAGAATATCCGTTCATTATACCAATTGGGCAGAAAAGCATTCGAATTCAATTTGGGCAGATACCCATATCCTCCGTACTGGGCTCTACCCAATGGTATAGGTAGTCTACCGAATTACGGTATATATTGACATGGGCGACTACATGAAAAATATATGTATATGGGCATGCACCCATGTCACTATTATCTAGTCTACCCCGGAATGATTAACCGTTCGATATAGGATTTGCCGAAAAACGATCACCTATCAAATACGGTCATCTACCCAAAACACCTACATGGGGATCTACCCAACTGCTTTAACGACCAATGACGCTGTGCATAAGTAGTTGGATTAACTTTATTCTTTGTCATGGGCATCTACCCAATTGTTAACAAGTTCTATCCATATTTTGTGCATAGTTAAGCTACTGACTACATACTTCTGTTAAAAAGCCCAAATAAACTTAAATTATCCATTCCATATAGACATCTAACAATCTCCCACTTACGCCCATGTACCCCAATTGTATGGGTATCTACCCAATTGTTACCACAGTCGACCCGGGGGAAAATATATGTATATGGGCATGCACCCATGTCACTATTATCTAGTCTACCCCGGAATGATTAACCGTTCGATATAGGATCTGTCGAAAAACGATCACCTATCAAATACGGTCATCTACCCAAAACACCTACATGGGGATCTACCCAACTGCTTTAACGACCAATGACGTTGTGCATAAGTAGTTGGATTAACTTTATTCTTTGTTATGGGCATCTACCCAATTGTTAACAAGTTCTATCCATATTTTGTGCATAGTTAAGCTACTGACTACATACTTCTGTTAAAAAGCCCAAATAAACTTAAATTATCCGTTCCACATAGACATCTAACAATCTCCCACTTACGCCCACGTACCCCAATGGTATGGGTATCTACCCAATTGTTATCACAGTCGTCCCGGGGGAAAATATATGTATATGGGCATGCACCCATGTCACTATTATCTAGTCTACCCCGGAACGATTAACCGTTCGATATAGGATTTGTCGAAAAACGATCACCTATCAAATACGGTCATCTACCCAAAACACCTACATGGTGATCTACCCAACTGCTTTAACGACCAATGACGCTGTGCATAAGTAGTTGGATTAACTTTATTCTTTGTTATGGGCATCTGCCCAATTGTTAACAAGTCCTATCCATATTTTGTGCATAGTTAAGCTACTGACTACATACTTCTGTTAAAAAGCCCAAATAAATTTAAATTATCCGTTCCATATATACATCTAACAATCTCCCACTTACGCCCATGTACCCCAATTTTATGGGTATCTACCCAAATGTTACCACAGTCGACCCGCTCAATATGAGAAGCCGTCAAATTACCAAAAAAATATAGGTATGGGCATGTACCCAATAGACTTCGTTATTATCTGCCCATAAGCCACTACATGGGAATCTACCCGCAAAGGATTAACCGTTCGTTATACCAAATGTTGTAAAATTGAATTGTATGTTCAACTACCCAACGTCACTATATAGGCATCAATCCACTTTCACCAAGCGCCCCTGACGGTATATGTACTCCGTGATATTACCATTATTCGCGGTTATGGGCATGTACGCAACCGTTAGCAAGGTCTATCCATATTTTTGGCATTATGTAGATACTGACAAACAAGTTTCGTGAATATGCCCACATGAACTTAAAGAATATCCGTTCATTATACCAATTGGGCGGGAAGCATTAGAATTTAATTTGGGCAGACACCCCTATCCTCCGTACTGGGATCTACCCAATGGTATAGGTAGTCTATCAAATTACGGTATATATTGACATGGGCGGCTACCGAAGAGTAACAGGGTACGGCCATATTGTTATCATTTCGTAGGTAATGATATCATAAGTGATTTAAGAAACAACGGTGAACAAAATGACTACCCGTTCGTTATAGCAATTGGTGAAATTCTAATTCAACTTCAATGAGTGTATCGGGCGAGTATTAGTCGTACCTATCCTCAAGTAACATGAGCTGTTTGGCGATCTACCCAATTGACAATACGGGTCCACCTGATTGTGCAGTTAATAAGTTGAATCACCGAAAAATAAATTGATATGGGCATCTACCCAACGTAAGTGTATATTCAGCTATCCGCTTTCACCAAGCACACCTGACGATATATGAAACCCGTTGTATTTAACAATTTTTTTGGGTATGGGCATCCACACAATTGTTAACAAGGTATATCCATATTGTGGGCATTATGTGGATACTGGCAAAACGACTGCCGTGGATACGTCCACATGAACTTAAAGAATATCCGATTATTATAGCAATTGGGCGAAAAGCATTATACTTTAATTTGGGCATTTACCCGAATTCCCCGTATGGGGTTCTTCACACCGCCAGTCACGTATAAAACTGACAATACGACTTATAAAAGCATCACAATCCTTTCAATTGTGCAGTAAAACTTAATATTATATGTTTCAGTATACTTTATGTGTCGGCACGCTATACACATCACCCATGTATATTTGTACGTATGTCGCATGTCAATATGGGTCAACGAAATGGCATGTCTTTGTTTGATATCATGATTCAAAAGTATAGGGAAAAGAAAAAAAAACGACGTTTATAAAATATACAATATCTGGGGCTTGATAAGGTCATCTAGTAAAGTAAGACGCGAAAAAACTTTCTCGTACTTAGTTGAATAGCCATAAAGTAGATAGAAAGTGATATTGAATCTACACCTTACCCGATGCAGCAAAAGGTATATTGAAGGCGTTCACAACATGTATCCGAGTTTATTCACAATCCCACTAATATGTGCATGTAGAAATTCAAAAGGTATACCCTTTAAACTAATCTTGATGCATATACGCCTTCGAACGTAATATCCCAAGCAAAATAATAGAGTTGTAAAAAACATAAATCGGATAATGACAAAATAAAAGCGCTTAATCCCGTATTGTTGGACAATTTAATTGTTTCTGAACAAAACCCAGATAATGAATAGTCAACACAAAACACTACTGTTATGATGCCTCAAAAAGAACTACATACAAGTGTTTGTTCCTATTACAAATGTTCACATAATACTACATTTTTAATTACTTTACGAGATGATTAGGATTCACGGGTCAACGATGTGAATGGCTGTGTTTTAATTCGTAAGTTTTACTGTGAGCCATTACAAAAAACACTTCATGTATCATCCAGCTTGTACTCTTCCAACTGGAAAAAGCAATATAGAAGTTGTCAGCAGGTTTAATGTATACGAATAGCATAAATGAACGACGACTAACCTTTTAGATCAACGCCTAGATTAGCCTGATCAATGGCTTCACCGTTAAAAGCCTGAACAAAGGATGCAATTCATGATATCAATATGTAACAACAAGATTACTCTTTTGGCTTATTAGATTATCAACAGATCCGTAATACGATAAAACATAATGACAAATAAAAAAATGCCAATGGGAAAAAATCCAAAAGTGGTATATACCTGTCTGATATGACGGATACGGAAGGATAAAAAGTTCTCCTTCAGCTCCTTGACCACATTCGACAACTCCACCATGACACGGTTTTTCTTTTTCCACTCTCCACTAGTCTGGTTAGAAGAGAACAGTTAAATACATAATTAATAGTAAAAAAACGGGATATACATTATAAACTAAGAGGGCTACACTCTACAACCTGCCTGCAGACAAGTTCACAGTGCCCTTGCATGTATATATGTTCAAATCCTTCCTGGAGAGCATATTTCAACCCGAGAATGAGTCCTCGATAATGTGCAACATTGTTGGTTGCAACCCCTACACCTTCGCGGATTCGGAAAACCTGTCAAGAGGGAACGCAATTTTTTGAAACTAGAAGAGATAACATGTAAGATATTATTGCTGCATATATGCTACCTTATTACTACCATCAACCCGTAACACAGCTCCCGCCCCGGATTCTCCAGGGTTACCTTTTGAAACACCAGCGAACTCGATAATACACGATTTCTGAAAAACATGTTAGGTTACTCATTAAAAGAACAAACGATTGAAGACGAGATGAACAATTATTTGGAGGGTGTAAGATTGGCTTCGCGGTCAGTAAATTAGAAGCAAGCCTACTTAACACAACAAGAAATGATACAATTATGGGAAACCGATAACCCGGCATATCCTTGGTGAACTGTGGATATAAGATTAACGTATATCTTACACAAAAATAATGAACGTCACGGAAGTTATCTGCTGAAACCGACTTATCAACCGCTTCTGCTGCAGGATAGACCTGGTAGGAAAACAACTTTACAATTTAAATTTTGTGTATATACGCAATAAACACGGAAAACCCTAAACCCTACTGCTAGTGTATATGCGCAATTAACACGGAAAACGCTAAACCCTGAACACTTAATATTACCTCTTGACCAAAAACCGCATTTAGGACATCACCCTCCCCAATATTCAAACAATATGTTGGGTTTTTTAGACCTTTCGCTGTGAGATATTCCTCTGCCACTTTTGATAAATCCTTTCCTTTGAATACCCTCATAAAAGGATCATTCCCCTGGAAAAAATAAATTATACTCCTTGAGTAACTAATATACGCCCAAAATTACTGCAAAATGGTGGGTTGAATTGATATGGACTGCAGTATATTGATAAACATTGTGTAACAACAGAACAACAAAAAACATTACAAAGGTAGAAATGCTTACGGAAGATTTAAGCAAAGCTTGGAGATCACTTAAGTTTTTGTAAACCCCAACCATATCTCCTTTCTGTACGACGTAAAATGCGCCACTATCTCCAGTCATTTTATCAGACACCTTATCTGCATTTTGTAGTTGGTGTTACTGTTGTTGAATAGTATTATGTGCTATAATTTGTGGGTGCAGGGGCGGACGTTGGGGTGTAGATGTAAAGTAACTGAATTTAAAAACATGTGAATCGGAATTATAAAATTAGGGGATGATACCTGCGTGATGTGATGATATCGCGGGGGGATGTTGGCGGCTTCAACAGTTGATCTTGTAAGGGTGAATGACAGCGGAGGTGTTGGTTTGCTATCTTGTTGATGTGGTTGTAAATGGGATTGTGTTTGGAACACACCATTAACAAATGAGATACAAATTGAGAAATATCCTGATGTTGTTAGTTGTATTTATAGAAAGACGGAATGTAGATGGGGAGAGCATGATTTAACCGAACCCTAGAAAACGATGTAGTATTGGTCAAAAGGATCCAACAAGTATGACACTTTGACCAAGGCAGACCTTAACCATCGGGTTACGTTACGAGTTATCATGTATATCCTTTTTACTTACATATTATCCAAGCTATGTTTTCAGAACAAAGAAACGATTAAAATTACGAATGTAGTCAGCAACTACCATTGAATTAAGTTCGGGGGTCATGAAGTCTATGATGATCTATACGACTAATACACAAAGCGAGTGCTAAAACACCAACCGCTTGGTATACGTGTAGATGCGAACTATATTGAGATTTGTAGGTCGAAAAGCACTGTATTACGGCAATATAATAGGGGTTACACATGTTCGACGGGATATGTTAGACACCAAACCGGGTTTTTGGAAACCAGATGTGTATAATGCCCCATAATATAAAAATTACGCCTTCTGAATTCGAAATGTATGAGCTATTTACGATTGTGTAGATGCCCATAACAAAGTATAATGTAAATCCACGTATTACATTTACCGGCAGGGGCGCTTGCCGAAAGTTGATAAAGGCCTGTGTAGTGACGTTGGGGATATGCCCATACCATTCCTTTTACATATTTTGCGCTTTAGATAGATGCCCATGAGTCAGAATAAAGTTAATTCAACTTCTTATTCATACCGTCTTCGGCGGATAAAGCAATGGGGTGAATTCACGTGAAGTAGTTTTGGGGTAGATGCCAATATTGAATAGTCGATCATTTTTCGACAAATTCTATATCGAAGGGGTAGTCATTTTGTGTAGATTATAATATAGTGACATGGGTACAGGCCCATACCATAATTTTTTCCATTGAAAATATACACATTTGTTTGAAATGTACACAAATGTTACCACGAGCAACCACATCAGATTAGAAGCCATCGAATCGCCAAAAAAATTTACGTATGGGCATATGCCCAAGAGACTACATTATTATCTACCCCGCAGCCACTATATGGGAATCTACCAGCGACGATTAACCGTTTTGTTATATCAATTGTTGTAAAAGGAACGGTATGGGCATGTACCCAACGTCACTATACAGGATTATGTAGATACGCCCACTTTCGTAAATACGCCCGCATGACCTCTCGTAAATACGCCCACATAAACTTAAAGAATATCCGTTCATTATACCAATTGGGCGGGAAGCATTAGACTTTAATTTAGGCAGTTACCCAAATCCTCCGTACTTGGATCTCCCACTTGGTATAAGTAGTCAATCGAATTAACCTATATATTGATATGGGCATCTACCAAAGATTAACACAGTACAGTCATATTTGATATCAGTCTGTATATACTGATCGCGAAATTTATTCAATAAGCAAAGATAAACAAAATGCCTCCCAGTTCGTTAAACCAATTGGTGAAAGTCTAATGCAACTTCGACGTTCGTATTGGGCGAGTATTAGTCGTACCTATCATCAAGTAACATGAGCTGTTCGGCCATCTACACAATTGATAATATGGTCCACCTGATTGTATAGGTAACAAGTCGAATCACCGAAAAATATATTGACATGGGCGTGCACACATATCACTATTTCGTATTCGTAAACGCAAAAATTACTCGTTCGATATAGAAATTGTCGAACTTTAACGAGTCTTTAATTTGGGCATCTACCAGACATCAACATGTGGGCATCTACCCAACTGCTATATTAGCCAACGCCGGGTACGCATAATTAGTTGTATTAACATTTTTTTTTGTTACGGGTATCTATCCAATTGTTATCAAGGTCTATCCTTAATTTGTGCATAGTGTAGATATTGAATACATACTTTTGTTAAAACGCCGACTTCAACTTAGACATTACCCGTTCATTGTACCAATTGGTGTACAACAAATTAGCCTTCCATATGGACATCTATCCATCCCCTACGTATGGCCATGTACCCAATAGTTACCACGATCAACCAAATAAGATTAGAAGACATCAAATTAAATAAAAAACTGGATATGGGCACGTACCCAATGGGCTATATTATTATCTACTCGGAAGCCACAATATGAGAATCTACCCGCAAACGATTTCCCGTTCGTTATATCAATTGTTGTAAAAGGAATGGTATGGGCATCTACCCAACGTCAATGTATAGGCATCTGTCCACTCTCTCCCAGCACCCCTGAAGGTATATGAAATCTGTGGTGTTCACATTATTCTTTGTTATGGCCATCTACACAATCGTTAACAAGGTTTGTCCATACTGTGGGCATTATGTAGATACTGACAACCGACCTTCGTGCATACGCCCACATGTACTCAAAGAAAATCCGTTCATTATTGCAATTGGGCGAAAAGCATTAGACTTTAATTTGGGCATTTACCCAAAAACCTCCGTACGGGGGTCTACCCAATGGTATAGGTCGTCTATAGAATCACCCCACATATTGATATGGGAATCTACAGAAGTATAACACAGCACAGCCACATTGCTATAACTCGGTAGACAATGATACCAAACTTCCTTAAATAAGCAAAGATGAACTTAAGGACTAGCCGCTCGTCATAGCAATTGGTGAAAAACGCATTAGTCTTCCATATGGCTATCTACCCAATTGTTATCGGATTGCACCTATAACAAACGGCTGATTGGGTATCCATCCAAACACTGTTCATAACTACCGTAAGGTGAAAAACTGAAAAATCGAATTATACAGTTTGCCTGTCTGGGCATGTATTATTGATAGTACTGGCGGTCCTTTAAACTTACCCCCGTCGTATCAACCTGTACTATCTACTTGGTTTTTCGGAACGTTTGTAGATGGTAGGTATAACAGTAAACGGTGAACACATCGAGTTCAATCCCCCCAAACTGGACCATATTTGGTCGTACCAACATGCCGTTAAAACATGCAGATGTTGTACATTATACAATTCATTGCACTGGAGGTCTACCCAATAGGTTCTGCATGTTACGCAACGCCCATATTAATATATAGATCTATACCCAATATGAGTTTTTAAATACTAGCGGGAAAATGTTTTATTGTGATGATGTATCGTACGTAATGTCACCCCTAATTCATTTTGAAACCACAAACATACAAGTGAAATGAATATGCATGAAAAAAGAGGGGGGATATCTCACGGGATAGTGAACACGTACGCTTCGGGTAATCTAAAATGGACAGACAATGGTAATATAACCAAATATATATACCCGATATCTATATAGGTGAACGCAAAGGCGTACACGTATCCGATTAAAAAAAAAAAAAAACGGCTAAATGGGTATACATCCAAACATCTTTCAAACCTACTATACGGGGGAACACAAAATCCAAATTATGCAATACGAGCCGGTGTGGTAATCTACAAAATATATTCTAATGAAATAATACCCAAGCTGATACATGTTAGCCATGAGGTGTAATTTAATGCATACAACAAAACACCTTTTTGGACGGTGGGACATTCGGCGCACATTGGGCATGTACCCAAAAAATTTAAACATGGGACCCTGCCCAAAAATGGTTATGAGTGGGCATCTACCCAAAAAAAGTTGCATTTAAGTCCCGAGGCGAATAATAATGTATACACCACAATCCACTAGGAGTCATCCATCACATAGTGTGCATGTTCACAATAAGCTATCAATGGGTATGTGTCCTAGAATCAATGTTTGATCTGGGCATATGTCCGTGGTTTGTCGGACGGGTAGATGCCCGTTCAAGATTCAGCGTTGGAAATGTGGAGTCCATATGGGCTACACATAAACAAAAAACACTTTACTTTCAAACGCACACCTGTTGATATTATCTTAAACAAATTAGACTACCAAAGATCAAAAAATAGCTAGTTCGAACCTCAAAAAAACAATCACAAGTTATGCAAAAAAAGATTCGTTCATACAGCCTGTTCGAATGGATAACAAAAGTTACACTTAAATGTTTGAGGAATAACCAATATCATAAATTAACATTACAAGACCTTTTGTTGTGATATCCCATTTGATTACAACGACCACATCGTATCTTAGGTCTAAGCATTTCTATCTGAGATAACTTACGCTTAGTTGTAGGTCTGCCAGGTTGGATTTTGCAAATAGGAGGTAACACATGCTCATCATTAGCTGATTCTGGCCTGTTACAAAACGTGGTTATTGCAGGTATTTTACTGGCATACACTGCTTGAAGTGTTGTAGTATAAAAGTACTGCTCCACATAATCATATTTAGTGTCTGGTTTTGAGAAAGATAACGCTCGTACAGCGTGAATGCACGGAAAGCCGTCTATTTTCCACCTACCACATGAGCATGTTCTTCGAGTAATGTCTACCATCATTCTCGGATCACACAAAACCTCAAAAACGTTTTCACTTGACTGTGCAACCTCCCATGTACGTGATTGCTGATACTTTTCATTGTAATCAATCTGTTTTAACGGGGCTAAAAATGTTTTACAACTTACATAGAGAACAGACCTGTCATATGTATTTGACATTACCAAAAGTCTGAGCTTATCTACTACCTGAGCAACTGGAAGTCCACGAATTGGTAAAATCCAGCTATTCAAGGATTCAGCTGCGTTAGAAGTGTGTTCACCGTACCTATTCCCCGGGAAAAATGCATTCGTGAAATTCTTAAGGGGTAGATTGTCTAAAAAATCTATTGCTTTGTCAGCACCGAGACGAAAAAACTCTGCCACATATGTCTCGAATAAATCAACATTTGGAGCCTTAGCGCATTGTTCAAAACACCATAGCGCCGCTTTACGATCCTTGCCAGATAGTTTCGTAATCAAATTACCTTTTATGTGACGATAACAGAACGAATGGTGTGCCTGGGGGAATATATTCTTTACCCCGTTAATAAGGCCAGGGTGCCGGTCAGATATAAATACAAGATCAGGCCTGCTAATGAGAGGTCGAAGGAAAACCAGAAACGATGCCCAATTCTCGGTATCTTCAGCTCTGACAATTGAGAATGCGATTGGTACGAGACCTGAAATATAATTATTAGTAACTCCATACCAAATAAAAAAGGGGTTAACAGGTACACATACCATTATTCCCATCCTTTGCTACCGCGGTTAGTAGCGTACCCTTGAATTTGTTCTTTAAAAAAGTCCCATCCATAAACACCATCGGACGACAATAGCGGAATCCGTCTAGGGAAGCCCCAAACGCAAAATGTGCACGCTCAAAGGTTCCATGAATCGGGTCAGTCTCCAACAAATACGCCCCTTCCGGATCAGCAACCTTTATCATATCAAAATACTCTTTTATAATATGGTATGATTCTCCCGGATCGCCATTAATATCAAGCTTCGCATTAGTGAGTGCATCGTACGCCCTCTTGTACTTGATAGTGAACCCATAACTCTCACGTACCCTATGTATTACTTCTTTAGGCTTCATGTCAAGGCGAGACCTCGCTTCATCTAATATTAGATCTTTTACTAGACCGGACGTCATTCTTGGCGTAACCATTCTACGCTCCGGCGTGGTACAGGTATGAACATTTTTAAAAGTCTTAACATAAAGAAGACCGTCTTTAGATGAAATAGATGCATAAATCCACCATAGACACCCACTGGTTTTACGATATAAACAGTGCGCACCGTATTTGGAATGGTTATTATGCGAGGCCTTTACCAAGTAACCTGTCTCACACTGATACTTTGCAATCGCATTACGGAGTTGTGGGAACCCACCAGGGAAGCAAGTACCAACATCACCAAGGCAATAAGGCCAGTCACGACTAAGTAGATTATTCTCACGATGGACGAAAAATGATGGTTCCATGTCGGGTATGATACTCTCATTAGGGATAGACTTATCAGATAAGAAATTTGGTTCATCATCTAAGCGTCTAGACGATAAGCTTACCCGTCCTCCAACGAGAATATCAACCTCGACCGCCGAATCACGTTCTATAAGCCATAACAACGCAGCGTAGTCACCTTGGCAATCAAATTTACATCCAACATGACGGCCCAACGAGTAATGATAAACCAGTGAAGCTTCGTCCAATTGTTTCCATTTTGTCGAAACGTATTGAACCAATGAAGAAAAACACTCGAATAAACTAGCAGGTGCTATGTATTTGTCTTTGCCATGTTTGAAGATGTACATACACTTGTCCATGGTTAATCTACATAAAACAACCAAAAATCGTCACGTAATGTTTGAAATCAACTATCAACTTTGCAAACCAGTTTAACAACAATAAACCGTAATGTTCAAACTTTGAACATGACAGATTCATGGATGCCAAGATCATGAAATAAACCATATACATATATACACTGCAATGGTGATGTATGCATATATCTGAAAAATGATGTACATTAATGACACCCTATTACAAAAGGATATGAGTCTACTGTTGTAATCAAAAGGATATATAAGCTTATGTCAACCCTATAGTACAAATGTTGTAATCAAAATAAAAATTAAACTCTGATATTCATACCAAAAAAACATGTATACTGCGATCGGGAATATACCCATTATATAAATCTGATTATAGCTAAACAACTGAAAATGATATTGTACACAAAAAGAGAGAAAAAAAGGAGTGAAATAACATAACAAAATAACATGCCTTCTGGTAGATTTTCGAGTGACAGATGTGGACTATCTAGTCAGAAAACATGCCCAAATCCCAGGGTGGATAAGATGATCAACTTGAATATACGAAGGATGAACAGTGAGGTCTTTTGGAAGAGGAAGAATTTGAATTTCAAATTCGAATTGTGAAGATATAATATAAAAATATCTTTCGGATTCGACAGAGTGAAAAGGTATGGTGATTTAAAAGTAATAAACGTGTCCTTTGCTGTTGCTGTGTAAGACCCATTAATGAAAAGCCAATGATGGGACATAATGGCGAGCCCTAGCAGTAAATGGGTTCCGTTACTTAGTTGAGTAGGAAAGTCTCTGAAAAGCACTATTAGGCCTTTAAAGCATTTGTTTCTTAAACGGGCCTTAGAATATAAAGTTGCCACTTAGTTGGGCTGGTTTTTGATATTTCCTCAAAAAAAAAAGTCTTTCTTATATTGGATTGTCTAAAAATAACCTATACCTTTATTTTAAAATTTTAAAATTCATTATAGCAATTTTCTAATTAAGTTAATGATATATATCTTTTAATGATATATATATCTTTTAATGATATATATCTTGCTATTGTAATTAAAGGTTATGATTTACCTATTATACTATCCAATATTAAATAAAAGTTTTATCCATCCAAATTTTCCAATTCTTTTGAAATTTTCTAATTCCTAAAATCAAAACAGTATTATAGATAAGATGGAACTAATAGTCGTTTTTTTTTCAAGCAATCAAAACAAATGTCATAGATATTAGATATCATTCATTCATCCAATTACACAAACCAGACCAGACCAACAAAAATTTAAACAAACCAGACCAAAAGAAAAAAAAATGTTTAAAATGAACCGATTAAAGAACCCAGACACATATAATCATCTTACACAAAACACAGTAGTAAACCTTACACATTGATAAAAGTCTAAAATAAACATAATAAAATAAGGTCACTCGAACGCCCATGCATATTCCTTGCGCACTTCCGCCTCCTCTTCTGGAGTAAAATCATTTTCGATGTTAAATGTCTTGCGGACCTCTTCTGGAGATTTAAGCATCATCAACTCTGCCGCAGCCTGACAGGTCAGATTAAAAAGGCTCTTGATATTCAGGTAGTTTGCAGCCATGATAATCTCAAATAGAGTGGACTCCTCAACCTTGATGAACTCCGTATCAAAGGATTTCATATCTTTATCAAAAGTATTATCATTAATGTCGGCCTTAGCTGTTGCCTCAACATGACGCTTACAATACTCAATCACCTTTGATAGTGTCTTACTTTTAACGTTAGGCAACGGGATGATTGTATTAGAGTAACCATCTTCGATCATGTGTTTGATAGTCTCTGACTCCATGGCCACCGCTTCCTCAACATCAAAGTTCTTTCCATCAGAGCTCTTTAACGTGATCCTCTTAACTTCATCTTTGATCACGTGCTTGATAATCTGTGACTCCATCACCACCTTTTCCTCCTCGCCATCAGAGCTCTTCAAGATGATCTTCTTAGCTTCATCTTCTGTCATGTGCTTGATAGTCTGTGGTGACTCCACGACCACCGCTTCCTCAACATCAAAGGTCTCGCCATTAGATCTCTTCAACGTGCTCTTCTTAGCTTCATCTTCGATCATATGCTTTACAGTTTGTGACTCCACGACCACCGTTTCCTTAACATCTAAGCTCTCTCCATCAGATCTACTCAACGTGATGTTCTTAGTTTCATCGATCAGGTGTTTGATAGTTTGTGACTCCACGACCACCGCTTCCTCAACATCAATGCTCTCGCCATCAGATCTATTCAACGTGATATTCTTAGCTTCTGTAGAAGACATTGTTTAGTTCTTTGAGAGAGAATTTGAAAGAGAAATTTAGTACAAACTCTAACCCTATACCCAAACAAACAAAGAATGTTTATGAGAAAGCATTGGCTATAAAGATTATTTATAGAGAGCGGATGTGACGGTTAATGGATACACAAGGCCTAGTTTGGAATTCTTTTTGAAGTTATATATTTTGGAAAAGTTGTTTTATTTCCTTCTTTTTTGGTCAAACAAAAAATCATTTTATTTCCATTAGAACATTTTCTTTCCTTTGAGGTTTTTCTACCCTTAGTTTTAATTTATATTCCTATTTGTAGTTTTAACTTTTTTTCTTGTTTATGCGAAAAAAAATGTAACTTGTTTACGACTACTTTATCTTATTTCCAATTATAGATCGAGTATGTTTTATTAAAAATATTTAAGAAATAATTACTAATTAGATATATAATCCAACAAATTATGTTTTAAAAAATTTAATTTAAAAATTTAGATAAATAAGGTTTAAAATATTATTTTAAACTTATAATATACCTAATATAATTTTATAAAATAAATAATAAATATAAAAAATATAACAAAAAATAAAATTAAGGTTAGTTTGGATTGAGATAAATGGAAAGAAGTGAATGGAATAAAAATGATTTTTAAATTTTTACATTCTTTGTATTAAAATATGAGATTATTACCCAAAGGGTCTTGAAGAGACCACCTCGTGACCTAACAAAACCGGTTCTATACCCTATTCTTACTAAAGGCCATAAACTAATTTTAACACTATAAGCAAAAAATCTAATTACATTTTTACCTCTTTTTTATTTTTTATTTCTCTATATATATTATTTTTATTTCAGAAATATTTTAAAACCTAATATTCTTCTCTAACCTAAAAAATTTCCTGCCTTCTCTCATTCCATGTAAAAAAAATCAACGCTCTCTTCTTCGTTCAAAGCCATGGCTGCTAGAGAAGACTCGTGGTGGAGCTCCGGCTATCCTGTGTGAAGAAGACGAAGCCGCCGAGTGAAGGAGATCATGGAGCTCGATGTCATGGCTGCTGGAGAAGACTCACGGTGGTGCGAGGCCATGAGTTCCGGTAATGAAGCTGCTGGAGAAGACACACAGTGGTGCGAGTCACGCCCTGGACGGAGGCTTGGTTTGCACAGCTTCGAGATCCGGCCATGAGTTCCGGTAATGAAGCTTCGAGATCTGCTACAAGAGTTCCGCTTGGATCTGCTTTGTTTTTGTTGTCCGAAGAGACTCTGCAACTCTTGTATCTTCGTCTAATTTCAAAAATCACGGTCACACAGATTATCTCTGAGAAACTAGTTGGAATCAAAGCCAAGGGATACAAATTTCAAATAGAAAATGTTGATAACCTCACTCACTGATGGGAGGTTATGTTAAGGAATGATGCAAGAGGTAACACGTCAAGCTTAACGATGTTAAATAAAAGTCATTTCAATTGTAGATTAGTTTATTACTTTCATGTCTTTTAAATTCTTAGTGTGAATTAGAGTAAATGTTATTTAAATGTTGGTGTTTTTGATGATTAGAGGAGTAAAGGTCTTGAGTTTGGGGTAGGTAGCGCGAAAAAGAATGAAAAATTTGGTTGTCAAAATAGGAGACAACCGGGAACCCGGTTATGGAGCTGTAGCCCCCAACTTTCTGACCTATGCGGTGGAGACGCAAGGTGTTCGGTGCGTTTGAAGTCGCGCCCATCGACAGCCACCGGGAACCCGGTTGGTCATTGACCAGGAACCAGGTTATCAGTCACTTCAGAAGACCATAACTTGACGGTCGAAGGTCGGAATTAGCTTTTTCTCGAGCCTAAACCGCTTATTTTTTTAGCCCTATCCAATGGTGAAGTCAAAAAGGTCTGATGAACAGCTCAAACCTACTGTAATTGGAGGGGTTAGACGAAATTCGTGGTGCGAAATGAAGAAAAACAAAATTTTGAGAAAAATGGTATCTCCGATGGAAAATCGGAGTAGTCCAATGGATCGGGAGCGCAATTTCCAATAAAAAATGAGTATAAATTTTGCAAGAATCCTAGGTGTAGGCTAGGAGAAATCGCAAAAATAAGATGAAATATTTCTGCGCGAATACACAACACTTTTGCGTCCATCGATTTGGCTATTCGCGCGAATACCCAACCCGTTCGTCACAGGTCGGGAACCCGATTGCGAAAGCCCAATCTCTTACCTGTGCGGTGGGGACGCAACACAAATTTTGCGTCCAAAAAAAAAATCATAACCGGGTACCTGGTTTTCAAAAACGGGTGCCCGGTTTCCGTTGGTGAAAATTGACCTAAACCTTATAAAAACCTTATTTTTCCCTTTCCTTTGGCCTCCCACACATGAAACACTATTAATGACGAACCCAAGCTCAAAAAACACACAAATTCCATCATCAAAGCACCAAAATATCATCTATCCATCTCTCTAAACATCATCCAAACACACAATCAGATCATAAATCTTCCCAAAATACCAAAGAATTCACACATAAATCCAAAAATTTTCCCTTCACCAAATCTTAAAGATATCCATTACACCTTTCCCAAACCTTGAAATAATTATGACCCAGCTAAGAAAACACCATAATTCATATCCATACACCTTCAAGAACACCAAAGTCACAAATTTCATCCAATACTTTTGGGAGTTCTTGAAGCTTTGAGTTTGGGGTCATCCGAGATGACCATGGAGGTTGGAAAAGGTATAAAGAACATGAGGAAGAAAGAAAGTTGGGTATTGAGGTAAGATTTTCATAGAGAAGATGATGATTTAAAGGGCAAGGAAAAGATGAAGACTTGGGAAATATGACAAAAGAGTTCGAGGTAATGAAGAACACTTTATTCAAGATGAACGTAACAATTAATGATCTTTATAGCTTGATAAAGAAGTATTCAGAACATCAACCTAAGACTACAAGTAATCGGCCTAGTGTCGATCCATATACGTTTCCTTCTCCCTTTTCTCATTATTAGTGTACATTAGTTTATTTGCTTTATTGAGTCTTTTCGAGTCGTGGGGACACGACTCATTTATTAGTTTAGGGTGGGGTTCGTTGCCTTATCCCAATTTTTATGTGTGTTATTTGTTTTTTTTCTTTCAATAAAATTAATTGAGGGTTGCGTTTGACTGTAGAGTATTTTTAATGTCCCCTTTAAACATACTTTTATGAATATATGATAGAAAGTAGTGGACTTAGGAGTTAGTATAAAACGCACCTTGATTGCATGCAAACATTAGGTAATTGATAAGAAAAATTAATGAACAATGCAAAAGAAGTAAACTTGTACTCAAGGAAAATGTGTGGTTTGTCGAACGTGAGATCCAAATTAGTAGAGAACCCACTTAGGTATGAACTAGAGTCAAGCTATGTAACTAGGAAAATGATAGATACAGTTCTTTGTTAGCCATTTGAGACTTTTAGTCATCTATCTCATGATTTAATTATATCCGTCTTAGCCCAATTGGATATTAAAGCCTTTCATTTGTCGCCACGATATAAACTCATATCCACTTAGTTTATTAGGCATTTCCATATGACCCACACTTGAATCAAGATCCTGAGACTTCCTGTCTTGAGCTTGAGTTTGGGGTGGTGGGTTTCATCAATGAGAAATTACATTGGGAGGGAATTATACGTGTTTGTATTGAGGCGCAATTCTTGATGATGTATTATTTGTAACCTTTTGCCGGGATTGAATAAAAGTAATAAAAAGTTGTCAAAACAGTAGACAACCGGTAACCCGGCCATCACTAACCGGGAACCCGGTTATCAACTGTACAAAAAAAAGAGAAAAGAAATGAATATATATACACATAAATATATGAAAAATAAAGTAATCGACAAAGTGGAAGTTTAGAAATCAATATAGTGCTTATTGGGTAAACATGGGGACGCTAAATTAGTGCGTCAAATGGGTTGAGTGAGAACATATTCGAGTGTAAACTCAAGCTCTTGGACAGTTGTTGATGGTAAGTGAGGAGGGAGCCAAAAGCTCACTTCAAATTTACCAAATATACATACAATACCGTCCCTCAGCCTACGCTAAAACCTTAAAGTCCTCGTGATTCCTAAAAACATAGTGGATTTATAATTCAGCCAATATGGAGTATTCTAAGTGGAGCGTTCAAAGCGAGTAAGGATTTAGGAACACCCTATAGCCACCATATTGAGATAAGTACAAGCGTAACCTTCTAGCATTGCGAATTTAATTTTGGATTGATATTATTTGTGTTTGATTTTGCATGACATGTGTATGTGTATATTAATTCCTAGGTCATACTATATGAGATTTGTTTTAATGTGCTTTGGGTATTATTTACTAGATTCTGCATTTATGTGTTCACCTAAATCCTTTGTTTTTATTTTACTTTGTCGGGACGACAAAGGTTTGAGTTTGGGTTCTTGATGTCTCCCTTTTTGTTCTAAATAAATTCCCTTAGGAGACATCATTTTAGGTGAATAATAGACTTATTTGATAAACTTTTAATCTTTTTTCATTATATTTCATTTTCTCTCCTTGGAGTTACAATGTTTCATTTTTAGAGCTTTTGCACGTTAATTTGTTTATTTTTATTGTAAATTTCTTAGGTACATGGATGCTAGGGATCACCAAGACAAGGAGGAGAATCGAGAATTAAAGTCTTAGATCGAGCGGAGAAGTCAAAGGCGAGAAAAGATTTCCAGAAAAGTTGACTAGAAAAGCTACAAATCTGGAAGGCTGTTACTAATTGATGTATTCGAGCCACTTAGTTTGAAATCTTAATGAAACAAACCAATTAAGAGGCATTCAGATCTGAATTGGCCAGGGAAAACAATCAGTCTGATTGATCCAATGTCTTAATGAACCAGATTAAGATCTCATTAAGTGCAAACAAACACCCCCTAAGTCTGAATCATTCAGACACTGCCTCTTAACAGAATAAGTTCTATTCAGCTGTTCATTCAGCATTCAGCACTTATTACTTAAAAAACAAACGACACCTTAGACACTGATTCAGCCTTTGGGTCGTGAAATAAGGAATTTGCCATTATGAATTAGGAAGATTTTTCAATTAGAATGAGTTGATTTGGAGGTGATATGTAAAAGTTACAGCCGTTTTACTAAGGGCTGCACACCAGTTATGGGAATTAATAGAATGGATTTGGGTTTTTTTATTATGTTGATTATATTCATTAAGTAAAAAGCCCATTCCTTCTTTTTATTATAAATAGGTATTTAGACCTCTTTTCTAAACATCAGATATTACAATTTCATTCTACGCTAGTTAAATTAAACCCTAATGACTATCCAGTTATGCAAGCCCTTCCGGATCAATACCACACACTAGACGACTATGTTGTGTTTTCTATAATTGAATCCCCCTTCTGGGTGTTAACTCAATTACTATGGTAATCCTATACATGCGCATCACAAGAACTACAGACATTAATTCAAAGCACATAATACAAAGCTATCACTACTAAAATTTAGTTAAATGTAAAAGGACATCCCAAATTATATAACATATAGAACAAGTCTAAGGTTTATACCCATATGATAATCTCAAGCTAAATATATTAGTTCATATGAAAGAGAATACAAAATTAAAAACGGGAAGTGTTGGAGTGGAATGAACCACTTCCAAGCTCCTTCTTCTCTTCTTCTCTCTTGATCTAGGCTTCCTCATGGTCTTTAGATGATTAGGGACTGACCAAGGATGATTTTTTTAAGGTATGAATGGATATATATAGGCTATTAGTTGAAATATGGAGTAATCCCCATGTTAAGGAGTCTTAGTCTTACCGAAATTCGTATACCTAAATTGTAGGACAAGATAAACCTTAACAGATATTGATTTGGTCATATCTCCTTGGTTACTTATCGGAATTTAATGTTCTTTATATAGAAACGATCGCGTTTGAAAGATCTATCTTCTAATTTAAAAATATCCTCCTAATTCATGACCTAGTTTCTGCATCAATTTAACTAGTGGACGTATGTGTAGTTTTAGCAGCTTCTTTTCTTTCCAAGTATATCCAAACTTATCCTTCTTTACTTTGACTAAGGGATTTCCTTTACATTTTCACTTCAAATCAGTTTTCATAGGTGTAATAGCTTCCATATACCTAAGTGCTACACAATACACACACAAATTACGTGCAAAAGCTCACAAAATAGCAAAACACCTAAAACTAGACAAGAAAGTGTAAAGTATGAATAAATGGAGGAAAATCTCAAAATTAACTACTAAATATCCCTAAACTGATGTCTCAAGTATGGATTAATATATCACATATATGGATTCATCAATTCCCTTCCTATCTCATACCTTGATATAGAACTCTTTAGGAAGTAATACCCAACAGATCAACCTCGGCTTGGTGTCTTTCTTTGTCATTTAATATATGATGTTGTGTGGTATGTATATAATAACCTTTTCCTAATCAAGTAGGGACGCATTTTGTCAAATGTATAAATTATCACTAAAAAAATTCCTAATCGACATAGTGTGATTCAAGTGATCAGTTGAACAGGTCTTGCTAGCATAATCAATACTATAAAAGAGTTTATCTCACCTATAACCGAGAACGACCTCCAAATCTGATTTATAAGCATTGAGCATTAGTTCAAATGTGAGATTCCAATCGGGCAAAGAGATTAGAAGTGCGTAAATAAGTTTATGTGTAAGCGCTACAAATTTCTCCATGCAAGCTTTTTCAAATACAAAGGGAACATCCTTCTAAAGAAGACTATATTATGACTTCTCAACCTTGGAGAAATCTTAATAATATATCGATAAAATCCCGCATGCCACGGGAAACTCCTCACTTCTTTAAAAGAACCAAAGGTGGTAGTAATATCATCTCCTCGATCTTATCTTGGTCTGCCTCCTTGCCCATAACAAAGACTTTATGTCAACAAAACAATCCCCTTATGGACCATGAAAAAATATTTTTCCCAATTCATACAAGGTTGATCTCCTTGCATCTCATCAATACTTTATCAATACGATCGAGGGTGTCGTCGAAATCATCTCTAAAGACGGAGAAATCTTCCATCAACACCTCCAAGTAGTTGTCGATCATAAAGCATAACATTGACATCATGCACCGTTGAAACATCGTTGGTGCATTGCATAAGCCAAGTGACATTCTCTGATACACAAATGATCCAAAAAGGGTAAGTGAAAGTTGTTTTGTCTTCATCTACTGGTCAATTGCAATTTGATTGTACTTTAACCGTCGAGCAAGCACAACAATCTCTTTCCCAATAACTTAGTCCAATATTTGATTTATAAAACGAAGGAAGTGATCCTTCCTTGTCACCTTGTTAAACTTTCGATAATTTATGAACACTCTCTAACCCACAATGGTTCGAGTTGTCTTTCTTCGTTCTTCAAGTTAATCGATGTTGTCATGTTGTTATTTTGTCACACATTGCACCAGACGTACCCCTTCAGTACTTACATGAGAGAGGATTACCGTCACATCAAGTAGTTTAATAACTACTCACCTTACCGTTTTTCATTACCTACATCAACTTCGTTAAGGTTCCACTGACCTCGCATTCTCATCTTCAAAGATGCTCTTATGTTGGCTAAAATAATATTACTTTACGTAACTTAATAACTATATAAAGTATAATAAAATTTGTCCTACTATAACAATTTTCAAACTATTTAATCATAAGTAAAATATAAAATCATAAATATTTATCAACTAAAAATAATTAAATACCCTCCAAGTGAGAAATATCCAAAGATCTTTCAGTTTCTCCTAAATGGTAACTATCATATTCACATCAGTTAAAAAAAAGGTAGACATATCTTTCAAAATATATACCACAATAAGTGATATCATTTATTTAATTTTAAAAATATAATTAAAAAATAATATATATATTTTTACATAATATGTTCTTATAATTAAACAATATGAACAAATTTTAATGATTTTTTAACTGATAAATACTAATAAAAACCGTTATAAATTATATGTTTATATAAATTTTAATTAGGAATGATTAAACACTAATTATATGGTGTTTAATCTAATAGGTCAATACAAAAAAAATTGTTGCCTAACAAAGTCTACTCATATAACTTAATGATAAACACGTGTACCCCATCATAAAAGTACATGAGTTATATGAAACTCATTAAAAATACAAAGATAACCAATCAATTAATAAAAATTTGTACTTGTTAAGGATGAGAAAAAATATTTTTAAACTTTTAAAACAATTAACTCTAATATTGATGATAATACTTATTTATCATATATATATATATATATATATATGATAAATAAGTATAGAAGAAAAATATCTATTTTTTTGTTACATGGGAGAGCCACTTTTGGATTCGGTGTCATTGACATGGTTCGAAGTTGTATCTTGTAGAAGCATAACCAAGGCCCTGTCCAGTTAAGCTAACCCCCACTGGTAACGAAAAAAGTATCCATTTAATCATAAATATTAAAATTTATTCCAAATATTACCGTCTAACTTATTTTTCTTATTTTTAAGTATAAAAATATTAATTACTAATTACTTTTATAATAATACCCTAATTAAACCAAATTAGATAAAAGAAAATCATGGAAATATTAATTATCAATACTTCTTTTACTAGCTAGGGGTACGCCGTGAGAGTGGAGGTAGGTGTATGGAGGTAAAAAAAAAAAATCTTTTTCGGAAGATTGGGATAAAAATCTCTTTACCGAACAAATTTTCTATTCTGTAGATATCGCCGCCTAGGCGCGTCTAGGCGCCGTCTAGGCGTCAACTCCCCTCTCAACCGCTTACGCCTAGTAAAAATGCTAGGCATTTTTGCCCAACGCCTTAGTCGCCGTGTAAGAGGCGCCTAGCCTGCCTAGGCACCGATTAATGGTAAAAACTTGCCGCCTAGGCCCTCCATTAAATTTATTTTACTCTCAGAAATTCTTGAATTGATATTATTACTCTAATTTTAGTATTTTTCATATTCAATATAGTGGTGTTAGACGAATTTTATGACTTAAATAGATAAAATTATCATAATTATACACGCGTATTACTAAATATATAAAATTACATAGCAAGATTCAAAACCGCGTAATCCCGCCTAGGCCCCGCGTAGTCCCTCCTAGGCGCTAGGCCCCAGTCGACCGCCTAGGCCGCGGAACCGAGATCTACAGCATAGCTTTTGCCTAACCTTTCTAGTACCATTGGGAAGGCGGATTTAGTTTTTAAGGCCCATAGGTATAGGGGGTTTCTATTATAAAGCCACAACCTAACTAAACTCTAATCAACCCAACTAGAAGAAGGCAAAATACCAAAACACCACCCATCTCCCCTTCTATTCACAGTGAAAAGGCAAAACCCAAATCAGAATTGTCATTAGGGTTACTAGAAACCAAAAGGACCTCTTTACTATTCTTTCTCCTCTCCCTCTTCATCTCCTCTCTCTGAACCAGAAAAACCATTACCATAATCTCCTCCGTGGACCACGATCCACCATCATCACCCGACCTTCTAACCTTCCCACCTCTGCACCATCACCAGCATCTAGACCACCGAAGACTGCCGCCACTCTGTAGCACCGAAGTCCCCCGCCTCTCTGGAGGACCGAAGACCGCCGCCTTTTTGGAGATCTACTCACCGTCAGACCCCCTCACCACCCCCTCCGGTCTCACCTTCCTTCCGTCCCAACAGATCTTACCTTCCCTCCTTTTATTCCAGTATCACCTTCTATCCGTTCCCAGCAAAGCCACCGCCCAACGGCACCAGAAAACCGCCGTCGTGGACCAGATCTCCGGAAACATCAGGTCTCACCTTCGCGTGTAATCTACAGCAGAAAACCGCCGCTCATTTACACTAGGCCTCACCTTCGCACCTCCACAGCCGCTCTCTTCCATTCAGGACTCACCATCGCACCTCCGCCGCTGCTCATCTGCACTAGATTCCTCATCCTCGTGACCAGATCTACTGAGTGTCGCTGTCAGATTTTGATTTTTGATATTTATTTTTGTTCAAAAATAGCGCCCCTCAATCTGAGTGTGCAGAGATTCCTTTTTTATTTTTGATCTGTGTTGGAATCTGGGTGTACAGCACCACCATCACCATTAGCACCACATTTTTGTTTTGTTTTGTACAGACTTAATGCGAGTGTGAATAAGTACGATGTGTTTGTTCGTGAAGGGTACAACTTCGGTTTGTTTGTTGTTCATGAAGGGTACAACCCACGAACTGGGGCCTTGGAAAATGGATTGTACTGGCCAATGGGTACAACCCATTGTTTTGATAAACACCACGGATCCGTACCCATGAAGCTATTTGTCGAGATTGGTCTGTACCCACGTTGAGTTTAACATTGATCACTATGAAGGACTTAATAAAAAATAAACAAACTAATAAAAAACATAAAAAATACCGCGTGTACGTACCCATTAAGGCTTAATTAACGAATGTGGGCGCGAGCGTTCTTCGTATGTCCGTACCTATCGGAAAAAAAGACTAGTATTTTTAAACCAATCAAGGATATAAAAGTCAAAAACCAAACCTGAGCATTAGAAAAATGTCTTAAAAAGAACTAATTTTTAGTCAAACTTTAAAATATAAAAAAATTAATTTTTTGTCTCAAAATGTATTTTCCTCCATTAAAAAGGAAAAGAAAATTACCCTAACATTTTTTTTTTACATGAGAAAACAAATCTGATTTTTTTAACCCCTTGTCCGAATATCTTTAATCTTATTTTTTTAATACAAAGGAGATCCAAAGGATCAAATTAATAATATAATGATTACACTAAGATATTATTCGCCACCGCAGTATAATAGACCACCCTCGGTGATTGCCACCCCATCCTATATCTAGTAATGATGCTTAGAATCCCATCAGGGGGGTCATCGAGAATAACAAGACCTTCGCTACTCCTCAAATCCTCTCGCGCTAGCCAATCCGCACATAGGTTAGCTTCTCTATATATACCACGCAGTTTGAATGCCCTATTCCTTGCTAACACTGCCCGGATGCTTTCAATCCAAAAAGCCCCTGGCCCTCGTCCATTCTTAGGGGTGGTAGTGGTTACGATTTTAATCCGAAACCGACGGATTACCGAACCAAATAAAAACCGATTATGTCACCGTGGTTAAATCCGTTAGGATTTGGTTTTAAAAAGTGAAACCGATGGTTAAAACCGTTAGGTTATGGTTTTAGATTAAAAAAACCGAAAACCAAAAATCCGTTTTATATATATATATATATATGTGGATTTATTTTACCTATTAAAGGCTAAAATCTATGTATTTTTATATTTTGAAGTCCATCTTTCTTGTATTTTTTTGATTTTTAATTACCTAAAGGCCAAAAGTCTCAACCCAATGGAAATGGTTATGGTTTAAAATCAAAATCGATGAAAATTTGAACCGATTAAAAATCGATTATGCAAGCATGGATAAAACCGTTAGGTTATGGTTTTGAAAAATGTAACCGATGGTTAAATCCTTTAGGATAACATTTCAGATAAAAATAAAATCGAATAACCAGAAACCCGTTTATTATCATCTATTTTTCTATATTTTATAGTAATATAGATAAAAAAGTACTTTCATATCTCAAAACTAAAATCTAAATATTAGAATTAACAAAAGAAGTAACAAAGACGTCATTTAATTAAAGATCAACATAATATTTTATATATTGGAGAGTTTTCATGTATTTGTGATCTTGTTTCAATATTTTCAATATATTTAGAGAGTTATAGTTTGGCATGTCACAAGAGCGAGGTGAGGTTAGGAATCCTACTGCAAGAGGGACGCCTCGCGAGCCGGGTTATGGTTAAAATCCAAAAAACCATTCAAAAAGCCGAATCCGAATTATTCGGATATGGTTTTGAAAAGTAAGTCCGATGGTTAAATCTGTTAGGGTTTGGTTTTTGATAAATTAAATGGATATGGACATGGTTTTGGATTTTTTTGCAATAATCCGATCCGTAACTAATGGACCATTCTCGACCCTATGAATTGCCTCTATCGCCTCCCATGAGTCTACCTCAATTACAATCTCCATAATGCCCAACTTTTCAGCTAGCTTCAGCCCCTCATTCAATGCAATTAGTTCCACCACTATCGGATTGTCAAAATCAGCTCGCATGATAAAACCACTAATCCACTCCCATTTTCATCCCCAATAACACCACCACCGCCTCCCATCTTACGCCCCTTGTTACAAGTTCCATCGGTATTAAGCTTATAACCACTAATAGGTCTTGTCCAGCCCACTAAATTCACCCTATGCCTTCGTGAGAGAACACGTCCTGGTAGCAAACTTCAAGCTTTTGTATATGTCCTTGCCAAGTACTTAACTTTACATACAATTAAAACTCCTCTCGGAAATTCGCTGCCATGGAATGCACATTGGTTTCTTTCTTTCCATATTGTGTCGATAGCCCCAAAGAAAACGTTCCAACACATTCCGGTGAATAACCTCTTACAAGACAAGTTTCAAAATCACCACTCTCTCCCATCAATCACCGAAAATCCCTCACCACCAGCAATTGTGCTGCCCCGCGAATTCACTCCCTGAGTTGCTGCAGATCTGCGCTCCACCTCGTTATTTTCTGTTTTCGGGCTGCTGCTACCAAATTGTTGCTGCTCTCGCCCTACACTGTACCCAGGTGAGTTCCGAGTTCCCTCCTCCAGCTGCAGACTGTCTTCCCTTATCCGTAACTGCCCCTCTACATCACCAGCTTGGCCCTGAACAAAACACCCACGGTAAGTCTACAAAAACGAAGGACCACACCTGTCTTGCTGTTGCCCTTCCTCGCTTCTCCTTGGTCCTGCTGCTGTACCGTAATCTTTAATCTTATTTGATGATTCAAATGTTGTCCGATAATTATTGATAAGTTTAAGAATTAGAATATTCTGAAAAGCCATGTTTGGTTTGTGAAAATATTTTCGGTTTTCGTTTTTAAAATAAATTTTTCGAAAATGGTTTTTGGTTTCATTTTCAATATTTTCAGAAATTATAGAAAACATCGATTTCACGTTCTTTAATATTACTTCATTTTTATTTAATTTTCCAGAAAACTGTTTTCATTTTCTCTAGCCAAACACATTTTCATTAGTATTTTGAAAAATATAGAAAATAAAAATAAAAAATACCCATTATTTTCACGAACCAAACAGACTAAAGATTTGATAGAGATTTTTCGGCCCCGTTTGGTTCGTGAAAATAATGGGTATTTTCTGTTTTCATTTTTTATATTTTTAAAAATACTAATAAAAACGTGTTTGGCTAGAGAAAATGAAAACAGTTTTCTGGAAAATTTAATGAAAAAAATCGACGTTTTCCATATTTTTTGAAAATTTTGAAAAAAAAACAAAACCATTTTGTGAAAATAAATTCTTGAAAACTAAAATAGAAAATATTTTTACAAACCTACAATCAAAACAATGTTATAGATAAGATAGAACCAATATTGTCCTTTTTTAAAGCAATCAAAACAATTGTCATAGATAACATTCATCCCATCACAAAACAAGTACTCATCAGCCAAATATTAAACGAACCAGACCAAAAGCAAATTAGCCCGTGTAAAACGAACATATTAAAGACCACCAGAGCACAGATAATACGTACCAACATTGTCTTACACAAAACACATATTAAACCTAAACATTAATAAAAGTCTAAGTAAACATAAAATAACAAGATCACTAGAACACCCATTTATTCTCCTTGCGCACCTCCACTTCCTCAATCATTTTTTATGTCAAAAATTATCTCTTCTACAGTCTTACCCTTCATCACATCTGCCACAGCCTGGCAGGTCAGACTCAAAAGGCTCTTCATATTCAGATCGTTCGCAGCCAAGACAAGATCAAATAGGGTGGAAATGTCAACCTTGACGAACTCCTCGTTGAAGGACTTCATATCTTCATCGGAAGTGTTGTCTCCATCTGTTTTAGCAGCAGCATGAACATAATGCTTACAGTACTCAATCACCTTTGACAGTGTCTTGCTTGTAACGTTAGGCAACGTGATGGTCGTATCAGCGCAACCATCTTTGATCATGTTCTTGATAGTTTGTGACTCCATGAACAGCCCTTCCTCAACATCAAAGCTCTCGCCATCAGAGCTCTTCAATGTGATCTTCTTAGCTTCTGCAAAAGACATTGCTTGCGTTCTTTGAGAGAGAAATTTAGTGAAAATCCTATACTTAAACCTAAACAAACAAAGAATGTTCATAGATTGCCACTTGCTATATGACTTTTATTTATAGTGAAAGATTTGTCGCTGTTATTAATGGATACATAAGGCCTAGTTTAGAAAAGAATTGAAGTTATGTGTTTTGGAAAAGTTGTTTTGTTTACTTATTTATTGGTCAAATAAAAAATTATGTTATTTCCATTCGAGCATTTTCTTTCTTTTTAGTTTTTCCTATCCTTAGTTTTACTTTATTTCTATCCGTAGTTTTAATATTTTTTTCCTTTTTTTTGCAAAAAAATTATATCTTATTTTCAACTACAATATTTTTTTCAACTATGTTGAGTAGGAAATTCATTGATTATAGAGCAAAACCAATATCTTTTGTCTCATTAAAAAAATAAATTATTAAAAGGTCTTTAATATCCTTTTGATTTATTTTCATTATAATTAATATTTTTTAAGATAAGAACTTACAAAAGTAAAATAGTTGCGAAAGAAAAATAAAAAAGTCTTTCGAGGTTTTGCTTTGAAAATTTCACGATACTTTTAATTAATTATTTTATCATCACTGTCGATTTTGGTGAATATTTTTGACTTCTCGCAACGCCCGCCAGTCAAATCCAGTTATCAACGTCTGCCAACTCCATCGATTTTCTTTTTGCTTTTTACTATTATTTTGTCAAGGAAAAATTATATTAAATTAAATAATAGCATCGCTTACAGTAGACAAGAGTAACCAATTTCGACGAGTTTATACAAATTAGTAAGACATAAAACACTACTTGCTAAAGATTTATTAACCAATGATAATAAATCGGTATTTTGGCTAACACATTTCGTGAGGATATCTGTCATTCCATTGAGGTATCTACTGATGTGAGCAATTTTCCATGCAAAAAATGCATCATCTACTACCAAACCTCGTGGATAATAGGCTATATACTCCAATTTGCACCTAACATATTTCTGATACCTTGAACGATTTCAAGGTTCTTGGAGTAAAATAAGTTAATCGGGAATTATCTATAAACTATTGTTTTCATCGCATTGAGAAGAGCCCCCTAATTTCTTTTTGGATAATATCATCATGACAGTTAGCTACTAATACAATAACTGGTAGTGGCACATCTAGAAATAAAATTAAGAACGAGCGCAAGTATAAGGTTGTTCTTAATATATTTATTTTTGTGTAATTTCAAAAAACTACATGAAAGTCATATATTATTATGCAAGAAAAAATGATATTAATAAAAAATTATCAAAAAAACCATATAATATTCTACATTGCTAGCAACGCTTTTTTTAATTACTTTTCCCGTCTATATAATATATTTCTTTACTTCATTAAAAAAAGATATATTCATTTACCTAATACATAAAGAATTATGAGTTTGCAGTGTTAATAGATATATTCACATTATTTGCCTCACTCTATTCTTATGCCGCTTATAAATTACGGTTTTCTAACCCCGTTTCACATTTTTTACATGTACTCTTTTAATCCTTCCAACTTTCTCTTATCTCGTAATGACATGGATGAGCAATTATCTTCTCGGCATGTCCTTATCTTGCTGACCAGTCCTATTTTGGAATTGACCAAATATATATATATATATATATCATCCTCATTTCCCCTTCGTACTAGTGGAAATTGTCTCGTCAATTTCTATCAATTGAAATCGATTTCATTAACTATCATCTACGTAGGATACAATCTGGTTGTTTCCTCTTTGTGGTACTCAATATCTTCAACAAATCCTCTCATAGATTTCAATCCCATCAACAACTTGTTCAATTCCCTTATTCTTTTTAGGCAACAAAGGAAAGAGAAGGTGTAACTTTTGCAACCGAGGAAAGAGTGCTATAGTCGTTTGATGAAATTTTGAATGTATTTTTTTTTTATATTTATAAGGGTGTATTGAGTCTTTTGCAAGAAATTAACATTTAATGAGAACATACACAAGTAACACCACTAACCCTTTAAGGTAAAAAAAAATTCATAGACCTTTGGGTAAAAAAGAAAAACTCAAAATAATTGGAATAGAATATAGTAATGAAACAAAGAAAGAATCTCTCAGTTGGAGATTTTGGAGATTAATCAAAATAAGTTTATAATGAAAAAAAGAGAGATTATTTTTCTCCCCAATGAAAAATTCCATTTCTCACAAAAAAAAAATTAATCCTGACACTATAAATGTTAAATATACGTAACCTAATTTATACTAGCAACTAAAAAAATGTTACAATTTACATGGACGCTCATTAACATAAACACAACTTCTCGTGATCGGATGCACCAAAAAGGGAACATTACACTAATTCATAATCATCAATTGTTAAGATATATATGGATCATTGATTCTACATCGATCGCTCCTTTCTTCACCGGTATTATTGCAACAAAGTAAATGGAGATTATTATTATTATTATTATTATTATTATTATTATTATTATTATTATTATTATTATTATTATTATTATTATTATTATTATTATTATCATAATTATTATGATCTTGTAAACCTTTATGTTTCTCCTCCAAAGATGTTACATTTGTTTGTGTTCTACTCTCACTTTCACATGTCTCCTGTTTTTCCGATATTTTGTTGTGTGTGATCTTGTCACCTTGAGAACCCAAATTTTGCATATTTCCAAATTCAGTACGTACTACTAGCTTCAGCCAATGAAACAACTGATTTTGTGGGACCCTCAAATCCACAACTCTTACTCGAACCATCTTTTCCTCCACCTACCGTTTGAGTAACAAAATTAGTGCCTGTGCACACATGATTCACATTTTTAAAAAAAAGTTATGATTTTTGTTGTTCCCAGTGTTATTAAAATCACAAAATTCGCACGCTTAATCAGTAAATCGCAGTGAATTGAGGCAGTTGCGCCTTCGCTATGTGATCCGGCGTGATTAATCTAAGATCGCCATTAATGCTACGCCTTGTTAAGCGAACAATTAATACGCTTTTAGGCGAATCAAATAACGTTTAAAAAATCAAAATTAAGCCAAACTTGAGAGGCTTTTATAAACCTTAAGCCTATATTAGATTAAACATGCATATTAGTGAGCAATAAACTAAGATCAAAGTGTGAGTGATCAGAGTTTTCAATCAAGGAAAAACACGTAGAAATTGTAGACTTGTACCCTATAGGGCAATAGACTATTACATTCACAAAATATTTTTAATATTTTATATGTTATAGGCGAATTTGTTTCTTGATTTTGATAACACTACTATTATATCATATGTTAAATTACATACATAACGCATGATTTGATCGAATATTGTCTTTCAACTAACTATAGCAAACTACCTATTAATAACATAATAACACTGCTATGATATGATTTGATCATATATTGTTAGATATTACATATATCATGATTTATAATTAAATTACATGTGAAACTTTTCTATGTGGGTCTACCAAATACCAACTAATAATAGCAATATGTTTAGGAATTAGGAAGTTTGATTTACAATTAAATTACAGGTGAAACTTTTCGATGTGGGTCTATCAAATACCAACTAATAATAACAGTATGTTTAGGGATTAGGAAGTTTATGTTTGAGAATTTTTTAATATGTTTCCTTTTGATTATATTTGCAAGTTTTATTACTTAGATTTTTTTTTTAATATATGAGAGAGTCATTTTGGACTCGGGGTCATTTTAACTCCAATGATTTTAACCCAAGTCTTGAAATCATCATCTGATGTAGAAATCACACAGCTTTAAATTGCATTAGCTATGTGAACTGTTTCAATAATTATTCCGCTCGCTAATCCGGGACTACAGGGTACGATATGCTCGTGTATATATGATTTCTGAGATAGACAAAACTCATAGTAGTTACGAAGGAGGTGACTTTCAGAAAGTTTCGAGTCTAAGGACATCCCGTTCACAATAACGGAGAAATTCTCAAAATCAACGAAATCTTATTTTAATGATTCTCAAAATTCTCAAAAGAGGGTATAATTGTAAATGGGATTTTAGGTCTCATGTGTTAAATTCTTTTTGAGGTCTTTAGTAAGAAGAGAAGGTAAGAGAGGTTTCTAATTAGAAGAGGGGGTGTCTTCAAGACCCTATGTAACATTTTCTCTATCTTTAATCTTATTTAATGATTCAAATGTTGTCCGATAATTATTGATATGTTTAAGAATTAGAATTTTCTAAAAATTAAAGATTTGATAGAGATTTTTTTGTTTCCAAATTTTTTGGAGGTTTTTTTAAATACATGTGAGAGTTATTTGAACTCAGATTTATTTTGACTTCAATAACATTTGATTGCAGGAATTTTTGGTCTTTTGCAGAATAGTCTAACTACTAGACCAACTATCCATTTTTTTAAGCTTTTCTATTCCTTTACAATCAAAACAATGTTATAGATAAGATAGAACCAATATTGTCCTTTTTTTAAAGCAATCAAAACAACTGTCATAGATAACATTCATCCCATCACAAAACGACTACTCATCAGCCAAATATTAAACGAACCAGACCAAAAGCAAATTAGGTGTAAAACGAACATATTAAAGACCACCATAGCACAGATAATACGTACCAACATTGTCTTACACAAAACACATATTAAACCTAAACATTAATAAAAGTCTTAGTAAACATAAAATAACAAGATCACTCGAACGCCCATTTATTCTCCTTGCGCACCTCCACTTCCTCTATCAATTTTTTATGCCAAGTATCTCGATCTACAGTATTACCATCCATCACATCTAACACAGCATGGCAGATCAGCTCGAAAAGGCTCTCCATTTTCAGATCGTTCGCAGCCAAGAAGAGATCAAATAGGGTGGAAATGTCAACCTTGACGAACTCCTCATTGAAGAACTTCATATCTTCATCGAAAGTGTTGTCTCCATCTGTTTTAGCAGCAGCATGAACATAATGCTTACAGTACTCAATCACCTTTGACAGTGTCTTGCTTGTAATGTTAGGCAACGTGATGGTTGTATCAGCGCAACCATCTTTGATCATGTTCTTGATAATTTGTGACTCCATGAACAGCCCTTCCTCAACATCAAAGCTCTCGCCATCAGAGCTCTTCAATGTGATCTTCTTAGCTTCTGCAAAAGACATTGTTTGCGTTCTTTGAGAGAGAAATTTAGTGAAAACCCTATACTTAAACCTAAACAAACAAAGAATGTTCTTAGGATGCCACTTGCTATATGACTTTTATTTATAGTGAAAGATTTGTCGCTGTTATTAATGGATACATAAGGCCTAGTTTAGAAAAGAATTTACGTCCAAAAAAAAAAAAAAAGAATTGAAGTTATGTGTTTTGGAAAAGTTGTTTTGTTTACTTATTTATTGGTCAAATAAAAAATTATGTTATTTCCATTCGAGCATTTTCTTTCTTTTTAGTTTTTCCTATCCTTAGTTTTAACTTTACTTCTATCAGTAGTTATTGACCCAAAAAAAAAAAATCCGTAGTTTTAATATTTTTTTCCTTTTTTTTGCAAAAAAATTATATCTTATTTTCAACTACTATATTTTTTTCAACTATGTTGAGTAGGAAATTCATTGATTATAGAGCAAAACCAATATCTTTTGTCTCATTATAAAAATAAATTATTAAAAGGTCTTTAATATCCTTTTGATTTATTTTCATTATAATTAATATTTTTTAAGATAAGAACTTACAAAAGTAAAATAGTTGCGAAAGAAAAATGAAAAAGTCTTTCGAGGTTTTGCTTTGAAAATTTCACGATACTTTTAATTAATTATTTTATCATCACTGTCGATTTAAGTGAATATTTTTGACTTCTCGCAACGCGTGCCAGTCAAATCCAGTTATCAACGTCTGCCAACTCCATCGATTTTCTTTTTGCTTTTTACTATTATTTTGTCAAGGAAAAATTATATAAAATTAAATAATAGCATCGCTTACAGTAGACAAGAGTAACCAATTTCGATGAATTTATACAAATTAGTAAGACATAGAACACTACTTGCTAAAGATTTATAAACCAATGATAATAAATCGATATTTTGTCTAACACATTTCGTGAGGATATCTATCATTCCATTGAGGTATCTACTGATGTGAGCAATTTTCCATGCAAAAAATGCATCATCTACCACCAAATCTCGTGGATAATTGGCTATATACTCCAATTTGCACCTGACATATTTCTGATACCTCGAACGATTTCAAAATTCTTGGAGTAAAATAAGTTAATCGGGAATTATCTATAAACTATTGTTTTCATCGCATTGAGAAGAGCCCCCTAACTTCTTTTTGGATAATATCATCATGACAGTTAGCTACTAATACAATAACTGGTAGTGGCACATCTAGAAATAAAATTAAGAACGAGATCAAGTATAAGGTTGTTCTTAATATATTTATTTTTGTGTATTTCAAAAAACTACATGAAAGTCATATATTATTATACAAGAAAAAATGATATTAATAAAAAATTATCAAAAAAAAACCATATAATATTCTACATTGCTAGCAACGCTTTTTTTAATTACTTTTCCCGTCTATATAATATATTTCTTTACTTCATTAAAAAAAGATATATTCATTTACCTAATACATAAAGAATTATGAGTTTGCAGTGTTAATAGATATATTCACATTATTTGCCTCACTCTATTCTTATGCCGCTTATAAATTACGGTTTTCTAACCCCGTTTCACAATTTTTACATGTACTCTTGTTATCCTTCCAACTTTCTCTTATCTCGTAATGACATGGATGAGCAATTATCTTCTCGGAATGTCCTTATCTTGCTGAGCAGTCCTATATATATATATATATATATATATATATATATATATATATATATATATATATATCATCCTCATTTCCCCTTCGTACTAGTAGAAATTGTCTCGTCAATTTCTATCAATTGAAATCGATTTCATTAACCATCATCTACGTAGGATACAATCTGGTTGTTTCCTCTTTGTGGTACTCAATATCTTCAACAAATCCTCTCGTAGGTTTCAATCTCATCAACAACTTGTTCAATTCCCTTATTCTTTTTAGGCGACAAAGGAAAGAGAAGGTGTAACTTTTGCAACCGAGGAAAGAGTGCTATAGTCGTTTGATGAAATTTTGAATGTATTTTTTTTTATATTTATAAGGGTGTATTGAGTCTTTTGCAAAAAATTAACATTTAATGAGAACATACACAAGTAACACCACTAACCCTTTATGGTAAAAAAAAAATTCATAGACCTTTGGGTAAAAAAGAAAAACTCAAAATAATTGGAATTGAATATAGTATTGAAACAAAGAAAGAATCTCTCAGTTGGAGATTAATCAAAATAGGTTTATAATGAAAAAAAGAGAGATTATTTTTCTCCCCAATGAAAAATTCCATTTCATTTCTCAAAAAAAAAAAAATTAATCCTGACACTATAAATGTTAAATATACGTAACCTAATTTATACTAGCAACTAAAAAAATGTTACAATTTACATTGACGCTCATTAACATACACACAACTTCTCGTGATCGGATGCACCAAAAAGGGAACACTATACCAATTCATAATCATCAAATGTTAAGATCTATATGGATCATTGATTCTATCGCTCCTTTCTTCACCGGTATTATTGCAACGAAGTAAATGGAGATTATTATTATTATTATTATTATTATTATTATTATTATTATTATTATTATTATTATTATTATTATTATCTTGTAAACCTTTATGTTTCTCCTCCAAAGATGTTACATTTGTTTGTGTTCTACTCTCACTTTCACATGTCTCCTGTTTTTCCGATACTTTGTTGTGTGTGCTCTTGTCACCTTGAGAACCCAGATTTTGCAAATTTCCAGATTCAGGTATAATACCACTACTAGCTTCAGCCAATGAAACAACGGATTTTGTGGGACCCTCACAACTCTTACTCGAACCATCTTTTCCTCCACCTACCGTTTGAGTAACAGAATTAGTGCATGTGCACACATGATTCACATTTTAAAAAAAAAGTTAAGATTTTAGTTGTTCCCGGTGTTATTGTCGCACGCTTAATCAGTAAATCGCAGTGAATTGAGGCAGTTGCGCCTTCGCTATGTGATCCGGCGTGATTAATCTAAGATCGCCATTAATGCTACGCCTTGTTAAGCGAACAATTAATGCGCTTTTAGGCGAATCAAATAACGTTTAAAAAATCAAAATTAAGCCAAACTTGAGAGGCTTTTATAAACCCTAAGCCTATATTGGATTAAACATGCATATTAGTGAGCAACAAACTAAGATCAAAGTGTGAGTGATCAGAGTCTTCAATCAAGGAAAAACACGTAGAAATTGTAGACTTGTACCCTATAGGGCAATAGACTATTACATTCACAAAATATTGTTAATATTTTATATGTTATAGGCGAATTTGTTTCTTGATTTTGATAACACTACTATTATATCATATGTTAAATTACATACATAACGCATGATTTGATCGAATATTGTCTTTCAACTAACTATAGCTAGCAAACTACCTATTAATAACATAATAACACTGCTATAATATGATTTGATCATATATTCTTAGATATTACATATATCATGATTTACAATTAAATTACATGTGAAACTTTTCTATGTGGGTCTACCAAATACCAACTAATAATAGCAATATGTTTAGGAATTAGGAAGTTTGATTTACAATTAAATTACAGGTGAAACTTTTCGATGTGGGTCTATCAAATACCAACTAATAATAACAGTATGTTTAGGGAAGTTTATTTCTGAGAATTTTTTAATATGTTTCTTTTTGATTATATTTGCAAGTTTTATTACTTAGATTTTTTTTTTAATAGGGAAGTTTATTTCTGAGAATTTTTTAATATGTTTCCCAGAACCTCTTGGTCTCTGCGGAGTAACTTAACCACTAGGCCAACTATCTATCGATCTCTTTAGTACTTAGATTAACTAATATAGTTAGTTGTAATATAAATATACATTTATATTTTTAGTATTTATAAAAAAAAAAATGTCTGGGTACTTAATCTATTAGAGGCTTTGGGCCTCGAACTATTTGAGGTTGTATCGCTATTTTGCACCTCTCACCCTCATCAACACTGATCTTGACATGCCTTTGCTTTGCTTTGCTTTCTACCACAGTTATTTAATACTCACACACAAGGCTTATTAAGATAATTTTGTCTCGTACTTTGTACCAAAAACAATTGATTTAGAAGATTAAATTTGTTCACGTGCAAGGCTTAAAAGTGAAACTGACCTGTGCACGTACATAAATGAAAGGGGCTGTGTTGAAGAAAAACTAACCAAAATGAGACTGCTCTTAGGATTGAGAGAGATTAGCCTACAAAATTACAATAATGTCCTTTTTCTTTTTTAGGTTTTTATTGAACGTAACATATCCGTATAAGGTTATTTCTGTCAATTCAGGGCACTTAGTTTCGGGTAAACGAAGAACAATGCGAATAATTTCTCCAAAAGTTGCTCTAAAAGTGGTGCAATCTTTTTCAAGTATGAATAATATTAAGGCCTTGATATATCTTCCAAATGCAAGAGGAACTAGATCTTCAAGGCATAAGACTCATCAGTTATTCTTTTCTCTTCCTCATATTCACATTATTCTGATCACAGTCCATTTCATTCATTTCAAGTAACTTATTTGAAGAGTGAGAAACAGTTTTAAGTTTTATATGAAGAGCTAAAAGATGCTTTATTGCAAGTTTTAGAAATGTTCCTTCTTCTTCTTCATCACCATCTCCACTTGAGCTAGCATGTTATGTGTTGCCACAACTAATTCCATCTGATACAAATAAATCTTTTAAATAACTTAATAACAAATATTATCTACTTGAATTTTGATTGGAACAATTAGGGTTCAAGCTTTGAAGTTTACAATTACATCTATGAAGTTGGACATTACAAGGTTGCATGATTTCTTGAAAACATTTGTACCAGAAATATTGCAAATAAGACCCAACAAATAAAGATCATTGGAACAGTAAAACCATTCTGCAAGCAAAACATATATTGAGAAATTGCTTTCACTTCAACTGCTACTAATTGATAGTATCGATTACTTTGACTTTCTTCAACTTCCATGTCAGAACCATTACACACTTTTGAACCTGAACCATGAGTATTTGTAGTTTCCTTGTATGGCAACTCAAGTATACCTCGAAATTCTTTAATTAAAACATCTAAAGCTGATATTTTAACAGATTCTTTATCTAGATCACAGAATCCATTAACATATACATTTTTCGCAAAGAATAGAAGAGGAGAAAGCATATTTTATTCGGTGAATAACAGTTGTACTAAATAGTCTAATGTCACTAGAGTAAATTTTAATCTGCAACCCAATAAAAACAGAACTTACAAATTTTAGAAACGGAATATATCAGGTATTAAGATAATTATACAATAAATTCATGAGTAAAAATTAATAATAGTGAAAATGAAGATATCCCAAAGAGTATGTATTATTTTATTCGGTGTGCAGGACTTTGGGAACTTTGATATAACTGTCCTTGTAATTTGGAACAGAAGCTATCATCGCCTCCCTATATTGAAGCAAAGACACTATTTCAGATACATTATTACAACATTAGGAGTTAGTAGATGGTTTTAAGTTAATACCTATTATTAAATGTCTCCGGGGAATCATCTCGTAAATTGTCTCCTTCAGTATCTACATTACCTGCCCTTATGGCCGGTTCAATACTCTGAAGATCAACTGCTTCAAGTTGCCCAAACCTGTTCCACAAGAATAATAAATTACACTTGAGCATATATGACACAAAGAGATATGAATAAATCTCAAATAACCTCTTACACCTTCGCATAAAAACATTTTAGACTCTTCACAAAGTCATATAAACAAACACCATATGTATACATTTAGTAGAGAGAGAGAGAGAGATTATATAGACAAGTACCAATCTACCACTTTCTGTATTTTAGGAGCAAATTCTTCAACCTACATTTAAAAGTGCAGATAATCAGTTTCCATATACATATAGAGATAATAGTAATAGTGTGAAATGGGTATATAGATCATACTTCAAGTGGGGTGAGAGAAATACGAGCAGTTTGAGCTAAACGAGGAACGTTTGGGGGTTCAAGACTTGATTTTGTTGAATAGTTTCGATTACTTGTTTGCTTAAAGGAAAATAAGCTCAATCTTTGAGCTGTTGTTGAAGTTAATGACGCTCCTCTTACCAAATTCAAAGCTTTGTTTGCCATTGTAATTGTAGACTGCATTTTCTTTACTGTGCGTGCTATCTGTGTAGATGATTATAATTGTAATGTATATTTGTAATGGATCTTGAATAGTTTTGGGCTGCTTTGTTTGACGGGCTTATGGCTATGAGTGCGTTGGGCTCTTATATAAAAAGGGATCAAGTAGGAAACTGCTGTATCAACAATACAAATTAAGGAAACACAACAATCGTACAAAATACTATAATCGACAGAGACAGGGGAAAGAAGATGGAAACGAGGGAAGGCTAAAGAGATCTACTACAAAGAATACATAAGTACAACTGATGATTATTTTACGATAATAAAAAACAAAGTGATCTCCAAGGAAAAGAACTTGGGATACAGGGCGTATTAATGGTTCTATTATAGATAATAAGAATAGTTGAAACAAAAATTATCAATCTTTTCAGCCTATTTGTAGGGATAACATGATATGGGGAAATTGCTGGGCTACGGGTTTATATGATAATGATATATCGCTCCACTATATTATGATTATATAGAATACAGGAAGTCTGATAATACGGATTTGGAGGACAGAATTGAGGATGGCGGCGGAAAAACAGGGGCGGGGATGTGTTCAGGCGAAGAAGAAGGTGCGAATTCTTTTTATGTGCTGGGGTGATAGTCTTTTATTATTATATTGGAAAATGGGCTCACGAAAAGAAAAGTAAGTGTGGGCTGTTTCATGTCATAATAGAAACCAAAATAATTTATATGGGGTGGGGTAGAATCAATAATAGAATTGAAATTTGGAGTTGGTGGAAATTAGGAAAATTATATAGGAATAGTATGAAGTGTGGATTTGTCAACTTTAAGGTTATATGGGATATCTGGACTGTCCCCAAGATGTAGAACATTAATGGAGAGGAAGAAGTTCAGAGTAGGTTGAGGGCTAAAGAGAAAGGCAAGGGGGTTAGAGGGTCTGGAATAGGAAGAAAGGGAAGCGGTCAACCCAGTAGTTTGACCTCGGGTAGGAAATGACGACTTGCGTATGGAACTGTCAAGGGATACAGGCACCTTTGACAGTTTCTAGTATTAAGACAACCCTTAATAGGTTTAAGCCGGGGATAGCGTGCTTTTTTGAAACTATGTTGCGCGCGGTGGATGCTCCCGAAGTACTTCGTAATTTTAATTATGCTAATCATTTTATTAGGGATCCTGTAGGCACTGCTTATCATTCGGGGGCATTTTGGTTCTCTGGCACGCGAATGTTAAGCTCGATATTGTTATGTCTAGTCAGTATTATGTAATTTTGTATATTAATGAACTGTATTTTCCCTACTATATTGTATGTGTACATGCTCCGAATAAACTAGATCATAGGTTAAAACTTTGGAATGAAATAACAATATGGAATTATAACAATAATAATCCATGGGTAGTGATAGGGGATTTTAATGATATTTTAAAATGTTGTGAAAAAATGAGTAACACTCCCCCGGACAATAGACGAATTCAGGAATTTAATTCATTTATATCTGCAAACAATTTAGGCGAAATAAAATCTTATGGTTGTTATTATACATGGTCTAACCGTCAAATTGATAAGCCAGTCAAGGTCAAACTTGATCGGGCACTTGCGTCTTGTGATTGGTTGCACAGGTTTGGTAATGCACGGGTTTATATACCACCAGCAATTGGATCGGACCATTGCCCATTGATTTTACAAAAGATAGGACACAAAGGACAGGATTGAGATGGTTCAAGTTTGAAACGTTATGGGTTGACCATCCAGAGTGTGAAAAGGTGATTAATACTGCTTGGGGTGAGGCTGGGACAGAGGAGTCACTTCCAAAATTTATTGGGAAAAGGGACAATACTATCAATGCATTACATGGATGGAGTGAAAAGACGTTTAGGAAAAATGCGAATAAGATAAAAGAATTGACGAAAAAGCTACAGAATCTAGAACAACAAGAGCATCTAAGAGCTACCACGGAGGAGCAAGACCGACTGGAGGAAGAGTTGAGACAAACATATATAGCAGAGGAGAAATATTGGTATGATCGAGCCAGACAGAATTGGATTAAGTATGGAGATAAGAATACAATTTTTTTTTATTTGGCAACGATTAAAAGACGACACATAAATAGAATACAACGTATAAAGAATCATGAAGGGGTCTGGCAAGAGGAGGTATCGAAAGTGAGGAATAGCTTTCAAACGTATTACGAGGACTTGTTCACAGAAAGGAATACAGAAGAAATGGAAGAGGCCACAAGTGTTATTCAAGGAAGGTAACGGCGGAGATGAATGAAAAACTGACCCAGATTCCAACATTAGAGAAGGTAAGAAAAGCAATCTTTGATATGTCACCATCTAAAGCTCCTGGTCCAGATGGACTAAATGGTAAGTTCTATCAGGAATATTGGCATATAATACAATATGACGTTTTTTAATGGTACAAGATTTTTCCATGAATAATATTTCTCTCGATAAGTTAAATGAAACTTTGGTTACTCTTATACCAAAAGGGGAGACACCATAAACCATTGGGGATTTTCGGCCAATTTCATGTGTAAACTTTGGTTATAAAATAATAGCAAAGATAATGGCAAATAGACTACAAGATCTTATGAATACCATAGTATCACCGACACAGACGACTTTTATTAAAAATAGAGCAATTCAGGATAATATTCTTATAGCACAGGAGATCTCCTTTTACATGAAACGGAAAAGGAAAAACCCAAAGCCTATGGCGGCAGTTAAACTAGACATGGCTAAAGCATATGACCAGGTACGTTGGGATTTTCTTTTCTTGGTACTAAATAAGTTGGGATTTTGTCAGAAATGGATATCTTGGATCGCGAACTGCGTGTCCTCGGTTACGTTTCAACTGAACTTTAATGGTGAACGGCTTCGAAAGTTTAAATCAGGGAGAGGACTTCGACAAGGGGACCCACTATCCCCTTTTCTCTTTTCTCTGATGACAGAATCTTTAATTAGTCTAATTGATCAGAAAGTGGAACAAGGGAAAATGAAAGGTATTCAAATTACTAGAAACTATCCGACTATAACACATCTATTATTTGCAGATGATTCGCTCTTCTTTCTAACAATAGATGAACTCGAGATTGGGTATTTAATATTTTTCTTTAATTTACACTTATTGATTATTATTGAAGTAGCTAATCAATACTAGGACCTAGTACTTAGGCTATTCCAATTAGTGGCAATTGGATCACTTTGATGGGGGGTCTAGGTACGGAACTAATTAACGAATGTAGGATAGAAATTTGACCTTGACAGGCTTAATTAATCATATGGCCAATTGGGTAGTTAGACTTTAATCATTCGAAGGTGGACTATATTCACCCTAACGGGGTTTGTAGCACCTAAGAAGTGCTCCTTAGTCCACCCTGACGGGGGTAAGGAGATAATCGAATCCCGACCAATATTATTTACCAAATTCGTCCCTTAAACAATACATGGGATGAATAGATTTAGGTGAAATCCTAGCGTTGCTCAAGTACTACCTCTCATACCTTGCGTCCAGCTATTTTATTTACTTGCGTCTAGTTAATTATTTGCATTAATTTAGTCTTTTAATTATTTATCTTAGTTATAGAAAACCAAAACAAACAATCTTAAAATCATTTACTTGCTTTCACGTGCAATTAATCACTATCTGATAAGCATTAGAGTCACCCAATCTGTCCCTGAGAACGAATCTGTATTATCACATATATTACTTGGGACAACTGTACACTTGCAGTTGTGGTTCTCTTTTCCTTATTGCATTTATTTTAGAACACACAAAGGACCACTAGGGGTGTTTTTGGATTCCCACATCGGCGGGGAATGAGAGACTAATACCACTTAAATATTAAGTGGTTCTATTAGCTACCAAAGGACCAACACCCATGCACATGGAAAGGTAATGAGTTAGCCCACACGCGCGCACCACCACCCACCCGGCCCGAGCCCGGGTCTGGGTCTTGGGTCTTGGGTCTTGGGAAAAAAATAAAAATAAATAAATTTTTATACCAGCTTTTATTGGTTTCTTGACTTTGTCAGCGTGCATTTAATTCCTAGATTTTCCCCACGTTTTAAAACTTTTACACACGTTTTGGAAACTCCCTTTGTGTAACAGACAGGTGCGGATTTGTTGCCCATGATCTCCGCTCGTAACAGTAGCAGATTCGTTGCCCTTGACCTCAGTTCGTAACAACTCTTTCCCACCTATATATGGAGTTGTTCTTCACTTAAGAAATTACATAAACACCTCTTACGAAATTCCTCTACAGAAATATTATCCTTCTTCTTCCTCCCTACTGTTCTTGAGCGAAAGTCATTATACAAATTCCAAACCTCCCTTGTGAGTGCACAGGAGAGTTGGTTAGTAGTGTTCAAACCTTGGGGAACGTTCAGAAAGACAGTATAGCATCTCGGTTGTTCCCAGAATTCGTTCTTAAGGCAGTGGCTCCTCCATGACACTACAGTCCGTTCATTCTCTCCAGTTTCTGGGTTCGTATTTTTTCTCGTCTTTTAATTTCTTGTTTTTATTTTTCCGTCATTACTATTTCTTTTCATACTCATCAGCTAAAGCTTAGTTTTCGCATTTAGTTTTTTTAAAATATCATTACAGTTCTGATTTTTTACCAACAACTTTTACCTCCACCTAAAAGGTGTTTAGTGATAAAAAGATGATATAATTTGGTCACAAAACCTTTTTAAATACTGACCAAATTCCATGTCACAAAACCTTTCTCTAACCAAGAAAGCCCATTGTTTGAAGAATTCGACAATCTCACATAATGCAAAAAGAAATACCCTTCCCTAGCCAAGAATAGCTCACTATATTTTGCCTCTCTTTCAACAATTTTACAGGGCTCAAACATAACTAGGGGATCAAACATAACTAGAGTTTCAAAAGAAGTAATATAAGAAGTCTTGCAGACTAACACATTTATTGGCAATAACTTGCAGCCTTGCAGGAGTATCTAGTATTTTTGATACTTTGAATTCTATATTTTATTTGAACATGCAGTTAGCAAAACTATATACAAGTTAAACACGTTTATAATTCATAAACGTGCAAGGGTAATATATCCCACAACTCCCAAGCGCAGGCTTAGGCTTAGCCTAAGCTAATTAAGTGGAACTTCAACCTCCATCTTCAAACCAGGATAGTCAAGAACCTGCAATAAAACACAAATTATTCATGGCAATAGTGGGAAAAAGAAGCAGCTTTCATTAGAATGAGTTTTAATGTTAAAAGACGTACTTTGATAAAGTCCTCCAAAATTAATGTAGACTCTGGTGTGTACCCAGCTTCATTCAAAAGTTGGCTCAACACTTCCTGAAAATAACACAATCATACAGAGATATTAGGATATTAACTAAATTTGAAAAATAATAAGCAAAGATAATTAATGTAGATTCAGTATTACCTCTCTCTGTTTATCCGACATGAAAGAACCAGTCAAATCTCTGAGCACTTCTACCATGTCATTAAAAGACACCTTTCCATTGCCAGTAGAATCGTATACTTTGAACATAACTAGAAAGATAGCATTTGATGTGAGTCCATGAGGTACTAAAAATATCATTGTAAAGATTGCGAGATTTACCTTCGATTTTTTGTCGTGCACTTGCTTTTGGACTAAAAGCTGACAAAAAGGTGACAAATTCCTTGAAATTTAATCCATCCACCATCTTAAGCAATCTCTGTGAAAACTTATAAAAATTAACCATAATTCTAAAAGAACCTGTATAAAACATAACTACAATAGCATAAGATTCGTCAAGAGGGTCTAAAAGCTACCTGAGAGAGTGGAGTCATTGCAAATTCTGGTACTGAAAGAAATTCATCAGCTGAAATGAATCCCTTTGAATTTCGATCCAATTGGCAAAACCTTACATACAGTGACACTATTTCTTGCTGGGAAACTAACAAGTTTTCCATTATTAAATACATACAATTCAAATTCAGCTACATGTGTGTTCCAATCTTTTCAACAGAATCAAAAACCAATAAGAGAAGATATTTGTAGGACACTTACACAGATTACTGGAATGTTCTTGGAGATCTTCAATATCATACTGGGTAAGCATAGATGAAGAATTGCCCATTGCGCAAATCTTTAATAATTGCACAGAAATACTTATGTCTGGATATCAAACACAGTTTATTTAACGGAAATAATAAATACCCTGTAATAAAATTCAGATTTTTGACAGAAATGATGAATACTCAATTATCAAAATCAGATCATTCACAGAAAAATGAGTAGCAGTTATAAAAAGCAGTTTTTCAAACAATTAATGAAGATAATTTGAAAATATAAAGTGATCAAAGGATGAAGATGATAACCTTAAATAACAATATGATGTGATTGAATTCAGGATATATTAAATTGATTTTATATACGTTAGTTAGAAGACCGTATGAAGAGTTTAATAGTGAGGATTGATTGGGCCTACTTTGTCATCATCGACGCACCCAATAACAAAACAATTGTGGTGATGAATTTATGTTAATGTTCCCAAAATTGTACGTACTTTTTCCAATGATCCTTTGCATTTTAAATTGTTTTACTTGTTTATTTTGCTTTCAAGGAGTATTAAAAAATAAATACTAGATCGTCTACCAGAAATGTCAAAGAATTGAACAAGTCCTCCTATTTTTAATATCTATTTTCTTTTTCTCAAAACAAGTCCTCCTATCACATATTAACAAATGCAATCTTACAAGAGCAAGCAAATCAGTTACAAGTTCTTATCAATGATGAATATTGCGTAGTAGATAGTTGTAGATGGTGCTAAAAATTCTAGGATTTGAATTTTATGTCTATAACATAGTTTATTAAACTCCATTAAAGATTATGAAACTCTACTGACCTCTAACAAATATTAGAAAACTTTTAAAATTTCAAGGTTTTATAAAATTATATGGATTAACAATTTTTATTAATAGATGTAAATAAATAATTCTTTTTTTTAAAATACATTGGAAAGCCACTTTGGACTTAGAGTCATTTTAACTCCAATGAGATTCGATCTCACGAGCTCTTGGTCTCTGCGGAGTAGTTACTTCAATATATAATGATAGGTAATTGTCTTTAAATCTTTTTGAAAAGCTTAATACTTTAAATAGTTTTTATAAAAAATCTCACCCAAAAATATTAAAAACTTGTATATCTAGAAGTAAAGCGAAACAATATTAATTATAACAATATTCTATATATTAGTACTTAAGAAAAATCTATATAAAAGTTATAGTATTTTGTACTTAGATTCTTTAGAACTGAGACACCGTTTTAGTCTTGTTTCGGGTCATAGGTAAGATTTTGAGTCTTGTTTATGTCATATAGAATTTCTTGCGTGTTTTGGGATTTCATGTGTTTTTGTGTAAAAAAGTTATGCAAGGTGATGAACCAAAGATGGTAGAAGAACACGGTAGGAATGTGGAGGATTTAAAACGGGTACAACACCAAAAACGGGTCCCTGGTTTCTACTGTATTGGAACCCAAAATTTTCATTCTTTTTCGTTCTAACTACCCCAAACTCGTGACCTTCACTCCTGTAATCATCAAAAACACCAACCTTCCTCATTTCTTACAAATAAACACTAAATCAATAACCATTACTCTAATTTACACTAAGAATTTAAAGACATGAAAGCAATTTAAAACATGGGTTGTCTCCCAAGAAGCACTTTTGTTTATTACGTATTTAAGTTCGACGCGTTACCTTCCATGAAGACGGTAATGAGGCCCTTGCGGTGTTCCTCCGCTTAAACTCGCCTCTTCTTTGATGTGAAATATTTAGAATCTTCCCATTTATAACATTATTTAATCGATCTCTGAAAGGGGGTGCATAGTACCTTCGTTTCGCCTCCTTGCTCTCACGGCAAAACTCATTCTCTTCCACATGGTATATTGGGATTGCTTTTGTTGGATTAATTACCTGTTTATCTTCAATAAATTTAACTCGAATCTATTTCTTATCAAGAAGACATTCCTCTATACATGCTTCTATCTCGGGTAATCCAACCTCTCCAATTACATATTTATTATTTCTAGAATTCACGAACTCCTTCCAATCTATGCTTTGTTGGACTTGTGGGGCTGCAAGGTGAGCGTACAAAGTATGCATGATTATATTATGTGTGGGTAAAACTAGGGGATACCCCCAATCTAGCATCATATCTAGGAGGGTCGAGACATGATCATCTCGTATTCGCTTGAGTCTAGTATCTTGGATTTTTCTAAAATTTTCTACCGCTACACTAGACTCCATCATCTCCATATAAACCTCTTGCATCAAATTCAGTTCGTCGCCTCGAAAATAGCTCATCTCTTGATCATTACCCGAATATAAGAGCCTGTAAAACAAAACAAACACAAAGCGTAAAACTGAAAATAAAAATGCAATTAAACACTAACGGATAAACACCGTGGTCACACATTACCGTCCCCGGCAGCGGCGCCAAAAATTTGGTGGTCCTTTGTGTGTTCTAAAAATAATGTAATAAGTAAAGAGAACCACAACCGCAAGTGTACGGTTGTCCCAAGTAATAATAGTGATAAACAGGATCGTTCGCAGGGACGGTATGGTTAACTACAATGCTTATCAATTAATGAGTAATTGCACGTGAAAGCAAATAAATGTTTATAAGAGTTGTTTGTTTGGTTTTATAGTTCCTAAGATATTAAAGACTAATATGAAAATGCAAATAAATAACTAAACGCAAGTAAATAAAGGTGAGACGCAAATATGAGCAGGCAGTACTTGAGAGACGCAGGGGATTCTCCTAACTCTATTTCATATCATATGTTGTTTAAGGGTCAAATTGGTCAATTGACATTGGTCGGGATTCGGGAATCTTCGTACCCCCGTCAGGGTGGACTACGAAACTATTCTAGGGTGTCACAAACCCCGTCAGGGTGATTATGATCCACCTTCGAATGATTAAGCTAAAATTACCTCGTTGGCCATAAAATTAACTACGCTCGTCAAAGTCAAATAGTTTCTATTTTATATTCTGTAATTGATTCTGCACCTAAACCCCCCGTCAAGATGATCCACACGCCACTATGTGGAATAGCCTAGATACTAAAATCTGTTATTAGTTCGCGACTCTAAGAACAGTAAATAATCACAAATTACAGAAAAATGTAAAAGTCCCAATTCGATTTAATTAATTAAAACTCAAATTCAAACATATGAAAATCAATAGAATAGGGATTCACCCATTATTCGTTCTCAAGCACTAAGAGAAATTAGCTCATGCTAATGGAAAATAAAACCAAATTAAAAATAATAAAACTCATATTGTTTACAGAAAGAAAATATAGAGAAACCTAATTTCGGAATTGGTTTGGCTGCGAATTGGAGATATAGACAGTCTCCAACTCTTGGCTTCTTCTTTTCCTTGCTTCTGCTTCTTCTCCGGACACTCTCTTCTAAGGATGATTTTTAATTGAAGAATAAAATGAGAGGTGTGAAAAACTGAAGTCAAAGGCTCCTTTTATAAGCTCCAATTCGGAATGGGCTTTTAATTAAGGATTAAGTGAATAATAAAAAGTCCAAGTCCATTAATCAAGCCCAAATCCCGTAACTGCTGCACCACTTCCACTAAAACAGCTCTACCCGATTCGTTATAACTCCGATTGACCTGAAATCACTTGCTAAATTTCCGTAACTCGATAAGGAACATAATATCTTCAAAGTTCATCGGCTAAATCAAATCGTAAGTGCCTCGAAATCAGCAATCTTTGGCCTGTTTTCCAGATTTACAGTTTCAAAATATAATTCTTTTCGGGATTTATTTTCAAGCTTTGACTCCATATCACGATCTTTGACTTTCTTCTCGGATTCCCCTCCTAGCTAATATTCAAAACCTACAAACTTTCTACTAAAATACACAAGATTACGCGCAAAAGTTTAATAAATCAAAAATACTAGAAAATAAAGAGGAAATTCGAAATATTGCATTTTTAGTCCTAAAGTCTATCAAAATGATTAAATAAACATAAAAAATTATGTCTCCCAAGGGTCTAAAATAAGAACAATTAGGGAGACATCACATATTCATTTTGGGATACAACATCCCCAGAATTTTTAGATAAATGAATACTAGAATCATAAGGAGTATTTACAGGTGTTACCTCAAAGGAGTCAAATTTCTTCAACATCCTTTCTACGTAATGAGACTGATTCAGGGAAATACCATTACTGCTCCTAATGATTTTTACCCCAAGAATTACATCTGCTTCTCCCATGTCTTTCATGTCAAACTTAGAAAACAAGAAGCGTTTGGTCTCATTTATGGTATGAAGGGAAGTGCCGAAGATGAGCATGTCATCTACATATAGGAAAATGATGGTACACTCTGATCCTGTTACTTTGGAGTAAACACACGAGTCAGAAGTGTTGACCACTAACCAATCTGAAATGAGGGTACTATCGAGTTTTTCATACCATTTTTTGGGTGCATGTTTCAAGCCATACAAAGACTTTTTTAGCTTGCACACTTTATCCCATTGACCGGGAACCACACACCCTTCAGGCTGGGCCATATAGATCTCTTCATCTAGGTCCCCATTCAAAAACGCAGTCTTAACATCCATCTGGTGTATGACCAGTTTGTGAATGACCGCAAGAGCGATGAGGGTCCTAATGGTGGCGATTTTGGTCACAGGGGAGTAAGTGTCGAAGTAATCAAGTCCTTTCTTTTGGGTGAAACCCTTAATAACAAGCCTAGCTTTGAATTTTTCTATTGAGCCATCCGGTCTCAACTTTTTCTTAAAAATCCATTTGCTATTGATGGGTTTGCTGCCTTTAGGTAAGTCAGTCAATTCCTACGTATGATTACTTCTAATAGACTCAAGCTCGCTATTAATAGCTTCTTTCCAAAAACTAGCATCTACCGATCTCAAAGCATCGGCATAAGTTTTTGGGTCTTCCTCCATGAGGAGACAGGTGACAACCTGTTCACTTATTAGGTCAATGTGAAGACCTTCGGTTAAGAAGGCTGTGATAAAATAGGGTCCAAAGCTGGACTCGGTCCTACGTCTCTTACTCCTCCTAAGTTCTTCCTCAGGAATACTACTAGGTTCATAGGAAGTAGAGGGGTCAGGGGAACTATCACAAAGAGGTACATTAACATTATCAGATAAGTTACTAGAAGATAAAGAAGCATCAATAGTATTCACAGTTTTCAAAGGGAAAATATTTTCAAAGAATTCAGCATCTCTAGATTGAAAAATGGAGTTATCATATAATGATATAAATCTATAGGCTGCACTATTCTGAGCATACCCTATGAATACAGAGTCTATTGTTTTGGGTCCAACAGTGATTGTTTTAAAATCGGGTAGTTTGACCTTGGCCAGACACCCCCACACTTTTAAAAATTCCAGGTTAGGTGGAAAGCCTTTCCACATCTCATAGGGGGTCTTATCTAGGGATTTATGGGGTACCCTATTAAGGACATAACAGGCTGACAAAACAGCTTCCCCCCAACATTTTTGTTGGTAAACCTGAACTTATTAACATAGCATTCATAGTCTCTTTAAGGGATCTATTTTTTCTCTCGGCTATGCCATTTTGTTGGGTGTATAGGGGGCACTAAGTTCGTGGATTATTCCATTTGTTTCACAAAACTCTTTAAGTGAATTAGAACTATATTCGCCTCCTCTATCTGACCTAAATCTTTTGATTTTACAGTCTAGTTGATTTTCTACTTCGGCTTTGTATTTTAAGAACGTGTTTTCCGCCTCGTCTTTAGTTTTAAGGAGATACACTTTAGTGAACCTAGAGTAGTCATCTACAAAGGTTATATATTAAATTTTTCCTCCTCTACTAGCGGAGTTTTTAAAATCTGCTAAGTCAGAATGCACTAATTCTAGTAGTTTAGTCTTTCTCGTGGTCACAGACTTAAAAGGTTTCTTCGCAAGTTTGGACTCTACACATATTTGGCATTTAGAAAAGTCATCTATTTTATTGAGGGGTATTAGTCCAAGTTCTTTAAGCCTTTTAATATTAGAGATATTAAGGTGACCTAGTCTACCATGTCAAATGTCAAGAGATTCAACGACATAAGCAAAATCAGAGGCATTCTCATTCATTGGTACAGTATTTAAAATAAACAAACCACCATTCATGTACCCTTTCCCCACAAACTCATCATTTTTGGTAATAACCATTTTTCCCCCTTCAATACAAGTTTAAGGCCTACTTTATTAAGAAGAGCTCTGGAAACTAAGTTCCTAAGGAGACAGGGGACGAAGAGAGCATCATTCAACTCTAATATTTTACCAGAAATGACTTTTAGAGAAACTTGTCCTTTACCGAAGACCATGGCGATTGAGGAGTCACCCATGTAGATAAATTCATCATTTGTTGCTTCTTCGAATTTCTTGAACATAGATCTCGTTGAGCAGAAATGACGAGAAGCTCCAGTGTCAAGAATCCACTCGGTTTTGTTCTCAATTAGGTTTACCTCAACCATTACTGCAACAATAACCTCTTCGGTCTCGACCAGATTTGCGGCAGGTTTGGGACCTTGACCGGCTCTAAGGTTGCACTCGAAAGCTCTATGTCCTTCCTTCCTACAACAGTAACAAGCTCCTTTGGGTTTCTGAATCTTACCAGAGGTTTTGAACCCACCACCTTTGGAGTTGCCGCGGTTCTTGTTGCCCCCAGATTTGGATTTGTTGTGGCCTTGTTGTTTACCCTTCCCTTTGAACCTGTCTTTGTTACCTTGACCAGAACTTTCGACAAGATTAGCTTTGGATGATTGAAAAGGGAAAGGAATAGTCCTGTCTTTGAGTCGATTTGCCTCCTCGACTTGTATATGGCTAATCAACTCTTGTAGTGTCATTTCCTTCTTCTTGTGCTTCAGGTGATTACGGTATTCGCTCCAGGAAGGTGGGAACTTCTCTAACAAGATATTGGCTTGGAACACTTCACACATTTTCATACCTTCAGCAATCACATCCGCACAAAGGTTTTCATAGACATGGAGCTGTTCGGTCATGGGTTTCTGATTGGTGAGACGAAAGTTGTACCAAGTCCCAGTGACATATTTCTTCTTACCAGAATCCTCAGCCCCATATTTTTTCTCAAGTGTCTCCCATATGATCTTTGCCGATTTTTCTTTGGCAAGAAGATCAAAGATGAGATTCGACACATTATTTAACATCCATCCTCGAACCATGGTATTAGGTCGTTTAAACTTGGATTCCAGAGCACGATACCTAGTCTGTTCTTCTTCAGTGGGAACTCCATTGTCCACTAAAAGTGGAGGATCTTCGTATAAAACAAAGTCCAGTTCGTACTGTTCAAGATAGATAAGGATCTTTTGTGCCCAACGCTTGTAGTTGGAACCATTAAGAGGCTCCAACTTATTCACGTTGGGAAAGGCCTTTGCATTCAATGATGAAGCAACAGCCGAGTTTGGAAAAGCCATAAGGTAAAACGGTGATTAAAGAAAAACAACTGAATATCTTTTTAAATTGTAGGGAAAAATATCACCGTTTTTGGAAAAGAAATCGGAAAAACAAATTCCGAATAAAAGTAAATTCAATTAACTGGTAAACTAACTATTACACGGAAATTGAATTGAAACGAAACTTACAAACTTTTACACGGAAATTCAAAAAGCAAAAGCTAAATGGAAAGGAAATTAATCCCGGTGTTAAAACTGATGGACTTATGTTTGTCTTCTGATTGATTGTCAGCGACACTATAAGAGCTTGATCATACTAGTTGACTTGACCTGACGAGTTGACCAGCTGATGGACTTACGTTTGTCTTCTGATTGATTGCCAGCGACACTATCATAAGAGCTTGATAGGAAAACTCATTTCATTTTTTGACTCCCCAAACTCTCCCACAAGCCACGCCCACGCCGGTGCCAGGTGGGTGGTGGTGGTGCGCGCGTGTGGGGCTTTGCTTTCCCTTCTTGGCTTGCATAGTGTTTAGTCATTATGATAGGAATACATGGGTGAGTATATTTATACAGTAAAATTGTTTTACTCACCTCCTATGTGGGACAAAATCCTTCACAAAAAATGACTTTTCCACTTCCAAAGGAAATGGGAAGAGTCTTGGTTAATCCTCCATATTAATCCAAGTCTCTTCCGCTTCTCCTAAAGATCATGAATGGATAATAGCCTGTACTAAAAGTATAGCATTAATCCAATATATAGCCCTATGGTCGAATATCAAAGAAACCCAAGTTCATAAAAGGGGTAGTTTGAGGGACCTGGGGATGGAAACCGAGGACAAAACAAAAATCATCCTCAAATAAGGAACATGATGGTATAGCAGGCAGACAAGACTACGTGAATTAATCAGGATACTCCATCTACTTGGTATAACTTAGATGCATAGTTTCCTTGAGGATTTAATCCACCAATTTTACCAATATATGATGGCTCGGCTGATCCAAATCAACATATCAAAATGTATGGATGCCACATGGATCTCACAAATAGTTTATATGTTATCTATTGTAGTGCCTTTCCGTCTACTTCATTAGAGTAGGCCCAATAGTGGTGCTCAAGTCTCAAGTCTCAAGCCTAACATGATAGGAAAATTTCCAGCTTAATCAAAGGCTAAAATAAAGGTTTGTAGAAAGTTGAAGGCGTTGGCGAGATAGCTTGGCCTCCTCAGTATGTATTAAGAAAGAATGAGACCTTTTGTAGCTAATCAGAATGCTTCGGCAATATTACCCACTAGGTGAAGGTACTCAACAAGATTGTTTCTCAGATAGATTATATACATAGGTTGCAAAATAGATTCACAAATCAATCTCTCATCTAGGCCATTATCAACCCTAGCCGAAACCCTCAAAGTGTAGGGATTCCTATAAAGTCTATCTAAACTAAGATAGAAAACTCTATATGCATAGAATTATGAAAGGAGATCAAAAGTCACAGATTTAATGAATCATTAAGGACCCATTTCATAACTATAGAATTACGTAACATATCGAGAATCACATAATCTTACTCTATAAAAAAATGGGATCATGCACACAACAAAAAATGGCAGTAAAATTTCAAGCGTCATGCCGAGAGGGCGACCGAATATACATTCCATTAGATTTATGTAGTTTAATGAGTAGGGAACAAGTAACTTTGGCTACAAGAAACTCTGATACGTAGTTTAGATTTACTTAGCCTCCAAAAGGTCTTGGACACCAAGTTATCTTTGACTCCAATTTTTCTCTCTGATATATATACAGTATATGTATAAGGAAATATAAAGAAGTGCGACCAACAAATAAAGTGTGGGTAATACACTTATGAGAGAAAATAAAAGAGGGATTTTTGTAGAATATAGAATAAGGTTGTTTTACTTGTTCAAGTTTTCTATATAATGTGAAATAGTGTGAACTTTTGTGGACGTATGCAATTTGCAAAACCACGTATGTCTTTTGTCTCCTTTATTTTTGTCATTAATTTCTCTATCTTCGTAATTTTCACCCAACAAATGGTATCAGAGTGAGGTCTAGTAGGGGTGAGTACAGTCCGGTTCGGCTCTGTTTTTTTTTTTGCCAAAACTGAAACCGAGACTGAATGGTTCGGGTTTTAAGAGTGTTGCTATAGAACTGAACAGTTTTGATCGGTTTGGTTTCGTCGGTTTTTGGTTCGGTTTATTTTTCGGTTTTTATATGTGTTTGCTTTGGTAACTGGAAGTACATTTGAAACATGTTATTATCTAATATATCAATATATGAAGTGTTTGTTTTTCATGTTAATTGATTCGTGAGGTAATTTAGGTTGGGTAAGTGTTTGGGATGGCTAAGGAGGAAAATAAAAGAAGAAGAAGAAAGAAATCTAATTCCAATAACTTCCTTTATGAACCCTAGAAAAATTTCACGGGGAGAGAGGCTAAAATTAGAAAAAGAAACAGGTGTTTTAAGAGATAGAAACTAAAAATGTAACTAAGAGAAGGCAGAAAAATATTTTTTGAACTCTCATTGAGCTTTTTTACCTTTTCACAATTGTCTCTCCTAAAGAGTTAAGACCTAAGAACGAGATTATGGTCCGAAAAGTGGTTTCTTATCCAATCCAACTAAGATAGCATCGTTGTGCTTCAAATTCGTGGAAGTTTGAATTTCTATAAATTCGGAAGTAATCTACTGGATCGTGTTGACAAATATAATGAATAAGCCTCCTTTTAGGGATATCATAAATTACAAGGCTAATGTGTGCGCTATATGCAGAGATGGCAAAGCACGGTCAAAACGGGTAGTGTGTGCGCTATATGCAGAGATGGCAAAGCACAGTCAAAACGTATCATATTCTTTGTGGTCCATTTGGTTGAATCATCTGGAGATATTTTATTCGCTGAACTACAACAACAAGCTACGTATGATTCTATTTTAAAAAATTATGGACTAAATAGTTATAATAGTTTTAAAACTATTCATCTAGCCCTTGATTTTTGGCCTAATGAAGAAGCTAATGGCTTAAAAGGAAACGTGATTATCTTTAGGTTACTAAGAGGTAAAATATAAGGCACCAAAAGGTAATCAACCCAACTACATAAAATTCAAGCAACTAAAAATGTTGTATATTTATTCACCTATTTAGCAACATACAACAACTTTCATGGTTATGAACCATGCGATTATCATCATTAATCACCTTCTACCAAAACTATACCTTCCCTTCCCCTTCCCCTACCTACTAATCTAAACATCCCAAAGCTTTAAGATATATGAAACACTCTAGAAGATTTTGAAAAGCAAGCCACCATGAGTTGCAAAGAACGGAGCAAACACAAGCGATTCAACTGCCATAAGCTTAATAAGAATGTTCAACGATGGGCCTGAAGTATCCTTTAAAGGGTCACCTATCGTGTCACCAATAACAGCTGCTTTATGTGGTTCTGACCCCTTTGGACCGAGACTCATAGCATGTTCCGAAGCACCAGCCTAGCATGTCAGAAATGACTGTTAATTCAGCCTATTAAACATATAAACTTAATAATCACATACCTCAATATACTTCTTCGCATTATCCCACGCACCACCAGTATTGGAAGCAGAGATAGCAATCTGAACGCCAGACACGAGAGAACCCGCAAGAACACCCGAGAGAGTTTCGACACCAAAGAATGTCCCGACAATGAGTGGTGTAAGCATGACAAGTGCACCAGGAGGAATCATTTCTTTGATAGAAGCATCGGTTGAGATTTTAACACATGTCGCGTAATCAGGCTTAGCAAGACCTTCCATTAAACCAGGGATAGTGTTAAATTGTCTACGCACTTCTTCCACCATTTTCAAAGCTGCACTTCCCACACTCTTCATCGTCATAGCGGAAAACCAATACGGAAGCATCGCACCAACTAGCAAACCTATGAACACCTTCGGAGTCAACACATCAACTTTCGAAATATTCGCACGACTCACAAACGCACCAAATAGTGCCAATGATACTAACGCAGCTGATCCAATAGCAAATCCCTATACATATGAGAATAACAAGAAGTTAGTTTATAAACCAGTTTATGGTTGTGGGGGTAAAGAAGTACTTTTCCAATAGCGGCGGTGGTGTTTCCGGCAGCATCAAGGGCGTCAGTTCGTTCACGGATACGGTGACTCATACCGGCCATCTCCGCTATACCTCCTGCATTGTCACTTATCGGGCCATAAGCATCAATAGCTAAACCAGTAGCGATAGTACTAAGCATCCCTAGGGCAGCACAAGCTATACCATACATAGCCGCAAAAGAGAAACTAACGAAAATACTAATCGCGATAGCGAAAATCGGAATAATAACGGATTTATATCCCAACGCTAGGCCGAAAATAACATTCGTAGCAGCTCCGGTTCTACAAGAATCCGCAACATCTTGAACCGGGCTGTATGCGTTACTTGTGTAATATTCAGTCACGAACCCGATAACAAGCCCAGCCCAAAGCCCAACCGCGACACAGAGGAAAAGCTGCCAATTTTGTACGTCTTTTTGGACGCCGAAATTAAATATTGTGAAGGATGAAGGAAGTGAAACCCATGTGACTATTGCGATTCCGATAGTCATAAGAATGGTCGAGATTATGAGTTGATTTTTAAGCGCAGGTTCGATTTCTTTTACTGCTTTGATTTCGAAAAAGTCGGTTGCGAAAAGAGTGGTAATTAAGCACACAATAATCCCCATTGAGCTAATCAACAAGGGATAACACATTGCGGAAAATTCATGGTTGATACCAAACGAAGAAATGGAAGCTACTACTAACGCAGCACATGATGCTTCAGCGTAAGAACCGAATAGATCAGACCCCATTCCCGCAATATCTCCAACATTATCTCCTACATTATCAGCAATAACCGCCGGATTTCTCGGATCATCTTCCGGAATATTCCGTTCAACTTTTCCGACAAGATCCGCACCTACATCAGCCGCTTTAGTGTAAATACCACCACCGACTCTACCAAACAAAGCCATGGATGATCCACCAAGACCATATCCAGTAATCGCCTCGAAAAGACCTTCCCAATCATCACCATAGTAAAGCTTGAAAAGATTGATAGTAATATACAACACTAACAAACCATTTGCAGCTAAAAGAAACCCCATCACTGCACCGGATCTGAAAGCGGTTATAAAAGCTTTTCCAACACCTTTTCTTGCTTCTAAAGTTGTTCTTGCGTTTGCGTATGTAGCGATTTTCATCCCGAGGAAACCAGAAACTACTGAGGTAATTGCACCGAGGATGAAGGATATAGTGCTGAAAATAGCAGTTGCGAGAGCAGGCTTGCATGATTTTTCTTTATCGTAAGTGCAAGCTTGACTCTTTGTGCTAAAGCCTTCGACTGAGCCAAGGAAGAGAAATATAATGATTGCAAAGGCAACCATGAATACACCCACGTATTGGTACTCCGTAAAGAGAAATGATGTCGCACCTGATAAAATAAAGTTGATTACTAATATTTTTTAATGTGAATGTTAATACAGCTTTCAAGTTGCAACAATTTTCGCATCATATAGGGACCTATAGTGCAATTAAGTAGAAAAAAGACCTGAATTTACCCCTGCTAGTCCTAAGGGCTACCATTGCAAAATTGGTTTTATGACCATGTAGAGATAAAAATTATATTATTATGCTTTTACCCCCTCAAATTTTCAGAATCCTCACTTGGCCCCTGTGGCAGATGTGGGAGTGAGCTGCTGGGGTGTAGTGCGAATTTATCCAAGAAAATTTTTTAGGGAAAAAATGTTAAGAAAAAAGGCCTATAGTGCAATTTTGCATAATATAGGGACCTATATTGCAATTTATGCATAGTATAAGGACCTATCGTGCAATAAGTCAAAAAGAATCCTAGCTCCCCAACAAAATATCTTAGCTCCAAGCTCCATCCCTCCCTAGTTACTTGGGAGCAGAGCGAATCTTTGGTCGGTTTACTAGGAAAAAATGATTTCTAAGACACTACCAGTTACTAAAAGAAATATTCCGGAACAAATATATAGCACATGAATACTTTACTGGGTTGACTTAAAAAGAGTCAGCTTTTTATCATTTAAACACTCCAAATTAAAGAAAAAAAGTCCCAATAAATTAGAAATAAGTTAAACTTTCATCTCTATACATAATCTAGCTATGGAGTTAGAAACAAATATATAGAGATGAAAAGGAGCGAAATATCACCCTCGGAGATGGCATTTTGAATTTCGGCGCACTTAGCAACGACGTTCTGATCATCAACGCCTTCTTCTTCTTCAATTAAGTAATCATTATTTCCATTCTCGTCATTATTGCTCGGAGAAGAAGCCTCTGATGTGAGCTTCACCTGAGACACAATATACCACTGGATTAAAGAGAAAATGATTCCGATGACGGCACATATAGGAATCACTATCTCCGTTTCAATATCTGACAGCATTATGTAACCCATCGGCAAGAAACCGAGTTTGGAAGATAGAGATGAAATTAGAGAAGAGAAAGTGAGTCACGGCTTTTGGGATAGTTTTTGGTGATGGGAGTGATGAGTGTTTTTTAAGGTTTAAGGTAAGGTGAATAGTATATTCTACAACGCATCCGTTCCGATTAATATGGACCGTCACTTTTTCCATTTTTTATTTTCAATTCTAGTGTTTTAGAATATTTGAAATGACATTACAGTTTTGTCTTTTTAGACACGAAATTCATGAACATTATTACTACTCAGATGTCTTTTTTAGATTTTGATCCGAGATTCTTGAACACGCACTCTTAATTCTAACTCAATTCTAGCTTTTTACCCTTTTTAATAAACACCTCCTATCAGATTTTACATATAATTTAAAAATCCAATTATCTATTTATTCCTTTTTATTTTATTTTTCTTATATATACTAATTACTTATCAGAATTTATTTATTCTTTCTTTCTCTTCACACTAAACCTTAAGTTGCTCACTCTTTTTCCCCTCACCGTCGAACATTCTCTCTCCTCTCCCAACTTCAGTGCCGCCTCCCTCATCCTATTCTGTAATTTGTTTTGTTTTCAATCCATGATTGCTTCTTCAGCAATGGCAGTGGCTCTCACTCATCTCCCAAAAACACTGCTTCGGTCAAATTCACAGATCTCCGGTACTGAGATTCTTTTCACCATTGATGAGGCAGCGCTGCTCGTACTAAGGTGTGGCTTTACTGCCGGAGCGAAGGGGCGGTTTCCAGCTCCGTGTTCATTGCTGGTTCGATCTAGCTGTATTTTCCAGATCTCAGAGTTAAGCCATGGCCGGAGGTAAGCCACTGCTTCACTGTCGTAGTTCAGAGAGATGGAGGCTCCAACAAAGCAAATAGATGCCATCTTCATGCGAGTCTTCACCACGAACAACCAACGAGCTCAGTGTTGCTTCTCCTTCCGGCGCTCCTCCGTTCGTCGTTCGATTTAAAGGGTTCGAGCTCCGCCTCCGTCGTTCGAGCGCTGCTGCACAGCTACACTTTCGATGAGATATGCCCTGTACTACACAAAGCTGATGAAGATCTTGAACAAGGCAAGAAATCCGTCGAGCTCCGTCTTCACGTCGCGCGACCTCTCTCTTCATTGTCACGTGACCTCCGTCTTCACGTCGCACGACCTCTGTCTTCATGTCACGTGACCTCCGTCGTCACGTCGCGTGACCTCCGTTCTCAGCCGTTGTCCCTTTTTTTGTTGATGTTGTGTAGATCTGGTCAATCCAGATCTGGTCAAACTGAAATATAATTAGTTAGTTTTTTTTTTTAGTTAGATGTATAGTTTTTCTTTATTTAGGCCGGTGGAGAAGATGAGTCAACATGCTTGTTTTTTTTATAAATTGATTAAGTTTATTAGTTAGTTTATGTTGTTCTATTTGTAATAGTGGATAATAGTGGATGTAAAATTGATACTCATCATATTTTAATAATACTCTACTTTTTTGATAATACTCCACTTTTTTTAAGAGGATACTCATCATTTTTTAATAGAATACTCATCATTTTTAATAGAGTACTCATCAATTTTATAGAGTATTCATCATTTTTTTGAAACTCATCAATTTTTTTCCGGTGGTCGGAGGTCGGTGGTCGGAGGTCGGTGGTCGGAGGTCGGTGGTCGGTGGTCGGAGGTCGAAGGTTGGTGGTTGGAGGTCGGTGGTAGGTGTGTAGTGGAGAAAGATGAACAGTGACATCACTTTGTGTTAGTAAGGGTATTTTAGTATTTGGTCATGTTTGAGGTCTCTTTAAAGAAATATGATTTCCACTAATTGTTTAGGCCAAAAATCTAGTCTCTAATACCCTATAGGTCAATCACCCTTTTTTCATAATACTGAGAACCACTTTGGACTTAAAATTATTTTTTATTCTAATAAAATTTAATCTTAAAATCTCTTAATTTCTACGGAGTAGTTTAATAACTGGACCAAATATCGATCTTTATTAAGATGTTTTTAGTTTTTCAGTATATCCAGGTTAAAATAAAAAAAATTGGTTACATGGGAGAGCCACTTTGGATTCAGAGTCATTGATTCGGTTCGGACATGTACCACTAGATTGGATGACCAAGACCCTGGACATTGAGCTAATCCCGACTGGTTAAAATAAAATAATATTTTTTGTTTTAAAAAATATAATAATATTTTCTTACTAAAATATTCTTTATAAAATGAGATAGTAATTCTATTTAGTATGGTTTTTTATATAAGATAATCATATATATAAAAAAAGAGTTAATTCCCAATAGGCACCTGCTACCTTATACCTTTGCCTATAAAAGGCACCGTCTATTTTAAAAGACAGTGAGTAATGGGAAGCTTCCCATTACTCAAAGTTTGAGTAATGGAAAGCTTCCTATTACTCCGAGTTTGATTTATGGGAAGCTTCCCATAACTCAAACGACTCTTTTTATGGGAAAGAAAAGGAAAAAGAAAAATATATGTGGTCTTTTATGGACAAAAGAATGATGGTTGGGGTGAGAGTGAATTAATTTTAACTTGAGGTGTTTCTTGGGCAATAATCCAAAAAAAAATTACTATTAATTAATTTATTATAATTAGTTTATTTAAGGTTAAAATATAAAGTATATGTCATAATATAAATGGTTAATATTAATATTAGATCGTCTACTATTAGATAAAGAATTTTCTTTCAAAATATTTTAATATTTTAATTATAAATTGAAAACATAAATTTTAATATTTTAATAAAAAATAATAATAGAAAAAATTAAGAAAAAATATATTAATATTATAACAAGATAAATATTTTGAAATTACATGGACATTCAGTATTTCTTTATCATTGTGATTGATATTTTATTTCTTTTAATTACTGTAGATTACTTCAATAAATAATAAATATCGATTTTAAAATATTTCTAGTATTACCCATATAAAGTGGTTATTTGTTTTATTGATACTATGAGAGAGTTTTTGTTTATGGGTACATTAGTTGTGCACATTTGTTTTGTATTTATTGTCCTATATTTGATTATCAAGAACGAGATTTTATGTGTTATACAATCATTGTTTATTCGCACCACTTCTAAAAATAATATTAGTTGTTAGTCAAGATATAAAATTTCTCATCGGCGTGATAGATTGAAGAGTTTCATCATTTTTAAAAGATTTCAAATCTCTGTGAAAACCATAATCCCATTTTTACTCACTTATTACTCGGACGACCCGTACATTTGCGGTAGTCGCTTCTCTTTTTTTAGTGTTGATTTTTATCACACTCTAGAAGCGACCACAATTATTTTACTTAACCATGTTTGATGCAAATGTGTCTCCTGTTTCCATTATAAACACTATTATGAGCGACCAAATCGCTGCTTGCGAATCACAATGAATGCACACTGGTATTTCTCTTCCTTCCCAAAGTGGCACATCGGATAGGAGACTCCTCAACCCCTCACCTTCTTGCCCAAAAAACTCAAGTGCTATGAGCTCGAAATCCATGGTAAAGCGTGATATACAAGTCTATTTGGAGGTCTTCCTTGATATAGCACCTCCTCCTAAGGAGAACACATAACCACTGGTGGAGTTTACTTTGTCATTGTCAGAGATCGAATTTGCGTCACAAAATCCTATAAGAGCTACAGGTAATTTGTTATAATTCCAACCTAGATCAATAGACGACGAAGTACAACTCAGTAGTCACTACTTAGTTGTGATTATAGCGAGTAAGTCTACTTACGATATAGGCAATATCACATAAGGTATAGTTCATTAAGAACACCACACTCCCTAATTTTAGCATATTCATTATGGGATACAACATCCCCATAGTTTTTCCACAAATGAATACTAGAATCAGAAGGAGTTTTTTGAATTATGTCGAAGGAGACAAACTTCTTTGAAATCCTTTCCACATAATGAGTCTAGCTTAGGTAAATACCATTATTACCTCTAATAATTTTTACCCCTAAAATCATGTCAGTTTATCCCATGTCTTTCATATCAAATTTAGACGACAAGAAGCGTTTAGTCACATTTATGATATGAATAGAAGTACCAAAGATAAGCATGCCATCCACATAAAGACAAATGGTAACACAATATGATCCTGTTACTTAAGAGTAAACACACGAGTTAATAGTGTTATCAACAAAGCCATATTTTATTAGGGTACCATCTAACTTTTCATATTATATTTAAGTGCTTGTTTTAAACCATATAAAGACTTCCTTAGATTACAAACTTTATTTACTTGGCCCAAAACTGTACATCCCTTAAGTTCACCATGTAGATGTCTTCATCTAGATCTTTATTTATAAACACAATTAGTACATCCATGTGATGTATAAGTAGTTTGTGAATGACAACTATGGTAATAAGGGTTCTAATAGTGGCTATTTTGGTCACATGGAAGTAAGTATCAAAGTAATCTAAGCCTTTTTTTGGGTGAATCCCTTAAAAACAAGTCTATTTGTAAATTTTTCTATTGAACCACATGGTCTCAATATTTTCTTAAAATTCCACTTGATATTAATAGGTCTGCTACCCCTAGGTAAGTTGGTTAATTTTCATGTGAGTTTGTTTTTGATAGATTCAATTAAGTACTAATGTCCTATTTCCAAAAAATAGCATATATAGATTATAAAGGTTTGTTGTGAGTTTTTAAGGTCTTCCTCCATGAGGAGGCATGTGACTACCTCTTCGCATATCATGTCAATGTGAAAATCTTTAGTCATGAAGGCAGTGATAAAATCGGGTCCAAAACTGGACTCGATCGTACACCTCTTGCTTCTCATAGGGTTTTCCTAAAAAATGCTACTAGGCCTCATAAAAGTTGAGGGGTCAGGGGGAATATCACATATATGCAGATCAAGATTAACAGGTCAATTGTCAGCATGTATAGAAGCATTAACAGAGTTCGTATAGTTCAAGGAAAAATGTTTTCAAAGAATTCAACATCTCTTGATTCACAAATATAATTATCATCTAATGACAGGAATCTATATGCAACACTATTCTAAGCATATCTTATGAATATTAAATTTATGGTATTTGGTCCGATGTTGACTTTCTTGAAGTCGGGTAGTCCAACTTTGGCCAGACACACCCACACTTTTAAAAATTCAGGTTCGGTGTAAAAACATAATGGGCCTTATCTAGGGATATATGGGGTACCCTATTAAGTAAATAACATGCCGACAAGACAGCTTCCCCCCACATATTGGTTGGTAGGCCTGAACTAAGTAACATGGCTTTCATAGTCTCTTTGAGGGACCTATTTTTTATTTCAACCGTGTCATTTTGTTGAGTTGTGTATGGGGCACTAAGTTCATGGATTATCCTGCTAATTTCACAAAATTCTTTAAGGGAATTAGAACTATATTCGTCGCACCCTATCAGACCTAAGTCTTTTGATTTTACAATCTAATCGATTTTCAACCTCAGCCTTATATTCTAAAAAATCACGTTCGCTCCATCTTTAGTTTTTAGGAGGTACACTTGTGTGAACCTAGAGTAGTCATTTCGAAGGTTATATCGTATAGTTTTCCTCCTCTACTAGCAGTATTTATAAAATCTGCCAAGTGCAAATTCACTAGTTATAATAGTTTATTCTTTCTAGTGGTCCTGATTTTAATTTTTTTTTCAAGTTTGGACTCTACACATATTTGACATATTAAAAAATTATCGATATTGTGAAGGGGAATTAGTCCGAGAGTTTTTAACCTTTTAATAGATAAAACATTTAGATTCCGTAATCTACCATGCCACGTATCTAAAGATTCAACGATATAAGAGGAAGTAGAAGCATTCTCATTTATTGTTACAATGTTCAAAACTAATAAATCCCCATTCAACCAGGTGAGCTAGCTCATCTGGCCAGGGCCCTGTCTCTCAAGTGAGAGGTACAGGGTTCGAATCACGCAGGCGGCAGAAAGTTATTAAAGTTTGGAAAGTTCTCTCAAGTGAGAGGTACATGGTTCGAATCCCGCAGGCGGCAGAAAGTTATTAAAAGTTTGGAAAGTTCTCTCAAGTGAGAGGTACATGGTTCGAGTCTCGCAGGTGGAAGAAAGTTATTATGTTTGGAAAGTTTCCAAGGTCCGAAACCCTCCCCAGAACATGGGCAACCTAGTTCTGATTACCTGGAGGTATGGTTGGGGAGGCAGTCATATCTCCCGGGGGACTAGTCGGGTGTAAGCCCGGGAACCCTCGTCATCAAAAAAAAAAAAAAAAAACCCCCATTTAAGTACCCTTTTCCAATAAATTCTTCGTTTCTGGTAATAACTATTTGCCCACCCTAAAAAATAGTTTAAGTCCCACTTTATTAAGAAAAACTCTGGAAACTAAGTTCCTTTAGAGTGAGGGGACATAGAGTACATCGCTTAACTCTAAAATTTTACCAGAAGTTAGTTTGAGGGGAATCTGTCCTTTTCCGAGAATGATAGTAGTGGATGATTTGCCCAAGTACACGCATTCACCGTCAGTTACTTCCTCGAACATTTTGAATAGAGATTTATTGGCACAAAAGTGTTGGGATATTCTAGTGTCCAGGATCCACTCATAATTGTTTTTCACCAGTACACCTCAACCATAACCGCAACAATTATTTCTTTGGTCTCGGTCAGGTTGGCGGCGACTTTCAAACCCTGGCCCTCTCTTTGTTCAGACTCGTAAGATTTGTATCCTTATTTCCCGCAACAGTAGCAAGAACCTTTTGGTTTTTGAATCTTACCGGTGTCTTTGAACTTTTCTTCTTACTTGTTGGAGTTGCCTCGGTTCTTGTTCCCACCAGATTTATTCTTGTTCAGTCTCTGCTGTTTTCCCTTTCACTTGTAAATGTCTTTGTTTCCTAGACCATAACTTTCAACAAGGTTAGTCTTCTAAGAATTAGAAGGGAAAGATAAAGACTTCTCCTTGAGCCGATTAGCTTCTTCGACTTGCATGTGGCTGATGAGTTCTTGGAGAGTAATTTCCTTCTATTTGTGTTTGAGATAGTTACGATATTTGCTCCACAATGGAGGGGATTTTTAAAGAAGTATATTAGCTTGACAAACTTTTCACATGTTCATACCTTCGGTGATTACCTCTGCACATAGGTTTTTGTACACACGAAGTTGTCTAGTTATTGGTTCTTGGTAAGTGAGTTTGAAGTTATACCAGTTATCGGTGACATATTTTTTCTTACCAAAAATATTAGCCCATATTTTTCTTAATGGTTTCCCATATGATTTTTACCGACCTCTCTTTGGCAAAAATATCAAAAATAGGACTATATGCATTATTCAATATCCATCCCCGAAACATAGAGTTCACTTTCTTGAACTTGGCTTTGAGAGCAAGATATTTCTCTGTTTAACTTTAATAGGAACTCTGTTTTCCACCATAAGTGGAGGCTCTTTAAATAAAAAGAATATGAGTTCATACTGTTCGAGACTGATCATAACCTTTTGTGCCCAATATTTGTAGTTGGAACCATTGAGAGGTTCTAACTTAGTCACGTTGGGGAAGGCTTTTGCTTTCGATGATGAAGCAACCGTTGAAATAAGAAAAGCCATTTAAAAATCAGTGAGATGGAAAATATCCTTTTTAAATTGTTGGTGAAAAACAACAATATCACTTATAATAATAAAACTAGTTTTATAATAAAAGAAATTTAGATTTGTAAAATACTGCAATTATTACACAAAATTGAAAAGTACAGAATTTACACAGAAATTCATAGATTACAGGGTACAATTATAAAAAAAATTAAGTTAAAAGGATATTTCGGGAGTAACGGTGTCTCTAACAAGTAAATCACTACTCTCAAAGCTCAAGAATCGTTTTGGAGTAAGAGGGAGAAAATAGTTACTTTTCTGAATTCTTGTTATGTGGAAAATGTAAGTGACTATGACTCTTTATATAGGAGAAGAGACCTGGGCTAGCAGAACTATCACATTAATGGCTGGTGATTAAGACGTCAGAAATGTAGATATTTCATTGGTTACAATATTTTCCAATGTCTTCTATGAACGTGGACAATCTTCTAGCAGCTGGTCAATGCATGAATCTGGACAGGTTGACCACGCTCTTATAACATTCATAAAGCTGAGTCTTGATGGTGGAAGATTCTAAACGTTACAGAGCCATTAAGCCTTGGACAATGTGTCTTCTGCTGGATTAATATAAGGGCCAAGGACTAGTATAATTACTAGCTTCAAAACTTGTTTTTATTTGTATTTTAATTCTCCAAGACTCCCCAACTCCTCCACGACCACGCCCACATCATCGTCAGTGCTGGGCTAGGGCAGGCAGGACAGTGGTGGTGGTGGTGGTGGTGAACGCATGTGGGATATTCTCATTTCTATTCTAGTCTCCATAGTGTTATGCCATTTGAAATGAATAGGAAGGTAATATATTTTATACCTTCTTCATTTCCTATGTCAAACATTTTCCAAAGAAAAAAGTGGTTTCCACTTCTTCCAATAACATGAAATACTTTACGAAAGAAAAACCTTAAATTTTCTTTTAGTAATTCCAGCAAACTTTAGTTGAATTTGTGATTTATCAATTACCTTACAAAAATAATTAAAATTGATCTCATTATTCTTTTCAAAGATTGATGACTTAGCATTTCTGATGCTTGTTACAGTGATTTGAGATTGGTCATTATTTTACACATTTTCTGTGTTTTCTGGAATAAATGGGTTGCCGGAACGGGAACTGGTAGCCGGGTCGAGATCTGGGTATGGACGAGTTACCAGAAAGTTCTTCGCCTGCCCCAAGATCAGGCACTCCTGTCAAGCTTCGATTGTTGATGGAGTAGCAGCCGATTGATGCTGGTGAAGAAAGATTTAATAAAATTAAAAAAATGATATGTAAAAGCTATTGATGTTGTACTGAGGTGGAGCAGATGTGGCGCCGAGGAGGCGCCACCTGACGTTGACTAACGGTCAACTGACATAAATGTTAAAAAAGGGCCACGGTTGTCGCAAAATGGAACATGAAGGGCCATCTCAAAAAAAATTATAGAGCAGGTGCCTCCGCTGTATTTTCGGCAAAGATCAAGGGTCGCGCGTGGTCTTTTTCCTTTCGGATTATCTATCAGAATATTATGAAAAACTCAAATCCTAACAGATAATCCACCAATTACCTTTTGTGAGAACCAACCATCATAAATGCACTATGTATTTCACCATCAAATTTAAATCGGGTCAGATTTTTATCGGTACAGATAATATTTGAACTCTTTTTATCTCTACATAAATTAATATTTAAGCCTAAAAATATAATTATCCCAATTTAATATACGTGGTATTTAAAGAAAAAATTGAAAAAAAAGGTAAGCATATTATCACAATTACTTGGCATAAAATATTTTATGGTGATTAGATTCTAAGTTATGGCTAAAATATTTTATTAAATAACAATTTATATATTTTTAAATTGAAAATTAACATTTTTTTTACTTGTACGATTAAATTGAACGACCATGACTCTCACTAGTGAACTAATTCCAACTTGTTACTAACATTTTATATTAACTATACCAATTATAATTTTTTTTCCAAACGCTTGTAACTATACTAGTTTTAATTAAAATTAATGGGTTGTCGATTTTTTTTTTTACTTGTATAATAGTATTGTTCCCATAATGTAAGGTACTTTTATTACTACTTAATATTCGTTTTTTTTTTGTACGTGACTTAATATTCGGATTTACATGAATCTTTTTCTTCGAAGATTTATGGATATGGTGCACTAGACATCAAGTGCAATGGACTTGCAAAGCACTAAATAGATACTCATTTTTGTCTGGACATAAGTTGGGATATGTTCGTGCAACCGCTTTCAATTGATTGTGAAATGTGATTGTATGGGATTGCGTGCAAAACTCTCCATGTCGGATCATCCTTTATTTTGGTAATTTTCTTTTTCGAAATTATTGTTTTTCTCTTTTTAAGGGAAACGAGATTTTCGTTCTAATATTTGACTTTAAAAAAATTGTTATCCAACCTTTATTATCAAGTTTTCATTGACATAAATATATTGATATTCATTGCAATTCGGCCCCTGCACAACTCGCCATTTTCCACCACATTAACTTCTATAAGACTCTTATCAGCCCCCCATCATACTTAGTTCTCCTCCACCTATGCCCAAATCAGTAACCTTTCGTACAACCCCATCATATTTCTCGGTTCTGTTCCCTGTTTTCCTTCCATCATTAGTGCTTCTTTTTATTTGCTTTTTTTTTTCCGAATTAGCCCCTTGCTGAATTTCTGTAACATCCACTTCTTGTACCTCAACTTCATCAATCAAAACTTTCCTTTGTTCAAAATTAGGCGATGCAATCATACTATAACCTCTAGCACCACCACCCTTTTTGTTATTCGCGTTATCCCAAGAGACATTTTTACTTTTATTATTATTATTCTTTGTTTCCAAACTTTGCCCCTTACTTGGGACATTTTGTACCGGATGCCTCATCTCTTGAAAATTCTTTTCTATCCTTAATACTTCAAAGCGAGTCCCCAAACCACTTTGAAACTGTGATTTAGCTGAATTATTCAAAGATCCCCGACCTTGTCCTCTATTTCCCCGTCTAACCGTCATCCATTCGCCATATCTTTCCTTACTAGTTGAGTCCTCCACAACCCTTTCGACTACCACCTCATTTCCTTTTGTGGAAACCATATCCTCCTCCGTTCTAGATGGTGTATTGGGAGGGAACTTTTCTTTTGATGTCCAAATTTACCACATTCAAAACATATCAAGTGTAATCCTTCATACTCTACCTTGCATATATCCGAACCGATTCTTACCTCAGGCTCTAAAGGTTTCTTCAAATCAAGTTCTATAGCCAATCTTGCATAATTACCTCTTAGCCTCCCTTTAGTCTTGGGGTCTATTCTAACCATCCGTCCTAATTTATCTCCTATTTTTCTTAGAATACGCGCAGTGTAGTTTTGCATACCAACATTCGTGATTCTAACCCAGGCTGTTGTTGTTGTTATAGACTTAGATAATGCATTAAAACTTGAGGTCCACTCTCTAACAACCACGTAATGATCGAGTACCATCCATGGAACACCAGAAAGTGCAACATCGAAAGCCTCTCTCTTTTCAAACTTAACCATATAATACCCATGTCTGACATCAACAAGTTCAATCAATCCTTGGGGAGTCCAGATTTGCTTAAGTTTAGATGATAAATAGGTAAACCCAACCTCTCTACCCAAAAGTCTAATTACAGCAGTGTTACGCCATAATCTAATACCTTCCTGCATTTCATCCCTAGTTCTAATGACAGTTGGAATTCAATCCGTTATCTCACCCTCATCATCATCCTCTATTAAATCCTTCAATTCATAGAACTCATCCTCACCCATTATACGATTAATTTTAGTTTCTTCACTATCCTCAGTGATTGGAATAATCAAATTATTACCCGTTATAGTACCTTTCCAACCATTTAGTCTAGGCCTAATAAATGTTCCCGAAGAGTTACCTTGTTTCGCGTTAATTCCAGCTCCATTGATTGAATTCTGCACCACAGGAGGTTTCGCTGGTAATGTTGTGTTATTAGTGGCCTCAGCACTCCCAATTGGGTTCACCCTTAATCTCTTACCTGCACGACCATCGTGAATTGTAACAGACAATTCTGGAAAATCCTCCATAGGAAGAAGAGGGGAGATTATCTCTTTGCTCGGCGGATCAGACACAGGTGATGATGCGTTCGTTATGATCATTGGGTTATCCGGTGGCTGGCGCGCCGGTGGAGGCACGTCACCGACCAGGAGGTGCGGCGGAGAAGCCATGGTTCGCTGAAAGAGTGGATGTAGGCCCATCTTCGTTCCAAGGCTCGATTCGCGGGTCTTGACTGGCCTTACGTGTTCATAGCTGCCCTTTGGGTTATTTGGTCTAAGCGTAACTACATGCTCTTCAATGAATCCGAATATATATACCCCATGTTCTAGAACTCAAGAAACAAATTGATTCACTAGCTACTAATTTTATTTTAGCGTGGGGGAAGAGTGTGGATGGGGCAATAGTTAAAGTAGCAAAGAATGTAATGATTAGATGGGTAAAGCCGGTTAATGTCTTTAAATTGAATATTGATGGCAGCTTCTTCCCAGCGAGAGGGGTTGCATGTATTGGTGGCATCCTAAGGGACATGTATGGCTCGTGTATTGCGGGTTTTGTGGGTTTCTGTTTAGCCGTTTCTCCTCTTATTTCAGAGTTACTTGCGCTACATTTTGGATTGAGATGGGTTACCAATAGAGGGTACACAGATTTATGTATTAAAACATATTCGGAGGAGCTCCACGCGCTAGTGAAGGGCGGTGGGAGCTCAACTCATTATGAGATGGACTCGAGGAAGTTCCACGCACTAGTGAAGGGCGGTGGGAACTTAAGTAGTCGCAATGTTTTAATACTTAGAAAATGTTGTTTGTTATTGAGAGACTTCCCCAGATTGAATTTAACCGTATATTTAGATAAGTGAATTTCTGCGCCGATAGATTAGCAAAAGAAGGAGCAGCTATGACCACTCATGCGATAGTTTTTAATGAACCCCCAGAGTATCTTTCGAACTTGATTATGAGGGACCGAAGTGACCATGCAACTGCTAGAGTTGTATTAGAATCTTAATAAGAACTTTGGTTCTTTTTGTAACTTTTTATTCTTAACGGCTTTAATGCCTCTTTTGTATGCAAAAAAAAATATAGTGATATTCGTATCTTTTTATTCTCAACATAAGAATCAGTTAATGGTAAATTGATCATATCAAATTATAATTTTAACATTTGTGTGACTGAGATTTAGTATCGATTCAAATTTATGGTCTATTTTATTTTACTTTGTTGTTTTTAGGTGGTTGAAATGTGTTGGAAGTGATTTTTCTAATAATTAGTATTATTTAGGTATATTTACATGCTTTGAATTCTTCATGATCCTAACCCACTTAGATGATGAGCATCTTAAAGGAATTATGATATTTTTTACTACGGCAGGTTATGATTGTTATCCGTTAATCATGATTAAAATTCTTTGCTTGATTATGAAATTTCAATTTATGTTGGCTATTTAATGATAGTAGACTCGAATGCATGATTATTTTACTTAGATAATTATTGGCTTCAAGAGATCAATCCTCTGTTTTATTGATTTTAATGTAATGTTGGTGTTTATGATCTGTTTTGCTATCTGTTTTTTGTCTTGTCTGATGTATATCTTTCTGTGTAATATTTGTTGTTATTAATAAAACAACTTTCTCGACAAAAAAAACACGATATTTTTGTCTTAATAATGTATACCTTTTTATTTATACAATCTTGTTATTATGTATTATGATTTAATTATTTTTTTTATATTTAATTTTATCTCATTTTCTTTCAAACCATGCTATATAATAAAAAGGTATTAAGATAATATGAAAAAATAGTATGTATCTTCTTTTTCTACAAAACCGGAATTTGCAAGAACTTACAGACTAATTGATACCTAAAAAAAAATCTCTTCACCCGCTCAATTAAGAAATTATTTTTTCATAATAATCATATACATAAATTTTCATACCCGAATGCAAATCGATATTAATGTCCCCCCACCCACAACACACCTAACAATTCAAATATTTTGGAACATGGTTCAATTCAATAATCTTTTTGGAACGTGGTTAATATGTTGCACCTTTTTTTTATTTAAATCAATCTTTTGTCTTTGGAGTTGACTGACTTCTTGTTAGTTATTGGATGATATATCTCCTTTTGTGATAGATTTTGAGATATACAAGAAATCATTTATGTGGGTTTTTGAGATTTAATGTGGGATTTATCTCTTTATTAGACATGTTTTGAGTTGTTAGCTAAATTTCATATATAAATATGCTTTTGAAGAAATTTGAGATGATTTGTGTGTTACGTATGGAGATCATAGGAACATGGATAATACGAGAACTCGATATAAAGCTAGGAAGTCAAAAAGTAAAGTAAAATCCCAAGTCAAGTCGCAAAAAAAGCCAAAATTTCATGCAAAGCTCAACCAAATTTGTCGTTCGAACGTTTCAATCAACTTTGAAAAATCACAAAAAATTATTGTTGAGGATTATCATTGTGATAATTGTACATAAGATAGCTCCAGTAGTCTAGATTGCATGAGAAGAAATAGTTTACAATCGGAGTTAAACTGAAAAAATATGGGCATTTTCCTGTGAAGACCCAAGCCATCCAAAATTTGTATTGCGTCCATGAGGCTTTTTTTTTGTCTCACTTAAGTTGGCCTAACTGATGGAAAATGTTTTCGGGGACTATACTATTTTTTAGCCTCAAAACACACAAATTATAATTATATACAGTTTGGAACGCGTGGAGCAAGGGTAGGAGAAAGGCAGTGCAATGAGGACACCTTATTTCACATTATTTCCATATCCATGAATGTAGTTATTCCTTCTTTTTAATTAGTAGATTAATTATATATTTTTCATACTTTGTTTTACTGATTCCATCATGAAGATGAAAGGGTATGAACCCTAACTTATTATTTGGATTGTATAATATGAATTTGTAATTTTATATTTAAATAAAAAGTGATATTATTGTTGTTGTTTATATTCTTGAACTTTATTGTTAAATTCAAGTATGGTGGTCACATATATTAGTTTGTTAGCTATTAAACTACACCTAAGGGGGTGGGGGGGTGGGGGGGGTTAGAAGTGGAACTAGAGTATTAAATATTAAGTGAATTTAGATACATGATGTCAAAATTTATAGGACAATCACATGCGGGTAATAATCTTAACCGTTAGATAGTATCGTAGGATCACTCGGAAGAGGTTTCTAGTATTAAATAACAACCCCTAATTACTCGAAAGATCTTTAGGGTGAATTTAGAATCCCGATTAGCAATTAATGTCTTATTTTGCCCTTAAACTGTAATTTAGTCAAAATCATAGTTAATGGTAAGTACAAGTATCTCGAGTTACACCTTCTCTCTATATCTTTCCACCTTACTTTATTATTTTTAGTTATTATTTAACTTTATTTCGTTTTTACTAGTTAATTTTTACAAAATCAAATTAAAATCCTTTTAGTTTTAGTTTTAGTTTTAGTTTTAGTTTTCACCTAGGGTTTTCAGATGAGACTAAAATTACGTGTTAACTCCCTGTGGAGACGATAAATGGTCACTTTTTACTACTTGTGACGACTCATACATTTGCAAGTTATTATATTGTAAGAATTGATTTTATATCACACCTTGAGGACAACATTGACTCCTAATTAATTGATACTCACGGTCTAATTTTATCATGTCCAACTTTTCAAAAAGGGTGTCTAATATTATTTGTTTTTTTTTAATATCAAAACATTTTTTATTTTTTCTAGTATTATTTTTAATTAAATAATAGAAAAAGTATTGTAATAAATATTTCTATATATATTAATTAAGAATAATTATGTAAAGAGGAATAATACTAAATATTTTATTTAAATTTTTATACTCTAAAAAATGGATACATAAAAATAAACAGAAGATATATTATTTAGATTTATCACTTGACAATGTCAATGAGTATATGAAAGAATATTTCGTTGGCTTTAGAAAAAGCTTTGACGTCAATTGATATTTGATAACACCTCTAGCTTAACGAGGATGTATCCAATATAGAGACCAGAGGTGAGTTCGGCATATGTGAAGTTCTTTTTCAAATTGAAGGCATTTAAACACTTCAAAGTGAAGTAAATTCGAAATTAAGATCGGTGAAATATAAAATCTCATATCATGGTTTGTCCGCCTTTTTATAACAGTTTGGATTTTAGTTGAGTCGGTAACTTAACATGGTTTTAGAATTCCACGGTACTAGAAATCCTGAACAGTTCAAATTTTTAGTTGAATCGGCAACTTTTTAACAAAAATCACAACCAGATTTGCTATAATGGTCCTTACTCCTTAAGCTTATCAAAAGGAGATGACATACCTCTCAACTCTTAGATTGGATTAATGATATAAGACACGATCCAATAGGGTCCAATCTTAGCATTGTAACTTACCTTACAGCTTTGAATTATACAGCTACCAGATTACTAATTTGACACAATCATAAGAGCCAAAAAATGAGAGAAAACCACCATGCACCGACCATATCATGTAGATTTTGAGTTTTCTCCGCAATACCTGGTTCTATGCCCAAATATTTTTCCAAGTAATTGAGTTAGCTGATGGCACCTTAGTGCCGCAATAAAAGGAAACAATTACTAGCAAAAAAATGGTTTTTTATTCATTATATTGGAGAGACAGTTTTACTCAAGTAAATTCAGTTCTAGGAACCTAAGGCTAAGAGTATTAAGGAGTGCTCCTAACTATAAGAGCAGCTATCTACCTTTAGAAACAAATAATCCTCCACTAAAAGCTAAAGAATCTTCAAAACTCATCATCTTTATTTCAAAAAACAACCAAGGCGTGACAAATTAATTATAAAGTGAGATCAGCCAAATCAAAGGATCTCTGCACAGCCTTGCACCATGAATCCACCTTCTTCTTCCTCGGTTCTTCGGCCATAATAGGCTTAAAAATTGTATCTTTCTTCATCTTTTCCTCTGACGCAAAAATTTCAGTTTCTGTCCAAACACCAACTGCTAATCCAGCAGCAAAGGCTGCTCCAAGAGCTGTTGTCTCTATATCAGCTGGTCTAACCACATCACAACCTAACAAATCTGCCTGCAAATATTAATCCCATAAAAAAGAGTACATTTTGTAGATATTATGACATATAAGAAATGTAGTTTCAGAATTTGCAAAAAGCATACCTGAGTTTGCATCAAAAGGTTATTACAAGTAGCTCCACCATCAACTCTAAGTACAAATTCCCCACCCTTTTCCCCACCATCTTTATGCATTGAATCCAACACATCTTTCACCTGAAAGCACATGCTTTCAAGAACAGCTCGAGCAATATGAGACTTATTAGTATACCTCGTGATTCCAATAAGCACTCCACGAGCATCATCACGCCACCACGGAGCAAATAATCCATTAAAAGCTGGCACAAAATATACCCCTCCCGTTGAATCAACTTTCGATGCTAACTCTTCAATCTCAGGCGCACTTTTGATTATCTGAAGACTATCCCTAAGCCATTGAACCGCAGCACCAGCTATCGCAATTGAACCCTCCAACGCGTAATTAGTTGGAGCTTCCGGTCCAAGCTTAAACGATATAGTACTCAATAACCCATGCTTTGACTCAATCTTATCCTCACCCGTGTTTAAAACAATAAAAGCTCCGGTTCCGTAAGTACACTTAGCTTCACCCTTTCGACAAGCTTGACCTAAAGTTGCTGCATGTTGATCACCGAGACAACCAGAGATCGGAACACCGGAAATAGGCCAGCCAGTAGTGATATTTCCGATAACTTCCGCATTACTAACGATTTTCGGAAGCATTGAAGGTGGGATTTTAAGAGCTTCCAAAGTTGGCGTATCCCATTCGAGTGTTTTCAAATTCATAAGCATTGTTCTTGACGCGTTTGAGACATCAGTAACATGTAAACCATTTTCAACCCCTCCAGTTAAGTTCCATATCAACCAAGAGTCTATAGTTCCGAAAAGAGCATCATCTTTTTTTACAGCTTCTTTTACAGCATCAACGTTTTCTAATAACCATATGAGCTTCATCGCACTAAAATAAGTGCTTATTGGTAAACCACACGTTTCAACAAAGTGTGTTCGTCCCCCTGACAACTCTTTCTCTAATCTCCTGAATTAATTGAATCAAGCCTCAGACAATAAATCAAAATATATATCATACATATATATACATATACGAGGAAATTTGACCTGCAAACGGAACTGGTACGAACATCCATCCAAACAATGGCTTTGTGAAGAGGGGCTCCTGTGGATTTACTCCAAACAACAGTGGTCTCTCGTTGATTAGTGAGACCAATAGCTTTTAATCCACTATCAACATTGTGTCCAGCAGCTGTGGCCTTATCAATAGCTTTTGCAATGCATAGTCTTACACTCTCAAGAATCTCCATTGGATCATGCTCTACCCATCTATGATAACACTCCAACAAATATTAATAAACAAAAGAGTTATCATGATTGTCAAAAAAAAAAAAAAAAGTGATTCCGTGCCGTAAAAAGTAAAAAGTTCAGATCTTTACGTACAAAAGGATGGAGATTTTATCGGAGAGGAATATGATAGTACGAAATATTCGGGTCACTATAAAATAGTAATTTACAGTGAAAAAATGAAAAAGGTGTAATCTTTACGTAAAAAGATCAAGTGTTTATGGGATATTAATAGAACAGTATATAAAATTACATCAATGAAAGAAAAGTACTATATGGAAAAACTGAATGCCCCTTGAAATGGCTTAAAAATTTGTGATGTAAATGTGAAAATAGTAAAAACTGCGAAATCTTTATGGGAAGTTTATATAATGGAGATTATTACCCTGCTTCGGGATAGAACTGCGTAAATTCGACCTGATGAGATCCAACGTTGGTAGCAGATTTGTCATAGATGATGAATCTTGAACTTGTTGTGCCTTGATCGATTGAACCAATGAATACATCTTCCCCAGGCATGATTTTTTTCTCTTCTCTCTCAAGTAGCTGAATCGTATGATCTGATTATTAATGAATTCGTATTTCATAATTTTGGATAATTTTATAATGGATATATGTACCCGTTTATTGCAAATTTTTATTGGTGAAGATAATTAGTAGGTAACTAGTTGACTTTGTCATATCATTCTTTATTTCGTCTTGATAATATGTAAATTATATATTACGCATATTAAAAATTTATGGATTTTATCATTACTCTAAAATTGCCGGTCACTACCTAGGCGGCCGAACACCTTTGAGCGTCTAGATTGCTAAGCGGTTCAGTATTTAAAATTTAGGCGATATTTATCAAGACGATTTTTATATAATTTCATATCAAATATATATTACTAAACCAATTAAGATTAGCTCACCGATCGGGGCCTTGGTCATCCAATCTAGGGATGACAATGGTTCAAATATAACCGTAACCGATGGATATCCGATCCGATAAAAAATCCGTTAGTGGAACCGATGGTGCATCGATGAGAGTTTGGTTCTCACAAAAGGTAATCGGTGGATTATCCGTTAAGATCTGGTCTTTTACAATAATGCGACGGATAATCCGAAATTCGAATGAATAAATAATAAAATAGTACAACATATATAATATATAAAGATATATATACTATATATAAAGATATTCTATAGATGCAAATTTCATACATAATATCGATCAAATATAATTATTCCATACATAAACTAGATAACTGATTATTATCTATTTTATTACTATATTACCTAATATCATTTTATGGTGTTCCAATAATTTTGTAGCTAATTTTAGAATTCTATAAATATTTAATAATTTATTTTATCTAAATCATTTTAAACGATTGTGGATACGGATTAACCGCGAATAGACCGCATCGCTCGCGGATGCGGATTTGGTAAATAATTCTAAAATCATATGGTTAATGGTTGCGGATTTGGTTATCGTTTTTCTTAATGAATGTGGATGCGGTTATGCAATTTTCGAGGATATCCGATCTGTTGCTTTTCCTAATCCAATCTAGCGGCACTGAGTCCCAAATGACTCTTCTATGTAAATATATATATATTACGAATACATTAATTTGAATAATATTTACATCTTAATATACTTAAAGTAGATCAATTTAACATAGACAATATATGTTTAACTAAATAATAATAATAACATGAGGCAATTACCAATACCACTCTAAAAGGAGGTGATATTGCCCATAAAAGTCATGTCTACTATTAAATACATAATTAGACAATAATACCCTTAACTAAATATTCCCACTAAATTAAATTTTCCCACCAAACTAATTTTCCCGCCAAAAATTTTCCGACCAACTTTTCCTGGCCAAATTTTTTTCCCGCCAAATTTTTCCGGCCAAATTTTTTCCCACCAAATTTTTCCGGCCAATTTATTTTTCCCACCAAACTTTTTTTTCCCACCAAACTTTTTTCCCCACCAAACAAAATTCCCACCAATACTTATGTCTTGTTATTTGGTGGGAAAAATCCCACCAAATTACTCACTATAATTGTAAAAATGAAATAGAGCTAGTAATAAAAATCAAATTGGAAACCTTTATTTATAAGTGCAGATTCAATATCAAAAAAAGAAAGAAATTCCAATCTATAAGCCTTATCAAGACTCTTCGCTAATGGTGATTAAATTATGAGCAAAAGGGGTTTGTTTAATTTTATTACTACAGAAGGATAGAAAACCCTAGTGCTACCCATGCCTACTCCTACTCTAGTTTCATCGGCTGCTGAGGTGATTCCATCACTAATCCGAACTAAAATCACAAGCAACAATAATAAAGAGAAAAATAGCAGCAGCCTTGGAAATAAAGTTTAAAGGCCTGATGGCGAGTTGAGATGAGGTTCGCAAAAAATAAATTAATTGCGATTTGATCCTTGAAAGAGAAGTCCCCAAACCAGCCAAATCTGTTGTTTGAAGTTTAGCTATAAAAATAAGATCAGCGACAAAGCTTTTGAGTAAAATATGTCTTGACCCCATATTATAGGAAAATAGCAAAATAGTCCCTGGGGCAAAGAAAATCATAGCAACTACCATATTAAAAGTCAAAGGCGACTCGTAACCAAAATCCAGAATTTCCAAGGAATCTAAATTTCGCAATTTAGTCCTTGCAATAAAAATCCCATTTGCGGAATCAAGAAACAGAAATTCAAACCCAATACTACTTTGGAATATAAACTTGCTCTTAGAAATAAAGATAAAAAATATATCAGGCAAGATATAATCGAAATATTTGAGAATAGCAGTAAACATTGACTTTAAAATTGACTTATAAATTGTCAAAATGATATGAGCCAAATAAGTAGGACAAAAAGAAGCAGCTAAATTGGACCTTAGGAAAAGCCTCCTAATAGTCTCATAATTCGTCCAAGAGTAGTAAGCCAGATAAATAAGCCAAGAAGTAGCAGCTATATTTGACCAAGGAATAGATCTCAAAGTTGGTTCAATAATATTTCGAAAAATAAACAACAGCAGCACCTTTATAGAGTCCAACTTTGACAAAAAATTCATGAATAAATAGAACAGCAGCTCCATATTAGCAGCTATAAATAAAATAGCACCAGCAAGAACAGCTATGAAATTAACACCAATCTCCAGAATTTTGAAAAGTTGCAATATAGTCTACATGATTAATTTCACCAATTAACTCTTTTTGTCTCTCTCTGAGATTTGTACCTGAGATTGTGAAAGCAAAGCAAAATGTTTGGCTGTTTCGGTAATATTAGTTGCATTAACGACAATTTTAATAATATTTGCTCTAGTAGATTGAATTTGTACAAGAAGATTAATTAGATCAGCACTTGAATAGCTAGATACAATTGTTTTGCAATTTCTGGCCTCACCCAGTTTATTTTGTCGCTTGAGAATAGATGCTACCTATAACATGTAAAACTTTCAAAATGGTTGAAAAAAGACTTTTATTGATGCAATTAACCTGAAAACGGTACTAATTGCTGTTACCCTATCTTCTCCAATTCACACACCCATATACATACAGATGCTGGAATCAATTACATATACATATATACATACCTTGAAGTGAGGTGGAGGAGAGAGAAGGCGGAGACGGAGGCGGAGAGATCCACTAGAAGAATCAATCGGCTTTTGAAGAAATTAAAAGAATTATGATAGCCAAAATCTCTGTCCTAGAAGCCATCCATTGCTGGTAGCAGTGTCGATGTAATGGCAGCAGCGCCGGGGCCAAGACGGTGGGGGGAGGTTCTGTAGAAAGAGAAAAGAGAGATACGGGGTGAGGAGAGAGAGAGAAAGAGATAGAAAAAAAGAAATAAAAGAAAAGGAAATAAAATAATAAAAGGGTTATAAAGGGGTAAAAAAGGAAATAATGTTTTAGTAGATGACTTTTATAGACAATTTAAAATGAAAGATGCTGGAGGGCAATTATTATTAGATTGATGACTTAGATGGTAATTATTCCTAATAACATTATCATTAACCTAAAAAATACCAGTTCAAGAAATCTAAACTTAAAATTTAAAAAATTCTATCTTTTTTTTTCTCATGCATTCAAACTCTAACCTAAATTTTTTTCCCTTTATATATTGTTTATGTGTTGGATTGGACTAGATTAAATTAATTATTTATGGGCTAGCATACTAGGGGTCCGTTTGGAAGTGCTTATTTTAGAGTATAAAAGTGCTTTTGGAATAAAATTCAAAATTTTAAAAAATTATTAAAAATAATTTTGAAATCTAAAATTATTTTAAGTGCTTTTTTCAAGAAGCACATATTTGGTGCTTCTCAAAAAAGTGCTTTTCAAGTTCAAAAAAACTCTTAAAATGCTAAAAGCACTTTTAAATGCTTCTTCAAAAAAGCACTTCCAAACGGGCACTAGGTAATATTCAGGTTGGGGACCCTATTAATCCGATTGAATAGATTATTAATTAGATTATGTATAGAACAACCTTCAAGCTATAATGTTGGCCCATATTAATATTGACTATAATGCTATATACATCTAGATGATATATAATCGTGGAAACATGTATAAGCAATTTTATTTTTTTGGCGAAACTCTTATAATGTTAATTTCCAACTATATGACAAAAAAAAATTCAACTAGTATTTGTTTTGTAATTTGTCTTTTACCTGTCGTTTTCTTTTATAAATGTAATTGTTGAGAGAGTTTTGTTTTTTGTTTTTGGCCTTTTATAAATAAATAATTAACAATTAGGCATTGGTTAGAAAAGAATTGAGGGTTCGGGACTCTAACCGCGGTTGAACTGTCGCCTCTCATGAAAGACGGTGGTCAAACCTCTGCCTTTGATTAATCTGCATAATCAAGGTTTCAATGAAAGGTCATGGGTAATTTTTTTTGGGTGCACACGGTGAACGAAACACCGTTTTTGGTGAATTTCCGTGTTTTAGGAAAGGTGGTGATTAGATCATCGCCTTTCGCAGATATAAGGGTTCTGACCCGTCACACTTTAACAAAAAATAAATCCACTGGAGAAGAACCGTCGTGCCGCCTCTGTGTACTACCTTTCCAGCTGCCGTGAGTCCGCTTAATCATCTCCTACATCATCAACTCCCTCTTTTAACCCCAAAATTCAAGGTTACGGTTTTTTCCCAAAATGTTTCTTTACTTTTCTTTTATTAAATTTTGTTTCTTAATTACATGTAGATTATTCCCTATGCAATGAGATATGAATTTAGTAATAGTAGTGTTCAAATGATGAATTTTTTATAATTTTTTCATATTTTTAGTTAATTGCATAATTAGTCACTAAAATTATGTAGAATTGCATTTTAGTCCCTGTAATTGTATTTAATTGCAATTTAAGTCCTTGTAATAGTAGTGTTATAATGATGATTTTTATTAGTTTTTCATAATTTTAGTCAATTTGCACAATTAGTCCTTGTAATTGCAAAAAATTGCACAATTAGTCCCTGAAATTATGTAGAGTTGCAATTTAGTCTTTATATTTATTTATTTTACAAAGGATAGAATATATAATTTTTATTTTAATTGCGCACTTGGTCCTTATTTCTTGCTAGGATATTATGGCGGCTTCGAGTAGGGATGCAAATAAGATTTTATGGAGACAAACATGGCTCCGACATAAAAGTCAATTGGTGTGGGGTAACGTAGGTTTTTTTTAACATATATAATTTATTTCAAATGATTTTTTAATACGTATTTACTTTCTTCCGTTATAGGGACGACAAGCAGGTATATTGGTCAAACCTATTTCTACTACACCGTGGAAATTGGACCGACGAGTGATTCTATTTGTTGAACAAGCTTGGTTCGGTGAGATACCCAAAATAGAAAGAATTGTATTGAACCACGCGTTAATGTCTGCGATGGTCGAAAGTTGGAAACGAAAGACCATACTTTTCACATGCCCGTTGGTGAGATGACCGTCACCTTGCGTGATGTTTCGATGATTTTGGGTCTACCGAACGTAGGTCGTGCAGTGACCGATACAGAGCCTGCCTATTTTGACTACGATGAAATATGTCATCATTTATTTGGAGAGCTACCTGTCCAACCCGTCCAAGTTGTTCGTAGAGATCAGGTTGTGGAGGAGGAGGTTAATGTTGACGAAGGACGAAAAATTGTTAGGACTGCGTGGTTAAAGACTAGATTTGGTAAAGAATTTCCCCCGACAGACGCGAATGAAAATGTTTTATGCCACTACGAAACGATGTATATTCTCTATGTAATAGGTACATTCCTTTTCCCCTCGGGGAAACAAATCCACATAGCTACGATGTATCTCCCGTTGTTGAGGGATTTGAGGGAGACCTCTCGCTATAGTTGGGGTTCGGCCACGTTATCGTACTTGTATAATGGTCTTTGTCAAGCTTGCAAGGGAGACTTCAGAACACTCAATGGGTGTAGTCTACTTTTATAGGTATTTGTTTTAATTTTAATTCTCGTAATTGTATAAACTAATTATTATCTTTTAATTCATTATATAGATATGGTGTTGAGATTATTTGCATTGTAGACCTCAATTGCACGATTATCCTCAATCCATTGGATACGGTCCCACGAGTATGTTGTAAGTTTACGTGTTAGCATGTTATTAATGTTTGCCTTGTAATTAATATTAATGTGTTATTAATGTTAATGTGTTATTGATGCTTTAGTTGGAATGGTTCAAAAACGTGGGCCGGTAGTTGCGATCGGACTCTAAGGATTTATCGCGATGACATAGACCTTCAAGAACCCGAACAGGTTTGTTATTTTGTATTAGGTGGGAATCTAATTTTTGCTCAATTTTTTGTGTACCCTTATTAGGTTAATTGGATGCCTTACTAGTGTACTAGAGTTGTCGTAATTTCCCTAACTTGTTTAGAATCGCGTGAAGAATACTTATATGTCGTACCACTAGTATATTTAAACAATGTTGACTGGTACCGCCCTGACCCCGTCTTGAGAAAATTTGGGTTCATTTAACCTATTCCCGCTCCAATTGATCAAAATGAAGATCGGTATCATACAACCTTGAATCGGAAAAGAAAGTCGGGCAAAAATTGGAGAGCAAAATATGATGATGAACTTTGTATATGGGAGACTGCGCTAAACTTTAGAATACAAGGTGAAGTGTAAGGCATTGGGTGTACTCCGGAATACGAGCATTGGTATCGGGCAAATTTAAGGTTATATATCGCCCCCTCAAGCACGAAATGTGGGTGTTGATCTTGAACAAGAGTTCCGCCCTCGTGGATCTCAACTTAACAAACCAGTAATGATTTAAACATTTTTTACTTGAATTTTTTTTAAGTATTTATATTGATATGTGTGTATGATGACAGATTCAAGCCACTATCCACAGGGCATACCGTGTAGCCGAGCTGGGGGTTACTATCGATGATATGAAGGATCATATAAAACAAATGCTGCAATATGCTAGAGAGCAAGACGTAATTGATCAAATTGCGGGGTTGAATGTTAGACAAGAGGACGTTGACAAGCCAACCCAAAGTAGAACGAGAAGGAGGAGACGTTGAAAAAATTATTAGTTTATCACTTTAGAATGTTTTTGTGTTGAATTATGTTTTGTGAATGTTTAGTGAAATTACATTAAATTATGTTTTGTGAATGTTTAGTTGAAATCGCATCATAAATATGATTGTAGGTTACAATTGTTGGATGTTAATTGCATTTTGTTTTGAATAGGTTGGTCTTTGTAAATTTAGGTGATAGCTACTCGAATCAACAACCGAGCAGTAAACAAATTCTGTTGTTATAGGCGATGGATGGACAACCGCCTTTCCATGAAAGGAAGTATCCCGTTAGTCGTCTTTATATAATTGGTTTCAGCCGAGAGAAAATAAGCTAAGGCGGTCATCAATATACCGCCTTAGCCAATTATGTTTTTCATTATTTTTTACATTTTTTGTTAAAAAACTATCTACACCAACAATTCGAACAAACCCAAATCAGATGAAACAACGATAAATTGAGGATTCAAATGCTATGTTCGATTATACAAGAACCTAATATATTCGAAAATATTATAGCAAAATATTAATAAAAATCGAATCAAACTATTTTTTATTTTCCGAGGCCTACCGTAAGTCTTTTTGTTGTGCCTATATTCTTTGCAAGTACCATAACAATTGGTACCTCGATCTTCTCTAGCATCCTTTTGTTGTGAATCGGGAAGACCTTTTTCGGCCACTCCTTTGTAATTATTCTAGATTTGCATGCCACAACTTCAACGCCTTTGTAACTTGGATAGTCGAGAACATCCATAAGGGGACAGAACTTTCTAGCATACGTATCCATGTACTTCGACAGGGTTAAATATTTAGAAACATACGGGTGGTATCCGATATATATACCGAACGATTGAGTAATACATATGAAATTATCACAAGGATTATGCAACATTTGCCACCTTCCACACGTATATGTTTGTTCGTTGACATTTACGCGTTTGATGTCTCCTCATTTGTGATGATTTATAATATCCCGGAGACATCATTTTAGTTGTATTTATTAGAGTATAGGTCGATTTTCTCATGATTTAGTACACTTTCCTATTTTGGATCTTGAATTAATTATTTATTATTTTTAGAGCGTATTGAGTTTAATTATATATTTAGTTTGAAGCTTTAAAGATATATGGTAATTAATTAGAGTCCAAGTCAAATTCCAAGAGTTAAAGGAAAGAAGATAAACATAGAAATTGAAGATAAGGAAGTAAAAGCTAAAAATATGGAAAAGGAAAAGCTGCCATAAATCTGAATTTCTGCACCTACAACCACAAATCAGATTATATCTCAAAATCGGTGTGGAATTTGGAGAAACGGTCAAGAGCAAAGTTGAAGATCTTTCCGGGACGATGAATTTCGACTACTCATACGCGTCAAACGGATAAGAATTGAGGCTGTTAGGACCAAAACAAAAACGGTGCTGATTCCATGTTTTTGGGCTACGAATTTGAGTTGGGCTAGGAGTCCACTACTTGCCTTCTCCTTCAAGAAAACGAATTAGGTCTTCCTATACGCTATAAATACAGCCTCTTAACATTAGAAAATCATCCTTGACCAAACCTTAAGGTCAAGAAGAAGCTATAACACAAATCAGAGAAGTCTGAAAGGAGCTGTGCATCAATTATGTCTCCTTCAACCTTTAATTCTGTAATTCTTTTCTCTTGTTTTCTTAGTATGAATTAATTCTATTTAGCTTGAGTTTTAGTATATATGTATGAACCCTAGTTTTGGTTGACATCTATCTAATATGATTGAATTCATGTTTTGATTTCTCTGTTTATGTGTTGGATTTATATTCTGTGTTCTTTACGGTGTACAACGTATAGGATTACCATCATAGTAGTTAGATAACCGGTATATTTAACTATAGAATTAGCACATAACGTCTAGAATAAGGTTTGATCTGACAACCCAGCCTAACTAGATATTCAATGGTTTAGTGTATTGCTATTTAATCAATTGCAGGAACAGTTTGCTTAGGTTCTTATTGACACAGGTAAACCCTATTTGAAACTACCTAGCGCAATTGAAACCAAACTATTGAAATACTACATGATTCATACCTTACATGTTTAGAACGGCAAAACTAGTGGGCATTACATGCTAATTACTCAAGCTAAACTCTCATACTATCTTCTTTTGTTTTATTTAATTTTCTGTTTTTAATTTATTAGTTTAATTTTCTCTTATAAAAAATCAAATAAAAATCTATCTTTCTCTTCTTTACCTTTGCGTATTATTATTCTAACTCTCATATTTGCACTTGAAAATTTGCATAAGTTCATCTTAACCTTCGTAGTCCCTGAGGAACGAATTCTACTTATTCATTAAAACTTGAATACGATCTGTATACTTGCAGAACCGTGCTCAGCTTAGGGTATTTATTGCACTTATTTTATACTTCTTTTTATCACACCTTAGGCTACACCAAGTTTTTGGCGCCGCTGCCGGGGACTACATCGTTAGTCCTTGTGCAATTATCTAGTGCTTATATTTTAGTTAGTTCTATTTTACGCTTTTCTTTTTAGTTTTTGTTTTACAGATTTTTTCCAGGCGAGAGCATATTATTAGGGAAGGAATGTTTCGTATTACTAGATCCTGCAAAAGCTAATACAATTATGGAGAAGATAAACCAGCAACTCGCTGAATTACGCGAACTAGCGCGAGAAATAGCTCAAAGAAATCTAGTACATACCTTACCTTCATGTCCTAGTTGTGGAGCAAGAGATCACGCGTGGGAGAATTGCATGAATAATCCAGCCTCAATTTCCTTCATACCTTATCAAAGAAACCATTATTATGATGGTTATTATCAATCTCAAGGAAATTATGCTGATTATCAGCCCCCACAGAATTATAGTTGGGTCGAAAATTAAAAGACATATTATCAACCGTGGCCACAATCTTATTATCCTCCACAACATATATATCAAGAAGAGCCAATTTATAATGAAGCTTATCAAGAACCACTTTCTTATTCAATGCAGCAACCCATACAAGAGCAATCTTCGAGTCTGAATTCAAGCATGGCTAAGATGATGAACTTAATGGAAGAAAATGAGAAAAGAAGCCAAAACTCATCCAAGATGCTTAAGAATCTTGAGCACACCATGTCACAAATTGTGAATAAACTTCAAATCTTAGCAAACAGGCAACTCCCAAGTGATACTAGTGCTCCAGAAGACAGTGTTTGTCATGTAATTGAATTAAGAAGTGGAAAACAATTACCTCCACCTAGAGTAGAACCAGAACCAACCTCTATTCCTGAAAAAGTGGTTGAAGAAACAATTGAAAACAAGGTGGAAGAGGTAATTGAACAAACAAGTGTCCTAGAGAAGACACCAGAAAAGAAAGAGAGCCCAGTGGTAACAAATACACGTCCTCCTCCACCATTCCCGTCACGTGTCAGAAATCAGAACAATGAAAAAGAATTCAAGAAGTTCCTTGACATGGTGAACGAGTTGAAGATCAACATCCCGTTTGTAGAAGCTCTCACAAGAATGTCAAAAGGAGAAGAGGTTGCTCTATTACGAATTTTTCAATCCTTAAAGCTTCTCCTTCTTCCCCAAACCTCTCCCAACTCCATGGAAGCTTCATCAAACCTTCCCTAATCATCAAAACACTACCTAATCACCATAAAAACAAATCCAATCCTTTCTCCACATCACTACAAAGAAGATTCAACCACCCAAATTATACCAAAACACATTGAATCCAAGAATCAAAAGCTAAATTTCAGAAATTCATCCTACAATTTTTTAAATCCATACCAATCCATGAAGAATCCGTCTTACCCACATAGAGAATCATCATCAACTCACCTTTCCTAACCCAAATAAAGCTTGTACAACCAATAATCAAGAGTTTCAAATTTCAAGAGTGGTTAAAGCTTTGAGTTGGGGGTCAATTGAGATGATTAAGAGAACATAAACATTATCTACTGTAAGGGAGATGAAGAAAAGCAAGGTATTGGATTTTATTGAGAAGAAATCAAGTAAGAAAAGTTCGAGTTCCATACAAAGGGTAAAACAAGTTAATAGAAGAGAGGTCAGCTAGCTGTGTTTAATTCAGTGGGCAAAAAGGTTCCAACTTTTGTGAAGAAGACAACACAACCTCTACAGATCAAAGACCCTACACCCGAAGAATAAGAGAAAGCTTCAAGGGCCCTGATAGCTTCTCCAAAGAAACAATTAAAGGAACTACCTTTTGCTTATGAGAAAGTATTTGAAGAAGAAGTTGGTAAAGGATAATACAAGAAGATTCGTGGAGATTTGGAAAGATTGGGTTGGTCTACGTTCATGGTAAGACGTTCTAAAAAAACGTTCTTTTTGTTGAATTGTATTTTTTGAGGAGAAGTAGAGGATGTAGCACGGTTGATCTATGAGGAGGTGATGCGATTTTCGGTCTCTCCCATGTCGTTATTTAATGCAATATCCTACTATGATCACGTGTCTTGATCGGGAATCGAATAAGAAGTTGGGTGAAGAAGAAACACGTGAGTTTAAGATGAGTGACAATATTGACAATGCTTCGATCATTAAAGTTTTGAGAGTAATTACGCAACTTTCAAAAGAAGAAAAGGAGTACATCATAACACTCCGTGAGCAATTAAAGGAAATCCAGCAAATCCTATCTTGATGTCGATAAGGCGAGGTAATAGCCTCGAAGAGTATGTTTTCTTTCTTCCCTACTATTTATTTATGTGCAATATGTATGCTGGTGTCGCCTAGGGTGTGATAAAAATATGATAAAATAAAGTCTAGAAAACTACGCACTCTTACCCTAGACAGGCACAGTACTGCAAGTATTACAGGTGGTATGCAGGTTTTAGTTCGTTCTCAGGGACTTAAGTGTGTTATACGAGTGGATAGCAATAACGAGTAAAAGTAAATAATTAAAAGACAGTAAATAAAAGACATGAATTTCGAAAATAACTAATTAAAACTAAGAAAATAAAGACAATAAAATAAAATACGAAGAATATGAGATGAGAAGTATAGCTCAGGTTTTGCTAGTATGCACTAATCCTTCTAATTCTTTTAGATCTAGTTTATAAGGGAGAATATTAGCTCTTGGTATACTTAGTCAGGATTCTAAATTCCCATACCTTAGACCTTGAGAGCGACTAAGGGGGCTACGACACAACCAAGACGTGGTTTCAAATAGGGTTATCAAGCGCTACCAAGGCCCTAAGCAAACGAATCAATCAATTGGTGATATGGTGATTAAAACAAACCCTAATGACTATCTAGTTAGAATCATGTTTTGTCAGAACTAATATCGACACTAGACATTATGTGGTGGTTCAATAGTTAAACACCCAGTTAAAGAGACCATCTAACTACTATTAAAAAAATCCTAAAGTGATCAGTTCTAGGAAAGACAATAAATCAAAACACATAAACAAATATAAAGTAAGAAGCTAATATAAGATTAAAACATGTAATACCCAAAGAAACTTAGATAGAAGAATTAGAATTCATAGATTATACATTATGCAAAACCCAAGCTATGGGGAGTTTAGTTCATACCTGAAGGAAATAAACTAAAAGAAATTACAAAAGACATCATCTTGCTCTCTACAATAAACTGGAAGAATAAAACCTTAAGAACTAATTACTATGAGGCAAGGATGATTTACAAGTGATATAAGGGTGTATTTATAGGTGTTTAGAAGACCTAATTAGTTTTCTTGAGGAAGAGATAAAGTATTGGACTCCTAGCCCAACTCAAATTCGTATGGAAATAAAGATAAACACTGCTGGACCGTTTTGAGCATATCTTCTTCGTTATTGGTCGGTTTTTGCTCCATAAGATACCAAAAGAATCCTCACAGAATTATCTACGTCCCTATGAAATGAAATTACCAAAATCGGCTTATTTCTTGGAATAATAACCACTTATTTAGGCGTGTGCTGCAGAATTCAGATTTAGGCAGCTTTTCCTTTTCCATCTTTTTAGCTTTTGTTTCCTTATCTCCAATTACCATGCTAATCTCTTTCAATATCTTGTAGTATTTGACTTGGACTCTAATTAATCTCCATAATTATCTTTAAAACTACACACTAAATAAACAATTAAACCCAATATGCTCTAAAAATATTATTTTACTAAATCAAGACTCAAAATAGGAAAGTGCACTATTTCTCAAGAAAATCGACATTTATGACTTCTAAATCACTAAAAATGATGTCTCATCCTAATATAAATCTATCACAAATGAGGAGACATCATATGCTAATTTTAAATTTTATTTCTTTATTGAGTCTTTTTCGAGTCGTGGGGACACGGCTCATTTTTGAGTTGGGGGTGGGGATTCGTTGTCCTCATCTTCCTTTTTGTTTTTTTTCATAAAATTTAAATTTTTTGGGTTGAAATAGGCATAGAATATGTTGAATATACCTATTGAGCATGATTTAATTATGTTAATGATAGTAAGTAGTATGTTTTTGAAAGATGTCATAAATATGTTTAGATGCATGTATGAAAACAGGAAATAAAAGATAGAAAAGTTAATGAGCAATGCTAAGAATTCACGATGAAACTTAGGGAGAGTTATTTGGTATGTAGAACGTGAGGTTTGAAGTTAGTTGAAAACCCACTTGGCTATGAACTATTAGTGAAAAAGTAACAAAATCCGGTAGTTAGAAAAATGAATAAGGCAGTTTTTTCATATTGAAGCCACTTGAAGCCTTTTTATACCTTCTCACCTTTTTTATTTGATTATTGTTATTATATTTCCGTCTTAGCCCCTCTGAGCCTTTCTAAAGCCTTTTATTTAACCACATTAATATCCATACCCTTAGTTTGTAGGATTTATCTATATGACCCGCACTCGAATCGCAAAACCTGAAACAAGTCGTTTTTAGAGCTTGAGTTTGGGGTGGTGGGTTTCATCATTAGGGAACATTGGGTTTGGAAATTGTAATTGTGATTTTATTGATGATGAAAAAGTTATTATTGTAACCCTTTGCCGGGGTATTAGTGAATGAAAAAGAAGCTACGAGCAAAAATTGCCAACAAGGGCATAAAAAGAGAAATATATATATGAAAAAAAAGTGTGATATCTCAGCATTAAAAAGAGAGTCATAGCTTTACAAAAGAAAAAAAAATGATCTGAAAAGAATATATATTCGGACCGGCAAAGTGGAAATTGTATATCATATAGAAGGTTTTATTTGGGATTATTGGGGATGCACATCAAAAGCATCAATACATTGGGTTGAGTGAGAACATCTTCGAGTGAAACTCAAGCTCTAGGGCGATTCGTTGATGGCTAGTGAGGAGAGAGCCAAAAGCTCACTTTTCATTTATCCAAGTATACCACACCGTCCCTAAGCCAAGTTATAACCAAAGACCTTAGGATTTCTAATTGCTTGGTGGAGAAACAATTGAGCTATTAGGTAGTAGATAAGTGGACCATTGAATTCTATACTAGGACCAATGAACAACCTATAGCCATTAACATGAACTAAGTTATCAACCTCTCCTTCTGGCATTGCGAAATTAATCTTGAATTGAATTCATGGATTGTTGATTACTTGTATATTAAGCATACGTGTGCATTATTTCTTGAGCATTACCACATGAGACTTTTTAGATATTTATGCTCTAGGATCATTCATTATGTTCTATTCTTATTCTCCTCCTACTTGTTCTTCTTGACTACCCTACTATTCTTTATTCTTATTGTATCAGGACGATACAACTTTGAGTTGGGGGTCTTGATGTCTCCTCATTTGTGATGATTTAATATATCTCGGAGACATCATTTTAGTTGTATTTATTAGAGTATAGGTCGATTTTCTCATGATTTAGTACACTTTCCTATTTTGGGTCTTGAATTAATTATTTATTTTTTAGAGTATATTGGGTTTAATTATTTATTTAGTGTGAAGCTCTAAAGATATATGGTAATTAATTAGAGTCCAAGTCAAATTCCAAGAGCTAAAGGAAAGAAGATAAACATGGAAATTGAAGATAAGGAAGTAAAAGCTAAAAACATGGAAAAGGAAAAGCTGCCATAAATCTGAATTTCTGCACCTACGACCACAAATCAGCTTATATCTCAAAATCGGTGTAGAATTTGGAGAAACGATCAAGAGCAAAGTTGAAGATATTTCCGAGACGATGAATTTCGACTACTCATACGAGTCAAACGGATAAGAATTGAGGCTGTTAGGACCAAAACAAAAACGGGGTTGATTTCATGTTTTTGGGCTACGAATTTGAGTTGGGCTAGGAGTCCACTACTTACCTTCTCCTTCAAGAAAACGAATTAGGTCTTCCTATACCCTATAAATACAGCCTCTTAACATTAGAAAATCATCCTTGACCAAACTTTAAGGTCAGGAATAAGCTATAACACAAATCAGAGAAGTCTGAAAGGAGCTGTGCATCAATTATGTCTCCTTCAACCTTTAATTCTGTAATTATTTTCTCTTCTTTTCTTAGTACGAATTAATTCTATTTACTTTGAGTTTTAGTATATATGTATGAACCCTAGTTTTGGTTGACATCTATCTAATTTGATTGAATTTATGTTTTGATTTCTCTGTTTATGTGTTGGATTTATATTCTGTGTTCTTTACGGTGTACAACGTATAGGATTACCACCATAGTAGTTAGATAACCAGTATATTTAACTATAGAATTAGCACATAACGTCTAGAATAAGGTTTGATCTGACAACCCAGCCTAACTAGATAGTCAATGGTTTAGGGTATTGCTATTTAATCAATTGCAGGAACAGTTTGCTTAGGTTCTTATTGACACAGGTAAACCCTATTTGAAACTACCTAGCGCAATTGAAACCAAACTATTGAAATACTACATGATTCATACCTTACATGTTTAGAGCGGCAAAACTAGTGGGGATTACATGCTAATTACTCAAGCTAAACTCTCATACTATCTTCTTTTGTTTTATTTAATTTTCTGTTTTTAATTTATTAGTTTAATTTTCTCTTATCAAAAATCAAATAAAAATCTATCTTTCTCTTCTTTACCTTTGCGTATTATTATTCTAACTCTCATATTTTCACTTGAATATTTGCATAAGTTCTTCTTAACCTTCGTAGTCCCTGAGGAACGAATTCTACTTATTCATTAAAACTTGCATACGATCTGTATACTTGCAGAACCGTGCTCAGCTTAGGGTGTTTATTTGCACTTATTTTATACATCCTTTTATCACACCTTAGGCTACACCAGCGTTCTATCACTATCTCCTACCATTCAAATAATTAACGTCCCATATACCATATTCTGTGTCGTAAAGTTGAGGAACATAACCAATCACATATTTCATACTGTTATTTATTTAAATGGCAACCTTTGGTGGGTATGCACTCCCTTCTTCCAAAGCGTCCTTCCCTAGTTTTTGCCTTTCCACAAAGTAATCGGCACTCTTCTAAAATGTTAACGACACAATAGCCATCACAGGAAACCCCCTAACTCCTTTCAAAACTTTATTAAATACCTCTGATAAGTTTGTTGTCATATTACCATAACGGTACCCGCGATCATGTGCAAGAGACCATCTTTCCTTCGGGATATTTTCAACCCAACCTTTGTACTTTCCGTCATTTAACTCGCAAAATTTTTGGTAATACTTATTGAATTCATGAATATCCGACATGTAAGCAAGATCAATGAAAGTCTTCTTTTCCAACCGATTTTTGTATTTGTGATTCAAATTGCTAACTAAGTGACACACACAAAATCGATGGACTCCTTCAGGTTCCGGAAACACATTAGCCACGTGGTGGTCCTTTGTGTGTTCTAAATAAATGCAATTAATAATCGAACCACAACCGCAAGTGTACGGTTGTCCCAAGTAATATAGTTGATAAAACAGATTCGTTCCAAGGACGGGATGGTTGACTACAATGCTTATCTATTAATGATTGATTGCACTTATGAAAGCAAATAAAGATAATATGTTTGATTGGTTGGTTTTCTAATTCCTAAGATATTAAGACTAATGCAAAAATGTAAATAAATAACTAAGACGCAAGTAAATGAAAGTAAAACGCAAGTATGAGCAGGCAGTACTTGAGAGACGCAAGGGTTTTCCTAACTATCATTCATTTCACACATTGTTTAAGGGACAAATCGGTAAATTTGTATTGGTCGGGATTCTATATTCTCCTTACCCCCGTCAGGGTGGACTAAGGAGCAACTTTCAAGTGCTACAAACCCCGTCAGGGTGATTATAGTCCACTCTCAAGTGATTAAGTCTAAATTACCCAATAGGCCATAGGTTTAATTAAGCTCGTTAGAGTCAAATAATTTCTAACCTACATTCATTAACTAGTTCGGTACCTAAACCCCCCCGTCAAGGTGATCCAATCGCCACTAATTGGAATAGCCTAGATACTAAGTCCTATCATTGGTTAATTACGTCAATAATAGTAATTAAAATGCAAATTAAAGAAAAATACAATTTACCCAATTTGATTTAAATAATAAATATCCCAAATCCAAATGTATATAATGAAATCAAATTGGGATTTGCGTTCTCAAGCACTAATTAGGTTTAGCTCATAATAATTGAAAAGACAAAAACTAAATTAAAAGAACTAAGATTCATATTGTTTTACAGAAATAAAAATACAGAGAACCTAATTATGGAGTTGAATTGGCTGAGAATCGAAGATATAGACCGTCTCCAGCTCTTGCTTCTTCTTTTCCTTGTTTCTGCTTCTTCTCTGGACGCTCTCTTCTAAGGATGTTTTGATTTGAAGAATAAAATGAGAGGTGAGAAATAATGAGGTCAAAAGCTCCTTTTATAAGGTTAAAAACGGATTAGGGCTTGGACCTAATAATAAAACACTAATTAAATGTCCAAACCCAAATTCTAAGCCCAAAATCCCGTAACTGCTGATACACCTTCACTAAAACGGCTTTTCCCGCTTCGTTACAACTCCGATTGACCTGAAATCAGTTGCTAAATTTCCGTAACTTGATGAGGAATTTTTTCTATTCAAAGGTCAGCGGCTAAAATCATCTCTTAAGCACCTTGAAATCAGCAATCTATGGACTGGAAAATAGATTTTCAGCTCTAAAAATAATATCTTCGGGATTTATCTTCAAGTCTTGACTTCATCTCGTGATCTTTGACTCTTCTTTCGGATTCCATTCCTAGCTAATATTCAAAACCTACAAACTTTTCACTAAAATACACAAGATTACGCGCAAAAGTTTAATAAATAAAAAATACTAGAAATAAAATAGGAATTCCGGATTATTGCATTTTTAGCTCAAAAGTCTATCAAAATATTCAATTAAACATAAAAAATGATGTCTCCCAAGGGTCGAAAATAAGAACATTTAGGGAGACATCGCCACGCTTCGCAAGATACCTCCGTGTCGATCTGACAATAAACATATATTCCGGTTCTTCGTAAATATTTTTTAAACAAGTCAAAAAAAAACTCCACGTGGGTGTCGACTCAAAGTCAACAAATAAGCTAAAGGAAATAGTTGATTGTTCGCATCGTACCCAACACACTAAGTAGTTTACAATTGTACTTCCCATATAAAGGGTTGTATCAATACTAACCATGGGCATCAAATGCTCGAAACCTTCGATAATAGCTTGGTAAATGGTAGGGTGTAATTGATAGAAAAGATGCGAATTATCACCCTAACCAATCACGTTACTCACTGCAAGTATCACATATCGTATGCAAGTTTTAATGATAAGTAGATTCGTTCTCAGGGACTTAGTGTGTTATACGGATGGATTAGAAGGAAGCGTAGTAAGAATTAGTTCAGGGAATTAAAAGACAATAAACTAAATATGAATAATTGGAGATAGAATAGTGATTAACTAAAATTATGCAAATAAATAAAAGATGTAATAATAAGATGAGAGATATAGCTTAGGTTTGTGTGTATGCACTTATCCTTCTATTTCTTTTACTAGTTATAAGGGTGATTAACGCTCTGAAAGTAAGTATCCATGATTCTATATTCCTCCTAACCCCCTTCTGGATAGACTTAGGTGGTGACCTAACAATTATCAGGGGACTTGGGTAAGGGGACCCTGTGACATGATCGGTGGTTAATCTCAAACCCTAGTGACTATCTATTTAGGCAAGCCTGTCAGGATCACTACCGCACACTAGACGTTTATGTGGTGTTTCAACAATTAGACACCCCTTTCGGATGACCATCCAACTGCTATTAATGGGTACTCTATGCTCTTGCATTAGCAAGAACTACAGTTAATACATCAAAGCACATACAACAAATATAAAGGTTAAGAAGCTCAATCGATTTAATGGTTTTTCCCAAACAAACTTAGATAGAAGAAAATAAAATTAAAAGATTATACATATGTAAAACCCAAGATATGGGAAATTTAATTCATGTTAACAAGAAATAAACTAAAATAAAGATAGATTTAACAACTTGCTTTTCCTGATGATGTTCTTGAGACTAAGGACTTATAATTAAGCAAATACATGTCTGCAATGATAATAGGGTGTATTTATAGGTGTTTAGATGACCCTAGGTCGAAATATTGGAGTAGAAGACAAGTAATTTGAGTCCTAGTCAAACTCAAATTCATTTCTAAAATGTAGGACAGGATAAACACTGCTCACTGTTTTGGTCATATCTCTTTCGTTATCGGGCCAATTTTTGCCCACTTTATACCAAAATGACCGCAGTAGAAAGATCTATCAAAATATTTAAAGGACCATCAAAAGTCGCATCTTATTTGAAGTTATCTTCACTTTAGTGGACGTAGCTGCAGAATTTTCAGATTTATTTGGCAGCTTTTCCTTTCCTAATTTCAACTCGACTTTCTTTTATCTCTTAATTTCTCTTGGATATTCTTTCCTTAACTACTTAGAATTGATTTGTCATATAATTATATTCCATAAACCTTAATAGCTTCATATTAACCCACGAACTAAACCAAATATGCTCTAAAAGTAATAAATCATCAAATCAAGACATGAATTAAGAAATTATCTAACAATGGGGAAAAATCCCTTAAAAATTAATAAAATACACCTAAAATGATGTCTTAAACCTAAATTAATATATCACAAATATATAGTCATCAAGAACCCAAACTTAAAGTTGTATCATCCCGATACAATAAAGAATAAAAACATAGGGAAGTCTCTAAATACACACCTAAGTCAATTAAGCACAGGGGTAACTCATTTTCAACTCTTCTTAAGACTCTCTCAGTATGAGCCACAGTCATTTTACTGGCTTCTATACTCACCTCTTTCTTTAGAATAACTTGCTTGAATATCTGTTGCGATGTAAGCCCCTTTTTTGTAATCTCAAGCATCTGGGCGTTGATTTTATCTGGTCTATACGTCTCTATAAATGCTTTTCAATGTCAACCTTTGGATTTGTCTTAGGAATGGATGGTGACATTGCTGGAGGAATAGGTGGCGATCCCACCTTCTCTTCTTCTTTATTTTCTTGCACAACGGGTGCAACTTCTTCTTTCTGCCCTTTTGAGGCTTCTTACTCTTTCTCTAACTATCTACTAGCTTGTAGTTCAATAACCGATCTAATATCTTCTGCCATGTCCTTTGGAAGATTTACGAAATCAGATTCCTCAGATGATTCAGAGTCTTCGGGGCTAGGCTTGGTTGATTCTTCTTCAATTTCTAGAATTTTTACGACAATTTCTGCATCAAGTGGCAATTCCTCTTTCTTTTCTATTTCAAGGCAAATTGCCTTACATGCTTCAAACCCAACATTGCCATCACCTCCTTCAATGGCCTTAAGTTCTCTTGCTTCTACCAAATTACTCATAAATTTATTTATTTGGTCCTTCTGTGTGCATAAGATTTAAATTGTGACCTCTTATACTCTGAACTTCTCATGATGTATTTGAATGTTGTTTGTAACTAAATCCATGAAATTTTGTAATTTCTTCTCTGACACTACTCCATCTTGAGGATGTTGTGGTAAATATTTTGAAGCTAGATTATCGGTATAAGCATCATTGATTGGTTGTTGTGGAGGAGATGGTATATTATAATTTTGATTTCCTTGATAAGGACCTTGATCTCTCTGTTGGTAAGTGTTGTTCTTGGGACGTGGTTGATAATTACCTTGATTTGTGACCCCCTTGCGGATTTGAATACTGCACACCCGAATGATTTCTATTACCAAATTGGTAATTACCTTGATTTGATATGAGTATACAAATGCTGGATTTCCTTCACGCTCTTCCCATGTATGATTTGGTACTTCACAACGTGGATAACCTTGTGCTTCTTGCACTACATTTGTTGCATCTAATTTTTTGTCCACTTTTTTCCATCTCAAGCTTCATCTCCTTGACTTGATTTTCTAATGCTGATAATTTAGTTGAATGAGAAGTTTCTATACTTAATCAAAGCGTGCCTTTGGTATTTGCAATAGGAGCTCGTGCAATTGGCCAACTCCTTTCTGTTTCTATAATACGTTCCATACCTTCTCCAGCTTCTGTAGGATCCATAAACACAAATCCTCCTCTTCTAAGACTATCAACCCTAAATCTAATTTCTGCATTAATACCTTGATAAAACATAACTAACTGTAAAGATGGGGTGTAACTGTGGGGTGGACATCTTCCTAACTTCTGTTGAAACCGTGTCCATGCGTCTCCTACCTCTTCATCATTCTCTTGGCGAAAACTAGAAAGCTCCATTTGATCTTTTAATCTCATACTCTTCGGATAAAAATGGTTAAAGAATGCGGCTTTTAGTTCATCTCAAGTGTTAATTTTATTTGGGTTTTGTCTATCTAAACAATCACCAGCATTGCTGGCAAAGAAAAACAAAAGTATATGACAATACAGTTGCTCGCGTGTAATGCCTGATGTAATGTAGGCATCACATATCTGCATAAATTTCTGAATCGCTGTTATCGGATCTTGAATCACTGCACCACTATAATGTCCATAACTTGTAAATTGACTGAGCATACCCGGATCAGGCCTGAACTTTAAATTCTGGATCACTGGAGGACGATACCCTAATAGTTGAACTTGAAAAGGTGCTCCCAAGCCTGGGAGATCTTGTTTGTGACGTTTATTATTTCTGGGCTCTCCTCCTAGTGGTGCTATTACTTGAGGAATAGGTAATACCTGAGGAATATGTATTCGTTGATTGTTGTTATTTTTAAGATTATTTTCCTCTAGTGGAACTAGATTATCCTCTACGTTAGACATGACCTCTCTTTACTCCTTCTCTTCTCTTAAGCGCTTGTTGTAAGCTCTGAATACACTTTCAGGATTCTCGAGCATACACTAGAACCTGAAAGAGACAAAACAAAAAGAAAGCGTAAATCTGAAAAAATAACTAAAAAATACTACACTAAAAATTAAACCCACACACTGACGAGACACAAGTCCCCGACAGCTACGCCAAAAACTTGGTGGCTGGTAGGGTGTGATAAAACAATGATAAATAAAGATGCAAACTATCATCCTAACCAATCACGTTACTCACTGCAAGTATCACAGATCGTATGCAAGTTTTAATGATAAGTAAGATTCGTTCTTAGGGACTTAGTGAGCTGTACGGATGAATTCGAAGGAAGCGTAGTAAGAATTAGTTTAGGGAATTAAAAGACAATAAAGAAAATATGAATAATTGGAGAGAGAATAAAGATTAACTAAAATTAATGCAAATAAATAAAAGATGTAAGAATAAGATGAGAGATATAGCTTAGGTTTGCATGTATGCACTTATCCTTCTATTTCTTCAACTAGTTATAAGGGTGATTAAAACTCTTAAAGTAAGTAGCCAGGATTCTATATTCCTCTGAACCCCCTTCCGGGTTGACTTAGGTGGCGACCTAACAATTACCAAGGGGACTTGGGTAAGGGGACCCTGCGCAATGATCAGTGGTTAATCTCAAACCCTAGTGACTATCTTGCTAGGCAAGCCCGTCAGGATTACTACCGCACACTAGACGTTTATGTGGTGTTTCAACAATTAGATACCCCTTCCGGGTGACCATCCAACTGCTATTAATGGGGTAGTCTATACTCTTGCACTAGCAAGAACTACAGTCGATACATCAAAGAACATAAGACAAATACAAAAGGTTAAGAAGCTCAATCGGTTTAAAAAGGTTTTCACCAAACACACTTAGATAGAAGAAAATAAAATTTAAAGATTATACATATTCAAAACCCAAGCAATGAGAAATTTAGTTCATGCTAACAAAAGATAAACTAAAATAAAGATACATACCGTCAACTTGCTTTACCTAATGATGTTTCTTGAGACTAAGGACTAATAATTAAGCAAGGACATGTTTACAATGATAAAAGAGTGTATTTATAGGTGTTTAGAGGACCATAGGTCGAAATATTGGAGTAGAAGGAAAGTAATTTGAGTCCCAATCCAACTCAAATTCGTTTCCTAAAATATAGGACAAGATAAACACTTCTCACTATTTTGGTCATATCTCCTTCGTTATTGGGACAATTTTTGCCCACTTTATATCAAAACGATCAAAACAGAAAGATATATCTAACTCTTTAAAGGTTCATAAAAAATCGTAGCCGATTTTAAGTTATCTTTACTTTGTGGACGTAGCTGCATAATTTTCAGATTTATATGGCACCTTTTTCTTTCCTACTTTCAACTTTACTTCCTCTAATCTCTTGATTTCTATTGGATCTTCTTTCCTTAACTCCTTATAATTGATTTGGAATCTAATTATATTCTGTAAAACTTAAGAGCTTCACATTAACCCACAAATTAAACTAAATATGCTATAAAAGTAATAAAAATCATCAAATCAAGAAATGAATTCAGAAATTATCTAATAACAGAGAAAAATACCTTAAAAATTGATCAAGTACACCTAAAATGATGTCCCAAACCTACATCAATATATTAAAAATATGGAGACATCATAGCTCCATATGCCCAAAAAGCCATATTAAACGTAGCTTTGTTACCCACGACGCGTTTATACTCTAACTTATATATTGTTCCCGGGGTAGTGATTCGTAAAGCACTAAAAAGTTTTGGTAAAGCGTGAACGCGGCTTCATGTGTCCTATATAGTTTTTTGATCACTTTTTGTTTACCATGCCATGCCTAACCATATGAAATGTAATGGCCGTAATCCTTATGAATTCAAGTTTGTATCAATCCATTTTTCATAGCTATATTGGTGTTCACCATTGTGAGGACTTCGTCCCTAACAAAATACGAAGTCAATTTCCGGTGATTTTTCACAAGAATTCCATGTTGACACTTATGTTCTTCTAACATTGTGAATACTTCGTCCTTAACAAACAATAGAATTTTTATTGGGTTATCGTAAATAGAAAAATTAAACTAATAAAGTAAAGACAAAAAATTATAATGAAGAGAAGATAGTATGAGAGTTTAGCTCGAGAAACTAGCAAGTAATCCCCACTAGCCTTGTTTATTTTAAATATTTAAGGGTGAATTATGTAGAATTGCAATAATCAGGATTCTAAATTCCTCCCTATCCCCGGAGTGAGAACTAGGGCGGCGACCTCACAATCACAAGGGGACTTAAATAGGGTTATCCCGCGCCACTAGGGTCTCAAGTGCAGTCTGGCCTACTAATAACGATTGGTGATTAAATTAAACCTTAGTGATTATCTAGTTAGGCTGGTATTGTCTAAACCAATTCTGTATACTAGACGTTTATGTGGTGTTTCAATAATTAGACACCCCTTCCGGGTGACCATCTAAATACTATTAAGGTAGTCCTATACGTTGTACACCGCAAGGAAAACAGACAATAAATCAAAGCACATAAATCAGAGAATAAAACATGAATTCAATTTAAATACGATGGTATCCCAAATTAGATAGACGTTTAAACAAGTCTAGGGTTCATACATATATTCTAAATCTCAAGCTAAAAGTAAATTAGTTCATACTAAAGAGAGAAAAGAAAACAATTACAAATTCGAAGGCTTGTGAAGACATGATATGGTGTTCAGTTCCTTCCAGACTTCTCTTCTCTTGTTGTAAGCTTCTTCTTGGCTTAAGGATTCGCCAAGGATGTGTTTCTTCTGATTAGAGGGTTTATTTGTAGGTGTTTACAAGACCCTTTGAACAAAAAAAAAGTTTACAAGACCTAATTTGTTTTATTGGAGTGCAAGACAAGTAACTTAGACTCCTAGCCCAACTCAAATCCGTAACCCTAAAATATGGGAAAGGTAATAATCTGCCGCTGCTTTGTTTTGGCAGTAACTTCTTCGTTTCAACTCCGATTGACGCGTTCTTTATATCGTAACTGATCGTCTCGGAAATCTCTATAACTTTTATTCAGACCATTCTTCCAAATTCCCAGCCAATCTTGAGTTATGATCACTTTAATGGATGTAGTTGTTGGAATTCAGATTTATTTGACAACTTTATCTTTCCATACTTATCATTTTTTTTTATCGGCAAATCAAACTTTTATATATATGAAGCTCAAACTTTAAGTTTTTACAACTTTTGTCCCAAACAATATGGACTTCCACATTATCCACATACTTTAACTCACTATTACAAAGCTAATAATTAATGAAAATTAAGCTAACATTACAAACTTTATCAGCTAATTGCGCAGCTCCCTTGCATTTAAATTTTCTTCTCTTCAGCTTTATAGCTACAAATGAGATGATATCGTTATAAATTCTGTCCTCATTAAGTTCTCTATCTCCATGGTCTCTACGATTCCTTTCACTCCATATAAAATACATATATGTTGTGATGCAAACACCCAGAATAAGTACTATTTCCGAGTTTGCACAAGCCTTTTGACTATCAACTAGCAGCTCCTGAATAAAGTTAATAGTTGTATTAACATCAAAACAATTCAAAATCTGTATTAATACAACATTTGAAAATCTGCAACTAATAAATAAATGTTTAGCATCTTCATCATTTACCTTGCATAGAGGGCATATAGTTGAAACATTTAATCCCCACTCTTTCATCCTGTTTTTAGTGGGTAATCTATTCAAAGCACCAAGCCAAGCAATGAAAGAACATCTAGGAATACATGATTTAGCTCAAATTATATCACTCCATAGAACCCTATCTTTATGCTCAGATATACATTTTAAAGTTTTCTTGAAGGAAAACTGATTTTTCATATTCTCAATCCAAGTTATAACATCAGGATTCTCATTTAGTTCAATATGTTGTAGAGTAGGAAAAATCTTCCCAATACAAGGTGGAATTCTCCACTTTCCTCTGCCAAAGCACTCTTTCACTTTTTTATTACAGCACAAATTGTATTCATCAAGCTCAATATCCAAAATTTCTTGAATATTTCTCTTATTTATCCACGTGTCCCACAATATAAAAGTAGAACTGCAATTACCAACCTCATGATATATCAACTTATAAGCTACATTTCTTATTTTCAATATCTGCTTCCATAACCATGAGTGCTTCTGTTTTTGATTAAGACAACACTTTTGCTTAAGAATATTAGTGTTAACCTATCTACTCCATAAATTCTTCCTTTTTGAGTAAAATCTCCAAAATGTAAATAAAAGGCAGGTTCTATTAATATTCTCAATATTGGGAATATTTAAACCTCCCTCCTCTTTACTATAACACATATCTTCCAATGCAACTCTAGCTCCATGTGCATCTTAAAGAGTACCTTTCCATAGAAAACCTGACATCCTTTGATTAAGTTTATAAATGTCCTGCTTTGGTAATAGATATACCCTACATCAGAACATGATTTTACTAATCAACACTACCCTTATTAGCTCAACTCTCCCAACATAAGAAAGAAGCTTTCCATACTTATCATTTTTTTCCTTTATCTCCAATTCTGATCATTATCTTCTTTTCTTTATCTCTTAGAATTGATTTGGCATCTAATTAATTTCTATATATATTTAAAGCTTCACACTAAATAAAAAAATTAAACCCAATATGCTCTAAAAATAATAAATATATAAATCAAGACCAAAATAGGAAATTGTAATAAATCATGTAAAAATCGACCTATAACCTAATAAATACACCTAAAACGATGTCTCCAAACTAGATAAATTCATCACAAATAGGGAGACATTGAGACCCCCAACTCAAAGTTGTATCATCCTGATACAATAAAAATAAAGAATAGGAGGGTAGTCAAATAATAAACAGAGAAGAAGAAGTAGGAGGAGAAGAAGAATAGAACACAATAAATGATCCTAGAGCATAATATCTAAAAAGTCTCATGTAGTAATGCTAAAGAAATAATGCACACGTATGCTTAATATATACATAATCAACATTCCATAATTTCAAGTTCAGATTAGCTTCACAATGCCAGAAGCAGAAGTTTTCAACTCAGTTCATGTTAATGGCTATAGGTTGTTCACATGTCCTAATATAGTATCTAATGGTCCACTAACCTACAACCTATTAGCTCAATTGTTTCTCCACCGACTAGCTAGAAATCCTAAGGTCTTTATGGTTATAACTTGGCTTAGGGACGGTGTGGTATATTTGGATAATGAAAAGTGAGCTTTTGGCTCTCTCCTCACATTCCAGCAACGAATCGCCCTAGAGCTTTAGTTTTCACTCGAAGATGTTCTCACTCAACCCAATTTTTGATACTTTTGATTTGCATCCCCAAATAACCCAAGTAAAAACCTTTTCATAATGATATAATAAACTCCATTTTCCCGGTCCAAATATTTTTCAATCTTTTCATATATCTCTTTTTTTATTTTGTATAGCTATGACTCTCTTTTTTATGTTGAGATATCATGCTATTTCTTTCTCATATATATTTTCTTCTTTTCAATTCATGCTTTTCAGCTTTTTTCATTTACTATTTGGTGGGGACTAGGGTGTGATAAAATAAGATATAAATAAGTGCAGATAAACACCCTAGACTGACACGGTTCTGCAAGTATACAGATCGTATGCAAGTTTTAGTTAAATGATTAAGATTCGTTCCGCAGAGACTACGAAGGTTAGGGGAATCTTATGCAATTATCAAGTGCAAAAACTTAAAGCTAGAACAACTAAACGCAAATAAAAGTAAAGACAAATAGATGTTTATTTGGTTTTCTAATTAACTAAATTTAAACCAAGAATTTAAAGACAGAAAAGTAAATATGAAAGAGAAGAAATATGAGAATATAGCTTGAGTCACTAGCATGTACTCCCCACTAGTTTTGCCGTTCTAAACATGTAAGGGTGAATTATGTAGTATTTCAATAATCGGTTCCAATTCGCTAGGTAGTTTAAAATAGGATTTACCTGTGTCAATAAGGCTTCCTAAGCAAACTTTTCCAATAATTGGTAAATAGTCACAAGAACTAAACCATAGTGATTATCTAGTTAGGTTGATTTGTCAGATCTAAACCGAATACTAGACGTTATGTGCTAAACATGTAATTAAACACCGTTGTCAATGGCGACCTAACTACTAGATGGTAATTCTATATGGTGGCCATCCACAAGAACACAGATTATAAATCCAAACACATAAACAGAGAATAAAAACTATAATTCAATTTAAAACATTAAGTTCCCAAATTAGATAGATGTCAATCAAAACTAGGGTTCATACATATATGCTAAAAACTCAAGTTAAAGAAATTCAGTTCATAAAAAGAAAAGAAAGAAATTACAAATTTAAAGGTAGAAGAAGACATAGTGATGAACAGCTCCTTCCAGACTTTTCTCTTGTGTTGTAAGCTTTCTTTTGGTTTAAGGTTTCACCAAGGATGATTTTCTAATGTTAAGAGGCTGTATTTATAGTGTATAGGTTGACCTAATTCATTTTCTTGAAGGAGAAGTAAGTGGTGGACTCCAAGCCCAACTCTAATTCGTATGGAAATAAAGATAATTACTGCTGAACTGTTTTAATCATATCTTCTTCGTTATTGGTCGGTTTTTACTCCATAAAATACCAAAAGAATCCTCACAGAATTATCTACGTCCCAATGAAAGGAATTTACCAAAATCGGCTTCTTTCTTGGAGTTATCACCACTTCTTTAGGCGTGTGCTGCAGAAATTCAGATTTAGGCAGCTTTTCCTTTTCCTAATTGAACTATGTTTTCTTCTATCTCCAATTACCATGCATATCTCTTTCCATATATTGTAGTCTTTGACTTGGATTCTAATTAATCTCCATAATTATCTATAAAGCTTCACACTAAATAAACAATTAAACCCAATATGCTCTAAAAATATTATTTTACTAAATCAAGACTCAAAATAGGAAAGTGCACTAAACTAAGCTAAATTTGACCTATAAACTAATAAATACAGCTAAAATGATGTCTCAGAGATAGATTTTATTATCTCAAATGAGGAGACATCAAGACCCCCGACTCAAAGTTGTATCGTCCGGATACAATAAAAGTAAAGAACAGAAGGGTAGTCAAATAAACAAGATGAAGAAGTCGGAGGAGAATAAGAACAGAATATAATGAATGATCCTAGAGCAGAATATCTAAAAAGTCTCATGTAGTAATGCTCAAGAAATAATGCACAAATATGCTTAATATACATGTAATCAACAATCCATAAATTCAAGTTCAGATTAATTTCGCAATGCCAGAAGGAGAGGATGATAACTTAGTTCAGGTTAATGGCTATAGGTTGTTCATAGGTCCCAAATACAACATCCAATGGTCCACTCACCTATTTACCTACTAGCTCAATTGTTTCTCCATCTAGTAGTTAGAAATCCTAAGGTCTTTGGTTATAACTTGGCTTAAGGACGGGTGTGGTATATTTGGATAATGAAAAGTGAGCTTTTGGCTCTATCCTCACTAGCCATCAACGAATCGCCCTAGAGCTTGAGTTTTCACTCGAAGATGTTCTCACTCAACCCAATTTATTGATGCTTTTGATGTGCTTCCCCAATAATCCCAATTAAAACCTTTTATGATGATATACAAAATTTCCACTTTGCCGGTCCGAATATATATTTTTCTTTTCAAATCAATTTTTTTTTGTATAGCTATGATTCCCTTTTTGATGTTGAGATATCACGCTATTTTCTTCATATATATATTCTTTCTTTTTATGCCCTTGTTGGCAAAATTAGCTCGTAGCTTCTTTTTCATTCACTATTACCCCGACAAAGGGTTACAATAATAACAATTTCATCATCAATAAAATCACAAATATAATTCCCAAAACCCAATGTTCCCTAATGATGAAACCCACCACCCCAAACTCAAGCTCTAAAACGAGTTGTCTCAGGTTTTGCGATTCGAGTGCGGGTCATATAGATAAGTCCTACAAACTAAGGGTATGGATTATAATGTGTTTCAATAAAGGCTTTAGAAAGGCTCAGAGGGGCTAAGATGGATAAATAATAACAATATCAAACAAAAGGGTGAGAAAGTATAAAGGCTTCAAGTGTTTTAATCATGAAAGAATTGCCTTATTCATTTTTCTAACTATCGGATTTCGTTATATTTTCATTATTAGTTCATAGACAAGCGGGTATTCAACTAATTTCAAACCTCACGTTCTACACACCAAATAACTCTCCCTAAGTTTCAACGTGAATTCTTAGCATTGCTCATTAACTTTCCTATTCTTTTATTCCCTGTTTTCATATATGCATCCTAAACAAATTTGTTGCATCTTTCAAAAACATACTACTTACTATCATTGACCTAATAAAATCATGCTAAAAAATAGGACATTCAAAATATTCTATGCCTTAATTCAACCTAAAAATTTTAAATTTTATGCAAAAACGAAACGAAGATGAGGGCAACGAATCCCCACCCCAACTCAAAAGTGAGTCGTGACGCCACGACTCGAAAAAGACTCAAGAATGGAATAAAATTTAAAATTAAAACTAACTAAACTACCTAATGCATACAAGCTATTTAGGACAAATTAGAATGACCTACCTGGCTGGCCATAGAGATCCATTATATCTTCATCCTCTTCCGAAGCTGAGGGGTCAGTATAACTATCAATATCCCGTTCCAAGGTAATATCTTCCAGCTGTGATTGCATCTGTATGATTTCCGTCCAAAGTTCTCTGTTATCTTCTTCTAATCTTTCGATTTTGTTTTGTAATTTGCGAGCCCATGGAAGAATATCATGATCAATTTCAGAGGAAGAAGTAGAAGAACCTTGGTCATGAATTTTTATCTTCTTCAAAGGCCTTCTTGATGGTATGGACATTCTAGCAGTTAACTTCTTTGGTAGTGGTTGTGCTGGTGCCTTTTCTTTTGATTGTTCAGTAGCCTCATCAATGGTGATAGGCTTTTCAATGGTGGCTCCAGGCAATTTCTTATTCTTCCCAAGGATAGTGCACGTTCTCTTGTATTCCATAGCTTCAGATCTATTAGTCATGCTTGATTTACCCACAACTCAAGTTATACCAAGGATGGATTAAAAGTTTAAGAGAATTTGGTTTAGCTTGAGGTTGTTGCTTGGAATTGATGAAAGAGAAAGGTTTCTTGATGGATCTTGGAAGAAATCTTTAAAGCTTGTTGAATTTGATGGTGTTTTAATGGTGTAGTGTGATGAATTTGATGAAGAGATTGTGTTTATGGAGGATGGAGGAGAGAATTTGTGGAGTTGTTGTGTTAATTGTGAAGGTTTGTACAAGCTTTAAGATGTATATATAGGGTTTGGGTCTGAAAAATTCGTATGGGAGAGGCTAGGGTTAATCCTGTTATGGTAAGAAGTTGAATGGGCCTTGATTTCTTCTCAAACCGCCATGGCGCGGTACATCCCTGCGGTATATGGGTGTACTGCATGGGTACACCGTAGCGCTGTAGCTCCAAAAATTTTAGCCTCGGCAACACACCCGTGGTAGCACCCCGTGGCACGTGTTTTTGGGCGTGCGGTATAGGGGTGCGGTACATGGGTACACCGCAACAACCCCGTGAGAAAACCCGCGGTACATCACCCGTGGTACGGGTTTTTGGCTCATGCGGTATATCCCCCTGAGCCGGGGTGCACCGCACCTATCAGGTGTCCATTTTTTCGTCTCGGTATAAATCCCGTGGTGCCCGACCCGTGGTACGGGTTTTTCGAGCGCGGTACATAGGTGCGGTATATGGGTGCACAGCATGGGTGCACCGCACCTACCTGCGAATTTTTCCAAGCAATTTCCTTTGACCCCAAACTCAATTCCTACACAATAGCACACTACCTTTCTCTCCTATTAGCTTGTAAACACAATTTAAAAATATACACTAACTTACTATTATACACTACAAAGCAAAAAACAACTAATCTAAAAAGTAATTTAAAACAAGGGGTGTCTCCCAAGAGCACTTTTGTTTAACGTCTTTGAGTTAGATGTGTACCTCAGGCTAAGCGCATTCTACAAGATGGATCGTCTCCTCTCGCCCAAAGTCCTCACTATCATGGTATTTCTTCAAACGCTGGCCATTCACCATGAATGTCCTTTGCTCGGTTGGATGTTCAATTTCAATCGCTCCATGAGGTGTGACTTTTGTGACAATGTAAGGTCCTCCCCAACGAGATTTAAGCTTTCCTGGGTAGTTCAAAAATCGAGAGTTATATAATAAAACTTTTTGTCCTCTCTCGAAATGCTTTGGACGGAGTCGTTTATCATGCCATCGCTTTGTTTTCTCCTTATAAAGGCGTGAATTTTCATAGGCAAGATAACGAAACTCCTCCAACTCGTTCAGCTGCATCATCCTTTGTTTCCCAGCCAATTCTGGGTCTAGATTCAGAGTTTTAATAGCCCAGTAGGCTCGAGCTTCAAGTTCAATCGGTAGATGACACGCTTGACCGTAGACCATGCGATATGGATATGCCCCAACTGGTGTTTTAAATGCTGTTCTGTAAGCCCAGAGAGCATCATCTAGCTTTAAAGACCAATCTTTCCTCGATTTATTCACGGTCTTCTCAAGAATAGATTTGATTTCCCGGTTGGAAACTTCAGCTTGACCGTTAGTTTGTGGGTGATAACCGGTTGAAGTACGGTGTCTCACTCCAAACTTACAAAGATAGTTTCTCAGAGGAGCATTAATAACGTGGGTACCTTTATCACTGATGAGAACACGTGGCGTACCATGTCTTGTAAAGATGTTTGTTTTTAAGAATTTAATCACTGTTTGAGCATCGTTCTTTGGTGTTGCCACTGCTTCCACCCACTTCGATACATAATCTACCGCAAGCAAAATATAAATATTTCCATGGGAGGTGATGAAAGGTCCCATGAAATCTATTCCCCATACATCAAAGATTTCAACTTCTAGGATATTGTTAAGCGGCATCTTTGACATGACTGGACAAAAAGATGACAATCTTTGTGTATGGTAGGCCAATAGAACCCAGATTGAAGAATTTTAGCTGCGGTTCTATCGCCTTTAAAGTGACCTCCATAAGGTGAACTATGACAACTTTCAATGATTTTCTCCATTTCACCTTCATGCACACATCTTCTAACCACTTGGTCACTACAAATCTTCCAGAGGTATGGTTCATCCCAATAATACTCTTTGACCTGGTGATTTAATCTTTGTCTTTGTTGTGGGTGGATATCTTTGGGGAATACACCACTCACAATGAGGTTGACTAGATCTGCATACCAGGGCACAAACGCATGTTTAATAGAAAAAAGTTGTTCATCAGGGAATACCTCTTTAACCAACAATGGTTCTTTGTTCGCATCAGATCCTTCGAGCCTTGACAAATGATCAGCAACTTGATTCTCGCATCCCTTTCGGTCTCGAATATCTATGTCGGATTCTTGAAGCAACAGTACCCATCTAATAAGACGCGGCTTAGCGTCCTTTTTCTCCATAAGGTATCTGATAGCTGAATGGTCTGTGTATACAACAGTTTTCTTCCCAATCAAATAGAAACGGAATTTATCAAAAGCATAAACCACGGCCAACATTTCTTTCTCCGTTACTGTATAATTCATTTGGAAAGCGTTGAAAGTCTTACTTGCATAATAAATCGTGTGGAAGATCTTGTCTTTCCTCTGTCCCAACACAACACCCATAGCGTGATCACTAGCATCGCACATAAGTTCAAACGGAGCTTTCCAACCAGGAGGTATAAGAATAGGTGTAGAGATCAGTTTCTCTTTAATCGTCAAAAATGCTTGAAGACATTCGTCAGTAAAGTTAAAAGGAGTATCCTTTTCAAGTAAAGAACAAAGCGGTTTGGCGATCTTGGAGAAATCTTCGATAAATCCTGCGTGACCCAAGAAACTTCTCACTCTTTTAACAAAAATTGGAGGTGGTAATGTTTTGATAACTTCAATTTTAGCACGATCAACCTCCATCCCTGCCTTCGAAACTTTATGTCCCAACACAATTCCCTCTTGAACCATGAAGTGGCATTTTTCCCAATTAAGCACCAGATCTTTTTCTCTACATCTCACAAGGACTTTCTCAAGATTATTCAAACAATCATCAAAGTTATCTCCGAACACCGAAAAAATCATCCATAAAAACCTCCAAGTATTTATCAATCATGTCCCAAAATATAGCCATCATGCACCTCTGGAACGTGGCAGGTGCATTGCACAAACCAAACGACATTCTTCTATACGCAAAAGTACCAAACGGACAAGTAAAAGTTGTTTTGTGTTGATCAAGGGGATCTACACAAATCTGATTATAACCCGAATATCCGTCAAGGAAACAATAATATTCTCTCCCTGCAAGTTTGTCTAGCATCTGATCAATGAATGGTAACGGAAAGTGATCTTTCTTCGTAGCTTTGTTCAGTCTTCGGTAATCCATGCATACTCGCCACCCCACAACAGGTCTTGATGGTATGGCTTCACCTTGATCATTAAGGATGGTAGTGATATCTCCTTTCTTTGGAACACATTGCTCTGGACTAACCCAATCACTGCTAGCAATCAGATAGATAATTCCTGCGTCTAATAACTTGATAACTAACTTCCTCACTACTTCTTTCATAGCTGGCATAAGTCTTCTCTGCCCCTCTATCGATCGCCCACCCTCGTTCTCAAGAATGATTTTGTGTCTGCAAACGGAAGGACTAATTCCTTTGATGTCGGCAATAGTCCATCCGATTGCTTCTTTGTTTGCACGAAGTACATGAAGTAGCTTCTCCTCTTGAGGACCTGAAAGGTTAGCAGAAATAATAACAGGCAAAGTTTTGTTCGTACCTAGATATGCATAGTGTAGATGATCTGGCAGTGGTTTTTCTTCGAGAACAGGTGGACATATTATAGATGGTTGTTTCATTGGTTCAATCTCACCTGATTCTCGAAGTAGTTCTCGTACATTTGACCCTAATGCAGCAACATCTTCATGAGAGAAATTTCAAGTTCCTTTTGAGATTCAAGTGCTAAGGCTTCGTCAAGTTCATCATCTAAACTTGCTTCATTGAAGTATTCTTGCGCAATTTTTCCGATGACATCTATTTTGAAACATTCATCCTTTGAATTTGGTAACTTCATAGCCTTAAACACATTGAATCGTATCTGTTCGTCTTGTACTCTCATGATCAACTCACCATTCTCAACATCAATTAGTGTACGCCCCGTGGCTAAGAATGGTCTACCCAAAATGATGGGGACATTCTTATCCGCGTCGTAGTCAAGAATAATAAAATCACAAGGAAAAATAAAAGAGCCAGCTTTAACTAAAACATCTTCAATTTTACCTATTGGTCGTGAGAGGGAGCGATCCGCCATTTGTAATACCACAGATGTGGGTACTACTTCTCCAATATTAAGCTTCTCGAACAGGGATCTAGGCATGAGATTGATGCTCGCGCCTAGATCACATAATGCTTTCCCGGTCCAAGTCTCTCCAATGCCGATGGGAATTGTAAAACTTACGGGATCTTCTAGCTTCGGTGGTAACTTACTTTGACATATAACACTACACTCCACAGGCAATCCAATTGTTTCCCCAGTTTCTATACTTCGCTTGTTGGAGAGAATGTCTTTCATGAATTTAAGATAGTGTTAGCCTAACCTTGTTTTTATTCTCGTTTTAATATTCGACAAATCACATTTTAACTAAAGTTCATATAGTATTACTTTTAAATGTTTTCCAAAAACCCTCGTTAGATTAGTTTCTCTTAAAATCCTTGAACTTGAGCTTTCTTAGTACAGAGGTGCAGTACACCGGCCATACCGGCGGTACACCGCAGTACCGCGGACCACATGCACGGTGCATAGGGTAGTCCGTCAGAAACAAGGAAATCAAAACACGAGAAGCGCGGTACACCGCACAAAACCCGCGGTATACCGCAAAGAAGGTTTTTCTGCACTTTAGAACAAGACAAAGCTTATATCCGTTGGAGTTAAAATCTATCCATTAGATAGAAGCCTTTTGACCGTTGGAAGCTTATTTCAGATATAAATTAAAGCTCTTTGATGACACAACTCATCCCTTCCATCTACCAATCTTAAGATCAATTAATACTATCATTCAAGAAGGTTTCAAAAGAGCAATCAAGTCATATTCATTCCTCAAGCTACATAGTTTATATCCACTCATTTAGGAGTCTAGTTACAAGCAATTATATCACCCTTAAACAATTTTCTTTTCCTCTTAATTCTTTGTAATAGATTAAGAGAGTAGTGTGAGTATAGGTTCTATACTTGGTTCCTTGTGTTGGTGATAACACAAGTGTTTTTCCTTCAAGGTTTTGAAGTGGTTGTAAAGGGTTTGTAATCTCACCCGGGTTGAAGAGTTACGAAGATTAATTTGAGAATCTTGCAAATCCTAAGGAGGCTTCCTTAGGTAGTGGATGTAGGGAAACCGAACCACTATACATCGTTGTGTATCTCTCTATCCCTACACTCTTTATTTTTCCGCACTCTATATGCTTGATAAAATGCTTATATGAATAGTTTGATAATATTGTCTTTTAGGATTATCTAGTTCTTGACTATTTAGTTTGCTAAAACAATAGGATTCAAATTAGCCTTTAATTTTATTTACTTGGAATAAAATTAGCCGATTAATTTCCATAGTCCTATTCAACCCCCCTTCTAGGACGCATATAGAATATCAATTGGTATCAGAGCCTAGCTCTAATTTGTACTTAATCGTTTCTAGAGTTAATACGATATGGACTCTAATCAACCGGAAGGTTCATGTTCTACTAGACCTCCGCTTTTTACAGGAAAAGATTACTTTGAATGGAAAAAGAAAATGGAGATTCATGTCAAAGGAATTGATTACTTTTTGTGGCTTGCTATCAAGAAGGGTCCTTACATTCCTTATGTTGATGGTAGTCAAACGGTTGAGAAAGATGAAGATGATTACAATGCTCAAGACATAGCCAAACTCACCAAAAACAACAAAGCTATGAACATACTCATAAATGGGTTGAGTGTCACGGAATATGCTAGAGTTAGTGAATGCAATTCGGCTCATGAAATGTGGAAACTCTTGGAGCTATCATATCAAGGAACGGAAGATGTCAAGGAAACTAAGATTGATCTTTTTATCACCAAGTATGAGCTATTTCGAATAGAGCCCGATGAAGCCTTAAATGCTATGCATCAAAGATTTTCCAACATTGTCAACACCTTGAAGACTCTTGGTCAAGAGTACACCAACAAAGAACAATGCCGAAAAATCTTATTTGCTCTTCCAAAGAAATACAAAACAAAAATCAACTCTATAAGAGATACTAAAGATCTTTCAAAAATGACGGTTCATGAACTCATTTGTAACCTCATGACGGAAGAGCTTGTGCTTGAAGAAGAAAAGATAAGAGATGATGAGGAGAAGAAGATTAAGAAATCCATGCCTTCCATGCCTTGAGTAGCAAGATGAAAGAACGAAAAGAAAGGAAGGAAAGTGAAGAAGAAGAAAATTCACATGAAGAAGAAACTAGCGAAGATGAAGGAGTAGTTATGTTGGCAAGAGATATGAAAAGATTTATGAGATACAAACGTTTTGCCAAGAAAGGAAGCTCTTCCACACCCTATAAGAAGAATGTTAGAGTTATCAAACAAGATGAACCCACTTGCTATCATTGCAAGAAAGTTGGTCACATCAAAACCTATTGTCCTCTTCTTCAAAAAGGAAAAACCTAAGAGAGGAATGCATGCTAGTATCACTTGGGATACTCAAAATTCGGATGAAGAAGAAAGTGATAATGAGAATGTTAATCTTGTTGCTTTTATGGGAGAACTTGGAAATGATGAAGATACTCTTTGGGATGATGGTCATACTATCCAAGAACTAAGCAATGACGGTTCAACTCACTTTGCCTTTATGGCAAACCATGATGAGGTAACTCCTAAATCTAAACTTTCTTTATCTAATAATGATGCTAGTGAGCAAGATATTCATGAGGCATTTGATTCTCTTTACAATGATTTTTTAAACTCTATTGAAACAAACAAAGTTTTAACAAAAGATTTAGAAGTTGAAAGAAATAGAAATAAAGAGATTTTAAAAGCTTTGGAAGATTGTCAAAATCTTAGTGATAATTGTATAGATGAAAAAGAGAAACTTCATCTTGTTGAGAAAAGTCTCTTGGAAGAAAAAGCATTGTTAGAGAAAAAGATTGAGGATCAAAATGCTATTATTTTAAAATTTACAAATGGGCAAGGAAACTTGGATTTGATTTTAGGTTCTCAAAAATTGGCTTTTGAAAAAAGTGGTGTTGGATATGATCCATCAACTAAACAAAAATTTTTGAAAAATGTCTTCGTTAAATCAACGATTTCAAATCATATTTCGTCTTCTTCAAAATCTTCTATCACTTGCACTTATTGTGAAAAACTTGGTCATAATGCATCTCATTGTTACTATCGAAAATTATTGGATTTAGGGTCTCTTGTGCCACTTTGGAAAAGACCTATATGGGCTATAAAAAGAAAATCCACTAACCCTCATGGACCCAAACCGAATTGGGTACCTAAAGCTTAATCATTTTTGTTTGTAGGGATTGAGCATCAAGAAACAAAATATATGGCTTCTTGATAGTGGATGCTCTAGACATATGACCGGGAACCCTTCATTATTTACACATATCTATAAAACAAAAGGTGATAAATTTACTTTTGCCGACAATACTAAAAAACGTGTTTTGGGTAAAGGTAATATCGCTAATATGGATTCTTTACTTATCTCAAATGTTTTGCTTGTTGAGGGTCTATCTTTTAACTTGCTTAGTATTAGTCAACTATGTGATGTTGGTTATTTTGTTAAATCTGAAGCATCTAGACGTATTGTGTTTAAAAATGATGAGTTAAATACTATTTTTATTGCTAAAAGATCCGATAATATTTTTGTAGTTGATCTTGAAAGTCTTATTTGTGAACGTATTAAATGCTTGTCCGTGGTTAATGATAGTTGGCTTTGGCATAGACGTTTAGGACATGCTATTATGGATTTAATTTCAAAATTGTCTAGAAAAAATCTTGTTGTTGGTTTGCCTATTTATAAGTTTGATAAAGATAAACTTTGTGATGCATGTCAACTTGGTAAACAACATCGTTCATCTTTTAAACCCATAAATAAGGTCATCACCATTAGGCCACTTCAATTATTGCATATGGATCTTTTTGGTCCCGTTGATGTCACTAGTCTAGGAGGGTCTAGATATGTTTTTGTTGTTGTTGATGATTACACTAGATATACATGGGTGATGTTCCTTGCTTTAAAAAATAAAGCCTTCAATGAATTTGCAAAACTTTGTAGAAAGGTGCAAAATGAGAAAGGCTACTCTATTACATGCATTCGTAGTGATAATGGTAGTGAATATGTGAATTCTCCTTTTGTGCATTTTTGTGATGAATTTGGCATTGAGCATAATTTTTTGGCTCCTAGAACTCCCCAACAAAATGGGGTAGTGGAAAGGAAAAACCGGACTCTACAAGAAATGGCAAGGACAGTGTTAAAAGAACATAGCTTGCCTACATACTTTTGGGGTGAAGCCGTTCATACGGCTTGTTATGGGTTAAATAGAGTTCTCATTAGACCTATTATTAAGAAAACCCCTTATGAACTTTGGAATGGTAGACCACCAACTATTGCATATTTTTGTGTTTTTGGGTGCAAATGTTTTATCTTAAACACTAGGGATCATTTGGGAAAATTTGATGCCAAATCGGATGAAGGTATTTTTCTTGGCTATTCCACTAAGGGAAAAGCCTATCGTATTTTCAATAAACGCACTCGTACTATTGAATAATCTATGCATGTTGACTTTGATGAGATTAACCCTTTTTGTATTAAGAAAGTAGTAGATGTTGATTCACATGAAGATATCCCACAAGATCAACCCTTAGTATCTCCTACTCAAGAATTAAAATCTCATGATGAATCTTTTAAGGAGAATGGTCAACCCTCAAATGAAGCTACTACGGATTTACCAAAGTGTTGGAAAAACATCAAAGATCACCCAAGTGAATTAATTCTAGGTGATCCAAATGAAGGTGTAACCACTCGTTCTCGTATAATTGCTCTATGTGCTCATCATGCATTCTTATCTCAAATTGAGCCCAAGAATATTAAAGAAGCCTTGCTTGATGATCATTGGATAAATGCTATGCATGAGGAATTAAATCAATTTGAGCGTAGTAAAGTTTGGACCTTAGTTGAGAAACCAATTGGTTCTACTATTATTGGTACAAAATGGGTGTTTCGCAACAAACTAGATGACACCGGTATAATCACTAGAAATAAAGCAAGGTTAGTTGCTCAAGGATATAATCAAGAAGAAGGTATTGATTTTGATGAAACTTTTGCTCCAGTAGCTAGACTTGAATCTATTCGTATGTTACTTGCTTTTGCTTGTTATATGGATTTTAAACTTTACCAAATGGATGTCAAAAGTGCTTTTTTACAGGGCTTTATAGATGAGGAAGTTTTTGTTAAACAACCACCGGGTTTTGAAAATCCAAAATTTCCAAATCATGTTTTTAAACTTTCAAAAGCTTTATATGGTTTAAAACAAGCACCTCGTGCTTGGTATGAACGTTTAAGCAAATTTTTGTTAGAAAATGGTTTTAAACGAGGAAATATTGACTCCACCTTATTTATAAAAAGATCTTCAAAAGATATCCTTCTTGTTCAAATTTATGTGGATGATATAATATTTGGTGCTACTAATGAAAATCTTCGTGAGAATTTTTCTAAAAGCATGCATAAGGAATTTGAGATGAGCATGATGGGAGAATTGAACTACTTTCTTGGACTTCAAATCAAGCAAATGAAGGATGGCATCTTTGTAAATCAAGTCAAATACACAAAATAATTGATCAAGAAATTTGGACTTGAAGATGCAAAGGAAATTGGAACTCCAATGAGCACATCCACTAAACTAGACAAAGATGAAGATGGTAAGGATGTTGATGAGAGAACGTATCGAGGTATGATTGGTAGCTTACTTTATTTAACCGCTTCTAGACCCGATATTATGTTCTCCGTTTGTCTATGTGCTAGATTTCAATCCTCTCCTAAAGAATCTCATCTTAGTGTCGTTAAGCGTATTTTTCGGTATTTGAAAGGAACCCTAAGTTTAGGACTTTGGTACCCAAAATTTACCTCTTTTGAACTAATAGGTTATTCGGATGCCGATTATGCCGGTTGTAGACTTGATAGGAAGAGTACTAGCGGTAGTTGCCAATTCTTAGGTCAATCCCTTGTATCTTGGTCTAGTAGAAAACAAAATAGTGTTGCTTTATCCAGGGCCGAAGCCGAATATGTTGCGGCCGGAAATCGTGTGACTCAAATTCTTTGGATGAAACAAACCTTACTAGATTTTTGGCCTAGAGTATGATTGTGTTCCCATTCGTTGTGATAACACTAGCGCTATCAATCTTACTAAAAATCCTATTCAACACTCTAGAACGAAACATATAGAAATCCGACATCATTTTATCCGTGATCACACTCAAAAAGGGGATATTGTGTTTGAATTTGTCACTTCGGAAAATCAACTAGCCGATATTTTTACCAAACCTCTACCCCAAGATCTTTTTGAGAAAATTCGTTGTGAAATTGGCATGCAAATTCTCTAGATTTTTTATCTTGCCTTTATTGTTATTGCTTATGATGTATTTATTATGATATCTTGTTGCTAACATTTTTCTTGGTGTTATAGGGTCCTTGAGCTTCTAATTGTTATCCATTTACTCATTTAGTCCTTGTTATTTTACTCAAAAGTATTTTGACCCCTTCAATTTTCAAAAATCTTATCATCGATTCTTTTTGTTGTTGACAAAGGGGGAGAAATTTTAGTTAAACTTTTTCAAATTTATACTCCATGCATTTTGTGAGGGGGAGTTTTTCTAAAAACTCTAGTGATTAGCTTGAGGGGGAGTTTTTGATTAAAACTTTATCTAAGGCATCTAAAAAAGTTTATGATTTGTTAAACATCAAAAAGGGGGAGATTGTTAGCCTAACCTTGTTTTTATTCCCGTTTTAATATTCGACAAATCACATTTTAACTAAAATTCATATAGTATTACTTTTAAATGTTTTCCAAAAACCCTCGTTAGATTAGTTTCTCTTAAAATCCTTGAACTTGAGCTTTCTTAGTACAGAGGTGCGGTACACCGGCCATACCGGCGGTACACCGAAGTACCACGGACCACATGCACGGTGCATAGTGTAGTCCGTCAGAAACAAAAAATCAAAACACGAGAAGCGCGATACACCGCACAAAAACCCGCGGTATACCGCAGAGAAGGTTTTTCTGCACTTTAGAACAAGACAAAGCTTATATCCGTTGGAGTTAAAATCTATCCGTTAGATAGAAGCCTTTTGACCGTTGGAAGCTTATTTCAGCTATAAATTAAAGCTCTTTGAAGACACAACTCATCCCCTCCATCTACCAATCTTAAGAGCAATTAATACTATCATTCAAGAAGGTTTCAAAAGAGCAATCAAGTCATATTCATTCCTCAAGCTACATAGTTTATATCCACTCATTTAGGAGTCTAGTTACAAGCAATTATATCACCCTTAAACACTTTTCTTTTCCTCTTAATTCTTTGTAATAGATTAAGAGAGTAGTGTGAGTATAGGTTCTATACTTGGTTCCTTGTGTTGGTGATAACACAAGTGTTTTTCATTCAAGGTTTTGAAGTGGTTGTAAAGGGTTTGTAATCTCACCCGGGTTGAAGAGTTACGAAGATTAATTTGAGAATCTTGCAAATCCTAAGGAGGCTTCCTTAGGTAGTGGATGTAGGGAAACCGAACACTATACATCGTTGTGTATCTCTCTATCCCTACACTCTTTATTTTTCCGCACTCTATATGCTTGATAAAATGCTTATATGAATAGTTTGATAATATTGTCTTTTAGGATTATCTAGTTCTTGACTATTTAGTTTGCTAAAACAATAGGATTCAAATTAGCCTTTAATTTTATTTACTTGGAATAAAATTAGCCGATTAATTTCCATAGTCCTATTCAACCCCCCTTCTAGGACGCATATAGAATATCAGATAGGTTGGCATCCTCTTGAGAGCTTCAACAAGTGGTATATTCACCTCTAACTTTTTCAACATGTCAACGAACTTCTTGAATTCCAGGTCATTGTCCTTCTTTCTGACACGTGAAGGGTATGGTGGTGGAGGGCGTGTATTAAGTTCCACTGGTTTTCTCGTCTTTTCAGGTGTCTCGGCTTGGACACTCTTTGGTTTAACTACCTCCTCTACTGTATCTTTGATTGGTTCTTCCCCCTGGTTTCTGGAATAGGGACTGTTTCTGTTTCTGGTCTTGGTGGAGGTAGTTGTTTTCCACTTCGCAATTTAACTGCATGGCAAGAATCATCTCTAGGAGCAATAGTATCACTTGGAAGTTGCCCTTTTGGCCGATTTTGTAATGTACTTGCCATATGTGATAAAGTATGCTCTAGTTTCTTGATTATCTTTTGCTGGGCTTGAATCTTCTGTTGGCTACGACTCATGTCGTTTTCAACTGTTTGCATTAATTTAGCCATACTCGTATTCAAGCTCTGGAGTTGTTCTTGTTTTGCCAGTTGCATTGATTGTTTAGGTGGATCTTTCTTCGTCTCTTGACAAGTTTTCTCAACAATGGGTGCCTTTTTCTGAATAGGTTGTGGTGGATTATAGGATTGAGGTTGAGGTTGATGATAAGTCTCTTGCTTTCTGACCCAACTCTTTTGCTGTGGAGGTTGTTGATAATTAGTGTAGCTCTCTTGAGGAATAGTATAACCATTAGAATAATATTTATCTTGCGGATAGGTAACGGAAGCTACTGCTCGATTATTCATACATCCTTCCCACACATGATTTCTTGATCCACAACCAGGATACGAAGGAGTTGCACGTACTACATTTACCTGAGCAATTGTTCGGGCTTGTTCTTGTAGTTCTTCGAGTTGTTGAGCCAATTGTTCAAGCTTCAGAGATTCTGAAGTGTTCTCTTTTTCTGGTTTCTTGGGCTAAATTCTCTCATTCTCAAGAATTCTTTCCATCCCCAACTCAGCTTTTTCCGGGGCTAGTAACACAAAACCTGCGTTTCCTAACGAATCTGCTTTCTCCCTTGATTTGTCATTAAGGCCTCCATAAAACAAGGTTAAATAATATCCCGGCGAGGATCTATGATATGGACATCTCACCTTCTTCTCTGCAAAATCGTAACCATGCTTCACCCAAACTCTCTCTGTCTTCATGTATAAATTGTTCAAGCTCCAACATATCTTTTAAACGTCTACTAACCGGATAGAAATGGTCTAGGAATCTTGCTTGAAGCTTGTCCCAATCTGGAATAACATGAGGGTATTGGGTATCATACCAATCGCTTGCACATCCGGTCAAGAAGAACTGGAACATCAGGTAGTATAATTGTTCCCTAGTCACTCCTCTTATGATATAAGCATCACCGATCTGCATGAATATCTGAATATATCGGATCAGATGTTGATGTGCAGCACCGCTGAATAATCCATGAGTTGCAAACTAAGTTAGCATCCCTGGATCAGGTTTAAACTTTGTGGCTTGGATTTCTGGAGCGCGAATTCCTCGTGGCTCCACTCTAAACTCGATGGGTAGCTCAAGTCTCCTTGGGTTCTCCATCTGTATCTAAATCTGAAAAACAAAAACTAAAAGACAAAAGCGTAAAATAGAACTAACTAAAAATAAAAGCACAAGATATATGCACAAGGACTAACGATGCAGTCCCCGGCCGCGGTGCCAAAAACTTGGTGGGGACTAGGGTGTGATAAAATAAGATATAAATAAGTGCAGATAAACACCCTAGACTGACATGGTTCTGCATGTATACAGATCGTATGCAAGTTTTAGTTAAATGATTAAGATTCGTTCCGCAGAGACTACGGAGGTTTGGGGAATCTTATGCAATTATCAAGTGCAAAAACTTAAAGCTAGAACAACTAAACGCAAATAAAAGTAAAGACAAATAGATGTTTATTTGGTTTTCTAATTAACTAAATTTAAACCAAGAATTTAAAGACAGAAAAGTAAATATGAAAGAGAAGAAATATGAGAAATTAGCTTGAGTCACTAGCATGTACTCCCCACTAGTTTTGCCGTTCTAAACATGTAAGGTTGAATTATGTAGTATTTCAATAATCGGTTCCAATTCGCTAGGTAGTTTAAAATAGGATTTACCTGTGTCAATAAGGCTTCCTAAGCAAACTTTTCCTGTAATTGGTAAATAGTCACAAGAACTAAACCATAGTGATTATCTAGTTAGGTTGATTTGTCAGATCTAAACCGAATACTAGACGTTATGTGCTAAACATGTAATTAAACACCGTTGTCAATGGCGACCTAACTACTAGATGGTAATTCTATATGGTGGCCATCCACAAGAACACAGATTATAAATCCAAACACATAAACAGAATAAAAACTATAATTCAATTTAAAACATTAAGTTCCCAAATTAGACAGATGTCAATCAAAACTAGGGTTCATACATATATGCTAAAAACTCAAGCTAAAGAAATTTAGTTCATGAAAGAAAAGAAAGAAATTACAAATTTAAAGGTAGAAGAAGACATAGTGATGAACAACTCCTTCCAGACTTCTCTCTTGTGTTGTAAGCTTCCTCTTGGTTTAAGATTTCACCAAGGATGATTTTCTAATGTTAAGAGGCTGTATTTATAGTGTATAGGTTGACCTAATTCGTTTTCTTGAAGGAGAAGTAAGTGGTGGACTCCAAGCCCAACTCCAATTCGTATGGAAATAAAGATAATTACTGCTGAACTGTTTTAATCATATCTTCTTCGTTATTGGTCGGTTTTTGCTCCATAAGATACCAAAAGAATCTTCACAGAATTATCTACATCTCTATGAAAGGAATTTACCAAAATCGGCTACTTTCTTGGAGTTATCACCACTTCTTTAGGCGTGTGATGCAGAAATTCAGATTTAGGCAGCTTTTCTTTTTCCTAATTGAACTCTGTTTCCTTCTATCTCCAATTACCATGCATATCTCTTTCCATATATTGTAGTCTTTGACTTGGACTCTAATTAATCTCCATAATTATCTTTAAAGCTTCTCACTAAATAAACAATTAAACCCAATATGCTCTAAAAATATTATTTTACTAAATCAAGACTCAAAATAGGAATGTGCACTAAACTAAGCTAAATTCGACCTATAAACTAATAAATACAGCTAAAATGATGTCTCAGAGATAGATTTTATTATCACAAATGAGGAGACATCACTATTACCTCGGCAAGGGGTTACAATAATAACTCTTTCATCATCAATAATATAACAATTACAATTTCCCAAACCCAATGTTCCCTAGTGATGAAACCCACCACCCTAAACTCAAGCTCTAAAAACGACTTGTCTCGGGTTTTGCGATTCGAGTGTGGGTACTATGGATAAGTCCTATAAACTAATGGGTATGGCTTATAATGTGGTTAAATAAAAAGGCTTTAGAAAGGCTTAGCGGGGCTAAGACGGATAAATAATAATATAATAAAATAAAAAGGGTGAGAAAGCTAAAAAGGCTTCAAGTGACTTCAATATGAAAGAACTGCTTTATTCACTTTTCTAACTACCAGATTTTGTTACTTTTTCACTATTAGTTCATAGACAAGCGGGTTTTCAACTACTTTCAAACCTCACGTTCTACACACCAAATAACTCTCCCTAAGTTTCAACTTGACTTCTTAGCATTGCTCATTAACTCTTCTATCTTTTATTTCCTGTTTTCATACACACATACTAAACATATTTGTGACACCTTTAAAAAACATACTGCTTACTATCATTAACTTAATTGAATCATGCTCAATAGGTACATTCAATATATTCTATGCACATTCAAACCTATATTTTTTAATTTTTATGCAAAAACAGAAAGGAAGATGAGGACAACGAATCCCCACCCTCAACTGAAAAGTGAGCCGTGTCCCCACGACTCGAAAAAGACTCAATAAAGCAATTAAATTTAAAACTAAACACACATATTTCACATAAAGAAATGGTAGGGAAGAAAGAAAACATACTCTTCGAGGCTATTGCCTCGCGTGATCGATACCCAAGATAGGGTGCAGTGATTTTATTGTATGTAAGCTTCTAATATCACCAATTTCGCATTCCCTTACCTCTTTTTGTGATTTACCCCAACCAATCATATCACCCTAGAAACCTCTTACTTATCTTTTCCAATTTTGTTCTCGAATATTTTCTCATGTGAAGGTATTTGTCCAGGAATCTTTGTTTTAATAATAGCTAATAGCGTCCTATAAGCTTCACTTCATCTTGGGTATCAGCTTCTTGATATGAAGAGGTTACGGTGTTTACTTCTTGAAAGATGTAACTACCTTGCTCTTTGGTTTCACCATTGCATGCTCCTCTCTAAATACTTGACCCGTTTTACCTTTTAGTTGTTCCCAAACTAATATGTTCGTTCTTTTCGTCATCTCTTTTGACCCCCAACTCAAAGGTCAAAACACTCTTGAACTACCTTTCGATTATAGGTAATTAAGGTGTTATTTGGGTTAGGAAAGGTGTAAGGATGATGATTCTCTATATGTGTGTGATGAACTTTTATTTGGATGATATGGGTTTCATGAATTTCGGAAGAAGATTTGGAATTTTCGGTTTTGTTTCTTGGATCCTAGGTGTTTTGGATTGAACTGGGTATTTGATTTTTGTTTATAGGAAGGTAGGGAAGGATTTGAATATAAATCTATGGTTATTTGGTGATGTTTTGGTGTGAGGTAAAAGTTTGATGAAGCTTTCATAGTGTTTTAATGGAGTTTGGGTGCCTTGGGGAAGAAAGAGACGCATAAGGATTAAAAATTGGTAATTGGTACTAACCTTCTCCTCTTCAAACCCTTTTAATAAATTTTCTGGCGGCGGCTGCGGTGCACCGAAGCAGTGGTGCGGTGTACCGGATGAAAGCACTGATCAAAACTGTGGGCGCAAAATGTCGCTACGGTTTTTATAGAGGCTTCTTGGCAATAAACAGTAGTTCAAAACCGTCGCCACGGTTTTCTTCCTTGCGGTGCACCGGATGATCTCTGTGGTGTAACGTATGGAAATTCTGGATGACACTGAAAAATTTGTTTTTTAATTTATCTCCAAATCAGGTTTTCTCCACTCCATTGGATAGATCTCTAAAAAATATGCGATTTAGAATCGAGAAAAAGTAAATTCCGATACCCGAGCGCAAAGTTATGCTAGATTGAAGTTTTTGCAAAATTTCTCGCGCTGATAGGTGCGTTGCACCACAAATACCTATGGTGTACCACAAAAAAACTCTGTCCAGCCATTTTTAACTCCGAAAATTTTCCACTTTTTCACCCCAAACTCAAACCCTTGCATACCTACACACCAAAAACACTTACACCTTCCTTATTACTGCAATATGCACTAAAAAACACATAAACTTACTAAAACGAACAAAAAAATATAGAATGTGGGATGTCGCCCAAGAGCACTTGTGTTTAACGTCGTTTAGTTCGACGTGTTACCTCGGTGATCATGTATGAACATCACCTCCCCAACAATGAATGATTTTATTAATATTTGGCACGCGAAATTTGAATCCCTTGCCTTTCACTCCCACGAACTTCTCAGATCTATTCTTTGTAGCCATAGATGGTCCCATCCAAGAGTTCTTGGGTGTATGTGCGTCTGGTGGTAACTTAATTTGATATGTAGCATTACACTCCTCTGGTAATCCAATCGTCTCCTCAGTTTCCAAACTTCATTTATCAGAAAGAATGTCCTTCATGAACTTCAGATATTTCAGAATTCTCTTGAGCGCTTCTATAAACGGAATATTAATATCTAGCTTGCTCACCATGTCAAGGAACTTCTTGAATTCTTTTTCATTGTTCTTCTTTTTGACATGTGATGGGTATGGGGAAGGAGGACGTGTATTAGTTTCGACTGAGCTCTTCTTCCTTTCTGGTGTCTTCTCTTGGACACTCTTTGGTTCAACTACCTCTTCAACCTTGTCTTCGACTGTTTCTTCAACCATTTTTTTAGGAATAGAGGTTGGTTCTGTTTCTTCTTCTCGAGGCGAGCTAATTGTTTTCCACTTCTTAATTCAACTGCATAACAAGCATCATCTTCTGGAGCATTAGTGTCACTCGCGAGTTGCCCTTTTGGCCTATTTTGAAGGGTACTTGCCATATGTGACACTGTATACTCGAAATTCTTGATTACCTTGGATTGGGTTTGGAGTCTTTGTTGGATCATCTTCATATTTTCTTCAACTAGTTTCATAATTGCAGCCATACTTGAATCAAAACTCAAAGTTTGCTTCTGTGTAACTTGTTGCATTAAATATTGAGGTGGTTCTTGATAAGCTTCCGTATAAACGGGAACTTCTTGATAGATAGGTTGTATGGGATAGTAAGATTGAGGTCGAGGTTGATAATAAGTCTCTTGATTTCCGACCCAAGTTTGATTCTGTGGAGACTGATAATTAGCGTAATCTCCTTGAGGATGATAATAACCATTAGAATAGTGGTTTCTTTGATGAGATACGAAGGAAATCGAAGCTGGATTATTCATACACTTCTCCCACGAATGATTCCTTGCTCCACAACCAGTACATGAAGGTAAAGTATGTACTAGATTTACCTGAGCCATTGTTCGTGCATGTTCTTGAAGTTCCTTGAGTTGTTGGTTTAATTCTTTGAGCCTTGGAGATTCTAAAGTTTCTTCTAGTTTTTCTGATTTAATCGGCCAACTTCTTTCGGTTTCAAGAACTTTTTCCAAGATAGTATGAGCTTCTTCAGGATCTAATAACACAAAACTTTCATATCCTAATATATCTGCCCTTGCCTTGGACTCTATTGAGTCCTCCATAGAACATGGTTAATTGATATTCAGGCGAGGAGACAAGGAATGGACACCTCACTTTCTGCTCGTTAAAACGTAACCATGCTTCCCCAATACTTTCCCCTTCTTCTTGCATAAATTGTTCGATATCCAACATATATTTTAAACGTCTACTAACCGGATAGAAACAATCTAGGAATTTTGGTTGGAGTTAGTCCCAATCTGAAATAACATCGGGGTGTTGGGAATCGTACCAATCGCTTGGACTTCCGGTAAAAAAGAACTAGAACATAATGTAATACATCTGCCTTTGTAATGCCTCTGATTATATAAGCGTCACATATATGCATAAATTTCTGAACATACCAGACCAGATCTTGTTGTGCAGCACCACTAAATTGTCCATGACTCGCAAATTGCACTATCATGCCTGGATCTGGTTGAAATTTAGTGGCTTGGATTTCTGGAGTGCGGATTCCTCTGGGTTGCACTCTAAATGCGGTGGGAAAATCAAGTTTCCTCGGGCTTTCCATTTGTAAATCTGTAAAAACAAAACTAAAAACAAAAGCGTAAGAATAGAACTAACTAAAATAAAACCACCAAATAAATGCACAAGGACTAACGATGTAGTCCCCGGCAGCGGCGCCAAAAACTTGGTGTCGACTAGGGTGTGATAAAAATATGATATAAATAAGTGCAAAGATAGACACCCTAGCCTAGCACGGTTCTGCAAGTATACAAGTTTTAATGATAAATAAGATTCGTTTCTCAGAGACTACGAAAGTTAGAGATAACTTATGCAAATTATCAAGTGCAAATATAAAAACTAGATTAAATAATACACAAGAAAGTAAAAGACAATAGAATTTATATTGGGTTTTTGTAAATATAAAAAATTAAAATAATAAAGTAAAGCAATAAATTAAATATGAAGAGAAGATAGTATGAGAGTTTAGCTCGAGAAACTAGCAAGTAATCCCCACTAGCCTTGTTTATTCAAAACATGTAACAGTGAATTATGTAGAATTGCAATAATCAGGATTCTAAATTACTCCCTATCCCCGGAGAGAGAACTAGGACGGAGACCTCCCAATCACGAGGGGACTCAAATAGGGTTTTCCTGCGCCACTAGGGTCCTAAGTGCAGTCTGGCCTACTAATGACGATTGGTGATTAAATTAAACCTTAGTGATTATCTAGTTAGGCTTGTATTGTCAGAACCAATTCCGTATACTAGACGTTTATGTGGTGTTTCAATAATTAGACACCCCTTCCAGGTGTCCATCTAACTACTATTAAGGTCCTATACGTTGTACACCGCAAGGAAAACATATAATAAATCAAAGCACATAAATAAGAGAATAAAACATGAATTTAATTTAAATATGGTGGTATCCCTAAATTAGATAGACGTTTAAACAAGTCTAGGGTTCATACATATATGATAAATATCAAGCTAAAAGCAAATTAGTTCATACTAAAGAGAGAAAAGAAGACAATTACAAATTCGAAGGCTTGTGAAGACATGATATGGTGTTCAGCTCCTTCCAGACTTCTCTTCTCTTGTTGTAAGCTTCTTCTTGGCTTAAGGATTCGCCAAGGATGTGTTTCTTATGATAAAAGGGTTTATTTATAGGTGTTTAGAAGACCTAATCCGTTTTATTGGAGTGGAAGACAAGTAACTTGGACTCCTAGCCCAACTCAAATTCGTAACCTTAAAATATAGGAAAGGTAAAAATCTACCGCTGTTTTGTTTTGGCCGTAACTTCTTCGTTTCAACTCTGATTGACACGTTCTTTATATCAAAACTAATCGTCACAGAAATCTCTATAACTTTGCTTCAAACCATTCTTCCAAATTCTCAGCCAATCTTGAGTTATGATCATTTTAATGGACGTAGCTGCTGGAATTCAGATTTATTTGGCAACCTTATCTTTCCATACTTATCATTTCTTTCCTTTATCTCAAATTCTGATCTTTATCTTCTTTTCTTTATCTCTCAGAATTGATTTGGCATCTAATTAATTTCTCTATATCTTTAAATCTTCACACTAAATAAACAAATTAAACCCAATATGCTCTAAAAATAATTAATAATCAAATCAAGACCAGAAATAGGAAATTGTAATAAATCATGTAAAATTCGACCTATAGTTTAATAAATACACCTAAAATGATGTCTTCAAACTAGATAAATTCATCACAAATAGGGAGACATCAACCACATTATATAAAAATACCCACTTGTGAACTAGATATACACACTCATTTCAAGGTGATATATATACTTTTCAAGGTCCGTGTTTGTCCAATAAGAACGAGTCATGTAGTGGTGGCCGATGGGTATGTACCCACTTCTCTTCTTTTGTAATTACATTATAGGTTCCTATAGATATGTGGATTTATACGAGCTGTCCAATATGTATTATAGGTTTATATTTATAATTGCACTATAAATTCCTGTATTGTTTAAAATTCATACAAGGTATTCAATAGTTGGGTGTATACCCACTAGAATGATTGTTCAATACCATTCCAGGGACCTATATTGCAAATTCCAATACACAAGCTCTGCTCCACAAATAATTCACCAGTTTTATACATATTAGTAAGAACATCTATTATAACCAACAAAAATGGAATTTTGAAACATACACAAACTCCCCCTCTTATATAAATGGGTACATACTCGTCACAATACATATCTAACCCCCCCCCCCCCCCCCCAGACAATACAGTCTTCCTATACAAACAACTCTAATTATACCACTCATCCGAATACAAAACCATAATGCAAAATATTGAGTACATACACACCACATTATATAGACATACACACCTGTCAACTACATATCCATACACGTACCAATTAGATACATACTCGCCACACCATTGATTAGGGTTTATTTCTCACATAGCTACTACTCAATTAGAGTCTACCATTATTCACTATTGTTAAATAATAAAAATTGTAATACACGTTTATGAAGAATATATATTTGAACTTTCAAGCATTGGGTTTATTTCACATATAAAACATAAAAAGATAACACAACTTAACCATTATTACCTTTTTCTTGTATAAGCTTCTCACGATAAAAATTTTAATCCACAAATATTGTGCTTCACCTTCTTGTTTTTGTGCACAAATCTTTCTCCAAATGAAAAAAATGGAATTTTGGTGATGATTGATACGATTGAGGTGGGAATATAAAGAGAGGGGAGATAATGTATGTATATAATGGAGAGAAAACATGATGGAAGTAACATGTTACGCACCAGGGAAGGCCATTATGTCATGTGGTTGGGAATAAAACGTTAGAAGGGGATTATATGGTCTTTATAAACTATTTAGTTAGAGTGTAACTGGTCTAGTTACACTTGGGCTTTAAAATATAACACTATAAGTTAATGATTAGGATTTTGTTCTATATATAGAAAGGACTTAGTCATATACTTTTTTTTAGATGTATGGGTGTCCGGGCCAGCTTACGCGCAATACGACTATTCCCATAGGAAATATGCACGCCTCCTCATGCATACTCCCATTTAATCAGAACATGTTACCCATGTTCAGGGAGGGGACTCGAACCTTGCACCTCTTGCTTACCCCCATTAAGGGCTCAAGAAATAATAAGGCTGAGGGGATTTGAGCTTGCACATAATTTATCCTTATCAAATTTGAGCTTAGGCAAGCCCAGAACAAGGTCTTTTTTAAAAGATTTGTAGGCAAATTCGTATACAAGCATGACCAATGAGCCTATACCACAACGAAGGATTATCTAAAAAAACTAACAATCAATTCGTATAGAGGAAAACTTCTATTATTTATGAGCATGATATATTGTAATGTGTTCTAAGATAAAGGAATATGAATGTTTAATTCAATAGTTTGCACTAATTCTTGAATACAAAAATTATGAGATTTGGTGTATCAAAAACTGAATTTTGGGCAATTACAAAGATGAAAAAAAAGTACTCCGCTCTCGTTGTATTGTCATTGTAGCCACCGTTGACTTTGTCTTTTCTTTTCATCGTAATAGACTTTTCTTTCCTTTACTACTTTATTCTTACCATCTTTGGAAAATAACGGTCTTCCAATGGCGGGGAATGGGCGGTCTCCGCCTCCTCAACCGCCACAACCGCTGAATTACACAATCGGAGCAGAATTTTTCCTCCAAAGACGACCATTTCATTGCCTTCGACACCTAGTATCAGAATTGGCACATCAAAGGGTAAATCAAATAGCGTACGGAAACTCTCTACTAAACGTCTCAAGGTGTTCGAGGAAAGTGGTCCAAGAGATAACATTACTGGACTACTAACAAATAAGGATAGGAAGGAATCAGAGCTGCACCGTTCATCAAAGAGGGCTCTTAATTACGTTGTCAGGGACGAATTATCGCCGGTGCTGAAGGAAGGTGAGGCTGCTTCGGAGGGAGGAGAAAATAATCGGGATAATTTGGTACTACGAAACGAGGTAGATACTGGCAAGGTGGCCTCAAATTCAGGTGTGATAACTGTTATAGAGAACCCAGCATTTGCCTCAGAGAACATTGGTAACGAGAGTACCCTGCTACTCGAAGGAGATGTCAATACAGGAACAGAAAACGAGGCTGGAGAGATAGGTAACATCCTTACCAACCTTGTTATTTTGGATTATGGTCCCTCGGTTTTTGCAGGTGATACTACAGGGGCTCTGGATACGACAGGAAGGGAGGGAATCAAGCCACCACTAGCTGCGGAAGTTAGCGAGGGCAGGGCGAGATCTTTTCTTGAAATGTTTCGGAATAGCAACGGTAAACGAACAGAAGGTAGAAAGGATGGAAGTAGTAGTGGTAATGGGGTTTTTGAAGACGAATCAGTAGGTATTGAGGATGTTTTCGAAATGGAAGATGATATGGTAATTGGTGATACTACATAACCACAATTGATAAGAACGGCCGCGCAAAAATGGAGGGGGTGTAAGGTATGGAAAAACACGGTTATCTTGCGATTACTAGGACATAATGTCGGTTTTAAATATATGTATAAAAATTGAATCAAATATGGTCGCCAAAAGCGCATATGGACTTACTCGAAGTGGGTTTTGGTTACTTTATGGCGCAGTTCACTAATTTAGAGGATTATAACAAGGCGTTAAGTGGGGGACCTTGGATGATACTTGACCGTTATTTAATAGTGAGACCTTGGGACCCAGACTTTATGCCCCAAGACGCCCCGATTGTTAAGACGATGGTCTGGGTGCGACTACCATGGCTTCCGGTGAAGAATTATACCGAAGAAATCCTTATATCTATAGGAAATCTAATTGGAAAAATGGTGTGAATAGATCCGTTAACGAAATCGAGGGCCCGGGGAAATTTTGCAAGAATAGCGGTTGAAGTCGATCTTGATAAGTCATTGGTCCCTATTATCCGTATCCAACATCATCTCCAAAAGTTTGAGTACGAGGGGCTTCATCTCATATGTTTCGGATGTGGGAAGTTTGGACATTTGAAGACGGAGTGTGGGTCTTCTGATGGGGGAGTTGTGGGGGTTCGAGAAAATAACATGAGAGAGGAGGCTCAGAAAGAAGATGCACAAGGGTAGCGAAGGACACACCGATGTATGGAGAGTGGATGACAGTCAATCGGGTTAAAGGAAGACCACGGACCAATGGAAGTTATCAGCCTCAGCACCAGGGCGAGAAGGGTATTTTAGTGGGTGGTAAAAAGTGAGGTGGGACGCTAGGTAAAAAGAAGGTGGGTTCTACGCGTGATAACAGTAAGGGCTCGAGATACGAAGTCCTTGCGGATTTGAACATTGGGGAAAGTAGTGGAAGCCGAATAAGGAATGACGATAGAAGCGCAATAGTGGGGGTAGTGACTGAGAAGAGGGTGACACCTGAGGTTTTTCAACATGCGGTGATTGAGTCAGTAACTGATACGTTGGATGGGGAGTTTTTCATTACGGGCAAGCAAAAGTTAGTGGATGGAGAGTTGGTGGGACCATCACCTAAACGATCGAATAAGTCAAAAAGTAAGAAAAGTGAAAAGTCAAGTCTTGGGGTAGCTGATGGCGGGACCTCGAGTGGGTTAGTTAATGGGCCTGGATTGGATCATATGGTTTTTGGATTAGAGAGTATGAGTGGTGCTAAAGTGGGGAGTTTAGATGATGGAATTACAGGGGTCTCTAGTGGTGCAACTGATGGGAGAAAGGGGACTATGGGTACTGAAATGGGTAGGGGTCAGAATGTAATATTGGAAAGTGCAGGGACTGGTCTTAATATAGAATTATCTAATATTCAAGGGAACAACTTATCAGCGCGGGATGGCATTAGTGATGCATCCCAGTTGCTGGGCCAATGTTCAGAGGATCAGCTGGAGGCGTGGACTAGTCCAGCGGAAGATCCTACCAGCGTGGGTCCTTTAGCTGCGGAAATGACGGACCGGATGAGAGTCCCGATTCAACAGTCACGGCAGGAAATCAGTGTGAGGGCTGCTCCCGGGATCATGGTGGGGGAAACACAGCGGCACTCTTCGGCTCAGATGGACTGTGACCTGTCTATGCCGACTGATAGTGAAGCTGTGGGTATAGACTGCGAAAGGGAGGGAGAGGTTGCAGAACTCTCTGATTTGTGAAGCCTGATCAATTCTTTGGGGGTTTTCTCTCTAACTCTGTTGTTTTTTTTGTATTGTTTAGTTTGTTTCTTCATTAATCCTATTATTTATGAATTATACATCGAACATTTTTTTTGGAGGGAATTGGTCTTTGGCCAATCGCCCAGTTAATGTTTTATTTTGGAATTGTAGAGGGGCGAATAGTGATGGGTCTAGACGGGCATTTAAGGACCTTAATGTCAATCATAAACCTCTTCTGGCGATTGTAGTTGAGACAAGGGCCTCAGGGGACGAAGCCACAAGGATCATCAAATCAATTAGGATGGAGAAATCTGTCAGAGTTGAAGCGATGGGCTTTTTGGGTGGCATCTGGGTCTTATGGAATCAATCGGATATCTCGGTCTAAATTTTATCGGCAAGCAAACAGGTAATTAATTTGCGTATTTCAAAAAACTTATGTGTGCCTTGGTTGCTTTCTGCAGTGTATGCGAGCACTAAAAGTTGGGTTAGAGACTCACTATGGGATGCATTGAAGGTTGCTTCAGGTTGTATTCGAGAACCGTGGCTGGTCCTAGGGGATTTTTATCAGATAGGCTGTCCTGAAGATCAGTTGGGTGGCAAAGAAGGCTTAAACCGCACTATGGTGAATTTTGAAGGATGGAGGGATCGATGTGGATTAGAGGATTTGGGTTTTCAAGGGCCGCGTTTTACATGGAGTGACTCGTGGAGATCGGGAATCCGAATTCTGAAGCGTCTGGATAGGGCTTACGGTAATCGCTTATGGTATGAGATATTTGGAGGGTCAAAAGTTTCACATCTTCCACGAATACACTCGGATCATCTACCCGTAATGGTTACTATTGCATCACATGCTCATTCACATTCTGGGAAGAAGTGTTTTCGTTTTAAAGCGGCTTGGGTCTATCATGAGAATTTCAAACAGGTAGTGGGTAAAAATTGGGAGACAGAAGGTCGAAATCTGGGGGAAAATATTGAGGCTTTGAAGAGGGAATTGGAGGTTCGGAAGTATGAGTGTTTCGGTGATATCTTTAGGAAGAAGAAGCAGGTGTTAGCAAGAATAGCTGGTGTGCAGAAATCCCTCCAAACTTCGGCTAATCCCTACTTAGCCAGGTTGGAGAATCGTCTTGATGGGGAATACGAAAGGCGACTTGAGCAAGAGGAAGTGTTCTGGTTAGAGAGAGCGCATGTGGAGATAATCAATTCAGGGGAGCGAAACACAAAGTATTATCATTGTGTAGCTAAAGTAAAGAAAGAAAAGAATGAGATTTTAAGAATTAAAGATGGTAATCATGAGTGGTTGGTGGATAGTGAGAAAGAGAAAGTATGGGTTAGAGGGTTTTTCGAAGATTTGTTTTCGTTAGGAGATGCCACGCCGGAGGAATTCGAGTTACCGCATCTTAAGAATCTAGATGAAGTGGATATAGAAATCCTTAATGGGATGATCTCCGATGAAGAAGTAAGGGTAGCGGTTTTTCAGATGTCGCCACATAAGGCACCTGGGCTGGATGGGTTCACGACGGGTTTTTATCAAAGATGTTGGGATATAGTGGGTGTATCGGTGTGTATGATGATTTGGTCAACAATAGCAGTGGGTAGATTTCCAAAAGAGGTACTAGGAACTCTCATTCACCTCATACCAAAGATAACAAGTCCGGAGTATATCACTCAATTTCGACCCATTAGTCTTATCAATGTGTGTTACAAGATTTGTATGAAAGTTTTGGTAAATAGGATGAGGCCTATGTTAGCGAATTATATCGGACCTTTCCAAATTAGTTTTTTACCTCAAAGGTCCACTATCGATAATATTGTTTTAGTGAGCGAAGTTGACCACGTTATGAGACATACCAAGGGTAAAAAGAGTTATATGGCGGTAAAGGTGGATCTTGCCAAGGCCTATGACAAATTGAATTGGGGTTTTATTAAACAATCTTTGGAGAATCTTGGGGGTACCAGCTATGTGGATATCGATAATCTTATCAGGGATGGAGGATAATGAGTTGAGTGTTCTTTGGAGGGGTTCACCTTTACCACCTTTTAAACCAAGCAGAGGAATCCGTCAGGGTGATCCCATATCACCATATCTGTTCGTTATATGTATGGAGAGGCTTTCCTTGCTAATTCAGGGACTGGTAGAAGAGGGATTATGGAAGCCGCTTCGCATCAATTCAGGGGGGACTCCTAGTTCACATACTTTTTTTGCTGATGATTTAATTTTATTTGCAGAAGCTTCTGTTAATAATTTTGGGTTGATACAGGAAACGTTGGAGAAATTTTGCCGCGATGCAGGGCAGACTATTAGTAAAGATAAGTCGATTATCTATTTTTCTCAGAATATAAGTGAGGAATTAGATACGTCTATCACGGTGAGAAGTGGATTCCAAAGAAGTGGTGGAATTGGGAAATATTTGGGAGTGAATATTCTGTCCAGGAGGCGTCCAAGGGTTTTTTTTGGCGAATTTATTAATGACTTACGTGGAAAGCTTTCAAGATGGAAGGGGAATACTTTGTCCCTCGCAGGCCGTATAACCTTAGCACAGTCAGTTCTTAGTGCGGCTCCAATGTATATAATGCAAATCGAGAAGTTGCCAAGTTATGTATGTGACGAGATTGATAGAATTAGGAGGGATTTTATTTGGGGAAATTCGGAGAGTCAGAAGCATATTAGTTGGGTAGCATGGTCTGAGATGTGTAAGCCTAAGAGTTTGGGCGGTCTGGGCTTTCGGTTGGCTGAGGACATGAATAAAACGCTATTAGGGAAATTGGGGTGGAAGCTAATCTGAGACAAAAGGAGTTTATGGCCTACCGTGATGAGGCAGAAGTACTTCAAACGAACACCGCTACAGTACGTAGTGAAACAAAATGATTCGAGAATTTGTAGGGCTATTGCGGAGGGTATTGCGGTGATAAGACGAGATTTGAGATGGATCATAGGTAATGGAAGTGATGTATCGTTTTGGAGGGATTGGTGGGTAGGAGGATCTCCACTTATCGATCGTATCATAAGTGATTTAGAGGATGAGAGTAGGAAAACTGTCCGGGAGTATATAAATTTGGAGGGTAGGTGGGAATGGGAGAAATTTCTGCATCTCCTAACCCCATCTACCTTATTAGAGCTTACTGGTAATATTTTGAATAGTGGTGGGGATAGTGAGGATAGCATTACCTGGCTTTTGGAAGTTCATGGAAATTATACGGTTAAATCGGCTCGTTGGATTGATCTGCCTAGTGAAGAGGGAAATGGTTTTAACTGGGACAAGGTATGGAAAATGAAATGTCCGCAAAAGACCCGCGTATTTTTATGGAGGGCGGTTAAAGAACAGGTTGCAACTCGAAGTAATCTATCCAAGCGTGGTGTTGAAGTGCCGAGCTGCTGTGTATTATGCAGTACTGCGGAAGAGACATCTCTTCATCTATTTAGAGACTGCCCGAGAATATGTGAAGTGTGGGACTTGATTAGATGGGAAACTGTTAGTCGTGGCGGTACATGGCAGAATTAGGGTAGTCTTAGTGGTGGACAGGGGGTGGCTTCAGTGGCGAGAGTAGAGCTGGCCCAGCAGGTATTTTCAGGTTTTCGAACTAACTCGATTTGCGACTTGATGCAGAATTCTGCAGGTACTGGTGTGGGCGGTAGATTTGCAGCGGATCAGGTGGGGACCAGTTCAGGGCTGTCTTGCAGGACAGAAGCTGATACACATCAGAACTGGAATGTGGCGGAGCAAGGGACTGCATAGCCATCTGCTCATCAGTCACAGCACACGCAGCAGGAAACTGGCCCGGAACTGCGAGAATCAAGGAGGGAGCAACCTGAAGCAGGGTACAACACCGGTGAAGGGACAACTGGCCTGGAATGGTGGGCTAGAAATTTGTCTAATAATAAATTATTCGCGGGTGTCCCGTGGAGTGTGTTCTTTGGGGCCTTAATAGATATTATATGGAGAGAGCGAAACCAAGATGTATTCAATGATGGGGTCTTTCCGATAGGACTTGTGGTGCTTAAGAAGGCTAAATATTTAGCAACCAGGTACTGCAAAAGCTGGGGACAACTACCAGGGAAGGTAGGTAGACGTGAATCGAAGGTAATGCTGGTGGGTTGGAAAAAACCTAATGAGGGGTTTAAATTGAATACGGATGGGAGTTACAATCGAAGGTGTAGAGTGGGAGGAGGGGGAGGAGGGATTCTTGACACTAATGGTGAATGGGTTAGGGGTTTTAGCATGAAGATTGAGCAAGAGCTACCGGTAATTGCTGAGTTGAATGCCCTTTGTGAGGGCCTCCGATTAGTAGAGGAGATGGGGATTAAAAAAATGGTGGCGGAGGTGGACTCGTGGGAGGCTTTTGATGCAATACAGAAAGTGGATGAGGAGAGAGGACCGGGGGCGTTTTGGATTCGTCATATTCGATCGAGCTTGGCACGTAATTCGGGGTTCATGGTAAAGTGTATCTATAGAGAAGCTAACCTTTGTGCGGATTGGCTAGCTGGGGAGAGTTTTAATGGACATGAAGATTATACGTTGCTTGAAGATCTGCCGGATGGGATTTGGAGTATTTTAGTACGAGATCGGATGGAGTGGAAGACACCTTGTGTTGTTTACAACTCCAACTTGATTCATGATGTGCTAGATTAAGCTAGATGTATTTTGGGTTATTGCCCAATGGCCCCCGGGCCTCCTTTTGTAATAAAAAAAACTGAATTTTGTATTTCAAATATTTTTCACACAAATAAATAAATTTTTAATTAGTAAGATTTTGATCAAAATCAAAATATGTATACTATTACAATTACAATAGAATCAAACAAAGTGTAAAAAAAAAATAGAATCAAACAAATAACAAATCCATACAAGGTATTTTTTTAGAGATAAAATTTAACAATTTTAAATATTTTAATTAATATTTAACTAAATTCTCATCATTCTTCAAATGTGAACTTTAATTTATTTTTTTCATATAGTAGCTTATATTATAAATATCCAAAATGGTCTTTTTTCCTAATCATCCTATTATAATTAAATCGAACCCACCAAAACATCATGATACCGTCAATAAAACCCAAAATTCAATAAATAAACCACATGCATATATTACGAGTTTGAATATTAAGAAGTCAACGAGAATAATTATATTACCAAAAAAAAAAGATATGGTCGGGTAACTATAAAAAAATAGATGTAATGTAATCTTTAAGGGGCCCTAAAAAGAAAGTAAAATCAAATCTAATATTTTCATAATTATATTACTTTATGAGAAAAATAAGATAACTCATAAATTAATATTTTTTCTTTTTATAGAAACCATTAACGTATAATTTTTTGGAATTACGTATTGAAAATAAAGAGTAATGATATATACCACCCAAATTCATACCACCCAAATGTCACCCAATGACGTGGCGTGAATTGGTTGGTTACAAATCTTTAATCAAATCAAGAAAATAAATGCATTAACAATTTGTAACCAATCAATTCACGCCACGTCATTGGGTGATATTTGGGTGGTATGAATTTGGGTGGTATATATCATTACTCTTTATTTTCAATACGTAATTCCAAAAAATTATACGTTAATGGTTTCTATAAAAAGAAAAAATATTAATTTTTATTTATTTGGTTATAATATCTCTAAATTTGTCTTTATTTATCTTACTTTACTAAAATTGGATAAATCATCGACATCTTATATATATATGTTGTTATATTAGCTCAATTTCATAAATCAACTTTCAAATTTCTCTAAGTTAAAGAATAAATTACATTACAATGGCTTCAACATCCATGATAAGTTCTTTTTTAATTGTGCTTATAGCAACTAGTAAGTGTTTCTTTCTCTCATCAAAGTTAAAATTACACAAAAGAGTGTCAATATTTGAATTTTTGGTCATTATTAATTTAGACATAGTATATTATTAAACTATATACGAACAATATTGTCACCATATATATATATATATATATATATATATATATATATATGTGTGTGTGTGTGTGTGTGTGTGTATTTTAGTCTGCACAGAGAACATTTCATAATCGAACCATGATATTCGATGTGGTTATTGTATGTCATATCAAAATCTTAACATAACAATGTTCTAAATTTATGAATGGATAGGTTTAACATCATTGGAAGCATTAACGACCACAAAAGATTATGAGTTGCAATACCACCTCAATGCCGATTGCATAAAAATCTGTAACAACCATCCTGGGATACCTCTTATCCCTATTTGTAATGCTGGTGTTTGTAAAATTTGCAAATGCGTCCCTGGACAAAAAAATTATCAACCTACAGTTCGCTATTGCTTTAGTAGTCTTGATTGCAAAGATGCTTGTCCAAGAAACCACGATTGTCTGCCTTTTTGCGATATGAATCAGTGCAAGTGTGCTTGTCGTAATTGATAATTTAGAATGATTACAATACTTACAAGATCGTATGTATTCACAGAAATTGATGTGTTTTTTTAATATTAAAATAAGAGAGCATACTCTATCGTTCAAGTAGAAATTTCTAATTAATAGAGGAAAACATTTATTAGATATGAACTTGATAAATTAAATTGTAATGTGTTCTAAGATAAATAAATTCGAATGTTTAATTCAATCGGTTTCTTTGTAGTTTGCACTACTTCTTGAATAAAAAAAGTCATGAGATTTTGTGCATCAAAAACTGAATTTTGTATTTTAAATATTTTTCTCATAAATAAATCAATTTTTAATTAGTAAGATTTTCAACAAAATCAAAATCAAAATATATATACTACCACAATTTCAATAGAATCAAACAAATAACAAAACTATAAAAGGTAAATTTAATTAAACAATCTTTTAATATTTGAATTAATATTTTTCTAAATTCTCATCATTCTTCAAATGTGAAATTTAATTTCATATGAGATCGATAGTTGGCCTAGTGGTTAGGTTACTCCGCAGAGACCAAGAGGTGTTGGGATCGAATCTCATTGGAGTCAAAATAACTCCGAGTCCAAAGAGGCTCTCTCATGTATTAAAAAAAAAATTAATTTCATGTAGTAGCTTATATTTTAAATATCCAAAATGGCATTTTTTTCTAAGCATCCTATTATAATGAAATCGAACCCACCAAAACATCATGACACCATCAATAAATACCAAAAATCAATAAATAAATCACATGCATGTATTACGAGTTTGAATATTAAGAAGTCAAAGAGAATAATTACTAATGGGTTTATAAGTTTATTAAATGGTTAATATTTGAAACTGTAACTTTGGGAGAAATTAACAAAGTTGGTCGTTAGTAGTTCAACATTACGATTGTCCAATTGTCCAAGTGCGAGAATAAACAAGTAACCGTCTATACATGTGAAGGAAATGATGGACTTATAAATATTTATTGGGGATCGAATCGACAATGACTCTGAATTTTCTCAAATAATTGACGTTTGGATTCAATATTACATAAATGTGATATGGGATCCTATAGTATTATTCTTAATTTTTATTGCACTATATCACTATATTTCATATTATAACATATATTTTATCACGTGTTTATAAATCGCCTATCCACCTAGAAATTAGACTATAAGGTTGATGGACGTCCGCATTGAAAATGACTTATTAATGAGCCACTTATCTCATTTCACTATCCTCCTACTCTGACATGGAAAGTGCACTCTAAAATAGAAACTCGAGTAAAAACATTTCCTAACACTCTAAACTAAACTAAGACTTTAATTCTCACTTCTCCTCCTTGGATTGGTCTTTCATGAAATTCAAGAACTGATTAACTTTGCGTTAAAAACAATCAAATTTATGCACAAAAGCTCAGAATCTGCAAATAGTTAATTTCCAAGGGGAGAAAGTGCAATATGATCAATTAAGCCTAAAAGTCTATCAAATAAGTCATTTATTCACCTAAAAGGATGTCTCCAAAGGGCTAATAATTAGAACAAATAGGGAGACATCACTTATCCGGGAAATACTTGAAAGAAACAAGGGATTTATCGTGAGGAGCATTTATAGAGAGGCGAACAATTGTGAGGATTGGTTGGCGAAGACAAGTTGGAAGAATATAGACGATTTCAAGCTCTTGGAGGACCCTCCGGATGGCATCTGGACATTTCTCACTAAGGATCGTATGGGTTATAAAACACCGAGAGCTTTATATAATCCTGAATTATTTAAGGATATAATAAACTAGCGTTTTTGTTTATTGTAACATGATCTAGTATGGATCTCCAATGTAATAAAAAAACCATTAATAAACTTATCTCATTTCACTCGAGTTTCCAAGTGATACTATTGCTCCAGAAGATTATGCTTGTCATGCAGTTGAATCAAGAAGTGGAAAACAATTACCTCCACCTAAAGTAGAACCTTAAACAACCTCTATTCCTAAAAAAAGTCGTTGAAGAAACAGTAGAAGACAAGGTGGAAGAGGTAATTGAACAAAAGAGTGTCCGAGAGAAGACACCAGGAAGAAAAAAAAGAGCTCAGTGGTAAACAACAACGTCCTCCTCCACCATTCCCATCACGTGTCAAAAAGCAGAATAGTGAAAAAGAATTCAAGAAGTTCCTTGACATGGTGAACAAGTTAGATATCAATATCCCGTTTGTAGAAGCTCTCAAAAGAATGCCAAAATATCTTAAATTCATGAAGGACATTCTCTCTAACAAACTAAGTTTAGAAGCCGAATAGATGAATGGATTGCCAGTGGAGTGTAATGCTACATATGAAATAAAGTTACCACAAGATGCGCATACACCCCAAAACTCTTGGATGAGACCATTCATGGCTACAAAGAATAGATCTGAGAAATTCGTGGGAGTGAAAGGCAAGGGATTCAAATTTCGCATGCCAAATATTAATAAACTTGCTTGTTGCTGGGGAGGTAATGTTCAGACATGACCAAGGTAACACGTCAAACTTAATGACGTTAAACAAAAGTGCTCTTGGGAGACATCCCACCCTCTTTTATGTTTTTAGGTATTTATGTTTTTGTTCGTTTTAGTGAGTTTATGTGTTTTTTAGTGCATATTGCAGTAATAAGAAAGGTATAATTGTTTTTGGTGTGTAGGTACGCAAGGGTTTGAGTTTTGGGTGAAAAAGTGGAAAAATTTCGGAGTTAAAAATTGCTGGACAGAGCTTTTTCGCGGTACACCGCAGGTATTTATGGTGCACCGCACATATCAGTGCGAGAAATTTTACAAAAACTTCAAACTGGCATAACTTTGCGCTCAGGTATCGGAATTCACTTTTTCTCAAATCTAAGTCGCATATTTTTTTGAGATCTATCCAATGGAGTGGAGAAAAACTAATTTGGAGGTAAAATAAAAAACGAGATTTTTGAGCACATTCTGACCTGCCCGCCGGTATATGTCAGCCATACGACCAGTAAGCCGGATGGTCAAAAAGGGGTGCCCACGGGTTCACGAGTTGGGTTTTATGGCGAGAAGTGGATTTTTGAAAAAATACGCACCGGTATGCCGGCCATACCAGCGGTATGCCCGGCAGTCAAAAACACGTGCCCACGGGTCCATGAATCAGGTTTTTTGCCGAAGCGAGCCTTTTCGAAGAGTTGCTCACCGGTAATGCCAGTCACACTGGTGGTATGCTGGTCCGCGCCGCTGGAGAGAGAAAAATTTCGAGTTTTTTAGGTTATAAAGAAGAGGGAGGCTAGTATATTACGAATTTTCCAATCCTTAAGCCTCTCTTTCTTCTCCAAACCTCTCCCAACTCCATTAAAGCTTCATCAAACCTTCACCAAACATCAAAACACTACCCAATCACCATAAAAACACATCCAATCCTTTCTCCACATCATTACAAGGAAGATTCAACCACCCATGTCTTACCAAAACACATTCAATCCAAGAATCAAAAGCTTAAAATTGCAATGTTCATCCTACAATTTTCTTAGATAAATACCAATCCATCAAGAATCCATCTTACCCACATAGAGATTCATCCTCAAGACACCTTTCCTAACCCAAATAAAGCTTGTGCAACCAATAATCAAGATTTTCAAATTTCAAGAGTGGTTAAAGCTTTGAGTTGGAGGTCAATTGAGATGACTAAGAGAACAAAAACATTATCTACTGTAAGGGAAATGAAGAAAAGCAAGGTATTTGGTTCTATTGAGAAGAAATCAAGTGATAAAAGTTCTAGTTCCAATACAAAGGGTAAAACAGGTCAAGACAAGAGAGGTCAGCTAGCTGTGTTTGATTCATTGGGCGGAAAGGTTCCAGCTTTCGTGAAGAAAACAACACAACCTCTACAGATCAAAGGTCTTACACTCGAAGAAAAAGAGAAAGCTTCAAGGGCCCTGATAGCTTCTGCGAAGAAACAATTATAGGAACTTCCGTCTTCTTATGAGAAAGTATTTGAAGAAGAAGTTGGTAAAGGAGAATACAAGAAGATTCTTGGAGATTGGAGAAAGATCGGGTTGGTCTACGTTCATGGTAAGACGTTCTAAAAAACGCTATCTTGTTGAATTGTATTTTGAGGGGAGAAGAAGAGGATGTGGCACAGTTGATCTATGAGGAGGTGATGTGATTTTCGGTCTCTCCCATGTCGTAATTTAATGTGAAATATCCTACTATGATCACGTGTCTTGTTCGGAAAGCGAATGTGATTTTGGGTGAAGGAGAGACACTTGAGTTTAAGATGAGTAAGAATATTGACGATGCTTGAATCATGAAAGTTATGAGAGGAATTACGCAACTTTCAAAAGAAGAAAAGGAGCACAACATAACACTCCTTGAGCAATTAACGAGAGATCCAGCAAATCCTATCTTGGATGTCGATAATGCGAGGCAATAGCCTCGAAGAGTATGTTTTCTTTCTTCCCTACCATTTCTTTATGTGCAATATTTCTGCTAATTTTAAATTTTATTTCTTTCTTGAGTCTTTTTCGAGTCGTGGGGACACGGCTCACTTTTGAGTTGGGGTGGGGATTCGTTGTCCTCATCTTCCTTTTGTTTTTGCATAAAATTTAAAAAAAAATTAGGTTTGAATAGGCATAGAATATGTTGAATGTAACTATTGAGCATGATTTAATTAAGTTAATGATAGTTGGTAGTATGCTTTTTGAAAGATGTCATAAATATGGTTAGTACGCATGCATGAAAACGGGAAATAAAAGATAGAAAGGTTAATGAGCAATGCTAATATGAAACTTAGGGAGAGTTATTTCGTGTGTAGAACGTGAGGTTTGAAATTAGTTGAAAACCCGCTTGTCTATGAACTAGTAGTGAAAAAGTAACAAAATCCGGTAGTTAGAAAAGTGAATAAGACAGTTCTTTCATATTGAAGTCACTTGAATCCTTCTTAGCTTTCTCACCCTTTTATAGTGAAAAGGTAACAAAATCCGGTAGTTAGAAAAGTGAATAAGGCAGTTCTTTCATATTGAAGCCACTTGAAGCCTTTTTAGCTTTCTCACCCTTTTATTTGATTATATTATTATTTATCCATCTTAGCCCCTCTGAGCCTTTCTAAATCCTTTTATTTAACCACATTATAAGCCATACCCCTTAGTTTATAGGACTTATCCATATGACTCGCACTCGAATCGCAAAACCTGAGACAAGTCATTTTTAGAGCTTGAGTTTGGGGTGGTGGGTTTCATCATTAGGGACATTGGGTTTGGGAAATTATAATTGTGATATTATTGATGATGAAAAAGTTATTATTGTAACCCTTTGCCGGGGTAATAGTAAATGAAAAACGTTGAAAAGCATGAATTGAAAAGAAAAAATATATATGAGAAAAATAGCGTGATATCTCAACATAAAAAAGAGGGTCATAGCTATACAAAAGGGAAAAATTGATATGAAAAGATTATATATTTGGACCAGCAAAGTGGAATTCGTATATCATCATAAAAGGGTTTTATCTTGGGATTATTGGGGATGCACATTAAGGCATCAAGAATTGGGCTGAGTGAGAACATCTTCGAGTGAAAACTCAAGCTCTAGGGATATTTGTTGATGGAATGTGAGGAGAGAGCCAAAAGCTCACTTTTCATTATCCAAATATACCACACCGTCCCTAAGCCACGTTATAACCATAAAGACCTTAGGATTTCTAGCTACTTGATGGAGAAACAATTGAGCTATTAGGTTGTAGGTAAGTGGACCATTGGATTCTATATTAGGACCTATGACCAACCTATAGCCATCAGCATGAACTGAGTTGAGACCTCTCCTTCTGGCATTGCGAAGTTAATCTGGACTTGAATTTATGGATTGTTAATTATGTGTATATTAAGAATACGTGTGTATTATTTCTTTAGCATTACTACATGAGACTTTTTAGATATTTTGCTCTAGTATCATTCATTGTGTTATGTTCTTATTCTCCTCCTACTTCTTCTTCTCTGTTTATTATCTGACTACCCTACTGTTCTTTATCTCTATTGTATCGGGACGATACAAATTTGAATTGGGGGTCTTGATGTATCCCCATTTGTGATGATTTAATATTAGTTGGAGACATCATTTTAGGTGTATTTATTAGGTTATAGGTCAATTTTCACATGATTTAGTACACTTTCCTATTTCGTGTCTTAATTTAATTATTTATTATTTTTAGAGCATATTGGTTTTAATTGTTTGTTAATTGTGAGGCTTTAAAGATATATGGTAATTAATTAGATGTCAAGTTAATTTTAAGAGATAAGGGAAAGGGGATAAACATGGAAATTGGAGATAAAGGAAAGAAATATGAAAAAGGAAAAGATAAAGTTACAAATAAATCTGAATTTCAGCAACTACGAACATAAAAGTGATCATAACTCAAGATTGGCTAGGAATTTGGAAGAATGGTCTGAATCAAAGTTAAATAGCTTTCCGAGATGATCAGTTTCGACTATTGTAACGCGTCAAACGGATAAGTATTGAAGGAGTTACGGCCAAAATTACGAATTTGAGTTGGGCTTGGAGTCCAATACCTATCTTTTACGCCAAGAAACGTTTTAGGGTTTCCTATACCCTATAAATACACCCTTTAATCAGAAGAAACATATCCTTGGCAAACCTTAAGCTAGGAAGAAGCTTACAACACAAGAAGAGAAGTCTGTAAGGAGCTGAACACCAAATTATGTCATCTTCAACCTTCAAATCGTAATTGTTTTCTTTTCTTTCTTTAGTATGAATTAAATAATTTTAGCTTGAGATTTAGCATATATGTGTGAACCCTAGTTCTTTCTATCTGATTTGGGATACTTCGTATTTAATTTAAATTCATGTTTTATTCTCTGTTTATGTGTTTTGATTTATTGTATGTCTTCCTTGTGGTTGCAAACGTATAGGATTACCTTAATAGTAGTTAAATGGTCTCCCGGAACAGGTGTCTAATTATTGAAACACCACATAACGTCTAGTGTCTGATATTGGTCCTGACAACACTGATCCTAACTAGATAGTCATTAGGGTTTGTTTTAATCACCATATCACCAATTGAAGGAATTGTTTGCTTAGGTCCTTGGTGGCGCTTGATAACCCTATTTTAAACTGCATCGTGGTTGTGTCGTATCCCCCTTAGTCGCTCTCAAGGTCTAAGGAATGGGAATTTAGAATCATAATTATTGCAATATTACATGATTCACCCTTACATGTTAGAATAAACAAGACTAGTGGGGATTACTTGCTAATATCTTAAGCTAAACTATCATACTATCTTCTTTTCTTTTATTTACTTTTCTGTCTTTAATTTATTAGTTTAATTCTCTCTTTACGAAAACAAAATAAAAATCTATTTGCTTTTTCTTTATTCTTGCGTATTATCTGTTCTAGCTATTATATTTGCACTTGATAAATTGCATAAGTTCTCTCTAACCTTCGTAGTCTCTGAGGAACGGATTTTGTTTATCATTAAAACTTGCATACGTCCTGTATACTTGCAGAACCGTGCTCAGCCTAGGGTGTTTATTTGCACTTATTTTATCACGCCCTAGGTGACACCAATGTGGAACAAATCGAAGTTGTCCAGGTGCACATTATGACACTCCTTGAGCAATTAAAGCACGATTTAGTGAAAGATCCAATAAATCCTATCTTGGATGTTGGTTTAGCGAAGCAATAGCCTCGAGAGTATGGACTCATTCTTCCTTACCATCTATGTATATGCTTTATTTGCATGTTTTTAATTTCTTTATTGAGTCTTTTTCGAGTCGTGGGGACACGCCTCATTTTTGAGTTGGTGGTGTGGGGATTTGCTGTCTCTCATCTCCATTTTTATGTGATTTTACTGTTTTTTGGACGAAATTAAAAAAAATTGATAGCATGGGATTTAGATGTAGAGCGTCTTTAATAGATTGAAAGCATAAGCTTAGTGAGTTAATGATAGAACGTAATATGTTTATGAGATGTTTTATTTTGTATGCTTTGAGTATTTACAGGAAACACACATTGATAATAAAGAAAAGTTTAGTGAGCAATGCGGTAGAAGTGTGTTTGATCTTGGGGCACCTTGAGTGGTGTGTAGGCTATGAGATCCAAGCTAGTTGATAAACCCATTTAATGAACGTGCTAAAGGTAATAGAATAACGAAATTACATAGTTTAGAAAATGATTAAGGCGGTTCTTTGATAAGCCCCTTGTTAACTTTTAGCTTGTTGTCCATTTATTATATTTATATCCTTCTCAGCCCCTTCTAGCCTTTCTAAAGCCTTTTTATTTAGCCACATTATAAGCCATATCCCTTTATATTTTAGGACTTCTCCGTATGACCCCACTCGAATCACGATGCATAGATAATTGTTTTAGAGCTTAAGTTTGGGGTGGTGGGTCTACCATTATGGAAAATATTATTGGGTTGGGATTTTTGAGCTTATGTATTTGTGCTCTATATATTTATGATGATGCACTATTTATTACATTGTAACCCTTTGCTGGGGTAAAACGTAAATAAAAAAAGTTATGAAAATGAAAAAAATTAGCATGATATCTCACATCAAAAAGAGAGTCATGGCTATTGAAAAGAAAAGAAAAAGATTTGATATGAAAAGATTGAATATGATTTGGACCAGCAAAGGGGAATTTTTATGTGATCATCTTTATGCTTTAGTATTGTGCTATTGGGGATGCTAATTAGTGCATCAAATGATTGGGTTGAGTGAGAACGTTTTATGAGAGTAACTCAAGCTCTAGGGTGATTCGTTGATGGCTAGTGAGGAGAGAGCCAAAAGCTCACTCTATATTATCCAAATATACTATCATACCGTCCCTAAGTTAACATTACAACCTTAAAGACCTTATGATTCTTTTCTATGTAATTAGAAGTAATTGAGTCATTAGAGAGTAGTTAGATGGATCTTTGGATACTAGTAAAGCTCGATGAACAATCTATACCCTCCTTGGTAAGCTAAGTGAAGAACCTCTTCTCCGTGCATTGCAAAGCTAATCTGATCTTGAATTTGAGTCGTGTTGATTATGAGTATGACAAGTGTAAAGGTAAATTAGTTTGTAAATATTATTACATGAAATTTTCTGAGTAGTTGTTTTGAGTTTATTCCATATACTCTGCTATCTTCTTCCCACTGTGCTTAAATAACTTAGGTGTGTATTTAGAGACTTTCCTTTGTTCTTATCTTTTATTGATCTAAATAAAGATGATCTTTAATCACCCTTATTAACTAGTAGAAGAAATAGAAGGATAAGTGCATACAAGCAAACCTAAGTTATATCTATCATCTTAATCTTATTCTTACATCTTTATTTTATTTTATTGTCTTTAGCTTAATTAATTATTGTTCTCATCAATCATTCCTATTTACTTTTCTTGTCTTTTATTCATTGCTCTAATTATTACTATGCTTTCTTGTAATCCATGTTATAACACACTAAGTCCCTGAGAACACATCTGAACTTATCATTAAAACTTGCTTACGGTCTGTGATACTTGTAGTGAGTAACGTGGAAGTGAGAGTGTTTGTTCTTACTTAATTTAATCTTATTTTTATCACACTTTTTCCCCCACCAGGAAGATTGAAGATGTACGCGTCAAGGCAGCTAACCTTATAATTCCTTGTGATTTATTTTATTCTTGACTCCGACGCGGATAAGAATGTGTCAATCATTTTGGGCGGCCATTCTTAGCCACGGAGCGTACTTTGATTGATGTAGAGAATGAAGAAATGATCATGCTAGTGCAAGACGAGGAAGAGAAGTTTACTTTGTTGGTGAGTTTTTATTAGAGATTAATATCAACTCTTTTGAGCATATCGAGCATATAAATCATCTCAATACAAGATATTTTGTCACTCTTTTTTTGAAATTTAACGGAGTTGGACTTGCTCATATATTATTAGTGACACTAGTATATGAATTTATTCATAAATCTATTGAATAAAAATTGTGATTGATCACATATATCAATTATTACAACATATGATATAAATATCATTTTTTATTTGATGTTTCTTTAAATAATACACAGGGAACATCAAGAAATATCTTGTTAAATATATGTCCCGGTAATTCAAGATTTTGCATTTTTTCACAAATTCGTCGAATAATTCTGAAAATATAAAAGAGTAGGCCTTGGACCTTTGGGAAGATGCTATAAAGATTTAATATCCTTCGTAGAAGTATAAGTTTATTCTCTCGTAATTGATTTAATATTGGATATATCAAAATGACATTCTTTTTTTTGTCAAATAAAATGAACTAACATCGACATCTGGTACATCTCGTATATAAGTTACTAACACTAATATAGAACTCTACTAGAGACCTACAGGGACAATTAGAGATATCAATATTCATTCTGGCACACTTAGCAAGAATTTCCGCAACTCCATTAAAATTTCTTCTGACATGATTTATCAATATCAAAATGACATTCACCACACAATAACTATGTCAAAACAATTTGTCCAATAATATTGTATAATTATGGCATGATGACTGACTGGTGTAAGATGCCATATTCAAGTTACATTATTTGCAAGAGGGTGGTTGTTCAAATCCCACTTCTAACATCTAATTATCGTGTTAGTAAAATATTATAAGGATTCATTTGAAAATTTATCTCTGTATTTGTTTTCATCATTCAATAATCATCATAAATGAATTTCTAACATTGCATAGATGCGTTCGCAATTTCAAGACACATTTTTTTTTCATGATAACGTGTTCTTTTCAAGAATACGTAATTATTTCTTCAACCCCGTATGATTTTCAAAGTCATTGACTAATATAATGTATAATTCTTCATTATATCAAACGAAATTCTGATTCGTGATAACTATATAAATCACGGGATCAAGCTTTAAGCCTCGTTGAAGATAATGTTGAAGAAACGTCATTTTTTTCTACGCAATCGTTCTTAGATGCGTTACTTACTTCTCGTAAGATTATTTTCATTATCTTTTATGACATTCATATGACTTTCAAAGTCATGTCAATATATAAACAAAATTTATTTCGTAAAATTTATTCTCATAAATTCAATATTTTCTTTACATGTATGACAATTATATTGCTCAATATATCAACGAGATTTTATTTCGTTAGGCTTACTTTTTAAAACTCATACTTTTATAACAAGTAGACTTGAATAATTTCATCCATTAAATCATTATCAAGTTGCATTTTTCAATGTTTCCATCAAAATATTTTAATGGACAATTTTTTTCTTGATAAGTTCATTGGATCATCATAAACAAGACGAGTTTCAAATTGCTTTTAAACAATTATGATTTATAATTGAAACAGACAGTAGCTTATTTTTGTTATTGTTTTAAACAATATTGTTTTTTTTTCAAGCAAACTTATACAATTTCAATTTGAAACTTCTCTTTAAAATTATATATTTGAAGAGGTGTGTGAGTTTTGACGAATCTTTAGTCTCTTTTGGAATAGAATTTTAAAGAGAGATAAAGTAATCAATTATATTATAATATGAAACAATAAAAGATTCATAAAAAAATAGATCTTACCTTAGAAATTACTTACCTTTATATAACAATAAATAAAAATTACGAAGAGTCTCAAATCACATTAGCTCGGTTTGTAAAGTTGTGTTGGTAACGTGTTATAAAACAAGAAGGAAAAGTATAAAGATGATGAAGGAGTTTTATTCGTCTTATGCAACCAAATGTGTGTAAGGAACAATGATCAACTAGCCTTTATATAGAGAATTATAGACCCTTGGACTAGCCTACTAACTACACCATTATATAAGATTAAATATGAGAGTTACAAAGAATAAAGGAGATAAATTACAAAACCTCTCCACTACTCTAGAATAATGCCCACATTTCTTAAATCATGGTGATTAGGGAAGGAATCGGTGAGTGAAGATCTTTAAAGCGGAAGTGTTAAAGTCTTATAATAGAATGAATTATGAAATAGCTCTTAGTTCACCCGAAAGATTTCATTTCTTGTCATTGGTTGAGTCAGTGTGGTCTCATTCCATGAATTGAAGGTTAATGGAAATAAGGCAATCAAATCAATCCAGTGAGTTGCAGTTAGAGTGTCAAAGCAGTAGCAAGAACCAGTCTACTTATAATTAATAATATCAAGTAGTAAACTTATAATTAATAATATCAAGTAGTAAGGTTAAGTCTTAACGTTCATAAAGAGTGAGATATCCGTCTAAGAACAATAGAAGAGGGATATACTATCGAATTGGATCTTAGAGAAGTCTCGGTCTTCTTCCACAGGGAAGATTTAATTCAATTGATGAATGAATAAATTAGAGGGATTATTTTCTAGCCTAGTTCTTCCATTTGATGAAAAGAAAGACTTGTGTTAAGGATAGTGCACTAGAATCAATAGAATCAGAATCCGATGTGAAATAAGTAACTGAATTTGCTCAATAATATGATATGCCTAATAGAATGAATACGCATGCGAGCTTGGTTGCCAAGTATAGTAATAATAGCAATCTCGCCCCTTTCGTCTAAAAAAGCATAGGTTAAACCCACTATTTTCCCGTTACTACTGTTGGAACGCTTGAGTTCAAGCTTGTAGAAGTTTAGTGCGACAAGAGCTTACACCGGTCAAAAGTTGTCGTCCCCGCAAGGTACTATTGAAATGAAATTCTCTTTGGTCTCGTCGCCTTGTCGCTCCTATCCGCAAATTTCCTTCTTTTGTTCAGTCAAAGTCAAGATCGAATCTGTGACGAGATGGATAATATATATATATATATATATATATATATATATATATATATATATATATATATATATATATATATATATATATGTGTGTGTGTATGTATATAAGCCGGGTTTAGCCAAACAATTGGGTTTCTCTCCCAGGAGGATTACTCCCCTTTATTTACTTAGCCTAACCTTAACGGTTCTATAGCCTCTACCTATTGAGTTCCTTCTCCTGGGTTCAAGAGTTGCTTTCAACACTAGGACTTCCATTATATATCTCTTAATAAGGCTCTTTAATTTCATCATTAATAAAAAGTAAAAAAATAGCAAGCAAAAAAATTAATTAATCATAATTATTTTCATGCATTTTCGATTTAAATAATATTATTTTATGTATTTGTTTCAAGTTTAATTTAATTTATGTTGAATTACAAATAAATTTTAAAAAACATATCGAGAAATTAAAATAAAAAATGATTTTAAATAAGATATATTAGTCCATTAAGTCCTACAACCCAACTATCCACTCCCATCAGGTCCAGCCCTTGATTTTTCCCCTAGCAGGTCTAGCGAATTATTTGATGTACCATCGCTACCCTTCACCAGAATCATATAATATCAAATCTTCCCATAATTATTGTTGGTAACCAATCTCATTTAATTAGCATATCTCTTAATGGCATTCAATCCGATTTCTTCTCTTCCGATCAGAGATACCGCTGCTTCTTTCACCCAAATCAGAAAACTTATATCTGTAACAAAAACCTTAGCCACTGATCTTTCTATTCTTCATCAACATAATAGGTTTGTGTTGATTTTTATCAAATTAATTCCAAACCACCGACCCTATTATCTCATATCAAACGAATAGAGTCTCATTTCTTCTTCTTTTGATTGAACGGATAAAAATTGAAGAATATATAAACAGCCACTGATAAAGATGAAGAATCCAGCCGATGAAGATAATGAAATTATGGGTTTACTCTTCCGCCACTGATCTTTCACCCAAATAAAAAAAATTGTATTTGCAACATAGATATCAGCTGCTGATTCTTTCACCCAAATCAGACAACTTATATATGTAACAAAAATCTCAGCCACTGATCTTTCTATTCTTCATCAACATAACAGGTTTGTGTTGATTTTTATCTAATTAATCCTAAACCACCGACCCCATTATCCCATATCTAACCAATTGAGCCTCATTTCTTCTTCTTTTGATTGAACAGATAAAAATTGTAAAACAGATAAACAGCCGCTGATCAAGATGAAGAATTATGATGGGTTATGTGTGGAATATTAGTGGTGTGCGAGTTAATATTGATGGGTTATATGTGGAATATAACCTATCAATATTAGTGGTGTGCGAGTTGAAATATTCAATCTTATATTTTTGATGGGTTATATGTGGAATATTAGTAGTGTGCTTGTTAATATTAGTGGTGTGCGATGAAATATTCAATCTTATGTTTTTTATGGGTTATATGTGGAATATTATAGTGTGCTAGTTAATATTAGTGGTGTGTTAGGTTATATCGATGGGTTATATACGACAGATTACTTTTCACAAATATTAAAGATATATAATTATTGATTTTTATTCATTTTATTCATTTTGTTTTATACTTGAATTTAATATTTTTGACAATTTTTTTCCTTTTTGTTTTGATATTAATTGATTGGTTGCATATAATGGTTTTGGTAAGTCAAAAGATATTAATGGATTAGCAGAGCAATACAGACTTTTTGGGTGAGTTGGACTTGATGGGCAATTGATAATAATATGTGGACTATACAGGTATATCACCCTTTAAATAAATTCAGTAAGTTTTTTAGATGTATATTTTTACCAGGTTTTAATATAAAATGGTTTAGATATAGTAAAATAATTCGAATTTTCTTTTCTATATAAATATTTACATCGTATATTTAGAGCCAATTAGAGGTAAATGCCTAATTAAAAAGTTATTTAAAATAAGGTGCCTACAATAAAATATTTTAGAGAAAACAGCCTCTCCCAAACCTACCCCTAATTAACAATTAAAAAAAACCAGCGTGTTCTCTATATCTTTTGTTAAAAAAAAACAATAAACCGTCTCATATACACACAAACACTCACACAACTGCACACACACACACTACGAGAGAGAGACGACGACGACGAAAGGCGAACGACGAAGAAGACTCACCGGCGACTCAAGGCGACACACCGGCGACTAAACACCAGCCACGAAATCAACAAACCTAAACCAAACGCGATTAACACCAAAACAAAAAAACAAACTAGTAAGTACTTCTAAAAACCTAAAACAGATGTTATTGTGTAATTTTTTAGTGAAATTTTTTATTCCGACTGTGTTAATGTGTGATTCACAAACAAAAACAAAACAAATATACAATGCATGTTAAATTCGAATGATTTTTGCCTGATTAATGTTTGATTAAGATTTAAAGTGTTCATATATAGCGAATTTATTGGTTTCTAGGGTTTATAATACGATTTTTGGATGAATGTAATAGAATAATGTGATTAATATAAACAGAAAATGGTTTTAACTGGGACAAGGTATGGAAAATGAAATGTCCGCAAAAGACCCGCGTATTTTTATGGAGGGCGGTTAAAGAACAGGTTGCAACTCGAAGTAATCTATCCAAGCGTGGTGTTGAAGTGCCGAGCTGCTGTGTATTATGCAGTACTGCAGAAGAGACATCTCTTCATCTATTTAGAGACTGCCCGAGAATACGTGAAGTGTGGGACTTGATTAGATGGGAAACTGTAAGTCGTGGCGGTACATGGCAGAATTAGGGTAGTCTTAGTGGTGGACAGGGGGTGGCTTCAGTGGCGAGAGTAGAGCTGGACCAGCAGGTATTTTCAGGTTTTCGAACTAACTCGATTTGCGACTTGATGCAGAATTCTGCAGGTACTGGTGTGGGCGGTAGATTTGCAGCGGATCAGGTGGGGACCAGTTCAGGGCTGTCTTGCAGGACAGAAGCTGATACACATCAGAACTGGAATGTGGCGGAGCAAGGGACTGCATAGCCATCTGCTCATCAGTCACAGCACACGCAGCAGGAAACTGGCCCGGAACTGCGAGAATCAAGGAGGGAGCAACCTGAAGCAGGGTACAACACCGGTGAAGGGACAACTGGCCTGGAATGGTGGGCTAGAAATTTGTCTAATAATAAATTATTCGCGGGTGTCCCGTGGAGTGTGTTCTTTGGGGCCTTAATAGATATTATATGGAGAGAGCGAAACCAAGATGTATTCAATGATGGGGTCTTTCCGATAGGACTTGTGGTGCTTAAGAAGGCTAAATATTTAGCAACCAGGTACTGCAAAAGCTGGGGACAACTACCAGGGAAGGTAGGTAGACGTGAATCGAAGGTAATGCTGGTGGGTTGGAAAAAACCTAATGAGGGGTTTAAATTGAATACGGATGGGAGTTACAATCGAAGGTGTAGAGTGGGAGGAGGGGGAGGAGGGATTCGTGACACTAATGGTGAATGGGTTAGGGGTTTTAGCATGAAGATTGAGCAAGAGCTACCGGTAATTGCTGAGTTGAATGCCCTTTGTGAGGGCCTCCGATTAGTAGAGGAGATGGGGATTAAAAAAATGGTGGCGGAGGTGGACTCGTGGGAGGCTTTTGATGCAATACAGAAAGTGGATGAGGAGAGAGGACCGGGGGCGTTTTGGATTCGTCATATTCGATCGAGCTTGGCACGTAATTCGGGGTTCATGGTAAAGTGTATCTATAGAGAAGCTAACCTTTGTGCGGATTGGCTAGCTGGGGAGAGTTTTAATGGACATGAAGATTATACGTTGCTTGAAGATCTGCCGGATGGGATTTGGAGTATTTTAGTACGAGATCGGATGGAGTGGAAGACACCTTGTGTTGTTTACAACTCCAACTTGATTCATGATGTGCTAGATTAAGCTAGATGTATTTTGGGTTATTGCCCAATGGCCCCCTGGGCCTCCTTTTGTAATAAAAAAAACTGAATTTTGTATTTCAAATATTTTTCACACAAATAAATAAATTTTTAATTAGTAAGATTTTGATCAAAATCAAAATATGTATACTGTTACAATTACAATAGAATCAAACAAAGTGTAAAAAAAAAAAAATAGAATCAAACAAATAACAAATCCATACAAGGTATTTTTTTAGAGATAAAATTTAATAATTTTAAATATTTTAATTAATATTTAACTAAATTCTCATCATTCTTCAAATGTGAACTTTAATTTATTTTTTCCATATAGTAGCTTATATTATAAATATCCAAAATGGTCTTTTTTCCTAATCATCCTATTATAATTAAATCGAACCCACCAAAACATCATGATACCGTCAATAAAACCCAAAATTCAATAAATAAACCACATGCATATATTACGAGTTTGAATATTAAGAAGTCAACGAGAATAATTATATTACCAAAAAAAAAAGATATGGTCGGGTAACTATAAAAAAATAGATGTAATGTAATCTTTAAGGGGCCCTAAAAAGAAAGTAAAATCAAATCTAATATTTTCATAATTATATTACTTTATGAGAAAAATAAGATAACTCATAAATTCTTTTCGAGTAATGATATATACCACCCAAATTCATACCACCCAAATGTCACCCAATGACGTGGCGTGAATTGGTTGGTTACAAATCTTTAATCAAATCAAGAAAATAAATGCATTAACAATTTGTAACCAATCAATTCACGCCACGTCATTGGGTGATATTTGGGTGGTATGAATTTGGGTGGTATATATCATTACTCTTTATTTTCAATACGTAATTCCAAAAAATTATACGTTAATGGTTTCTATAAAAAGAAAAAAATATTAATTTTTATTTATTTGGTTATAATATCTCTAAATTTGTCTTTATTTATCTTACTTTACTAAAATTGGATAAATCATCGACATCTTATATATATATATGTTGTTATATTAGCTCAATTTCATAAATAAACTTTCAAATTTCTCTAAGTTAAAGAATAAATTACATTACAATGGCTTCAACATCCATGATAAGTTCTTTTTTAATTGTGCTTATAGCAACTAGTAAGTGTTTCTTTCTCTCATCAAAGTTAAAATTACACAAAAGAGTGTCAATATTTGAATTTTTGGTCATTATTAATTTAGACATAGTATATTATTAAACTATATACGAACAATATTGTCACCATATATATATATATATATGTGTGTGTGTGTGTGTGTGTGTGTGTGTGTATTTTAGTCTGCACAGAGAACATTTCATAATCGAACCATGATATTCGATGTGGTTATTGTATGTCATATCAAAATCTTAACATAACAATGTTCTAAATTTATGAATGGATAGGTTTAACATCATTGGAAGCATTAACGACCACAAAAGATTATGAGTTGCAATACCACCTCAATGCCGATTGCATAAAAATCTGTAACAACCATCCTGGGATACCTCTTATCCCTATTTGTAATGCTGGTGTTTGTAAAATTTGCAAATGCGTCCCTGGACAAAAAAATTATCAACCTACAGTTCGCTATTGCTTTAGTAGTCTTGATTGCAAAGATGCTTGTCCAAGAAACCACGATTGTCTGCCTTTTTGCGATATGAATCAGTGCAAGTGTGCTTGTCGTAATTGATAATTTAGAATGATTACAATACTTACAAGATCGTATGTATTCACAGAAATTGATGTGTTTTTTTAATATTAAAATAAGAGAGCATACTCTATCGTTCAAGTAGAAATTTCTAATTAATAGAGGAAAACATTTATTAGATATGAACTTGATAAATTAAATTGTAATGTGTTCTAAGATAAATAAATTCGAATGTTTAATTCAATCGGTTTCTTTGTAGTTTGCACTACTTCTTGAATAAAAAAAGTCATGAGATTTTGTGCATCAAAAACTGAATTTTGTATTTTAAATATTTTTCTCATAAATAAATCAATTTTTAATTAGTAAGATTTTCAACAAAATCAAAATCAAAATATATATACTACCACAATTTCAATAGAATCAAACAAATAACAAAACTATAAAAGGTAAATTTAATTAAACAATCTTTTAATATTTGAATTAATATTTTTCTAAATTCTCATCATTCTTCAAATGTGAAATTTAATTTCATATGAGATCGATAGTTGGCCTAGTGGTTAGGTTACTCCGCAGAGACCAAGAGGTGTTGGGATCGAATCTCATTGGAGTCAAAATAACTCCGAGTCCAAAGAGGCTCTCTCATGTATTAAAAAAAAAATTAATTTCATGTAGTAGCTTATATTTTAAATATCCAAAATGGCATTTTTTTCTAAGCATCCTATTATAATGAAATCGAACCCACCAAAACATCATGACACCATCAATAAATACCAAAAATCAATAAATAAATCACATGCATGTATTACGAGTTTGAATATTAAGAAGTCAAAGAGAATAATTACTAATGGGTTTATAAGTTTATTAAATGGTTAATATTTGAAACTGTAACTTTGGGAGAAATTAACAAAGTTGGTCGTTAGTAGTTCAACATTACGATTGTCCAATTGTCCAAGTGCGAGAATAAACAAGTAACCGTCTATACATGTGAAGGAAATGATGGACTTATAAATATTTATTGGGGATCGAATCGACAATGACTCTGAATTTTCTCAAATAATTGACGTTTGGATTCAATATTACATAAATGTGATATGGGATCCTATAGTATTATTCTTAATTTTTATTGCACTATATCACTATATTTCATATTATAACATATATTTTATCACGTGTTTATAAATCGCCTATCCACCTAGAAATTAGACTATAAGGTTGATGGACGTCCGCATTGAAAATGACTTATTAATGAGCCACTTATCTCATTTCACTATCCTCCTACTCTGACATGGAAAGTGCACTCTAAAATAGAAACTCGAGTAAAAACATTTCCTAACACTCTAAACTAAACTAAGACTTTAATTCTCACTTCTCCTCCTTGGATTGGTCTTTCATGAAATTCAAGAACCGATTAACTTTGCGTTAAAAACAATCAAATTTATGCACAAAAGCTCAGAATCTGCAAATAGTTAATTTCCAAGGGGAGAAAGTGCAATATGATCAATTAAGCCTAAAAGTCTATCAAATAAGTCATTTATTCACCTAAAAGGATGTCTCCAAAGGGCTAATAATTAGAACAAATAGGGAGACATCACTTATCCGGGAAATACTTGAAAGAAACAAGGGATTTATCGTGAGGAGCATTTATAGAGAGGCGAACAATTGTGAGGATTGGTTGGCGAAGACAAGTTGGAAGAATATAGACGATTTCAAGCTCTTGGAGGACCCTCCGGATGGCATCTGGACATTTCTCACTAAGGATCGTATGGGTTATAAAATACCGAGAGCTTTATATAATCCTGAATTATTTAAGGATATAATAAACTAGCGTTTTTGTTTATTGTAACATGATCTAGTATGGATCTCCGATGTAATAAAAAAACCATTAATAAACTTATCTCATTTCACTCGAGTTTCCAAGTGATACTATTGCTCCAGAAGATTATGCTTGTCATGCAGTTGAATCAAGAAGTGGAAAACAATTACCTCCACCTAAAGTAGAACCTTAAACAACCTCTATTCCTAAAAAAAGTGGTTGAAGAAACAGTAGAAGACAAGGTGGAAGAGGTAATTGAACAAAAGAGTGTCCGAGAGAAGACACCAGGAAGAAAAAAAAGAGCTCAGTGGTAAACAACAACGTCCTCCTCCACCATTCCCATCACGTGTCAAAAAGCAGAATAGTGAAAAAGAATTCAAGAAGTTCCTTGACATGGTGAACAAGTTAGATATCAATATCCCGTTTGTAGAAGCTCTCAAAAGAATGCCAAAATATCTTAAATTCATGAAGGACATTCTCTCTAACAAACTAAGTTTAGAAGCCGAATAGATGAATGGATTGCCAGTGGAGTGTAATGCTACATATGAAATAAAGTTACCACAAGATGCGCATACACCCCAAAACTCTTGGATGAGACCATTCATGGCTACAAAGAATAGATCTGAGAAATTCGTGGGAGTGAAAGGCAAGGGATTCAAATTTCGCATGCCAAATATTAATAAACTTGCTTGTTGCTGGGGAGGTAATGTTCAGACATGACCAAGGTAACACGTCAAACTTAATGACGTTAAACAAAAGTGCTCTTGGGAGACATCCCACCCTCTTTTATGTTTTTAGGTATTTATGTTTTTGTTCGTTTTAGTGAGTTTATGTGTTTTTTAGTGCATATTGCAGTAATAAGAAAGGTATAATTGTTTTTGGTGTGTAGGTACGCAAGGGTTTGAGTTTTGGGTGAAAAAGTGGAAAAATTTCGGAGTTAAAAATTGCTGGACAGAGCTTTTTCGCGGTACACCGCAGGTATTTATGGTGCACCGCACATATCAGTGCGAGAAATTTTACAAAAACTTCAAACTGGCATAACTTTGCGCTCAGGTATCGGAATTCACTTTTTCTCAAATCTAAGTCGCATATTTTTTTGAGATCTATCCAATGGAGTGGAGAAAAACTAATTTGGAGGTAAAATAAAAAACGAGATTTTTGAGCACATTCTGACCTGCCCGCCGGTATATGTCAGCCATACGACCAGTAAGCCGGATGGTCAAAAAGGGGTGCCCACGGGTTCACGAGTTGGGTTTTATGGCGAGAAGTGGATTTTTGAAAAAATACGCACCGGTATGCCGGCCATACCAGCGGTATGCCCGGCAGTCAAAAACACGTGCCCACGGGTCCATGAATCAGGTTTTTTGCCGAAGCGAGCCTTTTCGAAGAGTTGCTCACCGGTAATGCCAGTCACACTGGTGGTATGCTGGTCCGCGCCGCTGGAGAGAGAAAAATTTCGAGTTTTTTAGGTTATAAAGAAGAGGGAGGCTAGTATATTCAAATTTTCCAATCCTTAAGCCTCTCTTTCTTCTCCAAACCTCTCCCAACTCCATTAAAGCTTCATCAAACCTTCACCAAACATCAAAACACTACCCAATCACCATAAAAACACATCCAATCCTTTCTCCACATCATTACAAGGAAGATTCAACCACCCATGTCTTACCAAAACACATTCAATCCAAGAATCAAAAGCTTAAAATTGCAATGTTCATCCTAAAATTTTCTTAGATAAATACCAATCCATCAAGAATCCATCTTACCCACATAGAGATTCATCCTCAAGACACCTTTCCTAACCCAAATAAAGCTTGTGCAACCAATAATCAAGATTTTCAAATTTCAAGAGTGGTTAAAGCTTTGAGTTGGAGGTCAATTGAGATGACTAAGAGAACAAAAACATTATCTACTGTAAGGGAAATGAAGAAAAGCAAGGTATTTGGTTCTATTGAGAAGAAATCAAGTGATAAAAGTTCTAGTTCCAATACAAAGGGTAAAACAGGTCAAGACAAGAGAGGTCAGCTAGCTGTGTTTGATTCATTGGGCGGAAAGGTTCTAGCTTTCGTGAAGAAAACAACACAACCTCTACAGATCAAAGGTCTTACACTCGAAGAAAAAGAGAAAGCTTCAAGGGCCCTGATAGCTTCTGCGAAGAAACAATTATAGGAACTTCCGTCTTCTTATGAGAAAGTATTTGAAGAAGAAGTTGGTAAAGGAGAATACAAGAAGATTCTTGGAGATTGGAGAAAGATCGGGTTGGTCTACGTTCATGGTAAGACGTTCTAAAAAACGCTATCTTGTTGAATTGTATTTTGAGGGGAGAAGAAGAGGATGTGGCACAGTTGATCTATGAGGAGGTGATGTGATTTTCGGTCTCTCCCATGTCGTAATTTAATGTGAAATATCCTACTATGATCACGTGTCTTGTTCGGAAAGCGAATGTGATTTTGGGTGAAGGAGAGACACTTGAGTTTAAGATGAGTAAGAATATTGACGATGCTTGAATCATGAAAGTTATGAGAGGAATTACGCAACTTTCAAAAGAAGAAAAGGAGCACAACATAACACTCCTTGAGCAATTAACGAGAGATCCAGCAAATCCTATCTTGGATGTCGATAATGCGAGGCAATAGCCTCGAAGAGTATGTTTTCTTTCTTCCCTACCATTTCTTTATGTGCAATATTTCTGCTAATTTTAAATTTTATTTCTTTCTTGAGTCTTTTTCGAGTCGTGGGGACACGGCTCACTTTTGAGTTGGGGTGGGGATTCGTTGTCCTCATCTTCCTTTTGTTTTTGCATAAAATTTAAAAAAAAATTAGGTTTGAATAGGCATAGAATATGTTGAATGTAACTATTGAGCATGATTTAATTAAGTTAATGATAGTTGGTAGTATGCTTTTTGAAAGATGTAATAAATATGGTTAGTACGCATGCATGAAAACGGGAAATAAAAGATAGAAAGGTTAATGAGCAATGCTAATATGAAACTTAGGGAGAGTTATTTCGTGTGTAGAACGTGAGGTTTGAAATTAGTTGAAAACCCGCTTGTCTATGAACTAGTAGTGAAAAAGTAACAAAATCCGGTAGTTAGAAAAGTGAATAAGACAGTTCTTTCATATTGAAGTCACTTGAAGCCTTCTTAGCTTTCTCACCCTTTTATAGTGAAAAGGTAACAAAATCCGGTAGTTAGAAAAGTGAATAAGGCAGTTCTTTCATATTGAAGCCACTTGAAGCCTTTTTAGCTTTCTCACCCTTTTATTTGATTATATTATTATTTATCCATCTTAGCCCCTCTGAGCCTTTCTAAATCCTTTTATTTAACCACATTATAAGCCATACCCCTTAGTTTATAGGACTTATCCATATGACTCGCACTCGAATCGCAAAACCTGAGACAAGTCATTTTTAGAGCTTGAGTTTGGGGTGGTGGGTTTCATCATTAGGGACATTGGGTTTGGGAAATTATAATTGTGATATTATTGATGATGAAAAAGTTATTATTGTAACCCTTTGCCGGGGTAATAGTAAATGAAAAACGTTGAAAAGCATGAATTGAAAAGAAAAAATATATATGAGAAAAATAGCGTGATATCTCAACATAAAAAAGAGGGTCATAGCTATACAAAAGGGAAAAAATTGATATGAAAAGATTATATATTTGGACCAGCAAAGTGGAATTCGTATATCATCATAAAAGGGTTTTATCTTGGGATTATTGGGGATGCACATTAAGGCATCAAGAATTGGGCTGAGTGAGAACATCTTCGAGTGAAAACTCAAGCTCTAGGGATATTTGTTGATGGAATGTGAGGAGAGAGCCAAAAGCTCACTTTTCATTATCCAAATATACCACACCGTCCCTAAGCCACGTTATAACCATAAAGACCTTAGGATTTCTAGCTACTTGATGGAGAAACAATTGAGCTATTAGGTTGTAGGTAAGTGGACCATTGGATTCTATATTAGGACCTATGACCAACCTATAGCCATCAGCATGAACTGAGTTGAGACCTCTCCTTCTGGCATTGCGAAGTTAATCTGGACTTGAATTTATGGATTGTTAATTATGTGTATATTAAGAATACGTGTGTATTATTTCTTTAGCATTACTACATGAGACTTTTTAGATATTTTGCTCTAGTATCATTCATTGTGTTATGTTCTTATTCTCCTCCTACTTCTTCTTCTCTGTTTATTATCTGACTACCCTACTGTTCTTTATCTCTATTGTATCGGGACGATACAAATTTGAATTGGGGGTCTTGATGTATCCCCATTTGTGATGATTTAATATTAGTTGGAGACATCATTTTAGGTGTATTTATTAGGTTATAGGTCAATTTTCACATGATTTAGTACACTTTCCTATTTCGTGTCTTAATTTAATTATTTATTATTTTTAGAGCATATTGGTTTTAATTGTTTGTTAATTGTGAGGCTTTAAAGATATATGGTAATTAATTAGATGTCAAGTTAATTTTAAGAGATAAGGGAAAGGGGATAAACATGGAAATTGGAGATAAAGGAATGAAATATGAAAAAGGAAAAGATAAAGTTACAAATAAATCTGAATTTCAGCAACTACGAACATAAAAGTGATCATAACTCAAGATTGGCTAGGAATTTGGAAGAATGGTCTGAATCAAAGTTAAATAGCTTTCCGAGATGATCAGTTTCGACTATTGTAACGCGTCAAACGGATAAGTATTGAAGGAGTTACGGCCAAAATTACGAATTTGAGTTGGGCTTGGAGTCCAATACCTATCTTTTACGCCAAGAAACGTTTTAGGGTTTCCTATACCCTATAAATACACCCTTTAATCAGAAGAAACATATCCTTGGCAAACCTTAAGCTAGGAAGAAGCTTACAACACAAGAAGAGAAGTCTGTAAGGAGCTGAACACCAAATTATGTCATCTTCAACCTTCAAATCGTAATTGTTTTCTTTTCTTTCTTTAGTATGAATTAAATAATTTTAGCTTGAGATTTAGCATATATGTGTGAACCCTAGTTCTTTCTATCTGATTTGGGATACTTCGTATTTAATTTGAATTCATGTTTTATTCTCTGTTTATGTGTTTTGATTTATTGTATGTCTTCCTTGTGGTTGCAAACGTATAGGATTACCTTAATAGTAGTTAAATGGTCTCCCGGAACAGGTGTCTAATTATTGAAACACCACATAACGTCTAGTGTCTGATATTGGTCCTGACAACACTGATCCTAACTAGATAGTCATTAGGGTTTGTTTTAATCACCATATCACCAATTGAAGGAATTGTTTGCTTAGGTCCTTGGTGGCGCTTGATAACCCTATTTTAAACTGCATCGTGGTTGTGTCGTATCCCCCTTAGTCGCTCTCAAGGTCTAAGGAATGGGAATTTAGAATCATAATTATTGCAATATTACATGATTCACCCTTACATGTTAGAATAAACAAGACTAGTGGGGATTACTTGCTAATATCTTAAGCTAAACTATCATACTATCTTCTTTTCTTTTATTTACTTTTCTGTCTTTAATTTATTAGTTTAATTCTCTCTTTACGAAAACAAAATAAAAATCTATTTGCTTTTTCTTTATTCTTGCGTATTATCTGTTCTAGCTATTATATTTGCACTTGATAAATTGCATAAGTTCTCTCTAACCTTCGTAGTCTCTGAGGAACGGATTTTGTTTATCATTAAAACTTGCATACGTCCTGTATACTTGCAGAACCGTGCTCAGCCTAGGGTGTTTATTTGCACTTATTTTATCACGCCCTAGGTGACACCAATGTGGAACAAATCGAAGTTGTCCAGGTGCACATTATGACACTCCTTGAGCAATTAAAGCACGATTTAGTGAAAGATCCAATAAATCCTATCTTGGATGTTGGTTTAGCGAAGCAATAGCCTCGAGAGTATGGACTCATTCTTCCTTACCATCTATGTATATGCTTTATTTGCATGTTTTTAATTTCTTTATTGAGTCTTTTTCGAGTCGTGGGGACACGCCTCATTTTTGAGTTGGTGGTGTGGGGATTTGCTGTCTCTCATCTCCATTTTTATGTGATTTTACTGTTTTTTGGACGAAATTAAAAAAAATTGATAGCATGGGATTTAGATGTAGAGCGTCTTTAATAGATTGAAAGCATAAGCTTAGTGAGTTAATGATAGAACGTAATATGTTTATGAGATGTTTTATTTTGTATGCTTTGAGTATTTACAGGAAACACACATTGATAATAAAGAAAAGTTTAGTGAGCAATGCGGTAGAAGTGTGTTTGATCTTGGGGCACCTTGAGTGGTGTGTAGGCTATGAGATCCAAGCTAGTTGATAAACCCATTTAATGAACGTGCTAAAGGTAATAGAATAACGAAATTACATAGTTTAGAAAATGATTAAGGCGGTTCTTTGATAAGCCCCTTGTTAACTTTTAGCTTGTTGTCCATTTATTATATTTATATCCTTCTCAGCCCCTTCTAGCCTTTCTAAAGCCTTTTTATTTAGCCACATTATAAGCCATATCCCTTTATATTTTAGGACTTCTCCGTATGACCCCACTCGAATCACGATGCATAGATAATTGTTTTAGAGCTTAAGTTTGGGGTGGTGGGTCTACCATTATGGAAAATATTATTGGGTTGGGATTTTTGAGCTTATGTATTTGTGCTCTATATATTTATGATGATGCACTATTTATTACATTGTAACCCTTTGCTGGGGTAAAACGTAAATAAAAAAAGTTATGAAAATGAAAAAAATTAGCATGATATCTCACATCAAAAAGAGAGTCATGGCTATTGAAAAGAAAAGAAAAAGATTTGATATGAAAAGATTGAATATGATTTGGACCAGCAAAGGGGAATTTTTATGTGATCATCTTTATGCTTTAGTATTGTGCTATTGGGGATGCTAATTAGTGCATCAAATCATTGGGTTGAGTGAGAACGTTTTATGAGAGTAACTCAAGCTCTAGGGTGATTCGTTGATGGCTAGTGAGGAGAGAGCCAAAAGCTCACTCTATATTATCCAAATATACTATCATACCGTCCCTAAGTTAACATTACAACCTTAAAGACCTTATGATTCTTTTCTATGTAATTAGAAGTAATTGAGTCATTAGAGAGTAGTTAGATGGATCTTTGGATACTAGTAAAGCTCGATGAACAATCTATACCCTCCTTGGTAAGCTAAGTGAAGAACCTCTTCTCCGTGCATTGCAAAGCTAATCTGATCTTGAATTTGAGTCGTGTTGATTATGAGTATGACAAGTGTAAAGGTAAATTAGTTTGTAAATATTATTACATGAAATTTTCTGAGTAGTTGTTTTGAGTTTATTCCATATACTCTGCTATCTTCTTCCCATTGTGCTTAAATAACTTAGGTGTGTATTTAGAGACTTTCCTTTGTTCTTATCTTTTATTGATCTAAATAAAGATGATCTTTAATCACCCTTATTAACTAGTAGAAGAAATAGAAGGATAAGTGCATACAAGCAAACCTAAGTTATATTTATCATCTTAATCTTATTCTTACATCTTTATTTTATTTTATTGTCTTTAGCTTAATTAATTATTGTTCTCATCAATCATTCCTATTTACTTTTCTTGTCTTTTATTCATTGCTCTAATTATTACTATGCTTTCTTGTAATCCATGTTATAACACACTAAGTCCCTGAGAACACATCTGAACTTATCATTAAAACTTGCTTACGGTCTGTGATACTTGTAGTGAGTAACGTGGAAGTGAGAGTGTTTGTTCTTACTTAATTTAATCTTATTTTTATCACACTTTTTCCCCCACCAGGAAGATTGAAGATGTACGCGTCAAGGCAGCTAACCTTATAATTCCTTGTGATTTATTTTATTCTTGACTCCGACGCGGATAAGAATGTGTCAATCATTTTGGGCGGCCATTCTTAGCCACGGAGCGTACTTTGATTGATGTAGAGAATGAAGAAATGATCATGCTAGTGCAAGACGAGGAAGAGAAGTTTACTTTGTTGGTGAGTTTTTATTAGAGATTAATATCAACTCTTTTGAGCATATCGAGCATATAAATCATCTCAATACAAGATATTTTGTCACTCTTTTTTTGAAATTTAACGGAGTTGGACTTGCTCATATATTATTAGTGACACTAGTATATGAATTTATTCATAAATCTATTGAATAAAAATTGTGATTGATCACATATATCAATTATTACAACATATGATATAAATATCATTTTTTATTTGATGTTTCTTTAAATAATACACAGGGAACATCAAGAAATATCTTGTTAAATATATGTCCCGGTAATTCAAGATTTTGCATTTTTTCACAAATTCGTCGAATAATTCTGAAAATATAAAAGAGTAGGCCTTGGACCTTTGGGAAGATGCTATAAAGATTTAATATCCTTCGTAGAAGTATAAGTTTATTCTCTCGTAATTGATTTAATATTGGATATATCAAAATGACATTCTTTTTTTTGTCAAATAAAATGAACTAACATCGACATCTGGTACATCTCGTATATAAGTTACTAACACTAATATAGAACTCTACTAGAGACCTACAGGGACAATTAGAGATATCAATATTCATTCTGGCACACTTAGCAAGAATTTCCGCAACTCCATTAAAATTTCTTCTGACATGATTTATCAATATCAAAATGACATTCACCACACAATAACTATGTCAAAACAATTTGTCCAATAATATTGTATAATTATGGCATGATGACTGACTGGTGTAAGATGCCATATTCAAGTTACATTATTTGCAAGAGGGTGGTTGTTCAAATCCCACTTCTAACATCTAATTATCGTGTTAGTAAAATATTATAAGGATTCATTTGAAAATTTATCTCTGTATTTGTTTTCATCATTCAATAATCATCATAAATGAATTTCTAACATTGCATAGATGCGTTCGCAATTTCAAGACACATTTTTTTTTCATGATAACGTGTTCTTTTCAAGAATACGTAATTATTTCTTCAACCCCGTATGATTTTCAAAGTCATTGACTAATATAATGTATAATTCTTCATTATATCAAACGAAATTCTGATTCGTGATAACTATATAAATCACGGGATCAAGCTTTAAGCCTCGTTGAAGATAATGTTGAAGAAACGTCATTTTTTTCTACGCAATCGTTCTTAGATGCGTTACTTTCTTCTCGTAAGATTATTTTCATTATCTTTTATGACATTCATATGACTTTCAAAGTCATGTCAATATATAAACAAAATTTATTTCGTAAAATTTATTCTCATAAATTCAATATTTTCTTTACATGTATGACAATTATATTGCTCAATATATCAACGAGATTTTATTTCGTTAGGCTTACTTTTTAAAACTCATACTTTTATAACAAGTAGACTTGAATAATTTCATCCATTAAATCATTATCAAGTTGCATTTTTCAATGTTTCCATCAAAATATTTTAATGGACAATTTTTTTCTTGATAAGTTCATTGGATCGTCATAAACAAGACGAGTTTCAAATTGCTTTTAAACAATTATGATTTATAATTGAAACAGACAGTAGCTTATTTTTGTTATTGTTTTAAACAATATTGTTTTTTTTTCAAGCAAACTTATACAATTTCAATTTGAAACTTCTCTTTAAAATTATATATTTGAAGAGGTGTGTGAGTTTTGACGAATCTTTAGTCTCTTTTGGAATAGAATTTTAAAGAGAGATAAAGTAATCAATTATATTATAATATGAAACAATAAAAGATTCATAAAAAAATAGATCTTACCTTAGAAATTACTTACCTTTATATAACAATAAATAAAAATTACGAAGAGTCTCAAATCACATTAGCTCGGTTTGTAAAGTTGTGTTGGTAACGTGTTATAAAACAAGAAGGAAAAGTATAAAGATGATGAAGGAGTTTTATTCGTCTTATGCAACCAAATGTGTGTAAGGAACAATGATCAACTAGCCTTTATATAGAGAATTATAGACCCTTGGACTAGCCTACTAACTACACCATTATATAAGATTAAATATGAGAGTTACAAAGAATAAAGGAGATAAATTACAAAACCTCTCCACTACTCTAGAATAATGCCCACATTTCTTAAATCATGGTGATTAGGGAAGGAATCGGTGAGTGAAGATCTTTAAAGCGGAAGTGTTAAAGTCTTATAATAGAATGAATTATGAAATAGCTCTTAGTTCACCCGAAAGATTTCATTTCTTGTCATTGGTTGAGTCAGTGTGGTCTCATTCCATGAATTGAAGGTTAATGGAAATAAGGCAATCAAATCAATCCAGTGAGTTGCAGTTAGAGTGTCAAAGCAGTAGCAAGAACCAGTCTACTTATAATTAATAATATCAAGTAGTAAACTTATAATTAATAATATCAAGTAGTAAGGTTAAGTCTTAACGTTCATAAAGAGTGAGATATCCGTCTAAGAACAATAGAAGAGGGATATACTATCGAATTGGATCTTAGAGAAGTCTCGGTCTTCTTCCACAGGGAAGATTTAATTCAATTGATGAATGAATAAATTAGAGGGATTATTTTCTAGCCTAGTTCTTCCATTTGATGAAAAGAAAGACTTGTGTTAAGGATAGTGCACTAGAATCAATAGAATCAGAATCCGATGTGAAATAAGTAACTGAATTTGCTCAATAATATGATATGCCTAATAGAATGAATACGCATGCGAGCTTGGTTGCCAAGTATAGTAATAATAGCAATCTCGCCCCTTTCGTCTAAAAAAGCATAGGTTAAACCCACTATTTTCCCGTTACTACTGTTGGAACGCTTGAGTTCAAGCTTGTAGAAGTTTAGTGCGACAAGAGCTTACACCGGTCAAAAGTTGTCGTCCCCGCAAGGTACTATTGAAATGAAATTCTCTTTGGTCTCGTCGCCTTGTCGCTCCTATCCGCAAATTTCCTTCTTTTGTTCAGTCAAAGTCAAGATCGAATCTGTGACGAGATGGATAATATATATATATATATATATATATATATATATATATATATATATATATATATATATATATATATATATATGTGTGTGTGTATGTATATAAGCCGGGTTTAGCCAAACAATTGGGTTTCTCTCCCAGGAGGATTACTCCCCTTTATTTACTTAGCCTAACCTTAACGGTTCTATAGCCTCTACCTATTGAGTTCCTTCTCCTGGGTTCAAGAGTTGCTTTCAACACTAGGACTTCCATTATATATCTCTTAATAAGGCTCTTTAATTTCATCATTAATAAAAAGTAAAAAAATAGCAAGCAAAAAAATTAATTAATCATAATTATTTTCATGCATTTTCGATTTAAATAATATTATTTTATGTATTTGTTTCAAGTTTAATTTAATTTATGTTGAATTACAAATAAATTTTAAAAAACATATCGAGAAATTAAAATAAAAAATGATTTTAAATAAGATATATTAGTCCATTAAGTCCTACAACCCAACTATCCACTCCCATCAGGTCCAGCCCTTGATTTTTCCCCTAGCAGGTCTAGCGAATTATTTGATGTACCATCGCTACCCTTCACCAGAATCATATAATATCAAATCTTCCCATAATTATTGTTGGTAACCAATCTCATTTAATTAGCATATCTCTTAATGGCATTCAATCCGATTTCTTCTCTTCCGATCAGAGATACCGCTGCTTCTTTCACCCAAATCAGAAAACTTATATCTGTAACAAAAACCTTAGCCACTGATCTTTCTATTCTTCATCAACATAATAGGTTTGTGTTGATTTTTATCAAATTAATTCCAAACCACCGACCCTATTATCTCATATCAAACGAATAGAGTCTCATTTCTTCTTCTTTTGATTGAACGGATAAAAATTGAAGAATATATAAACAGCCACTGATAAAGATGAAGAATCCAGCCGATGAAGATAATGAAATTATGGGTTTACTCTTCCGCCACTGATCTTTCACCCAAATAAAAAAAATTGTATTTGCAACATAGATATCAGCTGCTGATTCTTTCACCCAAATCAGACAACTTATATATGTAACAAAAATCTCAGCCACTGATCTTTCTATTCTTCATCAACATAACAGGTTTGTGTTGATTTTTATCTAATTAATCCTAAACCACCGACCCCATTATCCCATATCTAACCAATTGAGCCTCATTTCTTCTTCTTTTGATTGAACAGATAAAAATTGTAAAACAGATAAACAGCCGCTGATCAAGATGAAGAATTATGATGGGTTATGTGTGGAATATTAGTGGTGTGCGAGTTAATATTGATGGGTTATATGTGGAATATAACCTATCAATATTAGTGGTGTGCGAGTTGAAATATTCAATCTTATATTTTTGATGGGTTATATGTGGAATATTAGTAGTGTGCTAGTTAATATTAGTGGTGTGCGATGAAATATTCAATCTTATGTTTTTTATGGGTTATATGTGGAATATTATAGTGTGCTAGTTAATATTAGTGGTGTGTTAGGTTATATCGATGGGTTATATACGACAGATTACTTTTCACAAATATTAAAGATATATAATTATTGATTTTTATTCATTTTATTCATTTTGTTTTGTACTTGAATTTAATATTTTTGACAATTTTTTTCCTTTTTGTTTTGATATTAATTGATTGGTTGCATATAATGGTTTTGGTAAGTCAAAAGATATTAATGGATTAGCAGAGCAATACAGACTTTTTGGGTGAGTTGGACTTGATGGGCAATTGATAATAATATGTGGACTATACAGGTACATCACCCTTTAAATAAATTCAGTAAGTTTTTTAGATGTATATTTTTACCAGGTTTTAATATAAAATGGTTTAGATATAGTAAAATAATTCGAATTTTCTTTTCTATATAAATATTTACATCGTATATTTAGAGCCAATTAGAGGTAAATGCCTAATTAAAAAGTTATTTAAAATAAGGTGCCTACAATAAAATATTTTAGAGAAAACAGCCTCTCCCAAACCTACCCCTAATTAACAATTAAAAAAAACCAGCGTGTTTACTATATCTTTTGTTAAAAAAAAACAATAAACCGTCTCATATACACACAAACACTCACACAACTGCACACACACACACTACGAGAGAGAGACGACGACGACGAAAGGCGAACGACGAAGAAGACTCACCGGCGACTCAAGGCGACACACCGGCGACTAAACACCGGCCACGAAATCAACAAACCTAAACCAAACGCGATTAACACCAAAACAAAAAAACAAACTAGTAAGTACTTCTAAAAACCTAAAACAGATGTTATTGTGTAATTTTTTAGTGAAATTTTTTATTCCGACTGTGTTAATGTGTGATTCACAAACAAAAACAAAACAAATATACAATGCATGTTGAATTCGAATGATTTTTGCCTGATTAATGTTTGATTAAGATTTAAAGTGTTCATATATAGCGAATTTATTGGTTTCTAGGGTTTATAATACGATTTTTGGATGAATGTAATAGAATAATGTGATTAATATAAACAGAAAATGAATTGCAGTGATTAAAATATGAAACAGGGACCTATAGTGCAATTATTTTCAAAATATTTTGCAGAATGTTTTTAGTAACTGTATTAAACATGGAATTCCATGTTTAATACAGTTATCAAATCATTAAATTCCATGTGTTGATAACTGTATTAAGATAGAATGTGTAGTTTAGGGACCTTATAGTGTAATTACTGTATAATATAGAATTTTGCAGAATGTTGTTAGTAACTGTATTAAACATGGAATTCCATGTTTAATACATTTATCAAAACATGAAATCCCATATTTTGATAATTGTATTAAACATGAAATTCCATGTTTTGATAACTGTATTAAACATGGAATTAACTCAATTCAGGCTACTAATATGTTTTCTTGTGCTTGGAGTTTATGTAAAAACAGGTGAAAATGGCACCAAGAAGAAAAGTTATCAAGTCAAGACTACTAATTTGTTTCTTGTGGTTGGAGTTTGTGTAAATACAAGTAAAAATGCCTCCAAGAAGAAGATTTACTGATGAACAAGAAGATGATAAGATACAAACAGTGAAAAGGAAGAACTACTAGCTTTTCTAAGTGATGAGCAACCCCTCAGTGGATTATGTTCATTGTAGAGTGTATATGCAGTTCAGCGGAAACAAAGATCAAAGAATCAGTTATCTAAAAGAATATTGATGAATGTGTTGACGTTTTTATTATTGTATTGAAAAGAGTATTTTGTATTTAATTGTACTTATTTTGGAATGTTTTAAATTGTAATGTTTAAAATGACTTGTTAGTTTATTAAGTATTATAAAGAATTTTATTAGAAATGGAAATTGATTAGTATTTCATATTGTGAAGGATTTGATTAGAACAGTTTTGATACCAACAAAAAACTCAAAAAAGCAGGCAAAATCCGCAACATATAAAATTGACTTGTAAATTCCATATTTGAAACATGGAATTCCATGTTTGAAAACATGAAATTCCATGTTTGAACATGAAAATTTACTAACCTGCACACTAACAACTTAAGCTACTCGAATCGAAACCTATACAGAAAGATAATAATTATAAAGGAATATATCACAACACAATATAAAAACAAAAAGGATCCAATACATAACAATAGAAACTGTAAAAATTGTTAAACCGGTGAATATTAAACAACTGTTACAAGAATATAATGATCATAAAAAATAATCATAGAGCAATTTGACAATTTTTGGCATTGACCGACGTGACTGGTTAGTTGACTCCAACGGTTGCTTTTCAGAACCAAATCTTTGTGACCACCAAATGTATGCTACTTGGGATCGTGGAAACACGTAATCGAAAACAGAATCGAGAGTCGGGAAAAGATCAAACGAACGCATAGAACGTTGAGAACCGAACTGAACTACAGCCATAACCATCTACAGAAAACAATTCATGAAATAAGTACTAGAATACAATAACACAAACAAAGGAAGAAGTAGAAAAGGGGAAAAATTCTGTGCAGTTGCAAAATTCCATGTTTTAAACATGGAAATTCATGTTTCATACAGTTTCATATTGTATTAAACATGGAATTCCATGTTTAAAACATGGAATTCTTTAAAACATGGAATTCTTTAAAACATGGAATTCTGCAACTACACAAACCTCTTCACATAATTCCATGTTTTAAACATGAAATTCCATGTTTTAAACATGGAATTCCATGTTTCATACAGTTTCATACTGTATAAAACATGGAATTCCATGTTTACTGCACAACCATCTTCACAGAATTACAGCTCAATTACACACTCTACTACGATTAAAACAGTTTAAACACATAATTTAGCAGCATAGAAGCAGAATATGCACAAAATGAAGAATGTAACACGGAATTTACAGAAAATTAAGCAAAATATGAAGAAATGAAGAATGTAAACACATTATCATAACAAAAAGAGCTTAAACACAAAATTTTGCAAAAATCAAAGCAAAATATGAACAAAACTAAGAATATAAACACAAAATCATAACAAAACAAGCAATTAGAAGACAAAAACATTCAAAACAGTAGAATTGCTTCAAGTTGCAAAGTAGGATGAAAATGTGAATCAAAATGCTTTCAAAATAGAGAATACATACACATGTATATGTATATATAGAAACTAAAACCTGCAAATCAGCAAAACAACAAAATGAAATAAAAAAAAATTAAAAAAAAGAAAAAAACAGAGCCGAGAGAGATAGAGAGCATGAGAGATAGAAGAGATGTTAGTTTACCTTTAGAGAAGAAGAAAAAAGCGAGTAAGCTCGTGAGTTAGCTTCGTGAGTTTGAGTGAGCTTCGTGAGTGTGAGTGAGCTCCGTTGCTTATCAATGGAGATGGAGAAAACGGTTAGAGGAGAGAGAAATAGAGAGAGAGAGAGAGAGAGAGAGAGAGAGAGAGAGAGAGAGAGAGAGAGAGAGAGAGAGAGAGAGAGAGAGAGAGAGAGAGAGAGAGAGAGAGAGAGAGAGAGAAATAGATAGAGAGAATCTGTGATTGTGTGAGCTAATAATTGGGGAATTAATTACCTAGTTTATAATAAATAGTATTTATATTGGGTAAAATGAGAAAATAAATAATTAAGAGGAGTTTTTTTTTTATTATTTAATTAAGAAGGCATTTATCTCTAAATAAAAAACTTAGAGGCTTAAAAAAATTAGTAGCCTAATTAAAGAGGCATTTCTCTCTAATTACCCCTTTTATTATTGTATTTTTAATTATAAAAAGTCCCACTTTTTTTTCTCGTAACTAAGAAGTTCAGGCTAGGCCTAATAATGATTTATCATATTTGGCCAGTAAAAACCAATTGCTATAAGAGATAAGAGATGCAAGAGTATTGAAAGTGAAAACGTAGACATTTTATATTCTATTCGCCTACATGATGATAGTGGATTTTTAATTATAACTCATCAAGATATTTTTTACGAATAGATGAATTCTGTTTTAAGCTTTCTTTTTTTTTGTTCAAAATTCTGTTTTAAGCTTTCAGATTTAAGTAAAACATGTAACTTGTATAGTGTACTTTTCCTTCATTTTAATACAACTGCTCACCCCAACCCAAAAGAAATAGTTACCAAACTGAGAGGATGAATAGCAGAATCACACTCTTAGCATGTATATACAAAATTATGTCTCAAATCAGGAGTAAAATTGGGTCAGATATTTTCCTTGGTGGAGTACCGGTGTAATACCTCATATAATACGGCCATTGAAATTTTAATACATTCACATGAGAATAGCATCTTTGGATTATTCCTTTTCGTTCCAAATTAATCAAAATACATAAAATTACATATGACAAACCTGAATAATGAAAAAACATGAAATCACAAAGAGAACCAAAAAAAGAAACGAGCGAAACTACTAATCAAAACAACATGAAAATCTGAAGCAAGTTCTGAACATCACAATCCAATTTCACAAGCAACAGAAACCCTAATTAACATTGATTTTCCCAAAACTTTATACAGAATTGAATTGTAAGAGATGAAGTTTCTTCCAAACTGAACAAGAATAAGTCTAAAACACCTTCCTTTTCTCTTCTTAAAGTCTCTTCAGTTCAACGCACTGATGCAGAGATAGGTTGCTGATTGTACAAACCATGAATCCCATTTGCAAAATGCTGACGATTTTTCCTTCTCTTAGTAACAACCATAAATCCTTCATCATCTTCATGCTTAGTTGTATCTAAATCCGATGTTTCCTTGTTTGGAATGTTTGAAACTGGTCCTTTACTCTCTTCATTTCCATACATAATCTTTATAATTGCACGATCATTCGCAATCGCATCAGAAGAATTCTCTGGCTTGGACTTTTTCTCGCTCATTGAAGACTCAGAAGTATTTTGAACTGACTTCATAATAAAACTAAGAAGTATTTGCCTTGCGATCTCATCCTTTTCAGTATCCGAAATGCTTTTTTTCAACTTACCCGTGACCTTCTGTTCAGGTTTCTCTTCTGCATTAACTTTTGAATCATTAGACGAATCAGAGTCCGTACCCAAATTCGAATTCGAATTCTCACCCGTTATGTTTGTTTGCCAAGCTTTCCTCGGAACAAATTCAGGTGCATCTGGATTCATGTTTCTCGAAAACCCACGTCCGATTCTTTCAGTTATTGGTATCTGGTAATTCATAAACCCATGTTTAATACGGAAAGAATGAGTTGTTCGATAATATAAAGGCGATCTAGGACCACACGGGACCCGAGCAGTGACAGGTGGAAACTCCATTGACTCTGTAAGCATGGTTTGACTTTCCGTAACATTATATACACTAGTGGAGATCATAGGTTGATACGCGCCTGGAGTATATGGTGGAGCTGCAGCTGAAAGTTTGCTCCCATTTGTTTCTACAGGCTTTTCCTCATTAACAGAAACTTCATCTTCGGAGATTTTTTCCGCTTCTTCATGAACGGGTGATAGATCACTTACTATTACTTTCTCCTCTTCTAATGTCTCAGTAGAAGCAGTGTTGACTTGTATATTATCCAAGTCTTCTACTTTCTCCATTATAGGCTTTAGAATAGTACCAGGTGCAGCCACTGCTACTTCTTTATATGACAATGATTTTGAAGCCATAGTTGTGACTTTAGGAATTACAGTTTTCAACATAAGCTTACTTGACTCCTCTGTAAAATTTGCACCAACAGATTTTTTCTTATAAATTTCCTTCTGTTCCTGAGAATTAGCCGTCTTTTTGTAATACCCATCATTTAAGCTTATGTTGAGCTTTTTAAGAGTTGGGCGTCTTTGGCTAGATTTATTACTGGTTGAATTTACTGACCGCCATTTCGGATTAGCTTCTTGCCATCCTTCATCTGAACTTAGTTCTTGAACTAACTCTTCTCGCACAGGCTGATTAGTACTTTGAGGAGAATTGCTATCATTTTGTTTATGAACAAAACCATGATCTGGTTTATCTTCTACTTCATCTGTTTTTACTGAAGGCACAGTGATGATGTCAGGGATGATGTCAGTATTATCATGGGATGTGGACTTGTCACTTCTTTCTTCATGCTTGTCGCCTTCACCATTCAAAATCACCTAATGGATCATAACAAATAAGAAAACTAAATCATATGAGTTTATAAACCAAGGAATCTTATTGTGATCCCAAGCATGGCAAAAATCTGATTCAATAGATAAAATTGGGCATATGAAATTACCTTTGTGCGACGCTTTCTCTGTGCATCTATAGCCTTTGAATTTCGATTAGGAGTTATGTAGTCAAGAAGATCGGATACGCTGCAATAGAAGGTCAAAGGTTGTAATTTGAAGGGATGTAACCAAAAATAATAAAGGTCCTTATATGGTTTTCATGTATTTGGCATTATGTTTAATAAGTAATGTTAGATATTACTCTCAAATCACATTGATGATAATATTACTTTATCGTAAATATAAATTAACTTCATATACGATGCAATTATATAATTAAAAGATATTGGAAAACTCTATTATATTATATTAGTTACTTTAAATTTTATTAAGTTGTAAATTTGTGAAATATCTAATTTTGTTTTAAATAAGAATGAGATGTCATGTTAATAGGTAATTTAATATTTTTTTCATTACTTTATAAGTAAAAACCAAAATGATAAAAAAAAACTATAATGGAGACATTCTCAAGTTGAGAAATTTTATGGAAATCAAGACTAGTCATATTTTATAAGCCTGCACTGATTTTGCTTTGTTTTTTTAATTTTCATTCCATTCCTTGATTAAACGAAAATCTCTTTCAAAATTCTTATCACACTTTTGTCAATTTTTAGTATTCTTTCTAATAGGAGTCCAACTTAAAGTTTCATCAAGTACTTTCAAATTTTTATGACAGACCCCGCTTAACGTTAATCAAAGATTAACAAATCACAGCAGTAAACATTACATTGAGTCTACTCAAAATTTTAGGGTTGTTTAACTTGTTTTATAATTTTTATTACATTTCGCATTTAAACGAAAACTCTACCACAATTTTTATCACACTTTTTCAACTTTTAGTAGTATTTCTATTAGGTGTCCAACTTAAAAGATTTGTAAGGACTTTAAAATTTTTATAACCGCCCCTGTTTATAGTTTATTTTCTAATAATTAAACAGGGAGTTTTGCGTTAATACCTAAGATGACCTTTGCTCGCAATGGATGTATCAGGTTTTGGTATCCCGTTTCGCGCTGCTTCTTGCTGCTCAAAAGCTTTCGACTCAAAATATTCAAGCCATGCAGCAGCATCCTATAGATATGCACATAGATTTGTTAGGTGCAACTTGCAAGCCACTATAAGCTTTTAAAACCCCTAACATTTATACAAACTGTAACAATTTCCGGAAATAATAGATTGATGTATTGTTGTTTTACCTGAGCACGAAGATCCTCTGCTCCTAGTTTAGCTTGAAGAATCTTTAGGGTGGTTTGTTCATGTTGTACACTGAGTGAATATATTTCCATTAAAGAAAGAGCTATAGCTATGGCATGATAGCTAGCAGCAGTCTGTGAAGAAACAAAAGGAGATAAAGTTAGTTATAACACTACAAAATAATTTAACGAGAAATCATTGCTTGAAATGAGAAGGACCTGTATGTGATCTGCCCCTAGTAATCTTTGATTGCATTTAAGGGCTTCATGCAAATATCTAAGAGCAATGTGAACATTTCCCATTCCTTCTTCCATCATAGCCACGTTTATATAAGTAGCAGCCGTGTTTGGATGTGATAATCCACATGTGAAATGAAGAAGAAACAAAGCACGATTCACATATCTGTCAAACATAATTTCACAACATGGTTACAAAAAATCTCAAAAAATGATATCCAAATTAGGCACCATGCATGTTAACTAATTAACTCACTTTAGTGCCAATTCAATGTGTTGAAGACGATAATAAAACACCGAAAGGTCTCCGTAACTTTTCATTGTATCAGGATGGTCAAGACCAAGCTCTCTCTCATTGATCTGTAACGCCTTTTGTTGATATATAGTTGCCTAAGCAAAAGTAAAGGGTAAATCAGACCAATTTTTTTTTCATGAAAATTAAAATATTGTTTAGAATTCAAATTACCTGATTAAAGTCTCCAGTATGGTAAAGAACTACAGCTAGAAGGCTATAAGCACTTGCAGTTGTTCGATGATAGGGCCCACATACAGCAATCATCTTAGCCAAAGCCTGTAGTTTCAATTATATGGAAATTCAATTGAAAATTTGTTCTACTTACTAGAATGTTCCTAAAATTTCTAAATTTCAAGTGATTAATATTAGTACCTTTGTTCCATAATTAACCGCTTCTTCTAGCTTCCCTTTATCAAGAGCAATCTTGGATGACTCTAGTAGATTTCTCCCATCAGCAGATGAGCATCCCACATGCTGTTGAATTACAGATGATTAGGCATGTTTTGTGTGTGTGTGTGTGTGTGTGAGAGAGAGAGAGAGAGAGAGAGAGAGAGAGAGAGAGAGAGAGAGAGAGAGAGATCATACTTTACACACGGGTATCATGCTAATTATATCGGTTTCCACAAACGGATTAGGGCTATCCATATCATAATCCCTTGGAACCAACTCAAGTCCAACCTATATAAAAAAAAATCCATAAATAGTTTTAAAACCAGTTTTTAAAGCAATAGATGCTAATAACATACCTTGCGACAAAGCCCTCGAAGAATTGATATATGTCTCAACTGCTGAAATTCTTCTTTCATTGTCCAACCAAATCTTTTCGTTAGAAATATCTTTAACCATTCCAGTTTAAGATTATAATCATCACTCAAGCTTTGATCACCAAGCAAGAAATTAAGAGTTTCCGCAATTGTAGAAGATAAATTAGAAGAATCATCAACAGAAGCAACAACAACTTTAAGTACATGCTTAAAAGCTCGAGTAATCATCTCATGAATGCAAAGTGATTGAATATGTGGAAGCTTATCCGCAAGTTCAACCTAGTACAAACAAATCTTTCAGAACAATGTTCTACAATATAACACAATCAGGTAAAATTTGAAATCTTACCACACGTCCTAAAGAACACATATTCAATCCTCGTAAATGCATGAAGTCCGAAAGTGTTCCTCCATCAACTGGGGAAAGTTCAAGTGATGCAAAATCTGTTACCTAAATACACAAAAAATTGAATATAAACACTTCAAAAGATTATAATACACTTTCTCTTTAATTGAAAATGAGTTCAACACTTAGAATAATTACCAATTTAGGCAAAGAAACTTCATCATAGTACTCATTCACCATGATAATAAGCTCATCCATAGACTGTTACAAACCATTTTAAACTTAGAGAACAGACAAAGAAATGAAGGATAAAAAAACAGATTTAAGAGAATTGGAAATTAACCTTTAGATGAAGACCAGTTCCAGTTTCTTTCAATTTCAAAAAATCTTCTTCAGAAATAAGTCCTTTCAAATCGGACTCACTATAAGTTTCAACAGAATTATCGTCTGTATGGTCATTACTTGGTTTTCTTTCGATTTTCTTGAGTAATTTAAACTGTTTTCCGAGTCCTTTAACCGCTGACTCAGCTTTATCATCAGCATCGGTTTGTGTCTCTTGTTTCTGAAGATGCTGTACCCATGAAGAACCAAGTTCCCATCTGATACACCTTTCGGAAGTATTTGCTTTCTCTAACTCAATCAAACTATCTTTAATAACTTTCCTGACTAGTCCTCGAGAAGCTTCTAGATCACTTGTATTTGATCGAGGTGAGTGTCCTTGAGTATACGAGTCATGAAGCATCACCCTTAAACTGCATAAGAAACAGTTTCTAATTAAGAAAGACTTGCTGATACTAATATGGTGCATAGAACAATGAGGTATTGATACCACTAATTATTTAATTTGCGTGTAATGAAGATATGGATAAATAGAAAGTGAAGATAAGTGCATAGTTAAAAACCTGTTGATATTAAGTGCATTAGCTCCTCCATCAGGTTGATCTTCAATTTTGATATCTTGAATTAGCATTTTCGCTTTGTTAACTTCACCAACTACTTTTATCACTGCGGTGTATCCACATTGTCGTACTATTACAACGCCCAAAGAAGATGTGTCCTATAAGCCAACATAAAAGGGGTCAAATGTAACTATTGTTTTGCCACAGGGACTATAAGAAAAATTAAGGTATTCCATGCTATTCAACTTACATGTACGACTACACTTTCATCTGCAGTAACTCCTTTAATTAAGTTTCTCCGAGCAACTTGTTCAAAAGATTCTTCAAAACTTTCACCATCAATAGCTCTAACACGTGATTTCGAGCTTAAATCTCCACCATCTTTTCTTACTGTGATATACAAATCTCCAACACGATACTCATGCAATATCGAACCTGGACTAGACTTCAATGTACCCTTAGCAATGGAATCCATTACTTCACGTATAGCAGAAACAGCTTTAAACATTGAAACTTCAAGAAAAAGATTATGAAGCAAAAACGCTTTTCGATCACGATCCACTCTTTCTTCTTCAGTTTTACAAGGGAGATTTGCTAATATTGCAAACTCAGTAGCCCATGGTCTATTATCATACTCCTCGTATTTTCCTTGTCCTCCACCATTTCCTCCCCATTTTTCGTCCTCCATTGGTAAAGGTATAAAGTTTGATGAAGGATCAGAGATAACAGATTGTGGAACAAGCCATGTATTGGCTCGAAAACCAAATGGTAAATTACCAAACTGAAAAGTGAAAAACACAATGTTAATTTTCTCGTTACTAAGTTTCATCACAAAAGAAAACATTACCTTATTTCGCTCCACAAAGGCTTTCATTAGCGCTTCATATGCCTGTAGAAAACATTTGAATATTTAGTCTCAATCAAAGTTTTAACAATCGAGTGTAAACTTACTTTAGCAAAAGCTTGACTGAGTTGTTGGAGAAGATCCACTAATGAATGGCTTCTTAAAATCTGTTTCCCTGTAGTATAAAACCCTTTTTTTGATGCAACTACTTCTAATAACTTCCCGTTGCATATTTTTATCTGAAACAAACAAACAACATAATCTTAGCTCCATGTTTGTTTTATGAAAGTAAACTTGTTTTTTACGTTTATGCTAGAAGTGAAAATACGTTTGAATGTTTTATAGGGTGCATGCAAATGTATTCATACGGTAATTTAACTGATATATAAGAGCATATTTGCAGTATCATACATAATTAACTAACCTGCATCTTGAAATAATCACCATCTCTACCAGTTTCTTCATCTTCGAAATCCACTCTCTTTAAGCCTAAAATAATCTCAAAGATTAGAATATTGAAAAATGAAATGAATGATTAATGAAAAGTAAATAGAGAAACGAACTCACTTAGTATAGGAGGAGAAAGATGAGAAAGAGAGAAGAATTCGTAGAAATCAGAGAGCTTCGGAATCGGATGTATCGCCACCATGTCATAGCCGTTGTTGACCGATCTCGGCGACGGCTCCGGTGTTCGGACCTCTCCATTCGACGGTCTCGGTGAGGTTGAGCTCTTGTTTTTTTTAGCGGCGGTGGTAGAAATGCTGGCGGTTTTTCCGGGCTTGGATTTGGAGAAGCGTGTGGTGCACGCGACAATGTCGAGTAGTCTCCGCACGTGCGCTACAGCTAACGACTCATCCGTGTAATCCTCTGACAAAGTCAGTGGCAACTCCGTTAATATGGATATGTAAAGAATTCGAAGTAGAAGAGCCGATTACTTAATTTGTAAAATTCGTGACCAATAATAAAATGAAAAATTGGTAAAATGTTTTTGATGTAATATGATACTAGGTGGAGGGGTTATTTTGTAAATCGGCCACTTTAGACTCGAAATCATTTTGTAAATTGGTTTATGCGGAGTAACCTAACCACTAGGCCAACTATTGATCTCGTATCTCATTTTTTTTTTAAACTTAATAACTTGAACAATTTAGTAGAAAAACTATCTTTGAACAAAAAAAAAAAGTAGAAAAAAACTATCACAATAAAGAATACACGTACATTTAATGATAGAAGTATATTTATACTATCACATATTCTTAAAATACTTTGCATTTTTACTCAGTTCAATAATATGACAAATTTTCAAATTTTAATTTCTGCCTTCAAAAAATCTTGAATTCGCCTGGTTTAAGTAAATATTTTTTTGGGTTGGGAATGAATAAATATTAAGGAGTAGGTAGAAGATAAGTAATGTTTACACGAATGAATTTTTTGATTAAAAAAAACATGAATAGAGTATCTTATAGTAGTAAGCATCTGTGAAGTACACATTTGTATGTGTGCACAAGATTTTATTTCTTTGAGTTAGGCACGCATTACGCAGTATATTCAATTATTTAACTCAAACCCATAACGAAAAGTCAGAAATCCACGTCATAAACATAAAGTTATATTTTCATTAGCAGTAAATTTTAGTGATATTTGCCAAAAAAAAAAAAAAAATTGCTAATTATAATATCACATTAAATTTATATTCAATTAATCAGAAAATGAAAATAAAGGCATTAACATTTGAAATCCTCTAGTTTTGAATGAAAAAGTCTTCTAAAATTTGTGCACTTGAATATTTTCTTAATTTAAATGCATTCCGTTATAACTATATAGACATATATTACTCCAGGTTTCGACGGATTAAATAAAAAATATTTTTTGATGGCATCTTTAAGGGTATCTAAAGAGAGGCTAGGGGCATATGCATTACATTCCTAGTCAATCCAAACTAATTTTTACCCAAAAAAATCATTAACTAGGGTGGCGCTACCACCATGCCAACTAGCTTGACCAATTAATGGTTTTCACGAGGAATAAATAATTTCAAGTATTTGGAATTAAACATGAAAAATAATAAATAACTTCATTCTTAGTAATTTAATATACACTCCATAGTAATGTTTGCATAAATATTAAAGAATCTGAAAAAGTAGATAAATTTTAGTTTAAAATGACCAACATAATTTTAATTATAAGAGATAAAAAATTAAATATTTAGTTGGTAAAAGATTTTAAAAAAAAAGATAGAATAGAAAAGATATTGTTTATTTTGTTTTGAATCTTTACAAGTGATTTATATTATGGAATATGATTTTTTAGCTAAAAGACTATTATTATAAAATGGAGGTTGAATTATATAGTGAATAAAAAATTTAAATAGGTGTATACAATAACATGTGGAGAATCACACGGGTGTTAATATATGTTGGTGAATAGAGATGTATTAATGACAACGCCGAGTTATTTTTTAATTATAAAGTAATAATACTTTAAAAATTATATACAATTATATCTCAAATAAAATAATTAACCTACCTCCTATCATCCTCACCAAACATGGCTTTAGAGCAACAACCTCTGCCTTCTCACTAAGATTTTGTCCTTTAACCTGTTGAGCACGTTGTTTTTTATCAAGATAAAATTCTCTAAACAAAAATAATATTAATTAAATTATTTTAAAAGTAAAAAAATAATAAAAATAAAAAACCTTATTACATTACAAATAATAAAAACATATAAAATGAAAATTATTAGCTTACCTCATGAAACAGAGAATAATTTGTCAGATGACATGTTTCAACATCGGAAGCTAGTAAACTCTTCACGTCAAGTATCTTATCAGTTGAGATACCCTGTATTTTAGTAAAATTAGAATAATGTAGAGTAGCACTTAATTATTAATTAAAAAAATGATAAAAACATTACTTCATTAATAAATGAATAATTTTATCAGTAGTATCTTATAAATGATAGCAACAGGGAGAATTTAAATGTTGATAGTGAAATCGAGTACCTTGAGAACAACCTCAGTATCATATGGAGTGATGACATTGATGTCAAGCACAGTTGGAACAACTACAAAATAAGAAATTAATCGATGGATTTAAAATAAATTCCAAACCATTTTTTAATTAAAATTAATAATACCTTTCTCTTCTTTCTTCTTCTTCTCTGATTTTGCTTTATTGCTCTTGCTTCTTCCGGACCTTGGGGCCATTTATTCAAAAAAAAAATGCCTTTTTCTGCTGAAGTACTAAAAATGAAGGAAATTTAATAAATCATTGCGAAAAGTTGATTGCCAAATATGATTAGATTGTTTTATAAAAGTTGGTTGATTCAAGAAAGTATGTTTGGCATAGCATGCAAAAGAGATTGTCTAGAAAAGTAGATAGGAGAAAAATGAAGGATGGAAATAAAAGTGATAGGAAGAAGATAGGATAAGGGGGTTAGGGTGGGGAGGGGGGGGGGGGGGGGGGGGGGGGGGTTAAGAGCCGTTCACCTTTGGTGTTATGAAATCTTAGCCTCTCCTTGCTTTGCTAAGAACTGGCTAGATTTCTCTCTCTTATATTTGTGTTTCTCACACTTGGGAGAGAGTCATGTGATGACCCTTTTCAATAGAAGAAGAGGTGCCTACGCATTGAGACAAAAGAAATTTGGTGGGGTGAGAACAAATGAACACTCAAATTTGGTGTGGTTAATAATGGGAACCGTTGGTTATCCGCCACGTGGCAGCTTAGATGATGGGGTGCTTCTGTTCTGTACTCTGGTATTTCTTTTTTTGTTTTTTCGTGTGTTGGAATACCAGCCCATAATTGTTTAGGCGATGGGGTAGGGTTGGGAGGGGTGGTTGGAGTTTGATTTTAGGAATATTTTTAAGGGTAAAAGAGGTTTAGAGGCCCTTTTAACACCAGTTTTCTTAAAAAGGGCCTCAATTAGATACCAACTATTATAGTTAAGATCCAACTAAAAAAAACCAATAAAACCCCACCCACCCACCCCATTTATTTATCGACAACAAATAGAAAGCCCACCCCCTCCCCATTTGTTTCTCTCTCCCGTAGATCGGCCTCCTGCTGCAACCCGCCTCACCACCACCTGCTTACCTTCTCCGAGGCACAACAACCACCCTGCTTCTCTTCTCCGAGCCACCACCACCTAGCTTCTCTTCTCCGAGCCACCACCACATCCTAGCCATCCCTCCTAAACTCCACCAGCGAATTAGTACCACCACCAACAGATCTGAGATCTCGACTGCACCAACACCACCTTCGAGATCTTGACAGCACCACAACCGCCCCGAACGAGGACCACGAACGCCATCGCCATCGAGATCCCACCCGCGCCGCCCCACCATCGACCAGTGTTGCTGGAAGCCACCACGACGAGAACCAGCAACTCCTCTCTGCAGCAGCGTTCACTGGTTTCCCGATCTGGTTTTCCTTCTTCTTTGATCCACCCCTCTGCTACGCACCACCAACCATCGACGAGCCACCACCAACCCCACCAGCGAACCACCCCCATCCACTCACCCTCGAACTGTTACCGTCGCCGCCCCCTTGAAGATCCACCACCATCAACTTACCCACCAAACCACTCACCACCCCCATCGCAACTGTTCTTAACATCAACACCACCACCCCTCAACACCACCACCGAAATCTAATTGGGTGTTTTTGTTTTAATTTTTTTAATTATATGTTGTTTTCTGCAACAGGGGGTAAATGGTATTTTTCATAGTTTTATTAATTGGATTTGGTTATTAAGGGGGTAAATGCCCCTTGCTATTTTAGGGGGTATTTTAGGGGGCAAGCTGATTTTTAGGGGGTTAGAATGATATTTTAGGGGGTATATACCCCCTGTTTTGGACTGCCTTGGACAATATAAACTGTGAACAATCTGGACTTAATATAAAAAAGGTAAAAGTGTATTCAGAAAAATTAAAATAGGGGGATTTGACCCCCCAAAAATTAAAAAAGAATTAAAATAGGGGGATTCTATCCCTCCGAAAAATTAAAATAGGGGATCTACCCCCTGAAAAATAATAAAAAGGGGGCTTGTACCCCCTAAAATCGCGAACCTAATAAAACAGCGGGTGCGAACCCCCTAAAACGTGACCCTAACCAGCCAAAAAATCTAGTTAGGCCCTTAAAAAACATAAAACAAAACTAGGCCCTTAAAAATCTCTTTTTCAAATTTTAGGCCTAAAAGTGTATATTCCTCTATTTTTAATAACATCATGAATCGATTAAATATTACTCCTTCAGCAATTTATAGATTCTAGATCTGTATAATGATTTCGTCATGTGTTGTTAAGTAGTCTTGTTAATTTATTTTATTTTTTTTAACATTTGAAATTTGAATTCAATGTAAATAAAGGAATAAATTCTTATGCTTCCGACATCATTTTATCAAAACAAAATTTACAAACACTATAAGACCAAAAAACTTGACATATAACATCAAGTTTTAATAATGATGCTATAAACATATAATGGAGCACCGTCCAAAAAAAAAAAAACATATAATGGAGCAATTACCAAAATAGGGCATTACCTAATGCCTAAAACTATTTTGTATAAATTGTATGAGTTGTCTTTAAAGGATTTCAATTTTTTCCTTAAAGAACAATATTATGATAATTGGTACAAAATTTATCTAAACAAAATTTACCATATAACATAAGTTTAAAAAAATGATGCTAAACATATAATAAAACAAATACCAGAATAGGGCATTACCTAATGCTTAAAATTATTTTGTTTATATGTATGACTTGTTTTAAAAGAATTTCTATTCTTTTTCCTTGAATAACATATAAAATATATTATGAAAATTGGTACAAATTAGTTCAATACTGAAAAAAATTACATATAACAATTTATGTTAAAAATTAGAATCAATGAGGTCAAGTTTACACATGATTATCATCCACTTAAGTTTAGATATTTTTTTTAAATAATATTTATTCATATTAATAAGATACAAAATTTAAACCAACCAGTCAAACTAGTTACACTCAAACGAGACTAATTAGGCAATATTCCTGATCTTGGTCTTGTATCATCGATCCAATATACCTGAAACCAAATAACGATTATGACAAAATAGAGATTGCATCTAAATGACACTTTATTGGTTAAGTTAGTATCCAAGGACACTAAGATATCTTAAATATCAAAAGTGAATAGTTAAATGGAATACAACTATCATATGATAAGTGAGGAGTTTATGAGTTTTTTGTACGAGTATACTAGTATCAAAAAGTAATGGCAAACTCATACCAAAGTGAAAAGTAATTGCGAATGTATACCATTTCGGATCAGTATCCGAAATGGTATACGCGTACAATGCGCGTCCACCGCCCACCCCTCTTTTAAATACCCCTTTCCTCTCACTCATTATTTCACACCTACACTTAAATTTCTCACCATTTCCTCTATTCTCTCTACTCATTCACGGTATAGATTTCTCTCTTTCATTTTCTTTTAATTTAGATTATTATTTAATTTACTTTATAGCATTTAGATTTCCAACTTTAGCTCCATTTTTATATCCTCTACGAAAAAGATATGTGTTTCTATTTTTTTTCTTTTAATTCAAATTATTATTTAATTATTAATGTTTAGTTAGTTTCTTTTATAGTATTTATTTTTTATGTAGAATAGTTATAATTAAATTAGGTAAATATTACTGTAATTAATTGAAATATAAATAATGATAAGATATATTAATATAATTTATATTTATTTTAAGTTAAATAAATTATTGTAATATATTTATATTTATATTAGTTTGAAAAAAATACGTTAATGTTAATTTATTTTTTTATAATATTAGTTTAAATAATATATTGTTGCATTTTTTAGAGTTATTTTTTTGATTTTGTTAATTAATTATTTTAGAGTATAGGAGTTTATTTTTTTAAAATTAGATTATTAGTAAAAAATTAAAAAATTTATTTAGAGAAATAGATTTTTGATTTATAAATATCGAGATGTATAAAAAATTATCTGTCTTAAACAATAATTATAGAGATGTAGAAACAAATATTTGATTATAACAATTATTTGTGTTATATTAGGAATTTTAAAGATGTATACCTCTCACAAGGTTCACATGGTGAGAGTAGTAGTTTAGAACTAAATTACGATAAAAAACTTTTTATGGCTTCAAGACAACCATGGGAGCTCTAAGATCTTTGAGGTAATTTTAGTTGGTGTAAAATATATTATGTTCATGTAATTATTATTTATTCTCTACTTATTTTAATATTTATATATCTGGACAAAAATTATGATTACAAGTTTAAGTACTATAGTAATTCGTCGTGGTACTTGGGAGAGCTCGAGTGAGGCAAATTGTCAGTGATGCGGGTTTCGGGTGTATTGAGTCATACGCCAGTATAATTTTAGATCATGCACTATTAAAAGCATTAGGCGAGAGATGGCGGCGCGAGACACACACATTTCTCATGCGTGGAGGTGAGATTACAGTGACAATGCAAGATGTTGCAATGATTTTAGGAGTGCCTATTGATGGTGAGCCCGTCATCGTTGTCAACGCTGATGAGAATATCCACGACATGTGTGATCGACTACTAGGTGCCTCGTCAGAAGCTTCACGTGAAAAAAAAGTGAAAACCGTGAAGTCGCAGTGGATGATAGAGACTTTTCAAGACCTACCTGAAAACCCTACTTAAGAGGATTTAACATTTCAAGCACGTGCATACATATTATATGCACTGGTTATGCTCTTTTGCCCTGATGCTTCGGGTAATACTATTAATTTGAAGTACCTGCCACTTCTCGAGGATGTAAATTCCATTAGGGGATATAGTTGGGGATCGGCAATTCTTGCTTCGTTGTACTCAGCATTATGTAGCGTGCACTGTACCTGATGGAATTCATACGTTTAAAAGATGTGCTATCATATTTGAAGCCCTTGAAGCCTTTTTATACCTTCTCACCTTGTGATTTTAATTTTATATGTTATATCCTTCTCAGCCCCTTCTAGCCTTTCTAAAGTTTTTTTATTGAAACACGTTATAAGCCATATCCCTTTAGATTATAGGACTTTTCCATATGACCCGCACTCGAATCGCGATGCATAGACGGTTGTTTTAGAGCTTGAGTTTGGGGTGGTGGGTCCACCATTATGGGAATTGTTATTGGGATGGGATTTTTGAGCTTATTAATTGTGCTCTGTGCATTATATTGATGATGATTCACAGATTTTTGTAACCCTTTGCTGGGGTAATAGTGAATGAAAAAGAAGCTACGAGCTAATTTTGCCAACAAGGGCATTAAAAGAAGAAAAAAAAAAAAATATATATATATATATATATATATATATATATATATGAGAAATTAGCGTGATATCTCAACATTAAAAGAGAGTCATAGCTTAAGAAATTGAATTGAATAGAAAAGAAAATATATATATATATATATTCGGACTGGCAAAGTGGAATTTGTATGTGAACATCTTATGCTTAAATTGGGTTATTGGGGATGCTAAATTGTGCATCAAGGAATTCATTGGGTTGAGTGAGAAACGTTTTATGAGAGTAACTCGAGCTCTAGGGCGATTCGTTGATGGCTAGTGAGGAGAGAGCCAAAAGCTCACTCCAAATTATCCAAATATATTATCATACCGTCCCTAAGCCTAAATTACAACCTTAAAGACCTTGTGATTCTTTGCTATGTAATTGAGAAGTGATTGAGCCATTAGAGAGTAGTCGAATGGATCTTTGAATACTAGTGAGGTTTGATGAACAATCTATAGCTTCCTTGGGGAACTGAGTAAAGTCCCAATCCTTCTTACATTGCGAAACTAATCTGATCTTGAATTCAAGCCGTGTTGACTGTGGATATGAGAAGTGTACAGGTATGTAGTTTATGAATATTATTGCATGAAATTTTCTGAGTTATGTGCTTTAGGATTATTCTATATATTCTGCTATGTTCTTCCCATTGTGTTGAGAATTTAATAAGTGTGTTTCTATAGACTTCCCTTTGTTTTTATCTTTATTGTATCGGGATGATACAACTTCGAGTTGGGGGTCTTGATGTCTCCTCATTTGTGATAGATTTATGTCAAGATGAGACATCATTTTTAGTGATTTAGAAGTCATAATAGTCGATTTTCTTGAGAATTAGTGCACTTTCCTATTTTGAGTCTTGATTTAGTGAATTATTATTTTTAAAGCATATTGGATTTAATTGTTTATTTAGTGAGAAGCTTTAAAGATAATTATGGAGATTAATTAGAGTCCAAGTCAAAGACTACAACTTATGAAAAGAGATTAGCATGGTAATTGGAGATAAGGAAACAAAGGCTAAAAATATGGAAAAAGAAAAGCTGCCTAAATCAAAATTCTGCAGCACACGCCTAAAGAAGTGGCGATTACTCCAAGAAATAAGCCGATTTTGGTAATTTCCTTTCATAGGGACGTAGATAATTCTCTGAGGATTCTTTTGGTATATTATGGAGCAAAAACCGACCAATAACGAAGAAGATATGCTCAAAACAAATCAGCAGAATTTATCTTTATTTCCATACGTATTTGAGTTAAGCTTGGAGTATACTACTTTGCTTCTCCCTCAAGAAAACGAATTATGTCTTCTAAACACATATAAATACACCTTTATATCACTTGTAAAAGCACCCTATAAATCCTTGCCTCATAGTAATTAGTTCTTAAGGTTTTATTCTTCCAGTTTATTGTAGAGAGCAAGATGATGTCTTTTGTAATTTCTTTTAGTTTATTTCCATCAGGTATGAACTAAACTCCCCATAGCTTGGGTTTTGCATCATGTATAAACTATGAATTCTAATTCTTCTATCTAAGTTTCTTTGGGAATTACATGTTTTAAATTGATATTAGCTACTTACTCTTATATTTGTTTATGTGTTTTGATTTATTGTCTTTCCTTGAACTGATCACTTTAGGATTGTTTTAATAGTAGTTAGATGATCACCTTAACTGGGTGTTTAACTATTGAACCACCACATAACGTCTAGTGTCGATATTAGTTCTGACAAAACATGATTCTAACTAGATAGTCATTAAGGTTTGTTTTAATCACCATATCACCAATTGATTGTAGTGTCTGTTTAGGGCCTTGGTAGCGCTTAATAACCCTATTTGATACCTCGTCTTGGTTGTGCCGTAGCCCCCTTAGTCGCTCTCAAGGTCTAAGGTATGGGAATTTAGAATCCTGACTAAGTATCCAAGAGCTAATATACTCCCTTATAAACTAGATATAATAGAAAGAATTAGAAGGATTAGTGCATACTAGCAAAACCTAAGCTATACTTCTCATCTCATATTCTTCGTATTTACTTTATTGTCTTTTATTTTCTTAGTTTAAATTCTTAATTTTGAAATCTATTTGATTTTATTTTCTGTCTTTAATTATTTACTTTTACTCGTTATTGTTACCTACTCGTATAACACACTTAAGTCCCTGAGAACGAACTCAACTTATCAACTAAAACTTACATACGTCCTGTAATACTTGTAGTATTGTGCCTGTCTAGGGTGAGAGTGGTAGTTTTCTAGACTTTATTTTATCTTATTTTTATCACGCCCTAGGCGACACCAAGTTTTTGGCGCCGCTGCCGAGGACTTGTGTCTTGTTAGCGTGTGGGTTATCTATTTCGAGTAGTAGTTTTTAATTATTTTTAATTTTTAGTTTTTAGTTTTTGTTTTTCCGGATTTACGCTTGTGGTTTGCTTTAGTCTTTTTCAGGTTTCACAGTGTTTAATTCTTGGCCTCCGTTACCGGAGCCTGAGAGGAGCTTCGGATCCTATAATAAACGAATTCGTGAGGAAAGAGCCTTGAGAAGAGCTATTGCAGACATACAAGATAATGATCCGGAGTTAGTTTACTTTGCACCAGGAGGACCTCCACCGTTTATTCCACCTGGTGTACAACATCCTTCAGGAGGAGGTAATGGACAGAATAACTTTAATCAACAGAATCGAGTACAGCAAGACCTCCCTGGTCTTCATGTACCATTTCATGTTCAACCAATCGGTTACCGCCCTCCAGAGATCCAGAATATCAAATTTAGACCCGATCCGGGTATGCTTAGTCAATTTCAAAGTTTTGGACTCTACAATGGTACAGCAATTCAAGATCCGGCAAGATCGATTCAGAAGTTCATGCAGATTTGTGATGCCTACATTACTCCTGGCATTACACGCGAGCAACTGTATTGTCATATATTTTCGTTCTTCTTGACCGGTAGAGCTAGCGAATGGCTAGAAAGACAACCACATGGAACAATTCATTCTTGGAGAGAACTTCAAGCCGCGTTCTTTAGCCGTTTTTATCCGAAGAGCATGAGACTCAAAGATCAAACCGAGCTTGCAAGATTTTGTCAAGAAGATGGAGAAACAGTAGGAGAGTCATGGACAAGGTTTCAACAGAAATTAGCTAGATGTCCGCTCCATGGTTATACACCCGCTCTACAACTTGCTATATTCTATGAAGGGCTTAATGATAAAGGTAGAGAGAAGGTGGATAACATTGGAAAAGATAATTTTGTGTCCATGAACCATAATGAAGCTTCCGAGGTTTTGGAAAATATTATGGAACAAGAAAGGAGTTGGCCTTCAACGCGAGCTCCTATTGCAAAGACCCGAGGAACGCTTCGTTTAGATGCAGAAACTGCGAACTCAGCTCAAATATCCGTATTAGAAAATCAAATCAAGGAGCTGAAGTTAGAGATGCAAAAGAATTTAGTCGCAGCAAACGTTGTACAAGAAGCACAAGGTTGTCAACAATGTGGGGTTAATAATCATACATGGGAAGAGTGTGAATCAAATCCAAAATCTGTGTACTTCATATCCAATCGCGGAGGTTATCAATGGGGTAACCGAAATCATCCGGGTATGCAGTATTCAAATCCACAAGGAGCCGCTAATCCTGGTCATTATCAACCGCGTCCCCAGAACAACTCTTTCCAGCCGAGAGGTCAGTATCAAAATCAATATCAAAATAGACCTGCTCCCCCTCAACAACCTGTTCAAGATGCCTATACCGATTCGTTAGATCAGAAAGCTTTACCTCAGTATCCTCAAGAAGGATCTATGGACAATCAACAGATAATACAAGCTCTGGACTGTTTGACCACGAGTATGAACACTCAGGAAGAGAAAGTCCGAGGACAAGATGCCGTACTTCAGATTTTAGGTACTCAAATAGCACAATTAAACAAAGTTCTCATAAATTTAATGGAACAGAACGAAGTGAAGGCAATCGAAGGAGGTGATGACAATGTTGGGTTCGAAGCTTGCAAGGCTATTTACCTTGAAATTGAAGAAGAAAAAGAGGAAGTACCGCATGCTGCCGTTAGTGCCGTTGAAGTTCCGAGTACCGAAGAAGAACCAACCAAGTCTAGCCCCGTGGAATCTGACTGTTCTAAGGTTTATGTGGAGGACGATCAAGAGAAAGCCGAGTTTATACAACTTTTGAGGAAGATGCAAGAGGAGATTCGATAGGTAATGGATTATCAAGCTGAGCTAAATTCGAAAGAGAAAGAAGAAGAGAAGGTGGAATTGCCACCTATTGTTCAACCAGTGTCATCAACTATTCCTGATACAAATCTGAAGGATGACACTGAACTCAAGACATTTGTAGAGGCGTACACACCCGAAAATATCAACGCCCAAATGCTTGAGATTGCAAAGAAAGGACTCACACCGCAACAAGTTTTTACGCAAGTTATTCCTGAGAAAGAGGCGAGTGTAGAGATCCCAAGAGAAAATCTGAGAGTTTCAAGAAGAAGTGAACGAGAGCTACCAACAAAGCTTAAAGATCCGGGAAGTTTTAACCTTCCTATTCAAATTAATGGTATTCTCAAGGTGAAAGCTATGTACGATGTGGGTTCTGGCATGAATCTTATGCCTAAGTCCGTGTTCGAGAGACTTGGACTTTAGATATCAGAGAAAACTCCAGTAAAGTTGCAGTTCACTGACAACTCAGTTAAAAGGACATGGGGAACAGTGGAGGACGTCTTAGTCCGTGCAGGTAATATCGCCATCCCTACTGACACTGTTATACTTGAGTTTGATGCAGATAAGCAGGTTCCAATCATACTTGGACGGCCTTTCATGGCCACAAGTCAAAGTGTCATCAACTTCCAAGAAGGGACCATCACCCTTCATGCAAAGAATGTAACTGAGATCTTCTATGTCTTGGGTAAGAAACCGTGGAAGTTAGATCCCACCATTCCTGTCATCCACAGCCTTTCACATCACAACGTCCCTCCTGAGAAGATCCACTTAAAGCCTGTGGATACTTAGCCAAACATTGAGTTTGGGGTTGGCCATGAAGTTTTATGGAAAGCTCACAAATGCGAGAATAGGCCACGAAGTTTCAAAGACTCGTGGATGGGACCATTCATTGTCACTAAGGTTGTTTCAGCCAAGGTGATAGAAATTCGACCCAAAACGGGGATCAAGCGCAGATTAGTGGACGTTCATAGCCTAACTCGTTGTTGGGGAGGCTATATTCGCAAATCTTGATATAGGTAACACGTCTAACTTTGAAAGACGTTAAATAAAAGTGCTGTACGGGAGACAACCCGAAGTTCTTTAGTTTTTATGTCTTTTACGTTTTTAGTTTATGTTTAGTTTAGTCATTTTTAGTTGATATTGCATATTTGAGAAAGGTATTAGTGTTTTTGATGTTTAGGAATTGGAGAAAACGAGTTAGGGAAGAAACAAAAAAATTCGGAAGGGATACACCATCGGTGCGGTATACCGCACCTCAGCCGTGGTGTACCGCAGAGGACAAAAACCCGTACCGCGGGTTTTATACCGAGACGAAAAAAAACCCGTGCGGTATACCCCCCTGCACCGCAACCCTACACCGCACGCCTAAAACACGTGCCACGGGTGCTACAACGGGTATTTTGACGAAGGAAGCTACAGAAGCCGCGGTACACCCCTGTGGTGTACCCCCTATACCGCGCCTATGGTCCGTGCGCCCAAAACCCGTACCACAGGGTAGGTATCACGTGTATCTTGCCGAGGCAAATTTTTTTTAATCAACAGTAGCTGCGGTGTACCCCTGTACCGCAGCTATGGTCCGCACGGCGCCGCCAGAGAGAGAAAGAAACGGGATTCAAGCTTATAAAAGAGGGTATTTCTCATTATTCCGAATTTTATAAACCTCAAGCCTCTTTCTCTTCTCCAAAACTCTCCCAACTCCATTGAAGCTCATAAAAACCTTCACCAATCATCAAAACACTACCCAATCATCAAGAAAAACACATCAAACCTTCTCTCCACATCATTACAAGAGAGATTCAAGCACCCGATCCTCACCAAATCCATCAAATTGAGGAATCAAGAGCTCAAATTTCACAAATTCATCCTACAATTTCTTAAATCCAAGCCTACCCATTACAAATCCACCTCACCCACATAGAGATTCCTCATCAATTCATCTTTCCTAAGCCAAATCAAGCTTGTTCAACCAAAAATTCACAAATTCAAATTTCAAGGGTTGCTAAAGCTTTGAGTTGGGGGTTAATTGAGGATGACTAATAGAACAACAATATTAGCTAACAAGAGGGAGGTGAAGAAGAGCAAGGTATTGGATCCAATCAAGAACAAATCAAATAACAAAGGTTTTAGTTCTAATTCAAAGGGTAAAGATAAAGTTGAAGATGGAGGTATAACTTTGTGTGATCGTAATGGTAAAAAGCTTTACTTTTATGCAAAGGAGACACAACTTCCACAAGGTCCCACACCCAAGGATAAAGAGGAAGCTTCAAGGGCCCTGAAAGCTTCTGCAGAGAAACAATTGAAAGAGCTACCTTTTTCTTATGAGAAAGTATTCAAGGAAGAAGTTGGTGGAGGAGAATACAAGAGATTCTTAGAGCTTGGTGCGAAATTGGGTTGGTCTACGTTTATGGTAAGACGTTCTGAATTATGTCATGAGGTAGTTTTGGAATTTTATTTAGGCCTCTTTAGCCGAGATAGTAAAGGTTGTGTTCCGATTAGAGGAAAGCTAGTTCCTTTCACAGTTGAGGAGATTAGAAACCACTTCAAGTTTAAGAAATTAAAAGGTTATTGCAAATTTGATGAAGCGGTTGCTAAACGAAAAATATTTGATGAGGAATTACTTTTTGAGCATGTTTTAGACAAGGAGAAAGTGCAATCACATAAGGGAGAATTGAAGGCACCTTGGCCTTACAAATATCTTCAATCGGATGCAAGAATTTGGCACAATTTCCTTATTCCTAATGTCTTTGGAACACACGAACTTTGGATGTGACTATGAAGAACGCTCTACTTTTGGATTGTATTTTGAGAGGGGAAGAAGTTGATGTGGCACAGTTGATCTATGAGGAGGTGATACGATTTTCGGTCTCTCCTGAATCCGTTTATAATGTTAAATTTCCGACTATGATCATGTGTCTTGTGCGAAAAGCAAATGTAACATTGGGTGAAGAAGAGAAACTCGAGTTTAAAACGAGTTATATTGATAATGCTTGGATCAAGGATATCTTTCGAAGAGTGGGTTCTACGCAAGTTTCGAAAGAAGAAAAGGAGCAAAATTGGCAAGAGAAGATGGAGGAGCGTTTAACAAAATTCGAAGCATCTCAAACTTCCTTAGTCAATGATGTGGCGCAAATCAATGCAAATCAAGTGCACATCATGAAACTCCTTGAGCAATTAACGAAAGGTCCAGCATATCCTACCTTAGATATCAATGATGCGAGGCAATAGCCTCGAGAGTATGTTCTCTTTCTTCCTTACCATCTCTGTAAATATGTTTATCTTCTAATTTTAATTTCTGTTTCGAGTCTTTTTCGAGTCATGGGGACACAACTCATTTTTGAGTTGGGGTGTGGGGATTCGTTGTCTCTCATCTCCATTTTTTCTGTTTTTAGGTAGAAATTAAAATTTTTGATACATGGGAATTAGATGTAGAGTGTGTTTAATAGCTTGAAAGCATAAGCTTAGTGAATTAATGATAGAAAGTAGTATGTTTATGAGCTATGTATTTGTATGCTTTGAGTATTTACAGGAAAACACACATTGATAGTAATGAAAAGATTAGTGAGCAATGCGATAGAAAGTATGTTCGATCTCAGGGAACCTTGAGAAGTGTGTAGGCCGTGAGATCCAAGCTAGTTGAAAAACCATTTGATGAAAGTGCTAAAGGTAAGAAAATAATGAAATTACATAGTGTAGAAAGTGATTAAGGCGGTTCTTTCATATTTGAAGCCCTTGAAGCCTTTTTATACCTTCTCACCTTGTGATTTTAATTTTATATGTTATAACCTTCTCAGCCCCTTCTAGCCTTTCTAAAGTTTTTTTATTGAAACACGTTATAAGCCATATCCCTTTAGATTATAGGACTTTTCCATATGACCCGCACTCGAATCGCGATGCATAGACGGTTGTTTTAGAGCTTGAGTTTGGGGTGGTGGGTCCACCATTATAGGAATTGTTATTGGGATGGTATTTTTGAGCTTATTAATTGTGCTATGTGCATTATATTGATGATGATTCACAGATTTTTGTAACCCTTTGCCGGGGTAATAGTGAATGAAAAAGAAGCTACGAGCTAATTTTGCCAACAAGGGCATTAAAAGAAAATATATATATATATATATATATATATATATATATATATATATATATATATATATATATATTCGGACTGGCAAAGTGGAATTTGTATGTGAACATCTTATGCTTTAATTGGGTTATTGGGGATGCTAAATTGTGCATCAAGGAATTCATTGGGTTGAGTGAGAAACGTTTTATGAGAGTAACTCGAGCTCTAGGGCGATTCGTTGATGGCTAGTGAGGAGAGAGCCAAAAGCTCACTCCAAATTATCCAAATATATTATCATACCGCCCCTAAGCCTAAATTACAACCTTAAAGACCTTGTGATTCTTTGCTATGTAATTGAGAAGTGATTGAGCCATTAGAGAGTAGTCGAATGGATCTTTGAATACTAGTGAGGTTTGATGAACAATCTATAGCTTCCTTGGGGAACTGAGTAAAGTCCCAATCCTTCTTACATTGCGAAACTAATCTGATCTTGAATTCAAGCCGTGTTGACTGTGGATATGAGAAGTGTACAGGTATAAAGTTTATGAATATTATTGCATGAAATTTTCTGAGTTATGTGCTTTAGGATTATTCTATATATTCCGCTATGTTCTTCCCATTGTGTTGAGAATTTAATAAGTGTGTTTCTATAGACTTCCCTTTGTTTTTATCTTTACTGTATCAGGATGATACAACTTTGAGTTGGGGGTCTTGATGTCTCCTCATTTGTGATAGATTTATGTTAAGATGAGACATCATTTTTAGTGATTTAGAAGTCATAATAGTCGATTTTCTTGAGAATTAGTGCACTTTCCTATTTTGAGTCTTGATTTAGTGAATTATTATTTTTAAAGCATATTGGATTTAATTGTTTATTTAGTGAGAAACTTTAAAGATAATTATGGAGATTAATTAGAGTCCAAGTCAAAGACTACAACTTATGAAAAGAGATTAGCATGGTAATTGGAGATAAGGAAACAAAGGCTAAAAATATGGAAAAAGAAAAGCTGCCTAAATCAAAATTCTGCAGCACACGCCTAAAGAAGTGGCGATTACTCCAAGAAATAAGCCGATTTTGGTAATTTCCTTTCATAGGGACGTAGATAATTCTCTGAGGATTCTTTTGGTATATTATGGAGCAAAAACCGACCAATAACGAAGAAGATATGCTCAAAACAAATCAGCAGAATTTATCTTTATTTCCATACGTATTTGAGTTGGGCTTGGAGTATACTACTTTGCTTCTCCCTCAAGAAAACGAATTATGTCTTCTAAACACATATAAATACACCTTTATATCACTTGTAAAAGCACCCTATAAATCCTTGCCTCATAGTAATTAGTTCTTAAGGTTTTATTCTTCCAGTTTATTGTAGAGAGCAAGATGATGTCTTTTGTAATTTCTTTTAGTTTATTTCCATCAGGTATGAACTAAACTCCCCATAGCTTGGGTTTTGCATCATGTATAAACTATGAATTCTAATTCTTCTATCTAAGTTTCTTTGGGAATTACATGTTTTAAATTGATATTAGCTACTTACTCTTATATTTGTTTATGTGTTTTGATTTATTGTCTTTCCTTGAACTGATCACATTAGGATTGTTTTAATAGTAGTTAGATGATCACCTTAACTGGGTGTTTAACTATTGAACCACCACATAACGTCTAGTGTCGATATTAGTTCTGACAAAACATGATTCTAACTAGATAGTCATTAAGGTTTGTTTTAATCACCATATCACCAATTGATTGTAGTGTCTGTTTAGGGCCTTGGTAGCGCTTAATAACCCTATTTGATACCTCGTCTTGGTTGTGCCGTAGCCCCCTTAGTCGCTCTCAAGGTCTAAGGTATGGGAATTTAGAATCCTGACTAAGTATACAAGAGCTAATATTCTCCCTTATAAACTAGATCTAATAGAAAGAATTAGAAGGATTAGTGCATACTAGCAAAACCTAAGCTATACTTCTAATCTCATATTCTTCGTATTTACTTTATTGTCTTTTATTTTCTTAGTTTAAATTCTTAATTTCGAAATCTATTTGCTTTTATTTTCTGTCTTTAATTATTTACTTTTACTCGTTATTGTTACCTACTCGTATAACACACTTAAGTCCCTAAGAACGAACTCAACTTATCAACTAAAACTTGCATACGTCCTGTAATACTTGCAGTATTGTGCTTGTCTAGGGTGAGAGTGCGTAGTTTTCTAGATATTTTATCTTATTTTTATCACACCCTAGGCGACACCAAGTAGATTAATTTGTATATTTACCATATGTTATTTGGCGACCATACGACGATGAGCGGATTGGAGAAGTAGCCAATATATGCCTTGAAGGCGATGACATTTACGGATCCATGGTTCCACTATTTTGTTTTTCCGTCATAGAGTATTATCGTCCAGAACGGGTTTGCACCAACTCGATGGTATATTCTACATACCGCCAGAAGTCGACCGTAGAACCGATGTGTTACATAGTAAGAGTAGGGGCGGAAACATATTTAATGAAATGCTCCAACAATGGCACGACCGTGCAAATCGCCAGATTGAACCTTGATGTCTCCTCATTTGTGATAATAAAATATACTCATGAGACATCATTTTAGGCTTATTTATTAGTCTATAGTTTGATTTTAGCTTAATTTAGTGCACTTTCCTATTTTGGGTCTTGATTTGTAGAATTATTATTTTTAGAGCATATTGGGTTTAATTGTTTATTTAGTGTGAAGCTTTAAAGATAATTATGGAGATTAATTAGAGTCCAAGTCAAAGACTACAAGATATGGAAAGAGATATGCATGCAAATTGGAGATAGAAGGAAGCTGAGTTTAATTAGGAAAAGGAAAAGCTGCCTAAATCTGGGATTCTGCATACACGTCCAAAGATATGCGTTTTTACCTAAGAAATAGGCCGAATTTGGTAATTTCCTTATTAAGGGTCAAGATAATTCTGTTGCGATTCTTTTGGTATCTTATGGAGCTCAAACCGACCAATAACGAAGAAGATATGCTCAAAACGGTCCAGCAGTGTTTATCTTTATTTCCTTACGAATTTGAGTTGGACTAGGAGTCCATTACTTTCCTTCTCCTTCAAGAAAACGAATTAGGTCTTCCTATAACCTATAAATACAGCCTCTTAACACTCTAAAATCATCCTTGGCCAGACCCTAAGGCCAAGAGGAAGCTGAAACACAAGAGAAGAAGTCTGGAGGGAGCTGTGCAACAACTATGTCTCCTTCAACCTCTTATTTTGTAATTCTTTCTTCTTCTTTTCTTTGTATGAATTAATTCTCTTAGCTTAGGTTTGCATAATGTATAAACTATGAATTCTAATTCTTCTATCTAAGTTTCTTTGGGAATTATATGATTCAATCTGATATTAGCTACTTACCTTTATATTTGATTATGTGTTTTTATTTATTGATTGTTTTCCTTGCTAGTGCACGAGTATAGGATTACCTTAATAGTAGTTAGATGGTCACCGTAACTGGGTGTTTAACTATTGAACCACCACATAACGTCTAGTGTCGATAGCAGTTCTGACAAAACATACTTCTAACTAGATAGTCATTAGGGTATGTTTTAATCACCGTATCACCAAGATTGCAGTATTTGCTTAGGGCCTTAGTGGCGTTTGATAACCCTATTTGAAATCACTTCTTGGTTGTGACGTAGCCCCCTTAGTCGCTCTCAAGGTCTAAGGTATGGGAATTTAGAATCCTGACTAAGTATACCAAGAGCTAATATTCTCCCTTATGAACTAGATTTAATAGATAGAATTAGAAGGATTAGTGCATACTAGTGAAACCTAAGTTATATCGTTCATACTATCTTATTTTCTTATCTCTTATTTATTTTATTGTCTTTAGTTTATTAGTTTAGTTCATCATTTAAAAACCAAATAAAAATCTATTTTCCTTTTCTTTCTTTGCGTATTATCTTTCTATCTTTTATATCTGCACTTGATAATCTGCATAAGTTCTCTCTAACTTTCGTCAGTCCCTGAGGAACGAATCTTCTTATCATTAAAACTTGCATACGTCCTATAATACTTGCAGTACAGTGTTAGTTTAGGGTGTGTATTTGCACTTATTTATATCATTATTTTATCACACCTTAGGACACACCAAACCTGAACCATGTACATATGAGGAATATGCTTCGTGGTATTTTAGTGTTACCCGTAAAATTGTTATGTGACCTTTAGAATAGGATACATGTGCTATATTGGAGGAAGATGTCCAGCCATCAGGTACTATAGAAATGACCGAGTGTCGGCCGCGGGACAGCCAAATGACGTATCAGGTACATTAGGCTTTAACGAATATTCTGTTTTTTGACTCTATGTTTTAAAAAATGATCATATTTATTGTAGATGCAACGTGTTACTGTATCTGCTATTCAAGATGCACGAGAAGTAGCATTAAGTGTTATGAGTTACGCTGATCGTGGTTCACAAAAATGGTTTAGGCAACGGGCAAATCATCTAAAGCAGCTAGGGTTGCACCAAGCACTAAATGAAATATTACATGAGTTCGAGGGCCTGTCAGTTTTACCAGATAATGTATCTCCACCACCGCCTGAAGGTTCTTCATCTAGACGAGTGCAATTTAGAAGGGATAATTTAGGTTAAATACTACGTGTTACTTTTTTATAATTATTTATGTATTAATATTTGTTGCTTGATTGCTTGTTAAATACTACGTGTTACTTACTAATGTTTGGTGCTTGATTGATTGTTAAATACTATATGTTGTTAAAAAGTTAATATTCTCATTAAAACGATAGTAGAGATTACATAAAACATCACAAAAATAATCATGCTTTGCACGTTTTCCTATTGTGACTAGGTTGCTTGCATTTGCCACATTTAATGGTACCAGTTGTTTCTCTTGCATCCATTTCATTATGAATGTGAGACGTCTTTCTCCGACCACGTTTAGTAATAAATCTTCTAGGATCTCCCACAACCTCGACCCCCTCATAATTCGGCCAATAATAGGGGTCAGCCATGACGTTAAAGCTTGGCAGCCACTGGTTGTGATTTGCTTGGCTAGTAAAATACGGGGAAACCATATTCTTTTCACCCAAATTCCAACACGAACCAATTGTCAATGCATGTGGACATGGTATGTGAAATATCTGCCATTCTCCACAATCACAAGAGCGGTCTCTAAGATTTACCCTGAAAAGTCCTGGAGCTACCCTTCCTGCGGAAGTGTAATCGTGGTATGCCTCCACTTCGTATAGACCCTCCTCAGTGTTGAAACCTATGTATCTACAGTTCCTAGATTTTATAGTACTCAGATCGATCAAATTCTGAATGATAAACGGAAATGTTTGACAAAGTTTCTCTGGGGCGCCCGTTGCTGTTCGTCTAAGTGTGAAATAATCGTTGGACCGATAGAATGTTAGCAATACGAGTGCAGTCATGGGAAACCCTCTAGATCCTTTCATCACGTTATTGAAAATTTCGGCCAAATTTGTGGTCAGAACACCATATCAGTAACCTCCATCGTGCACGAGCGGCCATTGTTCGAGGGGGATCCTCTCGATCCATTTCTTGTAGGCTACAGTTGTACAAAAGTAATTATATTCTTCTTCGAATTTCCACTTGCAACAGCGACTCGCCATTGTGTACAAGAAGTGCTTCATCGTGGGATTTTTAAATCTGTTGTCGAAATTACTTACGATGTGACGCACACAAAATCGATGTTTAGCAGTCGGTAGATGTATTTGCACCGCATTTATAATGATAGTATGACGATCAGACATGATACATAGATCACGTTGCGTTACGAGTTCTCTCAAACACCTACAAAAAAACCCCACGAATTTGTCGTCTCGCTGTCGACTATGGCAAAGCATAAGGGAAAACGTTGATTAACAACATCGTAAGCTACACCAATGAGTAACTTATCGTTGTATTTTCCGTATAAATGAGTACCGTCAATACTCAACAACGGCCTACAAAATCGAAAACCTTCAATAGCGGCTCCAAATGCCCAGAAGACCATTTTGAATGTTGTGGTGTTTGGGGAATGCTTGATGAATCGATGATTAAATCGTACAACACTTCCAGGGTTTGAGCGCACGATCTCCGCGAAGAGTCTTGGGAGTCTCGGAAACGCTTCCTCATGGGTACCAAAAATTCTCTCTAAGACTTTTTGTTTCGCTCGCCAAGCCTTCGAATATGATATATTGTATTTGAATTGTTGGGAGATGCTTGCCCTTATAAATGAGGTGGGTAACCCTAAATCAGCTCTCACTAAGTGGTGCACCATTTCAGCCACAAACTTAGATGTGATGTTGCGATGATTCTTCAACACCACTGCAAACCGACATGAGTGAGGTTCGTTTAATTTTGATACAACCCACATTATCGTACTTTTCCGTAACGAACAACAACAGCTCCATCAACAACCCGTATCTTTCATTTTACATACAAGAGAAACATGATCAAAAGCAGTCATTTTCACCAAGAATTGGCGGTGTCTGGCTATGTGCCATGCTTTGATGGCGTCCGTAAATGCCTCCTTTGAGTAAAACGTCGTCCCATTACTTATATCACCAGCCTCTCCCACTGAATCATTACAACAATTCGCCCAATCACTGCAGACGTTTTGATCAGCCAAAGAAACATCTACTAATCTAGGATGAGGAGGTTCCATGATTTTCAGTGGGGCCTCCTCATCGGTTGACGACCCTTCACTATCGGCATCCGAATATTCTCCATCGTTGGACATCGTATCATCCTCGGGATTACATTCCTCATCGCTTGAAAACCTATCCTTATCAGGAACATAGATTTTATTCATAGTGTTTGGATCCACTTGAAATAATGCTTCAGTAGATGTTGGAGTAGCTGATACAACATGTGATCTACGAATGACCCTTTCCGTGTTAACGTAATCTTGTTGTCGTGAAAAATCTACATACAACTCGATATATCCACCAGTCGATTCCCTTTGTTGATTAAACATTAACTGAATAATCGCGGAATCATTTACGGGGAGCAAATCGTACATTGGAGGATCCCGACTTAATGACATCCTCCACTGGATCTGGACATCAACCTTTTCAACATCAAAACCGCAACCTTGACATATGATTCTTTTTAGCTGGATTATTGACGTATTTTCTTCTACTAGAATAAAGATATTGTTTCCACCATTATAACAGACACCACCATTTGCTTGGCGATAATACTACCATTAAAATAACACTGGAAATATACTGCCATATGACCTACACATTTAACAACAAAATATTAAAATTTACTATAAATATAACAACAATAACTTATAAACGAATATAATAATATATTATTTTATATTTATCAAATATTATTAATATAATTAGCAAAAAAAATTAATTATATAAACAAAACTTACTTAATAGAAAGTAAACCGAGGTTGAAGCAATAATTAGAAATAATTATAAGAGATGATAAAATTAGAAAGAATAAGTAAAGAGAGGAAGAGAAGATCGGTGTGAGATTGAGTGATTTTGGTGGTGGTATTTATAGGGGAGAAAGAGGGTAATTTATGGATGAAATTTGATAGTTAGGAATTAAATTGGTAGGTGGGCAGATGAAATCGACGAGGATCATGAACGTGGACAATCCGATACGAGGATTGACAAATTTTTATTGGTAGAAAACCATTTCGGATACCCAGTATCCGAAACAGAGGTTTAGTGTCACGGAACAAAACCATTTTGGATACCGAGTATTTGAAATGGTATACATTCGCAAATACTTTTCTCTTTGGTATGGTTTTGCCATTACTTTTTGATACTAGTATATTAGTATAAAAAAACTCGGAGTTTATATAGGAATATAGGGTTATTAATCCCTCAAGTACTTTTTGGTTATTTTTCTCCTTAAAATGGAATTGAGTGTCAAGGCTCATTTAAAAGATTATTCATATTCACATAACCTATTTATACGATTGATTTAGGCTTGGAAGGGTTCTTAATGTGTCTATATAATATGGTATAATTAACTATTATTTAGGAAATTTTATATCTATTTTATGGCGTACATTGGTATTATTGCAGCATTTGCACGTAAAAGAGTAGATACTGTCTATTTTGAGAAAATGAGACTAAAAAGGATATATGCTGGTGTAAACAATCTAAAGAGGAGGATTACGGATTACCTCCGAAAGCGGAAGCTCATTTTTTCAAGTCTACGTGAATCCTTACTCGAAGAAATCTATATATCCACAAGTTATGGATATGCATCTTTGTTTATTTTTTATAATATTAAGAGTCTGAAGGTCATTCTTTGTGCTTTTTATTATGCGTATAATATTTTCCATATAATAAAGGCCCAAAAGCCTTTTATAGGTGGTATCTTTTGAATACAAAAGAGATAAATATTTCCAGCAAAAGTTATATGGTTCATGATATGGGTTTGCCCAATCTTAGCGCTCAGCCTGACCTAAATTTTTACAATCTCTCACTCACATATGATGAGATAAGCCTCAGTCGCATATAATGTGACTGCACATGAATTTCATCTCAATCCAAAATAAACCTAATATTGAGTAAGTAGCTCGTGCAACCTGGCAATCATACTATCATAATTGATATAAACCTTTTAGGATAGATAGTTGCTCTATCAAACATATTCCACTAAAATTATAGTTAGGCTCTAGAATAAAGATTTAACATCAATAATGTAGTAACTTAAATCCCTCAAAACATTTTATTACTTTCATAGTGATAATATGAGTCTATTAGCATAACCTCATGTGTCGCGCTACTATATTCTACTCCTAGTTTGCTTACATGATTGGTGCACCTGCAAGGACATATCTTTGATATTCAATTTAGTAATCATCTCATACTTAGATTCGTCCATACTAATGTAGTCGCTTTTCAAGATATATCCCATTAGGTCAAATCAAACATAACCATTGATAGTATGCTAAAGTAGCAGACACTGAAACGAATACTAGGGATACCTGTTAAAGTTCTCTCACAATGAAGAAGCATAAATTAATTCTTCATTTCCTTTAGTCACAACATATACACACGTGGTATGACTCACATGCTACAGTATTCATATTGCGTATGTCATTTCATAAAAAATATTGTACAAATGTATAATTAGAATATCCTTATTGTCTAAAATAAATTCTTTAATTGATCAACCCTTTCATAAATCAATCAAGAACTTTATATATGGTAAGATAGACTAGTAAATAGTGGAAATCTACCTCAATCACAAATAATTAACATCTCAATACATGGTTGTGATCTCATCTTAATATTTTTTTAAGGAAACTTTCATGGGCTTGTGTTTACTTTATAAAAAGGTTATTCATTTACATACTCCAGTCTCATCCTTACACAACTCTCATGTCAATGGTCGTTCTTCGTGTAAGAGGGATAACAATGTTTATCAGATTTACTTTATTATCCACATGCATATAATACAATTAAGTTTAAACATGAAAAACTCATCAATAAAATTAATGAAATCAATATTATATAATGGAGTCCATCAACAACGCACACTATCCTTCAGTACACATATATCAGATTCTTCTTAATCCTATAGATTTAAGATAACACATGAACACATCTCTAGTGATTAGTTTAACAAATAAATCTAGATATACCTTATGTGTGAATATATATATATATATATATATATATATATATATATATATATATATATATATATATATATATATATATATATATATATATATATATATATTCTTCTATGAAATTATGTCTCTTACAAAGTTATACTTTATATTTATATGTTTGGTCAAACTGTGATACTTTAGGACTGTCATATAATCTATTTCCGCATGAATATCATAGTTTATCACAACTGGGCTTCCACTATGATTTGAGAATCCTAAAAGTTCAAAGAACCTTTTTAAACAAACAACTCATTGAATTGTTGTTGAACATGCTACAAATTCATATTCCATAACGGACAAAGCAATGCATATTTGTTTCTTGTTACACCAAGATATGACACAATTAATAAGTTAAAACACATATCCTAATATAAATTTATGCTCATCTAAATCGTCGGTCCAATTGGTATCAAAATATTCCTCGGGGCATATATCCTATCCCTTAAAGCAGATGGCATATTTTTTGGTCCCCTCCAGGTATCTTTACATCCTTTTGATAGATTTTCAAAGCTTTTGATCTAGATTCAATTGAAAATGTCTTACTAAACCCACAACAAAAAAATGGCTGGTCTAATATATAACATGACATACACAGTATTTCCAGTGACACACTATATGGTACTAAGGATATTCTTTCATTTTATTCTAGAGTCCGATAGACACATGCTTTTGTTTAGAGTCGTGCCTTTTTATAATGGTGTATCAACGACCTTACAATATTTTAAATATTTTGAGTAATTTCTTGGTGTAAGGTCCTTGTGATAGAGATAACAAACTCGTTGACCTTTGATATTTATTTTAACACCAAGAATATACTCTGCTTCACCCATAACTTTCAGATGAAAATGGGTGAGTGATGTCTCCTCATTTGTGATAGTAAAATATACTCATGAGACATCATTTTAGGCTTATTTATTAGTTTATAGGTTGATTTTAGCTTAATTTAGTGCATTTTCCTATTTTGGGTCTTGATTTGTAGAATTATTATCTTTAGAGCATATTGGGTTTAATTGTTTATTTAGTGTGAAGCTTTAAAGATAATTATGGAGATTAATTAGAGTCCAAGTCAAAGACAACAACTTATGGAAGGAGATATGCATGGAACTTGGAGATAAGGAAATAATTGCTAAAAAGATGGAAAAGGAAAAGCTGCCTAAATCTGGGATTCTGCAAAGATAGGCGTTTTTACCTCATAAAGAGGCCGAATTTGGTAAATTACTCCTAAAGGGTCTAGATAATTCTGTTGCGATTCTTTTGGTATCTTGTGGAGCAAAATCGGACCAATAATAAAGAAGTTATGACCAAAACAACTCAGCAGTGTTTATCTTTATTTCCATACGAATTTGAGTTGGGCTAGGAGTCCATTACTTAACTTATCTCTAAAGAAACGAATTAGGTCAACCTCTAACCTATAAATACAGCCTCTTAACACTCTTAAATCATCCTTGGTGAAATCTTAAACCAAGAGGAAGCTTACAACACAAGAGAGAAGTCTGGAAGGAGCTGTCATCAACAATGTCTTCTTCTACCTTTAGATTTGTAATTTCTTTCTTTTCTTTCATGAACTAAATTTCTTTAGCTTAAGTTTTAGCATATATGTATGAACCCTAGTTTTGATTGACATCTATCTAATTTGGGAATTTAATGTTTTAAATAGAATTATAGTTTTTATTCTCTGCTTATGTGTTTGGATTTATATTCTGTGTTCTTGTGGACGGCCGCCATTAGAATTACCATCTAGCAATTAGGATACCATTGACAACGGTGTTTAATTGCATGTTTAGCACATAACGTTTAGTTTTAGGTTTGATCTGACAACCCAACCTAGCTAGATAATCACTATGGTTGAGTCTTGTGACTCTTTACCAATTACAGGAAAAGTTTGCTTAGGAAGCCTTATTGACACAGGTAAATCCTATTTTAAACTACCGATAGCATATTGGGACCGATTAGGGAAATACTACATAATTCACCCTTACATGTTTAGAACGGCAAAACTAGTGGGGATTACATGCTAATAACTTAAGCTATATTCTCATATTACTTCTCTTTCATATTTAATTTTCTGTCTTTAATTCCTTAGTTTAATTTAGTTTATTAGAAAATCAACAAAAATCTATTTGTCTTTACTTTTATTTGCGTTTAGTTATTCTAACTTTAATTTATTTGCACTTGGTATTTGCATAAGATTCCTCTAACCTCTGTAGTCTCTGCGGAACGAATCTTTATCTAAAACTTGCATACGATCTGTATACTTGCAGAACCGTGTCGTTTAGGGTGTTATTTGCACGTTAATTATATCTTATTTTATCACACCCTAGGCCCCACCAAGTTTTTGGCGCCGCTGCCGGGGACTACATCGTTAGTCCTTGTGCATATATCTTGTGCTTTTATTTTTAGTTAGTTCTATTTTACGCTTGTTGTTTTTAGTTTTTGTTTTTCAGATTTACTTACAGATGGAGAACCCAAGGAGACTTGAGCTACCCATCGAATTTAGAGTGGAGCCACGAGGAATTCGCGCTCCAGAAATCCAAGCCGCTAAATTTAAACCTGATCCTGGGATGTTAACTCAGTTTGCGTCTCATGGATTATTCAGCGGAGATACACATCAAGATCCGATCCGATATACTCAGAAATTCATGCAGATCTGTGATGCCTATATCGTAAGAGGAGTTACTAGGGAGCAAGTATATTACTTGATGTTCCAGTTCTTCTTGACCGGATGTGCAAGCGATTGGTATGATGCCCAATACCCTCATATTATTCCAGATTGGGACAAGCTTCAAACAAGATTCCTAGACCGTTTTTATCCAGTTAGTAGACGTTTAAAAGACATGTTGGAGCTTGAACAATTTATACAGAAAGAGGAAGAGAGTTTGGGTGAAGCATGGTTACGATTTACAGAGAAGAAAGCGAGGTGTCCATATCATAGATCCTCGCCAGAATATTATTTAACCTTGTTTTATGGAGGCCTTAATGACAAATCAAGAGAGAAAGTGGATTCGGTAGGAAACGCAGGTTTTGTGTTGCTAGATCCTGTAGAAGCTGAGTTGGGGATGGAAAGAATTCTTGAGAACGAGAGAAGTTGGCCAAGGAAATCAGTAAAGGAGAACAATTCAGAATCTCTAAAGCTTAAGGAATTGGCTAAACAACTCGAAGAGCTGACAGAACAAGCCCGAACAATTGCTCAGGTAAATATGGTACGCACAATTCCTTCGTGTCTTGGTTGTGGATCAAGAAATCATGTGTGGGCAGGATGTATGAATAATCCAGCAGTAGCTTCCGTTCAATATCCTCAAGATAACTATTACTCGAATAGTTACAATCAAGAAAGCTGCACTAATTATCAACAACCTCCACAACAAAAGAGTTGGGACAGAAAACAAGAAACTAGTCAGCAACCCCAACTTCAATCTTATAATCCTCCACAACCTATTCAGAAAAAGGCACCCATTGTTAAGAAAACTTGTCAAGAACCGAAGAAAGATCCACCTAAACAATCAATGCAATTGGCAAAACAAGAACAACTCCAGAGTTTGACTTCAAGTATGACTAAATTAATGCAAAACGTTGAGAAGAAAATAAATTATAGCCAACAGAGAGTTCGAACTCAGGAGAAGGTTATAAAGCAACTAGAGCATACTATATCACAGATGGCGAGTACATTACAAACTAGGCCGAAGGGGCAACTCCCAAGTGATACTATTGCTCCTAGAGACGATTCTTGCCATGCAGTTGAATTGCGAAGTGGGAAGCAACTACCTCCACCAAGACCAGAACCAGAGCCTATCCCTATTCCAGAACAAAGGGGGGAAGAAATAATCAAAGATACAGTCAAGGAGGTAGTTCAACCAAAAAGTGTCCAAGCCGAGACACCTGATAAGACAAGACAACCAGTGGAACTCAGTACACGCCCTCCACCACCATACCCTTCACGTGTCAGGAAGAAGGACAATGACCTGGAATTCAAGAAGTTCATTGACATGTTGAAGAAATTAGAAATCAATATACCCCTTGTTGAAGCTCTCAAGAGAATGCCAAGCTACATGAAATTTATGAAAGACATTCTCTCCAACAAGCGAAGTATAGAGACTGGGGACCAATTGGATTACCTAGGGAGTGCAGTGCTATATGTCAAAATGAGTTGCCACCAAAACTAGAAGATCCCGGAAGTTTTACAATTCCCATCGGCATTGGAGAAAATTGGACCGGGAAAGCATTATGTGATTTAGGTGCAAGCATCAATCTCATGCCTAAATCCCTGTTCGAGAAGCTTAATATCGGAGAAGTAGTACCTACATCTGTGGTACTACAAATGGCGGATCGCTCCCTCTCACGACCAATAGGTAAAATTGAAGATGTTTTAGTTAACGCGGGCTCTTTTATTTTTCCTTGTGATTTTATTATCCTTGACTACGACGCGGATAAGAATGTCCCCATCATTTTGGGTAGACCATTCTTAGCCACGGGGCGTACACTAATTGATGTTGAGAATGGTGAGTTGATCATGAGAGTACAAGGCGAACAGATACGATTCAATGTGTTTCAGGCTATGAAATATCCTAAAGCGAAAGACGAGTGCTTTAAAGTAGATGTCATCGAAAAAATTACGCAAGAAGTCTTCAATGAAGAGAACTTAAATGATGATCTTGACAAAACCTTAGCACCTGAATTACCAGAATTCGAGATTCCCCCTGAAGATGTTGCTGCATTAGGGTTAAACGTGAGAGAACTACTTCGAGAGCCAGGTGACATTGAACCAATGAGACAACCATCTATAATATGTCCACCTGTTCTCGAAGAAAAACCACTTCCAGATCACTTACGCTATGCATATCTAGGTACAAACAAAACTTTGCCTGTTATTATTTCTGCTAACCTTTCAGGTCCTCAAGAGGAAAAGCTACTTCAAGTACTTCGCGCAAACAAAGAAGCAATTGGATGGACTATTGCTGACATCAAGGGAATTAGTCCTTCTGTTTGCAAACACAAAATCATTCTTGAAAACGAAGGTGGGCGATCTATAGAAGGACAGAGAAGACTCATGCCAGCTATGAAAGAAGTAGTAAGGAAGGAAGTTATCAAGTTGTTAGACGCAGGAATTATCTATCCGATTGCTAGCAGTGATTGGGTTAGTCCAGTACAGTGTGTTCCTAAGAAAGGAGGTTTCACTACCATCCTTAATGAGCAAGGCGAAGCCATACCATCAAGACCAGTTGTAGGGTGGCGCGTGTGCATGGATTACCGAAGACTGAACAAAGCAACGAAGAAAGATCACTTCCCGTTACCTTTCATTGATCAGATGCTAGACAAACTTGCAGGGAGAGAATATTACTGTTTCCTAGACGGATATTCGGGTTATAATCAGATTTGTGTGGATCCCCTTGATCAACACAAAACAACTTTTACATGTCCGTTTGGTACTTTTGCTTATAGAAGAATGCCGTTTGGTTTATGCAATGCACCTGCCACGTTCCAGAGGTGCATGATGGCTATATTTTGGGACATGATTGATAAATATTTGGAGGTTTTTATGGATGATTTTTCGGTGTTTGGAGACAGTTTTGATGATTGTTTGAGGAATCTTGAGAAAGTCCTTGTGAGATGTAGAGAAAAAGATCTTGTGCTTAATTGGGAAAAATGCCACTTCATGGTTCAAGAGGGAATTGTGTTGGGACATAAAGTTTCGAAGGCAGGGATGGAGGTTGATCGTGCTAAAATTGAAGTTATCAAAACACTACCACCTCCGGTTTCTGTTAAAGGAGTGAGAAGTTTCTTGGGTCACGCAGGATTTTATCGACGATTTATTAAAGATTTTTCCAAGATCGCCAAACCGCTCTGCTCTTTACTTGAAAAGGATACTCCTTTTAATTTTACTGAAGAATGTCTTCAAGCGTTTTTGACGATTAAGGAAAAACTGATCTCTACACCTATTGTTATACCTCCTGATTGGAACGCTCCGTTTGAACTTATGTGCGATGCTAGTGATCACGCTATGGGTGTTGTGTTGGGACAGAGGAAAGACAAGATTTTCCACACGATTTATTATGCAAGTAAGACTTTCAACGCTGCCCAGATGAATTATACAGTAACGGAGAAAGAGATGTTGGCCGTGGTTTACGCTTTCGATAAATTTCGTCCCTATCTGGTTGGAAAGAAAACTATCGTATACACGGACCATTCAGCTATTAGGTACCTCATGGAGAAAAAGGACGCTAAGCCGCGCCTCATTAGATGGGTACTATTGCTACAAGAATTCGACATAGATATTCGAGACCGAAAAGGATGCGACAATCAAGTTGCTGATCATTTATCAAGGCTCGAAGGATCTGATGCGAACAAAGAACCATTATCGGTTAAAGAGGTATTCCCTGATGAACAACTTTTTGCTATTAAACGTGCTTTTGTGCCGTGGTATGCAGATCTAGTCAACCTCATTGTGAGTGGTGTCTTTCCCAAAGATTTCCACCCACAACAAAGACAAAGATTGAACCACCAGGCCAAACAGTATTATTGGGATGAACCGTACCTCTGGAAGATATGTAGTGACCAAGTGGTTAGAAGATGTGTACATGAAGGTGAGATGGAGAAAATTATTGAAAGTTGTCATAGTTCACCTTACGGAGGTCACTTTAAGGGCGATAGAACCGCAGCTAAAATTCTTCAATCTGGGTTCTATTGGCCAACCATACACAAAGATTGTCACAGTTTCGTCCAATCATGCCACAGATGCCAAAAAACTGGCAACATATCGAAAAGAGACGCAATGCCGCTTAATAATATTCTTGAAGTTGAAATCTTTGATGTATGGGGAATAGATTTCATGGGACCTTTCATCACTTCCTATGGAAATGTTTATATTTTGCTTGCAGTAGACTATGTATCAAAATGGGTAGAAGCAGTGGCAACACCAAAGAACGATGCTCAAACAGTGATTAAATTCTTAAAATCAAACATCTTTTCAAGACATGGTACGCCACGTGTTCTCATCAGTGATAAAGGTACCCATTTTCTTAATGCTCCCGTGAGACATTTTCTTAAAAAGTTTGGAGTGAAACACCGTACTTCAACCGGTTATCACCCACAAACTAACGGTCAAGCTGAAGTTTCTAATCGGGAAATTAAATCTATTCTGGAGAAGACCGTGAACAAATCAAGAAAAGACTGGTCTTTAAAGCTAGATGATGCTCTCTGGGCATACAGAACAGCATTTAAAACACCAGTTGGGGCATCTCCATATCGCATGGTCTACGGCAAAGCGTGTCATCTACCGATTGAACTAGAAGCTCGAGCCTACTGGGCTATTAAAACTCTGAATCTAGACCCAGATTTGGCCGGGAAACAAAGGATGATGCAATTGAACGAATTGGAGGAGCTTCGTTATCATGCCTATGAAAATTCACGTCTCTATAAGGAGAAAACAAAGCGATGGCATGATAAAAGACTCCGTCCAAAGCATTTTGAGATTGGACAGAAGGTTTTATTATACAACTCTCGATTTTCGAACTACCCAGGAAAGCTTAAATCCCGTTGGGGAGGACCTTACATTATCACCAAAGTCACACCGCATGGAGCGATTGAGATTGAAAATCCAGCCGAGCAACGGACATTCATGGTGAATGGCCAGCGTTTGAAGAGATACTATGACAGTGAGGACTTTGAGCAAGGGGAGAAAATCTACCTTGTCGAATGCGATTAGCCTGAGGTACACGTCTAACTCAAAGACGTTAAACAAAAGTGCTCTTGGGAGACACCCCTTGTTTTAATTGCTTTTTAGATTAGTTGTTTTTGCTTTGTAGTGTTTAATTTTAAGTTAGTGTATATTTTTAATTGTGTTTTCAAGCTAATGGGAGAGAAAGGTAGGGTGTTATTGTGCAGGAAACGAGTTTGGGGTCAAAAGGAAAAATCTGGAGGAACTTCAAGTCTGGCGCGGACTACCCCGCGGACTACCCCATGGTCCGCAGGGATGCACCGCGCCCCAAAAACCCGTACCACGGGTTGGCTATCTCGGGTTTTATCCAGAAGGTCGAAAAAAATCGCGGGGCATGGCGCGGTACACCGGACCCTAGTCCGCGCGCCTAAAACCCGTACCACGGGTTGGGTACCTCGGGTTTTTTGACGGACATGCTGCGGACTACCCCCTGCACCGCACCCCTGGTCCGCGACCCAAAAACCCGTACCACGGGGTGCTAGCTCGGGTATTATCCAGTGGGTAAAAATTTTGGAGCAACAGAAGCTGCGGTACACCGCGGGATATGTCCGGTGCACCGCAAGGAGGCGGTTTAAGAAGGAATTCTTTTCCCAATCAAATTCTTACCTTATGAGATTAACCCTAGCCTTCCACCCACGAGTTTTTCAGACCCAAACCCTATATAAACATCTTAAAGCTTGTGCAAACCTTCACAATTAACACAACAACTCATCAAATCCTCTCCATCATCTTCCATAAACACAATCCTTCACCAAATTCATCACACTACACCGCCATAACACCATCAACTTCATCAAGCTTTAAAGAGATTCTTCCAAGATCAATCCTATAACCTTTCTCTTTAACCAATTCCAAGCACCAACATCAAGCTAAACCAATTTTCCTTAAACTTTTAATCCATCCTTGGTATAACTTGAGTTGTGGGTGAAACAAGCATGACTAACAGATCTGAAGCTATGGAATACAAGAGAAAGTGTTCAATCCTTGGGAAGAATAAGAAATTGCCTGGAGCTACCATTGAAAAACGCATCAACCTTGATGAGGTTTCTGAAGAATCAAAAGAACAGGCACCTGAACAACCACTACCAAAGAAGAGACTAACTACTAGAATGTCCACACCATCAAGGAGGCCTTTAGACAAGATAAAAATCCAAGACCAAGGTTCTTCTACTTCTTCTTCTAAAATTGCTTATGATCTTCCTCCTTGGGCGATTCAGTTACAGAACGAAGTTGAAAGATTACGTGAAGATAACAAAGACCTTTGGGTAGAAATCATGCACTTGGAAACAAGGGTAGATAATTCGACCTTGTACAAGGATATAGATGATTACACCGATCCCTCAGCTTCAGAAGATGAGGATGATATGATGGATCTCTATGGCCAGCCAGGTAAGTCATTCTAATTTTTCTCAATAGCTTGGATGCATTAGGTAGTTTAGTTAGTTTTATTTTAAATTTTATTCCATGCTTGAGTCTTTTTCGAGTCGTGGGGACACGACTCACTTTTGAGTTGGGGGTGGGGATTCGTTGTCCTCATCTTCTTTTCGTTTTTGCATAAAATTTAAAATTTTTAGGTAGAATTAAGGCATAGAATATCTTGAATGTACCTATTTGAGCATGATTTTATTAGGTCAATGATAGTAAGTAGTATGCTTTTGAAAGATGCAACAAAATTGTTTAGCATGCATGAAAACAGGAAATAAAGGTTAGAAAAGTTAATGAGCAATGCTAAGAAATCACGTTGAAACTTAGGAATAGTTATTTGGTGTGTAGAACGTGAGGTTTAAAATTAGTTGAAAACCCACTTGTCTATGAACTATTAGTGAAAAAGTAACGAAATCCGGTAGTTAGAAAAATGAATAAGGCAGTTCTTTCATGATTAAAACACTTGAAGCCTTTAGACTTTCTCACCCTTTTATTTGATTATGTTATTTATCCGTCTTAGCCCCTCTGAGCCTTTCTAAAGCCTTTTTATTGAACCACATTATAATCCATACCCTAGTTTTAGGACTTATCTATATGACCCGCACTCGAATCGCAAAACCTGAGACACTCGTTTTAGAGCTTGAGTTTGGGGTGGTGGGCTTTATCATTAGGGAACTTTGGGAATTGGGATATTATCTTTGTGATTTTATTGATGATGACTTGTTATTATTGTAACTTTTGCCGGGGTAATAGTGAATGGAAAAGAAGCTACGAGCTAATTTTGCCAACAAGGTCATAAAAAGAAAAAGAATATATATATATGAAAAAATAGTGTGATATCTCAACACCTAAAGAGAATCATAGCTATACAAAAAGAAAAAAATTGATGTGAAAAGAAAATATATATTCGGACCGGCAAAGTGGATTTTATATCATCAAAGGTTTTAATTGGGATTATTGGGGATGCACATTAAACGCATCAATAAATTGGGTTGAGTGAGAACATCTTCGAGTGAAAACTCAAGCTCTAGGCCGTTTCGTTGATGGCTAGTGAGGAGAGAGCCAAAAGCTCACTTTTCATTATCCAAATATACCACACCCGTCCTTAAGCCAAGTTATAACCAAGACCTTAGGATTTCTAACTACTAGATGGAGAAACAATTGAGCTATTAGGTAGTAGGTAAGTGGACCATTGGATGTTGTATTTGGGACCTATGAACAACCTATAGCCATTAACCTGAACTAAGTTATCATCCTCTCCTTCTGGCATTGCGAAATTAATCTTAACTTGAATTTATGGAATGTTGATTACATGTATATTAGGCATGTTTGTGCATTATTTCTTGGGCATTACTACATGAGATTTTTTGGATTTCATGCTCTAGGATCATTCATTATATTTTTGTTCTTGTTCTCCTCCGACTTCGTCTTGTTTATTTTGACTACCCTACTGTTCTTTACTTTATTGTATCGGGACGATACAACTTTGAGTTGGGGGTCTTGATGTCTCCTCATTTGTGATAGTAAAATATACTCATGAGACATCATTTTAGGCTTATTTATTAGTTTATAGGTTGATTTTAGCTTAATTTAGTGCATTTTCCTATTTTGGGTCTTGATTTGTAGAATTATTATCTTTAGAGCATATTGGGTTTAATTGTTTATTTAGTGTGAAGCTTTAAAGATAATTATGGAGATTAATTAGAGTCCAAGTCAAAGACAACAACTTATGGAAGGAGATATGCATGGAACTTGGAGATAAGGAAATAATTGCTAAAAAGATGGAAAAGGAAAAGCTGCCTAAATCTGGGATTCTGCAAAGATAGGCGTTTTTACCTCATAAAGAGGCCGAATTTGGTAAATTACTCCTAAAGGGTCTAGATAATTCTGTTGCGATTCTTTTGGTATCTTGTGGAGCAAAATCGGACCAATAATAAAGAAGTTATGACCAAAACAACTCAGCAGTGTTTATCTTTATTTCCATACGAATTTGAGTTGGGCTAGGAGTCCATTACTTAACTTATCTCTAAAGAAACGAATTAGGTCAACCTCTAACCTATAAATACAGCCTCTTAACACTCTTAAATCATCCTTGGTGAAATCTTAAACCAAGAGGAAGCTTACAACACAAGAGAGAAGTCTGGAAGGAGCTGTCATCAACAATGTCTTCTTCTACCTTTAGATTTGTAATTTCTTTCTTTTCTTTCATGAACTAAATTTCTTTAGCTTAAGTTTTAGCATATATGTATGAACCCTAGTTTTGATTGACATCTATCTAATTTGGGAATTTAATGTTTTAAATAGAATTATAGTTTTTATTCTCTGCTTATGTGTTTGGATTTATATTCTGTGTTCTTGTGGACGGCCGCCATTAGAATTACCATCTAGCAATTAGGATACCATTGACAACGGTGTTTAATTGCATGTTTAGCACATAACGTTTAGTTTTAGGTTTGATCTGACAACCCAACCTAGCTAGATAATCACTATGGTTGAGTCTTGTGACTCTTTACCAATTACAGGAAAAGTTTGCTTAGGAAGCCTTATTGACACAGGTAAATCCTATTTTAAACTACCGATAGCATATTGGGACCGATTAGGGAAATACTACATAATTCACCCTTACATGTTTAGAACGGCAAAACTAGTGGGGATTACATGCTAATAACTTAAGCTATATTCTCATATTACTTCTCTTTCATATTTAATTTTCTGTCTTTAATTCCTTAGTTTAATTTAGTTTATTAGAAAATCAACAAAAATCTATTTGTCTTTACTTTTATTTGCGTTTAGTTATTCTAACTTTAATTTATTTGCACTTGGTATTTGCATAAGATTCCTCTAACCTCTGTAGTCTCTGCGGAACGAATCTTTATCTAAAACTTGCATACGATCTGTATACTTGCAGAACCGTGTCGTTTAGGGTGTTATTTGCACGTTAATTATATCTTATTTTATCACACCCTAGGCCCCACCAGTGAGCAACCACTCTTTATTAGCCTTGACAAAAACTTCTTGTCATTCTCGGCCAACACGATGCCTTCTACATAAAAAGATAGAATTACAATCTTTTGTTTGCAACGTCTCACATATACTTAGTGATTCTATTTATCATCTCCATATGATTTGATGACATAACAATATGAAATATCATGCTCCACTGTCTAGGGGTTTGGTTAAAGTTATAGATCGACTTCTTCAATCCATAATATTTTTGTTATTATCCTTTTGCAACAAAGGCTACAAGTTGTTCCATGTAGATACTTTCATCTACACACCATTCAAAATAGTAGACTTGACATCCATCTGATGTAACTCTAAATCAAAATGTGCTATAATATCTAGTTCAGGGAGAATAGAGGTAAATCTCACAACAAGAGAGAATATTTTATCATAGTCATTCCCTTCTTATTTTTATAGCCTTTCGATACCAATCGAGTTTTATACTTCTCGATCAAACAGCCAGCCTTCATATTAATCTTGGAAGGACATTTGTTCTTAGAGACAAGATTTATAAACTAGAGGTAAATCTCCATACAAGAAGATCTCATCAAAATCAACGTCATCCTGTATAACCTTTTTCTCAATTGATATTCATACCTCTCAATCAAATTATTAGCTTTATCTTGATATAGAGTACTCTATCGTTCCCAATATCCTTGTGTATGTAGGATAATAACTAGTTCACAAATATAGTTTTCCTTATTGGCTCTACCTCTTCTTTCAAACCCTTTTTCCAATTTTATCTGGGAGGAGAGGAAAGTGCATCCTCATTGTTTGAGGTTACTCTTCCTCATGTAGAGTTATCATAAAAACTTCTTATTCAAACATAACAATGATGACTTTAACCCCAGTTACTCCTTACAAGGGAATTTTTTTATAGAATAGGTTCACTAGATATGATATTATGCTTTCTAACTCATTAGTTTGAGGAAAATTGGGACCTCTAATGTTGTTTGCATATAATATTCTATGATTTCACTCAGTTTATATAGAGTGGGAACCTTATCTAATTCACTCTTGTTTGGAAATTTATTCCCAAAAAAATGACATCTTAAGACTTAATATTTGTTAGGTCATCATCATTATGTTCACTAATAAACATGTATCCTTTAAAGTGCATAAAAAATACTTGATAAAGATATATTTCTTACATCTATGACCTAACTTTCAATCTTTGTCAACTTGATCATGAACATAATTTGTCGATTCCCAACGACGCATATATGATCTATCATTTTTCTGATCTATCGATAATTCTTAATGAGTTGATCGAATCGAATATTTGAGAATATGGTCAAGTATCCAAACAGTATTAAGATAACCATCTCTCCAATATGATATTGGTATATTAGTTGATGGCATCAATGCTTAACTATTTCAAGAAGTATCCTATTTCTCCATTCATCAACTCCATATGATGTGGTATTCTGGGAATTGTAAGATGCCTTACAATTTCTATTAAATTAGACAATTTCCTAAATTGTCCGGATAGATATTCACGCCCTCAGATAGTTCTCAAAGCCTTAAATTTTCTATCTTACTAAGTTTTTACTTTTTTAAATAAATTAAAGGAAGTATCTAATGCCTTGTATATTTTAGAAAAAAATGGATAGACATGACTAAATAAGGTGAAATCATCTATAAAAGTGATGAAAACACATTGTTCATGTCTCATGTGAACATTCGCTTGTCCACAGATTTCCAAATGAACTTGATGTAATGAAAGATGGAGTCTTTTGGACTTTCCAAAAAAACATTCTTGTTGCCTTTCCCGCTACACAATGTTCACATTGTCTTAATAAGTGAACAAGTGAAACTCATAAAATTCTTAGTTGCCAACATATTCATTAAGTCTTTACCACTATATCCTAGCTTAGCATGTAACACATTTTCTTCAACATCCGAATCACTAGAAGTAGGATTCAAATAAAAGACATCGACTATTATAATAACTTTCAACAAAGTTATCATTATCCATTACCATAAAATTAATCAAGAAAAAAATCAAAATATAATACTTAGTTCCATTAATATGTAAATGTTTGCCATGAAAGTTTAACTAAACCGACCCCTGGAAGAACATTTACTAAGACTATGTTATGTGAATATAAAGAACATATTGAACATCATGCAGGTACAAGATTTGTCCACCTCGAAAGTTCAACTTGCATGTGCGAAAACCTTTACCAAAAACTCTGTTAATGTTACCACATATATCCAATTCTTCTTGGAATTCAATGATATTCTACGTAGTCCCCCCGGTCCTTAGATATATATTCAATCTCTTCTAAATCAATAGTTCACACAGGATAGGAATCAACAAGTAAGACATTATTAGCTACACATGCAAAAACACAAGAAGAAAATTTTGCTACATTCTTAGACTCGCTGGACTCGCAAACGGTGTGACCCATTTTGTCATAATTGTAGCATTTAATCTTTTATTATATTCCTTATTTTAGTGTTGTTTACCCTTATTCTTTCCATTTTTTTCTTCTTTCTATCAGAATTGTTACCATTCTTTCACATTCAACGTCCTTTGAGATCGTACGCTACACCTTGAGAGATTGACTCTACCATATAGGTCTGGCCTTGAGGATTTATTTTCTCAAGGCGGTCATCTTGAAGGACAACATGAAAAACTATATCATCAAAAAGTTGATGACATTATTCAGAGTCAAAATCACTTGTATGTGATCCTAGTCATATAACTAGAACATATTTTTCATCAACAAGGACAAGACTGGCGATCTTGAGTTACTTAATCATGTGACATCTCCTACAGATGTTACTATATGCTTTGATTAGGCCTCTTCTTGTAATATCAAACTTGTTAGTTAGTTGACATAACTTTGTCACTGTAGTATCCCTATAATTCACCATAGGAATGTTCCACGTGTCAAATATAGTGGGGTACTTATGATAAACAAACTTCAGGGCAGTGGAAATCTTCATTTTTCATGACTTAATGTCACATATCAAATTTATAATCTTACGAATCTAACAATATAGTGTAATCTGAACCCCAACACAAAACCATAAGTTAAAACAATATAGGTAATCAACATGATATGATTGATACGAATACGAATGAATAATTATTTATTCATGTAAAACACGAATACTAGTCATAAAAAGTAAGGTTATACAACGCCAAATATGTAAACCCTGCAATAACGGAAATAATATTACGTGGCGTAGTAGAATAATAACTTCTGTATAAATATTCTATTGTTTTTGTTTAGTGATATCAATGGAGAATTATGATTGATGGAAAGAGACTAATATGATTGAAATCTACTACTCTCTTTCTATTTAGATGCTCTACAAATTTAGGTATTGAATATAAACGTTTGTTAATCATAGGTATTATAATAAATATAGAATCTTAATCATAAAGACAATTATTTTAATAGAATATGCTTAATGAAGGGTAACAGTGACATATCAATTTTAATTTGGACATCTTCAAAAGATTAAAAAAATATAAACTTGTTAGAGGTGGATTATTGGATATCAGAACTATTTAATCTATTAACTCATCTTTTTAATCTTAATTAAGATTATATAGCTTCAAACTTTTAGTCTTACCATTTGGAATATATTTCCATCCAATATTGGATGGTCCAATACCAATTGTATTATGACACATACCGCATGTTATAAACATGCAAAAATTAATAATTATTCTTTTTGGTTGGGTTAATGAAAGAAAAAGTAAATGTATATTGTACAAGATATCCCCTACTTATGGCCGAAAGTTACAGGTATCAACAAAATAAGAAAATGCAACAATCTCATACTAATACATAGTAATCTTCCGATATATCCAAAAAGAAATCATGAGGGAACAAGAAAGCTAATATGGAATATGTACACCACTTAACCTCATTGATAATCAATTCCCCAGAATTTGGATCACCTCTCATGGAAAGATAATTTCTTTCCCTCCATATGAATACACGGTGACTCCAAAAGCTATCATCTAAACCTTTCTCCTTCAATTTTATTGAGCTTTGAGTTTTTTTAACAATTCAACACGCTCAAGAGAATATTCATCTCCATACTAATATGCAACCATTTATTATCTCATCCCATATATCTTTTGCATAAGCAAAATCGAAGTAAATATGCTTATTTGACACAAAGTTTTCACCATATAAAACACGAAGTAGATCAAACTCCAAATAAGTTATTCGATCTTTTGTTTTTAGTTTTTTCCTTTAATGGGTTGGGTTAAGGCAGGTTGGGTCGGCTTTGGGTCAGGTTCGGTTATGGTCAGCGAACAGTCAAAAGTCCTAAATCAGTTCAAAAAATCCATACATTCATAAAAAAACCTTCCATAAATAGAAACTTTCCAAAAATAGAAAGTTACTAAATATAGTAACTTTCTAAAAATAGTAAGTTTTTCAACTAACATAATTTTTCCCAACAGAATACAAAAATTACAGTACATTACTTTTAGAAAAACTGAATCACTATAAAATTACAATGCATTGCAATTTGCAACCTAAATTGTGCAAAATTAAGATCTTGTACAACTTGGGGTGCAAATCCTTTAGTAATTCCATAAAACAACTTCCAATCCTTCATATTTCCTACAAATTTGCAACACAAAAGAGAAGAAATGGTTAAGTTGTTAGCCTCAGATTTTGTTTCATCATTGGCTTCACATTTAGCCTCAGATTTGATATCTTCATTGGCTTTATAAACTTAGGGACCTATTAAGGGAGTAGGGACAAATGTTATTATTTACAAGATACAATTTTCAACTCTATTGTTACCAACTCAACCATTTTCAACCTCTAATCATTCATTCATCATAAGATAACTTAATATAATCAAGGAATGGTTTTGGGACAAGTGAAAATGGGAGATGCAAACAATTTTTTTGGTTGTTTAAAATTTGTAACTTTTAAGATATAGGAATAGGCTTATACCTTAGGTTATTGGCTACAAACTTGTTATAGTGGACTCTTGTGAAGTCTCACTTAACTCATCCAAACCATAATAACCTGTAAAATATCACAAATTCCACTATTTCAGTTCATAAGAATAAAAATCAAGTCAAATCAGAATCAGAAATGAAGTAAAATTAAGAGCAAATTCCATTTTTAGGCCATTACCTATGGGCTAAACACAAATTTAGGCCAAACGTTTGAAAGTGTCCATTTTTAAGCCAAACGTTTGCAAAAAGCCCATTTTTAGGCCATCTGACTAACACCATCTAAAAACTAACAGATGAAGAGGGTAGAATTGTAATTCATTAACTTTTTAATTTTTTTAGACAACAAAAGCTTTTTTTAATCAACAGTAAAGAACACTAACGTTATTCTTTCTCCAAAATACTTAGATCGTTTCGCCGTTCTTCTACTCTTGCAAAGGATATCATAAATTGCGCTAATAAAGCTATCAAATTCTTAAAATCTCACATAATCAAAAGGTATGTAAATGTTTTTATTTTTTATTTTGAAGCTAGGTATTAATTATTGATTAAACTTTAAGAGTTAGGGTTTATCAAAAAATTGATTTTTATGGATTCTTAATTTATAATCGTGCTCGATAATACTCTATTTGTGTTTCTTGTACTTCTCCTTTATCATATATTGATTAAAAGCTATGTGTGTTCAATATTTTCTGATCGACAACCTTTTCTTTCTATTCTGAAAATTGACAGCCTTTCATTGGGTTTGTTTTTAACATTTGTGTTCATTAATTTATTGTTATCTTTATATTATACTATATATAACTTTATGTTTTCAAGATTTTGTTCAATTAATTTAATAATCACACTTTCTGAAAAGTTGGGTGTAGGAACTGCTTCGGCTAAAGATGTGAATATTGGAGTGACTTGTATAGGTGAGTTATATTCTACATATGCAACTCTACCTGAACGTGCAATGTATATCATTTTAATTAATTTTTCTTTATTTTCCATCACAAATATTACATACATACGTACCTTTATCTTAATCAGTAGTAGCTGATCCAGAACTATCTTCAGAAGCAGCTGTTTAACAATATTATTTACATATTTGAATAGATTGATGATGAATTATATAGCAAAATAGTGTTTGTTAAGTAAGTTATTTACCATCCTCAAATAGAGTTGAGTAGCATATTTAAAAATCCTTAGCCTGTGTACCGGTTTTAATTCCTTGACCATAATTTTGTTTCCAGATATTTGTATTTCCTTAAATTTTTGTTTAATTAATTTATAAATATTGTCCTCTTATTTACTTTGTATCTTTAAATATCAAATTTAAACGAAATTGAATCAACAAATATCTGTCATATTATTTCATGTGTTGATTTAGCATTTTATCCTAATTCAGTTTTTTTTTTTGGTCAATGCTAATTCAGTTGTTGAATCGATAGTTTTTTTTGTTCACAGATCATTATCATTTGTAATTAGTCTGTAGAATGGGAGATCACTACGGTAAGTTTAATTTCTTATTTTTTATTTTGATTTATTTTTGACAATTTTTATGATTAAGTACATTATTTAGTTCTAACTATATTCTGGGTTTTTTGTTTATTACCAACAGAGCCTTTTGGATTAAATGCGTATGTTGGTGGTAAGTTTACAAAACCGCCTAACAGAGTGTATGTAGGGGGTCATGTATGTCAATTAACCGGTATACATCATGACAACTTTGAAAAGTTTAAAGGTAATCTTAGTGGTTTACTTATTATGGACCAACTGGAAAGGGTTTATAGAAATTCAGATTACTATACTGGTTTGTACTACAAGGAGCCAGGGAAAGATTTGGATACCGGGTTAGTTAAACTAGATAGTGATGAAGATTTACTGAAGTTGTGTAAGATTAGTGAAAAAGATGTCACAATGGATATTTACTTTGATTTTTCCTCTATTGTTCTTGGCCGTACTGAATCTGAAGGTAGTGTAGATGATTTAGATTATTTAAGGGGAGGTGTGAACAATCAGGGAAGTGAAGAAGATGATGGTGATAGCTTTTCTGATAGTCTATATAATTCTAGTGATAAAGATGATGAAGACGACACTTTGTTTGATCAGAACATTGACCCTATGGTAGAATTTGGAGGTGTTGTAAGTTTGAGGAAGGTTTTAAATATGATTAATCGTGTAGAGGAAGATGTTCACATTAACTCAGAAATAGATTCAAATGAAGATTTGGTCAGTTTAGATAGTTCTGGTGATGATGAATCAGGTGATCTGGGTAAAGGTAAAAAGACAGAAAAAAAATCATTTTAGGAGATTCAAAGTGGCAAGTGAAAAGGATAATCCAAAATTTGAGATAGGGATGATATTTAGTACAAGAAAAGAGATGAAATCTACAGTTAAAAGGAATGCCATAAATACGATGAGGAGTATCAGATTTGATAGGAACAGTCCTACAAGATTGAAGGCCGTGTAGGATTAAACATTGTCAGTGGTATATTTATGGGAAACATGTTAAAAAAAGTGGTGCCTTTCAGATTTCGAGCATGAATCTGACTCATAAATGTGGAAAACAGTTGAATAAAAAGATTGTGACAGGTAGGGAGTTGGCTGACATATTTTTGGATGAGATAAGACTGGGATTGTTTAACAAGAAGACGATTTTCAAGGCGTATGTTAGGACGAGATTGGGTGTGGATATTACTAAAAGGCAAGCAGAATCTTGTTTTGATATCGCTAGGGAAAAGATAGAGGGACATTACAAGGAACAGTACAACCAACTTTGGGACTATTGTGAGGAATTGAGGAAGCAGAATCCAGGTTCTACTGTTATTTTAGAAACAAAGTACGACGAAGATTTTCAAGTGGATAGATTTTGGAGACTTTATATTTGTTTAGAAGGGTGTAGGAGGGGATTTATAGAAGGACGCAGACCTGTTTTGGGGTTGGATGGATGTCATCTTAAAGTGGATCATCCCGGCATTATTTTAACTGCAGTGGGTATTGATGGAAACAATTGCATATTTCCAGTTGTTTATAGTGTGGTTGATAAAGAAGATAAGGAAAATTGGACTTGGTTCTTGCAGCTCTTAGTCCAAGACATGAGCATCCAAGTGGGTTATCATTAGTGATAAGCAAAAGGTATGCAATTAAAATATTTACTAATTTATGATATGAATATTATGTATTTACTAGTAAATTATATTTTTTATGTGTAGGGTCTCGTGCCTTCCATTGTTGATATATTGCCTGAGGTAGAACACAGACACTGTGTCAGACACTTATATTAGAATTTTAAAAAGCAACATGGATCAATTTTGCTGAAAGATTTACTGTGGAAGGCGGCAAAGGCTCCATATATTGAGATGTTCAACGAGGCGATGGCAGAAATTAAAGAAATGGATCTTGCTGCATATGAATGGCTTGCATCCAAACCAGCCATGAATTGGAGTAGATCACACTTTAAAACGGTGACAAAGTGTGATATACTACTCAACAACATTTCTGAGTCCTTTAATTCCGCTATATTAGAGTATAGAAATCGTTCTATTCTTGTGATGGTGGAGAAGATTAGACAATATATAATGTTTAGAATGGAAACAAAGAGAGCCTGGATGATTGATTATGATGACGAAATCACCCCAAAAGCTAGACAATATATGAATTTGATGAAGACGTTGAGTGCTCCGTGGATGCCCAACTATTGTGGAGATGCACAGTTTGAAGTTATTTAGTTGACAAGCACCAAGCAGTATGTTGTGAACTTGAATGAACTCTCATGTTCTTGCCGAAAATGGGAATTAATGGGAATTCCATGCCCTCATGCAGTGTGTTGTTTGAGCTACAAGGGAGTAGAGGCAGAAGATGTTGTTTCAGATTACTACAAGAAGTCTTATTACATGGCAGCATATAATCCGGTATTGTACCCTATTAATGGACCAGATTTGTGGCCAAAATCTGGTTTGGGTAAAATCAGTGCCCCGAAAGCCTTTAAACTTCCGGGGAGACCAAAGAATGCAAGGAGGAAAGAAGAAGGTGAAGCAGAAAGTATCTCTTTGAAGGTTAAAAAGGCAAATTTAGTGAACCGAAAGACAACAAAGGATGGTGTAATTGAGAAATTGTCCAAGAAAGGCATGAAAATGTCATGTTCTATTTGTAAAGAAGAAGGACATAATAAAAGAAGATGTCCAACTCTGAAGGCCAATGGATCACAATCCAATGTAAGCGTCTAGTCAAATAACTTGAAATATATTTTTTATAGTATGGTTAACAAAATTGTTTTTTATATAGCCTACTGGAGAAGAAACTGAACACGATGCAAGAACCGAAGAAGCCCAAGTCACGGTACAGGAGAATGTTAGTCAAGTTAGTGAAGTTAATGTAGGTGATTTTAATTTGTTAAGTCAAGTTAGTGAAATAGTTGATGATGTAATGGTAGAGGATGAGGATATTAATATTAATGATGTTGAGGTTACAGAATCAGTAAAACAGGTGCATGATATGGCTGATAGGGTGGTTCAAGAAAATGAAGGAAAACAATTGATTAGTAATAAAAAATGTAGTTTATGTAAGAAACAGGTCATACACTTGCGTCATGTACTACAAAAACTACAAAACTGTCTAAAGATCATGCAAGGACTAGATCTAACATTCGAAGAGTACAAAAATATGTAAGTTTTAATAAATTTTATGTGTGTTATTGAGTTTAATAAATATGACCTAATACCATACCTTGTTTGATTTACAGGATAAAACACTAAATTCACAAGTAAAACGACATTTCTTGCCTGCTGGATCTAGAACTTATATGAGAGCACCCACTTATGGATCTGGTTCATCTATAGTACCAGGAACAAGTATGTGTACGCAAGCTTTCGAGTGGAGGGGAAAACCGTGTGTGACTCTCAAGACGCTCCAACAAGCATCTTCAAGAATCAAAGTGGTGGACAAAAGCAAAGAAAAAGTAGTGGTGAACCCTGCAAATCTGGACAAAATTGAATGAAATATTTTTAATTTTATTTTGCTATAATGTGTAATATTTTGGTAGTTTTTCTGTAAGAACGAAACATAAATGGGATGTTAGTTTTTGGTAGGTTGGATATTAATGAATGACTTGTAATGAATGCTATTTTGTAAGAGATGTAGCATCTCTATGCAATATTGAATATTAAATCAGGTTTTTGTGGTCCAACATATTCTAGACTGACCATGACAGATTTTTTAATTTTTTGACTCATTTTCTGCTACTTTAATGCATCATTGGACTACTAAAATACAATATTGAATGTACATGATATCACAAAGAGTTAAATTTAACAATATACCTCTAATATTTAATTTATGCTCGAGTTAGTCCCTATTATTTAAAATTTGCAAAATTGGCCCCTAACAATGTAAACAAATGGTCAAAAAATTCTCTTTCGTTAAATTGTGAACTTGATCCATTATTGTTTCTTTTTTTTATCCCAATATTTCTCAGTTATACAACAGTAAAACTTCTAATTAGTAAATTAAAATAAAAAATATCTGACACAGAGTAAAACTGCAAAATTATCTTCCATTATACTGTTAATGAGTTTGAAGATGTAAAGAATAATTTGGATAAATTCTACTTAGATGACGCTTTATTCCATTACTTTGTTTACCATAGTATACGTTAATAAGGACTAAACTGCAACCATTTGATCTTTAAACACTAATCCTATTTTAAAATTATAAACACAAATAAACACAACAATTAACACAAATGAACACAATAATTAACTACAATTTGAAAAAATTAAGCATACCGTCGTACAACAAAAACCGCATTATCATTTGACTAGTTAAATCATAAACAACAGAACAAAAAACACCACTAACAACAGCGAACTTCACAAGAATTTCATTCTTAACTACAATCCTAAATAACAACAAACTGTGCTTAAAGCCTACTAATCAACAATATCAAAACCAAGAACACAATTATAATCTGCATCCACTTCATTTTTAATTTGATTTTTTGGACTTCAATTTGGAGTTTTTCTGCTTTACGATTCAATCCGGGTATAATTTGCTTAATCCGCTCGCATATCGAAGTGTCAAACCACAAGAAAAAACCACAATCTTGCAAAGTTCCATAATTTTCACAGCCGTAAAACTGACATGATTGTATGGTGTCTACGATGTACTGATTTTTGAACGACAAAAGCAATATATTGCCATTACTAACAAAGAACTTTTAGGATTTTTTATTAATCTTTTGATGAATGATAAATCTGTAGTTGTATATACATATATATAAGAAAAAGGTATAACTGTTGTTATTTTAAATTTTGAGTATCAATTTTACCTTTCAAATTACTTGAATCTATGTTTAAAAGCTTATCCCAAAATTGGGTCATTACCTATTTTTGATCATTTACTATTTTTTCCTTTAAAATCGTTAGTTTTTAGATGGTGTTAGTCAGATGGCCTAAAAATGGGCTTTTTGCAAACGTTTAGCCTAAAAATGGGCACTTTCAAACGTTTGGCCTAAATTTGTGTTTAGCCCATAAGTAATGGCCTAAAAATGGAACAAGAAATCATGAGGGAACAAGAAAGCTAATATGGAATATGTACACCACTTAACCTCATTGATAATCAATTCCCCAGAATTTGGATCACCTCTCATGGAAAGATAATTTCTTTCCCTCCATATGAATACACGGTGACTCCAAAAGCTATCATCTAAACCTTTCTCCTTCAATTTTATTGAGCTTTGAGTTTTTTTAACAATTCAACACGCTCAAGAGAATATTCATCTCCATACTAATATGCAACCATTTATTATCTCATCCCATATATCTTTTGCATAAGCAAAATCGAAGTAAATATGCTTATTTGACACAAAGTTTTCACCATATAAAACACGAAGTAGATCAAACTCCAAATAAGTTATTCGATCTTTTGTTTTTAGTTTTTTCCTTTAATGGGTTGGGTTAAGGCAGGTTGGGTCGGCTTTGGGTCGGGTTCGGTTATGGTCAGCGAACAGTCAAAAGTCCTAAATCAGTTCAAAAAATCCATACATTCATAAAAAACCTTCCATAAATAGAAACTTTCCAAAAATAGAAAGTTACTAAATATAGTAACTTTCTAAAAATAGTAAGTTTTTCAACTAACATAATTTTTCCCAACAGAATACAAAAATTACAGTACATTACTTTTAGAAAAACTGAATCACTATAAAATTACAATGCATTGCAATTTGCAACCTAAATTGTGCAAAATTAAGATCTTGTACAACTTGGGGTGCAAATCCTTTAGTAATTCCATAAAACAACTTCCAATCCTTCATATTTCCTACAAATTTGCAACACAAAAGAGAAGAAATGGTTAAGTTGTTAGCCTCAGATTTTGTTTCATCATTGGCTTCACATTTAGCCTCAGATTTGATATCTTCATTGGCTTTATAAACTTAGGGACCTATTAAGGGAGTAGGGACAAATGTTATTATTTACAAGATACAATTTTCAACTCTATTGTTACCAACTCAACCATTTTCAACCTCTAATCATTCATTCATCATAAGATAACTTAATATAATCAAGGAATGGTTTTGGGACAAGTGAAAATGGGAGATGCAAACAATTTTTTTGGTTGTTTAAAATTTGTAACTTTTAAGATATAGGAATAGGCTTATACCTTAGGTTATTGGCTACAAACTTGTTATAGTGGGCTCTTGTGAAGTCTCACTTAACTCATCCAAACCATAATAACCTGTAAAATATCACAAATTCCACTATTTCAGTTCATAAGAATAAAAATCAAGTCAAATCAGAATCAGAAATGAAGTAAAATTAATTATTTTACCTAGCTCAGCCTCCAAGTGTTCAACCAACTTCTTAGATGTTGTAAGATTTATAGGAAGAGTTGATTTTAACCAATTATGAGTGCAAATTAGTGCCTCAACTGTACTTGGTGAAATAGAACTTCTAAATTGATCAAGTACCCTTCCACTTGTACTAAAGGTAGATTCAGAAGCAACAGTTGAAACAGGGACATCTAAAACATGTTTTGCCATTTCAGATAAGTGTTTGAACCTAAAAACATTACTTTTCCACCAACTCTAAATATCAAATTCAGAAGTAATCAGCTCATTTTCAGTCTCCATGTCAAGTATATATTCTGCAAACAACACAACAAAATGATTTTAGTATTAGAAATTAAACAATAAATTTAACAACTAATATATGATTTATATAAGTGTTAATCAATTATATCTTGAATGAAATCACCACCAATTTCATACAAGATGTGATTGATTAACACTTAACTAACCATATATTAGTTGTTTAGTTAATTTGTTGTGAACACTTAAACAAAGAAGTGAATTCACCTATGTTTTATATGTTTTTTTAAGTGTAATACTTAAACAATCACACAAAACTTAAGTAAATGCACTTTTTTGTTCAAGTGTTCAAAGAATATTGAAATGTATAAGTATTAAACATTAAAGACTTTGTAAAATCACCATTTATTTCACAAAGTATTGAATGCTTAAAACTTATTCATTTCAATATTCTTTACTCTAAAATAAATAAACAACTACTCGATAATGTATGATTAAATGTTAATCAGTTAAAACTTGAGTGAAATTGCCACTGATTTCAACCAAGTTTCAAGTGTTTAACATTTAATCATACATTAGATGTGTTGTTAACTTGTTTTGGTTTGAAAGTTATTGTTAATGTGTAAAGGAAATAAGCAAATAAGTGAATTGAAGTAAGAATTCAGTGAATTCTTACTTGACTTTACTGATTTGCTTAAGTCTTTTATACAAAAACAATTTGAAAGCTTTAAATCAAATGAAAACTAATTGAAAACATTAATCACTAAAGAATTAAGCTAAGTAATTACCTATAAATGGAGTAACAAAGCAAGATTTAAACAACCAAATCCAGAACAGGTTCAATAACAACATTTGCGAGACCATGCAAGCTATGTTGTAGACTCCCCGCCTAGGCGCGCCTGGGCATCGCCTAGGCGCCAATTCCCCCTCAGACGCTTACGCCTAGTAAAAACTCTAGGCGTTTTTGCCTAGCGCCTTAGTCGCCGTGGAATAGGCGCCTAGCCCGTCTAGACGCCGATTAATAGCAAAAAATGGCCGCCTAGGCGCCGATTAATGGAAAAACATGCCAGCATAGGATTTCTTGTTATTTTTCTTATTCTTGAGAATTCTTTAATTGATATTATAACTCAATTTTTAGTATTTTTATATTTACTATAGTATTGTTAGATGAATTTTATGGCTTAAATATTTAAAATTTCTATAATTACTACATAATATATTACTAAATATACAAAATTGCACAACGTGATTCAAAACCGTATAATTCCGCATAGGCCCCGTCTAATCGGGCATAAGCGCTAGGCCCGAGCGACCGCCTAGGACGAAAAACCGAGATCTACAACATAGCATGCAAGTAAACAAGGGAAACAATCTATTGGCCAATATTCATAACTCAAATGAAAACTAATTGAAAACATTAATCACTAAATAATTAAGCTAAGTAATTACCTTTAAATGGAGTAACAAAGCAAGATTTAAACAACCAAATGCAGAACATGTCAAATAACAACATTTGCGAGACCATGCAGGTAAACAAGGGAAACAATCTATTAGCCAATATTCATAACTCAAATGAAAGTTTACTTAAAAGTTAAATCTCAATCTCAAACCCCAAACTCAAAGAATAATCTGACATCAAGAGACATACGGGTTTTCAAAACTCAGTTACTAAACTCAAAACACAACTCATATCACAACTAATTCCACAACTAATACCACTTAGAATCCCAAATCAGTTTCGAATTAAGGATTGAAACTTTAGAGTTTATAACAAAAACCAGAAAATCTTTCAATAAACCAAAAAATTGTTACAAATTCATAGGTTTTGCACATAAAATTGAATAAAACTCAATCAGAAAATCATTAAATCAAAAAACCAACCTTAGGGTTTCGAAAATCAAAATACCTTTCGAAAGGGACTTTTAATTGAAAATAAGCCACCGCCGTGCCATATATAGGCTTCATCTTCCTCCAACCCACAACCTAACACACTAACCATGGTTAGATGATTACACCTAGAACCCAAAGGACGGGCTTTATCAAAGTAATAAATGCGACCCATTAAATTAGGTGAGGTGTGTTTGATGCGGTGTACAATACCGCTCGTTTTAGCCGGCGAGATTAGACGGGGATGGAGAAGATGCAGGGGTAGGAGGCTTAGGGATTTCGAGAGTGATGGAGAGAGATAGAGAGAAGAGGGTATGAGAGAGAGAGATCAGAGACGTGATTGAGGGATATACAGGTAAATGACATTTCGTGTTCTGAAAATTGAGAGGATAAAATGAAGCGTAGATAATACGCTTCAACATATATGATTGTTTATCAATATTTATGCTATATTGATATATAAATATATAATAATAAATAGAAAATCGGGCCGGGTTCGGTTAAAGGCGCTTTGGGCTGGACCAAATCAACAGTCCGGCCCAAAACCCAAAAAAATAATATTTTTGGCCCTATAAGGTCGGGTGGGTAACGGGTGCTGGTTTTTTTAGGATCGGTTTGGGTGGGTCTCGGGTTTTCGGATCCGTGTGAGCACCCCTAGGGCATATGTTAAAAGTTTTTTCATTAAGACTTTTCCACATAAGATTGAGGTCCTATGGTCCTTTGACCTAGAAATTTTTTCACTAAGACCTTTCCACATTAGGCCCAGACTGTGGCCCAATTAAAGATATTGCATCAGACTCTTTGAGCGTGGATTGGGTCGAGAATGACGTCGTCCTCTGACCTAGTCTGCTTTCCTCTAGAGTACGATGAAGACTGAATGCAGACGATAGTTGACTCCTAGTTTCAGAATTATGCAGGATGAATGACACTATTCCCCAAAGACGCACACATGCAGAAGCATAGACGGAACATGAAGGTCCCATCCATGGCTGGATTGCAGCAGGGCTAGGGAGGGTATTTTGGGACTTTTTTGTTTTTAAGGATTTCCTTGGAGCTTTTCCGAATTGACGTGTGGACAGGCCCTAAACAAAAAATGAAGTGGCTACCCTTCTTTTGCTGTTTAATCCGATATCTCTCTCTAGTCCAATCCCAGAGCTTCTTATTTTAATGCAATTGTAGCAATAGGCATGTGCTTTTGAACAAAATAAAAAAGGCAATATGCAAGAAAAATTTCATATTTGATTAAAATCCACAAAGTCACCCCTCTTGAAGATGAAAGGTCAATCTGGATGAACTAGGACAAGAAACATTTTCCCGGTCTATTATTATTTTTGGCGATATGTATGCAATTGAAGTGACTTTTTGACATAAATTCTAATAAGTGACATGCCCAATTGTTAGGGGAAATTGGAGTATACTCAGAATTTCTAAAGTGACATGTCCAATTGTTAGTAGAAATTGGAGTATACTCACATTCGTATTCAGTAATTATTGATCAAGGAGTTAGGAATGCAGATCACCCTTTGGTTGAGCTTTTGGAGTGTGGTATGGCTAAATTTTTCTACATTGTTATTGATGGAAATGTCTTTCCACCCTGGCTAAAATTTCAATGTACCTACCGATTAATCCCTAACATGTTATGGTTGACTTACAAAGCCAATTTGTATTAACAATGACCAATCTTGATGATTTTGGTCATTTATTAAATATAAACTAGTAGTTTGAAGACCAAGTTTGGATGAGGCTTATTCATGGATCGTTATCCTGTTGAAGATGGGGACATTAAATATAAATAAACAAATAAATAAAGGATTAAGTAATGAATCCAGGCTTATAAATCCAACTTTACTTCTTCATCATAAAAAAACAAAGTCAAAGCAAGATAATGAAGAAGATGATCATTTCTCCTCTTGAATCTCTCTTTAAATTTCTTGCAGAATATCCTATTATGAATTCATCAGTTAAATTCATCGTCGATGATCTTGCGTGTCTCATAGCATTTCTCATGTATCCTCCTCAACACTTTGCTCAAGATGGTGCATTGCGAGAAGTTAAACTCATGGCCTGCGAAGTGGAACACCTAATTTCCTTAATCGATCACAATGAAATGAATGAAGGCAAGACCAAAGAATTTTGTGCACAGCTCGTCAAACTTGTGATGCCCATAAGAGATATAATGCCTGTGAGGAATTGGAATTGTGTGGCAGAACTGATTAATGAGAAAAGATCAAAGCCATCCCGATTTTATTACACGAAAACGAGTCCTATTGTCTTTATTGACCATCTCTTGGAAAATCTTGAGGAGTTGGTGAAAGACACGGATAGTGCAACACGCCCTTTAAACCATTTCATTTTACGCCTTCAGAAAGATCTCAATTTCTGGAATTCACGCCTCAAAGATATCTCGGAGCAGCCTAATAATCCGTATCTCACACAAAGCATTACAAATTTGGCTTACGAAGTAGAATACGCCATTGATTCATTTTTAATCGGAGATTTTTCTATCTGGCACTCTATGTTTTGGCTTTTATACATTCTGAACGAGTTTGAACAGTTCAGGATTGAAGGAACGGATGATGAGTTTTTTGTTGTGGGTTTCAAGAAAGAGATATCAAGGATAACTAATATGCTTCTTAAAGGACCAAAGAAACTGAGCGTGGTCTCAATTATCGGTGAAGCTGCACAAGGAAAGTCAAAAGTTGCTATGAAAGTTTACACTAGTCAATCTGTTATCGATTACTTTTATATTCGTACAAGGTGCATTGTTTCCCAAGTGTACGAAAAGAGAAAGGTATTGTTGGAGCTTTTAGGTCACATAGTTGACCTTTCTGCGAAAAATATTCAGGATGGTGATGATGATGATCTAGTTTATTTGTTATCAAAGGCGCTCAAAGGACGGAAATTCCTCGTGGTGCTTGATGATATAAGGAGTATTGAAGCCTGGAATGATCTAAAGAGTTGTTTCCCAAATGATAACAATGGAAGCAAGATTCTGTTCACTACTAGAATGAGTCATTTGGCTATGCTAGTTGACTTTAATAGCAAGCAACAACTCCTTTCTTATGTCACTGAAGAAGAAAGTTGGGATTTATTAAGTAAGGAGTTGTTTCAGAAAAATAGCTGTCCTCTTGAACTACTAATAGTCGCAAGAAAAATTGCAAAAAATTGTAAAGGTGTACCACAAATTATCGTTTCAACAGCTAGAGTTCTTCAAAAGATGGAAAAAACAGTCGATCAGTGGGAACAAATAGCGCAAAGCATGATTATTTCGCAAACTCAATTTCATGAAGTTAGAAAATCTAGATGGTGTGAATTGGTATGCGACTAGTAAGAACTTTCCATGCCTTGAGCATCTACTCTTAAACAAACGCAAGAAACTTTTGAAAGTCCCTCAAGAATTTGGTGATATTTGAGCCTTACAGTTGATTGACGTGAGTTGGTGCAATTGGTTTGTTGAAGATTCAGCTAGAAGAATTCAAGAAGGACAAATTGACCATGGTAAGGAAAAACTGAAGTTTCCATATTTCTCTTACAGAATTGGATTTGCAAATGACGTCATTACATGGATGAAGTACGTGGCATGCTCATCATTTTGGGATTTATATTCTCTAGACTATGGTCTCTATATTTTTTTTTTCTGTGGTGTCTAAAATTTTACATAATACGTAATATGTGAAGTGTGTTGGTTTTTTATATAATTAGATGCAATCATTCTGTTAAGAAAAAGTCAGAACTAATTACTTACTTTTAGATTTAGCTTGTTTTATATTTCAGTTAATAAATTCCATAGTTGGTAGGAATAAGGTTCTTATCTGACTCTTTCTAAGATCGTTAGGATATAATCGTATTTGTTAAAAGTAATGATATATACCATCCAAATTCATACCACCTAAATGTCACCCAATGACATGGCGTGAATTGATTGGTTATAAATTGTTAATGCATTTATTTTCTTGATTTGATTAAAGATTTATAACCAACCAATTCACGCCACGTTATAAGGTGACATTTAGGTGATATGAATTTAGGTGGTATATATCATTACTCGTTGTTAATTATCCATAAATTTGTTTTTCAATGTTTGTAATGGATATAGAAAACTTCTTTCTTTGTTTTCTACTCCTATTGTTTTTCTTTTTTTGCGATTCTCTTTGTTTTAATAACGCTACAGAATATTTTTTCAGAAATATATTAGTATGCATTTTTTCTTGATAGATAACGTTTGGTATAATAGTCTTTGAAAGATGTCTGATCGTGTATGAGAGATAAACACTTGTTAGTAATAGAGTGAAATAGAATATCAATCCTTACTGAATTCATTGTTATGTTTGATATAATTTAAAATAACTGAAATTTTATTACTATAAAAATCTTAATTCGGGTAATTGTAATTTCATCCACATTTCATGATATTATACATACTCATTGCATTATTAATGAAATTTTTATTAAAGGAGACTTGTTTGGTTTTTGGAGTAGCCACCCTCTTTCTCAATTAACTTCTTTGATTAGGCTTGACTTTGAACTTATTGGAATTGGCTAACTTGTAATATTTTGTGACTTATATGATATTTTATTTTCGACTAAAAAAAATATTAATGAAATTTTTATTTATAATAAACCATTTATTTTACGAGCAAGTACCACCATAACCACTTCATCTATCCATACATTCACTATCACCATCAATATCACTACATCTACCATATTTTACGCACATATATACATAAACTTCTACTAATTATTCCATTATGCAACTGCCACCACACACATCACTTCCCTACCAATACAATACATTCACCACCTAACCATAGACATACACCAACAAATACGACCAACACACACACACACACACCCCCATCACACCACTTCACCTCACCCAACCATCACCATACACATGCACCATCCAACAGAAACACATTCATCATCACAATCCCAAACACCACAAGCATTTTCATACACCGCCAACCCCACACACACACACACACACATATACTCATATACTTTTATATGTACATATATACATATACTTTTAAACCTATATACACACACCATCACCATTACTGCCCACCACACAAACACCCTACCATCACCACCATACACACAACCATCACCTATCGACACACAAAATACACACAACCCAAACCATACACACCATCCCACCATCACCAAAATACACAGATAATCACCATCACCACCCTTACTACCTACCTATAAACACACCCACCCCACCCACGCACATACTTACCACTTCAGCACAACCCATGCACATAAGCATACCACCACCACACATTCTCATAGACATAGACACGCACATACACATACGATTTCACATACACATACATTTTTCCGTAAATATAGATACATACACTTTTACACACAATCATGCTTCACACATACATACGTACGAATACGCCAACACATATATAAACACACATATACACCCACAAATACTTTTTAGTAATTAAATAAAATATCTCTTCTATTATATTTGTATTGAAATAGATTTTATTATCATAGTAAATCAAATTTTACAAATACGTCTCTCTCTCTCTCTCTCTCTCTCTCTCTCTCTCTCTCTCTCTCTCTCTCTCTCTCTCTCTCTCTCTATATATATATATATATATATCAAATCTTATACGTGTGATTTTCTTCTCATTATTTTACTTTGTTAAAGAATAAGTTTGATGTGAGATTTAATTGGATTCATTTTTATATATAAATTTAAGAATCATTTGATTACTAGTGAGCAATTTTAATATTATAATACTTTTTTTTCTTGAATTTTATATATTTTGTGAATATATGGTGTTATTTATAAGAATAATTTTATAATCTTATATAAATTATTGTAGATCCCGATACAGTATCATAATTTATCAAGTATGGATCAAAGTCAATTAAACTTTTCTCAATTGTATTCCTATGACCTACCAAGCATGGTATAATAATTAACAAGATAATTTTATTCCCATAGTAATTTTATTACTTATATATATTCCATTCTTGACGTTCATTACCGCGTACCAATGGCCCCCTGAGTGTAGAAAGAGTAAGTGTGTTAAGAATGGCTAGAGAATTGAGAAATTTTGTACAACCATGTGTTACCAAATTTGACGGGGACTATGATCATTGCAGTTTAGTCATGGAAAATCTCCTTCGATCAAAGGAGTATTGGAGTGTGATTCAAACCGGGTATAAGGAACCCTAAGATGGAGAAATATAGTCGTCTTCACACAAGAAAGCAATAGAGGATGCCAAACTGAAAGATCGAAATGCAAAATATTATCTCTCTCAGTCTATTGACAAGTATACCTTCAAGACAAATACTCAGAAGGATACAATGAAGAAATTACAGGAATCAATGAAGGTCAAGTAACAAGGTAATGCTAGGGTCCAACGTGCGTAATTTCAAAGGCTTCGTAGAAACTTTGAGATTTTGGAGATGAAGACAGGTGAGTCAATCACTGACTATTTTGGAAGACTGATAATCATTTCCAACGAAATGAAAAATTATGGAAAATAAATGTCTGATGTCAAAATTTTGGAGAAAGTTCTTCGTACCCTTACCGATTATTTCAACTATGTCGTGAGTTCCATTGAATAATCAAAAGATATCGACCAACTCAGGGTTGATAAATGCAAACATCATTTCTTGTTCATGAGAAAATGGTTCGAAGAAGAGGAGGTGACGAACAAGTACTCAAATCGAATATGAGACCACGGGCACATGCGGGTAGAGGAAGAGGGTCTGTTAGGGGAAGCGAGGGCATGAGAGGTAGAGAGAGTTATACCCCTCAGTAAAGCAAGCATAAAGTGTTTAAAGTGACACAAATTAGGGAACTTACAATATGAGTGTCCTAGTTGGGAGGAGGCAGCAAACTATATGGAGAATGACAAAAAAGAAGAACTTTTGTCAGTGGCTCATGTAGATCTAAATAATACAACAAGAGAAGACGTTTGGTTTCTCGATTCCAGATGCTCTAATCCTATAGTAGGAAATAAGGGTTGGTTTGTAGATATTGATGAAAGCTTCATGCACTTAGTAATGTTGGGAAATAGTTCAAGGATGACAGTGACAGGGAAATGTTATATCATATTTGAAATAATCGATGTTTTTTTCATTCCCCATCTTACAAACAATTTACTAAGCCTTGTTCAATAGCAAGAAAATAGATTGACTATTATAATCTGCGAATATGCTTGTAAAATATAACATCCACAAAGGGGACTCATTGTGCATTCTCAAATGACTACCAATCGATTTTTTGTTCTACGTGCCTATATGAAGCCATATTCATCGAAGTGTTTAAAAATTGAAGAAGATGATGAAACTGAATCTGTGGCACCAGAAATATGGTCACATAAACTATAAAAATCATATAGTATAAACAATATATGAATGGGTTCCTCGGTTAAGGAAGTGTGAAAAGTGTGTCGATTGCGCAATTTGGGTAAACAACATCGAGAAACCATACCAAAAAGGAGTCATTGGCGGGCATCAGAAAGGTTACAACTAGTTCATGCAGACTTGTATGCTCCCATCACACCTATATCAAATAGCAAAAAATAATATCTACTAGTATTTTTTTAACGACTTTAGTAGAAAAGTATGGAAATATTTCTTAGTTAAAAAAAGTGAGACGTTTACTATGTTCAAGCTCATTAAAAATTCAGTTAAGAAAGAGATTGGAAAGGATATATGTTGTTTTCAAACTAATAGATAAGGCAAATTCATATCACATGATTTCATTACATTTTGTGATAAGAAAAGATAACTTACCACTTCATACACTCTGCAACAAAATAGGATAGTTGAGCGCTGAAATTGCACAATCATGAATATTGTTCTTTGTTTTCTTCCCAATTTTTTGGTCTAGAGGCATCTAGATGGGTGATTCGTGTGTTAAATAGGAGTCTGGCAGTGGCCATGAAAGATATTGTACCCGAAGAGTGTTGGAACGACATCAAACCAAGTGTAGAATACTTCGAGTGTTTAAATGCATTGGGCATGTTCACATTCCAAATAAAATGAGAATAAAGCTTGAGTATAGAAGTCACAAATGTATTCTTATTGGTGTACGTGATAAATCAAAGACGTATTGATTGTATGATCTTGTAGCAAAGAAAATGATCATTAACCGAGATGTTATTTTTAAACAGAATGAGAAATGGAATTGGGGAACGAGCTTAGAGGAATCCAAGATTGAAACTCTATATTGGGAGGATATAGGAAACGATGGAATAAATAAAAATGATGAAGATGAAGAGATTGTGGAAAATGAGAGTCCATTGGAGACAAATAATGAATTGAAGGACTCACCTGAACTAATTTTACCAGAAGGGAGAGTTCGAAGATCACCAACATGCCTACAAGACCATGTAAGTAGAGAAGGACCATTAGAGGAAGAAACTGATCTGAATCTAGCTTTGTTCATGTCTGATGAAGATCTGACTTGTTATGAAAAGGCTGCCAAAGAATAAAAATGGAAAGATGCTATGAAACCTGTGATAGAAGCTATTGAGAGAAACAAGACCTAGGAACTTGTAAGTTTACTTGTGGGTGCTAAAATGATCGGAGTTAAATGGGTCTTTAAGACCAATATGAATGTCAATGGGGAGGTTCGTAAGTGCAAAGCGAGATTAGTCGCAAAAGGATATTCATAAAAAGGCATCGACTATGATGAAGTTTTTTCTCCAGTTGCTCGTTGGGACACAATAAGACTTTGCGGGCTAAGTCTGCTAAAAAAGGATGGACTATACACCATCTCGACATATAAAGCGCTTTCCTTTATAGTGAATTGAGAGAGATAATATACGCCACACAACTGGAGAGATACATTGGACAAGGGGATAAAGACAAAGTGTATAGACTGAACAAATCAATATATGGTTTAAAACAAGCCCTAGGGCTTGGTTTAGTTAAACTGAAAGCTAATTCCTTTGGAGAAGGATTCGAGAAAAGCAGTCATGATTATACGTTATTTGTTAAAATAGAATAGGGTGGAAGGTTGTTAATTGTAAGTTTATATGTTGATGATTCAACGTATGCTTGAAATGATACATACATGTGTGAGAAATACAAGAGACCAAAGAAGTTTAAATTCGAGATGACTAATCTTGAAACCATGTGATACTTCTTATTAGTGGAGGTCCAACAAAGTGATACATATCTATGTTAAAAGAGATATTATAGGAAAGTCTTGGAGAGATTTCAAATATGGAATTGCAATTGTAAAAAATCCTATAGTTCCTGTAACTAAGTTGTTTATAGAAGGTGGTGGTGATAGATGTAGATGCAACTGTTTACAAACAGTTAGTTGAGAGCTTGATGTACTTGATATTTATAAGGCTGGATATGATGTATTTTGTGTGTCTTATCAAAAAATTCATGGCTAAACCAAAGGAGAAGCATATACAAGCAACAAAAAGAGTGATCAGGTACTTCAAGGGAATACGTGATTTAGGGTTGTTTTACAATAAGGGAGTTGATGACGAGTTGAAGATGTACATGATAGCGATTATCCCAAAGACATAGATGATAGAAAAAGCACTCTGGGATATGTTTTTTTATTAAGTGGAGCTGTTTTATGTTGGATCTCAAGAAAGCAGGCAATACTTACTTTGTTTTCGACGGATGCTGAATATGTGGAGGCAACAGCTGGTGTGCGTCTCAGTGTGTTTGGATGAAGGTTGTAATTAATCGAATTATCTTAATTAAATGTAAGTATATATATGTTATGTGTGATAACAATTCATCCATTAAACTCTCACGAAATCCGGTTATGCATAGGAGAATTAAACACATAAACGTGAGATATCATTTCTTGTGTGATCTTACCAATGAAGGATTTGTGAAGTTGATCTTCTGTTAAACCAAGAATCAAATTACAGACATCATGAAGAAACCTGTTAAGTTTGATACTTTTGTAAAACTTCGTCAACTTCATGGTATTCAAGCGTTGGGATATTAAACTAGATACTTGCTAGCATTTCCAGTTTAAGGGAGGAATTTGTTTAGAAAATGTCAGAACTAATTAGCTTGTTTTAGATTTAGTTTATTTTAAATCTCAAATAATAAATTCGTAGTTTGTAGGAATAAGATTCTTTTTGACTCTTTCTTAGTTTGTTAAGATAAGATTATGTTTGTTGAACAATATCCATTGATTTATTTTTCAATGTTTTGTAATGGCTATATAAAAGCCCCACTCTTTGTTTCAATAACGTTGTAGAATATTTTTCAGACATCGTGTTAGTCTGCATTATATCTTGAGATGTAACACATTCGTCTTAATTATAAAGTCTAAACCAAATTTTTCCAAGTCCTTATAATTTAGCTTATTGATTTTAAAAAGAAAAGAAATCGTATATGGGAGCTGAAGCCATGTAAAATGAAAGGGCACCTGTTAATACCAGACTCGAAATATTTTATTATGAATATATTACTTACCTTGAGCAATTCTATTTTCGCTACAACTGTAAACGTTGTATATAGAAAGAGGATATGGGGGGAGAGCTGACAGCTTATTTTTAAAAGTAAGCTAGCAAGTATTAAAATATAAACAAAAAGTTAAAACAAAACTTCAAGCAATACTTTCTTTCTTAAAGCACCTCCGACCCAATCTCTCTGAGCAGCGCCTCCGACCCAACCTCTCCGAGCAGCGCCTCCAACCCAACCTCTCTGAGTGCCTCTCTCCAAGCGACTCAGTCTCACCTTCCCACCAAGCCGCTCTCCTACACAATAACATCGTCGCCACTCGTGGACTATTCTCCACCATCATCAACCCGGCTTGGCGAAGAACCCAAATTAAGAGGTAAAATATTGAATTACAATTTTTCAAAATTATTTGATTTAAGTACAATTCTTTATTATATTTTTATACAAATCCTACGATGTCCATTTTATGACCGTATGAGAAGTGATGCGCTGAAAGTAGCGTATATGATGAATGGGATGCCGTGTGAGGGTCACATGTTAGTGTGAGCAATTAGGTCTTATACTTCATTTTTATACAAATTAATTAATTGTGTTTATTATAAATACTACATGTGTATGTTCTATACATTAAAAGAAGAGATAAGATGCAAATTAACTGTATATTTCTTATATGTGATAAGATACAAATTGAAGAAGAGATATGCTCGTGGTGCATATGGTGAAGTTTGGTTGGTTTCCAATGGAATTGTTATGATGTCAGCATAATTGAGAATGGGGGAGATACACATGTTTTGATGAATTATTAATTCATTAAATATCACATGGTTTAATATTGATAGTTGGTCTAGTGGTTAAACTACTCCGCAGAGACCAAGAGTTCCTAGGATCGAATCTTATTGGAGTCAAAATGAATCTGAGTCCAAAGTGACTCTCACATGTATTAAAAAAATATATATCACATGGTTTCATCAAGTTAACTTTTTCTCTTAAATACATTTGATTCATTACATTTTATTATATTTATACTTGTTGCTAGTCATCAAGATACAACATTGTTGATGTTTTTTACTAAACACGAACTAAAACTTGCATTGAAGGTGCATAGAAACAAAAATGAAATGATACAATGTTGGAGATGATATATTGTATTTTTTTTAGCCAAATATAGTCTTTGAATCTGGTCTAGTGGTTAAACTACTCCGCAGAGACCAAGAGTTCCTAGGATCGAATCTTATTGGAGTCAAAATGAATCTGAGTCCAAAGTGACTCTCACATGTATTAAAAAAATATATATCACATGGTTTCATCAAGTTAACTTTTTCTCTTAAATACATTTGATTCATTACATTTTATTATATTTATACTTGTTGCTAGTCATCAAGATACAACATTGTTGATGTTTTTTACTAAACACGAACTAAAACTTGCATTGAAGGTGCATAGAAACAAAAATGAAATGATACAATGTTGGAGATGATATATTGTATTTTTTTTAGCCAAATATAGTCTTTGAATTATAAAAAAAATACACATTACAACCATATAAAGTAAACAAGCTTAGATGTAAGCATAATTATAATTGTTTTATGTTTACATATTTATATTTGTATTATGTGTAATTTTCATTAATGTGATTTTTTTTTATCATTAAATCAAACTTTATTAATAGCAAATCAACTTCCAATATCTTTTACAATTTGAAACCAAGACATCTAAAGCCCAACATGGGTCACTAGAGCTAATCTCGGCCCAAATTACAAAAAGCCTTACTACATACTCAAATAACCTTACAACTATTACAACCTATAATTAAAAACCAACCCATTACTTATCTATTACAAATTTTATCAAATGGACCTAACATAAAGATAAGAAAGAAACTATTCACTAATCCAATTTATCCACCGTCTCTTTAATCTTCATATTCTTGACATTCCATGCTAGTAACTTCATTTTCACCATATTTTCGATTCTCTTACATAGCTGCTCATCATTTATCACCTTGCCTCCATGTTCATACTCGTTTCTCAGCCACCATAAGTTATACACATACGAAGTAATCATGTTACTCACAAAGCTTATCTTTTCCTTGTTTCCTATCTTGTTCACTTCATTACAAATATCATCAAAATCTTTCGGTACACAGTTTAAATCACACCTGCATAATATGTTCTTTAATACCCTCTTACTGAAAGAGCACTCAAAGAAAAGATGAGAGTTAGATTCAACTCCAGCTTTACATAAAGAGCATAGAGGATTTATAGTATTGCCCCATTGTAACATCCTATCCTTCGTACTTAGTCTATCATTAACTGCAATCCACGTGATAAAAGCACACCTTGGAATGTTTTTCTTGCTCCATACAAGGTTGAACCAAGTTACCTGATCAGATTCTTCCTTAGAATTAATTTTAGCTAGAGTTTTTTTAAAGGAAAACTTCATCTTAATACTCTCAGTCCACACTTTAACATCTTCTCTATCATTCAATTTCACATCTTTAATAAGAGGTAAGATTTTACCTATATTTGGTGGTAGCCTCCATCTACTTCCACCATAACAATTAGAGACAGATTTGTTGCTATTTATATCTATTTTATTCAACACAACTCCAGCTTTTTCCTGCGCACTACTCTTTTCTATCCATCTATCCCAAATAATATAAGTATCTTTTCCATTATTAACTTTATGATAGATAAATTCATAGGCAATTTTCCTAACCTTCAGAATTTTCTTCCATATCCAAGAGTGTGCTTGTTTTTCTTCAAGTGCCCAAATACAATTATTTTTTACTATGTTGCACTTTACCCATTTGCTCCACAAGTTATCTTTTTGTGCATACATTCTCCAAAAGGTGAACAATAGACACACAAGGTTAAGATTCTCAATCTTCGGAATTCCTAATCCTCCTTCTTGCTTACTAGTACATACTCTATCCCAAGCTATTTTAGCTCCGTGAGCTCCATCATTACTACCTTTCCATAAGAAACTTTTCATCAGTTGATTTAATTTGTATATAACCTGCTTAGGGAGTAAGAAAACACGGCACCAAAACATGATTTTACTGATCAGTACGCATTTAATTAGCTCTACTCTACCAGAATATGATAGTAATTTAGAAGACCAATGATTTATACTACTATAAATCTTATGCACCAATTTATTACCCTCTTCAACACTCAACTTTTTTGGCAGTAAAGGCACACCAAGATACCTTACTGGTAGACATCCCATTTTGATGTTTAATTCTTCAGAAATTTTGATTCTCAGGTCATGATCAGTACCTCCATAATAGATTTCACTTTTATTGTAATTAATATTAAGTCCAGACATCCTAGAGAACAGCTCAAGCCCTTTCCTTACTTCTCTAGCTGAATCAACATCTGCTTTTAAAAATATTAGTAAGTCATCTGCAAAGATGATATGATTTAGTTTCATCTCTTCACATTTTTGGTGATAATTAAAACTCTTTTTATTACCCAACTCATTGAATAGCCCTGTAAAAACTTCCATACACATGGCAAACAGGTAGGGTGAGAGTGGATCACCCTGCCTTAAGCCCCTATTTCCCTTGAAAAATCCACAATTATCACCATTTATACACACTGAATAGGATGGTGTACACACACACATCTTAATCCATCTTATGAACTTCTCAGGAAACTTAAAGGCCTTTAGTACATTCAATAAAAACCTCCAGTTGACACTGTCATATGCCTTCTGAAGGTCTAGATTGATTGTACACTTTGGAGCAGAGTTTTTCTTCTCATATCCCAAAACAATTTCTTGGGCTACTAAAATATTAGGGTGAATTATCTATAGGGTCTTGGGAGCACTATTTTTTCTCTATAGAGTAGTGTCTTGAAAGTTGTTATTCTAAGGGACCTCATTTTTTACAATAGTCTTTCCTACCCTTACTAACACTAAAAGACAAAATAGTATGATGTCACTGTTTCTCTCTCCTCTATCACTACCCACCTACCACCTACCACCCATCTCCGACCTCCGACCATCTACCACCGACCTCCGACCACCGACCACCGACCACCGACCTCCGACCACCGACCACCGACCACCTCAGGCCACCAGTCACCGGAAAAAACATAGAGTATCGGAAAAAACTGAGAGTACTCTATGAAAAAGAGAGAGTACTCTCAGTTTTTCCCGATACTCTATGAAAATAGAGAGAGTACTCCGAGAATTAAAAAAATACTCTAACAATTTAACCGAATACTCTGTAAAAAAGTCGGAGTACTCTATAAAAAAGATGGAGTACTCTTAGAAATTACATAAATACTCTATAAAAAACAAGGCATAAAAAAAGTCCAAAAAAAACTTTTATTCACATTTATTACACTTTTTTTAACAATTACAAAAAGATATACAATTAAAAAATAAAAAAAACTAAAAACATTAAGTGGTTTGACCAGATCTAGATCTGGTCAACCATTTCAAACTAAACAAAAAAAAAAAAAAAAAAGGCTTCACGTGTTCTCGGCGCACCACCACCACTACTGCTACTCCGGCGAAGGCTTCACCACGCCATACCTGCTCGCGCCACCACCACCATGTCACGGGAATACCTGCTCGCGCCACCACCTCCGTGTCACCATCACCATGGAACTAGCTTCAACAAAACGATGAAGACGAGCACAGCAGCACCACTGCAACTACACAGCAACCACGACCCTGGAACTCCGACCTGCAACTGCGGCGAGCACCCCGAACAGCACCACAGCAACACTCGAACAGCAGCTCGCCGGATCTGCCATTGTTGCGACGAGGCAGCAGCCACGAACACCACCTCCGGTGGTCACGAGCTCGCGAAAAGCTGCTTCTCCAGCAGCTCCAGTCTTCTCCAGCAGGTACGGTGGTCACGAGCTCGCGAAGCTGCTTCCCTCTCCGGTGGTTACGAGCTCACGGTGGGTGGTGGTGGCTAAATAAGGTAGCTCGGTGGTGGTGTTTTATAGAGAGGATAGATCTCGGTGGTGGGTGGTGGTGGCTATGTAAGGTGAGCTCGGTGGTGGTCTTTTATATAGATCTCGGTGGTGGGTGGTGGTGGCTACATATGGTGGTGGGTGTGGTTTGGGAATCCACGAAGGAGAAGAGTTGGGAGGTGAGAGGGAAAAAAGGGAAGTGAGAGAAAAAAGATCTGAAATAATAATTGTATGGGTTCTAAATTAGTATATATATAGGGGGAGAAAGCAAAAGAAGGGTAGTCTAGTAATTGGGGTTTTGGGGTTCATGTGTTAAAAAGTTGCTGAGGTCTTTAGTAAGAAGAGGCTCTAGGTGGGGGTGCTAACTCGAAGAGGGGGGTGTGGTCAAGACCCTAAGTGTCATTATCTCAAAATATTATCCCCAATGTACCTATTTCCCACATAAGCAGCTTGGTTCAAAGATATAATAGAGTTAATTATTTTTTTAAGCCTTTTGCAAATTACTCTGGAGATAAGATATATTAGTACATGAAATTGGCCTGAACTTTCTGACACTAGAAGCATCTTTTTCTTTTGGTATAAGCACTATGTTAGTAGCATTAATTTGAGATAATATTTTGCAATTATTGAGTGATTCTCTGACAACATGAGTAAAATCTTGCCCAATCACATTCCAAGAAGATTTATAGAAGGTAGAATTAAGGCCATCAGGCCCAGGACTTCTATTTTCTCCTATAGAAAATACTGCATCTTTAATTTCTGCATCTGTAATAGGAGATATAAGTTCATTACCTTGCTCATTAGACACCTTGGTATTAATTAGCCTTCCAATAGTTTCACTTGAGCATACTTCTTCACTTGCATCCTCAGTTCCAAGTAATTTAGTATAGAACTGAATAAATTCTTGTTTAATGAGGTTAGGATCTTCTATTACCTCCCCTGTATCAGTGATTAGAGTAGAGATAGTATTTCTAGCAATTCTCCCTTTAACAACTTTGTAAAAATAGGCTGAATTGCAGTCCATTTCATTAATGGCTACACATTTAGCCTTTTGCTTCATAATATTATATTGTATAGTGATAGCTTCTTGAAGGTTACTATTGAGTATCTTCTCCTCCTGTAGTATATTAGAGCTAGTGTTACCAGACATAATTTTCATTTGAATCTCATCCAAACGAGTTTTCATCTGTTCAATCTCCACACTGTTCTTTTTAAAGTGTGTATTATTAAATATTTTAAGGGCAGCTTTCACATTCTTCTGCTTAACACAAAATCTATACATACCATTACCCTCAACATTAATATTCCATGCCTCCTTCACTATATCTATATACTTCTCGTGTTTAGACCAAATATTAAAAAATCTAAATTGACTTTGAAAAAATTTCTTTTCACCTCCAATATTTAATTTAAGAGCACAATGGTCAGAAGATGATGGTGGATGGATAATAACACTAGACTTCAGAGAATCTATCCATCTTGTATTAATAAACACCCTATCAATCTTACTAGCCCTAATTAGCTCACTTGTATTCTTATTAGTCCATGTATAATAATTTCCTCCATAATTATGCTCATGTAAACCAGAGTCATCAATACAATATATGAAATCTTGAGCTCCTTTATCCAAGTCAGTACAATTCAATCTATCTCTAATACTGAGAATCTCATTAAAATCACCCATGAATCCCAACTTTTCTTTCTCATATAGTTTACACCACTTCACCATGTCACTCCACAACATTCTCCTGTCCTCATCTGAGTTACTAGCATAGACCATTCCAATATATAACATTTCATTATTTTCCTTCACTTTAATCTGAAGAATCATAGCTTGAGATGTTTGATCAATTAGATTAATATCAACAAATTTCTTATCCCATAACACCCATATCCTTCCACTATCATCTTTACTATAATTGTGCATCATCTCCAGATGAGAGAAATGAACACTTATTATATCAGGATAATTGTTATATCTAACTTTTGTTTCCAAAAGCCCAATCACCTTCACATTATTACTACCTAGAAAGCTTTTAACATCCAACTGCCTGAGGAGACTGTTAAATCCCCTCACATTCCAAGAAGCTATTATCATATATTTGGTGGCCTGGTAATCTCTTTACCACTTTCTTGATTGATAAATGTAAGAATGTCCTTATCAATCTGACTCTGCTCTCCTTCTTGTAGCCTACTAAATGAGTTCATTAATACAACTGAAGTTGAACCTACATTATTTCCAGAGTTTCTATTATTCTTTACCACTTGCCATTCATCTGCCACTGCCTTTCCTTTATCAATCTCAGTAGAATTCCCCTGTTTAGACATCCATACTTTCTGAGTGTTATTACACTTAGTTTCCACATGACCTAACTTATTACACTTTTTGCATACTATAGGTCTCCATTCATATTCCACTGCAACCTCCTGAAGTTCTTCAACCCCTATATCAACCCATAACTTCTCAGGTAACTCATCTTTTATGTCAATTTCCACACACACCCTCGCATATCCCAGTCTAGTCTTTGTTTCAGTGATACTATCCATCTGAATTGGTATACCAACACCACTAGCCACATAACCTAATCCTCTTTGCGTCCATAGATTCATTGGTACATTAATTAATTTCACCCATATAGGAAACTTAGCTATATCGAGTTTATCAAACTGCATTCCAGCTACCCAAGGACGAAGAATCAATGGCTTACCATTAATATGCCACATCTGTTCCAGAGCATTGTTATAATACTGTTGATTTTCAAATTTAAAGACAACACTACCTTTTAGATTCGATTTAATCTCCACTTTACCTAATTTACTCCATTGATACCTCACAAAATTGGCAATCGCATAGAACGGAGGCGGATTATCTATGAATTGTCCTATAAGACAATTCACCCATTGTTCTGCTCATTCTTCCAAGACGTCTTCCGGTGGTTTAATAACTCTCTTTCCCTGAAAATTCACCGGTTCATGATGCTCAAGCTTAGCTGAGTTTTTTGCACATCTAAACAATTTCGACCACGAGACACTCTTCGATTTACTTATGTTCTCTGTTTCGACCAGATCTGCACCTTCAACTCGTTCTTCGACAGCTTTACTTCCCAAACTCTCTTCGTTCAACTCTTCAACACTCTCTTCTTTCTCATCTTTATACGATTCTGGAGTGTTCAAGAGATTAGAGCTCGGTGATAACATTTCCTTCGTAATATCTCGATATTTCATCTTCGTTTTCGATGGTTGTTTACTCGACCCATTGTTCACTTTGTTTATTTTCGCTGAATTAAACATTTTAGTCATAGTGAGAGTCAACTAAAATAAACGGAAAAAGAAAATAAAGGTGTAAAAAAGGAAAAATCTAGGTGGAGAAAGGTGAGGAGAGATGGAAATGATGTGAGGGAATGTAGAGGAGTGGATTTGTGATGTGGGAGAGAGAGAAAATTCTTTGCAAGATCCCAGAAATTTTGAGATAAACAAAGAATCAGGAAAAGATAAAAGCTAAAAGAGTTAAAAAAAGTGTAAAAAGTGGTGGAAAATTAAAAAAAGAAAGATGGAATAATGATTAGTGGATGAATGAGTAGAGAGGATTTTTAGCTATGTTGACTCTCATTTGACTTTTTTTCTGTCCTATATATATATTTCTTGAATTATTGATTTCTTGAATTTTATTTTATTTGGTTTATATAGAAAAGATGGTATTAAAACTATAAATAATATTTTAATCCTCGTTCCTTCCAAAATTTTTATTGAACACTATATTATGGAAGAGGATGATGATGAAGAATTAGTCGACCATGATACCGAAAATGATTAAAGTGATGAAGAGTTAAGATTTGGTCCAACAAATAAAAAGGATTTGATGATTATTACACCATAAGAAGGTATGTAATTCTTTACACAAGACGAAACTTATGAATTTTATAATAAATATGCATTAAAAACGGGATTCGGGATTAGATGATCATCTACCAATATGTCGAGAACCGATAAAAAAACTACAGGCAAACCATTTATGTGTAATAAAGAAGAACAAAGAAAGACACTGAATATGGGAATTGTAGATGACAACGTACAACTTAGTCGTAATTTACATGCAGAATGCAAAGTTATGATGCAAATTCAGATAAATGGAAAGTTAGTAAAAAAATTCCAAACATAGCCACGATTTATCCACCTCGTCAAAAGTATCAAAACACCGATCTCATAAAAAGATTCAGCGACAAGCAGTAGTAAAGGATTTTTTACTCAACTTCACAGTAAAGGTATACCAAACACAGCTATCGCAAAGGTTGTCAATTTTTTTGAGGTTGGTCTCGAATACTCGATTACATCCCAACAAGTTCATGATCACCTAAGAGTTGAGAGAAAAAATAATTTGGGCAAACACTGTGCTAAAATTATTCAATATTTTTATGGACAAGAAGGCTAAAGATTCGATGCTTTATTGTAGTATTGAATTGACTGATGACTACACATTAAGAAGCGTATTTTGAGTTGATATGAGATCACAAGAGTCATACAAAAAGTTTAACGATGTTATTATATTTGATGTGACGTATCGTACAAATAAATTTAGTTTACCATTTGCTCCTTTCACTGGTATCAATCATCATTGGCAATCTAGTTTGTTTGTATGTGCATTATTAGTCGATGAGACAAAAGACACATTTGTATGGTTATTTAAAGAGTGGTTGACATGTATGGGAGGTATATCACCAGGATTTATCATTACTGATCAAGATACGACTATCAGATTTGCAGTTGCTACAAATTTTCCAAATACTATATACAAATGTTGTAGTTGACATCTCGATAAAAATATTGGAGAGCACATGGGTCCTCTGAATGTTATACATGGTATCGAGTTTAAAGTAGATTTTAACAGACTACGAGATAGTAGTAGTATATCTAAAGCTGAAGATTGTTGGAAAGAGTTGACGAAAAAGTATGTATTAAAATAAAAAAGTCAGTTGCCAAATTATGGGAGCGACGAAGTAGTTGGATCCCTTGCTATTTGAATGGTAAGTTTTTACTGGCGCTCGCACAAGTCAAATGTCAGAAAGTATAATTTTTTTTGATACGTATGTTAATGCACAAACGCTGCTACATGAATTTGTCGTGAATTATGATGAAACATTGAAAAGTCGACGAAAGGCTGAGGCGGATGAAGATTTTAAAACATTAAACTCAAACACTGTTTTGACTTTGAGTTGGTCTTTTAAGTTGTAAGCTGGAAAATATTATACAAGAGCATTGATTACTATCTTTAAATAATAGATTAGGGGTTCCAAACTCTATGGGGCTAAACAACAAGATAAGAATGAGATTTTAACTTCATATATTGTTGGAAAACCTGGAAAAAAACAAGTGTAAAAAGGTGTTGTATGATTCTCATGAACAAATTGTTTCATGTGTCTAGGGATGGAAATGGTTACGTTTAAAAACCGAACCTGATGATAACCAAACCGATTAAAAAATCGAATTATGTAACCGTGGTTAAAACCATTAGGTTATGGTTTTGAAAAGTATAAATGATGGTTAAAACTGTTAGGTTATGGTTTTAGATAAAAATAAAACCGAATAACCGAAAATCGTTTATTATCATATAAATTTTCATATTCCAAATTAATCTAAGTTAAATTAGATATATTAAAATTCTAAAACTAAAATTCAAATACTTATTTAACCAACTAAATAATAAATTTACAATTTAATCAACACCACAAAATTCTATATACCTCATAGATTTTTCTTATATGTGTGGTTTGATTTTATGAAAATTAATATATTTATTAAATTATCATTTAGTTATGGTTAAAAACCGCAAGACCGATTAAAAAACCGAAACCGAATGACGCAGTTATGGTTTTGAAATGTGTAAGCCATGTTTAAAACTGTTAGGATATGGTCTTTAATAAAATAAATGGTTATGGTTATGGTTTTTGATATTCTTACAAAAAACCGTTGCCATCCCTACATCATGTGACTGCAAATATTTTGAAGGATCTGGTTTACTTTGTAGACATGCAATGTGTGTTATATGGAAGAAACATCTTGACAAAATACCAATATGATATATTTTAAAACGATGGACTATTGATTCTTGATATCAAGTTACAAATGACGAGTTGGCCAATAATACTGAAACTTTAGAATTGGACCGCGATCTGTTTTGGAACATTTGTCACAATTACAATAAGGTTTTAGATGTTGCATACAAATTTCTCTTCATTGCTGAAAAAATGAGTACTTTTTCTTTACAGAAACGTTAGTGGAAATTTATAGTTTCACATTACCTGAAGAAGTTGATGTGGTATCTGAAGAACTGAATAGCCAAGTGAATTCTATAAAACCACCAATCTCCCTAAGTTTTTCTAACTTGATGCCTGGAATTAATATCCGTAATACAATTGAAGCAAGTAGACATAAGCGGAGACCAAAATTAGCTTCAAGAAATAAGTCTGGAGAACTAACTATTAGTATTATCACTAACAAGAAATAAAACTTGCAACTAATTTGGTGATATCTCCTCATTTGTTATGAATTAATATTAGTTAGAGACATCATTTTTAGTGTTTTAGAAGTCTTTCTAGTCGATTTTCTCATGAATTATTACACTTTCCTATTTCTAGTCTTGATTTAATGAATTATTATTTTTAGAGCATATTAGGTTTAATTATATATTTAGTGTGAAGTTTTAAAGATATATATGGAGATTAATTAAATGCCAAGTCAATTCTATGCATGGATATTGGAGATAAGGAAACAAAATCTAAAGTATGGAAAGATAAATTTGCCAAATAAATCTAAATTTCACCACCCATGACCACAAATTGGCTTATATCTCAAAATCGGTGAGGAATTTGGAAGAATGGTCAAGAGCAAAGTTAAAGATCTTTCTGAGACGATGAATTTCGACTACCCATACGCATCAAACTGATAAGAATTGAAGCTGTTATGACCAAAACAAAAACGGGACTAATTATATATTTTAGGGTTACGAATTTGAGTTGGGCATGGAGTCCATTACTTACCTTCTCCTTCAAGAAAACGAATTAGGGCTTCTAAACACCTATAAATACACCCTTATATCACTTGTAAATCATCATTGCCTCCCATTAATTAGTCCTTAGGTTTATTATCATCAAAATTATTGTAGAGAGCAAGATGAAGTCTTTCATTATTTCTTTTAGTTTATTTCCTCCAGGTATGTACTAATTTTCCCATAGCTTGGGTTTTGCATTATGTATAATCTATGAATTCTATTTTCTTTCTATCTAAGTTTCTTTGGGAATTATATGTTTTAATCTGATATTAGCTGCTTACTCATATATTTGTTTATGTGTTTTGAATTATTGCCTGTCCTAAACCTGATCACTTTAGGCTTTCTTAATAGTAGTTAGATGTTCACCTTAACTGGGTGTCTAATTATTGAAACACCACATAATTCTAGTGTCGATATTGGTCTTGACAACACTGATTCTAATTAGATAGTTATTAGGGTATGTTTTAACCACTATCACCATGTTTGGAATTGAATTACTTAGGGCCTTGGTAGCGCTTGATAACTCTAAGCGTATACTGCCTCGTGGTGTGTCTGTAGCCCCCTTAGTCTCTCTCAAGGTATAAGAGAGAGAATTTAGAATCCTGACTAAGTATTTAAGAGCTAATTATCTCCCTTATTAACTATAATTTGATAGAAAGAATTAGAAAGATTAGTGCATACTAGCAAAACTTAAGCTATATTTCTCATCTCATATTTCTTATCTTTTATTTATTTGTCTTTTAATTAATTTAGTTTAATTAATCATCTCTCAATCAATCTATTTATTTTCTGTCTTTCAATTAATTACTTCCTACTTGTATTATTTGCTCATAACGTATAACACACTAAGTCACTGAGAACGAACTTTGTTATCATTAAAACTTGCATACATCCTGTAATACTTGCACTACCGTGCTTGTCTAGGGTGCTCTAGTGCATTGTTTTCAGCGTTTATTTATCATATTTTTATCACACCCTAGGCGACACCATTTGGATAACTCCCAAATGCTTCCAACTACTTAATGAAGAAGAAGTTTGCAAAAAGTCTATAATTTGGGAGGAAAAGATATTTAGGTGGATATAATAATGATTAAATTTTATTGTCTTTTTTGAGTTTTAAAAAAAAATTACAGTGTTATTGTTCTACACTTGTAAGATGGGTCTTTTAGCTTTTCTCGTGCACTTGTAATTGAATTGTTTTTATTTACTTATTTTTGGTATTGTATAAATTGGATTTTGTTTGTTAGATTTGTTTTTTTTTTGGGTATGTAGGTAATCCGGACCAGCTTGTCTGCACCACGACTAATCCTATAGGGATAAATCAATGCTAGGTTACCCAAGTTCAGGGAGGGGTTCGAGCCTTGTACCTCTTACTTTACACCTGTTAGGGAGGGGATTCGAACCATGTACCTCCCCTTTAAGTGATGAAGTAATAACAAGGCTCTGGCAAGGAATCAGCCGAAGATTTTGTGCATTATAATCTTGGTGAGCCCAAAAAAGCTATCGAATTCGTTATACTTTGTTATATTTATGTGCTACAATTTTCACTAGTTCAGTTTCATTATTTTAGCATGCACAAAGTAACACTTTTAGATCTTCTCCTGGTTGGCTTGGTATTAAAGTCAAGTCAATGGCCTTTGGAAATTATATATCAAACTTAATACGTACTACCTGCAGTTTTTCTACAAAAGGGTAAACAAATTTGGCCATGATATATTATTACATTTAATCGGTTAGTGTAACAACAAATAAAAATGAAGTACAGGTCGTTCTCAATAATCAAAGTAAGGTTGCTTAGACATGGCAAACTGGTAATTATGTATGTTATGTAAGAAAGAATTCATGTATATATACAACATTTCTTATACATGTTGCGAACATTGGGTGGTACTACTTTGATGCTCATGAAATTATACGAACCATTCTGAATAAAAATATCAATAAATGGACTATTTGTATAATTTGCTTGTTACAAGATTTTATTACAAGAAAGATAAAAAAAGAATACACATAACAAGTATCATTTCCATGAAACACCCACAAATTATTCTTTTCATCTTCACATAATGTAGAAGCTACATACTTAATTAAAGGTCTAGAAGTTTGTATCAGATGATAAAACAGGCCCATCGAAATGAATAGCTTCTTCTTCTTCTTCGCCTATTATAGCTTCACCTTCACTTTCAGCAGCTTTATCTCCATCTTATTTTCTTGAACATTCATTGTTGACATCATCTGGTTCAGACATATTTCTGCTTACCTCATCATCTGCATCATTTTGAATAGAGATGATGTCATTTTCTTCTGTAACTCCGTTTCGGTATTGCATTTCTTCATGATTTGTGTTTTCTTCTTGTTCGAAATCATTATTAAGTGATAATTCACCTTTTTCTTTCGTGTTTTTTTCCTTTTCTGAACTGTTACTTTCTTTATATCTGTTTGTTCAATAACCTTCCATAAACCCGACATTTCCTTATATTAACACAACCTTTAAAACCATAAAACAAAATAAATTTGCACCATAAGTCCCTATTTTACTCAAAGATTTTACTATAGATCCACATAAATTATATTTTATGAGTATGAGATTTTAGTTAATTGCAATACAAGACTTATATTATTCAAAAAGTGCACTATAGATCCACATATATATATATATATATATATATATATATATATATATATATATATATATATATTACATTTTATGAGTATGAGATTTTAGTTACTTGCAATACAAGTCCCTATATTATTCAAAATTTGCACTATAGATCCATATATATTACATATCATGAGTATGAGGTTTTAGATCCCTATATTATTAAAAAAATTCACTATTGATCCATATTATCAACAAAATGCACTATAGGTCCCTATATTAAAAAAAATGAGTTTATTATCTTTCATTTGCAAATCAGAACACCATGTTCTCTTACAAAAAAATTAAAAAGGAGTTGAGTGAGCCATACAAGTGCGAGGCATGGTTAAATATCTCATTCACATAAAATTATAAGTAATAAAGAAATTTGAAAAAGAAAGTTCATTACTAGGTTTATATCTCTATGTGTGATATTATGGTCATGACAAGCCTTAAGCGCCATCAACTAATCAAGAGGTGCACCAAAGTTACAGACTTACTTCAACTACTCATTAAGTATTAAAAAATCTTTTCACAAAAATCCTTAAATATCATACCAATTGTCGTAGAACGATTCCACGTGTCCTCTTGCACTGCTCAGTAGTTTTCAACCAATGCCACCATTTTGAAGGATTCAATATCTATAAATTTTCTATATTTTCATCCCTCACTTCATCACTATTAATTATCACTTACTCAGTAGTATACAGAAGCTTCGACAAGGAAATACCTTCATGGTGAAACACAATCCATATTTCTTTCGATCTTGATTCAAAAGACTCCACATATCTTGTTATATGATTCAGATCTTCTTCCAATTCTTGATTACCCGATTTATTTGTTTGTAAAACCACACACACACACACACACACACACATATATATATATATATATATCTGATGATCCCAAAGCTGTAGAAGCATTCAAGAAAATTACCCCAAAATGCTTCTCACGTAGACCACTTAGGTTTACAGAAGCACATCTCTCCACCCGTTAACACAAAATAAATGACGATATAATCCTCTTAATTACAAAAGATTAAAAAATTAAAACTTATTATAGGGATAAAAGATCTGATCAATAACAAGGCAAGAAAACTTAATTACTAGTATACACTTCAAAATGAACATGGTTACATCAGAAGAGCTCCCTATATTTTCATCAGGTGATGAAATGTTTGTAGAATTTCCCTCATAAGCTACACGTTGTATATTAAATGATAATTTCTTATTTTTAAGATTCTATTTCAAATGTTTGTTGACATCATAACAATTCCATTGTAAAACTAACCAAACTTCACCATATTCACCATGAACACATCTCTTCTTCAATTTGTATCTTATCACATATAAGAAAATACACAATTAATTTTTATATTATCTCTTTTTTTTATGTAAAGAACATACACATGTAGGATTTATAATTAATACAATTAATTAATTTGTATAAACATGCAGTATAAGACCAAATTGCTCACTCCAACATGTGACCCTCACACGACATCCCGTTCCCTATATACGCTATTTTCACCGCATCACTTCTCATAGGTCATAAAATGTCCATTGTAGGATTTGTACAAAAATATAACAAAGAATTATACTTAAATCAAATTATTCTGAAAAGTTGTAATATAAATTTGTACCTCTTAATTTGGGTTCTTCGCTAAGGCAGGTTGATGATGGTGGAGAATAGTCCACGAGTGGTAGTGGTTTTCTTGTGCAGGAGAGTGTCTTGGTGGGAAGGTGAGACTGAGTCGCTCGGAAAATTTGGGCCAGAGGCGCTTCAAAAAAGAAAAGTATTGTTTGAAGTCGTTTATATATTAATACCTGCTACCTTACTATTAAAAATAAGTTGTCATCTCTCCTCCCATATCCCCCCCTTCTCTCTCTCTCTCTCTCTCTCTCTCTCTCTCTCTCTCTCTCTCTCTCTCTCTCTCTCTCTCTCTATATATATATATATATATATATATATATATATATATATATATATATATATATTTCTTTGATACATATAAAAACTACTTTGACTCGTATAATAATTAATATCGATCTCTTGATCAATGTAGAGTACTCTAACAAACTGTCAACTATCAATTATATAAAATTAATCTTTTAAACATAATGGAAAAAACAATTTGTCTAATTTGTGATTCAATAGAAAGATATACTTTCTCCGTTTCAAAAAAATTGTCCACTTAATAAAAATATAGTTTCAAAACATTTATCCAATTAGAATATCAAGACAATTTTCCCTCTCTTTTTCAATTATTACTCCTATTAAAATATTATGATTTATGTTTCAAATAACTCTTTAAAATATCAAAATATTTTATGAAGGGTAAATTTGTAGTAGGGAATGTAATGATTACATTCCTTAATATGTGTGAAAAACAAAATGGATAAACATTTTATTTAAATAGATGGAGTAATATTTATCAATCGAACGAAAACAAAAACTCTTACTAATATACTTATTAGGTATTATAAAAAAAAACATAGAGAGTTAAGGTGCGATATTCTCTAAAACAATATTCATAATTTATTTGTTTGCAATAAGTGTTGGTTCTACACTTTTTTGTCAAAAAACGTAACCTTAAATAAAAGAAAAGTAACACACTGTTATCTCACTGCCGAAGAGGTGAGATCAGAATACATAATATAACGTAGTTCAAAAGTAGGAAAAGACACCTAATTAAATGGTAAACTAGACGCCACAACGCTCTTAACTACCCAATCAATCACACAGTTTGTTGATCTCCTAATCCACCTAATAGAAACCTGAGAGGCTGTGTCAGCTAACAAATGGATATCTTCCAGGATTGGCAGAGGTCTCTAGTCTACTGTGCTGGTGGGAGACTTAATGACTTAGATAACAGTTAAAACATCATTCTCTACAGTGACACGAGCAAAGGACGACTGTCTGGCATACAAAATAACATTCCTGATGGTCGAACACTCGGTTATAAACACGGTATAAGGGGATGCACGACTAGTTTTACAAAGACAACAACTCCCCATGGTCTTTACGAATAAACTAAGTACAACTCCATGAAAGCACACGATTGCGTATGTGTTAAGTTTAATGGTATCCTGCAAAGGAAGCGTCCAAGAAGAGATGTCAGTTAAAATCGAATCATCACAAGAAATAGCAAGGGGCGGGGGAAGAGCATGCAAAATGAGTACTAGGTTACTATTCAGTTGAATGAGTTTCGTAGGCATATTAATATTTTCTATTCCATAACAAATTTATAACATGCCAGCTAGATAGCCCAACAAGTAAATGTTATTCTAGGTATTATATCTTTCGTCCTAGTGACATTCTTAGCGTAGTTGGACGTGAGGCCCATGATCCACCGGTCAAACCATGAATCCGTAGGGATAGGATCCTTGAGAGGTATGACACCATTAAGCCAGAGTTCTCTGGTCCAAGTGTAGTGAATAAACATGTGCTCAACTGACTCGTTAGCTAAATTACATATGTTGCATGTGGGAGTTAACACCCACTTCCTACAGAATCTATTATGTTGTGTGGGGAGAGCATTGAAGCATGTTATTAAAATAAAGGTTTTTTTAGTTTCAAAGGTAGGGTATCCTTCCAACTCTTGTTCTAGACTTTAGGGATTAGGGTGGATGGGTTTCTAACTTGACCATTGGGAGTTGGGACTACCAAAAGGAGGCTCTAGGAATTTTAGGGCTTGAATGTACCCAAACTTTACTAATATATTCTATTTTCTAAATGAGACCAAAACAAACTTATAATATTCTTTAGGACTTGAGGTTCTACACTTTTGACAATAAAGAATTATAAATGGAAAAAAAATCAGACATATGTCATTTTTTTATATATATGAACATAATATAAAGACCACAACTAACTAAAAAATGTTATGGTGATATGTATAGCAATATTAGTATGATATGGGATTTATTTATGTAACTTTTTTTAATTTTTTTTTCTATTGATGATAACAACATTACATGGAAGGATAAAATATCATGAACAAGCGATAAACATGAAAAAACACATACCATAAATAACAACATTATGTAATATCAACATAACAAATATTAATATTTTGCCAACAGTCACTATTCAAGTAAAATAACCATATTTTCGAGTCACCATATTTTTAACTATTCAATAAGAGTAAAGATATATATCACATTTATTCCTTCACCCTTGTATCACCTCGTAGTTGGAAATTTTAAACACCACTCCTCGTTTATTTTTCTCTCTCTTTTATTTAAATACCAACTCTTCGTTTATTTTCTTCTCTCTTTTATTTAAATACTACATATGGTGGCACATATGGGGTGATATAATGATTAAGCAAAAACGGATGATATATAACATTACTCAGTAGTAATAAAAAAGACTAAAAATCTCGGAAACAAGCAAAAAATCTCAATCACAACAACAATGACTTGCAACAAAGAAAAAATATCGCAATTTCTCGAAAATACCTAACTATCTAGGATTAGGACCACAGAGGATTTTAACGAGTGAAAATCTATTTAAGTAACACTAATTTTTAGAAATAGCACTTACGATTAATTTTGATCACCTTAATATATCAAAACAAAAGGGACTGTAGATCTGTCATATAAAGAACTAGACAAAGATCAATATTAGAAAATAAGAAAATGATATGAATCGATCAGCGATAAATAAATTTAAGTTTGATAAATAAAACAAGAATATTTGAAGAAAAATTTGTAAATATTTAAAATGAAGATGATAAACTTTTTTTTGTTACATAGGTACTTTGGAATCGGAGTCATTGTCTCAGTTCGAACCTGCACCACCAGATTGGATGACCCAGGCCCTGACTAGTGAGCTAATCCAAACTGGTTAGAAGATGATAAACTTTATGGAATACATCTATATAAAAAGATAAGGTTGAAAGAAATGAAAAATTTTATGACAAGAAAATGTGAAGTTGAAATCGAATGCTAGTGGTGTAAGATGGAACAAGAAAATGTAGAATATTTGTTACTTACATGGGGAATAGCAAAACTGGTATGGGTTGGATCGGCACTTCAAATCACAACGCATGTCATGGAAGCGAAGATTTTGGACAATGGATTTTTAAGATAACTGAGACATATGTTATCGGCGGATGGAGGCCTGACGTGGTCGTATCTTATGTTCTACTAATCATATGAAATCTTTGGAAAACCAAAATGAAAAGTAGGCAAAACAATTATATGATAGAACCTGAGGAAATCATCCAGACTACCAACAAAAACATGGATGGGCATTTTGGCAAAGAGTGGGATAGAAGTGAACCGAGACAGAGTAGTAACACAGAAAATGGAGGCGGTATAAATGTTGATCTCGATTTTCAAACAAATATCGCATTCACATGTGATGCATCTTTTGATCAGCCGCACAGACCCACAGGGATAGGATTAGTCTAGATTGATAAAGATACAGGATGTCGAACCGATTTCTCAACGGTTACCATGTGTAACTCGTGCATCGAGGGTGAAGCGCAAGCGATTATATGTGCATTAGACTTGACGACACAAGAATCACAAGCGGGGAAAATCATCCTCTCTTACAACCTTGAAAGTATTCAAGGTATCAAGCAGGTGTCGGCAACTAGATGGAGGCTCAGACCATGGCTTAGGCAGATCAAGAAGCTGGTAACAGAGGTTGGTCCAGTTTTCTTTAAACATATTTCGCGAAGGTTTAATGGTCGAGCAGACAATTTAGCAAAAGAAGCCAGACACAGCGCATCAAGGAAACACGAATCAATGACAACTATGTTAGGTCTGTTCTTTAGACTAGGTATAGGTTAATTTTCGATATAATTATTTGAAATTTCTTTTGTGTCCAAAAAAAAAAAAATTAGAAAGAGATAGTTTAGATAACTACTTTCATTATTGTGTAATTAACTAAAAACAAGAATTAGAGCTTTGTAACACTTCCGAATCACTTTTGAATCAAAAGTATTCAAGATTCCTTTCTGTTGAGTAAAAGTTAAGAGCTTCCCTAAAAGAGAGGTCTGTACCAGTACTCCCCCCTTGTTGTAAGCATAAAAGAGTGTCATCTTTTGCGTCTAATAATCTGGTAATTAATTGGTTAATTTGAGTCCGACAATTTGCTACCGAAGTAATTAATCAAGTTAATTCACATGCCAATCATAAGTCCTCAGAAAACAAACTTTCTTTCTTCATATTTTTCTCAAAGACTCGCTAACATTTATACTTCCCCTTTCATAAGGAATCTTCCTTTCATGTCTTCTTTCAATTCAAGAAAACACCTTCACTCCACTCCAGAAATCTACTCATCATTCGAAACTTGCAAAACAATGGACCAACTCAAGCAAATTCACTCACAAGCAATACAAAAAGGCCTTACATATGAATCCATAACTTGTTCCAAGATCATAGCTTTTTGTTGCACTTGCAAATCAGGCGACATAATACACGCTCATAAAGTGTTTGATACAATTATGCACCCACCCGTATATATATGGAATACAATGATTAAAGGTTATTCACGTGTCAATTCACCCAAATATTCCATCTTAATGTATAAACTAATGTTAAAGAAGAATGTAAAACCGGATAATTACACATACCCATTTCTGCTAAAGGGGTTTACTATTGATCTTGCATTACAATATGGGAAAGTAATTCATTGTCATGTATGTAAATTCGGGTTTGATTTAAACTTATTTGTTCAGCATGCTTTTATTCATATGTATTGCTTTTCAAACCAAATTAATATGGCTCGTGGGGTTTTCGATTCGAGTGCAAAAAAAGATGCAATCTTTTGGAATGAAATGATTTCTGGGTATAATAAAATCAAACAATATAACGAATCAATGAAGCTTTTCAATGCCATGGATGAGAATCAAGTGTTACCAACTTCAGTTACTCTTGTTTCTGTGTTATCAGCTTGCTCAGAACTGAAGGATTTAAATTATGGCAAGAGAGTTCATCAATATATTAAGGACTGTAGAGTTGAGTCAAGTTTGATATTGGAGAATGCTCTTATATATATGTATGTAACTTGTGGTGAAATGGATTTTGGACTTGATATATTCAGGGATATGAAGGGTAAAGACGTAATATCATGGACCACGATCGTGAAAGGCTTTGTAAATTCCGGAGAACTTGATAAAGCTCGAGAATATTTCGATCAAATGCCTGAGAAGGACTCGGTTTCATGGACTGCGATGATTGATGGATACCTTAAAGATCATCGATTTAAGGATGTTTTGGTTCTTTTTCGTGAGATGCAGGGTATGAATGTAAAACCTGATGAATTTACTATGGTAAGTATTTTAACAGCTTGTGCAAATCTAGGTGCACTTGAACTTGGAGAATGGATCAAGGCTTATATTGACAAATACAAGATTAAGTACGATGTTTATTTGGGTAATGCGATGATTGATATGTACTTTAAATGCGGAGATGTGGAGAAGGCTATAAGTGTGTATAGAAAGATGCTTCGTAAGGATAAGTTTACTTGGACTAATATGATTGTAGGTTTTGCGATTAATGGATATGGGAACGAGGCTCTTGATATGTTTTCGCGTATGTTAAGAGCTAAAGAAACACCCGATGAGATAACTTATATTGGTGTTCTATGTGCGTGTACTCACACTGGTTTGGTAAATGAGGGACGAAAGTTTTTCGCTAGTATGAAAATCGAGCATGGGATTGAACGTAATTTAGTACATTATGGTTGCATGGTTGATCTACTTGGTAAAGCAGGGCGTTTAAACGAAGCTTACGAGGTTATAAAGAATATGCCGATGAAACCAAATTCAATTATATGGGGAGCACTTCTTGGTGCTTGTAGAGTTCACAAAAACGTTGAAATGGCTGAAATGGTAGCGAAAAGATTACTGAAATTAGAGCCGGATAATGGGTCGGTATATGTAATTCTATGTAATATATATGCGGCTTGTAAGAGATGGGAAAGTTTACGAGAAGTGAGAAAAATTATGATGAAGAAAGGAATCAAGAAAACACCGGGGTGTAGTTCGATAGAGATTAATGGTATGGTTCATGAATTTGTAGCCGGTGATAAATCACATCCTCGATCTCAAGAAATTTACCATAAGTTGGACGAAATGACCAATGATTTGAAGCTTGAGGGGTATTTGCCCGATATTTCAGAGGTCTTTTTTGACATTGGGGAAGAGGACAAAGAGAATTTAGTAGTTCTGAGGTCCTAAGATCGAATTTTACTCTAATCAAATAACTCTCTTAGATAATGTATAAAAAGAAAACTAGAGATAGTTATAATAGGCCAAGGGTGTGTGTAATTCAAGTATCTATACACTTTAAAATTTGAAATACCCAACTATATATAATGGGAGGATAGTTTTTTAGTTAACCTTTTTTCTATATCTACATATATACATCTCTACAAATTATGCTCCACTTGCATAAAGTATATATAATGATTTAGCACGTTTAATACGTTCCAATATAAGTCAAACGAGGTGAACTTTGTTCAACATCCCATCCAATGCTTGAAGCATAAACTTATAGCGATCATGTGATTTCATACCTTCTTCCATAACCTTAACACCACATTTATACAAATGATCATACCTATGAACAGGGTTACTAATGTCAATTCCATTACACCCATGATCAAATGCGTAATTACGATGAAAATCTTTTCTCCATCGTTCAAGAGTGTATTGTGTTGGAATTTCTTCTAAATTATTCTGACTTAAAACACTCAATGCATGCCTACATAAATAGCCTTTCAAGTTGAATAATCCACATATGCAAAGTATATCAAAATCCGATGTGTTATAAACAACCTCGTACACTTTTGTCTGATCTTTGACTAGATAAGTTGCGATAAACCCGTCAATACTTATTTTTCTAGTGCTAATGCATGAAAAGATCCCCTCAACTTCAACTTGAAACTTCTTAAATATCTCATTTGTATACACTTTCGAAAGATGCAACTCGAAATAAAAGCTCGATTTTAACGTACAATTTAAGCTACTCGATTCCAAATCCGCTATTTCTTCTCTCTGATCAATCTCACGCAAAGCTTGAGTGTAACTATTAAAAAACTCCTTTAAAGGAGTATTTTTAGTCAAATAACCCTCAAAGGGTGAAATTACAAGCTCAAGTTCATTCATTCCTGCAAAGAAGGCCTCTTTTAAATAAACCGGGACCCATAATTTACGATCTTCATACATAGTTTGAAGCAATTCATGTGAATCATGGCTTTGTATTAACTCATACCAAGCTTTCTCAAACTCATATTCTCTCATCGAATCATAAACCGCTTCATCAAATCGCTTCTTAATCGCTTCATAATCATGAAACTCTCTCATTTCTTTACAAAACTTCTTCACAATATTTAACAAAGAAACACAATGAAAAGCTCGAGGAAACACATCAAGAATCGCAATTTGTAAGGATTTAGAATAATTTGTAATAAAAGTTTGTGGGGCCCGTCCCATCATATAAGTTACCCAGGCCTTAAACAACCATATAAAAGATTCAACGCTCTCATTTGCTAATAATCCGCAACCTAAGGGTATTAATTGTCCGTGATGATTTATTCCCGTAAATATAACCAACGGAACATCGTAATTTTCCGTCAAACATGTAGAATCTATTTTAATAGTATCCCCAAAATACCCATACGCACCTCTAGCTTTCGAATCAGCCCAAAACACATTACGTAAATACCCTTTTTCGTTTAAATCCATAGAATAAAAGAAATTGGGACTTATTAACTGCATATGAGATAGAAAATTATACATAGCTTGAGTATCTCCTTTCTTAAGGTTTAATTGATTGTTGAACAAGTCACCTTTATTTACATTAACAATTCCATTATCCTCAGTATCGATTACTAAAGTTCGAAAAAGACGAGTATTTCGAATCTCTTGAGAATCATTCACATCGAAGGCTCGTTTACTTCCGAGAGAAGTGTTTTTATGGGATTTATAAAACTTTTTATTACCTGGATTTATTAAATGATTGTGTTCAAGTTCAAGTTCGATTATTCTCCATCTTTTATTCTCCATTAAACGAAATTTAATCATGGCTGGACAACCTGTTCTTGTTTCAGGTCTTGGACGATTTGCTTCGGTTTTCTTTTTAAATCCGGCACTGCTACAACTTAATTTTCCTCTATATTTTTCTCGGCTTTTTCTATACCATGTGTTACTTACTCGAACACCAAAACCTTGTTCTTTTGCATAGCAATTGTAGAAGTAATAAACATCTTCATAGGATTCAAATTCCATTCCTATAGAAGGAGGAAGAGGATTATTTCCTTGAATTACACCTCCTTCACCTACAAATTCTGTCATTGCACAATCAAATTCCTCTACTTCTTCATCATATGCCACTGTGTCACCATTTTCCATCTAAACCACAAAAAAAAAATAAAAAAAAATAAGAACTAGAAGCAGTGTCTACAGTGATATTACTTAATTACGAGGTTCGTTTAACTAGAAATTCATAAAATTGGAGCTCAGCTTCATTTTTTAATGCACTCCAGCTGAAGGCAAGTGCATATAACTAAAATTGATATCAAATTGACGGATATAAATTTAATTTAAGTAATAACAGAACAGCACAATTCTTACCTTTTTCAAGTATATTGGATAAATTAAAGCGACAAAAGGTGAAGATTTTGGTCCGCGGTTGGCGACTGAGGGGGTCTTACGGCTGAAATGACGGCGCAGAAGAACTGGAGACACCGCTCGCGAGGATGGAATCGGTGGTGAGCTTGGAAAATCACCGCGAAAAATATGTTGGTTTGATATTGATGAAGGAAATTATTGATCACATCTGAAATTTGTTTGCTCGGAAATTATTAATAAAATGTTTTTTATTTCGTTCGAAATGAATATCATATGTCAAGAAAGAAATAAAGATAATTTGAGAAATATATATAAAAAAAATATTAGTACTGATTATTCTCCCCCTCCCTCTTTCCTCGGACTCGAATTTTCTTTTCGCTATTTCTTTTATTTAAAAAAGAAAGATTTTTTACTATTATTAAAAATAATTATTTAGATTATTATCTAAAAAAACTAAATATTTTTTTATTCTTATATTATTTTTATTTTTAATTAAATAATATTATTTAATTAAAATTTAATATATTAAGAGATTATTACTCAAAGGGTCTTGAAGAGACCACCTCGTAACTTAAGAAGACCAACTCTATAGCCTCTAAAGGCCACAAACAAAAATTAACACGCCAAAAAACTAATTACTTTTTTATTCTTTGTTTTTTATTTCTCTATATATACTATTTATTATCAGATAAAAATTAAATGTCAAAAGTTTCTCTCTCCTCTCTCATCAACCCATTTCGTCTTCTCTATCATTTTAGCCGTCGGTCAGAAGCTCTGCACCACCGCCGATCTCCTCTCTCGTTCGGCGCTTCTTTTTCCGGCGTTAGATCTTCTCTTTCTTCCATCAACACACGTTTGTGGCTGAACCACCAGCAGAATCGGCACCACCAAAGGACCCACAACAACAGTCCGCGCTCAGCCTTTTCTTCGCCGTGGATTTTCTCCTGCACCATCACTTAACTCCGGAGCAGCCTTTTCTATGCCATTTTCCGGTGCTTTTGGTTGTAGCTTCTCTCATCTTCACGGTTCGAGGTGTTGCAGCGGCTGCACAGATCTGGCAAGGCATATCCGGCGAGGAGATCGAAAACAGTCGGATAATTCATGTTTTCTCTTGGGAAAGTCATGGCACGAGCTTGATCTTGACAAGGTGTGTAATCAATGTAACGAGCATCACATGGTTTGAATTCTTGTTCTGATGATTCAGATTCTTCGCTTATTTCACCTTTGTGATGTGTTTCGAAATTTAGATTTGGATTTGTTTGACAATTTTTGCTACTTTTGCTTACCTCCAAAGCTATACTAAGATTAATTCGAACAGATTTGTTAATTCCAGCTTCGAAGATGGACCCTTACATTGTGACTTCATTTCTTGCCGAATCTTCAATATTGTGGGCCCCAACACTTGAGGCTGGAGTTTTAGCTGCTCAAAAGTTGTCAATGAATGTTTGCTGAGTATATTTTTTGTTTGAAATTTTAATAAGAATTTTATCTTCTGATATTACAATTTTCATTTTTCGCTTTGGGTATACTAGTAAATGATAATCACACGTTTTTTATAGCTAAGTAGCATGAAAATCAATGTATATATCTTGTTTCAGTTACAAAAAACATGTTTTACCTATCTTCATTCTAATTTGAAATCAGATTTGTGTTATTTTGGTTGAATTAATAGACATTGCTCTAAATGCTCCGTAAAAATCCCGAAAATTCATTGATTTTTTTTTGCATACTCAGTAATTTTACTGGGCACGCCCAGCATGTTATTGAGCTCGCTCAGCAAGTTACTGAGCAAACGATCATGCTCAGTAAAGACACACAACAAAAAAATCCGAATACTCAGCAACTTTTTTTGACATTCAGAACTTTTCTCCGATACTCATCAACTTTTTTCATGCTCAGTAGCCCATGCTCAGTACTTTTTCCATGCTCATTACCCTAGGCTCGGAACTATTTTTTACGCTCAGAACTATTTTCTACGCGCAGAACTTTTCCCGGCGGTGGTCGGCGGTGATCGATGGTTGTGGTTAGAGCTGGAAATTATTTGATAATTAATGAAGGAGGAGAGAAAAATGATAAAGGAGGAGAGAGATTAATGGTAATGGAAGAGAGAGAGAGTAATGGTAATGGAGGAGAGAGAAGATTTTTTTTTTGTCTTATATGTACTAAAAGGATAGTTATGACATTGGACATCTTATTGGCCTCTAATAAGTAGAGATGAATTGACTAGCTCCTATGTGTCACTACAATAATCTTTAAGACCTTATAGATTATTGACCCATATATTAATACCTTTTATAAAATATATTTTAATAAGTACATAAATAATTATATTACATTTTTTAATTTGTGCGCAAATAACAATCATTTAGAAAAAATATGTATATTTGTAGAAGCTCACAATATTATTAAGAATCAATTACTCATAAAATTAATGTAATACTATTTATTTATTCAAAAAATAAAAAATAATTACAAATTAAATTTAACAATAAAAGCTATTTTTTATTTTTCTTTTGTTAAGACGAACTAAGTGGGTGGCCAGTTGTTATTTTTTCCTTTTTTTTTAAATTTTTTTTATTATTATTAGATGTATGGGTGTGCGGGCTAGTTTACGCGCACTACGACTATTCCTATAGGAAATATACACGCCTCCTCATGCATACTCCCATTTAATCAGAACAGGTTACCCATGTTCAGGGAGGGGACTCAAACCTTGCACCTCTTGCTCACCCCCTTTAAGGGCTCAAGAAATTACAAGACTGAGGGGATTCGAACCCTGTATCTCCTAGATGAGAGACAGGCATCCTGGCCATTGAGCTAGTCCTAATGGTTTTTTTTCTCCTTTTCTTTCGAAGAGACAAAAAGTGGTAAGCTTTTTCTTTTTCAAATTTAGTGTAGTATAGGATTTTATTGAGTATTCTTTTTTTTTTTAGTGTAGAATTTTGTATAATATTCAAATGTAATTTTTTCATTATAAAAATATAGATTATCTACTCAGCAATTTCCCACTGAGCATTTAGTGTTTCTGGACCATTCTTAGGAAATTTACTGAGCCTACTCAGTCTTTTCACCCGACACTCAAAAAAATTCAATAACACTCAGATGAATTTTTCCAATATTTAGTAAATTTTCAGTAATTTTTTTGAGTACTCAATTCTTTTTTCGAGCACTCGGTTATTTTTCTAAGCACCCAGTAAAATCTATGGCGGCACTGGTGGTGTTCAACTGTGGTCTCAGTGGGTTGTGGTCGAAACTGGAAAGTATCGATACTCAATGTGTTGATACTTATGACTCACTAATTTGGTGATTCATATTTAATGCCACTTGTTTTTTGTTTTTATGTTTTATTTATTTTATTTGAAGGATTTTAGTATTTGATCACCCATAAGATTGGGTGGTGGTCTCTTTGAAGAAATCCCAGCCACATATTCCCTATAGGCCATTAAGGTTGCCTCTAGTAAAATAGCTAACTGAATTGGCGTATAAAGGTTCCAATTACCAAGTAAAGTGCCTAATAGCTCATGCTTGGCTACCCAATTTGTTGCACAATTACGACTCTTACTAATAAGAGTAAATATAGGTCTACTAGTTTCAGCTAATCCATAAATGTTACTCACTGTAATGCAAATACTACTGATATTGACATGTGGATTCAAAGGAAGAGGTTGCACTATTGAGCTTAAATCATTCTCAATCACCACTTGTTTTGTCGAGAATTTAGATGTCATTTATGTAGCTTTGAGTATTCCAACTGCCTCTGCCACAAAATTTATCTCAGTGTCGACCTTCCAAGATTTACCTGCAATCATATGACCCTCAACATTTCTTACAATACAAGCTATTGCAGTTCCTTTATCAGAGTATGCATCATCACGGTTTATCTTTACTAGATTTGTAGTGGGAAGGGTCCAAAAACTTTGTTTATTTCACTTTCTTTAGATATATTATAATTTAGTAGGTCAGAGTTTTGGTTAGTGTTGTTTCTCTCCTTAATAGGGTTATTTATCATAAAAGTGCTATTTTTAGTTGGGAGACAAACTTTGCATTGTTCTTTCTAGTTTGAGATATATAATATGAATAGCTTTCATAGGATCACAAGTAATGTTCATGTATATGAAGTTATTTCTTTCTTTTCATATTTACCATGCTAGGGTCATTATGTATTCAAAGACTCTATCATATTCCTTTTATATATTTTAGTAATATCTTTATGAATATTCACTAGATAATTGTTTAATCTACTAGTAGTGTTATTACAAGTGTTTTAGTTTAGTGGACAGTTGAACCATACACTCTTTGCCTATGGACATGTAAAAAGCAGGTGTTTTACACTTTTTGTTTCCCTATTACAAATATTCTCTTTAGTAATGTGTCTTTTTTGGAGGATTTCCTCAGTGGGAAGTAAAAAATTTATTGCTCTCCAAATGAAATTTCTTAATTTAGGTGGTGTTCCTATTTCTCAAATGAGGGACCAAAGTCCTTTTGATAAGATATGTGAGGAAAAGGGGTTGTTGTCATTATTTTCTTTGTTATTTTTTTAATATTTTTCTTTTAGATAATGATAAGATTCTTTTACAGTATAAATACATGTCTTGATTTTATTCCATATTAATTGGTATATGCATTTAAAAGAAGGAATGTGCATTCTTTTTTTATCAGAAAATATTGGATTGTATAATTTGTCTATTAAATCAGTATTCCAAAAAACACCATGTTCTTTAGATAGTTGATATACAAATTGTTTACATTTGTCATTTGGTGGACATATATCATTATGATTATTTATCAATTTATGTTTAACTAAATATATACCATGTCCATTTCCTATTTTCTATTTAGTGTTGTTTATTAGCTAAGAGGGATCAGAGCCTATTTTAGCTTCTAGAAAATCAGAGTTTTGGAAACATTTTCATTTTAGTAGTTTATATAGTAGGGTGTTATGGTTACAAGCCAGTTACCAGGCTTGTTTTTCTAGTAAGGCTTGGTTCATGAGATGAACATCTCTGAAACCTAGACCTCTTTGAAATTTAGATATGGTTAGACCATTCCATTTGCGTCAATATATTCTTTATTTTCTTTACTACCCCAACAAAATTTGGCTAAGATCCTATAAATAGAGTTCAAAATATTGAGTGGAATAATAAAAGATGACATACATAATTTGGTATGCTTTGTTAAATATCTTTAATTAATACCTCTTTACCCCTTCTAAGAGGTATATGGGTTCAGTTTTCGGTTGTGTTTAGTAATCTATCAATGATATAAGCTAAAAAATTTGATTTATCCCTTCCCCATTCAGTTGGGAATCCCACATAATTACCTCTTTTTATATTTAATGTTCAAGACATTATTTCTTTTACAAGTTGTAGGGTATTAGGGATAAATATTGCCCCACATTTATTCAGGTTTAGGCATAATCATTTTCATTTACAATGTCACTGGAGGCATTTATTTCTATATTGTCTGCTTTAAGAAAAAATAATATTGTTATCTGTAAAGAGCAGATGACTTATAGGGGACAGTTTTTTCCATTATTTATCCCTTATATTAATTTGTTGTCAATTAGGTCTTGTAACACACTGAGTGTTTGTGATATTCTTTTTTTTATACGGAGAAGCAGTCTGAAACAAGTGTTTGTGATATTAGATAGAAGAGCAGTTGGGATAGTGGGTCCATTTCCTTATCCCTCTTGAAGGTTCACCTATATTGTTTGTTGTTTCATTTATTAATTCTAAGTACGTATTAGAAGTTATGTCTTCCATTATTTTATTAACCAATGCATCATTAAACCCCATTTTTTTTGTTAAGTCGTTCAGAAAGTTCCACTCAATATGCTCATAAGATAGTTTAATATCAGCTTTTATTGCTACATAATATTTTTTGTGTAGTCTTTTCTTTTTTATATAAGTGATTACTTCATGATCAATCATAGTGTTGTCCTGTATAAATCTATTTGGTATGAAGGCAGGCTGATTGCCATTTACGACTAGGGGAATAATAGGTTGTAGTCTATTCACAATCTAACTATTATTTTGTAAATGAAGTTACCACAACTTATTGGTCTATATTATTTAATATTAACTAGTTTATTAATTTTGGTTACTAAAGTAATTAAAGTATGATTAATTCCTTTTAGAGTTCCTTTATTATTCTAGAATACATTTATTATTTCCATGATATCGAATTTGATTATCTCCAAATGAGTTTTGAAGAATATAACAATGTATCCATCTGGGCCTGGAACCTTATTGGCTCCTAACTCCCATTTTGCTTTCTTCACTTCAGTCACAAAGGTATATTTTTTAAGATTTTTGTTAATGGTGTTTGCGATTGAAGGTTTTGTTAAGTCAAGTATATTCTTATAGTCTCTTGCTCCTACTAAGGTAAAAATATTCTAAAAACAAGAAATGATCTCATTATTTATTAGTATAAGTTCTTCTAACAATATACCTTATTAGTTTGTAATCATTTTGATGGAGTTTCTTTTTTCACCTTCTTTGGTACATGCATGATAGGATGTAGTGTTTCTATCACCCTTCTGTAGCCATAGATTTCTGGATTTGTCTTTCCAGTAGCTTTCTTCTTTATTCTGTATCTCTTCTAGATATTTTGTGATTTCCTTTTATTCATCTCATGAGTTACTAGGTGATTTATCATTTGACATCTTTTCTAATTTTTCCATTAGTATCTCAATGGTCTTATTTTGATTTAATAATTTGTTTCTCTTCCTTTTTCTAAGTAAAATACTACATTAATTAAGTTTATAGTTGAGTATATTGCTAGTTTTTCCACTAAGCTCCTTAATATTATTCCATAGTATTTGTATAATTTTAAAACAATATTTTTCCTTGGTAAATATGATTCAAAATGGAACACTATTTTGTTGGTTATGAATTGTTTTTCAATGTAAGACCAAGGGAGAATGGTCTGATCCTATGGCTGGGATCATTACTACCCATGCTTGTGGAAATAAATTATATTAAGAATTATTACGAAGGCCTCTGTCTAAGTTATTTTTAATCAATTATGATCCTTATCTTTTATTGGTCCAAGAGACGGTACGTCCATAATTGGTTGCCTAATCTAGATTATTAAGGTCAATCATTTTATTGGAATATTTCATTGTTTTTATGGTATTGATTACCACCTAGTTTTTCATCAATACACCTGATAGAGTTAAAATTACCAATAAGGTTCCATGGTTCAATCCTGGTTTACAATTGCTATGTTATTAAGTGAACTAGTTTTATGGGCTTCATAGGGGCTACCATACACTAGGTGGTATAAGCATATATATTTTTATCATATTGAATTTTAACATGTATAATTTTCTCATAGCTATTGATAATTTCAATTTAAGTATCCTTTTTTAACTAATAGTGATAATACTTCTTTAGCTCCCACGGGTTCAATTGTATATTTTGCTATCATCTTATATAAACTTGCTAAATTCTTAATAAAATGTAACTCGGTCTGGTCTAGGAACCGGTATGGATCAGTCTTGTTAGCGTGCTGACTAGGCACTAAATTTATGAATTATCCTGTCATTTTCACTAAATCATTTAAGGGAATATGAACTGCATTTAACATCCTTATTGGACGTAAGCTTCTTGATTTTACTTTAAAGCTTATTTTTAGTGTTTATACCTGTTTGTCCTGCTATATCTTTTAAGCTAAGGATAACCTAGTGTAGTTATCTACATAGGTTAGGAGTCTCACCTTCTCTAATGCACTACTCTAGTAGTTTATCTATTCACTGGTCATGGATACAACCAGTCTATTTTGCATAATTTAACTTCTGCGCATATTTGATATTTAACAAAATCATCAATATTGTGAACATAACATAGTATAATAATGGAAATACTAGTCAACAAAACAAATGGTTTATTAGGCTACCATGTCGCTCATACAAAGACTAGATACTCAAAGAGAAATAATTGCATCTTTATCCAAATTAGTTAATGAAGTTAAGAACAAATATCCACCCGTCCAGGTCCCATGTCCTAATAGGTTCACCATTTTTTTGTATAACCGATTTTCCCCCATTAAAAATCAATCTTAGGCCCACCGAGTTGAGAAGACTACCTGAAATCACATTGTTCCAAAGGTAAATGACAAAGAGGACACTATATAAAACTAAAGTTTTACCGGAGGTTAGTTTGAATTAAATCTTTCCTTCTCCAAGTACACGGGGCGTGGATGAATTCCCCACGATGACATGATCTCCAACGGCTGTTTCTTCCAACTCCTTGAACAGTCTCTTGTCTGAATATATGTGCTAGGAGGTTACAGTGTCCTCCTAGCAACCTCCTAGCACATATAAGAAATACATATTTATCATTCAGCACCAGTGGTCTAGTGGTAGAATAGTACCCTGCCACGGTACAGACCCGGGTTCGATTCCCGGCTGGTGCATTCTTTGCGGGGATAGCTCAGTTGGGAGAGCGTCAGACTGAAGATCTGAAGGTCGCGTGTTCGATCCACGCTCACCGCATATTATGTTTTTTTGGCACCTTTTTTACTAAAGTCCAATTATACAATTTAACCTCAAATGCTATTTATATATCTTTCCAGTCGTAGCTTGATTCACATATTTCATTTTTGTCCATGGAGATCTCGTTTCTAATCGTGGAGATCTCTTTTGGCACCCTTTTTACTAAAGTCCAATTATACAGTTTAACCTCAAATGTTATATATACATCTTTCCAGTCGTAGCTTGATTCACATATTTCATTTTTGTCCATGGAGATCTCGTTTCTAATCGTGGAGATCTCGTCTCGTTTCCAGGCGAGCTTCAACATTGGTGGGTCCTTGTGTGTTATAAAATAATATGCTAAAGTAGAGGACTCACAAACCGCAAGTGTAAGGTTGTCGGATTACAGGAACATAAAGATTTTTTAAGGTGACTATCTTATTGGCTGCTGAACCTGCTCTTAAGAGCTTCGAAAAGATTTGCGCTTCATTAGAGGTACAAGCTCATGATCACGAATTCATTGAGGAAAACAGGTTGGAAAGAAACTCTTAGGGACAAAGATATATCTTGTTTGCATAAAGAAGACCGAGCGAAATCGTGTAACATGGCTTTGTAGAGTCATTCGAGAAGCAAAAAAAACATGGAAAGCAACAGTTGATTTTATGAACGATAGGAAACAAAGATTTAAATACAAGCGATGCGTCTAGCTATAGTCCTTCTTGCACGTGGATGGAATCGATATCTCAACAATAATGGTACTTGAAAAGCCGACTTGCTGGTTTTAAAGTGAGATAGTTACTCACAACTTCTATAATGAAAAGTAATTGAGATTGTCTAATTTTTCCAAGTTGACATAGTCAATGGGTGAGATAATGAGTTACGCTCTACATTTGGTGTGTGTTGTATCAGAAGGTTTTGTACTGGCTATTAAACATGAAAGGGATAGTACGTCTACCTGGGATACCAAAGGAGATTGTGTCTGATAGAGATCCGAGATTTACCTTGAGATTTTGGAATAGTATGCAACAAGCTATTGGTACCGATTTGAGGCTAAGTACCTCCTTCCCTCCCCAAACTAACGGTCAAACCGAAAGGGCAGTTCAGATTTTGAAAAAATTACTTCGATCATGTGTCATGGACTTTAAAGGTAATTGGGTATTGCATACTCAGCTGATTGAGTTCGCTTGAAATGATAACTACCAGTCCAGTTTACAGATGGCCCTTTACGAAGCTCTCTATGGAAGAAAATGCAAGATCCCATTGTATTGGGATCTCGGTGAAAGGAAAGTAATAGGTCTACAACCCCTTGAGGAGACTGAGGAAAAATTTAAACTTAGTCGAGCGAGAATTAAAACAGCTCAAGACATGCAAAAGAGTTGGGTGGACTTGAAACGTAACGCGTTAGAATTCAAGGTCGGTAATCACGTGTTTCTTAAGGTATCACCAACTAGAGGTGTGAGTATATTTGGGGTTCAAGGTAAACTAAGTACTTGATATGTTGCTCCTTTTGAAATTTAAGAACGAGTTAGTGAGTGGTGGAGCCTAGGATGTGATAAAAATATAATATAAGTAACGTGCAATTAATCACCCTAGTCTAGCACGGTTATGCAAGTATACAGATCGTATGCAAGTTTTAATAAATAAGTAAGATTCGTTCCGCAGAGACTACGAAGGTTAGGGGAATCTTATGCAATAATCAAGTACAAATATTAAAAGGTAGAACAAATAAAACGCAGAAAAAGTAAAGATAAATAGATTTTTATTTGGTTTTTCAATTAACTAAATTAGACTAATAAAGTAAAGACAGAAAATTAAATGCAAGAGAAGAAGTTAGTATGAGAGTTTAGCTTGAGTAATAGCATGTAATCCCCACTAGTTGTGTCGTTCTAAACATGTAAGGGTGAATTATGTAGTATTTCAATAATCGGTTCCAATTGCGCTAGGTAGTTTTAAATAGGGTTCACCTATGTCAATAAGGAGTCCTAAGCAAACTGTTCCTGCAGTTGGTAAAATAGCAATACACTAAACCATGGTGATTATCTAGTTAGGTTGATTTGTCAGATCTAAAACCGTACACTAGATGTTATGTGCTAAACATGTAATTAAACACCGTTGTCCATGGTGACCTAAATACTAGATGGTAATTCTATATGGTCGCGATCCACAAGAACACAGAATATAAATCCAAACACATAAACAGAGAATAAAAACAATAATTCAATTTAAAACATATAATTTCCAAATTAGATAGATGTCAACTAAAACTAGGGTTCATACATATATGCAAAAACTCAAGCTATAGAAATTAGTTCATACTAATGGAAGAAAAGAAATAAATTACAAATTCAAAGGTTGAAGAAGACATTATTGATGAACAACTCCTTCCAGACTTCTTTTCTTGTGTTGTAAGCTTCCTCTTGGCTTAGGGTTTTACCAAGGATGATTTTCTAGTGTTAAGAGGCTGTATTTATAGTGTATAAGTTGACCTAATCGTTTTCTTGAAGGAAAAGGTAAATATTGGGCTCCTAGCCTAACTCAAATTTGTAGCCCAAAAACATGGAATCAACCCCGTTTTTGTTTTGGTCATCGCAGCTTCAATACTCATCTGATTGACGCGTATGAGTAGTCGAAATTCATCGTCTCAGAAAGATCTTTAACTTTGCTCTTGAACGTTTCTCCAGATTCCTCATCAATGTTAAGATATAAGCTGATTTGTGGTCCTAGGTGCAGAAATTAAGATTTATGACAGCTTTTCCTTTTCCATATTTTTAGCTTTTACTTCCTTATCTTCAATTCCCATGTTTATCTTCTTTCCTTTAGCTCTTTGAACCAACTTGGACTCTAATTAATTACCATATATCTCTAAATGTTCACACTAAATAAATAATTAAAACCCAATATGCTCTAAAAATAATAAATAATCAATTCAAGACCCAAAATAGGAAAGTGTACTAAATCATGAGAAAATCGACCTCTAAACTAATAAATACGCCTAAAATGATGTCTCGGAAATAGATTTTATTATCACAAATGAGGAGACATCAGTGAGGTCGTTTATAAGGCTGTTCAACCTCCATCTTGAGCAAGCACCCACAATGTATTTCATATTTCTCTGTTACGCAAATATGTATCAGTTCCGAATCACATCCTACAGTACGATTAGTTATAGGTATGAGCTAACCTGACGTATGAAATGCACCTGATTGGTATTACGGATAAAAAGGACCAAGTCCTTCAACGTCGCATTATACCGTATGTAAAGGTTTACTTGAGTATATAATCTTACCGAGAGAGAGGTCACGTGGGAACTGAAATATGAGATGCAAGAAAAGTATCCGGATTTATTCGCTGAACGAGATTACTAAGTAAGATTCGGGACGAAACTTTTTAAAAGGTGGTGATAATGTGATACCGGGAAAAAATTTTGAACGTCATGATTTAAGGTGTTCTAATTAATTTGTAGGTCATATTAACTGTTTTATAAATAGTTGGGGTTTTATATTGATTAAACAAAATATTAGGGTCCTACAACTAATTTGATAAAATTGAGGTCCTTGTTCATATTTAAGAAAAAATTAGTTATGCATTGTCATGTATATTACACGTGAGTGTTCCAATATAATTAGTACAATATAGGATAAGAATAATAACAAACAAGAAAAAAGTAATAGGAAACTATAGACTTGTCATGCTATATACTTACGGGTGTGCATGTGAGTATTTTTCTTCTTTTTTTGATATATGGGTGTCCGGGCCAGCTTTCGCGCACCACGACTATTCCCATAGTAAATATACACGTCTCCTCATGCATATTCCTACTTAATCAGAACTAGGTCACCCATGTTCAGGGAGGGAATTCGAGCCCTGTATCTCTTGCTTTACCCCCTTTAAGGGCTGAAGAAATATCAAGGCTCTACATGTGAGTATTCTAAGTATTACATGAGGCGATGTAGAGAGTATATATAAAAAGAAAGACAAACAAATAAAAAAAGAAAAGAAAAAGAGTACAAGTACTCGGCTGTGAGGAAAATAAAGAAATAAAAATTTAACCTTAGTTTTCAATGAAGCCTTGCTTGATCTCATAGTATGGCAAATAAAGGAAACGAGTTGATATAAAAGTTCGGATTGAGGTAAGTCTGACTCCCTTCCTTATGTCTATTTACGATTTTGTGTTATCAAATTTATTTAAATTGTATATATTGAGATCACGCGGAATATGATTATATCTTGTGAAATGCATTTAGTTATGTACGAGACCAATATGTGTTATTTGATCATTAGGGCTGCGACACCTATCCGACAGGGGAAATTTATTCTGTTGAGGTACTGTGGTAGTACTAAGTAATGTGGTAGTACTTATAAGTACAGTGGTAGTACTGACTGTGGTGCGCCGTAGGTGAAAAGATCCACTACGGGTGTTTGGGGTGGGCGTATACGTTGATCAGGGGGTCGGAGATGGCAGGAGCAGGCGATGGTACTAAAGGGTCGTGTACCGAGGCACCAGTGAGTGCTAAATATTAACTATCACGGCTCTAAGTAGTGTGTGTGCATGATCATTTATATTCGAGACTAGTGACGGGCGGTTATTGAACGATATTATTTCATACATGCATTTAACTTATATGTCACTGAATATAATTCTTGTTATAATGATGTTATGTAAATCTCTTTCCTGAGAGACGTTTCGACTTAATGAGCTTGTGTAGCTCATTCATTAATTTACTTTGTAGGGGGAATGTGCTGAGGGAATTGGGCTAGGAAATCCCCATGAGAGATAATTCGTAAACCACCACAATAACTATTAGTTGGCGTATTGGACCAGTTGAATAGGCGAGTCGATATAGCATTTCTTAAACAAATTGTAGGAAGCTAAAACATATAGATATTAGGAACGTTCGAATCGAACTTAATGGTTTGTAATAATTGTCGTTTAAAATTGGTAGATATAGTCTTATACTTATTCGAATTTTGCTAGGACGCTTTGTAGGTTTAGATGGTTTGACTTGAGTTTGCGGCATGTCGCACCTTGGGTTTCAATGGTAGAAATTCGAGATGTGACATCATCGGTTACCTGAACTACATCATCATCAACTACTCTCTTGAAGATGAAAGCTACTACGCCCACGTTGGGTAGAAACTGACTCATATTTCAATCTGTGATGGATCAATATACAAATAATCAAGAAACATAAAATCTGACGAATGAACCGTAATTAGTTGTGTGTGTTGAGATCGAAGGCTAGGTGGGGTTGAGATCAAAATCAGATGAGATGAGAGGTAGCCATTAAGATATTATATTATTATTTTACGAATGAAACATTCTACTTTTTCTTGGTTCGGATAAACATTCTACCAAATAGTTCGTACACTAAAAAAAGGAATTACCACGTGTCATCTCTCTCAACTTTCCATATTTCTGCAACTATTTTTATGCATGCGTTTCTGCTGCAAGCTTATACTGTACTGGTATTGCCACTCTTCTCATCATATACGGTGTCGTTTTTTGTTTCCTTGAAAATGATATATGAAACTCACAGGTCCGTTCACTTCCCGTTTGACGTTAACATGAGTACAAGCATAATGCAAGCGGTTCTCAGTATATCAGAGACATCTCCCGATCTCCGGTGCCGGAGCTCATCCGTTTTCTGCTACACTCCTTAGACGAAAGCGATTATTCCAAAGTCCAAACCATTTTAACTAACCGTGAAAATGCTTTCGAAACAGAGCTAGAAAAGTTTCGTCAAGATAACGAAATTTTGAAGTCAAATCACGATTCAATGGAGAAGAAGCATGGATTAGGCGAGCTGTCAAAGATAAAATTCGAAGACGATTTGTTGAAGTCCATAAGAGGATTTAATGAATTGAAAGAAAAAATGAAGGTTATTGAGGAGAAAACACTTGTAAAACAAGAAGATCACGATATAATGGAGGAAAATTGCGGTTTAGGCGAGATTGCAAAATATGATGAGTTGAAAGTGAAGTTTTTTTAGGTTAAATGAGAATCGTATAGTGTTGAATGAGAAAATGAAGGTTTTGGATAGTGAAAAGCTCAAAAAAGAAGAAGAATTGGAGGAATATAAGAGGAGGTTTGATGAATTGAATGAGAGGGTGCTGAAATTGTAGGAGAGGATAAAAAAAGTTGGTTTCACAAGTAATGGGCATGATTCACGTAAGGAAGGTATTAACGATACTTGTGTTTTATTTAATGTGCTATTTTGATCAAATTAATGTTGTATTTACTATTTACTAATTTGCATGTTACATTCTACTGACTTGGCTTCTAATGAAACAAGGAAAAGACGCACAAGCGAAAGTGAAGTCGATGAAAGTATCCCTCTTAGTAAACGTGTTTGTGAATTATGGAAAGCTGTGGATGAGCCATGTAATAGGGTAAATGTTGAGAGCTCTATTACGGAAAATACATGGATGTGCGCAGCTGATATGCTCTATGCATTTACAAAAGATCGTCAACTTTGCGTGAATGCTGTTTGTGCACTTTACAGACAAGAAATATCAGCAGTTATAACTACCTACACTTAATCGCCATTCAAAAGAGGAGGATTTGGCTTGCATCCCGTTCTTTACTTTGTTTTGTTATTTTTTTCAGTGGACCGGAGCTGGCTCAGTACTTGATTAATGATGATCCAGAGTATAAGCTAAGTAAGTCTGTATCAGAAGTGCAAGAAATGCATCCGGAGAAGCTTGAAACTTGCAAAAAATTGGCCATATATTTCTTTGAACAACTCTTTGAAATATACCAGAAGAAGTTGGATCCTTTCTTCTGCCAAAAGTTATGAAATCCCCTTTCTCAGTAAAATCAATTCATCTTATTTATGTATTAACTCCTTTTGAACTCGTATATACTTTCTAGTAGCTCACTCATTTGATAATATAATAGCCGAAATGTTGTTAATTTAAATGTCTACTTACTACAATGACTTAATGGTCAAACATTTAACAATATTTAGTAACTAAAGCAACTTTTGCCTGTTAAGTGGTAAATGATCTGTAAAGAATAAGTTGCTAAAAGGTGAAATTGCTTTGGAATAATGCAATAGTGGTCCAGTCTAGATAACTTGAGTTATTCTTTCCGCGATCCGGCTTTTATAGTATCTCTCATTTTTTATCAGATTGTTTTTGAGGAATACTGTCATTTTGATGAATTATTAGGATTCGGTTGGTTAAATTGATATTTGAAAAGATTTTTTCCGTAGGGTTTAATTCTTAATGAAAATGGTACATGGATGATTGGTTTCGTGTGTATAATCTTGGCATTTGATTGAGTTTTCACTCTCATTGAGCACCTTAGCGAGTACAATAATGCTATCTGAATGAAGAGTGTTGAGAAAATTCTTCAACTCGGTTAAGTAAATATGACGATTTATTGGCAAATTATGACTTAGCAGCTATGTAACCAATAATCATTAATGGTTCCCCGAATGGAAATCTTTAGCTTTCAGTAAAGGATGCTCAAATCACTATTATATGTAACATATAATCAGCTGAAATAAATAATTGTAATCGTATAAATCAACCTAAAAGCAATATGCGATAAGGGTAAATTAATAAAATTTATCTTAATACCTTTTGAATGTATAAGAGTTGAAAATGTTGGTAAAGGAGCGGCATATGGAGCTTCAAAACAATGAAGCCTACTCCCCGAGTTTTTACTCTTGCTTGCAAAACAGTTGTGGTTTGAAAAAAAACTTGAACCTATCGTGCAAGTATTTTACATGTTAAGGTGATGTAGGGGTGATATATATCTTTACAAGTATAAGAACTAATGGTGATAAGAGGATTTGGTGTAGCAAACAAACCAAACAAAAATGTTTATTATCATTTTTTAAGATATTATTGAAGGTTTACATGATCCCCTTCCATGTTTGTCTTCTTAGATTTGTATTAGGTATCTTTCAACTGTGGTGAAAGGATTTTCGGTTTCTAGGAGTTGAATAACACAAAATGGCATCAAACACATTTATACCCAATAAAAAGACTATCATATCGTGTGTGATATAATAAAACAAAGACATGGTTGAAATTCTAAGCATAAAGCATCATTTTTAACCACCTAAAAGCTTCAAGAGTTACATTATTATTTATATAGACCTTTACATTTACAACAGATCATGTTATGGTTTCATTCTTTACACGTTCTCAAAAGGCTACATAGTTCCCCAATATACTATGAAGAGACAAACTCAATCCTCAGACATGGAGCTTTTTAACCTCTTTAGGTGGTGCAAATTGTTTGCTAAGCTGAGATCTTATCCAAATCCAATGGTCTATCTATGAACCTGCAAAATTGAGAGAATATATTTGTCAAATAATCAATGAGCTCAAACAATCAACAAAGTATTCCTAATCTATATAAGCCTATTCGAATTCAGCCTAATCTTGTGTATCCCTCAATTCTATCTCTGAAAGAAAATGTTTAATATAGTTGGTCAATTATATAACCTAAAAATCCCAAGTCATGCAAAAATTATTAACTAGAATTAAACGCAGAAGGTCTTGAATCCACACATGGCATTTTTCACTTAGCATTTACACGGTAAAAAAATAACAACACAAAAATTAAAAACAAAATCATAATTGAAGTAATTAGTGACATAACTGTAAAAACAAATACCAAAAACAGTAGAATCTCATTATGGAACACAAAATAACAATCAATTTTCTTACTTCATAATTATGGTGGTTACTAAACAATCATTAAATGGGCAAGCTGGATCAGCTTGAGAGGAGCAAAGTTAGTTAGAAGTTTATAAATTAAATTATCTCTTAGTTATCTTCACTTATTAATTAGTATACATGAATAATTTAATACCATGATTGTGGTGTTTTTTCATTTATAAGAGTATTTAGGCAAAGTAAATGTTACCATGAAAAATAGTGAAAGGTTGACTGAAATGACATGATCATCGTGCAACAAGATTGTGATATCTGGAAAACAAAAGAATTAGAATCTCAAAGAAACATACATATTCATTAATCAAAAAAACTTACTTGTCTCCATATATTTTTTTTTTGGGCTTATCAAGTTCAACTTTATTTCGTTGAATCCTTTGTTGGTTTGTTTGTTGGAGTGGTATTGGATTTTACTTTGTTTTGAGGCTATATATAGCTCCAATCTACAGCTCTCATTCTTGAATTATTGGTTTGGCTAAACAAAAACAATACAAGCTTAATTAGAATAAAACACGAACAAGTATAGCAGGTCTAGTATTTTCAAATCTACTTACATAATTACTCTAATTACAAAAATCTAAAAAAATTTAACCTAAATTAGCAAGTAAGTAAATTTTACCGCAGCGTGTTGATACTTGACTGAAATATCATGGTCATCGATCTTATTCCTTTTTTTTGTTGGTAACATTTTTATCCTTGGCATACCCTAAATCTTGAAGTAACTGTGTGCAAAAGACCTAACATATATTAAAAATCATCTATAAATAACATAAATCTTGAGGGACCTATGTGGAAAATCAATATATTTATAAATTAAAAATCATCCATAAATAACACCTTAAAGTTCACAATTACAATCTAGAACCAACGTATATCATAAATTTTTAATATGTTCTAATAGAAAATTAAACTACAAATGGTAGAAGCACAAGCCATTTAGCCAAAACTACTTCTTTTTCACTTTAATATTAATTTTAAAAGACTATTTGTATATCTGAGCACCCTAGAAAGTAAGGACTGAGTATGATTCCGTTCTACTTGATTTTGGAGAGAAAAAAGGGATTGGATGGCTCATTTCTAGAAATATATACACAGAACCTGTTTGTATTCGATCTCAGGTTTAGGTTTGAAATTCGATTCAGATTCTATTGGCTCGGTTTTCAAGAGATAATAAAGATCAAGCAAGTAAGAAGACCCTTTACCATCTCCACAGGCTTACGATTTTCAATTATCTACACTAAATCACAACTTAGCTCCGATTCAGATCTGATTCGGTTTTTAGAAGTTAAACAAAAATCATAAACAAAGCATCGATACCGATCACCGATTTAGCCTTATGATATTCAATGAATGCACTAAATCACAACTTAATTCCGATTCAGATTTGATTCGGTTTTTAGAAGTTAAACAAAGATCATAAACAAAACATCGATACCAAAAAAATCAATTATTTACCTGATGTTTCTTTGTATGGTTGTGAATGTTATGGATGAGAGTGGGTGGATTGCGCTGTAGGGTTGGCACTAGGTATCGTGGAGAAATTCTTAGATAAACCCACCTCTCATACTGGGTTATGGTTTTCATCTCAAATTTTGAGGAAGAATGATAACGTAGGAAGTAAGCAGATGGTTTTAATTTTTCTTTTCGTTCCTTAATTTATAGTACTCCGTTTAAAAAAGGTGTCGTTCTTTTACACAAAATAAAAAATATCATTTTTTTTTCATATAATTATTAATTGCTTTTCAAAATAATCGATTTTATATCCATATCAATTATTTTAGACTATTAAAATCACTTTTAATAAAAATACTAGATTAATGATTATTAAAATAATCATTTAAAATGATTTTAGATGTCAAAATATTTTTTAATATTTTTACAAATAATTTAATTTTAATCAAAAAACGTTTTTTATTCCAAAATAATCGATCCCAAACGGGCACTTAATATTTTGAATGCTTTTTTACTACAAATTTTATTTTTTATTAGAAATAAAAATAATATAAAAGATGAAAAAGTATCTTAATTTTTAAAATTATAATTTTTTATAGACAACTATTTTTAATATAAATGACAACTTTTTAAAGACTAAGAAAGTATTATTAGAAAAAAATAAGTTTTTTTTTTGTTACAAGTGAGGCCAAAAGGCCAGTAAGTACTACTTCCTACTAATTATTAGCTTATTATTACTCTAGGTACAACCCAGTCGCACCAGTCTTTAACAAAGAGTCGCTAAAGTCCCTTTGGAGAATCTTTATAGGGCTCTATATTTTCATTGTTGCTTGCCCCAAATTTCGCCATCCAATCCGCATATTTGTTCGCTTCACGGAAGGTCCAGCTCAACTCAAATTGCGTATTAACACTCAAGATGTCACAACATGCCTGGATTATATCATTTGAGGTGTCCCTTGAGCTCGCACCGCCCCTCTCTAGCGCATGCAGCTCACTCGAGTCCACCTCAACGATAAGCTTACCACATGTTTGGTTTACCACCATTTTCAACCCGAAAAATAAGGCCATAAGTTTTGCTTCGAATGTCGTGTGTGCCGCCCAACTCCCCGCGAACCCAAATAGATACTCTCCCTTTGAATCACGAAAAATATCGTCTATCCCAGCTAAATCCCTGTTATTGTTAAAGGACCCGTCGGTATTAAGCTTAATACTATTCTCCTCCAGCTTAACCCATTGACCAATACGCTCTGGGCCGATGTGATCAATCCCCCATCGAATTCCACACCCCACGCCTTGATATAATCACTAACCACATACGACACTGATATACTATATGCGTCCTAGAAGGGGGGGTTGAATAGGACAATAGAAATTAATCGGCTAATTTTATTTCAAGCAAATAAAATTAAAAGCTAATTTGAATCCTATTGTTTTAGCAAACTAAATAGTATAAAACTAGATAATCCTAAAAGACAATATTATCAAACTATTCAAGTAGGCATTTTATCAAGCATATAGAGTGCGGAAATGTAAAGAGTGTAGAGATAGAATACGATACACAACGATGTATAGTGGTTCGGTTTCCCTACATCCACTACCTAAGGAAGCCTCCTTAGGATTTGCAAGATTCTTAACTAATCTTCGTAACTCTTAACCGGGTGAGATACAAACCCTTACAACCACTTCAAAAACCCTTTGAAGGAAATACACTTGTGTTATCACCAACACAAGGAACCAAGCATAAACCTATGCTCACACTACTCTCTTAATCTATTACAAGAACTAAGAGGAAAAGGGAAAAGTGTTTAGGGGTGCTTATAGAAGCTTTGTAACTAAACTCCTCAATGAGTAGATAGGAACTAAGTAGCTTCACAATAAATATGACTTGAATGCTCCTTTGAAACCTCCTTGAATGATAGAATTAATTGCTCTTAAGATTGGTAGATTGAAGGCTTGAGTTGTGTCTTGAATGAGCTTCATTTTATAGCTGAAAATATGGTCCAACGGTCACAAGGCTTCTTTCTAACGGATCTATTTTATCTCCAACGGATATAAGCTTTGTCCTCTTGTAATGTTGCAGGAAACCCTCTCTTGCGGTGTACCGCGGGAATGGTCCGGTGCACCGCGCAGATTCTTGATGCTTACTGACGGGCTATTCTGTGCACCGCGCCTCTGGTCCGTGCCTTGGTCCGGTGTACCGCGCTTTGGTCCGGTGTACCGTGCAGATTTAAGAGCTTACTGACGGGCTATCCAATGCACCGTGCTTTTGGTCCGTGGTTCTGCGGTGTACCGCATGATTTGTCCGGTGTACCGCGGAGCTGCTCTTTTGAATTTTAAGCTAAAGTCTAAGGGTAAGAACACAACTAATCTAGTGAGGGATTTTGGAAAACATTTAAAGTGATATCAAAATGAATTTTAGTTTAAATGATGATTTGTCGAATATTAAAACGGGAATAAAAACAAGGTGAGGCTAACAATCTCCCCCTTTTTGATGTTTGACAAATCATAAACTTTTGAATATGCCTAAGATTAAGTTTTGATCAAAAACTCCCCCTCAACCTAGTCACTAGAGTTTTTATAAAAACTCCCCCTCACAAAATGCATTTGAAAAAGTTTAACTAAAATTTCTCCCCCTTTGTCAACAACAAAAAGAACAAGTGATAAGATTTTTTGAAAATATTTAAGGGGTCAAAAACACATTTTGAGAGAAAAAACAAGAGCAAAAGAAATAAATGGATAACAATTAGAAGCTTCAAGGATCCTATAACATCAAGAAAATATTAGCAACAAGATTATATACAAAAAGCATTAAACACTTATGGCATGATAAGAAGGTTAGAGAATTTGCATGCCAATCTCACAACGAATTTTCTCAAAAAGATCTTGGGGTAGAGGTTTAGTGAAGATATCGGCTAGTTGATTTTCGGAGGTGACAAATTCAAGTACAATATCCCCTTTTTGAGTGTGATCACGGATAAAATGATGGCGGATTTCTATGTGTTTCGTTCTAGAGTGTTGAATAGGATTTTTGGTAAGATTGATAGCACTAGTGTTATCACAACGAATGGGAACACGATCATACTCTAGGCCAAAATCTAGTAAGGTTTGTTTCATCCAAAGAATTTGAGTCACACAATTTCCGGCCGCAACATATTCGGCTTCGGCCGTGGATAAAGCAACACTATTTTGTTTTCTACTAGACCAAGAAACAAGGGATTGACCTAAGAATTGGCAACTACCACTAGTACTCTTCCTATCAAGTCTACATCCGGCATAATCGGCATCCGAATAACCTATTAGCTAAAAAGAGGTAAATCTAGGGTACCAAAGTCCTAGACTAAGGGTTCCTTTCAAATACCTAAAAATACGCTTAACGGCACTAAGGTGGGATTCTTTAGGAGAGGATTGAAATCTAGCACAAAGACACACGGGGAACACAATATCGGGTCTAGAAGCGGTTAAATAAAGTAAGCTACCAATCATACCTCGATATAGTTTCTCATCAACATCCTTACCATCTTCATCTTTGTCTAATTTTGTGGATGTGCTCATTGGAGTTCCAATTTCCTTTGCATCTTCAAGTCCAAACTTTTTGATCAATTCTTTTGTATATTTAGCTTGATTGACAAAGATGCCATCTTTCATTTGCTTGATTTGAAGTCCAAGAAAGTAATTCAATTCTCCCATCATGCTCATCTCAAATTCCTTATGCATGCTTTTAGAAAAATTCTCACAAAGATTTTCATTAGTAGCACCAAATATAATATCATCCACATAAATTTGAACAAGAAGGATATCTTTTGAAGATCTTTTTATAAATAAAGTGGAGTCAATATTTCCTCTTTTAAAACCATCATCTAATAAAAATTTGCTTAATCGTTCATACCAAGCACGAGATGCTAGTTTTAAACCATATAAAGCCTTTGAAAGTTTAAAAACATGATTTGGAAATTTTGGATCCTCAAAACCCGGAGGTTGTTTAACAAAAACTTCCTCGTCTATAAAACCATTTAAAAAAGCACTTTTGACATCCATTTGGTAAAGTTTAAAATTCATATAACAAGCAAAAGCAAGTAGCATACGAATAGATTCAAGTCTAGCTACGGGAGCAAAAGTTTCATCGAAATCAATACCTTCTTCTTGATTGTATCCTTGAGCAACTAACCTTGCTTTATTTCTAGTGATTATACCGGTGTCATCTAGCTTGTTGCAAAATATCCACTTAGTGCCAATGATAGAAGGGCCAATTGGTTTCTCCATTAATGTCCAAACTTTACTACGCTCAAATTGATTTAATTCCTCATGCATAGCGTTAATCCAATGATCATCTAACAACACTTCTTTAATATTCTTGGGCTCAATTTGAGATAAGAACGCTTGATGAGCACATAGAGCAATAATACGAGAGCGAGTGGTAACACCTTCTTTTGGATCACCTAGAATTAATTCACTTGGGTGATCTTTGATATGTTTCCAACACTTTGGTAAATCCGTACTAGCTTCATTTGGTATTTGATCATTTTCCTTAGGAGATTCATCATGAGATTTTACTTCTTGAGTAGGAGATTCTAAGGATTGATCTTGTGGAGCATCTTCATGTAATTCAACATCTACTACTTTCTTGATATTAAAAGGATTGGTCTCATCAAAGTCAACATGCATAGATTCCTCAATAGTACGAGTACGTTTGTTGAAAATGCGATAGGCTTTTCCCTTAGTGGAATAACCAAGAAAAATACCTTCATCCGATTTAGCATCAAATTTTCCCAAATAGTCCCTAGTGTTTAAGATAAAACATTTGCACCCAAAAACACGAAAATAAGCAATGGTTGGTGGTCTACCATTCCAAAGCTCATAAGGGGTTTTCTTAATAAGGGGTCTAATTAGAACTCTATTTAACACATAACAAGCCGTATGAACGGCTTCACCCCAAAAGTATGTAGGCAAGCTATGTTCTTTTAGCATTGTTCTAGCCATTTCTTGTAGAGTTCGGTTTTTCCTTTCCACTACCCCATTTTGTTGGGGAGTTCTAGGGGCCGAAAAATTATGCTCAATCCCAAATTTATCACAAAAATGCACAAAAGGAGAATTCACATATTCACTACCATTATCACTACGAATGCATGTAATAGAGTAGCCTTTCTCATTTTGCACCTTTCTACAAAGTTTTGCAAATTCATTGAAGGCATCACTTTTTAAAGCAAGGAACATCACCCATGTGAATCTAGTGTAATCATCAACAACAACAAAGACAAATCTAGATCCTCCTAGACTAGTGACATCAACAGGACCAAAAAGGTCCATATGCAATAATTGAAGTGGCCTAACGGTGATGACCTTATTAATGGATTTAAAAGATGAACGATGTTGTTTACCAAGTTGACATGCATCACATAATTTATCTTTATCAAATTTGTAAATAGGCAAACCAACAACAAGATTTTTTCTAGATAATTTTGAAATTAAATCCATGCTAGCATGTCCTAAACGTCTATGCCAAAGCCAACTATCATTTACCACAGATAAGCATTTAATATGTTTACACATAAGACTCTCAAGATCAACAACAAAAACATTATCCGATCTTTTTGCAATAAACATAGTATCTAACTCATCATTTTTGAAAACAACACATCTAGATGCTTCAAATTTAACACTAAAACCAACATCACAAAGTTGACTTATACTAAGCAAGTTAAATGAGAGACCCTCAACAAGTAACACATTAGAGATAAGTAAAGAGTTCATATTACCAATGTTACCTTTACCCAAAACGCGTTTCTTAGTGTTATCGGCAAAAGTAACTCTATCACCTTTTGTTTTATATAATTTTGTAAATAATGATGGATTTCCGGTCATGTGTCTTGAGCATCCACTATCAAGTAGCCATATATTTTGCTTCTTGATGCTCAATCCCTACAAACAAAAATAATTTAAGCTTTAGGTACCCAATTCGGATTGGGTCCATGAGGGTTAGTGGATTTCCTTTTTAAGACCCATGTAGGCCTTTTCCAAATCGGCACAAGAGATCCCAAATCCAATAATTTACGATAGTAACAATGAGATGCATCATGACCAAGTTTTTCACAATAGGTGCAAGTGATAGAAGATTTTGAAGAGGATGGAATTGCATTTGAAATTTTTGATTTTACAAAGACATTTTTCAAAGGTTTTTGGTGAGTGAATGGATCATATCCAACACCACTTTTTTCACAAGCCATTCTTTGAGAACCTAAAATCAAATCCAAGTTTTCTTGCCCACTAGTAAATTTTAAAATAATAGCATTTTGATCAATAATCTTTTTCTCTAATAAAGCTTTTTCTTCCAAAAGATTTTTCTCAATAAGATGAAGTTTTTCATTTTCATCTATACATTCATCACAAAGATTTTGACAATCTTCCAAAGCTTTCAAAACCTCTTTAGTTCTATTTTTCTCAAATTCTAAATCTTTTGTTAAAACTTTGTTTGTTTCAATAGAATTTAAAAAATCATTATAAAGAGAATCAAATGCCTCATGAATATCTTGTTCACTAGCATCATCATTAGTTAAAGAGAGTTTAGATTTAGGAGTTACCTCATCATGATTTGCCATAAAGGCAAAGTGAGTAGTACCGGTATCATCATCCGAAGAAGCATCTTCATCATTCTCAAGTTCTCCCATAAAGGCAACAAGATTGACATTTTCATTATCACTTTCTTCCTCCTCCGAATTTTGAGTATCCCAAGTGATATTAGCATGCATTGCTCTCTTAGGTTTATCTTTTTGAAGAAGAGGACAATAAGTTTTGATGTGACCAACTTTCTTGCAATGATAGCAAGTGGGTTCATCTTGTTTGATAGCTCTATCATTCTTCTTGTAAGGTGAGGAAGAACTTCCTTTCTTGGCAAAGCGTTTGTATCTCATGAATTTTTTCATATCTCTTGCCAACATAGCTACTCCTTCATCTTCACTAGTTTCTTCTTCATGTGAGTTTTCTTCTTCACTTTCCTTCCTTTCTTTTCGTTCTTTCAACTTGGTACTCATGGCATGGAAAGCAATGGATTTTTTAATCTTTTTCTCCTCATCATCTCTTATCTTTTCTTCTTCAAGCACAAGCTCTTCCGTCATGAGGTTGCAAATGAGTTCATGAACCGTCATTTTTGAAAGATCTTTAGTGTCCCTTATAGAGTTGATCTTTGTCTTGTATTTCCTTGGAAGAGCAAATAAGATTTTTCGGCATTGTTCTTTGTTGGTGTATTCTTGACCAAGAGTCTTCAAAGTGTTAACAATGTTAGAAAATCTTTGATGCATAGCATTTAAGGCTTCATCGGGCTCCATACGAAAAAGCTCATACTTAGTGATAAAGAGACCAATCTTAGTTTCTTTAATATCTTCCGTTCCTTGATATGATAGCTCCAAGAGTTGCCACATTTCATGAGCGGAATTGCATTCACTAACTCTAGCGTATTCCGTGACACTTAATCCATTAATGAGAATGTTCATAGCTTTGTTGTTTTTGGTGAGTTTCGCTATGTCTTGATCATTGTAATCATCTTCATTTTTCACCTCCGTAGTACTACCCGTAACATAAGGAATATAAGGACCCTTCTTGATAGCAAGCCACAAAAAGTAATCAATTCCTTTGACGTGAATCTCCATTTTCTTTTTCCACCCAAAGTAGTCTTTTCCTACAAAAAGCGGAGGTCTAGTAGAACATGAACCTTCTGGTTGATTAGAATCCATATCGTATTAACTCTAGAAACGATTAAGTACAATAGAGCTAGGCTCTGATACCAATTGGTATACTATATGCGTCCTAGAAGGGGGGGTTGAATAGGACAATAGAAATTAATCGGCTAATTTTATTTCAAGCAAATAAAATTAAAAGCTAATTTGAATCCTATTGTTTTAGCAAACTAAATAGTATAAAACTAGATAATCCTAAAAGACAATATTATCAAACTATTCAAGTAGGCATTTTATCAAGCATATAGAGTGCGGAAATGTAAAGAGTGTAGAGATAGAATACGATACACAACGATGTATAGTGGTTCGGTTTCCCTACATCCACTACCTAAGGAAGCCTCCTTAGGATTTGCAAGATTCTTAACTAATCTTCGTAACTCTTAACCGGGTGAGATACAAACCCTTACAACCACTTCAAAAACCCTTTGAAGGAAATACACTTGTGTTATAACCAACACAAGGAACCAAGCATAAACCTATGCTCACACTACTCTCTTAATCTATTACAAGAACTAAGAGGAAAAGGGAAAAGTGTTTAGGGGTGCTTATAGAAGCTTTGTAACTAAACTCCTCAATGAGTAGATAGGAACTAAGTAGCTTCACAATAAATATGACTTGAATGCTCCTTTGAAACCTCCTTGAATGATAGAATTAATTGCTCTTAAGATTGGTAGATTGAAGGCTTGAGTTGTGTCTTGAATGAGCTTCATTTTATAGCTGAAAATATGGTCCAACGGTCACAAGGCTTCTTTCTAACGGATCTATTTTATCTCCAACGGATATAAGCTTTGTCCTCTTGTAATGTTGCAGGAAACCCTCTCTTGCGGTGTACCGCGGGAATGGTCCGGTGCACCGCGCAGATTCTTGATGCTTACTGACGGGCTATTCTGTGCACCGCGCCTCTGGTCCGTGCCTTGGTCCGGTGTACCGCGCTTTGGTCCGGTGTACCGTGCAGATTTAAGAGCTTACTGACGGGCTATCCAATGCACCGTGCTTTTGGTCCGTGGTTCTGCGGTGTACCGCATGATTTGTCCGGTGTACCGCGGAGCTGCTCTTTTGAATTTTAAGCTAAAGTCTAAGGGTAAGAACACAACTAATCTAGTGAGGGGTTTTGGAAAACATTTAAAGTGATATCAAAATGAATTTTAGTTTAAATGATGATTTGTCGAATATTAAAACAGGAATAAAAACAAGGTGAGGCTAACAGACACCATGGTTGTAAGATCCCCTACTGTTTTCTTCTTAACTGAAGGATCAATTTTTTTTGCTCTTATTAGTCCAAACGATCCAAGAAAGTGCCGCGCCTATACTTTTACTTCAATTCCATTAACTATTTCTTTGCTTGAAAGTAAGGAGGTCCACCACCTAAATCTATCTGTTTCCTCCCCCTGCTATTTTTGTTTAACTTCACTGTGACAATATTGCACATTCGGTCCCTGCTCCAGCTTATTTTCGATTCCAGGTGTGTCGAGTAATGTTCACCCCTTAAGAGTTGTTCCCAGTACTTGGTTTCTCACGTTAGATACCTGCTGGAGTGACCTAGGACTATTCTTTCGAAATTGCACACCAGGTCCTGTCCAACATATACACCTCCTGACCTCTGACTTCGCTGATACTTGTTCCCAAAATTCGCAATCTGCTGACCCCGCTGCACTTCTGTATGAAACAATAAATTATTATCAACCCGCTGCACATGAGGTTCACCATCCACTAACCCGACATAATCCATAGTAGCTCGCCCTAAGTCAGCCGAGTCATGAATACACTTCTTTACTAGCTCCTTGTACCTGCTACAAAGTTGAAATAAATGCCTCGTCGTCTCAGTTTCTACACCACACCCTGTACAAGTAGGATCACCTACCACTCCGCAAATAAACAAGTTTTCTTTCGTCGAGATGCGGTCCCAAATTACTCGCCAAAGTAGCACTTTGACCTTTTGAGGATATTGCAACGTCCAAATCATTCACCAATTGAAACTCGCCTCTCCTACCCCTGCCATCAAGCTATTATACGCACTCTTAACCGAAAATGACCCCGAATTTTCAAACCGCCACTTATAGTCCCTTTCAACCTCGTTCTCCGTTACTACTATACCACCCCTCAACACTTCTCGGCAAAGAGAATATTTTTACACATCCTGGAATCTGAATTTCGTTCCACTTGATTAAAAAATGCTCCCCAAGATATTTTTGCTTCAAAGCTCGTACCCATAACGCCAGATCATCTATAAGAATCTTCCACAGCTAGAAGCGCTTTATTGTGATTTCTCGCACTTTGAAGCCCCAATCCACCACTTTTCTTAGGACGACATAAAATATCCCATGAAAGCCAATGAATTTTACGCCCCTTAGTTGACGATGCCCATATGAAATTCCTAATAATCTTGTCAATTTCCTCACAAACATACTTCAGAAACTTCATTATTTGCATCATATAGGTGGGGATAGCCGAAAGTACCGACTGTGCTAACGTAATTCTGCCCACCATTGAAAGATTTTGACTCTTCTAATTTGGTAATTTATTTTGCATACTCGAAGTAACTCGTCGAAAGAAACCTCTAGGCAAACGTTGTGACCGTATTGGCGCTCCAAGATAAACACCCAATGAGTCGCGGAGCGTAAACCCGCTCTTATCTGCAAGTTTCATTGCTGTATCACTATTAATATTCCGCGATAAATATGTTAGTGATTTCTTCGCGCTCACAGTTTGTCCCGCCTCATCGCAGAACACCCTAAGAACTTCCTTGATAAGGTAAACTTGATCAATCCTAGCTTTAGCAAAAAGCATCAAGTTATCTTCAAAGAACAAATGGGAGATAAGGGGACCTTGACGATGGAGATGAATGGGTAACCATTCTCCCCCATCACAAAGTCATTGAATCGGCATAACGCTCAATACACAAAACAAAAATATAAGGAGAGAGAGGGTCTCCCTGCCGAATTCCTCTTTGTGGCAAGAACGCTTCCAGCTGCTCTCCATTCCATAGCACTCGCATCGAATTCGTAGACATGGATGACATGATAAGCCGCACCCAAGACTCCGAAAAACCAAAATAAAGTATAGTATCCTCAATAAACCTCCAGCTCAATTTATCATAAGCCTTAGAGAGGTCTATTCTAATAGCCATATACCTGTATTTTGCTTTGATTTTTTGCATACGATGATCAATATCCTGAACTAAGACCACGTTATCCACAGTTGATTGCCCCGGAAGCTATATTGTAGAAATAGACGTATAGGCGCGCCTAGGCGTCAACTCCCCCCTTAGCCGCTTACGCCTAGTAAAAATGCTTGGCGTTTTTGACTAACGCCTTAGTCACCGAGAAAGATTCGCCTAACCCGCTTAAGCACCAATTAATTGCAAAAAAAAATGGCTGCCTAGGCCCTCACTTAATTTTTTTTAATCTATGAAATTCTTCAATTTGACTCAAATTTTAGTATTTTCATATTTAATATAGTGGCATTAGATGAATTTTATGACTTAAATAAATAAAACTATTATAAAATTAATAGACGTGTATACTAAATATATAAAACTAAATATCGAGATCAAAACCGCGTAACCCCGCCTTGGCCCCGCGTAATCCCTCCTAGGCGCTAGGCCTAGTCGACCACTTAGGACGCGGAACGAGATCCACAACATAGCCCAGAAGGAAACTACTCTGGTTCGGACCAATCCTTTTAGCAAGCAGTGGTCGAACTCTGTTCACCATCGCCTTCATAACGAAATTCCCCTGGAACATTAATAAGACTGATGGGGCGAAGCTGACTCACCACTTCTGGATCAGTAACCTTAGGAATTAAATGAATCAAAGTCCCATTTAGCCTCGATGACATTCTTCCCTCCTGTACCGATCTCCTAACCAATTTACACAAGTCTAGACCCACTACTTCCCAACACTTTTGATAAAAGGACGTTGTTATTCCATCTAAACCTGCTTCTTTGTTCGGGTTGGACTAAAATATCGCAACCCAAATTTCTTCGTCCGTAAATTCCTCTGCCAGACCATCTCTCTCCTCTCCCCAAGCTACTTCCATGTGGTAGTGCAAACGGTCCCACAAGATGGTTCGAATCCGAGTACAACTCAAAAAAATAATTTTGGACTAACTCCCCCAGTACTGATTTCTCCTCTACCCAGTTCCCATTCAAATCTTTAAGACGACTAATCCGTGATGAAGACCTTTTTTTCATCGTGGCCAAATGATAGAATCTCGTGTTTATGTCCCCTGACCTAGCCCAATTTTCTTTCGAATGTTGGTGCCAGAAATGCTTTTTCTCCTTTAACACACTAAGATATTCCTCCCTTAACCTTTTACCAAGTCAGAACATAGATGCTCTGTAAGATTGCTGTAACGAAATCTAAATTCCCTTAAGTCTCGCCAGAAGCACTCGTTTCTTTTTATTAATATCCCAAACACTGTATCCTTCCAAACTCATAGGTGCTCTTTCATACTAACTATCCTATCTCCTAACACTGAATCTGATGTTTCCCAATTATTTCTAACGAATTCCTTGAAATCCTTATGTAAACACCAAGTTGTCTCAAACCAAAATCTTCTAGGTGGCCATACTTGATCTAACGGAGTCACCCAAATCAAGATAGGCGCATGATTCGAATGTCTTCGATCTATATTTGTAACCTTTATGAACGGGAAGAGCGACAGTAAATCCGTATTCCCATAAGCTCTATTTAACCTTCTAAGAATTCGTTGTCCCGTAATCCACTAATCACACTATGTAAACCGAGGTCCCTCGAAACCCAAATACGTCAAGTCACATTCTTCCCTCCATTCTTCAGATTCTTCCATTCTACGTGTAATCCCTGGTACGCCTCCCTTTTTATTGATCTCCAAACCCCACTTGATTAAAATCCCCATCTATTAGCCACGATCTTCTAATACCACTAAACGCCTGCCTTAGCGCCTCCCTTAAAGGCTCTCGATCTAAGTATCTTGGACGTGCATATACTGCTAAAAAAAATCCACGAGACACAATTATATTTAGAAATTTCAATGTTGATTACCTGATTTCCAGCCGATAAGACACGAACACCGATATTAGAGTTGTCCTAAAGCAACCAGATGCCTCCCTTAAAACTATTAGCCCCTACTCTTGCTGAATTCGCCTTTCCTAAACCCCGGATTATATCACTCGCCTTATCGCCGCTAACCCGAGGCTCTAATATAACAGTCAATCATGTTAGAAAATCGATCAAACTAAAATGCGGAATAAATAAATAGATCGAAAAAGAGTAATGATACCTCCGGCCATTGATGTCTCACGAAACTTTTCCTTATGTTTTGTTCTTCTAAACTCTCAAGCATTCAACTATAGATGGTGTATAATTTTTGTGTGAATGAATTGAGTTTAGGGACCAAAACTCTAGTTTATATAGCCAAGCTCCCATCAAGCTTTTTAATGGCAATGAATTACTAGTTGTTACAACCTTTCATTTGCAAATGGTTAATAAAAAAGTGTTACAACTTTTCATTTGCATAAGATTAATGAAAAAATCATTAAGATAAAATTAGTGGATGGATTAATGTTGGATCATGAAAAGCCAAAAGTCATAAGTTTATTTTATTCATCAATTTAAAATAAAGGCAAATAAAATAAAATGAAGTTTCATATTAATAAAATAAAAAAAAAAGACTTATATTCTCCCACTTGATCCAAACATTATACTTGATATTTTATCTTAATCATAAATATATGAATCATGGCGATAAGTCCTCCAATTATGAGAGAGTAGTATCTTCCATGTATCACAATATATTTATCTCTTTATTTTTTTTATGTTGTAACTATACTTAATGAATAAACCATATGTTTATTCTTGGTCCTAACTAAATGATTTTCTCAAATAAAATTAAGGTGCGCAATGTACATGAGAAAATATCACAATAGATAATTATTATATTAATGATAGTGTCATACAAATAAGCACTACATGATGGGACCAAGTCCCATACTCGCTACATGATCCTTGAATTTCATTGGTGGCATGCCTTTAGTCAATGGATCAGCGATCATTAATTCAGTACTAATGTGTTCAATGACCACCTTTTTATCTTTAACACGTTCCCTTATAGCTAAATATTTAATGTCGATGTGCTTACTTCGACTTCCACTTTTATTGTTTTTAGCCATAAAAACAGCTGCTGAATTATCGCAAAATATTCTTAATGGTCTAGAGATAGAATCCATAATTCTAAGTCCAGATACAAAACCCTTAAGCCATACACCTTGTGAAGTAGCCTCAAAACAAGAGACGAACTCAGCTTCCATAGTAGAAGTTGCAGTCATAGTCTGTTTGACACTCCTCCATGACACAGCTCCACCGGCCATCATAAAAATGTATCCTGATGTTGACTTGCGTGAATCAACACAACCGGCAAAATCAGAATCTGAGAATCCGACCACCTCTAAATTGTTTGTTCGCCTATACATAAGCATATACTCCTTGGTTCCTTGGAGATATCTCATTACTTTCTTTGCAGCTTTCCAGTGGTCAATACCTGGATTACTTTGATATCTACCCAACATTCCAACTACAAATGCGATATCAGGTCTTGTGCAAACCTGAGCATACATCAAACTTCCGATAGCAGAAGCATATGGAATGTTCTTCATTTGTTCTCTCTCTAAATCATTCTTTGGGGTTTGGTTCAAATTGAATTTATCACCCTTCACTATGGGAGCAACACTTGGTGAACAATCCTTCATCCGAAATCTCTCTAAAACTTTATTGATATAGGTTTCCTGAGACAAGCCCAAGACACCTTGAAATCTGTCTCTATGAATCTTAATGCCGATGACATAAGACGCCTCACCCATATCTTTCATATCAAAATTTTTAGAGAGAAATTGTTTCACCTCATGAAGCAAACCCTTATCATTAGTCACAAGCAAAATATCATCCACATATAAAACAAGAAAACAAATTTTGCTCCCACTAATCTTTTGGTATATACATTGATCCATGGGGTTTTCAACAAATCCAAATGATGAAACTACTCCATGAAATTTAAAATACCATTGACGGGAAGCTTGTTTTAATCCGTATATGGATTTCTTAAGCTTACAAACTAACTGCTCACCAGTGCTAGAGATAAAACCTTCAGGTTGTTTCATATAAACCTCTTCCTCTAGATCTCCATTAAGGAATGCCGTTTTCACATCCATTTGGTGCAACTCAAGATCAAAATGTGCGACTAATGCTAAAATAATGCGTAAGGAATCTTTCTTAGATACAGGAGAAAAAGTCTCTGTGTAATCAATTCCTTCTTTCTGAGTAAATCCCTTAGCAACAAGTCTGGCTTTGTATCTCTCGATATTGCCTAATGAGTCTTTCTTGGTTTTAAATACCCATTTACAACCAATTGCTTTAGCCCCATTAGGCAATTCCACAAGTTCCCAGACATCATTGTTCTTCATGGAATTCATTTCCTCTTTCATCGCATTATACCATAAATTTGATTCTTTGCAACTTATGGCTTGTGAAAAGTTAGAAGGATCATTTTTGACTCCAAAATGATAGTCAGATTCTTGAAGATATACTACATAATCACTAGAAATTGATGATTTCTTAAACCTAGTAGACCTTCTTAATGTTGTATCATCATTATCTGTATGAGGTTCAACTTGTTGTTCATAATTACTAGGTTCATCATGAACAACTTGATCTATCAGAATATCGTCAACAACTTGTGGTTCTTCAACGATTGAACGTTCAACACTAGATTGTACTTGAGGGGTGTTATGAACAATAATCATTCTATCACTTGAAGTGGAAGGTTGAATTTCTGAATGGTCAATATCAGAAATTACATTTCTAATTTGATCGCTCCCACTGATTAAGTCATATTCAAGAAACTTTGCATTTCTTGATTCCACAAATCTAGTGTTGTGAGATGGACAATAAAATCTGTAACCTTTAGACCGCTCAGCATATCCAATGAAATGCCCACTGATGGTCCTTGGGTCCAGTTTTTTCTCTTGTGGATTATAAATCCTGACTTCAGACGGGCATCCCCATACGCGCATATGTTTCAAACTCGGTTTCCAACCTTTCCATAATTCAAATGGTGTCTTTGAGACAGCCTTGGTTGGAACTCGGTTTAATATATACACTGCCGTTTTTAAAGCTTCAATCCACAAGTTTTTAGGAAGATTGGAGTTGCTAAGCATACTCCGTACCATGTCCAATAATGTTCGATTTCTCCTTTCTGCTACACCATTCTGATCCGGTGAACCAGGCATGGTGTACTGGGCAACAATCCCATGCTCTTGGAGAAACTGAGCAAACAGACCAGGTGCTTGTCCATCTTCAGTATATCTACCATAATATTCACCACCTCTATCTGATCTCACAATCTTTATATGTTTTCCACATTGTTTCTCTACTTCAGCCTTAAATATTTTAAAGGCATCTAATGCTTCGCTCTTGTTATGAAGCATGTAGAGATACATATATCGTGAGTAATCATCAATAAAGGTTATAAAATATTTCTGACCATGCATATCCATGTCAGGACAACATATATCTGTATGTATGATTTCTAATAAATCTGAACTCCTATTGGCACCTTTCTTTGACTTGTTGGTCTGCTTACCCTTAATGCAATCCACACAAGTTTCAAAGTCGGTAAAATCTAGAGTACTAAGTACTCCATCTTTTACCAACCTTTTGATTCTTTCCATAGAGATATGCCCTAATCTCCGGTGCCATAGAGTCGAGGAATCCTCATTTATATTACACCTCTTTGTACCAATTTGGACATGAAAATTATTATTAGTAGCATTGTTTTGTAAATTAATGCAATAAAGACCTTCAGACAAAATACCATTCCCAACACATTCAGATTTATTGAAAATACTAAAAAATGTCTCTGAAAATGTAAAGGAATAACCCAAAGGTACAAGTCTGGAAACAGAAATCAAGTTTCTAGAGAAACTTGGAACATAAAAAGTCTTTTCTAATTTCAAAACATAACCACTACTTAAATATAAATAACATGTTCCAACGGCTTCCACATGTGAACCCATCTTATTACCGGACAAGATGCATTGCTCACTGCCCACTGGTTTCCTTAGGTTTTGCATACCCTGTAAAGAGTTGGCAACATGGATTGAAGAACCAGAATCAATCCACCAGGTGTTAATATTAACATTAACAGTATTAGATTCATAACAAACTAACGAGGTAGGATTACCTTTATCTTGAAGCCATTTCTGGAATTTAGCACATTCCTTCTTCATGTGTCCTTTCTTTTTACAGAAAAAACACTTAGCTTCTTTCTTAATATCAGCTTGAGGTGCTATTTTACCTTTCCCCTTCTGATTGTTCTTTGGTTTGCCTTTTCCTTGAGTAGCCATCATTGCACTTTCACCTTGTTCCATTAACAACCTTTCTTCTTCTTGAACACACATGGTCATGAGTTCATTAATTGACCATTTATCTTTATGTGTGTTATAGGAGATTTTGAAAGGTCCATATTGATTTGGAAGGGTGTTCAAAATATAGTGCACAAGAAAAGACTCGGAAATCTGTACCTCGAGATTCTTAAGTTGAGCCGAAATATCTCTCATCTGCATGATGTGCCCACGCACACCTCTAACACTTGTGAGCCTAAGTGAAGAGAGCTTCATTATTAGAGTGCTTGCTAAAGCCTTGTCAGAAGTGACGAACTGGTCATCAATGGCCTTAAGTAAATTTTGGACATTATCATGGTGATTTACTGAACCACGGATGCTTGCTGCTAATTTTGTCTTAATAAACATCACACTGAGGCGATTGGATCGCTCCCATTTTTCATAAAGTGCAATATCTGCTGGAGTGCTTTTGTCTGTAAGAGCAGGTGGTTCAGTTTTCCTAATAGCATCATCTATGTCCATCCACCCTAAATGAAGGAGAACTCTTTCTTTCCATGACTTGTAATTATCCCCATTAAGTTCGGGAATGTCACTACGGATATCAGAAAAATTAACAGGTTGTGATGCTGCAAATAAAGATTACATGCTTATTAATAAATAGACTATTAATAAATATCATGTTTCACCAATGCAAATCATGATCTAATAAATCTAAGACATAAAAATTGCCTGTGGGCTAAATTTTTAATTCAATAAGATTTATAATCATATGACAAAATATATAAAAATATTTTATCATTACTAAATAATAAAACTATCAAATAATTATTAAGTCACAATTCCTGTGGGAAAATTATGAATAATTTGATATTTTATCCTAATTAGTTATTTAAATATAATAATATTCCTGTGGGATAAAATTATTATATTAAAATAAATAATTACAATTCATGTCTAATTTCATTATGTGATCTTATACCATAATACATATTTTATTCAACTAAGATGCTGTGGCTATTCTTTGATTAAATAAAATATGTTGATCACTTAGACAATGCAATATAGCATACTAAAATTTTATGAGTATATAAAACTATATAACAAAAATAGAATAAAATAAACCATATATTTTATTCACATTTTGTTTACCTAACTATACTCATAAAATAGAAGTACATGAAGTATGAATATAAAAAAAATATAAATATAAATAAATACCTGGAGGCCGAAGTAAAACTTAAGGATAAAAATCCAAAAGTACCATAAGTCTAAATGAAAAATAAAATGTCTCATGGATTCTAATCATCTTCAACTGTAGGACATGTTAGATTCAACACAAAAAGAAAACATTTTACAAAAATATTTTGGCTAAATTACTTTAGCCATGAACTAAGCAAAAAATATAAAAGTTTTTCTAAATCAAAGCAGAGGTATGTATTAGGCTCTGATACCAAATGTTAGAAAATCGATCAAACTAAAATGCGGAATAAATAAATAGATCGAAAAAGAGTAATGATACCTCCGGCCATTGATGTCTCACGAAACTTTTCCTTATGTTTTGTTCTTCTAAACTCTCAAGCATTCAACTATAGATGGTGTATAATTTTTGTGTGAATGAATTGAGTTTAGGGACCAAAACTCTAGTTTATATAGCCAAGCTCCCATCAAGCTTTTTAATGGCAATGAATTACTAGTTGTTACAACCTTTCATTTGCAAATGGTTAATAAAAAAGTGTTACAACTTTTCATTTGCATAAGATTAATGAAAAAATCATTAAGATAAAATTAGTGGATGGATTAATGTTGGATCATGAAAAGCCAAAAGTCATAAGTTTATTTTATTCATCAATTTAAAATAAAGGCAAATAAAATAAAATGAAGTTTCATATTAATAAAATAAAAAAAAAATGACTTATAAATCACGCTTAGTGTAGTCGCATCATCTCTCGTTATACTCTTTGAAAATTACCGGCCGCTGCACCGTGGCAGTTCCAAACAAGTATATTTAGAGGTCGGGAAGTACCTCCCCAACCTCCTTCCTTCCTGTAATGTGTATACATAAAAAATAATTAGTAAAAACGAGAGGTTTTACAAGAGTACCTGACCCGTTCTATCCGCCTCCTCTGGTAAAAAGGTCATGAGCTCATCCTCGTCTTCCCTTCCCAACTGTGTTTCAGGCACAAAAGAAGGGTTGACTTCCCCGAGTTCCCAACGGTGTCAACTTTGTTTTGTTATTTTTCAGTGGACCAGAGCTGGCTCAGTACTTGATTAATGATGATCCAGAGTATCAGCTAAGTCTGTATCAGAAGTGCAAGAAATGCATTTGGCGAAGCTTGAAGCTTGCAAAAAATTGTCCATTCATTTCTTTGAACAACTCTTTGATATATACCAGAAGAAGTTGGATCCTTTCTTCTGCCAAAAGTTATGAAATCCCCTTTCTCAGTAAAATCAATTCATCTTATTTATGTATTAACTCCTTTTGAACTCGTATATACTTTCTAGTAGCTCACTCATTTGATAATAGCCGAAATGTTGTTAATTTAAATGTCTACTTACTACAATGACTTAATGGTCAAACATTTAACAGTATTTAGTAATTAAAGCAACTTTTGCCTGTTAAGTGGTAAATGATCTGTAAAGAATAAGTTGCTAAAAGGTGAAATTTCTTTGGAATAATGCAATAGTAGTCCAGTCTTTTATAGTATCTCTCAATTTTTATCAGATTGTTTTTGCGGAATACTGTCTTTTTGATGAATTATTAGGATTCGGTTGGTTAAGTTAATACTTGAAAAGATTTTTTCCGTGGAGTCTAATTCTTCATGAAAATGGTACATGGATGATTGGTTTCGTGTGTATAATCTTGGCATTTGATTGAGTTTTCACTCTCATTGAGTACAATAATGCTATCTGAATGAAGAGTCTTGAGAAAATTCTTCAACTAGATTAAGTAAATATGACGATTTATTGGCAAATTATGACTTAGCAGCTATGTGGAACCAATAATCATTAATGGTTCTCCGGATGGAAATCTTTAGCTTTCAGTGAAAGATGCTCAATCACTATTATATGTAACATATAATCAGCTGAAATAAATAATTGTAATCTAAACGCAATATGCGATAAGGGTAAATTAATAAAATTTATCTTAGTAAATGAGCGGCATATGGTGCTTCCCGCAATGGAGCTTCAAAACAATGAAGCCCACTCCCCGAGTTTTTACTCTTGCTTGCAAAACAATTTTGGTTTGAAACAAAAATTGAACCTATCGTGCAAGTATTTTACATGTTAAGGTGGACCTTTCCGACTCTCCTAGGCGGTGATGTAGGGGTGATATATATCTTTACAAGTATAAGAACTAATGGTGACATTATAAGAGAATTTAATGTAGCAAATAAACCAAACAAAAAAGTTTATATTCATGTTTTAAGATATTATTGAAGGTTTACATGATCCCCTTCCATGTTTGTCTTGTTAGATATGTATTAGGTATCTTTCAACTGTGGCAAAAGGATTTTCGGTTTCTAAGAGTTGAATAACACAAAATGGCATCAAACACATTTATATCCAATAAAAAGACAGTATCATATCGTGTGATATAATAAAACAAAGACATGGTCGAAATTCTAAGCATAAAGATCATTTTTCACCACCGCCTAAAGCTTCAAGAGTTACATTATTAACCTTTACATTTACAACAGATAATGTTATGGTTTCATTCTTTACACATTCTCAAAAAGCTACATAGTTCCCCAAAATACAATGAAGAGACAAAAACTCAATCCTCAGACATGGAGCTTTTAACCTCTTTAGGTGGGTCAAATTGTTTGCTAAGCTGAGATCTCTTAATCCAAATCCAATGGCCTATTCATGAACCTGCAAAATTGAGAGAATATATTTATCAAATAATCAACAAGGTGAAACAAAGTATTCTCAAGTTCATCTTAATCTTGTGTATCCCTCAATTCTATCTCTGAAAGAGAATGTTTAATATAGTTGGTCAATTATATAACCTAAAAATCCCAAGTCATGCAAAAATTATTAACTAGAATTAAATGCAGAAGGTCTTGAATCCACACATGGAATTTTTCACTTAGCATTTACACGGTAAAAAAATAACAACACAAAAATTAAAAACAAAATCATAATTGAAGTTATTAGTGACATAACTGTAACAACAAATACCAAAAACAGTAAAATCTCATAATGGAACACAAAATAACAATCAATATTCTTACTTCGTAATTATAGTGGTTACTAAACAATCATTAAATGGGCAAGCTGGATCAGCTTGAGAGGAGCAAAGTTAGTTAGAAGTTTAAAAATTAAATTATCTCTTAGTTATCTTCACTTATTAATTAGTATACATGATGGATGATGAATAATTTAATACCATGATTGTGGTGTTTTTTCATTTATAAGAGTATTTAGGCAAAGTAAATGTTACCATGAAAAATTGTGAAAGGTTGAGTGAAATGACATGATCATCGTGCAAGCAAGACTGAGATATCTGGAAAACAAAAGAATTAGAATCTCAAAGAAACATACATGATCATTAATCAGAAAAACTTACTTTATCTTCATATTTCTTCTTTTTGGGCTTATAGCCCTTTGTTTGATTGTTTGTTCCTATTTTGCCAATGAATTTACACATACACCACTCACTCCTGTCCTTGGATCAGTACACCCAAAGATGCTAGACAAAAACAATACAAGCTTAATTAGAATAAAACACAAACAAGTATAGTAGGTCTAGTATTTTCAAATCTAGTAACATAATTACTCTATTACGAAAATCTAAAAAATTTAACCTAAATTAGCAAGTAAATTTTACCGCAGCAATAATAGTGTTGATACTTGACTGAAATATCATGGTCATCGATCTTATTCCTTTTTTTTGTTGGTAACATTTTTATCCTTGGCATACCTAAATCTTGAAGTAACTGTGTGCAAAAGACATAACATATATTAAAAATCATCTATAAACAACACATTAAATTTCACAATTACATAATATCATAGGACCTATGTGGAAAATCAATATAATTGTAAATTAAAAATCATCCATAAATAACACCTTAAAGTTCACAATTACAATCTAGAATCAAATTATATCATAAATTAATATGTTCTAATAGAAAATTTAACTACAAACGGTAGAAGCACAAGCCATTTAGCCAAAACTACTTCTTTTTCACTTTAATATTAATATTAAAAGACTATTTGTATATCTGAGCACCCTAGAAAGTAAGTACTGAGTATGATTCGGTTCTACTTGATTTTGGGGAAAAAAGGGATTGGATGGCTCATTTTTAGAAATATATACACAGAACCTGTTTGTATTCGATCTCAGGTTTAGGTTTGAAATTCGATTCAGATTCTATTGGCTCGGTTTTCAAGAGATAATAAAGATCAAGCAAGTAAGAAGACCCTTTACCATCTCCACAAGCTTACGATGTTCAATTATCTACACTAAATCACAACTTAGTTCCGATTCAGATCTGATTCGGTTTTTAGAAGTTAAACAAAAATCATAAACAAAGCATCGATACCCATCACCGATTTAGCCTTATGATGTTCAATGAATGCATAAAGTCACAACTTAATTCCGATTCAGATTTGATTTGGTTTTTAGAAGTTAAACAAAGATCATATACAAAACATCGATACCAAAAAAATCAAACATTTACCTGATGATTCTTTGTATGGCTGTGGATGTTATGGATGAGAGTGGGTGGATGGCGCCGTAGGGTTGGCACTAGGTATCGTGGAGAAATTCTTAGATAAACCCACCTCATACTTGGGTTATGGTTTTCATCTTTTGAGGAAGAATGATATTGTAGGGAGTAAGCAGATGGTTTTAGTTTTTCTTTTCGTTCCTTAATTTATAGTGCTCCGTTTCAAAAAAGGTGTCGTTCTTTTACACAAAATAAAAAATATCATTTTTTGTTCATATAATTATTAAGAGTAATATATTTGTCACCCTTTTTTAATCACCATTTTATTACCTCCTATGCCTACATGGATCAATAAATTTATTTTTCAATCCTATTTAATTTTTCTCTATCTTCTATTTAAGGAAATCAATACATATATATAGAAGGGTAATAAAAAGGTGACATAAAAAGGAATGATATATATCATTACTCAATTATTAAAATGTCTTTACCATCTTAATATTTTGAATGCTTTTTTACTACAAATTTTACTTTTTTATTAGAAATAAAAATAATATAAAAAATAAAAAAGTATCTTGAAATTTAAAATGACAATTTTTTATAGACAACTATTTTTAATATAAATTACAACTTTTTAAAGACTAAGAGAGTATTATTAGAAAAAAATAAGTTTTTTTCGTTACAAGTGAAGCCAAAAGGCCAGGAAGTACTACTTCCTACTAATTATTAGCTTATTATTACTCTAGGTACAACCCAGCCGCACCGGTCTTTAACAAAGAGTAGCTAAAGTCCTTTTGGAGGATCTCTATAGGGTTCTATATTTTCGTTGTTGCTTGCCCCAAATTACGCCATCCAATCCGCATATTTGTTCGCTTCACGGAAGGTCCAGCTCAACTCAAATTGCGTATTAACATTCAAGATGTCACGACATGCCTGGATTATATCATTTGAGGTGTCCCTTGAGCTCGCACCGCCCTTCTCTAGCGCATGCAGCTCAATCGAGTCCACCTCAATGATAAGCTTACCACATCTTTGGTTTACCACCATTTTCAGCCCGATATATAAGGCCATAAGTTCTGCTTCGAATGCCGTGTGTGCCGCCCAACTCCCCGCGAACCCAAATAGATACTCTCCCTTTGAATCGCGAAAAATACCGCCTATCCCTGCCAAATCCCTGTTATTGTTAAAGGACCCGTCGGTATTAAGCTTAATACTATTCTCCCCCAGCTTAACCCATTGACCAATACGCTCCGGGCCGATGTGATCAATCCCCCATCGCGTTCCACACCCCACACCCTGATATAATCACTAACCACATACGACACCATGGCTTTAAGATCCCCTACTGTTTTCTTCTTAACTGAAGGATCAATTTATTTTTGTTCTTATCAGTCTAGACGATCCAAGCAAGTGTTGCGCCTATACTTTTACTTCAATTCCATTAACTATTTCTTTGCTTGAAAGTAAGGAGGTCCACCACCTAAATCTATTTGTTTCCGCCCCTTGCTATTTTTGTTTAACTTCACTGTGAGAATATTGCACATTCGGTCCTTGCTCCAGCTTATTTTCGATTCCAGGTGTGTCGAGTAATGTTCACCCCTTAAGAGTTGTTCCCAATACTTGGTTTCTCACGTCAGATACCTGCTGGAGTGACCTAGGACTATTCTTCCGAAATTGCACACCAGGTCCTGTCTAACATATACACCTCCTGACCTCTGACTTCGCTGAGGCCTGTTCCCAAAATTCGCCATCTGTTGACCCTGCTGCACTTCTGCATGAAACAATAAATTATTATCAACCCGCTGCATATGAGGTTCACCATCCACTAACCCGACATAATCCACAGTCGCTCGCCCTAAGTCAGCTGAGTCATGAATACACTTCTTTACTAGCTCCTTGTACCTTCTACAATGTTGAAATAAATGCCTCGCCGTCTCAGTTTCTACACCACACCCTGTACACGTAGGATCACCTACCACTCCGCGAATAAACAAGTTTGCTTTCATCGAGAGGCGGTCCCAAATTACTCACCAGAGTAGAACTTTGACCTTTTGAGGACATTTCAACGTCCAAATCAGTCCCCAATTGAAACTCGCCTCTCCTACCCCTGACATCAAGCTATTATACGCACTCTTAACCGAAAACGACCCCGAATTTCAAACCTCCACTTATAGTCCCTTTCAATCTCGTTCTCTGTTAATACTATACCACCCCTCAACACTTCTCGGCCAAAGAGAATATTTTTACACATCGTGGAATCTAAATTTCGTTCCACTTGATTCAAAAATCAACCTCCAAGATATTTTTGCTTCAAAGCTCGTACCCATAACGCCTGATCATCTATAAGAATCTTCCATCCCAATTCAGCTAGAAGCGCTTTATTGTAATTTCTCGCACTTTAAAGCCCCAACCCACCACATTTCTTAGGATGACATAAAATATCCCATGAAAGCCAATGAATTTTACGCCCCTTAGTTGACGACGCCCATATGAAATTCCTAATAATCTTGTCAATTTCCTCACAAACATACTTCAGAAACTTCATTATTTGCATCATATAGGTGAGGATAGCCGAAAGTACCGACTGTGCTAACGTAATTCTGCCCACCATTGAAAGATTTTGACTCTTCCAATTTGGTAATTTATTTTGCATACTCGAAGTAACTCGTCGAAAGAAACCTCTAGGGAAACGCTGTGACCGTATTGGCGCTCCAAGATAAACACCCAATGAGTCGCTGAGCGTAAACCCGCTCTTATCTGCAAGTTCCATTGTTGTATCACTATTAATATTCCGCGAGAAATATGCTAGTGATTTCTTCGCGCTCACAGTTTATCCCGCCTCATCGCAGAACACCCTAAGAACTTCCTTGATAAGGTCCACTTGATCAATCCTAGCTTTAGCAAAAAGCATCAAGTTATCTGCAAAGAACAAATGGGAGATAAGGGGGCCTTGACGATGGAGATGAATGGGTAACCATTCTCCCCCATCACAAAGTTATTGAATCAGCATAGATAAACGCTCAATACACAAAACAAAAATATAAGGAGAGAGAGGGTCTCCCTACCGAATTCCTCTTTGTGGCTTCCAGCTGCTCTCCATTCCATAGCACTCTCATCGAATTCGTAGACATGGATGACATGATAAGCCGCACACAAGACTCCGAAAAACCAAAATAAAGTATAGTATCCTCAATAAACCTCCATCTTAATTTATCATAAGCCATAGAGAGGTCTATTATAATAGCTATATACCCGTATTTTGCTTTGATTTTTTGTATATGATGATCAATATCCTGAACTAATACCACGTTATCCACAGTTGATCGCCCCGGAAGCTATGCTGTATAAATAGACCTATAGGCGCACCTAGGCACCGCCTAGGCGTCAACTCCCCCCTCAGCCGCTTACGCCTAGTAAAAATGCTTAGCGTTTTTTACTAACACCTTAGTCACTGAGAAAGAGTCGCCTAACCCGCCTAAGCACCGATTAATTGCAAAAAAAATGGCCGCCTAGGCCCTCCTTTAATTATTTTACAATTGATATTATGATATTCTATATGCGTCCTAGAAGGGGGGTTGAATAGGACAATGGAAATTAATCGGCTAATTTTATTTCAAGTAAATAAAATTAAAAGCTAATTTGAATCCTATTGTTTTAGCAAACTAAATAGTTAAGAACTAGATAATCCTAAAAGGCAATATTATCAAACTATTCATGTAAGCATTTTATCAAGCATATAGAGTGCGGAAAAGTAAAGAGTGTAGGGATAGAAAGATGCACAACGATGTATAGTGGTTCGGTTTCCCTACATCTACTACCTAAGGAAGCCTCCTTAGGATTTGCAAGATTCTCAACTAATCTTCGTAACTCTTTAACCTGGGTGAGATTACAAACCCATTACAACCACTTCAAAAACCTTGAAGGAAATACACTTGTGTTATCACCAACACAAGGAACCAAGTATAGAACCTATACTCACACTACTCTCTTAATCTATTAAAAGAACTAAGAGGAAAGGAAAAGTGTTTAGGGGTGCTATAAAAGCTTGTAACTAAACTCCTAAATGAGTGGATATAAACTATGTAGCTTGAGGAATGAATATGACTTGAATGCTCCTTTGAAACCTTCTTGAATGATAATATTAATTGCTCTTAAGATTGGTAGATGGATAGGATGAGTTGTGTCTTGAATGAGCTTCAATTTATAGCTGAAATAAGCTTCCAACGGTCAAAAGGCTTCTCTCTAACGGATAGATTTAAACTCCAACGGATATAAGCTTTGTCCTCTTCTAATAGTGCAGAAACCCTTTCATGCGGTGTACCGCGGGTATGGTCCGGTGCACCGCAAAATCCCTCGTCTTGATTTCATAGCAAACTGACGGGCTATCCTATGCACCGTATTCCTGGTCCGCGCCTCAGTCCGGTGTACCGCACATTTTCTTAGCTTACTGGTCGGACTATCTTATGCACCGCGCCTTTGGTCCGTGGTACTGCGGTTTACCGCAGGTCTTGTCCGGTGTACCGCACATTTTCTTAGCTTACTGTTCGGACTAACCGCAGATCTTGTCCGGTGTACCGCGACGCTGTTCTAATGAAGCTCAAGCTTAAGATCAAGGATTTAAAGACAACTAATCTAATGAGGGGTTTTGGAAAACCTTTTAAAGTGATACCAAAAGAATTTTAGTTTAAATGATGATTTGTCAAATATTAAAACGGGAATAAAAACAAGGTGAGGCTAACAATCTCCCCCTTTTTGATGTTTGACAAATCATAAACTTTTGAAGATGCCTTAGATAAAGCTTTGATCAAAAACTCCCCCTCAACCTAATCACTAGAGTTTTTAGAAAAACTCCCTCTCACAAAATGCATTTGAAAAAGTTTAACTAAAATTTCTCCCCCTTTGTCAACAACAAAAAGAAACAATGATACGATTTTTGAAAATTTTTAAGGGGTCAAAATACATTTGAGTAAAAACAAAGGCTAAATGGATAACAATTAGAAGCTTCAAAGACCCTATAACAACAAGAAAATATTAGCAACAAGATAATATACATAAAAAGCACTAAACAATAATGGCAAGATAAGAAGTTAGAGAATTTGCATGCCAATCTCACAACGATTTTTTTCAAAGAGATCTTGGGGTAGAGGTTTGGTAAAAATATCGGCTAGTTGATTTTCCGAAGTGACAAATTCGAGTACAATATCCCCTTTTTGAGTGTGATCACGGATAAAGTGATGACGGATTTCTATGTGTTTCGTTCTAGAGTGTTGAATAGGATTTTTGGTAAGATTGATAGCACTAGTGTTATCACAACGAATGGGAACACAATCATACTCTAGGCCAAAATCTAGTAAGGTTTGTTTCATCCAAAGAATTTGAGTCACACAATTTCCGGCCGCAACATATTCGGCTTCGGCCGTGGATAAAGCAACACTATTTTGTTTTCTACTAGACCAAGAAACAAGGGATTGACCTAAGAATTGGCAACTACCACTAGTACTCTTCCTATCAAGTCTACAACCGGCATAATCGGCATCCGAATAACCTATTAGTTCAAAAGAGGTAAGTCTTGGGTACCAAAGTCCTAGGCTTAGGGTTCCTTTCAAATACCTAAAAATACGCTTAACGGCACTAAGATGAGATTCTTTAGGAGAGGATTGAAATCTAGCACAAAGACACACGGAGAACATAATATCGGGCCTAGAAGCGGTTAAATAAAGTAAGCTACCAATCATACCTCGATATGTTTTCTCATCAACATCCTTACCATCTTCATCTTTGTCTAATTTTGTGGATGTGCTCATTGGAGTTCCAATTTCCTTTGCATCTTCAAGTCCAAATTTTTTGATCAATTCTTTTGTGTATTTGGCTTGATTGACAAAGATGCCATCCTTCATTTGCTTGATTTGAAGTCCAAGAAAGTAATTCAATTCTCCCATCATGATCTTCTCAAATTCCTTATGCATGCTTTTAGAAAAATTCTCACAAAGATTTTCATTAGTAGCACCAAATATTATATCATCCACATAAATTTGAACAAGAAGGATATCTTTTGAAGACCTTTTTATAAATAAAGTGGAGTCAATATTTCCTCGTTTAAAACCATCTTCTAATAAAAATTTGCTTAAACGTTCATACCAAGCACGAGGTGCTTGTTTTAAACCATATAAAGCTTTTGAAAGTTTAAAAACATGATTTGGAAATTTTGGATCTTCAAAACCCGGTGGTTGTTTAACAAAAACTTCCTCATCTATAAAACCATTTAAAAAAGCACTTTTGACATCCATTTGGTAAAGTTTAAAATTCATATAACAAGCAAAAGCAAGTAACATACGAATAGATTCAAGTCTAGCTACCGGAGCAAAAGTTTCATCGAAATCAATACCTTCCTCTTGATTGTATCCTTGAGCAACTAACCTTGCTTTATTTCTAGTGATAATACCGGTGTCATTTAGCTTGTTGCGAAACACCCACTTTGTGCCAATAATAGTAGGTCGAATTGGTTTCTCAATTAATGTCCGAACTTTACTACGCTCAAATTGATTTAATTCCTCATGCATAGCGTTTATCCAATGATCATCTAGCAAGGCTTCTTTAATGTTCTTGGGCTCAATTTGAGATAAGAATGCTTGATGAGCACATAGAGCAATTATACGAGAACAAATGGTAACACCTTCATTTGGATCACCTAGAATTAATTCACTTGGGTGATCTTTGATGTTTTTCCAACACTTTGGTAAATCCGTACTAGCTTCATTTGGGAGTTGACCATTTTCCTTAAGAGATTCATCATGAGATTTTAATTCTTGAGTAGGAGATTCTAAGGGTTGATCTTGTGGAGTATCTTCATGTAAATCAACATCTACTACTTTCTTGATACAAAAAGGATTAGTCTCATCAAAGTCAACATGCATAGATTCTTCAATGGTACGAGTACGTTTATTGAAAATGCGATAGGCTTTTCCCTTAGTGGAATAACCAAGAAAAATACCTTCATCCGATTTAGCATCAAATTTACCCAAATAATCCCTAGTGTTTAAGATAAAACATTTGCACCCAAAAACACGAAAATAAGCAATAGTTGGTGGTCTACCATTCCAAAGCTCATAAGGGGTTTTCTTAATAAGGGGTCTAATAAGAACTCTATTTAACACATAACAAGCCGTATGGACGGCTTCACCCCAAAAGTATGTAGGCAAGCTATGTTCTTTTAGCATTGTTCTAGCCATTCCTTGTAGAGTTCGGTTTTTCCTTTCTACTACCCCATTTTGTTGGGGAGTTCTAGGAGCCGAAAAATTATGCTCAATCCCAAATTCATCACAAAAATGCACAAAAGGAGAATTCACATATTCACTACCATTATCACTACGAATGCATGTAATAGAGTAGCCTTTCTCATTTTGCACCTTTCTACAAAGTTTTGCAAATTCATTGAAGGCTTGATTTTTTAAAGCAAGGAACATCACCCATGTATATCTAGTGTAATCATCAACAACAACAAAGACATATCTAGATCCTCCTAGACTAGTGACATCAACGGGACCAAAAAGATCCATGTGCAATAATTGAAGTGGCCTACCAGTGATGACCTTATTTATGGATTTAAAAGAAAACATACTCTTCGAGGCTATTGCCTCGCGTGATTAATACCCAAGATAGGGTGCAGTTATTTCCTTGTATATAAACTTCTAGTATCACCAATTTCGCTTTCCCTTACATCCTCTAGTGTTCAATCCCAATTAATCACACTCTAGAAATCTCTTGTTTCTCATCTTCTTTGTAACGATGTAGGGAAGGATTTAGATTTGAATTCATGGTGATTTGGTAGCGTTTTAATGTTAGGTGATGGTTTGTTTAAACTTTAATGGAGTTGGGAGAGATTTGGGGAAGAAAGAGAGGCTTAAGGATTGGATAATTCAGATTAGACTAGCCTTCCTCTTCTTTATAACCTAAAATTTGAATTTTTCTCTCAATGTTCCTAAAAGAATTCGTTTTTTATTTTTTCTCCAAATAATTTTTTCTCCATACCATTGGATAGATCTCGAAAAAATATGCGGTTTAGACTCGAGAAAAAGTGAATTCCGATACCCGAGCGCAAAGTTATGCCCGTTCGAAGTTTTTGAAAAATTTCTCGCGCTGATAGGTGCGGTGCACCGCGGATACCTGCGGTACACCGCGAAATACCTCGGCCCAAACCTTTAAAACTCCGAAAATTTTCCAGTTTTTCACCCCAAACTCGAACCCTTGCATACCTACACACCAAAAACACTAATACCTTTCTCAAATACGCAATATGCACTCAAAAACACATAAACCAACTAAAAAGAATGAAAACACTAAAAAAAAAACTAAACCAATAAAGCATTTAAAGCTTGGGGTGTCTCCCAAGAGCACTTTTATTTAACGTCATTTAAAGTTTGACGGGTTACCTCCATTATTCCTTGATTATGTAACCTCCCCAGCAGTGGGTGAGGTTATGTATGTCTACAATTCGTGTCCTTTGACCTCTCGAAGGTTGTATCTCTATTAATTTTGATGTCACCACTCGAGTAACAACAAATGGTCCCATCCACGCATTTTTGAAACCTCGTGGTCTATTCTCTTGTTTGGAGGCCTTCCAAGCAACCGTGGTTCCAACCCCAAACTCATTTTTAGCTTTCTCCTTCACGGGTTCATGGTGGTGGTCCTTCTCTTTAACCTCTTTAGATACTTCTAGAACAATGGGGAACTCAAGTGGCTCCTCCTCTAGAATTTTGTCTAAAACAAGGGATGTTTTAGAATTTGCTTTTGTTATGAGGGTCACGTCTTCAACCTCGATCTCTACACTCGCATTCTCCTTTGTTTCCGGAATATCTTCTGTGACTACTTGTTGCGGTGTGAGTTCTTTTGTATTACTTTCAAGCATTTGGGTGTTGGTTTTGTCTTTACACACCTCTACAAATGCTTTATCGATGTCACCGTTTGAATGATTCGTCTTTATTGGATTGGAAGGTGACATCAATGGAGTACTAGGTGGTGAATCCATCCTAGTATCTTCTTCTTCTATCTCTTTTCTAACCAAGACCTCAATATTTAATTCCTCTAAACTTGGCTTGGCTGGGTTTTCCATGGATGTAATCGTCTCTTCACAAGATTTAATTTCAACTTCGACTCCATTACCAACAATTGACTTAACTATGCTTAGCGTGGTTGACTCTTCTATTGTTGGAATCTCTAGTTCACTAGGTGCAACTTGTGGCGATTCCACTTCCTCCTCTTCTTGAAGGCTAAATTCTGTAGCTACATCGAACCAAACATCGCTATAATTTTGAATGGCTTCATCATCTAAATTTGTACTTTGGCCCGTTTGCATAGATGGTACTTGTTGCAATTGCTCAATTGTTTCTGTGAGTTGCGTCACCCGTTGCTCCATTAATTGATGATGTTGTTGCATGACTTGCACTAATGATATGATAGCATCGATTTTCGCATTACTCTTTATTATGTTATCCTCTGTGGCCTTCATGAAACAACTGAGGGAGTCCTCCAACTTCCTGAGCCTATTATAATGATCTGTCAAGCTTCCGCGTGTTAGATCCATGAATTGTTGTACTGGTATATAACAGGTCTGTGTTGGAATTTGCTCTTGATAGGGGGAAATCTCCATACCTAAGGAAAAACCTGAAAAGAGACTAAAACAAAACAAACGTAAAACTGAAAACAACTAAAACTACCAACCTAACTTAAACACAAAATAAAATAACCGCTATAAATCCCCGGCAGCGGCGCCAAAAACTTGGTGGGTCCTTGTGTGTTATAAAATAATGAAATAAAAGCAAAGGAGTAAAGGATCCACAGACCGCAAGTGTACGGGTCGTACCAAGTAATAGATAAGTAAAATCGGGATTATCGTCTCCACAGGGATTTAAGAAGTTATTCTAAATTCGTGTTCAATATCAGAATTAATAGTTTTAATTGTCTTAAATAAACAGATAAAGAGCAAAGGAGTTTGTTTTCTAATTAACTAAATAAAATAAATAATAATAAACAATAAATAACTATGCAAATAAGATAAGGAGTTGCAAGTATGAATCTATCCTATTGAATCTATGATTACTAAGAATAAGGGTGAATGGGAAATTTCGCAATAGTCGGGAATCTATAATCTCCTAGCCCCCGTCAGGGTGGACCTAGAAGCTATCCTACGGTATTACAAACCCCGTCAGGGCGATTATAAGCTACTTTCAGATGAATACTATTTTACCTCATTGGCTACGTGGTTAGTCAAGCCCGTCAGGGTCAAATAACGGATACCACGCGTCTATATCCTATTTCTGTAATTAAACCCCCCGTCAAGGTGATCCATACGCCACTATATGGAATAGCCTAATTACTAAAACCTACCCTTGATTCGCGACGTCAATGATATTGAATAAGCACAAGAATATAGTCAATGGAAATTAAGAACCAATTCAATTAAATACTAAAATCCCAGATTCAAATTAAAACAGAAAAACAATAATCAATGGTTCATATAATTACAATCCTAAAGAGAAATTATGCATAATAAATCTTCTTGAATAAATAGCTTAGAAATACCTCATAGACAAAATAGATCTAATACTAAATTACCCAAAGAATAGAGATGGAGAAGTGTTGAATTGATGTAGTTAAGCTCTAGCTCTTGCTTCTTCCTCCTCTAGATTCTCTTGATTGCTTCAATGGTGATTTATATGTGTATATTAAGCTTTTGCAGCCAAGGGATGATTTTCTAAGGTTTAGAGCTGGTATTTATAGGTGCTAGGTCGAATTACTTGGAGTGGAAGACAAGTCAAGGACTCTTAAATTCGTAGCCCTAAATTCCAGGAAAGGTAAGATTTTGCTGCTGATTTGATTTGGTCATATCTTTTTCAATACTTATCCGTTTGAGGAGTTCCAATATATGAAACTGCTTGTCTCGGAAAGAGCTTTCCATTGGTGTAGACCACTCGCCCAAATTCCTAGCCAATCATAAGTTATGGACTGATCTTTAAAACGTGGCTGGAATTTCAGATTCATAAGGCAGCTTTTCCTTTTCCTAGTTGGACTATAATTCCTTCTATCTCCAGATTTCTTTATGATCTTCTTTCCTTATCTCCTTAGCATTGATTTAGCATCTAATTTATTTCCATATTATCTCTAAAGCTTCACATTAAATAAATAATTAAACCGCATATGCTTTATAAAATAATAAATCAATAAATCAAGACTAGAAATAAGAAAGTGCAATTTAAATTCAGGAAACTCGACTAAGCACACTAGAAATATTCTAAGACTTTAATTCTCACTTCTCCTCCTTGGATTGGTTTTTCATGAAATTCATAAACCTACTAACTTTGCACTAAAAATAAGTAAATTAACGCACAAAAGCTTTATAAATGCAAATAATCTAATTCCAAGGGGAAAAAGTGTAATATTACAATTTAAGCACTAAAGTGAATATAAAAAGACCATTTTCACCCTAAAATGATGTCTCCTAAGGGCTTATATTTAGACCAAAAATGGAGACATCAGTAACTCTATCACCTTTTGTTTTATATAGATGTGTAAATAATGATGGGTTCCCGGTCATGTGTCTTGAGTATCCACTATCAAGGAGCCATATATTTTGCTTCTTGATGCTCAATCCCTACACACAAAAATAATTTAGGCTTTAGGTACCCAATTTGGTTTGGGTCCATGAGGGTTAGTGGATTTTCTTTTTATAGCCCATATAGGCCTTTTCCAAAGTGGCACAAGAGATCCCAAATCCAATAATTTACGATAGTAACAATGAGATGCATCATGACCAAGTTTTTCACAATAAGTGCAAGTGATAGAAGATTTTGAGGAAGATGGAATTGCATTTGAAATTTTTGATTTTACAAAAACATTTTTCAAGAGTTTTTGTTTAGTTGATGGATCATATCCAACACCACTTTTTTCAAAAGCCATTTTTTGAGAACCTAAAATCAATTCCAAGTTTTCTTGCCCATTTGTAAATTTTAAAATAATATCATTTTGATCAACAATCTTTTTCTCTAACAAAGCTTTTTCTTCCAAAAGATTTTTCTCAATAAGATGAAGTTTCTCATTTTCATCTATACATTCATCACAAAGATTTTGACAATCTTCCAAAGCTTTCAAAACCTCTTTAGTTCTATTTCTCTCAATTTCTAAATCTTTTGTTAAAACTTTGTTTGTTTCAATAGAGTTTAAAAAATCATTGTAAAGAGAATCAAATGCCTCATGAATATCTTGCTCACTAGCATCATCATTTGATAAAGAGAGTTTAGATTTAGGAGTTACCTCATCATGATTTGCCATAAAGGCAAAGTGAGTTGAACCGGCATCATCATCCCAAGAAGTATCTTCATCATTTACAAGTTCTCCCATAAAAGCAACAAGATTAACATTCTCATTATCACTTTCTTCTTCATCCGAATTTTGAGTATCCCAAGTGATATTAGCATGCATTGCTCTCTTTGGTTTCTTCTTTTGAAGAAGAGGACAATAAGTTTTGATGTGACCAACTTTCTTGCAATGATAGCAAGTGGGTTCATCTTGTTTGATAGCTCTAACATTCTTCTTATAGGGTGTGGAAGAACTTCCTTTCTTGGCAAAGCGTTTGTATCTCATGAATTTTTTCATATCTCTTGCCAACATAGCTACTCCTTCATCTTCACTAGTTTCTTCTTCATGTGAATTTTCTTCCTCTTCACTTTCCTTCCTTTCTTTTCGTTCTTTCAACTTGGTACTCAAGGCATGGAAGGCAATGGATTTCTTAATCTTCTTCTCCTCATCATCTCTTATCTTTTCTTCTTCAAGCACAAGCTCTTTCGTCATGAGGTTGCAAATGAGTTCATGAACCGTCATTTTTGAAAGATATTTAGTGTCTCTTATAGAGTTGATTTTTGATTTGTATTTCTTTGGAAGAGCAAATAAGATTTTTCGGCATTGTTCTTTGTTGGTGTACTCTTAACCAAGAGTCTTCAAGGTGTTGACAATGTTAGAAAATCTTTGATGCATAGCATTTAAGGCTTCCTCGGGCTCCATACGAAATAGCTCATATTTGGTGATGAAAAGACCAATCTTAGTTTCCTTAACATCTTCCGTTCCTTGATATGATAGCTCCAAGAGTTGCCACATTTCATGAGCCGAATTGCATTCACTTACTCTAGCATATTCCGTGACACTTAAACCATTGATGAGTATGTTCATAGCTTTGTTGTTTTTGGTGAGTTTAACTATGTCTTGAGCATTGTAAGCATCTTCATCTTTCTCCTCCGTTTGACTACCATCAACGTAAGGAATGTAAGGACCCTTCTTGATAGCAAGCCACAAAAAGTAATCGATTCCTTTGACATGAATCTCCATTTTCTTTTTCCATCCAAATTAATCTTTTCCTACAAAAAGCGGAGGTCTAGTAGAACATGAACCTTCCGGTTGATTAGAATCCATATCGTATTAACTCTAGAAACGATTAAGTACAATAGAGCTAGGCTCTGATACCAATTGATATTCTATATGCGTCCTAGAAGGGGGGTTGAATAGGACAATGGAAATTAATCGGCTAATTTTATTTCAAGTAAATAAAATTAAAAGCTAATTTGAATCCTATTGTTTTAGCAAACTAAATAGTTAAGAACTAGATAATCCTAAAAGACAATATTATCAAACTATTCATGTAAGCATTTTATCAAGCATATAGAGTGCGGAAAAGTAAAGAGTGTAGGGATAGAAAGATACACAACGATGTATAGTGGTTCGGTTTCCCTACATCCACTACCTAAGAAAGCCTCCTTAGGATTTGCAAGATTCTCAACTAATCTTCGTAACTCTTTAACCCGGGTGAGATTACAAACCCATTACAACCACTTCAAAAACCTTGAAGGAAATACACTTGTGTTATCACCAACACAAGGAACCAAGTATAGAACCTATACTCACACTACTCTCTTAATCTATTACAAGAACTAAGAGGCAAGGAAAAGTGTTTAGGGGTGCTATAAAAGCTTGTAACTAAACTCCTAAATGAGTGGATATAAACTATGTAGCTTGAGGAATGAATATGACTTGAATGCTCCTTTGAAACCTTCTTGAATGATAATATTAATTGCTCTTAAGATTGGTAGATGGAAGGGATGAGTTGTGTCTTGAATGAGCTTCAATTTATAGCTGAAATAAGCTTCCAACGGTCAAAAGGCTTCTCTCTAACGGATAGATTTAAACTCCAACGGATATAAGCTTTGTCCTCTTCTAATAGTGCAGAAACCCTTTCATGCGGTGTACCGCGGGTATGGTCCGGTGCACCGCAAAATCCCTCGTCTTGATTTCATAGCAAACTGACGGGCTATCCTATGCACCATATTCCTGGTCCGCGCCTCAGTCCGGTGTACCGCGCCTCAGTCCGGTGTACCGCACATTTTCTTAGCTTACTGGTCGGACTATCTTATGCACCGCGCCTTTGGTCCGTGGTACTGCGGTGTACCGCAGGTCTTGTCCGGTGTACCGCACATTTTCTTAGCTTACGGTTCGGACTAGCTTATGCACCGCGCCTTTGGTCCGTGCTACTGCGGTGTACCGCAGATATTGTCCGGTGTACCGCGACGCTGTTCTAATGAAGCTCAAGCTTAAGATCAAGGATTTAAAGACAACTGATCTAATGAGGGGTTTTTGAAAACCTTTAAAAGTGATACCAAAAGAATTTTAGTTTAAATGATGATTTGTCGAATATTAAAACGGGAATAAAAACAAGGTGAGGCTAACATATTATAACTCAAATTTTACTATTTTCATATTTAATATAGTGGCGTTAGATGAATTTATGACTTAAATAGATAAAATTATTATAAAATTAATAGACGTGTATCCTAAATATATAAAACTAAATATCGAGATCAAAACCACGTAATCCCGCCTTGGCCCTGCATAATCCCTCCTAGGCGCTAGACCTAGTCTACCGTGTAGGACACGGAACGAGATCCACAACATAGCCCAGAAGGAAACTACTCTGGTTCAGAGCAATCCTTTTAGCAAGCAATGGTCGAAATCTGTTCACCATCGCCTTCATAACGAATTTCACCGGAACATTAATAAGACTGATGGGGCGAAGCTGACTCACCACTTCTGGATCAGTAACCTTAGGAATTAAATGAATCAAAGTCCCATTTAGCCTCGATGATATTCTTCCCTCCTGTACCGATCTCCTAACCGTTTTACACAAGTCCGGACCCACTAATTCCCAACACTTTTGACAAAAGGACATTGTTATTCCATCTAAACCTGCTGCTTTGTTCGGGTTGGACTGAAATATCGCAACCTGAATTTCTTCGTCCATAAATTCCTCTGCCAGACTAACTCCCCAGTACTGCTTTCTCCTCTACCCAATTCCCATTCAAATCTTTAAGACGACTAATCCGTGATGAAGACCTTTTTTTCATCGTGGCCAAATGATAGAACCTCGTGTTTATGTCCCTGACCTAGCCCAATTTTCTTTCGAATGTTGGTGCCAGAAATGCTTTTCCTCCTTTAACACACTAAGATATTCCTCCCTTAACCTTTTACCAAGTCTGAACATAGATGCTCTGTAAGATTGATGTAACGAAATCTAAATTCCCTTAAGTCTCGCCAGAAGCACTTGTTTCTTTTTATTAATATCCCAAACACTGTATCCTTCCAAACTCATAGGTGCTCTTTCATACTAACTATCCTATCTCCTAACTCTGAATCTGATGTTTCCCAATTGTTTCTAACGAATTGCTTGAAATCCTTATGTAAACACCAAGTTGTCTTAAACAAAAATCTTCTAGGTGGCCATACTTGATCTAACGGTGCAAATCAAGATAGGCGCATGATTCGAATGTCTTCGATCTAGATTTGTAACCTTTATGAACGGGAAGAGCGACAGTAAATCCGTATTCCCATAAGCTCTATCTAATCGTCTAAGAATTCGTTGTCCCGTATTCCACGAATCGCAGTATGTAAACCGAGGTCCCTCGAAACCCAAATCCGTCAAGTCACATTCTTCCCTCCATTCTTCAGATTCTTCCATTCTACGCGTAATCCCTTGTACGCCTCCCTTTTTATTGGTCTCCGAACCCACTTGATTAAAATCCCCAACTATTAGCCACGGTCTTCTAATACCACTAAACGCCTGCCTTAGCGCCTCCCGTAAAGGCTCTCGATCTAAGTATCTTGGACGTGCATATACTGCTAAAAAAATCTACGAGACACAATTATATTTAGAAATTTCAGTGTTGATTACCTGATTTCTAGCTGATAAGACACGAACACCGATATCAGAGTCGTCCCAAAGCAACCAGATGTCTCCCTTAAAACTATTAGCCCCTACTTTTGCTGAATTCGCCTTTCCTAAACCCCAGATTATATCACTCGCCTTATCGCCGCTAACCGGAGGCTCTAATATAACAGTCAATCACACTTAGGTTGGAAGTACCTCCCCAACCTCCTTCCTTCCTGTAATGTGTATACATAAAAAATAATTAGTAAAAACGAGAGGTTTTACAGGAGTACCTGACCCGTTCTATCCGTCTCCTCTAGTAAAAAGGGCATGAGCTCATCCTCTTTTTCCCTTCCCAGCTGTGTTTCAGGCACAAAAGAAGGGTTGACTTCCCCGGGTTCCGGCGGGATGTGGCTTTCTTGCGAGTGCGAAACATCACCCAAAGTCTGAGTATTATTAGTATTGAATTCAGGAGGCAATTCGAGACCCATTTCACCCACAGATCTCCCTGCCGCCCCTCTTACTGTTGTTATCCATCCTTCTTTATTAGCACCTGGTGCCACCGAAATTGCACCTTTAGTCCCTGTTTATTTATTTTTTTCCTTCCTCCTCAGCGCCCACAATGCTTCACTTCTTAACTGATTTTTTTTGTTTTTTCCCTCTTCACCAGTCTGCCCCTCCATGCTCCTTTCTTGTACATTTTGAGTCACATGTTCAATCTCACTAACGTCCAGCTGCACAACTTCCTTGCTGCCCCCACTTTGATCCACTTTATCACCCATAGTATCCTCAACCCCAACAATTTTATTTTTTTTCTCCGAATTTCTTTCCGTAGCGAAAATCTCTACCTCAGGAACTGAAGCCAAAATTTTCCTAGTTTCGAAATCCGGCGCGATAATTATTTTGTGTTCCCCACCCGAACGATTCTTGCCTTTATTTACGGAACTAGTTTTGCTCCACTTTCTCGAATTACCTCATGTGCTAGTAGACACTTCACATACTACTCCCTTATTAGCATATAACTTCGGATCAAAAGGATTTCCTTCTTCAATAAACAATGAATCAAACCGTGTTCGAAGGTCCTTGCGCAACACCCCCTTATAACCCATTCGGGTTTCGGTTAATCCTGTTCTTATTATTTGTTTGCCCCTTCCTTGTAATGGTCATCCACTCACCATAGGTGATTCTTTTCCAATATTATTATTCTGAGTTCTTATATTGCTCAGATCAACACGCCCTTCATTTGTTTCCGGTGCTTGTGGAGTAGGCGCATTCAATCCAACTTTTATTTTTGATGCCTAAACCTACCATACTCAAAACGTTAAAAATATTATCATGTTTGATCAACTTTTAAATTTTTTTTGATTATATAGAACTGAAGAATTCACTTGTACAAATTTAGAATAAATTTTATTTTCCATAATAATATTAAATAACCATGACAATAAAAATGGGAAAAAAACTAAAATCATCTATGTACCTACATTTTCTTTCATATTCAAAAGATGGAAATTATTAGTTTTTACAAAAATCATGGCCCCACATATAGGAGGTTTGCTCAAATAAATTCTGGCAGCGTGCGGGTGCAGGAGAAGAGATAGTTTTACTTTTATGTTTTAATTTTTTTGGACGAGTACTGAAAAGAAAATAAAACAGGGAAAACGGGAAAACTTAGCCTATGCCAAGCTTAAAAGAATAATGAAGATTCGTCCTGTGCTCTATGTCTGGCCTTTTTCGCTAGCAGATCTGCTCGAGCATTGAATCTCCGTGGAATATGCTTAAAGTAATCTGTTATGTTTTAATATTAAGTTCAACAATTTCTTTATTCAATAAACTCTATTCATATCTATAAATAATATAACCAATTTTATTAAACAACTTGGATGCTTACATAAAGGCAGTCAAGATCATCTATAATCTCTTAATTTAATCTTTTTCATATCAATTGCATTAATTATTTTTTATTAATAAAAAACTTAATTGACTCTTATCTCATTTCATTAAACACTTAAATGTTCCGTGTTCGATGCACGTTGACTGCAATCCTAAGAATCTGACCAACGCGATCAACCCGACTAAACTATTCTATAAATAGACAGATTATGGTTTCGTGGGCGGGTTGTGCTGAAAATTTTAAGAAAAAAATATTTTTGTGCGGGTTGCAGGTTTTAAAGTTGAAACTCACACACCCGCATGTTCTGATTGTCCTTTTAGCATGAAAAAACTAAAGAAATTCATATTATTTATTTTACTCTCATTGATAGAGACCGTATTTTTCTTCCTTTATGTTTTTCTTTTTATTTGTTCATTTTTTAAAATATCTCAAAATTTCAATAATATTTCATTCAATAAGTCTAATTCAATATTTTATAATGATATTATCTCTGGTTTCTAAAGTTCTAAATTTATTTTCTTAATATCTCAAGCTATATTTTCAGAAGATTATTCGAGTGTAAATAGAGATCCAAATTTTTATTGTTTATTATTTTATTGTTTATTTTATCTTTTATTTTTAAAATTATATTGGGTCGTCCAATGATTCTGGATACGAATACATCTCGTTTATACACCCAAGTCACCCGCAATCCATCTACAACCTGCAACACCCAATATAAAATGGTTTATATAATGTATTAGGTGGGTGTGGGTCAAATATTCATGACCATCACAAGAATGGGCAGTTTGCGGGTCAAGCATCTTTTACTCCAAACGGACCCGCACACATTGCTAGTCCCAACCGTTTGGATATTGACTTACACCTAGGAAACTTGGGTTCGATCCCCATCAATGGAACAAAATTTATAAAGTGCTCACCCAAGGGACCTGGGTTCGATTCTGTTAATAGAACAAGATTAATGATATTTATCATCCCTTTTTGGTTCACCCTTATGTCACCTTTTGCGTGAAGGTTTTAAACCCCAATCAGAGTGTTTCTCTTTTCTAATTACTTTTTTTCTCTCTTTTTAATTTAATGGAACAAAAGGTGACACATAAGGGGTAATACAAGGATGAACAATAAAGGAGTGGTAAATATCATTCTCATGGAACAAACTTTCCCCTTTTCCATAAAGCAAAAAACATGAACCTTAAATCTTGAATCTTGAACCACAAACCATGAAGTTTGAACCTTAAACTTTTAACCATAAACTAATTTGTTTATAAATAATGCATGCAAGCTAAATATAACAAATGTATTATAAGCATAAAACAAATGTGTACAAGAAATTAAAACATCATGAATAATAAATTAAAAATTGTTTGGATATGTGTAACCTAAACATTAACCTAAACCTTAACATTAACCATAATCTTAAACTTTACCTTAACCTTGAAGCTTGAAGCTTTAACCTTGAACCATAAACCTTAAACCTTTAAACTTAGCATTAAACTTTACACTAAACCGTAAACTTTACCTTAAACCTTGAACTTTAAACATGAACCTTAACTTTCATCTTAACCTTAAACTTAATTTTAACCTTAACCTTAATTTTAACCTTAACCCTAACCCTAACCTTATCCTTAACCTTAAAGTCTAAACATTAATTCTAACCTTAACCAAATGAAGATTCATCACGCTGATATTCGACCTCAATCATTAAATCTTATAATCTTAATCTTCATTTTAACTGTAACCCTAACCCTAACATTATTCTTAGACTTAAGTTTTAAACCTTAATTCTAACCTTACCCAGATAAAGATTCATTGGACTGATATTTGACCTCAAACTTAAATCTTATTAAGCATTAACCTTAAAAATTAAACGTTAAATCTTAAAACTTAACCTTTAGATTAACCTTAACCTTAGACTTGACTTAATCCTCGACCTTGATCCTTAACTTTAACCCTTAAACTTAACTTTAATCTTAACCCATAATTTTACCTTTACCTTAACATCAACCTCAACCTCAGTTTTAACCTTAACCTATTACTAGATCTAGCCCTAGCTCTATCCCTATCCCTAGCCCTACCACTATCCCTATCCCTAGCCTTAGTCGTAGCCTTAGATTTAGCATAAGCCTTAGCCTTATATCTAACCCTAACGTCAACCTTAACCTTAACCTTAACATTAACGTTAATCTTAACCTTCATCTTCATCTTAACTTTTCTAACCTTTACCTTAACCTTTACCTTAACCTTAACCTTAACCTTAGCCTTAACCTTAAACTTAACCTAAACCTTAAACATAACCTTAACCTTAACCCTGACCTTAACCTTAACCTTAATCTTAACCTTAACTTTAATGTTAATACTTAACCTGGAACCTTAAAACTTAACCCTTAAACCTTAACTTTAACCATAACTGTTGTATCCATTTATGTCATATATTAATAAGTCACGAGATAAATTTTTAGGGTTAGTGCTTATTTGAGGGGTTATTCCCTAGATTTAGATAGTTTCTTGTTTCTTGTTTAGTTTTGGAGAATTGCTACTTTTAGAGTTATTTGTGCGTAATTTGTGTGTTAAGTGTGCCTCTCTTAGGTATTTGGATGATATTAGATACCAGGACGAGGATAAGAAGTCGATAAAGAAAGGTCAAACCCAAGTTGAGGAGTTAACGGACCAAAAAGCCACTTTTAGAAAGCAAGAGCAGTCATCGGCCAAATTTAGAAACCGACTTGTTAGTAATACCACATGAAATTGACTTAGATTTTGGGGGAATCTCTTTAGTTTCTAGATAGTACTTGGAGTCAAGAGCACGTAGTAAATGATGGTTCGTGATTTGAAGATGAATTGAAGAAGTTATTAAAGTTGCAGTTGTCGTGACTCTAACCAGTCCACTCTTCATTTAAAATGTTTTTGGGTTGACTTTGACTCTTTAAAAGGGGCCCACAAGTCCCAGAACTTTTTGAACCCTTTATATATATATATATATATATATATATATATATATATATATATATATCAGAAATTAGGTTAAGAAAAGTGTTAACTATTGATGTCTCCTCATTTGTGATAATTAAATATACTTCCGAGACATCATTTTAGGCGTATTTATTAGTTTATAGGTCGATCTTAGCTTAATTTAGTGCACTTTCCTATTTTGAGTCTTGATTTAGTAACATAATATTTTTAGAACATATTGGGTTTAATTGTTTATTTAGTGTGAAGCTTTAAAGATAATTATGGAGATTAATTAGAGTCCAAGTCAAAGACTACAATATATGGAAAGAGATATGCATGGTAATTGGAGATAGAAGGAGACAGAGTTCAATTAGGAAAAGGAAAAACTGCCTAAATCTGAATTTCTGCAGCACACGCCTAAAGAAGTGGTGATAACTCCAATAAAGAAGCCGATTTTGGTAAATTCCTTTCATAGGGACGTAGATAATTCTGTGAGGATTCTTTTGGTATCTTATGGAGCAAAAACCGACCAATAACGAAGAAGATATGCTCAAAACAGTCCAGCAGTAATTATCTTTATTTCCATACGAATTAGAGTTGGGCTTGGAGTCCACCACTTATTTCTCCTTCAAGAAAACGAATTAGGTCTTCCTATACCTTATAAATACAGCCTCTTAACATTAGAAAATCATCCTTGGCCAGACCTTACGGCCAAGAGGAAGCTGCAACACAAGAGAAGAAGTCTGGAAGGAGCAGAACACCATATGTCTCCTTCAACCTCTTATTTTGTAATTCTTTTCTCTTCTCTTCTTAGTATGAATTAATTCTTTTTAGCATGAGTTTTTAGCATATATGTATGAACCCTAGTTTTGATTGACATCTATCTAATTTGGGAACTTAATGTTTTAAATTGAATTATTGTTTTTATTCTCTGTTTATGTGTTTGGATTTATATTCTGTGTTCTTGTGGAAGTGCACCCATATAGAATTACCATCTAGTAATTAGGTCACCATTGACAACGGTGTTTAATTACATGTTTAGCACATAACGTCTAGTACAAGGTTTGATCTGACAACCCAACCTAACTAGATAATCACTATGGTTTAGTTCTTGTGACTATTTACCAATTACAGGAACAGTTTGCTTAGGAAGCCTTATTGACACAGGTAAATCCTATTTAAAACTACCTAGCGTAATTGGAACCGATTATTGAAATACTACATAATTCATCCTTACATGTTTAGAACGGCAAAACTAGTGGGGATTGCATGCTATTGACTCAAGCTATATTCTCATACTACTCTTTCGTTCGTATTTATTTTCTATCTTTAAATTCTTAGTTTTAACGTAGTTTAATCAAAAACCAAATAAATATCTATTTGTCTTTACTTTTAATGTGTTTTATTTGTTCTAGCTTTAATTATCTGCACTTGATTATTGCATAAGATTCCCCTAACCTTCGTAGACTCTGCGGAACGAATCTTACTTATTTTCTAAAACTTGTATACGATTTGTATACTTGCAGAACCGTGCTAGCTTAGGGTGTTTATCTGCACTTTATTTATATCATATTTCATCACACCCTAGGCTCCACCACATAGTCTTTTACCTGAAAGACAAAGAAGAGACGTGAGTTACTTGCAATCAAGCTGTTCGATAACATTCATAAAATGATATTATCTCCTATTTATAAGGGATTTACAATACATAATATTATAACTAATCAACATTTAAACAACAAAATTATCATGTTAATAATTCTACAACAATAAATTTTGAAAATGACAAAAGTATTAAACCAAGCCAAGAAAAGTTGCACTAATTTATATATCCAAAAGGTTGATTGAGCCACAAGTCCCCATGCTACATGAAAAGTCAAATACACCTCCGTAACACGCTATCCCAAAAATCTGCCCATCCTCTAGTATACTTCCTACTATTCTTAACACAAGGCATATTCAACTAATTTGTATAACAAGGACCACTTTTATAATTTAATTTTCTCATGATAAACTCGTCGAACTTCAAACTACATAGCTTAGGCTAAGTTCAATGGGCTCCCGATTGTAGCAAAAAGCTACAATTGGAAGTTGAAAATCATATTTTAGCACTCCAACAACCTCCCGATTATAGGGAACCCAATTATAGGGTTCCTATTCACAAGTTTTCTTAGCTAGATGTGGCTAAAAATTTCACCCCCAATCCATCAATTTTAATTTTTTTTAAATCTAATCTATTCTTTATTCTTGTTTATTTAAATATATATATATATATATATATATATATATATATATATATATATATATATATATATATATATATATATATATATATGTATATTTAAATCTTTAGTTGATAATTATAAATTATATATTATTATTTTAAATTATTTATTAATAAATATTTTCATAATAATAATTAATTTAAAATTAATTTTATGTTTACTAATAATAAATTAATTTTTTTCTGCACATTATAATTCAACAAATTTATCAATAAATTTAATATTTTCAAAAATAAAGTAATAAATTTTAATATTATCAAAAAAATATCTTAAAACTATAAATAATTGATAGAAATAATTATAATTATCATTTAAATATTAAAAATAATTTATATTATTTTTTAAGACATATAAATTATAAATAATGAAATTTTATAAAAATTTAGAAAAATAATTAATTAGAATTAAAATGGAAAAAGTATTAAAATAAAATCAAAATATAGATTGGGAAGTTGAAATTGGGAAGCTGTTGGAGTAAAGTTGTGATAGGGAGTGAATATTTAAGAAAAGTTAGCTATTTGACTCCCGATTCTAGCTAAAAAATTGCGAGCTGTTGGACTTAGCCTTATAGACACCCGCCCCTCTGAAATACAATCTTGTTGTGCCTAAAGTATAATTATGTTGAATTTACCTCGATTTTTGTCATTAGTTATTTTAGTGTAGGAGCAAAGAGAGCTATATGTTGAGCTTGAGGTTTAATGAGACCTTCTTTGACTCCATCTCAAAAAATGCAAGTAAAGAGTCATAATATTTATCAACATTGAGCAGACTTGAAATTTATCAAGAAAAACTTACACGTATACATGAAAAGTAAGACATAACAGAGAGTAAAAGCGAAGAACATAATAGAGTTACATTATACTCCCTTTTCAAAATATTAAGGAAAAAACAAAAAAATTAAAGATATTTCACTAACTTTCACGTAGCTCTTATAAGAACTCGTTTCATTCTCTATAGCTTCACTTTTCGGTTTATTTTCCATTGTATTTAGCTACTATACTAGAACGACTTAACTAACAATCATCCCTAACCTTAACTGCTCTTTGTAATCTTCCATCTCCGTTCTATATGGTTCTTTATCCTTCAACACTAGTTCTAGATACACCTGGAGTCATATTAAACACCAATAAAGCATTTATAAACAAAATCTTGAATGGATATTTCATTTATACTGATATAGGGCCGCTTATGAATTACATCCAAAAATATCACCAATTTTGAGACAATTAGTAAGTTATTTTCTCTCTCAAGTTAAATTAATAAGCGGAAACAATCTACTTCAATATGAAAGAACAACTTTACATGATACGAAATGGATAGAGGATTGACAAGTTCAAATATGAAAGAACAAGAAAGTAAATTCCTTTCCAGCTATCAATACTAATCGAATAAATTCCCATTAATAATAATCGAAGAAAGTAAGAGTGATAACCTTCGTCTTGAAGTGAAAATCTGCAGCATAATTACAGGCGTGACTCATTGCAATCGCAAAGAATCTTAGTAGAATAATTGTCTTCGTTCATGGATATCTTATGTATCAGAGCTTGAGCATTGTCTTCTTCATTTTTATCGAACATGGAATAGGGCATCGTCTGTTGAAATTTAATCATTATATTTTAATTTTTTGATGGTGAGAGAAGGTAGAGAGGGAAGGACGGAGGTTGCGTGGTGGCTTCCTATTGACGTAGGGGTTATGTAATGGTGGTAGTGGTAATGGAGAGGGAAGGCCATGAGTTGTCTGGTGGTGACAGATATAGAATGTCGTAGAATGTGTGGTGATGACCGCACATAGGGGAGATAACTTTGGTTTTCTCTTTTTCAACAGAGAAGGGAGATACAGAATTGTCTAAGACATTTATCATAAAATATAACTATTTTAATATTAAAAAAAATCAAATATACTATAAAACGTTCCTTACCCTAATAACTTAGTAAGAAATAACTCTTGCCATATATCACTCCCTAGCCGCCACCACTATCTCATTTCACCTCTGATGCCTTCTCGATTGCCCAGTATTTTATACACTCACCATCACAGTAACACTATCACCGTAGAATTCATCGATCAAACACTAAACACATGTTTACCTAATCCACCATCACCGCCGATCAACCAAAATTTCCTACGCACTAACATTTTTATCCTTTCAAAAAATTATCGTAAGAGTATTTTGTTTGACAAATCAACCCAGTCATCGACTTTATCAATTTGGATAATAAAGGTACGTGCTAACATTTATTTACAAATATTTTACATAAATTAATTTTATTTACGTTGATATATATGATCTTGAGTGTATTGTTTTGGTTCGTCGTTTTTGTAATTTTTTATGAAGATATAATTTTTTAAAAGTTGTGTATTTTAATTTTAATATATTTTGGTTTAAAAAGATTCTTATCCATAGATAATACTAAAAATATTCTATATTTTGATTTGAAAAATTCTTATCCATGGATAATAGTCCAAAAGTAATATGGGATATCATCCCAAAACTTTCCGACTCTATATATGAATTTATTTTCAAAAATATTTAGGGGTTGTTATAATAGATCAGTATTTTAGATGTAAACTAGCCAAAAAAATTATTTTATTTTCTTATCATAATTATTTATAGGTTTATTGTAATTTATAATTTTATTACTTATATATACTTTGTCGATTTTATATTTATTTGATTTTTTTTTCTTGTAAACTTTTTTGTTACGCGTCTGCAACATGTCGGTCTGGCTATCGGACAGGTTCTACAGGTCCGGTTCTTGTAAAAAAAACCTGAATTTGAACCAGTCCAGATCAGACCAGAACGATAAAATGTTTTTTTTAATTCTCCTAATCTATTATTGGGTCTGACCAACCCACCCACCCCATTTGTAACTACCCCATTTTCACCGCCTCGTCTCTTTCTCTATTCTCTGATTCAATCTATGAATCTTCTAATATCTTATTGCATCCACCGATTGATTGTTCACCAAGGATTATTATGTTATCCTCTCATCCAATGTGGCTAGATCATATGTTCATCAGAATAGGGGTTTTTCATGCTTTTAACATTTTTCATCCATTTTGGGTAATTGATGTAATATATTTGCAAATCATTGATGGATTGAAACATATAACTATAATTTTTGATTGGTTTTTCCATTTATTACCTTAATATTTGTTCAAGATAATTAAGTGGTTTTCGAAATTCATCGTATATGCAAATTGGGACATCATTGTGTTATGCGAATTTGTTAAGTATATTTGTACCTCACTGTGTTATACAAAATTTTCAAAAATTACATTATAAGTCCATGTGAAAATGAAATTTGCGAATTCAATGAGTGTTAATTAAAAAATAAACTTAAAAAATATATATTGGAACCGGTACCACTGGTTCAGTCTTAATTAATTCTCCCAAGAACATGACCGGTCCGGACCGATAAGGGGGAGGTCCGGTAGACCGGAACGGTCTGCTAAGGGGGAGGTCTGATAAGACCGGTCCGGACCGCTCCGAACCAAACCGTTAGCTAGGTTGAACAGCAAGTTACCAAAAAAAGATATAAATCTTAAAAATTTAAATTGAATGGAGCTAAATTTTTTTTACTCTTTTAATATAATAATTTTTAAATTAATTTGGTAGATTTGGACGACCAATGGGGTTGCATCTTCATAGTCGTCCTTGTCTTTCTCTCTAATCGCATACACATATTTTGAAACTGATACATAACATATTATCCAATGATCCATCTATTTTCTCTTACCTTTCAACAGGTAATATATATGCACATAACATATTTTATTTAAAGGAGAAGGTTGTTGGTCATGTCATTTCAGTAACAAATAATAAAAATATTGAAAAAGGTATGTTACATTATTATCTATTCAAAATTGATATTCTAGGTAAGTAAATTGGATTCATAATTGTTCACATTATTATCTTGATCTGTGACTATGATTTGTAGGGATTGCGTAATATCTTTACTAGTAATAGAGTCAACATTGGGGTTAAAAGAATGGGAGAACTTGACGAGAAAACCTTTAAAAAAGCATGTATGGAGAGGTTTCCTCACGAGGAAGTTGAATTCAAGGCCATGGAACTGTTCTCCTTGTGGGAGGAGAAGATAAAAGACAATGAATGACATCCTTTTTAAATTGTCCAAATCAATGAGTCAAAATTTGAGGTGATTCTGAAATAATTGTATTTGACTATTATTGTACTTGTGATGCTAAAAATGTTGAAAGTAATATTGCAGAAATTGTTGAATGAGGATGATAAAAGTTTACTAGAGCTTAAAGAGGAATGAGGTGAGGATATCTACACTTCTGTAACTACGGCTTTGAAGGAGATGGAAGAATACAATCCTAGTGGAAGATATGTGGATCCTGAGCTATGGAACTTCAAAGAAAACAAGAAGGCAACTTTAAAGGAAGTTCTTAGTTCTCTATGCAAGAAATTGAAGCAACGCAAGCGCAAGCGCGAGAGACGGTGACGTTTAAAATGCATATATTAATAAATATCTTGCTATTTTTTGATTATTGATGAAAAGATATTATGATGTTAGATATATACATAAATTCTGCTTGTATTCTTACGTGCTTAAGCTATTTTATCTATAGACATGTTACAACTTGCTGCTTATTTTAGGAAGTCTTATTTTCAATGGGAGCTATTAGTAGTTTTCTTTCATACATCTTGAGATAAAAGTATATTAAAACTCATAATGCATCTTAACTTGAACATGGGTTTTTTCTAATTCTTTCTATTTGAACGAATTCAAATGCTTTACTTTATGTCATTTGTAGGGAGCAAGTATAGTAGCTCTAGCGCAAGCACTCTGATATCTATTGCATCATTCGATCAACTATATTTTACCGTTACTTTTACCATGTTGTCATCAAGAAATGAATTAGTACAAATTTCTCTTTTTGGTAAACCAGTGCAACTGATTATTTGAATTTGTATTTTTGTTTGCTAAATTCTGTCATGGAGAGACTATTTGTCATGTGCTTGGCTCCTTTATTTGTTAATTGCATCAATTTCATTAACTAAGAAATAAATATTAAAAGAAATTCCTAGGTATACAGGGTATAACCATCGTTGTTGTGAAAAGACACCTTTTTTGGATAATCTTCCCGATACACACACAAATTAATCCTCCAAAATGCACTCAGGTTAAAAGTGAGTACATTTGAGAAGTGCTCACTGGATGATAAGCATAATTAAAATTTCTTAGAACTCAAGCTTTTAGCATCATAGGAGCCACGCTAATATGATAATATGATAAGACAAGTAGTTATAATTTTTTGTGCCGTAGATCAATTGTGAGTGGGTTATAAGAATTTCACAGAATTTGGGTTAAGAGTCTAGTGTTGTATTGACTTTTACTAGTAAATAATTCAATCTTATCATCTTATAGTTGAAGTTGCTCTAGTAGTTGAGAGCATTTTTTATTGGAATACAGTTTTGCCTGTGTCAAAATATATCACCAATGGAATGAAAGCAAAATTGCTAGATGATTTTAATTGGCTGAATGTCTCCAATCTTATAGAGTTCAATTTCTACCGTTTTAGGTTATAATCTCTTACTTGATATTGAAAGATAATAGAACATCACATCTAAACGGCCAAACTATCTTGTTAACCAATACCAGAGAGATTGCATTTCCAAAAAAAAAAGTTACACTTGAGTTTCCAGTATGCGACTATTTTTAGCGTTTTAGGAAATAGAACATATTATAGAGGCATATGTTATGGTAGATCAAGACATATAGTGTTGCAGATCATATGCCAAATGGTTTCTTTTAATGATTTCCTTTAAAAAGTGTTTCCCACTCCCATAACTAACCATTCTAGACAACATGGATCGATTATAAAAGTTCATTTTAAACATTTTAGATTCCTCTAATCTATTAGTGCCCATGTCATTCTAATTTTATTTTACCCTTTTTATGATTAAAAAACTTGAGCGATTTTGATATGAGGTTTGCAACCCGTTTCGTGAAAAAGAGATACAAAAACCAACCAAGAAAAATGTTGAGCTAATTTAGAACTTCCTTTAAGTCATTGGATAATGAGAAAATGCCACTTAGAGTCTTGAACACACCCTCCTCTTCAAGATAGCACACCCTCCTAGAGCCTCTTCTTACTAAAGACCTCAAAAACTTTTTAACACATGAAACCCATAACCCCAATTACTTTACTACCCTCTTTTGTTTTTTTATACCTATATATACTAATTATTCCCATTTACAATTTCATTCACGTTCTAAATCATAAATCATTAGCTCAATGCTTCTCTCTCCTCTCAACATCCACCGACACCACCTAAATGGCCACCACCACCACCGTCGAAATAGCCACCACCACCACCGCCGAGCACTCCTTCACCATAACGCCTCTACAAAACTCGCTGCTTCTTCAAGCTTCTCTTCGCCATGGAAACCATACCACCACCACCATAACACCACCACCACTATAACAGATGCACCACCACTCGAAAACAGAACACCACCACCACCGACATAACACCACCACTGCAAATCGTAAACAGAAGCACAACCACCACCATAACACCACCACCACCTACATAACACCACCACTACAACTTGTTTTACCAGATTTCCGGTCAAGAAATGAGAACAGCAAGCTAATCTTCGAATCTTCTTCTCGAGCTCGGCGATGGAGGAGCAGATCCGATGTTCACGAACGGAGCCTGTAGATCTGGTCGAGAAGTCGTTTGCTGCATGAAGCTTCTCGAGCTTAGCGGTGGTGGTGCTCGGATATCGAGCTTCGATTCTTCTTCGCGAACGGATCTCGGCAGAAGACTCCATGGCTACTCCTTTTTCTTCTTCGCGAACGGATCTCTGCAGAATACTCCATGGCGGTGCTTCGTTCGTGAAGCATAGGCGGCAAATCCATCTTGCTCCATAACCGGAGCTCCCATCTTCTCAAGCTGTTGTGCTGGATCTCGCCGGAGAGAGCTCTGCGAAGAAGGAAGGAAGCTGTTCATGAATGATTCAGGATCTCGCCGGAGAGAGCTCTGCGAAGAAGGAAGGAAGCTCTTCTCAAGCTGTTTGACGTGTTTGTTTCACGCGTGAAGAGGATTTTTTTTTTTGTTTAGTTTGACATGGTTGACCAGATCTAGATCTGGTCAAACCAAATAGAATTTCCTTTTTTTTCCTGGTTGTGTAATAATGTAATAATACAATTATTTGAATAATACTCATTATTATTTTTAGATTAGACTCATTGCTTTTTTAAAATTACTCTCTAATTTTAAGAGTACTCCGAGATTTTTCTTGGAGCACTCCGAGATTTTCTTAGAGTACTCCGAGATTTTATTCGTGCACTCGAAAAAATTTAGAGAGTACTCCACAAATTTATAGAGTACTCAGCAAATATATAGAGTACTCTATGTTTTTTCCGAAACTCTATGTTTTTTCCGGTGACCGGTGATTGGTGGTCGGAGGTCGGAGGTAGGAGGTAGGAGGATAGTGGTAGGTAGAGGAGAGAGAAACAGTGACATCACAATTTTTTGTCTTTTAGTGTTAGTAAGGGTAGGAAAGACTATTGTAAAAAATGAGGTCCCTAAGAAGAACAACTTTCTAGACACTACTCTATAGAGAAGAAACAGTGTTTCTAAGACCCTACATTCACCCTTGGATAATCTCAATTCATTTATAAAAATATTAAAAATAAATACATCCTATATCCCCTAAACTTTGTTTGTTTTGACAATTTACCTCTTACTAGACTTTTTAGTACTGGATACCTCTTAAACTCCATTTTCGTGACTCTTTGCCTATTTTAACAGATTCCGTTAGTTTTTGCTGTTAAATAGACGCGTGGCGCGCACGCGCGTATTTATTTTTGAATTAAAAAATCATTTTTTCGGAATTAGTTAATTAAACCCTAATTTTAACAGGGGAATTTAAGTACATCACGTTGTTCCTTAGTATAAATACACACAATTAATAAACAAAAATTTAAAACAAAAAATCACTTAATCATTCTAACGATTTGGGGAAATTTTGAAGAACCCCAGTTCTAAAAAAAATTCAATCTTCGACGTTGTACTCTATTACTATGGAAAGTAAGCCTTTTTTTTCATCAATTATGTCGCCACATAATGCCCAAAGTGTGGGCTCAACTTCTTCTCGCGCTCCATATTGCAGGTGTGGATTCGTAGCTAAGGTGTACACTTCTTGGTCTGACGCGAATCTAGGTAGGAGATTTTACAGGTGTATGTATTGGTGTTCTTTGAAGGATTGCAATTTATTTGCTTGGTTGGATGAGCCTATGGGTGAACGAAGTGTTTCGGTAATTTGTGGGCAATTGCGTAAAACCGAGAACCACTCGTTAGAACTTGATGCAACAGAGTTGATGACATCATATTTTGATGAAATGGTTCAGTTAGAAAAAAAAGCTTGTGACGTGTTGAAGATGGAGTCTGCAAAAGTGACTGAGTTGAAAACCGAGTTTAAGGTAGTAACTAAGGAATTGGATGAATTGCGGAAAAAAGAAAATATTGCTTCTAAAGCTTTGATCTTCGAGTTTGCGAAAGTGAAGGTTGTCGAGGATGAGATGCTCCGTCTTAAAGTGATGATGGACAGTGTAACAAGAGATAACTTGATTTTGAAATGGAGTTCCTTGTATTGATTTTCATCTTCTTCTTCAATGTTTGTGGTTTTAGTTGCTTGATGTATTAGTTTTAGTATGATTTACTATGTTTCAGTTGTTTTGGTTTATTAGTGTATCCAATTGTTGAACTATTAAGGTGTAGTATGTGTTAGTTTGTGTTATTTGTAGTGGTTTATTTGAGACTTGTTATGTACTGCGTTATTGTGTTTTCAATGGAATTGAATGTTATGTTGTTATTTTGCTTTGAGTTTTAGTAAGTAAGAAGTAAAAGCATTGCCGTTTGATTAAAGTATACAAAAAGTAGATAAGTAGACAAAACTAGATACCACCTTATTGGCATTACATAGAGTATCACAAAAGGTTAGTATTCAAATGCAAGTTGCACAAAGTTACAAAAACCCATAGCCTGCACTAAAGTCTTCACCAACCAAAAAACACTACCACCACATAATAAAAAGTCACTTAACCCTAGACTATTACAACCATAATAGTTCTAGAGTGAGCACAAAATAAAGTCATAAACACACAAATATTAAACAATCCAGGAAAAAGAGATGAGTAAATATGCAGATTCAAGTTTTTGATGGATAACAAGTTCAATTTGGTCCCTTCTCTAGAGGAGCTGGAGTTTTAGCAGCAGCTTTCCTCAGTCAAAGGGCTGTGGCAATGGTCAAGTACCTCGGGTTTCCTTCTCTCATTATAAAACCTTCTTTATGCTGCATAAATGGCTTATTTTCTCTTGGTTCCTCTTTGGTTTTATCCTATCAACAAAGAAACCAAACATGAACATCAAAATATAGCCTTTTTCATATTAAATATTCAAATTTGAATGAATGACCTACCTGAGATCCATTTATAGTTAAAGTCCTTTTAGATCTAGTTTGTGCAGGTGGATTTGGATGTTTGAAGGTAATAGGTGGGGGGTTAATTGTCAATAAATTAAAAGTGTAGGACGTAAATTGTCAAAATTATATCGACTTAACCCTAGGATACCCCTGAGGGACTTTTGCTTTGATGGCATAGTTGTTTTTTCTTTAGGCAATTCCTTACTTGTGTTAGTAGAAGGTTGGATGAAAGGATTCTTTGTTGTGGGTTCCCCTTTGTTTTATCCTATCACCAAAAAAATCAAGCATTACCATCTATATATAGTCACTTTCATCTTAAATATACACAAATGAATGATTGACCTACCCGAGGTACTTGATCTGTAGCTAATGTCTTCTTAGATCTGGTTTGCGCATGTGTTGTTTGGTGCTTGAACACAAAATGGAATTTTTAGATGTGGGGGTGATTAGTCAGTAAAGTAAAAATGTAGGGGGTAAACTATCAACTTACCCCTTTTGTTTTTTTCTTAGCCACTTCAGCACTAGTTTTCTTTACTTGATTTATTGGTGGATCAATCTTTGATGGAACATGTGAGTTCTTTTCATTATCCATTTCTTTGCTTATCTCCACATGCTCTTTATATGCTTGATTACTTGGTTGATCCTTTTTTATCTTCACCTTCTAGAGTCACAGTAAACCACATAAAATATTAACTTATTGATCTGTTATTAAAGTTCATTTTGGTAATGTAATGATTAGTTACCTTTAGTATTGATTTTGGTAGAATATTGTTTTCTTTCTTAGATGATTTTCCTTTCCCTTTGTCATCTTCCTATTTTCAAAATGCAGACAACACACAATTAGCTAATGATTAAATAAAAATATACACCCCTAAAGACATGTACTTACTATGGTTATTGACATTGATTGTGAACATTCATACCTTCAACATTCACCCCTTCACCAGTCAAACCATCAACGTTAACACCTTGAACGTTATCATCTTCAACATTCAAACCTTGTGTATTATCTAATCCCTCATTTTCAGTATCTGTATTATTTTGTTTCTCTTTAAAAGTCCGAGTGTTATGCCCTAGTACTCCACAACCCATGCATCGCATTACCCTACCCAATCTACTAGCCTTTTTAACACCTCCAATTGTGTGTTGTTTTCTCCACTTTTTTACTTGTTCCTCATCAACCTCCCTGGTCCTTGCCCTCTTTGGTCTGCCAACCAATTTAAAGGCTACCGGATGTTCAACATCCACATTCCTAGTAGCATTCCACATTGAAGGACCATTTACTGGATATATCATTGGTGTATACGCCTTCATATACATATCTTTTGTGTAGCATTTATGCACATATTTCTCTGAATCTTTTCCCATGTATTAAATACATGTGATGGCGTGATAGCACGATATCCTAGAAAGCTCACATCTTCTACAAGGACAACTTTGCAACTCCAAATCCATAGCTAATGAATCTGTCTCCAGGTTTCTCACCTCAAACTTTATCTCACCATAAAATACTGCATGCCACTTGCCACCTTTTTTTAGCTTTGTTGACCAGGTGTCTTATCTTAAGACATATTTCACCTTCATACTTGGCCACCCAAGATCTCTCCGATTGAAGTCTTTTCATGGTATACACCCTTAGCCCCTCCAGTATAAAAATTAGAGACTTGTCCCTAGGAATTACAACATAAATGTTAAAGTTAGTGGGCAGGTAGACAGAAAATGTAATAATGTAGGGGCCAGATAGTCAAAATATATGAAGTGTAGGGGGCAAATAGACAGCTTGTGTAATAGTTTAGGGGGTAAATAGACAATAAATATAATGACGTAGGGGGCATATAGACAATATACGTAATACTTTATGTTGTAGTAAGTCAATTAAATACCTGACTTTTTTTAATTGCATTATTAGAACTTTCACAAAGGTTGTTCAGAAAAACATCACAACTTGTAGTACACTGAAGTGTGATCTTGACCAACACTTTGGATCTAGGTTAGATAGCCTGTTAAAAGCACTCTCATCCATGTCTTTTATAACAGCCATAACCTCTGCAAATTTGTTCACTATTGGGTCCCTAGCTACATCCCATACTTTGTCCTTCAAAGCCAACCCCGGAAGCTTGCTTTTGAATTTATCATACAAGTGTCTAACACAGCGACAGTGTTCTATATCTGGTAGCATGTCACTGATTACCTGGAGTAATCCCTACAAAGAAACATACAAAAGGTCAAATAATATTCATAGAAAAATACCCTAATGGAAGTAATTAGTTAAACAAAGAAAGTACTAACCTTTTGTCTATCAGATATGAATGTCCATTCTTGTTGATTATAAATACCTAGGTCTTGTACCAACAGGTTCAAAAACCATCTCCATGAGTTACTGTCCTCTTTTTCAGTGAGGCAATATACAACTGGGTATATACAATTGTTCCCATCTATACCTACAACTGTCAAAATCACCCTGGATGTGGACCCTTAACGTGACATCCATCTATTCCCACAAACTTCCTACAACCCTCTAAAAACCCGCTTCAACAACCTTCAAGGCACACATAAAGCCTTTGAAATCTTTCAACACCAATCAATTCATCAATACTAGTTTCCACTTCCACTGTACTACCAGGATTACTTATCTTGATTTCCTCACAATAGTCATGTATCTTCTTATATTGATCCTTGTGTTCAACTTCTATCATTTTTCTTGCTCAGTTATATGCCCTGTAGCATATTCTTAGGCTAACATTGACTGAAAAATCTCTGTGCACTAATTATTGAAAATTACTTACATTACTATACAGATTCAATCTTACCATATCCTCAAATGACCTTGCCAAGAACTTGGCAGACACATGTCCGTGGTTAAGGTTTTTACCACATTCATATTGATTACAAAGAGTTACTTTTACTAAACCACCAACCTTTTCTTAGTAGTTTATGTTTATTTTACCTTATTCACTTCCTATGGTCAAGAGGCATCATCTAGGTCATTCATATTTTCATTTTTTCGTACTAATCTTTTTTGGCTTATTTTTCAAATATTTTTTATATTATCTTTTCAGTTATTTTAGAGTGAGTTGCGACATTGAGGGACCATCGATTCTATTTTTCCTTCTTATTTTGCATTTACTTGCCCCCAATGTATCAGTCCATCAGTTGTATCTTACCGTCATCGTGGGATCACCATAGTGTCGAGGAATGTTTTTTCGTCAGCACATCATGCTTTTTGTATGCTACATCTAAAAAAGAAACCAAAGACCAAATTCAAGGGTGCCAAGGGGTTTAAGAAAACTATGATGTCATTACTAGATAATTGTGCATAGGAAGTTAACAAGGTTGTCTACGACAAGTTTGTTAAAAGTTCTTGCAGGTGGGAACCAAAAAATCTGAATAGTAATACATAGATGTGTTTTGTAAGGGAAAGTACTACAAAGAGATGACCTCCAATGCAACATAGTCTTTTAATTGACAAATAAAGACGAGACATGAGTTACTTGTAACTGAGCTGATCGATAACATTCGTATATCAAGCCAAGAAGCGTTGCAGTAATTTATATATCCAAAAGGTTGATTGACCTACAATTCCCCATGCTACATGAAAAGTCAAATACACCTTTTCAAAACACTAGCACAAAATATTTGCCCGTCCACTAGTATATTTCCTTCTATTTTTAACATAAGGCACATTCGGTTATTTTGTATAACAAGTACCAATTTTATATTTTGATTTTATCCAAATAATCTCGTCAAACCTCAAAACTACATAGCTTATTATAGTCACTCGCCCCTAAAATACAATTTTGTTGTGTCTAAAATATAATCATGTTGAGTTTACTTCCATTTTTGTCATTAGTTATTTTGTTGTAGGAACAGAGAGAACTTTTTGTTGAGCGTGAGGATTAATGAAACCTTCCTTGACTCCATGCACAAAATATGCAAGTAAAGAGTCACAATATTTATCAACACACAAAAAACTAAGGAAAAACAAAAAAGTTAAAGTTGTTTTACTATATTTTAAGTAGATCTTATAAGAACTCATTTCATTCGCTATAGCTTCACTTTTTGGTTTGTTTACTACTATATTTAGCTACTGTACTAGAACGACTTAACTAACAATTATCCCTAACCTGAAGTGCTCTTTGTAATCTGACATCTCCGTTTTATATCGTTCTTTATCCTTCTGCACTAGATCTGGATACACCTAGATTCATATTAAACATCAATAAAGCATTTATAAACAAAATCTTGACTAAATATTGCATTTATATAGATATAATCTTCTTATGAATAAAATAAAAAAGATCACCAATTTTGAAACAATGAGTAAGTTATTTTCTCTCTCAAATTCAATTAATAAGGATAAACAAAGTGCTTTAATATGAAAGAACACTTTTTTCTTACTTTTTTCAACATTACTCCTAATTATATACCTTTTTTTAATCAAATAATTATTAAATTTTCTGTCCAATTTTATTTGTCTACCTTTTTGGTGCACAAAGATTAAGAAGAGCATTAAATACTTATTTTTACACAATTGTCCTTAATTCATATACACAAAATCATTTTTTACAATAATTTTCCTTTTACTCTATCTATTCCACGAATAATGTCCACTTACTTTTCACACATATTAAAAGTATATTAATTGTATTCATTATTATAAAAGTATCCCTAATAAAGTGTCTTGATATTTTGAATATGAATTGGTAATATAAATATTAATATTTTAATAAGGATATTAGTGAAAAAATTTGAAAAAAAAATGTCTTGATATTTTACATGGATAATATTTTTAGAATGTCGCTTTTAGTAAGTAGACATCATTTATAGAACAAAGGAAGAATTCGATTAATATTACTTTTAGTAAGTAGACATCATTATAAAACAAAGAGAGAATTTAATTAATATTAATATTGGTAAAAATAAGAAAAAAAATATCTTGGTATTGAAAAATAGATATAATATTTAACCTTCTTTTTAGAAAACAATAATTATATATATACTACCTAATATACCAAATTGGACAAAAGAAATATTTAAAAGTATTTTGGTCAAAAAATTTATAATAGAAATTAATATTTGCTTGTCTAATAATAAAAAAAAGGATTATTGCCCAAGAAACACCTTAAGTTAGAATTAATTCCCTCTCACCCCAACCATCATTTTCTTGCCCATAAAAGGCACACATATTTTTGCTTTTTCATTTTCTTTTCCAATAAAAGAGTCGTTTGAGTTATGGGAAGTTTCCCACTACTCAAACGTTGAGTAATGGGAAGCTTCCCACTACTCAAACTTTGAGTAATGGGAAATTTCCCATTACTCGTTGTTCTTTAAAAAAGACAGTGTCTTTTATGGACAAGGGAGTAAGGTGGCAGGTGCCTATTGGGCATTAACCCAAAAAAAAATTACACTTGTTAAAGAATTTTTTTTTAGTTATCAATGAAATATTTTAACCAAAAAAAAAAAGGGACCGTGGGTTCGATAATATTTCAAATTAAAAATTGAAGGAGCACATTAGACAAGTGTGCAGCCAAGTAAAAGATCATCTCTTCTTCCCATTTTGATATATGAATCATCACCTCAATATCACTATATCACCTTACTAAAAAATAGAAAAATCACCTGCATCTCAGTTCATCATCAGCCAAAAGAATTTACCACCCTTTCACTACCTCATTTATGATCATTTTCTATCTCTTCTACTAAATGTGTTTTATGTAAACATATATATATATATATATATATATATATATATATATATATATAACGATTCCATCTAATTTTATAATTAATTTCTTCACTTACTCAACCTCACCAAGCAAAACTCTGTCTTACAGTCTATAAGTCTTGCAAGTCACCCCGGTTTTTAATTCTACACGTAGTAGTCTAGCAATAGATTGCGCTAGGTATGATTGAGTCTCTTTAGGCTGGCCCTTGGTGCAAGACATCAAGGCGGTCGTTTTAGGACCCGTTTATGTTTGATAAAAAAGACTCTAATTTTATCAAAATAATTTTTTATAATTAAAATAGACCATGAAAAAATTCGGTTTAGATAACTAGATATATTTTGATTTTATTTGATTTTTTGGACAGGCTACTTGGTCGTACCCTATTAACTCAATTTGGTAGAACTCTTTAATTTTTTTTACTTTGTTAATATGATGAATTTTTACTTAACCGGCTTGTTTTGCGCCAGGGGCGGAGCCATGCACATGGTAGGGGGGTCCATGGCCCCCCCTTCTGATTTTTTGAAAAAAAATTATAACTATCTCAAAAAAAAATTATAATAACTCCTAAATTTTTAAATCTTTTTATTTGGTTCCCCTAACTTTTAAAAGATTATTTTATTAAGTTTTAAATTATTTTATTTATAAGATTTTTTATTTTTTATAACAAAATATATATTATTTTATATTAGAAAAAGAAATTTATAGCATAATTAATTAGAAAAATCAATTGCAAGACTTATATTTTAATATTTACACAATATAGGGACCTTTAGAGCAATTTCTCCTAGTATAGGGACCTATTTATGATTTTTGTATGATATTTAGACTTATAGTGCAAATTCTCCTATATCACACTCTATGAAGCCTTCAATGTTTTTGTCTACCCCATAGAAGCTCTAACTTACCCTTGTCTAGGCTACCAAGAGAAAAACATAGTATTTATGATAAATAAAAAAGAAGAATCTGTTGAACATTTATTACTGAACTGTAAGATGTGCAAAGAAATATGGGAGGAACACCTTTACAAATAAGAATCGAGAAGGAAATGGAATATAATACAGAGCAATGGTTTATGGAAAAGAGGTGGGTGGGAAGAGGATAAGGCTAGAGATTTCATTATGGTAAACTTATGGAATATCTGGAAGGAAAAAACGAAAGCATTACATGAAGGAAGTACAATAGAAGCAACAAACATAATTGCCTCCTCAAATAAACTTATCTTAGAGCTACATGGTATAGAATGGGAGTATATCAACAAAAAGCCTATCTTTGGGAGGAAAGGAAGTTGAGAAAACAATGATCAAAATGAGGAAGGATTAGAAGAAATCACGTTCAACTGTGATGCATTTTTTATAAATAGGTTCGAACCTACCGGGTTGGGAATCGTTGCTGCCATAAAAAATCTGGAGGGACTACAACTAACTTTCACTAGATATTGTGCGTCTGCGGCTGAGGGAGAGACACATTTTGTTCTAAAAGTTCTGGAGTTAAGTGAATGCTTTCTTGATAGGCGAAAGACTATCATCACTGATAACATTGGAATCATCCAAGGTATTAAATAGGAGTCAGCATCAAGGTGGAATATTCAACCCATCCTATGGAGAATTGTCAGCAAATCTATTGAGAACGGACCGATTTTCTTTCGTTTCATTTAAAAGGAATCTCAACAGAGAAGTTGATAAAGCTGCGAAGGAAGCTAGGTACAGGGCAACAGATGACAAGATGAAAACTATTAGTGTCTATGAACTCACTCTTGTTTTTTTCTAAAATTGGTATTGGCTGATTAAAGCCCCTATGTTTAACTTTTGTGCTTCGGCACCTCCCACTGTTAAAAAAAAAAAAGAAAAAGAACGGCCCACATGGAGGTCTGAGGCGCCCTTTTTGTGTTGGTAGAAGAAACAAGGTTACAAGTACAAAGACCTTCTTCAACATTCTCATGGGGCGGGTAAAGGTACAACACAAGGGAGTGCACAACAAAAAACAAACCATCAAGTACTCGCAAAGTACTTGGGAAAACTGTTTAACAAATGAGGCTGAGCCAGCTCAGCATGCAAATGCAATTCAACCTGCAGATAAAGGCGAGGAAAGCGAGTTATATTGCTGGCCATGGACTGGGATTATTTTGAATATCATGAAAAAACTATGAATACAAGATTTTATGGATGGTTTGCACGTGAGCACTTTTACAAGTCAGATGGGCCAGTGGGTGCTTATCTTCGTGGAAATGGAACGCTAAGGACAATCTCAGATCTGGTCAAGGAAGCTACACATGATACAAACAAAGTTGTAGAAAATTTGACTCGTAAGATTGACATTGAAAACAAAAATTTGGAAGAGTTGCATACAATATATAATTTGGGGACGATTAATCTAAGTTCGATGTTCGAGGGGAAAGATCTACTGCATCAAGCATTTTTGGAAGGCCCCCTTCCTAACTCACTAATTCTTCTTTTATATATATATATATATATATATATATATATATATATATATATATATATATATATCCTTTCAGGTTGCTAAAGGTTATGTGGATTTGTTTGTGCATGATTTGCTAGGGAGCATGTGAAGAGGGTTCTTGATGCACAAGAAGAGTTAAATAATGAGTTGGAAAACAAAAAAAAACTCGATTCTTGGAGTAGTGAACTCAATGAACGTGAAGCCTTGACTGAACTGGAGAGACAGAAACTTGAAGAAGATAAGGAAAAGGTGATATTTTTATTTTCATATATTACAATCTCAACCTTATCTACTTTATATAAATTATCTCCATCTCAACTATCATTGACATTAATTGTTTTTTTATTCGATTTTCAGCCAGAATGATAAGAGGACCAATAAACTTGAGAAGGCCTCTAGGGAACAGGGAGAAATGGATGAGAATATCTTGAGGTTAGGTGAAGAACAGAAGGTGTACTTATTTGTTTATGCATGCTTGTACTTATATATAACAATTTTCTGAAAATATATAATGTATTTTTGTTTCACAGGGAGAAGGAGGAAGCTCTATAGAAGATACTTGCACAACAAGAAAACTGTGATATGCCAACTCTTTTTTCCCTACCCTCTATAATTAAGTTGGTAAAAAAATCTCAATTTTGTATTTGTCTACTCTCACTTAATAAGTGTAGTCTATTACTTCTAACAATTTCCTACCCTGGCATTTTCATAGTCGTCTATCATTTCTAATAATTTTTTTTTTTTTTTATTACATCTGAGGCCGGAAAGACCTAAACAGTTACATCATACAACGCAACTTAAACTCCTGTAGGAGAAATCAAAATATTTCTAGGGGTGGCAACCCCACATTTATCCTTCATGATCATTTTCTTCAGTCCTTCTGGAGGTTCTCTGCAATACTGTATCACGTCTCTTTCTAAACTCGCACCATATTTGGCCAGAAAATCCGCACTACGGTTTGCTTCTCTGTATACATGAGTGAGCTCATAACCAGGATGGTTTGTCAAGATATCTCTACATTCCTTTATAAGATTGTCGGACCAATCCCCACTGTTCACACCACCCTTCACTAGTGCGTGTAACTCTAGCGAATCAGTTTCGACAATTATTTGCGCCTCTTCTCTTTTAACGGCTAAATTTAATCCAAAATGCAATGCAATTAATTCAGCTTGGAAGGCCGTGCAATCCTTAGTTGCGCCTGCGAATCCTCCTAAATAGTTCCCCTCCTTGTCCCGAAATACACCACCTACTCCGGCCGTTTCCGCCCCCACCTTTACGCTTCCATCCACATTGAGTTTAATCCCTACATTCGGTTTTACCCATCTCACTAGGGTGCTCCTCGCAGAGGTTATAAGACCACCATCTAATTCCTTCCCCCACGCTCTCACATAATTAATCGCATTATTTTCCACCGTATAAATCAAGGAATGTAATGACTTACGTTTATTCCCGCCATTAAATATTCTATCATTTCTATCTAGCCATATTACCCAACAAATCGCGAGCGCAACCGTGTTAGACTCGAGACCATTAATTACCTCTTTGCAGCTCAATAGGCGCCTCCACCAATCAGAACTGTAGTAGACCTGATTCTGCAGCAAATTATTTTCCGCGCTACTGTTTAGAACTCCTGATGCATGATTCATTCTGTCCACCTCATTGTTTTGTTGTATAGTACCGCCATTATGGGACATGAGATTAGTTTGACCATTTTGAAATATTCTATCAGCATGTGAAGACCTGCAATTGAAAACACCATCTTCAATTATGTCTTCAATTCCCCTGACGCAGCCCTCCACTCCATTGACTTCAGAAGTACTCGTCCCCATACATTGTAATTCTGCAGCTCTCGCCTTCTTACGCAACTCAGCCAAAACAGGCCACGCCTCCCACACCCTATCATAAGCCTTGCATTTCTAATAATTTCCCAACCGACCTAAGTAGAACTTGGTATTATTATTATGTTTGAAAACTAAAATAAATACCTTTAAAAAAATTGATATTAAAAAAAATTCATAAAAAATTTATAATTAATATTTAATTTTTTTATTAATATATAAAAACAAATTTTCTTCAAAAGAATATTAAAAATCATAAAAAAAAATTAAAATCGTAATTTATTCAAAAAAATATTTAAAAATCATATTATAATAATTACAATTAAATAACAAAATAAAAATTAAAATAAAAAAAATCATAATTAATATCAAAAAGATTGCATAAATATTTTAAAACCAAAAACTATTTTAAAAATAAAAAAAAGTCCCCCAAATTTGCATTATATTTCTTTAATCCTAATCTCTCAATATAATCTATCTCCATATCTTATATAGAAATTATTTAGGCAATTACACACTTTATTTATCCGAAATTAGCTTCTCTCTTAAAGAACCCTAATTTCACTTTTTCCCCAAATTATATTCTCTCTCAATTCAATCTTTCAATTTAAAACTCTAATTTCACTTTTCCTTTGTTCACTCTAAACTCTTCCTCTCAATACAAATGCAATTATCGTATATGATGAAAGATAATCGAGCAGCATCGAAAAAGAGTTGGAAATTAAAGGGAGAAGAGAGTGCTTAGGAGATATCCATTGCGATGCACTTGTAAGTCTTGTATAATGTAGGGACCTATAGAGCAATTTTTGCATAAATAAACATTTTCACTTGTATGCTTTTCTCTCTCGATATATGTATGTAATATGTATGTATGTGACTCGGCTCATATATGTCAATTATAGCTTATATAACTGTGATTCACAATGAACTGAAATTATGTTGCTGTATCACTACCTTTAATTTTCAGTCAGTGTATATCTATATTCTGTATAAGTGTGTATTTGTATATATGTTATATGCTTGGAAAAACAATATAGGATAATGAAACGGTGAATTCAATTAGTTATTGAGTTAAAAGCATTAATTTATTTTGTTATCATGAAACTTGCTCAATGCATATAACGTATGTGTATGTATTTTTGTAAAGTATAGGATTGAGCTAGTACATATTATTGAATTAATGAATTTGTATTGTTGTTTTTGTTTAAATCATAAAATACTTTAGTTCATGAATCTGTACTGTTTAGATTTAAGTAATTACTGTTTATTTGATTATGGAATGTTGTATTTACTTTTCAATTTTCAGTAATTAAAGGAGATTTACCTATTTAGTTGTCTAAATTCTGTTTTAACAAAAGGCAACAGCATAACTAATTTCAAGTTTCCTATTTTTGTGCAGGAAATCATCTCTTTCTTCCTATTCGCATCTCCAGCGTAATTCCTTATCCATTATCATTTAATTCTTTTTACTTTTTTTGTATTAGTTGTCCTTTACCAACTGAAACGGTTTCAGTTTCCTTGTAGCGGAATTTCACCATTAGTCCTTTTGTTTTGCGAAATAGTTAAGTATATCAAACTTGTTACTGCAAACCAAGTATAAGGACAATCTCTATCCAAGATGTGAAATCATCGTTAAAAGCTGAAGATGGAATCCTTTATCCTCTTGAGAAGAGCTTTTTCTTTCTGCCTAAACCACCTACTCTTATTCTTCATTAGGAGGTAAAAAGTTTGCACCATAGGTCCCTATAGTAAACAAAAATTGCGTTATGAGTCCCTGTGTTTTGTAGGGTCTGTATTATTATGAGGAAAATCTGTATTTTGTGAAATAATTGCACTATTAGGCCCCTATATTATAAAAAAATTGCACCATGAGTCCCTATATTTTATTGGTTAGTTCTTTCTTTTTCGTTGTTCAGCTCTTCAATTGGCTTTCTAATAGTCCAGCTACATTAGGCTTTATCTGTTTTCGTGTCTCTGTCATCTATAGACCAAGTGATTGATGTATTCAAGACACAATTTTCTCTCCTAATTCTGTCCATTTTAAGGGCATGTTCTTTCTTTGCAGGTTGAGGAAAACTTATATAAGACAGGAAAGAACCTTTTCTAAAATGAGAATGCAATAAAAGGTTCGGACTTTTTACAAAAATTTTGCATAGCTTATCCATATCTGACTTTTGTAACAAAGCCATGTCTTTTAATTATCACAGTATTTTTCTCTAAGGATGCTTCGTTGATTGAGTTTCTAAACAGACAAAATAGCGATATTTTTACCATGATTGCAGTAAAATAGACGTAGAGAGTGGAATGTAATGTGAGTACACAAGAACGTGATCACACTAAGAGGTTAGTTTATGGTATTTTGTATGTAATGGGTCCCACTACACTTGTGGAACAGTTAGATTGCACCTTAGATGAAGTTGTTGAGAGAATTAAAAGCTTTAAGAAATATTTCCTGGTTGTTGATTCACGACTTCAAGAAGCGGTTACATCTTGTCCCAAAAAGGGGTGAGAGATCATTTTACTTTTATACCCTCAGTTGAGAATTTACATTAAGGGGCTCACGGGGATCATTATTTGCTGCTATGGGCCTTATGGCACAGTTATGTGGACTCTTACAGGAAGAAAATGTTTTCCGGCGAAAATAAAACTTGGAAATACTAAAGAAAAATCTAAAGTGCAAAGGCAAGCAGTGAATTCTATATGTCAGGTATTATTTCTTATAAGTCCTCTCTCTAATATTCTGTTTTACGATGTGACATAATCAAATTATTTTGTTTTATTAGGGTTTTGCTGCTGAGTTAATCAAAGTTGCAATGATAAATATCTATAATGTGACTAGTGATGAGGGTCAGAATCATTACAATTCTGAATACGCAAAAAAATTGAAATGCTTAAAGGACATTTCCGGATTCTTTTACAGGTATGAGTAATGGGTGTCACATTACATGAGTTTTTTAGTATTTCATTTTTAATTGTAATGTAAACTTATAGGAGTATATGGATTTGATACTTAACATATTGTTTATAGGTACACGATTAGTTGGTACTAGAAGCGGATCCTTGTTCTGTAAAGGAAGCAGGTTTGTTGCATAAAACAAGCATGGAAAATGCTAGCCTTAAGGCGAAACTTGGGTACTTCCCTCATTTTTGTTGTTTTATGGTTTGTTTCAGTTTTTGTAACGTTTAGTTTGTGTTATATAATGTAGTAGCGGATGTAGAGAAAGAGCTAATTTATATGACGTTTTATATCAGGTGTGTGGTGGAGATCCACTTCTCAAATGAATATAATCGTAGTAAGTTTCGCTATTTACTACGATTACTTTTAAATATCTTCTATGAACATTACAATAATTCTATATATCTTAACCTTTTTGCTCTTCTTTGGTATTTGATCGAAAATTAATTTTAAATGAATATAATCGTAGCAAGTTTCGCTATTTACTGTATTTGCTTATATTATTTTACTAGGTCCCACTAAAGAAGGCAAATGGTCTAACAGTGACGGTTCCACTTTTCCAGAGTCGATAAAATATCACTGGCAAGGTATGTTAGCACGATAAATTACGAGAATACCCTTGTTTGCCTATTATGCCCTCGGATACTTATAATATTTACTTTCTTGTGGTACTTTTAGATATCAATTTACCAGTTTTAGGAAAGAAGGTTGAACATATAATTGTTTGAGTTGAACTTCTCGGCCAACTAGATATGTGTTAATTTGGTTAATTGCACAGTTAGTCCCTTTGGTTTCGGAAAGAAGAGTCTATATAATTGCACCATTTTTGTCCCATAATTAGTCTCCGCGTGTCAGATTTTTACAGTTAAGGACCAAACTAGTAAAATGGGGATAGTACAGGGACCAATTTGGGGAAATTAAAAAGTCTAAGGACTATTTAGATTACGAAAATACCTATAAGTCTATTATTTTACTATAAGGAAACGATATTCGAAACCAAATTGGTAAAAACACAGTTCGAGGGACTAGTTTGGGAAATTCTAAAAGTTTGAGGACTATTTGGGTAACATAAATACTGGGGTGAAAATGGATGGAATTTAACGGCAATAAAAAAACAAAGTTCGAGGATTGCTTGGGCAACTTTAGAAGTTCGAGGACCATTCGTATAACTAGCCTATAGTTCAGGGACCATTTTGGGAAAAAATTTCCTTTTTTTTGTTGGTTGAATATTTTTGTGCATTTTTTTAATAATACCATGTTAATGTGGGCATGTTTGCAGGGTATAATGTCTCCATAATTATCTTTTTATTATTTCTTGTGGTGGGAATATCAATGGCTCTCACACCATATTTAGCTGTTGAAGGACAATTGGAGGACAATTAATAGCTTCTCGATTTGAATTACATGCCGAAAGTGAGGTATGGTGTAATTACTTCTAAAAATAAATGAATTGTGTACCTGTGGTGTAGTTTTTTGCATAATATTGGGACCTATAGTCCATTTTTCGCATAATGTTGGGACCTTAGTGCATTATTTGAATAATACAGGGATCTATAGTGCTTTTTTGCATAACATAGAGACCTATAGTGCACTTTTTTCATAATATATTAGTGCAGTTTTCGCATAATATAGGGGCCTATAGTGCCATTAATTCAAAAGAGCATCTTATTTGCATATTATAGGGACATAAAGTGTATTTTTTGCAATATATAGGGACCTACATTGCAATTAATGTCTTGTTTTGCATAATATAGGGTTCTCCAGTGCATTTTCGCTAGATATTAGGACCTATAGTTTAATTCATTCAAAATAGCATCTTATTTTGCCTTTTATAGGGACCTGCAGCGCAATTAATATCTTGTTTTGCATAATATAGAATCATTCAATGTATTTGTTGTAAAATATAGGGACCTATACTAGAATTAATTTTCAATTTATTTAACAGGGATGATTCATTATAAAGCCATGAAAGTCTAGAAATAGTTGGTGTTACTATTCATAATCTACTCTTTGATAGTTGCAATATGCCCCCCACAGGGACCTATAGTGCAATTATTTGGATATTTACTTTTTTGGTTTCTTATTCTTTTGCAGGCCTGACTGGTGCAAGCGTAAGTATCAATAGGCGACTTCTTTTAGATGTGAGTTGGGAATTAGGAGCGTTATAGCCGACTCTATTTTAGAAATGAGCTGGGAAAGGGTGTCTCAATTGCCTACTCTAGTTTGGAAGGAGCCGGGGAAAGGGGTCTCAATTTCCTACTCTAGTTTGAAAGGAGCCGGGGAAAAGGGTCTCAATTTCCTACTCTAGTTCGGAAGGAGTCGGGAAAGGGGTCTCAATTGCCTACTGTTCGGGAAGGAAGCCGGGAAAGGTGTCTCAATAGCCGACTGTTTTGGAAGGGAGCCGGGAAAGGGGACCTCAATAGCCGACTATCCTATCAACATGTAGTCATAACATTGGCAACACGAGTATAGGCCACTATGGTATAAAGTGCAGGCAAAGATAAGACAACACTTTAAAAGAGTCGTCTAAAGGCCAAAACGAAGTCGCCAAAAGCTTAATTTCCTGTTGTGTTGAATTGGAAAGTGATTTAGATGCCGAATAAAAATTGGATATGGAAGTTTCCGAGGATAAAAGCAAATTGGAGATGATGAAAGCTATGGGAGATAATCCTAATGTTCAAAGTAAAATCAAAAAATTAAATGAGGAATTAGAAGAGAAAGTTGAGGAGATGGAAGATTAGTAGGACTTGAACAATACACTCGTCAAAGTAATGACGAGCTTGTAAGTGCTCGTAAAGAGTTGGTCGATGTAGATTTCTCTTATACTTTTTATTTAAGTCTATGCATCTTCTTAGATAGTAAGTAAGGAGGAAATGTGTTTTTCGTTTTTTGCAGGGCTTGCGTGATATCTTGGCTAGTAATAGAGTCCCAATTGGGATTAAAAGAATGGGAGATCTTAACGTGAAGTGCTTTATAAAAGCATTTAAGGTGAGGTTTCCCCGAGAAGAAGCTGAATTAAAGGCCATAGAATTGTGCTCCTGGTTGGAGCATAAGATTAAAGACAATGATTGACAACCGTTTAAAACTATACAAATTGATGAGTCGCATTTTGAGGTGGTTATGAATTGTCTTTGACTATGATTGTTCTTGTAATGCAAAAGGTTGAAAATAAATATAATGGTTATGAATATTGCAGAAATTGTAGAATGACGATGATTAGAGGTTACGAGAACTTAAAGAGGAGTGGGGTGTGGATGTGTACACTTCAGTAGCTACTGCTTTGATGGAGGTTGAAGAATACAATCCCAGTGGCAGATATGTGGTTCCTGAGCTTTGGAACTTTAAAGGAAACAGGAAGGCTACTTTAAAGGAAGTTGCACGTTATATATTCAAGCAATCGAAGCAACACAAGCGCAAGAGATCATGAGGTATGAAATGCATACATTTATAAATTATCTTGTTGTTTCTTGATTATGGGTCAATATTTATTATCATGTTGGAATCATACATAAAAACTGCTTCTATTCTTATGTGTAAGTGATAAGTAATAAGACAAAAACACCTCACAACAACAACTATACACTCACACACACACTGACATATCTTGTTTCACTAAATGACAAATTCTGTTAGTAGAGAATATTACATTTGTACAGCTTGCATCACACTATACGTGAGCTAGCTTTTCTATATATAGGAACAAGATGTAATTCATTCATCATCAATATATACAATACAAAAATAATTTTACTCTTCTTTATCTTATCTAATATGGTATCATAGAGCCACATGAGATTTTTTTTTTCTCGAAGCTTTTGTTCATCCGCCATTAAAGGCTAAGCTTCGATAAATCTCAGCTCTCTTTCGATCCTTGCTTCCGCGTCTGTTAATGGCGTCATCGGCGTCTTCTTCTTCTACACCGAATATAAGCTCCAGCTCATCTATTCCGGCTGGCCTCCTACTTCTTCGACAGAATTGGAGCAGTTTAATTCAAGTTAAACTTGATTCATCCAACTATGTGCTTTGGCGAGCTCAACTAGAGGATGTGCTTGAAGCTCATGGTTACTTAGGCCATGTTAATGGCTCTATTCAAAAACCAATCTCATCCGATCCTTCTTACTCTACATGGGTTATTGAAGATCAACAACTTAAGGTATCTTTACTTTCTTCAATGATACCTTCAATTCTTTCTCAAGTAGTTAAGCTTGTTCATGCCTATGATGTTTGGTTAAAATTAGAAGAGATCTTTATTTCGCAATGTCGAACTCATATTCATCAGTAGAAGATGAAACTCTGTAATATTCAGAAAGGTTCTAGATGTATGGCTGATTATTTAGCTGATATTCAATTTATTTGTGATGGTCTTGACACTGCTTCATCTTCTCTTCCATTAGAAGATGTTATTATGTATACTCTAAAGGGCTTACCTCAAGAATACAATCAATTTAAGTATAGTATTCGAATTACTAATGCTCATTCTACAACTATTAGCTTCCATTCTTTGGGAAGTTTGTTAGTTTCTGAAGAACTTCATATGAAGATGTGTGAGAATAGTGAAACCTCTGCTTCTTCACATACAACTCTACTTTTGGCTGCTCAAAATGTCTATAATACTAATAACAATAATAGAGGTTATCATAACAATAGAGGCCGTGGTAGAGGTAGATCTCGTGGTGGATATTCTAATCCAGTTGGTAGTTCTCAATCTCAGACAAATAATAATGGTTCATCTACATATTCAGTCCCTACATGTCAAATTTTGCAGTAGATATGGTCATTCTGCACTTGACTGTTGGTCTAGGACTGATTTTGTAACTTTTCCCTCACCAAAAGCACAGAGAAACCTTGCTCTAGCTGCTCAATCTCAGCCTACTTCTTCATATAATCCTGAATGGTATTTAGATTCAGGTGCTAACAATCATGTTACATCTGATCTCTCTTTGGTTCATCAATCTACACCTTATCAAGGTAATAATGCTGTTGCAGTTGGTAGTGGTCAGTCATTGGATATTGCCAACATAGGACATAGTAAGTTTCTTATCTCAAGTTCGCCTATTACTCTTAATTCAATTTTACATGTTCCATCTATATCATCTAACCTTTTATCTATATCTCAACTCACTAAGGACAATAATTGTTATGTTGTGCTTACTTCTTCTTCTGTGTCTATGTTTGATTCAAATAACCATTCTCTGATATTTCAGGGCGCCTCTGAGAATGGTTTATATCCAATAACTTTTGGTTCCTCTCAATCGTGTCTCAAGTCATCCTCTTCATCTTCATTGCCTAAATGCTTGTCTTCTCACTTGGTGTCCTCTTCAAGTCAGCTTTGGCATTATAGATTGGGCCATCCCTCTTCTCATGTTTCAAATGTTTTATCTTCTATTTTAGATGTTAAGTTAGATTTCAATGGTGTAAAGTGTAGTCCTTGTTCTGTTTCCAAGGCTCACAAATTACCTTTTCATTTATCTAATTCTAAATCTGCTTCACCATTTAGTTTGATACACACAGATGTTTGGGGACCCTCCCCTGTGTCTTCTTGTTCTAATTATAAATACTATCTGGTGTTAGTTGATGATTTTACTCGTTTTACATGGGTTTATCCTCTTATGCAAAAATCTGATGTTTATTTTGTGTTTATCTCTTTTTACAACTTAATTCTCACTCAATTTCAAACCAAAATTCGTGTTTTGCGTTCAGATAATGGTGGAGAATTTACTGGTCATAACCTTAAACATTTTCTTTCTCTTCATGGTATTGTGCATCAAACTACCTGCCCCCATACTCCTGAGCAAAATGGGGTAGCTGAAAGAAAACACAGGAATTTGATTGAAACTACTCGTGCTCTTTTAGCTCATAGCTTTGTACCTTCTGAGTTCTGGCTTGAAGCCTTAGCTACAGCTGTATACTTGATCAATCTTATGCCTTCTCCTACTTTGTCAAATATTTCTCCTTATCAAAATCTCTATCATGTCTTACCTTCTTACTCCCACCTAAAAATATTTGGTTGTTTGTGTTTTCCTTGGTTAAAACCATATTCTCCAAACAAATTGTCTCCTTTATCTGAACCTTGTGTCTTCTTGGGTTATTGTAACAACACTAAAGGCTATAAGTGTTATTCTATGAAGTCAAAGAAGATATATATATCTAGACATGTTGTGTTCAATGAGTCAATTTATCCATTTCAGTCCTCATCTTCCTCTCCTTCTACATCTTCAAATGATTCTTCCTATACAGATTTTGTAGACTTATTTCATATTAACCCCTTAGCTTTAACTAATCCATTGTCATCTCCACTTGAGTGTAGCTCTCCTCATGTTGAGCGTGAGTCTCCTAATACTTCTTTCACTTCATCTTCACATCAAACACCACCAACTCCAACTCCACCTCCACCTCCACCACATCAGTCTAAACATCCTATGGTAACTAGAAAACAAACAGGTCATCTCAAACCTTCTTATAAGTGTCAATCTACTCTTACTTATTCTTGTGATATAGAACCTACTTCCTATAAAGAAGCTATTAAAATTCCTTGTTGGCAATCAGCAATGACTGAAGAATATACTGCCCTCTTACAACAACACACTTGGGACTTAGTTCCAGCACCTTTAGGTAGAGATCCAATCACTTGTAAATGGGTGTTTAAAATAAAAAGGAAAAGTGATGGTTCTATTGCTCGCTATAAAGCTCGGCTAGTTGCTCGTGGGTTTCTTCAAGAGTATGGTCTTGATTATACTGAGACATTTAGTCCAGTAATTAAACACCAAACAATACGTATTATTTTATCTATTGCTATGTCTAAAGATTGGCCTATACATCAATTAGATGTGTCAAATGCTTCCCTTCATGGAGAGTTACTTGAGGAGGTTTATATGACACAACCTGCTGGCTTTGTTAATAAAGAATTTCCTTCTTATGTTTGCAAGCTTAAACGTTCTTTATATGGGCTCAAACAAGCTCCTCGAGCTTGGAATACATTACTTACTTCATTCCTTGAAGCTCAGGGCTTTATAGTTTGTGCAGCCGATACTTCTATGTTTATTCGGATGAATTGTGATGCGTTAACCATCGTTCTTGTTTATGTTGATGATTTGCTTATAACTGTAGGTGATTCAAATGGTATTTTATCAATTATATATGCGTTAAAAGCACGTTTTAACATGAAAGATCTTGGGTATTTAACTTATTTTCTTGGATTGGATATTACTCGATCTAAAGATCATATTGTTGTTTCACAATCTAATTATGCTTCATCTATATTATACAAAGCGGGTATGAGTGATTGTAAGTCATCACCTGTTCCAACATTGAATAAATATTCAGTCAAAACTGATTTTGGTCTTCAACCTTATGAAGATCCGTTTCTTTTTCGAAGTCTTACAGGTGCCTTACAATATTTAACTATTACACGTCCTGATATTGCGTTTGGTGTTAATCAAATCTGTCAAGCTATGCATCATCCCACCAACGCAGATTTTGAAGCCTTGAAGAAACTTTTTCGCTATATTAAAGGCTCATTACATATTGGTTTAATTTTTACTCGTACCTCTACAAATCTTCGAGCTTTTTCAGACTCTGATTGGGCGAGTAACTCCATAGATCGACGTTCTATCACGGGTTATTGTATATTTATTGGTGATAACCTAATTTCATGGGGTTCTAAGAAACAATCTACTGATTCTCGTAGCTCTACTGAAGCAGAATATCGTGCATTAGCTTATGTATCTGCTGAGTTGAAGTGGATTACTTATCTGTTTAAAAGTTTGAACATTCCATTTTCTATACCCTCAGTTGCTTGTGATAACCTATCAGCCATTGCACTAGCCACTAATCCAGTGTTTCATTCAAGAACTCGCCATATAGATGTTGATTTTCATTTTGTTCGAGAACAAGTCAAGTCAAAATTACTTGTTCTTCATCATGTGCCTTCTAGCCTTCAAGTAGCTGATGTGTTTACTAAAGGTCTTGCTTCAGCTGTGTTTTCTTCTCTTCTTACCAAGCTTCCACTTCTTCAGCGTCTCAGCTTGAGGGGGGATGATAAGTAATAAGACAAAAACACCTCACAACAACAACTATACACTCACACACACACAAACATATCTTGTTTCACTAAATGACAAATTCTGTTAGTAGAGAATATTACATTTGTACAGCTTGCATCACACTATACGTGAGCTAGCTTTTCTATATATAGGAACAAGATGTAATTCATTCATCATCAATATATACAATACAAAAATAATTTTACTCTTCTTTATCTTATCTAATAGTAAGCACTCCTCCTGACCCGTTACAAATTTCTGCTTATTTTAGGAAGTCTAAAATATTAGTGTTTTTCTTTCATACATCTTGAGATGACATTATATTGAAACTTATAATGCATCTTTACATTGTCACTTGAACATGGAGTTTTCTAATTTTGTATATGCAAACTGATTCAAACGCCTTTAGTTCACGTCATTTGCAGGGAGCAAGTACAGTGGCTTTAACACAAGGACTCAGATATCTATTGGCATCATTTGACAAACTATAATTTATCAATAATTTTGCTATGTTGTCATCTTATCCTTTTTTTGTCTTCCATGTTGTCATCAAGAAATGAGTTATTTTGGTAAACTATTGCAACTGATTGGTGGTTACTATAATTTGTTTTTTTTCTTTTTGCTATATTATGTCAACTGTAAAATAATTTTCATAAGCTTGGCCCCTTTTTGTTAATTGATTGCATATAAGTTCCTAGTTATAAACAGTTCACGCCCATTTATCTTGTAAAACGACACCTTTGTTGGATATCCATGAAACACTCATAGGACTAACCCCCAAAAGAAACTCGGGATAGGAGTGAGTATATTTAAGAACTCCTCACTGGATGATAAGAATATTCAAAATGTCTTAGAAATTAAGATTTAAGAATTGTTGGAGTTACATGAATAAAATAAAAACAATTGTGAGTGGAAGATAAGAATTTCAAGGAATTTGGGTTTAGGGACTAGTGTGGTATATATTGACTTTTACTTGTAAATAAATTAATCCTATCATCTTATAAAGGAAGCCGCTCTAGTAGTTTAGAGCATGTTTCATTGGAATACAGTTTTGTCTATGTCTAAATATCTCTCCCATGGAATGAAAACAAAAGTGTTAACCAGTCTAAATATCCAATCCAGTGGTGCAGGTTCGAACCGAGTCAATAAATCAGAGTCCAACGTGTCTCTCCTATGTAACAAAAAAAAAGAAAACAAAAGTGTTAGATGATTTTAATTGGATGATATTCTTCAATCTTATAGAGTCCAATTTATTTTGTTTTAGTTGTAATGTTTAACTGAATATTGTAATATAATAGAATATCACATCGGAATGGCAAAAGTAGCTTGTCAACCAATACTAGAGAGATTACATTTCCAATACAAAAAGAAGAACACACTTGAGTTTTCAAAATGCGATTATTTTTAGTTCTCTAGGAAACATTACCTACTATAGGGAAATATGGTATGGAAGATCATGCCAAATGAAGATATATAGTGTTGCAAATCATGCCAAAGGTCCCATCCTTTAAGAAGTTTTTCCCACTCCCATAGCTAACCCTTCTAGATACCATGGATTGATAATAAAAGTTCAATTCAAACAGTTTTCATTCCTTTAATCTATCTATGCTCATGCCATTATATTAATATAACCCTTTTTATGTCGAAAAAACTTGAGCGATTTCGGTAGGAGGGTTACAACCCGTCTTGTAAAATTAGATACAAAAACAAAATATTGGGCAAATTTCCAACTTCCTTTTGTCATCTGATAAGCTTAACTCAATTATAAAAACAAAATACGACAATCTTGTGTGTAATAAAAAGATTTATCAAAAATATTTGTACATCAGAAACTTCCATTTCATGTTCAAACCCATCAACCATACTTAGATAAATGAAATCTTTCGGTTCCCCTTAACCTTCATTGTTTACCTACCCATTTCGAAAGTCCAAAGTAGAGTAATTTTAATAGTCATTAAAGATTTCATTCGTAGATGGAAAAAAGGGCGAGAATGAGTTTGGAAACCTAGGTTAGATTTAAATGAAATCATGCACTTTCTCCTTTTAATTGTTTCGATAGCTTCTCGCACCTCCACGACACCTAAATCTTTAATGAAGTCTAAAATTGACATTGTGAAAAGATGGGGTTATCATATACACTTTCTTCTTTATATACCTATTCTATATACCATCTTTCGATTTCTTTATATATAAGAACAAGGGTGAAGTACTGTTCCAATGAGCTAAAAAGCAATCCCAAATTAATGGTGATACTCCCCGATCATCAAGTTTTAATCCATTTTACTTTTGTGCATAAATCATAAAAGATAATTTTTTAAATAACTATAATAGTCTTAATAAAATATATTAAAAAATTCATTTTCATTGAAAACATAACTTTTAACAATTTAATAGAAATAAAATGGGTATAAATAGTTAACCAAATTGGACAAGTATTTAGGGATAACTATTTTTAAAAATGTGGACTAAAATTTTAATTATAAGGGGAGTACATTAATATCCATATCATCAATTTCCTAACCAATACCTCAATCAAAAATTAAGATACAAACAACATCGTTGACGGGTTTAGAAACGGAAGGAGTGAAATTAATAAATTAGTTGAACCAATCAAGAAATTGTATCCAATAAACCGACGCAACATAATAAAAAAATTTAATAACATAGCCGATCTCGTGTTTTGTTCTTATATTCTATAGGTTCGATTTTTATTTTTGGTATTATTTCGGGTAGCAAATTGAGATTTTGAATCATTTTTTCATAATGTCGCCTTGTCCGGTAATATAGTCACTTGTTTGTTTTGAGCATTTTAACATATTTTTTATATCTTTTAACATACAATAAGATGGATTAAAGATTAAGATTGGGAAAAGATTGAATGAGGAAAACTTATAGTCAAGGAAATGGATCTAGTCACGCCTAGGGATGGAAATCAGATCCGAAATTTTCGATTTTCGACTTTTCCGATCTGGAAATTGCGATTTCGGAACAGTTTCTTAAGGTTCCGATATTCCGATTTCCAATTTTTTCCGAAAAAATAGGATCGGAATTGGAACTACATATAATTTTCCGAAATTTCTGAAATTTCCAATCCAAATTTTTTTCGAATTATATTTTTTATTTTAAATTATGTATATTAAATAAATAATAAATATTAGATAAGGAAAAAAGTATACGACTGGAAAACATTGAAAAAATTCAGAAAAAAAAGAAAAAAAAAGAGATAAACATTGAAAAATAATGAACATTTTTTTTTATTTTTGAAATATATAGAGACAATGAAACATGATAAAATCTAAAACTCATCTCCGCACAGTCGCGTTGGAAATAAAAAATAAAAAGAAATCTCTTCAAACCCAGGACTCACCTCCCTGACTTGGACAAAAAATAAAACCTTCATGACTTCCCACCAAGTTGCTTTTCTATATAAGAAAACCGCAACCACTTGTGGACCATTCTCCACTATCATCAATCTGGCTTAGCTACGCCATCAACAAAAAATCCAGAATTTTAAACCAAAAGTTTCACAATTTTTGAAAAAAAATTCCTAAATTCCGAGCCAAAAGTTCCGAAATTTCTGAATTTCCGAATTTGGAATTTTTTCTAGTTCCTATAAATAGGATCAGAACTGGAATGGAAAAAATCTATTCCGGAAAAAATTAGAAATTTTTCGAAAAACCTTTTTCTGATCCGTTTCTTCCAATTTCCACCCCTAGTCATACCCTTAAATTGTTCATGTCAAAGAAATGACAAAGTTAAAAAATGAATTGCATGCATTTTGCCGACCATTTCACTTATATACATGTAGGCAAATCCAATCAAAAAAAGGAGTTCAATGAGACATTGAGCAACTGAAGTCAACAACATTTCGTCGACCATTTCGCCTACCTCCAAGTTATTGAATTGGTAGCGGAGTGAGGGATGAAAATATTTTAAGTTGATTCCTCACGTTTTGGGTTTTGATTTTGACGTTCTAAAGACTATATATTATGTTTTACTCTTTCACACACTTCTGGAGACACATTCATTATACTTACTAATAATGAAGGAGAAGAAAATAGCAAGGATTTTCACCTTTCAAGGGTTTCAAGCAAGAACATCATATTATCTTGTAAAAAAATTTGACACTTTATCACTTTAATTTCTTCTAGTATTTGATTAGTAGTTTAATATTTTTATGAATCTATTTATGTCTATGATAAGCTAAACCATTTCTCATTATTTTTAGTTACCTATCATACTTGTAAGACATCATCAATCATGTTTTTTGAGTCAATTGCATGCTATTATATAGTACTTTTGCTTACTTATGTTTGTATTGTCGTTAGAGATGTTTCTCGTCTTTTTGGACATTTGACTATGTTTTTCAGTTAGAGAAGACACATAATGATAATAGATAAAATTGTACACAAGGCATGAAAGCAAGAGCCTAAATATTGTGAAAAAGCAGCCAACAAACATCCTTGAAAGCTCACATCAGAGAACGGTGAACACAAAAAAAGACAAAAATAAGTAAAAGTATCAAGGCCCTCGCCTATCTTCTGCATACCTTCAAGTCAAAGTTCACTAGACAAGCAAGAAGAAGTATCTTATTTCCTACCTCCGAGTCGTTAAAACTCGGAGAGAAAATGCATGAGAAATAATTATTTAGAATATTGCCTACATTTCGCTTACTTTATTACTCGATGATAAGACAATGAAACTTTACAAGAGAAACACTTTAAAGTAACAACACCACCAACATGAAGTTCAACTATACTTCAGACTAGCAAAACTTTACTTTATCTACATGCCTTAAGCCTACCTCTATTACAACATGAAGTTCAACTATATATTACAAAACCCCCAAGGAAGAAGAACCTCATCGACATTTTATCCTACCCCCAATTCAGAGAGAAACTAACAAGATCAGTATGATACAACAAATAGATTTTTTGAATGTACGTTTTGAAACCCAATAACTAGTCTTAGAGGAGGGTGAATAGGATAATGGACAAATAAATTTATTCTATTTAAACCCATGCTCAAACTATTTATCAAATACAAAGATAATAAATTTTTCAAACTATTAGTTAAAGACTCATTAGGGGTAATTTATAAAACACTTAAGGGATACCTAGTTTTAGAAAAGGTGTTTTGACAAAACCTATTGAGACAAATGAGAAACACTTAGCATGCAAAAGAAAAAAAATACACCTATATATGTTCTTGACTAATACTCAAACATAATACATGCAAGAAAGTAAAAATTAAAGGGCTAGAATACGATGTACCCAATTTAGAGTGGTTCAGCTCCCGTAGGCCTAGCCTACCACTTAAGGTCTATACACCCTTAGGATTTCAAGTTCCTCTACTAGAAACTCCTTTTGTCTCTTTAAGTGAGAGAACAAACCTTTAAAACTTTTTAAAATCGCCATTGAAGGAAAACACTAGTGATATGACCAACACTAGGAAACCAAATGGGAAATATCCAATCACTATATACCACTTCATAAGAATGTGAAGATTTCAACTTGTGTATCACCACACAAGGATTAGTAAACAATATCTACCCACGATATACCACTTCACACTCTATGAAGCCTTCAAATTTTTTGTCTACACCATAGAAGCTCTAACTTACCCATGTCTAGTCTACCAAGAGAAAACCATACTATTTATGACTAAACCTAATCTACCTATCCTAGCCTCTAAACTCCTAAATGTGTTAATAAATACAATTGCTAAGGCAAAAAATAACAAATAAATATGTATGGATATACAAATTATATTTCTTTAGGTCTCTCTTGAAAGATAACTTTAAGAAGTTTTAAATTTGTGTAGAGAAGAGCCACTTTTGAAAGTCTGCAAGGCCTTTATCTATAGGAAAAATATATTCCAACTTATATTTACCTCCATTTTTGTGATTAGTTATTTTGGTGTAGGAGCATAGAGAACTATATGTTGCGGTTGAGGATTAACGAAACCTTTTTTGATTCCATGCTCAAAAAATGAAAGTAAAGAGTCATAGTATTTATCAACATCGAGCAAACCAGAAATTTATCAAGAAAAACTTACAAGTATACATGAAAAGTAAGACATAGCAGAGAGTAAATGAGAAGAACATAACATAGTTACATTACACTCTTTTCTCAAAATACTAAGGAGAAAACAAAAAAAGTTAAGGTTGTATCACTAACTTTCAAGTAGCTATTATAAGAACTCGTATCATTCTCTATAGCTTTACTTTATAGGTTTGTTTTACACTATATATAGATGACTTAACTATCAATTATCTCTAACCTTAACTGCTCTTTGTAATCTTCCATCTCCATTTTATATCGTTCTTTATGCTTCATCACTGGTTCTGGAGACACCTGGATTCATATTAAACACCAAAACAACTCCATTTAAAGCATTTATAAACAAATTCTTGATTAGATATTGTATTTATACAAATATAGAACTTTTTATCTATTACATAAAAATATATCACCAATTATGAAACAATTAATAATTAATTTTCTCTCTCAAGTTAATTAATAAGCAAAAACAAAGTGCTTCAATATTAAAGAACAACTTTACATGATAGGAAATGGATAAAGGATTGACAAGTCCAAATATGGAAGGACAAGAAAGTAAAATGCATTCCAGCCATCGATACTAATCGAATAAATCCCCATTAATACTAAAAGAAGAAACTAAGAGTGATAACCTTCGTTTTGAAGTAAAAATCTGCAACTTAATTACAGGCTCGGCCCATTGCAACCACGAAGAATATCGGGGTAAGCATTGTATTCGTTCATGGATATCTTGAGTATCTGAGCTTGGGTGTTGCCTTCTTCATCTTTATCGAACATGGAATAGGGAATCATAGGCCATCGTTTATTGAAATTCACTCATTACATATTAATTCGTTGAAGGTGAGAGAAGGTACAGAGAGAAAAGCAGAGGTTGCGTGGTGGCTACATGTTGACCTAGGGTTATGTGGTAATGGTGGTAATGGATGGGGAAGGTCATATGTTGTCTGTTGGTGGTGGATATAGAAGGTCGTAGGCTGTGTGGTGGCGATAACACACAGGGGAGAGAACTTTGGTTTTTCCTTTTTTAACGGGGACGGGAGATAGGGGAGGGGTAAAACCCTATTTATTTGTTTGTTTTTTATTAGATAGTTGTTACTCCCTCTATACAATTTTATTTGTCCATCTTTTTGGTGCACAAAGATTAAACAAATCATTAAATACTCCTCCACTTTACTCAATTATCTCTAATTGATATACATGAAGTTGTTTATTACAGTACTTTATCGATTACTCCCTCTGTTCCACAAACAATGTCCACATACATTTTCACACGTATTAAGAAACATAATAACATATTAAGAAACATAATAATTGTATTCACCATTATAAAAATATCCCTCATAAAGTGTCTTATGTTTTAAATATATGTGTTAGAAATATAAATATAAATATTTCAAGACAAATATACTTTCCATTATAAGTAATTTTAACAAAAAACCCTTTAATATTTCTTCTGTCTAGTTTTATTTGTCCAACTTTTAAAAAGAAAATGTGTCAAATATTATTTACTCCCTCTGTCCACTTTTATTTGTCATTTTTTCTAAAAAGAGGTGTCCAATAATTAATAAAGGTAATATATTAATAATAGAGTGTATTGAATGTCTTTTTAATTTTTGTGTCACAAAAAATAGGACAAATAAAAGTAGATGGAGGGAGTATCCCTTTTTCAATACAAAGACAATTTTTTCTTATTTTTTCCAATATGATTCCTAATTATGTACCCCCTTTATTGTTTGTTTTTAATTAGGTAATTGTTACTCTCTCGGTCTAATTTTATTTATCTACCTTTTTGGTATACAAAGATTAAAGAGCATTAAATACTCTTTATTTTTACACAATTGTCTTTAATTAATATACATAAAGTTATTAATTACAATATTTTTTATTACTTTCTTTATTTCACAAATAATATCCACTTATCTTTTCACACATATTAAGAAATATAATAATTGTATTCACCAATATAAAAATATATGCCGTGAAGTATATATCTTGATATTTTAAATATGTATTGGAAATATAAATATTAATATCTTAATAAAGAAAATAGTACAAAAAAGTTGAAAAAAAAGGCTTGACATATCTTACATGGATAATATTATTGAAACACTACTTTTAGTACGTGGACATCATTTATAGAACAAGGTGGAGTATTTAATTAGGAATAATATTAAAAAAGTAAAAAAAAAAGTATCTTGGAATTGGAAAAGAGATAAGTGATATTTGAATTTTCTTTTTAAAAAGTTAAACAAATAAAATTAAATAGAAAATTATTAAAAAATATTTTATCTAAAATATTTATAATAGAAAGTAATATTTTCTTACTATATTAATTAAAAGAAATTTTTTGACCAATCTTTTAGAATTATTCTTTGATTATCAATAAATTATTTTAAATAAAAGAAAAGAGCCCATAGGTTCAATAGAAGACTATCCTCTTCTTATTATTATAATTAAACCATCACCTCACTATCAATATATCACTTTACATTTATTGGGATATAAATGTATGTATCAACTAAATTTGATAATTTTTAAGATCCGGAAGCTTCTAGTATAATTTTGAGTCCACATTTTATCCTATAGTACCCATCTCTTCACCTATAAATAAAGACTCTTCCTTCACAATTTTCATCAACACAACTATTTATTATATATTTTCTTAGTATTAGTGTGATTATTAAGAATTATAATATTCTTCGTTTGGAAAGCACAAATAATTGCAATTTGACGTTGGGCGTATATTTCATCACAAATTTGTATATGTTACAAAATGATAATTGTGATGAAATATAATGGTCAACGACAGATTATAAATTTATTTTAAAAATTTGTTATCCATAAATATTGGTATAATTCGTAATGTCCAACACAAATTATTTTAATTTTATCGTCGTCATAGCCTTTTACAATTAGGGAAGAATTTTACCTAATTGTAAAATGCTATGACGACGATAAAATTAAAATAATTTCTGTTGGACATTACGAATTATACCAATATTTATGGGTAACAAATTTTTAAAATGAATTTACAATCTGTCGTTGACCATTATATTTCATCACAATTATCTTTTTGCAACATATACAAATTTGTGATGAAATATACGGCAAACGTCAAATTGTAATCATTTGTGCTTTCCAAACTAAGAATATTGTAATTCTTAATAATCACACTAATACTAAGAAAATATATAATAAATAGTTGTGTTGATGAAAATTGTGAAGCAAGAGTCTTTATTTATAGGTGACGAGATGGGTACTGTAGGATAAAATATGACTCAAATGTATACTAGAAGCTTCCGGATCTCTAAAATTATCAAAATTGGTTGATACATACATTTATTCAAATTTTATTTTTTTATTAGAAATAAAAATGATATAAAAAATGAAAAAGTATCTTGATTTTTTAAAATGACAATTTTTTATAGACAACTATTTTTAATATACATGATAACTTTTAAAGACTAAGAGAGTATTATCGGAAAAAAAAGTTTTTTTTCGTTACAAGTGAGGCCAAAAGGCCATGAAGTACTACTTCCTACTAATCATTAGCTTATTATTACTCTAGGTACAACCAAGCCACACCGTCCTTTAACAAAGAATCGCTAAAGTCCCTCTTGAGGATCTCTATAGTGCTCTAAATTTCCGTTGTTGCTTGCCCCACATTTCGCCATCCAATCCGCACATTTGTTCGCTACACAGAAGGTCCAGCTCAACTCAAATTGCGTATTGACACTCAAGATGTCATGACACGCCTGGATTATATCATTTGAGGTGTCCCTTGAGCTCGCACCGCCCTTCTCTAGCGCATCCAGCTCACTCGAGTCCACCTCAATGATAAGCTTACCACATCTTTGGTTTACCGCCCTTTTCAGCCCAAAATATAAGGCCATAAGTTTTGCTTCGAATGCCGTGTGTGCCGCCCAACTCCCCGCGAACCCAAATAGATACTCTCCTTTTGAATCGCGAAAAATACCGCTTATCCCCGCCAAATCCCTGTTATTGTTAAAGACCCGTCAGTATTAAGCTTAATACTATTCTCCTTCGGCTTAACCCACTTGACCAATACGCTACGGGTCGATGTGATCAATCCCACACCGCGTTCCACACCCCACGCCCTGATATAATCACTAACCACATACGACACCATGGCTTTAAGATCCCCTATTGTTTTCTTCGTAGCTGAAGGATCAATTTTTTTTGTTCTTATCAGTCCAGATGATCCAAGAAAAGTGATGCGCCTATACTCCTTACTTCAATTCCATTAACTATTTCTTTGCTTGAAAGTAAGGAGGTCCACTACCTAAATCTATCTATTTCTAGCCCCTGCTGTTTTTGTTTAACTTCACTGTGAGAATATTGCACATTCGGTCCCTGCTCCATCACAATTTTTATTCCAGGTGTGTCGAGTGATGTTCACTCCTCAAGAGTTGTTCCCAACACTTGGTTTCTCACGTCAGATACCTGCTAGAGTGACCTAAGACTATTCTGCCGAAATTTCACACCAGGTCCCTGCCCAACATATGAACCTCCTAACCTCTGACTTTGCTGAGACCTGTTCCCAAATTTCGCCATCCGCTGACCCCGCTACACTTCTGTATGAAAGAATAATTTTTTATCAACCCGCTGCACATAAGATCCACCATCCACTGACCCGACATAATCTACAGTAGCTCGCCCCCAGTCAGCTGAGTCATGAATACACTTCTTTACTAGCTCCTTGTAACTACTACAATGCTGAAATAAATGCCTCGTCGTCTCAATTTCTACACCACACCCTGTACACGTAGGATCACCTACCACTCCGTTAATAAACAAGTTTTCTTTCGTCGAGAGGCGGTCCCAAATTACTCGCCAAAGTAACACTTTAACCTTCTGAGGACATTTCAACGTCCAAATCAGTTCCCAATTGAAACTCGCCTCTTCTACCCCTGCCATCAAGCTATTATACACACTCTTAACCGGAAACGGCCCCGGATTTTCAAACCTCCACTTATAGTCCCTTTCAATCTCGTTCTCCGTTACTACTATACCACCCCTTAACACTTCTCGGCCAAAGAGAATATTTTTACACATTCTGGAATCTGAATTTCGTTCCACTTGATTCAAAAATCCTCCTCTGAAATATTTTTGTTTCAAAGCTCGTCCCCATAAAGCCGGATCATCTTTAAGAATCTTCCACCTTAATTTAGCTAAAGGCGCTTTATTGTAATTTCTCGCACTTCAAAGCCCCAATCCACCACTTTTCTTAGGACGACATAAAATATCCCATGAAAGCCAATGAATTTTACGCCCCTTAGTTGACGACCCCCGTATGAAATCCCAAATAATCCTGTCAATTTCCTCACAAACATACTTCGAAAAATTCATTATTTGCATCATATAGGTGGGGATAGCCAAAAGTACCGACTATGCTAACGTAATTTTTCCCGCCACTGAAAGATTTTGACTCTTCCAGTTTGGTAATTTATTTTGCATACTTGAAGTGACTTATCAAAAGAATCCTCTAGGAAAACGCTGTGATCGTATTGGCGCTCCAAGATAAATACCCAATGCGTCGTAGAGTGTAAACCCTCTCTTATCTGCAAGTTCCATTGCTGTATCACTATTATTATTCCGCGAGAAATATATTAGTGATTTCTCCGCGCTCATAGTTTGTCCCGCCTCAACGCAGAACACCCCAAGAACTTCCTTGATAAGGTCCACTTGATCAATCCTAGCTTCAGCAAAAAGTATCAAGTCATCTGCAAAGAACAAATGGAAGATAGGGGGACCTTGACGATAGAGATGAATGGGTAACCATTCCCCCCCATCACAAAGTCCCTGAATCGACATAAATAAACGCTCAATACACAAAAAAAAAAATATAAGGAGAGAGAGGGTCTCCCTGCTGAATTCCTCTTTGTGGCGTTAACGCTTCCATCTACTCTATATTCCATAGCACTCGCATCGAATTCGTAGACATGGATGACATGATAAGCCGCACCCAAGACTCCGAAAAACCAAAATAAAGTATATTATCCTCAATAAACCTCCAGCATAATTTATCATAAGGCTTAGAGAGGTCTATTTTAATAGCCATATACCCGTATTTCGCTTTGATTTTTTGCATATGATGATCAATCTCCTGAACTAAGACCACGTTATCCACAGTTGATTGCTCCGGAAGCTATGCTGTAGAAATCGACATATAGGCGCGTCTAGGCACCGCCTTGGCGTCAACTCCCCCCTCAACCGCTTACGCCTAGTAAAAATTCTAGGCATTTTTGCCTAACACCTTAGTCACCGAGAAAGATTCGCCGAATCCCCCTAAGCACCGATTAATTGCAAAAAATTGCCGCCTAGGCCCTCCTTTAATTTTTTTACTCTCGAAAATTCTTCAATTGATATTATAACTCAAATTTTAGTATTTTCATATTTAATATAGTGGCGTTAGATGAATTTTATGACTTAAATAGATAAAATTATTATAAAATTAATAGACGTGTATACTAAATATCGAGATCAAAACCGCGTAATCCCGCCTTGACCCCGCGTAATCCCTCCTAGGCGCTAGGCTCCAGTCGACCGACTAGGACGCGGAACCGAGATCCACAACATAGCCTAGAAGGAAACTACTCTGGTTCGGACCAATCCTTCTAACAAGCAGTGGTCGAACTCTGTTCACCATCGCCTTCATAACGAATTTCACCGGAACATTAATAAGACTGATGGGGGGAAGCTGACTCACCACTTCTGGATCAATAACCTTAGGAATTAAATGAATCAAAGTCCGATGTAGCCTCGATGATATTCTTCCCTCCTATACCGATCTCCTAACCATTTTACACAAGATCGGACCTACTACTTCCCAACACTTTTGATAAAAGGACGCTGTAATTCCATCTAAACCTGCTGCTTTGTTCAGGTTGGACTGAAATATCGCAACCTGAATTTCTTCGTCCATAAATTCCTCTGCTAGACCATCTCTATCCTCTCCCCAAGCTACTTCCATGTGGTAGTGCAAACGGTCCCACGAATTGGTTCGAATATGAGTACAACTTAATAAAATAATTTCGGACTAACTCCTCCAATACCGCTTTCACCTCTACCCATTTCCCATTCAAATCTTTAAGACGACTAATCCGTGGTGAAGACCTTTTGTTCATCGTGGCCAAATGATAGAACCTTGTGTTTGTGTCCCCTGACTCAACCCAATTTTATTTCGAATGTTGGTGCCAGAAATGCTTTTCCTCCTTTAACACACTAAGATATTCCTCCCTTAACCTTTTACCAAGTCTGAACATAGATTCTTTGTAAGATTGCTGTAACGAAATCTGAATTCCGTTAAGTCTCACCAGAAGCACAAGTTTCTTTTTATTAATATCCCCAAACACTGTATACTTCCAAAATCATAGGTGCTCTTTCATACTAACTATCCTATCTCCTAACTCTGAATCTAATGTTTCCCAATTATTTCTAACGAATTCCTTGAAATCCTTATGTAAACACCATGCTGTCTCAAACCAAAATCTTCTAGGTGGCCGTACTTGATCTAACGTAGTCACCCGAATCAAGATAGGCGCATGATCTGAATGTATTCGGTCTAGATTTGTAACCTTTGTGAACGGGATGAGCGACAGTTAATCTGTATACCCATAAGCTCTATCTAATCTTCTAAGAATTCGTTGTCCCGTATTACACGAATCGCACCATGTAAACCGAGGTCCCTCGAAACCCAAATCTATCAAGTCACATTCTTCCCTCCACTCTTCAAATTCTTCCATTCCACGTGTAATCCCTGGTACGCCTCCCTTTTTATCGATCTTCAAACCCACTTGATTAAAATCCCCAACTATTAGCCACTGTCTTCTAATACCACTAAACGCCTGCCTTAGCGCCTCCCATAAAAAATATCGATCTAAGTATCTTGGACGCGCATATACTGCTGAAAAAAATCCACGAGACACAATTATCTTTAGAAATTTCAATGTTGATTACCTGATTTCCAGCCGATAAGACATGAACACTGATATCAGAGTCATCCCAAAGCAACCAGATGCCTCCCTTAAAATTTTTAGCCTCTACTCTTGCTGAATTCGCCTTTCCTGAACCCCGGAGTATATTACTCGCCTTATCGCTGCTAACCCGAGGCTCTAATATAACAGTCAATCACACTTGGTGTAGTCACATCATCTCTCGTGTTACTCTTTGAAAATTATCCGCCGCTGCACCGTGGCAGTTCCAAACAAGTATATTTAAAGGTCGGGAATTACCTCCCCAACCTCCTTCCTTCCTGTACTGTGTATACATAAAAATAATTAGTAAAAACGAGAGGTTTTACAGGAGTACCTGACCCGTTCTATCCGCCTCCTCCGGTAAAAAGGTCATGAGCTCATCCTCGTCTTCCCTTCCCAGCTGTGTTTCAGACACACAAGAAGGGTTGACTTCCCCGGGTTCCGGCGGGATGTGGCTTTCTTGCGAGTGCGGAACATCACTCAAAGTTTGAGTATTATTAGTATTGAATTCAGGAGGCAATTTGAGACCCAATTCACCCACATATCTCCCTGCCGCCCCTCTTACTGTTGCTACCCATCCATCTGTAATAGCACTGGGTGCCACCGAAATTGCACCTTCAGTCCCTGTTTTTTAATTTTTTTCCTTCCTCCTCAGTGCCCACAGTGCTTCACTTCTTGTACTGGTTTTTTTTGTTTTTCCCTCTTCACCAGTTCGCCCTCCATGCTCCTTTCTTGTCCATTTTGAGTCACATGTTAAATCCCACTAACGTCCAGCTGTACAACTTCCTTCCCGCCCCCACTTTGATCGACTTTATCACCCCTAGTATCCTCAACCTCAGCAATTTTATTGTGTTTCTCCGAATTTCTGTTCGTATGGAAAACCTCTACCTCAGTATTTGAAGCCAATATTTTCCTAGTTTCGAAATCCGGCGCGATAATTATTTTGTGTCCCCCACCCGAACGATTCTTGCCTTTATTTCCGGAATTAGTTTTGCTCCACTTCCTCGAATTACCTCCCGTGCGAGTAGACGCTTCACCTACTACTCCCTTATTAGTATATAACTTCGTATCAAAAGTATTTCCTTCTTCAACAAACAGTGAATCAAACCGTGTTCCAAGGTCCTTGCTCAACACCCTCTTATACCCATTTGGGTTTTGGTTATTCCCGTTCTTATTATTTGTTCGCCCCTTCCTTGTAACAGTCATCCACTCATTATAGGTTGATTCTTTTCCAACATTATTATTCTTGGTGCTTATATTGCTCATAGCAACACGCCCTTCACTTGTTTCCGGTGCTTGTGGAGTAAGCGCATTCAATCCACACTTTTCTTTTTTATGCCCAAACCTACCACACTCAAAACACACCAGATTTAATCCTTTATACTCAACAAGTCATATTTCTCCATCGATATGAAGCTTTGATATAAGCGGCTTCCCCAAATCTAATTCTATCGCAAGCCTCGCATAATTTTCCTTCTTTCTAGCCTTAGTTAAAGGGTCTATAGGCACCGTTATTCCAATCCTATCTCTCATCTTACGAAATATCCTAGCCGTATAATTTTGCATACCAACATTCAATATTCTAAGACAAGTTGTAGTGGTGGTAATTTCATCTAAATGTGGCTTAAAATATGGTGTACATTATCTCACAATAAGGTAGTGGTCAAATATCATACACGGTCCACCATCTAGTGCAAAATCGCAATCATCTTTAGATTCAAATTTAAACATAAAGTACCTATAACCCGCCTCTACCAAATCAATCATCCCTTTTGGTCTCCATATCTGTTTTAATTTAGTAGCCAAATACCCAAAACTCACTCTTAATCCTAATAGCGCCTAACAACCACATTGTTATTCCATAATTCAACTCCCTCAATAATTTCCTCACGAGAACATAAGATTTGGGAAAATTCGCAATTTTCAATAGGTTCGTCATCTTTTATATTCAAGAAATAATCATTCCCAATCCAATTATTTTTCTTTGATTTTTTCTCTTCTTCATCAATAATAGGAGGAATAATTTGAGTGTTACCTAGTATTGCCGATTGTCACCCGAACATCTTCTTCGCAGGATTTTCGACCGCCACTCCATTGCCTCTGCGAGCCGCTGCAGCAGTAACATTTTCACGTGCACCTGCCGCCAACAGTGAAGGAATGGGCCTAGCCTTTTTAGCTATGCGCGCTTGATTTAATGGCGGAAAATATTTGTCATTAATTTCCAAGTTTCCATCCACCATCAGCTCATCGTACAATGCAGCGGTCTCGAGTGGTGGAGCTTCAATCAATTTTGGTTTGTCCGGTGGCGTCGCCGCTGTTGGATTCATGGGAGGCTCAATTTTGCTTGATAATGGCTAGTTCTTGCTTTTTTCCCCTTTTTTTTCTTTAGAGCTTTTTCCTATATAGATTTAAATGAAGCAAAATTTATTATATACAAATTACAATAAAAAGAAGAAAAGTTATACTTTTTTTAAGTTTTGATAACTATTTATAAGAAATATTATTAACAAAAAAATAAAAAATAAAAAATGGGATAGTAAATTGATAGGCAAGTATTGCTCAAGTTTGAAATTTTCCTTTGTAAAAAGAAATTAAACAATCATATTTTCACAAAAATATATATAAAATATTGTATAAATTTTTTTAAAATAATGTATGTTTAGGAAATACCTTTGTCTTTTTCTTTTAATTTTTTAAATTCACTTTATGAAATAATTTTAATATTTTACAATTATAAATTATTTTATAATATAAGAATTATACTAGCAATCTAAACCATAATAAAAAACCAAACTATTAGATATAATCATTTAGTTAAAGTAGATTTAATCTAAACTTATTAGCCTATATATCTAACATTTCCTTCTTTAAATACGTGATCCCGATCCTATTACCTAAAACTAGTGACGGTTAAATACTTGGGGATCGGAGGGGATGATACTCAGACGATCATATGAGTATTTGAGGGCGCTAAAATATTTAATATGGTAGAAATAAATATATCTAGCATTTCCTTCTTCAAATACGTGATCCCGATCCTATTACCTAAAACTTCTGACGGTTAAATACTTGGGGATCGGAGGGGATGATACTCAGACGATCATATGAGTATTTGAGGGCGCTAAAATATTTGAGATGGTAGAAATAAATAGTTAAATAGTGTATCTCTTTTCTAGGTTAGGTACAGGGCGTTTAAAGCCATTAGAGGCACATTGAATGCGAGAGTAAGTGCTTAGATAGAAAATAACAAAAACTCGCATTGGGAAGAGGGGGTTTAATGTGCCTCTAACAACAATAAATACTCCTACCTATCTTAAACTAGATGTACACATTTTACTATTTGTCCAACTATCTCAATATCTTAGCGACCTCGAATTCTAAGTTGATCATTTGAGTATTATTTGGAGCCCACCTCCCTTTGATCTAACTGTCGCCTGGTTTCAATTAATAGGGTTGAGATCACGTATTTAGAAAGGAAAAGGTTAGATATGTTGGTTAATCAGTTTAGGTTAAATAAAATTTAGGTTGTTGATTATTCAAGTTGTTTTGCATTATATCACATGGTTTAGCTTACTAATAATATCCTATACTATAAAATAATTTATAATTTTCAAACATTAAAAAAGATTCTTAGAATTGCTAAATCCTGAACTTTAAACATTACTAAAAACTAAAAAAAAGGAAGGTATTTACTAAATGTACAATTTTTTAATATGTATATATTAGTTATGTGGTTTTTTATAAATAGGGTTGTTTTAATTTTTTTTAGGATTACTGTCCAAGAAACCTCACAAGTTAGAATTAATTCTCTCTCACCATATCTATTATTTTTTTGCCCATAAAAGGCACCATACATATCATTTTTTTTGCCCATGAGAAATCCATTTGAGTTATGGAAAATTTTCAAAAACTCAGATTTTGAGTTTTAGGAACGAACTCAAGTAAAAGGGTAAATAAAGAACAACGTCTTTTACGTAATAGTGGATAAGACTGTAGGAATTTATTGAACATTAACCCTTTTTAAATAACCTCAAACAATATTGCCTATCAAAATTATTAGCACAACTTTTATTTTTTTGATCAATAATCATCTCTTATAAAAACGTTAAAAATATTATCATGTTTTGACCAATTTTTAATTTTTTTTGATTATATAAAACTGAAGAATTCACTTGTACAAATATAAAATAAATTTTATTTTCCATAATACTATTAAATAACCATGACAATAAAAATGGAAAAAAACTAAAATCATCTATGTTCCAACATTCTCTTTCATATTCAAAAGATGGAAACTATTAGTTTTTACAAAAATCATGGCGCCACATATAGTAGGTTTGCTCAAATAAATTCTGGCAGCAAGCGGGTGCAGGAAAAGAGATAGTTTTACATTTATATTTTAATTTTTTTTGGACGAGTACTAAAAAGAAAATAAAACAGGGAAAGCAAGAAAACATGGCCTATGCCAAGCTTCGAAAAATGATGAAGAAGGACGTCTGAGGAGACGTGTTCGTCATGTGCCCTGTGTCTGGCCTTTTTCGCTAGCAGATCTGCTCGAGCATTGAATCTCCGTGGAATATGCTTGAAGTAAACTGTTATGTATTAATATTAAGTTCAACAATATATTTATTCACAAAACTCTATTCTATAAATAATACCAAACTTTTTAAACAACTTGGATGCTTACATAAAGGCAGTCAAGATCGTCTATAATCTCTTAATCCAATCTTTTTCATATTAATTGCATTAATTATTTTTTATTAATAAAAAATTAATTGACTCTTATCTCATTTTATTAAACACCTAAAGGTTCCGTGTTCGATGCACGTTGACTGAAATCCTCTAAATTTTTGTCATCCAACTAGGGTATGCAACGGGTTAAAGAATCTGACCAACGCAATCAACCCGACTAACCTATTCTAAAAATCGACAGATTATTTTTTCGGTGGGCGGGTTGCGCTTAAACTTTAAAGGAAAAATATATTTTTGTGCGGGTTGCAAGTTTTAAAGTTGAAACTCACACATCTGCATGTTCGGATTGTCCTTTTAGCATGAAAAAACAAAAGAAATTCATATTATTTATTTTACTCTCATAGAAAGAGACCGTATTTTCCTTCCTCTATGTATTTCTTTTTATTTGTTCCTTTTTTAAAATATCTCAAACTTTCAATAATATTGCATTCAATAAGTCTAATTTAATATTTTATAATGATATTATCTCTAGTTTCTAAAGTTCTAAATTTATTTTCTTAATATCTCAAGCTATATTTTCAGAAGATTATTCGAGTGTAAATAGAGATCCAATTATTTATTATTTATTGTTTTATTGTTTATTTTATCTTTTATTTTTAAACTATATTGGGTCATCCAATTATTCTGGATACGAATACATCTTGTTTATACACCCAAGTCACCCGCAATCCATGTACAACCTGCAACACCCAATATACAATGGTTTATATAATGTATTAGGTGGGTGAGGGTCTAAATATTAATGGCCGGCACAAGAATAGGCAGTTTACGGGTCAAGCATCTTTTACTCAAAACGGAACCGCGCACACTGCTAGTCCCAACGTTTGGATATTGACTTACACCTAGGAAACCTAGGTTCGATCCCCGTCAATGGAACAAAATTTATCAAGTGCTCACCCAGGTGACCTGGGTTCGATTCTGTTAATGGAACAAGAGTAATGATATTTATCATCCCTTTTTGGTTCACCCTTATGTCCCCTCTTGCGTGGAGTTTTAAACACCAATCAGAGTGTTTCTCGTTTCTAATTACTTTTTTTCTCTCTTTAATTTAATGGCACAAAAGGTGACACATAAGGGGTGATACAAGGGTAAACAAAAAAGGAGTAATAAATATCATTCTCATGGAACAAACTTTCCCCTTTTCCGTAAAGCAGAAAACATGAACCTTAAATCTTGAATCTCGAACCACGAACCATGAAGTTTGAACCTTAAACGTTTAACCATAAACTAAATTGTTTATAAATAATGCATGCAAGCTAAATATAACAAATGTATTATAAGCATAAAACAAATGTGTACAAGAAAGTAAAACATCATGAATCATAAATTAAAAATTGTTTGGATATGTGTAACCGAAACCTTAACCTAAACCTAACATTAACCATAATCTTAAACGTAACCTTATCCTTGAAGCTTGAACCTTGAACCTTAAACCTTGAACCATAAACCTTAAACCTTAATAGTTAGCATTAACCTTTACACTAAACCGTAAACTTTACCTTAAACCTTGAACTTTTAACATAAACCTTAACTTTCATCTTAACCTTAAACTTAATTTTAACCTTAACCTTAATTTTAATCTTAACCCTAACCCTAACCCTAACCCTAACGCTAACCTTATCCTTAACCTTAAACTTTAAACATTAATTCTAACCTTAACCAAATGAAGATTCATCACGCTGATATTCGACCTCAATCATTAAATCTTATAACCTTAATCTTTATTTTAACTAACCCTAACCCTAACATTATTATTAACCTTAAGTTTTAAACCTTAATTCTAACCTTAACTAGATAAAGATTCATCACACTAATATTTGACCTCAAACCTTTTAAGCATTAACCTTAAAACTTAAACGTTAAATCTTAAACCTTAACCTTCGGATTAACCTTAACCTTAGACTTGACTTAATCCTTTACCTTGATCCTTAACTTTAACCCTTAGACATAACCTCAGTCTTAACCCAAAATTTTACCTTTACCTTTAACATTAGCCTCAACCTCAGCTTTAACCTTAACCTATTACTAACCCTATCCCTAGCTCTATCCCTAGCCCTACCACTATCCCTAACCCTAGCCTTAGTCGTAGCCTTAGCTTTAGCTTTAGCCTTAGCCTTAACTCTAACCCTAACGTCAACCTTAAACTTAACTTTAACATTAACATTAATCTTAACCTTTATCTTCATATTAACTTTTCTAACCTTAACCTTAACCTTAACCTTAAACTTAACCTTAACCTTAAAATTAACCTGAACCTTAAAAATAACCTTAACCTTAACTTTAATGTTACCTGCAACCTTAAACCTTAACCCTTAAACCTGAACTTCAACCATAACTGATGTATCCATTTATGTCATAGATTAATATAGTCACGAGATATCTTTTTAGGGTTAATGCTTATATGAGGGGTTATTCCCTAAATTTAGATAGTTTCTTGTTTCTTGTCTAGTTTTAGAGAATTGCTACTTTTAGAGTTATTTGTGCGTAATTTATGTGTTAAGTGTGACTCTCTTGGGTATTTGAATGATATTAGATACCAGGACAAGGATAAGAAGTCGATAAAGAAAGGTTAAACCCAAGTTAAGGAGTTAACGGATCAAAAAGCCACTTTTTAATAGCAAGAGCAGTCGTCGGCCAAGTTTAGAAATCGACTTGTTCGTAATACCACATGGAATTGACTTAGATTTTGGGGAGTCTCTTTAGTTTCTAGATAGTACTTGGAGTCAAGAGCACGTAGGAAATGATGGTTCGTGATTTTGGAGATGAATTGAAGAAGTTATTAAAGTTGCAGTTGTCGTGGCTCTAACCAGTCCACTCTTCCTTTAAAATATTTTTGGGTTGACTTTGACTCTTTAAAAGGGACCCACAAGTCCAAAAACGTTTTGAACCCTTTATATATCAGAAATTAAGTTAAGAAAAGTGTTTATTATAAAGCCGTATGCAATCAATGTACTATCTAATTTCTCATGCCATTATTTTGGTGCAGTGTTTAAGTCATACAAAGACTGCCTAATCTTACATATTTTGTCCTCTTGACCAGATAATACAAAATTCTCAGGTTTAACCATAAAGATCTCTACATATAGATATCCATTTAAAAAAAGTGTCCTTACAATTTATTTGATATATAACTAGTTTATGAATGACAACTAATGCAATTATGGTTCTTATGGTGGCTATCTTGGTTACTAGAGAATAGTGTCAATGTATCTAAGCCTTTGTTTTGTGTAAAACCTTGAATATTAAGTCTAACCATGTAATTTTCTATTAAGCCATCATGTCTCAATTTTCTATTATAAATCCACTTGCTATTAAGCCATCATGTCTCAATTTTTTATTAGAAATCCACTTGCTACTAATTGGTTTACTTCCCATTGATAAGTCACTTAAGTCCCAGGTATGGTTTAACTTAATAGATTCTTGTTCACTATTAATGGATTCTTTACAAAAAGTAGTATCTAGTGATCTCATAAACTCGTCATATGACTTGTATTTTCCTCAATAAGAAGGCAAACTACTGATTCTTCACTTAGTAATGAGCATATCTATGTAGAAATCCTCAGTACAAAAAAGTAGTGAAATTTGGTTTGAAACTAGACTCGATGGTACATCTCTTACTTATCCTAGGTTTATTATCAAGGACATGATCAAAACTAGGAAAATAAAGACTAGTAGGGGCAGTATCACTAACATGCATATTAGTACTAGCATTATTATCAACATGCATAACAATAGATGAACAAGCATTAGCATCAACATTATTCTGTAAAGGAAATATGATAATGTAGGGAGTAAGCAGATGGTTTTAATTTTTTTTCGTTCCTTAATTTATATTACTCCATTTCTAAAAGGTGTCGTTTTTTTTTACACAAAATAAAAAATGTCATTTTTTGTTCATATAATTATTAAAATTTCTTTAACGTCTTAAAATTTAGAATTCTTATTTTGAATACAAATTTTAATTTTTAATTAGAAATAAAAGTGATATAAATAATAAAAAAGTATTTTGATTTTTAAACTGACAATCTTTTATGGATAACTATTTTTAACATAAATGACAACATTTTGAAGACTAAAAAAGTATTATTGGAAAAAATTAAGTTTATTTTAGATTTACATGCGAAATGTATTATATACAAATTAAAATTAAAAAAAAAAGTTATACTTTTTTAAAGTTTTAATAACTATTTATAAAAAATATTATTGATAAAAAAAGTTAAAAATAAAAGATGGGGTAGTAATTGATAGGCACATATTGCTCAAGTTTGAAACTTTCCTTTGTAAAAAGAAAGTAAACAATCATACTTTTCATAAAAATATATATAAAATATTGTCTAAACAAATTTAGAAAAATGTGTGTTTAGGAAATACCTTTGTCTTTTTAATTTAATTTTTGAAATGCACTTTGTGTATAGCAATTCTATGAAATAATTTGAATATTTTACAATTATAAATTATTTTATAATATATGAATTATACTAGCAATTTAAACCATAATAGAAAACCAAACTGTTAGATCCTAAAAGAAGCATACTTGTGGTTGGTTTTTAGCACAAATGCTCTTGAGGGTCTGAACTATCAAGGTACCGCCATTACCTTGACATTTCTAGATGTTTTGTATGATTTTGTCATGTGAACTTGCTTTTGGGAAATCTCGAAAACCCAATTCAGCTTCTTAACTTTAGTCATATTTCTCCATACCTTCTTCTATTCTTCCTCGATATCGAATATACACTCCTTATGGTCAAAGTTGAGTTGTTTATCTCATCTCTTCTTTCCAAGGCGATTGCTCTAAATTTGGTTCCTCCATTCACTGGTTAGCCGCTGGCGTTCCTCTATTCTCATTGTTCTCTTGTTAATTTTTCTATTCTTGATAAGGATTTTAGAATCTTAAGTCTTCTATTTGTTGACTTCTTCCATTCCCAAATCAACACTAGGTATCTCATCTCTTTGCTTTTGTCGGGTTATTTAAGTAGTATTTTGTGATATTGTTTGTTGGTTTTGGGATCAAGGTTGGTGGTTGTTTTATGTTTTGGTTGGTTGGTTCTAGATGAAGAGTGGTTGTCGCCGGTGTTGTTTGAAGGTTAGGGTTAATCATGTTTTATTGGGGGTTGGTATTCTGATGGCGTAATAGGGTGTTGGGCTAGTGTATGATCCTAGTTTTATTTTGAAATCACGTGGGAGTAAGTCCTCGCTTGAAGCGGTCCTTTTTTTATTGAAGTCCACATTGACTAAGACCAGACTTTTAATTTTACCGAACAGATCATCCATGTTTTGTTGATACGTCATCACAATCTTTTCTTTTTCTTTTTGTTTTGTCTTTTCTTCAGCCTTGTCCTTCTTTTTGGAGCAAAACAAATATTTTCAAATTTTCTGTCATTTTTTATCTCCCATATTTGGATTACTTGAGGTATAATGGCCATTATATTGTACTTTGTACGCGCCATTTTTTCGGTGCACCCTCTTAGTGCCATGTCTTTTTCTTTTCCGCATGAATTTAGTATTGCCCTTGAACGAGTTGAGATTTTGATCCAACTTCCAAGTTTTGGTTTAATTTTAATATATTCATTGCTATCTTTTTCTTCAAGTTCAAAATTTACACATCCATAGCAGACTTGACCGAGGTTTTTGAATTTAAAACGTATCCATGTCGCATGTTGGTGAATGTTCATTCTCCCAAAGTTTGAAACCCGATAAGAATGAAATTTTGAGGCTACAATCTATTTTGATTCTTGTAAAGATTTGATCATTTAGATACCTTCTTGGCGATATCACTATCTCATGAATTTCAACAATCAGTTTACATATTTCGCTATTGCTCTTTTCATTTAGGACTTTACCGGGTAATCCAAACAATTGTATCCACACAACAATATGAGTTACTCTTATTCTTTCACCAATACCAAAATTTTGAGAGCTAAGTACTTACCTATAATCATCTAAGGTCGCTTCTCCCATACCATTTCCTTATCTTTTTTGTTTGCGAATCTGATGACAAATTTGTAACTTTTTTTCTTCTCTGTTTGGAATCTTTCGGTAAGGCTCCAATGCCATGAATGTGATTTCTTACCTGTGAGAATTTACTCCCCTTACGATGTATGAGTTTTGTAATAAAATTGGGTTCTTTAATCTTTTCGTAGTAGATTTTTTCATCCATTGATAGAGTGATGTCTCCACCTTTTCCTTTGGGTGATTCATTGAGTAGACATTCATGTTTTTGAGAAAAGTGGTGGGTCGAAGAGAAAATAAGGGGTAACGATATATCTTTGAACCTTTCCTAAATAGAGAATTCCCTGTTTTAAACACAAGAACACAAAATTGATATTTGGTGCTTTGTAACAGAGAATTCCCCTATTTTAATGTATATTAGGTTATTTTGATGTATTTTAGGTTTAAAATAGATTAGCTAAGTGTATATTAGTATTTGGTGTGTTTGGAAATTATTGATATTTAGGTAGTTTTAAAACAATGAATTCATTTTTTTAAAATTGAAAAACCCAGGAATTCAATGTTTGGTGCAGTTTTAGGCTTATACTTATTGAATTACTAGACTTATTCAATTTCCTCTTTTGACAGATGCTAAAAATAATAGCTTTCTTAATTAGTTTTAATATCACCTTTTACACCTTATTTTATCACAATGACTAGAATCTGGTTTAGAGTTATCATTACTGCAATTATACAAAATAAAATATAAAACTGAGATAAAGTGACCTAGATAATAGGAATTTCTACCATATTATATGTGTAAATAACACCCTATACATACTCTGTGCTTGTGCTCAAGAAAAGGCAAAAATAAAAATAACGAGATATAAAAAGAAAAAAGAAAAATATGCAAGAGATGTGAGAAGTGCATGAATAAGTAATATTAAAAAATAAACATTAGGAAAAGTAATTAGATATGTATGCATCATAAAAAAATGGGTCAACCTAATTCCTCTCTCTAAACAAGGTAGAAATAGTTATTCTTAACTCATTCAGCCACATCGTTAGTGTATCTTGTCGTAATGTAGCAGTTTATTTCCTTACACTTAGTAAGAAACCATGGTTTTCTTTACTATTATGGTTTATGTTTATTTTACCTATTCACTTCCTATGGTCAAGAAGCATTATCTAGGTCATCCATTTTTTCATTTTGCAGTACTATTTTTTTGGCTTATTTTTCATATCTTTTTTATTTTATCTTTTGGGATATTTTGATGTGAGACGTGGCATTGAGGGACCAGTGATGTTATTTTTCCTTCTTATTTTGTGTTTACTTGCCCCCAACGTCTCAATCCATCAGTTGTATCTGATCGTCATCGTGGGACCACCGTAGTGTCGAGGAATATTTTTTCATCAGCACATCATGCTTTTTCTATGCTACATCTAAAACAAAAACCAAATACCAAATTCAAAGGTACCAAGGGGTTTACAAAAACTATGATGTCATTACTAGATGATTGTGCATATGCAATTAACGAGGTTGAATACGACAAGTGTGTTAAAATTTATTGTAGGTGGGAACCAAAAAATCTATTGAATTTCTGGAAAACTTGTTGTAAGAGTAATACATAGATGTGTTTTGTAAGGAAAGTGCTACAAACGGATGACCTCCAATGCAACATAGTATTTTAACTGAAAGATAAAGGAGAGAATTGAGTTACTTGCAATCAAGCTGATCGATAACATTCATAAAATGATGATATCTCCTATTTATAAGGGATTTACAATACATAATATTATAACTAATCAACATTTAAGAAACAAAATTATCACGTTAATAATTCTGAACTACAACAATAAATTCTGAAAATGACAAAAGTATTAAACCAAGCCAAAAAGAGTTGCACTAATTTATATATCCAAAAGGTTGATTGAGCCACAAGTCCCTACGATACATGAAAAGTCAAATACACCTCCTTAACACGCTATCCCAAAAAATATGCCCATCATCTAGTATATTTCCTACTATTTTTAACACAAGGCAGATTCAACTATTTTGTATAACAAGTACCACTTTTATAATTTAATTTTCTCATGATAAACTCGTCAAACTTCAAACTACATAGCTTATAATAGACACTCTCCCCTAAAATACAATTTTGTTGTGCCTAAAATATAATTATGTTGAATTTACCTCGATTTTTGTCATTAGTTATTTTGTTGTAGGAGGAAAGAGATCTATCTGTTGAGCTTGAGGTTTAATGAGACCTTCTTTGACTCCTTGCTCAAAAAATGCAAGTAAAGAGTCATAATATTTATCAACATTGAGCAGACTTGAAATTTATCAAGAAAAACTTACACGTATACATGAAAAGTAAGACATTACAGAGAGTCAACAGAAGAACATAATAGAGTTACATTATACTCCCTTTTCAAAATATTAAGGAAAAAACAAAAAAATTAAAGATATTTCACTAACTTTCACGTAGCTCTTATAAGAACTCGTTTCATTCTCTATAGGTTTATTTTCCACTGTATTTAGCTACTATACTAGAACGACTTAACTAACAATTATCCCTAACCTTAACTGCTCTTTGTAATCTTCCATCTCCGTTCTATATGGTTCTTTATCCTTTAACACTAGTTCTAGATACACCTGGAGTCATATTAAACACCTATAAAGCATTTATAAACAAAATCTTGACTAGATATTTCATTTATTACTGATATAGGGCGGCTTATGAATTACATCCAAAAATATCACCAATTTTGAGACAATTAGTAAGTTATTTTCTCTCTCAAGTTAAATTAATAAGCGGAAACAAAGTGCTTCAATATGAAAGAACAAATTTACATGAGGGTGCTTCAATTAGTGTCACACCCTCTATCCAATTTTATTTAGGGTTAATTCCCAATAGGCACCTTCAACCTTACACCCTTACCCATATAAGGCACCGTTTTTTTAAAGAACGCCGAGTATTGGGAAGCTTCCTATTAGCTATTACTCAAAGTTTGAGTAATGGGAAGCTTCTTATTACTCAAAGTTTGAGTTATGGGAAACTTCCAATAACTCAAACGACTCTTTTTAAGGGAAAGAAAAGAAAAAAGCAAAATATATTTGGCCTTTTATGGGCAAAAAATGATAGTTGGGGTGAGAGGGAATTAATTCTAACTTGAGGTGTATTTTGGGGAATAATCCTTTTATATTTATCCATCTTTTTGGTGCATAAAGATTAAAAATAACATTAAATACTCCTCCTTTATACAATTGTCCATAATTAATATATATATATATATATATATATATATATATATATATATATATATATATATATATATAAAGTTACTTATTACAATACTTTTTTTATTACTTTATTTGTTCAACAAATAATATCCATTTACCTTTTCACACATATTAAGAAACATAATAACTGTATTCACCATTATAAAAATATCCCTCCTAAAGTATATTGATATTTTAAATATGTATTAAAAATATAAATATAAATATTTTAATTATAGAGCAAACACATATTACTTTCCACTATAAGTCTTTTGACCAAAATACTCTAAAATATTTCTCCTATCTAGTTAATTTAATTAGTCTAACTTTTAGAAAAAAGATGTCAAATACTTCCTTTGTCCCAAAAATAATATTCACTTACTAAAAATGGTGTCCAAAAAATAATGTCTGTTTATAATTTCAAGATATTTTATCTCACTATCTTTTACTATTACTCTTATTAAAATATTTAAATTTATATTTTCAATGAATATTTAAAATATTAACACACTTTATGAAAGGTATTATAGTAATGGTGAATGCAATAAATGTGTTTTTTAATCTGTGTGAAAAACAAAGTGGACATTATTTTTTCGGACGGAGGAAGTATTATTTATCCCTTTTTTCAATATCAATATGCTTTTTTTATTACTTTTTCTAATATTGCACCTAATTAAATACCCCTTTATTTTGTTAATTAGATATTTGTTACTTCCTCTACTTAATTTTATTTGTGTACCTTTTTGATGCACAAAGATTAAAAAAAAGCATTAAATACTCTTTCTTTACAAAATTGTCTTTAAATAATATACATAAAATTAAATATTATAATTTTTTTTATTATTCTATCTGTACCACATATATTGTTCACTTTTCTTTTCACACATATTAAGAAATATAGTAATTGTATTCATTATTATAAAAATATCCTTTATAAAGTGTCTTGATATTTTAAATATGTAGTGAAAATATAAATATAACTATTTAATAAGGATAATAATAGTTAAAGTTAGAAAAAATTTCTTAATATTATTTGAATAATATTTTTAAAACACCTCTTTTCTTGACATCATTTATAGAACAGAGAAGAATTTTAATTAAAAGTAATATTGGAAAAGATAAAAACCAAAAAAATTAATATTTAGCATTTTTTTAGAAAATTAGACAAAAAAATTATTTAAAAATATTTTAGTCAAAAGATTTATAATAAACATTAACGTTTGCCTAAAAACTAAAATAAAATTACACCTGTTGTATCATCAATAAAATATTTTAACCAAAAAAAAAAAAAGGACCGTGGGTTCAAATATTTTAAATCAAAAATTGAAGAAGCACAGTAGTGAAGTGTACGTGCAGCCAAGCAGAAGATAATCTCCTCGTCCCATTTTGATATATGAATCATCGCCTCACTATCACTATATCACCTTACCTGGAAACTAGCAAAATCACCTGCAACTCATTTCATCATCAGCGAAGGTTTCACTACCCCTTCACTATCTCATATATTCTGTACGATCACTTTCTATTCTTTCTACTAAATGTGTTTTATGTAAATGCTTCCATCAAGTCTCATCTTATAGATTAGTAGCTTCACTAACACAACCTCACCAAGCACAACTTTATCTCACCGTCTATAAGTCTCCCGTACTGAGTCGGCCCAGGTCTCTATTCTGCATGTAGTAGTCTAGCAATAGATTGCGCTAGGTATGACTGAGTCTCCTCAGGGCCCAGATTATGTTTGATAAGAAAAGACCTTAATTTTATGAAAATAGTTTTTTTACCGTTAAAAAAACCCTAAAAATGTAACTATATTTTAGTTTCTTAGACAGACTACCTGGCGCTTGCTAAAATGATTCAACTCAGACTATTTCATAGTCGATCTGTTTTGTCCTCCTCAATTGAATTATAGATCGGTCCTTGGGCAAGCCACCAAGGTGGATTCTTTAGGCCCAACTTTATTTTATATAAAAAAGGGGCCCCAATTTTATAAAAAAATTATTTCTTATAATTAAAAAAGGACCTAAATTGAAATTTTGTTATCGGTTATTAATCATATTTTGGTTTGTTGGGCCGGTCCTGAGTGCACCAGTTATCTTGGTGACTGAGTTTGATAATGTCTAGGTTTGAGTCAACTCGGTCATATCCTATTAACTCAATTTGGTAGAACTTTATAAATTTTTTTACCCTTTACTTTGTTAACATAATGAATTTTTACTTAGTTCCAAAGACTACTAACTAAATTGACCGAAACTCGGCTTGTTTTGCACGATTATCCTTGGGCTGTATAATCTGTTATTTAAATGAACATGTAATTTTATCAATGCAACATTATAAAAAACTGCTTAGTTAGCTTATAGTGTGTTATAAACATTTCCTTTTTCATTAGTTGGTCGATATGATGATGATTTGTTGTATGAATATAGTGTATTCCATTATGTGCATTTATTTTGATAGTATTTGATTTGTATTAAGAGATATGATTGCATTTATATTCAAAATCTAACATTAGCGACGTAAATAGTTGGAATTGATATGTTTACTTGAAATTTTGTGTAATATTTATATGATGACCCTGAAACTTTTTGTGCTAGCTCGGTCTTCTTTTTCGAAATAGTTGAAATTAACATGCATTTTATGTTCAAAATGGTACGGCCCTGAACTGCTACACTTGCTTGTTCTTTTCCTCTTTTTTCTTAATGAAAATGAATACCGAGACTATCACATGATTAATTACTTTGTAATTTGATTAAATCGGCTTTGGTTATGTCTGGTAATGTTAATTAACATGTGTTGCTAGTTGATTAGAGTATTTTTATATGAACACTGTCAAGAACTTTGATATATTTGGTCATTTAACCTAACAAGGGATCAATATTGCAATTAAACCTCTTCCAACTGAAATTTTCTCTGACATTTTGATTCTTGGTTTTGGTTGGGTCAGATGGGAAGCAGTTCAGACGAAATGTCAGATCTAAGTGATTCGAAGATCGAAGGAGCAAATGAGGCTGAGGAATCCGAGTCATATTGCTGGCCCTGGACTGGGATTATTGTTAATATCATGAAAGAGCTAATGGAAGAAAATTATGTGGATCATAGAAGCTACTGGTTAAATAAGTTCTCTAAATATGAACCATTAGATGTCAAGTTTTTCTGGGATGCGAAAAAGCAAACGGCACAAGCTGTTATTAAGTTTGATAGAGAGTGGAGTGGATTTCAGAATGCTATGGAGTTTGAGAAGTTCTTTGAATCTATTAGTTGTAGTAAAAGGGATTGGAGCCCTCGTGTACTTTCACCTGGTAAAAGATGTTACGGGTGGTTTGCCCGTGAAGAAGATTATAACTCAGTTGGACCTGTGGGTGATTATCTTCGCGGGAATGGAACAGTAAAGAAGATTTCAGATCTAGTTAAGGAAGCTGCGCAGGATTCACATGAAGTTATAGCAAATGTGACTAGTCAGATACAGATTGACTTGAAAAACTTGGAAGAGTCGCATACAAAAGATATTAGTTGTATGCTCGAGTTGAAAGATCAGCATCGAGCATATTTTGAAGGTCTCTTCCTAAATCTCTACTTCTTATCCCCCGTGATATTTTTTGTATATATTCACTCAGGCTTTCTAAAGGTTATGTGAATTTGTTTGTGCATGATCTTATCCTTTCAGAAAGAAGAAGGATGCAACAAAATGCTAGGGAGCATATAAATAGGGTTCTTAATGAACAAAAAGAGTTAATTAATGAGTTGGAAAACAAAAAGAAAGAGCTTGAATCCTATAGCCGACAACTCATTGAACGTGAAGCCTTGATTGCACGTGAGAGGCAAACACTCGAAGAATATAAGAAAAAGGTGAGATTCTTATTTCCATTTTAGATAGATGTAAACATTATCCTTATTGTCTTTCTCTAATATGTACTTTATACAAAAATAAATTATCTCAATCTCAACAATTAAATGTCACCTTATCTAATTAATGACACACTGGTAAAGTAAAGATATTTAAGACAGATGATAGCATTATTCCATTGCATTTTCACTTTTCCGAGCAATGCTGCCTCTGCTTTAATACCAGCAACTCTTAGCTCATTAATGATAGTGGTTTTACTATCCATGCCAATAACACTATTAGGATATAATCATCTAATAATATGTAAACATTAAACTTTATGCTAAATTATTTTTTAAATGAAGTAATTTCTCTACCGATTTATCCTACAACATGACAGGTAGATAAGAGTAGGTATTTCTTATAATTTATGTGTTAAGGGGGTTCTTTTGCCAAAGACATAATTAGATATTATCTCATGGTCTTTGTCATATGTGCCAATAAAATATTAACCTTTTGTTGTGTTTTGGATTCTATTTTCATCCAGAATGTTGCGATGACCAATGAACATCAGATGGCCTCTAGGCTAAAGAGGAAAGTCAATGAGAATGTCTTGAGGCTGCTTGAAGAAGAACAGGTGTGTTCCTTTTATTATGCTTGTATTGAGATATAATCATTTCCTTATTATAATGTATTTTTGTGTTTTGGGGAACAAAATGGGGTGGCCAATGTTCAGAATGAGAAGGAGGAAGCTCTAAAGAAGATACTTAAGTTGGAAAGAGATTTGGATGCCAAACGAAAACAAAATTTGAAAATGAAACTAGAGGAGCTTAAAGGCAAATTGGGGATGATGAAAGTTATGGAAGATAATCCAGATGTTCAAAATAAAATAAAAAAGTTAAATGCGGAATTGGAAGAGAAAGATGAGAAGATGAAAGATGCGGTGAACGAGACCAGTAAGCTTCTTGCAAAAGAGCGTCAAACTAATGACGAGTTTGTAAGCACTAAACAAGATTTGATCGAGGTATTCTCATACTTGTATATATAGTAAGGAGGAAATGTGTGATCTTAATCTGTGACTGTGATTTGCAGGGATTACGTAATATCTTTACTAGTAATAGAGTCAACATTGGGGTTAAAAGAATGGGAGAACTTGACGTGAAAACCTTTAAAAAAGCATGTATGGAGAGGTTTCCTCGCGAGGAAGTTGAAGTCAAGGCCATGGAACTGTGCTCCTTGTGGGAGGAGAAGATAAAAGACAATGAATGGCATCCTTTTAAAATTGTCCAAATCAATGAGTCAAAATTTGAGGTGATTATGAAATAATTTTCTTTGACTATTATAGTTCTTGTGATGCTAAAAATGTTGATATAAATATTGCAGAAATTGTTGAATGAGGATGATAAGACTTTAATAGAGCTTAATGAGGAATGGGGTGAGGATATCTACACTTCAGTAACTACGGCTTTGAAGGAGATGGAAGAATACAATCCTAGTGGGAGATATGTGGTTCCTGAGCTATGGAACTTCAAAGAAAACAAGAAGGCAACTTTAAAGGAAGTTCTTAGTTCTCTATGCAAGAAATTGAAGCAACACAAGCCCAAGCGCAAGCGCAAGAGACGATGAGGTTTAAAATGCATATATTAATAAATATCTTGCTGTTTCTTGATTATTGATGAAAAGATATTATGATACATAAATTCTGCTTTTATTCTTACGTGCTTAAGCTATTTTATCTATAGACCTGTTACAACTTGCTGCTTATTTGAGGAAGTCTTATTTTCAATGGCTAGCTATTAGTAGTTTTCTTTCATACATCTTGAGATAAAAGTATATTAAAACTCATAATGCATCTTAACTTGAACATGAGTTTTTTCTAATTCTTTCATTTGCAGGGAGCAAGTACAGTAGTTCTAGCGCAAGCACTCTGATATCTATTGCATCATTCGATGAACTATATTTTACCGTTACTTTTACCATGTTGTTATCAAGAAATGAATTAGTACAAATTTCTCTTTTTGGTAAACCAGTGCAACTGATTATTTTACTTTGTATCTTTCTTTGCTAAATTCTGTCATGGAGAGACTATTTGTCATGTGCTTGGCTCCTTTCTTTGTTAATTGCATCAATTTCATTAACTAAGAAATAAATATTAAAAGAAATTCCTAGGTATACAGGGTATAGCCATCGTTGTTGTGAAAAGACACCTTTTTTGGATAATCTTCCCGATACACACACAAATTATTCCTCCAAAATGAACTCAGGTTAGAAGTGAGTACATTTGAGAAGGGCTCACTGGATGATAAGCATAATTAAAATTTCTTAGAACTCAAGCTTTTAGCATCATAGGAGTCACGCTAATATGATAAGACAAGTAGTTATAATTTTTTGTGCGGTAGATCAATTGTGAGTGGGTTATAAGAATTTCACAGAATTTGGGTTAAGAGTCTAGTGTTGTATCGACTTTTACTAGTAAATAATTCAATCCTATCATCTTATAGCTAAATTTGCTCTAGTAGTTGAGAGCATTTTTCATTGGAACACAGTTTTGCCCGTGTCAAAATATATCACCAATGGAATGAAAGCAAAATTGCTATATAATTTTAATTGGCTGAATGTCTCCAATCTTATAGAGTTCAATTTCTACCGTTTTAGGTTATAATCTCTTACTCGATATTGAAAGATAATAGAACATCAAATCTAAACGGACGGCCAAAGTAGCTTGTTAACCAATACCAAAGAGATTGCATTTCCAAAAAAAAAAGTTACACTTGAGTTTCCAGTATGCGACTATTTTTAGCGTTTTAGGAAATATAACATATTATAGAGGCATATGGTATGGTAGATCATGCCAAATGAAGACATATAGTGTTGCAGATCATATGCCAAATGGTTTCTTTTAATGATTTCCTTTAAAAAGTGTTTCCCACTCCCACAACTAACTATTCTAGACAACATGGATCGATAATAAAAGTTCATTTTAAACATTTTAGATTCCTCTAATCTATTAGTGCCCATGTCATTCTAATTTTATTTTACTCTTTTTATGATTGAAAAACTTGAGCGATTTTGATATGAGGTTTGCAACCCGTTTCGTGAAAAAGAGATACAAAAACCAACCAATAAAAATGGTGAGCTAATTTCGAACTTCTTTTTTGTCATTGGATAATCTCAATTCATTTATAAAAAATAGTAAAAATAAATACATCTAATATTCCCTATATTTTGTCTATTTTGACAGTTTACCTTTTACTAAACTTTTTAGTACTAAATGCCCCTTAAATTTCATTTTCGTGACTCGTTGCCCTTTTTTAACAGATTCTGTTAGTTTTTGCCGTTAAATAGACGCGCGTATTTTTTTTTTAAATTAAAAAAATCATTTTTTCAGAATTAGTTAATTAAACTCTTACTTTACCAGGGGTATTTTGGGTACATCAAATTGTTCCTTAGAATAAATACATACAATTAATAAACAAAAATTAAAAACAAAAAATCACTGAATCATTCTAACGATTTGGAGAAATTTTGAAGAACCCTTGTTTTGAAAGTTTTTCAATCTTCGACGTTGTATTCGATTACCATGGCAAGTAAGCCTCTTCTTTCATTAATTATGTCGCCACATAATGCCCAAAGTGTGGGCTCAACTTCTTCTCGCGCTCCATATTGCAGGTGTGGATTCGTAGCTAAGGTGCACACTTCTTGGTCTGATGTGAATCCAGGTAGGAGATTTTACATGTGTATGTATTGGTGTTCTTTGAAGGATTGCAATTTCTTTGCTTGGTTGGATGAGCCTATGGGTGAACGAAGTGTTTCGGTAATTCGTGGGCTATTGCGTAAAACCGAGAACCACTCGTTAGAACTTGATGCAACAGTCGATGATGAATTTGTTGGCATCATATATTGATGAAATGGTTCAGTTAGAAAAGAAAGCTTGTGACGCGTTAAAGATGGAGTCTGCAAAAGTGACTGAGTTGAAAACCGAGTTTAAGGTAGTAGCGGAGGAATTGGATGAATCGCGAAAAAAAAAAAAAATTGCTTCTAAAGCTTTGATCTTCGAGTCTGCGAAAGTGAAGGTTGTCGAGGATGAGATGATTCGTCTTAAAGTGATGATGAACAGTGTACCAAGAGATAACTTGATTTTGAAATGGAGTTCCTTGTATTGATTTTCATCTTCTTCTTAAATGTTTGTGGTTTTAGTTGCTTGATGTATTAGTTTTAGTTGTTTGATTTACTATGTTTTGGTGTATTAGGGTATCAGATTGTTGAACTATTGAAGGTGTAGTATGTGTTAGTTTGTGTTATTTGTAATGGTTTATTTGAGACTTGTTATGTACTATGTTATTGTGTTTTCAATGGAATTGAATGTTATGTTGTTATTTTTCTTTGAATTTTAGTAAGTAAGAAGTGAAAGCATTGTAGTTTGATTAAAGTATACTGATGTCTCCTCATTTGTGATAGATTTATATTAGGATGAGACATCATTTTTAGTGATTTAGAAGTCATAATAGTCGATTTTCTTGAGAAATAGTGCACTTTCCTATTTTGAGTCTTGATTTAGTAAAATAATATTTTTAGAGCATATTGGGTTTAATTATTTATTTAGTGTGAAGCTTTAAAGATAATTATGGAGATTAATTAGATTCCAAGTCAAAGACTACAAGATATGGAAAGAGATAGACATGGTAATTGGAGATAAGGAAATAAAAGCTAAAAACATGGAAAAGGAAAAGCTGCCTTAATCTTGAATTTCTGCACCTACGACCACAAATCAGCTTATATCTCAAGAACGGTGTGGAATTTGGAGAAACGGTCAAGAGCAAAGTTCAAGATCTTTTCGAGACGATGAATTTGGTATATTCATACGCATCAAACGGATGAAAATTGAAGCTGTTAGGACTAAAAGAAAACGGGCCTGATTGCATGTTTTTAGGGTTACGAATTTGAGTTGGGCTTGGAGTCCACTACTTACTTCTCCTTCAAGAAAACGAATTAGGTCTTCCTAAACACCTATAAATACACCCTTAAACCATTGTAAACATGTCCTTGCTCAGTCTCAAGCTTAGGCTTAGTCCTTACTTGTATTTTCTCAGTTTTAAATAATAGCTTAGTCCCATATATTAAATATTCATCCTTGGAATTAAGCTATTCATCCAAGAAGCAAGCTGACCTATAGAGGAAGACAAGAAGAAGAAGTTGGAGAGTGACAAACTCCTCTTCTACATCTACCTTCTCTATATTTAGGGTAATTAGCTATAGATTTATGCTACACCATATTTCTAAACTTTTATTCTGTAAGTTTTACTTTTAATTGTTGGGTTATTATTTTATCTTTAATTCCATAATACTATTTGTTATTTTAATTGATTGAGCTTGGCGTATATTGTTATTATGTGTTTTGACTTATTGTTACATCCTTAGATTTGGTCAATCTTAGGATTATTCTTAGTTATTGACAACACCACATAATCGTCTAGTTTTGATCCTTTGCCTAACTAGATAGCCATAAAGGTTTGATTTAATCACCAATCATTACCCAAGACCTTGGTAGTGGAGAGGTTGCTCCTAAGCCTAGAAAAGGCTAGGTAGAATTTAGAATCCTGGTTAATATATAATGCTAAATCTGTGACAAGTTAAATAACAACTTAGTAAAATAGACTCATAATATTAATCCTAATTTATCTGACTTACATTCATCTTATTTATTTGTTTTTATTATTTATTTATTTGCGTTAGATTATTATTTATCTTAGTATATTTTTATATAAACATCTAAATTCATCTACGCTTGTTAAATATAAGTAGATCTAACGGATTAAATCCCTGCGAACGAACTTAACTTATCATTAAAACTTGCAAATGATCTGTGATACTTGCAGTGAGTTTCGTGGTTCTCAAGGGTGTGTGCTCTTTATTATTATCTTTAATTATCTATTTATTTATCACACCTTTGCCCCCACCATATACAAAAAGTAAATAAGTAGACAAAACTAGATACCACCTTGTTGGCATTACATAGAGTATCACAAAAGGTTAATATTCAAATGCAAGTTGCACAAAGTTACAAAAACCCACAGCCTGCACTAAAGTCTTCACCAACCCAAAAACACTACCACCACATAATAAAAAGTCACTTAACCCTAGACTATTACAACCACAATAGTTCTAGAGTGAGCACAAAATAAATTCATAAACACGCAAATATTAAACAATCCAGAAAAAAGAGATGAGTAAATATGCAGATTCAAGTTTTTGATGGATAACAAGTTCAATTTGGTCCCTTCTCTAGAGGAGCTGGAGTTTTGGAAGCAGCTTTCCTCAGTCGAAGGGCTGTGGCAATGGTCAAGTACCCCAGGTTTCCTTCTCTCATTATAACACCTTCTTTATGCTGCATAAATGGATTATTTGCTCTTGGTTCCTCTTTGGTTTTATCCTATCAACAAAGACACCAAACATGAACATCTAAATATAACCTTTTTCATATTAAATATACACATTTGAATGAATGACCTACCTGAGATCCATTTGTAGTTAAAGTCCTTTTAGATCTGGTTTGTGCAGGTGGATTTGGATGTTTGAAGATAATATGTGGGGGGTGAATTGTCAATAAATTAAAAGTGTAGGAGGTAAACTGTCAAAAGTATATAGACTTAACCCTAGGATACCCCTCAGAGACTTTTGCTTTGATGGCATAGTTGTTGTTTTTTCTTTAGGCAATTCCTTACTTGTGTCAGTAGCAGGTTGGATGAAGGGATTACTTGTTGTGGGTTCGCCTTTGTTTTTATCCTATCACCAAAAAAATCAAGCATCACAATCTATATATATTCACTTTCATCTTAAATATACATAAATGAATGATTGACCAGCCTGAGGTACCTGATCTGTAGCTAATGTCTTCTTAGACCGGGTTTGCGCATGTGTTGTTTGGTGCTTGAACACAAACTGGAATTTTTAGATGTGGGGGTGATTAGTTAGTAAAGTAAAAGTGTAGGGGGTAAACTATCAACTTACCCCTTTTGTTTTTTCTTAGCCACTTCCGCGCTAGTTTTCTTTACTTGATTTATTGGTAGATCAGTCTTTGATGGCACATGTGAGTTCTTTTCATGATCTATTTCTTTTCTTATCTCCACATGCTCTTTATATGCTTGATTACTTGGTTGATCCTTTTCTATCTTCACCTTCTAGAGTCACAGTAAACCACATAAAATATTAACTTATTGATCTATTATTAAAGTTCAATTTGGTAATGTAATGATTAGTTACCTTTAGTATTGATTTTGGTAGAATATTGTTTTCTTTCTTCGATGATTTTCCTTTCCCTTTGTCATCTTCCTATTTTCAAAATACAGACAATACACAATTAGCTAATGATTAAATAAAAATATACACCTCTAAAGACATGTACTTACTATGGTTATTGACATTAATTGTGAACATCCATAGATTGTTTTAAAATCCATACTCTTCAATCTGTTGTTTTGTCTTGAGGGGTATTCTTTATTTGATGATCCCCTTGTTTCAACTGGTCCTGTTATATTTGGTTTTGTTCTACACCGCATCGGATTGGCATTAACTGGTTCTTTTGCAGGAACATTTTGTGTAGCAGGGGTTGCATATGGTGCAGATGGTTGTACTTCATACTCATAAAAAAAGTCTATTAATCTCCTCATCAGGTGTCTCATCCACACTTTGAACATTCATACCTTCAACATTCACCCATTCACCAGTCAAACCATCAACATTAACACCTTCAACATTATCATCTTCAACAATCAAACCTTGTGTATTATCTAATCCCTCATTTTCAGTATCTTTATTATTTTGTTTCTCTTTACAAGTCCGAGTGTTATGCCCTAGTACTCCACAAACCATTGGTGGTCCTTTGTGTGTTCTAAATAAAAGCAATAAATAATCGAACCACAACCGCAAGTGTACGGTTGTCCCAAGTAGTATAAATGATAAAACAGATTCGTTCCAATGACGGGATGGTTGACTACAATGCTTATCTATTAATGATTGAATGCACTCATGAAAGCAAATAAAGATAATATGTTTGTTTGGTTTTGTATTAGTGCTAAATAAATGAAAGACAAATATTAAAATGCAAATAAATGCTAAGACGCAAGTAAAATGATGTAAAACGCAATATGAGAAGTAGCACTTGAGAACGCAAGGATCCTCCCAATCCTATTTCCTAACTTATGTTGTTTAAGGGCTAAATTGGTCAATTACAATGGTCGGGATTCTAAATTCCCTATACCCCCGTCAGGGTGGACTATAAGGCGATCCTAGAGTGTCACTAGTCCCGTCAGGGTAAATATGATCCACCTTTGGATGTTTAAGTTTTATTACCTCATTGGCCCTAGGATTAGCTAAGTTCGTCAGAATCAATAGCTTCTATCCTAGATTGAATAAATGGTTATGTATCTAAACCCTCCGTCAGGATGATCCAATCGCCACTAATTGGAATAGCCTAAATACTAACACCTGTTCCCAGTTCATGACGCTAAAAACAGTAAATAATCTTAATTTATAGAAAAGAGTAAAAGCCCCAATCTAGTTTAATTTAACAGAAACCCAAATTCAACATTCGTTATTCAATACGATTGGGATTCACCCATTAATTGTTCTCAAGCACTATGAAATGTTTAGCTCATATTAAAAAGAAAAACTAAATTAAATGTAAAGGAATTCATATTGATTACAAAATTAAAAGATAAAAGAACCTAATTTCCGGAATAGAAATGACTACGAACGGAGATATAGACCCTCTCCAACTCTTGTAGCTTCTTCTTTCTTCCTTCTGTTGCTTCTCTCTGGTGTTTTTTAATCTTGCAGAATGTGAATTGTGTTCAAAATAGAAGTCAAAGGCTGGTTTTATATGTGAAAAAACGGATTAGGGCTTGGACCTAAGAATAAAACACTAATTAAATGTCCAAGCCAAAATTCTAAGCCCGAAATCCCGTAACTGCTGATACACCTTCACTAAAACAGCTTTTCCCGATTCGTTATGACTTTGATTGACCTCATTCCAGTTGCTAAAGTTCCGTAACTCGATAAGGAATGTTTTCTCTTCAAAGGTCAGCGGCTAAATCATCGCTTAAGCACCTCGAAATCATCAATCTATGGCCTGGAAAATGGATTTTCAGCTCTAAAAATAATATCTTCGGGATTTATCTTCAAGTCTTGACTCTATCTCTTGATCTTTTGACTTTCTCCTCGGATTCCTCTTCTAGCTAACATCTAAAACCTGTAAACTTTACACTAAAAATACCAATATTACGCGCAAAAGCTTAATAAATTAAAAATGCTAGAAATAAAAGAGGAAAATCATATTATTGCATATTTAGTCCAAAAGTCTATCAAATTGATTAAATAAATACCAAAAATGATGTCTCCTAAGGGTAAAAAATAAGAACAATTAGGGAGACATCAAGACCCCCAACTCAAACCTTTGTCGTCCCGACAAAGCAAAACAAAACAAAACAAGGGGTAGAAGTAAACGCAAGAACAAATAGAAGCTAGCAAATAAACCTAAAGCAATTCTTAAGATAAATCTCATATAGAAAAACTCTAAGAACTAACATACACATACACTAATCATGCAACGTCAAACACAAATAATCTCAATCATAAAATTAAAGTCGCAATGCTTGAAGGTTACACTTGTACTCATCTCTGTATGATGGCTATAGGGTGGTCATTAATCCTACCTCGCTTTGAACGCTCCACCTAGTATATACCCTATCAACAGAATTATAAATTCACTATGCACTTAGGAATCACGAGGTCTTTATGGTTTTAATATTGGCTTAAGGACGGTATGGATATATATTTGGTAAATTTGAAGTGAGCTTTTGGCTCTCCCCTCACTTACCATCAACAATGTCCTCGAGCTTGAGTTTACGCTCAAGAATGTTCTCACTCACCCATTTGACGCGCTAATGTTGCGTCCCCAATGTCAACCCAAATAAAACTAAGATGATTTCCAAAAATATTCCACTTTGCCGATTTATTTATTCTTTCTTTTTATTTTCTCTTTTTTTTGTATAAGATACCTATGACCATCATTTTGATGTGAAAGGTCATGTCTCTTATATATATTTTTTCTTTCTTTTCTTTTTCTTTTTCTTTTTTAAATCTCGGCAAAGGGTTACAAATAATCATATCATCTTTCATTTTTGTGCCTTAATACAAACACATATAATCCCTTCCCAATGTAAATTCCCAAATGTGGACCCTCCACCCCAAACTCAAGCTCGAGACAAGTCTCAGGGTTGTGATTCAAGTGCGGGTCATTTGGTCATGCCTAATAATCTAAAGGATAATGGGCTTATATCGTGGCTACAAAAGAAAAGGCTTAAGGCTCAAACTTGGGCTAAGACGGATAAAATTATAATAAGGGATAGCAAGCTAAAAGGCTTCAAATGGCTAACAAAGAAATGCCCCTATCATTTTCCTAAGTACATAGCTTGTCTTTAGTTCATATCTATGTGGGTTCTCTACTAATTAGGATTTCACATTCTACACACCAAACATATTCCTTAAGTACAAGCTTACTTCATTTGCATTGTTCATTAATTTTTCCTATCAATTACCTATGTTCGCATGCAATTGTAAGTGCGTTTGATGTTATTCCCTAAAGTCCACTATTTACTATCATAGATTCATCAAAAGTATGCTTAAAGGGACATTTAAAATCTTCTATAGTCAAACGCAACTCCGAAAATTATTTTACTGAAAGCAAATAAAATACATAACACATAAAAACTGTGATGAGGCAACGAACCCCACCCCAAACTCAAAAATGAGTCGTGTCCCCATGACTCGAAAAGACTCAACGCAATAAAAATAAACTAAACTAACTAAAACGCGAAAGGGATAGAAAACGTATCTTAACCAGCGCGAGGCTGGTTATCGGTGTTGCGTCCCTGAACTTTCTCTTGCGGAAGTATACCATAGGTGGCGTGTTGAATTGTGCTCACCCCCATTAACATGTTTCAGAGAAGTTCTAACTCTTTTGTAACGTTTCCCAAAGACGCAATCATCTTCACTTGGTTCTCTTCTAGCACCTTCCCTTTCGCTTCCAACTCATTGGTGGTATGCATCTTCTTCTTTGGAGGAGCTCTAGGATTTCTTGTTGCCTTTAACACCTCATCATGAATATTCTTGATTAAATTTAAACCCATACTCTCACCCACTACAACACGATCAATCTCTGCATCTTTACGCGGAACCTTTGCGTCTAAGCACAAAGTAGTGATGGTACAAGGAAATTTGAGATTTTGTTGCGAAGTAGGAATTCGAGCAAATTCCATGATGGTATCATATATCACACGAGCAACATCGATAGTTTTCTCCTCAATAATACAGTTAATGAACAAAAGATGCTCCTTCTTCACTTCTAACTCCGAAGAAGGTAGGGATTATGAAGCGTGACCAAATCTTAGCACATGGTAGCAAATTACTACTATACATCTGCCCAGGATATCTCTCTCCTTTGGGAATTGGGCGGGCCCCATCAACAAGCACCTTCCCCCAAAGGGATTCATAATCAAACGAAGGTTCTTTTAGAGACTCTTGAAACGGACATATTCCGGAAAATTCGGGTAATTTCAATGATTTACGAATAAGCTCAGCGGAGAAAGGAACTACCTTTTTGCGAATAATAACTGCTTCTTTTGAGAAGGCGATTCCTTCATAAAAATCTCGCACCAAGGTAGGAATATACTCAAGCTTCCTTTCACGCAATTCTTTCCAACCCAATTTATCACAAGTAATACCATAATCTTTATAAGCACTAGTCATAATACCCTTAGGAAGATTCATCTCCTCACCAAACTTCAAAAATTAAATTCTATCACGAACCTGAGTATCCCATGGAACGAAGACTCTTTTAGGCTTTTGAGCCCAAGCTTTCCTACGCGGAGGTTTCGGTTGTTGCACTGGTTCTTCGGGAACTTCTTGTTCAGTTTCTTCATCAATCTCTTCTTCAACTTCTTCCTCACTTTCCTCAACACTCTCATCAATTAACCTACTCTTTTTCGGATTAGCCTTACTTGGATTTTCTTTTCGTTTCGGAGCAATTGGGTTTTGGACAGTCTTTTTGGATCGCGAATCCGGAATCTCAATTGCTTGGTCTGGGCTAGCTCCAACATTGTTCCTGTTTCTTGGTATGTTTCTTCGATAGTTACACACGGAATCGGTTCTGTTAGTCATCTCTTTTCACCCCAAACTCAAAACTTCAAATAGAGAAAAAGCTAGAGAAAAGCTTTGAAATTTGATGTTTTGAGGTTTAAAACTTGAAGGATTAGGTGGAATATGAGATGGGTCAAGGTTATTTGAGAGGGATTGTGAAAAAATTGGGTTTAATTTCAAGGTTGGGAAGAGGGAATTTATGAAGAAAAGATGAATTTTGGTGATGTTTTGGAGAAGCTATGAGTTGATTGTATGTTTTTGTGATGAAAGAAGGCTTGATTTGATGATTTTATAACTGTTTGTTGATGATTTTCGGAGTAGGTGGAGGCAAGGATTCGGAATATAAGGTTTGGCTTGGAAAAGAGGCAAAAAACTAGGTTTAGGAAGCTCAAAACCGCCTCTCGCAACAGGTCACCGGCATGCCGGTCGCGAGGGCGGTGAAAATAATTTACTAAATTCGATATATTTTTTTTACCTCAAAACGCCAATATATTGCGTCGTCGCTGACGCAGTGGTCAGAGACTTCATTCTCTTTCACCGGCTAGCCGGTCATTGACCGGTATGCCGGTGGCGTGTCGATGGCGCAATTGATGACGCAGCAACCTTGCGTCGTCGCTGACCCAAGGACCAGAACCTTCATCTTCTTTGACCGGCTAGCCGGTCAGTGACCGGTATGCCGGTGGATGTCTCGCTGGCGCGAATGGTGACGGGCAACGCTGCGTCATCGCTGACGCAGTGGTCAGAGAGTTGGGGTCCTTCAGCTCTTTTGACCGGTATGCCGGCCAGCTCGCCGGCTAGCCGGTCAACCTGCTGTGGACTCTAAATTTTTTCGTTTTCTCATCGTTTTGACCCCAAACTCATGACCATTATACCCCTGAAATCATCAAAAACAAACACCCTTCCTCATTTCTTAAAAATAAAAACTAAAATCAACGAAAACTTAACTAATTTACACTACGGAAATTGAAATACTTAAACTAATATACAAGAAATTGGCTTTTGTTTAACGTCGTTAAGCTCGACGGGTTACCTCGTGCTTCTAAGGAGCTTCGAGGAGGTACATGACCTCTCCGGGATGTGGGTCTTTTGCACGATCGGTGTCTTCCCCTCCATGATATATCTTTAAGCGATGACCGTTCACCATGAATGTACGGTTTTCAAGTGGATGTTCTATTTCTATAGCTCCATGAGGTGTAACCTTGGTTACAATGTAAGGACCCGACCACTTTGATCTTAATTTCCCCGGATAATTACTGAACTTTGAATTATATTTCAACACTCTTTGTCCCACTACAAAGTTCTTCTCTCGAATCCGATTATCATGCCATCTCTTGGTATTTTCTTTGTAAAGTTTAGCATTTTCATAAGCATGTAATCGGAATTCATCAAGCTCATTAAGTTTCATCATTCGATTTTGACCAGCTAGGGTAGGGTCTAAATTTAACTTCGCAATAGCCCAATAAGCACCCATTTCAAGTTCAAGAGGTAAGTGACAAGCCTTACCATATACCATTCGATACGGAGAAGCACCTACTGGAGTTTTGAAAGCAGTACGATAAGCCCATAGTGCATCATCTAATTTCATAGACCAATCTTTTCTAGTAGGACCAACGGTTTTCTCTAAGATAGATTTTACCTCACGATTTGATACTTCGGCTTGACCATTGGCTTGTGGATGATAAGCGGTAGATACACGATGTCTCACTCCATATTTCTCTAGAACCGTCTTCAAATATTTATTAACGAAATGAGTACCTCCATCGCTAATAATTACCCTTGGAGTGCCATTTCTAGTGAAAATATGTGATTTCAAGAACTTAATCACCACTCGTGAATCATTAGTTGGTAAAGCCACAGCTTCTACCCACTTGGACACGTAATCGACAGCTAATAAGATGTAGAGGTTACCATTTGAAGGAACGAACGGACCCATAAAATCTATACCCCAAACATCGAATATTTCAACTTCTAACACATTGTTACGTGGCATCTCATCCCTCTTGGATATGTTTCCGGTAAATTGACATCTTGCACATCTTTTCGTATATTCATGACAATCTTTTATAATAGAGGGCCAATAGAAACCAGATTGTAATACTTTAGCAGCAGTTCGATCTCCTTTAAAATGCCCACCATAAGGTGAATCGTGACATCCAGCTATAATCGCCTTAATTTCTTCCTTGGCTACACATCTTCTTACCATTTGATCAGCACATACTTTGTAGAGGAAAGGATTCTCCCAAAAGAATTGTCTTGCACGGAGCTAATCTTTTTCTCTCTTGATAAGTTGATCCTTCAGGAAAGGAACCACTCACCACTAAGTTTGCAATATCCGCATACCAAGGAGCTTCATAATCACGAACAACGAATAAACTTTCATCAGGAAATTCTTCTCTAACTGCTTCGGTACCACTATTCAACTCTGAGCCTTCTAACCGTGATAGATGATCCGCAACCTGATTCTCACACCCTTTTCTATCCTTGATTTCTAAATCGAACTCTTGAAGCAATAAAACCCATCTGATTAGCCTCGGTTTAGCATCCTTCTTCTCCATAAGATATCGAATCGCTGAATGATCTGTATAAACAATAACTTTCGCTCCAAGAAGATAAGAGCGGAATTTATCGAATGAATACACAACCGCTAGCAACTCTTTTTCTGTAACTGTATAATTCACTTGAGCACCATTAAAACTTTTACTAGCATAATAAATCGAATGAAAAACTTTCTCTTTTCTTTGTCCTAATACGGCTCCCATACACAAATCACTCGCATCACACATAACCTCAAACGGTAAATTCCAATCTGGAGGTAATACTATAGGAGCAGAAATAAGCTTTTCTTTGATTGCTTTGAAGGTCGCTAAGCAAGCTTCATCAAAAAGGAATTTGGAGTCCTTTTCAAGTAAGTTGCATAACGGTTTAGCAATCTTAGAAAATTCTTTGATAAATAGCCTATAAAAGCCAGCATGGCCAAGAAAACTTCTTACCCCTTTAACAGAAACAGGAGGGGGAAGAGTTTTAATTACCTCTATCTTCGCTCTATCGACCTCTAATCCAGCCCTCGAAACCTTGTGACCCAGAACAATACCTTCTCGAACCATGAAGTGACACTTCTCCCAGTTTAAAACCAAATCTGTTTCTTTGCATCTGATTAACACTTTCTCTAAATTATCTAAACACTTATCAAAATCATCACCAAATACAGAGAAATCATCCATAAACACTTCAAGGAAGTTATCGATCATATCCCAGAAGATGTCCATCATGCATCTTTGAAAGGTAGCAGGAGCATTGCACAACCCAAATGGCATTCTGCGATATGCAAAAGTACCAAAGTGGCATGTAAATGTTGTTTTATGTTGATCTTCCCGAGCCACGTAAATTTGATTATACCCAGAATAACCATCCAAGAAGCAATAGTACTCTCTTCCGGCTAATTTATCTAACATTTGATCGATGAAGGGCAAAGGGAAATGATCTTTTCTGGTGGCTTTGTTCAACTTTCTGTAATCCATGCAAACTCTCCATCCAACTACCGTTCTTGAAGGAATTGCTTCATTTTTATCATTTAGAACTGTTGTCATTCCTCCTTTCTTTGGTACGCACTGAACTGGGCTCACCCATTCACTACTCGAAATGGGATAAATAATCCCCGCATCTAAAAGCTTGATCACCTCTTTCTTCACTACATCCTTCATAACGGGCATTAATCTTCTTTGACCTTCAACTGAGCGTGCGTTAGCATCTTCAAGTATGATTTTGTGTTGACAATAGGATGGACTAATGCCTTTGATGTCAGCAATTGTCCAACCTATTGCCTCTTTGTTGGCTCTTAACACACGCAACAGTTTATCTTCTTGAGGACCTGTTAAATTAGCTGAAACAATAACAGGTAAAGTTTCATTAGTTACTAAATACGCATACCTCAAGTGTGCTGGTAATGGTTTTTCTTCCAATTCTGGAGGAGATTCAATTGAAGGCTTCATATTAGGAATAATCTCCCCCGGTTCTCTCACAGGTTCATAGGCAAGACGCCTATACTTCGGATTTTCAGAATTTAGAGCTGCCACTGTTTCGGTAAGCTCTTCCATCATCTCAGGTGAATCTAATGTCAAAGCAGCCTGCAAGATATCATCAAAATTTAAACAATTAAATACCTCTTGCGATGCTTGCTCTACTACATCCATTCTGAAGCAATCTTCCTGAGAATCTTGGAATTTCATAGCTCGAAATACATTGAATTTGACTTCCTCGTCTTGTATCCTCATTGTTAATTCGCCGTTCTCTACATCGATTAATGTACGCCCTGTAGCTAGGAATGGTCTACCCAAGATAATGGGGTCATTTCTATTTGCATCGTACTCAAGTATTACGAAATCAACAGGAAATATAAGTGTACCTGCCTTAACGAGGACATCTTCAATTCGGCCTTCGGGATGTGCAAGAGACCTGTCCGCCATTTGCAAGACCATAGAAGTAGGTCTTGCTTCTCCAATTTTTAGCTTATCAAAGATCGATTTGGGCATCGAATTGATGCTTGCCCCCAAATCACATAGAGCTTTTCCTTTCCACTCTTCTCCAATCGATATCGGAATCGTGAAACTCCCAGGATCAACTAACTTTGGAGGTAATTTACTTTGACACACTCTTCAGGAAGACCAATCATTTCATTATCACAATAAGGCCTTTTGTTAGTGAGGGCCCTCTTCAAAAACTTCGTATACTTAGGAATATCTCGAATCGCCTCTAGTAGTGGAATATTGATACTTAGACCCTTCACTCTATTAAAGAATTTCTGAAAATCACCCAAATCACCCTTTTTCTGAACTCGAGATGGAAACGGTGGTGGAGGGCGGTTACTCACAATATCAGCTTTCTTCTTCGGAACTTCACTTGGCCTCACTATTTCTTCAACCTCACTATCTTTTTCATTCTCTTTCTCTTTCTCACCCACTTCCTTTTCTTTTCTTGGAACTTCTTTCTCTTTCATAACGAGAAAAGGAGATGGAGGAAGGTTCTTACCACTTCGTAATGTAACGGCTTTGCAATCTTCACGTTGTATTGGATTCTCAGTATCGCTAGGAAGTTGTCCTTGTGGACGTTGATTCAGTTGTTTATTAATTTGACTTATTTGATTCTGTAACAACTGCATGTTTGCGTCCGATGCTTGTAGGCGTTCCATAGCTTGTGTTTGAAGAGCAATTAAACTTTCAACCGTTTTCTGAAGGGTAACTACTCCTTCTTGTGGATGGGCAGGTAAGGCTTTTTGGTTCAATGTTTCATCGTAAGTATTCTGAGGAGCTTGTCTTTGTACATAATTACCCTGATTATGTCCTCCTTGATAATTGTTGTGTGGTCTTGGATTGTAGTTGTTGCCTTGGGGACGCGGTTGATACGCATATGTAGGATTGGCTGCCCCATTAGGATTTGAGTATTGAAACCCAGGATGGTTTCTGTTAGGCTGATATCCATTACCACTTGAATTGAAGTTACCTCTGTTGGACACAAACATCACAGGCTCTTGGTTATTCAGACAATTTTCCTCATCATGATCATCTACTCTGTAAATCGAACACATATAAACCTCTTGTGCAGCTTGAACAGCTACCTTCTTACCCGAAAATCCTTCTTTTACAGCTAAAGTGAGTTGTTTCAATTGTTTCTCTATAGTATTCTGAATCTTATTCTCAAGCGTAGCAAATTTTTCTTCCATATCAACATTATTCACTCCTTTAACCGGTGTTCTTACTGAATTCCACCCAACTTCATTCTTGACTGTTCTTTCTAAAATGATTTTAGCATGAGCGGGTTGAACTTGAAGAAAACCTGCACCACATAACGTATCCAATTTCTCTCTCGAAGTCCCATCAAGGCCTCTATAAAAGATTTTTAGTTGTTGTTGTTCTGAAAAGCCATGAGCGGGAACTCTACGTAAACACATTTGGAATCTTGTCCAGCTCTTACCCACTGTTTCATCATATTCTTGACGGAAATGCGTCAATTCTAATTCAGCATCTAACCTCATGTTACTTGGGTAATACATGTCAAAGAAAGCAGTTTCCAATTGGTCCCAGTTTGTTATCTTCGTAGGATCTTGCGTATCGTGCCATTCATTCGCTCCATCAATAACAAAAAATTTAAACGCAGCAAAATACATCTGTTCTCTTGAAACTCCTTGTGTGATATAAGAATCACATATCTGCTTAAATTTCTGTACTGTTCTAAGAGGATCTTCTGCTGGTCTACCACGAAAATTCCCAAAATTTTGGAATTGAGCTAACATACCCGAATCTGGACGGAATCGCGGAACATTAATATCTGGAGCACCTACTCCTATAGCGAGAGCACGGAATGGAACTTCTGGTGGACCATTAGTAAACCATGGATCTTGATTCATTACTATCTGAACTTGAGGATTAGGATTCAATGGTGGAATGGAGGAATAAGGCCAGGTGGCGCTAAAGGTTGGCCATTTGCGCCTAGTTGACCTGGTTGATTATTTTGTTGATCTTGAAGATTTATCTCCTCCATTCTGTTAACTAATTCTTCTACCTCTAAAGCTTCTCGTTCTCTTCTTCTCTTGTTAGCAAGTCTGATCAACGATTCTGGATTACTAAGGATCGGAGGTGTTGGCTCTAGATCCTTGAATAGCATTCTTCGCATACACCAAACCTAAAAACCTGAGAAAGATAAACAAACAAAAAAAAGCGTAAAACTGATAAAATAAAATAAATGCACTTATCACTAAAGGATAAACACCGTGGTCACACGCCACCGTCCCCGGCAGCGGCGCCAAAAACTTGGTGGTCCTTTGTGTGTTCTAAATAAAAGCAATAAATAATCGAACCACAACCGCAAGTGTACGGTTGTCCCAAGTAGTATAAATGATAAAACAGATTCGTTCCAAGGACGGGATGGTTGACTACAATGCTTATCTATTAATGATTGAATTCACTCATGAAAGCAAATAAAGATAATATGTTTGTTTGGTTTTGTATTAGTGCTAAATAAATGAAAGACAATTATTAAAATGCAAATAAAAGCTAAGACGCAAGTAAAATGATGTAAAACGCAATATGAGAAGTAGCACTTGAGAACGCAAGGATCCTCCCAATCCTATTTCCTAAATTATGTTGTTTAAGGGCTACATTGGTCAATTACAATGGTCGGGATTCTAAATTCCCTATACCCCCGTCAGGGTGGACTATAAGTCGATCCTAGAGTGTCACTAGTCCCGTCAGGGTAAATATGATCCACCTTTGGATGTTTAAGTTTTATTACCTCATTGGCCCTAGGATTAGCTAAGTTCGTCAGAATCAATAGCTTCTATCCTAGATTGAATAAATGGTTTTGTATCTAAACCCTCCGTCAGGATGATCCAATCGCCACTAATTGGAATAGCCTAAATACTAACACCTGTTCCCAGTTCATGACGCTAAAAACAGTAAATAATCTTAATTTATAGAAAAGATTAAAAGCCCCAATCTAGTTTAATTTAACAGAAACCCAAATTCAACATTCGTTATTCAATACGATTGGGATTCACCCATTAATTGTTCTCAAGCACTATGAAATGTTTAGCTCATATTAAAAAGAAAAACTAAATTAAATGTAAAGGAATTCATATTGATTACAAAATTAAAAGATAAAAGAACCTAATTTCCAGAATAGAAATGACTACGAACGGAGATATAGACCCTCTCCAGCTCTTGTAGCTTCTTCTTTCTTCCTTCTGTTGCTTCTCTCTGGTGTTTTTTAATCTTGCAGAATGTGAATTGTGTTCAAAATAGAAGTCAAAGGCTGGTTTTATATGTGGAAAAACTGATTAGGGCTTGGACCTAAGAATAAAACACTAATTAAATGTCCAAGCCCAAATTCTAAGCCCAAAAACCCCTAACTGCTGATACACCTTCACTAAAACAGCTTTTCCCGATTCGTTATGACTCCGATTGACCTCATTCCAGTTGCTAAAGTTCCGTAACTCGATAAGGAATGTTCTCTATTCAAAGGTCAGCGGCTAAATCATCGCTTAAGAACCTCGAAATCAGCAATCTATGGCCTGGAAAATGGATTTTTAGCTCTAAAAATAATATCTTCGGGATTTATCTTCAAGTCTTGACTCTATCTCTTGATCTTTTGACTTTCTCCTCGGATTCCTCTTCTAGCTAACATCTAAAACCTGTAAACTTTACACTAAAATTACCAATATTACGCGCAAAAGCTTAATAAATTAAAAATGCTAGAAATAAAAGAGGAAAATCATATTATTGCATATTTAGTCCAAAAGTCTATCAAATTGATTAAATAAACACCAAAAATGATGTCTCCTAAGGGTAAAAAATAAGAACAATTAGGGAGACATCACCCATGCATCTCATTACCATACCCAATCTACTAGCCTTTTGAACACCTCCAATTGTGTGTTGTTTTCTCCACTTTTTTACATTTTCCTCATCAACCTCCCTAGTCCTTGCCTTTTTCGGTCTGCCAACCAATTTAAAGGCTACGGGATGTTCGACATCCACATTCCTAGTAGCATTCCACATTGAAGGACCATTTACTGGATATATCATTTTTGTATACGCCTTCATATACATATCTTTTGTGTAGCATTTATGCACATATTTCTCTGTATCTTTTTCCATGTATTGAATACATGTGATGGTGTGATAGGACAGTATCCTAGAAAGCTCTCACCTGCTGCAAAGACAACTTTGCAACTCCAAATCCACAGCTAATGAATGTGTCTCTAGGTTTCTCACCTCAAATTTCATCTCACCATAAAATACTGCATGCCACTTGCCACCATTTTTTTGCTTTGTTGACCAGGTGTCTTATCTTAGGACATATTTTACCTTCATACTTGGCCATCCAAGATCTCTTCGATTGAAGTCTTTTCATGGTATACACCCTTAGCCCCTCCAGTATAAGAATTAGAGACTTGTCCCTAGGAATTACAACATAAATGTTAAAGTTATATAGTGGGCAGGTAGACAGAAAATGTAATAATGTAGGGGCCAGATAATTAAAATATATGAAGTGCAGGGGGCAAATAGATAGCTTGTGTAATAGTTTAGGGGGCGGATAGACAATAAATATAATAATGTAAGGGGCATATTGACAACACACGTAATACTTTATGTTGTAGTAAGTCAATTAAATACCTGACTTTTTTAATTGCATTATTATAACTTTCACAAAGGTTGTTCAGAAGAACATCACAACTTGTAGTAGAACTGAAGTGTGATCTTGACCAACACTTGGGATCCAGGTTAGATAGCCAGTTAAAAGCACTCTCATCCATGTCTTTTATAACAGCCACAACCTCTGCAAATTTGTTCACTATTGGGGCCCTAGCTACTTCCCATACTTTGTCCTTCGAAGCCAACCCCAGATGCTTGCTTTTGAAGTTATTATACAAGTAACACAGTGACAGTGTTCTATATCTGGTAGTATGTCACTGATTACCTGGAGTAATCCCTACAAAGAAATATATAAAACGTCAAATAATATTCATAGAAAAATACCTTAATGGAAGTAATTATTCAAATAAAGAAAGTACTAACCTTTTGTCTATCAGAAATGAATGTCCATTCTTGTTGATTATAAATACCTAGGTCTTGTACCAGTAGGTTCAAAAACCATCTCCATGAGTTACTGTCCTCTTTTTCAATGAGGCAATATACAATTGGGTATATACAATTGTTCCCATCTATACCTACAACTGTCAAAATCACCCTGGATGTGGACCCTTAACGTGACATCTATCTATGCCCACAAACTTCCTACAACCCTCTAAAAACCCTCTTCAACAACCTTCAAGGCACACATAAAGCCTTTGAAATCTTTCAATACCAATTAATTCATCAATACTAGTATCCACTGCCACTGTACTACCAGGATTACTTCTCTTGATTTCCTCAAAATAGTCATATATCTTCTTGTATTGATCCTTGTATTCAACTTCTATTATTTTTCTTGCTAAGTTATATGCCTTGTAGCATATTCTTGGGCTAACATTGACTGAAAAATCTCTGTGCACTAATTGTTGAAAATCACTTACATTACTGTACAAATTCAATCTTACCATATCCTCAAATGACCTGGCCAAGAACTTGGCAGACACATATCCGTGGTTAAGGTTTGTACCACATTCATATTGATTACAAAGAGTTACTATTACTAAACCACCAACCTTTTCTTTGTAGTTTATGTTTATTTTACCTTATTCACTTCCTATGGTCAAGAGGCATCATCTAGGTCATCCATATTTTCATTTTGTAGTACTAATTTTTTTTGGCTTATTTTTGGCTTATTTTTTATATTATCTTTTGAGATATTTTAGAGTGAGTTGTGACATTGAGGGACCATCGATTCTATTTTTCCTTCTTATTTCGCATTTACTTGCCCCCAATGTATCAGTCCATCAGTTGTATCTGACCGTCATCGTGGGATCACCATAGTGTCGAGAATGTTTTTTCATTAGTACATCATACTTTTTGTATTCTACATCTAAAAAATAAACCGAAGACCAAATTCAAGGGTGCCAAGGGGTTTACGAAAACTATGATGTCATTACTAGATAATTGTGCATAGGCAGTTAACAAGGTTGTCTACGACAAGTTTGTTAAAAGTTCTTGCAGGTGGGAACCAAAAAATATTAATTTCTGTCAAACTTTTTGTAAGAGTAATACAAAGATGTGTTTTGTAAGGGAAAGTACTACAAAGAGATGACCTCCAATGCAACAAAGTCTTTTAATTGACAAAGAAAGACGAGACATGAGTTACTTGTAACTGAGCTGATCGATAACATTCATATATCCAAGACAAGAAGCGTTGCACTAATTTATATATCCAAAAGGTTGATTGACCTACAATTTCGCATGCTACATGAAAAGTCAAATACACCTTTGTAAAACACTAGCACAAAATATTTGCCTGTCCACTAGTATATTTCCTTCTATTTTTAACACAAGGCACATTCGGTTATTTTGTATAACAAGTACCAAATTTATAATTTGATTTTATCCGAATAAACTCGTCAAACCTCAAAACTACATAGCTTATTATAGACACTCGCCCCTAAAATACAATTTTGTTGTGCCTAAAGTATAATCATGTTGAGTTTACCTCCATTTTTGTCATTAGTTATTTTGGTGTAGGAGCAGAGAGAACTATTTGTTGAGCTTTAGGATTAATGAAACCTTCCTTGACTCCATGCACAAAATATGCAAGTAAAGAATCACAATATTTATCAACACGTAATAAACTAAGGAAAAAACAAAAAAGTTAAAGCTGTTTCACCATCTTTTATGTAGATCTTATAAGAACTCATTTAATTCTCTATAGCTTCACTTTTTGGTTTGTTTTCTACTATATTTATCTACTATACTAAAACGACTTAACTAACAATTATCCCTAACCTGAAGTGCTCTTTGTAATCTGCCATCTCCGTTTTAGGTCGTTCTTTATCCTTCTTCACTAGATCTGGATACACCTAGATTCATATTAAACATCAATAAAGCATTTATAAACAAAATCTTGACTAAATATTGCATTTATATAGATATAATCTTCTTATGAATTACATAAAAAAATATCAACAATTTTGAAACAATGAGTAAGTTATTTTCTCTCTCAAATTCAACTAATAAGGATAAACAAAGTGCTTAAGTATGAAAGAAAACTTTTTTCTTACTTTTTTCAATATTACTCCTAATTATATACCGTTTTTTAATTAGATAATTATTGTTTTTTCTGTCCAATTTTATTTGTCTACCTTTTTGGCGCACAAAGATTAAAAAGAGCATTAAATACTCCTTTTTACACAATTGTCCTTAATTAATATACATAAATCATTTTTTACAATAATTTTCCTTTGAGTAAATACATCGTTTACCCCTTGAACTTTACACGTTGTGACAGATTGCCCCCCAAAGAAATTTTTGCGACTGGATGGTCCTTAAACTATGTTTTTGTGACTCGATGCCCCGTTTACGTAAACCGTTAGGTTTCGCTGTTAGTTGGTCACGTGCGCAAATTGTCGTGACATTTTACCCCTTGTACTAAGTTTTTGTGACATTTTACCCCCTGTACTAAGTTTTCTTGACATTTTACCCTAGGCACCGAGTCACGAAAAACTTAGTACATGGTGTAAAATGTCACGAAAAACTTAGTACAAGGGGTAAAATTTCACGACAATTTGCGCACGTGACCAACTAACGGCGAAAACTAACGGTTTCCGTTAACAGGGGGCATCGAGTCACGACAACATAGTTTAAGGACCATCCAGTCGCATTTTTTTCTTTGGGTGGCAATCTGTCAAGACGTGTATAGTTTAGGGGGTAAATGAGGCATTTACTATTTTCCTTTTACTCTATCTGTTCCACGAATAGTGTCCACTTACCTTTTCACACATATTAAAAGTATAATAATTGTATTCATTATTATAAAAATATCCCTAATAAAATGTCTTGATATTTTAAATATGAATTGGAAATATAAATATTAATATTTTAGTAAGGATATTAGTAAAAAAATTTGAAAAAAATGTCTTGATATTTTACATGGATAATATTTTTAGAACGTCACTTTTAGTAATAGACATCATTTATAGAACAAAGGGAGAATTTAATTAATATTAATATTGGTAAAAGTAAGAAAAAAATGTCTTGGTATTAAAAAAATTGATATATAATATTTAACCCTCTTTTTAGAAAACAATAATGATATATGGGGTAATTAGAGATAAATGCCTCCTTAATGATGCCTTTAATTTTTTTAAGCCTCTAATTTTTTCTTATTTAGAGATAAATGCCTAATTAAGCAATTATTTATAGAAAACATCCCCTTTATATTTTTTATACCTATACTATCCTTATTATTAAATATATTATTTTATTTTTAATACAATATTTATTTTTAAATCTTAAACAAATAATAGGGTATTTCCACCACCACCACCACCACCACAACCATCACCGCCTCCACCATCACAACCACCACCACCACCACTACAGTCACCACAACCACCACCACCACTACAGTCACCACAACCACCACCACCACCACAACCATCACCGCCTCCACCATCACAACCACCACCACCACCACTACAGCCACCACAACCATCACCACCACCTACTACTAATTTCATCACACGCGCGCGTCCGTGAAATTTTTTTAAAATCGCCATAACTAATTCAAAAAAAATCAGAAAAATCGAAAAAAATCATATTTGGATAAATCAAATTAATATTTACGTCTATGATTTTTTTCGGAATTTTCTGAATTTTTTGGTTTTTTTGATTTTTTTTAATTTTTTAATTCGCAGAACATGGAATACCATGTTTTAAACATGGAATTATGGAATTCCATGTTTTAAATAGTGAATTTCGTGTCTGCGGAAAACAAATTCCTTATATCAAAACATGGAATTCCATGTTTAAAACATGGTATTCCATGTTCTGCGAATTAAAAAATTCAAAAAAATCAAAAAATTCAAAAAATTCTGAAAAAAATCATAGACGTAAATATTAATTTGTTTTATCCAAATATATAATTTTTTGATTTTTTTGATTTTTTTAGAATTAGTTATGACGATTTTAAAAAAATTTCACGGACGCGCGCGTGTGTTTATTAGTTTTTGTTTTGTTTTTTTTCTAATTCCTTTTTCTTAATTGTTAATTATAAGGGTAGTTTGGGATGGGGCATTTTTCTATAAAAAAACTTATTCTAGGCACTTTTTTTTAAATAAGTTTTTTAATAGACATTTATCTCTAATTGGCTCATGATATATACCACCTAATATACCAAATTAGAAAAAAGAAATATTTAAAAGTATTTTAGTCAAAAAAATTATAATAGAAAGTAATATTTACTTGTCTAATAATAAAAAAAATTACACTTGTTTTAAGAATTTTTTTTTTGTTATCAATGAAATATTTTAACCAAAAAAAAGGGACCGTGGGTTCAATAATATTTCAATTAAAAATTAAAGGAGCACAGTAGACAAATGTGCATCCAAGTAAAAGATCATCTCTTCTTCCCATTTTGATATATGAACCATCGCCTCAGTATCACTATATCACCTTACTGAAAAATAGAAAAATCACCCGCAACTCAGTTCATCATCAGTCGAAGAATTTACCACCCTTTCACTACCTCATTTATTTTGTATGATCATTTTCTATCTCTTCTACTAAATGTGTTTTTTTTTTTCTAAGCCATACTAAATGTGTTTTATGTAAACATTTATATATATATATATATATATATATATATATATATATATATATATATATATATATATATACACTAGGTAAAACCCGTGTCTGGAGACACTGAAGAAAAAATTTGTTTTGTTAATGGAAATTGAACACAGGTTCCAAGGGTGAAGGTCAAGGTTAAAGTGAGGGTTCAGGTTTTCTTTTGTTGCTCATCAAGAAGAAGATTAGGTTAAGGTTAAGGTTGAGTTTAAGGTTAAGGTTGAGTTTAAGGTTAAGGTTAAGGTTTAGGTCAAGGTTAAGGATGAGGTTATTTTTAAGGTTAAAGTTAAGGGTTAAGGTTAAATTTTAACTCAAGGTTGAGGTTAAATTTAACTTAAAGATTAAGGTTAAGTTAGAGTTAAGGTTTAAGATTAAACGTTTAAGGTTTAACAAAATTTCAGGTTTAAGGTCGAATATTAGCGCGATGATTCTTTATCTGTTTAAGGTTAAGGTTACATTTAAGATGAAAGTTAAGGTTAAGGTTAAGGTTTAAAGTTAAGGTTAAGTTTAAGGTTAAGGTTTAAGGTTTAAGGTTTAATGTTTAAGGTTCAAGGTTCAAGGTTCAAGGTTCAAGGTTCAAGGTTCAAGGTTCAAGATTAAGGTTAAGTTTTAACTTCAAGGTTAAGGTTATGGTTAAGGTTTAGGTTAAACTTAAGATGAAGGTGAATGTAAAGGTTAAGGCTTGAGATTCAAGGGTTAAGGTTTAAGGTTTAAAGGTTAAGGTTAAAGTGAAGATGAAGATAAGGTTGTAAGGTTTAAGGTTCAAGGTCAAGGTAAGGTTTAAGGTGTAAGGTTTAAGGTTAAAGGTTAAAAATAAGATTAAAGTTAAGGTTAAGGTGAAGATGAAGATTAGGGTTTAAGGTTTAAGATGTAAGGTTTAAGGTTTAAGTTTAAGGTTAAGTTTAATGTTAAGTTTAGTATTAAGGTTAATGTTAAGGATAAGGTTAATTAAGGTTAAGATTAAGGTTAAGATTAAGGTTAAGTTTAGGGTCAAGGTTAGGTTAAGGCTAAGGCTAAGGCTAAGGATAAGGTTAAGAATAAGGTTAATAGCTAAGGGGTTAAGGTTATGGATAATAGGTTAAGGTTAAGGAAAAGGTTAAGGTTAAGGTTAAGGTTAAGGTTAAGGTTAAGGTTAAGGTTAAGGTTAAGGTTTGGGTTTAGGTTAAGATTAAGGTTAAGGTTTGGGTTTTGATTTGGGTTTGCGTTAAGGTTAAGGTTAAGGATAAAGCTAAGGTTAAGGTTAACGTTAAGGTTGATAGTTAAGGGTATAAGGTTATGGATAAGGGGTCGAAAAATCGTGTAGGGTAATACACTGCTCCCATATTCCCAATTTGAAAAAAATATCTTTTGAAAGATCAATGTGGTTTTTATATATATACAATAAATGAGAAAATTAAAAAAATTATAAATTTTGAGATATTTATGAGAAGAATAAAATAATAATGAGAGAAATAAGGGTGAGAGAAATAAAGAATTTTTAAATATTAATTGAAAAAATTAAATGCAGGATAGTCTTATAATTTTTATAATTAATAATGTAACTTTTATTGATATATTTTTTACAATAAAATATACTTCATATCCGCTATTAAAGTATTATTAAACAAAATATCAATTTGTTGTAATTTGGTTGTAAAGGTCCAAATCGGATTTTCCCAATTGTTCTTAAGTGTTTCAAGATATTATTATTATTTTTATCTCCACCATATATTTCAATATTATTTTTCTTTATTAGTTTTTCGAAAAATCGTGTAGGGTAATACACTGCTCCCATATTCCCAATTAAAAAAATTTCTTTTAAAAGATCAATGTGGTTTTTATATAGATATAGCAAATGAGAAAATAAAAAATGCGAAAAATTTAAGAGATTTATGAGAAGAATAAAAAATAATGAGAGAAATAAGGGAGTGATTTAAGGTTTTTTGTTTCAAAATATAATTTTTTTTATTAAGTAAATAAAGATTGGTTAATGGTATTTATGATAAGTAGGGCCAAAATCAATCTTGGCCACCACTAATGTTTGGCCAGAATCAATCCTGGCCACCACTTATGCGGGTAAATCTGGACTGTAAAAAAAACTCTAAAATATAATATATATATATATATATATATATATATATATATATATGTGTGTGTGTGTGTGTGTGTGTGTGTGTGTGTGTAAACGCTTCGATCAAGTCTAATTTTATATATTAATTTCTTCACTTACTCAACCTCACCAAGCACAACTCTGTCTTACAGTCTATAAGTCTTGCAAGTCACCCAGGTTTTTTTTAATTCTACACGTAGTAGTCTAGCAATAGATTGCGCCAGGTATGACTGAGTCTCTTCAGGCTGGCCCTTGGTGCAAGCCACCAAGGCGGTCGTTTTAGGACCCGTTTATGTTTGATAAAAAAGACCCTAATCTTATCAAAATAATTTTTTATAATTAGGATAGACCCATGAAAAAAATTTGGTTTAGATAACTAGATATAGTTTGATTGGGACATTTATTTCCTAAGGCCCATATGGCCATACCCTGTTTCTTATTTAAAGCCTAGTAGTTGAAACCCAACTAGAAGCTCATAAAAAGGACAAAATACCCCTAAACCCTTTCCCACATTGAAAAACAAAAAAACCATCCCCTACCCCATTAAGAACCAGGATCCCCCAAACCCATTTTTCACTCTGCTCTCCCTCTCTACCCCCTCCATTCTCTTTCTACATTCTCTATAAACTACCCAAACCACCGCCCCCAACCACCAAAATCACCATGGCCACCGACCCCCAACATCCCCCCACCTCCTTCTTCACCAAGGCCACCGTCCACCTTCATCAGCACCACCGACCCCCTCCCCCAACATCACCACCCCCGTCTTCATCACCATATCCCCACCCAACCTTCATCACCATAGCCACCTTCCACTGCAGCACTGTAACAGTGCGCCACCATCGAAATCCCCCACCTTCATCAGCATCCCCTGCTTCATCACCACCAAGCCCCCACCCTCACAAATCTCACCACCACCGTCACAGAAAAACCACAACCTTCCTGCTGCTGTCTATCTCTCTCTACTGCAGAAGAAGACCCCTCCCCCCCAAACCAGAAAACTGTCGTCCATCTTCAACCTCCCCTCCACTCTTCACCTTCACGCACATAACCCACCCCACCACGAAATCCACCTTCGCCGCGTCACTGCACCACCGCCGCTTCACCATGACGAGACAACCGATGCTCCTCCGCTCTGCTGCTTCACCCTCGCACCAACAGTGCTTTACCATCGCGCTCCTCCGTACTGCTTCACCACAACCTCCTAGTCGGCACTCAGCTTCACGTGGATCCACCGCCGCCGTTGTCAGATCCGCTGTGCAGACGACACCTCCGATCTCCGTCACTTTCATCTCGTCTCTGATAAGAACACCACCAGCGCCTCCAGCTAGCCCCCCCATCCTGTTCTTCCCACCCCGTCACTGGAAGGCCCACCCCGTCGCTTAAAGACTCCCCTCTCTCTTGCACCTCATCGCCGCACCGCCACCTCGACGAAGAACAGGAACACCCCGTCGCTCGATCTGTTCACGTAGGTTTTTTTTTAATTTGGTTGTTATGTGTAATGGGGCCAACCCATATCCTGTTATGTATCATGGCCAGACCCATATCATTTTATGAATTTGGGTCGATGTTGTAATTTTTTTTGTTCTAGTTGTTGGTTAATGGGTCTAGCCCTTTACATGCTCAATGTTGATGGGGCCATCCCATTGTAAATGTTGGTGGTAATGTGGCTGGCCCAGTATAGGGTGTAATATTTTTTTAATATATTGGGTACAACCCATTGAATCTTGTATTTGATCCAAAATGTGTTTGTTTTTGTTCTACATGGGTACAGACCCCCCGTTTTTGTTCATTATGGAGCCAGCCCCTCCTTGTATTTGTACTTAACAAAAAAAAGACTACTGCAAAATATAGCAACCTGGATTGTAAAAGGGCCATGGGTACAACCTGTTTAGTCCTCGTGGGTCTGTATCCTCACGCTGTACTGGGGTATAACAGTAAAAGTTCTTCCATCAGAAAGTAATTTAAAGCCTTTAAAAGTAGATTTTTTTAGTTAGGTGTTAAAACATAAAGTAGGCAAAAAATAGGCCTTCAAAAATATTTTTCTCCGTTTGATTTTATTTGATTTTTAGACAGGCTACTTGGTCATACCCTATTAACTCAATTTGGTAGAACTTTTTAATTTTTTTTTACTTTATTAATATGATGAATTTTTACTTAATTCCAAAGACTACTGACTAAATTGATCGAAACCCGGCTTGTTTTGCGCTTAAGATTATCCTTGGGTTGTACAATATCTTATTTAAATAAACTTGTAATTTTATAAAAGCAATATTTCAAAATACTGCTTAGTTAACTTATAGGGTGTTTTAAATATTCCCTTTTTCATTAGTTGGTCGATATATGTTGAGGATATCGTCTTCCGTTATGTGCATTGACTATGATGATATTTGATACGTGTAAAGATATATGATTGCATTTATTTTCAAAATCTAATATTAGCGACATAAATATAGTTTGTCAAAAAAAAAAAGAAAAAAAAAGACATAAATATAGTTGGAAATTGATATGAATACTTTGACACCATGAAACTTTTTGGGCTAGCTCGATCATCTTTTTCGAAATAGTTGAAATTAACATGCATTTATATATTCAAAATGATACGGCCCCTGAACTGCTACATATGAGGATTGGTCTTCTGTTAAGTGTATTTGTTTTGATGGTATTTCATTTGTGTTAAGAAATATGATCCCATTTATTTTTTTGAATCTAATATTAGAGATTTAAATAGTTGGAATTAATATGAATTGTAGACATTTTGTGAAATACGAATTGTGATGCGTGGTTTAGGTTGGATCAGATGGGCAGCAGCTCAGAGGAAATTGCAGATTTAAGTGACTCAGAGATTAAAGAATACAAGGAAAAACCCTATAAGAAATTGCTATCTGGAATTTACAAAGTGAAGGGCCCACATGGAAGTTTGAGGTATCTTTTTTGTGTTTGTAAGAAAAAACAAACTTACAAGTACAAAGACCTTATTCAACATGCTACTAGGGCGGATAAAGGTACTGCAAAAGGGAGTGTCACTGCTACAGATCGCTTTTTTTACGATTAAATCTTTCCTGACTACTTTTTGTAGTCGCAAAAGATATATTTTTCGCGACTACTTATTACCAACAACTATTTTTCTTCTTTTTCGACTACACAAGTTGTCATTTTTAATTTTTCTAATTAGTGACTACACCAAGTAGTCGTTAATGAGCTTTGTGTAGTCGCTTATATATATTTTAATTTTTTATTTTTTCTTCACCGACATAAGTAGTCGCAAAAGATATGTTTCTTTTTACGACGACTTATGTAGTCGCTAGTAGTCATTAATAGCGACTACTTAAATATCTTTAGCAACTACTTATGTAGTCGCGAAAGCTCATAGCGTATTTATGACAGTGAGTATCGAATTGAATTCATTAAAACTCACAATTTTATATCTTTTCCACTATTCTCTCAAAACCCTCAATTTTTTTCACTAATCATCATCAAATATTATTTTAACATGTGTAAAAGCTTTCTGTGGCCAATCAACAAAGTGAGACCTACACAATTCTCACTTTCTCTAACCAAATTATCCCAAAAGTAGGTATTTTTTCTTCATTAAAACTTTTTAAAATTTCTTTTCTTTGATTATAATTGTTTATTTAATGTTATATAATATGATTAGGTTGTTAGAAAACATGTTTTATTGTTCTAATCTACATGTTATAGTTTTGTATGAGAATAAAATGCACAAATTAAATATTTATCTTGTATTCTTTATATTGTCGTAGTTGATTATATTGGTAATAGAGGATAGCTTCGGGTATTTATGAGAGTTGGATTAATTTCGCTCATCGTGTTTCACATGAATTTGTTAAGGGGATAGAAGAATTTCTCATGTTTGTTAAAAAACAAGAGGATTTTAATAAGACTTTGTTTTGTTCATGTAATGGTTGTTCGAATAATCGTCGGTTTAATGTGAACAAGGTTAGGTCACATCTTTTACAATTAGGGTTTTTGTCCACGTATGAGATTTGGACGAAGCATGGTGAGAATTTAGAAATTCCTGAGACTCGATATGTAGAAAATGAAATGTTTAATGTCTATGAAGATTTGAGACCTAATTACGAGGGTAATGGTCATTCGAGTTACACCGAGATGATAGACTCAAACAATTCAACACGTGGCAGTTTCAAAACTATGTTCGAGGAATTGGAGACTGAATTATACCCTGGATATACAGTAATGTGTTCGTTAAATTTCATTACGAAGCTAATGCACGTGAACGGTGGACTAACACATATTTCACCGAGCTTCTTGAACTGTTGTGTCGCGTGTTGCCCAAACCTCATACCATTCCCAAGTCTTATGAGTAGTGCAACAAAAATTTAAAAAGTCTAGGTATGGGGTACACTACCATCGATGTTTGCGTGACGATTGTGCTTTATTTTACAAGGAGAATGAATTCCTCGACAAGTGTCCAGTATGTAGTGTACCCAGATGGGACCCGAAGAAGGGTCAGAAAGTAGCGCATAAGAAACTCCGATATTTTCCGATTGCACCGAGGTTGCAGTGACTTTATGCTTCGAGACACACTGCCGAAAATATGATTTGACATCGCATAGGGAAGAGTACCGACCCAGATGTGTTGCGTCATCCGGTTGATGGTGACAGTTGGAAGAGATTTGTACAGTTACATCCTGAGTTTCCTAGTGAACCTCAGAATGTATTCTTGGTTCTGGGTATCGATGGTTTTTGTCCGTTCTCTATGCATAACAACTCCTACAGCACGTGGTCGGTTATATTGACCGTCTACAACTTGCCTCCGTGGGAATGCATGAAGGAATACACATTTCACCTTTGTTTGTTGATTTCGGGACCCCATTCACCCGGTAAGGTCATGGATGTCTTTCTTAGCCCTGTTATAGATGATTTGGACGAGTTCTGGGAGATAGGGATCCTTACGTATAATGCCCGCATGAAGCAAGAGTTTACAATGAAGGTTTATTTGTTGTCCACGACTAATGATTACCCCGCTAGGTCATACACTTCAGGATGCTCGGGTCAAGGTTACTTAGCTTACCCAGAATGCATGGATTCTACTCTGTCAAAGAAGGTGAAGAAAGGGGTGGTTTACTTTGACCATAGACGTTGGTAACCTCCCAAACATCGATTTAGAAAAGACAAGGTTTTGGACCCAGGTACCGATCATATAGGTCCACCCAAGAAACATACTCCTGCTGATATTCAGACACAGTTAGATGGGTTGCCTATTGTGTTTCCCGGTAAACACAAGGATTTTGGGGGCAAGATCCTGAAGAAAATTGGTGATCGTCTATTCAAATGGAAGAAAAAGAGTATTTTTTATCGTTTACCTTATTGGTCCAAAAATTTGTTGAAACATAACATTGATGTTATGCATTACGAGAAGAATGTATGTGATAGTTTGCTCGGTACGGTTATAGGTCTTGATGGGAAAATTAACAAAGATTACTTGAAAGAGAGAACGGATCTTAAGGATATGAACATTAGGAAAGATTTGTGGTTGATATCAATAGGAGGTAAAGTGATACTGAAGCGAGCAAAGTATACTTTGTCAATGGAAAAGCGGGAAATATTTCTTGACTGGTTGAAGGAAAAGAATTTTCCCAATGGTTTTGCATCTAGTTTGAGAAATAATGTTTAAACCGATACGAGCAAGATTATCAGAATGAAATCTCACGACTGTCACGTGATGATGCAGTATCTTTTCGTGGCTAGTATCCCCGGGCTTATTGAAGATAATCGATTAGTGATGCGATTATTGGTTAGCTAATGTGTTTAGAGTCGTTTGTATGGAAAAACCTCAGTAGGAAAGAGTTAGAATCGGGTAAGGCGGGAGTGGTCGAAGTTATGTGTAGACTGGAAATGATTTTTCCTCCCGCGTTTTTTGGTATAATGATCCACTTGGTTATACACTTATACAACAAAGCTTACATGCGAAACCCGGCTAGGCTGGAGGGTTCAATCATCGGGGTTTACGCTGTAGAGAAGACTTTGACTTTCATATCACGTTATCTTCAAGAAGAAAAAACAATGTTCAACGAACCAGGTAGATATACGGAGGCTATAGCTCAACCTAAAGATTTATCTGTATTTAAAAGTCAGTGTACTCCACTAGGTAAAAAATAGTTTGGTGTTTTGCAATACGTAGAGAAGGAGCAAATCAACGGGTACATCCTACTTAATTGCGACGAAATCCAACATTTAATGACGCAAGTTGATCATTTTATTTATTATTATTTTCATTCATTATGATTAAAGTATTGAGTTTTCTCTTCAAATGTGCACATACACAAAGCCACGCTATCAGGCCCTGTAGCCGATAAAGAGAGGAAACACCGACAAAGTTTTCGAGATTGGTTTATGCATAAGGTATATATTCATTCAAGTACCAAATTAATGATCTAATATTAGAAAATATTGTTATAATTGTTCTTGTATGTAAGTTTATGAAATGGAAAAAGTCGCTGATGCACTTGCTACTAGTGAAATGATTTCATTGGCTAGTAAGTCTCATGGTGCAATTTATAAGTACGATTCATGTGTTATGAACGATGTCAAATGGGTTACTCGTGCAAAAGGGTGAAAAAGAGTTACTGTGGATTGCGAGGTATGCAGCATCTATGAAGAGAAATCGTATTACGATGAATTAGTCAAGATTGTAGAGGTAACATTTGATGGTGGTTGTTCTGTTGTGTTATTCGAGTGTAATTGGTATAACACGAGCACTGCGAGGACATAGAATGGGGTAACCTTTATTAACACGTCTAGTTTTTTTTTGGAGAGAAGAGTCATACATCTTAGCGACACAAGCAAAAAAAGTGTTTTACATTGATGAGATTAATTCAAGGAAAACACAAAAAGTGTGGAAAGTTGTTTGGGAAATCAATGATCGGCATGGATGTTATCCCGAGTTATGGGGTTCAGAATCACTACCTACTGAAAACGAGAGTATCACGATTCCTTTGGTGAACTCGAAGACAGATTACTCACAGCTAAACTTGACAACTGGAAGAGATCCAGTTTGACCTTTCTCTATTGCATGTAGATTTCATTATTGATGAAGAGGATGAGTTTTTGGACGATACGATGGACGAGTATGCCGATGATGAAATAGAGGAACCAATCGACACTGATAGTGATGAGTAAATTGTTGACACGAGTGGTTACAAAACAGATTAGAGTGTTGTATTATATCTTTATTGTTTTCTGTATTTAATTTCGTGTTTTTTTTTGAAATTTGGTATTTAAGTTTGATGATTTGTTATGATTATGTAAAATTGAATATATTACTATTTTTGATTGTATAACATGTGTTTAAAAATTAAAATTTTCCTTACAATTAAATAAAAAAGGAAAAAAAATAATTTTATCATTAGCGACTACATTGTAGTCGCTAGAGATGAAGAACTAGCCGTTAATAAGTGGGTTCATTCTCTACTACTTATGTAGTCGTTAAAGGCAAATTTAAGATCTATTAAATTTGGGCGGTCCATTTTTCCGCTCATTAAAGGACACACTTACGCACCCAACGTTTCCCGACTAGAAAGTAGTCGCGAATGATGCACGTGTTGGTCACTTCCCTGACGCGTGTCGGTCACTTCTCTTTCTAGTGACGGCTTCTTTATGTTTTACGACTACACAGTGTAGTCGCTAAAAATGTACTCTCCTTCTCTTATACACAAAAATGAGACACCATTGTTAAAAACTCCATTTCCAGCAGCAATTGAAGCTCGTACCACCTTTAAATCCACTCCAAATGTAATAAAATCAACTACTAATCCAGCATTTCCATCTACTTCTTATGATTTCTAATGATTTCACTAATTATCTTTTCTAAACTATTTATATTTTTTTCCTTGTGTTTATTACGAATCATATGGGCATGGTTACTACATCAAAGCAACTTCTATTTCATCATCTAAGGTATGATTTTCATCCACTTTTTGTGTTTTAATTTTCATGTTTTTTTCTTCAATTTTTTTGTTCTTTCATTTTCAGATGATATAGAGTAATAAGAATGTAATAGGGGATTTTTAGGAGTGATTGGTGATAGTTTTAACACATTTGGATAGCTACATGTGTTAAACAATTAATAAAAAAAATTGAAATATTTTGCATAAAAATGTAGGTTTTGAATGCATGTAATGGATATATATGATTTAGGTTTTATAATCCATTTAATAATATATTGAGATAATTTTTTGTAGTATTTTTAAAATAATTTGGAATGTTGGATGATTTAGGGTTAGAAAACAAATTTTTGGAATTTTTAGGGTGAAATTGTATTTAAAAAAGGACTAATTTGCATTTTCAAAAAATATTGGATAAAAGTATAAAGACTTAAAAATAAGGTTTGATGATTTTTGGACTTAATTTGCGATTTAGTAATTTTTGAAAATTTTAGAATAAAATTTAATTTACTGAAATTTTTAAGGTTAAATTATATTTTATAAAAAAAGACTAATCTGCAATTTAAAAAGATATTGAAAAAAAAGTATAAGGACTACAAAATAAGGTATGATTATATTTTGGAATTTTTAAGAATAGTTTGTAATTTAAAAATAAAAATAAAGGACTATTTTGCAATTTAAAAAAATATTGAAAAAAAATAAAGACCAAAGAAACTTTGTACTTTATATTAATAAAAGGACTATTTCGTATTTTAAAAAAACACAAGGACTAATTTGCAATTTTATAATAAATAAAAAGACTAAAATGTAATAATTAAGATAAATAAGTAAGACAACTAGTATTTCCTTTAATTAAGAGTTTTTGTATTTATTTTATTTACACTTATTGTATTTAATTTAGTTGTGTAATATTTTTATTGTATTATTTAATATTTATTTTATTAAATGATGTAATATTTATTTAATTTGGTGATTTAATAATTTATTTTATATTTATGTAATTAATTCGGTGATGAAATAATTTAATTTTAGTTTTTTATTTTATTTGTAATTATGTATTTTAAATATATTTATTCGTTGTTTAGGATTGCAAACTAGATGGATGATGTATTATGTAGGAACCACGATGGGATGGTAGGGACGCGATCGAAACCCAAATCCAAACATAAACCCGTCCACTTGTAACGATTAACCAGGTATATATACAAATTTTTTTACCGAAATTATTTTTGTTTTAAATTTACATTAATTAAATCTGATTTAAAATAGAAAAATTAAGCGCAAAAAAGGGGGAGCGTATCACTAAAGTCTGCCATTCAAGTAATTAAGGTAGTTGGGTATCCTTTGCCTGTCGACTTATGCATACTCGTTGACACGTGTAATTCCTTTGGTAAATACGAAAAACACGTAAGCCAAGTGGTCGGGCTAACTGTTCGGGAGAGAATACCACCGTGCTATAAAGTGTGGGATAAAGTTTCCCAAACAGGTAAAGAAGCGGTTGTTAAGCGACTATCTGTAATTTCTAAACTAAACCCCAATATTAATACATATATAGGATAATTAATTAATTTTATTTAGCTTTAATTAATATGTTGGATATAGAGATTTTTCGATATTGCTAATTGGAGGAAAAGGCCCGATTGGACAGATATTGACGGGAATATAGACGACACCATGCGATACAAGTACAAGGACTACAAACATAATGTAAAGAAAGACTATTACTTGTTGGGAAAGAAACTGAGTGACTTGTCTGATGAGATTTGGAGGAAGTGTTGTAAGTTATGGGGTTCACCTGCCGCAAAGGTCTATTTTATTTCTTTATTTATTTTATTATTTAGATTAGATAATGTAAATATTTGTATTTTAAATAAACCAGCACCAGGCTAAAATGAATAAAGAAAATCGAAAGAAGCAAAAGAATAAAAGTGGGGCAGGGTCTCGGAAATATTCCCGAACTAGGGATATTCTTTACGAGGTAGTTAATTTTTATATAGGTGTTTAGACTATTTAGAATATTAATTGAATTTTTCGAATGAAACAGTGTGTTCTAAAGGCGACCCCGGATGGGACGATGAGAGTGATTGATGAGCCTAATCAAGAACAAGTCCCTATTCCACAAATGGGTGGGTTTTTTGAGGTTGTAGGCAAAAGCAAAGAGACGAAACAGTTTAGGTTGGATGATTTTAAGAAAGCAAATGTAAGTTTATTTTAAAAATGAAGTTTTGATTATAATTTTATTAATTATTTGACTTTAATATTAGTTTTTTTTTACATGTCTTTAATTAAACAAAAAGTGTTAAAGAAGAAGATGAAAGAGAAAGTGACCCAGAATCAATCTGAGTCAACCGAAGCTCGTGACTTGACGCTGTAGGAGCAAGTGGAGACGGTGAAGGAAACTTCCAAGGAGATTATGGGCTCTCCAAAAAGGAGTAGGACATCCGGTATGGGCCAACCGAGAAAGAGGAAGCGTGTCTCGGGTCCTTCAACTACCTTGGCACAAGACGAGGAGAACGCTAATATGATGACATCAATAAAAGAGCTTCGGGTAGGCTGCCCAAGGACTGACACCTTATATACCCTCTACTACATCCTCTACTAGAACTGCTCATCCGGTTTACTTTCAGGTTGTTGTGACCGACGCGATGACATGGATTAATCAGATGAGGGTACAACAGGGTTTGACCCCTTACCAGCCTATGCCACAAAACCCTACTCCTCCAGCAGGTAGTGCATCTGAGAGTCGAGATGATGAAAAGGATGATGAAGAAAGTGATTCTGAAGGACATGGTGATGAATCTGAAGGAGATGAAGAGATTCGTTTATATAGCCATTAGGTTCGGCTATGTTGGTTATTTTGTTATTTTGTTTTTTATTTATTATGTAATCGTATTTTGACTATCACTACTACACGCGTGATCTCTAGCGACTAAATCTTTCCCGACTACATACTTGTAGTCGCTAAAGATGGGACTTTAACGACTACTTTACATCTTTATCGACTACTTAAGTAGTGGTAAATACATTTTGTTTTTATTGACTACTAAAAGTAGTCGTTAAGGTTGTATACGTAGTCGCTAGTATTTTTTAATTTTTTAATTATTTTTGTTCACTGACATAAGTGCTCGCAAATGACCTTTTTCATTTAACGACGACTTTGGTAGTCGTTAGTAGTCATTAATAGCGACTACTCTTGTAGTCGTAAATGCTCGTAGCGTATTTATTACAGAGCGTTGCGAATTGGAATCCTTAATACCCACTATTTTATAACCTTCCCACTATTCCCTCAAAACTCTTCCAATTTTTCCCACTAATCATCATCAAATATTATTTCAACACGTGGAAAAGCTTTCCCGGGCCAATCAACATTGTGGTACCTACTCAATTATCAATTTATCCAACCAAATTTGCCCAAGATTAGGTATTTTTTCTTCATTAAAACTTTTTAAAATTTCTTTTATTTGATTACAATCGTGTAGTTAATGTTAAATAGTATGATTAGGTTGTTAGAATCATGTTTTAATCTTATGATCTATATGATATAGTGTTGTTTGAGAAATAAATGCACACATGAAATATTTATTTTGTATTCTTTTATATTGGTATAGTTGATTATATTGGTAACTAATGATGGCTTCAGGTATTGATAAAAGTTGGATTAATTCCACTCATCGTGTTTCGCGTGAATTTGTTAAGGGGATAGATGAATTCTTGCATTTGCTAAAAAAAGACGATTTTAATGAAATTTTGTTTTGTCCGTGTAATGGGTGTTCGAATTATTGTCGGTTTAACGTTGACAAAGTTTGGTCACATCTTTTACGATTTGGGTTTTTCTCCACGTATGATATTTGGACAAAGCATGGTGAGATCGATGAAATTCCCGAGACTCGATATGTAGAAATTGAAATGTTGAATGTCTATGAAGATTTGAGACCTAACTACGAGGATGAAGGGCATTCGGGTGACACCGAGATGCTAGACTCGAACAATTCAACACATGGCAGTTTCGAAACTATGTTTGAGGAATTGGAGATTGAGTTATACCCTGTTTGTATAGTAACGAGTTCATTAAATTTCATTGCGAAGCTAATGCACGTGAAGGTGAAGAACAAGTGGACTAACACATCTTTTACCGAGTTGCTTGAGATTTTGTGCCGCATGTTACCCAAACCTCACACCTTGCCCTAGTCATACGAGGAGTGCAACAAAAAGTTAAGAAGTTTAGGTATGGGGTACACTACCATCGATGTTTGCGTGAATGACTGTGCTTTATTTTACAAGCAGAATGAGTTCCTCGACAAGTGTCCAATATGTCGTGAATCTAGATAAGACCTGAAGAAGGGTAAAAAAGTAGTGCATAAGAAACTCTAATATTTACCGATTTTCCCGAAGTTGCAGCGACTTTATGCTTTGAGACACACTGCCGAAAATATGATTTGGCACCGTACAGAGAAGAGTACAGATCCTGATGTGTTGCGTCATCTGACTGATGGTGATACTTGGAAGAGATTTGTTCAGTTACATCATGAGTTTGCTAGTGAAACTTGGAATGTGTTCTTGGGTTTGGGTATCAATGGTTATTGTCTGTTCTCTATGCAGAACAACTCCTACATCATGTGGCCGGTTATATTGACAGTCTACAACTTACCACCGTGGGAATGCATGAAGGAGATGACATTTAAGCTTTGTTTGTTAATTCTGGGACCCCGTTCACCCGGTAAGGGCACAGATGTCTTTCTTCGACCTGTTATAGATGAGTTGGATGAGTTGTGGGATAAGGGGATCCCTACGTATGATGCCCACACGGAGCAAAATTTTACAATGAAGGTTTGTTTGTTGTCCACAACTAATGATTACCCCACTAGGGCATACATTTCAGGATGGTCGGGTCATGGTTACTTAGCTTGTCCAGAATGCACGGATTCTACTCCGTCATTGAGGGTGAAGAAAGGGGTTGTTTACTTTGACTATAGACGTTGGTTACCTCCCAGAAATCGATTTAGAAAAGACAAGGTTTCGTACCCGGTTGCCGATCATAGGAGCCACCGAGGAAACATACACCTGCTATTATTCAGACACAGTTAGATGGGCTTCCCATTGTGTTTACTGGTAAACACAAGGATTCTGGGGGCAAGATCGTGAAGCAAACTATTCCTCGTCGATTCAATTGGAAGAAAAAGAGTATTTTTTATCGTTTACCTTATTGGTCTGAAAATTTGTTGAAACATAACATTAACGTTATGTATTGCGAGAAGAATGTGTGTGATAGTTTGCTCGGTACAGTTATAGGTCTTGATGGTAAATAAACAAAGATAACGTGAAAGAGATAATAGATCTTAAGGATATGAACATCAGGAAAGAGTTGTGGTTGACATCAAGCGGAGGTAAAGCGTTATTGAAGCGAGCAAAGTATACTTTGTCAACGGAAAAGCGTAATATATTTCTTGACTTGTTAAAGGCACTAAGTTTCCCGATGGTTTCGCATCTAGTTTAAGAAATAATGTTCAAAGTGATATGGGCAAGATTATTGGAATGAAATCTCACGGCTGTCACGTGATGATGCAGTATCTTTTCGTGTCTAGTATCCCAGGTGTTATTGAAGATAAACCGATTAGTGATGCGATTATTGGGTTAGCTAACGTGTTTATATTCGTTTGTATGAAAAATATCAGTAGGAAAGAGTTAGAATCGGGTAAGGCGGGAGTGGCTGAAGTTATGCCATACATCTTAGCGACACAAGCAAAAAAGGTGTTTTACATTGATGAGATTAATTCAAGGATAACACAAAAAGGGTGGAAAGTTGTTTGGGAAATCGATGATCGGCATGGATGGAGTCCCGAGTTATGTGGTGCAGAATCACTACCTATTGAAAACAAGAGTATCACGATCCCTTTGGTGAATGCGGAGACTGATTTTTCACAACTACACTTGACAACTGCTGAGGAGATCCCACTTGACCCTTTTCAATTGCATATAGATTTATTTATTGATGAAGAGGATGAGTTTTTGGACGACTCGATGGACAAGTACGCCGACGATGAAATAGAGGAACCAATCTACGTTGATAGTGATGAGGAAGTTGTTGACACGAGTGGTTATGAAACGGACTGAAGTGTTTTACTATATCTTTATTGTTTTTATGTAGTCAATTTCGTGTTTAGTTTTTTTAAAACTTGGTAGTTATATTTGATGATTTGTTATGATTACGTGTTTTGATTGTTTGGAATTTGATTACGTTACTTTTATTGATTGTTAGAAATTAAAATTGTTCATTATAAATAAATAAAAAAGGAAAAAAAATCATTTTTATCAATAGCGACTACTTTGTAGTTGCCAATGTTGAAGAACTAGTCGGTAATGAGTGGGGGTCATTAGCGACTAGCTCATGTGTATGAACTAGTCGCTAAGCATAAAACATTATTAAGGACTACATAAGTAGTCACTAAAGGCGAATAAAATATCTATTAAATTTGGCGGTCCATTTTCACGCTCAATAAATGACACGCGTTTCGTACCCGACATTTTGTGACTACAATTTAGTCGCGAATGAGGCACATGTCGGTCACTTACGTGACGCGTGTCGGTCACTTGAATTTCTGACGACGACTTCTTTATCTTTCGCGACTACTAGAAGTAGTCGCTAAGCGAAATGTACTATATGTACAACCTGTCGCTAAGCGAAATGTACTATATGTACAACCTGTTGAGCCTCTCCATTTCATTCCTCTCCTTCTCTTCTACACAAAAACGAGACTCTTTCTCCAAAACCTTCATTTCCAGCATCAGTTGAAGCTCATATTACCTTCTAATCCACTCCAAAGGTAATAAAATCATCTCCTAACCCAACATATCCATCTATTTCTTGTGATTATTAATGATTTCAATAATTATTTTTCTAACCTATTTTTTTATTGTGTTTAAGTACGGACCAGATGAGCATGGATACTACATCAAAGCAACTTCTATTTAATCAACTAAGGTGTTATTTTCCTCCATCTTTTGTGTATTATTTTTCATGTTTTTTTTCAATGTTTTTTTTCTTTGATATTTAGTAGATGTAGTGTAATCCGAGCATAATAGGGTGTTGTTATGAGTGAATGGTGGTAGTTTTAACATATTTGTGTAGCTAAATATGTTAAACAATTAATGAAAATTTTGTTAAATCAATTTATGCATAAAACATTAGGTTATGAATGCATGTCGTTGAAAATATATGTGAATTTATGTTTGGAATCCATTTAGGAATATATACTTCATGATTTTTGTAGAATTTATTGGATAATTTGGATTTTGGATGATTTAGGGTTACAAAAAAAATTGGAAATTTTTAGGGTTTACTTTGAATTTATAAAAAAAAAAGGACTAAAAGTCAATTTAAAATAATATTGTATAAATTTAAAGGGACTAATTTTCAACTTAATAAGTTTTCATAATTTTAACATGAAATTGAATTTATTGGAATTTGAAGGGTTAAATTGTATTTATAGAAAAAAAAGGATTAACATGTTTTTTATAAATAATAAAAGGACCAAAATGCAATTTTTTAAAAAAGTATAAGAAAATAAAGTAGAACTAAAATATTTTTTAAAAATAAAGATAAAGGACCAATTTGCAATTTTAAAAAAAATTAATATGATTATAAGAAAAGAAAATATAATATGACTAAAATGTTTTTTTCTAACAAAATGGACCTATTTGCAATTTAAAAAGATTAAAGAAATATAATATGACTAAAAAAAATTTCTAAAAAAATGGACTAATTTGCAATTTAAAAAATATAATATGACTAAAATGTTTTTTTCTATAAAATATGGACAAATTTGCAATTTAATAAAATTAAAGAAAATAAAAAATGACATAAAATGTTTTTTTCTAAAAAAGTGGACTAATTTGCAATTGAAAAAAAATTAAAGAAAATATAATTTGACATAAATTGTTTTTTAAAAAAAGGGGGCCTCAATTTTTACGCTCTCTCTTCTCTCTCTTAGTTACAGTACGACTTCTCGTTTCTCTATTTCTCGTCGTTCCCTCCGCATCGAAAACACCACCTCTTCCTTTCATCACCTCTGTGGTGGAGGCTCACGCGTAGGCTAAGGACTCACGCAACACTCCTCACAACATCGGAATGGGTATTTCGTCTGATGGCCTATTAGGGATTAATCTAGGGTTCGAAAGCAATAATTGGGGAAAACAATAAAAAGCCCTAATCAAAACCTATTCGAACCGCAGTGGAAGATTGGCAGCGTGTATGAGGAAATCAAAGCTCATGATGATAATTATCTGACAGATTTGAAGCAAGTGATAGGTTTCCTCATCTCAAAGCCAATGGAAAGAAGGATTAGTGAGGGTATCAAGGTAAGTCGGTTAAGGTTTTTGTCTTATTTTTTTTTCTATAAATGGTGCAGAAAGAAGATGTTAATCCCCAAATTATTACATCGGGGAGGCCAAGAGACTCACCTGTAGTAGCAATTAAAGCACGCGAGAAGGAGACAATCAAGACAAATGATTACGGTAGAAAGGTTTTTAATTTAATATACAAGAAAGATCATGATTATAGTATCGAAGGAAGAATCAAAGACTGCGCTGCAACATCTCGAAATCACCAAGAAGTTCAAGGGTCACCTCGGATAGAGCAAGGCGTAATAAGGAAGAACAAGGAAGAAGGAACCATAATCAACCTATATAAAGACACCAAGGTTTCAGTATCTAACTTAACTTCTATCTTCAGTTATTCCCTCCTCTATTTCGCTTCACCTAATCTCTCACTCTCAATATCTCTAATTTTCTCCACTCTTTATAACCCATCCTCATATAATAACAGCTTTCTGCGAGACTGTGTGCTTTTGTTTTCCTACGCAGATTATACTATGGCAACCAGAGATTACCATGCGTTACCAATAATCCAACTCAATGATCACAAGGCTCGAAAACTAGGAGTTATTGACATCAGAGTAAGGCAAGGCTTGCTGAGGGTTTGAAGGAAGAAAAGGCCATCTTGTTTAGGGTGGTAGGTGACTCAGCAATTTATGCAGTCCAAATGAGGAAGTTCATTGACGAGCGTTGGGGTATACAAGGCCATTATAGGCTCTCAGATGTCAAGAATAACATGTTTAAACTCGAAATATTTAATGATAGAGAGTTTAAACGTGTTTGGGAAATGAGACCGAGCTTGTACCAGAAAATGCATGTTAGTATGACTATGTGGCCTTTGGTGAAAGAGTTCAAGGACCTGTCTACAGACTATTCGTCCATATGGGTACAAATCAGAGGATTAGCCTTCAAGCAAAACAACCTGAACACTGTAAAAGCTTTAGAAAAATGCTTTATCAGAATTGAAGCTGTTGATTTTCCAACAAACATGAACCGTGACATAAAAATCTTGAGGTTTCGAGCAAGAATCAACATTAAATACCCCCTACCTCCAGGAACATACCTCTACCAAGAAGAAGGAGCAGCTTGGGTAATCTTTCAATACGAGAACACTGGATCTCTTTGCTTCAGGTGTGGGAAAATAGGGCATCAATACGTAGAATGTCCTATTAAAAAGGTAAAAGAAGTCGAGGATATTGATGAAAGGCGCAAGGTTTCTTGGAGTATTGATAATATGGCTAAGTTTCCCCCTTTTAACCCCATATATGGTTTACATTTGAATACCAATGGAGAATTTATAGCTTTTCAATATAATGAGAAAGTAACTAAGATTGCAGGTCAAAATTACAAGAATGCAGTGTTATACAAGGGGATTCAGATCAATGAGGGTGGCAATGATTTTGAAGGCAATATCAAGTTTGTTGCAAAAGGAAGCTCGAGCAAGAGTTTAAATCAAAAGAATTTGCGAGAAGAGATGGACAAAGAGAACCAAGAATGGGAGGCGTGGAACAGACAAATGCATGATTTAAGGAACGAACTTCATGAGTCCACCCAAAAAATTGAAGCTTTGAAGAGAACTCATGGAATCAATCATGAAGGAGAAGAAAGCAATGAAGGGGACATTCGTGCAGCTCTTATGGCGTTTGAAGAAGAAATGAGAAAAATAAAGGGCAAGCAGGTGGCTACCAAGAGTAATACTACTGATGCTATGGAAAACTCCTCAAACTTCCAACAAAACATCAAAAGGAGAAGAGAAGGGAAGGTTGGGGGGATAGAATCTGGTAATAATGTTGTTAATTCTAAAATGGCGGGTAGGTTTAAGAAGCTTAGGGTGATAGATTCGATAGATTCCATTGAAATTTTTTTTAACAATAACCAATTTAGTATTCTGGAAAATGAGAGGGAATGGGAGGAAAGTGTTGTATTTGTTAAGGAAGTGAGAAATGAAAATGAGAACTTATCCAAGATGGAGGATGAATATGATTCCCAGTTCACACCAGAAGAAGAGAAGGAAGGAAGTTATGAGAATAGCGAAAACTATTTTGAGAAGGATTATGAAGGAGGAGGAGAAGACCATGACATGAATTTTCAATATGAAGACGCTGAGGAGGAAGAAGAGGAACTTGACAAAGGGAGAAATGGAGGCGGCAACTCCAAAAAAGCCGTGACTTTTAAATGACGACCATGTTCTGGAATGTTCAGGGTATTCGAGCACCCTTAACATTAACCAGAATAAGCTCGTTGGTTGCTCAGTTCCGTCCTAAGCTTGTTGCTTTTTGTGAGACTATGGTGCGAGAAGTGGATTCTCGTGAGGTGTGACTCGTTTTGGCTTTAGTAATTCCTTTTTTGTTGAGCCCTCTGGAGTTGCTTTTCACTCTGGGGGGGTTCATGGTTTTGTGGCAAGCTGAGGTGCAGCTTAGTATCGTGTTTAGTTGTAATTTTTTTGTTATTGCTTTGATTAATGAATTGTCTTTTCAGTATTATATTATCTTTATCCATGCCCCTAATGATTTTAATCAAAGAGCTGAAATATGGAATGATATAACGAAGTGGAGTGAAACAATTGATAAACCTTGGTTGATAATGGGAGATTTCAACGAGATTTTAAATACTAACGAGAAGAAGAGCAGAAATAAAGCTAACTTTGATCACATTAATACTTTTCTTAATTTTACTCACACAAATTCTTTAGCAGTAATTAATTCTAATGGATGTTTCTTTACATGGTCTAACAGGATGGAAGGTGAGAAGAATGTCAAGACAAGAATTGATCGTGCAATGGCAACATACGAATGGATGGAAAAGTTTCCAAGATCACAAGTCTATGTTCCCCCCGCTATAGGGTCGGACCACTAACCTCTTTCACTCCATTATGATCTTAATATGAAAGTAGGGGCAAAACATTTTAGGTTCGAAACTAGGTGGCTAGACAATAATAATTGTAGAGAAGTTATCAACAATAGCTGGAGAATACCCCATGACCATATTCTGATCCCTAACTTTATCAAGAAGAGAGAATATACTAAGAATGAACTATCTAAGTGGAGCGCGAAAAACTTTGAGAACCATGAAAAAACCATCAAAGCTCTTCAAGATAGGCTAATTTACATTAATTGTAATAATAAAAATGATGATACTACTAAAGAGGAGGAAGATATAAAAGAACTTATAAAAATCGAGTATGAGAAGGAAGAAAAATATTGGTATGATAGAGCTAGACAAAATTGGTTGATTTACGGGGACAAAAATACTAGGTTTTTTCACTTAGCTACCATTAAAAGAAGGAAACAAAACCGCATTACCAGAATCGAAGATAGTAATGGGGACTGGACTAAATAATTCAGATACTATTAAGGAGAATTTCCAAAATTTCTATAAAAATCTATTTAAAAACAAGGATGGCACTGAAGATGACATGAGTAAAGCCTTAGAATATATTAAACCATGTATTACTAATGACATGAACATAGAATTAACTAAGGAACCAACTATGGACGAAATAGAAAAAGCGGTCACGGAATTATCTGCTTCTAAAGCCCCTGGACCAGATGGCTTGAACGGTAAGTTTTATAAGGAATTTCGGGATATCATTAAAAATGATGTTTTTACTATCATCGTAGATTTCTTTAATAATAACTGTTCTCTTGAAACGATGAATGATACACTCATCACTTTAATCCCGAAAGGTACAGTTCAGGAAGGTCTAGGCGATTTTAGGCCCATTTCATGTGTTAACTTCATTTATAAAATTATTACAAAAATTTTATCTAACAGGTTGAAAGAAATTATGAATACTATTATTTCTCCCACTCAATCGGCTTTTATTCATCCAGGACAATATTATCATCGCTCAGGAAATTTCTTTTTTTATGAGCAGGAAAAGAAAGAATAAAAAACATATGGCAGCCATAAAGACCGATATGGCCAAAGCATATGACCAGGTAAGATGGGAATTTTTGTTTAAAGTTTTGAATAAATTGGGGTTTTGTGAAACTTGGATTCAGTGGATGATAAATTATTTCACTTCAGTCTCGTTTTACATTAACGTTAATGGGAAAGATTGGCCAATTTTAAACCAGGAAGGGGCCTGAGACGAGACAAGGGGACCCACTTTCACCCTTTCTTTTTTCTATAATGACGGAATCTCTTATAAGCATCATTGACCACTATATTGGTAATGACCTCATTAAAGGTGTTAGTATCAATAGGAATTGCCCCACAATCTCTCACCTTCTTTTTGCAGATGATTCTCTCTTCTTTCTTGAATTAAATGATATGAATATAGAAAATTTTAAAGAATGCTTGGATATCTACTGTAAAGGCTCAGGACAGCAAATCAATCTACATAAATCAGCAATTATTTTTAGTAAGGAAACACCAGTGATGTGAAAAACGAGGTTACTACCAAACTTAACATCGCAGAGACAGAAGATCTAGGGTATTACCTAGGAATTACACTTTGCCATAAAAGATCGAAAGTGGAATCACTCGATTGGATAGCCAAGAAAGTTTTCAAAAACACGGAGGGATGGAAAGCGAAATTACTCTCGGAAGGGGGTAAAGAAGTGCTCATAAAAGCTATTTTTACAAGCCATACCTAATTATTATATGTCTATTTTTTCGTTTCCTATTTCTTTTTGTAACAAACTTATATCTGCAATTACTAACTTTTGGTGGAGCACAGGTGAAAGAAATAGGATACACTGGGTGGCATGGGAAAAGATTGCAATTAATAAATTGCTTGGAGGCCTGCAGTTAATAAATTGCTTGGAGGCCTAGGTTTCAAAGACTTCAAAAAAATCAACACAGTCCTTTTAGCAGCCCAGAGTTGGAGGCTAATGAGTAACCCAAATAATCTAGCAGCAAGGCTACTCAAAGGCATATACTTTAGTAAGTCCAGCTTAATGAAATGTAAACTTAGACAAAGTAGGACATGGAGCTGGGCAAGCCTAATAGAGGGCAGAGATTTTATTAAAAAACACGGGATGGTTGTGATCGAAGATGGTAAGAACACGAATATATGGGAAGATAAATGGCTAGACACAAATTGGATACTAGAAAGACCAAAAAATTGCACAAAATCAAAGGTTAATGAGCTAATGATGAAAGGAAAGGACGAATGGGAAATAGAAGTGTTAGATGAAATATTTCCAGAGCCAATAATCAATACCATAAAAAATACCAAGATCAAAGAATTTGGCCCTGATGACAAGCTGATATGGCCATACACCAAAGAAGGAAACTATGATACAAAAACAGGGTACAAAATAATCACTCCGGAATAGATAATCAACAAAGCAACTTGTACGAAAACAAAGACGATACAAGACTCACCTATTTGGAAAACTATATGGGAATCCAACATACCAAAGAAGATCAAGATGTTTATGTGGAGGATAATCAACAATGCAATACCGACGAGGAACAATTTACACAAACAAAAATGCGCAGATGAATCAAATTGTCTTTGGTGCAACAACAAGAAAGAAAGTATTGAGCACTTACTACTACATTGTAGTATGTGCAAGGACATTTGGGCTGGTTCAATCTTCCAAATCAAAATACAAGAAGAAAACACAGAGAGTATCGAAAACTGGTTCATGAATATAATCAAATCTTTCTCTAAAGGAGGATGGGAAGAAAACGTAATCAGAGACTTTTTGATGATAAATCTCTGGAATATTTGGAAAGCAAAAATGAAAGCTACCCATGAAAACACAACAGTTAGCGGTACAGGAATAAATATAGCGTCAAAAAAATTAATGCAGGACATTCATGGAATAGACTGGACAAAAGAAAGCTACAGAGGTTTTGAAAAATCAGTAAGAGAAGACCACAACATTAATAGCGAGGAGGAAAACCAAGAAATATCACTGTTCAGTGATGCATCATTTAATAACAAATGGGACCCCACAGGAATCGCTATAGTTGGGATTAACAACAATAATAATACTATTATTGAACACAGCTACAACACTCATTGTAATTCGACTCTGGAAGGGGAGGCAAAGGCGGTACTTAAAGCTACAGAGATCGGAGCTACCCTTCCAAGGAAAAGAATTACCATTTTGTCTGATAACCTTGAGATTATTCAAGGTACAAAGCAGCTGTCAGCGGCGCGTTGGAATATCCAACCCACCCTCTACAAGATTATCCATAATGCTGAAGAGCTAGGGCAGATTACTTTCCGCCACATTAATAGGAAGCTCAACAGTAAAGCGGACAAACTTGCAAAGGAAGCTAGGCACGGGGCAACGGAGTTCTGTCGCAACACTCCTAGTATTTTCGAGTTATCTAGTAGATTTAGCAAATTAGGAATAGGTTAATTACTAACTTTCTTTTGGGGTGTCTATACACCCCCCCACTTGTCCAAAAAAAAAGGGGGCCTCGATCCAAACCAAAATCGAAACTAGGACCTTACTAATTGTAACAACCAACCGGGTATATAAAATATTTTTTTTATCCAAAACTATTTTAAATACAAAATATACATCAATTTAATTTAATTTAAATCAGTACCAATTAAGCGCAACAAGAGGGGGACCACATCACTGAAAACTGTCATTGGGGCACTAAGGGCGGTAGGGTATCCTTTGCCGGTCGACTTCTGCATACTAGATGGCATGTGGAATCCCTGGGTAAATACGGGAAACATGTTAGCCAGGTGGTCGGGCTAACTGTTCGAGAGAGGATACCACCGTGCTACAAAGAGTGGGATAAAGTTCCCGCTTCCGATAAAGTAGCAGTTATTAAACGATTATTGATAATTTTTAAACTATTCCACCACTAATACATATGTAGGATAACTTTTGATTTAATTTAACTTTAACTAATATTTTGAATATAGGAATTTTTTGATATTTCTAATTGGAGGAAAAGGTCCGATTAGGCAGATATTGTTGAGAATTTAGACGATACCGTCTTAGGTACAAAGACTACAAACATAATACAAAGAGAGACTTTTTCTTGAAGGAAAATAAGCCGAGTGAATTATCCGATGAGATTTGGGAGAGGTGTTGTAAGTTTTGGGGTTCGAAAGAAGCAAGGGTATATAATTATTTATTTCTTTATTTATTTTATCATTTAGATTATATATAATGTTATAAACATTTGTATTTTAAATTTTCCAGCACCAGGCTAAAATGAATAAATTAAATCGAAAGAAGCAAAAGAATAAAAGTGGGGCAAGTTCTCGGAAATATTCCCGCACTATGGATATTCTTTACGAGGTAGTTAGATTTTTATATAAATGTTTGAATTATGTAGAATATTTATTAATTTTTTTGAATGAAACAAGGTGTTCTAAAGGCCAAAAAGGATGGGAATTCGACGGTGAGGGATGAGGCTACGCACCAACAAGTACACATTCCACAAATGGGTGTGTTTTTCGAGGTTGTAGGCAAAAGCAAGAAGATAAAGCAATGGAGGTCGGAAGGTTTTAAGGACGCGAATGTAAGTTTATTTTACACTTTACTTTTTAATAATAATTTTATTCATTATTTGACCTTAAAATTAATTTTTTTCATGTCTTTAATTAAACAGAAAGTGTTAAAGGAGAGGATGAAATAGAAAGTGACCCAGAGCAAGTTGAGTCGGTGAGGGATGCTACTAAGATTATGGGCTCGCCAAAGAGGAGATGGACACCGGGTATGGATTGAACGAGAAAAAAGAAGCGTGTCTCGAGTCCATCGACTACCCCGGCATAAGACGAGCATAACGTGAATATGATGGCGGCAATAAACGAGCTTCGAGTAGTCCAGGGACTTCCACCGTATACACGCCCTAATATACCCTCTACTAGCATTGGTCCTCCGGTTTACTCTCAGGCAGTTGTGACTGATACGATGGGATGGATTAACGAGATAAGAGTACAACAGGTTTCCCCCCTTTCCAGCCTATGCGTGCGAACCCTACTCCTCCTGCAGGTAGTGCATCTGAGAGCCGAGGCAATGAAGATGGTGATGAAGAGAATAATGAAGATGAAGATGATGAGTCTGATGGAGAACAGGAGATCAGTTTATATAGCCTGTAGGTTGGTCTATGTTGGTTATATTGGTGTTTAAATTATTTCTATTTATTATGTAATAAGACTTTGACTATGGTTTGACTTTTATTTTGACTTTGGTTTGAAACAATGCATTAGTATATTATTAGTATTTTTAATTAATTATTTGTTTTGTAATTAGTTTTTTTAATTATTAATTGGGTTTTAAATAAAAATAAAAATGTGTTTTTTGAATTATATTTAATTGTAATAATCAAATATGTTTTACAACTAGATGTAGTCTATAAAACCCAAATATGGCTTCCACGACTAATTTTTACTTCTTTCGCGACTACAAATGTAGTCGCGGAAAGAAGGACGTGGTGTAATGTATGTTTGACATTCGATTGACTTTTGTTGAATTTAGTTTGAATCGAATCATTAATATATATTATTCGTAATTTAATATTTTATTTTTATTGCAAATTTTAATTATTATTTGTATTATTTTTTAAAAAAAAATATGTTTTTTGAATTATATTTAATTACAATAATTAATAAAAATTGCAATTAAATATAATTCGGAAACATATTTTTTATTTTTTATTTTTAAAAAAGGTCATTCGGGACTACATGTAGTCGGCATTGACAATTGCAAGTAGTTTCTATATATCAATCTCTAGCGACTACAGTCGTAATCGACAATACTATGTTATTAACGACTACTAATTTAGTCGCTATTTAATAAATATGTAGTCTTGAATAACTATAACTAACGACTACCCTGTTGTCTTTAAATATACTCATTACCGACAACAAGAAGTAGTCGGCAATGGTAGTAATGATTTACGACGACACGGGTAGTCGGTAATGTCAATTGAGCATTTATGACTACTTATAGGCATTTGTCGTTAAATATACTGTCTAACGATAACTTTTTAACGACTAAATATTAACGAGTACAAGAAGTCGGGAAAGCCAAAATTTGGCATTCACGACTACTTTTTCCTTCTTTCTTGACTACAAATATAGTCGCGGAGAGGAAGATGCGGTGTAGCGTGCACAACAAAAATCAAACTATCAAGCACTCGTATATACTTGAAAGATAATTTAACAAATGAGGCTGGGCCACCTCAGCATGCACATGCACTTCAACCCGAACTTGCAGATAAAGTCAAGAAAAGTGAGTTATATTGCTAGCCATGGACTGGAATTATTATGAATACTATGTTAGAGCTAATGGATGAGAATTATATGGATAATCGCAACTACTGGTTAAATAAGTTCTCTAAATATAATCCACTAAATGTCCAGTTTTTCTGGGATGAAGAAAAAATAATAGCACAAGCTGTTATTAAGTTTGATAAAGACTGGAGTGGATTCAAGAATGCTTTGGAGTTCCAGAAATTTTGTGAAGCTATTGGATGTAGTAAGAAGAAAATGGAGCCCTGGTAAAACTTCCACTGATACAAGATTTTATGGATGGTTTGCACGTGAGAGCGATTACAAGTCAGATGGGCCAATGGGTGCTTATCTTCGTGAAAATGGAACGCTAAGGACAATCTCAGATCTGGTCAAGAAAGATACGCAAAATACAAAGAAAGTTGTAGAAATTTTGACTAGTAAGATTGATATGAAAAACGAAAATTTGGAAGAGTCGCATGCAAAACATAATATGGGGACGATGAACCTTGGTTGGTACTGCATCAAGCATTTTTTGAAGGTTCCATCCCTAACTGTCTACTTCTTCTTATACATTCCCCCGTGATTTTTTTTTGAAAATATTATTTGTATATATTATATATTCAGGTTATCTAAAGGTTACTCCCTTTGTCCACTTATGTTTGTCCTTCTTTCTAAAAAGAGGTGTCCAACAATATTTGTCCTTTTACATGATCAAGACTTTTTCCCCCCAATTTTTCCAATATTACCCTAACTAATTAGTTAAAAACAATGGTTCAATAAATGGCCTTATACTTAATGAATAAAGGTAATATAGTAAAGAGAGTATATAATTAATTTTTTTTTAAGATTTGTGCCACAAAAAGTAGGACAAACATAAGTGGACAGAGGGAGTATGTGTGTTTGTTTGTACATAATTTTAACCTTTTAAAAACAATAAGGCTACAAATAAATGCAAAGGAGCATGTGAAGAGGATTCTTGATGCACACGAAGAGTTAAATACTACATAATAATTGTCTTTTTAGCTAAAAAAAATATATTCTACCATGTATGTCACTTTTAAAGTTGGAAAGCAAAATAAATGACCTTTTTCCTATTCTACCCTCCTTTTAAAATGTCTTACCAACTAAATATCTCTTTTATAATTAGGGATATGTTGGTCATTTTAAACTAAATTTTACCTAGTTTTTAGATTTCTTGATATGTGTGAAAAACTCCAACGAGTCAATTATTATGGAATAAAGGTAGTAATGAGTTGGAAAACAAAAACAATAACTCAGATATTGGAGCCGCGAACTTGATGAACGTGAAGCCTTGACTGAACGTGAGAGGGAGAAACTTAAAGATGATAAGAAAAAGGTAAGATTCTTATTTTATACTTTATATAAAAAATTATCTCCATCTCAACTATCGTTGACATTTCATTGTTTTTTTATTAAATTTTCATACAGAATGATGAGAGAAACAATTAAATTGAGAAGGCCTTTAGGGATCAGAGGGAAGTGGATGAGAATCTCTTAAGGATTATTGAAGAAAAGCAGGTGTGTTTCTTTGTTTATGCATCCTTCTACTTAGATATAACAATATATGAAAATATATAATGTATTCTTGTTTTTGGGGAACAATATTCAGAGGGAAAAAGAGGAAGCTCTAAAGAAGATACTTGAATTGGAAAGAGATTTAAATGCGATCTGAAGTTGGAAATGGAAAATGCTGAGGTTAAAGGCAAATTAGAGATGATGAAAGTTATGGGAGATAATCCAACTGTTAAAAGTAAAATCAAAAATTTAAATGAGGAATTGGAAGAGAAAGTTAAGGAGATAGATAATGTGCACGACTTGTACAGTGTCCTTGTTTCCAAAGAACGTCAAAGTAATAACGAGCTTGTAAGCGCTAGTAAAGAGTTCGTCGAGGCATTCTCTTATACTTGTCATTTAAGTCTATGCATCTTCTAAGATAGTAAATAAGGAGGAAATGTGTTTTCTTTTTGTAGGGCTTGCGTGATATCTTGACTAGTAATAGAGTCCCAATTGGGAATAAAAGAATAGAAGATCTTAATGTAAAGTCCTTTATAAAAGCATCTAAGGAGAGGTTTCCCTGATAAGAAGCCGAAGTGAAGGCCATAGAATTGTGCTCCTGGTGGGAGCATAAGTTTAAAGACAATGAATGGCATTCATTTAAAACTGTACAAATTGATGAGTCATGTATTAAGGTGGTTATGAATTGTCTTTGACTATGATTGTTCTTGTAATGCGAAAAGGTTGAAAAGAAAAATAATGTTTATAATTATTGCAGAAATTGTTGAATGACGATGGTGAGAAGTTACGAGAACTTAAAGAGAAGTGGGGTGCAGATGTTTACACGTCTACTGCTTTGAAGGAGGTTGAAGAATACAATCCCAGTGGTACATATGTGGTTCCTGAGCTTTGGACCTTGAAGAAAACAGGAAGGCCATTTGAAGGAAGTTATAAGTTATATATTCGAGCAATCGAAGCAACACAAGCGCAAGAGATCGTGAGGTTGGAAATGCATACATTTATTAATTATTTTGCTACTTCTTAATTATGGGTCAATATTTATTATCATGTTGAAAATTTTACATAAAAACTGCTTCTATTCTTACGTGTTTAAGCTATTTTATTCATACAGAGTCTCTACTTATTTTAGGAAGTCTAAAATATTAGTGGTTTTCTTTCATACATCTTGTGATGACATTATATTGAAACTCATAATGCATCTTAAAATTGTCACTTGAACATGGAGTTTTCTAATTCTTTATATTCAAACTGATTTAAATGCTTTATTTCACGTTATTTGCAGGAAGCGAGTAAAGTAGCTTTAACACAAGCAATTAGATATCTATTGCCTTATTTGACAAACTATATTTTACCGTTACTTTTTACCATGTCGTCATCATCTTTTTTTGTCTTCCAGGGACGAATCTAGAATTTCGAAATAGGCAGGGCCATTATTTAGTTTTAGTACAATTAATATATAAATTTTGTGTTGGGTTGTAATTTATTTATTTATGTTTTTACCTATTTTTAAGAAAAATTGGGCTAAATTGTACTGCTATCTCATAGGTTGGAGAGGACTACAGCCCACTCCAGCCTACCCCTGAATCTGTCCCAGTGGTCCTCCGTGTTGTCATTATGACATGAATTATTTTGGTAAACAATTGCAACTAATTAGTGGTTGCTATAATCTATTTTTTTTTTCTTTTTGCTATATTATGTCAAGTGTAGAATATTTTTCATAAGCTTGGCTCCTATTTGTTAATTGCTTGCATATAAATTTCTAGTTATAAACAGTTCACGCCCATTGATCTTGTAAAATGACACCTTTGTTGGATATCCCGACACACACATATGACTATCCCCCGAAATAAAATCGAGACAGGAGTAAGTACATTTAAGAACTCCTCACTGGATGTTAAGAATATTCAAAATGTCTTAGAATTCAAGCTTTTAGCATTGTAGGAGTTACACTAATACAATAAAAACAATTGTAAGTGGAAGATAAGAATTTCAAGGAATTTAGGTTAAAGGACTAGTGTTGTATTGACTTTTACTTGTAAATGAATCAATCCTATCATCTTATAGTTGAAGTCGCTCTAGTAGGTTAGAGCATTTTTCATTGGAATACAATATTGTCTGTGTCTAAATATCTCTCCCATGGAATGAAAATAAATTTGTTAGATGATTTTAATTGGATGATATTCTCCAATCTGATAGAGTCCAATTTCTTTCGTTTTAAGTTGTAATCTTTTACTTAATATTGAAAGACAATAGAGCATCACACCTAAACTACCAAAGTAGCTTGTCAACCTATACTAGAGAGATTACATTTCCAAAAAAAAAATAGAAGAATACACTTAGTGCTCTAGGAAATAGAAAATACCATAGAGAAATATGGTATGGCAGATCATGCCAAATGAAGATATATAGTGTTGCAGATTATGCCAAAGGTCCCATCCTTTAAGAAGTTTTTCACTCTCCCATAACTAACTCTCCTAAACACCATGGATCGATAATAAAAGTTCAATTTAAACATTTTACATTCCTTTAATATATTAATGCTCATATCATTCATATTTTTTTATGCTTCTTATATATGTTGAAAAAACTTGAGCGATTTCGGTAGGAGGGTTACAACCCGTCTTGTAAAATGAGATACAAAAAAATATTGGGCTAATTTCCATCTTCCTTTTGTCATCTGATAAGCTCAACTCAATTATAAAAATAAAATACGACAATCTTGTGTGTAATAAAAAAATTCTCAAGAATATCTTTACATCAGAAACATCCATTTCAAGTTCAAACCCATCAACCATAGTTAGGTAAATGAAGTCTCACAGTTCCCCTTAACCTTCATTGTTTACCTACCCATTTCAAAAGTCCAAAGTAGAGTAATTTTGATAGTCATTATAGATTCTTTCGTAGATGGAAAAAAGGGCGAGAATGGGTTTGGAAACCTTGGTTAGATTTAGATGAAATCCTGCAGTTTCTCCTTTTAATTGTTTGGAAAGTTTCCCGCACCTCCACGACACATAAAATCCTTAATGAAGTCTAAAATTGACATTGTGAAAAGATTGGGGAGATTTTATATACTTTTGTCTTTATATACCTATTCTATATACCATCTTTACATTTCTTTATAGAAAAGAATAAGGGTGAAATACTGTTCCAATGAGCTAAAAAGAAATCACAAATTAATGGTGATACTCGCCGATCATTAAGTTTTAATCCATTTTACTTTTGTGCATAAATCATAAAAGATAATTTCTTAAATAACTATAATAATCTTAATAAAGTATCTTAAAAAAATTAATTTTGATTGGAAACATAACTTTTTACAATTTAATAGAAATAAAATGGGTATAAATAGTTAACCAAATTGGACAAGTATTTAAGGATAACTATTTTAAAAAATGTGGACTAAAATTTTAATTATACAGGGAGTACATTAATATCCATATCCTCAATTTTCTAACCAAAACCTCAATAAAAAGGTAAGACACATACAACATAGCCGATCACGAAAAACTATGTAACCTAAATACGCGGTATCTCGTGTTTTCTTCTTATATTCTATAGGTATGATTTTTATTTTTGGTATCATTTCTGGTAGAAAATTGAGAATTTGAATCGTTATTTCATGACGTTGCCTTGTCCGGTAATATAAAGTCACTTGTTTGTTTTGAGCATTTTAACACATTTTTATATCTTTTAACATACAATGTGATGGATTAAAGATTAGGACGGGGAAAAGATTGAATGAGGAAAACTTATAGTCAAGAAAATGGATCTAGTCACACCTAGGGATGGAAATCGGACCCAACATTTCGATTTCCGACTTTTCTGATCCAAAAATTTCGATTTCAGAACAGTTTTTAAAATTTTGCGAAATTCCGATTTCCAATTTTTCCAAAAATATAGGATCGAAACTACATATAAATTTCCCAAATTTTCTGGAATTTCTAGTCTGGCTTTATTTTGAATTATATTTTTGATTTTATATTATGTATATTAAATAAATAAATAATTTTAGATAAAGAAAAAAGTATACAACAAAAAATTCATAACAAAAAAAGTGATAAACATTAAAAAACAATGAAACATTCTTTTATGTTCGAAAAAAGAAACAATGAAACATGATAAAACCTAAAACTCAATCTCCTCACAGTCGCATTGGAAATAAAAAGTAAATAGAAATCTCTTCAAACTCAAGTCTCACCTTCCTGGCTTGGAACAAAAATAAATCCTTCCTAACTTCCCACCAAGCTGCTTTTCTGCACAAGAAAACCGCAACCACTTGTGGACCATTCTCCACTATCATCAATCTGGCTTAGCTACTCCATCAACAAAAATTTCATAATTTTAAACCAAAAGTTTCACAAATTTTGAACAAAATTTCCTAAATTCCGAGCCAAAAGTTCCGAAATTTCCGTGCCGAAATTCCGAGTTCGGAATTTTATTCTAGATCCGATAAATAGAATCGGAATTGGAATGGCAAAAATCTATTCCAAAAATATCTATAAATTTTTCGAAAGACCCTTTTTCTGATCTGTTTTATTCGATTTCCACCCCTAGTCACACTCTTAAATTGTTCATGTCAAAGAAAAGCCAGAGTTAAAAAGTGAATTGCAAGAGAGAAAGCAACAATGCCTTTTGCCGACTATTTCACGTATATACATGAAGGCAAATCCAATGAAAAAGAGAAGGTCAATAAGACATTGAGCAACTGAAGTCAACAAGATTCCGCCGACCATTTTGCCTACCTCCAAGTTATTGAATTGGTAGCGGAGTGAGGGATGCAAATATTTTAAGTCGATTCCTCACGTTTTGGGTTTTGATTTTGACGTTCTAAAGACTATATATTATTTTTTAGTCTTTCACCCACTTCTGGAGACACATTCATTATACTTACTAATAATGAAGAAGAAGAAAATACCAAGGATTTTCACTTTTCAAGGGTTTCAAGTAAGAATCTCATATTATCTTGTAAATTTATTTGACATTTCATCACTTTAATTTCTTCTAGTCTTTGATTAGTACTTAAATATTGTTATGAATATCTTTATGTGTATGATAAGCTAAACCATTTCTCATTATTTTTAGTTTCCTATGATACTTGTAAGACATCATCGAGCATGCTTTTTTAGTCAATTACATGTTATTATATAGTTCTTTTGCTTACTTATGTTTGTATTGTCACTAGTGATGTTTCTCGTCTTTTTGGACATTTGACTATGTTTTTCAGTTAGAGAAGACCAATAATGATTATAGATAGAAATGTACATAACGCATGAAAGAAAGAGCCAAAATATTGAGAAAAACCATCCAACAAACATCCTCGAAAGCTCACGTCAAAGAACGGTGAACACAAAGGAAGATCAATATAAGTAAAAGTATCAGGGCCCTCGCCTATCTTCTGCATACCTTCAATCAAATTTTTACTAGACAAGCAAGAAGAAGTATCCTACTTCCTACCTCCAAGTCGTTAAAACTTGGCGAGAAAATGCATGAGAAATAATTATTTAGAATATTTCCTACATGTCTCTTACTTTATTACTTGATGACAAGACAATGAAACTTTACGAGAGAAACACTTCAGAGTAACAAAACCCCCAACATGAAGTTAACTATACTTCAGAGTAACAAAACTTTACTTTATCTACATGCCTTAAGCCTACCTCTATCTCAACAGGAAGTTCAACTATATATCACAAAACCCCTAAGGAAGAAGAACCTCATCGGAATTGTATCCAACACCCAATTCGGAGAGGAACTAACAAGATCAGTACGAGACAACAACTAGACTTTTTGAAGATACCTTTTGAAACCCAATAACTAGTCTTCGAGGAGGGTGAATAGGATAATGATCAAATAAATTTATTCTCTCCAAACTCATGCTCAAACTATTTAATAAATACAAACATAATAAATTTTGCAAACTATTAGTTAAAGACTCATTAGGGGTAATTTATCATACACTTAAGGGATACCTAGTTTTAGCAAAGGTGTTTTGACAAAACCTATTGAGACATATGAGAAAACACTTAGCATGCAAAAGAAAAAAATACACCTATATATGTTCTAGACTAATAATAAAACATAATACATGCAAGAAAGTAACAATTAAAGGGCTAGAATACGATTTACTCAATTTAGAGTGGTTCGGCTCCCGTAGGCCTAGCCTACCACTTAAGGTCTATACACCCTTAGGATTTCAAGCTCCTCCACTAGAAACTCCTTGTGTCTCTTTAAGTGAGAGAACAAACCTTTAAAGCCTCTTCATAATCGCCTTTGAAGGATAACACTAGTGATATGACCAAAACTAGGAAACCAAATGGGCAATCTCCAAACACGATATACCACTTCATAAGCATGTGAAGCTTTCAACTTGTGTATCACCACACAAGGATTAGTAAACAATATCTACCCACGATATACCACTTCACACTCTATGAAGACTTCCAATTTTTTGTCTATACCATAGAAGCTCTAACATACCCTTGTCTAGGCTACCAAGAGAAAAACATAGTATTTATGATTAAACCTAATTTACCTAGCCTAGCCTCTAAATTAACTCCTAAATGTGCTAATAAATACAATTGTTAAGGCAAAGAACAACAAATAAATATGCATGGATATACAAATTATATTGCTTTGGAGCGCTCTTGAAAGATAACTTTAAGAAGTTTTAAATTTGTGTAAAGAAGAGCCACTTTTGAAAGTCCGCAGGGCCTTTATCTATAGGAAAAAATATTCCAACTTATATTTACCTCTACTTTTATGATTAGTTATTTTGGTGTAGGAGCACAGAGAACTATGTGTTGCGCTTGAGGATTAATGAAACCTTTTTTGACTCCCTGCTCAAAAAATGAAAGTAAAGAGTCATAGTATTTATCAACATCAAGCAAACCAGAAATTTATCAAGAAAAACTTACAATTATACATGAAAAGTAAGAATTAGCAGAGAGTAAATAAGAAGAACATAAAATAGTTACATTATACTACTTTCTCAAAATACTAAGGAGAAAACAAAAAAGTTTAAAGTTGTTTCACTAACTTTCAAGTAGCTATTATAAGAATTCGTATCATTCTCTATAGCTTTACTTTATGGTTTGTTTACACTATATTTAGTTACCATACTAGAATAACCTAACTATCAATTATCTCTAACCTTAATTCCTCTTTGTAATCTTCCATCTCTGTTTTATATCGTTCTTTATCCTTCATCACTAGTTCGGGAGACACCTGGATTCATATTTAACACCAAAACAACTCCATTTAAAGAATTTATAAACAAAATCTTGACTAGATATTGTATTTATACAAATATAAAACTTCTTATGAATTACATACAAAAATATCACCAATTCTGAAACAATTAAAAAGTTATTTTCTCTCTCAAGTTCAATTAATAAGAAAAAACAAAGTGCTTCAATATTAAAGAACAACTTTACATGATACGAAATGGATAAAGGATTGACAAGTCCAAATATGGAAGGACAAGAAATTAAAATGCATTCCAGCCATCAATACTAATCGAATAAAACCCCATTCATACTAAACAAAGAAAGTAAGAGTGATAACCTTTGTTTTGAAGTAAAAATATGCAACTTAATTACATGTGCGATCTATTGCAACCGCGAAGAATATCAGGGTAAGCATTCTCTTTGTCCATGATATCTTGACTATATGAGCTTGGGTGTTGCCTTCTTCATCTTTATCGAACATGGAATAGGGCATCATAGGCCATCGTTGTTGAAATTCACTCATTACATATTAATTCGTTGAAGATGAGAGAAGGTAGAGAAAGAAAAGCAGAGGTTGCGTGGTGGCTACCTGTTGACCTAGGGTTATGTGGTGGTGGTGGTGGTTGTAATGGATGGGGAAGGTCATATGTTGTCTGGTGGTGGTGGTGGATATAGAAGGTCGTAGGCGTGAAGTTGTTTATTACAAAACTTTATCTATTACTCCCTCTGTTCCACAAACAATGTCCACATACATTTTCACACGTATTAAGAAACATAATAACATATTAAGAAACATAATAATTGTATTCACCATTATAAAAATATCCCTCATAAAATGTCTTATGTTTTAAATATATGAGCTGAAAATATAAATATTAATATATCAAGACAAATATTACTTTCCATTATAAGTTTTTTTAACAAAAAACTCTTTAATATTTCTTCTTTCCCATTTTATTTGTCCAATTTTTAAGAAATAAATGTGTCAAATATTATTTACTCCCGTTGTTCACTTTTATTTGTCATTTTTAAAAAAAGAGGTGTCCAATAATTAATAAGGGTAATATATTAATAATAGAGTGTATTGAATGTCTTTTAATTTTTGTGTCACAAAAAATAAGACAAATAAAAGTAGATGGAGGTAGTATCCCTTTTTCAATGCCAAGACAATTTTTTTTTTCTAATATGATTCCTAATTAAATACCCCCTTTATTGTTTGTATTTAATTAGATAATTGTTACTCCCTATGTCTAATTTTATTTATCTACCTTTTTGGTATACAAAAATTAAAGAGCATTAAATTAAATACTCTTTATTTTTACACAATTGTCTTTAATTAATATACATAAAATTATTAATTACAATATTTTTCTATTACTTTATTTATTTCACAAATAATATCCCCTTATCTTTTCACGCATATTAAAAAATATAATAATTGTATTTACCATTATAAAAAAATCTATTCATGAAGTATATATATCTTGATATTTTAAATATGTATTAGAAATATAAATATTAATATCTTAATAAAGGAAATAGTATAAAAAAGTTGAAAAAAAGTCTTGACATATCTTATATGGATAATATTATTTAAACATTACTTTTAGTATTTTAGTATGTGAACATCATTTATAGAACAAGGTGGAGTATTTAATTAGGAATAATATTAAAAAAAAGTAAAAAAGAAAAAAGTATCTTGGAATTGGAATTTAAAGAGATAAGTGATATTTGAATTTTCTTTTTAAAAAGTTAAACAAATAAAATTAAATATAAAATTATTAAAAAGTATTTTATCTAAAATATTTATAATAGAAATTAATATTTTCTTACTATATTAATTAAAAAAAAAACTTTTACCTATTTTTAGAAGGGGTAATTAGAGATAAATGCCTCCTTAATGATGCCTTTCATTTTTTTAAGCCTCTAATTTTCTTATTTAGAGATAAATGCCTAATAGAACAATTATTTATAGAAAACATCCCCTTTATATTTTTTATACCTATACTATCCTTATTAATAAATATATTATTTTATTTTTAATACAATATTTATTTTTAAATCTAAAACAAATAATAGGGTATTTCCCCCACCACCACCACCACCACAACCACCGCCGCCTCCACCATCATAACCACCACCACCACCACTACAGCCACCACAACCATCACCACCTCCACCACCACCACCTACTACTAATTTCATCACACGCGCGCGTCCGTGAAATTTTTTTAAAATCGCCATAACTAATTCAAAAAAAAATCAGAAAAATCGAAAAAAATCATATTTGGATAAATCAAATTAATATTTACGTCTATGATTTTTTTCGGAATTTTCTGAATTTTTTGATTTTTTTGATTTTTTTTAATTTTTTAATTCGCAGAACATGGAATTCCATGTTTAAAACATGGAATTCCATGTTTTAAACAGTGAATTTCGTGTCTGCGGAAAATAAATTCCTTATATCAAAACATGGAATTCCATGTTTAAAACATGGAATTCCATGTTTCCGTGTTTTAAACATGGAATTCCATGTTTAAAACATGGAATTCCATTTTCTGCGAATTAAAAAATTCAAAAAAATTCAAAAAATCAAAAAATTCAAAAAATTCTGAAAAAAATCATAGACGTAAATATTAATTTGCTTTATCCAAATATATAAATTTTTTATTTTTTTGATTTTTTTAGAATTAGTTATGACGATTTTAAAAAAATTTCACGGACGCGCGCGTGTGATTATTAGTTTTTGTTTTGTTTTTTTTCTACTTTCTTTTTTTTAATTGTTAATTATAAGGGTAGTTTGGGATGAGGCATTTTTCTATAAAAAATCTTATTCTAGGCACCTTTTTTTAAATAAGTTTTTTAATAGGCATTTATCTCTAATTGGCTCTTTTTAGAATTATTTTTTGATTATCAATAAATTATTTTAAATAAAAGAAAAGAGCCCATAGGTTCAATAGAAGATATCCTCTTCTTATTATTATAAATAAACCATCACCTCACTATCAATATATCACTTTACTGGAAAAATAGCAAAATCAACCCGCAGCTGAGTTCATATCATCAGAAGGTTTCACCACCCCTTACTCGATCAGATGGGCAGCAGCTCAGAGGAAATGTCAGATTTAAGTGACTCGGAGATTGAAGAATATAAGGAAAAACCCTACAAGAAATTGCTATCTGGAATATACAAAGTGAAGGGCCCACATGGAGGTTTGAGGTGCCCTTTTTGTGTTAATAGGAAAAAACAAACTTATAAGTACAAAGACCTTCTTCAACATGCTACCGGGGCGGGTAAAGGTACTGCAAAAGGGAGTGCACAAAAAAAAGCAAACCATCAAGCACTCGCAAAGTATTTGGAAGTCAATTTAGCAAATGAGGTTGAGCCACCTCAGCATGAAAATGCAATTCAACCTGCACCTGCACCTGCAGATAAAGTTGAGGAAAGCGAGTTATATTGCTGGCCATGGACTGGGGTTATTGTGAATATCATGAAAGAGCTAATGGGTGACAATTACCTGGATAATTGCAACTACTGGTTAAATAAGTTCTCTAAATTTAATCCACTAGATGTTCAGTATTTCTGGGATGAGGAAAAACAAACAGCACAAGCTGTTATTAAGTTTGATAGAGACTGGAGTGGATTTAAAAATGCTTTGGAGTTTGAGAAGTTTTGTGAAACTATTGGGTGTAGTAAGAAACAATGGAGCGCTGGTATAACTTCCCCTGATACAACATTTTACGGATGGTTTGCACGTGAGTGCGATTACAAGTCAGATGGGCCAGTGGGTGCTTATCTTCGTGGAAATGGAATGTTAAGGACAATCTCAGATCTGGTTAAGGAAGCTACACAGGATACAAACAAAGTTGTAGAAAATTTAACTAGTAAGATTGACATTCAAAACGAAAATTTAGAAGAATTGCATACAGAATATAATGTACGGAAGATGAATCTAAGTTCGGTGCTCAAGGAGAAAGATCTAAAGCATCTAGCATTTTTGGAAGGTACCCTTCCTAACTCTCTAATTCTTCTTTTATATATATATATATATTCAGGTTGCTAAAGGTTATGTGGGTTTGTTTGTGCATGATTTTATCCTTTCAGAATCAAAAAGGATGCAAGAAAAGGCTAGGGAGGATGTGAAGAGGGTTCTTGATGCACAAGAAGAGTTTAATAATGAGTTGGAAAACAAAAAAAGAGAGCTCGATTCCTGGAGCCGTGAACTCAATGAACGTGAAGCCTTGACTGAACTGGAGAGGCAGAAACTTGAAGAAGAGAAAAAAAAGGTGATATTCTTATTTTCAACCTTATCTACTTTATATTAAAAAATAAATTATCTCCATATCATTGTTTTTTTTTAATTCTATTTTCATCCAGAATGATGAGAGGAACAAAAAACTTAAAAAGGCCTCTAGGGAGCAGAGGGAAATGGATGAGAATATCTTGAGGCTAGTTGAAGAACATAAGGTGTGTTTCTTTAGCTTGTTTGTGCATGCTTCTACTTAGATATAACTATCATTGCATGAATTTTTGTTTCAGAGGGAGAAGGAGAAAGCTATAAAGAAGATACTTGAATTGGAAAGAGATTTAGATGCCGAACTGAAATCGGAAATGGAAATTGCCGAGGTTAAAGGAAAATTGGAGATGATGAAAGCTATGGGAGATAATCCAACTATTCAAAGTAAAATCAAAAAATTAAATGAGGAATTGGAAGAGAAAATTGAGGAGATGGAAGATGTGAAGGACTTGAACTGTACACTTGTTGTGAAAGAACGTCAAAGTAATGACGAGCTTGTAAGTGCTCGTAAAGAGTTGGTCGAGGTATATTTCTCTTATACTTGTCATTTAAGTCTATGCATCTTCTTAGATAGTAAGTGAGGAGAAAATGTGTTTGTTTTTTGCAGGGCTTGCGTGATATCTTGACTAGTAATAGATTCCCAATTGGGATTAAAAGAATGGGAGATCTTGACATGAAGACCTTTATAAAAGCATGCAAGGAGAGGTTTCCCCGAGAAGAAGCTCAAGTAAAGGCCGTAGAATTGGTCTCCTGGTGGGAGGATAAGATTAAAGACAACGAATGGCATCCCTTTAAAACTGTACAAATTGACGACTCACGTTTTGAGGTAATTAGAATTGTCTTTGACCATTATATGATTGTGTTCTTGTAATGCTAAAAGGTTAATTAAGTGAATACTAATGGTTATTAATAATATTGTAGAAATTGTTGAATGATGATGATGAGAAGTTACGACAACTTAAAGAGGAGTGGGGTTCGGATGTGTACACTTCAGTAACTACTGCTTTAAAAGAGATTGAAGAATACAATCCCAGTGGCAGATATGCGGTTCCTGAGCTTTGGAACTTTAAAGAGAACAGGAAGGCTACTTTAAAGGAAGTTGTAAGTTATTTATTCAAGACATTGAAGCAAAGCAAGCGCAAGAGATGATGAGGTTTTAATATTTATTATCATGTTGGAACCTTACAAAAATACTGCTTGTATTCTTACATGTTTAAGCTATTTTATTTATAGAGTGCAAGCACTCATCAAGAAACGAATTACTTTGGTAAACTATTGCAACTGATTAGTGATTATTATAATATGTTTTTTCTCTTTTTGCTATATTATGTCAAGTGTTGAATAAGTTTCATAAGCTTGGCTCCTTTTTATTAATTGATTGCATGTAAATTCCTAGTTATAAACGGTTCACGACCATTGATCTTGTAAAGCGACACCTTTGTTGGATTTCCCCAACCCACATATAGGACTAGCCCCCGAAATTAACTCGAGAGAGAGGAGTGAATACATTTAATAACTTCTCACTGGATGATAAGAATATTCAAAATGTCTTAGAATTCAAGCTTTTAACATTGTAGAAGTTACACTAATACAATAAACAAGTGTGAGTGGAAGATAAGAATTTTAAGGAATTTGGGTTAAGGGCCTTGTGTTGTATTGACTTTTACTTGTAAATAAATTAATCCTATCATATTATATCATATTATAGTTGAAGTTGCTCTAGTAGTTGAGAGCATTTTCATTGGAATACAGTTGTGTCGACGGTGTCTAAATATCTCTCACATGGAATGAATAATTTTAATTGGCTGAATTTCTCCAATCTTATAGGATCCAATTTATTTCGTTTTAGGTTGTAATCTTTTACTTAATATTGAAAGATAATAGAATATCACACAGAAACGGCCAAAGTAGCTTGTCAAGCAATACCAGAGAGATTACATTTCCAAAAAAAAAAAAAAACTTGAGTTCCCAAAATGCGACTATTTTTAGTGCTTTAGGAAATAGAACATACCATAAATAAATATGGTATTGCAGATCATGCCAAAGGCCCCTTCCGTAAAAAAGTGTTTCCCACTCCCATAACTAACCCTTCTAGACACTATGGATCGATAATAAAAGTTCATTTTAAATATTTTACATTCCTTTAATCTATCAATGCTCATGTCATTCATCTTTTTTCACCCTTCTTATGTTGAAAAAACTTCAGCGATTTTGGTAGGAGGGTTACAACCCGTCTTGTGAAATGAGATACAAAAACCAACCAAGAAAAATGTTGGGCTGATTTCCAACTTCCTTTTGTCATCTGATAAGCTCAGATTATATATAAGAACGTCAATTTTGTGTGTAATAGAAAGATCTACCGAGACTATTTGTACATCGCCAACTTCCATTTTAAGTTCAAACCAATCAGCCATAGTTAGATTAATGAAGTCTCACGGTTCCACTTAACCATCATTGTTTACCTACCCGTTTCAAAAGTCCAAAGGAGGGTCAGATGAGTAGCAGTTCAGACGAAATGTCAGATCTAAGTGACTCGGAGATCGAAGGAGCTAATCAGGCTGAGGAATCCGAGTCATACTGCTGGCCATGGACTGTAATTATTGTTAATATCATTAAAAGGCTAATGGATGAAAATTATGTGGATAATAGAAGCTACTGGTTAATAAGTTCTCTATTTATGAGCCACTAGATGTTCAGTTTTTCTGGGATGCGGAAAAGCAAACGGCACAAGCTGTCAATAAGTTTGATAGAGAGTTGAGTGGATTTCAGAATGCTATGGAGTTTGAGAAGTTCTTTGAAGCTATTAGTTGTAGTAAGAGGGATTGGAGCCCTCATGTAGATTCCCACTGGTAAAAGATTTTATGGATGTTTTGCTCGTGAACACGGTTACAACGCAGATGGACTGTGGGTAATTATTTTCGTGGGGATGGAACACTAAAGACAATACTATGTTATTAACGACTACTTATTTACTCGCTATTTAATAAATATGTATTCTTGAATAACTATAACTAACGACTACCCTGTTGTCGTTAAATATACTCATTACCGACAACAAGAAGTAGTCGGCAATGGTAGTAATGATTTACGACGACACGGGTAGTCGGTAATGTCACTTGAGCATTTATGACTACTTATAGGCATTGGTCGTTAAATATACTATCTAACGACAAATTTTTAACGACTAAATATTAACGAGTACAAGAAGTCGGGAAAGCAAAATTTTGGCATTCACGACTACTTTTTCCTTCTTTCTTGACTACAAATATAGTCGCGGAGAGAAAGATGCGGTGTAGCGTGCACAACAAAAATCAAACTATCAAGCACTCGTATATACTTGAAAGATAATTTAACAAATGAGGCTGGGCCACCTCAGCATGCACATGCACTTCAACCCGCACTTGCAGATAAAGTCAAGAAAAGTGAGTTATATTGCTAGCCATGGACTGGAATTATTATGAATACTATGTTAGAGCTAATGGATGAGAATTATATGGATAATCGCAACTACTGGTTAAATAAGTTCTCTAAATATAATCCACTAAATGTCCAGTTTTTCTGGGATGAAGAAAAAATAATAGCACAAGCCGTTATTAAGTTTGATAAAGACTGGAGTGGATTCAAGAATGCTTTGGAGTTCCAGAAACTTTGTGAAGCTATTGGATGTAGTAAGAAGAAAATGGAGCCCTGGTAAAACTTCCACTGATACAAGATTTTATGGATGGTTTGCACGTGAGTGCGATTACAAGTCAGATGGGCCAATGGGTGCTTATCTTCGTGAAAATGGAACGCTAAGGACAATCTCAGAGCTGGTCAAGAAAGCTACGCAAAATACAAAGAAAGTTGTAGAAATTTTGACTAGTAAGATTGATATGAAAAACAAAAATTTGGAAGAGTCGCATGCAAAACATAATATGGGGACGATGAACCTTGGTTGGTACTGCATCAAGCATTTTTTGAAGGTTCCCTCCCTAACTGTCTACTTCTTCTTATACATCCCCTGTGATTTTTTTTTGAAAATATTATTTGTATATATTATATATTCAGGTTGGCTAAAGGTTACTCCCTTTGTCCACTTATGTTTGTCCTTCTTTCTAAAAAGAGGTGTCCAACAATATTTGTCCTTTTACATTATCAAGACTTTTTCCCCCCAATTTTTCTAATATTACCCTAACTAATTAGTTAAAAACAATGGTTCAATAAATGGCCTTATACTTAATGAATAAAGGTAATATAGTAAATAGAGTATGTAATTAATGTATTTTTTAAGATTTATGCCACAAAAAGTAGGACAAACATAAGTGGACAGAGGGAGTATGTGTGTTTGTTTGTACATAATTTTATCCTTTCAAAAACAATAAGGCTACAAATAAATGCAAAGGAGCATGTAAAGAGGGTTCTTGATGCACACGAAGAGTTAAATACTACCTCCATTCCATAACAATTGTCTTTTTAGCTAAAAAAAATATATTCTACCATGTATGTCACTTTTAAAGTTGGAAAGCAAAATAAATGACCTTTTTCCTATTATACCCTCCTTTTAAAATGTCTTACCAACTAAATATTTAATTTTCTCTCTCTTATAATTAGGGATATGTTGGTCATTTTAAACTAAATTTTACCTACTTTTTAGATTTCTTAATATGTGTGAAAAATTCTAAAGAGTCAATTATTATTGAATAAAGGTAGTAATGAGTTGGAAAACAAAAAAAATAACTCAGATATTGGAGCCGCGAACTTGATGAACGTGAAGCCTTGACTGAACGTGAGAGGGAGAAACTTAAAGAAGATAAGAAAAAGGTAAGATTCTTATTTCCATATTACGATCTCAAATTTATTTACTTTATATAAAAAATTATCTCCATCTCAACTATCGTTGACATGTCATTGTTTTTTTATAAATTTTTCATACAGAATGATGAGAGAAACAATTAAATTGAGAAGGCCTTTAGGGATCCGAGGGAAGTGGATGAGAATCTCTTAAGGATTATTGAAGAAAAAGCAGGTGTGTTTCTTTGTTTATGCATCCTTCTACTTAGATATAACAATTTATGAAAATATATAATGTATTCTTGTTTTTGGGGAACAATATTCAGAGGGAAAAAGAGGAAGCTCTAAAGAAGATACTTGAATTGGAAAGAGATTTAAATGCGGTCTGAAGTTGGAAATGGAAAATGCTGAGGTTAAAGGCAAATTAGAGATGATGAAAGTTATGGGAGATAATCCAACTGTTAAAAATAAAATCAAAAAGTTAAATGAGGAATTGGAAGAGAAAGTTAAGGAGATAGATAATGTGCACGACTTGTACAGTGCCCTTGTTTCCAAAGAACGTCAAAGTAATAACGAGCTTGTAAGCGCTAGTAAAGAGTTCGTCGAGGCATTCTCTTATACTTGTCATTTAAGTCTATGCATCTTCTAAGATAGTAAGTAAGGAGGAAATGTGTTTGCTTTTTGTAGGGCTTGCGTGATATCTTGACTAGTAATAGAGTCCCAATTGGGAATAAAAGAATAGGAGATTTTAATGTAAAGTCCTTTATAAAAGCATCTAAGGAGAGGTTTCCCTGATAAGAAGCCGAAGTGAAGGCCATAGAATTGTGCTCCTGGTGGGAGCATAAGTTTAAAGACAATGAATGGCATTCATTTAAAACTGTACAAATTGATGAGTCGTGTATTGAGGTGGTTATGAATTGTCTTTGACTGTGATTGTTCTTGTAATGCGAAAAGGTTGAAAAGAAAAATAATGTTTATAATTATTGCAGAAATTGTTGAATGACGATGATGAGAAGTTACGAGAACATAAAGAGAAGTGGGGTGCAGATGTGTACACGTCTACTGCTTTGAAGGAGGTTGAAGAATACAATCCCAGTGGCACATATGTGGTTCCTGAGCTTTGGAACCTTGAAGAAAACAGGAAGGCCATTTGAAGGAAGTTATAAGTTATATATTCGAGCAATCGAAGCAACACAAGCGCAAGAGATCGTGAGGTTGGAAATGCATACATTTATTAATTATTTTGCTATTTCTTAATTATGGGTCAATATTTATTATCATGTTGGAATTTTACATAAAAACTGCTTCTATTCTTACGTGTTTAAGCTATTTTATTCATACAGAGTCTCTGCTTATTTTAGGAAGTCTAAAATATTAGTGGTTTTCTTTTATACATCTCGTGATGACATTATATTGAAACTCATAATGCATCTTAAAATTGTCACTTGAACATGGAGTTTTCTAATTCTTTATATTCAAACTGATTTAAATGCTTTATTTCACGTTATTTGCAGGGAGCGAGTAAAGTAGCTTTAACACAAGCAATCATATATCTATTGCCTTATTTGACAAACTATATTTTACCGTTACTTTTTACCATGTCGTCATCATCTTTTTTTTGTCTTCCAGGGACGAATCTAGAATTTCGAAATAGGTAGGGCCATTATTTAGTTTTAGTACAATTAATATATAAATTTTGTGTTGGGTTGTAATTTATTTATTTATGTTTTTACCTATTTTTAAGAAAAATTGGGCTAAATTGTACTGCTATCTCATAGGTTGGAGTGGACTGCAGCCCACTCCAGCCTACCCCTGAATCTGTCCCAGTGGTCTTCCATGTTGTCATCATGACATGAATTATTTTGGTAAACAATTGCAACTAATTAGTGGTTGCTATAAACTTTTTTTTTTCTTTTTGCTATATTATGTCAAGTGTAGAATATTTTTCATAAGCTTGGCTCCTATTTGTTAATTGCTTGCATATAAATTCCTAGTTATAAACAATTCACGCCCATTGATCTTGTAAAATGACACCTTTGTTGGATATCCGGACACAGGCATATCACTATCCCCCGAAATAAAACCGAGATAGGAGTGAGTACATTTAAGAACTCCTCACTGGATGTTAAGAATATTCAAAATGTCTTAGAATTCAAGCTTTTAGCATTGTAGGAGTTACACTAATACAATAAAAACAATTGTAAGTGGAAGATAAGAATTACAAGGAATTTAGGTTAAAGGACTAGTGTTGTATTGACTTTTACTTGTAAATGAATCAATCCTATCATCTTATAGTTGAAGTCTCTCTAGTAGGTTAGAGCATTTTTCATTGGAATACAATATTGTCTGTGTCTAAATATCTCTCCCATGGAATGAAAATAAATTTGTTAGATGATTTTAATTGGATGATATTCTCCAATCTGATAGAGTCCAATTTCTTTCGTTTTAAGTTGTAATCTTTTACTTAATATTGAAAGACAATAGAACATCACACCTAAACTACCAAAGTAGCTTGTCAACCTATACCAGAGAGATTACATTTTCAAAACAAATAGAAGAATACACTTAGTGCTCTAGGAAATAGAAAATACCATAGAGAAATATGGTATGGCAGATCATGCCAGATGAAGATATATAGTGTTGCGGATCATGCCAAAGATCCCATCCTTTAAGAAGTTTTTCACTCTCCCATAACTAACTCTCCTAAACACCATGGATCGATAATAAAAGTTCAATTTAAACATTTTACATTCCTTTAATATATTAATGCTCATATCATTCATATTTTTTTTATGCTTCTTATATATGTTGAAAAAACTTGAGCGATTTCGGTAGGAGGGTTACAACCCGTCTTGTAAAATGAGATACAAAAAAATATTGGGCTAATTTCCATCTTCCTTTTGTCATCTGATAAGCTCAACTCAATTATAAAAATAAAATACGACAATCTTGTGTGTAATAAAAAAATTCTCAAGAATATCTTTACATCAGAAACATCCATTTCAAGTTCAAACCCATCAACCATAGTTAGGTAAATGAAGTCTCACAGTTCCCCTTAACCGTCATTGTTTACCTACCCATTTCAAAAGTCCGAAGTAGAGTAATTTTGATAGTCATTATAGATTCTTTCGTAGATGGAAAAAAGGGCGAGAATGGGTTTGGAAACCTTGGTTAGATTTAGATGAAATCCTGCAGTTTCTCCTTTTAATTGTTTGGAAATTTCCCGCACCTCCACGACACATATAATCCTTAATGAAGTCTAAAATTGACATTGTGAAAAGATTGGGGAGATTTTATATACTTTTGTCTTTATATACCTATTCTATATACCATCTTTAGATTTCTTTATAGAAAAGAATAAGGGTGAAATACTGTTCCAATGAGCTAAAAAGAAATCACAAATTAATGGTGATACTCGCCGATCATTAAGTTTTAATCCATTTTACTTTTGTGCATAAATCATAAAAGATAATTTCTTAAATAACTATAATAATCTTAATAAAGTATCTTAAAAAAAATTAATTTTGATTGGAAACATAACTTTTTACAATTTAATAGAAATAAAATGGGTATAAATAGTTAACCAAATTGGACAAGTATTTAAGGATAACTATTTTTAAAAATGTGGACTAAAATTTTAATTATACAGGGAGTACATTAATATCTATATCCTCAATTTTCTAACCAAAACCTCAATAAAAAGGTAAGACACAGACAACATAGCCGATCACGAAAAACTATGTAACTTAAATACGCGGTATCTCGTGTTTTCTTCTTATATTCTATAGGTATGATTTTTATTTTTGGTATTATTTCTGGTAGAAAATTGAGAATTTGAATCGTTTTTTCATGACGTTGCCTTGTCCGGTAATATAAAGTCACTTGTTTGTTTTGAGCATTTTAACACATTTTTATATCTTTTAACATACAATGTGATGGATTAAAGATTAGGACGGGGAAAAGATTGAATGAGGAAAACTTATAGTCAAGAAAATAGATCTAGTCACACCTAGGGATGGAAATCGGACCCAACATTTCGATTTCCGACTTTTCCGATCCAAAAATTTCGATTTCAGAACAGTTTTTTAAATTTTGCGAAATTCCGATTTCCAATTTTTCCAAAAATATAGGATCGAAACTACATATAAATTTCCCAAATTTTCTGGAATTTCTAGTCTGGCTTTATTTTGAATTATATTTTTGATTTTATATTATGTATATTAAATAAATAAATAATTTTAGATAAAGAAAAAAGTATACAACAAAAAATTCATAACAAAAAAAGAGATAAACATTAAAAACAATGAAACATTCTTTTATGTTCGAAAAAAGAAACAATGAAACATGATAAAACCTAAAACTCAATCTCCTCACAGTCGCATTGGAAATAAAAAGTAAATAGAAATCTCTTCAAACTCAAGTCTCACCTTCCTGGCTTGGAACAAAAATAAATCCTTCCTAACTTCCCACCAAGCTGCTTTTCTGCACAAGAAAACCGCAACCACTTGTGGACCATTCTCCACTATCATCAATCTGGCTTAGCTACTCCATCAACAAAAATTTCATAATTTTAAACCAAAAGTTTCACAAATTTTGAACAAAATTTCCTAAATTCCGAGCCAAAAGTTCCGAAATTTCCGTGCCGAAATTCCGAGTTCGGAATTTTATTCTAGATCCGATAAATAGAATCGGAATTGGAATGGCAAAAATCTATTCCAAAAATATCTATAAATTTTTCGAAAGACCCTTTTTCTGATCTGTTTTATTCGATTTCCACCCCTAGTCACACTCTTAAATTGTTCATGTCAAAGAAAAGCCAGAGTTAAAAAGTGAATTGCAAGAGAGAAAGCAACAATGCCTTTTGCCGACTATTTCACCTATATACATGAAGGCAAATCCAATGAAAAAGAGAAGGTCAATAAGACATTGAGCAACTGAAGTCAACAAGATTCCGCCGACCATTTTGCCTACCTCCAAGTTATTGAATTGGTAGCGGAGTGAGGGATGCAAATATTTTAAGTCGATTCCTCACGTTTTGGGTTTTGATTTTGACGTTCTAAAGACTATATATTATTTTTTAGTCTTTCACCCACTTCTGGAGACACATTCATTATACTTACTAATAATGAAGAAGAAGAAAATACCAAGGATTTTCACTTTTCAAGGGTTTCAAGTAAGAATCTCATATTATCTTGTAAATTTATTTGACATTTCATCACTTTAATTTCTTCTAGTCTTTGATTAGTACTTAAATATTGTTATGAATATCTTTATGTGTATGATAAGCTAAACCATTTCTCATTATTTTTAGTTTCCTATGATACTTGTAAGACATCATCGAGCATGCTTTTTTAGTCAATTACATGTTATTATATAGTTCTTTTGCTTACTTATGTTTGTATTGTCACTAGTGATGTTTCTCGTCTTTTTGGACATTTGACTATGTTTTTCAGTTAGAGAAGACCAATAATGATTATAGATAGAAATGTACATAACGCATGAAAGAAAGAGCCAAAATATTGAGAAAAACCATCCAACAAACATCCTCGAAAGCTCACGTCAAAGAACGGTGAACACAAAGGAAGATCAATATAAGTAAAAGTATCAGGGCCCTCGCCTATCTTCTGCATACCTTCAATCAAATTTTTACTAGACAAGCAAGAAGAAGTATCCTACTTCCTACCTCCAAGTCGTTAAAACTTGGCGAGAAAATGCATGAGAAATAATTATTTAGAATATTGCCTACATGTCTCTTACTTTATTACTTGATGACAAGACAATGAAACTTTACGAGAGAAACACTTCAGAGTAACAAAACCCCCAACATGAAGTTAACTATACTTCAGAGTAACAAAACTTTACTTTATCTACATGCCTTAAGCCTACCTCTATCTCAACAGGAAGTTCAACTATATATCACAAAACCCCTAAGGAAGAAGAACCTCATCGGAATTGTATCCAACACCCAATTCGGAGAGGAACTAACAAGATCAGTACGAGACAACAACTAGACTTTTTGAAGATACCTTTTGAAACCCAATAACTAGTCTTCGAGGAGGGTGAATAGGATAATGATCAAATAAATTTATTCTCTCCAAACTCATGCTCAAACTATTTAATAAATACAAACATAATAAATTTTGCAAACTATTAGTTAAAGACTCATTAGGGGTAATTTATCAAACACTTAAGGGATACCTAGTTTTAGCAAAGGTGTTTTGACAAAACCTATTGAGACATATGAGAAAACACTTAGCATGCAAAAGAAAAAAATACACCTATATATGTTCTAGACTAATAATAAAACATAATACATGCAAGAAAGTAACAATTAAAGGGCTAGAATACGATTTACTCAATTTAGAGTGGTTCGGCTCCCGTAGGCCTAGCCTACCACTTAAGGTCTATACACCCTTAGGATTTCAAGCTCCTCCACTAGAAACTCCTTGTGTCTCTTTAAGTGAGAGAACAAACCTTTAAAGCCTCTTCATAACCGCCTTTGAAGGATAACACTAGTGATATGACCAAAACTAGGAAACCAAATGGGCAATCTCCAAACACGATATACCACTTCATAAGCATGTGAAGCTTTCAACTTGTGTATCACCACACAAGGATTAGTAAACAATATCTACCCACGATATACCACTTCACACTCTATGAAGACTTCCAATTTTTTGTCTATACCATAGAAGCTCTAACATACCCTTGTCTAGGCTACCAAGAGAAAAACATAGTATTTATGATTAAACCTAATTTACCTAGCCTAGCCTCTAAATTAACTCCTAAATGTGCTAATAAATACAATTGTTAAGGCAAAGAACAACAAATAAATATGCATGGATATACAAATTATATTGCTTTGGAGCGCTCTTGAAAGATAACTTTAAGAAGTTTTAAATTTGTGTAAAGAAGAGCCACTTTTGAAAGTCCGCAGGGCCTTTATCTATAGGAAAAAATATTCCAACTTATATTTACCTCTACTTTTATGATTAGTTATTTTAGTGTAGGAGCACAGAGAACTATGTGTTGCGCTTGAGGATTAATGAAACCTTTTTTGACTCCCTGCTCAAAAAATGAAAGTAAAGAGTCATAGTATTTATCAACATCAAGCAAACCAGAAATTTATCAAGAAAAACTTACAATTATACATGAAAAGTAAGAATTAGCAGAGAGTAAATAAGAAGAACATAAAATAGTTACATTATACTACTTTCTCAAAATACTAAGGAGAAAACAAAAAAGTTTAAAGTTGTTTCACTAACTTTCAAGTAGCTATTATAAGAATTCGTATCATTCTCTATAGCTTTACTTTATGGTTTGTTTACACTATATTTAGTTACCATACTAGAATAACCTAACTATCAATTATCTCTAACCTTAATTCCTCTTTGTAATCTTCCATCTCTGTTTTATATCGTTCTTTATCCTTCATCACTAGTTCGGGAGACACCTGGATTCATATTTAACACCAAAACAACTCCATTTAAAGAATTTATAAACAAAATCTTGACTAGATATTGTATTTATACAAATATAAAACTTCTTATGAATTACATACAAAAATATCACCAATTCTGAAACAATTAAAAAGTTATTTTCTCTCTCAAGTTCAATTAATAAGAAAAAACAAAGTGCTTCAATATTAAAGAACAACTTTACATGATACGAAATGGATAAAGGATTGACAAGTCCAAATATGGAAGGACAAGAAATTAAAATGCATTCCAGCCATCAATACTAATCGAATAAAACCCCATTCATACTAAACAAAGAAAGTAAGAGTGATAACCTTTGTTTTGAAGTAAAAATATGCAACTTAATTACATGTGCGATCTATTGCAACCGCGAAGAATATCAGGGTAAGCATTCTCTTTGTCCATGATATCTTGACTATATGAGCTTGGGTGTTGCCTTCTTCATCTTTATCGAACATGGAATAGGGCATCATAGGCCATCGTTGTTGAAATTCACTCATTACATATTAATTCGTTGAAGATGAGAGAAGGTAGAGAAAGAAAAGCAGAGGTTGCGTGGTGGCTACCTGTTGACCTAGGGTTATGTGGTGGTGGTGGTGGTTGTAATGGATGGGGAAGGTCATATGTTGTCTGGTGGTGGTGGTGGATATAGAAGGTCGTAGGCGTGAAGTTGTTTATTACAAAACTTTATCTATTACTCCCTCTGTTCCACAAACAATGTCCACATACATTTTCACACGTATTAAGAAATATAATAACATATTAAGAAACATAATAATTGTATTCACCATTATAAAAATATCCCTCATAAAATGTCTTATGTTTTAAATATATGAGCTGAAAATATAAATATTAATATATCAAGACAAATATTACTTTCCATTATAAGTTTTTTTAACAAAAAACTCTTTAATATTTCTTCTTTCCCATTTTATTTGTCCAATTTTTAAGAAATAAATGTGTCAAATATTATTTACTCCCGTTGTTCACTTTTATTTGTCATTTTTAAAAAAAGAGGTGTCCAATAATTAATAAGGGTAATATATTAATAATAGAGTGTATTGAATGTCTTTTAATTTTTGTGTCACAAAAAATAAGACAAATAAAAGTAGATGGAGGTAGTATCCCTTTTTCAATACCAAGACAATTTTTTTTTTCTAATATGATTCCTAATTAAATACCCCCTTTATTGTTTGTATTTAATTAGATAATTGTTACTCCCTATGTCTAATTTTATTTATCTACCTTTTTGGTATACAAAAATTAAAGAGCATTAAATTAAATACTCTTTATTTTTACACAATTGTCTTTAATTAATATACATAAAATTATTAATTACAATATTTTTCTATTACTTTATTTATTTCACAAATAATATCCCCTTATCTTTTCACGCATATTAAAAAATATAATAATTGTATTTACCATTATAAAAATATCTATTCATGAAGTATATATATCTTGATATTTTAAATATGTATTAGAAATATAAATATTAATATCTTAATAAAGGAAATAGTATAAAAAAGTTGAAAAAAAGTCTTGACATATCTTATATGGATAATATTATTGAAACATTACTTTTAGTATTTTAGTATGTGAACATCATTTATAGAACAAGGTGGAGTATTTAATTAGGAATAATATTAAAAAAAAGTAAAAAAGAAAAAAGTATCTTGGAATTGGAATTTAAAGAGATAAGTGATATTTGAATTTTCTTTTTAAAAAGTTAAACAAATAAAATTAAATATAAAATTATTAAAAAGTATTTTATCTAAAATATTTATAATAGAAATTAATATTTTCTTACTATATTAATTAAAAAAAAAAACTTTTACCTATTTTTAGAATTATTTTTTGATTATCAATAAATTATTTTAAATAAAAGAAAAGAGCCCATAGGTTCAATAGAAGATATCCTCTTCTTATTATTATAAATAAACCATCACCTCACTATCAATATATCACTTTACTGGAAAAATAGCAAAATCAACCCGCAGCTGAGTTCATATCATCAGAAGGTTTCACCACCCCTTACTCGATCAGATGGGCAGCAGCTCAGAGGAAATGTCAGATTTAAGTGACTCGGAGATTGAAGAATATAAGGAAAAACCCTACAAGAAATTGCTATCTGGAATATACAAAGTGAAGGGCCCACATGGAGGTTTGAGGTGCCCTTTTTGTGTTAATAGGAAAAAACAAACTTATAAGTACAAAGACCTTCTTCAACATGCTACCGGGGCGGGTAAAGGTACTGCAAAAGGGAGTGCACAAAAAAAAGCAAACCATCAAGCACTCGCAAAGTATTTGGAAGTCAATTTAGCAAATGAGGTTGAGCCACCTCAGCATGAAAATGCAATTCAACCTGCACCTGCACCTGCAGATAAAGTTGAGGAAAGCGAGTTATATTGCTGGCCATGGACTGGGGTTATTGTGAATATCATGAAAGAGCTAATGGGTGACAATTACCTGGATAATTGCAACTACTGGTTAAATAAGTTCTCTAAATTTAATCCACTAGATGTTCAGTATTTCTGGGATGAGGAAAAACAAACAGCACAAGCTGTTATTAAGTTTGATAGAGACTGGAGTGGATTTAAAAATGCTTTGGAGTTTGAGAAGTTTTGTGAAACTATTGGGTGTAGTAAGAAACAATGGAGCGCTGGTATAACTTCCCCTGATACAAGATTTTACGGATGGTTTGCACGTGAGTGCGATTACAAGTCAGATGGGCCAGTGGGTGCTTATCTTCGTGGAAATGGAATGTTAAGGACAATCTCAGATCTGGTTAAGGAAGCTACACAGGATACAAACAAAGTTGTAGAAAATTTAACTAGTAAGATTGACATTCAAAACGAAAATTTAGAAGAATTGCATACAGAATATAATGTACGGAAGATGAATCTAAGTTCGGTGCTCAAGGAGAAAGATCTAAAGCATCTAGCATTTTTGGAAGGTACCCTTCCTAACTCTCTAATTCTTCTTTTATATATATATATATATATTCAGGTTGCTAAAGGTTATGTGGGTTTGTTTGTGCATGATTTTATCCTTTCAGAATCAAAAAGGATGCAAGAAAAGGCTAGGGAGGATGTGAAGAGGGTTCTTGATGCACAAGAAGAGTTTAATAATGAGTTGGAAAACAAAAAAAGAGAGCTCGATTCCTGGAGCCGTGAACTCAATGAACGTGAAGCCTTGACTGAACTGGAGAGGCAGAAACTTGAAGAAGAGAAAAAAAAGGTGATATTCTTATTTTCAACCTTATCTACTTTATATTAAAAAATAAATTATCTCCATATCATTGTTTTTTTTTAATTCTATTTTCATCCAGAATGATGAGAGGAACAAAAAACTTAAAAAGGCCTCTAGGGAGCAGAGGGAAATGGATGAGAATATCTTGAGGCTAGTTGAAGAACATAAGGTGTGTTTCTTTAGCTTGTTTGTGCATGCTTCTACTTAGATATAACTATCATTGCATGAATTTTTGTTTCAGAGGGAGAAGGAGAAAGCTATAAAGAAGATACTTGAATTGGAAAGAGATTTAGATGCCGAACTGAAATCGGAAATGGAAATTGCCGAGGTTAAAGGAAAATTGGAGATGATGAAAGCTATGGGAGATAATCCAACTATTCAAAGTAAAATCAAAAAATTAAATGAGGAATTGGAAGAGAAAATTGAGGAGATGGAAGATGTGAAGGACTTGAACTGTACACTTGTTGTGAAAGAACGTCAAAGTAATGACGAGCTTGTAAGTGCTCGTAAAGAGTTGGTCGAGGTATATTTCTCTTATACTTGTCATTTAAGTCTATGCATCTTCTTAGATAGTAAGTGAGGAGAAAATGTGTTTGTTTTTTGCAGGGCTTGCGTGATATCTTGACTAGTAATAGATTCCCAATTGGGATTAAAAGAATGGGAGATCTTGACATGAAGACCTTTATAAAAGCATGCAAGGAGAGGTTTCCCCGAGAAGAAGCTCAAGTAAAGGCCGTAGAATTGGTCTCCTGGTGGGAGGATAAGATTAAAGACAACGAATGGCATCCCTTTAAAACTGTACAAATTGACGACTCACGTTTTGAGGTAATTAGAATTGTCTTTGACCATTATATGATTGTGTTCTTGTAATGCTAAAAGGTTAATTAAGTGAATACTAATGGTTATTAATAATATTGTAGAAATTGTTGAATGATGATGATGAGAAGTTACGACAACTTAAAGAGGAGTGGGGTTCGGATGTGTACACTTCAGTAACTACTGCTTTAAAAGAGATTGAAGAATACAATCCCAGTGGCAGATATGCGGTTCCTGAGCTTTGGAACTTTAAAGAGAACAGGAAGGCTACTTTAAAGGAAGTTGTAAGTTATTTATTCAAGACATTGAAGCAAAGCAAGCGCAAGAGATGATGAGGTTTTAATATTTATTATCATGTTGGAACCTTACAAAAATACTGCTTGTATTCTTACATGTTTAAGCTATTTTATTTATAGAGTGCAAGCACTCATCAAGAAACGAATTACTTTGGTAAACTATTGCAACTGATTAGTGATTATTATAATATGTTTTTTCTCTTTTTGCTATATTATGTCAAGTGTTGAATAAGTTTCATAAGCTTGGCTCCTTTTTATTAATTGATTGCATGTAAATTCCTAGTTATAAACGGTTCACGACCATTGATCTTGTAAAGCGACACCTTTGTTGGATTTCCCCAACCCACATATAGGACTAGCCCCCGAAATTAACTCGAGAGAGAGGAGTGAATACATTTAATAACTTCTCACTGGATGATAAGAATATTCAAAATGTCTTAGAATTCAAGCTTTTAACATTGTAGAAGTTACACTAATACAATAAACAAGTGTGAGTGGAAGATAAGAATTTTAAGGAATTTGGGTTAAGGGCCTTGTGTTGTATTGACTTTTACTTGTAAATAAATTAATCCTATCATATTATATCATATTATAGTTGAAGTTGCTCTAGTAGTTGAGAGCATTTTCATTGGAATACAGTTGTGTCGACGGTGTCTAAATATCTCTCACATGGAATGAATAATTTTAATTGGCTGAATTTCTCCAATCTTATAGGATCCAATTTATTTCGTTTTAGGTTGTAATCTTTTACTTAATATTGAAAGATAATAGAATATCACACAGAAACGGCCAAAGTAGCTTGTCAAGCAATACCAGAGAGATTACATTTCCAAAAAAAAAAAAAAAACTTGAGTTCCCAAAATGCGACTATTTTTAGTGCTTTAGGAAATAGAACATACCATAAATAAATATGGTATTGCAGATCATGCCAAAGGCCCCTTCCGTAAAAAAGTGTTTCCCACTCCCATAACTAACCCTTCTAAACACTATGGATCGATAATAAAAGTTCATTTTAAATATTTTACATTCCTTTAATCTATCAATGCTCATGTCATTCATCTTTTTTTACCCTTCTTATGTTGAAAAAACTTCAGCGATTTTGGTAGGAGGGTTACAACCCGTCTTGTGAAATGAGATACAAAAACCAACCAAGAAAAATGTTGGGCTGATTTCCAACTTCCTTTTGTCATCTGATAAGCTCAGATTATATATAAGAACGTCAATTTTGTGTGTAATAGAAAGATCTACCGAGACTATTTGTACATCGCCAACTTCCATTTTAAGTTCAAACCAATCAGCCATAGTTAGATTAATGAAGTCTCACGGTTCCCCTTAACCATCATTGTTTACCTACCCGTTTCAAAAGTCCAAAGGAGGGTCAGATGAGTAGCAGTTCAGACGAAATGTCAGATCTAAGTGACTCGGAGATCGAAGGAGCTAATCAGGCTGAGGAATCCGAGTCATACTGCTGGCCATGGACTGTAATTATTGTTAATATCATTAAAAGGCTAATGGATGAAAATTATGTGGATAATAGAAGCTACTGGTTAATAAGTTCTCTATTTATGAGCCACTAGATGTTCAGTTTTTCTGGGATGCGGAAAAGCAAACGGCACAAGCTGTCAATAAGTTTGATAGAGAGTTGAGTGGATTTCAGAATGCTATGGAGTTTGAGAAGTTCTTTGAAGCTATTAGTTGTAGTAAGAGGGATTGGAGCCCTCATGTAGATTCCCACTGGTAAAAGATTTTATGGATGTTTTGCTCGTGAACACGGTTACAACGCAGATGGACTGTGGGTAATTATTTTCGTGGGGATGGAACACTAAAGACAATACTATGTTATTAACGACTACTTATTTACTCGCTATTTAATAAATATGTATTCTTGAATAACTATAACTAACGACTACCCTGTTGTCGTTAAATATACTCATTACCGACAACAAGAAGTAGTCGGCAATGGTAGTAATGATTTACGACGACACGGGTAGTCGGTAATGTCACTTGAGCATTTATGACTACTTATAGGCATTGGTCGTTAAATATACTATCTAACGACAAATTTTTAACGACTAAATATTAACGAGTACAAGAAGTCGGGAAAGCAAAATTTTGGCATTCACGACTACTTTTTCCTTCTTTCTTGACTACAAATATAGTCGCGGAGAGAAAGATGCGGTGTAGCGTGCACAACAAAAATCAAACTATCAAGCACTCGTATATACTTGAAAGATAATTTAACAAATGAGGCTGGGCCACCTCAGCATGCACATGCACTTCAACCCGCACTTGCAGATAAAGTCAAGAAAAGTGAGTTATATTGCTAGCCATGGACTGGAATTATTATGAATACTATGTTAGAGCTAATGGATGAGAATTATATGGATAATCGCAACTACTGGTTAAATAAGTTCTCTAAATATAATCCACTAAATGTCCAGTTTTTCTGGGATGAAGAAAAAATAATAGCACAAGCCGTTATTAAGTTTGATAAAGACTGGAGTGGATTCAAGAATGCTTTGGAGTTCCAGAAACTTTGTGAAGCTATTGGATGTAGTAAGAAGAAAATGGAGCCCTGGTAAAACTTCCACTGATACAAGATTTTATGGATGGTTTGCACGTGAGTGCGATTACAAGTCAGATGGGCCAATGGGTGCTTATCTTCGTGAAAATGGAACGCTAAGGACAATCTCAGAGCTGGTCAAGAAAGCTACGCAAAATACAAAGAAAGTTGTAGAAATTTTGACTAGTAAGATTGATATGAAAAACAAAAATTTGGAAGAGTCGCATGCAAAACATAATATGGGGACGATGAACCTTGGTTGGTACTGCATCAAGCATTTTTTGAAGGTTCCCTCCCTAACTGTCTACTTCTTCTTATACATCCCCTGTGATTTTTTTTTGAAAATATTATTTGTATATATTATATATTCAGGTTGGCTAAAGGTTACTCCCTTTGTCCACTTATGTTTGTCCTTCTTTCTAAAAAGAGGTGTCCAACAATATTTGTCCTTTTACATTATCAAGACTTTTTCCCCCCAATTTTTCTAATATTACCCTAACTAATTAGTTAAAAACAATGGTTCAATAAATGGCCTTATACTTAATGAATAAAGGTAATATAGTAAATAGAGTATGTAATTAATGTATTTTTTAAGATTTATGCCACAAAAAGTAGGACAAACATAAGTGGACAGAGGGAGTATGTGTGTTTGTTTGTACATAATTTTATCCTTTCAAAAACAATAAGGCTACAAATAAATGCAAAGGAGCATGTAAAGAGGGTTCTTGATGCACACGAAGAGTTAAATACTACCTCCATTCCATAACAATTGTCTTTTTAGCTAAAAAAAATATATTCTACCATGTATGTCACTTTTAAAGTTGGAAAGCAAAATAAATGACCTTTTTCCTATTATACCCTCCTTTTAAAATGTCTTACCAACTAAATATTTAATTTTCTCTCTCTTATAATTAGGGATATGTTGGTCATTTTAAACTAAATTTTACCTACTTTTTAGATTTCTTAATATGTGTGAAAAATTCTAAAGAGTCAATTATTATTGAATAAAGGTAGTAATGAGTTGGAAAACAAAAAAAATAACTCAGATATTGGAGCCGCGAACTTGATGAACGTGAAGCCTTGACTGAACGTGAGAGGGAGAAACTTAAAGAAGATAAGAAAAAGGTAAGATTCTTATTTCCATATTACGATCTCAAATTTATTTACTTTATATAAAAAATTATCTCCATCTCAACTATCGTTGACATGTCATTGTTTTTTTATAAATTTTTCATACAGAATGATGAGAGAAACAATTAAATTGAGAAGGCCTTTAGGGATCCGAGGGAAGTGGATGAGAATCTCTTAAGGATTATTGAAGAAAAAGCAGGTGTGTTTCTTTGTTTATGCATCCTTCTACTTAGATATAACAATTTATGAAAATATATAATGTATTCTTGTTTTTGGGGAACAATATTCAGAGGGAAAAAGAGGAAGCTCTAAAGAAGATACTTGAATTGGAAAGAGATTTAAATGCGGTCTGAAGTTGGAAATGGAAAATGCTGAGGTTAAAGGCAAATTAGAGATGATGAAAGTTATGGGAGATAATCCAACTGTTAAAAATAAAATCAAAAAGTTAAATGAGGAATTGGAAGAGAAAGTTAAGGAGATAGATAATGTGCACGACTTGTACAGTGCCCTTGTTTCCAAAGAACGTCAAAGTAATAACGAGCTTGTAAGCGCTAGTAAAGAGTTCGTCGAGGCATTCTCTTATACTTGTCATTTAAGTCTATGCATCTTCTAAGATAGTAAGTAAGGAGGAAATGTGTTTGCTTTTTGTAGGGCTTGCGTGATATCTTGACTAGTAATAGAGTCCCAATTGGGAATAAAAGAATAGGAGATTTTAATGTAAAGTCCTTTATAAAAGCATCTAAGGAGAGGTTTCCCTGATAAGAAGCCGAAGTGAAGGCCATAGAATTGTGCTCCTGGTGGGAGCATAAGTTTAAAGACAATGAATGGCATTCATTTAAAACTGTACAAATTGATGAGTCGTGTATTGAGGTGGTTATGAATTGTCTTTGACTATGATTGTTCTTGTAATGCGAAAAGGTTGAAAAGAAAAATAATGTTTATAATTATTGCAGAAATTGTTGAATGACGATGATGAGAAGTTACGAGAACTTAAAGAGAAGTGGGGTGCAGATGTGTACACGTCTACTGCTTTGAAGGAGGTTGAAGAATACAATCCCAGTGGCACATATGTGGTTCCTGAGCTTTGGAACCTTGAAGAAAACAGGAAGGCCATTTGAAGGAAGTTATAAGTTATATATTCGAGCAATCGAAGCAACACAAGCGCAAGAGATCGTGAGGTTGGAAATGGATACATTTATTAATTATTTTGCTATTTCTTAATTATGGGGCAATATTTATTATCATGTTGGAATTTTACATAAAAACTGCTTCTATTCTTACGTGTTTAAGCTATTTTATTCATACAGAGTCTCTGCTTATTTTAGGAAGTCTAAAATATTAGTGGTTTTCTTCATACATCTCGTGATGACATTATATTGAAACTCATAATGCATCTTAAAATTGTCACTTGAACATGGAGTTTTCTAATTCTTTATATTCAAACTGATTTAAATGCTTTATTTCACGTTATTTGCAGGGAGCGAGTAAAGTAGCTTTAACACAAGCAATCATATATCTATTGCCTTATTTGACAAACTATATTTTACCGTTACTTTTTACCATGTCGTCATCATCTTTTTTTTGTCTTCCAGGGACGAATCTAGAATTTCGAAATAGGTAGGGCCATTATTTAGTTTTAGTACAATTAATATATAAATTTTGTGTTGGGTTGTAATTTATTTATTTATGTTTTTACCTATTTTTAAGAAAAATTGGGATAAATTGTACTGCTATCTCATAGGTTGGAGTGGACTGCAGCCCACTCCAGCCTACCCCTGAATCTGTCCCAGTGGTCTTCCATGTTGTCATCATGACATGAATTATTTTGGTAAACAATTGCAACTAATTAGTGGTTGCTATAAACTTTTTTTTTTCTTTTTGCTATATTATGTCAAGTGTAGAATATTTTTCATAAGCTTGGCTCCTATTTGTTAATTGCTTGCATATAAATTCCTAGTTATAAACAGTTCACGCCCATTGATCTTGTAAAATGACACCTTTGTTGGATATCCGGACACACGCATATCACTATCCCCCGAAATAAAACCGAGATAGGAGTGAGTACATTTAAGAACTCCTCACTGGATGTTAAGAATATTCAAAATGTCTTAGAATTCAAGCTTTTAGCATTGTAGGAGTTACACTAATACAATAAAAACAATTGTAAGTGGAAGATAAGAATTACAAGGAATTTAGGTTAAAGGACTAGTGTTGTATTGACTTTTACTTGTAAATGAATCAATCCTATCATCTTATAGTTGAAGTCTCTCTAGTAGGTTAGAGCATTTTTCATTGGAATACAATATTGTCTGTGTCTAAATATCTCTCCCATGGAATGAAAATAAATTTGTTAGATGATTTTAATTGGATGATATTCTCCAATCTGATAGAGTCCAATTTCTTTCGTTTTAAGTTGTAATCTTTTACTTAATATTGAAAGACAATAGAACATCACACCTAAACTACCAAAGTAGCTTGTCAACCTATACCAGAGAGATTACATTTTCAAAACAAATAGAAGAATACACTTAGTGCTCTAGGAAATAGAAAATACCATAGAGAAATATGGTATGGCAGATCATGCCAGATGAAGATATATAGTGTTGCGGATCATGCCAAAGATCCCATCCTTTAAGAAGTTTTTCACTCTCCCATAACTAACTCTCCTAAACACCATGGATCGATAATAAAAGTTCAATTTAAACATTTTACATTCCTTTAATATATTAATGCTCATATCATTCATATTTTTTTATGCTTCTTATATATGTTGAAAAAACTTGAGCGATTTCGGTAGGAGGGTTACAACCCGTCTTGTAAAATGAGATACAAAAAAATATTGGGCTAATTTCCATCTTCCTTTTGTCATCTGATAAGCTCAACTCAATTATAAAAATAAAATACGACAATCTTGTGTGTAATAAAAAAATTCTCAAGAATATCTTTACATCAGAAACATCCATTTCAAGTTCAAACCCATCAACCATAGTTAGGTAAATGAAGTCTCACAGTTCCCCTTAACCGTCATTGTTTACCTACCCATTTCAAAAGTCCGAAGTAGAGTAATTTTGATAGTCATTATAGATTCTTTCGTAGATGGAAAAAAGGGCGAGAATGGGTTTGGAAACCTTGGTTAGATTTAGATGAAATCCTGCAGTTTCTCCTTTTAATTGTTTGGAAATTTCCCGCACCTCCACGACACATATAATCCTTAATGAAGTCTAAAATTGACATTGTGAAAAGATTGGGGAGATTTTATATACTTTTGTCTTTATATACCTATTCTATATACCATCTTTAGATTTCTTTATAGAAAAGAATAAGGGTGGAATACTGTTCCAATGAGCTAAAAAGAAATCACAAATTAATGGTGATACTCGCCGATCATTAAGTTTTAATCCATTTTACTTTTGTGCATAAATCATAAAAGATAATTTCTTAAATAACTATAATAATCTTAATAAAGTATCTTAAAAAAAATTAATTTTGATTGGAAACATAACTTTTTACAATTTAATAGAAATAAAATGGGTATAAATAGTTAACCAAATTGGACAAGTATTTAAGGATAACTATTTTTAAAAATGTGGACTAAAATTTTAATTATACAGGGAGTACATTAATATCTATATCCTCAATTTTCTAACCAAAACCTCAATAAAAAGGTAAGACACAGACAACATAGCCGATCACGAAAAACTATGTAACTTAAATACGCGGTATCTCGTGTTTTCTTCTTATATTCTATAGGTATGATTTTTATTTTTGGTATTATTTCTGGTAGAAAATTGAGAATTTGAATCGTTTTTTCATGACGTTGCCTTGTCCGGTAATATAAAGTCACTTGTTTGTTTTGAGCATTTTAACACATTTTTATATCTTTTAACATACAATGTGATGGATTAAAGATTAGGACGGGGAAAAGATTGAATGAGGAAAACTTATAGTCAAGAAAATGGATCTAGTCACACCTAGGGATGGAAATCGGACCCAACATTTCGATTTCCGACTTTTCCGATCCAAAAATTTCGATTTCAGAACAGTTTTTTAAATTTTGCGAAATTCCGATTTCCAATTTTTCCAAAAATATAGGATCGAAACTACATATAAATTTCCCAAATTTTCTGGAATTTCTAGTCTGGCTTTATTTTGAATTATATTTTTGATTTTATATTATGTATATTAAATAAATAAATAATTTTAGATAAAGAAAAAAGTATACAACAAAAAATTCATAACAAAAAAAGAGATAAACATTAAAAAACAATGAAACATTCTTTTATGTTCGAAAAAAGAAACAATGAAACATGATAAAACCTAAAACTCAATCTCCTCACAGTCGCATTGGAAATAAAAAGTAAATAGAAATCTCTTCAAACTCAAGTCTCACCTTCCTGGCTTGGAACAAAAATAAATCCTTCCTAACTTCCCACCAAGCTGCTTTTCTGCACAAGAAAACCGCAACCACTTGTGGACCATTCTCCACTATCATCAATCTGGCTTAGCTACTCCATCAACAAAAATTTCATAATTTTAAACCAAAAGTTTCACAAATTTTGAACAAAATTTCCTAAATTCCGAGCCAAAAGTTCCGAAATTTCCGTGCCGAAATTCCGAGTTCGGAATTTTATTCTAGATCCGATAAATAGAATCGGAATTGGAATGGCAAAAATCTATTCCAAAAATATCTATAAATTTTTCGAAAGACCCTTTTTCTGATCTGTTTTATTCGATTTCCACCCCTAGTCACACTCTTAAATTGTTCATGTCAAAGAAAAGCCAGAGTTAAAAAGTGAATTGCAAGAGAGAAAGCAACAATGCCTTTTGCCGACTATTTCACCTATATACATGAAGGCAAATCCAATGAAAAAGAGAAGGTCAATAAGACATTGAGCAACTGAAGTCAACAAGATTCCGCCGACCATTTTGCCTACCTCCAAGTTATTGAATTGGTAGCGGAGTGAGGGATGCAAATATTTTAAGTCGATTCCTCACGTTTTGGGTTTTGATTTTGACGTTCTAAAGACTATATATTATTTTTTAGTCTTTCACCCACTTCTGGAGACACATTCATTATACTTACTAATAATGAAGAAGAAGAAAATACCAAGGATTTTCACTTTTCAAGGGTTTCAAGTAAGAATCTCATATTATCTTGTAAATTTATTTGACATTTCATCACTTTAATTTCTTCTAGTCTTTGATTAGTACTTAAATATTGTTATGAATATCTTTATGTGTATGATAAGCTAAACCATTTCTCATTATTTTTAGTTTCCTATGATACTTGTAAGACATCATCGAGCATGCTTTTTTAGTCAATTACATGTTATTATATAGTTCTTTTGCTTACTTATGTTTGTATTGTCACTAGTGATGTTTCTCGTCTTTTTGGACATTTGACTATGTTTTTCAGTTAGAGAAGACCAATAATGATTATAGATAGAAATGTACATAACGCATGAAAGAAAGAGCCAAAATATTGAGAAAAACCATCCAACAAACATCCTCGAAAGCTCACGTCAAAGAACGGTGAACACAAAGGAAGATCAATATAAGTAAAAGTATCAGGGCCCTCGCCTATCTTCTGCATACCTTCAATCAAATTTTTACTAGACAAGCAAGAAGAAGTATCCTACTTCCTACCTCCAAGTCGTTAAAACTTGGCGAGAAAATGCATGAGAAATAATTATTTAGAATATTGCCTACATGTCTCTTACTTTATTACTTGATGACAAGACAATGAAACTTTACGAGAGAAACACTTCAGAGTAACAAAACCCCCAACATGAAGTTAACTATACTTCAGAGTAACAAAACTTTACTTTATCTACATGCCTTAAGCCTACCTCTATCTCAACAGGAAGTTCAACTATATATCACAAAACCCCTAAGGAAGAAGAACCTCATCGGAATTGTATCCAACACCCAATTCGGAGAGGAACTAACAAGATCAGTACGAGACAACAACTAGACTTTTTGAAGATACCTTTTGAAACCCAATAACTAGTCTTCGAGGAGGGTGAATAGGATAATGATCAAATAAATTTATTCTCTCCAAACTCATGCTCAAACTATTTAATAAATACAAACATAATAAATTTTGCAAACTATTAGTTAAAGACTCATTAGGGGTAATTTATCAAACACTTAAGGGATACCTAGTTTTAGCAAAGGTGTTTTGACAAAACCTATTGAGACATATGAGAAAACACTTAGCATGCAAAAGAAAAAAATACACCTATATATGTTCTAGACTAATAATAAAACATAATACATGCAAGAAAGTAACAATTAAAGGGCTAGAATACGATTTACTCAATTTAGAGTGGTTCGGCTCCCGTAGGCCTAGCCTACCACTTAAGGTCTATACACCCTTAGGATTTCAAGCTCCTCCACTAGAAACTCCTTGTGTCTCTTTAAGTGAGAGAACAAACCTTTAAAGCCTCTTCATAATCGCCTTTGAAGGATAACACTAGTGATATGACCAAAACTAGGAAACCAAATGGGCAATCTCCAAACACGATATACCACTTCATAAGCATGTGAAGCTTTCAACTTGTGTATCACCACACAAGGATTAGTAAACAATATCTACCCACGATATACCACTTCACACTCTATGAAGACTTCCAATTTTTTGTCTATACCATAGAAGCTCTAACATACCCTTGTCTAGGCTACCAAGAGAAAAACATAGTATTTATGATTAAACCTAATTTACCTAGCCTAGCCTCTAAATTAACTCCTAAATGTGCTAATAAATACAATTGTTAAGGCAAAGAACAACAAATAAATATGCATGGATATACAAATTATATTGCTTTGGAGCGCTCTTGAAAGATAACTTTAAGAAGTTTTAAATTTGTGTAAAGAAGAGCCACTTTTGAAAGTCCGCAGGGCCTTTATCTATAGGAAAAAATATTCCAACTTATATTTACCTCTACTTTTATGATTAGTTATTTTGGTGTAGGAGCACAGAGAACTATGTGTTGCGCTTGAGGATTAATGAAACCTTTTTTGACTCCCTGCTCAAAAAATGAAAGTAAAGAGTCATAGTATTTATCAACATCAAGCAAACCAGAAATTTATCAAGAAAAACTTACAATTATACATGAAAAGTAAGAATTAGCAGAGAGTAAATAAGAAGAACATAAAATAGTTACATTATACTACTTTCTCAAAATACTAAGGAGAAAACAAAAAAGTTTAAAGTTGTTTCACTAACTTTCAAGTAGCTATTATAAGAATTCGTATCATTCTCTATAGCTTTACTTTATGGTTTGTTTACACTATATTTAGTTACCATACTAGAATAACCTAACTATCAATTATCTCTAACCTTAATTCCTCTTTGTAATCTTCCATCTCTGTTTTATATCGTTCTTTATCCTTCATCACTAGTTCGGGAGACACCTGGATTCATATTTAACACCAAAACAACTCCATTTAAAGAATTTATAAACAAAATCTTGACTAGATATTGTATTTATACAAATATAAAACTTCTTATGAATTACATACAAAAATATCACCAATTCTGAAACAATTAAAAAGTTATTTTCTCTCTCAAGTTCAATTAATAAGAAAAAACAAAGTGCTTCAATATTAAAGAACAACTTTACATGATACGAAATGGATAAAGGATTGACAAGTCCAAATATGGAAGGACAAGAAATTAAAATGCATTCCAGCCATCAATACTAATCGAATAAAACCCCATTCATACTAAACAAAGAAAGTAAGAGTGATAACCTTTGTTTTGAAGTAAAAATATGCAACTTAATTACATGTGCGATCTATTGCAACCGCGAAGAATATCAGGGTAAGCATTCTCTTTGTCCATGATATCTTGACTATCTGAGCTTGGGTGTTGCCTTCTTCATCTTTATCGAACATGGAATAGGGCATCATAGGCCATCGTTGTTGAAATTCACTCATTACATATTAATTCGTTGAAGATGAGAGAAGGTAGAGAAAGAAAAGCAGAGGTTGCGTGGTGGCTACCTGTTGACCTAGGGTTATGTGGTGGTGGTGGTGGTTGTAATGGATGGGGAAGGTCATATGTTGTCTGGTGGTGGTGGTGGATATAGAAGGTCGTAGGCGTGAAGTTGTTTATTACAAAACTTTATCTATTACTCCCTCTGTTCCACAAACAATGTCCACATACATTTTCACACGTATTAAGAAACATAATAACATATTAAGAAACATAATAATTGTATTCACCATTATAAAAATATCCCTCATAAAATGTCTTATGTTTTAAATATATGAGCTGAAAATATAAATATTAATATATCAAGACAAATATTACTTTCCATTATAAGTTTTTTTAACAAAAAACTCTTTAATATTTCTTCTTTCCCATTTTATTTGTCCAATTTTTAAGAAATAAATGTGTCAAATATTATTTACTCCCGTTGTTCACTTTTATTTGTCATTTTTAAAAAAAGAGGTGTCCAATAATTAATAAGGGTAATATATTAATAATAGAGTGTATTGAATGTCTTTTAATTTTTGTGTCACAAAAAATAAGACAAATAAAAGTAGATGGAGGTAGTATCCCTTTTTCAATACCAAGACAATTTTTTTTTTCTAATATGATTCCTAATTAAATACCCCCTTTATTGTTTGTATTTAATTAGATAATTGTTACTCCCTATGTCTAATTTTATTTATCTACCTTTTTGGTATACAAAAATTAAAGAGCATTAAATTAAATACTCTTTATTTTTACACAATTGTCTTTAATTAATATACATAAAATTATTAATTACAATATTTTTCTATTACTTTATTTATTTCACAAATAATATCCCCTTATCTTTTCACGCATATTAAAAAATATAATAATTGTATTTACCATTATAAAAATATCTATTCATGAAGTATATATATATTGATATTTTAAATATGTATTAGAAATATAAATATTAATATCTTAATAAAGGAAAGAGTATAAAAAAGTTGAAAAAAAAGTCTTGACATATCTTATATGAATAATATTATTGAAACACTACTTTTAGTATTTTAGTATGTGAACATCATTTATAGAACAAGGTGGAGTATTTAATTAGGAATAATATTAAAAAAAAGTAAAAAAGAAAAAAGTATCTTGGAATTGGAATTTAAAGAGATAAGTGATATTTGAATTTTCTTTTTAAAAAGTTAAACAAATAAAATTAAATATAAAATTATTAAAAAGTATTTTATCTAAAATATTTATAATAGAAATTAATATTTTCTTACTATATTAATTAAAAAAAAAAACTTTTACCTATTTTTAGAATTATTTTTTGATTATCAATAAATTATTTTAAATAAAAGAAAAGAGCCCATAGGTTCAATAGAAGATATCCTCTTCTTATTATTATAAATAAACCATCACCTCACTATCAATATATCACTTTACTGGAAAAATAGCAAAATCAACCCGCAGCTGAGTTCATATCATCAGAAGGTTTCACCACCCCTTACTCGATCAGATGGGCAGCAGCTCAGAGGAAATGTCAGATTTAAGTGACTCGGAGATTGAAGAATATAAGGAAAAACCCTACAAGAAATTGCTATCTGGAATATACAAAGTGAAGGGCCCACATGGAGGTTTGAGGTGCCCTTTTTGTGTTAATAGGAAAAAACAAACTTATAAGTACAAAGACCTTCTTCAACATGCTACCGGGGCGGGTAAAGGTACTGCAAAAGGGAGTGCACAAAAAAAAGCAAACCATCAAGCACTCGCAAAGTATTTGGAAGTCAATTTAGCAAATGAGGCTGAGCCACCTCAGCATGAAAATGCAATTCAACCTGCACCTGCACCTGCAGATAAAGTTGAGGAAAGCGAGTTATATTGCTGGCCATGGACTGGGGTTATTGTGAATATCATGAAAGAGCTAATGGGTGACAATTACCTGGATAATTGCAACTACTGGTTAAATAAGTTCTCTAAATTTAATCCACTAGATGTTCAGTATTTCTGGGATGAGGAAAAACAAACAGCACAAGCTGTTATTAAGTTTGATAGAGACTGGAGTGGATTTAAAAATGCTTTGGAGTTTGAGAAGTTTTGTGAAACTATTGGGTGTAGTAAGAAACAATGGAGCGCTGGTATAACTTCCCCTGATACAAGATTTTACGGATGGTTTGCACGTGAGTGCGATTACAAGTCAGATGGGCCAGTGGGTGCTTATCTTCGTGGAAATGGAATGTTAAGGACAATCTCAGATCTGGTTAAGGAAGCTACACAGGATACAAACAAAGTTGTAGAAAATTTAACTAGTAAGATTGACATTCAAAACGAAAATTTAGAAGAATTGCATACAGAATATAATGTACGGAAGATGAATCTGAGTTCGGTGCTCAAGGAGAAAGATCTAAAGCATCTAGCATTTTTGGAAGGTACCCTTCCTAACTCTCTAATTCTTCTTTTATATATATATAATTATATATATATATATTCAGGTTGCTAAAGGTTATGTGGGTTTGTTTGTGCATGATTTTATCCTTTCAGAATCAAAAAGGATGCAAGAAAAGGCTAGGGAGGATGTGAAGAGGGTTCTTGATGCACAAGAAGAGTTTAATAATGAGTTGGAAAACAAAAAAAGAGAGCTCGATTCCTGGAGCCGTGAACTCAATGAACGTGAAGCCTTGACTGAACTGGAGAGGCAGAAACTTGAAGAAGAGAAAAAAAAGGTGATATTCTTATTTTCAACCTTATCTACTTTATATTAAAAAATAAATTATCTCCATATCATTGTTTTTTTTTAATTCTATTTTCATCCAGAATGATGAGAGGAACAAAAAACTTAAAAAGGCCTCTAGGGAGCAGAGGGAAATGGATGAGAATATCTTGAGGCTAGTTGAAGAACATAAGGTGTGTTTCTTTAGCTTGTTTGTGCATGCTTCTACTTAGATATAACTATCATTGCATGAATTTTTGTTTCAGAGGGAGAAGGAGAAAGCTATAAAGAAGATACTTGAATTGGAAAGAAATTTAGATGCCGAACTGAAATCGGAAATGGAAATTGCCGAGGTTAAAGGAAAATTGGAGATGATGAAAGCTATGGGAGATAATCCAACTATTCAAAGTAAAATCAAAAAATTAAATGAGGAATTGGAAGAGAAAATTGAGGAGATGGAAGATGTGAAGGACTTGAACTGTACACTTGTTGTGAAAGAACGTCAAAGTAATGACGAGCTTGTAAGTGCTCGTAAAGAGTTGGTCGAGGTATATTTCTCTTATACTTGTCATTTAAGTCTATGCATCTTCTTAGATAGTAAGTGAGGAGAAAATGTGTTTGTTTTTTGCAGGGCTTGCGTGATATCTTGACTAGTAATAGATTCCCAATTGGGATTAAAAGAATGGGAGATCTTGACATGAAGACCTTTATAAAAGCATGCAAGGAGAGGTTTCCCCGAGAAGAAGCTCAAGTAAAGGCCGTAGAATTGGTCTCCTGGTGGGAGGATAAGATTAAAGACAACGAATGGCATCCCTTTAAAACTGTACAAATTGACGACTCACGTTTTGAGGTAATTAGAATTGTCTTTGACCATTATATGATTGTGTTCTTGTAATGCTAAAAGGTTAATTAAGTGAATACTAATGGTTATTAATAATATTGTAGAAATTGTTGAATGATGATGATGAGAAGTTACGACAACTTAAAGAGGAGTGGGGTTCGGATGTGTACACTTCAGTAACTACTGCTTTAAAAGAGATTGAAGAATACAATCCCAGTGGCAGATATGCGGTTCCTGAGCTTTGGAACTTTAAAGAGAACAGGAAGGCTACTTTAAAGGAAGTTGTAAGTTATTTATTCAAGACATTGAAGCAAAGCAAGCGCAAGAGATGATGAGGTTTTAATATTTATTATCATGTTGGAACCTTACAAAAATACTGCTTGTATTCTTACATGTTTAAGCTATTTTATTTATAGAGTGCAAGCACTCATCAAGAAACGAATTACTTTGGTAAACTATTGCAACTGATTAGTGATTATTATAATATGTTTTTTCTCTTTTTGCTATATTATGTCAAGTGTTGAATAAGTTTCATAAGCTTGGCTCCTTTTTATTAATTGATTGCATGTAAATTCCTAGTTATAAACGGTTCACGACCATTGATCTTGTAAAGCGACACCTTTGTTGGATTTCCCCAACCCACATATAGGACTAGCCCCCGAAATTAACTCGAGAGAGAGGAGTGAATACATTTAATAACTTCTCACTGGATGATAAGAATATTCAAAATGTCTTAGAATTCAAGCTTTTAACATTGTAGAAGTTACACTAATACAATAAACAAGTGTGAGTGGAAGATAAGAATTTTAAGGAATTTGGGTTAAGGGCCTTGTGTTGTATTGACTTTTACTTGTAAATAAATTAATCCTATCATATTATATCATATTATAGTTGAAGTTGCTCTAGTAGTTGAGAGCATTTTCATTGGAATACAGTTGTGTCGACGGTGTCTAAATATCTCTCACATGGAATGAATAATTTTAATTGGCTGAATTTCTCCAATCTTATAGGATCCAATTTATTTCGTTTTAGGTTGTAATCTTTTACTTAATATTGAAAGATAATAGAATATCACACAGAAACGGCCAAAGTAGCTTGTCAAGCAATACCAGAGAGATTACATTTCCAACAAAAAAAAAAAAAAACTTGAGTTCCCAAAATGCGACTATTTTTAGTGCTTTAGGAAATAGAACATACCATAAATAAATATGGTATTGCAGATCATGCAAAAGGCCCCTTCCGTAAAAAAGTGTTTCCCACTCCCATAACTAACCCTTCTAGACACTATGGATCGATAATAAAAGTTCATTTTAAATATTTTACATTCCTTTAATCTATCAATGCTCATGTCATTCATCTTTTTTCACCCTTCTTATGTTGAAAAAACTTCAGCGATTTTGGTAGGAGGGTTACAACCCGTCTTGTGAAATGAGATACAAAAACCAACCAAGAAAAATGTTGGGCTGATTTCCAACTTCCTTTTGTCATCTGATAAGCTCAGATTATATATAAGAACGTCAATTTTGTGTGTAATAGAAAGATCTACCGAGACTATTTGTACATCGCCAACTTCCATTTTAAGTTCAAACCAATCAGCCATAGTTAGATTAATGAAGTCTCACGGTTCCCCTTAACCATCATTGTTTACCTACCCGTTTCAAAAGTCCAAAGGAGGGTCAGATGAGTAGCAGTTCAGACGAAATGTCAGATCTAAGTGACTCGGAGATCGAAGGAGCTAATCAGGCTGAGGAATCCGAGTCATACTGCTGGCCATGGACTGTAATTATTGTTAATATCATTAAAAGGCTAATGGATGAAAATTATGTGGATAATAGAAGCTACTGGTTAATAAGTTCTCTATTTATGAGCCACTAGATGTTCAGTTTTTCTGGGATGCGGAAAAGCAAACAGCACAAGCTGTCAATAAGTTTGATAGAGAGTTGAGTGGATTTCAGAATGCTATGGAGTTTGAGAAGTTCTTTGAAGCTATTAGTTGTAGTAAGAGGGATTGGAGCCCTCATGTAGATTCCCACTGGTAAAAGATTTTATGGATGTTTTGCTCGTGAACACGGTTACAACGCAGATGGACTGTGGGTAATTATTTTCGTGGGGATGGAACACTAAAGACAATACTATGTTATTAACGACTACTTATTTACTCGCTATTTAATAAATATGTATTCTTGAATAACTATAACTAACGACTACCCTGTTGTCGTTAAATATACTCATTACCGACAACAAGAAGTAGTCGGCAATGGTAGTAATGATTTACGACGACACGGGTAGTCGGTAATGTCACTTGAGCATTTATGACTACTTATAGGCATTGGTCGTTAAATATACTATCTAACGACAAATTTTTAACGACTAAATATTAACGAGTACAAGAAGTCGGGAAAGCAAAATTTTGGCATTCACGACTACTTTTTCCTTCTTTCTTGACTACAAATATAGTCGCGGAGAGAAAGATGCGGTGTAGCGTGCACAACAAAAATCAAACTATCAAGCACTCGTATATACTTGAAAGATAATTTAACAAATGAGGCTGGGCCACCTCAGCATGCACATGCACTTCAACCCGCACTTGCAGATAAAGTCAAGAAAAGTGAGTTATATTGCTAGCCATGGACTGGAATTATTATGAATACTATGTTAGAGCTAATGGATGAGAATTATATGGATAATCGCAACTACTGGTTAAATAAGTTCTCTAAATATAATCCACTAAATGTCCAGTTTTTCTGGGATGAAGAAAAAATAATAGCACAAGCCGTTATTAAGTTTGATAAAGACTGGAGTGGATTCAAGAATGCTTTGGAGTTCCAGAAACTTTGTGAAGCTATTGGATGTAGTAAGAAGAAAATGGAGCCCTGGTAAAACTTCCACTGATACAAGATTTTATGGATGGTTTGCACGTGAGTGCGATTACAAGTCAGATGGGCCAATGGGTGCTTATCTTCGTGAAAATGGAACGCTAAGGACAATCTCAGAGCTGGTCAAGAAAGCTACGCAAAATACAAAGAAAGTTGTAGAAATTTTGACTAGTAAGATTGATATGAAAAACAAAAATTTGGAAGAGTCGCATGCAAAACATAATATGGGGACGATGAACCTTGGTTGGTACTGCATCAAGCATTTTTTGAAGGTTCCCTCCCTAACTGTCTACTTCTTCTTATACATCCCCTGTGATTTTTTTTTGAAAATATTATTTGTACATATTATATATTCAGGTTGGCTAAAGGTTACTCCCTTTGTCCACTTATGTTTGTCCTTCTTTCTAAAAAGAGGTGTCCAACAATATTTGTCCTTTTACATTATCAAGACTTTTTCCCCCCAATTTTTCTAATATTACCCTAACTAATTAGTTAAAAACAATGGTTCAATAAATGGCCTTATACTTAATGAATAAAGGTAATATAGTAAATAGAGTATGTAATTAATGTATTTTTTAAGATTTATGCCACAAAAAGTAGGACAAACATAAGTGGACAGAGGGAGTATGTGTGTTTGTTTGTACATAATTTTATCCTTTCAAAAACAATAAGGCTACAAATAAATGCAAAGGAGCATGTAAAGAGGGTTCTTGATGCACACGAAGAGTTAAATACTACCTCCATTCCATAACAATTGTCTTTTTAGCTAAAAAAAATATATTCTACCATGTATGTCACTTTTAAAGTTGGAAAGCAAAATAAATGACCTTTTTCCTATTATACCCTCCTTTTAAAATGTCTTACCAACTAAATATTTAATTTTCTCTCTCTTATAATTAGGGATATGTTGGTCATTTTAAACTAAATTTTACCTACTTTTTAGATTTCTTAATATGTGTGAAAAATTCTAAAGAGTCAATTATTATTGAATAAAGGTAGTAATGAGTTGGAAAACAAAAAAAATAACTCAGATATTGGAGCCGCGAACTTGATGAACGTGAAGCCTTGACTGAACGTGAGAGGGAGAAACTTAAAGAAGATAAGAAAAAGGTAAGATTCTTATTTCCATATTACGATCTCAAATTTATTTACTTTATATAAAAAATTATCTCCATCTCAACTATCGTTGACATGTCATTGTTTTTTTATAAATTTTTCATACAGAATGATGAGAGAAACAATTAAATTGAGAAGGCCTTTAGGGATCCGAGGGAAGTGGATGAGAATCTCTTAAGGATTATTGAAGAAAAAGCAGGTGTGTTTCTTTGTTTATGCATCCTTCTACTTAGATATAACAATTTATGAAAATATATAATGTATTCTTGTTTTTGGGGAACAATATTCAGAGGGAAAAAGAGGAAGCTCTAAAGAAGATACTTGAATTGGAAAGAGATTTAAATGCGGTCTGAAGTTGGAAATGGAAAATGCTGAGGTTAAAGGCAAATTAGAGATGATGAAAGTTATGGGAGATAATCCAACTGTTAAAAATAAAATCAAAAAGTTAAATGAGGAATTGGAAGAGAAAGTTAAGGAGATAGATAATGTGCACGACTTGTACAGTGCCCTTGTTTCCAAAGAACGTCAAAGTAATAACGAGCTTGTAAGCGCTAGTAAAGAGTTCGTCGAGGCATTCTCTTATACTTGTCATTTAAGTCTATGCATCTTCTAAGATAGTAAGTAAGGAGGAAATGTGTTTGCTTTTTGTAGGGCTTGCGTGATATCTTGACTAGTAATAGAGTCCCAATTGGGAATAAAAGAATAGGAGATTTTAATGTAAAGTCCTTTATAAAAGCATCTAAGGAGAGGTTTCCCTGATAAGAAGCCGAAGTGAAGGCCATAGAATTGTGCTCCTGGTGGGAGCATAAGTTTAAAGACAATGAATGGCATTCATTTAAAACTGTACAAATTGATGAGTCGTGTATTGAGGTGGTTATGAATTGTCTTTGACTGTGATTGTTCTTGTAATGCGAAAAGGTTGAAAAGAAAAATAATGTTTATAATTATTGCAGAAATTGTTGAATGACGATGATGAGAAGTTACGAGAACTTAAAGAGAAGTGGGGTGCAGATGTGTACACGTCTACTGCTTTGAAGGAGGTTGAAGAATACAATCCCAGTGGCACATATGTGGTTCCTGAGCTTTGGAACCTTGAAGAAAACAGGAAGGCCATTTGAAGGAAGTTATAAGTTATATATTCGAGCAATCGAAGCAACACAAGCGCAAGAGATCGTGAGGTTGGAAATGCATACATTTATTAATTATTTTGCTATTTCTTAATTATGGGTCAATATTTATTATCATGTTGGAATTTTACATAAAAACTGCTTCTATTCTTACGTGTTTAAGCTATTTTATTCATACAGAGTCTCTGCTTATTTTAGGAAGTCTAAAATATTAGTGGTTTTCTTTCATACATCTCGTGATGACATTATATTGAAACTCATAATGCATCTTAAAATTGTCACTTGAACATGGAGTTTTCTAATTCTTTATATTCAAACTGATTTAAATGCTTTATTTCACGTTATTTGCAGGGAGCGAGTAAAGTAGCTTTAACACAAGCAATCATATATCTATTGCCTTATTTGACAAACTATATTTTACCGTTACTTTTTACCATGTCGTCATCATCTTTTTTTTGTCTTCCAGGGACGAATCTAGAATTTCGAAATAGGTAGGGCCATTATTTAGTTTTAGTACAATTCATATATAAATTTTGTGTTGGGTTGTAATTTATTTATTTATGTTTTTACCTATTTTTAAGAAAAATTGGGCTAAATTGTACTGCTATCTCATAGGTTGGAGTGGACTGCAGCCCACTCCAGCCTACCCCTGAATCTGTCCCAGTGGTCTTCCATGTTGTCATCATGACATGAATTATTTTGGTAAACAATTGCAACTAATTAGTGGTTGCTATAAACTTTTTTTTTCTTTTTGCTATATTATGTCAAGTGTAGAATATTTTTCATAAGCTTGGCTCCTATTTGTTAATTGCTTGCATATAAATTCCTAGTTATAAACAGTTCACGCCCATTGATCTTGTAAAATGACACCTTTGTTGGATATCCGGACACACGCATATCACTATCCCCCGAAATAAAACCGAGATAGGAGTGAGTACATTTAAGAACTCCTCACTGGATGTTAAGAATATTCAAAATGTCTTAGAATTCAAGCTTTTAGCATTGTAGGAGTTACACTAATACAATAAAAACAATTGTAAGTGGAAGATAAGAATTACAAGGAATTTAGGTTAAAGGACTAGTGTTGTATTGACTTTTACTTGTAAATGAATCAATCCTATCATCTTATAATTGAAGTCTCTCTAGTAGGTTAGAGCATTTTTCATTGGAATACAATATTGTCTGTGTCTAAATATCTCTCCCATGGAATGAAAATAAATTTGTTAGATGATTTTAATTGGATGATATTCTCCAATCTGATAGAGTCCAATTTCTTTCGTTTTAAGTTGTAATCTTTTACTTAATATTGAAAGACAATAGAACATCACACCTAAACTACCAAAGTAGCTTGTCAACCTATACCAGAGAGATTACATTTTCAAAACAAATAGAAGAATACACTTAGTGCTCTAGGAAATAGAAAATACCATAGAGAAATATGGTATGGCAGATCATGCCAGATGAAGATATATAGTGTTGCGGATCATGCCAAAGATCCCATCCTTTAAGAAGTTTTTCACTCTCCCATAACTAACTCTCCTAAACACCATGGATCGATAATAAAAGTTCAATTTAAACATTTTACATTCCTTTAATATATTAATGCTCATATCATTCATATTTTTTTTATGCTTCTTATATATGTTGAAAAAACTTGAGCGATTTCGGTAGGAGGGTTACAACCCGTCTTGTAAAATGAGATATAAAAAAATATTGGGCTAATTTCCATCTTCCTTTTGTCATCTGATAAGCTCAACTCAATTATAAAAATAAAATACGACAATCTTGTGTGTAATAAAAAAATTCTCAAGAATATCTTTACATCAGAAACATCCATTTCAAGTTCAAACCCATCAACCATAGTTAGGTAAATGAAGTCTCACAGTTCCCCTTAACCGTCATTGTTTACCTACCCATTTCAAAAGTCCGAAGTAGAGTAATTTTGATAGTCATTATAGATTCTTTCGTAGATGGAAAAAAGGGCGAGAATGGGTTTGGAAACCTTGGTTAGATTTAGATGAAATCCTGCAGTTTCTCCTTTTAATTGTTTGGAAATTTCCCGCACCTCCACGACACATATAATCCTTAATGAAGTCTAAAATTGACATTGTGAAAAGATTGGGGAGATTTTATATACTTTTGTCTTTATATACCTATTCTATATACCATCTTTAGATTTCTTTATAGAAAAGAATAAGGGTGAAATACTGTTCCAATGAGCTAAAAAGAAATCACAAATTAATGGTGATACTCGCCGATCATTAAGTTTTAATCCATTTTACTTTTGTGCATAAATCATAAAAGATAATTTCTTAAATAACTATAATAATCTTAATAAAGTATCTTAAAAAAAATTAATTTTGATTGGAAACATAACTTTTTACAATTTAATAGAAATAAAATGGGTATAAATAGTTAACCAAATTGGACAAGTATTTAAGGATAACTATTTTAAAAAATGTGGACTAAAATTTTAATTATACAGGGAGTACATTAATATCTATATCCTCAATTTTCTAACCAAAACCTCAATAAAAAGGTAAGACACAGACAACATAGCCGATCACGAAAAACTATGTAACTTAAATACGCGGTATCTCGTGTTTTCTTCTTATATTCTATAGGTATGATTTTTATTTTTGGTATTATTTCTGGTAGAAAATTGAGAATTTGAATCGTTTTTTCATGACGTTGCCTTGTCCGGTAATATAAAGTCACTTGTTTGTTTTGAGCATTTTAACACATTTTTATATCTTTTAACATACAATGTGATGGATTAAAGATTAGGACGGGGAAAAGATTGAATGAGGAAAACTTATAGTCAAGAAAATGGATCTAGTCACACCTAGGGATGGAAATCGGACCCAACATTTCGATTTCCGACTTTTCCGATCCAAAAATTTCGATTTCAGAACAGTTTTTTAAATTTTGCGAAATTCCGATTTCCAATTTTTCCAAAAATATAGGATCGAAACTAGATATAAATTTCCCAAATTTTCTGGAATTTCTAGTCTGGCTTTATTTTGAATTATATTTTTGATTTTATATTATGTATATTAAATAAATAAATAATTTTAGATAAAGAAAAAAGTATACAACAAAAAATTCATAACAAAAAAAGAGATAAACATTAAAAAACAATGAAACATTCTTTTATGTTCGAAAAAAGAAACAATGAAACATGATAAAACCTAAAACTCAATCTCCTCACAGTCGCATTGGAAATAAAAAGTAAATAGAAATCTCTTCAAACTCAAGTCTCACCTTCCTGGCTTGGAACAAAAATAAATCCTTCCTAACTTCCCACCAAGCTGCTTTTCTGCACAAGAAAACCGCAACCACTTGTGGACCATTCTCCACTATCATCAATCTGGCTTAGCTACTCCATCAACAAAAATTTCATAATTTTAAACCAAAAGTTTCACAAATTTTGAACAAAATTTCCTAAATTCCGAGCCAAAAGTTCCGAAATTTCCGTGCCGAAATTCCGAGTTCGGAATTTTATTCTAGATCCGATAAATAGAATCGGAATTGGAATGGCAAAAATCTATTCCAAAAATATCTATAAATTTTTCGAAAGACCCTTTTTCTGATCTGTTTTATTCGATTTCCACCCCTAGTCACACTCTTAAATTGTTCATGTCAAAGAAAAGCCAGAGTTAAAAAGTGAATTGCAAGAGAGAAAGCAACAATGCCTTTTGCCGACTATTTCACCTATATACATGAAGGCAAATCCAATGAAAAAGAGAAGGTCAATAAGACATTGAGCAACTGAAGTCAACAAGATTCCGCCGACCATTTTGCCTACCTCCAAGTTATTGAATTGGTAGCGGAGTGAGGGATGCAAATATTTTAAGTCGATTCCTCACGTTTTGGGTTTTGATTTTGACGTTCTAAAGACTATATATTATTTTTTAGTCTTTCACCCACTTCTGGAGACACATTCATTATACTTACTAATAATGAAGAAGAAGAAAATACCAAGGATTTTCACTTTTCAAGGGTTTCAAGTAAGAATCTCATATTATCTTGTAAATTTATTTGACATTTCATCACTTTAATTTCTTCTAGTCTTTGATTAGTACTTAAATATTGTTATGAATATCTTTATGTGTATGATAAGCTAAACCATTTCTCATTATTTTTAGTTTCCTATGATACTTGTAAGACATCATCGAGCATGCTTTTTTAGTCAATTACATGTTATTATATAGTTCTTTTGCTTACTTATGTTTGTATTGTCACTAGTGATGTTTCTCGTCTTTTTGGACATTTGACTATGTTTTTCAGTTAGAGAAGACCAATAATGATTATAGATAGAAATGTACATAACGCATGAAAGAAAGAGCCAAAATATTGAGAAAAACCATCCAACAAACATCCTCGAAAGCTCACGTCAAAGAACGGTGAACACAAAGGAAGATCAATATAAGTAAAAGTATCAGGGCCCTCGCCTATCTTCTGCATACCTTCAATCAAATTTTTACTAGACAAGCAAGAAGAAGTATCCTACTTCCTACCTCCAAGTCGTTAAAACTTGGCGAGAAAATGCATGAGAAATAATTATTTAGAATATTGCCTACATGTCTCTTACTTTATTACTTGATGACAAGACAATGAAACTTTACGAGAGAAACACTTCAGAGTAACAAAACCCCCAACATGAAGTTAACTATACTTCAGAGTAACAAAACTTTACTTTATCTACATGCCTTAAGCCTACCTCTATCTCAACAGGAAGTTCAACTATATATCACAAAACCCCTAAGGAAGAAGAACCTCATCGGAATTGTATCCAACACCCAATTCGGAGAGGAACTAACAAGATCAGTACGAGACAACAACTAGACTTTTTGAAGATACCTTTTGAAACCCAATAACTAGTCTTCGAGGAGGGTGAATAGGATAATGATCAAATAAATTTATTCTCTCCAAACTCATGCTCAAACTATTTAATAAATACAAACATAATAAATTTTGCAAACTATTAGTTAAAGACTCATTAGGGGTAATTTATCATACACTTAAGGGATACCTAGTTTTAGCAAAGGTGTTTTGACAAAACCTATTGAGACATATGAGAAAACACTTAGCATGCAAAAGAAAAAAATACACCTATATATGTTCTAGACTAATAATAAAACATAATACATGCAAGAAAGTAACAATTAAAGGGCTAGAATACGATTTACTCAATTTAGAGTGGTTCGGCTCCCGTAGGCCTAGCCTACCACTTAAGGTCTATACACCCTTAGGATTTCAAGCTCCTCCACTAGAAACTCCTTGTGTCTCTTTAAGTGAGAGAACAAACCTTTAAAGCCTCTTCATAATCGCCTTTGAAGGATAACACTAGTGATATGACCAAAACTAGGAAACCAAATGGGCAATCTCCAAACACGATATACCACTTCATAAGCATGTGAAGCTTTCAACTTGTGTATCACCACACAAGGATTAGTAAACAATATCTACCCACGATATACCACTTCACACTCTATGAAGACTTCCAATTTTTTGTCTATACCATAGAAGCTCTAACATACCCTTGTCTAGGCTACCAAGAGAAAAACATAGTATTTATGATTAAACCTAATTTACCTAGCCTAGCCTCTAAATTAACTCCTAAATGTGCTAATAAATACAATTGTTAAGGCAAAGAACAACAAATAAATATGCATGGATATACAAATTATATTGCTTTGGAGCGCTCTTGAAAGATAACTTTAAGAAGTTTTAAATTTGTGTAAAGAAGAGCCACTTTTGAAAGTCCGCAGGGCCTTTATCTATAGGAAAAAATATTCCAACTTATATTTACCTCTACTTTTATGATTAGTTATTTTGGTGTAGGAGCACAGAGAACTATGTGTTGCGCTTGAGGATTAATGAAACCTTTTTTGACTCCCTGCTCAAAAAATGAAAGTAAAGAGTCATAGTATTTATCAACATCAAGCAAACCAGAAATTTATCAAGAAAAACTTACAATTATACATGAAAAGTAAGAATTAGCAGAGAGTAAATAAGAAGAACATAAAATAGTTACATTATACTACTTTCTCAAAATACTAAGGAGAAAACAAAAAAGTTTAAAGTTGTTTCACTAACTTTCAAGTAGCTATTATAAGAATTCGTATCATTCTCTATAGCTTTACTTTATGGTTTGTTTACACTATATTTAGTTACCATACTAGAATAACCTAACTATCAATTATCTCTAACCTTAATTCCTCTTTGTAATCTTCCATCTCTGTTTTATATCGTTCTTTATCCTTCATCACTAGTTCGGGAGACACCTGGATTCATATTTAACACCAAAACAACTCCATTTAAAGAATTTATAAACAAAATCTTGACTAGATATTGTATTTATACAAATATAAAACTTCTTATGAATTACATACAAAAATATCACCAATTCTGAATCAATTAAAAAGTTATTTTCTCTCTCAAGTTCAATTAATAAGAAAAAACAAAGTGCTTCAATATTAAAGAACAACTTTACATGATACGAAATGGATAAAGGATTGACAAGTCCAAATATGGAAGGACAAGAAATTAAAATGCATTCCAGCCATCAATACTAATCGAATAAAACCCCATTCATACTAAACAAAGAAAGTAAGAGTGATAACCTTTGTTTTGAAGTAAAAATATGCAACTTAATTACATGTGCGATCTATTGCAACCGCGAAGAATATCAGGGTAAGCATTCTCTTTGTCCATGATATCTTGACTATCTGAGCTTGGGTGTTGCCTTCTTCATCTTTATCGAACATGGAATAGGGCATCATAGGCCATCGTTGTTGAAATTCACTCATTACATATTAATTCGTTGAAGATGAGAGAAGGTAGAGAAAGAAAAGCAGAGGTTGCGTGGTGGCTACCTGTTGACCTAGGGTTATGTGGTGGTGGTGGTGGTTGTAATGGATGGGGAAGGTCATATGTTGTCTGGTGGTGGTGGTGGATATAGAAGGTCGTAGGCGTGAAGTTGTTTATTACAAAACTTTAACTATTACTCCCTCTGTTCCACAAACAATGTCCACATACATTTTCACACGTATTAAGAAACATAATAACATATTAAGAAACATAATAATTGTATTCACCATTATAAAAATATCCCTCATAAAATGTCTTATGTTTTAAATATATGAGCTGAAAATATAAATATTAATATATCAAGACAAATATTACTTTCCATTATAAGTTTTTTTAACAAAAAAATCTTTAATATTTCTTCTTTCCCATTTTATTTGTCCAATTTTTAAGAAGTAAATGTGTCAAATATTATTTACTCCCGTTGTTCACTTTTATTTGTCATTTTTAAAAAAAAAGGTGTCCAATAATTAATAAGGGTAATATATTAATAATAGAGTGTATTGAATGTCTTTTAATTTTTGTGTCACAAAAAATAAGACAAATAAAAGTAGATGGAGGTAGTATCCCTTTTTCAATACCAAGACAATTTTTTTTTTCTAATATGATTCCTAATTAAATACCCCCTTTATTGTTTGTATTTAATTAAATAATTGTTGCTCCCTATGTCTAATTTTATTTATCTACCTTTTTGGTATACAAAAATTAAAGAGCATTAAATTAAATACTCTTTATTTTTACACAATTGTCTTTAATTAATATACATAAAATTATTAATTACAATATTTTTCTATTACTTTATTTATTTCACAAATAATATCCCCTTATCTTTTCACGCATATTAAAAAATATAATAATTGTATTTACCATTATAAAAATATCTATTCATGAAGTATATATATCTTGATATTTTAAATATGTATTAGAAATATAAATATTAATATCTTAATAAAGGAAATAGTATAAAAAAGTTGAAAAAAAAGTCTTGACATATCTTATATGGATAATATTATTGAAACACTACTTTTAGTATTTTAATATGTGAACATCATTTATAGAACAAGGTGGAGTATTTAATTAGGAATAATATTAAAAAAAAGTAAAAAAGAAAAAAGTATCTTGGAATTGGAATTTAAAGAGATAAGTGATATTTGAATTTTCTTTTTAAAAAGTTAAACAAATAAAATTAAATATAAAATTATTAAAAAGTATTTTATCTAAAATATTTATAATAGAAATTAATATTTTCTTACTATATTAATTAAAAAAAAAACTTTTACCTATTTTTAGAATTATTTTTTGATTATCAATAAATTATTTTAAATAAAAGAAAAGAGCCCATAGGTTCAATAGAAGATATCCTCTTCTTATTATTATAAATAAACCATCACCTCACTATCAATATATCACTTTACTGGAAAAATAGCAAAATCAACCCGCAGCTGAGTTCATATCATCAGAAGGTTTCACCACCCCTTACTCGATCAGATGGGCAGCAGCTCAGAGGAAATGTCAGATTTAAGTGACTCGGAGATTGAAGAATATAAGGAAAAACCCTACAAGAAATTGCTATCTGGAATATACAAAGTGAAGGGCCCACATGGAGGTTTGAGGTGCCCTTTTTGTGTTAATAGGAAAAAACAAACTTATAAGTACAAAGACCTTCTTCAACATGCTACCGGGGCGGGTAAAGGTACTGCAAAAGGGAGTGCACAAAAAAAAGCAAACCATCAAGCACTCGCAAAGTATTTGGAAGTCAATTTAGCAAATGAGGCTGAGCCACCTCAGCATGAAAATGCAATTCAACCTGCACCTGCACCTGCAGATAAAGTTGAGGAAAGCGAGTTATATTGCTGGCCATGGACTGGGGTTATTGTGAATATCATGAAAGAGCTAATGGGTGACAATTACCTGGATAATTGCAACTACTGGTTAAATAAGTTCTCTAAATTTAATCCACTAGATGTTCAGTATTTCTGGGATGAGGAAAAACAAACAGCACAAGCTGTTATTAAGTTTGATAGAGACTGGAGTGGATTTAAAAATGCTTTGGAGTTTGAGAAGTTTTGTGAAACTATTGGGTGTAGTAAGAAACAATGGAGCGCTGGTATAACTTCCCCTGATACAAGATTTTACGGATGGTTTGCACGTGAGTGCGATTACAAGTCAGATGGGCCAGTGGGTGCTTATCTTCGTGGAAATGGAATGTTAAGGACAATCTCAGATCTGGTTAAGGAAGCTACACAGGATACAAACAAAGTTGTAGAAAATTTAACTAGTAAGATTGACATTCAAAACGAAAATTTAGAAGAATTGCATACAGAATATAATGTACGGAAGATGAATCTAAGTTCGGTGCTCAAGGAGAAAGATCTAAAGCATCTAGCATTTTTGGAAGGTACCCTTCCTAACTCTCTAATTCTTCTTTTATATATATATATATTCAGGTTGCTAAAGGTTATGTGGGTTTGTTTGTGCATGATTTTATCCTTTCAGAATCAAAAAGGATGCAAGAAAAGGCTAGGGAGGATGTGAAGAGGGTTCTTGATGCACAAGAAGAGTTTAATAATGAGTTGGAAAACAAAAAAAGAGAGCTCGATTCCTGGAGCCGTGAACTCAATGAACGTGAAGCCTTGACTGAACTGGAGAGGCAGAAACTTGAAGAAGAGAAAAAAAAGGTGATATTCTTATTTTCAACCTTATCTACTTTATATTAAAAAATAAATTATCTCCATATCATTGTTTTTTTTTAATTCTATTTTCATCCAGAATGATGAGAGGAACAAAAAACTTAAAAAGGCCTCTAGGGAGCAGAGGGAAATGGATGAGAATATCTTGAGGCTAGTTGAAGAACATAAGGTGTGTTTCTTTAGCTTGTTTGTGCATGCTTCTACTTAGATATAACTATCATTGCATGAATTTTTGTTTCAGAGGGAGAAGGAGAAAGCTATAAAGAAGATACTTGAATTGGAAAGAGATTTAGATGCCGAACTGAAATCGGAAATGGAAATTGCCGAGGTTAAAGGAAAATTGGAGATGATGAAAGCTATGGGAGATAATCCAACTATTCAAAGTAAAATCAAAAAATTAAATGAGGAATTGGAAGAGAAAATTGAGGAGATGGAAGATGTGAAGGACTTGAACTGTACACTTGTTGTGAAAGAACGTCAAAGTAATGACGAGCTTGTAAGTGCTCGTAAAGAGTTGGTCGAGGTATATTTCTCTTATACTTGTCATTTAAGTCTATGCATCTTCTTAGATAGTAAGTGAGGAGAAAATGTGTTTGTTTTTTGCAGGGCTTGCGTGATATCTTGACTAGTAATAGATTCCCAATTGGGATTAAAAGAATGGGAGATCTTGACATGAAGACCTTTATAAAAGCATGCAAGGAGAGGTTTCCCCGAGAAGAAGCTCAAGTAAAGGCCGTAGAATTGGTCTCCTGGTGGGAGGATAAGATTAAAGACAACGAATGGCATCCCTTTAAAACTGTACAAATTGACGACTCACGTTTTGAGGTAATTAGAATTGTCTTTGACCATTATATGATTGTGTTCTTGTAATGCTAAAAGGTTAATTAAGTGAATACTAATGGTTATTAATAATATTGTAGAAATTGTTGAATGATGATGATGAGAAGTTACGACAACTTAAAGAGGAGTGGGGTTCGGATGTGTACACTTCAGTAACTACTGCTTTAAAAGAGATTGAAGAATACAATCCCAGTGGCAGATATGCGGTTCCTGAGCTTTGGAACTTTAAAGAGAACAGGAAGGCTACTTTAAAGGAAGTTGTAAGTTATTTATTCAAGACATTGAAGCAAAGCAAGCGCAAGAGATGATGAGGTTTTAATATTTATTATCATGTTGGAACCTTACAAAAATACTGCTTGTATTCTTACATGTTTAAGCTATTTTATTTATAGAGTGCAAGCACTCATCAAGAAACGAATTACTTTGGTAAACTATTGCAACTGATTAGTGATTATTATAATATGTTTTTTCTCTTTTTGCTATATTATGTCAAGTGTTGAATAAGTTTCATAAGCTTGGCTCCTTTTTATTAATTTATTGCATGTAAATTCCTAGTTATAAACGGTTCACGACCATTGATCTTGTAAAGCGACACCTTTGTTGGATTTCCCCAACCCACATATAGGACTAGCCCCCGAAATTAACTCGAGAGAGAGGAGTGAATACATTTAATAACTTCTCACTGGATGATAAGAATATTCAAAATGTCTTAGAATTCAAGCTTTTAACATTGTAGAAGTTACACTAATACAATAAACAAGTGTGAGTGGAAGATAAGAATTTTAAGGAATTTGGGTTAAGGGCCTTGTGTTGTATTGACTTTTACTTGTAAATAAATTAATCCTATCATATTATATCATATTATAGTTGAAGTTGCTCTAGTAGTTGAGAGCATTTTCATTGGAATACAGTTGTGTCGACGGTGTCTAAATATCTCTCACATGGAATGAATAATTTTAATTGGCTGAATTTCTCCAATCTTATAGGATCCAATTTATTTCGTTTTAGGTTGTAATCTTTTACTTAATATTGAAAGATAATAGAATATCACACAGAAACGGCCAAAGTAGCTTGTCAAGCAATACCAGAGAGATTACATTTCCAAAAAAAAAAAAAAAAAACTTGAGTTCCCAAAATGCGACTATTTTTAGTGCTTTAGGAAATAGAACATACCATAAATAAATATGGTATTGCAGATCATGCCAAAGGCCCCTTCCGTAAAAAAGTGTTTCCCACTCCCATAACTAACCCTTCTAGACACTATGGATCGATAATAAAAGTTCATTTTAAATATTTTACATTCCTTTAATCTATCAATGCTCATGTCATTCATCTTTTTTCACCCTTCTTATGTTGAAAAAACTTCAGCGATTTTGGTAGGAGGGTTACAACCCGTCTTGTGAAATGAGATACAAAAACCAACCAAGAAAAATGTTGGGCTGATTTCCAACTTCCTTTTGTCATCTGATAAGCTCAGATTATATATAAGAACGTCAATTTTGTGTGTAATAGAAAGATCTACCGAGACTATTTGTACATCGCCAACTTCCATTTTAAGTTCAAACCAATCAGCCATAGTTAGATTAATGAAGTCTCACGGTTCCCCTTAACCATCATTGTTTACCTACCCGTTTCAAAAGTCCAAAGGAGGGTCAGATGAGTAGCAGTTCAGACGAAATGTCAGATCTAAGTGACTCGGAGATCGAAGGAGCTAATCAGGCTGAGGAATCCGAGTCATACTGCTGGCCATGGACTGTAATTATTGTTAATATCATTAAAAGGCTAATGGATGAAAATTATGTGGATAATAGAAGCTACTGGTTAATAAGTTCTCTATTTATGAGCCACTAGATGTTCAGTTTTTCTGGGATGCGGAAAAGCAAACGGCACAAGCTGTCAATAAGTTTGATAGAGAGTTGAGTGGATTTCAGAATGCTATGGAGTTTGAGAAGTTCTTTGAAGCTATTAGTTGTAGTAAGAGGGATTGGAGCCCTCATGTAGATTCCCACTGGTAAAAGATTTTATGGATGTTTTGCTCGTGAACACGGTTACAACGCAGATGGACTGTGGGTAATTATTTTCGTGGGGATGGAACACTAAAGACAATACTATGTTATTAACGACTACTTATTTACTCGCTATTTAATAAATATGTATTCTTGAATAACTATAACTAACGACTACCCTGTTGTCGTTAAATATACTCATTACCGACAACAAGAAGTAGTCGGCAATGGTAGTAATGATTTACGACGACACGGGTAGTCGGTAATGTCACTTGAGCATTTATGACTACTTATAGGCATTGGTCGTTAAATATACTATCTAACGACAAATTTTTAACGACTAAATATTAACGAGTACAAGAAGTCGGGAAAGCAAAATTTTGGCATTCACGACTACTTTTTCCTTCTTTCTTGACTACAAATATAGTCGCGGAGAGAAAGATGCGGTGTAGCGTGCACAACAAAAATCAAACTATCAAGCACTCGTATATACTTGAAAGATAATTTAACAAATGAGGCTGGGCCACCTCAGCATGCACATGCACTTCAACCCGCACTTGCAGATAAAGTCAAGAAAAGTGAGTTATATTGCTAGCCATGGACTGGAATTATTATGAATACTATGTTAGAGCTAATGGATGAGAATTATATGGATAATCGCAACTACTGGTTAAATAAGTTCTCTAAATATAATCCACTAAATGTCCAGTTTTTCTGGGATGAAGAAAAAATAATAGCACAAGCCGTTATTAAGTTTGATAAAGACTGGAGTGGATTCAAGAATGCTTTGGAGTTCCAGAAACTTTGTGAAGCTATTGGATGTAGTAAGAAGAAAATGGAGCCCTGGTAAAACTTCCACTGATACAAGATTTTATGGATGGTTTGCACGTGAGTGCGATTACAAGTCAGATGGGCCAATGGGTGCTTATCTTCGTGAAAATGGAACGCTAAGGACAATCTCAGAGCTGGTCAAGAAAGCTACGCAAAATACAAAGAAAGTTGTAGAAATTTTTACTAGTAAGATTGATATGAAAAACAAAAATTTGGAAGAGTCGCATGCAAAACATAATATGGGGACGATGAACCTTGGTTGGTACTGCATCAAGCATTTTTTGAAGGTTCCCTCCCTAACTGTCTACTTCTTCTTATACATCCCCTGTGATTTTTTTTTGAAAATATTATTTGTATATATTATATATTCAGGTTGGCTAAAGGTTACTCCCTTTGTCCACTTATGTTTGTCCTTCTTTCTAAAAAGAGGTGTCCAACAATATTTGTCCTTTTACATTATCAAGACTTTTCCCCCCCAATTTTTCTAATATTACCCTAACTAATTAGTTAAAAACAATGGTTCAATAAATGGCCTTATACTTAATGAATAAAGGTAATATAGTAAATAGAGTATGTAATTAATGTATTTTTTAAGATTTATGCCACAAAAAGTAGGACAAACATAAGTGGACAGAGGGAGTATGTGTGTTTGTTTGTACATAATTTTATCCTTTCAAAAACAATAAGGCTACAAATAAATGCAAAGGAGCATGTAAAGAGGGTTCTTGATGCACACGAAGAGTTAAATACTACCTCCATTCCATAACAATTGTCTTTTTAGCTAAAAAAAATATATTCTACCATGTATGTCACTTTTAAAGTTGGAAAGCAAAATAAATGACCTTTTTCCTATTATACCCTCTTTTTAAAATGTCTTACCAACTAAATATTTAATTTTCTCTCTCTTATAATTAGGGATATGTTGGTCATTTTAAACTAAATTTTACCTACTTTTTAGATTTCTTAATATGTGTGAAAAATTCTAAAGAGTCAATTATTATTGAATAAAGGTAGTAATGAGTTGGAAAACAAAAAAAATAACTCAGATATTGGAGCCGCGAACTTGATGAACGTGAAGCCTTGACTGAACGTGAGAGGGAGAAACTTAAAGAAGATAAGAAAAAGGTAAGATTCTTATTTCCATATTACGATCTCAAATTTATTTACTTTATATAAAAAATTATCTCCATCTCAACTATCGTTGACATGTCATTGTTTTTTTATAAATTTTTCATACAGAATGATGAGAGAAACAATTAAATTGAGAAGGCCTTTAGGGATCCGAGGGAAGTGGATGAGAATCTCTTAAGGATTATTGAAGAAAAAGCAGGTGTGTTTCTTTGTTTATGCATCCTTCTACTTAGATATAACAATTTATGAAAATATATAATGTATTCTTGTTTTTGGGGAACAATATTCAGAGGGAAAAAGAGGAAGCTCTAAAGAAGATACTTGAATTGGAAAGAGATTTAAATGCGGTCTGAAGTTGGAAATGGAAAATGCTGAGGTTAAAGGCAAATTAGAGATGATGAAAGTTATGGGAGATAATCCAACTGTTAAAAATAAAATCAAAAAGTTAAATGAGGAATTGGAAGAGAAAGTTAAGGAGATAGATAATGTGCACGACTTGTACAGTGCCCTTGTTTCCAAAGAACGTCAAAGTAATAACGAGCTTGTAAGCGCTAGTAAAGAGTTCGTCGAGGCATTCTCTTATACTTGTCATTTAAGTCTATGCATCTTCTAAGATAGTAAGTAAGGAGGAAATGTGTTTGCTTTTTGTAGGGCTTGCGTGATATCTTGACTAGTAATAGAGTCCCAATTGGGAATAAAAGAATAGGAGATTTTAATGTAAAGTCCTTTATAAAAGCATCTAAGGAGAGGTTTCCCTGATAAGAAGCCGAAGTGAAGGCCATAGAATTGTGCTCCTGGTGGGAGCATAAGTTTAAAGACAATGAATGGCATTCATTTAAAACTGTACAAATTGATGAGTCGTGTATTGAGGTGGTTATGAATTGTCTTTGACTATGATTGTTCTTGTAATGCGAAAAGGTTGAAAAGAAAAATAATGTTTATAATTATTGCAGAAATTGTTGAATGACGATGATGAGAAGTTACGAGAACTTAAAGAGAAGTGGGGTGCAGATGTGTACACGTCTACTGCTTTGAAGGAGGTTGAAGAATACAATCCCAGTGGCACATATGTGGTTCCTGAGCTTTGGAACCTTGAAGAAAACAGGAAGGCCATTTGAAGGAAGTTATAAGTTATATATTCGAGCAATCGAAGCAACACAAGCGCAAGAGATCGTGAGGTTGGAAATGCATACATTTATTAATTATTTTGCTATTTCTTAATTATGGGTCAATATTTATTATCATGTTGGAATTTTACATAAAAACTGCTTCTATTCTTACGTGTTTAAGCTATTTTATTCATACAGAGTCTCTGCTTATTTTATGAAGTCTAAAATATTAGTGGTTTTCTTTCATACATCTCGTGATGACATTATATTGAAACTCATAATGCATCTTAAAATTGTCACTTGAACATGGAGTTTTCTAATTCTTTATATTCAAACTGATTTAAATGCTTTATTTCACGTTATTTGCAGGGAGCGAGTAAAGTAGCTTTAACACAAGCAATCATATATCTATTGCCTTATTTGACAAACTATATTTTACCGTTACTTTTTACCATGTCGTCATCATCTTTTTTTTGTCTTCCAGGGACGAATCTAGAATTTCGAAATAGGTAGGGCCATTATTTAGTTTTAGTACAATTAATATATAAATTTTGTGTTGGGTTGTAATTTATTTATTTATGTGTTTACCTATTTTTAAGAAAAATTGGGCTAAATTGTACTGCTATCTCATAGGTTGGAGTGGCCTGCAGCCCACTCCAGCCTACCCCTGAATCTGTCCCAGTGGTCTTCCATGTTGTCATCATGACATGAATTATTTTGGTAAACAATTGCAACTAATTAGTGGTTGCTATAATCTTTTTTTTTTCTTTTTGCTATATTATGTCAAGTGTAGAATATTTTTCATAAGCTTGGCTCCTATTTGTTAATTGCTTGCATATAAATTCCTAGTTATAAACAGTTCACGCCCATTGATCTTGTAAAATGACACCCTTGTTGGATATCCGGACACACGCATATCACTATCCCCCGAAATAAAACCGAGATAGGAGTGAGTACATTTAAGAACTCCTCACTGGATGTTAAGAATATTCAAAATGTCTTAGAATTCAAGCTTTTAGCATTGTAGGAGTTACACTAATACAATAAAAACAATTGTAAGTGGAAGATAAGAATTACAAGGAATTTAGGTTAAAGTACTAGTGTTGTATTGACTTTTACTTGTAAATGAATCAATCCTATCATCTTATAGTTGAAGTCTCTCTAGTAGGTTAGAGCATTTTTCATTGGAATACAATATTGTCTGTGTCTAAATATCTCTCCCATGGAATGAAAATAAATTTGTTAGATGATTTTAATTGGATGATATTCTCCAATCTGATAGAGTCCAATTTCTTTCGTTTTAAGTTGTAATCTTTTACTTAATATTGAAAGACAATAGAACATCACACCTAAACTACCAAAGTAGCTTGTCAACCTATACCAGAGAGATTACATTTTCAAAACAAATAGAAGAATACACTTAGTGCTCTAGGAAATAGAAAATACCATAGAGAAATATGGTATGGCAGATCATGCCAGATGAAGATATATAGTGTTGCGGATCATGCCAAAGATCCCATCCTTTAAGAAGTTTTTCACTTTCCCATAACTAACTCTCCTAAACACCATGGATCGATAATAAAAGTTCAATTTAAACATTTTACATTCCTTTAATATATTAATGCTCATATCATTCATATTTTTTTATGCTTCTTATATATGTTGAAAAAACTTGAGCGATTTCGGTAGGAGGGTTACAACCCGTCTTGTAAAATGAGATACAAAAAAATATTGGGCTAATTTCCATCTTCCTTTTGTCATCTGATAAGCTCAACTCAATTATAAAAATAAAATACGACAATCTTGTGTGTAATAAAAAAATTCTCAAGAATATCTTTACATAAGAAACATCCATTTCAAGTTCAAACCCATCAACCATAGTTAGGTAAATGAAGTCTCACAGTTCCCCTTAACCGTCATTGTTTACCTACCCATTTCAAAAGTCCGAAGTAGAGTAATTTTGATAGTCATTATAGATTCTTTCGTAGATGGAAAAAAGGGCGAGAATGGGTTTGGAAACCTTGGTTAGATTTAGATGAAATCCTGCAGTTTCTCCTTTTAATTGTTTGGAAATTTCCCGCACCTCCACGACACATATAATCCTTAATGAAGTCTAAAATTGACATTGTGAAAATATTGGGGAGATTTTATATACTTTTGTCTTTATATACCTATTCTATATACCATCTTTAGATTTCTTTATAGAAAAGAATAAGGGTGAAATACTGTTCCAATGAGCTAAAAAGAAATCACAAATTAATGGTGATACTCGCCGATCATTAAGTTTTAATCCATTTTACTTTTGTGCATAAATCATAAAAGATAATTTCTTAAATAACTATAATAATCTTAATAAAGTATCTTAAAAAAAATTAATTTTGATTGGAAACATAACTTTTTACAATTTAATAGAAATAAAATGGGTATAAATAGTTAACCAAATTGGACAAGTATTTAAGGATAACTATTTTTAAAAATGTGGACTAAAATTTTAATTATACAGGGAGTACATTAATATCTATATCCTCAATTTTCTAACCAAAACCTCAATAAAAAGGTAAGACACAGACAACATAGCCGATCACGAAAAACTATGTAACTTAAATACGCGGTATCTCGTGTTTTCTTCTTATATTCTATAGGTATGATTTTTATTTTTGGTATTATTTCTGGTAGAAAATTGAGAATTTGAATCGTTTTTTCATGACGTTGCCTTGTCCGGTAATATAAAGTCACTTGTTTGTTTTGAGCATTTTAACACATTTTTATATCTTTTAACATACAATGTGATGGATTAAAGATTAGGACGGGGAAAAGATTGAATGAGGAAAACTTATAGTCAAGAAAATGGATCTAGTCACACCTAGGGATGGAAATCGGACCCAACATTTCGATTTCCGACTTTTCCGATCCAAAAATTTCGATTTCAGAACAGTTTTTTAAATTTTGCGAAATTCCGATTTCCAATTTTTCCAAAAATATAGGATCGAAACTAGATATAAATTTCCCAAATTTTCTGGAATTTCTAGTCTGGCTTTATTTTGAATTATATTTTTGATTTTATATTATGTATATTAAATAAATAAATAATTTTAGATAAAGAAAAAAGTATACAACAAAAAATTCATAACAAAAAAAGAGATAAACATTAAAAAACAATGAAACATTCTTTTATGTTCGAAAAAAGAAACAATGAAACATGATAAAACCTAAAACTCAATCTCCTCACAGTCGCATTGGAAATAAAAAGTAAATAGAAATCTCTTCAAACTCAAGTCTCACCTTCCTGGCTTGGAACAAAAATAAATCCTTCCTAACTTCCCACCAAGCTGCTTTTCTGCACAAGAAAACCGCAACCACTTGTGGACCATTCTCCACTATCATCAATCTGGCTTAGCTACTCCATCAACAAAAATTTCATAATTTTAAACCAAAAGTTTCACAAATTTTGAACAAAATTTCCTAAATTCCGAGCCAAAAGTTCCGAAATTTCCGTGCCGAAATTCCGAGTTCGGAATTTTATTCTAGATCCGATAAATAGAATCGGAATTGGAATGGCAAAAATCTATTCCAAAAATATCTATAAATTTTTCGAAAGACCCTTTTTCTGATCTGTTTTATTCGATTTCCACCCCTAGTCACACTCTTAAATTGTTCATGTCAAAGAAAAGCCAGAGTTAAAAAGTGAATTGCAAGAGAGAAAGCAACAATGCCTTTTGCCGACTATTTCACCTATATACATGAAGGCAAATCCAATGAAAAAGAGAAGGTCAATAAGACATTGAGCAACTGAAGTCAACAAGATTCCGCCGACCATTTTGCCTACCTCCAAGTTATTGAATTGGTAGCTGATGTCTCCTCATTTGTGATAATATAATATACTTTAGAGACATCATTTTAGGCTTATTTATTAGTCTATAGGTTGATTTTAGCTTAATTTAGTGCACTTTCCTATTTTGGGTCTTGATTTGTAGAATTATTATTTTTAGAGCATATTGGGTTTAATTGTTTATTTAGTGTGAAGCTTTAAAGATAATTATGGAGATTAATTAGAGTCCAAGTCAAAGATTACAACTTATGGAAAAAGATATGCATGGAAATTGGAGATAGAAGGAAACTGAGTTCAATTAGGAAAAGGAAAAGCTGCATAAATCTGGGATTCTGCAGAACACGTCTAAAGATTGGTGTTTTTACCTAAGAAATAGGCCGAATTTGGTAATTTCCTTCTATAGGTCCTAGATAATTCTGTTGCGATTCTTTTGGTATCTTGTGGAGCAAAATCCGACCAATAACAAAGAAGTTATGACCAAAACAACGCAGCAGTGTTTATCTTACGAATTTGGGTTGGGCCAGGAGCCCATTACTTGAAGTTATCTCCAAGAAACGAATTAGGTCAACCTCTAACCTATAAATACAGCCTCTTAACACTCTTAAATCATCCTTGGCCAAACCCTAAGGCCAAGAGGAAGCTGCAACACAAGAGAAGAAGTCTGGAGGGAGCTGTGCAACAACTATGTCTCCTTCAACCTCTTATTTTGTAATTCTTTCTTCTTCTTTTCTTTGTATGAACTAATTCTCTTAGCTTAGGTTTTGCATATGTATAATCTATGAATTCTAATTCTTCTATCTAAGTTCTTTGGGAATTATATGTTTTAATCTGAAATTAGCTACTTACCTTTATATTTGATTATGTGTTTTGATTTAATGACTGTTTTCCTTGCTAGTGCACGAGTATAGGATTACCTTAATAGTAGTTAGATGGTCACCTTGTAAGGGTGTTTAACTATTGAACCACCACATAACGTCTAGTGTCGATAGCAGTTCTGACAAAACATACTTCTAACTAGATAGTCATTAAGGTTTGTTTTAACCACCATATCACCAAGATTGCAGTATTTGCTTAGGGCCTTAGTGGCGTTTGATAACCCTATTTTAAATCACTTCTTGGTTGTGCCGTTGCCCCCTTAGTCGCTCTCAAGGTCTAAGGTAGTGGAATTTAGAATCCTGACTAAGTATACCAAGAGCTAATATTCTCCCTTATGAATTGGATTTAATAGATAGAATTAGAAGGATTAGTGCATACTAGTAAAACCTAAGTTATATCGTTCATACTATCTTCTTTTCTTTTCTGTTATTTATTTTCTGTCTTTAATTTAGTAGTTTAGTTTTCTTATTAAAAACCAAATAAATATCTATCTTTCTCTTCTTTCTACTTGCGTATTATTATCTATCTTTAATATCTGCACTTGATAATTTGCATAAGTTCTCTCTAACTTTCGTCAGTCCCTGAGGAACGAATCTTCTTATCATTAAAACTTGCATACGTCCTGTAATACTTGCAGTACAGTGTTAGTTTAGGGTGTGTATTTGCACTTATTTTATACATCTTTTTATCACACCTTAGGCCACACCAAGTTTTTGGCGCCGCTGCCGGGGACTACATCGTTAGTCCTTGTGCAATTATCTTGTGCTTTTATTTTAGTTAGTTCTATTTTACGCTTTTCTTTTTAGTTTTTGTCTTTACAGATTCTTTTTAGGCGAGAGCAGATTTATTAGGAGATAAAGGTTTTTAGATCCTGAAGACGCTAATTCATGATGGAATCTCTAAAACTCAAGGAGTTAAGCCAACAACTTGAGGAATTACGAGAACAATCGCGGAACTAGCTCAGAGGAATCTAGTACATACATCACCTTCATGTCCTAGTTGTGGAGCAAGAGATCACTCGTGGGGACGTTGCATGAACAATCCAACCTCAATTTCCTTCATGCCTTATCAAAGAGACCATTATCATGATGGTTATTATCAATCTCAAGGAAATTACGCTGACTATCAACCCCCACAGAGTTACAATTGGGTCGGAGATCAACAGCCGTGTCATTATGATAACCATTATCATGATGATTATTATCAACCACGACCACAAGCTTATTATCCTCCACAACCTATCTATCAAGAAGCGCCGATTTATAATAAAGCTTATCAAGAACCACTTCCTTATTCAATGCAGCAAAAACAACCTTCGAGTTTGAGTTCAAGTTTGGCTCGACTGATGCAAACACTTGACAATATAGAGAGTCGCCAGCAAGAATCCCAAGACTCCCAGAATGCGCTTATGGAGAAGTTGCAGAGAATGTCACAAAGGATGAATGAAACTCTAATCCCTGCAGAAAGGCAACTCCAAAGTGATACTACTGCTCCAGAAAACAAAGTTTGTCATGCAGTTGAATTAGAAAGTGGAAAACAACTACCTCCAACAAGACCAGAACCAGAACCAGTCCCTATTCCATATCAGAGGGGGGAAGAAGCAACAGATAAGGTCGAAGAGGTAGTTGAACAAGAACGTGTCCAAGAGAAGACACCAGAAAAGAAAGAGAGCCCAGTGGTAACCAATACATGTCCTCCTCCACCATTCCCTTCACATGTCAGAAAGAACAATGACCTGGAATTCAAGAAGTTCGTTGACATGATGAACAAATTAAAGAACAGCAGCCCGTTTGTAGAAGCTCTCACAAGAATGTCAAAGGACATTCTTTCTAACAAACGAAGATTCGAGATGAATGGATTACCAGGGGAGTGTAATGCTACACTTGGAATTGAGTTACCACCCATTCCCACGACATCTTGGATGGCATCATCCATGATTATAAAGAATCGAGCTGAAAAGTTCGTGGGAATTAAAGGCAAAGGGTGGAAATTTCGTCATCCTTAATCAAGGTAACACGTCTAACTTGGAAAGACGTTAATTTTTTTTTATGTTTTACGTTTTTTAGTTTTTAATTTATATTTAGTTTAGTTAATTTTAGTTGATATTGCATATTTGAGGAAGGTATTAGTGTTTTTGGTGTGTAGGAATTGGAGAAATCGAGTTAGGGAACGCGAGGAAATTTTTGGAGCGCAAGAATGTACCCCGCGGACTACCCCACGGACTACCCCATGGTCCGCACGGATGGTCCGCGAGGTCAAAACCCGTACCACGGGTTGCCACCGCGGGTTTGATCCAGAAACAAGAAAAAAATCCACGGACTACCCTGCGGTACACCGCACCATGGTCCGCGTGGTCAAAAACCCGTACCACGGGGTAGGTACCATGGGTATTTTGACGGAGATAGCTACAGAAGCCGCGGGGTACCCTCCGGTACACCGGACCCTAGTCCGCGAGTCAAAAACCCGTACCACGGGGTCCTACCACGGGTTTTAACCAGTGAGCAAAAAGTTTCGAGCATCAGATGTCGCGGACTACCCCGCGGTGCACCCCATGGTCCGCAGGGGTAGTCCGCACGAGCCGCCAGAGAGAGAAAAGAAAGGGTTTCAAGGTTATATGAAGATCTAAAGCTTATTATTCCGAATTTATTAAACCTTAAACCTCTTTCTTCTCTCCAAAACTCTCCCAACTCCATTAGAGCTCATCAAAACCTTCACCAATCATCAAAACACTACCCAATCACCATGAAAACACATCCAATTCATTCTCCACATCATTACAAGGAAGATTCAACCACCTATATCATACCAAAACACCTTGAATCCAAGAATCAAAAGCTCAAATTTCAATAATTCATCCTACAATTTCTTAAATCCAAGCCAATCCATGAAAAATCCATCTTACCCACATAGAGAATCATCATCAAATCACCTTTCCTAACCCAATTTAAGCTTGTACAACCAATAATCAAGAGTTTCAAATTTCAAGAGTGGTTAAAGCTTTGAGTTGGGGGTCAATTGAGATGATTAAGAGAACATGCACATTATCTACTGAAAGGGTGATGAAGAAATCAAGGTATTGGATCTAATTGAGAAGAAATCAAGTGAGACAAGTCCTAGTTCCAATTCAAAGGGTAAAACAAGTCAAGAGAAGAGAGGTTAGCATGCTGTGTTTGATTCAAAGAGCAAAAAGATTCTAACTTTAGTGAAGAAGGCAACACAACCTCTACAAATCAAAGACCTTATACCCAGAAGAAATAGAGAAAGCTTCAATGGCCATGATAGCTTCTCCGAAGCAACAATTAAAGGAACTACCTTTTTCTTATGAGAAAGTATTTGAAGAATAAGTTGAAGGTGAATACATGAAGGTTCATGGGGATTTGGAATGCTTTGGGTTGTTTGTGAATTGTATTTTGTGAGGAGAAGAAGAATATGTGGCACAGTTGATCTATGAGGAGGTGATACGAATCTTCGATCTCTCCCATGACGTTATTTAATGCAATATCCTATTATGATCACGTGTCCTGAACAAAAAGCGAATAAGAAGTTGGGTGAAGAAGATACATTAGATTTAATCCGAGTATCGACAAGGCGAGGTAATAGCCTCGAAGAGTATGTTTTCTTTCTTCCCTACCATTTTTTTATGTGCAATATGTATGCTAATTTTAAATTTTATTCTTTCTTGAGTCTTTTTCGAGTCGTGGGGACACGGCTCATTTTTGATTTGGGGGTGGGGATTCGTTGTCCTCATCTTCCTTTTTGTTTTTTCATAAAATTAAAATTTTTTGGGTTGAATTAGGCATAGAATATCTTTGAATGTACCTATTTGAGCATGATTTTATTAAGTTAATGATAGTAGGTAGTATGTTTTTGAAAAATGCAATAAATATGTTTAGTTTGCATGTATGAAAACAGGAAATAAAAGATAGAAAAGTTAATGAGCAATGCTAAGAAGTATGTTGAAACTTAGGAATAGTTATTTGGTGTGTAGAACGTGAGGTTTAAAATTAGTTGAAAACCCACTTGTCTATGAACTAGTAATGAAAAAGTAACAAAATCCGGTAGTTAGAAAAATGAATAAGGCAGTTCTTTCATGATTAAAACACTTGAATCCTTTATACTTTCTCACCCTTTTATTTGATTATTTGTATTTATCCGTCTTAGCCCCTCTGAGCCTTTCTAAAGCCTTTACTGAAACACATTATAATCCTTACCCTAGTTTTAAGGACTTATCTATATGACCCGCACTCGAATCGCAAAACCTGAGACAACTCGTTTTAGAGCTTGAGTTTGGGGTGGTGGGTTTCATCATTCGGAAACATTGGGATTTGAAATTATCTTTGTGATTTTATTGATGATGAAATTGTTATTATTGTAACCCTTTGCCGGGGTAATAGTGAATGGAAAAGAAGCTACGAGCTAAATTTGCCAACAAGGGCATTAAAAAGAAAGAATATATATATGAAAAAATAGTGTGATATCTCAACGTCAAAAAGAGAATCATAGCTATACAAAAAAATGATATGAAAAGAATATATATTCGGACCGGCAAAGTGGATTTTATATCATCAAAGGTTTTAATTGGGATTATTGGGGATGCACATTAAAAAGCATCAATAAATTGGGTTGAGTGAGAACATCTTCGAGTGACAACTCAAGCTCTAGGGCGATTCGTTGATGGCTAGTGAGGAGAGAGCCAAAAGCTCACTTTTCATTATCCAAATATACCACACCCGTCCTTAAGCCAAGTTATAACCAAGACCTTAGGATTTCTAACTGATAGATGGAGAAACAATTGAGCTATTAGGTAATAGGTAAGTGGACCATTGGATGCTGTATTTGGGACCTATGAACAACCTATAGCCATTAACCTGAACTAAGTTATCATCCTCTCCTTCTGGCATTGCGAAATTAATCTTAACTTGAATTTATGGATTGTTGATTACATGTATATTAAGCATATTTGTGCATTATTTCTTGAGCATTACTACATGAGACTTTTTAGATATTTTGCTCTAGGATCATTCATTCTGATCTGTTCTTATTCTCCTCCTCCTTCTTCTTCTTTGTGACTACCCTACTGTTCTTTACTTTTATTGTATCGGGACGATACAACTTTGAGTTGGGGGTCTTGATGTCTCCTCATTTGTGATAATATAATATACTTTAGAGACATCATTTTAGGCTTATTTATTAGTCTATAGGTTGATTTTAGCTTAATTTAGTGCACTTTTCTATTTTGGGTCTTGATTTGTAGAATTATCATTTTTAGAGCATATTGGGTTTAATTGTTTATTTAGTGTGAAGCTTTAAAGATAATTATGGAGATTAATTAGAGTCCAAGTCAAAGATTACAACTTATGGAAAAAGATATGCATGGAAATTGGAGATAGAAGGAAACTGAGTTCAATTAGGAAAAGGAAAAGCTGCATAAATCTGGGATTCTGCAGAACACGTCTAAAGATTGGTGTTTTTACCTAAGAAATAGGCCGAATTTGGTAATTTCCTTCTAAAGGTCCTAGATAATTCTGTTGCGATTCTTTTGGTATCTTGTGGAGCAAAATCCGACCAATAACAAAGACGTTATGACCAAAACAACGCAGCAGTGTTTATCTTACGAATTTGGGTTGGGCCAGGAGCCCATTACTTGAAGTTATCTCCAAGAAACGAATTAGGTCAACCTCTAACCTATAAATACAGCCTCTTAACACTCTTAAATCATCCTTGGCCAAACCCTAAGGCCAAGAGGAAGCTGCAACACAAGAGAAGAAGTCTGGAGGGAGCTGTGCAACAACTATGTCTCCTTCAACCTCTTATTTTGTAATTCTTTCTTCTTCTTTTCTTTGTATGAACTAATTCTCTTAGCTTAGGTTTTGCATATGTATAATCTATGAATTCTAATTCTTCTATCTAAGTTCTTTGGGAATTATATGTTTTAATCTGATATTAGCTACTTACCTTTATATTTGATTATGTGTTTTGATTTAATGACTATTTTCCTTGCTAGTGCACGAGTATAGGATTACCTTAATAGTAGTTAGATGGTCACCTTGTAAGGGTGTTTAACTATTGAACCACCACATAACGTCTAGTGTCGATAGCAGTTCTGACAAAACATACTTCTAACTAGATAGTCATTAAGGTTTGTTTTAACCACCATATCACCAAGATTGCAGTATTTGCTTAGGGCCTTAGTGGCGTTTGATAACCCTATTTTAAATCACTTCTTGGTTGTGCCGTTGCCCCCTTAGTCGCTCTCAAGGTCTAAGGTAGTGGAATTTAGAATCCTGACTAAGTATACCAAGAGCTAATATTCTCCCTTATGAATTAGATTTAATAGATAGAATTAGAAGGATTAGTGCATACTAGTAAAACCTAAGTTATATCGTTCATACTATCTTCTTTTCTTTTCTGTTATTTATTTTCTGTCTTTAATTTAGTAGTTTAGTTTTCTTATTAAAAACCAAATAAATATCTATCTTTCTCTTCTTTCTACTTGCGTATTATTATCTATCTTTAATATCTGCACTTGATAATTTGCATAAGTTCTCTCTAACTTTCGTCAGTCCCTGAGGAACGAATCTTCTTATCATTAAAACTTGCATACGTCCTGTAATACTTGCAGTACAGTGTTAGTTTAGGGTGTGTATTTGCACTTATTTTATACATCTTTTTATCACACCTTAGGCCACACCAGTAGCGGAGTGAGGGATGAAAATATTTTAAGTCGATTCCTCACGTTTTGGGTTTTGATTTTGACGTTCTAAAGACTATATATTATTTTTTAGTCTTTCACCCACTTCTGGAGACACATTCATTATACTTACTAATAATGAAGAAGAAGAAAATACCAAGGATTTTCACTTTTCAAGGGTTTCAAGTAAGAATCTCATATTATCTTGTAAATTTATTTGACATTTCATCACTTTAATTTCTTCTAGTCTTTGATTAGTACTTAAATATTGTTATGAATATCTTTATGTGTATGATAAGCTAAACCATTTCTCATTATTTTTAGTTTCCTATGATACTTGTAAGACATCATCGAGCATGCTTTTTTAGTCAATTACATGTTATTATATAGTTCTTTTGCTTACTTATGTTTGTATTGTCACTAGTGATGTTTCTCGTCTTTTTGGACATTTGACTATGTTTTTCAGTTAGAGAAGACCAATAATGATTATAGATAGAAATGTACATAACGCATGAAAGAAAGAGCCAAAATATTGAGAAAAACCATCCAACAAACATCCTCGAAAGCTCACGTCAAAGAACGGTGAACACAAAGGAAGATCAATATAAGTAAAAGTATCAGGGCCCTCGCCTATCTTCTGCATACCTTCAATCAAATTTTTACTAGACAAGCAAGAAGAAGTATCCTACTTCCTACCTCCAAGTCGTTAAAACTTGGCGAGAAAATGCATGAGAAATAATTATTTAGAATATTGCCTACATGTCTCTTACTTTATTACTTGATGACAAGACAATGAAACTTTACGAGAGAAACACTTCAGAGTAACAAAACCCCCAACATGAAGTTAACTATACTTCAGAGTAACAAAACTTTACTTTATCTACATGCCTTAAGCCTACCTCTATCTCAACAGGAAGTTCAACTATATATCACAAAACCCCTAAGGAAGAAGAACCTCATCGGAATTGTATCCAACACCCAATTCGGAGAGGAACTAACAAGATCAGTACGAGACAACAACTAGACTTTTTGAAGATACCTTTTGAAACCCAATAACTAGTCTTCGAGGAGGGTGAATAGGATAATGATCAAATAAATTTATTCTCTCCAAACTCATGCTCAAACTATTTAATAAATACAAACATAATAAATTTTGCAAACTATTAGTTAAAGACTCATTAGGGGTAATTTATCAAACACTTAAGGGATACCTAGTTTTAGCAAAGGTGTTTTGACAAAACCTATTGAGACATATGAGAAAACACTTAGCATGCAAAAGAAAAAAATACACCTATATATGTTCTAGACTAATAATAAAACATAATACATGCAAGAAAGTAACAATTAAAGGGCTAGAATACGATTTACTCAATTTAGAGTGGTTCGGCTCCCGTAGGCCTAGCCTACCACTTAAGGTCTATACACCCTTAGGATTTCAAGCTCCTCCACTAGAAACTCCTTGTGTCTCTTTAAGTGAGAGAACAAACCTTTAAAGCCTCTTCATAATCGCCTTTGAAGGATAACACTAGTGATATGACCAAAACTAGGAAACCAAATGGGCAATCTCCAAACACGATATACCACTTCATAAGCATGTGAAGCTTTCAACTTGTGTATCACCACACAAGGATTAGTAAACAATATCTACCCACGATATACCACTTCACACTCTATGAAGACTTCCAATTTTTTGTCTATACCATAGAAGCTCTAACATACCCTTGTCTAGGCTACCAAGAGAAAAACATAGTATTTATGATTAAACCTAATTTACCTAGCCTAGCCTCTAAATTAACTCCTAAATGTGCTAATAAATACAATTGTTAAGGCAAAGAACAACAAATAAATATGCATGGATATACAAATTATATTGCTTTGGAGCGCTCTTGAAAGATAACTTTAAGAAGTTTTAAATTTGTGTAAAGAAGAGCCACTTTTGAAAGTCCGCAGGGCCTTTATCTATAGGAAAAAATATTCCAACTTATATTTACCTCTACTTTTATGATTAGTTATTTTGGTGTAGGAGCACAGAGAACTATGTGTTGCGCTTGAGGATTAATGAAACCTTTTTTGACTCCCTGCTCAAAAAATGAAAGTAAAGAGTCATAGTATTTATCAACATCAAGCAAACCAGAAATTTATCAAGAAAAACTTACAATTATACATGAAAAGTAAGAATTAGCAGAGAGTAAATAAGAAGAACATAAAATAGTTACATTATACTACTTTCTCAAAATACTAAGGAGAAAACAAAAAAGTTTAAAGTTGTTTCACTAACTTTCAAGTAGCTATTATAAGAATTCGTATCATTCTCTATAGCTTTACTTTATGGTTTGTTTACACTATATTTAGTTACCATACTAGAATAACCTAACTATCAATTATCTCTAACCTTAATTCCTCTTTGTAATCTTCCATCTCTGTTTTATATCGTTCTTTATCCTTCATCACTAGTTCGGGAGACACCTGGATTCATATTTAACACCAAAACAACTCCATTTAAAGAATTTATAAACAAAATCTTGACTAGATATTGTATTTATACAAATATAAAACTTCTTATGAATTACATACAAAAATATCACCAATTCTGAATCAATTAAAAAGTTATTTTCTCTCTCAAGTTCAATTAATAAGAAAAAACAAAGTGCTTCAATATTAAAGAACAACTTTACATGATACGAAATGGATAAAGGATTGACAAGTCCAAATATGGAAGGACAAGAAATTAAAATGCATTCCAGCCATCAATACTAATCGAATAAAACCCCATTCATACTAAACAAAGAAAGTAAGAGTGATAACCTTTGTTTTGAAGTAAAAATATGCAACTTAATTACATGTGCGATCTATTGCAACCGCGAAGAATATCAGGGTAAGCATTCTCTTTGTCCATGATATCTTGACTATCTGAGCTTGGGTGTTGCCTTCTTCATCTTTATCGAACATGGAATAGGGCATCATAGGCCATCGTTGTTGAAATTCACTCATTACATATTAATTCGTTGAAGATGAGAGAAGGTAGAGAAAGAAAAGCAGAGGTTGCGTGGTGGCTACCTGTTGACCTAGGGTTATGTGGTGGTGGTGGTGGTTGTAATGGATGGGGAAGGTCATATGTTGTCTGGTGGTGGTGGTGGATATAGAAGGTCGTAGGCGTGAAGTTGTTTATTACAAAACTTTAACTATTACTCCCTCTGTTCCACAAACAATGTCCACATACATTTTCACACGTATTAAGAAACATAATAACATATTAAGAAACATAATAATTGTATTCACCATTATAAAAATATCCCTCATAAAATGTCTTATGTTTTAAATATATGAGCTGAAAATATAAATATTAATATATCAAGACAAATATTACTTTCCATTATAAGTTTTTTTAACAAAAAAATCTTTAATATTTCTTCTTTCCCATTTTATTTGTCCAATTTTTAAGAAGTAAATGTGTCAAATATTATTTACTCCCGTTGTTCACTTTTATTTGTCATTTTTAAAAAAAAAGGTGTCCAATAATTAATAAGGGTAATATATTAATAATAGAGTGTATTGAATGTCTTTTAATTTTTGTGTCACAAAAAATAAGACAAATAAAAGTAGATGGAGGTAGTATCCCTTTTTCAATACCAAGACAATTTTTTTTTTCTAATATGATTCCTAATTAAATACCCCCTTTATTGTTTGTATTTAATTAAATAATTGTTGCTCCCTATGTCTAATTTTATTTATCTACCTTTTTGGTATACAAAAATTAAAGAGCATTAAATTAAATACTCTTTATTTTTACACAATTGTCTTTAATTAATATACATAAAATTATTAATTACAATATTTTTCTATTACTTTATTTATTTCACAAATAATATCCCCTTATCTTTTCACGCATATTAAAAAATATAATAATTGTATTTACCATTATAAAAATATCTATTCATGAAGTATATATATCTTGATATTTTAAATATGTATTAGAAATATAAATATTAATATCTTAATAAAGGAAATAGTATAAAAAAGTTGAAAAAAAAGTCTTGACATATCTTATATGGATAATATTATTGAAACACTACTTTTAGTATTTTAATATGTGAACATCATTTATAGAACAAGGTGGAGTATTTAATTAGGAATAATATTAAAAAAAAGTAAAAAAGAAAAAAGTATCTTGGAATTGGAATTTAAAGAGATAAGTGATATTTGAATTTTCTTTTTAAAAAGTTAAACAAATAAAATTAAATATAAAATTATTAAAAAGTATTTTATCTAAAATATTTATAATAGAAATTAATATTTTCTTACTATATTAATTAAAAAAAAAACTTTTACCTATTTTTAGAATTATTTTTTGATTATCAATAAATTATTTTAAATAAAAGAAAAGAGCCCATAGGTTCAATAGAAGATATCCTCTTCTTATTATTATAAATAAACCATCACCTCACTATCAATATATCACTTTACTGGAAAAATAGCAAAATCAACCCGCAGCTGAGTTCATATCATCAGAAGGTTTCACCACCCCTTACTCGATCAGATGGGCAGCAGCTCAGAGGAAATGTCAGATTTAAGTGACTCGGAGATTGAAGAATATAAGGAAAAACCCTACAAGAAATTGCTATCTGGAATATACAAAGTGAAGGGCCCACATGGAGGTTTGAGGTGCCCTTTTTGTGTTAATAGGAAAAAACAAACTTATAAGTACAAAGACCTTCTTCAACATGCTACCGGGGCGGGTAAAGGTACTGCAAAAGGGAGTGCACAAAAAAAAGCAAACCATCAAGCACTCGCAAAGTATTTGGAAGTCAATTTAGCAAATGAGGCTGAGCCACCTCAGCATGAAAATGCAATTCAACCTGCACCTGCACCTGCAGATAAAGTTGAGGAAAGCGAGTTATATTGCTGGCCATGGACTGGGGTTATTGTGAATATCATGAAAGAGCTAATGGGTGACAATTACCTGGATAATTGCAACTACTGGTTAAATAAGTTCTCTAAATTTAATCCACTAGATGTTCAGTATTTCTGGGATGAGGAAAAACAAACAGCACAAGCTGTTATTAAGTTTGATAGAGACTGGAGTGGATTTAAAAATGCTTTGGAGTTTGAGAAGTTTTGTGAAACTATTGGGTGTAGTAAGAAACAATGGAGCGCTGGTATAACTTCCCCTGATACAAGATTTTACGGATGGTTTGCACGTGAGTGCGATTACAAGTCAGATGGGCCAGTGGGTGCTTATCTTCGTGGAAATGGAATGTTAAGGACAATCTCAGATCTGGTTAAGGAAGCTACACAGGATACAAACAAAGTTGTAGAAAATTTAACTAGTAAGATTGACATTCAAAACGAAAATTTAGAAGAATTGCATACAGAATATAATGTACGGAAGATGAATCTAAGTTCGGTGCTCAAGGAGAAAGATCTAAAGCATCTAGCATTTTTGGAAGGTACCCTTCCTAACTCTCTAATTCTTCTTTTATATATATATATATATTCAGGTTGCTAAAGGTTATGTGGGTTTGTTTGTGCATGATTTTATCCTTTCAGAATCAAAAAGGATGCAAGAAAAGGCTAGGGAGGATGTGAAGAGGGTTCTTGATGCACAAGAAGAGTTTAATAATGAGTTGGAAAACAAAAAAAGAGAGCTCGATTCCTGGAGCCGTGAACTCAATGAACGTGAAGCCTTGACTGAACTGGAGAGGCAGAAACTTGAAGAAGAGAAAAAAAAGGTGATATTCTTATTTTCAACCTTATCTACTTTATATTAAAAAATAAATTATCTCCATATCATTGTTTTTTTTTAATTCTATTTTCATCCAGAATGATGAGAGGAACAAAAAACTTAAAAAGGCCTCTAGGGAGCAGAGGGAAATGGATGAGAATATCTTGAGGCTAGTTGAAGAACATAAGGTGTGTTTCTTTAGCTTGTTTGTGCATGCTTCTACTTAGATATAACTATCATTGCATGAATTTTTGTTTCAGAGGGAGAAGGAGAAAGCTATAAAGAAGATACTTGAATTGGAAAGAGATTTAGATGCCGAACTGAAATCGGAAATGGAAATTGCCGAGGTTAAAGGAAAATTGGAGATGATGAAAGCTATGGGAGATAATCCAACTATTCAAAGTAAAATCAAAAAATTAAATGAGGAATTGGAAGAGAAAATTGAGGAGATGGAAGATGTGAAGGACTTGAACTGTACACTTGTTGTGAAAGAACGTCAAAGTAATGACGAGCTTGTAAGTGCTCGTAAAGAGTTGGTCGAGGTATATTTCTCTTATACTTGTCATTTAAGTCTATGCATCTTCTTAGATAGTAAGTGAGGAGAAAATGTGTTTGTTTTTTGCAGGGCTTGCGTGATATCTTGACTAGTAATAGATTCCCAATTGGGATTAAAAGAATGGGAGATCTTGACATGAAGACCTTTATAAAAGCATGCAAGGAGAGGTTTCCCCGAGAAGAAGCTCAAGTAAAGGCCGTAGAATTGGTCTCCTGGTGGGAGGATAAGATTAAAGACAACGAATGGCATCCCTTTAAAACTGTACAAATTGACGACTCACGTTTTGAGGTAATTAGAATTGTCTTTGACCATTATATGATTGTGTTCTTGTAATGCTAAAAGGTTAATTAAGTGAATACTAATGGTTATTAATAATATTGTAGAAATTGTTGAATGATGATGATGAGAAGTTACGACAACTTAAAGAGGAGTGGGGTTCGGATGTGTACACTTCAGTAACTACTGCTTTAAAAGAGATTGAAGAATACAATCCCAGTGGCAGATATGCGGTTCCTGAGCTTTGGAACTTTAAAGAGAACAGGAAGGCTACTTTAAAGGAAGTTGTAAGTTATTTATTCAAGACATTGAAGCAAAGCAAGCGCAAGAGATGATGAGGTTTTAATATTTATTATCATGTTGGAACCTTACAAAAATACTGCTTGTATTCTTACATGTTTAAGCTATTTTATTTATAGAGTGCAAGCACTCATCAAGAAACGAATTACTTTGGTAAACTATTGCAACTGATTAGTGATTATTATAATATGTTTTTTCTCTTTTTGCTATATTATGTCAAGTGTTGAATAAGTTTCATAAGCTTGGCTCCTTTTTATTAATTGATTGCATGTAAATTCCTAGTTATAAACGGTTCACGACCATTGATCTTGTAAAGCGACACCTTTGTTGGATTTCCCCAACCCACATATAGGACTAGCCCCCGAAATTAACTCGAGAGAGAGGAGTGAATACATTTAATAACTTCTCACTGGATGATAAGAATATTCAAAATGTCTTAGAATTCAAGCTTTTAGCATTGTAGAAGTTACACTAATACAATAAACAAGTGTGAGTGGAAGATAAGAATTTTAAGGAATTTGGGTTAAGGGCCTTGTGTTGTATTGACTTTTACTTGTAAATAAATTAATCCTATCATATTATATCATATTATAGTTGAAGTTGCTCTAGTAGTTGAGAGCATTTTCATTGGAATACAGTTGTGTCGACGGTGTCTAAATATCTCTCACATGGAATGAATAATTTTAATTGGCTGAATTTCTCTAATCTTATAGGGTCCAATTTATTTCGTTTTAGGTCGTAATCTTTTACTTAATATTGAAAGATAATAGAATATCACACAGAAACGGCCAAAGTAGCTTGTCAAGCAATACCAGAGAGATTACATTTCCAAAAAAAAAAAAAAAAACTTGAGTTCCCAAAATGCGACTATTTTTAGTGCTTTAGGAAATAGAACATACCATAAATAAATATGGTATTGCAGATCATGCCAAAGGCCCCTTCCGTAAAAAAGTGTTTCCCACTCCCATAACTAACCCTTCTAGACACTATGGATCGATAATAAAAGTTCATTTTAAATATTTTACATTCCTTTAATCTATCAATGCTCATATCATTCATCTTTTTTTACCCTTCTTATGTTGAAAAAACTTGAGCGATTTTGGTAGGAGGGTTACAACCCGTCTTGTGAAATGAGATACAAAAACCAACCAAGAAAAATGTTGGGCTGATTTCCAACTTCCTTTTGTCATCTGATAAGCTCAGATTATATATAAGAACGTCAATTTTGTGTGTAATAGAAAGATCTACCGAGACTATTTGTACATCGCCAACTTCCATTTTAAGTTCAAACCAATCAGCCATAGTTAGATTAATGAAGTCTCACGGTTCCCCTTAACCATCATTGTTTACCTACCCGTTTCAAAAGTCCAAAGGAGGGTCAGATGAGTAGCAGTTCAGACGAAATGTCAGATCTAAGTGACTCGAAGATCGAAGGAGCTAATCAGGCTGAGGAATCCGAGTCATACTGCTGGCCATGGACTGTAATTATTGTTAATATCATTAAAAGGCTAATGGATGAAAATTATGTGGATAATAGAAGCTACTGGTTAATAAGTTCTCTATTTATGAGCCACTAGATGTTCAGTTTTTCTGGGATGCGGAAAAGCAAACGGCACAAGCTGTCAATAAGTTTGATAGAGAGTTGAGTGGATTTCAGAATGCTATGGAGTTTGAGAAGTTCTTTGAAGCTATTAGTTGTAGTAAGAGGGATTGGAGCCCTCATGTAGATTCCCACTGGTAAAAGATTTTATGGATGTTTTGCTCGTGAACACGGTTACAACGCAGATGGACTGTGGGTAATTATTTCCGTGGGGATGGAACACTAAAGACAATACTATGTTATTAACGACTACTTATTTACTCGCTATTTAATAAATATGTAGTCTTGAATAACTATAACTAACGACTACCCTGTTGTCGTTAAATATACTCATTACCGACAACAAGAAGTAGTCGGCAATGGTAGTAATGATTTATGACGACACAGGTAGTCGGTAATGTCACTTGAGCATTTATGACTACTTATAGGCATTGGTCGTTAAATATACTGTCTAACGACAAATTTTTAACAACTAAATATTAACGAGTACAAGAAGTCGGGAAAGCAAAATTTTGGCATTCACGACTACTTTTTCCTTCTTTCTTGACTACAAATATAGTCGCGGAGAGAAAGATGCGGTGTAGCGTGCACAACAAAAATCAAACTATCACGCACTCGTATATACTTGAAAGATAATTTAACAAATGAGGCTGGGCCACCTCAGCATGCACATGCACTTCAACCCGCACTTGCAGATAAAGTCAAGAAAAGTGAGTTATATTGCTAGCCATGGACTGGAATTATTATGAATACTATGTTAGAGCTAATGGATGAGAATTATATGGATAATCGCAACTACTGGTTAAATAAGTTCTCTAAATATAATCCACTAAATGTCCAGTTTTTCTGGGATGAAGAAAAAATAATAGCACAAGCCGTTATTAAGTTTGATAAAGACTGGAGTGGATTCAAGAATGCTTTGGAGTTCCAGAAATTTTGTGAAGCTATTGGATGTAGTAAGAAGAAAATGGAGCCCTGGTAAAACTTCCACTGATACAAGATTTTATGGATGGTTTGCACGTGAGTGCGATTACAAGTCAGATGGGCCAATGGGTGCTTATCTTCGTGAAAATGGAACGCTAAGGACAATCTCAGAGCTGGTCAAGAAAGCTACGCAAAATACAAAGAAAGTTGTAGAAATTTTGACTAGTAAGATTGATATGAAAAACAAAAATTTGGAAGAGTCGCATGCAAAACATAATATGGGGACGATGAACCTTGGTTGGTACTGCATCGAGCATTTTTTGAAGGAAACCTCCCTAACTGTCTACTTCTTCTTATACATCCCCTGTGATTTTTTTGAAAATATTATTTGTATATATTATATATTCAGGTTAGCTAAAGGTTACTCCCTTTGTCCACTTATGTTTGTCCTTCTTTCTAAAAAGAGGTGTCCAACAATATTTGTCCTTTTACATTATCAAGACTTTTTCCCCCCCAATTTTTCTAATATTACCCTAACTAATTAGTTAAAAACAATGGTTCAATAAATGGACTTATACTTAATGAATAAAGGTAATATAGTAAAGAGAGTATGTAATTAATGTATTTTTTAAGATTTATGCCACAAAAAGTAGGACAAACATAAGTGGACAGAGGGAGTATGTGTGTTTGTTTGTACATAATTTTATCCTTTCAAAAACAATAAGGCTACAAATAAATGCAAAGGAGCATGTAAAGAGGGTTCTTGATGCACACGAAGAGTTAAATACTACCTCCATTTCATAACAATTGTCTTTTTAGCTAAAAAAAATATATTCTACCATGTATGTCACTTTTAAAGTTGGAAAGCAAAATAAATGAACTTTTTCCTATTCTACCCTCCTTTTAAAATGTCTTACCAACTAAATATTTAATTTTCTCTCTCTTATAATTAGGGATATGTTGGTCATTTTAAACTAAATTTTACCTACTTTTTAGATTTCTTAATATGTGTGAAAAATTATAAAGAGTCAATTATTATTGAATAAAGGTAGTAATGAGTTGGAAAACAAAAAAAATAACTCAGATATTGGAGCCGCGAACTTGATGAACGTGAAGCCTTGACTGAACGTGAGAGGGAGAAACTTAAAGAAGATAAGAAAAAGGTAAGATTCTTATTTCCATATTACGATCTCAAATTTATTTACTTTATATAAAAATTATCTCCATCTCAACTATCGTTGACATGTCATTGTTATTTTGTAAATTTTTCATACAAAATGATGAGAGAAACAATTAAATTGAGAAGGCCTTTAGGGATCAGAGGGAAGTGGATGAGAATCTCTTAAGGATTATTGAAGAAAAAGCAGGTGTGTTTCTTTGTTTATGCATCCTTCTACTTAGATATAACAATTTATGAAAATATATAATGTATTCTTGTTTTTGGGGAACAATATTCAGAGGGAAAAAGAGGAAGCTCTAAAGAAGATACTTGAATTGGAAAGAGATTTAAATGCGATCTGAAGTTGGAAATGGAAAATGCTGAGGTTAAAGGCAAATTAGAGATGATGAAAGTTATGGGAGATAATCCAACTGTTAAAAGTAAAATCAAAAAGTTAAATGAGGAATTGGAAGAGAAAGTTAAGGAGATAGATAATGTGCACGACTTGTACAGTGCCCTTGTTTCCAAAGAACGTCAAAGTAATAACGAGCTTGTAAGCGCTAGTAAAGAGTTCGTCGAGGCATTCTCTTATACTTGTCATTTAAGTCTATGCATCTTCTAAGATAGTAAGTAAGGAGGAAATGTGTTTGCTTTTTGTAGGGCTTGCGTGATATCTTGACTAGTAATAGAGTCCCAATTGGGAATAAAAGAATAGGAGATTTTAATGTAAAGTCCTTTATAAAAGCATCTAAGGAGAGCCTGATAAGAAGCCGAAGTGAAGGCCATAGAATTGTGCTCCTGGTGGGAGCATAAGTTTAAAGACAATGAATGGCATTCATTTAAAACTGTACAAATTGATGAGTCATGTATTGAGGTGGTTATGAATTGTTTTTGACTATGATTGTTCTTGTAATGCGAAAAGGTTGAAAAGAAAAATAATGTTTATAATTATTGCAGAAATTGTTGAATGACGATGATGAGAAGTTACGAGAACTTAAAGAGAAGTGGGGTGCAGATGTGTACACGTCTACGGCTTTGAAGGAGGTTGAAGAATACAATCCCAGTGGCACATATGTGGTTCCTGAGCTTTGGAACCTTGTATATTCGAGCAATCGAAGCAATCGAAGCAACACAAGCGCAAGAGATCGTGAGGTTGGAAATGCATACATTTATTAATTATTTTGCTATTTCTTAATTATGGGTCAATATTTATTATCATGTTGGAATTTTACATAAAAACTGCTTCTATTCTTACGTGTTTAAGCTATTTTATTCATACAGAGTCTCTGCTTATTTTAGGAAGTCTAAAATATTAGTGGTTTTCTTTCATACATCTCGTGATGACATTATATTGAAACTCATAATGCATCTTAAAATTGTCAATTGAACATGGAGTTTTCTAATTCTTTATATTCAAACTGATTTAAATGCTTTATTTCACGTTATTTGCAGGGAGCGAGTAAAGTAGCTTTAACACAAGCAATCAGATATATATTGCCTTATTTGACAAACTATATTTTACCGTTACTTTTTACCATGTCGTCATCATCTTTTTTTTGTCGTCCAGGGACGAATCTAGAATTTCGAAATAGTGGTTGCTATAATCTTTTTTTTTTCTTTTTGCTATATTATGTCAAGTGTAGAATATTTTTCATAAGCTTGGCTCCTATTTGTTAATTGCTTGCATATAAATTCCTAGTTATAAACAGTTCACGCCCATTGATCTTGTAAAATGACACCTTTGTTGGATATCCGGACACACACATATCACTATCCCCCGAAATAAAACCGAGATAGGAGTGAGTACATTTAAGAACTCCTCACTGGATGTTAAGAATATTCAAAATGTCTTAGAATTCAAGCTTTTAGCATTGTAGGAGTTACACTAATACAATAAAAACAATTGTAAGTGGAAGATAAGAATTACAAGGAATTTAGGTTAAAGGACTAGTGTTGTATTGACTTTTACTTGTAAATGAATCAATCCTATCATCTTATAGTTGAAGTCTCTCTAGTAGGTTAGAGCATTTTTCATTGGAATACAATATTGTCTGTGTCTAAATATCTCTCCCATGGAATGAAAATAAATTTGTTAGATGATTTTAATTGGATGATATTCTCCAATCTGATAGAGTCCAATTTCTTTCGTTTTAAGTTGTAATCTTTTACTTAATATTGAAAGACAATAGAACATCACACCTAAACTACCAAAGTAGCTTGTCAACCTATACCAGAGAGATTACATTTCCAAAACAAATAGAAGAATACACTTAGTGCTCTAGGAAATAGAAAATACCATAGAGAAATATGGTATGGCAGATCATGCCAGATGAAGATATATAGTGTTGCAGATCATGCCAAAGGTCCCATCCTTTAAGAAGTTTTTCACTCTCCCATAACTAACTCTCCTAAACACCATGGATCGATAATAAAAGTTCAATTTAAACATTTTACATTCCTTTAATATATTAATGCTCATATCATTCATATTTTTTTATGCTTCTTATATATGTTGAAAAAACTTGAGCGATTTCGGTAGGAGGGTTACAACCCGTCTTGTAAAATGAGATACAAAAAAATATTGGGCTAATTTACATCTTCCTTTTGTCATCTGATAAGCTCAACTCAATTATAAAAATAAAATACGACAATCTTGTGTGTAATAAAAAAATTCTCAAGAATCTTTACATCAGAAACATCCATTTCAAGTTCAAACCCATCAACCATAGTTAGGTAAATGAAGTCTCACAGTTCCCCTTAACCTTCATTGTTTACCTACCCATTTCAAAAGTCCGAAGTAGAGTAATTTTGATAGTCATTATAGATTCTTTCGTAGATGGAAAAAAGGGCGAGAATGGGTTTGGAAACCTTGGTTAGATTTAGATGAAATCCTGCAGTTTCTCCTTTTAATTGTTTGGAAAGTTTCCCGCACCTCTACGACACATAATGAAGTCTAAAATTGACATTGTGAAAAGATTGGGGAGATTTTATATACTTTTGTCTTTATATACCTATTCTATATACCATCTTTAGATTTCTTTATAGAAAAGAATAAGGGTGAAATACTGTTCCAATGAGCTAAAAAGAAATCACAAATTAATGGTGATGCTCGCCGATCATTAAGTTTTAATCCATTTTACTTTTGTGCATAAATCAGAAAAGATAATTTCTTAAATAACTATAATAATCTTAATAAAGTATCTTAAAAAAAATTAATTTTGATTGGAAACATAACTTTTTACAATTTAATAGAAATAAAATGGGTATAAATAGTTAACCAAATTGGACTAGTATTTAAGGATAACTATTTTAAAAAATGTGGACTAAAATTTTAATTATACAGGGAATACATTAATATCCATATCCTCAATTTTCTAACCAAAACCTCAATAAAAAGGTAAGACACAGACAACATAGCCGATCACGAAAAACTATGTAACTTAAATACGCGGTATCTCGTGTTTTCTTCTTATATTCTATAGGTATGATTTTTATTTTTGGTATTATTTCTGGTAGAAAATTGAGAATTTGAATCGTTTTTTCATGACGTTGCCTTGTCCGGTAATATAAAGTCACTTGTTTGTTTTGAGCATTTTAACACATTTTTATATCTTTTAACATACAATGTGATGGATTAAAGATTAGGACGGGGAAAAGATTGAATGAGGAAAACTTATAGTCAAGAAGATGGATAGAGTCACACCTAGGGATGGAAATCGGACCCAAAATTTCGATTTCCAACTTTTCCGATCCAAAAATTTCGATTTCAGAACAGTTTTTTAAATTTTGCGAAATTCCGATTTCCAATTTTTCCAAAAATATAGGATCGAAACTACATATAAATTTCCCAAATTTTCTGGAATTTCTAGTCCGGGTTTATTTTGAATTATATTTTTGATTTTATATTATGTATATTAAATAAATAAATAATTTTAGATAAAGAAAAAAGTATACAACAAAAAATTCAGAACAAAAAAAGAGATAAACATTAAAAAACAATGAAACATTCTTTTATTCTTTTATGTTCGAAAAAAGAAACAATGAAACATGATAAAACCTAAAACTCAATCTCCTCACAGTCGCATTGGAAATAAAAAGTAAATAGAAATCTCTTCAAACTCAAGTCTCACCTTCCTGACTTGGAACAAAAATAAATCCTTCCTGACTTCCCACCAAGCTGCTTTTCTACACAAGGAAACCGCAACCACTTGTGGACCATTCTCTACTATCATCAATCTGGCTTAGCTACTCCATCAACAAAAATTTCATAATTTTAAACCAAAATTTTCACAAATTTTGAACAAAATTTCCTAAATTCCGAGCCAAAAGTTCCGAAATTTCCGTGCCGAAATTCCGAGTTCGGAATTTTATTCTAGATCCGATAAATAGAATCGGAATTGGAATGGCAAAAATCTATTCCAAAAATATTTATAAATTTTTCGAAAGACCCTTTTTCTGATCTGTTTTATTCGATTTCCACCCCTAGTCACACTCTTAAATTGTTCATGTCAAAGAAAAGCCAGAGTTAAAAAGTGAATTGCAAGAGAGAAAGCAACAATGCCTTTTGCCGACCATTTCACCTATATACATGTAGGCAAATCCAATGAAAAAGAGAAGGTCAATAAGACATTGAGCAACTGAAGTCAACAATATTCCGCCGACCATTTTGCCTACCTCCAAGTTATTGAATTGGTAGCGGAGTGAGGGATGAAAATATTTTAAGTCGATTCCTCAGGTTTTGGGTTTTGATTTTGACGTTCTAAAGACCATATATTATTTTTTAGTCTTTCACCCACTTCTGGAGACATATTCATTATACTTACTAATAATGAAGAAGAAGAAAATACCAAGGATTTTCACTTTTCAAGGGTTTCAAGTAAGAATCTCATATTATCTTGTAAATTTATTTGACATTTCATCACTTTAATTTCTTCTAGTCTTTGATTAGTACTTAAATATTGTTATGAATATCTTTATGTGTATGATAAGCTAAACCATTTCTCATTATTTTTAGTTTCCTATCATACTTGTAAGACATCATCGAGCATGCTTTTTTAGTCAATTACATGTTATTATATAGTTCTTTTGCTTACTTATGTTTGTATTGTCACTAGTGATGTTTCTCGGCTTTTTGGACATTTGACTATGTTTTTCAGTTAGAGAAGACCAATAATGATTATAGATAGAAATGTACATAACGCATGAAAGCAAGAGCCAAAATATTGAGAAAAACCATCCAACAAACATCCTCGAAAGCTCACGTCAAAGAACGGTGAACACAAAGGAAGATTAATATAAGTAAAAGTATCAGGGCCCTCGCCTATCTTCTGCATACCTTCAATCAAAGTTTTACTAGACAAGCAAGAAGAAGTATCCTACTTCCTACCTCTAAGTCGTTAAAACTTGGCGAGAAAATGCATGAGAAATAATTATTTAGAATATTGCCTACATGTCTCTTACTTTATTACTTGATGACAAGACAATGAAACTTTACGAGAGAAACACTTCAGAGTAACAAAACCCCCAACATGAAGTTAACTATACTTCAGAGTAACAAAACTTTACTTTATCTACATGCCTTAACCCAACCTCTATCTCAACAGGAAGTTCAACTATATATCACAAAACCCCTAAGGAAGAAGAACCTCATCGGAATTGTATCCAACACCCAATTCGGAGAGGAACTAACAAGATCAGTACGAGACAACAACTAGATTTTTTGAAGATACCTTTTGAAACCCAATAACTAGTCTTCGAGGAGGGTGAATAGGATAATGAACAAATAAATTTATTCTCTCCAAACTCATGCTCAAACTATTTAATAAATACAAACATAATAAATTTTGCAAACTATTAGTTAAAGACTCATTAGGGGTAATTTATCAAACACTTAAGGGATACCTAGTTTTAGCAAAGGTGTTTTGACAAAACCTATTGAGACATATGAGAAAACACTTAGCATGCAAAAGAAAAAAATACACCTATATATGTTCTAGACTAATAATAAAACATAATACATGCAAGAAAGTAACAATTAAGAGGCTAGAATACGATTTACTCAATTTAGAGTGGTTCGGCTCCCGTAGGCCTAGCCTACCACTTAAGGTCTATACACCCTCAGGATTTCAAGCTCCTCCACTAGAAACTCCTTGTGTCTCTTCAAGAGAGAGAACAAACCTTTAAAGCCTCTTCATAATCGCCTTTGAAGGATAACACTAGTGATATGACCAACACTAGGAAACCAAATGGGCAATCTCCAATCACGATATACCACTTCATAAGCATGTGAAGCTTTCAACTTGTGTATCACCACACAAGGATTAGTAAACAATATCTACCCACGATATACCACTTCACACTCTATGAAGCCTTCTAATTTTTTGTCTATACCATAGAAGCTCTAACTTACCCTTGTCTAGGCTACCAAGAGAAAAACATAGTATTTATGATTAAACCTAATTTACCTAGCCTAGCCTCTAAATTAACTCCTAAATGTGCTAATAAATACAATTGTTAAGGCAAAGAACAACAAATAAATATGCATGGATATACAAATTATATTGCTTTGGGGCGCTCTTGAAAGATAACTTTAAGAAGTTTTAAATTTGTGTAAAGAAGAGCCACTTTTGAAAGTCCGCAAAGCCTTTATCTATAGGAAAAAATATTCCAACTTATATTTACATCTACTTTTATGATTAGTTATTTTGGTGTAGGAGCACAGAGAACTATGTGTTGCGCTTGAGGATTAATGAAACCTTTTTTGGATCCCTGCTCAAAAAATGAAAGTAAAGAGTCATAGTATTTATCAACATCAAGCAAACCAGAAATTTATCAAGAAAAACTTACAAGTATACATGAAAAGTAAGAATTAGCAGAGAGTAAATAAGAAGAACATAAAATAGTTACATTATACTACTTTCTCAAAATACTAAGGAGAAAACAAAAAAGTTTAAAGTTGTTTCACTAACTTTCAAGTAGCTATTATAAGAATTCGTATCATTCTCTATAACTTTACTTTATGGTTTGTTTACACTATAGAAGGTCGTAGGCGTGAAGTTGTTTATTACAAAACTTTATCTATTACTCCCTCTGTTCCACAAACAATGTCCACATACATTTTCACACGTATTAAAAAACATAATAACATATTAAGAAACATAATAATTGTATTCACCATTATAAAAATATCCCTCATAAAATGTCTTATGTTTTAAATATATGAGCTGAAAATATAAATATTAATATATCAAGACAAATATTACTTTCCATTATAAGTTTTTTTAACAAAAAACTCTTTAATATTTCTTCTTTCCAATTTTATTTGTCCAATTTTAAAAAATAAATGTGTCAAATATTATTTACTCCCTCTGTTCACTTTTATTTGTCATTTTTTTAAAAAGAGGTGTCCAATAATTAATAAGGGTAATATATTAATAATAGAGTGTATTGAATGTCTTTTAATTTTTGTGTCACAAAAAATAAGACAAATAAAAGTAGATGGAGGTAGTATCCCTTTTTCAATATCAAGACAATTTTTTTTTTCTAATATGATTCCTAATTAAATACCCCCTTTATTGTTTGTATTTAATTAGATAATTGTTACTCCCTATGTCTAATTTTATTTATCTACCTTTTTGGTATACAAAAATTAAAGAGCATTAAATTAAATACTCTATATTTTTACACAATTGTCTTTAATTAATATACATAAAATTATTAATTACAATATTTTTCCTATTACTTTATTTATTTCACAAATAATATCCACTTATCTTTTCACGCATATTAAGAAATATAATAATTGTATTTACCATTATAAAAATATCTATTCATGAAGTATATATATCTTGATATTTTAAATATGTATTAGAAATATAAATATTAAGAGTTTATTACCATTTAAGTCATAAAACCAATAATATCTACCCTCCAGCATCTTTTACTTTAATAATCCCCGTAAAAGTCACAAAAAAAATTTCCCATTCCTTTTCTGCCCTTGTTTTATTGTTTCTTTTAATCAATCTATTATATTAATATTCATCCGATCAATTCCAACCTAACAAAACACTCCTCGCGATCGTCACCACCACTCCGACATCATCACCACCACTCTGACATCATCGCCACCGCTATCAACGCCGTCCTCCATAATATCCTCCGTTTCGATCTCCATATAAGGAAACAGTACACTGGATGAAGATTAAGTTAGTGAATTTATTATCGGCGTTGAGTTGTGCTTCCGTATAATGGCGGAGCAGGTGGTGGAGAATAGCCGGTCGAAAGATGTTGATCTGAATAAGAAGAAATTTAAAGAGGATATCACAGCAAATACGGAGTACTTTAGTTGCCTACTTCAGCCTTCGTCTGCCGACTCCGATCCTAATTACATCGGCATCCGCCGTCTACTTCTTTTTTGTTAAGCCGAATCCGGCGTGCTCCGCCGCAAAGTACGCTCCTCTACCTCCATTAACCATACACATAAAACGTGAATACGTGCTTTGTAAAATTCAATTCAATTTCATTTCTCTGGACCTGATCTGATTTCTAGAAATTGCTTCTTTATTGCTCCAATGTATCTGTTTTGTGCATGATCTAAATAATTAGCTATATGTGCATAATGATACATATATATATTTAGCTATACAGATACATTGCACTATGTTATACATAATTACATTTGTTACTTGAATTATAATAATATCAGGAAAAGAGAAATGGAAACCTGAGCCGTGGAGATTTTGGTTTGAACTTAAGTTTGGGTAATCCACAAAAATGAACATATGACTCTACGTAATTCTACCACTTGAATGATGATATACTGTATGTAGAACAAAAGGATTTTATTTGGTATGTTTGAATTGGGCAGGGAGATAAATGTGTTTTCTTTGTTTGGTTTGGATAGGATTTTAAATCTAGTGGTAGATTTGATAATAGAAATGATCATAGGATTTGTTCTTTTGTGTAAAAGAGATAACAACCCCAAACAAAGGAAGGAATTTAATAATCAATCCCCACACAGATACAATCCATTTAAATATCAAAACTCTTAGTTTGTCAATTATATTTAATTTGTTGATAAAATATTGAGATGCTTGTAAGCATTTTTGGTGTTTGAAATTTACAAGATTTTGTGTTTATTTTTGAATTTAATGATATTAAAATCTAAATGTTTGTTCTCAGCTACTATTGATGTAGCTTAAATATTACTATGTTGATTTTTTTTGGGTTTAAGTTAATTTCTTCATTAGTCCCTATTCTATTGAAATTTATATGGGTTTAAAGTTAATTTCACATTTGGTCCCTATTTTATTGAATGAGTTATTAGCTAATAGTTGGTCTGTTAATATAGAAGTTTCACTCACTAAATGGGTAGATTTGCAATTAATGTATTTGGGTATTTCATGTAAGCTGTAAAATACCGTTTCATATACTCTATTTATCTCATGTGGTCAGGGACTATTCTTGCAATTAACTCGTTGTTTCATAATTTACAGGTTTTATACAACCTCTTTACTATGGAGAATGAAGAGTTATTTGATCCATCATACCTTTTAGATAGTGACGCTTTTCAAGGGTGGGATTTTAATCTTGAACAAGATTATCTGCAATTAGGTATTAAATACAGGGACTTATAGCACAATTCTTGCATATTATAGGGACTTATAGGGACTTATACTACATCATATGGTGCAGGAACAGGGGATTCATACTCAACATGCATCTTCATCATCTCACCATGGAGGAGGTCTAGAAAGTGGGTCCCACAAGAGGAAAATCCCTAGTGTACCTATACCTCCAAATTACAGAACTGCCCCTAGTCTTAGTATTCGTAATGAGCGATAATTCTCAAAGAAATTCGAAGCTTTAAGCTATTTGCTTTGCCACATTTATATGTTTATTAAGCGATGTAATTTTTTTGTTTTGGGTTCACGATACACTTTTGCAATTTGGTGGGATTTTTCCCACCAATCAACACAAACTCTAAATACAATTAGGTGGGATATTCCTATCAAACAAAAAACATAAACTTCCGAATATAGTTCGGTGTGGTTCGATTCATCAAACAACATAATAAATCCTAATGTATAAATCCAAAAATAATTTAATATAAAATAACTAAATAAACTAAATATAATTCGGTGAAATTTTTCCCACCAAACAACGTAAACCTCCAAATATAATTTGGTGGGATTTTTCCCTCCAAACAACGTAAATCCCCAAATATAATTTGGTGGGATTTTCCCCCACCAAATAACAACATAAAATTTTGGTGGTAAAAAAATTGGCCGAAAAAATTTGGTGGGAAAAAAATTTGATCGGAAAAATTTGGCGGGAAAAAGTTTTGGCCGGAAAAGTTGGTCGGAATTTTTTTGGCGGGAAAATTTAGTTTGGTGGGAATATTTAGTCAAGGGTATTATTGTCTAATTATGTATTTAATAGTAGACATGACTTTTATGAACAATATCACCTCCCTCTAGGGTGGTATTGGTAATTGCCTCAAATATTAATATCTTAATAAAGGAAATAGTATAAAAAAGTTGAAAAAAAAGTCTTGACATATCTTACATGGATAATATTATTGAAACACTACTTTTAGTATTTTAGTATGTGAACATCATTTATAGAACAAGGTGGAGTATTTAATTAGGAATAATATTAAAAAAAAGTAAAAAAGAAAAAAGTATCTTGGAATTGGAATTTAAAGAGATAAGTGATATTTGAATTTTCTTTTTAAAAAGTTAAACAAATAAAATTAAATATAAAATTATTAAAAAGTATTTTATCTAAAATATTTATAATAGAAATTAATATTTTCTAACTATATTAATTAAAAAAAAAACTTTTACCTATTTTTAGAATTATTTTTTGATTATCAATAAATTATTTTAAATAAAAGAAAAGAGCCCATAGGTTCAATAGAAGATCTATCCTCTTCTTATTATTATAAATAAACCATCACCTCACTATCAATATATCACTTTACTGAAAAAATAGCAAAATCAACCCGCAGCTGAGTTCATATCATCAGAAGGTTTCACCACCCCTTACTCGATCAGATGGGCAGCAGCTCAGAGGAAATGTCAGATTTAAGTGACTCGGAGATTGAAGAATATAAGGAAAAACCCTACAAGAAATTGCTATCTGGAATATACAAAGTGAAGGGCCCACATGGAGGTTTGAGGTGCCCTTTTTGTGTTAATAGGAAAAAACAAACTTATAAGTACAAAGACCTTCTTCAACATGCTACCGGGGCGGGTAAAGGTACTGCAAAAGGGAGTGCACAAAAAAAAGCAAACCATCAAGCACTCGCAAAGTATTTGGAAGTCAATTTAGCAAATGAGGTTGAGCCACCTCAGCATGAAAATGCAATTCAACCTGCACCTGCACCTGCAGATAAAGTTGAGGAAAGCGAGTTATATTGCTGGCCATGGACTGGGGTTATTGTGAATATCATGAAAGAGCTAATGGGTGACAATTACCTGGATAATTGCAACTACTGGTTAAATAAGTTCTCTAAATTTAATCCACTAGATGTTCAGTATTTCTGGGATGAGGAAAAACAAACAGCACAAGCTGTTATTAAGTTTGATAGAGACTGGAGTGGATTTAAAAATGCTTTGGAGTTTGAGAAGTTTTGTGAAACTATTGGGTGTAGTAAGAAACAATGGAGCGCTGGTATAACTTCCCCTGATACAAGATTTTACGGATGGTTTGCACGTGAGTGCGATTACAAGTCAGATGGGCCAGTGGGTGCTTATCTTCGTGGAAATGGAATGTTAAGGACAATCTCAGATCTGGTTAAGGAAGCTACACAGGATACAAACAAAGTTGTAGAAAATTTAACTAGTAAGATTGACATTCAAAACGAAAATTTAGAAGAATTGCATACAGAATATAATGTACGGAAGATGAATCTAAGTTCGGTGCTCAAGGAGAAAGATCTAAAGCATCTAGCATTTTTGGAAGGTACCCTTCCTAACTCTCTAATTCTTCTTTTATATATATATATATATATATATATATATATATATATATATATATATATATATATATATATATATTCAGGTTGCTAAAGGTTATGTGGGTTTGTTTGTGCATGATTTTATCCTTTCAGAATCAAAAAGGATGCAAGAAAAGGCTAGGGAGGATGTGAAGAGGGTTCTTGATGCACAAGAAGAGTTTAATAATGAGTTGGAAAACAAAAAAAGAGAGCTCGATTCCTGGAGCCGTGAACTCAATGAACGTGAAGCCTTGACTGAACTGGAGAGGCAGAAACTTGAAGAAGAGAAAAAAAAGGTGATATTCTTATTTTCAACCTTATCTACTTTATATTAAAAAATAAATTATCTCCATATCATTGTTTTTTTTTAATTCTATTTTCATCCAGAATGATGAGAGGAACAAAAAACTTAAAAAGGCCTCTAGGGAGCAGAGGGAAATGGATGAGAATATCTTGAGGCTAGTTGAAGAACATAAGGTGTGTTTCTTTAGCTTGTTTGTGCATGCTTCTACTTAGATATAACTATCATTGCATGAATTTTTGTTTCAGAGGGAGAAGGAGAAAGCTATAAAGAAGATACTTGAATTGGAAAGAGATTTAGATGCCGAACTGAAATCGGAAATGGAAATTGCCGAGGTTAAAGGAAAATTGGAGATGATGAAAGCTATGGGAGATAATCCAACTATTCAAAGTAAAATCAAAAAATTAAATGAGGAATTGGAAGAGAAAATTGAGGAGATGGAAGATGTGAAGGACTTGAACTGTACACTTGTTGTGAAAGAACGTCAAAGTAATGACGAGCTTGTAAGTGCTCGTAAAGAGTTGGTCGAGGTATATTTCTCTTATACTTGTCATTTAAGTCTATGCATCTTCTTAGATAGTAAGTGAGGAGAAAATGTGTTTGTTTTTTGCAGGGCTTGCGTGATATCTTGACTAGTAATAGATTCCCAATTGGGATTAAAAGAATGGGAGATCTTGACATGAAGACCTTTATAAAAGCATGCAAGGAGAGGTTTCCCCGAGAAGAAGCTCAAGTAAAGGCCGTAGAATTGGTCTCCTGGTGGGACGATAAGATTAAAGACAACGAATGGCATCCCTTTAAAACTGTACAAATTGACGACTCACGTTTTGAGGTAATTAGAATTGTCTTTGACCATTAAATGATTGTGTTCTTGTAATGCTAAAAGGTTAATTAAGTGAATACTAATGGTTATTAATAATATTGTAGAAATTGTTGAATGATGATGATGAGAAGTTACGACAACTTAAAGAGGAGTGGGGTTCAGATGTGTACACTTCAGTAACTACTGCTTTAAAAGAGATTGAAGAATACAATCCCAGTGGCAGATATGCGGTTCCTGAGCTTTGCAACTTTAAAGAGAACAGGAAGGCTACTTTAAAGGAAGTTGTAAGTTATTTATTCAAGACATTGAAGCAAAGCAAGCGCAAGAGATGATGAGGTTTTAATATTTATTATCATGTTGGAACCTTACATAAATGTTTTTTTATAACTATTGCAACTGATTAGTGATTATTATAATATGTTTTTTTTTTTCTTTTTGCTATATTATGTCAAGTGTTGAATAAGTTTCGTAAGCTTGGCTCCTTTTTATTAATTGATTGCATGTAAATTCCTAGTTAAAACGGTTCACGCCCATTGATCTTGTAAAACGACACCTTTGTTGGATTTCCCCAACCCACACATAGGACTAGCCCCCGAAATTAACTCGAGAGAGAGGAGTGAATACATTTTAGAACTCCTCACTGGATGATAAGAATATTCAAAATTTCTTAGAATTCAAGCTTTTAGCATTGTAAAAGTTACACTAATACAATAAAAACAAGTGTGAGTGGAAGATAAGAATTTTAAGGAATTTGGGTTAAGGGCCTTGTGTTGTATTGACTTTTACTTGTAAATAAATTAATCCTATCATATTCTAGTTGAAGTTTCTCTAGTAGTTAAGAGCATTTTTCATTGGAATACAGTTATGTCGACCGTGTCTAAATATCTCTCACATGGAATGAATAATTTAAATTGGCTGAATTTCTCCAATCTTATAGAGTCCAATTTATTTCATTTTAAGTTGTAATCTTTTACTTAATATTGAAAGATAATAGAACATCACACAAAAACGGCCAAAGTAGCTTGTCAAGCAATACCAGAGAGATTACATTTCAAAAAAAAAAAATACACTTGAGTTCCAAAAATGCGACTATTTTTAGTGCTTTAGGAAATAAAACATACCATAGAGAAATATGGTATTGCAGATCATGCCAAAGGCCCCTTCCGTTAAAAAGTGTTTCCCACTCCCATAACTAACCCTTCTAGACACCATGGATCGATACTAAAAGTTCATTTTAAATATTTTACATTCCTTTAATCTATCAATGCTCATGTCATTTATCTTTTTTTACCCTTCTTAAGTTGAAAAAACTTGAGCGATTTTGGTAGGAGGGTTACAACCCGTCTTGTGAAATGAGATACAAAAACCAACCAAGAAAAATGTTGGGCTGATTTCCAACTTCCTTTTGTCATCTGATAAGCTCAGATTATATATAAGAACGTCAATTTTGTGTGTAATAGAAAGATCTACCGAGACTATTTGTACATCGCCAACTTCCATTTTAAGTTCAAACCAATCAGCCATAGTTAGATTAATGAAGTCTCACGGTTCCCCTTAACCATCATTGTTTACCTACCCGTTTCAAAAGTCCAAAGGAGGGTCAGATGAGTAGCAGTTCAGACGAAATGTCAGATCTAAGTGACTCGAAGATCGAAGGAGCTAATCAGGCTAAGGAATCTGAGTCATACTGCTGGCCATGGACTGTAATTATTGTTAATATCATTAAAAAGCTAATGGATGAAAATTATGTGGATAATAGAAGCTACTGGTTAATAAGTTCTCTATTTATGAGCCACTAGATGTTCAGTTTGTCTGGGATGCGGAAAAGCAAACGGCACAAGTTGTTATTAAGTTTGATAGAGAGTGGAGTGGATTTCAGAATGCTATGGAGTTTGAGAAGCTCTTTGAAGCTATTAGTTGTAGTAAGAGGGATTGGAGCCCTCATGTAGATTCCCCCTGGTAAAAGATGTTATGGATGTTTTGCTCGTGAACACAGGTTACAACGCAGATGGACTGTGGGTAATTATTTTCGTGGGGATGGAACATTAAAGACAATTTTAGATCTAGTCAAGGAAGCTATGCAGGATGCACATAAAGCTGTAGAATATGTAACTAGTCAGATCGACTTGAATAACATTAATTTGGAAGAGTCGCATACAGAATATTTTGAAGGTCGCCTCCTAAATTTGTTAATTCTTATCACCCGTTTTTTTGTATATATTCACTCAGGCTGTCTAAAGGTTATGTGGGTTTGTTTGTGCATAATCATATCCTTTCAGAAACAAGAAGGATGCAACAAAATGCCAGGGAGCATGTGAAGAGGGTTCTTAATGAGCAAGAAAAGTTAAGTAATGAGTTAAAAAACAAAAAGAAAGAGCTCAATTCCTATAGCTAACAACTCACTGAATGTGAAGCCTTGACTGAACGTGAGAGGCAAACGCTCGAAGAATATAAGAAAAAGGTGAGATTCTTATTTCCATATTAGATAGATGTAAACATTAACCTTATGCTTTTTCTCTTATATGTACTTTATACAAAAATAAATTATGTCGATCTTAACAATCACCTTATCTAATTTATCATCAAGACATTTGGGAGATCTATCAAGGATTGTAATGTAACTGAGTATACACAAAGATATAACTAAGTTTATGTGATGATGAACCTCTTTGGCTCTAAAATACATGGTTCAGTGTTTGAGAGGAGAAGATCCAAGTAAGATGAGTAAACTCACGCAGAGATGGAAACAAGTGTGCGATATTAATAGTATCTCAATAAGAAGACACTTAGAATGGCCATAAGTCTATCACATTATTATAAACCAACAATTTATTTGCACACATTAAGCTTCTATGATTACCACCTAAATATAATCAAAGGTGGATGCAATTGAACCAAGATGGTGATAATTACACAAGAAATTAATTTGTTTCATCGTTTCTACCCGTTAATTTCAGGGGAGCAAGTTTACCATGGTTGCCCGGTCAGCCAATGAGAGTTCCCTCACATCCTCACTTAATCACAAGTGTCGCATAATTCACATCCTTCTAATTGTTATATCCAAAGTAGCACAGGTTCAAATGAGTACCGTAAAACTCGATAAATTTGCCTACAACACCAGGCTCCCTAAGTATTTTTGTTACAGTTAGAATCAAGTCAGTAAGATAGTAACTTCATCGGGTAATTTTCCAGACAACTTGGATCCAATTACTTCAGGATAAGCCATGCTCATTTGCTATAATAGTGTAGTTCAAAGTTATAATCACACAAGGCAAAAAATGACTTAGATAAAGATTAATTTCATTGCATTTTCACTTATCCGAGCACTACTGCCTCTTAGCTCATTAATGATAGTGGTTTGACTATCCGTGTCAATAAAGTATATATATATATTTAACAATATGTTAATATTAAAGAGATGAGCACCCTTCTATTGTAAAAAAACAAAAATTATATGTAAGAATAATAACAATTTTATATTTTATTTGGATTAGAAAGAATTAGAGAAAAAACTTTAATCCTATACATCAAATACCTATAATCTTTTAATAAAACTTTTACTCTTTTTTTATTCAATCCAAACAAAATTATATACTCTCACTCTTTTTTCTATTTTTTTGTTATACTCTCATCTTCTATCATTTACTAAAGAATCTCTCTTTAATCCAAACAGACCCTAAACTTGTGTATGCGAAATTATTTTTAGGGGTATTTGCTAAAAAAACTAATAAAAGTACCTAATTGTTAAACGTAGCTTTTAATAATTTATTTTATAAAAAAATACTTAATGAAATAATTATTTATAAAAAACATTCCATTTATTTTTTCATACCTTTACTATCTTTATTATTAAATATATTATTTTATTTTCAATACAATATATATTTCTTAATATTAACAAATAATAGGGCACTTCCACCACCATTACCACCACCACCACCATGTATTTAACCACCGCTACAGCCAGCACAACCATAACCACCACCACTACCACCTACAACTAATTTCATTACACCTGCGACGTCCGTGATTTTTTTTTTAAAAAATCGTCATAACTAATTCTTAAATATCAGTAAAATAAAACATTTGCATTTTTGGATAAACCAAATTAATATTTAAGTTTATGATTTTTTTTTCGCAAACATGAAATTCACTGTTCCAAACAGTGAAAAAAAAATTCGCAAAAATAAAATTCACTGTTTGAACAATGACTTTTGTATTTGCGAAAATAATTCAAAAACAATCATAGACGTAAATATTGATTTGACTTGTTCAAAAAAATTGATTTTTTTAGAATTAGTTATGATATTTTTATAAAAAATTCTTGGACTGTGTAATAGAATTAGTAGTAAGTGGTAGTAGTGGTGGTGGTGGTTGAGGTTGTAGTGGTGGTGGTTGTGGTGGTGGTTGTGGTGGTGGTGGTTGTAATAGGGTGTAGGTGATAGTGGTGGTGAGGGTGGTGGGTGGTGGTGGTGGGATAGTGGTGGTGGAAAGTTGTAATAGGGTGGTTAAATTTAAATGATAAATCCTTGAGTAATTAAAAAGATTATATAAGAATATTTTTGTCATAGAATATTCTAATAAATAATTTTATTTGAAAATGTTTTTAACAAATAAGTTTTTTAATAGGCATTTATAGATTAATGACTTTTATTTTTATATAAAGTAATTTTTCTACCGATTTATCCTACAACATGACATGAAGATAAGAGTAGGTATTTCTTATAATTTATTTGTTATGGGGGTTATTTTGCCAAAGACGTAATTTGATATTATTGCATGGTTTTCGTCATATGTGCCAATAAAATATTAACCTTTTATTTTGTTGTGGATTCTATTTTCATCCAGAATATTGTGAGGAACAATAAACTTCAGAAGGCATGTAGGCAGCAGAAGAAAGCTGTTGAGAATGTCTTGAGGCTACTGGAAGAACAAAGGTGTGTTCCTTTGATTATGCTTGTACTGAGATATAATTATTTCCTTAAATTAATGTATTTTTGTTTTTTGGGAACAAAATAGGGTGGCCAATGTACATAATGAGAAGGAGGAATCTCTAAAGAAGATACTTGAGTTGGAAAGAGATTTGGATGCCAAACAAAAATTAAAAATGGAAATGAAGGAGCTTAAAGCAAATTGGAGATAATGAAACTTATGGGAGATAGTCTAGATGTTCAAAGTAAACTCAAAAGTCAAATGCGGAATTGTAAGAGAAAGGTGAGGAGATGAAGAATGTGCAAAACTGGAACAGTAAGCTTGTTGCCGAAGAGCGTCAAAGTAATGAGGAGCTTGTAAGCGCTTGAAAAGTATTGATCGGGGTATCTCATACTTGTATATATAATAAGGAGGAAATGTGTGGTCTTGATCAGTGACTTTGATTTACGGTGATAACCTAATATCTGGATTAGTAATAGAGTCAGCATTGGGATTGAAAGAATGGGAGATCTTGATGTGAAAACCTTTTAAAAGGCATGTAAGGAAAGGTTTGCTTGTGAGGAAGTTGAAGTCAAGGCCATGAAATTGTGCTCCTTGTGGGAGGAGAAGATAAAAGACAATGAATGGCATCCCTTTAAATTTGTCCAAATCAACGAGTCAAATTTGAGGTGATTATGAAATAATTGTATTTGACTATTATTTTTCTTGTGATGTTAAAAATGTTGGAATAAATAGAATGGTGATGAATATTGCATAAAATGTTTAATGAGGATGATAAAAGTTTACTAGAGCTTAAAGAGGAATTAGGTGAGGATATCTACAATTCAGTAACTACGACTCTGGGGGAGGTGGAAGAATACAACCCTAGAAGGAATATTGTATGGATTTTAACTAATAAATGAATCAATCATATCATTTTATAGTTGAAGTTTCTCTAGTAGTTGAAATAATTTTTCAATTGACAAACAGTTTTGCCCGTGTCTATATATCCTCCCATGGAATGAAAGCAAAATTGTTAGATGATTTTAATTGGCTGAATTTTTCCAATCTTCTAGAGTCAAATTTCTTTAGTTTTTTTCATACATAAGAGGTTTACAAACCATTTAGTACAATACTAAAAGAAAACAATACAAGACACTTTATTGCGAATCCACTACCACCCTATCAGTAGCACATTCACTTCTATCTCTCGTGATAATATTCTAAAGATAGTCTGGAGGATTTTCCAACTCCACAGGTTCTGTTTGCATGTGTGCTCCTTTCTTAGCTAACTTATCCGCACTTAGATTGACTTCTTGAAAAATGTGAAATTTTTCAAAATTGGGATGATCTTGCAGTTTATCCCAACACTCGCGTCATATATGCAAAAACCGGTTGCTTGAGCTCCCACCGCACTTCACTAGCGCATGGAGCTCCCTCGAATCGGTCTCGATATAGATCTCTTTGTATCCCCTCCTCACTATCCAAAGTAACCCGAAGTGAAGCACAAGGAGTTCTGAAGTCAAAGGAGAATCCAATATACATGATCCTACACATCCACAAAGAAACGTAAAGTCGTCATCTCTCAATATTCCTCGAATTCTAGCAACTTAGTTATGTGCATTTATCACGACCTATAGGTTTTACCCATTTTACCATCACATTTTTTGCCGATTTAATAATCCCCCAAACGAATTCCTTTTCCCATGCCAAAACAAATTGCTCACTAGACGCATTATTTCCTTTTTCATGTCATCAATATGCGACACACTGTTTTGGTCCTTAAACACCGTTGCATTCCACTTTGTCCTTATGAACCACATTGTTGTAGCGAACACAGGGGGCCATTCAATTCTGGATGTGCGTTCTTTTACGGTTAAATGTCCTTCTAGCCATTTTTGAACACTAGTAAGAGGTTTGGTCCCTTATTCACAGTTGGACATCTCTCTGTGTTGTGATCGAAGGAGCCATTTTCCTATCTCCAATAAATATTGACTTGCTACAACCATATCAATTCGGTATTGCTGCTCCTTACTTCACATCAAATAGCAGCAACATAATTAATAGGACCATTAATCTCAGTAACATTCCATACCTAATGCGCTCCACTGTTTACACCCAAAGCATACCATACAGTTCTTGCGATTTTGCAGCTCATAAAGATATGTTTAATATCTTCAGCTCCACAAATATAACATTTCATAGAATCCACCATGCCTCTTTTGTACAAGTTTTTGGCAATAGCAAATTCAATCTCTCATAATCCGCCACAATAGTATTCTAATTTTCTGAGACCATTTAAGTTTCTATATTATCGTCCATTTAAAACCCATACATTTTATATTATTTTCATGGCGATTAAAAGCCAATTTTACAGTGAAAATACCGAATACTTTATAGGGCCACTTGACATTTGATCTTGGGCTTTCTTGCGGTTCCACTATACCATCCCGAAGTATACTAATACCCGCAAGGATGGCTTTGCACGCACTTGAATCACTCCACTTTTGTTCCCGATTTAACAACCCATCTTTAAAATATTTATTTTTGAAAACCTCTACTCATGCCACTGTCTTACCTTGCAAAAACTTCCTACCAAGCTTTGATAAGAGGGTTATATTATAGTTTTTAGGCCCTCTTAAGCCAAGCCCACCTGCCGCTTTCGTTTTACAAACCTTAACCCAGGCAACCCAATGTAGCTTAATTTCCACGACCGAAGTATCCCATATGAAGTCTCTCACAATTTTTCCCTGCAAACGTACCTAAGGAGTTTCATCACTTGAATTTGATAAACTAGAATCACAATTAACACGGATTGCACCAATGTCACTCGTCCGGCTAACAATATAGTTTTTTTTGCAGGGCTTACATTTATAGTAAATATTGCTTAAAGGAGGGCGAAGAATACAATCCTAGTGGCAGATATGTAATTTCTGAGCTATGGAACTTCAAAGAAAACAGGAAGGCCACTTTGAAAGAAGTAATCAGTTACATTTTCAAGCAATTGAAACTGCTCAAACGCAAGAGATAATGAGGTACTTTGAAATTTATGTGTACATCTATTTGATATCTTCTTCAAGATGGATCTTTCTTTTACTCGTTCAAAACCTTTATTTATTTATTTTACATCTTTTGCAGGATCAATCAAGTATATCAGCTAGCTAAAGCGCTTTTCCATCATTTGACAAACTATATTCTACTGTTACTTACCATCTTATCTTATATTGTCCTCAATAAATGAATAGCTAGCTAGCTCTTTTTGGTAATTTAGTGCAACTGATTTTACCAGCTGTCCGTTCTATCATGAAGCCAAATATTGCAATCTGTTTTTTTCTTTTTTCTAAATTATGTCAAGTACTTCCTCCTTTCTTTTAATTCTTAAATTGGTTGCACGTTTATTTATTGTTCGATTCATAAGTTGCAATATCACTTTTTATACCTCGTTTTCTCCCAAGTGGATAGAATTCAGCTTATATCTATAAATACTGCAGTTAGACCAATAAACCCATAAAATTGAGATAAAGTGTCCTGGATAATAGGCAATTCTATCATATTATCTTGACACATCAATCATCACGATTCCTAAAATGATATACATGGTGTGGTCCATCATCAGTGAACATGTTAACATCCATTAAAAAATCACTCTCCTAGTGTCACAATCACTACGAACATTCCCTAATGTCCCACATATAAAACATAGAAGTCCAACACTATCACATTTAATTTGTACGAATCCAATACCATCCCCCTTGAGGATACAGTATCCATTTTATAGTGGGAAAGTTAACCTCAAACTCTAAGAAATCTTAATTCTATGACAACTCTATTATCATGGTGAAAAGTTGCTATGTAAATACAGTATTCCTAGTGAAAACTTTTGTAAGAAGATTATATTTTGTGTGTATTTCTCTGTTAAAGGTTACAGACTTATATAGCTAAATACAAACGATAAACTAAGGAAATAAGTTAATCTAACTTAGTCTAGAATCAATCTAAAATATTTACACCTCTAATAAACCTCTGACTTTCTATAGTTATAAACCTTCTATCTTTACCTATCCTCCTCAAGTTGGAGTATATATGTCTAACATACCCAACTTGTTACATATAGTATTAATTGGGGTTTTGCTAAGAGGCTTGGTTAGAATGTCAGCGAGCTGGAGATTTGTCCGAACGTGAACTAGTTGAATACATGGGACAAGAAGATGTTCCTATGACAAAATATCTAATCAAATGATAATCTGTCTCAATATGCTTCATCCTCTCATGAAAGACTTGGTTCTTGGTGATATGCATGGCAGACTGATCATCACAATATAGCCTAATCAAACCATCATGGTGAACACCTAGTTCGTTGAGTAAACGCTTTGTCCAAACTAGCTCACAAGATATGTTTTCCATTGCGCGGTATTATGACTCTACACTGGATCGAGATATATCTGTCTGCTTCTTACTCTTCCAGGGTATAAGGTTACACCAAAGAAATACAATATCCAGTAATGGACCTTCGACTAGTAGGACACCCCGCTCAATCGACATCAGTAAACACTGCGATTCTACTATGTCCCTGATCAAAATGTATGATTCCTTTACCTGGAGAACCCTTGAGATATTTAAGGATTCAAATAGCTGCATCTCAATGTGTAGTGTGTGGGGCTGACATAAATTGGCTCACTATACCAACATGATAAGAAATATATGGTCGAGTAACCGTTAGATAATTGATTTTCCCGACTAATCTTCTATATATCTCAGGATCATGTAAGGGTGCTTCGTCATCAGGCATGAGTTTGGTTTCAGATACCATCGGGGAGTCAGCGGGTTTACATCCAAGCAATCCGCAATCTGACAACATATCAAGAACATACTTTCTTTAACAAATAAGGATCTTACCAGGAGATCGTGATACCTCAATGCCAAGAAAATACTTGAGTGTGCCAAGATCTGTAATCTGGAATTGTTCACTTAAAAATTTCTTCAATGCTAAAATTCCTTCGACATCATCATCGGTGATAATCAGATCATCAACATATGCAACTGGGATGATGGTTTTTCTTTAAGTGTCTATAAAATACAGAGTGGTTATTATCACTCCTAATCATTCCAAACTGACCAAGTGTTTGGGAGAGACGCCCACAACAAGCTCGAGGGGACTGTTTTAGACCGTATAGAGACTTTTGCAAGTGACAAACTTTAGAAACCTCCTCTTGAACAACAAAACCAGGTAGTTAGGTCATGTAAACCTCCTCCTCAAGGATGCCATTGAAAAATGAATTCTTGACATATAGTTAGTATAGTGGCCAATGACGACCAGCAGGCAGAGATATACGGATCCGAACAGATTCCATCTTAGCAACATGAGAAAACGTTTTATGGTAATCAATTCCATAGGACTGACAGTACCCTTTAACAACTAAACAAGCTTTGAGTCGAAGTATTGTCAAATCAGGATGAACTTTGACTATGAAAACCCACTTGTATCCGACTGCCTTTTTTACAGGAGGGAGAGGACAAAGATCCCACGTTTCATTTTTCCAAAGAGCAGACATTTCCTTCTGCATAGAACCAAACCAACACTGATTGCACAAGGCCTCTGACACATTTTTAGGAACATAGCAACTGTCAAGACTGGTAGTAAAGGAACGGTAAGATGTGCATAGAGCTGGATAGGAACAGAAGCGGACAAGGGGATATTTGGTACTGGGACAGTTACGGAAGATTTTACGAACGGCTATAAGTAGGTCAAGATCAGATATTTGAGGTTGTTGGATTGGAGAAGTAATTTGTGTACTAGGTGTGGAAAATTCATGTGATTGTGTATGATATGGTGCTGATTTTATGGTCGGGCCAATTTTATTGGGAGATAAACAAGTATCATGGTCCTGCATAGTCAAGACAGAGTTAGTATTAACAAGGATATGTTTACCTCGTCGAGTATATACCTAAGTGATTAAAGATGAAGTAGGTGCTGGTGACTCACCACTCTCGAGGTTTGAAGAAGACTCAGTGTGAACCTCAGGATATTTCTGAATAGTCATGATTGGTGGACAATTACTAGATTTAGATAATGGATTAGATTCAGATTTTGAGAAAAACGATACAGACTCCATAAAAATAACGTCAGATGAAACAAAGTACCTTCTAAAAGTTGGACTATAACATCGATAACCTTTTTGAGTCCCATATTAGCCTAGAAAAATACATCAAAGGGACTTGGGATCGAGATTCGAACGCCCTGGTCGATTATCATACACATAACAGGCACAACCAAAGATCTTGGGTGAAATAGGGAATAAAGGTGCAGATGGAAATAAAACCTTATGAGGTACTACATCATCAAGGACAGAAGATGGCATCCTATTTATTAGATAACACGCAGTTAGAATCGCATCGGCCCAGAAACGATAAGGTACATGTCCATGTATCATCATAGTACGAGCCACCTCAAATGTGTCTATTCTTTCTTTCGGCCACTCCATTTTGTTGACGTGTATAAGCACATGATGATTCATGGACAATATCGTTATCAGTCATATATTTTAAATTCATTTGTAAAATATTCTTCGGCATTGTCACTACGAAGAGTTTTAACAGTGGCGTCAAACTGAGTTTCACAAAAGAAAAAAAATTCTGAAAATTTTGCAAAAATCTCTTGTCGAGATTTAATAACAAAAGGCCAAGTTGCACGAGAGAAATTATCCACAAAAGTAACAAAATATTGGAAATCTGATATAGATGTAACTGGAAATGTACCCAATACATCGGGATGCACTAAATCAAAACCCTACTATTGACTTTAGGTGGATGGGAAACACGGATATGCTTTCCCTGGACACAAGACTCACAAACTAATTCTGAAATAAACTGAAATTCTAGACGTATTTTCTTCAAAACCTAGAGAGATGGATGCCCCAACTGATAATAAACCTTCTTAGCACTATTAGTACTCATGTATGCCACTCGATGAGGTGAACTCTCCATGCAATACAAGCCTTTGTCGTTATATGTAGTGCCAATCAACCTGTTTGTCCCCGGTTCCTGAAAAGTGCACATTTAGTTGGGGTAAGGATAACATAGAACTATAATTGTTCTATTATTTTGCTTACAGGCAAAAGGTTTTCAGGAAAATAAGGAACATATAAGACAGATGATAAAGGCATATTTTGAGAAATATTAGTGGAAACAATTCCTTCTATATTACAGGTAGAGCCATTAGCTATTTGAACAAGTGGTTGTGGAGTAGTGGCAAGTCCTGACTGTATATTTCTGTTACCATTCATGTGGTCAATAGCACTTGAATCAACAATCCATGAGGATTTTGATGTTATGAAACTTTTGGAAGCCATACCTGAGTGAGATAAAGTAGCCCTTTGAATTTGTGGCTGAGAATTCATGTCGGTACGAGAGAAGCCCAGTTGCTCAAGTTGCTGAATAAGTGTAGCAACTTCATGTGAATTGGTGCGATCGCTGGGTAGTTGGTCGATATAATCTACTTGAGAACGAGGAGGGTGTGGTGAGGCGCTTTGGGCAATCCCACTTCATGTGACCCTACTCTTTGCAATAGCGACACTGCACATTCTTATAGCTACTAGAATTTGAAGTACCTTCATATCCTTTTCCTCCTTTCAGAAATGATTAACATGTGCTATTAAATTTGTAAGAGTTTGCCACTAATGATGAGTTTTCAGTAATTTGAGATGAATCAATTACATTAGATGGAAACATTTCCCTTAGAAGATGATAGGTAGCAGACAGTGATGGTATAGTTGTCTGATCAAGGAGGATTGGTCGTGCTGGGGAGTATTTTGATGACATACCTCCAATAAATGTGAGTGTATTGAGTTGTTCCCATGTTGTGGTTAAATCCGTGCCGAAGGGAAATAAATGTGAGTGTATTGAGTTCTTTTATTAAGTTTGATATCGACAAAGAAAAAAAAGCAAAAGAAAACAACGTCTGGTTCATTTATAACCATAACCATAGCTGAACAAGTAGAAGTAAATCCTGGACACCCAAAAATTTGACAAACACAATTAACAACAAAGAGATTGGGAGAGGATTTTGGGAAACAAGAACACATCTGAATAGAAGATTGTTTTTTAGCAAGATTGGATGATTTAGGAGATGATAGGAAATAAATAAGTGTTGGTGATAGAGATGGGAGTATTTGTGAAATCTGTTTTAGATGCAAATGATAATACCTAACACAACAAGCAATAAAGGGGAATAATTCTTAAATCAAAATTGAAATTCACATAAGCAGAGCAGCAAAATGTCTTAAAAAGTAATAATGGACTAAAAGAAGGCTTTCTTTTTCTTTCTAATACTTGGTTTTCTTCTTCTACTTCTTCTCTTCCTTTTCAGCTTCAGCAGCCCTCTTAGCTCTGAGACCAACATGTCGTGCATTTGTCCTCTCCAAACGAAGCTTATCATATGCTTTGAATGCTTTCATCTCTCACCTACACAAACTCAACACCTGCCTTCTCACTAACAATTGGCATTAAACAAAACATGATGTTGCATGAGAGAAAAACATAAAAAAGCAGCAGGTTTGAATGGTGTAGCATTTTCTTTTTCTTATAGCTCCTATGAACAAAATAAAATCAAATCCATCGTTTAATTTGTAATAGTTATTATGAACCACATATCTACAAACTGAAATATAAAGCACCCTGTGACAATAAATGCATCAAAAGGAACAAAAATCAGAAAAGGATTTTAAACTTATGAAACTGGAACATATAGTGTCATGAAATGCATAATATAGGGACCTATATTGAAGTCCTTGCATAGTATATGGACATATAATGCCATAGTTTTATAATATAGGGGCATGTAGTGCATTTTTCTGCATAATATAGTGACCTATAATGCAATTAACTCACGTTCAGTGGAAGGCCATCACTATGCATTTGATCAAAAACTTGTTGTTTTTCTGAGACATCTACTTTCCAGTAACACATCAGCTTCCTGGAATCATTCGGTTTCATGTTCATAAGACCTGCAATGATAAAAAAAAATTTATATAATAAATTAAATTACTTTGCTATTCAAGGTTAAATTATAGTCAGAAACAATTTGCTTAATAAACAATCTTATATTACTAATTTGAATAATATAGAGACCTATAGTGCAATTAACTCGCTCAAACTAGGACAGAGCATTATTTAGAGAAGTATCTATAAATGTTGTAATTACTTAAACAACACAGAGTTCACCCACCTTCAGCAACACACCTAGCAATTTCAGCAACACTCTCCAAGGTGTTTTTGCAGAATGAGCAGGCGTATGATTCCCATTATGCAAAGAAGATAACTGAACAGTAAAGGGTCTGATCAAAGACAAAAAATATAAAGAATTACTGATGTTTGAGATCCTTACCTAAGAAGGCATTGAAGACTCTTTCTTGGACATGGAAGCGCCAACACTTGGTTATGCAGGAAAGTTGTAGGGCTTGATGCAATACGGGACCAATATCACCATTCTCCTAGAACTGTCTCTGCGCCATTTGGTCGAACATCTCTAGAGCAGACATGTGAATAGGTCTTGGAGTGTTTGTGATCTCTGTAATTCTCCAACACCCAAGCTTGTCATCGTCTACAATAAACATAGAACGCTACTGTCCAGTAATACATCCACTTTCTGGAATCAATCCAGTTCGAATTAAGCCTTTAACACTGTAATTTGATTTCTCTAATCTCGTGTATATTGGATGGTGCAGATTGTGTTTGGTGGTACGGAAGGGGATGTTGGTGGTGAAGAACAATCTGCAAGCGGTGAATAGTGGTCTCTAATCTCAAAGCTTTTCAACACCGTTGATCAGTGCACGAAGACAGTGTTCCACCACTAGCGCTACCGCCGACATATTTGTCTTTATACAGGGACAAAAAAGGAACATAAATTAGTTTAGGGGACTTTTTTAAACAATATTTATGAGAAGATGCTGGAGGGATATTATTGTTAAATTGGTGACTTAGATGGTAATTATTCCAAAAATATATATTTTTCTCTCTTCCATTACTATTTTTCACTTTACTCTGTTATTATTTTTCTTTTTCCTTCATTACTATTTTTCTCTCCTTTACTTCTTTGAGTGTCAATACTTTCCAGCTCCGACCACCTCCGATCACCGTCGACCACTGCCAGTGTCGCCGGATAAAATACTGAGTACTCGGAAAAGTTACTGAGTACAGAAAAAGTATTGAGTACTCTGTCGAAAAAAGTATTGAGTAGTCGCCGGGAAAAGTTATTGAGTATTTGTGGATTGTATTGAGTACTCGGAAAAATAATTTTGAAATTTTTAATTGAGTCGCCGAAAAAAGTTTTTAAGTATGCTCAGTAATTTTGTCAAGAAAAATTCATTGATTTTTTTAGGAATTTTGCTGGGTATTAAGGCAAAACAATTGAGTATACGGTATAAAACTACAGAGCTGCAATAAAATCAATAAATTTTTTATTTATTTATAAAATTTTAAAACTCTTACATTACGGAAAAAATTAATACATTATGAGCTAGTATTACAAGACAAAATAAAAAGAAAAAAACAAAACGAATGAATAAGAAAAAAATACAGGATGTTGAGTATTTGCGGACTTTTCAAAGGAAAAAGAATAAAAAAGAACATTACATCACTACATTAAAATGAAAAGAAAAAAAGAAAAAGAAAAAAAACTGTTGTATTCTAACATTTCTAACTCCATGGCCTCGCAAAAATTCATCTTCAACATGAATTTCATGTCCGGATTTATAAAATTTTAAAACTAATACATTACGAAAAAAATTAATACATTATGAGCTAGTATTACAAGACAAAATAAAAAGAAAAACAAAATGAACGAATAAGAAAAAAATACAGGATGTTGAGTATTTGCGGACTTTTCAAAGGAAAAAGAATAAAAAAGAACATTACCGGGGTGTATTCAATTCAGATTTTTAAGAATTTTTTTAGAGTTCATGAAATCCGTAAACTCTTTAAATTCTATAGACTCTTTTAAGTCTAAAAGACTTTACTATAGTTTAACAGATTCTATCACAAGACTTCAACGAATTTTAAAGAAGATTTTAATGGATTTTGTTGAATTTTAATAAATCTATGAATAAATTGCACAACTAGCCCCTGTGTAATGCAAAATATCAAATCAAATTATTCTTCATTACATCTTTTTTTAAGATCAGACATAACAAACTATTTTTAAAAAAATTATATTTGAATGGCCATGAATGTGGCCATGTATAAAATTTGGACGATCGACTTCAAAAACTAATAGAATATGTGCACTACAAGTGAAAACATGAATAGCTCAGCTATGTATGAATATAAATATTTGAACTCAATTACTACTGCTTAGATACATAAACATATACTATTGAGTACATATAGTATAAACCACCCAATCAAGATTGTAAATCACAGCTTACTTGTAAAAATTGATTAAATTTTTATTATTAGTTTTCGAAACAGAATATTAGCTAAGCAGATTCTGCATCAACTCTATTGAATTAAGGTTCATTACATTTTTAAATTATCATTAAACGGATATTTTTAGAAAACAGAATATTTCTAAATTAAATCTACTTTTTATCAAAATCATTACATTTTAACTTAGCATATTATGAATTGTTACATTTTTATCTTATTTATTGATGATAAAAAATATAAAATTTATGAATCATTTGATTTGTATTCAGGTTAAGCCCTCACTATTTGAATGGCCATGAACGGCCATGTGCAAATAGAAATATTTTAAAAATAACAAAATAGCTTATGGAAAAATATTATCACCTTTTGTTATTTTTTATTAGAGTTTATAAAATTTCTACGTATACAGAAGGGTTTGTAGAAATCTGATGTAGTTATATTTAAAACCTAAACTCCTACGAAATCCAATGATTTAGAAAGTTCGATAACTTTTGAATACCCCAAAATTTTAAAAGATTTAAAAAAATCTTGATTAAATACACCGAGATTTTAAAAGAATTTTTAAACTCTCAATTGAATACACCCAGATTTTAAAAAACTTTTTAAAATCTTAATTGAATACCCTTTGATTTGTAAAGTCTAAAAAAATCCGACAAACTTCTAACTGAATAGACTATATTAAAATGAAAAGAAAAAAAGAAAAAGAAAAAAAATTGTTGTATTCTAACTTTTCTAACTCCATGGCCTCGCGAATATTCATCTTCACGTGAGTTTCATGGCCGGAGTTGCATGACTTGAGCTTCATGACGGGCATTCATCAAATCTCCGGCAGAGGAGTGTGAGAAAGAAGAATTGGCGCCGCTCGTCGGGAGTGAGAAGAGATCCGCCAAAGAAAGATGGGTGTCTACCTAAAATACTATTTACAAATATTCACTTCCAGGTGTAGTCTTAACGAATTTGTGAATTTAAAAATTTTAGATGAAACTTTAAATTAGGTCATTTATATATTAAAAATAGTTTTATATTAAAATAAAAAGTTTACAAGTGTTGTAATATATATTTTTTTTTTTTTTTAGCATAGTAATATATTTCATTGGTATGTGAAATTATAGTTAAAAACCCATTGATAATTTTATCACCATTTGAATTCATTATACTTATAAAATAATTAAAATATTTTTAGTTACTTCTTAAAATAACACTTTATTGGTATTCGAAATAAAAGCTAGATATACCTTAAACTCACAAATTAATAAAATTTTACATAAAAAAATCAGTGATATAATTTAACAATATATGATCTTTTTAAAATATTATACATATCAATTATATTTAAAATTCAAATATAATTATATTTTGTAATAAATAAAAGTTATCATCAACATATATAAATTTTGTAATCAACCTATCTTTTAGGTAATTTATCGAACACTAGATATGTAAGAAAAATATACAAAATATGATAAAAATATAGTAAAGGCAATATGTCAAACATTTAAAATTGCAAAAAGTAAAAGTGTTGGGAGAAGAGGGATACATAATGATTTATAGTGTTTCGCTTCCTGAAAGCCTAGTACACTAACTAAGGTCTATTGAACCCTTAGGATTTGTAAGATTCCACTGATCTTCGTGTCTTCAACCGATATGCGATCATAAACGCTTAGCGCGAGGTATTGAACCGGAAGGTCATTCCCGCTAGGTAGTCATAGCGTTACGGGAATTATCATATCTAAGACCCTTGGAGTGACAACCTCGGGTGTGTAAGGTAGATGAACTAGAATTTTGACTGATGTGAACAACCCAATTCACCCTTATACCGAATAACGAGATAAAAGTTGATAAGGAGGATAACCCCCGCAAGATTCAAGCATAATTATCGTTGCATTTCATATTTTCTTAGTACTTTAGTATTTTAATTATTTGCACCTTAGTTTAATACTTATTATCAATGCAACTTTAGTCCTTAATCAAGGACACAAACAAATATTATTTATATTATATTAGTTTACCTGCAACTCTACATTATTATATTACACTCTAAACATAATTATTACAATCATAGTAGTACCTGAGGAATGATAGCCATGAGCTTATCACAATTTTTACTTTGCGACAACTCGTACGCTTGCAGGGAGTCGTAGTTCCATAGGTGACAAATTATATCATACCTGGAACCGCAACAACATGATATGTTCATGATCAATCTCATAAGTATGGGAAGTTAGGTCAAAGAGGAATGAAGTGTATATTTCTTAGATACACATATCACTCTAAATTCTACGTGTTAATTGGTGAATGCAATGAAGGAGGTCTTACTAAAACTAAGTCACGAGATGTCACATTCTTAGAAAATTATATTACTAGTAGTTGTGAGGTTGACAGAAATTCTGTTTGTGTGAATTAATGAGATTCAGGAAGATGATATGCAAACAAATCTGAAACCTGATGAGGTAACACATACTCAAGAAGTAAAGACTGACACTCCTCTACATCTTGAGACGGAAGAAACTATTACATTATCTTGTAGTCCTATTTCTCAAGATTCTCAACCTAAGAGAAGTGCTAGAGGTTTAGTTCATCATCGTCGGTTTAACATCAAAGGAGAAGTCTTTATGATAACTCCACAAGACGAAGAAGAACCTCGAACAATAAATGAAGTACTTTCATGTCCTACAAAGAACAAACATTTAAAATCAATGGAAGAAGAAATGGAGTTGATGAAGAAAACCCAGATATGAAAACTGGTTGAACTCCCAAACGGACGTAAGTCAATTAGGAACAAATAGGTTCTCAAGATAAAGAGAAAGCCTGACAATTCTGTTGATAGGTATAAAGCTCGCTTGGTAGCGAAAGACTATACTCAACGGGAAAGAATATCTTTTGAGGAAACATTTTCTCATGTTGTTAGATTTACCTCCATACTTCTTATTTTAGCTATTATGGCGCATCTCAATCTGGAGTTGCACCAAATAATGTTAAAACTTCATTTCTAAATGGAGATTTAGAAGAGGTTATTTTCATGGAACAATCATTGGATATCATTGCAAAAGATTAAGAAAATAAAGTATTTAGATTATTAAAATCAATCTATGGTCTTAAGCAAGCCTCGTGACAATGGAATTTGAGATATCATGAAATCATTTCATCAAATGGATTTGAGATGATAAGTGAAGACCATTGTGTTTATGTTAGACGTTCCACTTTTTTTTTGTAATTTATCTCTATTTGTGGATGACATCTTATTAGCTGGAAATGATAAAGAATTTATTAAAGCTAATAAGGAGTTGCTAGCTTCTCAATTTGATATGAAATATATGGAAGAAGCAAATTGTATTCTTGGCGTTGAGATTCATAGAGATATGTCTAGAAGACTATTATTTTTGTCTCAAGAACATTACATCATGAATATACTTGAGCGTTTTAGTATAGGTAAGTGCAATGTCATTGATACTCCTATAGCAAAGGGAATAAACTTAAGTGTCGATATGTGTCCTATTACTCTAGAATAGACACAAAAAATGTCATATTCTAATGTCATTGGTAGTCTTATGTATGTTATGATGTGTACGAGGCCAAATATATGTTACGTAGTAGGTTTAGTTAGTTGTTTTAAATTAAACCCGAGACATGAGCATTTGAAAGTTGTGAAAAAGATATTGAGATATCTAAAAGGCACTAAGGAGCATGTCTTATTCTTTCGAGTAAATAGATTACGCCTACAAGGATATACAGACGTTGATTGGGTTGGTGATATAGATGGCGTAAATCTACCTCAGTTATGTTTTCTTGTTGAATAATTGCTCAATTTCTCGAAGTATCAAGAAAAAAACTTGTGTAGCTTTGTTCACAATGGAAGTTGAATTCGTAGCTTACTCAGTTGTGGTTCAGTAAGCTGTTTAGTTGAAAAGGTTCATTGCACATTTAAGATTCTCTAGTGATAGTGGAATTCCAGTTACGATATACTGTGATAGTAAAGTTGTAATAGATTATGTGAAGGATCCTGAGTATCACAGTAAGACCAAACACATTGATATCAAATATAACTTTGTTAGAAATATAATTTCACAAAAGAATGTCATTTTTCAATATATACCCACTTGCAACATGCTTGCTGATCCATTCACAAAGGCTATTCTAAGGCATGTGTTAATTGACCATGTTAAATCTATAGGATAAGCAAGATATAATGTAATATTATTGCAAGATTATAAGCATATATGTATATATTTTTATTAGTACGTTTATTTAACAGTTTGCTTTTGATAATATCATGTTCGATATGTATTATGATGATGCGTGTGATTTGAAGTATGTATGCTAGACAGACTAAGATTGGTTCTATCACACGGGCAATCTCTTTTGGCACAAGAAGTACGCATAGATTATACTAAGTCATAGTAGTGAAAAACCCTTAAGAGAACTTGAGTTAACATAATCACCTTAACTAAGTGTTAAGATGAGATCATAAACATGGATGATACATGTTAAGTGTATATTATGATCGAAGTACAATATATGTTGTAGATCTTGGTTTTGCAGCCTAAGCGGTCGACCGGGGCCTAGGCCTAGGCCTACGCGGAATTATACAGTTTGGAATCCCGCTGTGTAATTTTGTATATTTAGTAATATATATGTAGTAATTATAGCAATTTAACTATTTAAGTCATAAAATTCATCTAACAACACTATAGTAAATATAAAAATACTAAAAATTGAGTTATAATATCAATTAAAGAATTCTCGAGAATAAGAAAAATAACAAGATCTATGCAAGCATGTTTTGCCATTAATCGGCGCTTAGATGACCATCTTTTGCCATTAATCGGTGGCTAAACGGGTTAGGCGCCTATTCCACAGCGACTATGGCGCTATGCAAAAACGCCTAAAATTTTAAATAAGCATAAACGGTTGAGGAGAGAGTTGGCGCCTAGGAGGCGCCTTGCCGGAAAGATCTACAACATAGAGTAGAATTCTACCGTCTACTTAGTTTATTAAAGCCAGATATGAGTTGCTTGATTGAATCATAGTATGGTTGATCGATCGAAAAACCCATCTTAGACAACAAGACGTGTCTAATTATATATCCATATGGTATCTATAAAAGCATGATATACAATTTGATCTATATAAATAATACCATACCACGTGTGCTTTTTTCCTATGTGATACTTTTGAATTGTAGGATCGTATAGTTTGAATTTAATTAATTTAATTTTTATTATCTTTATTAAATATAATATAATATAATAAATCACAAAAAGCAGAATATGTTTTGCTCTTGGAATCCTGCTTCCAGAATATCTAACCATCCTCAAACACCCTATAAGAGGTCTAACTGAGCTCATGTAAAATAGCTTATATTTTTCTTTAACAGCCTTACCAAACAATACCTTCCAAGTTTTTTAATCTTCGCAATTTTAACCACCTAAATTTCATCTACAACAGCTTCATTCTCGATTGTGTCCTTAATTTCTATTATCTCATCAAAACACACAAAAATCACAAAAAGGACTAAAGTATAGGGACGAAACATGAAAAAAAAAAAAAAGAAAAAAAAAAAAAAATCTGTTCTTTTTCTATTGAAAAATCTACACAGTAATATAACTAAAACAAGAACCCAAAAAACTTGAAAAGCTTCAAGTTTCCAAAGAAATTTGTTCACATTTCTCTTAAACATTATGAACTCTATTTAAAGACTCTTCAAACATTTGTAACGCAGCTTTATAATGATCCAAAGAACTCACACCTTCCTCCACAACTTGTAATGCACTTCTATACAATTGATTAAACCATTCCCCTTTCTCTGAATCATCACCATTCATTAAACCCTGATCATGAACAAATAATCTCTTATAATCCTTTTTCCATCTCGATAAAATATACTTCTGAGGTATTTCCTCAACTCCATTAAAATTAAGCACACATAAAGCATGCCTACATAAATACCCATAAAAATTAAAACAACTACATATACACCTAACTTCAGATGCACTTCTATTATACAACACTTCAAAATCCTTAATCTCTCTTCTATTCCCTTCACTTAAAACTCGTTCCTTAACCAAGAATATCACAATCGGTCCATCTATATGTAACTGTGTAGTACTAAAACAAGAATACATTTCCTCAACTTCTAACTGAAACTGTTTAAATATCGTATTAGTATAAACTTTCGATAACTGTAATTCAAATGGACATCTAGTTTTCATCTCGAGTATTAAATTTCTCGATTCAATATCCGCTAATGATTCCTCCTTATGTTTCTTCTGTAAAGCTAACTCATATTTATCAAGAAATTCCTTCAAAGGTGTTTGTTTATGTACGTATTTATCGAAAAACGGGTGTAAAACTTCGTTAATTCGCGCACAAGCTAACCCAGCGAAACACACGTCTTTTAAATAAACCGGGGCCCATTTAACACGATCTTCGTATAGTTTACAAAGCCATTCATGATCGTTAGCTTTAAACCGTTGGATCACGAAACTCCAAGTTGATTCAAAATCAAACGGTTTTAACGTCTCGTAAACAGCTTTCATTAACGATTTTCTTATTACATCGTAATTATTCATACCTCCTAGTTTTTCCGGAACTTTCTTCATTATATGAGATAAACCAAAACGATGCTGAGATAACGGAAAAGCTTCAGTTACAGCACGCTGTAAAATTTCACATCGGTCAGTAATAATCGTCTTTGGAGTACGTGGGCCCGTACATTTAACCCATGAACGGAATAACCAAATATACGAATCTGTATATTCACCGGAAAGTAACCCACAACCTAGTAAAATAGACTGTCCGTGATGATTTATACCTATAAACGCTACTAAAGGAATCTCGTATTTATTCGATAAATACGTATTATCGATAAAAATCACATCACTAAAGTAAACACTATTAGCTCTAGATTTCGCATCTACCCAAATAATATTTCTTACACGACCTTCTTTGTTAAGATCCATAAGATAGAAGAAATTCGGAGAAGTTAATTGCATTCGCGTGAGATAATTGTAGATCGCTAAAGTGTCGCCTTTTTTTAAATTTAACTGATCGTAATGAATAGGAGAGGTTGTGAGGTCAAGATTGTGTACATTTGTGGGCCCGTTATTTACTGTTTCGATTACGAGTGGACGGTAGAGTTTGATAGTATCGGAGTTTAATTGTTTAGTTTCGATTTTTTTACTTGATTTGTGAATTTTGTAACCTAATAAATGATTATGTTCGTGAGAAACTTCGAGTACTCTCCATCTTTTGGAATCGACTAAACGCATACGTATCATTGCAGGACAACCTGTTCTTGTTTCTTTACGGAGACGATTTACATCTTTGATTCTTTTGAAACCTTGACTACTACAACAAAGTACAGCTCCGTATTTTTCTCGACTGTTTCTTTTGAACCATGAGTTTTTTACTCGGACACGAAAACCTATTTCTTTAGCGTAACAATTGTAATAGTTGTAAGCATCATCGTATGATTCAAACTCCATTCCTACAGCAGGTGGGAGAAATTCCTTTTTTTCATCTGATATGCTGTTTTGTGTTTGAGTTTGAGTGTTTATAAGTGTGTTCTCTTCATCTATTTCTTGTAAAGACTCGGTTTCTTCTCTGATTGTTTCGGACTCACTGTTCTGATAAGCTTCTTCCATCTGAAATTTAAATCTTTTAAAAAATAGGAAATCTACCCTGTGTTACTTATTAGAATCCAGGCTATTTCATATTACACAGGGATCAATAATTTACCATGAACAATTGTATCAATAAATGCAGTCTTGGTGAATTATATAACACAGAGAAGACAAAATTTACAGTCCAGCTAAGGTAACAATTAAAAAAAATTATAATCACAATTATAATTCGCATAGGAAAATGGGTATATAAACAGAAATAACGATTAATTTCGTTGAAAGATGAGTGAATATTAAGCTAAAGTGCCAATTAAACTGAAAGTTGCATCATTTGTATATTTCTTTTGTCGTTTCAGAAACCCTAAATTATAATATGCGAAATGATTATATGCTAATATGTATTTCGGTACTTACTGTTACTTGGGGTAAGAGAATACGCCGGCGGAGAATTTCACCGGTAATTGAGCTCCGGTGAGAGCTAGGCTCACATACGCCAAGACATTCTGGTTAGTATCAGGTGCTATGCGGTCCGAAGGGATTATGAGTTATGTTAGTTGGTACCACGTGATTTTTGTCCTAAAACAAGTATGCCTTAGAAAAAAGGGGTAATATTTTTTTAGAGCCCCATGACTTCTAATGTTCCAAATTAAAGCCCCTCTTACCCATTAGTTAGTATCCAACTAGCAACTTCTATACCCTAAACTAATGCATCAGTGAGAAACTAAAAACCAAAACAAAGAACCATATAGGGGATCGAAACCCCTCTCTCTCAGCTCTATCTCAGCTCTCTCTCTGCTCTCTCTCTCTCTCCTGTTGCTGCTGCTTCACCGGAGACCACCACCACTGCAACACCTCACCATGCCAGATCCCACCTTCCATCGAGAGCCACCCCCACCGATAGCAACCCCCATCACCCTCTCCATCTCCACCTGCTGCTTCCTCCCCCCTCAGTCAGCACTCCATCTCCACCTGCTGCTTCCTTTCCCCTCTGCCGCGCCACCACCACCTGGACTAGCTTCCCACCATAACACCACCACCACCACAGATCTCGACAGAAGACCATACCTCTCTGCCGCGCCACCACCACCGCTACAGATGCCGATCTGACCTTCCACCTTCATCACCGCGTCGCTGCTGCTGCAGATCTGGAAACTGCAGCACTGCAAAAACTCACGAACAAATCAGCGCCTCATCTCCATCAGCGTGGCCAACATCAGATCCGACGAGGTTCGTGCTCCACCCTCCACAATTTAGCGCCTCATCTCCATCAGCGTGGCCAACATCAAAACTCCGCCACCTCCGTTCTCGTCCATTCAACTCCAGCGCCTCCCTTCAAACGCACCATCACCGTCCCTCCTCTGCTGTGAACCAACAGTCCCTCCTTAGAACACCGGATTGTGTCCAGCCATTTGAACACTGAATTGTGTCCAGCCCATTTAGGGTCCAGACTGAATTGTCCAGCCCATTGGTTTTTTTTTTTTTTAAACATTGACCAACCTATTTTTTTTTAGTCTTGTATGTATTAAGATAAAATGGGCTTGGGTATAGCCCTAGGGGTGCAGTCTTAGCTTATTTTTTACTTCATTGGACATGTGTTGTAGACAAAAAGGCTTGGGTACAGACCTTTAGGTGCAGACTTGGACAAACCCGTATCTGGGGTAACTTTTGACTTGGACAAAACGAAGCTTGGGTAAACTAAAATAACAAATGCTACACTGAAAAATAAAAAGGGTACAGCCCTATGGGTGTGGACTTGGACAAAATGAAGCTTGGGTACACTAAAATAGCAATGCTACACTAAAAATATAAAAACGCAACTTAGGTACAGCCCTATCAACACGGACTTTAACATGGATATAACGTAAAAAATGCTACACGAAAATAATAGGTCTGTACCCAAGGGTACGGATTGGATACGGATTAGTGTAAATAACAAAAGAATAAAAAAATGAATGGTGTATCAGGAAAAGTAAGAGAGAGAAAATGATGATTTAGTTTGGTTAGGCTTTATTTAGAACAAATTTCTAACTAGGCTTTAAAATGGGGTTGGGGATGGATTTGGGCTGTTTTTTGAAGTTTCCTCTAGAAAAAATATAATAAAAAAAGGAATTTACAAATTATTGACTTTTTTTTTTTGACATGTAATTATTGACTCATTCAAACAACTTATTTTTAAAAGCCTAAATTAAAAAAAAAATTATTAAAATTCTAATCTAATTTTTTTGGTTTGGATTTTTATTATTATACTTTTTTTAAAATTTTTTTATTTACCCAATAGGTAATACCTACATTTTTCATTGGATACGTATCTCTATTTTCCAGAGAACTTGATGTTTATGAACTAGTTGATCCGCCTCCTCTTGGCTAATTGTATGTGAATGTAATTCATTATTTTATATACAATCTTGTACCCAAAGTTAACAAATGAAATTGGCCGATAATCTCCTATACCCGTTTGGATGTCTCCTTTAAGAATTAGTGCAATCAAGGTTTCATTTCGTTTTTTAAGAGACGTGTTATTAGTACAAAAAAGTCGGTTCCCATTCTGAAGATATCTTTGCCTAATACGTCCCAGTATTCTTGAAAAGACTTACCATTTCGACCGTCAGGTCTAGGTGCTTTCCCCGACCCCATATCAAAAACTGCACATTTGACTTCTTCCATATCTGAAATCTTTGTAATCATCTCATTCATTTCACGGTGACCTTGGAAATTATGCAACGTAAAGTTTCGTCGATCTCATCTCCTTCTTATACTATTAAAAGTTCTTCGTAAAAGTTGTTAAATTGGGCTTTTATTTCGCGATCATCTTGCGTCCACTCCCCATTTGCGTGGTGGCTACCTGTAATTTTGTTGACATTTCTACGTTGGGCATTAAGGGCAAAAAATATTTCGTGTATTTATCCACATAATGTATCCACTGTTGTATTGCTTTATTTGACCAGTAAATATCTCCTCAAGTCCAGTACATGCTGAGTTGGTCACAGATATACGTTTCTACCCCATGTTCTCTTTGTGAGAATGGTCCATTAGTAATTGTAATGAGTTGACGTTCTAGTTCTTTGATCCTTTTTTTGTTATTAGGGAATGTGATCTTGCTCCAGTTGACTCAGCTGTATTGTCCTTTATTTTATATATCACTTGTTGAATCGATCATGTGTCAAGTATTGGAGATGATTTTCCTACAGTCTGGGTGTTCAAACCAGTTCATTTCAAATTTGAATTGCAGTTTATTCCGTCTCCCCCTACCAAGCGGGTAGAGAATAATTGGTGAATGATCTGATCCCATAGTCGGAGGTGTAAACGCAAGTGCATTTGTGTGTTTCTCCATCCATTCGGTTTTGGCAAAGGCCTTGTCAATTTTTTATTTAACAACATTGTGATATGTTCTCTTGTTGGACCAAGTGTAGAAGTTCCCGAAGGTCTGAATTTCAGTTAAGATATTGTGAAAATCATTAAAGTTTAGGATATAGTTGTTGGTTAGCTTGGATTTTCCTAAGACGTTCACGTGAGTTGAGGATGTCGTTAAAGTCACTAATTATGAGCAAGGGTCTTCATGGTTTGATTTTCATTCGTTAAGGTAATTGTAAATACATTGACTTTCCCTGTAAAGATTAGGATCATGCAAAAACACATAATAGTACGAAAAAACATTAGCGTTAATCTTGGTAATAATAAAGTAACGGTTGTTACGCAAAATAATAAGTGACAAAGGTTTGTTCCAGACCCCCCCCCGGAGTGATTCAAGCTACCATGAGGGTTCACAACAAAAAAGTGATCAAAATTTAGTCTTCTAACCACGAACATAGTGTCTCTCTTTGTTAACATAGTTTCACAAAAAGACGCCAACGTAGGTCTATATTCCCCTACCAAGGCCCTCAAAACCTAAACCGTCAGGGGGAAGTGGAATCAATACCTACCCACGGCCAACCCTGGGTGGCCGCTGCCTCGACCTCCACACTCTCCACGACCTCCTCGTCCAACAACCTTCTCTGTAATCCTCATGTAGTCTCAATCAAACACACTCCTTCCATCCGACTCAGACGCACTGTTACCATCACCTCTAATCACATCACCTCTAATCACCACCTCTGTTGACAGCGACCCCACCGACTCTTCCTCCTCCTCAGGATCCTCGTCATTATCAGTCTCAGAATCATCATCTTAACATCATAGAATTAAGTGAAATCACTGTTACTCAACTCCAAGTTAGAAGTATCCTCCTCCTCTTCTACCTGATCCGTTTCCTCCCATATGTGCTTCCTTCTCTGACGATTACCATGCGCCAAACACCCTTGACATCCTATTAATGTGATACACAGAATAATATATCACACTGTTTTGTTTCATTCTAACTCTGAAGCTTAACCCAGAGTTCGGTTCTCCATTCGTGTCTACTGGTCTCTCTGCTTGACTATTCGCGAAACTAATCTTACTTCTCTCCGCTAGTCGAAAACAACTTCAAACCACCCCTTTCTTCGTCCCATTCGCCGTCTCCTTTTTCAATTTTTTCCCCGTTGTCATTCAAAAAGCATCCAAGTCCAATTGAAAATGTTAAAAGCCTTAAATATTTGAAAATATTTGTTTCGTTCTCCCCGTAGAACTCGAAATCCAATAAAGTAAACACAAGCATGATTGATTTTTACCGAGATTCACTTAATTCCCAAAATTTATTTATACCAATAAAAAAAATCAAAAAATAAAATAAAATTACAAAACAAACCAATAGACATTTTCGAATTTAAAACACTGTATTTAAACCGAAAGTATGGGTTAGAAGTAAATTGTTAATCAAATCAAGAAAATAAATAGATTAACAATTTTTAGCCAATGCCACGTTATGGATGGTATGATTTTAGGTGGTATATATGATTACTCTTAAACTGACGTCCCACTTTTACATTTGAGTAAAACAGATGAAAGATAAAAGAAAAAACAAATGGAAGAGAAGCGACGACTTTTATTGAGTACACAACAAATGAAATAAACTGAAACTTGTGTTAGGTGGAATTTGAGAAAAGATAACATAAATTTCAGAAACGCGGCATGGAAAAGAAAAGAAAACTTGCATTACTAATGGATAAAATAATCAATGAGGAATTTAATTACAATGTTGATTGAAATTATAACTACAATTATATTACTTTCTGGTTCCTCAGAACAACAGCATGATATCTTTTATATAGATTTCCTCGCCCAAGACAGAGATGTCTCTTTGTGGCCCATGAGGTAACAACACTTTATTAGTATGAAGGATGACCTCAATTTTGATCCCACAACTAAAACCATTTTGAGTTGCAAATCAACCATTCATTTGGCCATCTTACCCTCAAGTGAGCAGCAGCAACCCTATAATATAAACATTCCTCCATATCAGAGATCATCCTTAAACAATAATATTTTATTTTATTACTTACTTCTTTCACTAAGTAGACCTGCTTCATTTTTTAAGATACAACTTTATATGAGTAGTAGTAATAGCAGCAAAGTTGTACATTTATCTGATACGATTGACATGAGCAAAAGGTTCAGGATTAGCCTTTGGTGCTGCTTTTGCTACTTCTGGAGTTCCAAATACATTCCAAAATCTTAATGTTTCATCTGCTGCTGCTGATGCTACTGTACATCCATCTGGACTCTGCAACCATTTAACCAACCATTTAATATTTATCACAAACATAATAATAGTCTCTTAAAAACATTCAGACAAACTAAAATAAATTACCTGAGCCATGAATAAAACCCTAGACGTGTGACCAGTTAATTCCGCTACCTTAGCCATGGAAGGATACTTCCATAAAGTCAACTGATTCTGAGAAAATCCATGAGAGCTTAAAAGTTCCCTTTCATTCTTATTCCACAACAAAGCACACACTTGTGATCCAGTATCAATTGAGTTTAAACATGATCCTGTGTGTGTATTCCAGAACTTAATTGATCTGTCACCTCCACCTCCACCTGAAGCTAATAAGTTCCCTTGAAAAGGACACCATGCAAGAGCTTTCACAGCTGCTGTATGATCTTCTAATCTATGAAGCCACTGTGTTGGAGAACTTGAAGAAGCTGTTGATTTATCCCATATGTAAAGAAGATTATCATTTCCTCCACTTGCTAATTGTTGACCAGAAGCTGACCATTTTAACCCACATACTTCTTGGTTATGTCCTCTATATGTCTCAACTATATGAGATCTCACTCTAACATCATTGTTAATGATCTGACCGTCCATTCCTCCTGTTGTTAATATATGGTTATTCCAATCTAATGCACCAACACGTGATCTATGTCCACCCCTCATTGTTCTAAGCTGTAATTAATTATATTATTAAAATTATATTCATTATTAAATATAAAGAAATAAGAAAAATACTAACCACTCTGTTGGCTGTTGAATCCCAAAGCTGAACATCTGAGTTGTTTAAACCAATTGCAATATGTCTACCATCAGGGGCCCATTTAACACTAGTAACGGGCCCACTTTCTTCATCTATGGTCACAAGTTCTGATGTGGATCCATCAGTTGCATCCCATAAGTAAACAGTGAATCCAAGAGCAATAGCAAGAATATTACTGCTTCCCCAATCCATTAAATTCAAATAATAATCGTCCATAAGGTCAGGAGCATCTAATGTTCTCTCAGAAGTCTGCATTTTTATCATACAAACCATTAGTAAAACAACACAATTCAAAGATGTTATAACACAATTCAAGAATAAAGCATATTAATTATCATACCTGAGGAATGTTTCGACGGGGTTTAGTAGGCTTGGATTGTTGAGTAGTTGAGAAGAAATCACTTGGAATAGGTTCAACAGGTGTAGGTGGCTTGTTCTTGAAGGCAAGTATACGAGTTCTGTTCATGTTGAAAGTCTCTGCAAGAATCTTCCTATACGCTTCTCTAGAAGGTGAGCTCAAAGTTGTTGATGGATTCTTATTCTTACCTTTATTAGCTTCAGTAAGCATATAATGCGCATAATCAAAATCCATAGCCGATCTGTTGGGAATAAACCTATCCAACTGTTTCAACCAAATAAATACATATTATTAGTAATCTCCAAAACAAAACTCAAGATCGAATTGCATCAAAACCTATAAATCAAATTGCAAAAGAAAAACCCTAATGGAAAAAATCACATCAAGAACAGAGATATATTCTGAATCAACGAAAAAAAGTATGAAACCCTAAATTAAAATTGCAAAAGAAAAAAAACCCAAATAAGAAAAATTACGTACATTTTCCTTAGAGCCTTTCCTTTGAAGCATCTGTTCTCGAAGAGGGAAGCGAGACATAGAACGAGACTTACCTCCTGAAGAAGCACTCAATGATCCTGCATCCATTATTAGCACAGAAATAACAAACAAACAAAATATGTATGTATAATAAACAAATAAATGAACAAGAAATTAAGAACAGTTATTGAAACCCTGCAAAACAAATAGTTAATGATGATATTAATCGGACAAAACACTAAAATTATTACGAAACAATAAACAGAGTGCCGAGAATCGTGAGGAGATTTAAGAACCGAGTTGCGTTCTATGAGCAAGCAGAGAGTAGAAGAGAAGAGTTGATTGAATGATCGATTAGGACGTGTGTTTCATCAATTACGGTGATGGGTTTATATAGTGTTGGTTGAATGTGTGTGTTCTTTCGTATTGTGTGATTAAACTCAAGGGTTTCCATAGGGAGATTGGTAACGGCTATATTTTGTAAAGAGCCGTTGGATTTGTTTGGACGAAATTGACCCTTGAGCTTTTCTTTCCTTAATTTAATTTGATGTTTTCGGAAATCTACAAATTAGAACCCCATAATCAAAGAACCTATTTTTAAACCCAACTAAATAAAAAAATCTATTAAAGTCCTAATCTAATTTTTTTTTTAGTTTTGACTATTATACCTTTTTTTTATTATTATTATTTAAATTTATCGGTTTTGTCCAGGTCAAAGTCCGGAAAAAAACTATCCTCCAACAACTGTGCCAAGATCCAATGGTTGTACCCAAGTGGTTGTACCCAAGTGGTTGTACCTTACACTCGCATAGGAACAATATAACATGATAAAACCTCACACTCGCATAGACAAAAAAAAAAAAGAATCCCTTCACACTCACACTCGCATAGTAACAAAAAAACAAAAAGAATCCCTTCACCGTCACACTCGCATACCCAAAGGGTTGTACCATAGAAGTTGGAGCCAACAGATCAAGATATTTACCTAAGAGACGCTCTAGAAACTCATGTTAAAGTACAACCAATTATGGACGAAAATGGAAAATACCAAGATAAAAGCTCCAAAATTGTCTCCTACCTCCCCACTCGGCGACTAGTAGGCAACCAAAGAAGGTATCTCTCAGAGAGGTTCACCGTATCAAAATACCAATACTTTACATAAGCACGACTAATTTAGGTACTTTACTTTTATTTTCTTAGATGGATTGCCTTAGAATCATAGTCTTAGGATGAGCTAATGTTTTCATAGATTAGGTATAATTATGTGACTCTATCAAATCTATTTTGCTTAGGTAGTTTTCAATAAATTTTGTTCATTGGGGACCATCTTATTTTGTGATTGTTAAATCTCAAGTTAACTTGTTATAGTGACGCATAATCGTGTGTATTCATACCCACATATCTTTTCTAGATCATTAAATTAATTCCTTAGCAAATTATAAGCCTAGGAAAATATCAGTTTTATATAACACCATTCATCTATGTTCGAAATCATTGGTACGTCAGGAAGAAAGCCATATGTTAACCAAAATACCACATAACATATGTTTAGTTACCCAATCATCACCACAATTATTGTCTCTCCGAATACAAAAGAATGCAAGAAACAACTCCTATCGAGATATTGCATGATCGCCTTATAATCGATATCAAAATTATCACGCTTCCAACTAAAAATCTATATGCATCCATGCATATCAAACATATCCCTTTAGTTCCATCTTAATTAGCATATGTTGACTCGAGCTCAAAAACCACTTTATTTATCAGTCTTCCCTTCTTATTCCTAACAAAACAATCAATGAACCTTTAAAAGTTACTGATAGCCATGAGGCATCATATTTAATCTTAAGACAATTAGGTGGAGGAGATTCCTACAAACGTGATCTTTTAGATAGAGATTTATGTGTAGATTAAGTATCAGTTTGCCTATTTAACATATCTGAAAAATCACAATGGTTAGTAGTAGGTAAAACATTTATATTATCAATTAATCATATTTTTAGAATCCAAGTGAGTGGTGTCATATTCAGTCGGTAATGCAGGCATCAACCCTAGGTTGGGCGCCTCAAAATAGTAATAATTTTCTTTGATATACATATATACCACTAGTTGTGGGTTAGGGGGTGGTTACATAAAAATGAATTCACCTTCCAGATTTGCTAGGTAGCAGCCAAGTCTCCCAAGTTTGTACTCTTGTTAGTAGAACCCTAAAAGCCAGAAAAAAAAAGATTCCAAATCCAGATATCTACTCAATCAGTTGCATTTGCATGAGAAAGAAACTAGATAGGACTAGGAAACCATGTGGCCCTAGGAGATGTTCAACAATTTCTCTTTCATTTGCCACATAATATACAAGTTGATTTAAGGGCATATTGCCTTTTAAATATGTTTTCTTCAGTTGGAAGACCATTATTGCAAGTTGTTTACAAGAAATTTTATGCGTTTTTGGGGGATGGTTTTAATAACTAGAGAATATTCTATAATTTTTTAGGGTAACACGAGATAGCCCAACAAATTTAGCATTCAGAATCACTTGGCTTTTTTTGTGGTTCCCTTTCAGATGTGGCATATTTTCTTAACATTGATGATTCCAATGGCTTCATGAGGGTTATCTCTACTATCAAAGACAAGTATTCCCAACATGGATATAGTAGTAGCGATGGATTGGGGAATAACCATCTCAAGGAATCAAGGTTCAAACTTGAACCATTATTATTTATAAGATATCTCACACAAATAAGGGTAATCCCTTCGAATTTGGTAGATGTGGAATATTTACCAATCCCCAACGTACCAACCAAGACCTTTTAAGAATGTATTACGACCAGATATAAGACTCATTCAACCTTACAAAAGGGACGAACTGAGGGTAGCAAAGTACCTTTTAGCACTCAAATTAAGAGTGAATAAGGATTTAACATAAAATTCCATGCATTTTAAGCAAGCAACGCCTAGTTCTTGAAGTGAAAATCATGGAAACCCACACGCCCATCCTCTTTTGAAGTGGTCATGGTTTTCCATTTGACCCAATGGGTCGGATTTTTTCCATAGTTTCCCCACCACAAGTTGGACACTAGAGAAGCCAGGTTATGATAATCTTTAAGTGAGATAAGAAACACATACATTATGTAGTTTTGGATGGCATGGAGAACCACCTTTATAAGGGTATATTTTCCAGACCAATATAGATATTCGTATTCCAACAAACGAGTTTATTAAGGACATGATCAATTACCCTTCAAAGGGATTCAATTAGACATGACTCCTAGGTATTTTCCTAGATACATATATTTTTTCTCATCTTTAATGTATCAACAATTACATTTTGGGATATTATTAGAGTGTTCATACTAAAAAGGACACCACTTTTGTGAAGGTTAACTTTTTGACCCCAAATTTCCCAATACAAATAATATATCTGGGAACAATTTAGAAAACAATCATTTTCCGCTTCCATAAAAAGTAAGCTATCATCAGCAAAGAGAGTGTCAGATATACATAGGCAGTTTCTAGAAATCGTTATCCTTCTAAAGAGTTCCTAACCAACTCTATCCTTAATGAGTAAGGAGAGAGCTTGGGTAACAATGCAAAACAAGCAAGGAGAAAGCAGGCTACCCTACCTCTACCTTTAGATGGGATAAAAGGTTCATAGGAATTACAGTTAAGAAGTACAGAGTAAGAAATCATGGTAACGCAAGACATGATTCAGGTTACCCAAAGGGGACTAAACTCAAGTTTTAATAGAAGATCTTTAAAAAATGCCTACTTGATAATCTCTAAAGCCTTACACATATCAATTTTCATGCTCCGTTTTCGTTTCAATGCATGAGTAAGGAGAACGTTCTCATAGATAGATCTTCACGGTATGAAAGTCGTTTGAACTTCATAAATAAATTTGTCTATTAAAGATTGGAGCCTAAGCCTTAGAACAAATGGTTTGAAATAATTTTATAAATGAAGTTAGCACAACTTATGGGTAGAAAGTGCCCCAACGAAACCAGCCCCAAAGAGTGATAATTGGTATGGTTTAATGGAGAAAGATCTCCACCATTCCATATTAGATCAGATACGATCCTCAACCGATCCAATTAGATAAATTTTTAGTATTTCCTATAAAAATAATCCATAGTATTTATCTGGTCCAGGGGCATGGGATACCCCGAAATTCCAAAATTTCGGTTTAGTTTCTTTAATAATTACTGATTTTATCAAAGTATTATCTATATCATTATCCATCGAAGGGATACATAGTCAAGAGTAGATGATACAAGACTAAACGGTATTTTGTTAAACAAAATAAACCAAAAAAAGCTTGTAGTATTTCATTTTTTTTGAACAATAAAAGGATGCATAGCACCCCAAAGTGAAAATGTAAATCCCTATCCGATACCTAGTTTACTAAATAAATCAGCTAAATGAAAAGGACAAAAAACCCTATTTCTGTCTTCTGGTGCCCTTTTCCTAGCTTCCTTAGCAAGCTTATCCGCCAACTTGTTAAGAGTCCTCTTGATATTCTTAAATTGAGGCCCGTTCTCGTTACAATTGTGAATAATATTCTGAAGGATGGGTTGGATGGACCAACGTGCTACTGACACTTGCTTTATACCTTGAATGACTTCAAGGTCATCTGATAACACAACCTTCCTTGTGTTAGGTTTGAGCTTACCTAGCTCGACTGCTTTTAGTACTGCGTACGCTTCCGCATCCACAGCCGAATCACAATCCATACTGAAGGAGTGATTAATAGTTGAATTAGTTTGATGGTTGACCTCTACTACTGCTAATCCAATGGGCTCATATTTATTATTATAAGAGGCATCGCAGTAGTATAAGATTTCGGGCTCTGTCGTATTTACTGTTGATGGTAGGTCTTCCTCCGCTGTGGGTGTTGATTTTTTGTCTTCTTTAGCTTTATTCTAGTCAATCCCGTGTAATTCTGCAATTAGCCTATTTGTATTCTGAATTATAATTGTTCCATTTACTGCGCTATCTTCGTGGACCCCTTTCATTTTACCTTTCCAAATGTTCCAGAGGTTAATCATGATCATATCTTTAATAATTTGTTCGTCCCATCCTGCTTCCTTAAATTTTTTGACTATTTTTATGTACCAATCCTCTAGTGAATCTTCGCATTGTTCTTTAATTCTGATTTGGATGAAGGTTCCTGCCCAAATATCTTTACACATGTTACAGTTTAGTAGAAGGTGTTCCACCCTTTCTCCTTCTTCGTTACACCAAATGCAATTTGTTGACGAGGCACATTTCCTCTTATATAGATTCGTTCTTGTAGGTATTGCATTTTTAATAGCCCTCCAACAAAAGAGTTTAATTTTTTTCGGAACATTTGAATTCCATATTAGTTTCCATATTGGGGAGCTGTGATTGTGTATTATGTTTGAATTTGTCGGATTATTTACTATCTGTTCTTCAGTAAGTTTCTTGTAACCTGTTTTCGTATCGTACGTACCGTCTTTTGATAGAGGCCAGATAAATTTATCTTTCTCATCTGGATTAAGGATCTTTATTCTCTTTATAAGGGGTATAATAGGCTCGGAAAAAATATTATCAAGTATTTCAGAATCCCAATTTCTTGTACCATTAATAAATAACTCGTTCACTTTATTCAATCTGCAATTATTTAGTTTTTCAATTTTCCATGTCGTATCTATCCATTTGTTATTCCAGATATCTGTGTCTTCTTCATTTCCAATAATATATAATGACTAAAAAATCCCTACCCTCAATTAAGTAGTATTTCATTTCTTAAATGCATTTTTACTCTAGCCCAAAAAAAAAAAAGCATTATTACTATTTGCAAATCAAATTGTCAACTCTATCCCTAAAGATTACTCAAATTGCTGCGTAGGCCCAGATTCTATAGAAAGCCGAAAGATCTAGTCATCTTAGTTAGTGGTGGTCGTTACATTCAAAACTCCCTCCACTCACTCAATACCTCTTTCTCTCTCTAACATGGCTTTCTCTTCTCTTCTCTCTCCACCGCATCTCAGCTTTCTCTCCGCCACCACTAACCCCCTCTCCACGCAGCAGAGAAGAACGACGATCTTGACAAAGATCATCGCAAAAGCTTCTGAGAAAGACGATGAGGAACCGGCATTTAGTCCATTTGGATTCGTCACAGATAACGCTTCAAGCCGTAGTGCTATTCAGCTCCCTGAATCGCCAGCTGAAGATGGAAACGTTGGACAAATGCTCTACGTAAGATACAGAAGGTTTCAAATTATGGCTGCGTAATTCAATTATTATAGTGACTATCTGCTTCATGGTGTCTTCATTTGATCTTTAAATAATTAAATCTTTGGCTGTTAAACTAATTTTTCAGGTGAATTTTTGGCTATATCCTTAAATAGATATACTAATCTGTTTCAAATTTGTAATTTGTAAGGCTTAAGTTAATAGTGAATTAGTCATTGGTCCCTGTGTATTGAGAAATAATCTAATATACCCATGTGTTACTCCAAAAGTAGTAAGTATACTCCTTTGGAGGAGTAGATTTGCAATGTTAATGCGATTGTCAAGAATTACTGTATTCATATTGCTCCGCAATAAGTGATTACATATAAATGGTGAGTTTCAGATATAAAACTAACATATATATACTCTTGTTTCTGAATTTGTTACAGAGAACAGAAGATTTAGGGAAGGAATATGGAACTTATGTAAAATCTGGAGATTTTGCATGGTTTGTGAGAGAAACAGGTAAAGGTACTTAACCTTTCAGTTAACATGAGTATCAATAAATCAAGTTTTCTCTTTGTAGGATCTTCTAAAAGTAGACGTGGAACAATTGTCTATCTTCACGGAGCTCCAACACAGTCTTATAGCTATCGAGTTGTCATGTCCGAGGTTATTTGCTAATTAAAGCTAATAACATTTATACAAAGAATGAAGACTAGTTTTCATAGACTTCATTGTTCTGTTTTTTTTTCTTTTTCTTTTGTTAAATATAGAGCAGATGGCAGATTATGGCTTCCATTGTTTTGCACCTGACTGGATAGGATTTGGATTTAGTCAAAAGCCACAGGCTGGATATGGTTTTGATTACACTGGTTTGTAACATTTTATATATTATAGAAACAAGTTACTAAAAGTCCTGATAAAATTTCTTCTGACAGAGAAAGAGTTTCATGATGAGTTTGATAAATTACTAGAAGTTCTTGGAGTTACATCTCCATTTTTCCTAGTAGTTCAGGTTTGAATTTTATTGATTCAGGCTGAAAGTCTAGAATAACAAATTAAATAACAAAATAGTTTCTGTATATAGACATTTGAATAAATTTTTAATTCAAAATTTTGTGGTGTAGGGTTTTCTTGTAGGTTCATATGGATTGACTTGGGCTTTAATGAACCCAACTAAGATATCAAAGCTTGCGATTCTCAATACTCCATTAACAGTTTCATCTCCCATTCCTGGACTATTTAAGCAACTCAGGTTTACTTTTCATAACCAATCTTATCTTCAAAAAATTCATCTCACATATATATAGTAAGATACTTTTCATAACTAATCTAATTTTGTTATTCCCTGTCTAACTAGAATTCCATTTCTTGGTGAATTCACCTGCCAAAATGCTGTAATGGCTGAGCGTTTCATTGAAGCAGGTAGCGCGTACGTATCTTTCTATTCTGTGAAATGAAATTTATTCTTTTTTTTTATAGCTCAACAAGATTAATATATGTAATGCAGTTATGTCCTAAAGCTGGAAAAAGCTGACGTGTACAGGTTACCATATTTGTCAAGCAGTGGACCTGGATTTGGTTTGTTCCTTAATCTGATTACTTGCCTACATTACATTACATGACATCGTATTATCTTAATATATAAATGATTCTTAAGTATTCTCATGCTTAAAATCATGTATCGTTATTTTCAGCTTTGCTTGAGATAGCAAAGAAAGCTAACTTTAATGACATTGCGACCAGAATATCAAATGGATTTGCTTCTGGAAGGTATAAAATTATCAAAGAACTTACTAATCAACTAAGTGATAACTATAACAAATTTATATTGATTGATTAAGATTAAAGGTGCTTTAATTTCTGGATATTATTCACAGCTGGGATAAACCGATTTTAGTTGTATGGGGAATATCAGACAAATATCTTCCTGAATCAGTGGCGCAAGAATTTGTAAGGCGAAACCCGGAAAAAATTAAGCTTAAGTTGATTGAAGGTGCTGGACACATGCCACAAGAGGATTGGTATCTATCATATTCTAAACCACTCATCAATCTTTTTATTTTTTATTTTTATTTCCATTAGTTCTTACGCTTCTTTATGGTAACAGGCCGGAAAAGGTAATTGAAGCTTTGAGAGTGTTCTTCTGATTCTAATGCATTGTATAGATTTTGATAAACACGATCAGGATGTAATCCGTAGTCTCGTGTGAGCTATTTGTATAAAGGTAATATAAAATGGTTTGTACAGAGATACAATGCTTTATGTCTTCTCTTGTGGATGTGAAAGCTGTATATTTATGTAGATCAAAATTATACAATAATGAATTTCGTTTTAGTGGCATGATGAGACAAGGTTTGATCTTTGATGGTTTCAATTGAAAGCAAGGGAACACTGAATTATACTCTAGGGGGGGGGGGGGGGGGGGGGGGGGGGGTTGGTGGTGGTTTAGGCACGCACCCTATCCGAATCAACTAAAGAACGATCTACCCAACATGATATGTCAATATTCCTCCTTGTACATCTTGCCAGAGCGTCTGCTGTAGAGTTGTAGCACCTATTAATATACTTAACTTCCCACCGTGGACAACGACCAAGCCAACTTTCAATTTCCAAAAGAATGGGTTTAAGGCTCCAATGAATCCCGGTCTTCTTCTTAATTCCTTGAATTAGCTCAAGGTTGTCAGAGTAAAATGAAATCCTCTGACTATCAAGATCGTAAGACGATCTCATGGCCAGTAAGATGGCCCAAACTTCTCCCGCAATGACCTTATTTATTTTGCATCTTAAGTCGATCTTTCTATCAATATAGCCACTTGTATTAACACCAATAGCAGCAACAGCAGAGAAACGACTTCCCTCTTTGACTAAGGTATCACACATTCATATCATATCGGCCGTATCTTCTGCAGCTGGGTTATCAATATCTCTAGTAACCTTCACGTTATCTGCCGTATCAATGTGCCATGTCTTTAACTTATCACCAAAGTCTCCACATGCTATCTTTTACTCTATAAAAAATATCATCAATACACCACGATTTCTTCTCATGAAAACATTTCATTCTTTCCTTCCAAATATTCCACATTAAGGAAAGAATGTAAGCTATAACAACCTTTTTATCCCATCCATTATTAGAGAAACTTGAAACCGTTTTTAATAACCATTCCGCCATATTATCTTGAAGAGATGTATCAACTCTGATTTGAAGAGGAGATTTAGCCCAGACCTCCCTACTAAATGGACATTTAAGAATAAGGTGAGGCACATTTTCCCCATTTATTTCACACCATTCACATAAATCTTCCTTCATGCATCTTCTTCGGACCAAATTATTTTTTTGTTGGAATCGCATTATTACAGACTTTTCATCCAAAAATTTTAATTTTCGCTTGTACGTTAGCTCCCCAGATAATATTCTAAAGTTCACTTTTCAAAGATTCTCCATTCCTAGAAGATTGAGATTCACTAGCGATGTTCTCACAAATAATGGCATGATACCCCAATTTTGTTGAATATTCTCCATTCTTGGACAATGGCCAGAAAATTTTATCATCCTTATTATACTTAATAACAGGAATTTCTCTAATGTATGAAATTGTCTCATCATAAAAATAACTTTTTAAGCATATTGAAACCCCAATCATTGCCATGTTTGTCAATTAACTCACTAACCTTGACAGCCGAACCGTTAGTAGGTTTCACCGCATAAAACCCTTTCCTAATCCAACAATGATTCCATATATTAATTTGCGACCCATTACCCACCTGCCAAATACAGTTTTCTTTGAGAAATTGAACACCTTTAAAAAGACTAGCCCAACTCCACGATCTCTTGTTAGAAAGTTTAGCATCCCAGATATCACAATCAGGAAAATAAATTGCTTTTAAAACCCTTGTTGCAAAAGAATCTGGTTTATGAATAATTCTCCAAACTTGTGCAGCAAGCATAGCAGTATTCATTTTATGGAAATCTCTAAACCCAAGGCCACCAACTTTCTTAGACCTAGCAATTTTCTTCCACGCGACCCAGTGAATTCTTTTCCTATTAGATGAATCCCACCAAAAGTTTTCTACAATACTTGACATTTTTTTACACATTGTCTTTGGGAATTCAAATATCGACATAGCATAATTCTGTATAGCTTGTAAAATAGCTTTAATAAGATTTTCTTTACCTCCGTCAGACAATAGATTTGCCACCCAACTTGCTGATTTAGTAAGTAGTCGATCTTTAATATAATTGAGATTCTGGCTCTTCGCCCTTTTGATAGAAAGAGGAATTTCCAAATACTTACCCCAGTCATTGGTATTTTCAATATTAAATTTATTAGAGACATCAACCCGTACCTCATTCGGTGTATTCTTACTAAAAAGGATAGATGATTTCCGGAGATTAATACGTTGACCAGATGCGTTACAATATTCACTCAAGACTTCTTGAAATATCTCTATTTCTTTCTAATTAACATTAATAGAAAACAAAGCATCATCCGCGAACAGTAAATGAGTAAGAATCGGACATTGTCTTGTTATAGAGATTCCTTTAATAGATTCTTCTCGGCAATCACAATTAATAAGGCTAATAAGACTTTCCATAAGTAGAGAAAAAAGAAAGGGAGGCAAAGGATCTCCTTGTCTAAGGCCTTAAGAGGGATAGAATTTATTTAACCTTTGGCCATTAACTTTGATTTGAAAGTAAACTAAAGATACGCAATTCATAATCCATTTAACCCATTTTTCACAAAACCCCAAAGCCAATAAAGTTTTAGCGAGGAAATTCCAATTTACCTGATCATATGCCTTTTCTATATATAATTTAACCGCGACATAGTATTTTTAATTTCTCCTTTTGGTATTAAGAAAGAAAGCTATTTCCTACGCAATAAGAATATTATCTTGTATATTCCTTCCTTTTATAAAAGCAGCTTGTGTAGGAGATACTAAGTCATTCATATACAATTGTAGTCTGGAAGCCAACATCTTAGCACTAATTTTATAACAAAAATTTGCACAAGATATTGGTCTATAATCTTTAACACACTCCTGAGATGATCCTTTCGGGATAAGAGTAATAACGGAATCATTAATTTTCTTTAAATCTAGATTAGATTCAAATAAATCTTTCACCATATTAAATATATCACCTTTGATAGTGTCCCAGAATTCATGATAGAATTTCCCTGGTAACCCATCGGGACCAGGGGCTTTCGATCCAGACATATTAAAAGCAGCTTTCGTGACCTCTTCCATTGATGGAGCTCTAATAAGCTCTTCATTCATTGAATACGTAACTTTAGATGGGATATACTGCGTAATGTTCTTATCATCGCTTGTAGGATTTTCTTTGAATAAATTATGATAACACAAATTAATAATATGCTTAATTTCTTTAGGCTTCTCCGTCCATTCTCCATCATTGTTCTTAATCATAGAAATTCTATTCACCTTCCTTCTACTCATAGTTTTTGCAAAAAAATACCTAGTATTTTTGTCACCTTTTTTAATATGTAAGTCCCTAGCTCTATCCTCCCAAAACATCTCTTCTACTCTCCAAAGATCTTCGATTTCTTTTTTAATCATATATTCTTTACCCACATTTTCCTCATTATAAGGTTCATTATTCAACGTGATTAGTTAATTTTGTAGTTCATCTATTCTTCTTCTATTATTATGAAATGTCTTTTTACTCCAACCTTGTAACGCAAGACAAGTAGCATCCCGTTTATCACAAAACTTCACAATACTATTAGAATCCACTTTTGTCCTCCAACTGTCTCTTACAATCTCCTTACACTGTGAGTGTTCAATCCATCTAGACTCGAAAAAAGTACATATCATACCTATCCCTTTTATTGAAGTGCTTAAGAATTAGCGGTGAATGATCTGAGCCAATAGCTGGCGGAACCTTAATATTAGCTTCAGGGAAAGATGCACACCAATCGATACTTGCAAGAGCACGATCCAGCCTTTCTTTAATGTTCTCTTGGTCTTTCCTATGATTGTCCCATGTATAATAACATCCTTTACTTGGGATATCCTCCAGATGGTTATGATTAATAAACTCATTAAACTTTAGAACCCGATCTAGATTTGGAGTTTTCTTACCCCTCTTTTCGTCAAATCTCAAAATATCATTAAAATCTCCAATAATAATAAACGGTTTATCGATATGATTAATCTTCTTGTTAAACGATTTCCAAAATTTAGCTTTGTCTTCTTCTTTACTAGGTGCATAGACACAAAACAAAACCCAAGAAACATCTTTCGATTCATTAATTTCCAAGATTACAAAGTTTGAAGAGGAAAACATAACAGAAATAGAAATAGAATATTTCCAAACAACCACGATCCCCCCAAACCTATAGGCTCTTCCTCCGGGGTCGATGACAAGATTATTATTAAATGACTTAAGATGAAAACAAGATTTAAGATCTTTCTTTCTCAAATGGCTTTCTAACAAACAAGCTAACGAAACATTATTTTTCTTAACCAGGGACTTAAACGTACTTCTTGTCAGAGGCGCCCTCGCTCCCTGACAGTTCCAAACCATTATACTATCCATTAGAGACAGAAGGTTATCGCCTTGCAGGAGATTTTTAGAGACAAAAAGTTAACCTTATAACCAAAGAAGAAACCGTCCTGCATGTGTTGGAAAAGTGGATACCCATTCGATTGCTTTGGAAAAGTAGATACCCAATCGATTCCTTTAGCAGATCAGCCATAATTTAGGTTGTGAAATTGTCAATTAAAATATTCTGCATGTGCCAAATGAACCTCCAGTAGCCTTAGTCTTCCTGTTGCGTGAAGTTAATCTTTATGTTTAAACCTTCTTTTATCTATTCTAGTGTTATAAGGACAAGTTAGCTATCTGTAGCCACTGGACTCGTTAAAACCTTGGTCTGTTGCAAGAACGTCTGAACTGTCTTACCGTGCACGCCCGTTTGAATGAACTCGATCATGCCAAGCTACTAAACAAGCCAGGCTACTTCCAACTAAGATTCTAATGTAAAATAGCAAAGCGAAACTCTTTCAAGCTTTTGAGAGGAGTTGCAAAAGAAGATTCTAGCAACATTCTTTCTTCCTTTTTCCTCTTTCTATAAGAAGAAATTACGTAATGGTTTCAGGGCTAAAGCACATACATATGGAGAGGTGCAAAGGAGAGATGTGCCAGTTACATGATAGATTAAAACAAATAAATCATCTCGAATGAACAAAGAATCAAGTTACTTGTTGAGAGAATCTAAAAATTCTCGGCCAGAAAGACAAGATCAGCTAGTTGTATGAAACTTAGGCCCCATATGGACGTAAGTGGAAAGTTTCGACTTTCTTCTTAATCAAACATAGTTGTAAAAAACATCCATCGTACTATTTTAGGCCACCGATATATTTAAATAAAGTTTAAAAATAAATTAGCAGAGGACTTTTTCTAGGTCATCATCTATTTTCTTGCATGTGATTAAAAAACAAATTTTTGGAAGATCAAAGACTTAATAAGTGTAGGACTCTTTATAACCATTAATGATAAACTCAAAAACCTCAATGCATATGAGATTAAATGAAAGGAAAAGATGATAAAATAATAAAAATTAGGGAAAAAAAGTCAAAGCAAGTAAGAAAGCTTGGATAACTGATTAGTAGTATATAGAAAATGTTGTAAGAATCCTGAATTGAAGACATGGACTAAGTAGAATTCACATTTTCTCCATTGAAGAAGTGTAAAAAACAGAACAATAAAAGAGGAACAAAAGTGCCAAATCAAAAGGCCAAAACAAGAAATTAGAATAAATTAGGAAGGAGAAGGATAGAAATACTACATGAATTAACAACCAAAAGCTGTAAACTATGCATGCAGAAGCAAAACAAGAAGAGAATTAAATGAGACTAAGGCCAACAGATATGAGAAATTGAGAAATTAGATCACAGATTAACCCAAAAGAAAACAAAATATTAGAAAACAGATCGGTAATTGTGTAGAAAGAAGATGAACATATAAAAACAAGTAGAAGATGATCGGTAAAGGTAATTGGTAACAAATTTGCAGAATTTTCCATTGGCCATCGATTAGTCTCCATCTTCATCGGAATATCTCTTGGATCTCCCCTCGGCCAATTAACCAAAAGAGTTATTATATATACTATTCAAATACTGCCCAATGATGTAGCGTAAATTGGTTAGTTACAAATCTTTAATCTATTTATTTTCTTGATCTAATTAAAGATTTATAACCAACCAATTCACATCACGTCATTGGTGGTATTTGGATGGTATGATTTTGGGTGGTATATATAATCACTCTTCACGAAATTGGAAATATGAGAGGCCTAAATCGATTGTATGAACTTATTGACCGGTCACACATAAGTTCCCTCGTCCAATATGCAATAAACCAAGATAGTAGTGACTTTACACTTTACTCTTGTTTGAAGCACGACCTGACACCATAGTACTATAGTCTGCCACCTTGGTTAAATACAACATATATTCAATAAAACTGAAATATAATGTGGTTGGCCACAAGCAATTAGGGGTTCACACCGGAAAATTATCACGTGGAAACTCGAATGGAACTCTCTTATCTAAGAATACTGAAAACTTTCCTATGAAAATGTCGCAGTAATGATTGGCCTACTCAAGAAAATATGTTAAAAAAGAAATGTGTTCAAACAACTACTTGTTCATTGTTCACTTTGTGATGCTGACAATGAAACATTGGACACATATTTATCCGATGTTCTTGGACACGTTTCTTTTGGTTGGTCTTCCTTCCAAACAATGTTTCCCTAATATTGACAAATGGGAACGTTTTGACGTTTGGACCTCATCCTACCTAGATACTTATTACCCAAAAAGGCAATCACCATGATTGTCTTTGCTTGTTGAGTCATCTAAAAAACTTCTCTATTGACGTGGATAGCATATTGTTGAGGTTTAACTACATATCATCTAAATTTATGGACAATGTCGAATGTTAGCTCTCCCCTACTTTATCCCCTGATAGTATATTGATCTCCTCCTCTGCATCATGATGTGATTGAAGTTAATGTATATGCGACTTTTTTTAAGGTGATCTTATATATGTCGAGATATACTGGAGGGAACTACTCTGATGTCGTCATTTATGTGCATGTGTCTTGCCTTGAGGAATGTCAACATTTCATAGTCATTCAAGTCTCTCTATCATCTTCATTATAAGAGTGAAGTGTTATCAGTTCGAGTTGCTTTGAACTAGACAATTTTCAAATTGTATGTGTGATTGAGCTGTTATTGTGTCTATTGATTAGATATCCTATTTTCACCTGCTTTTACTACTTATTTTTTATAAGTAGAAAAAGAATTGCAAACTTATTTCTTCATAATAAAAAGACATGTTCATTATACAAGTGAAGTTACATATTCTTCATTCTAACAAAAGCTGTGAATAACTTGAAATTAGGTTGACTATATAGATCAATTATAAATAATGTTACAAAGTTATCAAATGAACAAACAACCCCATAAAACTAAACTAGGTTCACGCACACAAATGTATACAGATTTTCTGGAGTTGAGGTCCTAGTCTCTCAGTATGTCCTGTACCGAGTCTCTCAGTTAGATGTATACTTGGGAACCCTTCTGCAAAAGAGATGCATAAGACAAATGAATTATCAAATATGTAGAGCATGTGAAAGTAGAATAGTCAAAATGTAGTGCTTACCCATAACCAGTACTGCCTCTATACTGCTTCATCCCATGAATGTTGGTCCGTTTAGCATAAACCTTGTATTATAAAAAATAAAAAAATAAAAAAATAAAAACAAAAAGGTAAGAAAAAGTAATGAAAAGTAATGAAAATGGTAAAAATTAATATAGAAAAATATACCTTAATATCCCTTCCATGTAGTTGCGTCTGATTGAGTAGCAAAGCGTTTTGAACAGATTCTACTCCATCAAACTCCACAAATGCATACCCTTTTGGGTTATTAAAGGGATCGGTCAAAATAGTGACCCGATTAACAGTCCCAAGAACTGGAAATGTTGTTGGATTTCCTCCAGCATACACTCCTAATCCACCTGAAACTCAAAAACAACAATCTTCAGAATCTCATTCAGATTTTACTTGTGTTAATGATTAAGGAACAAAATTTCAAATTCTTTTCCGTTACTAGAAGCAATGTAGTACAGAGGAAAATGTATCATGATAGTTAAATATAAAGAAGAATATTATCCTTAAAATTTGATTCTTAATCTCCAATATGGTCTTTTTACGTTCAACATATTTCAACTCAATAAGCGGCGTTCAGTTTACTCTTAAATTACCATGAGCCATTGAAGAAGTGAGAGAAAAGAGGAGAATCATTTCCTAACTAATTTATGTTATAATTTTATGGCTATTTTTCATTTTATCTCCTTGTGGTTTACAGTAAGTGTTCTCTACCTCCCTGTAGTTTCAAAATTGCACCCTAACTCCTTTGGTATTAAAATATCGCACACAGTCTCGTTGGGGTTTCGAAAGTGCTCTCAATACCCCCTGTGATATTAAAATAGTGGACACAACTTCATAACATCCAAAATTCTGTCAAAACTAGTGGAGAGTAGAATACACTATGACTATTTATTTTCGTCAATTTAAAATAAACATGTTCCAAATTAAATAATTGCATAGCCTGCCCTACTTACTATTATTATTTTAATATCAAAAGGGGTTGTGTGCATTATTCTAGTACTACAGGGAATAAGTTGCACTTATGAAACCACAGGTAGGTAGCGCGCATTCATTGTAACCCACAAGTTGGTAAAATGCAAAAGAAACTAAAGCACAAGTGGATTACTAGTCCAGTCAGAGTCAGAATAAATTTGAAGAAGAAGGGGCCTTGAAATATAGTTCCTTTGACATATATAAGGATCTTCTCTTAAGAAAACTGTTATCAGTATTAACAAACAAACAGAATTGAGTGGATAAGTAATATCAGGTCTTGTTACTGTCAAGTAGTGCAAGCACCCATAGACACTTAAATGTGTAGGTGATCTGCCTAAGGTTGAGGTTTAGTAAAGAGAGCCAGAGTTGGAAAAACAAGGAGTATCATATGGTTTACCGTCTAAATCAGCCTGACCTAGAAATCAATTCCATTGCATATTTAGCCAAGAAATAAAAGAAGTATCCCAGAATCAGATTGCATAGCAAGAATGAGGGTTGACATATTTAGTCCGAACAATCCTACCATTATGGATGAATAGAAGTAGAAGTAGGTCGTTCATCATCAGGTTGGAAAAGATTAGTTGGCGGCAAAAGTCGAGAATTACGTGGTTAAGGAAGGGGGATAAGAATAGCCCCAAGAGCAATATAGCTTGCCTATTGTGCTTGCCCTAAGGACTTAAGAAGTATGCACACAACAGTAGGTGATTTTGTAGTGGAAGGAAGAAAGGCGAGGAGTGTGAAGTAGATGTAGAGAAGATTGAACAAGGGGTAGACAGAGGATTTAAGATATTAGATACAAATAAGGAAGCCTTTAAAGATGAGGATAATGGCTTATCAGGAAGTGTAGTGGGAGAACTAGTGTTTGACACAATCACACAAAAGGAGTAGTGTTGGCACAAATTATCAGTTTATGAGGACGAGAGATAGGGGCGAAGATGTCCGAAGTGAGGGGTGATTGGAAAAAGAAAGACTCATTAATTTGCACATGTCTAGAAATATATATTTTATTAGAAAAATACGATTAAGACATCAAAACTCTTGGAACAAAAGCAATATTGCACAAGGAATATACCATGCTTAAAGTTTTGTGAGGTAAAAGACCTTAACCAAGGATAGCACAACCTCCCAAACATCCCAAGAAAGGAATGATCGGGTTAGAGCTTACAAAGCCTGAAATAGTGAGATATCACTAAGGACTTTTTTGAAAAGCCTATACATAACAAAAAATGTTGTACTTGGTCCAGTTGAAGACTAGAAGATGGGCTAGATCAAGGGACCACATGGACCAAGTTTGAAGACTCGGACCAGTTGAAGGCTTCTTAGATCTTATCATTTTAAAAGTTGTTCAGAAATAGAAAAGTTCAAATCAAATAAGAGTACAAGATAGAGATAATTACTAGTTTTAGATAATTAATTAGTTTAAAATATTTTAATTAGATTTGTAATCATCTATTAGTCAATTACTTTTCTTCTTCTTCATTTCAGAAAGGAAAAGAACCATAACGTTTAAACCAAAAATTAATAGTAGTTTTTGTATTCATTCACTAAGATGAACAACCAAGATCCACCACTTAGGATGGTGATTTAGGATCATTGTAAACATATTTTCAATGGTTAATTAAATGTTTATATTTTTTATTTCTCATAAAAGCAGTCCCCCATCACAAAGCTAATAAGAGAATTAGACGAATATACAGAGATAAATTTAACTATTATACCTGAATTAGGTTCATACCTCCAAACAATATTAAACTTATTTATGGTGTTCAGTATAAGAATACGATTTCATTGTTAGTAATGTAAGGTTTGGGGTTAAGTGTGATTTCTATTTTCTAAATAATTAAAAAATGAAATAACAAAATACTTGACTTGTAGATTATTTACGAAGTTTCTAGAGGCCACACACTATTTATTTTTCAAAAATAAAATTAGGGGTGAAAAACAATTCTTTAAAAGTCAGGGGAGGAGGGGGTGGGGCGTGGCCCTCTAGCTTGAAGCTGCCTCCACCCGTGTCTATAAGACAATCAATAAAATATATATTTTATAGTAAATTTCAACAAATATCATGGATGGAGTCTATAATTTAAATTTATTTCTTACCATATAAGTTTTCAAATAATCCTTTATTGAAATGAAATGGTCATTGATCTGTGTCTTTCCGAGACTTTGCTACAACTTTATACCTGAGCCTGTTTTTTGAAGATATTAGAATTTAATACTTTTCTTTTTGTAATGTAACTATGTAAGTATTCACCATATATAAACTACAAAAAATATAAGACTTACCGTTTTACGATAAATAATTTGATAACTAAATATATTATGTGCATTTATAACATATATACATATATATTACGCATATTGAGAAATAGATAATGAGATGGATTCAGAGGAGATGAAATCGGAGGATATCAAATCGGAGGAGATGAGATCGGAGGAGATGGAATCTGGAGATGAAATCGGAGGAGATGGAATCGGAGGAGATGGAATCGGAGGAGATGGAATCGAATGAGATGAATCGGAGGAGATGAATCGAAGGAGATGATCTCAAAGGATATTAAAAGAAGAGTTTGGGAGAGAGTATGGTGTTTAAAGCAGGAAAATAATTTTTATATTGTAACCGATTTAATGTTAGAAAACGAGCTCTATTAAATGAAAACCGCGTGCGGAGTAAAATCCAAGAGTAGTTTTATTTAAAACGGGTAGCTTCCGATCTTGAGTTGTGCGTTAAATTTTATTTATTTTATTTGTAAAGGGTGTATTAGTCTTTCAATAATGTTGAATTTAGGGTTTTCGAGGATTGGGCCGGTTAGGTGTTAATATTAGCATGTAAGGTGGGCTTTAACAATGTGTTATTATTTGGTCGGTTCTTTGTCGGGTTATTATGATGTGAGTGGACTTATGGCCAACAAAGTATTTTTGAATGTTGACTATAACAAGATTGTTTGCCATCCAAAAATTATGGGTGTTTTTCATCCTAAAGGTCTTGGAGAGCTTTACTACTACTAACCTAAAAGGCATGACTTCAAAATTGTTATTCAAAAGGGCCTGATTTACTTTTTTTCTCCAAAACCCCTATTTCCCCATTCTAAAAAATACACTTAAAATATTTTTTACTCACATATGTATGTGTGTATGTGTGTGTATTTATATACACACATATATCATTTATCTAACCCTAATCCTGAATCAAAACAAACACACATTAAACTCTCAAGAGGGAAATGAAGCTTCGTGTTGATATTTTTTTTTGGTTAAAAAATTAAGTGGTTCTTATAGTTGTGGTATTGGTGGTTCGTGGTTGTGGCTCAAATATAGAAAATCTAAGCTTGTTAGTGGCTCACCAAGTTTGGACGTGGTGGCGTTTTTTAGAATTCTGGTGATCATGGTGTTCGAAGCTCATTCGAGGAGCTTCGCATGTTGTGGCTTAAAAATTTGTTGGTCGAGGAGCCATGGTGATTTAAAGATCTGTCGACGAGCTTCTTGGTTGTCAAAAAGATGTAAGAAGTTGGTATGTAGGAGGTTATTCCAGGAGGTTATGGTGGTTCTAACCCATGGAAGCTCATATCTTGTGTGCAGATTCAAGGATTATTTTTATAGATTTGTGGTAGAAAAAAAGGGTGGTGGTGTTATAGGGTGGCGGTGGAGAATGTTGGTGTATACGGCGATGTTGTAGGGTAGTGGTGAAAGTCCTGGAGGAGGGAGGGTTGAGTAGGATACTAATAAAATTAATGCATAATTAATATATTTTGGACAATTATAAGTTAGAAGAAAAACTTCTAAGACAATATATCAAACTAGCATCATGCAAGGGATGACTAGAGATTTGATATAAAAGAAATATGAGCAATTAAAATACATTAGTAAAGAGATAAGGGATAGAAAGTACGCAATCACGTATAGTGGTTCGGTTTCCATACTACACTACCTAAGGTAGCCACCTTATAATTTTCAAGCTTCTTTAACTAAGCTTCCATGACTCTCTTAACCGAGGCGAGAACACAATACCCTTTACAACCACTTCGAACCCGCGCAACAAACTCTTGTGCTATCACAACATAAGGAAACCGAGTATACATCCTATACTCACACACTCTCTTAATCTATTACAATAATTAAAATTAAGAGGATAAACAAAGGTGTAATAGTTTGACTAAATTTTTGTAGAACTCCTTAATGAGTGGATATAAAAGCTAAGCTTTGATCTTCTCTTGATTAGATAATAACTTTGAAACTTCTTGGACTAACTATTTGATTGAGTGGATATGACAAATATAATGATCAAACTTGAAGGATGAACAAGTGATTTAGTAGATTGAGACCTCTAGTGATGTATGAGAATGATAATAGCAATTTTTTTATTTGTAAGAGGTGAATATCTCCTTGAAAGAGCTCATATTTATAGAACAAGAATGTCCCTGACGGATATAAAGTTTGTGAGTTCTTTTGTGCGAATCGGTTACCCTTTTGTAGTAAAACGGGTCCTTGTTTCCTATCCCCAACGGATATATCCCAGGTGGAAACATTAAGATTCTGACGTGGCATTTGACTGGTTGGGATGAACAAGCAAACCGGGCGTTCCTTTTCTTCTTTAACGGGTTCCCGGTACATACCGGGTGTACGCTTCCTCCAAACCGGGAGCCCGGTTTCATTTGTTTCTCTTGTGGTCTTTTTGCTATGATGCTCGGATGAGAATACTTTCTTCAAGAGAGTTGTAGAAAACATCATTCTAAGAAACTTTGTAGTTTATCATGAAAGCTAATTCTCAATTTACACAAAGATATGATTAAAAGTATTTGTACAAAGCTAGCTCTAAGAATATGAGTATAAGTGCATGATATGAATTTTAAAAATGTTTTTCTCCAACTAAAGAAATGTTTAAAAAGAGTTTTGGTTTTATAATAAAGTTAGGTGTCGTTTTTTTTAAGTAATAAGTGCTGAATGCTGAATGAACAACTAAATAAAACTTAATATGTTAAGAGGCATTGTCTGAATGATTCAGACTTAGTTTGAAATCTTAATGAAACAGACCAGTTAAGAGCCATTCAAATCTGAATTGGTCAAGAAAACCAAACTGTCTTATTGATATAGTGTCTTAATGAATCAGATTAAGATCTCATTAAGTGCAAACAAACACCCCTTTAGTCTTTAAGGACTAATATGCACACATAAGAAGATATGATCTTTAGAAAAGGATTTAGGTTTGAAACAATAGAGAATTGTAAATGAAGAAGGATAAGTGTTTTTTATGAGGTTTAGTGCAAGATAGGAGAGATATTATAAGTATATGTAACTCACTAAGCACAAGAGAATTCGTCACATTAAAACAAACTAAGGAAGGAGGTTATATGCCAACAAGTGGTATTGTAGGGTGGTGGTAGTTTGGACATTATCCAAGGAAGCTCTGAAATCACAAGTAGTAAAAAAAATATGGAGAAGATGTTGGTGTCACAATGACGTCGTGCGCTGATATTATTCATTACCATCTCGGGCTGGCAGCCACCAACTCCTTTTTTAAATCTTTCTTTTTTCTTTATTGGTTAGTTAATTTTTTTCTTTATCGATAATCATTATTTCTAAATCTTTTCCCCCTTTTTGTTTTCATCTATTATTTAGATTTAATCAGCTAGGTATATCAATTTTTTTATGTATTCAAGTTGTAATATATTTATTACTTTGTTAATTTAATTTTTTGCTCGGTGTTGATATAAACTAAATCATGGTAAATTTTGTATATGCTAAGCGTTACGTTTCATGCTCAGTATACTATTTGGTTTGTGATCAAATTGCTCAGTGTGTTAAAATGTCTTCTTTGCTAAAAAAAATACTTACCAAATGGTAGGAATAACTGCCCATTGATCAATTCACTCACTGAGTTATACACTTACTGAATAATATGATCAACGAAAAATTTAATTAGTGTTTAAAGATGGATTATTTGTTTTAAAATTCCTTGCAAAAATACTTGCTCACTTTGCACTCAACTCAAGGAGCTTAGTGTCTTCGGTGACGGTGGTAGTCTTGTGAATCTATCGTGCTCAGTATCAAAAAATTGATCAGTGTCGAGAAGTTGTCCAGTGAGAAAGTTATTCAGTGTTTCCGGTAATGGCAACATTCTGGTGCTACATAGTGTTCAGTATCAAAAAGTACTGAGTGAGGTAGTTGCTTAGTGCCTCCATAAGCTTGGCGGCACTGCCAGGAAGTTGCTTAGTGAAAAACTCCAGATTTTAAATTTTAAAAGTGAATAGTGATTTGTGTTTATTCTAAGTTTTTGTCCTTATATAAACATTTGACATTTTTTTTGTCTTTTACGTACTAGAAAGACCAAACCCTTTTAGCTCTTTATTTTTGTGCTCAAGACCCTCTTGATAAAAAAAGACCCAAAAAAGTAATATGACATTTGTCTTATGTATTTCACAAATTTATCCAATAAAATATAATAATTTTGTTTATGTAATCATTAGCTAGTCCCTGTTATATGCAAAAAATATCAAACATAGACATAAATTTCAAAAAATATATCGAGTACACTGAAAGACTAGGTGTTGCGTGGGTAGACGACTATCTTTGAGTGTCCATGGGATTGAGGGGATTTTTGAGTGTCCTTGACATCATTATTCTGTTTCTAGTGTATTTTAGGTGTTAGTATATATCAATTGACCAAATTTGCATGTGTTAATAAATTGTATTAGTACATGAAATCATATGACAAAGTTGGAAAACTGTAGACTAGTCTACTATGTTAGAATAACAACATTTAAGCAAACTTTATACTAGATATTAACACTTGATAATTAAATGAATAGTATCACGTTTGCATAACTATTAGTTGAATAAGAATTTTATGGAATGTATTAAATAATCACCCTTCAAATGTATTATATGAAAATTATATATAATAATTTTGCATATACTAATGATCTAGTGGCAAATATTATGTGTATTTTTCATCTCATTTTTTATAGATGACATAGACGTTATCGCTTGAATGTCCTAATGAACATGTTATAATAGAAGATAAGTATGAAAACTTGTTTGCTAAGGAGAGATCAAGCATGATGTGTAGATAATATATGAGATCCTTAGAGAAAAAATATCTTTCCTCTGAAAGATGGCATTTAAAAGCTTCCGTCCCTTCACAATACCAGATTCCATAAATGGTCATTCAACTTTAAGGGTATTATTCATAAGCATTGGAAGATTTCTATTGGATGGTAAGGATTCAAATTCAAAGGTAGTATGGGTTGGAGATATCCAATTGTCGTCTTCCAAGATGGGATAAAATAATCAAACTAATCCACACCTCGAGAAAGCTTACTACCAACAAGTGTATGGATCGTTGACAAAGTAAGTATCAAAGTGTGTCGTCTTTACTAGGACTATGACATCTAATTCTTATGTTTTGATCCCGTCAAGTGTACAAGTATAGAAAAGGAAAGATTCATTGCTCAGAGAATTTTTTATTAATTCCATGCATGATGAACTGTGTGATGGTGCGATCAGTTCTCTTCCACATGACTGGAGCACAAAAAGTGGTTTTTGATACACAATGACATCATTAAGATTTTGATGATGAAGCTCGCCATGTTTCCATTGAAGATGAGTTCCTTGAGTTATTGAAGCCTCGAGGTCAATCCTATGTGGTTGAGTCAAACTCTCGAGGTGTATCGCTTAATAAGCGCTAGAGTCACTAGAAGATATAGAATGTTAACAAATTTGGTGAGAAGAAGAACAAAAAATGGCAAAGATTGACGGTAAACGAACCTACAAGAATAAATATAAGAGAAAGATTAAATGTTACGATCGTGACAAAATGGGTCACTTCGCTTGCAAGTGCAGCAAACCTAAGAACGTAGCAAAATTCTTTTATTGTGTTTTTTGCTTGTGTAGAAAGCATTGTATTACTTGATTATCCTAACCCTTTGTGGACTATTGATTCAGATTATTGACAATGTAGCTAAGGAGTGAAGGGTCTATGCAAAATATTGTCGAATTCTTGGGGAAACCAGTTGGATATATGTTGGTTACAATAAATGAGTTCAAGTTAAAGGGGTTAGTACATGAAAGTTGAACTTGCTAGATGTTCAAACCTTGTACTTGCATGATGTTCTAAATATCATTGACATTTACCAGAATTTAGTCTCGGTAAATGTTCTTCTAGATTTTGGTTTTAGTTTAAAATTTCATGACAAAGCAGTAGATATTTTCAGTGGCATTAAGTATTATATTTCAATATTAATCTCAAATAGTTTTATGGTAATGGATAATGATAACTTTATTGAAAGTGATTATAATAGGCGATGTTTTTTCTTTGAATACCTCATCTAGTAATTCTGGTATAAAAGGAAAATGTGTAGCATGCTAAGGTAGGACATATTGGTAGAGACTGGATGCGCATGTTGACAAAAGAGAACTATCTGGGTTCACTTTTCACTTATTAAGTTAAGTCTGCCAACATGTGAATATGGTCTAGCTAGCAAGGCAACAAGAAGTTATATAGAAAGGCCAAAAGGGTCAATCTTCCACTACCTCAAGTTCATTCATACATTTATGGACAGGTGACACGAGACATAGAAAGTGTTATTTCATAACTTTTATAAATGATTTCACCTTATTTGGTTATGTCTATTTGATTTTCCTGAAAAATCAAGGCATCAGATGCTTTGTTAAATTTATCAAGAAAGTGGAGAATTAGTTTAAGGCTTTGTGGACCGACTGAGAATGTGAATATCTATCTTTTAATTTGGAGAATTGTGTGATGAAAAGGGAATAGTAAGGCAACTTACGATCCTTGGAAACCCACATTAAGATGGAGTGGCTGAATGGAGAAATATATTACTCCTTGAAATGGTTAAGTATATGATGGAACAAGCTTTTCTACCAATTTTGTATTAGGAGGATGCTTATCCATTCTTGCTTACATACTTAATCATGTTTTCAAAATTAAGTTCCATCAACGCCTAATGAACTTTCGAAAGGTCAGAATCTGCGTCCCTGGGGGTTGGTAGCTTATGGTCATGATTCAACTTACAAATATGGAGGGTTAGGCCATAAAGGCAAGAAGTGTATCTTTCTAAGATACTGTTAACACTCTAAAATACATGTGTTGATTGGTAAACATAGTGATGGAAGCCTAGAAATGATTGATTCTTGAGATTTTATTTTTTAGAGAATGGATTTACAAAGAAGGGTGAAGTGAAAAAGGACCTCCCTCTATATGAACTGGGTGAGACTATATAAGATGATATGCAAATAACGGTAGTGGAACCTAGTTTGTCTCAAACTAATGAGTTAGAGAACATGATATCATCATCTAGTCAACCTATTCTACGAGATTTTATCAAAGAAGGAGTGAATGAAGGTATATTCCTTGTCTTTGTTTTGATATCAAAGGAGATGTCTTCATGATAACTCCTCACAACGCAGAGGAACATCATATAATGTGTGATGCATTTATATATCCTAATTGGAAAAGGCTATGAAGAAGAGTAAGAGTCCCTAAGAAGAGAACTATGTTTTCGAACTACTTATTTTTTAAAGGATGCAAGTCTACTAGGAACAAATGTGTTCTTAAGATAAAGCGAAAGATGGGTAATTTGATTAAGAGGTAGAAAAAAGGCTATACTCATTAGGAAGGGATTTCCTATGATGCGACTTTCTCACTTATTGTGAGATTTACCTTTATTCATCTTATCTTGGATATTGAAGCATACTTTGATTTAGTGTTACATCATATGGATGTTGAAACTGTTTTTTCTAGAATGGAGTTTCGATGACGAGGTCTATATATGAAACAACTTCTAGCCTTTATTGCAGAAAGCTAAGAACAAAAGTTTATGGATTGAATAAGTCGATCTATAACTTTTAACACACCTCTAGTTAGTTGAACATGAGATTTCATGGTGTGATCTCATGGAATAATTTTGAGATGATAAATGAGTAGCACTGAGTATCTGTGTGTAATTCTATCTCTTCATGTAGACGGCATATTGTTGGTCGAGAATGACAAGAAGTTTTGTCAAGGCTAATAAAGAATGATTGTTCACCCATTCTGATATTATAGATTTGGGTGAAGCAGAGTATATTCTTGTTGTTAATATAAATAGAGAAAGGACGAAGAGGTTGGTATCTCTATCACAAGGATCTTACACCAAGAAGATACTTAAATGTTTTAAGATGGCTATTATAAAGTCGTTGTTACTCCATTAGAAAAACTCATGACTCTAAATAGAAGATGTGTCCATCGAACTTTAGAAGAAATGATATGAATATCCTTGTTACCATACCAAAGTGCCATAAGAAGTATTATATATGTCATGTTATGTGTTATACCTTACATTTGTTACGTTGCAGGTTTGGTTGGGCATAGTTTACGGAATCCAGGACAAGAGTATTGGTAAGTTGCTAAGGGGATCATGAGGTACTTGACGGGGACCGAAGATCAGGTCCTCCGCTTTCAATGATATGATTTACTCCTCGAGGTTCCAACCGGGCTGGTGATTCATATGAGTGTAAATCTAATTCAGGATATCTGTTTCTACTTAGTAATGTTGCCATATTTTGGTGTAACAAGAAACAATCCTGTGTTGCTTTGTCCATTATGGAAGCTGAATTTGTGTCATGTTCAGCAGCAGTTTAATTAAATGTTTGGTTAAAAATGTTTTTTGATCATTTAGGATTCTCAAATCGTAGTGGGAGTCCAGATGTTATACACTGTGATAGTCATGTGACAATGGGTGATAGGAAAGTCCCATAATATCTCAGTTTGACCATACACAAATATAAAGCATAAATTTATAAGATATATTATTGCACATAAGAATATATCTTTGCAGTTTATATCCACACGCGATACATGTAGATTATTTTGTGAAACCCATCACTAAAGTTGTGTTATTGGGGTATCTTAAATCTATATGATTAAGAAGAATTTAATGTATGAGTAACTGGAAGATAGTGTGCAATGTTGATGAATTCCATTATAAAATGAAGATTGATTTCATTTTTATTCAATGATATTTGTATTTCATGTTAAAACTTAATTGTTTTATATATGTGTGGATGATAAAGTATGTCTGATAGACAATGTTCGCCCTCTCACACGGGGAACAACCTTTGGCATGAGAGATGTGCAAGGATAAGACTGACTTATGTGAAAGAAGAACCTTGTTTTGCAAAGTAAACATGAGTTAAAAAAGTCTCCTTAACAAAGTGTTAAAATGATATCACTAGCATATATGTGACTTGTTGTTATTATTTGTGATCAGGGTAGATTCTCACTATCTACTAGTCTATCTTACCAAATGTGAAGTTCTTGATTGATTTATGAACAGGTTGATCAATTGAAGAATTCATTTTAGATAGCGAGGATTGTTTAATTATACATTTGTATGGTATTATTTGATGAAATGACATACGCAATATGAATACCGTAGCACGTGAGTCATACCACGTGTGTATATGTTGCAACAAAAGGAAATGAAGAATTGATCCATGCTTCTTCATTGTGTGAGACCTTTAACCAGTACCCTCGGTACTTTTGATTGTCTCTTGATGTTTTGATTCAGTGTCTGCTACTTTAGCATACTATCAATGGTTATGGATGATTCGACCTAATGAGCTATGTCTAGGAAAGCGACTGCATTATTATGTATAGAATCAAGTACGAGAGGAAGACTAAATTGAATATCAAAGATGTGTTCTTGCAGGTGCACCAATCGTGTAAGTCAACTAGGACTAGGACGTGATAGTGAGATACATAAGGTTATGATAGTAGACTCATATTATCATTAGGAAAGAGATAACTTATTTTGAAGGATCTGAGTTACTACATTATTGATATTACATCTTTATTCTAGGGTCCTACAATAATGCAAGTGGAATCAGTTTTGATGGAGCAGCTATCTACCCTAACAGGTTTATAGCAATGATGTTAGTATGCTTACCAGGTCGCACGAGCTAGTTACCCAGTATGTCAAGTTTATTTTGTATTGAGATGATATTTATGTGTTGCTCCGCATGATATGAGATTGAGATTTATCCCAACATGTTCGAGTGGGAGAATGGTAGAATTTGGGTTGGTTCGAGCGTCCATGATGGACCAACCCGCCATATCCCATTTAATATTTGGAGGGAGTAGTTGTTTCTTTTTCATTCAAAAAGAACCCTATACTTATATATAGTAAGTCATTCTTTTGGGCCTTGTATGAAAGATATCTTACATACGTATCAGACTATATAATTTATCTTTTTCTCTCAATATTTGATTATTCTCAATCAATTAAACATGAACGGGTATCATAACTAGTGTACAACTGGATCTCTTCGAGTAAGGATTCATGTCGGGTTGCAAGACGATTCAAACATACTTTCGTAATAAGAGGTACTCCGAATAATCTTCTTTTATTATTTACAGGAATACTTGAAAGGGCACTCATCATTGTCGTTCACAGAAGCCCTATAGGATTATATTATATAATCACAAATTCAAAATTTGGTAAACATGCAAAAAAAGGTATCTTTTGGTAAAAAAAATTAATCTCTTGGTTTTACTTCATCTGCAATATCTCCCTTTCCCAAGGGCTAACAATACATAGAGTTCCTAGTCTACTTTTGTAAACAAAAACAAGCTCCCCAACATATCTAGCTAGTGTAAATAATTTTTCACTAGCTAAACATTTTCTTAATTCTTTGATAAATCACCAGTATATAGTAACTCTAGACTTGTAACCACTAAAAAAGATAATTTCCAGTTAAGGTAACAATATGACTATGTGACGTTCAAAACAACTAATATGCCTCTGCAAATAAAATTAAGTTGTTCGCATATAATATTTTCATTTCTCATTAGTTATAACTTAAAAATGAGTTCCAATAAATTACAATAGTGTTTCTGTGTATAAATCAGGTATTGGTCACCTTTTATATTTTGTAATGGAAATTTCTTAACTCCTTTGATATAAATAGCACCGCCTGTTACCTTAAATGCATATTAGGATAGAGTATGATCAAACTTTAAGTAACACTTCATCCTTATTGTTTACACCTATTATTTTGGTAAATTTCACCATTGATTCCATATCCCAATGTTGCGTGAAATAGATAAATATACACTTGTTATGAGGATTAGCCAAATGTACCTGTTTTTGTTCGTTTTATCCCAAAAGTAGCAAATATAACCGTTTTGCAACATAAATATATAACACGTGGATGGATTTGCCACTTTTTAAACATGAAGTATATTTGCTATTTCTAATAACACAAGGACCAATTGTGCAGCTCAACCTATTCCTTTTTTTCTAGTAAATTAGCTACTTATCTTGTCCATCAAAACATAAACATGTTAGAAGAACCCCAGATTGTTCATCTATTTATATTCTATAATATTAGTACCATCTAGTAAGACTTAAGATTAATAACTTCCTATGTGTCCATAATGATTTTTGTTTTTATGCAAAGGTTTCAAATAGATTTATAAGTAGCACAGGTTGTAACGTGTTATTTATAAAAATGGTAAATTGCACTATTGGTTCTTGTGATGTGTAAAATAGTTGCATATATGTTTCGAAAAGTTACAAATATGACTATGTGTTACAACTATCATGCCAGATTTAGTCCTCTACAGGATATAATTGCTATCTTTGTTTAAGTCACAGTGATATTGGTGGTCTTTTGTGTGTTCTAAATAAATGCAAATAATAATCGAACCACAACCGCAAGTGTACGGTTGTCCCAAGTAGTATAACTGATAATACAGATTCGTTCCAAGGACGGGATGGTTGACTACAATGCTTATCTATCAATGATTGATGCACTTATGAAAACAAATAAAAGTAATATGTTTGTTTGGTTTTTGTTATTAAAGCTAATGAATGAAAAATAACTATTAAAATGCAAATAAAAGCTAAGACGCAAGTAAAATGATGTAAAACGGAATATGAGAAGTAGCACTTGAGAACGCAAGGATCCTCCCAATCCTATTTCCTAACTTATGTTGTTTAAGGGCTAAATTGGTCAATTACAATGGTCGGGTTTCTAAATTCCTTATACCCCCGTCAGGGTGGACTATAAGGCAATCCTAGGGTGTCACTAGTCCCGTCAGGGTAAATATGATCCACCTTTAGATGTTTAAGTTTTATTACCTCATTGGCCCTAGAATTAGCTAAGTTCGTCAGAATCAATAGCTTCTATCCTAGATTGAATAAATGGTTCTGTATCTAAACCCTCCGTCAGGATGATCCAATTGCCAGTAATTGGAATAGCCTAAATACTAATACCTGTTCCTAGTTCATGACGCTAAAAACAGTAAAATAATCTCAATTTATTGAAAAGAGTAAAAGCCCTAATCTAGTTTAATTTAACAGAATCCCAAATTCAACATTCGTTATTCAATAAAATTGGGATTCACCCATTGTTTGTTCTCAACCACTATTAAATGTTTAGCTCATATTGAAAAGAAAAACTAAATTAAAATAAATGGAATTCATATTGTCTTACAAATAAAAGATAAAAGAAACCTAATTTCCGGAATTGGAATGACTGAGAACGGAGCTATAGACCCACTCCAGCTCTAGCAGCTTCTTCTTCCTTCCTTCTGTTGCTTCTCTCTGATGTTTTTAATTGTAAAGAATGAATTGTATGAAAAATAGAAGTCCAGACCTCCTTTTATAAGCATAAAAATGGATTAGGGCTTGGACCAGAAAATAAAACACTAATTAAATGTCCAAGCCCAAATTCTAAGCCCAAAATCCCGTAACTGCTGATACACCTTCACTAAAACGGCTTTTCCTGATGCGTTATAACTACGATTGACCTCATTCCAGTTGCTAAAGTTCCGTAACTCGATAAGGAATGATTTCTCTTCAAAGGTCAGCGGCTAAATCATCGCTTAAGCACCTCGAAATCAGCAATCTATGGCCTGGAAAATGGATTTTCAGCTCTAAAAATAATATCTTCGGGATTTACCTTCAAGTCTTGACTCTAATTCACGATCTTTGACTTTCTCCTCGGATTCCTCTCCTAGCTAACATCTAAAACCTGTAAACTTTTCACTAAAAATACCAATATTACGCGCAAAAGTTTAATAAATTAAAAATGCTAGAAATAAAAAGGGAATTCCGGATTATTGCATATTTAGTCCAAAAGTCTATCAAATTAATTAAATAAACACCAAAAATGATGTCTCCTAAGGGTCGAAAATAAGAACAATTAAGGAGACATCAGATATACTTGTTGAAATATAAATATCATATAATGTCTTATTTGTCTTTTTCTAACGGTTCAAATTTTTAATTGAATTAAAAATTTAACATAGTATCAGAGTTCTAGGTATTTGAGATCGTGTTGAAATATAAATCTCATATGATGTTTTATCTGTCTTTTCTTAACGTTTAAAACTTTTAATTGAGTTCGAAACTTAACAATACTTTCTACTTTTTGAAAGGTGCGAGTATATTTGGTTTTTGGTTTTTATCGGGTACAAGATTCAAGAGGAAGAGTTTATAAAGAATTTCCAAAAAATAGAAAAATATGAGTAGCTCATAATTTTAGGGAATTGGTATGTTTGTTTCTTGGACGGATTGAGACTACAATAAACTTCTCGAGAGTAAATCTATTCCAATTCTGTTGAATTCTTGGTAATAAGGTCAATTTTGTAACTTATATTGTTGGTGGTCATATGTCTAGCATATTTGGCAAGTTTATTCGCATATTCGTTCATCCTTCTAGGGATGTGTTTGAAGGAGATTGTGTCATACTTTTCGGCCATTTGTTGGATCTTCTGATGATCGGGTGGATTTCCCAACTCTCTGCTAACATTTGCCTGATACCGTGAACGATTTCAAGGTTATCGTAGAAAATAGATTTCTCATTTGGAAAATCTTTACAGCCATGTGTTGCTTCCAAGACCGCCTGAACTTCTCCTTCTATTACCGAATTACAGTGAATTGTTGCTTTACATTTAATCCGGACAATTGTGTTTCTGGCTCATAACATTTGTTAAATGATACATCACATAAAAAAGTTATTGGAGTAATAACAGTTAATTGGGTAATTTATGTGCTTGGTTATTTGTTGTAGATGGTTGAGGGTTTGGAGATCTCCAATCAGCACCGAATAAATCTTTCGTGAGATTATTTGCTGACCTAATGATACTTTCTCCATCTACTTGAATATTTTCATGTATAGCTTTTATTTTTTACTTCCATATATTCCAAATCATAATGATATGATATGCTATGATAATGTTCTTCGACCAGCCTCCCTCCAAAAAAGACTTAGGAATATTTAAAAACCAGGATCCAATATTAATATTAGCATGGTTAATTAACCATATATGAAGTGTTGATTCCGCCCAAATAGCTTGACTGGCTTAGCATGTGAGTAGAAGATGTTCCACCGTCTTTATTTGATTCTATTACCATGAACATTTGCCAGTGTTTGCACATTTTCATTTCCTTAGATTTTCTTTTGTTGGTAAAATATTATTACAAGACTTCCATATAAATATTCTAATCTTTGTTGGTATGTTAGATTTTCAAATTGTCTTTCATAACTCTGTTTTGAGTGACTCGAATCTCATTGTTGATTAGGGTTCATATATTACTTGTTCTTCTGTAAGAATTTTATATTTCATCTTTGTAACATGTTTCCCATTTTCGGAATGAGGCCAGATAAATTATCCTCTATCTCTAGTTGAATTTTTAAATTTTATGGATTTTCAGAATAATTTGTTGTAGAAAAACATTATCCAAAATTTTTAAATCCCATTCTTAAGAATTTTCCTTCCATAATTGATCCACTGTTTTCAAATTACTTTCATGGGGTTCCTCCAGTTTCCAATTTGAGTTGACGCATTTAACATTCCATATATTAATATTTTTATTGTTACCTATTCTTTTAGGAATTCTCTTCCTTCCATAATGTTTATCCAGGATCATATGTGACTCTGTCTTAACTTTAGATTTTTATAAAATCAATTTTAGGATGATAAATACCTTTTAGAAGCCGTGCAACAAATGTTTCCGTATTTTTTAGAATTCTCCACGTCTGAGATGCTAATAGGATTGTTTCATTCTTTTAAGTCCCTAAATCCAAGGCCATCAAGAAGCTTACCTACATCAACTTTTCTCATGCTAACCAATGTACTCTGTTTCGCTCTTCTGGGCTCCACCAAAAATTAGAAATTACTGAAATTAGTTTTTTACAATATGATAGAGGAAAATAAAAATCTGACATAGTATATATAGGTGTAGCTTGAAGAACTGGTTTAGTTAGTACTTCTTTTCTGCCATTTGAGAGAAATTGAACTTTCCATCCTTTCGTTTATTAAGCAACTTCTGCTATCCCTGTGAGAGATTCAACTTTTGACCTTTTATGACATTATGGTATATGTCCAAATATTTTCCAAGATGATTCGGGTCTTCTATATGAATTTTTTCAACAATTGTCCCCTCGGAATTCGTCTATAATTTCCTGACAAAAATAAATTGCTGACTTATTGAAATCTATTCTATGTCCTGATCTGGCATAATAAATATTCAAATAGTTGAATGCATGTATCTCAACATCATCTAAAATTAGGAAGAAAAGTAAATCGTTCGTTAAATAAAATGTATGAAATGACTGGGCAGATTCTATTGATTTGAATTCCTTTTATTTTATTAGTTTTTACGCTGAAATTAATAAGAATAATTAGAGATTCAGTCATTAATGAAAAATAAAAAAGGGAACAAAGGATCACGTTGACAGATTCTTCTACCTGACTTAAGAGGTGTTTGTTTGCACTTAATGAGATCTTAACTTGGTTCATTAAAACACTAGATCAATAAGACAGATTGTATTCATGGACCAATTCAGATATGAATGACCCATAGATAGTCTGTTTCATTAAGATTTCAAGCTAAGTCCTATTCATTCAGACACTGTCTCTTAATAGAATAGGTTCTATTTAGCTGTTTATTATTCAATACTTATTAATAGATAAAAACAAACATCACCTTAAATTTTTCCATTCTATCTTTTTTTTACGATGCTTTCTTTTTTTTTTATGAAATTTTTCCATTTTATCACTATTAGCATGTAAGTAATTTTACTAGAGACTGTAATTTGTAATTTTTATATTTCATATTTAATTTTATTAACTATTTGAATGGGATAAATGTATATAAAAAACTAATCTATACAAAGTCTACAATCTAAAAATCAAATGAGATAGTATAGTATACAATTTTTCTAACTTAAACTTTTTAGAAGGAAGACTCTGATTTGTCATGCTTATATATAACAAATATAAATTTTTAGGTATAAACAAATGATAATCAGGATTGGCTAGAAATTTGAAAATTCTGAACAAATTTTTTGAATTGGGTCTTTAGTAAAAACAAAACTATAAATTAATAAAATGTGAAAATTGTAGGAAAAAAATTCTATAGTTAAGGGATGGAATGAAAATCAAATAAGAGAGTGAAGGACGCGTCTAAAAAATTTAGCTAAGGGAACTGATATCTATATAAGTTCAGTGAAAATGTCTCAATATTTTGTTTAATATTTGGATTGTTATTAATAAGGCGATAAGGAAAAAATTATTACCCAATTGACATGATATCTTATTACTTAAAAAAAGATAGATTTATCCCAAATTTATAATTACAAATATTTATATGAATATAAAATAATATAACATTATAATTTTTCTTGATATCTTTTAAGCATGTATTATTCTCTTAAATAATTATATATATATTTCAAAAAAACATAAATATACATATAAATATAATATATTATGATAAAAAAAAAGTATTATTATCAATTAATAAGTTTTGAATCAACAATAATTGTAATATATGTGAAAAAAAATGAAATTATTATATAGAATATTTCTACCTACTTATTAAATAAAATTAATTATAATAATAAATTGTGCTAGATATAAGAGAAACCACAACAAGAATATAAGTTTTCGACCCAAAAGGTCTTACGAAGGATTTTATTTTATTTTGTCTAAAAGAAAGTGAAAGAATCGTATTCTTATTAGAGACCCTTGATTTGAAAACCCCCAAAATACTCAAATAAAGTCAAAAAAATTGACAAATGAGCATTACATATCTTGAGCAACTAGGGTTAAATTCACGTTGAGTTGTTCTTGGGTTGAGGAAAATCCTAATCCTCGTGTAACTAGATCGAGTTGTTAAATTGATAATACAAACTCTGATAATTACATAAAATCTTGAAAAAAGTTTAGTTCGGATTAGTATTGGGTTAGAGGTGATCAAAATTGTGCATTTTTATAATTAAACATGTGAGAGTTTAGTTAGGACAAACCATATGAGGGTTAGTATAAATATTTATTCCTAGATGTCACAAATATTGTAGCATTATTCCTTGAAACGAGTAAATTACTAACATTTATGGAAAAGTAGCAAAGACATTAAAGGGTCCTATGCTTATCAAATTTGACTTCGATTAGTCCAAGATGCGCTTATCTACGGATGGTCAGTGGCGAAGTCGAGGACCTTCATTGATCACTCTCGAAGTCTTGATGGATGGACTCATACTACAGATTCTTGTTCACCCGGATCTGTACAAGGTGTACAATTGGAAGAACAGCTCTCAAAACCGCATACCTTCGAAACCGATTAGCATATTTTTGGATTATTACTGTCCACTTATTTGGAATTTGGGGGTTTTGAGGTGGAAGGATTGGAAAAAGTGTACAGCTGGGAAAGGAGTTTAATTTGGCTATGGCAGTACGATAACAACGAGAAGAACAGATTTTTGGATTATAGGCTGACTGATTGTGGTAGTTCTCAGCGGATTCTGGGTAGGGTTACGAAGGAACGGATTTTCTTGAAGATGTGTGAGTTGGTGGGGGTGGAGGACGAAGTGAAAGGAATATGGCTCATGGTGTTGGATGATACTGTTGACAACGAGCTCTACTCCGGTCACATGAGAGCCTGCACTTGGAAGATGACAGTGACGAACGGCGACTCTTGGGGGTGTACCTTGATTACCTGTTGGATTACGAGAAAGATGGAGTGGTGTGGGTATACTAATGAGTTTTGGAAGGCTATTCTCCGCTTCATTGAGATGGTGAAGCTGGGAGATTTTAAATTTCAGAATTGGCTTCTTAGAGGAGGGGGTGATACGGTGGTCAAAGAGGAGATTGACTTTGAGGGTCCAACACGAATGGACTCTATGAAATTTGGCCTTGTTATTTTTCTGGATTCTTTTTGGGGTCTAGAAGAATGGGTTAGGATATTGGATTGTTTGGTCCAATTTTCTAATTGGATTACTTTAGTGGATTGGGCTTACAAGGATAAGAGTGGGATTAGGTGGCACGCATGCAGGGTTATAGACAGGGTTAATGATGATCAATTGGGATTTACTAGGAGAGCTTATCGGTTCATATTACTTAGTGGGGGTACGCGTGGAACTAAAACCAAGTGAAAACCAGATTAATTACACAGTTTTCTTCCATCTGTTTTTTCTCGAGACTATCAACCACCGCTTCATTTCTATGGTTCAATCTCAGGTATATAAGGTAACGACGCTCTTTATTCCCATTTTTTACTTACACTCTAATACAACTAATCTTCTCCTCGTTCTATCTCTCTATTCTCTCTACTTTCTGTATCCTTACATTTCACATATTACTTACTACATGATTCTCTTAATGGCTACACACTCACGTCATGCGCTACCGGTTACCTTCCTTGACCCGGTGGAAGAGGAAGAGATTGGGGTTATTGAGTTAGATATCAAAGTAAGGAGAGTGGAAAATCTGGACAAAGGTAGAGTTATCATGGTTCGTATTATGGGGGATGAACGTGTTAATCTTGCTGGGTTTTGTCGTTGGGTCTTCGATAGGTGGCATGTTTGTGGCAACGTGATAGTATCTGAGGTAAGTAGCAACTTCTTTAAGCTTGAGATTGATGATCAACGCGAGAGAGACAGACTTTGGGCCCTTAGACCAGGTAATATGATTGGTTTTCATGCTGGCTTTACGAAAGTTAGTGGTATGTTTAATGGTACTTTTACTACTTCTAACTACTCTGCTGCGTGGATCCAAGTTGGAGGGTTAGCGCATATTCAGAATACCATCAAGGCTGTTAAGCAGATCACGAGGACCTTTACTGATTTGGAGGAAATTGATTTTCCAGAGGATGATAATGCTATTGTACCCATTCTCAGATTTAGGGCTGCCTTTCGTGTGATTGACCCACTCCCTCCTGGAGTTTATCTTCGTCAGGAGGATGGTGTTGGGTGGATTACATTCAAATATGAGAACGTTGGACTGTTCCGCTTCGAATGTGGTAAGCTTGGTCACAAGAGAGATAAATGTGGAGACCCTATTGATCGAGAAGGAATCTCATCAGTGAAACTTAGGTTAATTACATGGAATATGGAGAACGTTATTAAGGAAACTTTAAGTCAACCTTTGTATGGTATTCGACGTCGTGTGGGGGATAACTTTACTTCTCATGGTAAGGTTTTTCATTGGGATCGTGATAATGATGGTGCTCCTCCTAGCCAGCAGGGTGAGAGAGCTAGGGAGGAGCGCTCTAAGAGGAGGAACGATAGGGGTAACTCGAACCGTCGAGAGGAGACAGATGAGACTTCTGAAACTAGAGGTGATGTCGATATGGGATGAGATACCAGGGGTAGAACTAGGAATACGCTGGACGAAGTCCTTGGAGAAGCTGTTAGAAGAGGTACGTTCACTCAACAAGCGGTTCGTACAGTGTTTATTAGTGATGATGAACATGACAAGAAGAGTCAGTCTGAAGAGAACAAACGAAATTCCAAGGATACTTTAAACAAGTCTACCTATCAGAATCTGACATCCTGAAACCACTGATTCTGAGGAGGATAGTACAGCTAGATTTAAATTTGGAAGTAATGCTTCAGCTAAGAAAAGGAGAATGGTGTATAAAAGACAATTTTCTACTCAAAACAAAAGGCAAAAGACTCAGGCTAACATTTATAGTGTGGAAGGAAGCAAATTAAAACAGTTAACTTTGGAAAAAGGTTGGAGCTTAGTGATGCGATTGTGGATGATGCGCCGGAGATGGTACAAGTTAGGAACAAGGCTAAGGGTATTAAGGACCTCAGTAACAGTGATTTTGCAGAATTATATGGAGTGAAGAATGGTGACACAGAACCTGAACAGGAGGAGGATAAGATTCCAGAGAAAGATATTGGTACTGTGGCTATGGATGGTTTAGTAGATGGTGATAGGTTTACTGCTGGTGGGTTTACTGTTGGAAGTTCTGGACCTGCTTTGGAGAGTGGGTTGGAGGAGGTGATGACTAAGGCTCGTGGAAGAGGTGCCGCTAGGGTACGTGGTAGGCCTAGGTGAGGAGGGAGAGGAAGACGAGGTAGCAGCCACCCGGAGATGGCTGCGAACCCAGAATGATTGTTTTATTTTGGAATTGTCAAGGCATTAGGGCCCCCTTGATAGTTCAAGTTTTGAAGGCCATGGTTGGGGAGTATAAACCAGCTGTGGCTTGTTTTTGTGAAACAATGCTGATGGATTCTGATGCTAAACTCTTTGTTAGGAACTTAAATTTTGAAAAAAAAAATTGTGGTGAACCCCTAGGGCAGTTTGAATCACTCTGGGGGGTTTTTGTTGATGTGGGACTTGAAGGTCTCAGTTTGTATTTTGGACTCTTGCCCCTACTATATTACTGCTAGTATTAATGATAGTTTAAATTCGTATTACTATATGTTTATCCATACTCCTAATGTTTATCTTGAACGGCAAGTTTTGTATAACAAAATTACAGAGTGGAGATCACGGCACGCAGGTCCAATTATTTTAATGGGGGACTTCAATGATATCTCCAGTAGCAACCAACGGCTCAGCACATCTCCACCTAATCAACAATATATTTTAAACTTTAATCTTTTTATTTCTAACAATATGCTAACAGAAATTCATAACTATGGTAGTTTTTTCACTTGGACTAACAGGCAAGATGAGTTGAACGTGGTCAAATCCAAAATTGATAAGGTTTTCGCTTCTACGGAATGGACTGACAAATTCCCCAATGCAACAGTGTTCATCCCACCTGTCGTGGGGTCTGACCACTCTCCCCTCGTTCTCTTTCCTCATGGTAAAGGGAAAAGACACATGAGACACTTTAGATTTGAAACAAACTGGTACCTTCACCCTCATTGTAGGGATATTGTTGAAAATGCATGGAACACTCCTGTGGACAACACTGCCCTCCAAGTGATTATTCAGAAAATAGAGATTACTTCCAACGCCTTGGCAACTTGGGGAAAACTCGCATTCCCTAATAACAAGACCAAGATCAAAGAATTAGAACGACAATTAATTGAGACATCTAATGCACCTTATACCCCTTAACAACAAGGGGAAGAACTCTTGATTCGCGAACAACTTCTAATTTACTGGAAAAGGGAGGAGATTTATTGGTCTGATAGAGCCAGAGACCAGTGGATTCATTTTGGTGATATAAACACTAAATACTTTTTCGCGCTCACGGCTCAAAGACGTAACCGAATTGCAGGAATCCAGAATTTTGACGGGGATTGGATCCAAACGGAGAATGAAATAAAAGAACAATTTAATACCTTTTACTCTAATCTTTTACATGAACAGGAACCTACAGATCTTACAGAAGCATTAAGGAATATAATTCTTAAAGTGACAACATACATGAATGATACTTTGACTAGGATTCCAGATGAAAATGAAATTAGACTAGTGGCCTTTGATATGAGTCCGAATAAAGCTCCAGGTCCTGATGGCCTGAATGGTAAATTCTTTCAGGAATATTGGGACATAATTAGACCTGATGTAGTTGACCTAGTGGTTGACTTCTTTACTAATGATACACCTCTAACTCTCTTGAATGAAACACTTATTACTCTGATTCCTAAAGGTGATTGTCAGATAGGGGTGGGAGACTACCGTCCTATCTCATGTGTGAATTTTGTGTACAAGGTGATAGCAAAGATTTTGGCTAATAGGTTGCAGGATTTAATCAATGATATTACTTCACCTACCCAATCTGCTTTTATTAAAGGACGAGCGATTCAAGACAATATCCTCATTGCTCAAGAAGTGTCCTTCTTTATGAAGCGTAAATTGAAGAACAAAGCTAACTTTGCGGCTATTAAACTTGATATGGCAAAGGCTTATGACCAGGTTCGTTGAGAATTTCTTCGCCTGTTACTTGAGAAATTGGGGTTTGCACCCAAATGGGTAGAATGGATCTGGAATTGTTTATCGACGGTTACCTTTCAAATTAACATTAACGGAGAGCGCCAACCTCCCTTCAAACCTGGCCAAGGCATTCGCCAAGGAGATCCTTTATCACCATTGCTATTTACTTTACTCACTGAATCACTTATCTCCCTATTGGAAACTAAGGTTGAACAAGGAAGGATTACAGGTATTCAGATGACACGGAATTGTCCGACTATATCTCACCTTCTCTTTGCAGACGATTCCTTGTTTTTCATCTCGTTAGATGGGCGAGACGTGCAGGAATTTCAGGAATGCATTGAGACTTACTGCCGATGTTCTGGACAGAAGATTAACTACCACAAATCTTCAATATACTTCAGTACACAAACACCTGAAGATTTACGTCAACAGGTGGTAGCAACACTACAGATTATTGAGTCACGTGACCTGGGCAAATACCTAAGCATTCCACTTTGCCACAAGAGATCACGTATGGAAACATTAAACTGGATAGTGGAACGGGTTTTTAACAAAGCCCAAGGATGGATAGCCAAACTCCCTTCGGAAGGCGGCAAATAAATACTTATTAAAGCGGTTTTACAGGCTATCCCATGTTACGCTATGTCTATTTTTTCTTTTCCTATTGGTTTTTGCAGGAAACTCTCATCTATCATTGCCCGGTTCTGGTGGAACTCTTTGGAGAAAAGGAAAATTCATTGGTTGGATTGGGAAAAGATGACGGCCGCCAAAGTTGTAGGGGGTATGGGTTTTCGAGACCTGAAAAGGGCGAATAGGGCACTCTTAGCTGCCCAGGCTTGGAGAATCCTTAGTAACCCGAATCTTCTGGTTTCTAGAGTACTGAAAGGGATTTATTTCCCGCATGGGAATTTTCTGGATATTAAATTGAGACAAAATCGGACGTGGTCCTGGGCAAGCCTGATTGAAGGAAGGGATTTACTTGTTGAACATGGCCACATCCAGATTGGAAATGGCGAATCTACCAACATCTGGAAACACAAATGGTTACCCTCAGATATTATTAAAGATCATACTATTGATACTAATCTTGTAACAGTCAATCAATTGATGACAAATCAGGGGAATAGTTGGGACTGGGCGGTGATTGATAACACCCTTCCTCAGCCTGTTCATGAAGAGGTGGCTAGGATCCCTCTCCTTGAACCGGAGGGACAGGATACTTTTATTTGGCCTTTTACAAAATCTGGTACATATACTACGAAAACAGGATACAAATTATTATCCCAAATTACGGGGAGTGGAACACCACAGACCTCAATTCAAGCGGAACTGAATAACCCGAAACTATGGAATAGAATTTGGAAATCTAATGTTCCCAACAAAGTGCGATCTTTTAACTGGAAAGCTTGTCGGAATTTACTACCTACGAAGCTGAATCTTTACAAACGACATTGTAGCGATAGCAAATACTGTACCTGGTGCGAGAACAAGACGGATACAGTTGTACATATGCTTTTATCTTGTACTTTTGCAAAACAGGTATGGGCCGGTATTGCAGTACAGGTACGGATACCGGAGGATGATCCAGACTCGATTGGAGACTGGCTAACCAAAATTTGTGATTCAATGGACAACGCTATCTGGGAGGAGAACATTTTAATAGCATGCCTACAACTGACACTTTGGAACATCTGGAAGGCTAAAATGAAAATGCTGCATGAACAACTTAATATTCGACCACAACAAATTGTGGGTACTATTCATGCAGGTATGAAAGACCTCTTTGGGGCCTCTTGGGACTCCCAACCATCCCTTGCACCTCCTATCACCAGGATACCGGAGGTTAACCCTATGACTGATACTGATTTGAACGATGCTATTTTTGTTTACACCTGTGATGCTTCATTCCTTTCTGCCGACAAGCCAAGTGGTATTGGAATAGTCCAGCAGAATACCCTTACAGGCCAACGTGTTACTTTCTCGAAACCTATCTGGACAGATTCAGCGGCAGAAGGGGAAGCTTCAGCAGTTTTGGAAGCTTCTAGGCTTAGCCTGGCTCACCCAGGTTTGAAGACCGTCATCTGTTCAGACAACCTTGACTTTGTTCAAGGACTTAAGTCGTTGCCAGCTGCATGGTGGAAAGTCCGGCCGTACGTTACGCGAATCCACAAAATGGTTGAGGATCATGGAGCGCTTCGCTTCAAACATCTTCCGCGTAGATGGAATGGTCTGGCTGACCGAGCCGCGCGTTTAGCTAGGCAATCGGCACCGAATCATTTGGACCCCTTGGAATTGGGGTCGGCTTTTACGAGACTGGGGATAGGCTAATTTAGACCTTTATATATCTTGTACTTGTACGGTCGACCAAAAAAAAATCATTGTAATTGATATATAAAAATGTTACTAATGTTATTTTTCAATTGAGATATTTTATAGATAAAAGCAGGATTACAAAGAAACACTACACTTATCTTATAAACAACCCATATATACATATGCATATATAAAAGAAAACATTCTTCCTTAACCGATCTCTGTGCTCTCGAGCCTCCCAGTTAGCAAACAGTTTTGAATGAGGTTTTGTATTTGGGATGAGATATGTTTGAGGCTTTGATATTTTTGTTTTGGGGTAAGAATTATGGACTCCGATTAAGGAGAAGAAGGGGAAGAAGGTAGGATGAGGGGGTGGGGGTGATTTATAATGTTTATAATTTTTTTTCAAATGATTTGTTTTTGTTTTGTTTTTAAATCATTTATAATTTTTTTTTTTATACAAGAATGCATATGCCCCCCACATGCTTACTTAAAAGAGAAATTGAACGGATTCTGTCATTAGGGGGTTACGAGTCGCTAAAACAAAAGTTAGGGGGTATATTTACACTTTATAAGATCGGGGGGGGGGGGGGGGGGGGGGGGGAGGTAAGTTGTCAATTCCGTTAAAGTACAGGGGTCATCCAGTGCATTTACTATAAATATAATTTAGTTTATTTTAAATACTTTTTTAAGTTTCAGTTAGTTATTTTTTTGGATCAATACTCAGAAAAACTAGCGAGCATACTCAGTAATTTAACTCAATACCCAGATGATTGTTTTCTAATACTCAGTAAATTTTCTGGCGACTCGATACTTTTTCCGAGTATTCTGTACTTTTTTCCGGAGACACTAGCGGCAGTCGGTTGGTTGTGGTCGGAGGTAGAAAGTATTGGTACTCTATGAAAGGAAATAGAGAAATTTGGTAATTAATAAGAGAAAAAAATGATAAGAAAGAAGAAAGAAAAATGATAAGTGAAGAGAGCGAGAAATTTATTTTTGTCTTATATATACTTTTCAAGGCTTTGAATCCGATGCACAAGGGGTTAGTGCGGCGCTTTGAGGGACCTTTCAAAGTTGTTGGGCGTGTTGGCAAGGTGTCTTATCGGTTAGAACTCCCTCCGAATCTCAAGATTCATAATGTGTTCCACGTGTGCCAATTGAAACCGTATCACGAGGACGAGGAGGACTCAAGTCGAGGGATATCTAGGCGTGCACCTACCACAGTGGTGACTTCGTTCGATAAGGAGGTAGAAGACATACTTGCGGATCGAGTCGTTCGAAGGACGAGTTCTTGGTCAAGTGGAAGGGTGCCCCGGAATGCGATACAAGTTGGGAGTCCGAGGATTCTCTATGGCAATTCAAGGAAGAGATCGAGCGCTTTCGGCAGGCTAAGGCATCGGGGACGATGTCGGTTTAAGTGTGGGAGAATGAGACGGTCCCCGCGTCCAGAGGTTAAGGTCATCATCACGGCACGGAGGGACCCGCTCGGCACTATCGGGAATCTCGGGAGACTCGCAGGGCCCAAACGGGCCTTCCGGAATATTCTTGATGCTTGTAGATAATAATAATAGAATAATATAGATTGTAATAGATTATTCTAGAATATAGTAGAGAGGAAGAGAAGGTAGGAAGAAGGTAGAATCTTCTAGATAATGGGCTTGGGCTTGATGGGCTTAGAAGCCTTCTAGATCCATCCTTAGAGTAGTATAAATAGAGGTGCCATCCTCATTTGTAAACCATCCAAGAAAATCTTCTCTAAAGCAATACAAAGCTCTTTCTCTCAAATTCTCTCTTTTATATTGTCTCTTGTTTTTTTTAGTGCTCAAGTGTGTCTAAGTATTCCAAAGGGTTGTAGCAACTAAGTTGTATTTTTATCCCACAGGATCTCAAAGGATTATTTAAAAAATAATAAATTAAGATACTACTTTTAAATGCATAGATGGTTTCCAAAATTTCATAGCTAAGAATAGAAGTTGAGACAATCTTTTTGTTCCCTCCACCTCCAAAATATGCTAAGATACTCTTGTTTATCCATTCCACAATACTGATATTATTACTCATGTTTGAGTAACTCTAAAGATTTGTACTATAACATTAGCTATATCACCCGATGAAACTCTTACTATATGTTTCTGTCAAATATTCCTTATAATCATAATCTTAATTTACCACACCCTCACAACCTACTCTTAGTGAACTTACATTACTCTATATTCTATTTGATCCACTCATTGAGGTTGTAAAATGAGGGGATGGGAATAAGATAAATGTGTATATATGGTAAATAAAAAGCCCTGTATGAACAATGACAAGTTGCTCGAATTAAACCTGAGCAACTAAAAAACAATTGGCTTGTGTGAGTTTTTTAATTCGTTTGGCCTAATTTTAACATCCGTTTGGATTTGGGTTCAGGTTGGATTCGTGTTCAGTTTCGCTTAAAGTTTACTCAGACCTACCAGCAGCAATACTGAGCACCGCTATTGATGCGCCATCGCGGGACCCGGTGGTGACACTAATAATCACTAGCAGCAACATTGAGCATATTCATCAGCAACACGTATCAAGGGACACTAAGTTTTTCAAGCCATTAGGAGTTTTATTCCAAGTTTCCTCAATCAATTGTCCTATCGTTTGCTAATAAAGCAATTACGATATCATTAGAGATATCAGAAATCAAAGGAAAAGAAAAACTAAAAGTGGCACTTCTACCAAAGGTTGCATATCATCATTCATTCATACCAAATTTACACAAAACGGATAATTCATGACAATGCACAATAGAGTTAAATAATACCCGATAGTTAAACAAAATAACAAAATCAGAGATTCAGGATCATGCAACACTAGGGCCAAAATTACCCGTCACCATGAAAATATTTAGCAGTAGTCTAACCCAAAAACATAGAAGACTATTTATACATCACTCACTCACTCACTACTTTGCTTTCTTCTTCATCACTGTTGTCTTTTTAGTTGACTTCACTGTCTTTGTTTTTGTTAGTTTTACACTAATCATGTCCTGCTCCTCCTCTTCATCTTCATCTTCAATAATATTCTTTCCTTTACTTGTCTTAATCAAACCTTCATCATCTTTTTTATTTCGACCACGAGTATTCTTCTTACTTTCTTGGGGTTCCTCTATATTTTCCTCATCATCATCTTCATCATCATCATCACTATCATCATTCCTTTTTTTAGCCTTTCTTTTCGTTCCAGTCTTCTTAACTGTAACTGTCTTTGTCTTAGTTTTACTTTTAGACTTCAATTCTTCCTCAAGTCCAGCTTGTTTTCCAGTTAGCTTCTGTAACTCCGGGACATACGCTGTTGTCTAAAATACAATAAAAATACTTAAAACATATAAATCTATAAACATATAAAAATAAACACCATAAAATTACATACCCTGCCACCCGCACTAATAAAATCTATTTTCCTCCCTGCCATAAACATAAATTCAAACCTTATCAACAAATTATTCCAAAAAAAAAAAAAAAAATCCAAGACCTAGAAAATTCTTTCTTATTTCTTTTTTCTTATTTATAGCTCCAATGCAAAAGAAGCAATAAATAATATTTATTTTATGGGTCAGAAATCAAACCATCAACGGAAGCTTTCCCGGGCTTTTTTTCCCGGGAATGAAAGATCCAATTACTAGGAAACTCATTACTATCTGCCCCAACTTCCATAGCTTTCTCAATAACCTGTAAAAAAAAAAACAATTTTACATTAAATTCTCACCATCAATTTGTCCTGGTTTTTTTCCCCATCGAAGATGAAATAGCCATAATTCAGGGAAGCGTGTACAGTCAGCATCAACTTTAACCGCATAATCTGTTACCTATATATATGTATGTAGTCACAGGGAAGGAACTATCTTAATTAGACTAAAAGTAAAATTATTATTTACCTCATTAATGCATTTGAGCAGTGTTTCACAGTTTTCTTTTGACATACTTGAAGCAACTTGTAGTGGATGGATTTTGCCCTATTAAAGGAAGAACAATGATATGAACAATTAAACTAAAAGGAAAATTAAATAAAATGAATTTAATTAAACTAACTTGATATAACACTTCATCTGCCATCCAATTTCCTATTCCCGAAATGAAACTCTGCACATAAGTATGTAAATTATTGTTTATGTATGTATTTAACAGACTAAAACTTAACCTAAGATTAGAAAATGTGACCATTAACCTGGTCAAGCAAAAGAGTTTTAATCCCAGTATTCTTTTTCTTTAAGGAGTTGTGAAATTCATCTACTGTCATAGGCTCTAATAATGCATCTGGACCAAGTTCAGATATTGGAGGTACAGAAACTGGCTGTAAAAAGTAAAAACAGAATTAACAAAATGATGCTATAAAGAATTTGAGCATTTGAAGGTAAAATTATATACATTTTCAAGTAAGCGAACTTTTGCAAATCGTCTCTTATCAGTAAATGAAAGCTCCAAACCATCATCTAACTGCAACAATCATGAAAAGTATGAGGGCAAAATAGACAAAACTAAATAATGTAAAATCTTACTTCAACGAAGAATTTGGAATACTTGGAAGGCCACTCTTCATTTTCATTCACAGCAGCCCTATAAGATAATAGATACATTATATGATTATAAGTTATAACTTAGAAATTAGTAAACTATAAATTACAATAATGTTGTATCTATAAAAAATGCAATGGTTACCTTTTATATTTCGTAATAGCAACTCCTTTGATATAAATAGCACCAGCCATTCCTGAAATGCATATTACGAAACAATAGGTCAAAAAAAATCAAACACCTTATAATAGGAAAAATTTAGATAACACGTGTGTGTATTGGTACTTTGAAACATGGGTATATTTGGCTATTTCGCATAACATAGGGACCAATTCCTTTTTTTTGTAGTTAATTGGGTATTTATCTTATTAGTCAAAACTATAACATTGTTAGAAGAACCTAGGACAAGTAGATTAATAACTTCCCATGTGTCCAATAATGATGTTAGATTTTTTCATATTCTTACAAAATATGCTATGATATCATATAATTTATTAGGTAGAACAGCTGTAACGTGCTATTTAAAGAAATGGTGAATTGCACCATTTGTTCTTGTGTTGTGTAAAATAGCTACATATACGGGTGTTTTGAGAAGTAGCAAATATATCTGTGTTATAATTGCTATCTTGTTTGGAATAACAGTGATATATTTGCTACTTTTGTAAAGGTGCGAGTATATTTGGCCATTTTGCATATTACAGGGACCCAAAATGCAATTTATCATTTCAAATAGAGAAGTGGCTTTTTTGTAGATTACTCCTATACATTTCATATAAAGTACTGACCCTGGTAGATTAAAGAAAAACAAATAATGGTAATTTAAACAACTGAAGTAAACCTACCGAATTGGAAACTGGGAAAGGGAGGTGAATCGAGTTGGAGCCACATGTTTTTGCCCTTCCGATGAGCTGCCACGATTGTTTTGCCGATCAACGATGCTTGGAAATCTTCAGGCGATACGGTGTCAATCACTTTAGAATCATCGGCAATTATTGATTTCACTATTTTTTTCCCAATGCAGTGTTCCTCCACGGCACGCCGCGCCGCCTCCACCTCTGGTAGCTCCGGCATTATTCGTTCGACTTCGACTAAGCGAGTGTTATGGATATCCACGCGCTCGTCAGGCTATTTTAGTAAATGGACAGACTTTGTGAACTGAGGGAGTATATTTTAACCTAAGAGACTTTTTACCTTTTCTTGATTAGGTTTTTCTTTTTTTTCTTTTTTTTTTTTTGTCAACAAAACACACCAACATATTTATTTTACATTATTACAAAGTTTACTAAGATAATACTCCGACGCAATAAGAGATCTATCAATCCATCCTGACAAATCCATATTTTTCCTAGTGCATTTCGCGAGCGCATCCGACGTACTATTGTATTTTCTTGGAACATGGTAAATTCTCCACCGGTAATCTTGACCTAACCATTTCCTAACTTCCGCCAGGATCGGTTTAAAACTCCAATGAAGTCCGGTCTTACCTAAAATTCCTTGAACTAAGTCAAGATTATCAGAGTAAAACGAGACACTCTGATTTTTAAGGTCACTACTAGCTCTAATCGCCAAAAGAATTGCCCAAGCTTCACCATCAATGACCTTGTTAATTTTTCCTCTAATATTAATTTTCTTAGTGATTATACCCATTTTATCGACCCCAACCGCCGCAACCGCCGCTGATTCATTTTTATTAACAAATGATGCATCACACATCCAAATCATGTCCGCTTCATCATTAATTGTTGGATTTATATCTTCCGCAATATTCCTACTCATCCTATTAACCTCCTCATTGTTATACGTACCTCTATCCGCTCCAATAAGTCTGTATACCGACTCCTTTGCTTTATCAAGAATATTCCACTTATTCCACTTAGCTCCTTCATGATAACACTTCATTCTCTCCTTCCACATATACCAAATGATACTTAATATATATTCTCTCCTTCCACATTCCACATATACCAAATGATACTTAATATATATTCTCTCCTTCCACATATACCGCTGGTTTTTCTTTTTTCAAAGTTCTCTTAATTACTGATATCGGTTTTGCCATAAGCAATATTTTTATTTTTATATTTTTTGTCATTTAAACACCGAAAAAATTACGTTAATTAATTCCTCATCTTTCACACAATTTAGATATAAAGTTAAACAATTCGACTAGTGATGTGTCAAGTCATCCAGAAAGATCGAGATTCAGATGGATACATTCTGCTAAAGCGTAAGCAGTTCCATTAAAACATCTTTTAATGTGGACAACTTTTTATTTCATAGATCTTTTCATCAATTTTCAAGTTTCATCAACCATAGGATGGATTTTCAATTGTCTCTCATTTTTTCGTTAATACCTTGAATAACATCAAGGTTGTCAAAGTAAAAAGAGCAATTATAAAGGTTGAGATCTGAAACTGGTCTCGTCACCAAAATGATTGGCCGAATTTCTCCTTCAATTTTTGATTTAATACTATATCTTTTCATAATTTTATGGGTAATTTCACCATGTTGATTAACTTCAATAGAGGCAACACCACCCGGTTCCCACTCCTTTGTAATTGAAGTGTCATTAAGCCAAATCGTCTCAGCCTCATCATTTGAGATTAGGTTATTTTACTCTACATTTACAAACTTTTTTTCATAAATAATTTACTTATTCTCGTCAACCTCAAACTCCTTGCCAAACAGTTCATGAATAAGTCAGTTTGTCTTACCAATAATTTCTTTGATATTCCACTTTTGTTATCGAAAAAACCTTGCATCCTTACTTTCCAGACATTTCATAATGTGTAGAAGATGAAGGTTGGCACGAGACTTTTGTTCCATCTGTTCTAGGCGTAACAATTGATTCTGTTGAACAACCATTTGTTTAATAAATCCTTTTGAGTCTCTGATAATTTTAATTTGTAACAAAGAAGAAGCCCACATGCCAAACTAAAAGGACATTTGAGAAAGTGATGTTCCATAGATTCATTATTCAGCTCGTACCATTCATATGTTAAGGATTGAACTCATTCCTATTTTTTAAAACTATTTTTTGTTGTTAGTGCTACAATGTAGATTTTTCACATGAAATTTCTAATTTTTGTTGGAACATTCGAATGCCAGATTATTTTCCAGGTTTTATTCCCATTATTTTCTCCCATACTCGAGGATTGACACTCATTAGCAATTTCTTTCCGGGAAAGACAATGATATCCAGACTTTGTTGAGTATTTACCATCATTGGTGTGTGGGTAAACAATTTTATCGTTGTTATCTGATTGCATATTTGGTATCCTAGTGATCTCAGAAATATCTCTTTTTGAGCAAAGGTTTTGAATAGTCTCCAAGTTCCAGCCTATCATATCTCTTTAAAGCAGTTCAACCACCATATTTAAGTTGCATCTATTCGGTTTATCCATCAAAATACCTTTACCAATCCATGAATGATCCAAATGTTTGTTTTTAGACCATTGCGAATCTGCCATATACATTATTTTTGAGTAACTGAAGGCCTTTGAAAATGCTAGCCCAACTCCAGGATTTTTTTTTCAATTTTATATACCACAAGTTTGAATTTGGATGATATAATACTTTGAGAACTCTTGCAACGAGAGAATCCGAATTACTAAGAATTCTCTAAACTTGATTGGCCAGCAAGGCAATATTTATTTTACGAAAATCTCTCAAACCGTTTACAGCAATAGATTTAGATCTTGCAATCTCTTTCATGCTACCCAATGAATTATTTTCTTGTGTCCTGAACCCCACCAAAAGTTAGCGATCAAGCCAAAAAATGACATCGCATAATTTGGGATGGCTTGCATAACTGCCTTAATCAGAGTTACTTCCCCCCATCAGATAAAGTTTTGCTTACCTAACTAGCCGACTTTGACAAAATTCTATCCTTGATGAAGATAAAATTCTCATTTTTTGATCATTTCAGAGATAATGGAATACCTAAATATTTACCCATGGATTTGGTATTGCCAATTTTAAGGTAATTAGATATATTACTACAAACTTCTTCTAGTGTCCCATTGCTACATGAGATAGCTGATTTATTGAAATTGATTCTTTGTCAGAGTCTTGACATTATTTCGTGAGAGCTTGTTCAAAATTTTCAATCTAACACTTGTTAATGTCAACGAAAAAAATGGAATCATTCGCGAAGAGAAGATGAGTAAGTTTTGATAGTTTCTTGAAATATAGACCCTTTGATATTCCCTTCTCGATAATGAAAAATGATCAAACCAACCAGAGCCTCTGTCAACATTGAAATGAGGATATAGGAGAGCGGATCACCTTGTCTGACTTAGTGCAAATTTTTGGAGTCTTTCACCATTGACTTAAACCTGGAAGAGACCGAGGAGATGCAATTATATATCATGTCTTTCCATTTATCACAAAATCTGAGTTTTTTAAGAATCTCCATGAAAAAGTCTCAGTTGACATGATCATAAGCCTTAGCCATATCGACTTTCACATCTGTATAATATTTTTTCGACCTTCTTTTTTACTTCAAAAAATATGAGATTTCTTGGGCGATTAGAATATTATCGTGAATGCTTCTTACTTCGATGAATGTTGATTGTGTAAGAGAAATGATTTCATCCATCAACAGTTGTAGCCTAAGAGCAAGAATTTTTGCAATAATCTTGTAACTGAAGTTGATACATGCAATCAGACTATAATTATAAACGATTCCTGGATTTCACTTTTTGGTATCAATGTGATAAGAGTATCATTGATCTTGTTTAAAGGAAATTTATGAATGAAAAACTAGGAGACCATTTTTAAACTATCCTCTTTAAGGCTCTCCCAGAATTTCTGATAAAAGTAAAAAGGGAGACTATCCAAACCTGGTGCATTAGACCCCGACATACTAAAGACAACAGTATTGACTTCTGTTGGCCTAACGTCCTTTTAATCTTGTTTTAATATTTGCCAAATCTTGTTTTAATAACCCCCGAAATAGTGCTTTATACTTGCCATAACTTAACATTATTTCTCCTTGTGTTTAACTTGATTTTACAAGGAAATTTGAGTTGGTGGGCCGGCATACCGCCCAAAGGACCGGTATACCGCCGTGAAAGAGCCGTTTCCCAACGGTTCACAAGCCACGTGGATCTTCCCGTTGACTAGAAGACAAGCATGGCCGGTATACCGCCCATTTCACCGGTATACCGCTCAAGGGTCAGAAATGCTTATAAAAAGGAGTATTATCACATCCAAGAAACTACCTCTTACCAATCCAATTCCAATCTTTCTTACACATCAATTAGAGGTCTCAAGCTAACATAGAATCAATCCAAGCTTGATCAATCAACTTGTCATATCTACTCAATCAAGGAGTTAATCAAAGGAGCTTAAAAGTTCAATCAACTCAAGAGAAGTTTTAAGCTTAGAGTTATATCATCTCTTTAGGAGTTTATTAGCAAAGTTGTTTCACCCTTCAAACACTTACATTTATCCTCTTAAGTCTAGTTCTTGTAATAGATTGATTAAGAGAGAATTAGAGTATCGGGAGTATACTTGGTGTCCTTGTGTTGCGATAGCACAAGAGTTTGTCCTTCGTGGTATCGAAGAGGTTGTAAGGGTTATTGTGTTCTCGACCCGGTTAATAGAGACACGGGAGCTTAGTGAAAAGCTTGAAATCCTAAGGAGGCTTCCTTAGGTAGTGGATGTAGGGATAACCGAACCACTATACATCGTTGTGTACTTTCTATCCCTACTCTATTTACTTTCCGCACTTTATATGTTTGATTACATGCTAGTATAAATATCGTAATAATCTTTACCTAGTTAATCAAATCTATTGCCATCTAGAGTAGTAAGAGATTAGAAACTCGTTTTACTTGTATCACTTATATATCGAACCTCTAGCTTATCCATTGTATGATTCCTTAAGAGTTGATATATTTAGTTGACTTAATAGTTTCTCTCTAATACTTATTATTGTCCAAAAGATTTTTAATTAGGCATTAATCTTATTAGTAATCCTATTCACCCCCCCCCTCTAGGACTTTCAACTTCTTCCATATCTGGCAATTTGATAAGATGATTATTCATAAGACTCGTAATCTCGTTAGGTGTGTGAACCAAAATACTTTCTATTCCATGTCAAACATTTTTTTCCTTTCAAAAAGATTTGTGAAGTATTCAGAAATAATTTTTTATGTGTTTAGGGTCGTCCGTCCAATTACCATTTTCTTCCTTGAGACTACACACGCGACTGATGTTCCTTCTTCTAACAGTCGATGTATAAAATACTTCGTGTTTGTATAACCTTTTTTTATCCATAAATCTCTTGCTCTATCCGCTAGAAAGATTCTTATTGGTTCCACATATCTTCCAGCTCCTTATTCATCTTGTTTGATAACTCTTGATTATGATTGAAAACATGTTTATTTTGAATTTTTCGAGGATCTTATGATATTTATTGATCATTTTCCGGTTACTAATTAAAGTATTTTGACTCTAGCCGGTAAGCGATAAACATGTAACGTCTTTTTAATAACGAAGTCCTAAATATTTTCTATACCACAGCCAATATCCCATGACTTTTCGACTTTAACCATCTTAATTCAAACATAAATTATGTTTTCTTTTTGGACTTTGATATGTCTTTGGTGGATAATAAGTGGTGAATGATCTAATCCGATAGCAGGCGGTACTTTTAAAATAGGGTTCGGAAAAATATTTCACTATAATTCTGATACCAAAACTCTAGCAAGCCTTTCATTGACATTTTCATCACCCACCCCTATTATTAGACGACATAAAAGACAATCTTTTTCAGGAATATCCATAAGACTATTATGTTGATGAATTTTATTTAAAGCATCGCATACTATCAAAATTGGGAGCAATTTTACTGGTGGTGGCTAGGGTGTGACAAAACAAAGAAATAATCTAGAAGAACTAATTCCTAAACCAGCCACGGATACTCACTACAAGTATCACGAATCGTTTGCAAGTTTAGTTAATAAGTAAGAGTCGTTGGCAAGGACTTAGTATGTTAGAGTTATGGTTAGAAGAGAAAGCGTAGTAGAGAACAGTTGTTTGAAAATAAAAGACATTAAATAAAGATGAAAAAGTTGGTGGTGTCGCCTAGGGTGTGATAAAAATATGATAAAATAAAGTCTAGAAAACTACGCACTCTCACCCTAGACAGGCACAGTACTGCAAGTATTACAGGACGTATGCAAGTTTTAGTTAGTAAGTTGAGTTCGTTCTTAGGGACTTAAGTGTGTTATACGAATGGGTAGCAATCACGAGTGAGCAATAATTAATTAAAGACAGAAAATAAAAGAAATAGAATTTCGAAATTACTAATTAAAACTAGGAAAATAAAGACAATCAAATAAAATACGAAGAATATGAGATGAGAAGTATAGCTTAGGTTTTGCTAGTATGCACTAATCCTTCTAATTATTTCTTTTAGATCTAGTTAATAAGGGAGAATATTAGCTCTTGTATACTTAGTCAGGATTCTAATTCCCATTCCTTAGACCTTGAGAGCGACTAAGGGGGCTACGACACAACAAAGAAGCTGTTTTAAATAGGGTTATCAAACGCTACTAAGGCCCTAAGCAAACAATTCATTCAATTGGTGATATGGTGATTAATTCATACCCTAATGACTATCTAGTTAGAATCAGTTTTGTCAGGACTAATATCGACACTAGACGTTATGTGGTGTTTCAATAATTAGACACCCATCTAAGGTGATCATCTAACTACTATTAAGGTAATCCTAAACGTTGTGCACCGCAAGGAAAACAGTCATTAAATCAAAACACATAAACAAATATAAGAGTAAGCAGCTAATATCAATTTAAAACATGTAATTCCCAAAGAAACTTAGATAGAAGACTTAGAATTCATAGATTATACATGATGCAAAACCCGAGCTATGGGGAGTTTAGTTCATACCTGATGGAAACAAACTAAAAGAAATTACAAAAGACATCATCTTGCTCTCTACAATAAACTGGAAGAATAAAACCTTAAGAACTAATTACTATGAGGCAAGGATGATTTTACAAGTGATATAAGGGTGTATTTATAGGTGTTTAGAAGACCTAATTCGTTTTCTTGAGGGAGAGGTTAAGTACTGGACTCCAAGCCCAACTCAAATTCGTATGAAAATAAAGACAATTACTGCTGAACTGTTTTGAGCATATCTTCTTCGTTATTGGTCGTTTTTCGCTCCACAATATACCAAAAGAATCCTCACAGAATTATCTACGTCCCTATGAAAGGAATCTTCCAAGATCGGCTTCCTTTTGGAGTTATCACCACTTCTTTAGGCGTTGCTGCAGAAATTCAGATTTAGGCAGCTTTTCCTTTTCCATGATTTTAGCTTTTATTTCCTTATCTCCAATTACCATGCTAATCTCTTTCAATATCTTGTAGTCTTTGACTTGGACTCTGATTAATCTCCATAATTATCTTTAAAGCTTCACACTAAATAAACAATTAAACCCAATATGCTCTAAAAATATTATTTTACTAAATCAAGACTCAAAATAGGAAAGTGCACTATTACTCAAGAAAATCGACATTTATGACTTCTAAATCACTAAAAATGATGTCTCATCCTAACATAAATCTATCACAAATGAGGAGACATCAGTTGGAAAAATAATAATTAAACTATTAACTAATGCAATAAAATAAATACAAAATAATGAGATGAGAGATATAGCTTAGGTTTGCGAGTATGCACTTATCCTTCTAATTCTTCTTCTAGTTATAAGGGAGATTACAAAGCTCTTAGGGTAAGTAGCCAGGATTCTATAACCTCTTTCCGGGTGGACTTAGGTGGCAACCTAACAATTACTAGGGGACACGGGTAAGGGGACCATGCGCAATGATCGGTGGTTAATCTCAAACCCTAGTGACTATCTAGTTAGGCAAGTCCGTTAGGTCACTACCGCACACTAGACTCTTATGTGGTGTTTCAACAATTAGACACCCCTTCCAGGTGACCATCCAACTGCTGTGGTAATCCTATACTCATGCATTAGCAAGAATTACATTCAATACATCAAAGCACATAAACAAATATAAAGGTTAAGAGGCCCAATTGATTTAAAAAGGTTTTTCCCAAACAACTTAGATAGAAGAAAACAGAATTCAAAGATTATACATATGCAAAACCCAAGATATGGGGAATTTAGTCATGCTAATAAGAATTAAATTAAAATAAATATACATACTATCAACTTGCTCCTATGGATGACTTTTAAGAGTAATATGAATAAATAATTGAGCAATGACATGTTTACAATGATACGAGTGTGTATTTATAGGTGTTTTCTAACCCTAGGTCGAAATCTTGGAGGGGAAGGCAAGTAATTGGAGTCCAAGTCAAATTCAAATTCGTTTCCTCAAATATAGGACATGATAACCACTGCTTCAATGATTTGGCCATATCTCCTTCGTTACTTGGTTAAGTTTAGTGTACGACTTGTCAAAACGACCACAATTCAAAGATCTATCTTCTGGTAAAATATCTCATCCAAATTCGAAATAGATTTTTTGCAGTCTTCAAAACACTAGAGGACTTTTCAGCATGACAGACTTACTTAGCAACTTTTCCTTTCTTAGTTCAACTTTGTTCCTTTTATCTCTAAATTTCACCTTGGATCTTATTTTCTTAACTCCTTGACATTGATTTGGTTTCTAAATATTTCCTTTTACTTAAGAGCTTCACAATAATACACAAATTATACCAAATATGCTTAAAAAGTAATAAATCTCCAAATTAAGACATGAATTAAGAAATTATCTAATAACGGGGAAAAATCCTTAACAATTAACAAAATATACCTAAAATGATGTCTCAGACCTATATAATACATTAGAGATATGGAGACATCAATTACCTTACGTTTTAGAAGATTTTTGTGATGTTGTTAAAGTCGCCAATGAATAAGACTGGTTCGGTAGTTTTTTGTTCTCCTCGAGGTAAGACTATTCCAAAATTATCTCTTTCCATCTCATTAGTAGGTGTAGAAACAAACACCGCATACCATAAATAAACATTGGATTAATTGATTTTACAAATAACAAAAGAAGCATTAGAGTTCACGACTCCCAGTGGTGTCGCCTAGGGTGTGATAAAAATATGATAAATAAATTCGGAAAACAATGCACTAATCACCCTAGACAAGCACGGTATTGCAAGTATTACAGGACGTATGCAAGTTTTAATGATAAGAAGAATTCGTTCTCAGGGACTTAGTGTGTTATACGAATGATCAAATAAATCAGAGTAGCAATAATTAATTAAAAAGACAGAAAATAAATACGAATGATTGAGAGATTAATAATTAAACTAAGTAAAAGTAAAGACAAATAATTAAATATGAGAAAATATGAGATGAGCTTAGGTTTTGCTAGTATGCAGTAATCCTTCTAATTCTTTCTATCAATTTCAGTTTATAAGGGAGACAATAACTCTTAGATATGTAGTCAGGATTCTAAATTCCCCCTATCCCCGGAGAGCAAACTAGGGTGGCAACCTCACAATCACGAGGGAACTCACAAAGGGTTAACCTACGCCACTCGGGTCCTAGGTGTAGTCCTACATACTAATGATGATTGGTGATGAAAATAAACCTTAATGACTATCTAGTTAGGCTGATGTTGTCAGGACCAATTCCTTATTCTAGACGTTTATGTGGTGTTTCAATAGTTAGACACCCCTTCCGGGTGACCATCTAACTACTATTAGCAAAACCCTAAATTGATCAAGTTTAAGACAGACAATAAATCAAAGCACATAAATCAAATATATGGTTAAGCAGCTAAAATAAGATTAAAACATATAATTTCCAAAGAAACTTAGACAGAAAGAAAATAGAATTCATAGATTATACATATTCAAAACCCAAGCTATGGAAAAATTAGTTCATACCTGAAAGAAATAAACTAAAAGAATGATACAAAGATGTCATCTTGCTCTCTTCAATAACTCTAACAATATAGAACTTAAGGACTAACTTATGAGAGGCAATGATTAATTTACAAAGTTTTAAGGGTGTATTTATAGGTGTTTATAAGACCTAATTCGTTTTCTTGTAGTGGAAGACAAGTAACTTGGACTCCATGCCCAACTCAAATTCGTAACCCTAAAATATAGAAAAGGTAATAATCTGCCGCTGTTTTGTTTTGGTCGTAACTTCTTCGTTTCAACTTTGACTGACGCGTTCAATATGTCGAAACTGATCGTCTCGGAAAGCTCTATAACTTTGCTTCAGACTATTCTTCCAAATTCCTATCCAATTTTGAGTTATGATCACTTCTATGGTCGTTGGTGCTGGAATTCAGATTTATTTGGCAACTTTATCTTTCCATGTCTTATGTTTTCCTTCCTTATCTCCAATTTCCATGCATATATTCTTTCCTTTATCTCTTAGAATTGATTTGGCATCTAATTAATCACATATATATCTTTAAAGCTTCACAAGTAACAAACAATTAAACCAAGTATGCTCTAAAAATAATAAATCATTAAATCAAGACAAGAAATAGGAAAGTGCACTAATATATATATATATATATATAATCAATTTAAAGGTAAATCCCAAATAACACAAATTAAGAAATAGAATTCAAAGATTATACATGTGCAAACCCAAGCTATGGGAGAATTAGTTCATACTAGAAAGAAATATACTAAAAGATAGCTATATACTTGTCAACTTGCTTCTTCTCATCTTGCTACTTGATATTATATACTAATAATTTAAGCAAGTACACGTTTATAATGACAAGTAGATGTATTTATAGGTGTTAGCTAACCCTATGTCGAAATATTGGAGTCCAAGGCAAGTTATTGGAGTCCTTTTCCAATATAAATTCGTTTCCTAAAATATAGGACAGGATAAACACTGTTTCACTGATTCAGTCATATCTCCTTTGTTACTTATCGCATTTTCGTGCAATTTATATGGAAACGACCGTGATTCAAAGATATATCATCTCATAATATCTCCTCCAAATTCGTTATAGATTTCATGTAGTCTTCAAACAGTGGACGGCTTTACAACATTGCAGATTTATTTGGCAGCTTTTTCTTTCCTAATTCAACTTTGTTTCCTTTTAACTCTAGATTTCACCTTGAATCTTCTTTACTTAACTCATTGACATTGATTAGGCCTATAAATAATTTCTTCTACTTAGAGCTTCACAATAATACACAAATTATACCAAAAATGCTACAAAAGTAATAAATCTCCAAATCAAGACATGAATTAAGAAAATGTCAAATTATGGGGAAAATCCCTTAACATTTGACGAAAAAGCACCTAAAATGATGTCTCAAAACTATATTAATATATTTAAATACTGAGCGGTCATGTACAAGAATAGGTCATGTACCTCCTAGAAAACGAGTAACCTAGGTAACCCGCGAGCTTAACGACGTTAATAAAAAGCTAGTTAATTGTGGATTAGTTTAAGTTTCTTTCTAGTTAATTTATGTTCGTAGTGTACAATTTTAACGTGTTTACAAGATAATAGGAGAGAAAGGTAATGTGTTTATTGTGTGGGATGCTAAAATTCTGTGTTAGGGGTGGAAAAAGAGGAGATTTTTGCATGTTCAGCAGCTCTCGTCGGCTGCCTGGTCATACAGCCGGCATGTCGGTGCCATCCAAGGGTCGCGACGGTGTGATATACGGTCAAAGACATAAAAGTAAAAATCCATTATCGGCATACTGACCATTCTGGGCGGCTAGCCGGTGAATCAACCATATCGTCACACGCGCCAAAGGGTCGCGACAGTCCAAGTCAGTGAAGTTAAAAACTTTGGGTCCGGCTTACCGGTGAAAGACGAAGTGTCGCGACGGTCCTGACTATGGTCTAGATAAAAAATATTGAAGGGTCCATCGACCGGCATGCCGGCGTTCTGAGCGGCTAGCCGACCAACAACCGTGTCGTCATTCGCGACATCCATGCCACGGTCTGGGAACAACGAGAATACCACCGACAAGCTGGTGAAATAGCCGGTAGGCCGGTGAGGTGGCTATTTGAAGAGTAATTAGAGAGACCTTATGGTCTCCAACTATGGAAAACCTAATCCTAGCCTCCCTCAACTTCACCAAAATGAAAATTCCAGCACCAAACTCTATAAAAAACACCTTGAAACTTGATCAAACCTATTATCCCTATTTAATCACCATTTATAGATAATTGTATATTGTTGGCTATCATTGACTACTTTTTCTTTAGGTATTGAAGAATATAGGTTGGTCCTTCACACACTTTACTTGACTATACATCTCATTGATCGTTTATATTAGATATTTCATCTCAAGTTCTTGTAATTCAACCATTCATCTTCTCGTCCTATCTTATATATTGATGGATGGAATTTGTGCCAATGTATATTTTTATCCTCTCAAATGTCTCTTAGGAGATTCTACGCCAATTTTTGTTTGATTTGATTGCACTTTAGGTTCCTAATGTAAAGATTACACTACATGTCCCCATTCTCTTGTTGAACAAATTGGTACTGAAACCTTTCACTCGTAATACAAGGTGCGTTGATGAATTATCCACTTCAATTAGGCCCCTCTTTGCAAAATATTGCGAACCCTTAAGTAATTAGGCATTATACTAAACAAATATATGACAAAAAGTGAACAGTATAGTCATCTTAAACCTTATGTAGCTTCATATTTGAATGAGATATTTAGGGCCTCATCTAAGGTTTTGCTTAAAACCTCGGTGCATAAAGAGGATGCTAAGAGGAAGGGATGAGATAGTTACGAGAGTTTAGATGAGATAGTATATGACATGTCTATTTCTGCAAATTATCTTCTTATTTTGGCTTTAGTTTTGAGAAAAAACCTAACTACTCTCTATGCATTGTTCTTTGATTCTACTGGAGCTTCGTATAATTGAAAACGTAGAGAGTAAGTGATACGTTTGAATGATAAATCAATTGTACTTTAACATAGGTAGGGGTGGTAAGGGTTCGACTTCAATTTTGTCTGAGTTAATTACACTATAGTTCCTAGGGGAGAGCAAAATTTTACCAAAACCGAAAAATCGAGTTAATTTTAACCAACCCGACCCAAAATATGCGTTAATTTTACCCGAGCCAACCTTAACTATTGGGTCACCTTGTGATTTTTCGGGCCCATATATTTTACCTATATATTACCCAAGCTATTGGGTTAATGTTACCCAAACCGAAAAACCGTGTAATAAAAAAATATACAAAACATGCATGTAAGAGAAGTCTTCCAGTTAACTTCTCGGATATTCTAAAGGTCTCGACCAAGTCCCTTATCAACCTACGCTTTTGATATTCAAACAAAATATCATTTTTTGTTAGATTTATGTAATGTATAAGACTGTACTTTATATTGTAATTGATTGTAACTTATTTTAAACTATTCGATTCACGACTTCTTGATTTGTAATGTCAAAATTGTAACTTTGATTTGTAGAAGTATAATGATATTTTGTCATTTGTTTTAAGTTTTTCATTTGTTAAAAAAGTTTGACTAATGTTAATTAACGCGCGTAAACCGAAGGTAACCGAAGGGTAACCCGAAGTAATCCGAGGGTAATTTTTTTTTACCCCTACCCTTGGGTTACCCAAAGAATTTCTTAAAGCGAAATATATTACCCTTGGTTTACCCTAACTTCAAAATCGGGTAAAACCGACCCATGCTCTCCCATATTAGTTCCCTATATTATGTAAAAAATGCACCATAGGTCCCCGAATCTGTATTCCAAATGTAGTACACAAATAACATGTATACCTTTATCTTGTCCATTATCTCTGTTTTAGGAGTTTCTACTCCTTGAGTTATAATGTGTACTATAGGTCCTTATATTATCTAAAAATTGTACTATATGTCCTTACATATGCAATGGTCACAAACCAATAGAATGTAAAAAAAATTCATCTCTCTGTTCTCTTTTTTAGTCGTAGGTTATTGAGTGGTATTCTTTTATTTGGAGAGAAAATGGTAACTTCCATATTCGTCCACTCGTATTAATAGTGGTGGGAATTAAGTTTCACCATCAGTGTGCTCAAATTGTGGTTTAATGGGATGTATTTATCCCACCAAACAACAATATAAACACAAATATATTTTTGTAGGATTTATACCACCAAACAATAACATACGCCTAAACAGAGTGCATCCTTGTCCCACCAAATAACAATATAAATCTAAATGTATTTTGTGAGTCTTGTCCTCATAAAACAACACTATAAACTCTAAATTCATTTTTATGGGATCTATTCCACCAAACAAAGATATAAATTTATATATAATTTTGTGGGATCTATCCTATCAAATAAAAATATAAATCTAAATGGAGTTTAGTGGGACTTGTCCCACCAAATAACAACATAAATTCAAATACATTGTGTTAGACTGTCTTACCAAACAACAATATCAACCTTAACGCATTGTTGTGGAATCCATCCCACCAAAAAACAATATACACCCAACTACATCTATCCCAGCAAACAACAACATAAAATGAAATACAGTTATGTGGGATCTATTCCACTAAACAAAAATAGAAACCTAAATGGAGTTGTGTAGGACTTGATACACCAAACAATACCAAATCCAAATTTATTTTTGTAGAACATATACAACAATATAAAGCCAAATGTTGTTTTGCGAGATTAATCCCATCAAACAACAACATTAACCCAAATACAGATGGTGGGATCTATCCCACTATATAATATCATAAAATTTTGGCGATAAATTTGGTTGGATTTTATTTGGCAGAAACTTTTGACTGTAAAATCTTGGTCGGGGTTTTTTTTGGCGAAAAAAAATGGTGGGTGAAAATAATTCAGAGGCATTATTGTCCATTATATCTTCTATATCATGCATGTATTTTACAAATATTATTGTGTTTCGTGAGACTTGTTTTAGTCATTACACCTTATTAATTTTAAAATATATTATCTTGTTAATTTATAATTATTCATTAACGTTCATTATTTTCAAATAAAATTTAGTTATAAGATAAGTGAAATATATGAATAATAAAATCTTGACATTCTCTTTCATGTTGTTTTTGTATCATCTCTTAGGTGTTATTTACATTATACAATGAATTGATTTTTTATTTTCTTAGTATAATTTATTTTTTCTTCATTTCATTGAATAATATGACAACCATAAAATAAATGATAAGAGAATGATATGAAAATAGGTAAAAGTTATACGTATAAAATGAATAACCCATATATATATATATATATATATATATATATATATATATATATATATATATATATATATATATATATATATATATATATATATATATATATATATATATATATTTAAGAATAATAATACTTTCTCTCTTCGTAAAAAAACTCTCTTTTTCTACAAGTGTTCTTCTCTCAAAGAAAGCCAAGTTCTTCTTTAGCCTACTTCATAAAATTTATCCATTAAAGTAAGCAAGGAATAAATATACGAACCAACAAGAAAGTCAAGTTTAGTATTGCAAGTTTTATTTATAGTTTTTCTTCTTATAAATCCTCCATGGTTTATGCCACTTTGGCATTTTTGGTCCAGCTTGGTGTTCGTTCAGGGCAGATTTGTTAGAATTATGCCCTAGCACCGATCATCCAGTAATGGATTGAACACAAGTATTTACTATGCACGATAATAATTATCCATATATTATTGATTGAGGGAATTGCTTCTTTGTTTCTATGACAAACATTTATAATTACGACATTTATCTACATAATATATAAATGGATCCTTGATTAAGTTACAGACTAGATATCATAAGGAATTATGATAATGAAAATCTAGCTTATAGGACTTAATCTGGACTTGTTCTTAATTGTAAGATTGTCAAATTGGGAGCTCGATGATTCAAATAGATTAATATGTAGGTAACAAGTGTTTATTAGATAAATATAGGTAATTCTCGTTCATCGAGTTAGTTGCATAGATGATAAATATAGAGATGTGATTATCAGAACGACCAAATTTAGAGATTTCTAATGGTTAATTACCTTAAACTTTCAAGTAGGTTAATCTCTATAAGAAATTTCAGTGGTTGTAACTTTTTGGCCTGAGATCATCTATATAGTTACATGTGTACTTGTTGAATTTAGATATTAGAATACTAGTGTGTCAAAATACCAGTCAAAAGAATATTGGGCATAACTAAGTGCTTGTGTAACTAGGGATGTGTCAAGATGGAACTATTAATTCTAAGTAAATAGTTTGAGCTCTACATTGTCATACGATTATAAAGACTATGTCAAATTCTTGTCCAATACGCTAGAATGTATAAAGAAAGAAGTTCCTTAGGCCATCCGTCAATCTTTGATAATCAACATGTGATGTAGTTGATAATCTAATGAGATTTGGCAATTATACCTTATTCAAGGATAATCTTGACTTGTAAAGATAAATGGAGTAAATGCATGATCCTTTACTAGGTTCTTCGTACAAAGTTACTTCACATTATCCGGTTATTGAGGAGTGTTGTTAGACGCCAACCTCGATTAGTAATTAGTTGGAATTATTGCTACTAGTTTTATGGTGAACCTATGTGGTTGCACTATTACGAGTGCATTAATAATATTAATTATATGTATTATTGGATGATAAATAATAAATTAATATAAACTTACAATATTTGTATGTTAATTTGTTAGCATAAATTAATATACTGAATATTGGACTAGACTCAAACTAAATAGACTACAGGGGTGTTTGTTTGAACTTAATGAGTTATTAATATGGTTCATAGAGATATTGAATCAATAAGACTATTTTTTTCTGACCGATTCAGATCTAAATTCCTCTTAACTGGTGATGTCTCCCTAAATGTTCTAATTTTATGCCATTGGGAGACATCATTTTTGGTGTTTATTTGATTATTTAGATAGACTTTTGGTGCTAATATGCAATAATCCGGAATTTCCATTTTATTTCTAGTAATTTTGATTTATTAAACTTTTGCGCGTAATATTGGTATTTTTAGTGAAGATTTTACAGGTTTTAGATGTTAGCTAGGAGAGGAATCCGAGGAGAAAGTCAAAGATCAAGAGATAGAGTCAAAACTCGAAGATAAATCCCGAAGATATTATTTTTAGAGCTGAAAATCCATTTTCCAGGCTATAGATTGCTGATTTCGAGGTGCTTAAGCGATGATTTAGCTGTTGACCTTTGAAGAGAAATCATTCCTTATCGAGTTACGGAACTTTAGCAACTGGAATGAGGTCAATCGGAGTTGTAACGCATCGGGAAAAGCCGTTTTAGTGAAGGTGTATCAGCAGTTACGGGATTTTGGGCTTAGAAATTGGGCTTGGACATTTAATTAGTGTTTTATTATTAGGTCCAAGCCCTAATCCGTTTTTAACCTTATAAAAGGAGATTTTGACCTCATTATTTCTCACCTCTCATTTTATTCTTCAAATTAAAACATCCTTAGAAGAGAGCGTCCAGAGAAGAAGCAGAAACAAGGAAAAGAAGAAGCAAGAGCTGGAGACGGTCTATATCTCCGATTCTCAGCCAATTCAACTCCAAAATTAGGTTTCTCTGTATTTTTATTTTGTAAGACAATATGAACCTTATTTCTTTTTATTTAGTTTTTGTCTTTTCAATTATTATGAGCTAAACTAAATTAGTGCTTGAGAACGCACAATGGGTTAATCCCAATTTGATTTCGTTTTATACATTTGGATTTGGGATTATTATTATTTAAATCAAATTGGGTGAATTGTATTTTTCTTTAATTTGCACTTTATCTACTATTTTTGACCTGATCAATCAATGATAGGACTTAGTATCTAAGCTATTCCAATTAGTGGCGATTGGATCACCTTGACGGGGGGTTTAGGTACCGAACTAGTTAATGAATGTAGGTTAGAAATTATTGACTCTGACGAGCTTAATTAAACCTATGGCCTATTGGGTAATTTGAACTTAAACACTTGAGAGTGGACTATAATCACCCTGACGGGGTTTGTAGCATTTGAGAGTTGCTCCTTAGTCCACCCTGACGGGGGTAAGGAGATTATAGAATCCCGACCAATACAAATTTACCAATTTGTCCCTTAAACAATGTATGAAATGAATGATAGTTAGGAAAACCCTTGCGTCTCTCAAGTACTACCTGCTCTTACTTGCGTATCACTTTTATTTACTTGCGTCTTAGTTATTTATTTACATTTTCGCATTAGTCTTTCATTCCTTAGGATTAATACAAAACCAAACAAACATATTATCTTTATTTGTTTTCATAAGTGCATCAATCATTAATAGATAAGCATTGTAGTCAACCATCCCGTCCTTGGAACGAATCTGTTTTATCAACTATATTACTTGGGACAACCGTACACTTGCGGTTGTGGTTCGATTTACATTTGCATTTATTTTAGAACACACAAAGGACCACCAAGTTTTTGGCGCCACTGCCGGGGACGGTAGCGTGTGACCACGGTGTTTATCCTTTAGTGATAGTTGCATTTATTTTTATTTTTCAATTTTACGCTTGTGTTTGTTTTGTTTTATTTTTACAGGTGCTTTATTCAGGTAATGATCAAGAAATTTAATTAAAGATGTATAGAGGACATTACCCAGATCCCGATCCATATGACTATTGGGAAGACTCTTCGGGACAACAACAATGGGGTATAAATTCTTACCAACAACCATATCAATACCCGCAAGAGCAAGGATGGAACAATCAATGGATCGGGAATAATCAACAACAAACGCCATATCACTATCAACAAGAACAAGTATGGAACCACCATTGGGTTGAAAACATTCAACAGTATCCACCTCATCAAAATCAGCATGATATACTACTAGAGAAAGTCAATCGCCTACTCGAGGAAGTCAAGGCAGGAGAGCCAGAACGTAAGAAAAGAGAAGAGGAATTCAAAGCCACCCATGCACTCATACAACAGAGCCTAGATGAAAGGGATGCCCGAAACAACTCTCTTCACTTAGCTGAAAGTGGTAGTAAGTCTTATGAAGGTCCCACTCCCTCGAGGGATGGAACAGATCAATTGGAAGAAGTTGTTGAGGAGGAGGTGTTGAAAGAAGGTGAGAATCTTGTTAGCATAGTGGAAGAAGGAGTAGCAACGCAAATCCTAGAAGTTAACACAGAGATTGCTATTCCTATGGTGTGTGCACATGATCAAGATATAGAGCGCAAACAAGAAGAGGTGGTGATCGAGGTTATAGAAAATCAAAATAAAGAATATTATGAGGTAATAGTGGAAGATTGGGTTGAAAGCGAAGATGAACATGAAATGGTTGGAGAATCAATTGAAGAATTAAAGGTTAAAGATAAAATAGAAATTGAATATCCGACACAAAAAGTTCACCAATCACCATCTCTACCACGAATCATTATTAAAGATGAAAAATATGAATCACCTCGACTACCACAAATGATCAATATGTGTTATACAAGCAAGGTGCCACACCGCGAGAGCAAAAAGGCAAGGAGAAGCACCTACCCACCACATTTTAAAGATGAATCTGAGATTGAAACAAGGAATAAAAATAAGCTTATACCGTTGAGAACGGTTATCTACTCCAATGTGGTGGAAAATGAGTTTCGTCATGAAAGTAAAAAGGCGAAACGAAGTACTTACCCACCTCCTTTTAGAGATCGATTGAATAATATTCAAAAGGGGGAGGTTCTTAAGCTTTTACATCAAGGAAGAGGCGAGTTTAAGCGGAGGAACACCGCAAGGGCCTCAATACCATCTTCGTGGAAGGTAACACGTCGAACTTAAAGACGTAATAAACAAAAGTGCTTCTTGGGAGACAACCCATGTTTTAAATTGCTTTCATGTCTTTTAAATTCTTAGTGTAAATTAGAGTAATGGTTCTTTATTTAGTGTTTATTTTTAAGAAATGAGGAAGGGTAGTTGTTTTTGATGATTGCAGGGGTAAAAGGGTCATGAGTTTGGGGTCAAAACGAGGAGAAAACGAAAAATTATGGAGTCAACAGCAGGTTTGACCGGCTAGCCGGCGGATACGCAGGCATACCGGCCAAAAACGCTGAAGACCCCCAAACTCTCTGACCACTGCGTCAGCGATGACGCAGCATTGCTGCGTCACCATTCGCGCCAGCGAGAAATCCACCGGCATGCCGGCGAATCCGCCGGCTAGCCGGCCAACTGGAGGAAGAGTTTCTGGTCCTTGCGTCAGCGACGATGCAAGGTTGCTGCGTCTTGAAATGCGCCATCGACATTTCGCCGGCATGCCGGTGTATCGGCCGGCTAGCCGGCCGAAGAAGCTGGACTTTCTGATCACTGCGTCAGCGATGACGCAAGAGGCTTGCGTCAGGGAAAAAAAAATTATCCTCTTTCTCATGCTAAGCCTCCAGTGACGAATCCTAGCCTCCAACTACTCCGAGAATCATCATTAAAACAACATCATACCACCAATCCTTCCCTCTAAACATCATCCAAGATCACAATCAAATCATTAAACTTCCAAAATACCAAAGCTTCACACTTTAATCCGAAGTTTTCTTTCACCAAAGCTAAAATTTATCCATTAAACCTTTCCCAAACCTTGAAATATCCATGACCCAGCTTTAAACAATCCATAATTCAAACCCAAACCTTCAAGAACACAAAATCACAATTTTATCCAAACCTTTTGAGGGTCTTGAAGCTTTGAGTTTGGGGTCATCGGAGATGACCATGAAGGTTGGAAAAGGTACGAAGAACATGGTGACGAAAGCGATTTGGGTATTAAGGAAAGATTTTCATAGAGGAGATGATGCTTAGAGGGCAAGTAATAAATGAAAACGTGGGAAATTTGAAGAAGTTCGAGGTAATGAAGAACACTTTAAACGCAACCATTGATGAAGAAGAATTCAAAACCTCAACTTGGAAGCAACACCGACACCAGCCTCGCGCTGGTTCAGATACGTTTTCTTTCCCTTCTCATTTAGTGTAAATTATTTTATTGCTTTGAGTCTTTTCGAGTCGTGGGGACACGACTCATTTTTGAGTTTGGGGTGGGGTTCGTTGCCTCATCCCAGTTTTTATGTGTTATGTGTTTTATTTGCTTTCAATAAAAATAATTTTCGGAGTTGCGTTTGACTATAGAAGATTTTAAATGTCCCTTTAAGCATACTTTTGATGAATCAGTGATAGTAAATAGTGGACTTTAGGGAATAATATAAAACGCACTTACAATTGCATGCGAACATAGGTAATTGATAGGAAAAATTAATGAACAATGCAAATGAAGTAAGCTTGTACTTAAGGAATATGTTTGGTGTGTAGAACGTGAAATCCTAATTAGTAGAGAACCCACCTAGATATGAACTAAAGACAAGCTATGTACTTAGGAAAATGATAGGGGCAGTTCTTTGTTAGCCATTTGAAGCCTTTTAGCTTGCTATCCCTTATATTATAAATTTATCCGTCTTAGCCCACTTTTGAGCCTTAAGCCTTTTCTTTTGTAGCCACAATATAAGCCCATTATCCTTTAGATTATTAGGCAAGACCAAATGACCCGCACTTGAATCACAACCCTGAGACTTGTCTCGAGCTTGAGTTTGGGATGGAGGGTCCACATTTTGGGAAATTACATTGGGAAGGGATTATATGTGTTTGTATTGAGGCACAAAAATGTAGATGATATTATTATTTGTAACCCTTTGCCGATATTTGAAAAGAAAAAGAAAAAAAAAAAAAAAAAAAAAAAGAGAAAAAGAAAAAGAAAATTATAAGAGACATGACCTTTCACATAAAAAACGAGGGTCATGGGTATCTTGTACAAAAAAATGAAAAAAAAAATGAAAAAGAAAATAAAAAGAAAGAAAGAATAAAATAAATCGGCAAAGTGGAATATTTTTGGAAATCATCTTAGTTTGTATTGGGTTGACATGGGGACGCAACATTAGTGCGTCAATTGGGTGAGTGAGAACATTTTTGAGCGTAAACTCAAGCTCGAGGACATTGTTGATGGTAAGTGAGGAGAGAGCCAAAAGCTCACTTCAAATTTACCAAATATACATCCATACCGTCCTTAAGCCAATATTAAAACCATAAAGACCTCGTGATTCCTAAGTGCATAGTGAATTTATAATTCTGTTGATAGGAAATAGACTAGGTGGAGCGTTCAAAGCGAGGTAGGATTAATGACCACCCTATAGCCATCATACAGAGATGAGTACAAGTGTAACCTTCAAGCATTGCGACTTTAATTTTATGATTAAGATTATTTATGTTTGATGTTGCATGATTAGTGTATGTATATGTTAGTTCTTAATGTTTGCTATATGAGATTTATCTTTAGCATTGCTTTAGGGTTTATTTGCTAGCTTCTATTTTCTCTTGCATCTACTTCATTCCCCTTGTTTTATTTAGTTTTGCTTTGTCGGGACGACAAAGGTTTGAGTTGGGGGTCTTGATGTCTCCCTAAATGTTCTAATTTTATGCCATTGGGAGACATCATTTTTGGTGTTTATTTGATTATTTAGATAGACTTTTGGTGCTAATATGCAATAATCCGGAATTTCCATTTTATTTCTAGTAATTTTGATTTATTAAACTTTTGCGCGTAATATTGGTATTTTTAGTGAAGATTTTACAGGTTTTAGATGTTAGCTAGGAGAGGAATCCGAGGAGAAAGTCAAAGATCAAGAGATAGAGTCAAAACTCGAAGATAAATCCCGAAGATATTATTTTTAGAGCTGAAAATCCATTTTCCAGGCTATAGATTGCTGATTTCGAGGTGCTTAAGCGATGATTTAGCTGTTGACCTTTGAAGAGAAATCATTCCTTATCGAGTTACGGAACTTTAGCAACTGGAATGAGGTCAATCGGAGTTGTAACGCATCGGGAAAAGCCGTTTTAGTGAAGGTGTATCAGCAGTTACGGGATTTTGGCTTAGAAATTGGGCTTGGACATTTAATTAGTGTTTTATTATTAGGTCCAAGCCCTAATCCGTTTTTAACCTTATAAAAGGAGATTTTGACCTCATTATTTCTCACCTCTCATTTTATTCTTCAAATTAAAACATTCTTAGAAGAGAGCGTCCAGAGAAGAAGCAGAAACAAGGAAAAGAAGAAGCAAGAGCTGGAGACGGTCTATATCTCCGATTCTCAGCCAATTCAACTCCAAAATTAGGTTTCTCTGTATTTTTATTTTGTAAGACAATATGAACCTTATTTCTTTTTATTTAGTTTTTGTCTTTTCAATTATTATGAGCTAAACTAAATTAGTGCTTGAGAACGCATAATGGGTTAATCCCAATTTGATTTCGTTTTATACATTTGGATTTGGGATTATTATTATTTAAATCAAATTGGGTGAATTGTATTTTTCTTTAATTTGCACTTTATCTACTATTTTTGACCTGATCAATCAATGATAGGACTTAGTATCTAAGCTATTCCAATTAGTGGCGATTGGATCACCTTGACGGGGGGTTTAGGTACCGAACTAGTTAATGAATGTAGGTTAGAAATTATTGACTCTGACGAGCTTAATTAAACCTATGGCCTATTGGGTAATTTGAACTTAAACACTTGAGAGTGGACTATAATCACCCTGACGGGGTTTGTAGCATTTGAGAGTTGCTCCTTAGTCCACCCTGACGGGGGTAAGGAGATTATAGAATCCCGACCAATACAAATTTACCAATTTGTCCCTTAAACAATGTATGAAATGAATGATAGTTAGGAAAACCCTTGCGTCTCTCAAGTACTACCTGCTCTTACTTGCGTATCACTTTTATTTACTTGCGTCTTAGTTATTTATTTACATTTTCGCATTAGTCTTTCATTCCTTAGGATTAATACAAAACCAAACAAACATATTATCTTTATTTGTTTTCATAAGTGCATCAATCATTAATAGATAAGCATTGTAGTCAACCATCCCGTCCTTGGAACGAATCTGTTTTATCAACTATATTACTTGGGACAACCGTACACTTGCGGTTGTGGTTCGATTTACATTTGCATTTATTTTAGAACACACAAAGGACCACCAACTGGTCTGTTTCATTAAGATTTCAAACCAAGTTTGATTCATTCAGACACTGCGTCTTAACATAATAAGTTCTATTCAGCTGTTATTCAACATTAAGTACTTATCACTTAAAAAAATCAAACGACGCCTAAATGAGAGAAAAATAACTTTGGACTGGGATAGTCCAACTCTTGATCAGCGAGCTAAAAGTCCAGTTAGTCATTATAAATACAAAGTGACTACTAGGGAGTTAGTCTGTTTAGAAATATCATTTATCATAAAGAAAAAACACACTCTCTCTTCTATTATCTCTGTAGTATTTTCTAAAAGTTTCAGACAGTTATTTTGAGTCCTGGACTCCTTTAGTCAAATAGTTTGGAAACAAGATCGAAGGCTCGGTGTGGAAAGTGTGCAGGTTTCATCATTTCTAAATTAATCGCAACTAGATTGGTTATATGATTGTAAAATTATTTTTCTAGTTGTGTTTATTTGATATATATGTTATTGCACACCCTTTAGGATCTACTATCTTATCTTTGTTTGGATGTCAGAAATTTTGTATTTTGTAAGTACATCGATAATCTCCTGTTTTTATTGTTCTCTTTAGTTTAAACCTCTTGTTGGTAGGTATTTTTGAGTGGCTTACGATGTCGTAGGTTATGGATGTTGATGGTGGAAACTACTGTTATAATTGAGATCTACTAGTCAGTGTCGCGATTGTATATTCCCGAGATTTTGTTAATTATGCTAGCGAACGAAAGGAAATGATTTAATTATAAAGGTATGAGTTGACTTATGTTAGGGTGTGATAAAATAATGATATAAAATAAGAGAACTAACACCCTAACCTACTACAATAAACTCACCGCAAGTGTACAGGTCGTTTGCAAATGTATAAGTAAAACAGATATCGATCTAAGGATCTGTGAAAGTTAACTATGACTAATGCAATTATAAAGTGAAATATTAGAAGTTGAGGAATAATACTGGTGGGTCCTGGGGTGTGATAAAATGAAACGATAAATAAAATGATCCACTGACCGAAAGTGTACGAGTCATTCCAAGTAATGTATAAATATGGGGTATTTTGTTCTCAGGGACGGATAGATATGACTATAGTGTTTTATCAATTAAGTAGGATTAATTGAAAATAACGAAATAGAAATAAATGGATATCTGTTTTGGTTTTGAATTATAACTACAAGATGCAATAAAATAAATTAACAAAATGATTAACTGAAAGTAAAGTTGTGGACGTAAATATGAGAGATGTACTTGAGTCTCTCAAGGGATCCACCTAAGTTCATACAACTAATGTCTCCGTTTAAGGGCTAAGCTGGTATTTGTGTACTAGTTGGGACTCTAATATCTCCTAGCCCCCTGTCGGGTGGACCTAGGAACTATTCTACAGTACTATAAACCCCTCCCGGGTGATTATATTTACTTTCGGATGTGAAGCCTCTTACCTCATTGACTATGTGATTAATTAAGCCTGTCGGTCAATAACGGACATCACACGTCTATTACCTGTGTCTGTAATTAAACCCCCCTGCCGGATGATCACTTCTCACGTAGTGAGTGAATAGCCTAATTACTCAAACCTATTTCTAATTGATCAGAATAAAAATTGTAAACAAGCATACGATAATAGTCAATACAAAATACCCAACTTAAATTAAATAGTAAAATCCCAAACTCGGAAAAAACTTTTATTAAATAAACTAGGGCTTAACCCATTATTGCTATTCTCAAACACTAAATGTTCAGCTCATATTCAAACTACAAACTGAAAATAAAATAAAAGCATTCATGTTTTCAAATACAGAAAAGAAATAAAAACCTAATTAAAGTTGGATTGAGCTGCCGTTGGAAGAATAGGGATTCTCCAACTCTTGCTCTCTCTTCTGTCTTTTTTTGCTCTGACTCTGACTTTGAAAATAATGAAACGTACTAAAAATGAGGTCTAAAAGGCTATTTATACTACACTAATTCGGATTGGGCTTTTATCTAATAATATTAACTCGAATGATAAAAAGCCGAAGTCCAAATTAGTAAATCCCGTAACTGCTTTACACTCTTTAGTAAAACAGCGTAATTTTTGCGTCTCACGTCCAAATCACCTGATTTTAGTCCTCAATTCACGCTAACTCAGAGGCTCAACTTTCTTCTTTGAATCTCCAGACCAAAATCAGTGCCGATGTGGCTCAAAATCATCAATAGTAACATTTATCTAGATTTTCATATTTTTTTGTCAACTCTTTAGGTGATACTTTTTCTCTTTTGACCTCTCCACTTGATCTAAGACTTTAATATTCACTTATCCTCCTCATCTCGGTGCTCCCTAGCATCCATGTACCTAAAAGCTTTATACTAAAAACAAACAGATTAAAGCACAAAAGCTCTAAAAATGAAATATCCAAATAATTCCGAAGGGAGAAAGTGCAATATATTAAAATAAGCATAAATTAAAGTCTATCAAATAAGTATAATTTCTACCTAAAATGATGTCTCCGAAGGGTATATATTTATCACAAAACGGGAGACATCAAATACGGTTAAAGACTCTAAAATATTTGTTTGGTTTTCAAGACTCTAACAATTAACTAATTAAACTATGTAAGAAGAGAGAAGTAGTATGAGAGTTTAGCTCGAGAAATAACAAGTAATCCCCACTAGGCTTGTTCCATAATCATTACCTAAGAGAGAATTGTGTGATATCCAATAGCCAGGATTCTATATTCCTCCTTACCCCCTCCCCGGTGGACTTAGGAGGCAACCTAACAATTACCAGGGGCTTGGGTATGAGGACCCTACGCAATGATTGGTAGTTAATTTCAAACCCTAGTTACTATCTAGTTAGGCAAGCCCGTCAGGATCACTACCGCACACTAGACTTTTATGTGGTGTTTCAATAGTTGAACACCCCTTTCAGGTGACCATCCAACTACTAAGGTAATCTTATACATTGTACACCCACTAAAAACAGAGTTATCACTATAATTTCAATTAAATGTAAAAGGACATCCCAAATTAAAATAGATATAAAACAAGTCTATGGTTCATACCCATATGTTATTCTCAAGATAAATAGATTTAGTTCGAACTAGAGAAATAAAGAAAATAAATTACAAACATGAACGATTGGACTGGCATGAACAACTTCCAACTCCTTATTTTCTTCTTGTCACCTGCTCTTGATGATTTTTTGGTGCAATATTGATTAAGGACTGAGCAAGGATGATTCTTCGAAGATAGGAATATATATATATATATATATATATATATATATATATATATATAGGCCTTGGACAAAATATGGAGTAGTCCTCAAGTTAAGGAGTTCAAATCTAACCAAAATTCGTATTCCTATATTATAGGACAAGATAAATCCTTGCAGATTGATTTAGTCATACCTCCTTCGTTACTTATCGAAATTTAATATACTTTATATGGAAACGACCGCAATTCAAAGATCTGTATGCTCATATATAGGGATTCTCCAAATTTGTAACCGATTTTCTGCAGCTTTCCAATTAGTGAACGTATTTCTAGCATGACAGATTCTTTACTTTCCAAATATATCCAAACTTTTCCTTTTCAATTATAACGGAGGGATTTTCTTTGCTTTTCTTCACTTCTTATCATTATCCCAAGGTGTAATAGCTTCCAATACCTAAGTGCTACACAAATAACACACAAATTACATGCAAAAGCTCACAAAATAGCAAAACACCTAAAACTAAACAATAAAGTGTAAAATATAAATAAATAGGAAAAAATCCTGGAATTAAATACTAAATACTCTTAAAATGATGTCTCATAACTAGATTATTCTATCATATAAATAGAGACATCAACTTACAAGAAATGATATTGAATCACTTTTTTTAGTAAATGTTTGTAAGATTTCTATTTTCTATTTCATTTGATTGAATAATATGATCATTAATTTTGACAAAAAAACTACTTATTAATAATTTCTTGTGTGCAAAATTATTTATTTTAATATCAGAACGGACAACGATTTAATGAAACTATAATTATTTAGAACAAAAAAAAAACTATAATTGGGCCTATGACAACCGCGTTAATAGGCTTTTTACACTAAAGCCCGCCCCAGGAGTATCGTGCACTCAAACTGATATAAGCGGGCATGAATGCATCATGTTTGACAGAAACACCCAACCTTTTCTCCTTTATGGCAAGACTCCAAATATCAACTAGGTAAGACAGCAAAAGGCATGTGAAGAGCTACCATTTTGGTTTCTATATTTCACTACTATACACTACCTAGTAAAATGACAAGACACTGTGATTATTTCTTACGTTTGATGTGAGTGAAATAAGTTATTACCAAACATGAATTATAATAAAGACAATGACATTGTACGTTAACTCTACTTCTTTTGAGAAGTACTTGTGTACAATAGAATCTACCACAAATTAATTACATTTTTCTTTCTCTTCTCTAGACAAACTTACAACTTATTTTAAATTTCCAAACAAAATCCAAAAATAAATTATTACTTATGAGATAAAAATCAAATTTATTCAATATAGGTAACAAATATTTTTTTCTTTTTGTTACATAAGAGGTCTAAAATCAACCGGGAAGATAATATTTTCCTACTTATTGCCTAGCTAGAATGGTTTTCGAAACAGCCCAACCACATCTATCCATCGTCAACAAGCGGCATAAACCATCCGGAGGGTCCCTTAAAGGGATATGACCCTCACCACTCCTTGCTCCATATTTCGCTAACCAATCTGCACACCTATTTGCTTCCCTATAGTTCCAAACTAACTCAAAATGCTCTCTAGACTCAAGAATATCACAACAAGCTCTTACTTTATCATTGACACGAACCATTGAGTTCACACCGCCCCTTACTAGCGCGTGCAACTCATACGAGTCCGTCTCAACAATTAGTGATGTAAGACCACGATCAACTGCCATGCGTAGACCAAACAGTAACAAATATTATTTAGACTATACGTCTTCAGTCGTTTTTTTTATTTCAATAATCAAATTAGATATATAATAAATTCCATAAATAATTTAAATATTTCAAACAAACAATATTATTATTACAAAATATACATTTTATTTGATATATCTTAATTAACCTTAAATTCTATCAAATATCTAAATTAAATAGTGTAATGATCTAAAAAGAAACTTTTGAAAATGTGTGAACTCAAAATAATATTTTTTAGAAATGTAACTTTATATTATATTTATCCTATAGATAAAGATCTATTTTTAAATTTTACTTTGAATTTCTATCTTTTTTTTTTGTCAAATTAATAAGATTACAATCTAGAACAAGCAATCCTATCAAACCAAATAGAACATTCAACGATAGACATCGGTTGACAGCCTGAGACATCCACACATTTCCTAGTTATTTTTGCTGCTTTGTCGGCGATTATGTTAAAATCTCTTTTAAAGTGTATCACCTTACACAACGGAAATCTCTTTAACCAACTTAGTGCTTCACTAACCATTGGTTTAATTCTCCAATTGAAAACACTTCCCTTACATATATACTCTGAAACACATCAAGGTTATCAAAGTAGAAAGAACTACTCTGAAAATTGAGATCTGCCGCCGATCTCATGGCATGAAGCATGGCCCATGCTTCTCACTCAGCCGCCGAATTAACTCTAACTCTTTTAGAAAACTTATGCTTTATGATACCGTCCTTATTTAATACCAATCGAGACAAGAACTGCCGGTTCCCAGCTATTAGTAAAGGAGGCATCGTTCATCCAAACCATGTCCGCATCGTCGTTGAGAAAAGGATTAGAATCGTCTTTACTACAATCACCATGTGTTGACGCCATTCCTTCCAATTTTTCGCTCTTACTGGAGAATAAATGTTTCAAGAGCAATTTTGTGTTATTGTTAATTTCATATATATTCCAAGCCTTTTTATCAAAAACAACTCTCATCCTAGCCTTCCATATGTTCCGTATTGTTGCTAATATTGTTGCAGTAACAAGTCTCTTATCCCATCCATTCTTCGCATAGCTCTGAATAATATTTTTAATCCAATCGCTTATAGATCCGTTGAAAGTTTCATCAAGTTTGCATTGAAGTTGAGAGTTGGCCCAAACACCCATACTGAAAGGGCATTTAACAAAAAGATGTAAAATCGATTCCTCCTCGTTTTCGCACCATTCGCAAATATCATTATCTCTACATTTCCTTTTCTTTAAATTGCATTTGGTTGGGATTGCATTATTATGTAATTTCCATATAAAGTTCCTGATTCTGAGCGGAACATTCGATCTTCATATAGTGTTCCACATTTAGCTATCGATACTTTCTCCCGAAGCCGATGTCTCTCCCTCTCTTTCCACTTCTTTTTGGATTCGTGTCCGGCCATATAATCCTATCTTCTTTGTCAAGTTGAAGAATTAGAATTTTACGAATATCGGCTATATCTCTTATCGTACAGAAGTCCATTAAGAGATTGAAATTTCAATTTGACATATTCGAATTAAAAAACTATCTTATATACTTTTTTTTGTCAAAATCTGTCTTATCCACTTATTGTTTTTTTTTCGGGTTGGGTAAACGGTTGTATTAAAAGGAAAACTGTACACTATACAAAGGAGTTTCCTACCTAGGCCCGAAAGCTTAAGGTAGCAACAAAGAAGCAAAATACAACTAACTCATACTAAACTAATAAAAGCTAGTTTCCCACTCCCATCCATAAAGGAATGACGAGTTAACAAGGAAAATAATATGGAAAATACACATCATTTGATTTCCTTGGTAACCGTTTCTCGTGTCATCAAATCACCTCTCATAGTTAGGTGATTTCTCGCTTTCCAAATGTAATAAACTGTTACTCCAAACCCGATTCTCCATGCTTTTCTCCTCCAATTTTCTCTAGCTTTAAGCTTTTTAAGCCATTTCAAAGAGCTAAGAATCGTATTCAATCTCCTTATTTAATCCTAGCCATGATTTAACCTCGTCCCATATTGACCTTGCATATGAACAATTGAAATAGAGATACTTATTCGATTTGAAATCTTTCCCACATAACTCACAAAGCGGATCTAGCTCCATATAAGTAATTCTACCCTTCGTTTTAAGTCTTTCGCTCAATGCCATCCAAACAATAATAGCATGCTTAAGAAACACACTTGAGTAATTCTATCCACTTATTGTTTGGTAGATGATGATGATTTCTAACTTATTACTTCAGTGGCAAAATCATGATACCGTTATAGTTTGGATTTTTAGCGACCAAGACTCTAGGTACTGCACGTCGTGGTCGTTATAGACTGGTTTATACCGATCACGCGTGGTCGATAATTAACAAACTCACAAAAAATTAATTAACATCATATTTACCACATATATGGTTGGTATTTATCCTAAATATAAACAAAAAGAATATCTCTTTACTGAGCGATGGGTGGCCGAGAAAGGATTTAATTAAATAAATAATGTGTATATACTTTATCGACGCGTGAAGAGTGACAGAAGACAATTCGGAGTTGAGATAAAGAGTTATGCGATTTACTTCCACCATGGCTCAATCTTGTCCAACACTAGCTAAAAACGGGTTGGACTATTTTTAACCCAACTAAGTGAGCCCCTTAGGAATCAAAATGTTTTTAACCTAGTATGTAATTATTTTAGAAGCTCACAATTTAATACACACTTGAAATACTACACCCTATTTTGAAAAGCTACATGCCTGGAGCCAGAGAAGAAGAAGAGGAGAATTGTTTCTACACCAAATTCCACTGTTCTTCATCATTCAGACTCCGTTTTCCATCGATCCTTAGAGTAAAATTATTTCATTTTGTATTCTAAACATGAATCATGAATTATTATCTAGTGTTTTCCATTATGATAAACCATTATAATTCAAAATTTAGGGTTCATACATTAAGTGTTTCTCAAGCTAGTTGAGAGAATAATTCATAATGAAAACGGTAAAAACAATGAATAAAAGTGTAATAATCATGTTTAGAATGATAAAATATGAAGAATTACACTAATACTTGATGGATGGAATGATGTGGAATGGTGCAAAAATGGTGAAAAACCTTTGTTGTCTTCTTTTTCTATCTCTTGATCCACCGTTATAAGAGTCCAAAAATTGTGGAACTCCTTACTTTAATCCATAATTTATTATATATTAAGTTGTAAAAATGTTTTTGGTATGGTATGACCCATTTAAGTGGTCCAAGTTAACCTAAAATTGTTTTAAGGGAATATGCGCTAGTTAGAGCCACGATAACGAAAAATTTAATAACTCTTTTAATTTAGCTCCAAATTGCAAACCGTCAGATCCTACGTGCTCCTAACTTCAATATTCTACCATGAAATCCAAGGGCTTATCCAGAATCCAAACTAATTTTGTGTGGTGACTCCAACAAGTTGATTTCCAAATCTAGTTGGTAGATGCTTCCACTTTCCAAAAGTTTAATTATGGCATTTTCTTGTCATGACTTTGGGTTCTCCTTGTCTTTTCAACTTCTATCGGGGTCTTGTATCATCCAATTACCTAAGAGTTGGACACTTACACAAAAACCAAAACTAGACAAGAATTCGTAAATCATCAAACACAAGGGAATAATCCGAAGTCCAATAAACCACCAAAATGATGTCTCGTTATATTGTTATTTCATCACAAAAGACGAGTCATCAAGACCCTGTCGTTAGGGCTGCAAACGAGCCGAACCGAGCCGAACTTTAGCTTTCTTGAGTTTGTTTGCTAATATTTTAGTGAGCTTGAGCTTGGTTTGAGTTTGAAACGAAACAAGTTAACCAAACTTTAGCTTTCTTGAGCTTGGTTCGTTAACTAACGAGCCGAACTCAAACAAACCCTTAGCGGACTCAAACTCGAGCCTTGGTGAGAGTATCAGTTCATTTGCAGTCCTAGATTCTAGTAGTATATTTATTAGATATAAAAAAATTACGTATTAGATATAAGATATTTTAGTTATGATTAATTACATATACATAAGTTTTACGTAGTTTTGATTTTTTGCATATATACAAATATAATTTTTAATTGAATATATCTACCAAGCCTACTAACGATCTCTTCAAGAACCCTTACCAATCTGTTCACGAGCTTAACGAGTCGAGCTTGTATAGGTTTGAGTTTGTCTCATTTAGTAAACGAGCCTGAATTTAAAGTTTGAGCTTGGCTTGTTTAACTAACGATCCAAACTCAAACAGACCCATAGAAAACTCAAACTCGAGCTCTTGGTGAGAGTATCGGTTCATTTGCAGCCCTACCTGTCGTCCCTAGAGTGTGATAAATAAATCAACACCCGAGAGAGCTACTACTCGAAAGTGTATGGATTGTTGACAACTATTAAAAAGGTAGTAAGGGGGGTTTCGTTATCTATAGGGACGTGAGGTTAATACCTTTGTGTTTCATAAAATGATTAGGGGCTGATTCGCAATTGCAGAAAGTAAAAGATGTATTTGTTGGGTTTTCAATTAAGATGGACTAAAATGAAAATAAATTCAGCTAATTATAATTAACTAACAGATGAGAATGCAAGAAAAAAGATTACGACAAGAATTATAGATCGAGAACTCGCAAGTAATCCACACTAGTTGATTCTACGTTTTATTATTTAAGGGTGAATTGGGAAAGATGTTATAATTGGGATTCAACTCTCTTCCTAACTCCCTAAGGTAGCTTAGGACACTTCCTAACACCACTAGAGACCTATCCCGTGTGAACTCTAAAATGATGATCGGTGCCTAAGGCTCTCATCCAAATGACTATCCGGTTAGTCAAGACCTCCCAATTCAGTAATTAACATCGTACATTTATATATTATTTTCCGTAACCAAACCCCCTTCCCGAGTGAAAGTCCTAATTACTAAGGTCAACCCTCTATTTGCCCAAACTAATGACTGGAATTTAAAGTCAAATTAATAATCAAAGCAATAAATTAACAATTCATTTCAATTATTCAATCCTGAATCTCAACAAAACCTAAAGAATTAACTTAGGGTTCATACATCATACGATTCTCAAGCTACGAGTGATACAGTTCATAGATAAATACTGGAAAATAAAAAATAAAAGTGTTATATTCGTGTCCAAAAGAAGAAAATAGGATTACACTAATATTTGATGAAAGATGATGAGCAATGGGTGTGGAATGGCATGGAAAACCTTCTTTTCTTCTTCTCCATTTGTTAATGGCTTCTACTAGGCGTTACATAATTATGAAACCATTTTTTTGATCTTTAAAATCTGATAGATTGGGTTTGCAAAATATTTTTGGAGTTGTGGGACCCATTTAAGTGGCCCAAGTCAACCAAAAAACGTTTTAAGGGAAGGCGATATGCTTTGAACCACGACATCGGCAAATTCAATAACTCTTTCATTTTAGCTCCAAATCATGAACCATCAAGTTATACGCGTTCCTTACTCCAAGTAAAATATATAAATCCAAATGATCATTCATAATACTAACCTATTATGTGTGGTGACTCTAACAAGTTGATTACCAAATCTGGTCGTCACATGCTCACACTTTCTAAAAGTGGTTGAATCATCATTTTACCCTATGACTAAGGGATGATCTCGTTTTCTTGACTTCCTATCATCGTCTCAAAATATTATATAATCCAAGTACCTAAGTGCTTCACCACACTTAACACACATTTAACACTCAAAATCTTTAAAAGTATCAAAATATTTGAAACTAGACCAAAGTTCATAAAACATCAAATACTATGGAATAACCCCTTAAATAAGTCCTAAAAACCCTATATAAATGTATCCTAATATGATTATTCTACCACAAAACATTAGACATCAGTAGTGCAGTTTATATGATGAGCATGTCAATTTTCGTTGAAGTTCAGGTTCAAAACAGGGGATAAACTGGAGAGAAGTTAAATCTTGAAAATTTTGGAGCATCGGTTAGATACTATATGGGAGTTGGTATATCAGGAGCGTGATTTCGAGTCAGGGGGGAAAGGTTTGACGAAATTCGATAATTTTGGAATTTATTTAGACAGAGAAAGAGGAAAAGTTGAATTTTGCAATATTTCTAAGCCTTCATTGGATAATTTGAGGTCACAAGTGCATCGGGAGTACGATTTAAGTTAGGGGGTACTTGAAAAAAACAAATTGTTTTAGAATTTACAAGAAAAATAGAAGAAAAATAAATATCTTTTTTTTTGGAAAACATGCCAAATGAGTCAAATATGAACCAGTCTTTGTATCAGCATAAACCTACAAGAGACTAATGAATTCCTTTTGACCATATCCAAGTAAAGAATATCAATTGCATAAATTTAAAGTGGTATTGATGAGTCAAAATGTGTCACCCACCAGTTCGGTCTGGAGAAGGTTTTACTGGGCCTAATTTGAGGTGATCACACACAAGGACGAGGATAAAGTATATTTGCCGAGGGGTAGGAACACCAATCTCTCCCGAGGGTAAATACACTGAATAATTCAGAGTCATTGATGGGTTAATTAGAGGATAGCTATTTTATGTTTGGTAGGAGGCAATTACAGTTCGGACCCTACCATAGCCTAAACTACACACTCATTTTGACCTAAATCTACACACCACTCCCATCATCTGAGCGTATCTACAACACCTATGAATACCCATTATGTAGTAGAATTTGATACCCCATATCTCTCTCTAATAATAGTTTTGGTTATTATACAGTAGGCATAAGTCTCCATACCACCTTGACTTATACGAATACCCACTAGCAATAATGCTAATGTTGCGTTGAAAAACTATTAGGAGCGTACCTCCCTTTGGACCTGACTTAGTGTTTGGTTTTAAGAAGCCTCGGTAATGCAACTATCTCCCGGGAAGGTCAAAAGAGGGCTCGTCGACGATGATCAAGAGTTAGGTACACGGTTATTGTGGAGATTTGCCGTTTAAATACTTAATTCAATTACTTAACCCCTTCCACTTATACTTCTACTTATTTGGTATTATGCTCGTGGCCTCGGATTGATCACCTTGTTGATCGATTGGTTAATGTTAATTTTCGTGTTCTATCATTGTTGGTTGGTAAAGAACAAAATTACCCATTACTGACCACTATAGGCACCTTTAGCGACCGTATATGCGGTCGCTAACCATTATTGTGGTAATGTGAATTTGATTTTATTATACTACACGCCCTAAATTATACAATACATTGCAATACTAATCCATATATTATACAACACAACCTATATTATTGACCTAGCTATCCTATATAGGGGTCCCTAAAGTAAGAGCTGTTTTTTATTTAAAATAATTACACTATGAGTTGTTATATCATGTAAAAGAGCTTATATTTCATGATCATAACTAAAAATATTTGTAGAGCATTGAGATATTTTAAAAAAAAAATTGAAGATCAAGTGAGGATTTTAATAATTATATAAAATACAAAATATTTTAAAAGGAAAAAAAATAGTGGTGAAGCAACAACCAATCCGGGAAGGGGAGGGTGGGAGTTGCCCCCTCTTCAGTTTTTAAAAATTGATAAAATATTTTGACCCCTCTGAAATTTTCAGAATCTTCACTTGACCCAAATTTTTTTAAATTTATATTATTAACTTTAATTAATTTTATTTGTATAAATATTTTTTTTCTATAATAAAATATAGATTATGTCGTATAATATGTAGAGTTATAATGTAACTAATATAAATAAATTTGATAAGGACTTATATTCCATTATTTTTGCATAATATGGAGACCTCGCAATTGACTCCCGAAGAAAAATTACGGGAGCGCTTCCCCCGAACCTCCTTGCCTACTCCCTCCAAACAAAATTCCTGGCCCTACCCTTTCCTTGGAAAAAATTGTAAGAGTTAATTTTTCTTATCAAAACTCAGGAAATCCACCAACACATATCTCTGCCCATGTTTTTGCTGTTTTTATCAAATATTATTTTTGGGGAAAAGAATTTTTAAATCCGCTCTAACATAGGGTTCACTAAAATAGTCTATTTTTAAACATTTGTATAATTATTAAGAGAAAAAATTATATTGAAAAATCCCCCCAATTAATTGAGTAAATCCAATAGAGTTAATTGAGAAATTTGTTTTAATGGGCATTTAAGTATTATAATTCACAATTAGACAATCCTCGTTCCTGGTTAGTTTATTTTTAATATTGTTATCTTTTGGTATTGTTCTATTGAAATGTTTTTTCTTTATACATCGGAGAGTCATTTTGACTCTATTAAGATTCAAATCCAAGACCTCTAAGTCATGGAGTCTCAATCTTCTCCATTTGGACAAGGTCTCATTCACCTTTAAAAATATGTTGTTACCGAATTTCACACTTGTTTATAAATATGTATAATCTGGTTACATGAGAGAAATTGGATAGAGTTAGAGGTATTGTCTCCTAAATTTTCTTATTTAGCGTCTCTCTTATCTATTCAAGCCCTAAATTCTTTGAACATGCTTTCCAGATCATCAAATAACAAGAAAGGTTCATCACCGGGTGACCTTGACCCAGGAGACACCAAAAAGCCACCAGACACCATGAACCTCACATCATAGATAATCCCAAAAAGTCGGTTACTTCCAAGCATGAATAACCTCACGTTATCCGATAACTCGTCAGATCTTGGTCTTTTTGAAGCTCCTAAGGTTGGATCTCAAGTGAAAGCCCAAATGGGTATTATGCTAACAAACCCTACACTTGAATCAATTAGGGAAGAAGAATTTGATACAACTTCTCTATCATACACTGAAGTTAGAAGTCATTTCTCCCATATAATAGGTGGCGCTATCGATCGATGGGTGAACATCATGCCTTGGCTGAGTAAGGTGGAGGGGAAGGTTAGTGCCAGTGGGATTTTTGGGGAAAAGAGTGATCGAATATCTAATTTAGGAGAATCTGATACTTCCATGGAGACTAAAGCTAAACTTCTCCCTGAATTGGATGAGAAATCTATAGGATTTCTAGATAAAGCATCGAAGAAACTCATTGCACATGAAGTGTTTGTGAAAATCCTTCAAACAAATTCACTTTCTAAAAATGTCCCCTTAGTGAATACTAGTAGCCCCAGTGTGAAATTGAATGTAAATTCTTATACATCAAAGAATATTGTCAATTTAGGGTGTCAAAGAACCACCAAGGAATTCATGAATATGACAATGACCTTGTCCCTAATATGATAAGTCTGGGTGTGAAACTTAAGGAGAAAGAGAAAGGCAATAAAATGTAATACAAGAGTGTGATAATAAACAATCCTAAAGCTTCGGTGGGTATGTAACTGCAATACTTTGAGCCCATAAAAGGAGATAAACTCATTTTGGAAGAGAGTGATGTGTTAATTATTGAGGAAGATTTTGGATTCTTGTTAATTAGTTATGTGGTGGGTAAAAGAAAACTGGATATGGAGGATATTCAAAAAATTATGAAAGATTGGAATGTTATTTTTAAGGTTCTAAGGCATCCTAGTGGTTCGTTAGTTTTCAATTTTGAAAAATCCGAGGATGTGAAACGTATTCTTACAAGAGGCCCTTACTACTCTTATGGGAGACACCTCGTGCTATCCAAGATACTAGATTTTTTTGGTTTTAGGAAATCAGAAAGCACAAAAATTCCTTCTTGGTAATACTTAGAAAGCTCCCTGAGCAAGCTAGATCATATATTGGGCTGGCTAATATAACTTCTCTTGTTGGAAATCCATTTCAAACCGATGGTGTAACCTTTAAAGTAAGGATATAAGTTATACTCAAGTATGGGTAAAGAGTTTAAAGTGAAAGTGGAATAGGAAAATTTACCACCTTGTTGTGGTAAGTGTACGACATATGGGAATATGGAGATTAATTGCTATTATGTTAATGAAGGTGATACTCATAAGGGAATGAAATTGCTAAATAGGAATAAGATGTATTGAGATAAAAGGAATTTTGGAGGAGTTGTATCAACAATTGGGAGTGAAATATGGGACAAGAACTTCAACTGTGAATTGTCAAAGTGCATTCCCTGTTAAGTACACTAAAGTGCGAAAACATATTCCATTATTGATAAATTGCACCTTGATTGGGAGATGTGTAAATGAATGAAATCGGAGAGTAGTCAAAACGGTTTTTCTAGAAACAAAATACTATTCTAAGTGTATTATGCACACTTGTACACCCTTTGGAATGCATGTAAAGATGCAAAATCTTCTTGCAGTGCAGACTAAAGTTGCTGAGTGTGATGCTGCAAAAGGGTTAGTAGCTGATTACGAGTAGTTGTGTAATCCTGTCCGAGAAGTTAGTGGTGAACTAGAAACAGTGATGTCTCCCTTTTTGTGATAAATATATATCCTTAGGGGACATCATCTTAGGTAGAAATTTGACTTATTATATGGACTTTTGAGCTTATTTTGTCATATTGCACATTCTCCCCTCAAAATTATGTTATTTGCATTTTAGAGCTTTTTTGAGTTAATTCATTTGTTTTAGCATGAAGTTCTTAGGTACATGGATGCTATGGAGCACCAATATGAGGAGGAAAAGTGAAGTTTAAAGTCTTAGATCAAGAGAAGAGGTCAAAAGAGAGAAAGTACCACTCAAAGAGTTGAAGAAAAGCATAAGAATCTGGATAGCTATTACTTCCTGCTGATTTCGAGCCAAAACGGTATTAATTCAGGTTTGGTGATTCAAAGGAAAAAGTTGTGCCTCTAAGTTAGCTTGAATTGAGGACTGGAATCATGTGATTTGGACTTAAGATGCAAATGTTACGGCTGTTTTAGTGGACTGTGTACAACAGTTAAGGGATTTACTAATTAGACTTGGGTCTTAATTACTTAATTAAGCCCAGGTTTAGACCTAATCCGATTTTAAGCACTATATAATCTCCTTTAGACCTCATTATTCAGCACCTCTCAATTAATCTTCAAATTAAATCATCTCTAGAGAGAGCGTCAAGCGGCAGAAGCAAGAGCAGGAGCTGGAGAATCCATTTTCTGCAACAACAGCTCAGGTCGTCCTCCTAATTAGGTTCTTCCTATTTTTATTTATGCTTTTAGGAAACTTGTATAATTCTAATTTCTTTTTCATTTTGTATTTAATTATGAGCTAAATAATCTAATACTTGAGACTCGTATTTTAGGGATGAACCCTAATTTCTAATTTAGTATTTTCTGATTTGGGATTATATATAATATAAATTAAATTGGGTATTCCTATATTACCTATTATTTCATGCTTATTTACTATATTTGATCAATGCGCAAATTAGAAATAGGTTTTAGTAATTAGGCTATTGAATAGTGGCGGTGATCACCTTGACGGGGGTTTAATTAAGGAACTAGGTAATAGATTTGTGGTGTTCGCCGATGATCCTGCGGGCTTGACTAACCACATTTCCAATTGGGTATAGATCTTAACCATCTGAACGTAGCTTATAATCGCCCTGACAGGGTCTATAATACTGTTGGATAGCTTCTAAATCTACCCTGACGGGAATTAGGAGATTGTAGAGTCACGACTAATATAAAATACCGATTTTGCCCTTAAACAAAAACAACAAATATATGAATTTAGGTGATTCCCTAGCGAGACTCAAGTATATCTTTTATTTGCGTCTAATCTTATAGTATTTACTTTTAGTAATTTGTCTCTTTGCGTCTAGTAGTTTAATAACTCAAAACCAAACAAATATATTTTATCTTTTATTTTCTGTACTTGCAATTACTTCTACTTATCTCTTGGACATATTGGTTATACCTACGCAATCCTTGAGAACAAAATCCCTTATATCTATCTATTACTTGAAACGCCCGTACACTTGCGGTTAGTAGGTCCTCTAATTTGTCGTTTTTTATCAAACCCCAGGACCCACCAAAAAGGTACTGGTTCTAAGCAGCTGCGATAGACTGGAACATTACCAGCAGAGCATAGAGATGTGACATATTTTAGAAATAACAATATGACATCATGCAGAGTAGAATAAAGAAATGCTACTACAGATTTATGAGAAATTGGTAACAGTTTTAAACTCGTGAAAATGATGGGTTGCAAAATCGTGTATCCTTATAAAATGGTGAAGATCAAATTCGTTTGTATACGGGTAGGATTGTAAGAGGCCAAGTGAAGATCACATAGTTGAGGATATGGGTATTTCAGGTTTCATAAGTGTTTTGGGTAGTTCAGATTATAAAGACTTGAGCTTGAGCAATGAATTTGAGGCCGGAAAGTAGTTTGTTTTTGTGGTTAGTAAAATAACAAATAAAAAAGAAATGAGCGAGAAAAAAATGTTAGTTAGGAGAGAAAAACATGTATCATGCGAAATTATTGGATGACTATAGGCACAATTATTGAGAGCGCGTATAAGGGGAAAGCCTCGATATGTTTTAATGATTAACACATCTTGTATTACGAGGGGTTTCTGCTCACCCCATAAGAGATGAGTGTTAGGTAAACTTATCCGAAAGAAGAGAATTGATATTATGGGTATTGTGGAAATAAAAAGTACTAGTTTTAGTGTAAATAACTTTATGAGAACTATGCTACAAGGGTAGAATCATGTAGATAATTTTGACAAAGTTGAGAATGGGAAAACTTTGCTAGTATGGGATCCGGATAAAGTTGAAGTTGATATCCTTGAGATTACTCATTCATCTACGAATTTAATGATAAGAGTGAGTAGAGATATTTGATAAAAGAGCTTGAGGATCATTCTTCTACTTTTGATGCCACTTGGCTTCTCCTTGGTGATTTTAATAATATATTAGATTATGTTGAGAGGAAAAATAGAAAAGTTGTAACTATGGGAGACTTTACCGAGCTTGAGGATTGTTGTAACGACACTGGTTTAGAAGATCTAAAATATTTGGGGTCAATTCTTTACATTGGATTATAATCACAATCTTAGTTAGATGGATCGTGCGATGAGTAATAGAATACTTGATGCTTCAGACAACTATGTGCATGAAGAGTTTCTTCCTAGGTAGAGTGTCTCAGACCATTCACCATGTATAGTGTCATTTTTTCTTGAAAATGTTATGATAGTCACACCATTTTGTTTCTTTAGTATATCGGTGGAACATAAAGATTATGAAAAAGTTGTTAGTAAGAGTCGGAACAATGATCATGGGAGAGGTACTGAGCAATAATTAATTTGTAAACATCTTTGTAACTTAAAGCTAGACTTGAGAAGATTGAATAAGGATCACTTTTCAACATCTCTGAAAGAGCTTAAAGAGAATGAGAGACTTTGGAGGAAGCCAAAATTGAATTCCAATTCAATATGGCAAATGATGCGGATCTTAAAGAGTGGGTAGAGATTCAGAAAGACTTGAGAAGACTGAGATTAGTTTTCTTCTACAAAAAATGAAGCTTGGATATAACTTGAAATGTGATTGATGTACTAAAAGATTTCATGGCCTCATGAAAAGTAAACAATGGAATTTTTTTATTTCAAATGATCAACTCCAAAATGGGAAAGTTACTATCTCTAGTGCTCAAGTCAAGGTTGCATACTTGGACTATTATACGAAGTTATTGGGGTCGAAAGTTGAGATGGAAGATGTTGATTGTAGTGGATTTGATTGAGGTAACATTTTGATGAATAATCAAGGTCTGGATTTGAGTAAAGAGTTCTCCAATGAAGAGATAAAAGAGGGGTTTTTTTGATTTTCTAATGACAAAATATCTAAACCTGATGGTTATTCCTCGATGTTCTTCAAAACATCTTGGAATTTTTATCAGAGATTAAGTTACACAAGCGGTACATGAATTTTTTGTTTTTGGTTTCTTACTTAAGAAACTAAATACCACTTTTATTTCTCTCATTCTAAAGAAAATAAATCCGAATTTTATGTAGGATTATCAACCCATCTCTTGTTGTAATGTTATCTACAAAGCAATTCTAATGATCCTTGCAGATCGTATGAAGCTAGTTCTTGAATAGATTATAGATAAAGCACAAATTGCCTTCATTTCTGGAAGATTGACGACCGAGAATATCCACCAAAATGCAAGATCTCTTGAGAGGTTACAATAATAATATTAGTTTGTCTAGATGCACTATTAAGATCGATTTGTGAAAAACTTATGATTTGTTTTCTTGGGATTTCCTTCGTGAGACACTTAAAGACTTAGACTTTTTTGACCTTGTATGTTAATCGGGTTATGGAATGTGTTACAACACCTTCATATTCGGCTACGCTTAATGGGGAAGTTCATGGCTTCTTCCAAGGGAAGAAAGGTTTAAGACAATGTAATCCTCTCTCTCCCCATACCTTTTAATTTTATGTTTTGAATATTTCTTGAGATTTATTTAAGAAGACCACAAATGTTCGGTTCAAGAATCATCGAAAATATGGAAATAATAAGACCAATCACCTAGATTTTGTCGATGACCTCATGGATTGGTTGGAGGAGTTTAATAAGTGTTTGGGTATTCATCTTATGTACTTAAATCAAATATTTACTATATGGGAATGAAAAATGAGGTTGTTGAAGAAATTTTAAAAACTACTCAACTTGAAAAGGGGGTTATGTCGTTCCACTCTTTAGGTGTGCCTCTTGGAGTTTTGATCTTATTTCAAGTGATTATAAAACTCTCATTGATAAGTTGGAAAGCTATGCTCGATCTTAAAATGACCCTTCTCTCTCTTATGCAAGCGGACTTGAGTTTATTAGATCGGTACTTCAAGGAGTTGTTTGCTTTTGGTTATCCATTTTTCTGGTATTGATTTGTGTGCGTGAAATAATCATGAGTATTTATAGGAGTTTTTATTGAGATGAGAAATCTCCTTAAATTAAACCACACCAAAAAAATAAGGAGGACTAGACCTCAAAGCTACTCATGAAGATGTTGTTAAAAATTGTGGTGAAGTGAGATTCTTTGTGGATAAAATAGGTGTATAGTGAGTATTTGAAAAATAATAATTTTTGGTTGTGGCATGTGAAGAAATTGGACTCTCCACTCGTTAAACAATCATAAGAACTGAAAGAGGAAATTGATGTTTTGGTAGGACATGAAAGAGGAATCAAGTCGTTACATTATTGGTTCTCCAACCCAAAGGATCAACCTATTACTTATGAGTCGCATAGTGGTAAGTTTCTCGCTTTACATATATATTTTTCGCCACCGTTCTTTTTTAAAATTTGGGCAAATATTGAGTGGGACTCTTGTATTATTCCCAAACATACTATATTGTATGGATGACAGTACAAAAGAGACCTCACACTAAGGATATAATGATTTATATGGAATTGGATCCACTTTGTGAATTGCGTGGTAAAAATTTTGAGTAAAACAAGCACCTATTCTTTGAGTGTACTTTTATTAATAGCATTTGAAAAGATACGAGAAGATGGTTGAGTATTGAAAAAAATATCAGTACTATCTTGAGTGTCCTTAAATGGTTCATGAAGTTTAAAACCCGACAAATATTGAGTAGAAAGACATAGAGAACAGCATTTTCCGCTACTATACATCATATATGGCGAATAAAAAATAACTCAATTATAAGAGGTAGAACTCCTTCCAAGGAAAGAGTTATTAAGGAGACTAAGGAGGTGTTTGTTTGCACTTAATAAACTCTTAATCTGGTTCATTAAAACACTAGATCAATAAGACTGTTTGTTTTTCTTGACCAATTCAGATCTAAATACCTCATTAATTGGTTTGTTTCATTAAGATTTGAAATCAAGTCTGATTCATTCAGACACTGTCTCTTAATAGAATAAGTTCTCTTCAGTTGTTACTCAGTATTAAGTACTTATCAATTAAAAAAATCAATCGACACCTATATGTACACTTTATCTATTTTATTCACTTTGAACCCCATTATGCCTTCATGGGTGATCATAGAATTTTGATTGTATCTCGTTGAAATTAAATAATCGAATAGATAATGACCACCTTAACTTTTTAGGATTAGGTAGGTGATTTTTGTATAATGTGAAGTTTTTCTTTTTTTTATTGTAATAGTTTACCTAACCAAATTAATAATAAAGTTTTAAGCATTAATTAATTTTTTATTTTCTTTTATTTAATTTTTTTTTGCATACATCTGAGGCGCATAAAACGCCGAAGTTGATTTAATCAACTAATAAAAAACCCTCAATGAGAGTCTACAACTATTCTAGGAGTTGCTACACCGCTCCTATCTCTAGTTAGAATGTCCCATAGATAATCCGGGGGGTCCTCAAACACGCTCAAACCACCATTCATATCTGCTCCTCTTCTAGCAAGCATGTCCGCGCAAAAATTAGCCTCACGATATATAGGGTGCAACTCAAAACCGGGGTGTTTCAACAATAGCTCAATACAATCCCGACTAGCATGACAAGGCCAACCGTTAGAGCTACCACCGCCCTTCACTAGCGCATGTAGCTCTCTCGAGTCGGTCTCAACATGTAGTTCATTTATACCCCTACTTAGTGCCCATTTCAATCCATAGTGTAAAGCTAGCACTTCTGAACGGAATGGGGAATCCACCACGCAGCGCCCCGAAAACCCGGCAATAAAATCTCCATTACTATCCCGTAATAATCCTCCTATTCCTGCCTTTCCCTGAGCTAAATCACAGCTCCCGTCAATGTTCATCTTAACCTTTTTTTCAGGTTTTATCCATTTGATTAATATACTTTTGGCGGACTTTATAATTCCTCCATCAAATTCCTCGCCCCAAGCCTCTACACAACCTGCAGCAATTTTAAAAGCGTCCCATTTTAATCCAGAAATTCTCGGAGTAGCTGAAGCTGAGTCGAAGAGAGCTTCATTCCTCCGAGTCCATATTACACTAACTGCCGCTGCAAATAAGGTACACCATTCTATCCCTCCAACTCAAAATTTAGCTTTTAAGTTTGTTACTAACCAGCGCTGCAGGTTAGTTATCTGCTCGTCCTGAGGTGAAGGGCCTGGATTGACAATATAATTGTCCATGTCTATCGGAACCCGTTGTCCTAGAATATGATGTAACTGTATCAACTCGTGGGGAAATTTTCCATCCTCCAAATCATCACCTGGAGTAACAGCGTGGCCTGCACACCTACAGGGACCTGTTTCGCAAATACACCCTGGAAAAGCAACCCGTGAAGTAGTTGCTGAACTAGGAATCGAAGGTCCTCCAGAAGTTCTCTTTAATAACCCCATCTCTCTCCACATAATTTTAGCCACTTTGCACTCTATGAAAACATGTTGTGCATCTTCTACATCAGTTCCGCAAATTTCGCACACCATCGTATCGATTACTTTTCGTTTGTAAAGATTGAAGGCAGTGGGAAGACGATCTCTAGCTAACCTCCAAAGTAAAACCCGTATTTTCTGCGAACATTTCAGCCTCCAAATAACCTTCCAGTCAACATTGGATCCAGGGACCTCGTCTGCAATATGCGCAAAACCTGTTTTAACCGTGTAGCGCCCAGAAGGATCATGGAGCCATCTGTAACTTATCCCATCTACTGTGCTCTCCTCAAGAACCCCGGTTTTAAGAATGCTAGCTCCCGCTATAATAGCCTTACACACGCCCGAATCATTTGCTTTAACCTCGCGCGCTAGTAAACCATTTCGAAAGTATTTTTTCCTGAAAACTTCCACCCACGCGACTCGTTGATTCTGAAGAAGTTTCCAACCGAGCTTAGCCAACAAAGCTATATTAAATTTCTTCGCTTCCCGCATCCCCAAAGCACCTACTGATTTAGGCATGCAAATGTGTTTCCAAGCTACCCAATGTATTTTCCGTTGCTCGTCGGATGAACCCCATATAAAACTTCGCGTAATACGGTCAATTTCTGAACACACATATACTGGTAACTTCATCACTTGCATTTGATAAGTTGGTACTGCGCTAAGGACTGAATGAGCCAAGGTAATTCGCCCAGCTAGAGATAAACTTTTTGCTTTCCAAACCGCTAATTTGTCTCTCATCCTTTCCACTATCCGTTTATAGAACCCTTTTTGTATTCTTCCGGAATGTATAGGCGTTCCTAAGTAGTTACCAAAAGAATCGCTAAGACAAAAACCACTAACTCTTGCTAGCTCGATTTGGTTCTCCATTGGAACATTTTTAGAGAAATAAATCAACGATTTTTCCGCGCTTATTGTTTGTCCAGCTTCGGTGCAAAATATGGATAAGGTCTCTTGGATTAGATTCACCTGTGATATAGTGGCTTCACCAAACAAGATTAAATCATCCGCAAAGAATAAGTGAGATAAGGTAGGACAGCCACGCCCCATACTAATTGGTTTCCAACTACCATTATCGCACAATTCCTGAATGAGAATAGACAAGCGCTCTATGCAAAGTACAAAAATATACGGAGAGAGGGGGTCACCCTGACGAATACCTCGATAAGGCTTGAAAGGGGGAAGAGGTTCTCCATTCCATATCACTTGCATTTCGTTTTCCGCCATACTAGACATTATGATAGAAATCCAGCTTGACGGAAAACCAAAATTCCTTATCGTATCTTCAATGAACTCCCACCGAATTTTGTCATACGCCTTTGTTAAATCTATCTTTACTGCCATAATTCCTGTCTTCCCTTTAAGGTGACGCATTCGGTGATCAATTTCTCGTACAAGGACTATGTTGTCTATGGTTGATCTACCTGGCAAAAAACTACTTTGGCAGGGCCCAATTTTATCAGCGAGGATGGGTCTCAGTCTATTGACCATAGCCCTCATAATAAATTTGCAAGGAGAATTTATAAGGCTTATTGGACGGAATAGACTTACCCGTTCAGGATCAGCGACTTTCGGAATGAGATGGATGAGTGTACCATTTAAACTTTTCGGAATAGACCCTGTATTCAACGCTTCGCGAAACATACCCTCTATTGATGGACAGACAGTACTCCAACACTTTTGATAGAATGCAGCTGACATACCATCTGGACCAGGGGCTTTCATCGGATTTGACTGGAAGACTGAATCTCGAATTTCTTCCGCTGAAAAAGGCGCGCAAAGTTCTCGTGCAATAGTTTCCCCTACCAATTCTACTTGTGGAAGCGAAAAAATCCCAATTTTATCTTCCGGTTCTCTATAAAACTGTTCAAAGTAATCACGCACCATCCCTTTTAACTCAGCTTCATTATCTACCCAGACATTGTTGTTATTGAGGAGTCTAGTGCACTTTGCTTTCTTTTTCCGAATTATCCTAGAGAGGTGATAATAACGGGTGTTTCAGTCTCCGTTCTTAATCCAACTTTTTCTCGATTTCTGAAAACTCATGATTTCTTCTTGTTTAAGAACGCTCTCATATTCACGTGATAATCTCTTACCCAACCGGCGAAGAGAAGAATTATACGACACCTGTAGGGATTTCTTAATACCTCTAATTCTTGCCGATAAAAAGCGTTTTCTTCGGTTTATATCACCAAAGCTATCCATATATCTTCCATTTATTAATGTGGTGTTTAATGCCATTAATACTCGAACCCACATCTTTCTCGCTTCCAACCCACTTTTCTTTTACGAATTCTTTAAAGTCCTTATGAAGGCACCAAGCGGCTTCAAAACGAAATCCCCGGATGTGATTTTTTGGAGACTGAAAAGGACATAACTGTATCAAAATAGGCATGTGATCCGAGTGTATCCGTGCTAGATGTAGGACTCGGTCTCTCGGAAATAATGCCATCCATTCGGAATTACCATAAGCTCTATCTAATCTCTTCATGATTCGCTGGCCTGTGTTCCAAGAGTCACACCAAGTAAATCGTGACCCTTCAAAACCCAAGTCTATTAAACCACAACTCTCCCTCCACTCTTCAAACTTTTCCATTCTTCTCGTGACCCCTTCAACTCCTCCTCTTTTGTCTTCTTCTTTTCCAATCTGATTGAAATCTCCAGCAATTAGCCACGGGATAGGTAAGTTATGGAATGCTTGATGTAGCGCGTTCCATAACTCTTCTCTTTCTTTATAATGTGTGCGCGCGTAGATTGCTGAAAATACCCACGGGGAACAACCTGTTCTGCTAACTTCTATATTAATGACTTGTTTCCCAGCTGAAAGAACACGAACCTCGATGTCTGAATTATCCCAAATGAGCCATATACCACCACTATAACACTCTGAATCTACGCGAATCGAATTATCTTTCTGGAGGGAGTTAATAACCCTATCCGCATTAGACCCACTGATTCTCGGTTCGACTATAACAGTAAGCCAAACTCTGTTACTAATCATCATATCCCGAACGACTCGGCGAAAATTTTCGTTTGCCGCTCCATAGCAATTCCAAACTAAGATGTTTAGAGGTTGATTTGAGGCACCCCAACTATTATCTGAAACATCTGGTGTACACATTAATAAAATAATATAAACGGAAAGGAAGGGGAGTACCCGAAAGGCTCTTTAGTTTGGAGACATGGACATTTCCACATCGCCGTCATCTCGTTTTTAATCTTCATTTGGCATAATTTGAACCGGCGACTCCGGAACTTGGGATTCGGTCATTGATAAATCGAATTCCTTGTCCTTATTTGCACCAGCGGCAGGCCCTCTATCATGTTCCTGGGGTGCTGGTGTTTCGCTTAATAATTGCAGCGCAGGTCCCTCTTTTGCAGCAGGTACTGTTTCCACGTGAGAACAATTAAGATCATCATTAATTTCAACTAATTCCACCACTTCATTCCTTTTATCAATTATGTTCCCCCTTTGCTCCCTTGAACTCCCCACTGTACCCACTTTAATGCTCCCTTCTGTTCGAAATTTTCCAGCCACTGATCTGTTATTATTTTTCTCCACTGGACCCGCTACAAATTCCCTTATTTCCAAAACCGACTGTAGTGACCTTTGATTCTCGAAGTTAGGAGTTGTAATCACTTTATGACTACCTACTGTTCGCCCCATGTCTTTTGTACCAGCATGGTTTTTTCCTTTGTTATATCTGTCTAGCACATTACTAGTCTGTCCCTTGCTTATTACATTTTTCCCCGTCTTCTCGAACAAATGAGTATCTGATTCCTCTACCCGCAGTGCCTCAAAGCGCGAGCCAATATTCATGTAATTCTTTGTCGCACTTTGCCCCGAGTTCCCTTTTCCTTTCCCATATCCCCTATTATTTCGCCGAACCGTCATCCACTCCCCGTACTTCTCACCCTTCGCGTCTTTCTCCTTTCCTAGCAAATTACCCGATATTTGGTTTAAATTTACTGTCTCAGATGGCCCATGATGTGTCGTTGCATTAGGAGGGCATTGCTCTTTCCGATGACCAAATTTGCCGCACCCGTAGCAAATGAGGTGTATCCCCTCATATTCGACCTTACATATATCCGGACCAATACGCACTTCCGGTTCAAGAGGTTTGCTTAAGTCAATCTCCACGGCTAGCCTAGCATAGTTACCCCTCAACCTTCCTTTAGTTAGCGGATCGATCCTAACGGTTTTTCCAATTTTGTCGCCAATCTTTCTTAATATCCTTGCGGTGTAGTTGTGCATTCCAACGTTTGAGATACGAACCCACGCAACCGTTGTCGTGATAGAGTTAGTTAAGGCGTTGAAACTTGGCGACCACTCCCGAACAATAAGGTAGTGATCTAGCACCATCCAAGGACCTCCAGTTATGGCAAAGTTAAAATCTTCCCGTTCACCGAACTTAACCAAGTAATACCCATAACCTACATCCACCAGTTCCAAATTTCCCACCGGATTCCATATTTGACGTAGCTTGGATGACAAGTATGTGAACCCGACCTCTCTTCCCAAAAGCCCCACAACCACGGTGTTTTTCCATAATCGAACCCCTTCTTGGATCTCCTCTCGAGTACGAACCACCATAGGTATAGTCTCATTCTCATCCTCCTCATCTCCTTCCACCAAATCTTCCAGTTCAGTGTCTTCCTCTCCTCCATCAGGCAGGCTCCTCTTCCCTTCTTCAGTATCTATTATGATTGGTATTACAGAATTGTTTCCTGTTAAAGAGTTCTTCCATCCTCCCAGCTTTAGGCTTGGATTTTTACTTTTCAAAATAGCAGCAGGAGCAGCATTTAGGGTTTTCGCTGCTTTGACATTCGTTGGGTTATCATGGATGCTTGCAGCAGGATGTGCGCTGCTGTGTCATACCTGAACCGTTTCCATGGTAGGTCTAGGTCGCTTCCCTTGTCGTATTGAGTCCTGGAGAGCAGGGAACTCTTCAGCAAGTGTTTCCTTCATGTTAACGTCGCATGTTAAAAACTCAACATGGGTCTCCTCTCGGGGCGGTGGTGTTTCTTTTCCAGGCGGTTCCTGGCCTCCGGTGATCATCGTTGGCGGCGCTGCCATGGCAGTGAAGAACGGTTGTTTTTCTTTTCTTAGGGCTTCCGTATATTACGGAGGATTTTTGAATGTTTTTTCTTCTTTTATTTAATTTCACAACACATGAAAAAAGATGATACAAAAAAAATGTTAAGAATAAAAAAAAGTGATGTAGCATTTACTCTATTATTTTTCATGACGGTTACATTATTTTGAAAACACCCTTTTGATTAAGGATGGCAATGGTTCAAATATTAACAATAACCGATGGATATCCGATCCGACAAAAAATCCGTTAAAGGAACCGATGGTGCATCCGTGAGGGTTTGGTTCTCACAAAATGTAACCGGTGGATTATCCGTTAGGATTTGGTCTTTTACAATAATCCGACGGATAATCCGAAATTCGAATAAAAATATAAAAAATAAAATATTTAAAAATATATACTATATATAAAGATATTTTATATATGCAAATTTCATACATAATATTGATCAAATATAATTATTTCATACATAAACTAGCTAATTGATTATAATCTATTTTATTACTATATTGCCTAATATCATTTTATTGTCTTCCAACAATTTTGTAGCTAATTTTAGAATTTTAAAGATATTTAATAATTATTTTATTTAAATCATTTTAAACGATTGCGGATACGGATTAACCGTGGATAAACCGCATCCGTCGCGGATGCGGATTTGGTAAATAATTCTAAAATCCGATGGTTAATGGATGCGGATTTGGTTATCGTTTTTCTTAATGGATGTGGATGTGGTTATGCAATTTTTCGAGGATATCCGATCCGTTGCCATCCCTACTTTTGATTTAGAACAAAAAAAAAAAAAAAAACACCCTTTTGATTTAGTGGAAGAATATAATTACCAAATTACCGTATCTCGGTATCTGATCAAGGGTCAAAATCACCATGTTGTACTGTACAGTTTTCTTGCCCATGCATGCAGGTACGTAAAATGCAGAAAAACGTACTACAGTTAATTTATGCGATGAATTTAGTACCACACACATCCGTGTAATAAGGATTTGCAATGAGACATCATAATCAGTGACAACTCCTTTTTCACTCACTTTCAAAAACTAACATTGTTGACAAAAGAAAAACTTACATGACTTATAAATTTCAAACCTCCAAGTATTTGAAAATGACATCTACCTAGCCACCTTTGGTAACCTTATAACTCGCCTACATTATAAATTTTTTGAATAAATATAAGAGCTATTTTGATTTGGAATCATTTTGACTCCAATAAAATTCGATCCCAAAACTTTTTGATCTCTGCGGAGTAGTCTAACCACTAGACCAACTATCGATCTTACATTATAAATTTGTTTCACTAGAGATTATAATTTGAAATCTGTATTATTAAATAGAGTATATATGTCCATACTCGTTCGCACAACAATATCAGATGGGTGACTAAATAGACACTAATACATCCTAATGATTATTGATATATGTAGTGGGAAAAATACGGCTAGGACCAAGAACCCCATGTGGGATTGGCGCGGTCCTAACCGAAGAAGTCTTTGACTCCTAATAAGGGTAGTGATAATGGACGTGGACAAGCCCGTAGAGGAGTCTGGTCCGGTAAGAACAAGATATCACCCTTCTATATGGGCTAGTGGTAGGTTACTTGTGGATCCTGGAAAGTCTATTCAAAGACCTTATGACTTGGGCCTCTAAGAAAGAGCCCTTTAGGGTTACTAGATGGCGACTTGGAGGACAAGTAAGTCGCGCCTATATATATTCCTAGACATCAAAGGTATAAGACATTCGAACACACAAAACCCTAAGCCTCCTACTCCCACAAGATACTCTAACCCTTCAAGTTACGCCCCCTGATTCTTCACCCTGCCTAGGTGCGGAAAATCCCTTACTCCGATCACTGAATTCATACCTGTAGCAAGTACCCAGTCGAAAGGATCGAGGACACCGACCCTTGATCCATATTGTAGAATCTCACCCCTACAATATAATATGATTGGATGATTAAATCACACAAGTTAATAATAAATACAAGATTTATGTGAAAACTCAAGACAAAAAAAACCACGGAAAGAGATGAAAATTGCACTATGATAAAAAAATAAATTACAAGGAGAACTGTATTTAATTAGGTGGAAATAATAATACACACTACATATGTATATATAGCGAAGTAAGGAAACTAGGGTTATTAATCTATTGGGGCAGACCTTACAACTAAGAATTGGGTCATATCTCAAACAATCTCCATCTTGACCCACATTCGGTAAGCGAGGCCCAAAAACCTGACGATATCCCCACCTTGAAAAATATCTCCATCTTGACGAAAAATCCGCTAAGGAGTCAAGAAAACAAGTCACCGATCTTCAAAAATATCTCTCCTCCTTCAAAAACCCGAAGGGCTTATTTAGAATAGTAAATGCCAACTAAGTCCAAGCAATGCTCAAACTTAGATATCAGAACCGGCTTAGTCATTATATCAGCTGGATTATCATGGGTGCTAACTTTGGTCACAACGAAATCACCACAAGCAATAAAATCACACACAAAGTGATAGTTCACATCAATATGCTTTGTCCTCTCATGAAACATTTGATCATTTGAGAGACATATAGCACTCTGACTATCACAAAAGTTTGTAGTAATCTGTAAATCTTCACAAATTTCACCAAAAAGACTTTTCAAGCAAAGAGCTTCCTCAGAAGTTTCAGTAACAACCATATATTCTGCCTCTATAGTGGACAATGCTACTATACTTTGTAAAGTAACTCTCCAACTCATAGCACGCCCACCAATGGAGAAAATATATCCTGTAAGGGATCTTTTTTTTTTTTATCAATGTCACCAGCAAAGTCAGAATCAACATACCCTATAACTCCATATCTAGTTTTTCTGAACTGTAAGCAAAAGTCAAAGGAACCACGTAAATGTCTGAAGATCCATTGAACGACTTTCCAATGTTCTTTACCCGGATTTTCCATATACCTACTGACCATACTAATTATATATGATAAATCTGGACGTGAGCGTACCATAGCATACATGAGAGATACAACTGCAATAGAGTACAAAAGATGTGACATATATTTAACATCATTATCTGTTTGCAGGGATAAAGTAGATGAAATTTTGAAGTGAGATGCTAACAGAGTACTAACATACTTAGTATTTTGCATATCAAACCTGCAAAGGATTTTCCCAATACCTCTTTTAATTCAAGCATATTTTACTTGCCTTTCTGTCTCTAAATATCTTCATCCCAAGTATTTTCTTTGCAGATCCCATGTCTTTCATCTCGAATTCCTTACTGAGTTAAGATTTGACCTTTCTTAATTCTTCCATATGCTTGGAAGCTATCAACATATCATCAACATAGAGGAGTAGATACACAATTGAACTATCTTTTCCTTTCTTGACGTAGACACAATAATCATAATTTGACCTACTAAATTTGAGAGAAGTCATAAAGGAGTCGAATTTCTTATATAATTGTCGAGGTGATTATTTTAGACCATAAAGAGATTTTTTCTGCAAACACATATAATCCTCCTTCCCTGAGATTAATAACCTTCTAGTTGATGCATGTAAATGTCTTCTTCAAGGTCACCGTGTAGGAATGTAGTCTTCACATTTAGTTGTTCGAGATCGATATCATACATAGCCACAATACCAAATAAAGCTTGAACCGAACTATGCTTATCAACTAGCGAGAACACATTTGTGAAGTCAACTCCTGGGATTTGACTATAGCCTTTTGCAACTAATCTTGCCTTAAATCCGGGTTCTTCCATTCCTGGTATTCCTTCCTTCCTCTTGAGCACCTACTTACAACATAATGCTTTCTTCTCTGTTGGAAGCTTCACAAGATCCCATGTATCATTTTTATGAAGAGATTCCATCTCTTCTTGCATAGCAATCATCCATTTCTCTGAAATTATTATTTGTGTCTGTTTCTGATTACGTGGAAGGTTCTCCATTGGATTCAAAATCTTTAGCTACGCTCAAAGCATAAACGATCAAATCAGCTACGCCATATATTTGTGGAGGGTTGATATTTCTCCTTGGTCTATTTGCTGCAATGAAATATTGTGTTGGTTGTGGTGAAAGGACATTATTTCCATCATGTATGTCTGTATCACTTTGGGATGTAGATTTTGGTGTAGGTTGTGATTTAGTTGGTACGTCAACCTGAGAAGTTAATTGTTCCTGATCATCACAATTGTTAGCATTTTCATCAAAAATAACATTTCTTTTAATTATGATTTTTCTAGTTTCTGGGCACCACAATTTATAACCTTTCACACCAAATTTATAACCGAGAAAGATACATTTTATTGATTTACATTCTAATTTACCATTATCAACATGTACATATGCTGGAAAACCAAAAACTTTGAGATCAAAATATTTTGGAGCAGTTTAAGACCATACTTCTTGTGGAGTTTTATTGTTAATGACAGTTGATGGAGAAATATTGATAAGATAAGCAACAGTAGAAATGGCTTCGGCCCAAAACATCTTTGATAACCAAAATTAGAAAGCATGCGACGTACCTTTTCCATAATCGTTTGATTCATACACTCTGCTACGCTGTTTTGTTTGGGTGTACCTGGAATGGTTAGGTGTCCAACAATACCTTTAGTCTTGCAAAGGGTATTAAATTTATTGAGCAGAACTCTAAACCATTATCAGAACGAAGGTATTTTATTTGCTTCCTTGTTTGTTTCTCGATCACGATCTTCCGTTCTTTAAAGGTATGCATGCATCATTCTTTTGTTTCAACAAGAATACCCAAACTTTTCTAAAGAAGTCGTCAATTATAGTTAACATGTAGTAAGAATCTCCCATGGAACACACTCTAGAGGGCCCCCAAAGATCTGAATGAAGATATTCAAGTGTTTCCTTAGTGCTATGAATGCCTTTTCCAAATTGAATTCTCTTATGTGTTCCAAAAACGCAATGTTCACAAAACTGTAGTTTACCTTGAGTTTGTCCATCGAGGAGTCCTCTTCTTTTTAGTTCAGCCATACAATTTTCATTCATGTGTCCTAAGCGTATATGTCAAAATTTAGCGTTGTGTTCTTTGGATAATGGAGTAGAGGAGACAGCTGCATCACACATAACTGTGGATCCCTGCAAAACATATAATTCTGATGTCTTCTTTTTCCTTTCATCACAACATGACTTCCTTTGCTAATTTTTAGAACTCCATCTTCTCTAGTGTATGTGTACCCTTTTGAGTCTGAGTACTCAAAGAAATAAGATTCCTCTTCAACTCTGGAACATCTCTCACATTACGAAGTGTTCTCACGACCCCATCAAACATCTTAATTATGATATTACCAATACCAATTATTTTGCATGCGACATTATTTACCATTAAAACAAAACCTTTAGATAATATTTCATACGAGAAAACCATTCCTAATTAGGGCACATATGGAAAGTGAAACCATAATCCATAATCCATTCGTCATTTGATTTGGGTTCATCCTCTGATGCAACTAAAAGTTCTCCATCGCTCTCATTCTGAACAACACCGGCTTCACCGAATTTTCTTGGGTATTGATTTTGATTTTGAGTAGATTTCTTGTTTCTGTGTTGCAGTGTACGACATTCAGATATTAAATGCCCCTTCTTTTTGCAATAATTGCAGATCTTGTATGTCTTCCATTCATCACCTCCAGGTTTCCATTCATGCAATTTTCCTCGTACAAATAAACCTCCTGCTTGGGTCTCAGTTGCACCTAATAGGTGTTTCATTCTTTCTTTAGGGTATAAGGCTTCATATAATTCGTCCACATATAAAGTTTCATGACAATATAATATTGTATCTCTAAAATTCGAATATGATGGAGGTTGAGAACACAATAAAATTAATTCCAAATCTTCATCCTCATACTTGACTTCTAAATCTTCTAAATCATACACAATTTCTTTAAAACCAGATATGTGATCTTCTAAAGACCTACCTTCAACCAAACGATGAGAATCAAGTCGTTGTTTGAGATTTAACTTGCTGGTGAGACTTTTGTCATACATTATTGCTCTAAATTTAACCATAAGGCAGCGACAAATTTCTCCTTTAAAACATATTGTAAAATCTGATTTGAGAGATGAAGTTGAATTTGTGATAGAGCCTTAAGATCTTTTCTTTGTTTTTCTAGCGGTAGACAAAGTCGCGGTCATTTTATCGATTCCCAATAGCGTCTCATCCAAATCCATCTGAGCGAGCACAACTCTTATCTTAACTTTCCATAATGAAAAACTCGTATTGCGATCCAATAGCAGAATTTCAATTTTTAAAGTTGTCATAATCATGACTTAGTAAAAAATACAAGAAAATAGCAATAAAAATCAGAATTTGGAGAAACCGGCCTTGAAAACGGATATGGGACGTCAAAAAACCCCTAGTAGGGTTGACCAGAAAAGTCAACGATCGACTGTTCAAAGGCAGAGGCAACGGGTTTTTTATATTACTGTGCAATCGGTTGCACATTAGGTGTGAAGCACAAGAACCGAGCCTTATGAATCAGAGGGCGAGCGTAGGGAGAACTTTGTGCACTGCGAAGTTGAGGATCTTTAGTCTTCTTCTTCGCCCAACTACTGCAAATACCCGACCTGGAAGACCTGGATTAATGACCAGCCTATTTCTTCCTCGCTAATGCACAAAAAAATACAATATTTATGCTACTTTGATCCTTGTGTCGAGTAGAAGAGCTTTACTTAATTAATTTTCGCAGAAAATACCCAAAAATCGAGCTATAATTTCAAAAATAATTTTAAAACTTTAACCCTAGATGCGTATATCTTCTTCGTCGCTTGGCTAAACTCAATAATATTTATGTCGTTTTACTCCTAATGAATAGTAAAACACGATTGATTAGCAGAAAACTTTGAATTCATGGCCAAAGATCGAAATAGGGTTTTCGGAATCCGAAAACCTAATTTTTGTTTTTGTGTATATCAGAAAATTAAACTAAATAAATAAAGAATAAAAGAGGGTTTTATGAGGTGGCGATTCTTCGGTAATTCTTAAATACTTGATTCTTGTGTAAGAAAAATACGTAACGTGTTGTGCAAGATAAGCCTGAGCTCTGATACCAATTTGATATAATATGATGGGATGAATAAAGCACACAAGTTAGTTATAAACACAAGATTTACGTGGAAACCTAAGACGAGAAAAACACTAGAAGAGAAAAGAGTTTCTATATGACGAGAAAGAGATTACAAGGAGAATTGTATCTTATTAGGTGTAAATAATAATACACACTATATGTGTATATATAGGGAAGGCAGGAAAGTAGGGTAATCTAATAGGCCAGACCTTACAACTAAGAATTGGGTTATATCTCTAACAATTATTCATCTATCTAAATAATATATATTAGATTAGTTGATGTAAATTTATCACATTGATCATAAATAAAAAAAATATTAAACCATCATAATATTTATTTTGGAGTAATATATTTATACTGCTATGATAAAGGACTTTTTTCAATTGATGAGTTTAACTGTCTATCTGGGAAGTAACATAATTTATGAGACACGTGGTTTTGATCTTACAAAAAAAGTCTTTCTTTGAGCTAATGGACTGAATAGTGATCAAAATATGAGTGAATTCCCTATAGGGTCTTGGAGAATATCTTAGTGCCACAAAGGAACCCTCCTATCTATCTCTCTTCAAAGAGGCCTCTAAGATACCCATTGTCATTACTACCCTTATAGTGTAATATAAGACAAAAAAATAGATTATTCTCTCTCATCCGTTGCCATTTTTCTCTCTCCTCCATTACCATTAATCTTTCTCCTCATTTATCATTTTTTTTCTCTCCTCCTTCATTAAGTATTAATAATTTCTAGCTCCGACCATCGCCGAGCACCGTTGGAAAAAGTACTGAGTATAGAAAAATACTGAGTATGGAAAAAGGAACTGATTATGAAAAAAGTTACTGAGTATGAAATACTAAGTATGGAAAAAGTTACTGAGTGTGGAGAACTGAGTATGGAAAAAGTTACTGAGTATGGAAAGAGTTACCGAGTATCGAAAAAAGTGTTAAGTATCGGAAAAAGTTACTATGTATTCGAATTTTTTATTGAGTCAATTTACCGAGTATGCTCGTACGCTCAGTAACCTTACAGAGTATGCGCGTATGGTCAGTAACTTTACTGAGTATCGGAAAAAATCTAATACTAAACAAATGAAATCAAATCAAATTATGTGGTCCAAATTAAATTGATAATACTAATCCAAATAACAAATATTCCAACAATACACTCACAAACAAAACAAAATTCTCATAGAACAAACATATCAAACAAAAACTCGTGTTTGCCTTAAATATGCTTTTTTATCACGAAGCGTCATAAAATCTCTCCCAGTCAAACTACTTGTACTAATATCCTCATGAGCTCCAAACACACCTATTTCTCTCCAAATATCTTTAGATGTGCTCTTATTATCCCCAGTAATCACCATAACTCGTATTCCAGTTGTCCTACAATCCTCGATAGCTTGTCGCACCTCTTTCCTAGGTGGGTCCTTAAGAATACCCAAGTAACAGTTTTATCATCCATTATACGAAAAATCTCAACAAAAGAAAAACTACAAATCAATTCAAATAACAGTTATAGCATCCCTATTTTCGCTGAGTATATACTCAAAACATCATATAGTAATACCTCTTTTAACAAGGGTCATTGAAGAGAGAAGGTGAAGGTCGCCGGAAAACTGCGATGGCCATGATTCGCACTTCTCCCGCCGGAGAAGCTCCGCACGACGGAGAAGATGATTCGCAGACCAGATCTAGATCTCGAACGACCACTATTACTGAGTTTCAAGAAAACCGCCATATGGGTGGTGTCGGAGTTTGTTCTCGTGGGTTGTGAAGGAACGACGACGGGTTGAAGCAACTCGCCGGAGTTGTCAAGCTCACGAGACCGATCTCGAACTGCTGAAGCTTCACGTGAAAGAAAGGGGAGGCTAGAGAGATGAGAGAGAAAGAATAATGATTAGGTTTTTATAATATTTTTTATCAAGTAAGTATATATAAGAAATAAAAAACAAAAAAAAGGTAAAAGAGTAATTGGTTTTTTAACCTATAATATTAAAATTTGATTGTGCCTTTTACTAAAAAAGAGGGAATTCATCCGGGTTTGTTAAGTCTTAGGAGAAGTGTTTTCAAAATTCTTTGGGTAAATTTCTCTTAAAATATATAGGATAAGCATGTGAGTAACAACTTCAATATTCACAATCAGATATGAAATATCATAACAATGAATGTATTACCAATGGAGGTAATACAATGGATGATCTATGAGATTTTAACAAAATCGTTGACATAGAAATACGTACGGTTTGGAAATAACTAGTCTAATTGGGAGCCCTCAAATCTTATAAAAGCTAGTTTGTCTAAGTTTATATAAAAAATGGTGTAAGATAACTTTGTAATCTATTGTTTCTTTTCCTTACTGGAAAAAAAAAAAGAAATGTATTACCAATGTTCGGAAAAATATATTCTGGACTTGATGCATCAATAATGTACAAAATGCTAGTGACTTTTAAAACTATTTTCAACTAGTTAATCTAATTTATCAAATACTACTAAATAATTAAACGAGTTAAAAAGATAAACCAATACTACTATGTTTTTTTCATTTAAAACTAAGGTAATTAATTAACGAAGGCATGAAAATTCCCTCCTAATTACCAACCTCATAATTAAGGGCTTTTGGTCACATGAGTATTTACAAGTTACGGTCGTCCATCTTAAATTAACAACTATAAATTAATTAAAAACAAAAATTAATATTTTTAACGACTTATTAACAAAATTAGTCGTTCGAAAGAGAGATGTAGTTAACAACTTAAATTATTGAAGAAGATTAATAAAATGATTACTATCAAACGAGATTGTCACTTAACATAGTTAATACATAATACAATAATAACTTAGCTTCGAGGGTTAAATAACAATAACACCTACTACAGTCAATTAACAATTATTAAAACAGGGGTTTGAAACTCACAAAAAACAACACATAGCTAATAATATTAATAGGTTCTTCGATTCCAAATGGAGATCAATTCCATCCTATTAAGGATGTAGAATGCTAATAAAAATGCTGAACTACGAATTCGTGACTTATTGTAACAATTACCTCAGGAGTAATAAAAAATCAGAAAAGCCCTTATTACATGCCATGTCTTCCCACAGCTTTCTTGAGCTTCTTTACCATATATTAATATATTATACATAAATAAATTATTGGAAGAAGTTCAAGAAAGCTGTGGAAAAAAATGACAGGACTTTATAATCTCACTCTCACCACTCTAATAATAATATTATCTTCTCGCCCATTTTTTATGATCAAAACGCCCCAAAATAAACAATACTCTCATATAAGAAAAGATATATATTGAATAGAAATGGTGTATAATGTATAGATGAAGAATTCAGAAAAAATAGAGCATATATTTATATAGCGAAAATGGTGGTGAGAGGAGAGGAATTTAAGGAGGACCACTCATGATAGGGCAGATAATCAGTTTATCATCAATCAGCTTTAAAGAATGATCATGGCAGAGTGGTGAAGGCCAAAGGGTGGTGCGTTGCGTGGTAGGGTTGTGGGTACAGTGGGGCATGAATAGTTGGAAAAGGAAATTATAAATTAGGCTATATACCCTAAATTTTGCAAAAGTATCGGCAACTAAAAGATGGATGGTCACTTATATATTAATAACACTTAAGCAATTATTAAGATTAGGTGTTTACATTTTATCGCTATTATTTCATCACTACGTTATTGACAATAACTTTACTATGAAATTATATTTGTAACCGAATATTTAACTATTAGCCCAAAACATTAGTTCATTAGATTTGTGTATACACATGCCCATTAGTTCTTTTTAATCATCAACATATGTTTGACGTGGATGACCCGTACCGAATGAATGCAGGGGAGGGGAGATTTCATAAATAGACCCCAATCGAAAATTAAAATATAAAGTGATAAAACAGATAATTGATACAAATTTATCTAGCACCAATTTGTGTATATATTTTAAGAAAATATGAAAACTACATTTTGAAATTCGTGTAAGATGAAGCCCACTGACAACCTCTTGAATCCACCTTTGCATGCATATAAAGATATGAAGCAGGTGGGAAGCCATTTTCCTTATTTGAATTGATAAGTAGGTAAATTTTAAAAAAGATATATCTCTTTAAAAATAATAAACATGAATAAACATACTCTAATTAGTCACTAGTCCGCGTCAAGCTTCTAGCGACTACATGAGTAGTCGCTAGAAGTTAAAAAAATAGTCGCTAGATGTGGGTTCAAGGTTCTAGCGACTACAAGTAGTCGCTAGAAATTAGTCGCTAGAATCTTGTCGTTAGAACGTAAACCTTACGACTACTGGGCAATAAGTAGTCGTTAGATCTTGGGTCCATATTAACGACTACAAAGTAGTCGCTAGATAACGCCATCACTAGCGACTACTTTGTAGTCGACAAAAGTGGACAACTCTAACGACTACTTTGTAGTCGACAAAAGTGGACAACTCTAACGACTACTCTTTTATTCATTGTCGACTACAATGTAGTCGTTAATAATAATTTTTTATTTTTAAAAAAAAATAAAAAAACACAATTTTCGAATTTTTTTTAATTGCATTACTGTAATTAAAAAATATTCGAAAATCATATTTTTTTTATTTTTTTTTAAAAATAAAAAATATTAAAATAATAATAAAATTAACAATTCTAAATAATTAATTTAATTAAAATATAAAATTAACAATTCTAAATAATTAATTAAAATATAAAATTAAACCAAATTCAAACCCGGTCAAGCCAGGTCAAAGTCAAACCTGGTCAAGCCAGGTAAAAGTCACCAAACATTAAATCATTACATAAGTCACCATAAAAAAAAATAAAGTCGTAATACAAACCCAAATAATCCGAATAGTCGCAAAATAAAATAATTAAAACATAACTAAAATCCTCGCCGTCTATAGAGGTCCTCCTCATTCCCGGGCACGTAATCATCTTCATCCAAATCAACATCCATCTCAACATCTTCACCGCTGCTACTACTATCATCGTCTGAGTCTTCTGAGTCATCGCTAGGAGGAGTGGGGCCCGCACTCATAGGCTGGAAGGGGGTCTCGCCTTTATCCGCCCTCAACTGATTAATGTATGCGATGGCATCATTCACAGTAGCCATCGAGAAAGCTGCAGGCGCGGTGCTAGTAGAATCTTCAGGGCGGGGGAATGGGGGAAGACCGCTGGACACTCGGAGCTCGTTAATAGCCGCCATCATCTCCTCGTGTTGCTCGTTCCGGGCTGGAGTAGTCTTAGCCTTGTTTTTCGATTTTCCCGGACGGCCAATGCCCGGAATAAAGCTCCTCTTCGGTGACCCAACCTCCTTCGCGGTCTTCCTCACGTAATCGACTTGCTCCTTCTGACTCATTCCTCCCCAATCGCCTGACTCTGATTGACTTTGAGTCACCTTCTCCTTCATCGCGTCCTTGAGCAATTTCTGTTACATAAAAAACAATATATCAATTAAATTTGATAATAAATGAAAAAAATAATTAAAACAATCTAATAAAGAATAACTTACATCGGCTCTTTCGTACCCCACCGACCTCCACTCTTTCGTCTTCTTTGTCTTCCCCACCACCTCGTAAAACGCACCCATAGGCGGAATCGGGATGTCTTGTTGGGTAGACTCGTCCCTTATCACCAGATGCCCTCCCGGGATTAATTCTTCACCCTGTTTCAATAAAATAAAGAATATTCAAAATAAATTATAAATTAATAAAAAAAATTACTTAAATAAAAAATTACCTCGTATAGCATATCCCGAGTTCGGGAATACCTCCTCGACCCCGCTCCACTCTTGTTTTTCTGCTTTTCTCGATTCTTTTGATTTTCTTTTGCTTGATTCTGAAAAAATATAAAATTCAATTATTATTACAAACTATTATAATTTTAAATATATACTAAAATTAAAAATCATCAAGATTTCACCTTAGCTTTTCTTGAACTCCAATACTCGCAGCACTTAGCCCACACCTCATCTGACAACCAATCCGGCTTTATACCCTTTTTCCAATAATACTTCTTCACGTTGTATTTGTAATCCTTAAACCTCATCCTCATTGTATCGTCCAAATTCCCAAAAATCTTGTTACAATCTTTCCTCTTTTTCCAATCATTTATGCTAAAATATTTCTGTAAAAAAAATACATTATTTAAATTTAAAAAAGAATAATAAATTAAGTTAAAAAAATATTAACAATTAAATAAATACCGATAATCTCTTAATAACAGCTTTTTTGTCCGCCTCCGGCACCTTTCTCCAAAACGGGTGATAGGGCGGAATCCTCTCTCGTACTGCGATTCCAATAACTTGAGCAACGTGGTGCCCGTACTTGCCTGAAGGACTCCACGTGTCGTCTAACGCACAAAAGTTGACTGGCAAAGGCCACCCAACTTCCTTCAATGCCTTCATCGCAGTCTTCAAGGCACCTCCACCCCTTGTTCTCCGTCTAGGGGGATCTGTTTTAACATTAGATTAATTATTAGTGACTCTATTTTTTAACAAAGTATTTAACTGGATTTGTTTATTTACCTGGCTGGTTTGCACAGTCGGCTAGGTTCCGGTTAGGATTCCGGCTTGGGTCCCTATCCCCACCGTCCCCTCCGTGGTGTCGTGACATCACATCGGCCATCTAGCAATTTATAGATAAATTAAAATACGGAATAAAAAATAACATAAAAATTACTAAATTATTACATCACCAAAAATAAAAAACATGAAAATAATTGCATAAATATTCATACATATTTTTTTAAATTGCGTAAAAGTCCCTAAAGTCCATATTTAATTTTTCTTAAATTCCATAAATATTCCTAAATATTTTTTATAATTGCATGATAGTCCCTAAAGTCCATATTTAATTTTTCTTAAATTCCATAAATATTCCTAAATATTTTGTATAATTGCATAATAGTCCCTAAAGTCCATATTTTTATTTTTTTTAAATTTCATGAAAGTCCCTATGTAGTTTTATATTGCATAAAAGTCCCTATCATTATATTTTTTTAATTGCATAAAGGTCCCTAAGTTATTTCTAACACCAATTTTAACACAATTTCATTGAAACACAATTTTTAAAATCTTAAATTTACTAAGATTCATAACATAAATTACCAAAAATACCATTAAATCATCAAAATTAACTTTTAATCATAACCCATGAATTACATGCTTAACATAACAATAATGAGCAATTATTAACACCTAATATACTCGGATTTAAGAATCAAACACAAAAAAGATGAAAAAAAACTAATTAAATTTCCAGAAATTTTTTTTTTGGGCATTTAACATAAATTTTAGGTTCAAATTGATGCAAACAACACACTAACAACACATACAAATCTCGGAATTATAGAAACCCATGAAATCACCAAAGAAAAAAAAAACATAGAAATTGAAAAAGGATTGGAAAACTTACCTTATTGGAAGAGATTGGAGCTGATTTGGGGAAGAATCCAAGCCATTTTGATTCGGATTGAGTCACAAACAAAGAAAAACAATATTAGAGAAGTTAAAAATTGACTAAGAAGAGCTTTGTAATAGATAGAAAAGGTAATGGAATTAGAGTGATTGATCGAATGATTACCTTTGCTTGGAGTGGAATGGAAGCTCTCGGATTTCTGGAATGGAAGCTCTCTTTTTTTTTTTTTTGTTTAGTGTAGAAGAAATGAAGGAGAAGAGTGAAGCTATCGGGTAGATATAAGGGCTTTTTCTTCTAGCGACTACATTTGTAGTCGCTAGATTGATAGTTGACCAAGTCAAAGGGTCTTTCGCGACTACATTGTAGTCGCTAGAAAGAAGGGTGAAACGCGTGTCCATTGCGTGGGCGGGAAAAATGACCGCCACGTTTTTTGGGAATTTATTTCGCTTTCTAGCGACTACATTGTAGTCGTTAGTTCTCTAGACTCATTAGCGACTAGTTCATGTACATGAACTAGTCGCTATAATTAAAAAGTAGTCGCTAGATAATTTTTTTTTTTTTTTTCTTTTCAAAAAATAAACATCGAAAAATTACTACTAAAGTCATATCTCTTTAATGCATCAATATATAAAGTATATATGAATAACACAAGAGCTAGATCAAAGTATAGTAATGGCTAACAATTCGCAGGCTTTTTCTTTGAATGCACCGTGCTTTTTCACTGTCATACTCTCTTCTGAACCCAGGCTGGTAAGTATAAATGAATATTCTTGTTTTTTTCCCTTAGTATTTTGTCAGTCTTGATTTGAATTCTTCTACAGAAAATTCCAAAGAAGTTTGTGAAGAACTATGGACAAAATTTTTTAGGGATTGTTTGCCTCGAGCCCCGAAGTGGACCTATATGGTCAAAGTTAAGTGTTTGTGGTCAAAGTTAAGTGTTTGTGGTCAATGTTAAGTGTTTAGAGTCAAAGTTAAGTGTTTGTGGTCAAAGTTAAGTGTTTGTGGTCAAAGTTATGTGTTTGTGGTCAATGTTAAGTGTTTAGAGTCAAAGTTAAGTGTTTGTGGTCAAAGTTAAGTGTTTGTGGTCAAAGTTAAGTGTTTAGAGTCAAAGTTAAGTGTTTAGAGTCAAAGTTAAGTGTTTGTGGTCAAAGTTAAGTGTTTGTGGTCAAAGTTAAGTGTTTGTGGTCAATGTTAAGTGTTTAGAGTCAAAGTTAAGTGTTTGTGGTCAATGTTAAGTGTTTAGAGTCAAAGTTAAGTGTTTGTGGTCAATGTTAAGTGTTTAGAGTCAAAGTTAAGTGTTTGTGGTCAAAGTTAAGTGTTTGTGGTCAATGTTAAGTGTTTAGAGTCAAAGTTAAGTGTTTGTGGTCAAAGTTAAGTGTTTGTGGTCAAAGTTAAGTGTTTGTGGTCAATGTTAAGTGTTTAGAGTCAAAGTTAAGTGTTTGTGGTCAAAGTTAAGTGTTTGTGGTCAAAGTTAAGTGTTTGTGGTCAAAGGTAAGTGTTTGTGGTCAAAGTTAAGTGTTTGTGGTCAAAGTTAAGTGTTTGTGGTCAAAGTTAAGTGTTTGTGGTCAAAGTTAAGTGTTTGTGGTCAAAGTTAAGTGTTTGTGGTCAAAGTTAAGTGTTTGTGGTCAAATCACCCAATTATAAAAACGTTTACGTAAATAAAATGTTTTAATACAAATAAACCCAAAAAAAAAAAAACTCCTACTCAGAATCATATCCACTAACAACTATAGGTTCGCCATCACTATCAACCTCAATGGGTTCTTCCTCATCACCGTACTCATCCAAGGTGTCATCTTCAATGTCCTCGTTTTCATCAACAACCGTTTCAAAATTCAAAGCAACAAAAAAATGAGCAGGGTCAATCTCGATATCCTCAGTGGATGCCAAGTTCACCGGATCGGAAATCGTCTCGGTATTCACTAAAGGGATATCGACACTCGTATCCCCACCAGTGGGCATTGACTCTGCACCCCATAACTCAGGACTCCATCCATGTCTATCATTGAGTTCCCAAACTACTTTCCAACCTTTTTGTGATTTCCTTAAACTAATCTCGTCTATGTAAAAAACTTTTTTTGCTTGAGTAGCTAAGATGTACGGCTCTGATTGCCAAAAAAAATTAGACGTGTTGACAAGAGTTACCCCATGCTCTTTCCTCGGTTTACTCGTTTTATACCAATTACACTCGAACAGCACAACAGAACAGTCATCGTCATATGTGATCTCTACAACCTTGACCAATTCACCGTAAAACGGTGTTCCACTGTAGATGGCGGATACCCCGTAATCTTGTGTCACCCTTGTTTCACCCTTTCCTTTAGTGACCCATTTAACACCATTCACAACACATGAATCGTACTTATAAACTGCACCATGAGACTTACTGGCCAATGAAATCATCTCACTTGTAGCGAATGCATCACCTTCTTTTTCCATTTCATAAACCTACAAGCATAAACAGTTATAACAATGTTTCCTAAAATGGAGTATTAATTTTGTATTTGAATGGATCTATACCTTATGCAGAAACCAGTCTCGGAAATTTTGCCGGTGTTTCCTAGCTTTTTCGTCTGGGGAACCCGATAACGTGGCTTTGTGTTCTCTGCACATTTGACGATCAACAATGAATTAACATTTATTAAATAAATTGAATAAACAATTAATAAATAAATTGAAACCTTACGTCATCAAATGTTGGATTTCATCGCAATTAAGGAGGATATACCAGTCGATTTGCTCCTTCTCGTTGTAATGCAAATTACCATACTCTTTTTTACCTATAGGAATACATTGGCTCTTAAATACGGACAAATCTTTAGGTTGAGCTTCGATATCGGGATATCTACCCGGATCATTAAACTTTGTTTTTTCTTCTTTAAGGTAACGCGATATGAATGTCAAAGTCTCCTCTACAACGTATCCCTCGGCGATTGAACCCTCTGGCCTAGCCGGGTTTCGTATGTACTCCTTTAATTTCTTTAGATACCGCTCAAACGGGTACATCCAACGCATCTGAACCGGTCCCCCTAACAAAGCCTCGTCGTATAAATGAATGACCAAGTGGATCATTATATCGAAAAACGCGGGAGGTAAAATCATCTCCAGTCTACACATAACTTCAATCACTTTCTTCTTCTCCTTTTCTAACTTTTTCCGACTCAGATTTTTATTACACACAACTCGAAACACGTTGGCTAGCCCGATAATCGCGTCACTTATCGCTTTGTCTTCGAAAAGCCCTGGGAGACTAGCCACGAATAGGTACTGCATCATCACGTGACAGTCGTGAGATTTCATTCCTATAATCTTGCCTAAGTCGCTTTGAACGTTATTTCTCAAACTCGATGCGAATCCATCGGGAAACTTCTGAGCCTTCAACCAATCAAGAAATACTTTCCTTTTTTCGGTGGTTAACGTATAATTAGCTCGAGGCATTACATTCTTACCACCTTTCTCTTGCAACCACAAATCTGGTCTGATCTTCATTTCCTTGAGATCAATTCTCGCTTTCACGTTGTCTTTGCTAAGTTTTCCATCAATACCTATTACTGTGCCAAGAAGAGCATCACACACGTTTTTCTCGCAATGCATAACGTCAATGTTATGTTTCAACAGGTTTTCGGACCAATAAGGTAAACGATAGAAGATACTCTTTTTCTTCCAATTGAATCGCCGATTAACATCTGGCTTCACGATCTTTCCCCCAAAGTCCTTGTGTTTCCCGGGAAACACAATGGGAAGGCCATCTAACTGTGTCTGAATATCGGCAGGTTTATATTTCCTCGGTGGTCGCCTTTCAGTGGGTTCCTTGTACAAAACTTTTTCTTCTCTGAAAGGATGTTTGATGGGTAACCAACGTCTGTGGTCGAAGTAAGCAACCCCTTTCTTCACGCTCAATGACGGAGTAGCATCCATGCATTCTGGACAAGCTTTATAACCTTGACCCGACCATCCCGAGGTGTATGTCCTAGCGGGAAAATCGTTAGTCGTAGACAACAAACAAACCTTCATAGTAAACTCTTCCTTCTTGTGGGCATCATACGTAATAATCCCTTTACCCCACAACTCGTCCAACTCATCTATAACAGGACGAAGAAAGACGTCCATGTCCTTGCCGGGTGAACGGGGTCCCGGAATCAACAAACAAAGCTGGAATGTCGTCTCCTTCATACACTCCCACGGTGGTAAGTTGTAGACGGTCAATATAACCGGCCACATGCTGTAAGAGTTGTTTTGCATGGAGAATGGGCAAAAGCCATCGATACCCAACCCAAGAAGACGTTCCGAGGTTCACTAGCAAACTCGGGATGTAACTGAACGAATCTCTTCCAACTATCTCCGTCAACTGGATGACGCAACAAATCTGGATCTGTATTCTTCCCTGTTTGGTGCCAGATCATATTTTCGGCAGTGTGCCTCGAAGCGTAAAGTCGCTGCAGCCTAGGGGCAATCGGGAAATATCTGAGTTTCTTATGCGCTACTTTCAGACCCTTCTTCGGGTCCCATCTGGATTCATTACATACTGGACAATTTTCAAGGAAAGCATTTTCCTTGTAAAACAAAGCACAATCGTTCACGCAAACATCGATGGTCTCGTAACCCATACCTAAATTTTTTAACTTCTTGTTGCACGCCTCGTATGAATCGGGCAACGTATGAGGTTTGGGCAACACACGGCATAATAGCTGAAGCAACTCGGTGAAAGACGTGTTAGACCACTTGTTCTTGACCTTCACGTGCATTAGCTTCGCAATGAAATTTAATGAACTCATGACATCACAACCAGGGTATAACTCGGTCTCTAAATCGGAAAACATCTTTTCGAATTTGTCACGAGCTGTACTGTTCGAGTCTGTGATCTCGGTGTCACCAGAATGACCACCAACCTCGTAATTAGGTCTCAAATCATCGTATACATCCAACATTTCATTTTCTTCATATCGAGTCTCGAGAATATCCTCGGGCTCACCATGCTTTGTCCAAATATCATACGTCTCCAAAAACCCATGCAGTAACAGATGTGACCTAACTTTCTCAACCGTATACCTACGATAATTCGAACACTCATTACACGGACAATAAATTGTTTCTTCACCAGGAGGTTTATTTTTTTCAGCAAAAGCAAGGAATGGTTCTATCCCCTTAATGAATTCACGCGAAACTTTATGAGCCGTACCAATCCAACTCTTATCAATACCCGAAGCCATAGTCAACTATTACAATATGAAAGAATACAACATAAATAAAATGAAAAAAAAAAATTATTACATCACCAAATAAATACATAAAAATAAAACGAGATTACATCACCGATTACATAAATGAATAAAAAAAAAAATTATTACATCACCGATTAAATAAATAAATATAAAATGAAAAAAATTATTACATCACCGCTTAAATAAATAAATATAAAATTAAAAGCACACAAAATATCACATCACCAAATAAATGCATAAATATAACATTAAAAGCATACAAAATATAGCAACATACAATAATATATCATACAAATATATATATTTATATATATATATATATTTATATATATATATATATATATATATATATATAAATATATATATATATATATAAATATATATATATATTTAAAAATATATATATATATATATAAATATATATATATATATATTTAAAAATATATATATATATATATATAAATATATATACTTAATATAATTATTTATAATTCACATGAAATTAATAAATGATTATAGATATATACATAATGATATTATATATTTAGCATTAACTATAGAATTGTAATCAAATAAGGAAAGGATGAAAAAGACACATACTTTTGGGCAAATTCGGAAGGGAAAATTGATAATTGAGGCGGCCCCACGTTGATGTTTGACCCGGGAAAGCTTGCCTACGTGTTGAAATACCTAATAAGTGATAATATTGACCATTTATTATACAATTGCATGAAAGTATAAGAAATTTGAAAGAGTTTTATGGAATAAAATATACCTACTTTTGGGCAAATTTTGAATGAAAAATTGATGATTGAGGCGGCCCCACGTTGATGTTTGACCCGGGAAAGCTTGCCCACGTGTTGAAATACCTAATAAGTGATACTATTTAACATTTACTACACAATTGAATGAAAGTAAAAGATATATTGAAAGAGTTTTATGGAACAAAAAATACCTACTTTTGGGCAAGTATGGAAATAAAAATTGATAATTGAGGCGGTCCCACTTGATGATTGAACCGGGAAAGCTTTTCAAAGTGTTGGAATAATTTTTAATGATGAATTGTGGAAAAAAATTGGGAGAGATTTGAGAGAAAGAAAGAGAAATTATATAATAATGGTGTATTGGGTAAAGCAATTCGCAATTTATGGCTGGAAAAGACGCTACACTACTCGCGACTACAAGAGTAGTCGCCAAAAGGTTAAATGTAGTCGTTATAAATAAGTACTAACGACTACATGAAGTAGTCGTTAAATGATTAACCCTCTAGCGACTACACGTTGGCGGTTGGAAAATAATTAAAAAATACTAAATACCATTAACGACTACTTAATACTTATTAACGACTACATCGTGTAGTCGAAAAAATCAAACATTATTAACGACTACTTGGTAGTCGTGAAAAATACCATGTAGTCGTTAGACATTTGTAGTCGCGAATGCTACTATCTTTAGCGACTACATCAAGTAGTCGCGAGAAATTTAGTCGCTAGAGGCTAATGCGGGAGTAGTGAGTCTAGTTTAAAAAATAATTTCTAATTAAAAAAAAACAGAATGAGAAACTATAACGTGATTGATATGTTGTAATTAAATCAGTAATTGTAATGGTATTACTGATTTAAACATGATTACTGTGATTAGTTCGTCGTAATCAACTCCGTAATAGCATTCCTTTCATAATCACATTATAATGAAAACGGGAGTTTTCATTACATAGCTATACCCATGACCCATTAACTAAAATAATTTTATTAAATTTAATATATTACACATTTCTTCTCATATCTTTTTTTCCATTATATTATATATGTAAAAAGTTATATTATTATTTTTAGAAATTCAATTTTTTATATTATATTTAAAAAACTACAAAAATACATAAAGTGCATATAATCACATAAAATCTTTATATATCGGCGATTTATTTGACCATAATATACAGAGAGTTATACCAATTTTTTTTATTTCTCAAATACCCATAAATCATGAATCAATATTTATTAAATATTAACATAAAATTCTAATTTTAATTTAATTCTAATTTTTTTACTTCTCTATAACAATTAAACTAACTATCTAATCAATAACTAACTAAGTGAATTCTAAATACATCAACCGTACTACTATCGTACATTCTTAATTGTAGATAAAATCGAAATGTACATATCTAAGATTTATCGAACTATATATACGAATCATCTTAAAAAGTATTAAAATAATTTATTTTTCATATTCTATTTTATTAAAATTATTTATATTTTATAATAATAAAATAATTATCTTATATTTTAAATAAGGGACAATGTCTAATTAATTACACTGAGAGTGTAAAAATTCCCAATTAATTACAACTTCAATTTAATTTCTACTTAAGCACAAAAAATTAGAAGATTACAAAAATACCCATAGACAATTAATTAATTACTATAATTATAATCTTATTTATTTATTTTTTAAATTCTTTCGATTTTTTTTTTTAAATTTTTTCTTCGAAAAAAAAAATTTGCAAATTTTTTTTGGAATTTACTTTTCGCCTTTTTTTTTTCGAAAAAATTTTCCTTGATTTTTTTTATGTGTTCCTGAGTTTGTGTGTTGCAGGAACACACGAAATTGGAACAACCAAAATTGAGTTTTTGGTATTCCAATAATACACAAATTTGAGTTTTATCTGTTCTATGAATACACAAATCTGAATTTTTTTGTGTTGTAGTAATACACAATTTTGCGATTTGTGTGTCAAAGTTGTATCGTCCCGATACAAAAAAGATAAAAACAAAGGGAAGTCTATAAATACACACTTATAAAATTCTCAACACAATGGGAAAAAGCATAGCAGAATATATAGAATAAACCTAAAGCACATAACTCAGAAAATTTCATGCAATAATATTCATAAACTACATACCTGTACACTTCTCATATCCACAGTCAACACGGCTTGAATTCAAGATCAGATTAGTTTGGCAATGTAAGAAGGATTGGGACTTTACTCAGTTCCCCAAGAGTGCTATAGATTGTTCATCGATTTTCACTAGTATCAAAGGTCCACTCAACTAATCTCTAATGGCTCAATCACTTCTCAATTACATAGCAAAGAATCAAAAGGTCTTTAAGGTTGTAATGTAGGCTTAGGGACGGTATGATAGTATATTTGGATAATTTGGAGTGAGCTTTTGGCTCTCTCCTCACTAGCCATCAACGAATCGCCCTAGAGCTTGAGTTACTCTCATAAAACGTTTCTCACTCAACCCAATGAATTCCTTGATGCACAATTTAGCATCCCCAATAACCCAATTAAAGCTTAAGATGTTCACATAAAAATCCACTTTGCCGGTCCGAATATATATATTTTCTTTTCTTTTCAATTCAATCTCTCTAGCTATGACTCTCTTTTAATGTTGAGATATCACGCTAATTTTCATATATATATTTTTCTTTTAATGCCCTTGTTGGCAAAATTAGCTCGTAGCTTCTTTTTCATTCACTATTACCCCGGCAAAGGGTTACAATACAAATCTGTGATACATCATCAATACAAAGCACAAAGCACAATTAATAAGCTCAAAAATCCCAACCCAATAACAATTCCCATAATGGTGGACCCACCACCCCAAACTCAAGCTCTAAAACAACTGTCTATGCGTCGCGATTCGAGTGCGGGTCATATGGAAAAGTCCTAAAATCTAAAGGATATGGCTTATAACGTGTTTCAATAAAAGGCTTTAGAAAGGCTAGAAGGGGCTAAGAAGGTATAAAAAGGCTTCAAAGGCTTTAAAATATGAAAGAACCGCCTTAATCACTTTCTACACTATGTAATTAATTATTTTATTACCTTTAGCACTTTCATCAAATGGTTTTTCAACTAGCTTGGATCTCACGGCCTACACACTTTTCAAGGTTCCCTGAGATCGAACATACTTTCTATCGCATTGCTCACTAATCTTTTCTTTACTATCAATGTGTGTTTTCTTGCAAATACTTCAAAGCATACAAATACATAGCTCATAAACATATCACTTACTATCATTAATCTACTGAGCTTATGCTTTCAAGTTATTAAACACATTCTACATCTAATTCCCATGTATCAAAAATTTTAATATCACCCAAAAACAGAAAAATGGAGATGAGAGACAACGAATCCCCACACCCCCAACTCAAAAATGAGCCGTGTCCCCACGACTCGAAACTCGAAAAACAGAAATTAAAATTAGCAGATAGACATATTTACAGAAATGGTAAGGAAGAAAGAGAACATACTCTCGAGGCTATTGCCTCGCATCATTGACATCCAAGGTTGGAATTGCTGGACCTTTCGTTAATTGCTCAAGGAGTTTCATGATGTGCACTTGATTAGCGTTGATTTGTGCCACATCATTGACTAAGGAAGTTTGAGCTGCTTCAAATTTCGTTAAACGCTCCTCCATCTTCTCTTGCCAATTTTGCTCCTTTTCTTCTTTCGAGACTTGCGTAGAACCCGCTCTTCGAAGGATATCCTTGATCCAAGCATTATCAATATAACTCCCTTTAAATTCGAGTTTCTCTTCTTCACCCAATGTAACATTCGCTTTTCGCACAAGACACGTGTTCATAGTTGGAAATTTAACATTTTAAACCGATTTAGGAGAGACCGAGAATCGTATCACCTCCTCATAGATCAACTGTGCCACATCAACTTCTTCTCCTCTCAAAATACAGTCCAACAGTAGAGCGTACTTCATAGTCACATCCAAGTTCATGTGTTTCCAAAGATGTTAGGGACAAGGAAATTGTGCCAAATTCTAGCATCTGCTTGAAGATATTTGTAAGGCCAAGGTACCTTCAATTCTCCCTTATGTGATTGCACTTTCTCTTTGTCTAATACATGCTCAAAAAGTAATTCCTCATCAAAGATTTTTCGCTTAGCAACTGCTTCTTCAAATTTGCAAAAACCTTTCAATTTCTTAAACTTGAAGTGGTTCCTAATCTCCTCAACTGTGAAAGGAAACAACTTTCCTCTAATCGGAACACCATTACTATCTCGGCTAAAGAGGCCTAAATAGAATTCCAAAACTAATTCATGACATAATTCAGAACGTCTTACCATGAACGTAGACCAACCCAATTTCTCACCAAGCTCCAAGAATCTCGCGTATTCTCCATCTCTAATTTCTTCCTTGAATACTTTCTCATAGGCAAAAGGTAGCTCTTTTAACTGTTTCTCTACATAAGTCTTCAGGGCCCTTGAAGCATCCACTTTCTCTTTGGGTGCAGGATCTTGTTGAGGTTGTGTTCTCTCCTTTGCATAAAAGTAAAGCTTTTTACCATTACGATCAAACAAAGGTATCCCACTTTTCTCAACTTTCTCTTTACCCTTTGATATAGAACTAGCACCTTTGACAATTGATTTCTTCTTGTTTAAATCCAATCCCTTGTTACTCTTCACCTCCCTCTTGTTAGCTAAGATTGTTGTTCTATTAGTCATCTTCAATTAACCCCCAACTCAAAGCTTTAGCAACCCTTGAAATTTAAACGTGTGAATTAATGGTTGAACAAGCTTGATTTGGCCTAGGATAGGTGAATTGATGATGAATCTCTATGTGGGTGAGGTGGATTTGTAATGGGTTGGCTTGGATTTAAGAAATTTTAGGATGAATTTTGAAAATTTGGCTCTTTGATTCTACAATTTGAATGGATTTGGTGAAGATTGGGTGTTTGATTCTCTCTTGTAATGATGTGGAGAGAAGGTTTGATGTGTTTTTCTTGATGATTGTGTAGTGTTTTGTTGATTGGTGAAGGTTTTGATGAGCTTCAATGGAGTTAGGAGAGTTTTGGAGAGAAGAAAGAGTTTTAAGGTTTAACAAATTCAGAATAATAAGCTTTAGATCTTCATATAGCCTTGAAACCCTTTATTTTCTCTCTCAGGCGGCTCGCGCGGACTACCCCTGCGGACCATGGGGTGTACCGCGGGGTACACCGCGACATCTGATGCTCGAAATTTTTTGCTTTCTGGATGACACCCGTGGTAGGACCCCGTGGCACGTGTTTCTGAGCTGCGGACCAGGGCGCGGTACACCGGAGGGTACCCCGCGCCTTCTGTAGCTTTCTACATCAAAATACCCGTGGACCTCACCCCGTGGCATGTGTTTTGACCTCGCGGACCATGGCCCGGTGCATGGGGTAGTCCGCGGGTCATTTTTTCTTCGGTTCTGGATCAAACCCGTGGCTCCACCCGTGGTACGGGTTTTGACCCTGCGGACCAGGGCACGGACTAGGGGGTAGTCCGTGGGGGTAGTCCGCGGGGGGTCAAAACTTCGCTCCGAAAATTTTCCTCGCGTTCCCTAACTCGATTTCTCCAATTCCTACACACCAAAAACACTAATACCTTTCTCAAATATGCATTATCAACTAAAAACAACTAAAATAAACTTAAATTAAAAACGTAAAAGATATGAAACTAAAAAAACTACGGGTTGTCTCCCGTACAGCACTTTTGTTTTACGTCTTTCAAAGTTAGACGTGTTACCTCTGTCAAGATTTGCGAATATAGCCTCCCCAACAACGAGTAAGGCTATGACCGTCCACTAATCTGCGCTTGACCCCAGTTTTGGGGCGAATTTCTATCACCTTGGCTGAAACAACCTTAGTGACAATGAATGGTCCCATCCACGAGTCTTTGAAACTTCGTGGCCTATTCTCGCATTTGTGAGCTTTCCATAAGACTTCATGGCCAACCCCAAACTCAATGTTTGGCTCAGTATCCACAGGCTTTAAGTGGATCTCCTCAGGAGGGACTTTGTGATGTGAAAGGCTGTGGATTACAGGAACTGTGGGGTCTAACTTCCTTGGTTTCTTACCCAAGACATAGAAGGTCTCAGATACATTCTTTGCATGAAGGGTGATGGTCTCTTCTTGGAAGTTGATCACACTTTGACTTGTGGCCATGAATGGCCGTCCAAGTATAATCGGAACCTGCTTATCTGCATCAAACTCAAGAATAACAAATTTAGTAGGGATGGCGATATTACCTGCACGGACTAAGACGTCCGCCACTGTTCCCCATGTCCTTTTAACTGAGTTGTCAGCAAACTGCAACTTCACTGGAGTTTTCTCTGATTTCTGAAGTCCAAGTCTCTCGAACACGGACTTAGGCATAAGATTCACACCAGAACCCACATCGTACATAGCTTTCACCTTGAGCATACCATGTAATTGAATAGGAAGGTTGAAACTTCCTGGATCTTTAAGCTTCGTTGGTAGCTCTTTTTCACTTCTTCTCGAAACCCTCAGGTTCTCTCTCGGGATCTCTACACTCGCTTCTTTCTCAGGAATAACTTGCGTAAAAACTTGTTGCGGTGTAAGTCCTCTCTTCGCAATCTCAAGCATTTGGGCGTTGATATTTTCAGGTTGGTACGCCTCTACAAATGTCTTGAGTACAGTGTCATCCTTAGGATTTGTATCAGGAATAGTTGATGACACTGATTGAACAATAGGTGGCGATTCCACCTTCTCTTATTCTTTCTCTTTATGCACAGCAGGTGCAACTTCATCTTTCGATTCCTCCCTTGAGGCTTCTTCCTCTTTCTCTTTAGCCAACTCAGCTGCATAATCTACTACCGATCGAATCTCCTCTTGCATCTTCTTCAGTAGCTCTATAAACTCGGCTTTCTCTTGATCATAAACTTCAGAATAGTCAGATTCCACGGGGCTAGACTCGGTTGGTTCTTCTTCAATACTGGGAACTTCCACGGCACTAATGGCAGCATGTGGTGCTTCCTCTTTCGCTTCTTCAATCTCAAGACACATGGCCTTGCAAGCTTCGAACTCATCCTTGTCTTCACCTCCTTCGATTGCCTTTACTTCCTTTTGTTCTACAACACTTGTTAACACTTTGTTTAACTGTGTCACTTGAGTAGTTAGCATTTGAAGTATGGCATCGTGTCCTCTAACCTTCTCTTCTTGAGCGTTTATAGTTGTGTTCAAACGGTCTAGAGCTTGTACTATCTGTGTATTGTCCATAGATCCTTCTTGCGGATACTGAGGTAGAGCTTTCTGCTCTAATGAATCGGTATAGGCGTCTTGAGCAGGTTGTTGTGGAGGAGCAGGTCTATTCTGATATTGGTTTTGGTACTGACCTCTCGGTTTGGTCAATATCAACAGCGTCCCCAGAACAACTCTTACCAACAGAGAGGTCAGTACCAAAACCAATATCAGAATAGACCTGCTCCTCCACAACAACCTGCTCAAGACGCCTATAGCGATTCATTAGAGCAGAAAGCTCTACCTCAGTATCCGCAAGAAGGATCTATGGACAATACACAGATAGTACAAGCTCTAGACCGTTTGAACACAACTATAAACGCTCCAGAAGAGAAGGTTAGAGGACCCGATGCCATACTTCAAATGCTAACTACTCAAGTGACACAGTTAAACAAAGTGTTAACAAGTGTTGTAGAACAAAAGGAAGTAAAGGCAATCGAAGGAGGTGAAGACAAGGATGAGTTCGAAGCTTGCAAGGCCATGTGTCTTGAGATTGAAGAAGCGAAAGAGGAAGCACCACATGCTGCCATTAGTGCCGTGGAAGTTCCCAGTATTGAAGAAGAACCAACCGAGTCTAGCCCCGTGGAATCTGACTATTCTAAAGTTTATGATCAAGAGAAAGCCGAGTTCTTGGAGCTACTGAGGAAGGTGCAAGAGGAGATTCGATCGGTAGTGGAATACGCAGCTGAGTTGGCTAAAGAGAAAGAGGAAGAAGCCTCAAGGGAGGAATCGAAAGATGAAGTTGCACCTGCTGTGCTAGAAGAGAAAGAAGAAGAGAAGGTGGAACCGCCACCTGTTGTTCAACCAGTGTCATCAACTATTCCTGATACAATTCCTAAAGATGACACTGTTCTCAAGACATTTGTAGAGGCGTACCAACCTGAAAATATCAACGCCCAAATGCTTGAGATTGCGAAGAGAGGACTTACACCGCAACAAGTTTTTACGCAAGTTATTCCTGAGAAAGAAGCGAGTGTAGAGATCCCGAGAGAGAACCTGAGGGTTTCGAGAAGAAGTGAAAAAGAGCTACCAACGAAGCTTAAAGATCCAGGAAGTTTCAACCTTCCTATTCAATTACATGGTATGCTCAAGGTGAAAGCTATGTACGATGTGGGTTCTGGTGTGAATCTTATGCCTAAGTCCGTGTTCGAAAGACTTGGACTTCAGAAATCAGAGAAGACTCCAGTGAAGTTGCAGTTTGCTGACAACTCAGTTAAAAGGACATGGGGAACAGTGGAGGACGTCTTAGTCCGTGCAGGTAATATCGCCATCCCTACTGACTTTGTTATTCTTGAGTTTGACGCAGATAAGCAGGTTCCGATCATACTTGGACGGCCTTTCATGGCCACAAGTCAAAGTGTGATCAACTTCCAAGATGGGACCATCACCCTTCATGCTAAGAATGTATCCGAGACTTTCTATGTCTTGGTTAAGAAACCGAGGAAGTTGGATCCCACCGTGCCTATCATCCACAGCCTTTCACATCATAAAGTCCCTCCTGAGGAGATCCACTTAAAGCCTATGGATACTGAGCCAAACATTGAGTTTGGGGTTGGCCATGAAGTCCTATGGAAAGCCCACAAACGCGAGAACAGGCCACGGAGTTTCAAAGACTCGTGGATGGGACCATTCATCGTCACGAAGGTTGTTTCAGCCAAGGTGATAGAAATTCGCCCCAAAACTGGGGTCAAGCACAGATTAGTTGACATTCATAGCCTTACTCGTTGTTGGGGAGGCTATATTCGCAAATCTTAACAGAGGTAACACGTCTAACTTTGAAAGACGTAAAACAAAAGTGCTGTACGGGAGACAACCCGTAGTTTTTTTTTTAATGTTTTCATGTCTTTTATGCTTTTTAGTTTAAGTTTATTTTAGTTGTTTTTAGTTGATAATGCATATTTGAGGAAGGTATTAGTGTTTTTGGTGTGTAGGAATCGGAGAAATCGAGTTAGGGAACGCGAGGAGATTTTTTGGAGCAAAGGAATGCACCCCGCGGACTACCCGCACGGACTACCCCATGGTCCGTGCCATGGTCCGCGAGGTCAAAACACGTACCACGGGTTGCACCGCGGGTTTGATCCAGAAACAAGAAAAAAGTTGACCGCGGACTACCCTATGCACCGCACCATGGTCCGCGCCCCAAAAACGCGTGCCACGGGGTAGGTGCCACGGGGTAGGTGCCACGGGTATTTTGACGGAGTCAACAACAGATGCTGCGGGGTACCCTCCGGTACACCGGACCCTAGTCCGCAGCCCAGAAACCTGTGCCACGGGGTCCTACCACGGGTCTCATCCAGTGAGCAAAAATTTTCGAGCATCAGATGTCACGGACTACCCAGCGGTGCACCCCATGGTCCGCAGGGGTAGTCCGCAGCGCCGCCAGAGAGAGAGAAACCTACGGGATTGAGTTATAAAGGAGGTATAAATCTTATTATTCCGAATTTATTAAACCTTAACCCTCTTTCTTCTCTCCACAACCCTCCTAACTCCATTGAAGCTCATCAAAACCTTCACCAAACACCAAAACACTACCCAATCATCAAGAAAAACACATCAAACCTTCTCTCCACATCATTATAAGAGAGAATCAAACACCCAATCATCACCAAATCCATTTACATTGAAGAATCAAAGAGCCAAATTTTCAAAATTCATCCTACAATTTCATAAATCCAAGCCAACCCATTACAAATCCACCTCACCCACATAGAGATTAATCATCAATTCATATTTCCTAAGTCAAATCAAGCTTGTTCAACCATTAATTCAAGAGTTTAAATTTCAAGGGTTGCTAAAGATTTGAGTTGGGGGTTAATTGAGGATGACTAATAGAACAACAATCTTAGCTAGTAAGAGGGAGGTGAAGAGTAACAAGGGATTGGAATTAAAGAAGAAATCAATTGACAAAGGTGCTAGTTCTAAATCAAAGGGTAAAGATAAAGTGAAAAGTGGGAAACCTTCATATGATAGTAATGGTAAAAAGCTTTATTATTATGCAAAGGATAGAACACAACCTCAACAAGATCTTATACCTATAGAGAAAGTGGATGCTTCAAAGGCCTTGAAGATTTCTGCAGAGAAACAGTTAAAAGAACTACCTTTTGCTTATGAGAAAGTATTCAAGGAAGAAATTAGAGATGGAGAATACAAGAGATTCTTAGAGCTTGGTGAGAAATTGGGTCGGTCTACGTTCATGGTAAGACGTTCTGAATTATGTCCTGAATTAGTTTTGGAGTTCTATTTAGGCCTCTTTAGCCGAGATAGTGATGGTGTTCCGATTAGAGGAAAGTTAGTTCCTTTCACAGTTGAGGAGATTAGGAACCACTTCAAGTTTAAGAAACTGAAAGGTCTTTGCAAATTTGAAGAAGCAGTTGCTAAACGAAAAATCTTTGATAAGGAATTACTTTTTGAGCATGTATTAGACAAAGAGAAAGTGCAATCACATAAGGGAGAATTGAAGGCACCTTGGCCTTACAAATATCTTCAAGCAGATGCGCGAATTTGGCACAATTTCCTTATTCCTAATGTCTTTGGAAACACACGAACTTTGGTTGTGACTATGAAGAACGCTCTACTGTTGGACTATATTTTGAGAGGAGAAGAAGTTGATGTGGCACAGTTGATCTATGAGGAGGTGATACGATTTTCGATCTCTCCTAAATCAGTTTATAATGTTAAATTTCCAACTATGATCACGTGTCTTGTGCGAAAAGCGAATGTTGTATTGGGTGAAATAGAGAAACTCGAGTTCAAAATGAGTTATATTGATAACGCTTGGATCAAAGAAAGTCTTCGAAGAGCGGGGTATACGCAAGTCTCGAAGGAAGAAAAGGAGGAAAATTGGCAAGAGAAGATGGAGGAGCGTTTAACGAAATTTGAAGCAGCTCAAACTTCCTTAGTCAATGATGTGGCACAAATCAACGCTATTCAAGTGCACATCATGAAACTCCTTGAGCAATTAACGAAAGGTCCATCAATTCCAACCTTGGATGTCAATGACGCGAGGCAATAGCCTCGAGAGTATGTTCTCTTTCTTCCTTACCATTTCTGTAAATATGCTTTTATCTGCTAATTTTAATTTCTGTTTTTCGAGTCTTTTCGAGTCGTGGGGACACGGCTCATTTTTGAGTTGGGGGTGTGGGGATTCGTTGTCTCTCATCGCCATTTTTCTGTTTTTTGGGTGAAATCAAATTTTTTTGATACATGGGAATTAGATGTAGAGTGTGTTTAATAGCTTGAAAGCATAAGCTCAGTAGATTAATGATAGTAAGTAATATGTTTATGAGCTATGTATTTGTATGCTTTGAGTATTTGCAGGAAAACACACGTTGATAGTAAAGAAAAGATTAGTGAGCAATGCGATAGAAAGTATGTTCGATCTCAGGGAACCTTGAAAGTGTGTAGGCCGTGAGATCCAAGCTAGTTGAAAAACCATTTGATGAAAGTGCTAAAGGTAAGAGAATAACTAAATTACATAGTGTAGAAAGTGATTAAGGCAGTTCTTTCATATTTTGAAGCCCTTGAAGCCTTTTTATACCTTCTCACCTTGTGATTTTTGATTTTATATGCTATATCCTTCTCAGCCCCTTCTAGCCATTCTAAATCCTTTTTATTGAAACACGTTATAAGCCATATCCTTTAGATTTTAGGACTTTTCCATATGACCCGCACTCGAATCGCGATGCATAGACAGTTGTTTTAGAGCTTGAGTTTGGGGTGGTGGGTCCACCATTATGGGAATATTTATTTTGTTGGGATTTTTTAGCTTATTAATTGTGCTTTGTGCTTTATATTAATGATGATTCACAGAATTGTATTGTAACCCTTTGCCGGGGTAATAGTGAATGAAAAAGAAGCTACGAGCTAATGTTGCCAACAAGGGCATTAAAAGAAAAAATATATATATATATATAAGAAATTAGCATGATATCTCAACATTAAAAGAGATTCATAGCTATAGAAATTGAATTGAAAAGAAAAGAAAATATATATATTCGGACCGGCAAAGTGGATTTGTATGTGAACATCTTAAGCTTTAATTGGGTTATTTGGGGATGCTAAATTGTGCATCAAGGAATTCATTGGGTTGAGTGAGAAACGTTTTATGAGAGTAACTCAAGCTCTAGGGCGATTCGTTGATGGCTAGTGAGGAGAGAGCCAAAAGCTCACTCCAAATTATCCAAATATACTATCATACCGTCCCTAAGCGTACATTACAACCTTAAAAGACCTTTTGATTCTTTGCTATGTAATTGAGAAGTGATTGAGCCATTAGAGATTAGTTAAGTGGATCCTTGGATACTAGTGAGGTTTGATGAACAATCTATAGCTCTCTTGGGGAACTGAGTAAAGTCCCAATCCTTCTTACATTGCGAAACTAATCTGATCTTGAATTCAAGCCGTGTTGACTGTGGATATGAGAAGTGTACAGGTATGTAGTTTATAGATATTATTGCATGAAATTTTCTGAGTTATGTGCTTTAGGTTTATTCTATATATTCTGCTATGCTTTTTCCCTTGTGTTGAGAATTTTATAAGTGTGTATTTCTAGACTTCCCTATGTTTTTATCTTTATTGTATCGGGACGATACAACTTTGAGTTGGGGGTCTTGATGTCTCCTCATTTTTGATAGATTAATGTTAGGATGAGACATCATTTTAAGTGATTTAGAAGTCAATAATGCCGATTTTCTTGAGTTTTAGTGCACTTTCTTATTTTGTGTCTTGATTTGTAGAATTATTGTTTTTAGAGCATATTGGGTTTAATTGTTTATTTAGTGTGTAGATTTAAAGATAATTATGGAGCTTAATTAGAGTCCAAGTCAAAGACAACAACTTATGGAAAGAGATTTGCATGGTAATTGGAGATAAGGAAAGAAAAGCTAAAAAGATGGAAAAGGAAAAGCTGCCTAAATCTGGGATTCTGCATACACGTCCAAAGATAGGCGTTTTTACCTATGAAATAGGCCGAATCTGATGATTTCCTTCTAAAGGGTCTAGAGAATTCTGTTGCGATTCTTTTGGTATCTTTTGGAGCAAATTCCGACCAATAACGAAGAAGATACACTCAAAACAACACAGCAGTGTTTATCTTTATTTCCATACGAATTTGAGTTGGGCTAGAAGTCCATTACCTTAACTCTTCCTCAAGAAAACGAATTAGGTCTTCTAAACACCTATAAATACACCCTTATATCACTTGTAAATCAGCCTTGCCTTATAGTAATTAGTTCTTAAGGTTTTATTCTTCCAGATTATTGTAGAGAGCAAGATGATGTCTTTTATTATTTCTTTTAGTTTATTTCCTTCATGTATGAACTAAATTCCCCATAGCTTGGGTTTTGCATATGTATAATCTATGAATTCTAATTCTTCTATCTAAGTTTCTTTGGGAATTATATGTTTTAATCTGATATTAGCTTCTTACTTTATATTAATTTATGTGTTTTGATTTAATGTCTTTCCTAGAACTGATCACTTTAGGATTGTTTTAAGAGTAGTTAGATGGTCTCCTTGACAGGGTGTTTAACTATTGAACCACCACATAATGTCTAGTGTCGATAGCAGTTCTGACAAAACATACTTCTAACTAGATAGTCATTAGGGTTTGTTTTAATCACCGTATCACCAAGATTGCAGTATTTGCTTAGGGCCTTAGTGGCGTTTGATAACCCTATTTGAAATCATTTCTTGGTTGTGACGTAGCCCCCTTTGTCGCTCTCAAGGTCTAAGCTCGGGGAATTTAGAAACCTGACTAAGTATTACCAAGAGCTAATATTCTCCCTTATTAACTAGATTTATAGATAGAATTAGAAGGATTAGTGCATACTAGCAAAACCTAAGCTATATTTCTCATCTCATATTCTTATCTTTTACTTTATTGTCTTTATTTTCTTAGTTTTAATTGATAATTTCGAATTCCTATTTGCTTTATTTTCTGTCTTCTAGTTATTTACTTTTACTCGTTATCTGTTCTTACGCGATTAACACACTTAAGTCCCTGAGAACGAACTCTACTTATCATTAAAACTTGCATACGTCCTGTAATACGTGCAGTACTGTGCCTGTCTAGGGTGAGAGTGCGTAGTTTTCCATACTTAAATTGATCTTATTTTTATCACACCCTAGGCGACACCACTTCTCCTCTGTTATATCAGTACTGACACATGTACCTTTCATGATTCTTGATTGAACAATCTCAAGCTGAGTCTTTATATCAATTATATTCTGAGAATTTCTTTTGAAAATTTTATTGTTGAACTTCTTAAGGGCTGATATAACCTCTTTTAATTTCATACACAGTATAAACATATGATTCCCACTAAACTGTTTACTCCAGGCCTGTTGTATAATATCAATATAGTTTTCATGAGATGTCCATATATTAAAGAACCTGAATGAAGATGGATTTGTTCTTTTATTTTCATCCATTATAACTTTAAGTGCACAGTGGTCTGAAGTTGATGGAGGATTGATAACTGCACTTGACTGATAGAGGTTCATCCACTTTGTGTTGATAAAAACTCTGTCGATCTTACTTGCCCTCAATTGTCCTGTATCATTCTTGTTTGTCCAGGTGAAGTATTGCCCCCCATATTGATGTTCATACAGTGTGGCATCTTCTAAATACTCTGCAAATTGTAAGGAGCTGTTAGCTAATACATCATAATTAAGTCTATCTTTTATAGATAGTATTTCATTAAAATCTCCTAAATAACATATAGGATAATCTTCAAAGTCGTGACTCAGGTTAACCATGTCATTCCATAACTTTTTCCTTATATCTTCATCATTACTCGCATATATATATATATATATATATATATATATATATATATATATATCCAATATAGAATATTGCATTTGTATTAATCAGCTTCACACTAACAAACATTATCTAATCAGTTTCATATACTAGCTTTACTTCCATATAATTTTCATCCCACATTACCCAAATTCTGCCACTATCACATTTATTATAATTATGCAACACTTTCAAGTGAGAAAAGTGTGCATTTATTATGGTTGAATTACTTTGGATCTTGACTTTAGTTTCAAGAAGACCCATGAGTTTAACCTTATTACTAAGCATGAAATCTTTAACATCTAAGTGCCTGAGAAGACTATTAAATCCTTTCACATTCCAAGCTGCAATTGTCATAAATTTGGAGGCCTAGTTACTTCCTTTTCCCCTCCTTGATTGATAAATCTGAGTAAGTCCCTATTGATTTCACTTTCCTCCTTGGTCTGTAATTCATCAAATGAGTTAGAACATGAAATTTTATTAGAAGAAGTTGCATTATCTGTCGTGTTATGATTCTTATTACTCACAACTCTCTATTCCTTTTCATCAACCTTGTTTTTCCCTTTATCTATTACATCACTTTTGTTATGATCAACTGGTTTTGGAACCCAAACTTTCATAGTATTAGTACACTTATTCTCCAGATGCCCAATTTTATTACATTTTGCACAAATTTTTGGTTTCCATTCATACTCAACCTTAACAGATTGTAACTCTTCAATGCCTATATCTACAAAAAGTTCATCAGGTAGCTCCTCTTTAGTGTCAATTTCCACACATATTCTTGCATACCCAAGTCTCGTTTTCGACTCTGTCATAACATCCATTTGCAGAGAAATTCCTATTCCACTCGCAATGTAACTTAATCCACGCCTTGTCCACATAGCCATTGGTATATTAACTAACTTTATCCAAATTGGAATTTTAGCGGTATCTATTGTTTCGAACTGCATACCAATTTTCCACACTCTTAACAACAACGGAGAACCATTAACGTACCAGTCTGTTCTAAAGCTTTCTTACACACTTGATCATTCTCAAAATTAAATATAAACGTACCATTATTGCCCGATTTCACAGTGAATTTTCCAAACTTTTCCCATTGAAACTTTACAAAGTTAACTATATTATAGAAGAGGGGTGTAGTATCCAAAAATTGTCCTATCAAGTAGTTTTCCCATTGAACGGACCCTTCCTCAAGCACATCCTTAGCAGGTGTGATAATTCTCTTACTTCCTTGCTTAGTCGGTGGATGATAATCTAATTTCGTTGCCGGATTATCATTACCACCAAATAATTTTGACCAAACTTTAGAATTACTCACTTTATCGGCTGGATTTGAACGATCTTCACTCGATTCAACTTCTATCGGCGCTGAATCTTTAGTTGTTGTCTCATTTACCAGCGTTGAAACTTTGGTAGTCACACCCTCTTGACTATTCCGAGGACTATTTGAAGGAGTGACTTCATTGTTGTTTCCTACTTCCGGCGAAAACATCATTTTCGTGATGTTAGTATACTTTGTTTTACTTTTAGACTTCTATTGAGAAGCGTTAACCTTCGCAGAACTAAACATTTTCGTCATCGAGAGCAAACTTGAAAAGAAAAATCAAAAGGGTGAGATGGGTGATGGTTGATGGGTAGGGTTTTAGGGCGGGGGGTGATGATTGTAGGCTGGGAATGTTTTTATTTTTGGCGATGAAAGATGAATAAATAAGGTGTTAGATCCCAGTTTTGGGGATTAACACCAATCTGAGTGGATAAAAAGCAAAAGGTGTTAAAAAAATGTGTTTTTTGGTTAAAAGGAAAGGAAATTTGATGGAATAAAATTTAGGCTATGAATGGCTGGAGAGAATTTTTTTTTAGTTGACTCTCATTGACTTGGCTAGATTCCCAATTGGGAATTAAGTTGAAAATTTGTAAGTAAGTAGGAAGTAATTTTCTCCTTCCTTTTTTTTGGAATGAAAAGTGAGGAAGTGTAATTAATTGGGAATTATCTCTTTAAATAATTTATTTACAATTTTATTTAATTAAACTAGTTATTAGCAGAAGGTTGAAATCAACCAGACCATTATATCTTTAGTTATATAGCATACTAAACACTGTACGATAGTTACAAAGTTCATTACGTTCACAACCTCATTACATTTCTACACTCATTATATTCATGCCTAAATCCATTACAACATACCAATCACTACCTTAAATTTTCCTATAACCTATTAATTATATTAAAAATGGGACAACGTGTACACGAAAAGTAAAATTTTTCTTTAATTAACTACAACTATAAGTTAATTTTCAATTAAGAATAAAAAGTTAAAAGGGGTATTTGCTAAAAGAAGCCTAATAAAAGTACATAATTGTTAATTTAAGTCTAAAATAATTTATTTTATAAAAATACCTAATGAAATAATTATTTATAGAAAATACTCCCTTTATATTTTTTATACCTTTAGTACCCTTATGATTAAATATATTATATTATTTTTAATACGATATTTATTTTCAAATATTAAACAAATAATAGGATACTTCCACCACCACCACTACCATGTATTTAACCACCACTACATCCACCACAACCACAACCACAACACCACCACCACCACCTACTACTAATTCCAACGCACATGCGCGCGTCCGTGATTTTTTTTAAATCGCCATAACTAATTCTAATAAAATCTGAAAAATAAAATATTTGCATTATTGGATAAAGCAAATTAGTATTTAAGTCTATGATTTTTTTTGTTTTCATAATTTTTTTTATCGCATATGCGAAATTCATTGTTTAAAACATGAAATTCACTCTTCGAAATAGTGATTTTTTTCCGCAAACATGAAATTCATTGTTTGAAACAATAAATTTGTGTCTGCAAAAAAAAAATCAAAAAATTCAAAAAAAATCATAGATGTAAATATTAATTTACTTTATCCAAATATGTAAATTCTTTATTTTTTCTGATTTTTTTAGAATTAGTTATGACGATTTAAAAAAGAATTCACGGACGCGCGCGTGTATAATGAAATTGGTAGTGGTGGTGGTGGTTGTGGTTGAGGTTGTTGTGATGGTTGAGGTTGTAGTGGTGGTGATGGTTGTGGTGGTGGTGGTTGTGGTGGTGGTGGATGGTGGTAGTGGGGTAGTAGTGGTGGGAAGTTGTAATAGGGTAGTTAAAATTAAATGATAAATAATAGAGTAATTAAAATGAATATATACATGTATTTTTGTCAAGAGATGTTTTTAATAAAAAAATTTATTGGAAGATGTTTGCAAATAAGTTTTTTTAATAGGCATTTATGGATAAATGGCTTAAATTAAAGATTACAAAAATACACATAAATCAATTAATTATTACTTTAATAATATATATTATTTAATTTTGATTATCTTCACCATTTATTATATAATATTTATTTATTTATTTTCTTCACCACCACCTCCACCTCCGCCATCCATATCTCCCACCACGACCCCCACTACACCACCAACCACCACTGCCCCCCCCACCACCACCCATAGCCCCCCACCACCACCACCCCTCCGCCGACCACCACCACCACCACCACACCACCACCTCCATCACTATCCCCACCACCCCACCTTCACCCCCACCCCACCACCCCCACCACCACCATTATTTTCCGCCGATCACCACCTTCGCCCATAACCACCACAAACTATTTCCATCACCACCAACTAAATCAATCACACGTGCGCGTCCGTGAATTTTTAAAAAAAAAAATCATAACTAATTCTAAAAAAAATCGTAAATATAAAAATTTTGCATTCTTGCACGAGGCAAATTAATATTTATGTCTATGGATTTTTTTGAAGTTTTTGATTTTTTTAATTTCGACATTTAGTTTTATGTGTTCCTACAATACACAAAAATATATTTATGTATTCCTGTAACACACAAAAACATATAATCAATTTAAAACATTCCATTATTTAACAAAATCATTTTTTCTCTTTATTAATTGCATATATCCTATTTTTACTCGCTTTTTACTATCTTGATGTATTATCTTATTGTCTAACCTCCTTTTGTTACTTTGTGTGTTGATCTAATACACAAAACAATGATTTGTGCATTACAACAACACACAAATTCATGTATTCCCTTTTAGTCATGCCCTTTTCAGTCTGTGATTTAGTGTATCCCATGAACACACAAACCGATCATTTTGTGTAGCAATGTAATACATAAAAAACAGTGTATATTACTTTAGTGTCGGAGGCCCTAAACACTTGAAACCATAAAATTTCAACATGAAAAACCATAAAACCTCAACCCTAAAAACCATAAAACCTAAAATCAATAAAATCTAAACCTAAAAACTCTAAACCCTAACCCCTAAACCCTAGCCCTAAACCTAAAAACACTAAACCTAGATCTGAAACCCTAAATTAAAAACCTTAATCCTAAACCGTAAAACCCTAAACCCTAAACCTTAAAAAAAAACCCTAAACCTGAAAACCCTAGAGCCTAAATACTAAAAGAAGAAAAAATACTAATATGATGGGATCCGTGATTTTATGTGTTCCGGGAATACAAATAATTGAGTTTTGTGTGATCCTAAAATAGACAAAATCGTATCGAATGAGAAAAAAGAATAGTACGATGGGGTCTATCATTTTTTGTGTTTTAGTGCTACACAAAAATAACTTTTATGTATTACTAAAACCCTAAAACACTAACCCTAAACCTAAAAACCCTAACCGTAAAGATGGTAGAAAAGTTACTAGAATAACCTAAAATTATTTTTATGAAAGTATAAAACTGGAAAATCATAAAACCTAGTTCCTAACCCTTAAATACATAAACCCTAACCTTAATAAAACCAAACTCTAAAAACCTAAATCCTAAACCTTAAAACACTAATCCTATTAAACCTAAACCCTAAAAAACACCAAAAACTAAATACTAAAAGGAGAAAAATGTCTAATATGATAATGTCTGTTATTTTGTGTGGTCCAAAAAATACACAAAACTGGTACACACAAATTTGAGTTTTGTGTGTTACAAGAATACACAAAACTCAGTTTTGTGTATTCTCGTAACATACAAAATCACAGAGAAAGAGATAAACGACTAGTGTGATTTGGTATGTCATTTTGTGTGTTACACTACTACACAAAACTATTTTTTGTGTATACTTGTAACATACAATATCATAGATTAAAGAAAAAGATTAATATGATGTGTCATTCGGTGTGTTAATTACATGATTACAAAAAATAAAAATACATATAATCCAATATCTATGCATTCTCTATTATTTTTTGTATATTACATACAAAATCACAGACAGAAAGGGGCTTGGCTGAATAGAAAAAGTGTATTTGTGTGTTAGGATTAGTCATCTTTGAGCTTGAGTTTGGGTGGTAGATGCTCGTGGTTTTAGGATACATTTTGGGTGAGTTTATCCTTGTATGGTTCTAGATGATGATCTTCTTCTATTATGATCCTTGTCGGATTCTAGAAAATAAAAAGAATTGGAAAAAAAAGAGAAAGAAAATTTACATGAAAAGAAGTCAACATGAAAACTTACATAAAAACAAGTTTCATGTTTGACTTAGAAATATTGAAAAAAGATGAAATAAAAGAAGTCGCAAGTGAGTTATTTGAATATCGAAAGCGGGAAATAGGTTATGGAATTAGGGATGCTTATATATGATGCATCAAAATGAGAGGTATGGGGTTCAAATGATTTTCCTGAACATGTATAACATAGTTCTAATTAATCTGAGAATATGTACGGAAAGGTATACACATTTCGTGAAATTAATATTCCCGTGGATTAGTCGTGGTACACACAAAATGATCCAAACCACTCACATATCAAAAATATATAAAGAGATAATAACGGTAAGAAATACCTATCTATTAATTATTATCTCAAATTTACAAGTTTCATAGTTAGTTTGAGGGATATTTCTTTACTGATAACGTGTTTATCACTGCACATTCACGTTTATGTTTTAGAGTCACAAAGTGCACATTCACGTTCCTTAACTAGTATGCTACGCACAAGTATAAATATATTTACTTATTTACAGGTCATGTTAATGGAAAACTGCCTACAAATTAGCTTACGATAGACACAAAACATAAGATAGCGATCTTACATAGTTAACAACTATAACAAGATGAGAAGGAGATAACCTGAAAACGTCAATCATTATATAGCAAACCGCCATGTGATGAGGTAAGCTTTCATCTCTGAGGTGGTCCCTCACCCCGTTAACGTATGCTCAATGGTCCCCCATTATCGTCTTACTTCTTTGTAAGAAACTTAATGGACATAATGGAACATAATAAACTTCATGTAAATCAGAAATTAACCATAAACGAGACCTCCCTGAAGTTAAGCGACTCTTTTCGGATGATAAATACATATTATTAATGAAAATGAAAAAGAGAAAGAAAAACACTGATTTCCTTCATCAAGGATTTTAAAACACTAAAACTTAGACAGACAATTACATTTACGCCCAAAACGAATTTTATAATTGAAACATATATATATATATATATATATATATATATGGTTCTAAAAGGCGCTAGGCGGTACTAGGGCGGTCGACCACCTTCTGATGACACTAAAGCAAAAACGAATTCCGTTGACAGAAATCGAACACAGGTTAAAAAAAATGTCTAAAGACAATAAAGCAAAAATAAATTCCGTTGACAGAAATCGAACCTAGGTTCAAAAAAAAAAAAAGTGGGGCCAGAATCAATCATGGCCACCACTTATGTTTAGCTAGATTAAATCATGGTCATCACTTATGTTTAGCCAAATTAAATCCTGGCCATCACTTATGTTTAGCCAGATGTAATCCTGGCCACCACTTATGTAGGTAAATCTGGATCGTAGAAAAAACTCTGAAATATAATATACTAGGTAAAACCCGTGTCTGAAGACACTAAAACAAAAATGAATTCCGTTGACAGAAATCGAACATAGGTTAAAAAAAACCTGTCTGAAGTCACTAAAGCAAAAATTAATTTCGTTGACGGGAATCGAACCCAGGTTTCCTGGGTGAAGGGGCCAGAATCAATCCTAGCCACCACTTATGTTTAGCCAGATTAAATCCTGACCACCACTTATGTTTGGCCAGATTTAATATTGGCCACCACTTATGTGGGTTAATCCGGAGCGTAGAAAAAACTTCGAAATATAATATATATATATATATTAAAGATAATTATAACAAAAAATCGAGAAACTTTTTTATAAAAAAATTATTTTAGGATAATACTTGAATCTTGAATCTTTTATAAAAAAAATATCATTTTACCAATGAGTTAACTTATGATTAATTTTATTTTACTGAATTCAAATATATAATTATATATAGGGTAAAGCCCTCCCGCACCCTCTAACTATGGCCAAAGTGCAGCATCCTCCCCTGATCTTTGTTTTTACCCTTTCGCGTCCTTGATCTAACTAGTTTTTATCGCCGTTAGCCCTTTTTCCATTTTTTTTGTCAATTGACCGTTAGTCAACGCCAATGGCGCCATGTCATCGCTACCTAAGCTCCACCTCAACGCCAACTAAGCATTACGTCACCTCTACCTGATTGGAGTTTTCTTATGTGGCAAGGGGCATTTTTGTATTTTTACATCATTTCTACCCATTTACCACCGATCTCCTTATTCTATTCGTATTAAAACGTTCAAAGATATAATCGAAACACACATAGTAGTGCGTGTTCTTGGTGTTCTTCATACATTTGGGTAAAAGATTGCAGAAAGCCGTTAAATTCAAGCACCATTTTAACCCTTCAGCACATATCATTTCCCGTCCTATTAAAACAAATCAAATCAAACACTGTCGAGCGTGTCCTTTGTGTTCTTCTCATATTTGGGTAAGAAATTGCAGAAATTCTGTCAATTCTAGAACAAATTATAAAGAAAAATTATACCCAGTTATTACACTCCTGCGTGATGGCGTATATGAGCGAAATCTTTAGTGATTCATGTAATACTCTTCTCGACCCATTTCATTTTAGTAATGTAGATTTTTAGGGTTATAGGCTAAAGTGATTGTGAGTAGCTTTTTAACAACAGTGATTGTGAGTAGCTTTTTAACAACAGAGTGTATTGTAAATCGTAGACTATAATCTCAAGTAATTAAATCAAGTAAAGCATAAGCAACAATAAACACGTTTAGAAAATACATTATCACTCAAAATATGGCAGTACTCCAATACTTATTAGTCTTAATCTTGATATTGGTTTATTCTTTTCTTTTCTTTATCTTGTCTTTTTTTGTATTTTATGATCTTGCTATATTTTTTAACAAAATTATAAAAGAATTCTTTTCTCATCTCTTCATTGTATTCTTCATCAGTTTAATGTTTTGATATATATCTAAAAGGGTTATTGTTTAAAACATCCTTAGTAACCTCTCTAATAATTTTTTAAGCCTCTAATTATCTTAATTGTATGTAAATATCTTCTTAATCACTTATTTATAGATTACATACCTTTCTATTTTTGTTTCTTTTTTTACCCCATATAAATACTATAATTATTTTAGAAAATACTAATTACTCCCATTAATTCATCTCTCGTTCTCTCTATCTCTCTCTCTCTAACGGCTTCTCTCTTCTTCTCGCGTGAGTGCTTCTCCTCCTTTATTGCGTGAATGCTTCTCTCTCTCTCTCTCTCTCTCTCTCTCTCTCTGCTGATTATCTCTCTCGCATAGTACAAATTCACAGAAGTTTAGTGCTTATCTCTTCTAATCTTCTTTCTGTTTATATTTTTATTTCATTTGTTGTTTTTTATTGCAGGTTTGTTTTAATCTTACCACACATGCACGATTGTATGTATTTATTATGTTGATAGCCGTTTGATTCAAGCTTCTTCCTAATTTTGCAATTTCAGTCAAATTCCTCAGTTTTTAAGGTATTTCTCTTTTAATTGTTTTTTTATGATTTTGTTTGATTAGTTGCTGATTTTGCTCATTTACAGCTTATGCTTTGTTGTTTTTGTATTTTTATTCCTTTTTATGTTTGATTTTAACATTTTTATGCAGATTCTTATATTTTTTTATTTTGTTTTCGTGTATATTTTGTATGTATGTGTAGTATTATCTTATAGTTGTGTATATTTTGCTTAAATATTTTTGAATTATGTGTTTTAGTTGCTTTGATTTGAGTAGAGTTTGTTTTAAAGTTGTTATACTCTGTATCAGATTCCATGTTTCAAACATGGAATTTCATGTTTGTAACATGAAATTCTTTGTCTCTTAACAACTTTTTCTCTTTCCAACTTATTTACTGTTTGTGTGATCATGTTCCACAACTTATGTTATCACTTGTTTTTTTTTGCAGATGGTTATGGCTGTTGTTAAGTTCGGTTCTCAACGTTCTATGCATTGATTTGATCTTTTCCCGAGTCTCAGTTCTGTTTTGGATTATGTGTTGTCTAAATGGCCTTCCTTTCTCTTAAGTTCCACGCATTTAGTACATTCAGTGGGAGATGACGTTAACTGTTTGTTGAACAACAAAGAAGACTTTTTCAACATGCAGTTTCTGGTTAGCGAGTCAAGTTTGTAGTGTATGGATATTTAAGTTATGGATGATCAGGAAATAGAGGCATTTAAAGTCTAGCGGTGAATTTCAGTATGAATCTAAGATGATAACTTGTGGACGTTGTCACACACGAGTAAACAATAATGCTAAAACTTTTCAAGTTCCTTTTATGATTTTTTTTTATATTTATGAATTTTGTACGACAGTTATATTCTTAATGATTCATTAATATTCAAGAGTTTAACATTTTTTATATTTCTATCGTTATTCTTTAGATCCTTTTTTGTCTATATATTATGTTGTCTTTCATTCTTTTTATTGTATAGCCTTTTAGTATAGGTTTCGAGCTGAGTAGTTTAACTCGTTAGTGTTCAGGTAAACAAATTTCACGTTTCAAACATGAAATTTTATGCTTTAAACATGGAATTCATGTTTTAATCATGGAATTTCGTGTTTGAAACATGAAATTCTGTGTTGCAGTTGATATCAAAACCTTTATTGGATAGTGAATATTCAAATCAATAACGTTATATTGGTTTTCCTTGACATTTGGCTTCTATCACAAATCATAAATAAACCTTAAGAATTCCAACTTTAATCAAACCATTCATAATTCTTAAAAGACTGACAAGTCATTTTAAACATCATAATCGAAAACATTCCAAAATACGTTTTATAAAATACAAAATACTAAGTTCAAACAATAATAAAAAAGTCAACACAGTCTTCATTTTTCTTCAAAAGTGATTCTTTGTTCTTTGGAGTTGATGAATTTCATTTCCATTTATGCTCAAAACTTTTCATCTGCATGCTCCTCATAGGTTTCGCTTACTTTCATTTTCTTGTAAAGATCCTCAACATACATACAGACATAGACTCCGTCGTCTAGGCTTCCTTCATTCATTTGGGGCAATCAACTTCCTTCATTTCTGCTTGGGTAGGGTTCTCGGAATCACTTTCAGGTCCCACTTCTAAATAGTTGAATACCTTTTTTGCATTCTTCTTGATTTTTTCGGATAAGGTATCATCTATCTGTTTGGTTGCCGAGTTGTTCTGCTTCCATCTATCTTTTTTGTAGTGTTTCCTTGTATTTCCTTTGTGGTTCTTCTATATTGTTGATTTCTTCATTCTCTTAATCATTTATTCTTCTTATTTGAGCCATAACTTTCCTGTATTTACACAAACTTTAACCACAAGAAACAACCTAATAATTAGAATTGACTTATCATATTAAATTCACTGTTTCAAACATGACATTCACTGTTTAATTCAGTGAATTCAATGTTTGGGTCAGTGAATTATGCAGAATACACAGTTTTACAGTTTAAGTCTCTATATTATGCATAAATTACATCGTAAGGTCCCTAAATTACACCGTTTTTCTATATTTTGCATTGTATTTACCCAAAAATCCCCTTTAAGTCCTTAATTATCTATCTTTTACAATAATACTTCGATTTTTTTGAAATAGTTGCACTTTAGGTCCTTGTTTTACAGATTAATCATGTTTAATCACACTAATTCAGATTTCGTTCATAAATCCTATTATAAACCCTAGGAATTACTAAAATTGTTAATTACTATCATTATTTTCCTTAATCAAACATAAGTCAATAAAAAAATCATACAAAAACAACATGAATCACGCAAAAAACAATACGGAATCGAAAAAACACTCTCAAAACCCTCAAAATAACAATAAAAATGACTATAGTGACTTACCTATGGTTTTTTTCTTGATTTTGTGAGTTACATCTTTGTTGTTGTTGCTTTTCGACGCTAGATGATGATTTTAGTGCTTGATTATTGCAGTTTTCCGTCACTTTTCATCGTTGATCATCGATTATCGATGTTCAAATTCTTCTCCAGGTCAAAGACTTTGTGTTTCTTCTGTTTGTGGGTTGCGTGTGTTTGTATTGTGTTTTGTTTTAGTTTTCTTTTTCTTTTCTTTTTTGTTTTCTTTTAAACTTAATAACTTTCGTTATGTTTTTTTAATAGTTTAGTGTAGCGGTAGTTTGGGGTGAGGTTATTTTTTATAAAGAAAATTATTGTAGGCTTCTTTTTATTAATAAGTTTCTTAATGGGCATTTATGAATTATTGGCTCATATCTAAATGAGGAAAAGGCAAGACCTCATTTTGTTTTTCCTTTAGACTGTTCTCAGATTCTCCTCTTATTTAGATCAAGCTTGTTATGTCATGAGTTTAAACATGATCTCATTAATCTACATGGTAATCAAGTCCTTTGATTCAACAATATATGACACATTTGGCTTGTTGGTTGTCCCCCGAGCGTAATTTAAAACCAACAGAAGGAGGAATCGCTTACATGCTTGTGTATGCGTTGACAAGTAATAAAAGATAAGTATAAGCGATTATCGTCTCTATGGGGACTATCAAAGTTATTATCAATGTGTTTACGCGTATAATAGATTAAATTGCTTAATAATGACAATAAAGTAGATAATATTTGTTGGGTTTTTGTTTATAACTAATTTTACAATAAAATAAATAATTAACTAAAAGAAATATAATTTAAATGCTAAGAGAAAATAAATGGATGAGAGAGACATGTTTGAGTCTTACTTATAATTCTCAAAGTCAACTATTTAAACATTTGTTGAAATAAATGGGAATTGGTCTTTACACACTAGTCGAATTTCAATGATCTCTCTAACTCCCATCAAGGTATCTTAGATAAAATTTCTACGACCCTAGATATCTCTCCCAATTGACCCTACATATTCTTTCTAATGCTAAAGGTTCAAACCCTAACGATTACTTGGCTAGTCAAGACCTCCTGGTTTCACTAACACACACCAAGCGTTTATACACTAATTTTGTAATTCAACCCCCCTTTCGGGTGATAGCTAAGACTACTAGCACTAATTAATACTTTATTAGGGCACAATTAGAAATATGCTTAAATGTATAATCAATGTAAAAGTAATTCAATTCATGTCAATTTAAAAATATCACAAATCCAAAAAAACATAAAAGTAATCAACTAGGGTTCATTACCCATTGTAATCCTCAAGCACAAGAGGCTTAGTTCATAATATAAAACTAAAAAATCAAGATAAATAATTCCAAAATCATGTTTAGATGAAAACTGAATAAAATTAACCTAATGGTTGATAGGAAACGAAGCTGTAATGGTTGAAAATGGTGGAATTGGGAGGAAACCCTCCTCCTATTCTTCTCTTCCTTGCTACAGGCATTCAGTTCTCTTCCTCTGGTGTAATATTTCTTGTGTCTTTCTATGTAATGGATTAGGAGCTACGAAAATCCTTATATACTAACCAAAACGTTTTGAGGTCAAATGGGCTCACTTAAATGAGTTAAAAATAGCCCAACACATTTTTAGCCAGTGCTGGACAAGTTCAAGTCACAATGGACGTAGATGGCATAAATTCTTCATATCAACTCTGTATTGACTTATATCACTTATCATGCGTCTTTGACTTCAAGCTATATCCAGATCAAAACGAATTAAGTCCAAATGTTTGACCAATTAATCACGGTGACTGAAACAATGTGACGTTAAGACTTCTCTAGTAAAAGCTCTAACTTTCCAAAAGTGACTTTAAGCTCATCCAACACCTTGACTTGGGGTAGGACTTGACTTTTTTACTTCTCCTCATAATATTGGAATCTTGTGTCAACCTAAAATCTACACACTTAACACAGAATTAAGGCACAAAATCTCTATAAATAGCAATATATCCAAAACAAGATAGGAAAGTAAGATATGTCAAATACTAAGGAATAATCCCTCACTTAGGTCCCATAAACCTTTAAAACGATGTCTCATGCATAGATTAATCTATAGAGAAAGAGGGGACATCACTTGTACTCCTTATGAAGACCAAAAAGTGGGTTTGAGTTGAGTTCTTCATTTGGATACTTCTTTCCAAGGGAGGCCAATTTGTTGACATTTGTATAAAATCCTTGATGCATCAAGTTCAAATATTCACTTTCTTCCTCATATTGAGTGATATATATATTGATCTTAGTACTCTTGACTTGATCCGCTCCTTGGTAAAAAAGCCCTATGAAGTTCCAAATTTTATGAGTGGATTTTCATTGGCTTGATCTTCTATATTCACTCTCAGTCAGCCCACATATTAATATATTTAGCACTTTAAATTTTTGTTTTGAATTTTTTCACTCTCATCCGTGATGAGCTCATCAAATATTTTTCTTTTTTGGACACCATCAACTGTCTTCTAGTCAACATAATATCATTCTCTTGTGAGGACCCAAATATTAAAGTCTACACTTTGCATCCATACAAACATCTTAGTCCTTCAATTAAGATAATTTATCCCTTCGAAGAATGGAGGCCTAGTAATAGAATGAGTACTAGCATTAGTTCCATTAGAAACCATAATCATTTTCTCTACACGCGGTGAAACTATTAAGTATAGAGTTAAGCTTTAACACCACTTGTTAAAGGGTGATTAGGATTAAGAACGCAATTAATGTAAACTTAAAGTTTTTAACTAAGTGAACTAATACAACCACTGATTAGATAAAGTTACTAACTAGAATAAGTTTAAAATTGTATAAGTATTAATTACAAAAGTTTAAGCTACACTATTTTCACAAAAACGTAGAATATATGAAATGTAAAGAGTTAAGGTGTAGATATACAGACACCTGATATAATGTGGTTAAACCCCAAGCTAACTGAATGACCTAAGGTTCTTACAACCTAGTATTTCAAAAATAAATCCAATAGTTGACCTTTTCTATCATATTACACCCGGTAGGTTGTGAAAATAATATTTACATGCTTCAAAACACCATTTGGTGTCACCTTTGTAATCACAACAAAGAGCCCATCTTCTATTTTATAAGATCATGTCAATTTTATATTAATACAAAGATTATATACAAATGAATATAATAAAATCACACCAAGTGAACACTCCTTAATTAGTATATGAAAGTAACAGAATAAACCCTTCGATCTAGTAAATTGATGACATGAATGTGTTTGGAAGTTCTTTGATCTCTTTTCACTTTAATGGTATTGATATGATACTTAATGGTATTTGAAGAGATAACAGAATGAGTTATATTAGGGGTTGGTTATATAAACTTAATTTCCCAATTATTAAATTTTAAGTATTTAATGTGTGTCGGTTGACCGTGTGCAACAACTAGTTCTTGACAAATTAACCACCGTGGTTGATGTGGTATCATATGATTGGGTCATTATCTATCTTCTTGATTGACCGTTATTGTGAACCCTCGAGCTCTATCCCTCTAACGTAAGACAATAATATTTGTTAAGTCTATGCCACCCTCGTCCATTAACGGCATTCAACTCAATCTAACGTGGGTCTGGCTAGTCACTCGACTATTCTCCTTGACCACTTGCACCAGCTCTTTTGTAAAATTGTATTTTGCATGATTCTTGTTTTTGGCTTTTTAAATAATAAGCGGCATGCATGCTTTTGAAATCTGTTTTTTTCTTTATGACTACGAGAGTAGGTAATTAAACAACATAACCCTTGTTAAAAGTAAAGGGTGAAAGGTGAAAAAATCTCAAGTCTTATATCACTTTATCATATCTAAAACTCCTAATCTATTATAAATTTAAGGTTTTGAATATTTCCATTAGATTAGGTCATTCCGTTGGCGTCCTTTTAGGTGTCGCTCAGCTTCAAATTTTACCATCACCACCTATGATTGGACTACATATCTAGATTAACATGCAACATTATTTGAAAGGCACGTAGAGTTGATCACTAGTTCTAACGCATTCTATTGTCATGTTTTCCAGTCTATTCTTGTAGTGCAAAAAAGTATTTTATCGAAGTGACATGTCAGAGGTTTGTCTCCTTAGTTATTTAATTGGACCAATGAAACATAACAAGATCATTAGAAGCATGTTTTGAAAAGTGATGTCTCCTCATTTGTGATAATATAATATACTTCAGAGACATCATTTTAGGCTTATTTATAAGTTTATAGGTTGATTTTAGCTTAATTTAGTGCACTTTCCTATTTTGGGTCTTGATTTGTAGAATTATTATTTTTAGAGCATATTGGGTTTAATTGTTTATTTAGTGTGAAGCTTTAAAGATAATTATAGAGATTAATTAGAGTCCAAGTCAAAGACTACAACTTATGGAAAGAGATTTGCATGGAAATTGGAGATAAGGAAACAAAGGCTAAAAAGATGGAAAATTTCCTTCTAAAGGGTCTAGATAATTCTGTTGCAATTCTTTTGGTATCTTATGGAGCTCAAACCGACCAATAACGAAGAAGATATGCTCAAAACGGTCCAGCAGTGTTTATCTTTATTTCCTTACGAATTTGAGTTGGACTAGGAGTCCATTACATTCCTTCTCCTTCAAGAAAACGAATTAGGTCAACCTCTAACCTATAAATACAGCCTCTTAACACTCAAAAATCATCCTTGGCCAGACCCTAAGGCCAAGAGGAAGCTGCAACACAAGAGAAGAAGTCTGGAGGGAGCTGTGCAACAACCATGTCTCCTTCAACCTCTTATTTTGTAATTCTTTCTTCTTCTTTTCTTTGTATGAACTAATTCTATTAGCTTAGGTTTTGCATAATGTATAATCTATGAATTCTAATTCTTCTATCTAAGTTTCTTTGGGAATTATATTTTTTAATCTGATATTAGCTACTTACTTCATATTTGATTATGTGTTTTGATTTAATGATTGTTTTCCTTGCTAGTGCACGAGTATAGGATTACCTTAATAGTAGTTATATGGTCTCCTTGACAGGGTGTTTAACTATTGAACCACCACATAACGTCTAGTGTCGATAGCAGTTCTGACAAAACATACTTCTAACTAGATAGTTATTAGGGTTTGTTTTAATCACCGTATCACCAAGATTGCAGTATTTGCTTAGGGCCTTAGTGGCGTTTGATAACCCTATTTGAAACCACTTCTTGGTTGTGACGTAGCCCCCTTAGTCGCTCTCAAGGTCTAAGATTGGGGAATTTAGAATCCTGACTAAGTATACCAAGAGCTAATATTCTCCCTTATTAACTAGATTCATAGATAGAATTAGAAGGATTAGTGCATACTAGTAAAACCTAAGCTATATCTTTCATACTATCTTCTTTGCTGTTATTTATTTTCTGTCTTTAATTTAGTAGTTTAGTTTTCTTATTTAAAAAACCAAATATATATTTGTCTATCTCTTCTTTCTACTTGCGTATTATTATCTATCTTTAATATCTGCACTTGATAATTTGCATAAGTTTTCTCTAACTTTCGTCAGTCCCTGAGGAACGAATCTTCTTATCATTAAAACTTGCATACGTCCTGTAATACTTGCAGTACAGTGTTAGTTTAGGGTGTGTATTTGCACTTATTTATATCATTATTTTATCACACCTTAGGCCACACCAAAAAGTAATATGACTCTCAAAACAGTAAAGTTTTATAAATGGAGTCATGTAGATAGAATATGGTAAAAAGAAATATGATATAATAGCTTGGTGTAATGTTGGTCTCAACATAATTAAAACTAAAACACTGAAATTGATATGACTTAAATACTATACTTGTATTTTTTCAAGAGAACTTTTATAGGCTATGACCTTTTACAAAGAAGACTCCCTCACTTTTCTCTCTTGCTTTTTTTCTCACTTTTCTAATTAATGAAAGTACAAATGAAATACTACCTATTTATACTATTATATACTTTATAATAATTAATTTTAATCTAGACATATTGGTGTCGCCTAGGGTGTGATAAAATTAATACAAAATAAGACCAAGAAACTACGCACTCTCACCCTAGACAGGCACAGTACTGCAAGTATTACAAGACGTATGCAAGTTTTAATGATAAATAGAGTTCGTTCTCAGGGACTTAAGTGTGTTAATCGCGTGAGTAGAAATAACAAGTAGAAGTAAATAATTAGAAAACAGAAAAGTAAAGGGAACAGATTTCGAGATTAAACAATTAAAACTAAGAAAATAAAGACAATAAAATAAAATACGAAGAATATGAGATGAGAAGTATAGCTTAGTTTTTGCTAGTATGCACTAATCCTTCTAATTCTATCTATAAATCTAGTTAATAAGGGAGAATATTAGCTCTTGGTATACTTAGTCAGGATTCTAAATTCCACTACCTTAGACCTTGAGAGCGACTAAGGGGGCTACGGCACAACCAAGACGAGGACTCAAATAGGGTTATCAAACGCCACTAAGGCCCTATCCAGCACACTACAATCAATTGGTGATATGGTGATTAAAACAAACCCTAATGACTATCTAGTTAGAAGCATGTTTTGTCAGAACTACTATCGACACTAGACATTATGTGGTGGTTCAATAGTTAAATACCCTGTCAAGGAGACCATCTAACTACTATTAAAACAATCCTAAAGTGATCAGTTCTAGGAAAGACATTAAATCAAAACACATAAACAAATATTAAGTAAGTAGCTAATATCAGATTAGAACATATAATTCCCAAAGAACTTAGATAGAAGAATTAGAATTCATAGATTATACATATGCAAAACCCAAGTGGTGGGGCCTAGGGTGTGATAAAATAAGATGTAATTAACGTGCAAATAACACCCTAAACTACACGGTTCTGCAAGTATACAGATCGTATGCAAGTTTTAGATAAAGATTCGTTCCGCAGAGACTACAGAGGTTAGGAGAATCTTATGCAAATAGCAAGTGCAAATAATTAAAGCTAGAACAACTAAACGCAAATAAAAGTAAAGACAAATAGATTTTTGTTGATTTTCTAATAAACTAAATTAAACTAAGAAATTAAAAGACAGAAAAATAAATATGAAAGAGAAGTGATATGAGAATATAGCTTAAGTTATTAGCATGAAATCCCCACTAGTTTTGCCGTTCTAAACATGTAAGGGTGAATTATGTAGTATTTCCCTAATCGGTCAATATGCTATCGGTAGTTTAAAATAGGATTTACCTGTGTCAATAAGGCTTCCTAAGCAAACTTTTCCTGTAATTGGTAAAGAGTCACAAGACTCAACCATAGTGATTATCTAGCTAGGTTGGGTTGTCAGATCAAACCTAAAACTAAACGTTATGTGCTAAACATGCAATTGAACACCGTTGTCAATGGTATCCTAATTACTAGATGGTAATTCTAATGGCGGCCGTCCACAAGAACACAGAATATAAATTCAAACACATAAACAGAGAATAAAAACTATAATTCTATTTAAAACATTAAATTCCCAAATTAGATAGATGTCAATCAAAACTAGGGTTCATACATTTATGCTAAAACTTAAGCTAAAGAAAATTAGTTCATGAAAGAAAAGAAAGAAATCACAAATCTAAAGGTAGAAGAAGACATTGTTGATGACAGCTCCTTCCAGACTTCTCTCTTGTGTTCTAAGCTTCCTCTTGGTTTAAGGTTTCACCAAGGATGATTTAAGAGTGTTAAGAGGCTGTATTTATAGGTTAGAGGTTGACCTAATTCGTTTCTTTAGAGATAAGTTAAGTAATGGACTCCTAGCCCAACTCAAATTCGTATGGAAATAAAGATAAACACTGCTGCGTTGTTTTGGTCATAACTTCTTTATTATTGGTCCGATTTTGCTCCACAAGATACCAAAAGAATCGCAACAGAATTATCTAGACCCTGTAGGAGTAATTTACCAAATTCGGCCTCTTTATTAGGTAAAAACGCCTATCTTTGCAGAATCCCAGATTTAGGCAGCTTTTCCTTTTCCATCTTTTTAGCAATTCTTTCCTTATCTCCAATTTCCATGCATATCTCCTTCCATAAGTTGTTGTCTTTGACTTGGACTCTAATTAATCTCCATAATTATCTTTAAAGCTACACACTAAATAAACAATTAAACCCAATATGCTCTAAAAATAATAATTCTACAAACCAAGACCCAAAATAGGAAAGTGCACTAAATTAAGCTAAAATCAACCTATAAACTAATAAATAAGCCTAAAATGATGTCTCATGAGTATATTTTACTATCACAAATGAGGAGACATCAAGACCCCCAACTCAAAGTTGTATCGTCCCGATACAATAAAAGTAAAGAACAGTAGGGTAGTCAAAAAGAAGTAGGAGGAAATCAAGAACAGAATATAATGAATGATCCTAGAGCATTATATCTAAAAAGTCTCATGTAGTAATGCTCAAGAAATAATGCACAAATATGCTTAATATACAGGTAATCAACAATCCATAAATTCAAGTCCAGATTAATTTCGCAATGCCAGAAGGAGAGGATGATAAATTAGTTCAGGTTAATGGCTATAGGTTGTTCATAGGGCCCAAATACATCATCCAATGGTCCACTTACCTACTACCTAATAGCGCAATTGTTTCTCCATCTAGTAGTTAGAAATCCTAAGGTCTTGGTTATAACTTGGCTTAAGGACGGGTGTGGTATATTTGGATAATGAAAAGTGAGCTTTTGGCTCTCTCCTCACTAGCCATCAACGAATCGCCCTAGAGCTTGAGTTGTTCACTCGAAGATGTTCTCACTCAACCCAATTTATTGATGCTTTTTAATGTGCATCCCCAATAATCCCAATTTAAACCTTTGATAATATAAAATCCACTTTGCCGGTCCAAATATATATTCTTTTCACATCAATTTTTCTTTGTCTTTTGTATAGCTATGATTCTCTTTTTGATGTTCGAGATATCATACTATTTTTTATATATATATTCTTTTTCTTTTTTATGCCCTTGTTGGAAAAATTAGCTCGTGGCTTCTTTTCCATTCACTATTACCCCGGCAAAGGGTTACAATAATAACAATTCATCATCAATAAAATCACAAAGATAATTCCCTAATTCCCAAAGTTCCCTAATGATGAAACCCACCACCCCAAACTCAAGCTCTAAAACGAGTGTCTCAGGTTTTGCGATTCGAGTGCGGGTCATATAGATAAGTCCTAAAAACTATGGTAAGGATTATAATGTGTTTCAATAAAGGCTTTAGAAAGGCTCAGAGGGGCTAAGACGGATAAATAACAATAATATCAAACAAAAGGGTGAGAAAGTCTAAAGGCTTCAAGTGTTTTAATCATGAAAGCACTGCCTTATTCATTTTTCTAACTACCGGATTTCGTTACGTTTCCACTAATAGCTCATAGACAAGTGGGTTTTCAACTAATTTTAAACCTCACGTTCTACGCACCAAATAACTATTCCTAAGTTTCAACGTGACTTCTTAGCATTGCTCATTAACTTTTCTATCCTTTATTTCCTGTTTTCATGCATGCTAAACAATTTTGTTGCATCTTTCAAAAGCATACTACTTACTATCATTGACCTAATAAAATCATGCTCAAATAGGTACATTCAAGATATTCTATGCCTTAATTCAACCTATAAATTTTAAATTTTATGTAAAAACGAAAAGAAGATGAGGACAACGAATCCCCACCCCCAACTCAAAAGTGAGCCGTGTCCCCACGACTCGAAAAAGACTCAAGCATGGAATAAAATTTAAAATAAAATTAACTAAAACTACCTAATGCATCCAAGCTATTGAGAAAAATTAGAATGACTTACCAGGCTGGCCATAGAGATCCATCATATCATCCTCATCTTCTGAAGATGAGGGATCGGTGTAATCATCTATATCCTTGTACAAGGTCGAATTATCTACCTTTGTTTCCAATTGCATGATTTCTATCCAAAGGTCTTTGTTATCTTCACGTAATCTTTCAACTTCGTTATGTAACTGAATAGCCCAAGGAGGAAGATCATAAGCAATTTTGGAAGAGGAGGTAGAAGAACCTTGGTCTTGGATTTTTATCTTGTCTAAAGGCCTCCTTGCTGGTGTGGACATTCTAGCAGTTAATCTCTTCTGTGGTAGTGGTTGTTCAGGTGCCTGTTCTTTTGATTCTTCAGAAACCTCATCAATATTGATGGGTTTTTCAATGGTGGCTCCAGGCAATTTCTTATTCTTCCTAAGGATTGAACACTTTCTCTTGTATTCCATAGCTTCAGATCTGTTAGTCATACTTGATTCACCCACAACTCAAGTTATACCAAGGATGGATTAAAAGTTTAAGGAAAATTGGTGTAACTTGATGTTGTTGCTTGGAATTGGTTAAAGAGAAAGGTTATAGGATTTGATCTTGGAAGAAAACTTTAAAGCTTGATGAATTTAATGGTGTTTTAATGGTGTAGTGTGATGAATTTGATGAAGGATTGTGTTTATGGAAGATGATGGAGAGGATTTGATGAGTTGTTGTGTTAATTGTGAAGGTTTGCACAAGCTTTAAGATGTTTATATAGGGTTTGGGTCTGAAAAATTCGTGGGTGGAAGGCTAGGGTTAATCTCATAAGGTAAGAGTTTGATTAGGAAAAGAATTCCTTCTTGAACCGCCTCTTGCGGTGCACCGGACATATCCCGCGGTGTACCGCAACTTCTGTTGCTCCAAAATTTTTACCTACTGGATAATACCCGAGCTAGCACCCCGTGGTACGGGTTTTTGGGTCGCGGACCAGGGGTGCGGTGCAGGGGGTAGTCCGCAGCATGTCCGTCAAAAAACCCGTGGTACCCAACCCGTGGTACGGGTTTTTAGGGCGCGGACTAGGGTCCGGTGTACCGCGCCATGCCCCGTGATTTTTTTTCGACCTTCTGGATAAAACCCGAGCTAGCCAACCCGTGGTACGGGTTTTTGGGGCGCGGTGCATCCCTGCGGACCATGGGGTAGTCCGCGGGGTAGTCCGCGCCAGACTTGAAGTTCCTCCAGATTTTTCCTTTTGACCCCAAACTCGTTTCCTGCACAATAACACACTACCTTTCTCTCCCATTAGCTTGAAAACACAATTAAAAATATACACTAACTTAAAATTAAACACTACAAAGCAAAAACAACTAATCTAAAAAGCAATTAAAACAAGGGGTGTCTCCCAAGAGCACTTTTGTTTAACGTCTTTGAGTTAGACGTGTACCTCAGGCTAATCGCATTCGACAAGGTAGATTTTCTCTCCTTGCTCAAAGTCCTCACTGTCATAGTATCTCTTCAAACGCTGGCCATTCACCATGAATGTCCGTTGCTCGGATGGATTTTCAATCTCAATCGGTCCATGCGGTGTGACTTTGGTAACAATGTAAGGTCCTTCCCAACGGGATTTAAGCTTTCCTGGGTAGTTCGAAAATCAAGAGTTGTATAATAAAACCTTCTGTCCAATCTCGAAATACTTTGGACGGAGCCGTTTATCATGCCATCGCTTTGTTTTCTCCTTCTAGAGACGTGAATTTTCATAGGCATGATAACGAAGCTCCTCCAATTCGTTCAATTGCATCATCCTTTGCTTCCCGGCCAAGTCTGGGTCTAGATTCAGAGTTTTAATAGCCCAGTAGGCTCGAGCTTCTAGTTCAATCGGTAGATGACACGCTTTGCCGTAGACCATGCGATATGGAGATGCCCCAACTGGTGTTTTAAATGCTGTTCTGTATGCCCAGAGAGCATCATCTAGCTTTAGAGACCAGTCTTTCCTTGATTTGTTCACGGTCTTCTCCAGAATAGATTTAATTTCCCGATTGGAAACTTCAGCTTGACCGTTAGTTTGTGGGTGATAACCGGTTGAAGTACGGTGTTTCACTCCAAACTTTTTAAGAAAATGTCTCACGGGAGCATTAAGAAAATGGGTACCTTTATCACTGATGAGAACACGTGGCGTACCATGTCTTGAAAAGATGTTTGATTTTAAGAATTTAATCACTGTTTGAGCATCGTTCTTTGGTGTTGCCACTGCTTCTACCCATTTTGATACATAGTCTACTGCAAGCAAAATGTAAAGATTTCCATAGGAAGTGATGAAAGGTCCCATGAAATCTATTCCCCATACATCAAAGATTTCAACTTCAAGAATATTATTAAGCGGCATCGCGTCTCTTTTTGATATATTGCCAGTTTTTTGGCATCTGTGGCATGACTGGACGAAACTGTGACAATCTTTGTGTATGGTTGGCCAATAGAACCCAGATTGAAGAAGTTTAGCTGCGGTTCTATCGCCTTTAAAGTGACCTCCATAAGGTGAACTATGACATCCTTCAATGATCTTCTCCATTTCACCTTCATGTACACATCTTCTAACCACTTGGTCACTACATATCTTCCAGAGGTACGGTTCATCCCAATAATACTGTTTAGCCTGGTGATTCAATCTTTGTCTTTGTTGTGGGTGGAAATCTTTGGGAAAGACACCACTCACAATGAGGTTGACTAGATCTGCATACCATGGCACAAAAGCACGTTTAATAGCAAAAAGTTGTTCATCAGGGAATACCTCTTTAACCGATAACGGTTCTTTGTTCGCATTAGATCCTTCGAGCCGTGATAAGTGATCAGCAACTTGATTATCGCATCCTTTTCGGTCTCGAATATCTATGTCGAATTCTTGTAGCAATAGTACCCATCTAATGAGACGCGGCTTAGCGTCCTTTTTCTCCATGAGGTACCTAATAGCTGAATGGTCCGTGTATACAATAGTTTTCTTCCCAACCAGATAGGGACGAAATTTATCGAAAGCATAAACCACGGCCAACATCTCTTTCTCCGTTACTGTATAATTCATTTGGGCAGCGTTGAAAGTCTTACTTGCATAATAAATCGTGTGGAAAATCTTGTCTTTCCTCTGTCCCAACACAACACCCATAGCGTGATCACTAGCATCGCACATAAGTTCAAACGGAGCCTTCCAATCAGGAGGTATAACAATAGGTGTAGAGATCAGTTTTTCCTTAATCGTCAAAAACGCTTGAAGACATTCTTCAGTAAAATTAAAAGGAGTATCCTTTTCAAGTAAAGAGCAGAGCGGTTTGGCGATCTTGGAGAAATCTTTAATAAATCGTCGATAAAATCCTGCGTGACCCAAGAAACTTCTCACCCCTTTAACAGAAACCGGAGGTGGTAGTGTTTTGATAACTTCAATTTTCGCACGATCAACCTCCATCCCTGCCTTTGAAACTTTATGTCCCAACACAATTCCCTCTTGAACCATGAAGTGGCATTTTTCCCAATTAAGCACGAGATCGTTTTCTCTACATCTCACAAGGACTTTCTCAAGATTTCTTAAACAATCATCAAAACTGTCTCCAAACACCGAAAAATCATCCATAAAAACCTCCAAATATTTATCAATCATGTCCCAAAATATAGCCATCATGCACCTCTGGAACGTGGCAGGTGCATTGCATAAACCAAACGGCATTCTTCTGTAAGCAAAAGTACCAAACAGACATGTAAAAGTTGTTTTGTGTTGATCGAGGGGATCCACACAAATCTGATTATAACCTGAATATCCGTCTAGGAAACAGTAATATTCTCTCCCTGCAAGCTTGTCTAGCATCTGATCAATGAACGGTAACGGGAAGTGATCTTTCTTTGTTGCTTTGTTCAGCCTTCGGTAATCCATGCACACTCGCCACCCCACAACTGGTCTTGATGGTATGGCTTCGCCTTGATCATTAAGGGTGGTGGTAAAACCTCCTTTCTTAGGAACACACTGCACTGGACTAACCCAATCACTGCTAGCAATCGGATAGATAATTCCTGCGTCTAACAACTTGATAACTTCCTTCCTCACTACTTCTTTCATAGCTGGCATGAGTCTTCTCTGTCCTTCTATAGATCGCCCACCTTCGTTCTCAAGAATGATTTTGTGTTTGCAAACGGAAGGACTAATTCCCTTGATGTCAGCAATAGTCCATCCGATTGCTTCTTTGTTTGCGCGAAGTACTTGAAGTAGCTTCTCCTCTTGAGGACCTGAAAGGTTAGCAGAAATAATAACAGGCAAAGTTTTGTTCGTACCTAGATATGCATAGCGTAGGTGATCTGGAAGTGGTTTTTCTTCGAGAACAGGTGGACATATTATAGATGGTTGTTTCATTGGTTCAATGTCACCTGGCTCTCGAAGTAATTCTCGTACGTTTAATCCTAATGCAGCAACATCTTCAGGGGGAATCTCGAGTTCTGGTGTTTCAGGTGCTAAGGCTTTGTCAAGATCATCATTTAAGTTCTCTTCATTGAAGACTTCTTGCGTAATCTTTTCGATGACATCTACCTTGAAGCACTCGTCTTTCGCTTTAGGATATTTCATAGCCTGAAACACATTAAATCGTATCTGTTCGCCTTGTACTCTCATGATCAACTCACCATTCTCAACATCAATTAGTGTACGCCCCGTGGCTAAGAATGGTCTTCCCAAAATGATGGGGACATTCTTATCCGCGTCGTAGTCAAGGATAATAAAATCGCAAGGAAAAATAAAAGAGCCCGCGTTAACTAAAACATCTTCAATTTTACCTACTGGTCGTGAGAGGGAGCGATCCGCCATTTGTAGTACCACAGATGTAGGCACTACTTCTCCGATATTAAGCTTCTCGAATAGGGATTTAGGCATGAGATTGATGCTCGCACCTAAATCACATAATGCTTTCCCGGTCCAATTTTCTCCAATGCCGATAGGTATTGTAAAACTTTCGGGATCTTCTAGTTTTGGTGGCAACTCATTTTGACATATGGCACTGCACTCCCTAGGTAATCCAATTGGTTCCCCAGTCTCTATACTTCGCTTGTTGGAGAGAATGTCTTTCATAAATTTCATGTAGCTTGGCATCCTCTTGAGAGCTTCAACAAGGGGTATATTGATTTCCAATTTCTTCAGCATGTCAATGAACTTTTTGAATTCCAGGTCATTGTCCTTCTTTCTGACACGTGAAGGGTATGGTGGTGGAGGGCGTGTATTGAGTTCCACTGGTTTTCTTGTCTTCTCAGGTGTCTCGACTTGGACACTCTTTGGTTTAACTACCTCCTTGACTGTATCTTTGATTATTTCTCCCCCCCGTTGTTCTGGAATAGGGATTGGTTCTGTTTCTGGTCTAGGTGGAGGTAGTTGTTTTCCACTTCGCAACTCAACTGCATGGCAAGAATCATCTCTAGGAGCAATGGTATCACTTGGGAGTTGCCCTTTTGGCCGATTTTGTAATGTACTCGCCATCTGTGATATAGTATGCTCTAGTTGCTTTATAACCTTCTCCTGAGTTCGAACTCTCTGTTGGCTATAATTTATTTTCTTCTCAACGTTTTGCATTAATTTAGTCATACTTGAAGTCAAACTCTGGAGTTGTTCTTGTTTTGCCAATTGCATTGATTGTTTAGGTGGATTTTTCTTCGGTTCTTGACAAGTTTTCTTAACAATGGGTGCCTTTTTCTGAATAGGTTGTGGAGGACTATAAGGTTGAAGTTGGGGTTGCTGACTAGTTTCTTGTTTTCTGTCCCAACTCCTTTGTTGTGGAGGTTGTTGATAATTAGTGTAGCTTTCTTGATTATAACTATTCGAGTAATAGTTATCTTGAGGATATTGAACGAAAGCTACTGCTGGATTATTCATACATCCTGCCCACACATGATTTCTTGATCCACAACCAAGACACGAAGGAATTGTGCGTACCATATTCACCTGAGCAATTGTTCGGGCTTGTTCTGTCAGCTCTTCGAGTTGTTTAGCCAATTCCTTAAGCTTTAGAGATTCCGAATTGCTCTCCTTTGCTGATTTCTTTGGCCAACTTCTCTCGTTCTCAAGAATTCTTTCCATCCCCAACTCAGCTTCTACAGGATCTAGCAACACAAAACCTGCGTTTCCTACCGAATCTGCTTTCTCTCTTGATTTATCATTAAGGCCTCCATAAAACAAGGTTAAATAATATTCTGGCGAGGATCTATGATATGGACACCTCGCTTTCTTCTCTGTAAATCGTAACCATGCTTCACCCAAACTCTCTTCCTCTTTCTGCATAAATTGTTCAAGCTCCAACATATTTTTTAAACGTCTACTAATCGGATAAAAACGGTCTAGGAATCTTGTTTGGAGCTTGTCCCAATCTGGAATAACATGAGGGTGTTGGGTATCGTACCAATCGCTTGCACATCCGGTCAAGAAGAACTGGAACATCAAGTAATATACTTGCTCTCTAGTAACTCCTCTTACGATATAAGCATCACAGATCTGCATGAATTTCTGAATATATCGGATCGGATCTTGATGTGCATCTCCGCTGAATAATCCATGAGATTCAAATTGAATTAGCATCCCTGGATCAGGTTTAAATTTAGCGGCTTGGATTTCTGGAGCGCGAATTCCTCGTGGCTCCACTCTAAACTCGATGGGTAGCTCAAGTCTCCTTGGGTTCTCCATCTGTAACTAAATCTGAAAAACAAAAACTAAAAACAAAAAGCGTAAAATAGAACTAACTGAAAATAAAAGCACAAGATATATGCACAAGGACTAACGATGTAGTCCCCGGCAGCGGCGCCAAAAACTTGGTGGGGCCTAGGGTGTGATAAAATAAGATGTAATTAACGTGCAAATAACACCCTAAACTACACGGTTCTGCAAGTATACAGATCGTATGCAAGTTTTAGATAAAGATTCGTTCCGTAGAGACTACAGAGGTTAGGAGAATCTTATGCAAATAGCAAGTGCAAATAATTAAAGCTAGAACAACTAAACGCAAATAAAAGTAAAGACAAATAGATTTTTGTTGATTTTCTAATAAATTAAATTAAACTAAGAAATTAAAAGACAGAAAAATAAATATGAAAGAGAAGTGATATGAGAATATAGCTTAAGTTATTAGCATGTAATCCCTACTAGTTTTGCCGTTCTAAACATGTAAGGGTGAATTATGTAGTATTTCCCTAATCGGTCCCAATATGCTATCGGTAGTTTAAAATAGGATTTACCTGTGTCAATAAGGCTTCCTAAGCAAACTTTTCCTGTAATTGGTAAAGAGTCACAAGACTCAACCATAGTGATTATCTAGCTAGGTTGGGTTGTCAGATCAAACCTAAAACTAAACGTTATGTGCTAAACATGCAATTGAACACCGTTGTCAATGGTATCCTAATTACTAGATGGTAATTCTAATGGCGGCCGTCCACAAGAACACAGAATATAAATTCAAACACATAAACAGAGAATAAAAACTATAATTCTATTTAAAACATTAAATTCCCAAATTAGATAGATGTCAATCAAAACTAGGGTTCATACATTTATGCTAAAACTTAAGCTAAAGAAAATTAGTTCATGAAAGAAAAGAAAGAAATCACAAATCTAAAGGTAGAAGAAGACATTGTTGATGACAGCTCCTTCCAGACTTCTCTCTTGTGTTCTAAGCTTCCTCTTGGTTTAAGGTTTCACCAAGGATGATTTAAGAGTGTTAAGAGGCTGTATTTATAGGTTAGAGGTTGACCTAATTCGTTTCTTTAGAGATAAGTTAAGTAATGGACTCCTAGCCCAACTCAAATTCGTATGGAAATAAAGATAAACACTGCTGCGTTGTTTTGGTCATAACTTCTTTATTAATTGTCCGATTTTGCTCCACAAGATACCAAAAGAATCGCAACAGAATTATCTAGACCCCGTAGGAGTAATTTACCAAATTCGGCCTCTTTATTAGGTAAAAACGCCTATCTTTGCAGAATCCCAGATTTAGGCAGCTTTTCCTTTTCCATCTTTTTAGCAATTCTTTCCTTATCTCCAATTTCCATGCATATCTCCTTCCATAAGTTGTTGTATTTGACTTGGACTCTAATTAATCTCCATAATTATCTTTAAAGCTACACACTAAATAAACAATTAAACCCAATATGCTCTAAAAATAATAATTCTACAAACCAAGACCCAAAATAGGAAACTGCACAAAATTAAGCTAAAATCAACCTATAAACTAATAAATAAGCCTAAAATGATGTCTCATGAGTATATTTTACTATCACAAATGAGGAGACATCACCAAGCTATGGGTAGTTTAGTTCATACCTGAAGGAAATAAACTAAAAGGAATTACAAAAGACATCATCTTGCTCTCTACAATAAACTAAGGAATAATATTAAGGTTTTCTCTAAGAAAGGATGATTTACAAGTGATATAAGGGTGTATTTATAGGTGTTTAGAAGACCTAATTCGTTTTCTTGATGAAGAGTTAAGGTAATGGACTTCTAGCCCAACTCAAATTCGTATGGAAATAAAGATAAACACTGCTGCACCGTTTTGAGCATATCTTCTTCGTTATTGGTCGGATTTTGCTCCATAAGATACCAAATGAATCGCAACAGAATTATCTTGACCCATTAGAAGGAAATTACCAAAATCGGCCTATTTCTTAGGTAAAAACGTCTATCTTTGGACGTGTATGCAGAATCCCAGATTTAGGAAGCTTTTCCTTTTCCATCTTTTTAGCTTTTGTTTCCTTATCTCCAATTACTATGCAAATCTCTTTCCATAAGTTGTTGTCTTTGACTTGGACTCTAATTAAGCTCCATAATTATCTTTAAAGCTACACACTAAATAAAAAATTAAACCTAATATGCTCTAAAATTAATAATTCTACAAATCAAGACTCAAAATAGGAAAGTGCACTAAAACTCAAGAAAATCGACATTATTGACTTCTAAATCACTTAAAATGATGTCTCATCCTAACATTAATCTATCACAAATGAGGAGACATCAAGACCCCCAACTCAAAGTTGTATCGTCCCGATACAATAAAGATAAAAACATAGGGAAGTCTAGAAATACACACTTATAAAATTCTCAACACAAGGGAAAAAGCATAGCAGAATATATAGAATAAACCTAAAGCACATAACTCAGAAAATTTCATGCAATAATATTCATAAACTACATACCTGTACACTTCTCATATCCACAGTCAACACGGCTTGAATTCAAGATCAGATTAGTTTCGCCATGTAAGAAGGATTGGGACTTTACTCAGTTCCCCAAGAGAGCTATAGATTGTTCATCAATTCTCACTAGTATCAAAGGTTCACTCAACTAATCTCTAATGGCTCAATCACTTCTCAATTACATAGCAAAGAATCAAAAAGGTCTTTAAGGTTGTAATGTAGGCTTAGGGACGGTATGCTAGTATATTTGGATAATTTGGAGTGAGCTTTTGGCTCTCTCCTCACTAGCCATCAACAAATCGCCCTAGAGCTTGAGTTACTCTCATAAAACGTTTCTCACTCAACCCAATGAATTCTTTGATGCAAAATTTAGCATCCCCAATAACCCAAATTAAAGCTTAAGATGTTCACATAAAAATCCACTTTTCCGGTCCGAATATATATATTTCCTTTTCTTTTCAAATCAATTTCTTTTATGGCTATGACTCTCTTTTAATGTTGATATATCACGCTAATTTCTCATATATATATATATATATATTTTTCTTTTAATACAGTCCAACAGTAGAGCGTACTTCATAGTCACATCCAAAGTTCGTGTGTTTCCGAAGATATTAGGGACAAGGAAATTGTGCCAAATTCTAGCCTCCGCTTGAAGATATTTGTAAGGCCAAGGTGCCTTCAATTCTCCCTTATGTGATTGCACTTTCTCTTTGTCTAATACATGCTCAAAAAGTAATTCCTCATCAAAGATTTTTCGCTTAGCAACTGCTTCTTCAAATTTGCAAAAACCTTTCAATTTCTTAAACTTGAAGTGGTTTCTAATCTCCTTAACTGTGAAAGGAACTAGCTTTCCTCTAATCGGAGCACAATTACTATCTCGGCTAAAAAGGCCTAAATAGAACTCCAAAACTAATTCATGACATAATTCAGAACGTCTTACCATGAACGTAGACCAACCCAATTTCTCACCAAGCTCTAAGAATCCTGCATATTCTCCATCTCTAATTTCTTCCTTGAATACTTTCTCATAGGCAAAAGGTAGATCTTTCAATTGTTTCTCTGCAGAAGTCTTCAGGGCCCTTGAAGTATCCACTTTCTCTTTGGGTGCAGGATCTTGTTGAGGTTGTGTTCTCTCCTTTGCATAAGAGTAAATCTTTTTGCCATTACGGTCAAACAAAGGTATCCCACTCTTCTCAACTTTCTCTTTACCCTTTGATTTAGAACTAGCACCTTTGTCAATTGATTTCTTCTTATTTAAATCCAACCCCTTGTTGCTCTTCACCTCCCTCTTGTTAGCTAAAATTGTTGTTCTATTAGTCATCCTCAATCAACCCCCAACTCAAAGCTTTAGCAACCCTTGAAATTTAAACTTGTGAATTAATGGTTTGAACAAGCTTAATTTGGCCTATGATAGGTGAATTGATGATGAATCTCTATGTGGGTAAGGTGGATTTGTAATCGGTTGGCTTGGATTTAAGAAATTGTAGGATGAATTTTGAAATTTTGGCTCTTTGATTCTTCAATTTGAATGGATTTGGTGAAGATTGGGTGTTTGAATCTCCCTTGTAATGATGTGGAGAGAAGGTTTGGTGTGTTATTCTTGATGATTGGGTAGTGTTTTGGTGATTGGTGAAGGTTTTGATGAGCTTCAATGGAGTTAGGAGAGTTTTGGAGAGAAGAAAGAGGTTTAAGGTTTAATAAATTCGGAATAATAAGCTTTAGATCTTCATATAGCCTTGAAACCCTTTATTTTCTCTCTCTAGCGGCTCGCGCGAACTACCCCTGTGGACCATGGGGTGTACCGCGGGGTACACCGCGACATCTGATGCTCGAAAATTTTTGCTCACTGGTTAACACCCGTGGTAGGACCCCGTGGCACGTGTTTCTGAGTTGCGGACTAGGGCGCGGTACACCGGAGGGTACCCCGCTTCTTCTGTAGCTTTCTCCGTCAAAATACCCGTGGACCTCACCCTGTGGCACGTGTTTTTGGCTCGCGGACCATGGCACGGACCATGGGGTAGTCCGCGGTTCGATTTTTCTCCGTTTCTGGATCAAGCCCGTGGCTCCACCCGTGGCACGTGTTTGGACCTTGCGGACCATCCCTGCGGTATAGGGGGTATACCGTGGGGTAGTCCGCGCAGGTCATTCTCGCGCTCCAAAAATTTTCGTTTTCTTCCCTAACTCGATTTTTCCAATTCCTACACATCAAAAACACTAATACCTTTCTCAAATATGCATTATCAACTAAAAACAACTAACATAAACTTAAACTAAAACATAAAAGACATGAAAAAAAATAAAAAAATAAAAAAATAAAAAAACTACGGGTTGTCTCCCGTACAGCACTTTTGTTTTACGTCTTTCAAAGATAGACGTGTTACCTCTGTCAAGATTTGTGAATATAGCCTCCCCAACAACGAGTCAGGCTATGAACGTCAACTAATCTGCGCTTGACCCCAGTTTTGGGGCGAATTTCTATCACCTTGGCTGAAACAACCTTAGTGACAATGAATGGTCCCATCCACGAGTCTTTGAAACTTCGTGGCCTATTCTCGCGTTTGTGAGCTTTCCATAGAACTTCATGGCCAACCCCAAACTCAATGTTTGGCTCCGTATCCACAGGTTTTAAGTGGATCTTCTCAGGAGGGACTTTGTGATGTGAAAGGCTGTGGATGATAGGCACGGTGGGATCTAACTTCCTTGGCTTTTTACCCAAGACATAGAAGGTTTCGGATACATTCTTTACATGAAGGGTGATGGTCCATTCTTGGAAGTTGATCACACTTTGACTTGTGGCCATGAAGGGCCGTCCAAGTATGATTGGAACCTGCTTATCTGCATCAAACTCAAGAATAACAAAGTCAGTAGGGATGGCGATATTACCTGCTCGGACTAAGACGTCCTCCACTGTTCCCCATGTCCTCTTCACTGAGTTGTCAGCAAACTGCAACTTCACTGGAGTTTTCTCTGATTTCTGAAGTCCAAGTCTCTCGAACACGGACTTAGGCATAAGATTCACACCAGAACCCACATCGTACATCGCTTTCACTTTGAGCATACCCTGTAATTGAATAGGATGGTTGAAACTTCCCGGATCTTTAAGCTTTGTAGGTAGCTCTTTCTCACTTCTTCTCGAAACCCTCAGGTTCTCTCTTGGGATCTCTACACTCGCCTCCTTCTCAGGAATAATTTGCGTAAAAACTTGTTGCGGTGTAAGTCCTCGCTTCGCAATCTCAAGCATTTGGGCGTTGATATTTTCGGGTTGGTACGCCTCTACAAATGTCTTGAGAACAGTGTCATCCTTAGAATTTATATCAGGAATAGTTGATGACACTGGTTGAACAATAGGTGGCGGTTCCACCTTCTCTTCTACTTTCTCTTCATGCACAGCAGGTGCAACTTCATCTTCAACTTTTGACTCCTTCTTTGAGTCTTCTTCCTCTTTCTCTTTAGCCAGCTCAGCTGCATAATCCATAACCGATCAAATTTCCTCTTGCATCTTCCTCAGTAGCTCTATAAATTCAGCTTTCTCTTGATCGTCCTCTACATAAACTTCAGAACATTCAGATTCCACGGGTTTAGACTTGGTTGGTTCTTCTTCAGTACTCGGAACTTCCACGGCACTAATGGCAGCATGCGGTGCTTCCTCTTTTGTTTCTTCGATTTCAAGTCATATAGCCTTGCAAGCTTCGAACCCAACATTTTTTTCACCTCCTTCGATTGCCTTTACTTCCTGTTGTTCTACAAAGCTTGTTAAAACTTTGTTCATCTGTTCTACTTGAGTACGTATTATCTGAAGTACGGCATCGTGTCCTCTGATCTTCTCTGCTTGAGTGTTCATATCCGCGGTTAAACGGTCTAGAGCTTGTTGATCCACAGATCCTTCTTGAGGGTACTGAGGTAATGCTTTTTGATCTAAAGAATCGTTATAGGCATCTTGAGCAGGTTGTTGTGGGGGAGTAGGTCTATTCTGATTTTGATACTGACTCCTCTGTTGGAAAGAGTTGTTCTGGGGGCGCTGTTGATAATGACCAGGATTAGCGGCCCCTTGTGGATTTGAATACTGCATACCTGGATGGTTTCGGTTACCCCATTAATAACCTCCGCGATTGGATATAAAGTAAACAGATTGCGGATTTGATTCGCACTCTTCCCATGTATGATCGTTAACACCACATTGTTGACAACCTTGTGCTTCTTGTACTACTTTTGTTGTGGCTATATTTTTCTCCATTGCTATCCTCAGCTCTTTGATTTGATTTTCTAAAGCGGATATTTGAGCTGAGTTTGCAGTTTCTGCGTCCAAACGAAGTGTTCCTCGGGTCTTTGCTACAGAAGCTCACGTTGAAGGCCAACTTCTTTCTTGTTCCATAATATTCTCTAACACCTCGGAGGCTTCATTGTGATTCATGGACACAAAATTACCATTTCCAATGTTATCCACTTTTTCTCTACCTTTATCATTAAGACCTTCATAGAATATAGCAAGTTGTAGAGCAGGTGTATAACCATGGAGCGGACATCTGGCTAATTTTTGTTGAAACCTTGTCCATGCTTCTCCCACTGTTTCTCCATCTTCTTGGGAAAATCTTGCAAGCTCGGCTTGATCTTTGAGTCTCATGCTCTTCGGATAAAATCTGTTGAAGAACGCGGCTTGAAGTTCTCTCCAAGAGTGAATGGTTCCATGTGGTTGTCTCTCTAGCCAATCGCTAGCTCTTCCGGTCAAGAAAAACGAAAACATATGACAATACAGTTGCTCGCGTGTAATGCCAGGAGTAATGTAGGCATCGCAAATCTGCATGAACTTCTGAATCGATTTTACCGGATCTTGAATAGCTGTACCAGTATAGAGCCCGAAACTTTGAAATTGACTGAGCATACCCGGATCGGGTCTAAATTTGATATTCGGAATCTCAGGAGGGCGGTAACCAATTGGTTGAACATGGAATGGTACATTAAGGCCAGGAAGGTCTTGTTCAACTCTGTTTTGTTGATCATTAAGATTATTCTGCCCATTACCTCCTCCTGCTGGTAGTTGTTGTCCTCCTTGTCCACCGAGTGGTGGATCTTGAACACCAAGAGGAGGATCTTGTTGACCCCCTCCAAGTGGTGCACCGAGTGGTGGATCTTGGGCTGCCATTGATCTTCTTAAGGCTCTTTCCTCACGAACTCGTTTGTTGTAAGGTCTGAAGCTCCTCTCAGGCTCCGATAAGGGAGGCCAAGAATTAAACACTGTGAAAACCTGAAAAAAGACTAAAGCAAACCACAAGCGTAAATCTGGAAAAATAAAAACTAAACTAAAAACTGAAAAGTAAAAACCCTCGAAATAGATAACCCACACGCTAACGAGACACAAGTCCCCGGCAGCGGCGCCAAAAACTTGGTGTCGCCTAGGGTGTGATAAAATTAATACAAAATAAGACCAAGAAACTACGCACTCTCACCCTAGACAGGCACAGTACTGCAAGTATTACAGGACGTATGCAAGTTTTAATGATAAATAGAGTTCGTTCTCAGGGACTTAAGTGTGTTAATCGCGTGAGTAGAAATAACAAGTAGAAGTAAATAATTAGAAAACAGAAAAGTAAAGGGAACAGATTTCGAGATTAAACAATTAAAACTAAGAAAATAAAGACAATAAAATAAAATACGAAGAATATGAGATGAGAAGTATAGCTTAGGTTTTGCTAGTATGCACTAATCCTTCTAATTCTATCTATAAATCTAGTTAATAAGGGAGAATATTAGCTCTTGGTATACTTAGTCAGGATTCTAAATTCCACTACCTTAGACCTTGAGAGCGACTAAGGGGGCTACGGCACAACCAAGACGAGGACTCAAATAGGGTTATCAAACGCCACTAAGGCCCTATCCAGCACACTACAATCAATTGGTGATATGGTGATTAAAACAAACCCTAATGACTATCTAGTTAGAAGCCTGTTTTGTCAGAACTACTATCGACACTAGACATTATGTGGTGGTTCAATAGTTAAACACCCTGTCAAGGAGACCATCTAACTACTATTAAAACAATCCTAAAGTGATCAGTTATAGGAAAGACATTAAATCAAAACACATAAACAAATATTAAGTAAGTAGCTAATATCAGATTAAAACATATAATTCCCAAAGAACTTAGATAGAAGAATTAGAATTCATAGATTATACATATGCAAAACCCAAGCTATGGGGAGTTTAGTTCATACCTGAAGGAAATAAACTAAAAGGAATTATAAAAGACATCATCTTGCTCTCTACAATAAACTAAGGAATTATATTAAGGTTTTCTCTAAGCAAGGATGATTTACAAGTGATATAAGGGTGTATTTATAGGTGTTTAGAAGACCTAATTCGTTTTCTTGAGGAAGAGTTAAGGTAATGGACTTCTAGCCCAACTCAAATTCGTATGGAAATAAAGATAAACACTGCTGCACCGTTTTGAGCATATCTTCTTCGTTATTGGTCGAAATTTGCTCCATAAGATACCAAAAGAATCGCAACAGAATTATCTTGACCCTATAGAAGGATATTACCAAAATCAGCCTATTTCTTAGGTAAAAACGCCTATCTTTGGATGTGTATGCAGAATCCCAGATTTAGGCAGCTTTTCCTTTTCCATCTTTTTAGCTTTTGTTTCCTTATCTCCAATTACCATGCAAATCTCTTTCCATAAGTTGTTGTCTTTGACTTGGACTCTAATTAAGCTCCATAATTATCTTTAAAGCTACACACTAAATAAACAATTAAACCTAATATGCTCTAAAAATAATAATTCTACAAATCAAGACTCAAAATAGGAAAGTGCACTAAAACTCAAGAAAATCGACATTATTGACTTCTAAATCACTTAAAATGATGTCTCATCCTAACATTAATCTATCACAAATGAGGAGACATCACATATTAAAAGACACAAGACTAAATTCACTATTCTTTAAAATACATCATGTATGTTCATTTGGTCCTTTTGTTCTTCCCAAATTCATGAATATGTCTTGGATATTTAAGAGTCAAATTAATTTGGAATTATTTTGTTTTTATGTATTTCAACACTCCCCTCAAACTAAAATAATTTTCACACCGAGCTTTGATCTTAAATATTTTATAGAATTTGTTGGTAAAGCCATTGCGAAAATATTTGAAATCAATTCTGAAGTACAATAGTGTTTTAACATTATCGTCTTTTTTTCACGTGATCTCTTAAAATATGAAACATGAGATTAATATGCTTGCTTCTTCCATAGTGTATTAGATTTTTGGACAACTTGATCCCCGACTTGTTATCCACATAAATAATAGTCGGACCTTCTTGTTCATGATTTAACTCTTTTAGAAAATTTCTCAACCAAATTTCTTCACAAATCGCCGAAGATAATGCGACACATTCAACCTCACACGAAGAAAATACAACCATATTTTGTTTCTTTGAAGTCCGTGTAAATACAGTATACCCAAGAAAAAATGCATACCCGCTTGTGCTTTTTCTTTCATCTTGATCACCTCCCCAATCACTATCGTAATATCCATACAATATAACATCTTCTTAATAGGGATAAAATAGAGTAGATATAATAGTACCTATGATGTACCTTAGAATCCTTTTTTGTGCAAGCCAGTGAGATTCTTTCGTTGTTTACATATAACGACTCAACAAACTAACAAAATAAAAAATATCTGGCCTTGTGATTGTGAGGTACAATATGTGATGTAGAAATTTCCGTTTAGGCACGCCTAAGCGTCAACTCCCTCCTCAGTCGCCTACGCCAAGTAAAAATGCTAGGATTTTTCGCCTAGCGTTTTATCGTTGTGGAAGAGGCACCAAGCCCGCCTAGATGTTGATTAATGGCAAAAAATGACCGCCTAAGTCCTCTTTTTATTTTTTTAACTCTCGAGAACTCTTGAACTAATATTATAATCAAATTATAGTATTTTTAATATTTATTATAGTGTTGATAGATTAATTTTATGACTTAATATTTAAAATTGTATAATTACTACGTGTATATTACTAAATATACAATATTACATAGCAGGGTTCAAGTTTGCCTAATCCCGCCTAGGCCCCGTGTAATCCTGCCTAGACGCTAGGTCCTAGTTGACCGCCTAGGCCGCGAAACCATGTTCCACAAAATAGGGTATAGTAAACTTCCAATCAAACTTTTAAAGAGTCTATAATTCACACATTTTCCTTCTCCTTCTTTTGTCATTTTCAAACCAGGCGACATCAAAAATTCCACGGGGTTATAGTTTTCCATTTTAAAGTCTCAAGTAGTTATGAGGCAATACCTATTTTGTGAAATACAAATTCCTCCTTCTTGTTGATTTACTTTGATAACAAGGAAAATTGACATAATTCTAGAATCTGTTAATTCAAAATACTTGAACATGGCTTGTTTGAATTGAACAAACATTTCTTCATAATTTCTCGTAAAAAGAAATTCAGCAACATAAAGACATGCAATTAACACTTTGCCTTGAGAGTTTTCCTTCAAATAAAGTGCATGCTCAAATAGACATTTATAAAACCCATTATCAATAAGATAGCTGTCGATATGAGAATTCCGTGCTATGGGTACTTTCTTTAATCCATACAAATACTTCTTCAATCGGAACACTTTATTTTTTTTTTACCATTTATGGTATAACCTTCAGGTTTTTTGATATACATTTAGTTAAGTATACCATGGAAAAATGCAAATTTGACATCCAATTGGTTTATTCTCCATTTATGATGTGTTGCAAGTGGTATCAACGTTCTCACAGTGGCCAACCGAGCAACAGGGGCAAAAACATTATTATAATCAACTCCACATTTTTTTGTATCCTTTTTCAATAAGTCTTGCCTTGTGGCGATCAATTTCTCCAATTGTTGTCCTCTTTATTTTATTACACATTTGAATCCAATAGTTCGATGTCCTTTTGGAAAAGACGTCGATTCCTGGGTATTATTTTTAAAAATGGAACGAATTTCTTCGACCATTGCTTTCTTCCACGAATTTTCTTTCACAGCTTCCTCAAATGATAATGGATCTTGGTTGGCATAGAGGCATGCCAAATTCATTTATTCAGTTTATGCATAGATTTATGTCATTCCTCGCATGCATCTTGGTAGAGAAGAAGAATTACGTGGACCTTCATTGTCTTGAAAATTTTGAACTTGTTGAGGTTTCATTAAAATTGACTCTTGATTTTGATGCTTTGCTTAATATTTCACTTCAATCGATTCTCTTTACTAGATTTTTCTTCATTCCACCTCAAGATTTCCTCTCTGCTAAAAAGAACTGGAACACGAGCTAAGCTAAGCAACCAAATAATTGAAGATGACTGGTAGTCAGCTTGTACTTGCTCCAGGTTTCTTGTGGTATCCGATCTTTCACACTCTTGGTTGGACAAGAATTTAGAAAATTAAAAATACATTCCACTTCTTCAACCCAAAAAATCTTCTAGTAGATTTTTCTCCTTTAGCATTGTTCTCGTCATGTCAAGGATGGTGCTACTCTTTCTTTCTGCAACACCATTTTGTTGTGGGTTGTATGATGTAGTAAATTATTGCTTGGTTCCTCGCTCTCTAAAATATAGAAATTTATTTAAGGTGTACTCATCTCCTTTGCCAAATATAAGGATTTTGATTTGTAGACGTTTTTCATCTTGGATGATAATTTAAAAGTTTTTGAAAATAGTAACGTCAACTTACTTCTCCTTGATCAAATATACCTGTAATTTTCCAGCTAAAAAACGTCAATACAAGAAATGAAATATTTGCTTCTTCCGAGAGATTCAGTTTAGAATGGTCTGCATATATTAGTATGAACAGAGTAAAGTGGTGTTTGGTCTCTCCGTGATTATCCATGTTAAAAATATTTCTTTGTTGTTTTCCAAGAGTACATGATTCACACACAAATTCAAGCATCTAAATCAATGGTAAACCACTTACCTTGTTATTTATAACAAGAGTTTCAGGCCACTAAAATATAAATGAAAAAATCGATGATGTCATTTCCATGACTAATTATTTATCATCTCTTGTAACTACCCTTCATAATTGTGTTGAGATGTATCGAAACATTAGATTGTTTGCCATTTCGACTTTGGTGATAAGGCGTCCTTGTGCATCTTTCAAGTTAAGACAAAGATTTAACATTTTTATTACATAACCCTTTGCAAGGAATTGCCCGAAACTTAAAGTATTACTTTTCATGTCGGATACATAACACACAATTGAAAAACATTGGAAAACACGATTCTTTTGAAAATTTATAATTTTACCTTTGCGTTTCACCAGATCCTTAGAAGAATCTCCCATACTTACATTTTCATAAAAGTACTCTTCAAGATTTTCAAAAATATTCTTCTTACTACACATATGATTACTTGCTCCTGGATCAAGATACCATACAACTTGATGTTTATTGGAGTCCTTTTGTGCATAAAGTAGTGTGATATCTTCACTATTTCTTTTGAGAAAAATTGGATTGATCCTCTTGTTCAAATTGTTGTACCAACGTTTGATGCATAATGTTCATATTTGTGACAATTGTAACGTTCAATATATTTTTTATTATCTTATCTACAACCTCCTCTTCTACGAGCTCTTCCTCGTTCTCGCACAAAATTTATTAGTATTATTTAGCTGATTTTGATTTTGATTGTCAAAATTTCCTTAACCTCGACCTTGATCTCGAACTCAAAAATTATTTCCTTTACCACCACAGTGAAATCCTCGACCTCGACCTTTTTGACCACTTATGTTAGATTTTAATTTCAAAGCTTTCTCAATCGGGTTGGTATTAAAATAAATTTTTGTTCGTTGCTCGAACACTTGTAAGGAACTCATCAAGTCGTTTATAGTGAGTTCATCCAAATATTTTGGCTCTTCCAATGTCACGAAAATTTGCTCAAAATTCGTAGTATTTTTTTTACAACTCGGATTTCTTCCATTTCTTCTCCTTACTTTTTTATTTGGTTTATTATGGATAATAAACAAGAACAAAATTAAAAAATGCATTCACCTTCTTTCATTTTGGAACTTTTAAAATCACCTTGGAGTGATTGTAAACAAACTCGTTTAACATGGTCTACTCCTTTAAATTGAGTTGCAAGTTTATCCAATACTTCTTTGCACGATATTGGTTCAACAATTTTTTCGAATATGGATTCACCAACACTTGAATAAAGAAAGCACAAATGTCTCTTTCTCGTATCTCTTAAAGCATTAATTTGTTGTTGTTCATTAGTATCAGATATTGCGCCTTCATCTAGTTCATGTATCTATTTGCAACAATCTTCCAAAGATCATATGATCTAAAAGAAAGCCTTCAATTATATTCTATATTTGTCATAAATTTCTGTAGTGAGTTTTTGACATTTGAATTTGCAAAAAATCGTTAGACATGGTGCTTATCTAGTAACATGACTCTGATACCACTATGCTGGTCTTAATATAATGAACATTAAAACATGGAAGTTGATATGACTCAAATACTATACTTGTGTTTTTCAAGATAACTTTTATAACTATAATCTTTTGCAAAAATGACTCCTTCACTTTTCTTTCTTGTTTTTTCTCATATATGAAAGTACAAATGATATATTATCTATATCTATCTATATTAGTAGATACTTTATACTTAGAAACATAAAAAGATACATGACCAAATTTATTATTTTTTGAAATTCATCATATATGGATTTCCGCTTCTTTTATTATTTCCAAATTTATGAGGTTATGTTGGAAATTGAAAAATCATATGAATTTGGTTTTATTTTGTCTGTATATATGTTTAACAGTAAATTATATAGTAAATATACTAAAGATGAAAAATAATTAGCGTGAATAAGTCAAACAGTTACCTATATATAATATGGAGATAGATTTGAATTATGTCTCTGTTGTAGGTGGATAGTGGATCATTGCAAAAAAACTTTGTTACTCATATGTAACGAAAGACAGAAGATCATATCAGGGCCTGCCCGAGTGTCTCAGGCACGGCTAAGGCGAAAAAAGAAATCGGGGTCTTTTACAATATAATAAAAAAGTTATCTTTTGGACCAACCAAATCATATATATTTATATATAATTTAATAATAAAATTTACAAAATAAGCATTTATTGAAAAAAAACGTAATATTATATCTAAAAAATTATATAAATAACATGTGAGTAAAATAATAGTTATGCAATTAATAAAATAATAGTACAACAACTAAATCTGTTTATTTGACGAACTCGTTTCTAATAATTTTTTGCTTAGATTTTTGTTTTCAAACTTTGTTTATATTTTTAAGTGGATATAATTAAATTTTGTAATATGTATATAATAAGAGCCAATAATAAAAAAAAATGCCTATTAAAAAAATTATTAATAAAAAGATGTCTAAAATAAGACTCTTTATAAAAAACAACTCCAACCCAAAATACTCCCACCAAATAATAATTAAAAAACAAAAGAAATTAGAAAAAAACAAAATCTAATATACGCACGCGTGTCCGTGAATTTTTTTTAAATCATAATAACTAATTCTATAAAAATCAGAAAAATAAAAAATTTATATATTTGGATAAAGCAAATTAATATTTATGTCTATGATTCTTTTTGGAATTTTCTGAATTTTTTCGTAGACACGGAATTTCATGTTTTGAATAGTGAATCTCATGTTTTGAACAATGAATTTCATGTTTGCGGAAAAAAATCACTACTTCAAATAGTGAATTTTAAACATGAAATTCCGTGTCTGCGAAATAAAATTAAATAAACAAAAAAATTACAAATAAAATCATAGACGTATATATTAATTTGTTATATCCAAAAATGTAATTTTTTATTTTTATAGTTTTTTTAGAATTAGTTATGACGATTTTAAAAAAGTTTTACGGACGCGCCCGGGTGTGATGGAATTAGTAGTAGGTGGTGGTTGTGGTTGTGGTGGCTGCAATGGTGGTTAAATACATGGTAGTGATGGTGGTGGTAGTGGTAGTAGTGGTGGTGGTGGTAGGGGTATGGTTGGTAGCGGTGGTGGTGGGGGTATGGTTGGTGGTGGTGGGGGTAGGGCTGGTGGTGGTGGTGGTGGATGTATCATATTATTTGTTTAATATTTAAAAGTAACAAAATATATTTAATAATAAGGGTAGTAAATGTATAAAAAATATAAATGAGATGTTTTCTATAAATAATTATTCTATTAGGCATTTTTTTTATAAAATAAATTATTGAAAATTTAATAATTAGATACTTTTATTGGACTTCTTTTAACAAATACCCCATATAATATTATATATGTATATATATAATTTAATCTTAGGGTCAATAATTCAAAAGGTCCACAACCCATTGTTTTTGCCACTAAGAGTCCATTGAATAATTTGGATCTGATGAGACTAATATACCCTTATTTAGTAAACATCCACTTATAAGTTACCGTTTTGATTGAAAACCAAATGTCTCTTCTCCACATTCAATACTCATTAAAGCAAAGATATTAATTGTGCCCATTGGCTTTTCATTCTCTCTCATATGACAAGCCAGAATAAGATGAAACGATGTTCAACAGTGAAGCCCATTACCATCTCCGTCGAATATAGCTGGTAAGACGTTGATAGCCCAGTTACCAGTATGTGGTAGCCCACCCAAATCACACTACGAACCCAACAAACACGTCTTTTCCGTTGAATGTAGCCGGTAAGACGTTGATAGCCCAGTTACCAGTATGTGGTAGCCCGCCCAAATCACACTACGAGCCCAACAAACACGTCTTCTCCGTAGAATATAGCCAGTAAGACGTTGATAGCCCAGTTACCAGTATGTGGTAGCCCACCCAAATCACACTACGAGCCCAACAAACACGATGAGCCCCAACCCTAAATGAATGAAAACCCTCTGGCGGCAATGGACGATGAATCACACACTAGTTGGAAAAGTGTATGTGTATTTGAGAATAACTAATGATATGATATTGATATCCTTAATTGTCGCTATGATAAGAAAGAGATATAATTAGCATTATTAATCCCTTATATTAAGCAAATATGAAAGATATTATTTAGGGGTAAGAAAGGTATAATCGATTTGCTGACAATTTATTTGGCCCTTTTAAAGGTGTAGTATTTAGGTGGGCTTGTTAAGATAGGATATGTTGGGGTTAAGTCTTTATTGGCTATTATCTCTTAATCTTAAAGACATGTATAAGAATTAAATATAATGATAATTATATAAAAAAGAAGTAATAATATATATCACCAAAAATTATATCATACAAATACCACCTAATGGCGTGACGTGAATTAGTTGGTTATAAATCGGTAATCTATTTTTTTTTTATCTAACTAACGATTTATTACCAACCATTGTTTATCTAACTAACAATTTATTACCAATCAATTCACAGCACGTGAATAAGTAGTTATTGGGTAGTTTAATTTTGGAGGGTATATATATATCAATACTCAGTAACTTATGTTTTTTTTCCTGTATAATACTTGTATCAGGGGCGGAGCCATGCATACCCCAAGGGGGTCCATGGCCCCCCTGACTTTTCAAAAAAAAAATACTACTTAGTATTAAAAAAAAAAATTATTATAGTTATTTATTACCCTTAAAACTTTTAAAATTTTCTTTTCGCCCCCTTAACTTTTAAAATTTATTTTATTAAGCTTATAATTATATTATTTTTTTTTTTTTCATTACAACTGAGGTCGAAGAGACCTAATAATATCTCATTACAAGACTACTCAAGCTCCCGTAGGAGTATCTATAATAATCCTAGGAGTGGCTACACCACATTTGTCATTCATGAGAAACCTCTTTAGCCCTTCTGGAGGCTCCCTATAGTATTGTATCACTTCTTCTTCTAGGCGCGCCCCCAGTTTAGCCAAAAAATCCGCACAATAATTTGCTTCCCTATACACATGTACGAGTTCATATCCTGGATGCGTTGCAAATATATCCCCACATTCCTTGATAAGAGTGCCTAGCCAATCCCCATTGTTCCCACCGCCCTTCACTAGCGCGTGTAACTCTAGCGAATCGGTTTCGACAACTATTATTGCTTCGTCCCTTTTAATAGCTAAACTTAACCCGAAGTGTAGGGCTATTAACTCCGCTTGGAAAGCAGAACAATCTCTAGATGCGCCCGCGAACCCTCCTAAAAACTTCCCTTCACTGTCCCGGAAAATACCTCCTACACCTGAACTTATAGCACCTTGTTTAAAACTTCCGTCAATATTTAGCTTTATCCCGGATGTTGGCTTTACCCACTTCACTAGAATGCTTTTAGTCGAGGAGATAAGACCCCCATCTAACTCTTTACCCCAAGCTCTAACATAGTTAATTGCCGCATTCCGCACCATGTTCCTCAGTGAATATATGGATTTTCTTTGACTATTACTGTTAAAAATTCTATCATTCCGGTCCACCCAAATTGTCCAACAAATTGCCAAAGCTACTGTTCTCAATTCTAAGCCTCCATATGTCTCGCTACAGCTCATTAACTTCTGGAAAAATTCTGCAGCCTGTGATAAATTATATACCTGCTGCACTTCATTATTACCATCAATATTAATTGCACCAGTCAACCCTTGACCACCTATACCATGCTCGCTACCCTGCTGTGATGGCTCGCCTGCTGTAATCACGGACCTGTAGCCAGCAGTTCGCCCTTCACGGAAACCACCATTATTAGCGCTGAAAAAGCCATCTTCTTGGATCAGCTCCAGGCCTATATTCGAGCTGCTATTTCCAGTAGCAGGCCCTGGACTGATTTCTGAGACTTTGGCCCTCCTTCGAATGTCAGATAGAACCGGCCAAGCATCCCAAAGCCCGTCATATAAGCTGCAGTCACGGAATATATGGGTCTCCGTTTCCAAAGCCAAACCACACCCTTTACACGCCTCATCCATTACAATGCCACGTCGAATCAAATTAGATGTCGTGGGCAATTTACCCAATATTGTTCTCCAAATCAGCACTTTAACTTTTTGCGGACATTTTAATGCCCAAATCTTTTCCCATTTAAATCTCGTATCAGGCACACTAGACCGTGTACTATTATAACCAGACTTCACGGAATAGATTCCTGATTTTTCGTGTCTCCACTTATACACCTGTCCTTGATCATTCTGAAGTTGTAACACTCCCTCACTAAGTATTTTCTTCCCTTCGAGTAGTCCTTTACATAGTCTTGAATCGGTTGTCTTGGGTGAGCGATTAAGAAAGCCATCTCCAAAGTACTTATGAGTTAGCGCCGTTGCCCATAAGGCTTGATCCCCTTGTATAATTTTCCACCCTAGTTTCGCAAGTAAAGCTAGGTTGAAATTTCTCGTATCCCGAAATCCTAAACCACCATCCTTCTTAGTTCCGCATAGTTTACTCCACGATAACCAGTGTATTTTCCGTGACTCCTCCCCACTTCCCCAAATGAAATCGCGGATTATCTTATCAATCTCATTACATACGTATATAGGCAACTTCGATGTTTGCATGACATAGGTAGGGATAGCACTCAAAACTGACTTAGCTAAAGTGATTCTTCCCGCCAATGATAAATTTTGAGCTTTCCAGTTTGCAAGTTTACCTTTCATGTTCATTGATATCCTTCGGTAGAAGCCTCTTGGAGGGCGGCTCGAAACGATAGGAGCTCCAAGATAAGTACCAATCGAATCACTTAGAACAAAGCCACTGCGTTGAGCAAGATTAATTTTCGCCACTTCGGTCAAATTTCTTGAGAAGCAAATAATCGATTTTTCCTCGCTAACTTTGTGTCCCGCCTCCATACAAAAATTGTCCAAAACCATCTTTATAAGATCAACCTGCGACTCATTAGCTTCCGCGAACAAAATGAGGTCATCAGCGAAAAAAACATGAGAGATAGGAGGGCCATTCTTACTGAGATGCACCGGTTTCCATTGATTACTAATGCACAGATTGTTTATCAGAATAGATAAACGCTCCATACACATCACGAACAGATTTATAGTGCAATGTTTCTTTAATATAAGACTTATATTACAATCTTTACCTAATATAGGATTTATAATGTAATTTTGTAAAATATATAAACTCATTTTACTGTTTTATATAATATAAGGACTTATATGGTACATAACTCGGAAAAAAAAAATTGGGGACGTTGCCCCCGAACCCCTTTGGCCCCCCTAATGAATAATCCTGGCTCCGCCCCTGAGTTGTATGATGCTGCTTCTTACTTTTGTACTTTTATTTTATGCTTCTAAGTTTATTTAGCACTTTTTTTTTTTGTTTCTTTTTTCTGCTAATAGGATAGTCTTTAGCATGATGGATTTAGTTTTTCTTTTCTGATGAACGATTTAGTAGTTAGTTAGGCCTTTAACTACTTGAATTCATACAAGAAAACAAAACAAAATACAGATCGTGAGTCTAATGCATTAGCGCATCGCTACTCAACTTGAGCAAGAATAACTACTTAACTGCATTACGGCAGAGCTACATGATCATCATATGCTAATGGGAATGTGACTGGTTGTGCCATATTAATAACGATATGACCACATACATTGGGGTCTGATAAAATTTACGCAGGAAAAAAATTTGACATTGTTGTTTGGTTGGGGACACGCTCTAGTTCATGAACATGAATGCTTAAGATGCCTATGGATGCTCTCATAAATGACATTGCTACCAATTATGTGCGAATAGGAATTTAGATTATAGTTATGATCATTGTGCCAAATTTCTAAGCTGCGAACTAATAGGATCTATACTGCACTTCATATTATTCCTAAGCCCAATAAAATATATGATCTTGAGATATGTATAATTATGGATTTCCAACAGCCAAAAACCTTAATAAATGACAGCAACGAACAATCGCACATGATGTACCGTTTTACTACAACCATGGCTTCAATTAAATTTAGATTAAAAAATAAAGTAGATATTAAGTGCCAGGCAAGTGTAAGAAAATGTACTGACAACACTATCTCAGTCGATCACATACATCCCTGGAATTACGCATGCTATAGAATTGTTTTAGTTTTGAAACAACAAGTAGCATTAAACATGTTTGGTTTACAGCAACCTACAGAAAAGTTTATTGGAAGCATTCATGCATGTGGGACGCCCAAAGCCAACGAAGCTTGTGAAGTTGCAGTACAAATTAAAGAAATTAGAGAAAAGGATGTTTACTGTTCCCATCACAAGTTTGTGATTATTATTGATGAAAACGAATCTAAATGGGGTTATGTTCTCACAGTATTATTGTTTCTAGAAAATGACTTGTCAAGTGCATGAAAACGAGAGGTGACAATGATCCAATGTCATTGCCTGTACTATTTGAGTCCCCTTGTTTATTTTGTTCTAAGAGTAAGAAATAAATGTTGAGACTGCAGAGAAATGGAGAAGTGGGGTTAATGGCATAGATCGAGCAAATTCTCCACTACGTGACTGTGGTTTGTAGGGAAAAGTTTATAACATCAATTTCTTGATGTAACGGTCTTTTGGTTGTGGGACTGAATAATTCAACGGTTCATAGTTGTGAAGGGTAAATCAAGTTTTTAAGTCCTTATAACATGACGTACATACGAATGGTGTAGATAAATTATCAAACCAACTCATTATCATCCCGTCATACACACGTGTACCAAACGGAAATAGATAACCAAATACCTACCCGTGACACCACCGCACCGCCTTATCCGCCTTGCCTACATTATTCTTAGGGGAATTTATTTTTAATAGCTCAATGAAGGATGGGTTTATGATTTAAATTCTTTTACTTAAACACTAGTTGAAATTCAACTAGGAAACAGAAAAAATCTCAAATACCTCCAACCTCTATTAACATTGAAAATCCCACTCAACTAAAACACCAAACCTATTAAGCAGATCCAAAAAGTCCATCTCTTCCCCTCCTTTCTTTTCTCTCGCGTCTCACTGAAGAAACCCACCCCCGTCACACCAACACAACCGGAAACATCCCTATCTTACCTTCCTCTCTTTGACCTTCCCCTTCCCACCTTCTGACCTCCACCACCACCGCGAACCATCCACCACCACCATGACCCATCGTCAGATCCGGGCTACACCATCGTCCAGGCTTCACCGCGGATTCGTACTCCGCCGTCCTCACCTCCCCACCGTCATCACCTCTCGTCGCCTCTGCACACGAAATGACGCCGCCTCTGCTGCACACCACCGCTCAAACACGTGACCATGCCGCCCCACCACCATCACCATTATTCACCAGATCTCGAAGCCATTCTTCACCATCGAATCTATCAAAGCCATTCTTCACCATCGAAGCCATTCTTCTTCACCATCGAAGCCATTCTTCACCAGATCTCCATGTTGCTTCACCATCACCAACCTCTTCCCTCCGTCGTGGATCTCCTCTACCATCGCCGTTCATGGATCCAGTAGCAGGTCCGTTTTTTCTATTAGTGTCGAACATTACGGGGCCAGCCCCAATATATTGTTTGTATCTGATGGGCCAGCCCCAGATATTTTTGGTGGTAACGGGTCCAGCCCCATATTGTGTGTAAATTGTTGGTACCGTGTTGTTATTGTATATAGTTGATCGAAAAAGTTCTCTTTGATTATGTTGTATGTTTTGTTCCCAGTGAGCCCAATAATGGGTTGAGTTGCAATTTTTATGGGCATGGGTACAGCCCGCCCACGGGGCCAAATTAGTTTTTTGTTGAAGTTCATTTTGTGTCATATAGGGCCAGCCCGTACTGGTTTTTTGCCTTGATGGGGCCAGCCCATATAACTATGAAAGCTTGACAAAAATTAATAAGCGAATCAAATAAAAAATATGAATGGTACTGGTGGTCCTTTGTGTGTTCTAAAAATAATGCAAATAAGGAAAAGAAAACCACAACTGCAAGTGTACAGTTGTCCCAAGTAATATATGTGATAAAACAGATTCGTTCTCAGGGACGGATTGGTTGACTCCAATGCTTATCAGATAGTGATTAATTGCATGTGAAAGCAAGTAAATGATTTTAGGATTGTTTGTTTTGGTTTTCTATAACTAAGACAATAATTTAAAAGACTAAATTAATGCAACTATTAAGTTAAACGCAAGTAAATAAAATAGCTAAACGCAGGGTATGAAAGGTAGTACTTGAGAGACGCAGGGATTTCACCTAACTCTGTTCATTCCATGTTTCATTTAAGGGACAAATCGGTAAATAGTAATGGTCGGGATTCGGGATTCTCCTTACCCCCGTCAGGGTGGACTAAGGAGCTATTCTTGGGTGCTACAAACCCCGTCAGGGTGATTATAGTCCACCTTCAAATGATTAAGTTCTTATTACCCAATCGGCCATTGGATTAATTAAGCTCGTCAAAGTCATTAATTTCTATCCTACATTCATTAATTGGTTCCACACCTAAACCCCCCGTCAAGGTGATCCATTCGCCACTAAATGAAATAGCCTAAGTATTAAGTCTTATTGTTGATTCGCGACTTCAATAATAGTCAATAAAATGCAAATTAAGGAAAAATACTAATTACCCAATTTGATTTCAATTATTATAATCCCAAATTCAAACACATGAAATGAAATAGAATTGGGATTAACCCATTCTGCGTTCTCAAGCACTTTATAAGTTTAGCTCATACTAATACGAAAAACTAAAAAATCAAATAAAAGGAATTCATAATTGTTTTACAGAATAAAATAGAAAAAACTAATTACGGAGTTGAATTGGCTGAGAATTGGAGAGGTTGGAATTCTCCAGCTCTTAGCTTCTTCTCTGGTGTACTGACTTATCTCTTTTCTTTAGCGTATGAATTGTTTGTTAAAAATAAGAGTCTAAAGCCTATTTGTTCAAGTAAATTCGGACTAGGGATTTAATTTAAATTAAATGACATATTAGAAAAGCCCAAGTCCATAATTAAGCCCAAAATCTCGTAACTGTTGCACCACCTCCACTAAATCAGCTCTAACCGGCTCGTTTCAACTCGGAATGACTCCGTTCCAGTTGCTAAATTTCCGTAACTCAATACGGAACAAATCATCTTCACAAGTAAGAGGCTGAATCCACTTTTAGATGGATCGAAATCAGCAATCATTATCAGCTTTCCAGATTTGCAGCTTGAATTTGTCAATTCTTTCGGGATATTTCTTCTTACTTTGACTTCATTACACGATCTTTGACTTTATTCTTGGATTCCTCTCCTAGCAAGTATTCAAAACCTACAAACTTTTCACTAAAAAGAACAATATTACGTGAAAAAGTTTAATAAATGAAAAATATTAGAATTAAAAGAGAAAAATCGATTTATTGCATATTAACACCAAAAATCTATCTAAATAGTCAAATAAACACAAAAAATAATGTCTCCCAAGGGTATAAAATTAGAACATTTAGGGAGACATAGGTACAGGTACGTACCCATGAAGACCAAGGATAAAACGTAAAATTAAACCAGTAAATTAGAATTGGGACTTTAATTGAATTTTTTTCTAACTAGGATAAATTAGAAAATTGTAGGATTTTAGGCCCTAATTTGTATTTTTCTTTTATTTTTATTACCCTGTCTTTTACATCAATTTGGTTGAACTAATGTATATTTAAAATTTAAGAAATTGTGATGGACTCGAGGGAGTTCCACGCGCTAGTGAAGGGCGGTGGGAACTCAAGTAGTCGATGTGATGCTCTTGCTCTGGAATGTAGAGAATTGCTTCATAATTATTCTAATCTCGAGCTCACTTTCATTTATCGGGAAGCTAACTTTACACGGATAAATTAGCGAAGGAGAAAGCATACGTGCTCTCAACACTGATGGAATTTAAGGATCCGCTGGATTATTTTTAGAACTATATTACAAATGATATGAGTAAACGTACAACTACTAGAGTTGTATTAGATTTGTAGTTAATGTTAATTCTGTTTGTTTTTTCTTGTAATTCTGCTTTAAACGGTTGTTAAAACCTCGTATGTATCAAAAAAAAGTTGTGTGAAAATTACAGCTCGTATAACAAAATGCTCTCTGGCACTCTTCCTGATAAAACCCTACCCATCGACTGAAACCCGATCCCCCACCTTAAACCACCGTAACCCTCATCCCTCTCTCTTCCTAACCCTTTCAAACACTCTTGTTTCTTTTAGCCCGTGTTCCCGAACTTTGTGAACTTCTCTCTGGTATTTTTTCATCACTATTTGGAACGCATTTATTGATTTCACTTAAGATCTTTTCAAGATCTATGAAACTCGAAGTGTTCTTCATCTCGTTTGCTAATATCAGATTTATTAAAATCACTTTTCAATGCATTATTGAGTTTTCTATTACTTTAATCTTCTAAATCTCTATCAATGGCTCTCGACGGAGACTTGGAAGATGATTTTTGCCTCTCTCCAGATAGAGAGGCCGTGTATTCGAAATATGATGAACCGAAACTCTTACTGAGAGTAGTGGCTTCAGGTATTATTAATCTAAACTATCTCAAAAAGATTATCATTCAATATTGGGGTGCTAAAGGAAGGATTAATGCTGAGAAAATTGGTATGAACATCTTTACTTTACAATGTGATAATGATAAGGATTTGGAATTTGTGTGGGTTAACAGACCGTATTACATCTTTGGCTTTCATGTTCTTGTTCAAAAGTATGCAGACACTATTAAGAATCCTTCTCTTCTTGATGAAACTGCATTTTGGGTAAGATTTAATGGAATTCCACCACTTTTTATTAAAGAGGCTAATGTTTCAAAAATAGCTTCTAAGATTGGAAATGTTCTCCAAGTTGTATTACCTGACCCTTTAAAGTTTAAAGAAGATTCTACTATTAAAGCTCGTATTGTATGCTCAGTTAACAAACCTCTTCAATCAGGTTTAAATTTCAAAATTACTAAAGACCAGAAAGTTTGGATTTCTTTTCAGTATGAAAAACTCTTTGATTTTTGTTTCAAATGTGGAATTGTCTCACATGAGGAAAAAGACTGTGATAACCCCAATAAGCTATCTATGAGATTGGGAAACTGGATTAGGTATACAGTTTAGGATAAAATTGTTTTTAAAGCTGTTAAGAATAACACAGTGAATCAAAAGGTTAAGAAGCCTTTAAAAAATAAGTATAAGAAATTTAATCTTGAGATTGAGGAAGGAGAAATTATAGAAACAAGTAGAACTATAATTAAAAGTTTGGATAATCAGGTACAAAACTCTCTTCTTATTCCAACTGTTCAACTGGGAACTTCAATTATCAAAGGGCCAACTATGAAATCTGAAACAAGGCCCTTAAAGAAAGAGGAAATGCTACATTTATGTGGTCCAAATGAGTCTAATCCTAAATTAAGTCCAATTGAAAAATTGGATCAGCTTGTTACTATTGACCCTCTTATTACTCAAAACTCAACTGATAAAATATCATCTTTGGATCAATTGAGAGAACTAAAAAAGTTAGAGAAGACTTAGGTCTTACTCAGGAAGATGAATTTGAATCAATTGTTCCACCAACTCTCATAACCCCTGATCAAGGTGGAGATGATGAGATGGATGAACAAGAAGATATGGGTAAAGAAGTTATTGAGGAGGAGGATGGAAGTGAAATTGAGAAATGGTATGAAGAAGGCATGATGGAGGACTTAGAGGCTGAAGAGGTTTACAGGGTTGACCCAAATCAACCCCTAGACCAGCAATGATTCAAGCCTGGAACTATCAAGGCATTGACACAGCCTTGACAGAGCTGAGCTTGATTGACATGATCAAGACTCACAAAATAGAGGTATTATTCCTTTCTGAAACTAAGCACAAATTCGATTATTTACTTTCCTTAAGCACTAAAATCAATTTAATTTTAGTTGCACAAATTGACCCTGAAGGTTTATCTGGTGGAATAGTTGTTTTTGTTAAGGAACCTAATCTGTTTAATCTTATCTATTCTGATAAGAACTTGATACAATGCACATACTCGGGTCCCAATTCGGTTTTATGTGAGATAAACTTTGTTTATGGCCCACCAATAGATGAAAATAAAGCAGCCTTTATAAGGAAGCTGAATGATTTGGTTCATGTCTCAACTTTGTGGTGTTTTTTGGGTGACTTTAACTTGATTAGATTCTCTTCTGAAAAGCTTGGAGGGGAAATCAATATGAATCATAAGAAAAACATGTTACTTTTCAATACCTTTATAGAATCTAACTCTTTGCTTGATCTTCCAGCCTTTGGCTGTAATTTCACTTGGTCCAACAAGCGAAATAGTAACCGGCAAATCAAGCAAAGACTAGATAGAATATTGGTAAATGATGAATGGATGAAACATTATCCAAATTGCTGGAATGATACCTTACCCCCCCTGGGTTCTGATCACTCTCCTATTATATTGAACTTTGGGATTTTTAAAGGCAATCATAAAAAAAGATTTTTGCTAGAAAAAGGCTGGATATTTGATAAATCTTTATGTCTTTTAATTAAAAGTAAATGGCAAGCAGGATGTCATATGGAATTGAGAGGTGTTTATAAATTTAAACATAAATTATCTCAGTTACAAAGGCATATTTCTAAGTGGGCTAGACAGAGGATCCTAAATAACTGGATTCTTATCAATAATAGCCTAAATAAGTTGGAAAAAATTATTAATGAGCCATACAGTGATGATAATGATGTTTTATTCAATTCTCTGAGTATAGAGCTTGAAAATTATTGGAAAAAGGAGGAATTATATTGGTCCCTAAGGTCTAAGAATAACTGGCTCAAGTTGGGAGACAGAAACTCGAAATATTTTCATGCTATTACAAAAGTGAAAAGAACTAGAAATAAAATCCTTAAAATTAAGGATATGAATGGAACTTGGCTCACTAATAATGATGATATTGTTGGAGAAATAACAGGTTACTATAATAATATTTTTAAGACAGTAGGAGAAAGAAATTACTCCCCTATAATGTCTAAAGTTAAGAAAGTGGTCACATATGAAATAAATGAAAGTTTGACTGCTAAAATCTCATTAGAGGAAATCAAAGTAGCAGTTTGGGCTTTAGGCAGTGATAAATCACCAGGACCTGATGGTTTTGGGGGGTTTTTCTATAAAAAGTTTTGGGAAGATATTAAGTTGGATCTTCTTGAGCTTGTTAATGAATTTATGGATCATGAAGGTTCTATTGAGGCAATTAACTGCACTATTATTGCTCTTATTCCTAAATGTCTAAATCCAGATGTTATAACTTCTTTCAGGCCTATTAGTTGTGCTAATTTTGTTTATAAAATCATCTCGAGAATTCTCACCTCAAGGCTTCAAATTTATATTGGGAGCCTTATTTCAGAGACTCAAACAACTTTCATACCTGAAAGATCAATTTTTGAAAATATTGTATTGGCTCAAGAAGTTACTCACTTCTTAAACAATAAGAGGTATTCTAAGAAGTATAGTTTAGCTATCAAGGCTGACATGAGCAAAGCCTATGAGAACATTGAATGGGACTTTCTTCTTGATCTCCTACTTCATATGGGTTTTAATGAACAGTGGGTAAGATGGATTCAATCTTGTATTTCAACAGTTACCTACAAAGTACAGATAAATGGACAGCTTTACACACTTGATAAGCCTCAGAAAGGACTGAGACAGGGGGACCCATGTGCTCTTTGCTGATGATAGCCTTTTTTTTATGGAAGTTGAGGAAAATAACATTGATATATTCAGAAATATATTGAACTTGTACTCTTATGCTACAGGCCAAAAAGTTAATTTGAACAAGAGTGGCATCTTATTCAGTAAAAACACTCCTGAAGCTGAAAAACTTAAATTCTCTTCTCTTTTGAATATGAGAAAGCTTGACCACCTTTGGAAAATACCTTGGAATCCCATCTTCTTGGGGTAAATCCAAGGTTAAGTCTTTAGAATGGTTAATTGAACAAATATTGAATAGAATGGAGAGTTGGGACACTAAACTCCTCTCCAAAAGTGGGAAAGAGGTGTTGATTAAAGCAGTTATAGGGGCTATCCCAAACTACTTGATGTCAGTTTTTCTTATTCCAAAGAAAGTTACTTCTCACCTCACTTCACTTATTTCAAATTTTTACTGGAATAATCAGGGGCGAGGTAAGTGCCATTGGGTGAAATGGAATACTCTTATGAATTCTAAACAAGATGGAGGTTTGGGTTTTAAGGACTTTCATTGCCAAAATTTAGCTTTGCACTCTTCTAATGCTTGGAAATTTATGAACAGGAAAGACTCTTTATTGTTTAAAGTGTTTAAAGGTAAATATTTTCCTCTTTCTGATTTTTCTGAAGCTGTCTTACCTTGTAATTGCTCTTGGGGCTTCAAAAGTCTTTTAGAAGGCAGAAACTGTTTTCTTAAGTTCATTAGATGGACTGTGGGAAATGGGAAGAATATTAAAATTTGGGAGGATCTGTGGGTACCAAATTACTCTCTTTTGAATAAGCCTGTAGGCTGTAACTTGAATTTTGTATCTGAACTTTTTGAAATTGGTACATCTGATTGGAACTTACATTTGCTAAATCAATTTTTTGACCCAGTAGTTGCTGCAACCATATTCAATATATTTGTCCCTCTTAACACCTGTGATGACACCCCATTCTGGCCTTTTTCTGCTGATGGAAATGTTGGTGTTAAAGAAATATATTGGATACTTGGAAGGCACAACAAAAGGGTGAAATGGTTAAGAATAATAAAGAGGCTCAATCTTCTTTTAATCTCCAATCTGAGGATTGGGAGATGATTTGGAAAATGAAAGTGTTACCTAAGGTTAAAAATTTCATTTGGAAATGTTGTGAAAATGCTTTACCTACTAATGAGAATAGAAAAAAGAGGAAATCTGTTGACTCTTCTATTTGTCAATTATGTGATTCTGAAATTGAAAATGTTGAACATGTCTTGTTCCATTGCTCTTGGGCAAAAGCTGTGTGGATGGCTAGTCCACTTGGATTTAAGGCTCATACTGAACTTACTTGTAATGTTAAAAGATGGATTAATTTTATTAGGAGGTGCTCAACTGAATCTGGTATAGCAGATACTAGATTTGGTGAAATTGCCTTCTATGTTGCCTGGTACATTTGGAAAGGGAGAAATGAATTTATTTTTAGAGGAACTACACTTGATCCTGAGAAAACTTTAAAAGAGGCCCTTATAGCCTGTGATGAATTTTTTTCTTGCTACAAGAACTAAATCTGAGGCTAAAAAAGATAAAGTCAATATCTCTAGACTTAATGAAAATGAGAATGTGTTTATTCACAATTTGAATCATCAGGATGGTTTGTTTAACAATTCAGTGGTTTTGAATGGAAATTATAAAAGTTTAACAGGATGGGAACCACCTAGTATTGGAAATTTAAAGATTAATTGCGATGCATCATTTAATAACATTACTAAAAAAGCTTCTATTGCTTGTATTGTTAGGGATTCAAAAGGGCAGATGGTGGATGGAAGAGCACAACTTATTACAGCTAACTCTCCTATTGAAGCTGAGGCTAGAGGGATGGTGGAAGCTTGTGAGATGGCAGCTAGCTACCCCCGAGGCAAAGTTGAAATAGAGAGTGATTGTAAGGAGCTTGTTAACCAAACTGTTTTTGGTAGGAAAATTTTTTGTAACACTAAGGTTTTTGTGAATTGTATTATGAGTTGTAAATTAGCTTGTAATCTCAAAATCTATTTTGCTAAGAGATCCAAAAATAGATGTGCTGATTGGGTTACTAAACAAAAGCTTAAGGGCTCATTGTTTAGTATTTGGAACTTTCTTCCCCCTCCTCAATTAGCAAAGCTACTGTTGTCGGATTTTCAGCCTCTAGGGATAGGTTGATGTTTTTGTAACTTGTTACATTGTATTTATATTAAGCTTTTTTCGACAAAAAAAAAATTGTGGTTGAGAGTTGAGACTATGTGCCCGTTTGGGATTGCTTTTCAAAATAATCACTTAAAGTGATTTTATATCCTTAGCAATATTTTAGACTCTTAAAATCACTTTTAGGAAAAGCACTAGATTAGTGATTATTAAAATAATCACTTAAAATGATTTTAGATGTCAAAATATTTTTTAATATTTTTTACAAATAATTTAATTTTAATCAAAAAGCGTTTTTAGCTCCAAAATAATCAATCCCAAACGGGCTCTATGATTCGTAATGATAAATTCGAAAGGCAATTCTGAAAAAGTAAATGTCAAAGTCTTTTCATTAATTTTTCATGTTGACTGAAGTGTCATTTTTTTTTATTTTTTTTTTGTCTTAACCCGTTAAATTGATATTCAAATCCTCAAAAACATTTGATCTCAAATACGTAACGATATAAATTTTAAATTTTCAAGCATTCATTATTTTTCACATGTTCTGCCTATAAATTCTGAAAACGTATATTTTACCGTTACAAAATTATTCACTCAACACTCAATAATTCTGCTAAGCAACTCTTAAGTCTGAATTCTCAAATTCTTAAATGGTAAGATTGTTTTTACATTTATTTATTTGCTTACTTGTTTTATTCGTTAGTTAATCTATGTAAAAAAGTCATGCAAAAAATACTTAAGTAATATAATGGCTTCAAAAATAAATTACTTAAAAATATATATCAAAATAACTGCATCTTCACAGTAAGACAAAAGTAGTAATTTAGAAGATTTTATTAGTCAAGTTGGAAGTGTAACGTTCAATTGTTTTGTTCTTGATGGTGGGTCTCAATTTCCTGAAAATGTGAATGGTAATTTGAAAATTCAAATTTTACTAAATACAATTCTCCCCCGGATATTTTCCATCTAAGTCTTCCAAGATTTTCCAAAAGAATCAAAATGCGAGATTATAGTCCCTAAGTTTTTTCCCGTTTTATCATGACGATAGTTTAGGGACTGTTCCCGTTTCAACATGACGATAGTTTAGGGACGGATCTGGGATAGATTAGCGGGGATGAAAAATTAAAACAAGTAGCAAGGTTTGAGACAATAGATCTGAAATTTTTTGGGTAATTTTAGGTTATGGTTAGATTTTTGTCTTGGGAGGGGGGAGGCGAAAAACAATTCTTAGTTAAAATATATTTTTTGAATATTTTATCTCTATGTTTCGAGAGTGTCACTCCCAACCCCCGGTGATCCGCCCTTGCGATAGTTCCACTTGTTTTTCTACTAGTGTTACAGACGGTGCATCTCGTGGGTTTGAAGAAGAAATTGGCAGGGATTCACTGTCCACTAGTCTAGTACACCTATACACCTATGAATAGGGATGGAAATGGTTACGGTTAAAAACCAAAACCGACGATATCTAAACCGATTAAAAACCGAATTATGTAACCGTGGTTAAAACCATTAGGTTATGGTTTTAAAAAGTGTAACCGGTGGTTAAAACCGTTAGGTTATGCTTTTAGATAAAAATAAAATCGAAAACCATTTAATATCATATATAGTTTCATATTCTATCATAATGTAGGTTAAATTAGATATATTGAAATTTTAAAAACAAAATTTAAATATTAGACTTAACCAACTAAATAATAAATATGCAATTTAATCAAAGACCAACACAATATTTTATATATCTCGGAGTTTTTTCTTATATTTGTGGTTTGATTTTATATAAATTAATATATTTTGTAAATTATCATTTTGTTATGGTTAAAAACCGAAAGACCATTTAAAAAACCGAAACTGAATAATACGGAAATGATTTTGAAATGTGTAACCGATGGTTAAAACCGTTAGGATATGGATTTTAATAAAATAACCGGTTATGGTTTTTAATATTTTTGCAAAAAACCGAACCGTTTCCATCCCTACCTATGAATAAGGTAACCAGGTCAAATATTTGGATCACTACGCACGATTAGGTGGCACCACTATCACTGTGAAATAATATATAAGCATAAGAAAAAATAGAATTAGTCATCACATACAATACTTAACTACTAAATGTTGTTTTCTAAAGACGTCTCAAACCTTACAAAGATCCAAACGCTAATTAATCCAGATAGCGGCGAAATATTTCACTACACCCATTAAAGAGATCGTAGAGTAATGGCTAAATGGGTCTAACTCAATATCTTCATCTTCTTCATCAATGATTCTCTTGTTTTTGGAAGCCCTTGAAGCTCTAGAAGCTTTGGAAGATGAAGCCATGGCCAAGGAGATGAAGGTTTAATGGAGGAGTTAGGGTTTGAAAAAGGGGTTTTCGTTTTTGAGAGAGAAGGGGATGAAAAAGCGTTTTGAGAAATGAGGAAATGAGTGAAAGACCAAGGGTTTTGACTTAGTTCGGATTTACACAGACTCGAAACCGGGTTCCCCCATTCACCAAAACCGGGTACCCGGTTTCCTCGACTAAGAAGGGTAAGAAAGGAAAAAGGCATTTTTCAAAAACCACCCGAAACTAGTTCGAAACCTCCCCAATAGTTTAGACATGTTATAAAACTCCCAAAGTAATTTTTGTTATGAAAAATTATGAAAAGGAAATCACGAAAATAGAGAAAACGGTTTATTGCATAAAGACCCCTATATTTTCTAAAAAGTACAAAAAGACCCAATGTGAAAACTAAGCAATTTAAAGCATGAAAAGTTCAAGACTAGCAAGATATAGCACATTGAGGATAAAACACATAAACACATAATAGAACATAGAGATAAACAAGAAGAAAGGAGAGAATTCACCGTATTTTCCTTTTACGAGGTATGAACGTCCTTATGCATAAAATTCAATTTTCTTGACGCTCAACACCTTTAATGAATATTACTATGGTAACCGAGGTGGAATGGGTTCGGGAATACGATTAGTACTTTTCACGATCCATGTCGGTTTTTCATTTTGAGTGAGCTCCTCATTGGTGAGTTCATCATAATCTATTTCTTCTTGATTTGACTTAAGAACTCCCGCTTTATTTAACTCCTCTTTATATGGAACGAATGGACCTTCCATAACGATTCTCCATTGATCGGGATCTTCGGCTTTGATAAATTTCTCCATTTTTGTTCTCCAATTAACAAAGTAAGTTCCTACAAAAAGTGGAGGTCGGGTAGAAGACGACTTTTCCAAAAGATTAAATTCCATATCGTTTACTCTACTAACGATTAAGCTATTCACGTAGAGTTAGGCTCTGATACCAATTGAAAGTCCTAGAGGGGGGGTGAATAGGATTACTAATAAGATTAATGCCTAATTAAAAAATCTTTTGGATAAATATAAGTTTATGAAAGAAACTTTTAAGACAACAACTATATCAAACACTAATGGGATCATGCATAGGATAAGCTAGTGGTTCGATATATAAGTTTAACATGTAAAACGAGTTTCTATTTCCTTACTACTCTAGATGGCAATTGGTTGATTAACTAGATGAACATTATTACGATATTAATACTAGCAAGTAATCAAACATATAATGTGCGGAAAGTAAATAGAGTAGGGATAGAAAGATACACATGATTTATAGTGGTTCGGTTTCCCTACATCCACTACCTAAGGAAGCCTCCTTAGGATTTCAAGCTTTTCACTAAGCTTCCGTGTCTCTCTTAACCGGGTCGAGAACACAATAACCCTTACAACCTCTTCGATAACACGAAGGACAAACACTTGTGCTATCGCAACACAAGGACAACCTCTTCGAAACCACGAAGGACAAACACTTGTGTAATCACAACACAAGGATACCAAGTATACTCCCTATACTTGAATTCTCTCTTAATCTATCTATTACAAGACCTAGACTTAAGAGGATAGATACAAAGTGTTTAAAGGGGTGCAAACAACTTTGCTAGATAATCTCCTAAAGAGTAGATATGACTATAAGCATGTAAACTCCTCTTGAGTAGATAATAACTTTGAAGCTTATTGGTTTAAGCTCTTGATCAAGCTTGGATAATTAACTTTGATAGCTTGAGACCTCTAACTTTGTATGAGATTGATATGTATAATAGTTGAAGTGTTAGAGGTAAGTTTCTCCTTCAAAGAGCCCATATTTATAGCACAAGAAAGTCCCCAACGGATATAAAGTTGATGGTGAACTTTGTTCCAAACCGGGTTCCCGGTTTCCCAAATGCGGGTACCCGGTTTCAATTGCAACGGCTATAAAACGGCTATATTAACTTGATGTTGACTTGAGCTTCACCAAACCGGGTTCCCGGTTTTCCCAAATGCGGGTACCCGGTTTCTACTGACTTGGAGATTATGATATTTTGATTCGTTGCTCGGATGGAAAAGTTTTCTTCACGAGAGTTGTTGTAAACATCATTTTAAGAAACTTTGTTGTTGATCATGAAAGCTAATTCTCAATGTACACATAAGATAAGGTTAAAAGTAATGGTAAGAGAATTAGCTACTAAGGATAAGATAATTAAGCTTTAATCAAAATGATGTTAATAGTGCTTTTTGATGAACTTAGAGTGCAAGATAACAAAGTGATAATAGCACACTAAACAATAGAGGATTTGTCACATTAAAACACCTAACCGATGGGGGCAATATGTCAACAGGATGATCAAGCTAAGCAAGTAAAACTATGAAGTGTCTATTTAAGCAATATAAGTATAAAATTTATCTATTAGTTAAGTTACTCTTACTAAGATAAAAATCCTAAAGCACCTATGTATAAAAAAGTTATCTAAAGCTTACTATCAAATACTAAAGGGATTTAAACACAAACAAGGTTAGATAAATAAGCAAGCAAAAGAAATTAAAGAAAGTGTTTAGTATAAGATAAGGGAAAGAAGATACACGACCATTTATAGTGGTTCGATTTCCCTATATCTACTACCTAGGGTCTTTCTTATAGGATTTTCAAGATTCTCCACTAAGATCCTTAATATATCTTAAGGGTGAGAAACAAACCATTACAAAGAGGTTTGTGCGGGCTAAATCACAACCTACAAACTCGAGACTTTTAATGGATATGTCACAATGAAAATGAGACTTTTATCGGTTAAGTCACGACCTGATAATGAGACTTTTAACGGTTATGTCACAAACCAAACTTGAACTAATCAAGCCAATCCCCTTGTGTAATCACATATACAAGTAGACCACTTTTATTAGAAAGCCTTCTCCTAGAACTCAAAACCCGAGTTCGATCCGCTCTACTCTTCTCTTGAATCTTCAAGTCTAATATAGAGCTAGAGCTAACCAATCTTGAACGTGATGAAAGTACAAGTACAAATATAGTGAACGGTTACTGTTAATGAGTGAATATAACAAATCATACAACAATCTTGATTTTATGATATGAAAATAAGGAAACAAGCTTGTGAATTCTTTCTTGAAGTGTTGGATAGTAATGTGACCAATTGGAGTTTAAATAGGTGAGTTGCATGTTGAACAAGAGCTTTATACATATAGAAAAGTGGGGTCCAACAAATATTTTAAGTTGATACATCTTTTGATATAAAACTGTATGCCATTTTGTACAAATTGGCCACCCGTGTTGTTCTCCAACAGCTATTTTCCACGTGGCATCTTTGATTTAATGGCTATAATATCATAAGCATATAGTATGATGTCGTCTTTAGTAAAATGTGATTCCAATTTCTTGTTCAAAACGGGAATCCATTGACCGTTAGGGATCAGCATCTTGATCGAGGAGGTGCAAGGTTGTTGAATTACACTGTGGTTTTTGGCACATAATGATATTGACAATTTTGAAAATTTAGCACAAATTCGATTTTTACAATAGCTGTGATGCTCAAATGAAAAAGTGTATAATATAAAACTTGTTAGAAATGACATTGTAAGACTTTTTGTAGTTAAAAGTAAAAGACAAACCGTTAATGATCTTTTTGTTAGAAATGACATTTTTAGACGTTTTGTAGTTAGAAATCACAAACCGTCGATTCCTACGCGTTCCCGCCTTAAAATAGCTGGATATCAAAGGTCTCCTCGATAAAATTTTCCATTCTCACGTGGCAACTCGAACAATTCACTTTCTAAATCTAGTCGACAAGTACTTTAACTTTCCAAAAGTGTCTTCTTTGTCCTTGAAGTCTCTCCTTTGGATTTGATCTTCTTTTCTCAACTTCTTAGCCTTGTCTTGTGATCTAATGACATCCATGTACCTAAGATTTTCGCACTTAATACTAAAAATACGCTCAAATAGCTCGAAAAGTAACAATTCTCCAAAACTAGACAAGAAACGGAAAACTATCAATATATAGGGAAAAAAACCCTCAACTAAGCATAAAATGACGTCTCGTGACTAGATTAATCTACCACAAATATGGAAATATCAAAAGTCTAAAATGATTAGAAGGATTTCGTGCCTATTATTTTAGATTATATGAGAAGTTCTTGTAATTTTTAGACTACATAGGTTTGTCATGACATGAGAATAGACATGTCTTGGAATTCGGGTGTAATTCACCCCATCTTTGAACAGCACCACCCCTACATTTTGTCATGCCACAAGTACCTACTTTCTGCACATCTTTCTACAACACCAATGTTTTGAACAAAAATAAAATACAACATGCTTACATTTTCGGTTCATTCTCTACACATCTTTCGACAACACCACGCTTACATTTTTTTTATGCCCCCCAATTGTCCCACATGATGAAGGTATCCTTACCAGTTGTACATCCTGCCTAGATGAAGTCGAAAACAATGTCTTTGAGTTAAAGAATTTTTTTCCAAATGCAAGTGGAGTCTTGTTTAACACTTCCTTTTATCAAGTTAGCATTAGCCCATGTACTCCAAATATTATAACTTCTTTTTTGTACATTCTCCAGAACATATATAACATACACCCTCTATTTAGCAACTCAATATTAGATATATTTAGCCAAGCAACTTTACCCCTTTAACTCCGTCCATGTTACTCTTTCACAAAAAGCTAGACATTTTCTGATTCATCTTGCAAATAACACACTGTTTTGCTTAACAACACACTTCTTATGAGTTCAATCATACTAGCATAAGTGATTCAAAATCTCTAATATTGGAGTGATTACAAATAAGTTGATTGTTTGTCTTAAATTACATTAAATTACAAGATAACAAATAAACCAAATCCATTCTTGAATAGTGAACTGGCTAACAATTGTAATTACAATTCAATATCAATCAATCAAATTGTGAACATGAACCATAAAAAAGAGGAAAATGTATGCAAATGTTGATAATTAAAATTGTAGTCATGGAGTAAATATTGTTAAGTATTAACTGTATCGCAAGTTGGAGCTAAATACAGATACATTCAAAAACTTGTACATTAGTGAACAAGTAAAAGGGTACAACAAATATATAATCTTGAAATAATTTAAAAAAACTACTTATCTCCACCACCACCTCCAAACATACCCATCATATCTTTAGCAGAACCCATTTGTTTCATTAAACTTTGTAAGCCAGCTGTACCACCAATTTGTTTAAGCATCTGAGGTGGAAGAACTTTATTCAAATGTTGTGCATTCATATTTCTAGATAAAGAACTCATATCTCCTTTTTTCGGTATTTTAAGTCCTTTCATTTTACTCCATATTTTAGCCAATCTTTTATACTCTTCCATCATATCCAATACATCTCTCACTAATCGACCAGATCCTCTAGCTATTCTCATTATTCTCGACTCATTCATTAACTTAGGGTTCGAACTATCCAACTCTACAATTTCAATAAATAAAACATTACTTAACATCTCGTTAATTAATTAATTAATTAATTTAACTTACCTTCATTAGTCATTGAATCCATCATTGTCATGTAACGTTTAATTTTCGCTTGACTTTCATTCTCGTGCCCTTTTGGCATTAACTCTGAACTAAAACCCGGAAGCATAGAAAAAACTTGTCCAATGGGACCCATTTTTTGTATATTCTGAAACTGTTCATACATAATTCTCATAGTAAATGTTCCTTCCGAAAGCTTTTGAAGAAGCTCAGGTTGTTGATCCATTGGTACAACTTCTTGAATTTTGTCCATAAAACCAGACAAATCACCCATACCTAGTATAAATTCGAGATCGAAACGAAAAAAAAAATTAATAAATAAATTTGACAGGTATACTATAATATACTATATTACAAACCTAATAAACGGCTCACAAATGGTTTAACATCAAATATTTCAAATTCATCCATATGTTCACCAGTTCCGATAAATATTACTGGACTTTTCGTAGCAGCAACTCTATAAATTTAACAGAAATATTAAAAATGGGAGAAAGTAAAATAATAAAAATATAATAAAAATATATATATATATGGAACTTACGCACTAAGAGCACCACCTCCTTTAGCATGACCATCCATTTTAGTAATAATAACAGCTCCAACAGCTACACTTTGTTTAAAAGCTTGAGCTTGATCAAAAGCAGCTTGACCAATACTACTATCCATTACAAATATCACAAGATCTGGTTTCTACAAAAAAATAAATATATTACATAATTATGACATCATAAATATGTAACAAAATATAACTTACAGTTGCTTCTGCAACTTGACGCATTTCTTCAAAAAGAGCAGCTTCTTGTTTGTGACGCCCACTTGTGTCAACTATTATAAGATCACAATTCTCTTGCTTAAACCTTTCAACACCTTCTTCAGCTATTTTCACTGGATCTGATTCCATATAACTGTTTTTGTGCCAAAACATGATTTTAATTATAAAAGAGTTGGAGAAAATAGTTAGTTAGTTAGTTAGTTACCTTCCATAGAAGGGGATTTTAGCTTTAGTAGCGTTTTGTTTTAGCTGATCAAAAGCACCAGCTCTGAATGTATCTGCACAGACTAAAGCTGGTTTCCACCCCTTTTTCTGGTGGTAATACGCGTACTTTGTACATGTTGTTGTTTTTCCAGATCCTGTAATTAATACATACATATAAGGATGTAAGAAATTAAAGGTATGTAATAAGATTGTAGAATACCTTGCAAACCAACAAACATGACAACACTTGTTTTCCCTTTCTTGAGAGTAAATGCAGGCTTTCCAGGATCCAATATCTTGCAAAGCTCGTTAAAAATAGCCTATGAAAGAGTATAAACTTGGTTTTAGAACTGTTAAGGCTAGTTTATTTGCTCACTGTTACAACTTATTCAAGTGTCCTAAAAATTAATCTAGATAAATAGACTCTGAAATAGTCAAATTTAATTATGTGTTACAAAAGCACCAAATGTACCTTGCATTATATATATAGTGCATTGTACATCATCGGTGCAATCTGCTCCTATTTACAAGGGTGTATTTGTTATATTTTGGAATAGTAGACTTGTATATGTGCTAGTGTATGAAAAGTATAGGTATATTTGGTTATATATCATAACACAAGGGACTAGTAGTGGTGCAGATATATGATCTTTGAGATTAAAATAAACTATATGAAACAATCCTCAATGAATTCCAGAAATAACATAAATTCAAAAAAAAAAAATTAGGTGAAAAGAATACGATTAGAATTACAATAAATTTAACCTAAAAAGGGTAGAAACAGAGGATTAGTGCAGTTACCTGTTGGATAATTCTGCGTTTATTATGGCCGGCGGCAAGGTCGTCGAGGTTAACGATTTTTTTAATATTTGTTTGCATATCACGAACGAGCTTGAACTGAACGTCGGATTGAAGAAGAGCACGTGTGATCTCATTGAGACATTCATTCAAAACCTTCTCATCGATGATCGTCGCATTGCTCATCTGCTGGAGAGCACGCGAGATGCTCCCCCCTAACTCTGCTAACACCATTTTTGATTAATTTATTGATCAGGGTTTTGGATAGGGTTTGGATTGTATTGGATTGGGGAAGAAGATGAAGAGGAAGACGAAGATATGAAACGATTGTGGATTCGCTCGGTGTTTGCCCTTTTTTAGCCTGAAAATACAATATAATGTTTTTTTTTTTTTTGTTCAAATAAAATACAATATAATGTAAATTGGTTGTAGTAATAGGATAAAAATATGTAAAGAGTTGTCCTACGAATGGTGCCTTCTAATCTCTCCTTCTTTTTAACAAAAAATTCTTTCCCTTTCTTACATATTTTTAATTCTTTTTCTTTTTAACATGGTCCTTTAGAAGCGTTGACTTTGTCAACCTAATCGCTTACCTTTTGAAACGCGCCAATCAGGCCTATAGGTTCGCCTTTACGCCTTTTAACTACATATGTTCCTGTAATCCATAGCCTAACAGAAGGCAGTTGCGAGGGACAACCCGCCCATACAGCCAGCGGGGAGGATGTTCTACTGACAAAGACCGTCTAGCAAAAACGCCGCAGGCGCGAAACGTGGTGGGCCGGCTTTTTAACATGAAATAATTAGTAGTAAATAAAATCAAACTTGGATAAAGAAAAGAACCATAATATCAAATAGAATAAAAAAGCCAGCAAAAACAGAACAAAATAAAGAGAACAAACAAGAAATTCTTACTCAACAAATCTTGAAGACAATCATATATGTCTTTTTCTAATCTCATCTACCTTCTTTTTTGAGAAAATTACCTAAAAGGTCTTGAACATACCTTTTAGTACCCAACAAGATCGGGTGACTTCTATTTTCTTACTAAAGACTACAACAAAAAATTAACACTATAGGCAAAAATTTCAATTATTTTTTTGTCTTTTTTGTTTTTTTATTATGTATATATACTACTTTTGTTCATAAATATTTTAAAACCTTAAATCTTATTCTCTCTCTTTTCTCTTTCCTCCTCTCCTCCCTTTTCCCTAAAAGCTCACTCTCTCCACCACCGAAGCTTTTCAATTTCTATAGCGTTTACAACCCTAATTATTCATCTCTTTTTTCTCTCTTTTTTCTCTCTTTTTTCTCTCTTTTTTCCATGGATGCAAATCATCACCATGTTCTTAATCAGTAGTTTGGGCCTTTATTGATTTGCCTGAAAAAACTTCGGCGGCCAACGTGTTCGTGGTGGGGATCTGGCCATCTCGTGAAGACGACCTCCGGCCCAAACTCAAGCGAACTTGGCATCGGTCCGTGTCTCGATCTCGCCATCAAACTGGCTAGAACAGCCATGGTCAAATGGCGAGGATATGAAGACGTTCGAAGCTCTGAGAAGAGCTTCAATGGTGATGTTCGCCTTGAAGCAGAAGAAGCTGGTCTTCTCCGCCACCGTTGCAGAGATCCGCCGCCGTTGCTGGTGTCATTTCTTTGTCTAAGAAACGTCTCCGAGAAGAACAATAGAAGGGTTTTAATGGTTCTTCTTCACCCTTTTGTTTAGTCGATTTTGGGTAACACAGAAGCTTGGATCTGCTTTATGATGATCACAATTGCAAACCATATATTTTTTGTAATTCCTTTAGCATAATGACGAGCTACAAACAGTAGAAGGGCTTTTTGATAGGATCACGAAATGGGTTCTTTTTGCAACAATAAACACATAGTTTTGAGTATAAAAAACATAGCTTCGTGTACTCAGAAGATTCTTTTTGGTTTTGAGTAGAAAAAGCATAAATGTTGTGTTTGTATATTCTTCATCATTATTATCTTGTTTCTCGTTCAACAACATATGAGACTTGTAATTTTTTTCTTGTTTAGTTGTAATGGAAAATGCCCAATCAACTTTTGCTTTACTTTTCTTTGACCGTTTATATTAGTTTTTTTATGTATATAGTTTTTAAATTTTACAAATAAATAAAGATTTTATTGCGTTAATTTCTATTCATCAGTTTTATCATGTATACTTAACTTTTTGCCCTAATACTCAATAAAAATTTTAAAAACTCAATTAATTTTTCTCCATACTCGGTAAAGGTACTGAGCATACAAGCATCTCAGTAAAGTTATTGAGCAAACGAGCACGCTCAGCAAAGCGACTCAACAAAAAAAATCGAATAATCAGCAACTTTTTCCGATACTTAGTAACTTTTTCCATGCTCATGAACTTTTTCCATACTCGGTACTCAATGCTCAGAACTTTTTCCATGCTCAGAACTTTTTTCGGCGGTGTCGGTGGTTGTGGTCGAAACTGGAAATTGATGATAGTTAATGAAGGAGGAGAGAGAAAAAATGATAAAGGAGGAGAGAGATTAATAGTAATGGAGGAGAGAGAAGAATATTTTTTTGTCTTATATACACTATAAGGGTAGTTATGTCTTAGAGGTCTCTATAGAGGAGAGAGAAATCAGTGGGTTCCTTTGTGGCATTAAGATGGTCCTCAAGACCCTATATGTAATTCACCCTTCTTTTTTTATTGAAGATCTCAAATAAGATTTTAAACTACAATCCAAAATTCCAATTTTATTTTTACCCTTTTTTGTTTTTTATTTTACTATATGTACATAATTTTTCAGATTTTATATCAAACCCCTAATATGATTTTTCTCTTTCCTCTCTTTTGATTCTCTCTTTCTTCCTCACCGTTACCTCACAAAATTCTCTCAATATACTCAAAAAACAAACCTCACTCCATTAACGAAATAACCAAGCTCATGAAGCTTTGAAGATCCAGTGGTGGCAAGATCTCTCGTTTGTCAAAGTTGTCGCAAGGATGGCGAGCAGCAGCGGCCATAACCTCATTAGTTTTTCAGTGGTGGCGAGAAGATAGCTTGAAGCTCGGAGAAGAGAGCATGCGATACTAAGCTTCGAGCTCCTGCCGCCGTTCGAAACCGGTGAATACTCCATAGAGATTAGCTAGATCCACGAAGCCAGATCGATGGCTGTTGTTTCTGCACATGATCTGGCCATAGCTCCGTTGGAAAGAAAGAAGCTCGTTGATGCTGATTTAATTCGTCTCGAAGTCTCTGGTGAGCATCTCTGCAATACACAACTTCATCTTCCTCATGCTCCGAAAAAACAGCTTTTTTCTTCGAGTTTTGTTGCAGCCACAGTCAGTTTTCAAGGTCAGCAAGTCAGTTCCATGACGGACTATTCTTCCTCGTCGCCGAAGGTCGAAGCTCAATGCATTCTTTTCCGTTTGTGCAGTAGATCTTTTCCGTTCGAGTTCTTCCGGCCATGGATCTGATTCGCCAGAAGTTTATTAGTTTTTTTTTATTCGAAAACTAAATGCAATGTTTAGTTTAGTATTTTTTTTCGTTTGTTTTGTTCAAAACATTTTTTTTCGAAGGTAGTTTATTATTGTAATAGTGTAGATTGTTTGAAATTTAAATAAAATAGATTTTTTTTAGCTAATACTCTGTGCTTTTGAATAATACTCTGTATTTTTATTGAGTTCTCCATATTTTTTTATTGAGTACTCAGTATTATTTGAAAATTACTCGGTGTTTTTTAATTGCAATAAATTTTCTGATAACACATTCCGATAATCAGTGTTTTAATTCTGATACTCCGTAATTTTTTCCTATACTCTATATTTTTTATCGATACTCTATGTTTTTTTTCGGCGATGGTCGGTGGTTGGTGATTTGTATTGGTGGCCGGAATTGAACAGTGCCAATATTCAACAAGTTGATACTCATTGAATTGATAATCTTGTCATTTGTTTTTGTCTTTTAGTGCTTTTTGTTTTATATGAAAGGGTATTATAGTAATTGGTCATACTAGAGGTCCCTTTGGAGAAGCAAGATTTCTATCATTGCTTATAAGCAATATTCAACAGTGGGATACGAATCCACAAATTACAACACGATCTCAACCACCTACTTGTGACAATATATGGAACCCGCAAGAGTTTATTGGGACACAAATTATATTTACATGCGATGCGTCATTTAAGGACAAAACAAAAAAAGTGGTATATGCATAGTAAAATGGGACACGAATACAGGTCAATGGCATATCTTCTCCAAAGCTATTTGGACTAACTCAGCGGCAGAAAGAGAAGCGATTGCTGTCTTGGAAGACGCGAGAATGGGACTCCACAACTCAGGAATAAAAACCATCATTTGCTCGGATGACCTTGATATAATTCAAGGTATTAAGTCGTTGCCCTCTGTGTGGTGGAAAGTTAGACCGCACGTCAAGCAAATTATTCAAATAGCTGAAGAACACTAGAACTTGTTCTTCAAACATTTGTTGTAAAGGCTCAACAGAATGGCAGACACAGTCGCTCGTAAAGTTAGGCAAGGGACATCTAGTGAATTGGGGCAGTTCTCCTTGAACTTTCAATTTACGAGATTAGGTATCGTCTGATAGAGTACTTTTAGCGTTGTAAGGGTACGATCGTCAAAAAAAAAATCACACATTTTTTTATTAGCATGAGAATCTTGGAAGTTCTGGATGTAATTATGTACATCCCCTCTACAACTATTCCATATTAAACCTCATAGTCAATGTACGACATTTTTATACACAAAAACCTCACTTCATAATTATTTCCTCTAAGACTACAACAAGAGCTTATCTCATCGTTCAATACTAATTTGATCGCTAGAGCACCGCCGGTGGACTCTCCCTTTGGTGGTCTGACCCACTATTTTCTACAAGCCACCAACCCTAAATATCATATATTATCATGGAACAAGTTAAACGACCCATTATTTGTGGGAATGGTTGATCTATTTGCTCGATAAAACTTTCTACATTTCATATGGGAACAAGTGTGGTTTTACCAAAACCCATTACGAAATAGCTCAAATGACGTATACTAAAACCGCAAGATAGTGTCCTAAATAGGGTGAATAGGACAATGCATAATTAAAATCTAACTCAAAACTGGAACACTTGATTCAACCTAAAGATCCAACCTTTATGGACTTTAGATAGAGCGGCTAGAACAACGCTAAGGAATAAGATACAACTGTATAAATACTTAATCAAACTCTAAGTATATTAATTATATGATGAACACTAGTCAAAAATCAAGTGACGCAATTTAACAATATATAGGAAAATGTCAAACCATGTGCATGCACAAAAAGATTCAAGAGAGAGAGAGAGTGTGTGTGTGTGTGTGTTCTTATGATTTCAATTCTCCACTAGACCTTTGTGTGTCTCTTAAAGGTGAGACCAAAAATTTTTACACCCTCTTTGAAATTATCCTTCAAATGACCATACTACCGTTGTCGCAAACACTACGAAAACAAGCGGACAATCTCCACTCTTGATGTAACACTTCACAAGACCGTGAAAACTTCTCTTGTGTATTACCATAAACGAACTTGTATAAAATCTCTTCGATGACCTACCACTTCACACTCTCTGAAGCCTTCAAGCTAAGTGTGTCTCCTACACTAGCTCTTTCTCACCCATGTCTTGTTTGTTAGGAACACCCTTTTCACTAGAGTAAGAACAAATAATAGGTTTTATGATTAAACCATAATCTACCTAATCTAGCCATTAAACTCCTAAATGATTTAATTACAAAATTTGTTTGTGGACTAGTGATATATAAAGCAATATGTGAGGAATATGTCTATAGGACTCTCCTAAATATAACTTTAAAAAATGTTCGAACGTGTAGAGAGAAATAGTCACTTAATGGAGTCACATAATGCCTCAATTTATTTTTAAATTTCCCCAACATCTTCTCCCACGTGGCGAGCTATGATTAGGTGTTTTTTAATCTTTAGAGTTGTGCACTTACTAGGTTGGACGTCCTCTTGCATGGATAAAATGACTACTTGATAGATAGTACAGTAATAACTCTTTTAGCGTCCTTTCTAGCCATTACCGCACCATGTTTGGACAAAGTTTGAACATGCCTTCTTCGTAGAATTATCCAAATGGAAGATAAAGTGCATCGGGCGAACAAACTTTTTATGCTCATATATTCGGTATACTTCACCTCGGCTCTTTCTCCATCGGGTTTAGGAATTTTGCCTAAATTTAGTTTTGGAGGTCCGGACTATGCTCTTCTCATCTCCAATCCCCAGTGGGTTTCAACATTCTACCCGTTCTCCAATTATTATCATCTACATACTCCAATGGATTTAGGCTTTCTACATAGACTTCATCTTGGAGATCCAGTCTTCAATTATTCTGTTTTGTTCTTATTTTCCCCTAGGGTGTGATATATAAATCAACACAAAAGTAGGGCAATTTCTTGCAAGTGTACGGGTTGTTGACAAGTAATAATTTGATAAGTATAAGGGCTATCGTCTCTAGAGGGACTATCAAGATTAAATCAATGTGCTTTTAAAGTATAATAGTGCAAAGTTACAAATAAATAACGAGAAAGTAAATAAATGTTTGTTTTGTATTTGATTTAAAAAGATTAAAATGATTAAAGAAAATGAAGACTAAAATTGAAATACAAATTATACTAAGGAAGAAAGTTTTGAATATGAGAAATATGACTTTAGATTACATATAACTCACTCGAGTAATGATATATGTCACCCCTTTTCATGTCACCCTTTTATCACCTTTCCATATATATGTATTGATTTCCTTGAATAGAAGATAGAGAAAAATTAAATAAGATAAGGAAATCAATTCATTGGTCCATGTAGGCATACACGTAGGAAGTGATAAAAGGGTGATACAAAAAAGGTGACAAATATCATTACTCAACTCACAATGTCATCTGAAAAGACCTTAGATTACTTTCATGAATTTTTATTAGCATAAAGTTAATGTAATTCATTTATACTAATCGTTTCTTGCACTATCAGTACCAGTTCTAAACAAAAATTCTTCCATTGAACACACTAAGAATTTGCACTACTCGTTACAAAATATTAATAGAAGAAGGATGAATAATATTTAAATCCCTAATGTTATTATCTGAATTCATATCACCATTAAAGATTAACATGAAGAAATAGAGTTTAGTTGGTTAATTTTCTGATTTCACGCCAAAAATCATTCCAATTAGATGATTTAATCACACTATACCTGATTTAAACGTGAGATTCCATTGCCGTCGCCTTCTTCAACGGGCAAAGGAGGAAGGAAGCACATTTTCTAGTTTGGGTAGGACAATGGCTGTCGGTTGAGAAGTGCAAAGGAAAGTTCTTCAAGGAAGATGAGGATGAGCTCATTTTATTTTTTTAATTATAAAATGTGTTTTTTTTTTTCTTACTTAATTTTCTTTATATACTAAAAGGCATGAATCACTATTAAAAGTGAGGCGACACTCATCTGCCGTATTTTCCAGGAGTAACTGAAGGAGCAGATCAGTGTCCTGCTGGGGTTGAAGCTATAATGAGAAATTTACAAAACTCAGAGAATGAAGTAGATCATCTACTTAGAGTCTCGCGTAGAGTAAGATAAATTGAGGAACAAGAGATGTGGCTGAGTGAGAATGGAGGAACATGTCTGGAGCAATGTACATGGACCTGGAGAGCAAATTTTTCTACTAGGTGATTAGCAGGACAAGTCAGCATGGTGATCAATTAAAGAGGAATAGAAACAAATGTGAGAACAAATACTTGTGTAATTATGTTATCATCCTTTTATGAATTTATAGTGAAGCATTTGTTCCGTAATTTCTCACTTCTTCCCTTTATGCATCTCAAGATTGCCTGTATTGTTTTTCTCCAATTGTAAAAAATTCAGAAGCTCAGATGCGATAATAAACCCAAAAAATATAAACATTATATAGAATATACATGAACCTGCAACATTAATCGGACCATCAAACAACTCTAAATTAACATCTAATTCGTAAAAATAGTATTCAGTTACGCAATGAGATATTTCTATACAACTATAATTTGCCATAAAATGTTTGCAGATAATAGCATATCCAGTTGCGCAATAATGTCATGACTAACGACACTAAAGAACTTGAACACCTCTTCTCTTTACAAATTCAACTCGAACACCAACATCATAACTGGATATCCTCAAATCACGCAATAGAAATCGAATCAAACACCAAAAGTCATACAAAAAGCGTAAATTGCACCATTTGTCCTATTTTATGCGGAGTATAAGGGTCAATTGTACCATTTTAGTCCCTGTCAATAAAATTGTTTGTAATTGGTCGTGACATATATGACTTCAGCTATATTGTACAATTACAAAATAAGTATTCAAAATTCAGAAAAGTATCATATATTGATAAATTATATAAATGACTTATTTTATAATGACTTATTTCAATATTCTTCAATATCATAGGGATACACAAAAAACGTCTATTTTTTAAAATTTTTTATAAATGACTTATTTTATAAGCTCAAGTTTCAGTTACATAGTTCATGACTCAAAATAGACTATATAATGAGTCCACGAAAAAAAAAAGAGAATTTTACAACTTATAAGGACTAAATTGCAAATAACCTTAAGGAAAATTCCTAACCTTAATACATGAACATTTGAGCTTTAAATTAACTTTTGAAAACATTATCAAGTTTCCAATTATGAGCAATTTGTACTTTATCACTTGAGGCTTTAATCTACTCCTCATTTTGATACTTCATTAATCTTTAATTTCTTTCATTCCAAAAAATCAAATATGGCCATGATTTCATGAGTTGAGTAAGGTGGTGTTCTAGTAACATTCACAACAGCCTCAACATCAGTAATCGCTATTTGGGAAATGTGTTGTGCATCAATATGCCTTCCAAGTGTTGCATTAAATGCTTCAACTTTGTATCCCAAATAAATACACACCAGAACATTCTCAAATCAAGCTATATAATACACCAAATCAATTTTTTTCTTAAGTGAAGTTAAAAAATTATAATCACAAACCTGTCATGTGGCGCGACTACTTAAGCTGGTTGGTCCTCTGATGCAGCTACATCAGTTGTAGGAGCATCCATGGCTCCATGCTTTTCCTTTCACTAATCAAACCAAAATGTATATCATCAGCTTACTAATCAATCAAATAGAGTTGTACTTTATTGTAATTAAACATCACTTACTTTTACTAGTAAGCAAAAACCATCCACTAGTTATAGTTTTCTTTAAGACACCATCACAGCTTCTTATAATGAGCTTAATCAGCTTATCTCTTAGACAAAAAAAATCAGCTTATCTCATCCAAGACTGGAATAATGGGAGCTTATAATATGACTCTTGGTCAACACATTACCGTTTAACTTTAATGATTACCCACCTATAATTATTCCCACGACTGCTCTATCAGGAACAAAAATTATGGTAAACACGGTCTTAGGCAAAAATGGTGTTTCATCACCAGTTACATTACTTTCATCCTTATAATTCAATAGAATATTAGACCAATTTTCTAATATTGAATTTCCAAGACCCATTGTACTCACCTTCCACCTGCTATAAACTTGAGAAATGGTTACTTGTCTTACTCAGTGTTTTACCATCCATATTTTCATCTATCATCAACACTAAATAAATATTTTTACCAGAGTTAATAACACAACCCAATATATTTAAATAGTCATTACTTTGATTTTTAAAATTCTTTTCTAGACAATAATTCATACTCCCTCGCTCCAGTTTTATATGTAACTATCCAACAATATTTAATAATATTTGTCACTCTTAATTAATTAACTAAAAGTATAGTGTAATAAATGACTTTATATTTAATGAATAGAGATAATATAGTAAAAAATAAATTTATTTAATATTTTTTAATTCTTTATATAACAAAAAGTAAGACAAATAAAAATAAACAAAAAATAATAAAATATATCTAAATTATATCCACATAATAAAAATCAAGATTTTTTTATCATGTAAATTATTTTCCAAAATTACATAAAATCAATATAAAGTGAGATGAAGCATATTATTTGCTTTGAATGTTATAGTTTAAGAGTTAGCGAATGGAGGAAGAGGTGGAAAGTCCGTCCGTTTATTACGCAGATCCATAAGATGGTTGAGGATCATGGAGCCCTTCGCTTCAAACATCTTCCGCGTAGATGGAACGGTCTGGCCGACCGAGCCGCGCGTTTAGCTAGGCAATCGGCGCCGACTCACTTGAACCCCCTGGATTTGGGGGGCTGCTTTTACGAGACTAAGGATCGGCTAATTTAGACCTTTTTTCTATTCTGTATGTGTACGCTTGACCAAAAAAAAAGAATGGAGAAAGACGATCATATCTTTATAACTGGTGCAAAGATGGAGATGGAAAGACAGAGGAAGATGGTAAGCTTTTGGTGGCCGTCGATTGGGTTTCTTCACGTGGATCACGTGGAGCACTTTTTTTCATTTTTTAAATTAGTTAATTTTTTTATATACGGCGGCTTCTCTCTCTATATATAAACGGCTAAAAAGTATAGAAAAAGGTCCGAATTTAATTTCAGCAAAGAATAAGGGGCTATTTATTTCCAAAGGCCTAAGGCCATAACCACATTATAATAAAAAGCCTATACAAATTAACCCAATTAGAAACTAACTAATAGCCAAAGATACCTAAACTACCCTCCCAACCCATTGCTCACCATTGAAAATCTGAAAACCTAAAATCTGTTCCCATTAAGAACACGATTCCCCCCAAACCATTTTCTATCCCCTCCATTCTCTCTCTATCCTCTCTATCCTCTCTATTCTCTATCCTCTCTATTCTCTCTCTGTAACCACCGCCACCCACCACCCACCACCAACATAACAATGCCTACTGACCCCCAACACCACTGCCGCTGCTGCAGCTCCACCAACCGCCACTGCTGCACCAACACCAACAATGATCCATCATCACAGAAACACCAGCACCAATATTGATCCGCAGATCTGAGCCCACCCCCCCTTTCAGAGCTTCATCACAGCAACACCACTATCATCACCTTCATCTTGGAGCTGCAGCAAAGAAATCCGCACCAGAGAAGCTCGATGAAGCCGTCGCCGTGAAGCTGAGATCTGCACCACCAAACCCCACCCCGTTCGATGAAGCCGAGATTTGCACCACCAAACCCCACCCCGTTCTTCCCCTCTGTCTTGCAACTCATCCCCTCTGTCCTGCAACTCATCGCCGCCCTGCGCCACCGTGTTCGAGACCTGCACGAGAACGCCGTCGCTGGATCCGTTGTCGAAGCCCGTTGCTGCACCTGAACGTGAATGGGCCAGGTCCAGATTGGGTTTTGCTGTCGTTATACTAGAATGGGCCAGCCCCAGATTGGGTTTGTTGGTCCTGGGTCCAGTCCTTGCTGCATCTGACTGTAAATGGGGCCAGCCCCAGATTGTGTTTGTTGGTCATGGGTCCAGCCCATTACTGGAGCTGGATCTGGTTTGGTTTTGTTATTGCTGGTGTTTTTTCTTGTTGTGAGACGATGGTACAGCCCACTATAGGGTTTGGGTTGTGTGCTATATCTGTTGTTGTTTGTGTCTGCTGATGGGGCCAGCCCAAAAAATGTAATTGTTGTTTGTAATGTAATTATTGTTTGTAATGTAAAAATACAGTCCATTTGAAATAGAAAAACATGTATGTCTTTCCTCAAGGGACAACCCCATTAACCAAACTTTTGAATAAAAAGACATCGATTAAAACTGAATGAAAATAAAACTTGTTATGAGTCCGTACCCGTGAAGTAAAAAACATAGCACTTGGACTTTAAAAAGGGGTCATAGGTACAGCCCGTTCAGTCCTCGTGGGTCTGTACCGTGAAGTAAAAAACATAGCACCTGGACTGTAAAAAGGGTTCATAGGTACAGCCCGTTCAGTCCTCGTGGGTCTGTACCCTCACGCTGGACTGGATAGGGGTAAAATGGTAAAGTACTTCTATCAGAAAGTAACTAAAGGCCTTTAAAAGTAGGTTTTTTTAGTTAGGATTTAAAACATAAAGTTTGAAAAAAGGAGGCCTCAATAAGTATTTTCCTCAAGAATAAGTCATGAGTAGTGGTACAATTCTATCAACTATTTTTATTTATTTTTAATATCCCTACTATGTAAGCTACTAAAAAATGCTAAATAAAATAATATCTCTCTCCTCTCTCTCTCTCTCTCTCTAAGTCAAATAATGAAATCATTTCACTTTACACTTTCATTCGCATCACTGTCATATTCACCGTTCACAATCACCTCTCTCCGGTGACATCTCTCATCGGCAAGATCATCTGCCAATGCTATGCCACCCCCTCCACCTCTGAGACATCAACGCCGAACTCAATCCCTTTTGATCCATAAAAGAACGCAACCGAATACACACCGTACAAAGTCCAAATAACCCATAACCAAAATCGATGCCTACCAGAAATAATTCTCACGTTTATCTCAATTCTTAGGAGATGGCGCTCAATCACTTAGGTGGTTAAGATTTTGACTCAAAATACACCCACACACTCGTTGGTAGTTTTGGCACGGTGAGGTGGAGATTTTCTTCCATATTTTCCATGAGCAAAAACTAATCGGAACTGCTGATATCACTTCCATCCCATGCTGTAGATCTCGTTTCGCGGACTAGGCGGTCGACTGAGGCCTAGCGCCTAGCCGGGATTATACGGAGTCTAGGCGGGATTAGGCGGTTTTGAATCATGGTGTGTAATTTTGTATAATTAGTAATATCATACGTAGTAATTATAACAATTTTAACCAAGTCATAAAATTCATCTGACAATTATATATAAAAATACTAAATATGAGTTATAATTTCAATTCAACAATTCTCAAAAATAAGAAAAATAAAAAAAACGCCTAAGCGGCCTTTTTTTTCCATTAATCGGCGTCTAGACGGGCTAGACGCCTTTTCCACGGCGACTAAGGTGCTAGGCAAATCCTCCTAACATTTTTACTAGGTATAAGCGGCTGAAGGGGGAATTGACCCCTAGGCACGTCTACACGGCAATTTCTATAGCATAGCTTCCATCTTCACTCCACAATGATGTTTGTAACGCTCTGAGTTTTTGCTTACAAAATTTTGAAAATCAGATATAATAAGCTTTGAGCCATTTATTTGCAAGATTGAAGTTGGGAATAATGGGATTGAATCTAGTGAAAACTCACAGTCCAAAATGTGTTGGATTAAAAGGCCGAGAGAATTTCTTAGGTCTAATTATGCATAATTATTAACTTCTTTTTCATGGAATATTTTTTAGGGAATTTTATGTTGCAACGCTGCCATATCAATGAAGTAAGATGAGTTGTTATACATAAAATTGGTTTACTTTACTGTAACACGTTGTAGTTCTCTGCAGTGCAAGTATTGGTTCGATTATGTGAAAGAGACGGGCTTGATAGTAAATATTGCGCGTATATTGTAAATGATTCAGAAGACGCACGTACAATAGATATTGTGTGTATATTGTTACTTATAGCATTTAACCAGTCAGTTATATCAGGTGGGAAAATGTCTGTGGGTCTTGGTAGAGAAGATACTAAAGTACTACTAACAAAAAGATTGTTGTCTGAGTTGATTGATCTTAGCGATAATCCTGCACTTCCAAATCCTTAATTGTCAAAGGCTCGACAGAGTAAAAGGCCTCTCAATGATAAAATTAATTAGAACGTGGAAATGATCCGGGGAGATTGGATGTGTCCTGAGTAAGTAAGCCTTTTACTTTGAGTGATTGAAACTGATATAACGAAATTAATTTGATTTATGTAGATGCAATTTCCTTAGCTTTTCAAGAAGTTTACAATGTTTAAAATGCCAAGAAGAAGGTCCAAAGAGGGTGGTTGCTAATGATATTGAAATTAAAAAGGTGGACTTATAAACCTGAGTTATGTATCATGGTAAGGTTAGATTATAATTTTTATATAGGACTGGTTATCATCTGTAATGAAGTATCAAGTATAATTTTCCATATAATTTAGATTGGAAGTAGTTTACCATATAGTATGAATCGATTTATAATAAATCAAGTTTGAAGATCTGATTGTTAACAAGGATACGAACAATTTAAATTAAATTGAATATATATTATATTTAAAGGAATTCTCATATTTAAGTTATATTATAGTTTCCGTAGATTGATTTTTATGTTGAAGTTTCCACAACCTATTTCTTTTACATATGGACTTAGATGCCCCTTCACACACTCTTCTTCCTCTATAGATTCGTATAATGTCTTTCCTAGCTTGCTTCTTTTTATTTTTTTTCATTATAATTGTATATATGTTAACATATAATGAGTATAGTTAAGTTTATTTAAGTCAATAGTATCCTAATGCTAGATTGACTTGTGGATGAATGCTAAGTATTACAAGGTTGTTCATGTGTAGGAATAGGCCTTGCTCTTATAAATGTATACTATTATTTAAACTATTTTTCTGCTACAAATGCTTAAATCTATCTTCTGAAAGTTTAGAAAAATAAGTAACATGTATTTTTGTATACTGCGTTTGCATTAAAACATTTGACATGATTGTAGAAGATTTAGGGTACACAAGTACAAATAATACCAAAGTTTGTTCAATAATTCCTTATCATTGAGTGGGAATGTAAGAGAACATGAAAGAAAGTACACAGTAATCGTAATTCGACTTTTGTCTACTTAAAGTCTACTTCAGATAGTATTTAAGTAAGTTAATTTGATACGGCTAAAAAACGAGATACATGTGTACAAGTGGTGAAAAGTTGGGGTAAAGTGTTGAGTAAAAAGAAATTGATATTTGCTCCTTGGTGTGATGAAGAGGTGGAAGAGAAAGATGTGAAAACACAGACTAAAGGAGAAGAAATGGGTGCAATCAAAACTTTATGTTCTCCATTTGATCAGCCTCAAATCCTTCAAGAGTATGTGTTATTTGATAAATTTGATCAGTTCTCTTTTATATGAATATATTAAATTCATGTTTCTCATGGTTGTAGGTACTGTTTGTTTTGCTTTGGGAAAACTGGAAATAAGTTGACATACTGGGAAAGAAGTTATTGAATAGCATTTTGCATTCTAGCCGTGTTCTAATCTTTGTTGGATTATAGGTGGAGAAATGTTATTTTTGTTTTGGTGTTTTTCTGATTAGTTGTTTATTAGCCACAAATGATCTGGAGGGACTGTTGAACTTCATGAACGATTTGTAGGGATTATTGGACTTCATGAACAATCTGTAGGGATTGCTGGATTTGATGAGCGGTCTCTAGGGACTACTGGACTTCATGAACAATCTCTAAGGATTTGGCAGTTGAGGTTTATGAAAACTCCTTTGATAATGGTCTTCAATCATCTCTTGGGAAGCTATTTAGATCTGAACTAATCACTATTTTGTTTCATATATAATGCAGCTATTTAGATTCCCCAATTTTCAATCGGAAAGCTTAAAGTTTCAATCTTTGATATACACGGACACCATTTCTTTACGAGCCAATAGAAGAACAGACCTTAATCATCAACATATCCCAACCAATGGTAATTTCAATTTGTACTCTGTAATTCATCTTTTAAAATCAGATCACTGTCTTTTACTGAACCTACTAATAGCTAGAATATCGTGCACCAAATGTTGAAAGCATAAGTATTTTGAGGTGGGTATATTATATGAATTAAGTTCACCTGCAGTTAGTGGAGAAGGTGTAATTGATTTAAGTGACAAAATATATCAAGAATATACGATGAAATAATTGAGGAAATGGGGTTTTATTTCCGCAAATGATTTTTGTTTATATAGTGTCTATATTATTTAGTTATTTCTCCTAAAAGATGTTATAAGTAACACTTTTCGTGGAATATTGAGCATTAGAAATAAACAAAAATCGTAATGTTTTGTTTTTTTGCTTTGTTACAGCTTAAGCAGAAGAAGATGTTGAGCAAAAAGCTCATTAGTGACGCAAGCAAATGAAAGAGAGTAAGAATATTATACCTTCAATATAGGCTTCAATCATTAAGTTTTTTTCCTGTTTTGTGATCACTTTCATTAACATTGTTCTAAAAGTCTGCATAGATGGTCCTGCCGCCTAGAAAATGACAATTTTTATAATTTTTTTTGTTCAAGTGTATTTATTCCAAGCTAATACAAATTGTTCTACTAATGCGTGTGTCGTGTAATTTGACATCACTAAAAACTCCATAATACAATAAGTTGAGCTTAATTATAACTAGAAATAACAAATGAATATTTAAAATACAATTAATCTTTAGTTAATTTTATTTCCTTTCTCTTTTCTATTTCTTCAGCTACGAGAAGAAATTGGAAAAAGCTAGCTATACTAATAGCAGTGTCAACCAATAGTCTTCAGCAATGAAACGAGCTTCCGAGTTTCAAGAAAAATTACCCTTAGACTTTCCGAGTTTTATAAAACCGATGCTTCCATCTCAAGTTACACGTGGATTTTGGCTGGTAAGCTTGAAAGTTTATCTTAGTTTCCTAATATTTAGTTTCTAAATCTGAGTTGGCTTCATTTTTTGTAACAGATTTTTCTGAAAACTTTTCCTATGCACATTTGCCTGTTAAAGATTCAATTGTTGTTTTGATTGGTGAAGATGAAAGTGAGCACAAAACAAAAGAATGTGGTGCACTTCATCCGATTGCTTCCAGGGCTACTTACACTGATTATGCTATTCTACCACAAGACAAAATTTCCTCAAACCACCAGATATATCATTTATTGAATCAAGCACAATTACTTTTGCTGCTTAATTGATTGATGTGCTTTTAAGATTCCTACTAGAATATCAGACGGTCAAAGAGTACCGGTGGAGTTGTTGGTTTTTTCGCAATTCAACAACTTGCGGGGGAAAAAGCGTATATTGCGTGCTGAGGTCCACACGCTCAATACATTTCATGATGGGTGGATAGGTGTATTACTTTTGATGTGCATAAAAATATTCATTGATCACAACCACAGTCAAACTTTGATTTCTTTGTATTTCCGTTGGGCTAATGGTGCAAGGTTTTGATATATGATAAGGTATATTTTTTTTGTTTGAGGTACACAAGTATAGTTTCTTAGTTTTGCAGACATCAGGGACAAATAGTGGATATTCTATTATGATCAATGGAAGCCCTCAAGGTTTCTTTAAAGGTGAGAAGGGCCTCAGACAGGGGGACCCAATATCACCATACTTATTTGTAATAGGTATGGAAGTATTATCACAAATATTCCAACAAATAGGGGCTAAAAAGGAGTTTCAGTGGCACCCTAATTGTGGAAAGATCAAGCTCAACAATTTAATGTTTGCTGATGACCTGCTAGTATTTTTTAAACCTTCAATAGAATCAGCCATACTAGTCAAGAAAGGGCTCCTCTTATTTAGTAAAATGTCAGGGCTATATATAAGTGAAAGTAAGAGCAATATTTTTTATGGGGGCTGTACTGATCAAGATAAATATGATATGGAAAGTACACTTAGCATACCAGAGGGCTTCCTCCCAATGAAATATTTGGGGGTACCCCTCATAACTGGTAGACTTAGCCTTAATGACTGTTACCCTCTCATTGATAAAATGGCTACAAGAATTGATCATTGGGCTTCAAAACACCTTACTTATGCTGGAAGAATTCAACTTATTAAATCAGTTTTAACAAGCATATCTAGTCACTGGTGTAATGTATATACTCTCCCAAAAAGAGTAATTAAACAGTTTCAGAGTAAAATCATGGCCTTCTTATGGTGTGGTAAAAGTAACTATGATGGAGGGGAAAAAGTCTCATGGGAACAAGTTTGTAAACCTATTGAAGAAGGAGGATTGGGCATAAAAGATCTTTATATTCAAAATCAGGTAGCTACCTTAAAATTGCTTTGGGGCTGTTGTATTCCCAAAAATAGTATTTGGTCTAAATGGATTAATACAAATCATTTGAAGGGCAAATAGTTTTGGCAAGTAAAAATCCCAACTGACTGTTCTTGGGGTTGGAGAAAAATCTTAAAATGTAGAGATAAAGCGAAAAATTTGGTCAAATATATAGTGGGAAATGGTAAAAACATCTCAATATGGTGGGATTATTGGTTACCTAATAATACAAACCTCTTTGAAGTGAAGAACAGTAAGTTTGCATCTGGATACTATGACAACAGTAAACTTGCTCAATTTTACTGTAATGGAAGGTGGAAATGGCCGCCGATGTTAAGCTTTATGAAGGAGTGGGTTAAAAATATCGTAATTTCAGATTCTGAGGATACAATAAAATGTACCTGTACAAAAAAGGATAATTTTATTACTTCAGAAATCTATAACCACATTCGACAAAAAGGTACAGTTAACAACTGGGCTCACACAATTTGGAAGAATAAAAGTTTACCCAAATATAAAGTGATATATTGGCTTGCCCAGTTAGATAAATTACCCACTAAACAGAGATTGATGAACTGGGGACTTATCTCTAGTACGATTTGTGAATTCTGTGGGCTGTTGAGTGAGGACAAGAACCATCTATTTTGGAACTGCTCCTTCACGGCTCGGATTTGGGCCAAATGCCGATTGAAAGCAGGAATTAGCTGTGTTTCTCTTGACTGGAACACAATAATTGAAGACCTCTCTCGGATAAGGGTTAAAACCCTAAAAAGTGAAATTGCCAGAATGATTATGCCAATAGCTGTCCACTCGATATGGATTGAAAGAAATAACAGGTTATTCAACAAAATCTACCTTAGTGAAGAAGATATTATGGAGAAAATAAAAAGTTACCTGATTGAGAATCTTATTAAGCTGAAAGCTTATGGAAGAGAGAAGATAGATGAAGAGGCGATTCGGTGGAGAAGATGACCCGATACGAAGAGAGAGAAATGATAGGATGAGATATTAGATTTCTTTTGTACTTGTTGTCCGAAGAGTAGAGTAAAGTACATGTTTTGTCTTATTATGTTAGTGGTCTGTTGGACCATTTAGTAATTTGTAATGTTTGGGCCCTTTATAATGGGCTGTGTAAAGGATGGTTTGAGCGATATAAAATTGGCTGGGCTTGCTGACAAAAAAAAAAAAAAAAAATAGTGTCATTTCCATATTGATTGTAGCAAACTTTTGTGTATTAAACTGTGATGTTAACGGTTAACATTTACCTTTTTTAAGGTTATAAGGTGTTAGTATTACAAAGTAAGCATGGATATAGGTGTTTACATGAGACTTTATGTATAAGAATTAAGCATTAATCATTATCAAGGGTGTTTAACATTTACCTTACAGTCCATGACTTAGTGTTTAACAATTAAACACTCTTAACAAATTAGGCATGTTAATATAAAAGGAGAATAAATACGCTTAAATCTCAGGATAATATAATTTATCTTAGACAAAACACGTCTAGATTCAAGAATACATAGTCCATTATCATATCTAAATTAACTTATATATACGGGAGCAAGAAACCAACCTCAAGCTATTTTCATTCCTTTTAACTATTTCCAATAGATAACCACTTGGGTGATAGGTTGGTTTTAATGTTAATTGCGTGCCTAATCATTTTCTTATTCTCCTCTCTCGGTGTCTTTGTCTCGGTCATGATCATCTACCTCTCACGACTTGCACTATTTTCATGTCGTGTCTTCATATCACTCTTTTTATCCCGATCTCTACTTGATGAATATCTCTGTGGGCTCCGACTCGTAGTCCTGCTACCTATGTTGTAGATCTCGGTTTTAAGGCCTAGGCGGTCGACCCGGGCCTAGCGCCTAGGCGGGATTACACGGGGCCTAGGCGGAATTATACGGTTTTGAGTTTGCTGTGTAATTTTGTATATTTAGTAATATATATGTAGTAATTATAGCAATTTTAACTATTTGAGTAATAAAATTCATTTAAGAACACTATATTATATATAAAAATACTAAAAATTGAGTTATAATATCAATTAAAAAATTCTCAAGAATAAGAAACATAACAAGAAGGCCTATACGGAATGTTTTGCCATTAATCGGCGCCTAGGCGGCCAACTTTTGTCATTAATCGGTGCCTAGACGGGTTAGGCGCCTATTCCACAGCGACTAAGACGCTAGCCAAAAACGCCTAGAGTTTTAACTAGGCGTAAGCGCCTGAGGGGGGAGTTGACGCCTAAGCGGCGCCTAGACGCGCCTAGGCGGGGAGATCTACAGCATAGCCTGCTACGACGTCTCTTCCTTGAAGATTCATCTCTTCTATCTCTCATTTCCAAGATTACCTCCCTGCAATTCCATCAAAATTCATATTTAAATTGCTGAAAATAAATCATATTCAAAAAAAGATTTAGTTTAAACACTTACTTTTTCCGGAAACATCTTCTAACTGTTATGAAATATTATAATTAGTGGGTATTACTCTAGAGTAGTGGAAAGGCTTTGTAACTTCTCTCCTTTATTTTTTGTAACTCTCATATTTTTAATCCTATATAATTGTATAGTTAGTAGGCTAGTCCAAGGGTCTATGATTCTCTATTTAAAGGCTAGTTGATCATTGTTCCTTCTACATTTTTGGTTGCATAAGATGAATAAAACTCCTCCATTATCTTTATACTTTTTCTTCTTGTTTCACAACACGTTATTAGCACAACTTTACCAACCGAGCTGATCTGATTTGAGTCTCTTCGTAATATTTATTTTTTTGTTATGTAAAGATAAGTAATTATTGACGTAAGATCTATTTTGTATGAATCTTTTATTGTTTTATATTATATTATAATATGATTGACTACTTTATCTCTCTTTAAAATTTATTCCAAAAATTATTCCAAAAGAGAGTAAAGATTCATCAAAATTCATATACCTCTCCAAATATACAATTCTGAAAGAAAAGATTCAATTTGAAATTGTACAAGAAAAACAATTACAATCGTTTAAAAAAATGACGAGAATAAGCAACTGAATGTTTGCTTCAATTTATAAATTATGATTGCTTAAAAGCAATATGAAACTCGGCTTGTTTATAGAAAAAATAAAATAACTTTTGAGTTGTTTATAAAAAAATAATTCAATGAATTTATCAAGGAAAAAAATTGACTATTGAGAAACAATTGGCGAAATCATTAAAAAGATGTTCAACTTGATAATGATTCATAGATGAAATTATTCAAACCTACTTGTTACAAAAGTATGATTCATGAAATGAGTCTAACGAAATAAATTTTTATTCATATATTGAGCAGTATTATTGCCATATATCTTGATTTTAAAATCTTGTGAGAAGATAAGGCTTATATGAAAAAATTGGACATGTAATCTAAATACACCACAATAAAAAAAATTATGGATTGAAATTGCGGAAGAATTTATGAAAGATTATGAAATTCATCATAATCTTGTTATTATAGACTTAAAGTCTCAATATTTTATGAAAAAAAATTAATTATTGAATCATGCAAATAAACACTTAGATAAATTCTCTTAAATTCTCAAATAAATATTGATGACATGAAACAAATGAACATTCTATTATCATTTCTAGCCCAGATCACCCATGTAACCAAAAAAAAAAAAACAAGATAATCAAATGTTAGAAGTGAGATTTTTTTATATCCTAAAATAAATACTAGGTTATCTCCTTAACATTTGTATAATTTGAAGTCTATATTCAAATTCAGGGAGAAAAATATATGATCTAGCAAAATATATATTTTCTTACAATAGAAAATCACTAGCCAATTGGTTGAGAATGCGCCTAGTGTGACTTATCGGCATACAATTATATACATATATAAGGTTATATTGAAAAAAGTCCAACTACAAATCATGAATACCCTCATTGGTCAAAGACCAAAAGTATCCATCCATATATTGTTACTTGTGCAACATAAAATATAAATGCTCCACCATTATGCACAAAGATGAGATCATGAACAAATATTTTTCAATCTATAATGATTGATATGCATCTTGGGCTTACCAAATGAAAATTATTTATACTGAAAACTATGCATAAAGAAAGATTCTCATGATAAGAGGGTGAGCTGGAAAATATTTTATAAGATCCATCCTCATCCTCGTAAATAAATATGAGCTCATTGTAACTATAAGATGCATTCATAAGTGACTAAGTCACATATTCAGCTTGAAAAGATCTACTCAAATTAATTTTTTTTGAAAAAAATACTTTGCAACGCGTAAAGCGTGGTCGACCTGCTGGTTCCAAAATATCATAAAATTGAACAATATAAGCAAGTTGGAACTTCTAAAATCATCATGAAATATTGTTGATAATATAAATAAAGAATAATACTCTAAAAAGAGCACCACATACCTAAATATTTTCTCATTATTGAGAAATTAAGATAAAAGAATCTCATTCAATTATATTAATATGAAGATATATGAAATCGAAAAATAAATTGATCATGATCGAATAATATGTGCAAGTGATCATGCAAAAGTTATTAAATGAAAACGAGGATCTTGAATCGAAATCCATTCTATAATGTCGACTAAAAAATTAATTGGCCAAATAAAAAAAAAACGCAATCATGCATAATCATACTCACACATTCAATGTGAATATATGAAGTACATTTTTTGGTGAAAAATATTTGCTTGAAAATTTCATATAGGACTTCAACTTCGTCTTATAGTAAAATAAGTTTACCAATATGTATCGTGTGATACGAAAAATCACATGAAAGTCTTTAGAAGACTAAAAACGTCTACACATGAATCCCAGGATATATTAGAATGGTATTCGTATAACTTTTGTTAATTTTGACAATCTTTGTTTGTCTTATATATGTCATGTAATCTGCCATATAAATGTTTTATATTTCATAAGTAGAATATGTGTTTATTTATGATTATGTGCATGAATATTTATCATTCTAAATTGCGCATGATTGTGTTTTGTGGATTATTCCAATGCTATATGATGATATGACGATATGACTGCATATATTGTTTAATTTGAATTACAGTTACTCTTATCAAAATGTCTAAGATATTGAATATCGAGATCAACTCGAAACTGAAATTCATCACATATACATTTATGATGTCTCCCTAATTGTTCTAAATATAAGCCTTTAGGAGACATCATTTTAGGTAGAAAATGGTCTTTTTATATTGACTTTTGTGCTTAATTCGTAATATTCCTATTTCTTGTCTTGATTTGATGAATTATTATTTTTAGAGCATATTTGGTTTAATTTGTGTGTTAATGTGAAGCTTTAAAGATAATATGGAAACAAATTAGATGCCAAATCAATTCTAAGGAGATAAGGAAATAAGATCTTGAAGAAATCAGGAGATACAAGGAAACAAAGTTCAACTAGGAAAGGAAAAGCTGCCAAATAAATCTGAATTTCACCAGCCACGTCCAAAAAAATTATCATAACTCAAGATTGGGTGGGAATTTGGAAGAATGGTCTAAAGCAACTTTATAGAGCTTTCCGAGATGATCAGTTTCGATATAAAGAACGCGTCAATCAGAGTTGAAACGAGAAAGTTACGGTCAAAACAAAACAATAACAGTTTCTTACCTCTTCTATATTTTAGGGTTACGAATTTGAGTTGGGTTTGGACTCTTTTACTTGACCCCTACTCCAAGATTTCAACCTAGAACCTGTATATATCAGTTCTAAACCTTAGAAAATCATCTCTTGGCTGCATAAGCTTAATATACATACATAATTCATCATAGAAGTAATCAGGAGGATCTAGAGGAGGAAGAAGTAAGAGCTAGAGCTTAACTACATCAATTCAACACTTCTCCATCTCTATTCTTTGGGTAAATTAGTATTAGATTTATTTTGTCTATGAGGTATTTCTAAGCTATTTATTCAAGAGTTTTAGTATGCATAATTTCTCTTTAAGATTGTAATTATATGAACAATTGATTATTGTTTTTCTGTTTTAATTTGAATCTGGGGTTTTAGTATTTAATTGAATTGGTTCTTAATTTCCATTGACTATATTCTTGTGCTTGTTTACTATCATTGACGTCGCGAATCAAGGGTAGGTTTTAGTAATTAGGCTATGCACTAGTGGCGGTGATCACCTTGACGGGGGGGGGGGGGGGGGGGGGGGTTTAATTACAGAACTAGGATATAGACGTGTGATATCCGTTATTGACCCTGACGGGCTTGACTAACCACGTAGCCAACTAGGTATAGATCTTAATCATCTGAACCTAGCTTATAATCTCCCTGACGGGGTTTGTAATACCGTAAGATAGCTCCTAAGTCCACCCTGATGGGGTTAGGAGATTATAGAGTCCTGAATATTGTGAAATTTCCCATTCACCCTTATTCTTAGTAATCATAGATTCATACTTGCATCTCCTTATCTTATTTGCATACTTGTTTATTATATATTATTTATTTTATTTAGTTAATTAGAAAACAAAATACTTCATTGCTTATCGTTTTAAATTAAAGACAATTAAAACTATCTATTCTAATATTGAACACGAAGTTAGAATAACCACTTAAATCCCTGTGGAGACGATAATCCCGATTTTACATTTTATTACTTGGAACGTCCCGTACCTTTACGGTATGTGGATCCTTTATTCCTTTACTTTAATTGCATTATTATATAACACACCAGGACCCACCAAGTTTTTGGCGCCGCTACGGGGGATTTATTGCGGTTATTTTATTTTGTGTTTAAGTTAGGTTAGTAGTTTTAGGGGGTGTTTGTTTGCACTTAATGAGGTCTTAATCTGGTTCATTAAGACACCGGATCAATAAGACTGTTTGTTTTTTCTATTCAATTCAGATCTGAAAGCCTCTTAATGGGTCTGTTTCATTAAGATTTCAAACTAAGTCTGAATCATTCAGACGCTGCCTCTTAACAGAATAAGTTCTATTCAGACGTTCATTCAGCATTCAGCACTTATTACTTAAAAAAACAAACGACACCTTAGTTGTTTTCAGTTTTACGTTTGTTTTGTTTTAGTCTCTTTTCAGGTTTTTCTTTAGGTATGGAGATTTCCCCTATCAATAACAAAATCCACCACAGACCTGGTGTATTCAAGTGCAAAACTTTATTGATAGAACACACATCTTCATGGATCTGACACGAGGGAGCTTTACAGATCATGAAGAAAGACTCAAGAAGTTGGAGGACTCCCTTAATCGTTTCGTTAAGGTTACAATGGATAATGTAGTAAAGAGTGAGGCGAAAAGAGATGCTGCCATATCATTAGTGCAAAATATGCAACAACAACATCAATTGATATAGCAATGATTGAAGCAACTCACTGAAACAATTTAGTAATTACAACAAAGACCATCTTTGCAAACAGACCAAGATACAAATATTAATCATAAGTCCAGTGAAAATAGCGATGTTCGGTTCGATGTAGCTACAGAGTTTAGCCTTCAAGAAGAGAAGGAAGTGGAATCGCCACAAGTTACACCTAGTGAACTAGAGATTCCAACAATAGAAGAACCAACCACGCTAAGCATAGATGAGACAATTGTTGATCATCGAGTCGAAGTTGAAATTAAACCTTGTGAAGGAAAGATTACATCCATGGAAAACCCAGCCAAGCCGCGTTTAGAGGAATCAAATATTGAGATCCTGGTTAGAAAAGAGATAGAAGAAGAAGATACTAGGATGGGTTCGCCACCTAGTACTCCATTGATGTCACCATCCAATCCTATGAAGATGAGTTAATTGGTGACATCGATAAAGCATTTGTAGAGGCGTGCAAAGAAGACAAAACCTACACCCAAATGCTTGAAGGTAATACAAAAGAACTTACACCGTAACAAGTATTCACAGAAGCTATTTTGGAAACAAATGAGAATGCGAGTGTAGAGATCGAGGTTGAAAACGTGGCCCTCATAACAAAAGAAAAGTCTGAAACATCCCTTATTTTGGACAAAAAGACCGAGGAGGCGCGACTTGAGTTCCCCATTGTTCCAGAAGTATCTAAAGAGGTTAAAGAGAAGGACCACCACCATGAACCCGTGAAGAAGAGAGCTAAAAATGAGTTTGGGGTCGGAACCATGGTTGCTTGGAAGGCCTCCAAACAAGAGAATAGGCCACGAGGTTTCAAAAATGCATGGATGGGGCCATCTGTTGTTACTCGAGTGGTGACAGCAAAATTAATAGAGATACGACCTTTGAGAGGTCAAAGACTGCGAATTGTAGACATACATAACCTCACCCACTGCTGGGGAGGCTACATACTCAAGGGATAATGGAGGTAACTCGTCAAACTTTAAATGACGTTAAATAGAAGTGCTCTTGGGAGACACCCCAAGTTTTAATTGCTTTATTAGTTTAGTTTTTTAGTGTGTATTAGTTAGTTTATGTGTTTCTAAGTGTTGATTGCAGTAATGAGGAAGGTTTGAGTGTTTTTGATGTGTAGGTACGCAGAGGTTCGAGTTTGGGGTGAAAAACTGAAAAAATTTCGGAGTTAAAAAGGCTTGGACAGAAGTATTTCGCTGTACACCGCAGGTACTCACAGTGCGCCGCACCTATCAGCGTGATTGTTTTTTTACAATCTTCAATCTGGCATAACTTCACGCTCGGGTATCCGAATTCACTTTTTCTCGAGTCTGAATCGCATATTTTTCTGAGATCTATCCAATGGAGTTGAGAAAACCTGATTTGGAGGTAAAATTAAAAACAAAATTTTTGGTGTCATCCAGAACTTCCCTGCGGTACACCGTAATGATCGTCCGGTGCACCGCATGGAAGAAAACTGTGGCGACGGTTTGCACTACGGTTCATTGCCGAGAGCAACAACACAAAACCGTGTTGACAATTTGCGACCACGGTTTCGAAACCCTCAGGTCCGGTACACCGCACTGATGTCTCCCTATTTGTCATGAATTAATCCTACTTGGAGACATCATTTTAGTTGTATTTATTAGTTTATAGGTCGATTTTTACATGATTTAGTACACTTTCCTATTTTGTGTCTTGAATTGATTATTTATTATTTTTAGAGCATATTGGGTTTAATTATTTATTCAGTGTGAAACTTTAGAGATATATGGTAATTAATTAGAGTCCAAGTCAAAGTCTAAGAGCTAAAGGAAAGAAGATAAACATTGAAATTGGAGATAAGGAAACAAAAGCTAAAAACATGGAAAAGGAAAAACTGCCATAAATCTGAATTTCACCACCCACGACCACAAATCAGCTCGTATCTATGAATCGGTGAGGAATTTGGAAGAACGGTCAAGATCAAAGTTAAATATCTTTCCGAGAAGATGAATTTCTACTACTCATACGCGTCAAACGAATAAGTATTGAAGCTGTTAGAACCAAACCAAAAACGGGGCTGATTCCATATTTTTGGGCTACGAATTTGAGTTGGGCTTGGAGTCCAACACTTACCTTCTCCTTCAAGAAAACGATTAGGTATTCCTATACACTATAAATACAACCTATTATCATTAGAAAAATCATCCTTGGCAAAAACTTAAACCAAGAGGAAGCTGCAACACAAGAGAAAGAAGTCTGGAAGGAGCTGAACACCATATTATGCCTTCTTCTACCTTTAAATTTGTAATTTATTTCTTTTATTTCTCTAGTATGAACTAATTTACTTTTATCTTGAGATTTAGAATTTATGTATGAACCCTAGTTTTTCTATTTGATTTGGGATACTACGGTAGTTAATTGGAATTTATGTTTTATGTTCTGTTTATGTGTTTTGATTTAATGACTGTTTTCCTTGCTAGTGCACGAGTATAGGATTACCTTAATAGTAGTTAAATGATCACCTTAGCTGGGTGTTTAACTATTGAAACACCACATAACGTCTAGAACAAGGTTTAGACATGACAAATCAACCTAACTAGATAATCATTAGGGTATGTTTTCACCACTATCATCATGTTTGGAATTGAATTGCTTAGGGCCTTAGTGGCGTTTGATAACCCTAGGTTTAGGCTGCCTCATGATGTGTCCAAAGCCCCCTTAGTCGCTCTCAAGGTCTAAGGTATGGGAATTTAGAATCCTGATTATTTCATAATACATAATTCGCCCTTAGACGATAGATTAACCAAAACTAGCGGGGATTACTTGCTAATATCTTGAGCTAAACTCTCATACTATTTGCTTCTCTCTTTTATTTAATTTCCTGTCTTTTAATTTAGTAGTGTAAATTCGAGTTTTCAAAGCAATCAAAATCTCTTTTCTTTTATTCCCTTGCGTATTATTTATTCTAGCTTCTTAATATCTGCACTTGAATAGTTGCATAAGTTCTTCTTAACCTTCCTAGTCTCTGAGGAACGAATTCTACTTATTCATTAAAACTTTCATACGTCTTGTATACTTGCAGAACACTGCTAGCCTAGGGTGTTTATTTGCACTTATTTGTCTATTATTTTATAACACCTTAGGCGACACCAAGTTTTTGGCGCCGCTGCCGGGGACTACATCGTTAGTCCTTGTTCATATATCGAGTGCTTTTATTTCAGTTAGTTCTATTTTACGCTTTTGTCTTTTAGTTTTTGTTTTACAGATTTTTACACATGGAGAACCCAAGGAGACTTGATTTACCCATCACATTTAGAGTGCAACCACGAGGAATCCGTATTCCAGAAATCCAAGCCGCTAAATTTAGGCCAGATCCAAGGATGTTATCACAGTTTGCAAATCATGGACAATTTAGCAGTGCTGCACAACAAGATCCGATCCGATATATTTATAAATTCATGCAGATCTGTGATGCTTATATCGTACGAGGAGTTACAAAGGAACAGATGTACTATGTTATTTTCCAGTTCTTCTTGACCGGAGGTGCAAGCGATTGGTACGATACCCCATATCCTCATGTCAATCCAGATTGGGAGAAGCTTCAATCAAAATTCCTAGATCGATTCTATCCGGTTAGTAGAAGATTAAAAGACATGTTGGAGCTTGAATAGTTTATGCAGGAAGACGGAGAAAGTTTGGGTGAAGCATGGTTACGATATAATGAGAAAAAAGTGAGATGTCCATACCATAAATCATCGCCAGAATATTCTTTAACCATGTTTAATGGAGGACTTAATAACGAGTCTGGGGCAAGAGCAGATTCGTTAGGAAACAAAGGTTTTGTGTTACTAGATCCTGTAGAAGCCGAAATTTGTATGGAGAGAATTCTTGAGAACGGGAGAAGTTGTCCAAGTGAATCGGAAGAAAAAGAAGAAACTTCAGAATCTCTGAATATCAAAGAATTGAGCCAACAACTTAAAGAACTATAAGAACAAGCTCAAACAATTGCTCAGGTAAATCTAGTACATACTATACCTTCGTGTCCAGGTTGTGGATCAAGAAATCATGTGTGGAAAAGGTCTATGAATAATCCAGCCTTAGCTTCTTTTATATCTCCTCAAAGTAACCGTTATTCTAATGGTTAAGAGCATCCTCAAGAAAGCTACGCTAGATATCAGCCTCCACAACAGCGAAGTTGGGTCAGAAATCGAGAGACTTATCATCAACCCAACCTCAATCCTATTATCCACCACAACCTATACATCAGAAAGAGCCAATTATTGAGAAAGCTTATCAAGAACCACCGAAACAGTCAATGCAACTAGCAAAGAAAGAACAACCTTTGAGTTTGAATTCAAGTATGGCTAAGATGATGCAAGTAGTTGAAGAATATATGAAGATGAGCCAGCGAAGACTTCAAACCCAACAAAAGGTTATTAAAAATCTCGAGCATACCTTATCACACATGGCGAGTACACTGCAAAATAGGCCGAAAGGGCAACTCCCAAGTGATACTATTGCTCCTAGAGATGATGCTTGTCATGCAGTTTAATTGCGAAGTGGTAAACAATTACCTCCACCTAGAAGAGAACCAGAACCAACCTCTACTCCAGAGAAAGTGGTTGAGAAAAAAATTGAAGAACAGGTCGAAGAGGTAATTGAACCAAAGAGTGTCCCGGAGGAGACACCAGAACAGAGGAAAAGCTCAGTGGCACTTAATAAACGCCCTCCACCACCATACCCTTCACGTGTCAAGAAAAAGGACAATGACCAAGAATTCAAGAAGTTCCTTGACATGGTGAGGAAGTTAGATATTAATATGCCGTTTGTAGAAGCTCTCAAGAGAATGCCGAAATATCTGAAATTCATGAAGGACATTCTTTCTAACAAACGAAGTTTAGAAACTGGAGAAACGATTGGATTGCTTGTGGAGTGTAGTGCTATTTGTCAAAACAAGTTACCACCGAAGCTAGATGATCCCGGAAGTTTTACGATTCCCATTGGTATTGGAGACAACTGTACCGGGAAAGCATTATGTGATTTAGGCGCGAGTATCAATCTCATGCCAAGATCCCTGTTCGAGAAGCTTAATATTGGAGAGGTAGTACCCACTTCCGTGGTATTACAAATGGCGGATCGCTCCCTCTCCCGACTAGTAGGTAAAATTGAAGATGTTTTAGTTAAAGCTGGTACTTTTATTTTTCCTTGTGATTTTATTATTCTTGACTACGACACGGATAAGAATGTCCCCATCATCTTGGGTATACCATTCTTAGACACGGGGCGTAAACTAATAGATGTTGAGAATGGTGAGTTGATCATGAGAGTCCAAGACGAACAAGTACGATTCGATGTGTTTAAGGCTATGAAATTACCAGATTCGAAGGATGAATGCTTCAAAATAGATGTCATCGGAAAACTTACACAAGAAGTCTTCAATGAAGCAAGCATTGATGATCTTGACGAAGCCTTAACACTTGAATCACAAGAGGAGAACGAGATTACCACTGACGAAGTTGCTGCATTAGGATCAAATATGTGAGAACAACTTCGAGAATCGGGTGACATTGAACCAATAAAGCAACCATGCATAATATGTCCACTTGTTCTCGAAGAAAAATTACTTCCTGATCATCTACGCTATGCATATCTAGGTATGAACAAAACTTTACCTGTTATTATTTCTGCTAACCTTTCAGGTCCTCAAGAAGAGAAGCTGCTTCATGTGCTTCGCGCTAACAAAGAAGCAATTGGACGGACTATTTCCGACATCAAGGGAATAAGTCCTTCCGTTTGCAAACACAAAATTATTCTTGAGAACGAAGAAGGGCGACCTATAGAGGGACAAAGAAGACTCATGCCAGCTATGAAAGAAGTGGTCAGAAAGGAAGTAATCAAGTTACTAGACACGAGAATTATCTATCCAATTGCTAGCAGTGATTGGGTTAGTCCAGTGTAATGTGTTTCAAAGAAAGGAGGTATTACTACTGTCTTTAATGAGCAAGGTGAAGCCATACCATCAAGAACATTTGTGGGGTGTCGAGTATGCATGGATGATGTCTCCCTATTTGTTCTAATTCTTAGCCCATTGGAGACATCCTTTTAGGTGAATAAATGAGTTATTTGATATACTTTTAGGCTTAATTGATCATATTGCACTTCCTCCCCTTGGAAATTAACTATTTGCAGAATCTGAGCTTTTGTGCGTAAATTTGACTATTTTTAATGCAAAGTTAAGTGGTTCTTAAATCTTATGAAAGACCAATCCAAGGAGAAGAAGTGAGAATAAATTCTTAGTGTATTTTAGAGTGTTAGGAAATGATTTCTAGTCGAGTTTCTATTTTTAGAGTACACTTTCCTATTTTGATTTCTTGATTTATTGATTTATTCTTTTTAAGCATATGCGGTTTAATTATTTATTTAATGTGAAGCTTAAAGAGATAAATGGTAATTACTTAGAGGACAAGTCAAGATAAAGATGAAAGGAAAGAAGATTTACATGGAAATAAGAAGATTTGGTAAAGATTTATTCAAAGGAGGAAAAGATAAAGCTGCCTTTTGAAATCTGAAAATCCAGCCACATTTTAGAGATTAAATAATAATAAAAGATTGGCATGGATTCTGGACGAATGGTCTGAACCAATAGAAAGAGCTTTCCAAGACAAGCAGTTTCATATATTGGAACTTCTCAAACGGATAAGTATTGAAAAAGATATGACCAAATCAAATCAGCAGAATCTTATCTTTTAGAGCTACGAATTTAAGAGTCTTTGCCTTGTCTTCTACTCCAAGTAATTCGACCTAGGGCTTGCTAACACCTATAAATACACCCCTTAGACCTCATAATTGAGTACCTCTCATAATTCATTCAATATATACATCCTTAGAGAGAGCGTCAAGAGGCGGAAGCAAGAGCAGAAGCTGGAGACTGTCTATATCTCCAACAACAGTTCAAGCCAATTCCTCTACCTAGGTTCTTATTTTATTTTTGTTATTAGGAACATGTATAGTATTAATTTCTTTACTGTTTTTACTTTCAATATGAGCTAAACCTTAATTACTTGAGAATCGCAATAAAGGGATGAACCCTAATTAATTTAATTTATGTTTTGAATTTGGGATTGTTATGATTTAAATTGAATTAGGTCTTAGATATTGGATATTATTTTGTTTTAATCACTATTTCTTTTCCGTACAACTAGAAATAGATTTTAGTATTTGGGCTATTCACTTTAGTGGCGAAGTGATCATCCGACAGGGGGGTTTGAATACAGATCTAGGTAATACCCGTGTAATGTCCGTTATTGACCGACAGGCTTAACTAGTTACATAGCCAAAGAGGTAAAATCTTATCATCCGAAGAGCCATATTCGACCATGCAGGTGTTTATGATACTTTAGGATAGCTTCTAGGTCCACCCGATAGGGGGATAGGAGATATTAGAGTCCCGACTAATATTATAATTCCAATTCTACCCTTAAACATAGCATAGATTATATTGATTAAGTGGATTCCTTGCGAGACTCAAGTATAGCTCATATCTGCATCTTAGTCCTTTAGTATTTATTTTCCGTAATTTATTTTCTTGCAATCTTAGGATTAATATAAAAACCAAACAAATATATTTTATCTTTTACTTTTCTGTATTTGCAATTACTACTACTTGATTATTGAACACTTGGGTTATACCAGTCCAATCCCTGAGAACGAATCTGACTTGTCGGAGTATTACTTGGACAACCGTACAATTGCGGTTAAATGGTTCCTCTATTTTGCACTTTATTTTATAACACCCCAGGGCCACCAATGGATTACCGAAGACTCAACAAAGCTACAAAGAAAGATCACTTCCCGTTACCATTCATTGATCAGATGCTAGACAAACTCGCAGGGAGAGAGTATTATTGTTTCCTTGACAGATATCCAGGTTATAATCAGATTTGTGTGGATCCCCTTGATCAAAACAAAACAAATTTCATTTGTCCGTTTGGCACCTTTGCTTATAGAAGGATGCCGTTTGGTTTATGCAATGCACTTGCCACGTTCCAGAGGTGCATGATGGCTATATTTTGGGACATGATTGATAAATACTTGGAGATTTTTATGGATGATTTTTCGGTGTTTGGAGATAGTTTTGATGATTGTTTGAATAATCTTGAGAAAGTCCTTGTGAGATGTAGAGAGAAAGATCTTGTGCTTAATTGGGAAAATGCCACTTCATGGTTCAAGAAGGAATTGTGTTGGGACATAAAGTTTCGAAGGCAGGGATGGAGGTTGATCGTGCTAAAATTAAAGTTATCAAAACACTACCGCCTCTCGTTTCTGTAAAAGGAGTGAGAAGTTTCTTGGGTCACGCAGGATTTTACCGAAGTTTTATTAAAGATTTCTCCAAGATCGCCAAACCGCTTTGCTCGTTACTCGAAAAGGATACTCCTTTTAATTTTACTGATGAATGTCTTCAAGCGTTTGAGACGATTAAAGAGAAGCTAGTCTTCACACCTATTGTTATACCTCAAGATTGGAAAGCCCCGTTTGAACTTATGTGCGATGCAAGTGATTACGCAACGGGTGTAGTGTTGGGACAGAGGAAAGACAAGATCTTCCACACGATTTATTATGCAAGTAAGACCTTCAACGCTGCCCAGATGAATTATACAGTTACGGAGAAAGAGATGTTGGTCGTAGTATATGCTTTTGATAAATTTCGTTCCTACTTGATTGGAATGAAAACTGTAGTATACACGGACCACTCAGCCATCAAATACCTCATGTAGAAAAAGGACGCTAAGCCACATCTAATCAGATGGGTACTGTTGCTGCAAGAATTTGACATAGATATTCGAGACCGAAAAGGATGCGAGAATCAAGTTGCTAATCATTTATCTCGGCTCGAAGGATCTGATGCAAACAAAGAACCATTATTGGTTAAAGACGTATTCCCTAATGAACAACTTTTTACTATTAAAGATGCGTTTGTACCTTGGTATGCAGATGCAGTCAACATCATTGTGAGTGGTGTCTTCCCTACGGATTTCGATTCACAACAACGAAAAAGATTAGTTAACAAGGCCAAACAATTATTTTGGGATGAACCATACCTCTGGAAAATCTGCAGTGACCAAGTAGTTAGAAGATGTGTCCATGAGAGCGGAGTTGATTAGATTATAGTAAGTTGTCATGGTTCACCATATGGAGGTTACTTTAAAGGCGATAGAACTGCAACTAAAATTCTTCAATCCGGTTTCTATTGGCCTACCCTACACAAAGATTGCCATAATTTTGACCAGTCATGTAAAAGATGCCAATTCACTGGTAATATATCAAAAAGGGACGAGATGCCGCTCAACAATATTTTAGAAGTCGAGATCTTTGATGTATGGGGGATAGATTTCATGGGACCTTTCGTCACTTCCCATGGTAATCTCTATATCTTGCTAGCAGTAGATTATGTGTCGAAATGGGTAGAAGCAGTGGAAACACCAAAGAACGATGCTTTAACAGTTATAAAATTCTTAAAATCACATATCTTTACGAGACATGGTACGCCACGTGTTCTAATCAGTGATAAAGGTACCCAATTCATCAACGTTCAGTTGAGAGCCCTCCTTCGTAAGTTTGGAGTGAGACACCGCACATCAACCGGTTATTACCCACAAACTAACGGTCTAGCTGAAGTTTCTAACAGAGAAATCAAATCCATTCTAGAGAAGACCGTGAACAAAACGAGAAAGGATTGGTCATTAAATCTAGATGATGCTCTCTGAGCTTACAGAACAGCATTTAAAACACCAGTTGGGGCATCTCCTTACCGCATGGTCTACGGCAAAGCATGTCATCTACCTATTGAGATTGAAGCTCGAGCCTTCTAGGCTATTAAAACTATGAATCTAGATCCAGAATTGGCCGAGAAACAAAGGTTGATGCAACTAACCGAGTTGGAGGAGTTTTGATATCATGCCTATGAAAATTCACGTCTCTACAAGGAGAAAAAAAAGAGATGGCATGATAATCGAATCTGTCCAAAGCATTTTGAGAGAGGACAAAAGGTACTACTATACAATTCTCGATTCTCGAACTACCAAGGAAAGCTTAAATCCCGTTGGGGAGGAACTTATATTGTAACAAGAGTCACACCACATGGAGCGATTGAAATTGAACATCCAACCGAGCAAAGGACATTCATGGTGAATGGCCAGCGCTTGAAACGATACCATGACAGTGAAGACTTTGGACAAGAGGAGACAATCTATCTCGCAGAACACGCTTAGCCTAAGATACATGTCTAACTCAAAGACGTTAAACAAAAGTGCTCTTGGGAGACACCCCTTGTTTTAATTGCTTTTTAGAATAGTTTTATGTTTCGTAGTGTATATTTCTAAGTTAGTGTATATCTTTAATTGTGTTTACAAGTTAATAGGAGAGAAAGGTAGTGTGTTATTGTGCAGGAAATGAGTTTGGGGTCTAGTGGGGCCTAGGGTGTGATAAAATAAGATATAATTAACATGCAAATAACACCCTAAACTACACGGTTATGCAAGTATACAGATCGTATGCAAGTTTTAATGAATAAGTAAGATTCGTTCCTCAGGGACTACGAAGGTTAAGAAGAACTTATGCAAATTAATCAAGTGCAGATATTTAAGATAGAAAAGATGATACGCTAGTAGGAAGAAGAGATAGACACATATTTATTTGGTTTTTAAATAATAAATCTAAACTAATAAACTAAAGACAGAAACTAAATAAAAGAAGAGAAAAGAAGATAGTATGAACGTTAGCTTGAGTAAATAGCATGTAATCCCCACTAGTTTTTCCGTTCTAAACATGTAAGGGTAAACTATGTAGTATTTCCCTAATCGGTCCCAATTCGCTATCGGTAGTTTAAAATAGGATTTACCTGTGTCAATAAGGCTTCCTAAGCAAACTTTTCCTGTAATTGGTAAATAGTCACAAGAACTAAACCATAGTGATTATCTAGCTAGATTGGGTTGTCAGATCAGACCTTGTACTAGACGTTATGTGCTAAACATGAAATTAAACACCGTTGTCAATGGTGACCTAATTACTAGATGGTAATTCTATATGGCTGCGGTTCCATAAGAACACAGAATATAAATCCAAACACATAAACAGAGAATAAAAACTATAATTCAATTTAAAACATTAAGTTCCCAAATTAGATAGATGTCAACTCAAAACTAGGGTTCATACATTAATGCTAAAAACTCAAACTAATAGAAATTTAGTTCATACTAAGAAGAGAAGAGAAAAGAATTACAAAATAAGAGGTTGAAGAAGACATGATTGATGCACAGCTCCTTCCAGACTTCTTCTCTTGTGTTGCAGCTTCCTCTTGGCCTTAGGGTCTGGCCAAGGATGATTTTAGAGTGTTAAGAGGCTGTGTTTATAGGGTATAGGAAGACCTAATTCGTTTTCTTGAAGAAGAGGTAAGATATTGGACTTCTAGCCCAACTCAAATTCGTATGGAAATAAAGATAAACAGTGCTGGACCGTTTTGAGCATATCTTCTTCGTTATTGGTCGGTTTGAGCTCCATAAGATACCAAAAAAATCGCAACAGAATTATCTCTGCACCTTTGAATGGAAATTACCAAAATCGGCCTATTTTTTAGGTAAATAACCACTTCTTTAGGCGTGTACTGCAGAAATTCAGATTTAGGCAGCTTTTCCTTTTCCTAATTGAACTCTGTTTCCTTCTATCTCAAATTACCATGCATATCTCTTTCCATATCTTGTAGTCTTTGACTTGGACTCTAATTAATCTCCATAATTATCTTTAAACCTTCACACTAAATAAACAATTAAACCCAATATGCTCTAAAAATAATAATTCAACAAATCAAGACCCAAAATAGGAAAGTGCACTAAATTAAGCTAAGATCGACCTATAAACTAATAAATACACCTAAAATGATGTCTCTGAAGTATATTTAATTATCACAAATGAGGAGACATCAAGAACCCCAACTCAAAGTTGTATCGTCCCGATACAATAAAAGTAAAGAACAGTAGGGTAGTCATATAAACAAGAAGAAGAAGTAGGAGGAAAATAAGAACAGAACACAATGAATGATCCTAGAGCAAAATATTTAAAAAGTCTCATGTAGTAATGCTCAAGAAATAATGCACAAATATGCTTAATATACATGTAATCAACAATCTATAAATTCAAGTCCAGATTAATTTCGCAATGCCAGAAGGAGAGGATGATAACTTAGTTCATGTTAATGGCTATAGGTTGTTCATAGGTCCCAATATAGCATCCAATGGTCCACTCACCTATTACCTAATAGCTCCATTGTTTCTCCATCTAGTAGTTAGAAATCTTAAGGTCTTTGGTTATAACGTGGCTTAAGGACGGGTGTGGTATATTTGGATAATGAAAAGTGAGCTTTTGGCTCTCTCCTCACTAGCCATCAACGAATCGCCCTAGAGCTTGAGTTTTCACTCGAAGATGTTCTCACTCAACCCAATTTATTGATGCTTTTGATGTGCATCCCTAATAACCCCAATTAAAACCTTTGATGATATAAAATCCACTTTTCCGGTCCGAATATATATTTTTTCATATCAATTTTTCGTTTATATAGCTATGATTCCCTTTTTGATGTTCGAGATATCACGCTATTTTTCACATATATATTCTTTCTTTTTATGCCCTTGTTGGCAAATTTAGCTCGTAGCTTCTTTTTCATTCACTATTACCCCGGCAAAGGGTTACAATAAAACTTTCTCATCATCACTAAATTCACAATTACAATTCCCAAACCCAATGTTCCCAAATGATGAAACCCACCACCCCAAACTCAAGCTCTAAAACGACTTGTCTTAGGTTTTGCGATTCGAGTGCGGGTCATATAGATAAGTCCTACAACTAAGGGTATGGATTATAATGTGGTTCAAAAAGGCTTAAGAAAGGCTCAGAGGGGCTAAGACGGATAAATAACAATAATCAAATAAAAGGGTGAGAAGGTACAAAAGGCTTCAAGTGTTTTATTATGAAAGAACGGCCTTAGTCATTTTCCTAACTACCGGTTTTCGTTACGTTTTCACTAATAGTTTATAGATAAACGGGTTTTAAACTAATTTTAAACCTCACATTCTACACACCAAATAATTTCCCTAAGTTTCAACGTGACTTCATAGCATTGCTCATTAACTTTTCTATCCTTTATTTCCTGTTTTCATACATGCATTTAAACAATTTTAATGACATCTTTCAAAAACATACTACTTACTATCATTAACTTAATTAAATCATGCTCAATAGGTACATTCAACATATTCTATGCCTAATTCAACCCATTTTTTTTTTAAATTTTATGTAAAAACAAAAAGGAAGATGAGGACAACAAATCCCCACCCCCAACTCAAAAATGAGCCGTGTCCCCACGACTCGAAAAAGACTCAATACAGAAATAAAATTTAAAATTAGCATAAATATTGCACATAAAGAAATGGTAGGGACGAAAGAAAACATACTCTTCGAGGCTATTACCTCGCCTTGTCGGTACTCGGATTAAATCTTATGTATCTTCTTCACCCAACTTCTTATTCGCTTTTCGTTCAGGACACGTGATCATAATTGGATATTGCATTATATAACGACATGGGAGAGATCGAAAATTCGTATCACCTCCTCATAGATCAACTGTGCCACATCTTCTTCCTCTCTTCGCAAAATATAATTCACAAACAACCCAAGCATTCCAAATCTCCATGAACCTTCATGTATTCTCCTTATCAATTTCTTCTTCAAATCCTTTCTTATAAGAAAAAGGAAGTAGTTCCTTTAATTGTTTCCTTGGAGAAGCTATCAGGGCCCTTGAAGCTTTCTCTTTTTCTTTGGGTATAAGGTCTTTGATTTGTAGAGGTTGTGTTGTATTCTTCACTAAAGTTGGAATCTTTTTGCTCATTGAATCAACACAGCATGCTAACCTCTCTTCTCTTGGCTTGTTTTACCCTTTGAATTGAAACTAGGACTTTTCTCACTTGATTTCTTCTCAATTAAATCCAATACCTTGATTCTCTTCATCTCCCTTTCAGTAGATAATGTTCATGTTCTCTTAATCATCTCAATTGACCCCCAACTCAAAGCTTTAACCACTCTTGAAATTTGAAACTCTTGATTATTGGTTGTACAAGCTTTATTGGGTTAGGAGAGGTGATTGGGTGATGATTCTCTATATGGGTAAGATGGATTCTTCATGGATTGGTATGGATTTAAGAAATTGTAGGATGAATTTCTGAAATTTAAGCTTTTGATTCTTGGATTCAAGGTGTTTTGGTATGATATGGGTGGTTGAATCTTCTTTGTAATGATGTGGAGAATGAATTGGATGTGTTTTTTATGGTGATTGGGTAGTGTTTTGATGATTGGTGAAGGTTTTTATGAGCTCTTAATGGAGTTGGGCAAGTTTTGAAGAAGAGAAAGAGGCTTAAGGTTTAGTAAATTCGGACTAATAAGAATCAACCCTCTTTTATAAGCTTTAAAACCTGTTCTTCTTTCTCCAGCAGCGCCGCGCGGACCATGGCACGGACTAGGGGGTAGTCCGCAGGGTACCCCGCGACATCTGTAGCTCCCTTTGTCAAAATACCCGTGATAACTACCCCGTGGCACGTGTTTTCTTCGTGCGGTGCATGGCGCGGTATAGGGTCCGGTATACCGGACCCATCAACTTTTTTTTTTCTTTTTTGTATAGAACACGTGGCTGCTACCGTGGCACGGGTTCTCTCACCTGCGGTATACCGCGGATGAGGTCCGGTATACCGCACCCCTGCTTCAGTTTTTCCGAAAATTTTGTCCGCCTTCCCTAACTCGATTTCTCCAATACCTAAGCATCAAAAACACTAATACCTTTCTCAAATATGCAATATCAACTAAAAACAACTAAACTAAACATAAATTTAAAAATTAAAAATGTAAAAACATAAAAGAAATTACGGGTTGTCTCCCGTACATCACTTTTGTTTAACGTCTTTTAAAGTTAGACGTGTTACCTTGATTAAGGATGACGAAATTTCCACCCTTTGCCTCTAATTCCCACGAACTTTTCAGCTCGATTCTTCATAATCATGGATGGTTTCATCCAAGATTTCGTGGGAAGGGGTGAATCTGGTGGTAACTCGATTTCTTTTGTAGCATTACACTCCTCTAGCAATCCATTCATCTCTTTAGTTTCGAATCTTCGTTTGTTAGAAAGAATGTCCTTCATGAATTTTGTATATGTTGGCATTCTATTGAGAGCTTCTACAAATGGTATTTTAATCTCTAACTTGTTCACCATGTCAACGAACTTCTTGAATTCCAGGTCATTGTCCTTTCTGACACGTGAAGGGAATGGTGGAGGAGGACATGTGTTGGTTACCACTGGGCTCTCTTTCTTTTCTGGTGTCTTCTCTTGGACGTTTTTTTGTTCAACTAACTCTTCGAACTTATCTTCTGTTGTTTCTTCTCCCCCCATTTCTGGAATAGGGACTAGTTCTGGTTCTGGTCTTGGTGGAGGTAGTTGTTTTCCACTTCTTAATTCAACTGCATGGCAAACTTTGTTTTCTGGAGCATTAGTATCACTTTGGAGTTGCTCTTCTGCAAGGATTTGAACTTTATTTACCATTTGTGACACTGACTGCACCATCTTCTGAAGCGCATTTTGTGAGTTTTGGAATTCTTGCTGGCTAATTTCCATATCTTCAATTAGGTTCATTATCTTAGCCATGGTTGAATTCGAACTCGAAGGTTGTTCTTGTATGGTTTGCTGCGTTAAATAAGAAGGTGGTTCTTGATAAGCTTCATTATAAATCGGCGCTTCTTGATAGATAGGTTGTGGAGGATAGTAAGATTGTGGTCGTGGTTGATAATAATCATCATGATAATAGTTATTATGATAATAAGTCTGTTGATCTCTGACCCAATTGTAATTCTGTGGGGGCTGATAATCAGCGTAATTTCCTTGGGATTGATAATAACCAGCATAATAATGGTCTCTTTGATAAGGCATGAAGGAAATTGAGGCTGGATTATTCATGCAATATTCCCACGAGTGATCTCTTGCTCCACAACTAGGACATGAAGGTAAGGTACGTACTAGATTCCTCTGAGCTAGTTTTCGCGATTGTTCTCGTAATTCCTCAAGTTGTTGGTTTAACTCTTTGAGCTTTAGAGATTATAAAGTCTCTGTTTGTTTTTCTGATTCAAACGACCAACTTCTCTTGGGTTCACAAAAATTATTCATAATGGTATTAGCTTCTTCAGGATCTAATAACACGAGACCTTTATCTCCTAATAAATCTGCTTTCGCCTAAAAAATCTGTAAAACAAAAACTAAAAAGAAAAGCGTAAAATAGAACTAACTAAAATATAAGCACAAGAATATTGCACAAGGACTAACGATGTAGTCCCCGGCAGCGGCGCCAAAAACTTGGTGGAGCCTAGGGTGTGATAAAATAAGATATAATTAACGTGCAAATAGCACCCTAAACTACACGGTTCTGCAAGTATACAGATCGTATGCAAGTTTTAATGAATAAGTAAGATTCGTTCCTCAGGGACTACGAAGGTTAAGAAGAACTTATGCAAATTAATCAAGTGCAGATATTTAAGATAGAAAAGATGATACGCTAGTAGGAAGAAGAGATAGACAAATATTTATTTAGTTTTTAAATAATAAAACTAAACTAATAAACTAAAGACGGAAACTAAATAAAAGAAGAGAAAAGAAGATAGTATGAACGTTAGCTTGAGTAAATAGCATGTAATCCCCACTAGTTTTGCCGTTCTAAACATGTAAGGGTAAACCATGTAGTCTTTCCCTAATCGGTCCCAATTCGCTATCGGTAGTTTAAAATAGGATTTACCTGTGTCAATAAGGCTTCCTAAGCAAACTTTTCCTGTAATTGGTAAATAGTCACAAGAACTAAACCATAGTGATTATCTAGCTAGGTTGGGTTGTCAGATCAGACCTTGTACTAGACGTTATGTGCTAAACATGCAATTAAACACCGTTGTCAATGGTGACCTAATTACTAGATGGTAATTCTATATGGCCACGGTTCCATAAGAACACAGAATATAAATCCAAACACATAAACAGAGAATAAAAACTATAATTCAATTTAAAACATTAAGTTCCCAAATTAGATAGATGTCAACTCAAAACTAGGGTTCATACATCAATGCTAAAAACTCAAACTAATAGAAATTTAGTTCATACTAAGAAGAGAAGAGAAAAGAATTACAAAATAAGAGGTTGAAGAAGACATGATTGATGCACAGCTCCTTCCAGACTTCTTCTCTTGTGTTGCAGCTTCCTCTTGGCCTTAGGGTCTGGCCAAGGATGATTTTAGAGTGTTAAGAGGTTGTATTTATAGGGTATAGGAAGACCTAATTCGTTTTCTTGAAGAAGAGGTAAGATATTGGACTTCTAGCCCAACTCAAATTCGTATGGAAATAAAGATAAACACTGCTGGACCGTTTTGAGCATATCTTCTTCGTTATTGGTCAGTTTGAGCTCCATAAGATACTAAAAGAATCGCAACAGAATTATCTTTGCACCTATGAAAGGAAATTACCAAAATCGGCCTATTTCTTATGTAAATAACCACTTCTTTAGGCGTGTACTGCAGAAATTCAGATTTAGGCAGCTTTTCCTAATTGAACTCTGTTTCCTTCTATCTCCAATTACCATGCATATCTCTTTCCATATCTTGTAGTCTTTGACTTGGACTCTAATTAATCTCCATAATTATCTTTAAATCTTCACACTAAATAAACAATTAAACCCAATATGCTGTAAAAATAATAATTCAACAAATCAAGACCCAATATAGGAAAGTGCACTAAATTAAGCTAAGATCGACCTATAAACTAATAAATACACCTAAAATGATGTCTCTGAAGTATATTTAATTATCACAAATGAGGAGAAAGATTCGTTTTACTGACCGGTAGGCCGGTTAGACCACCGGTATGCCGGTGGGAAGACACGTGCCCACGGGTTGGTGACTCGGAATCTTTACCGAGAGGATTAAAAAGAAAGGCCAGGCGCACCGGTATGCCGCTCAGGGCACTGGTATGCCGGCCAGAGGAGAAACACGTGCCCACGGGTTCCAAGGCACGAGTTTTTTGACGGAGTTGCTTCTGGACAAAAAACAGCACCGGCATGCCGGTGAAAACCGCCGGTAAGCCGGCGAACCAAAAACACGTGGCCTCGGGTTTCGTTACGGGTTCAAGACAGAAAGGTGAGAGAAAGAGACACGTCCAGCACCGGTATGCCGGCGCTTGGTCGGTTTTGAAGAGATTAATTCCTATTCCACTTCTTACTTTATCAAACTTAACCCTAGCCTTCTCTACACGAAATTTTAAGACCCAAACATTATAAATAGACCTTGAAGCTTGTACAAACCTCCACAATTAACACAACAACATCACTAATCTTCTCCTCCATCCTCCATAAACACAAATTCTTCATCAAATTCATCACACTACACCATAAAACACAATCAAAGGCATCAAGCTTTCAAGAATTCTTTTAAGATTCATCAAGAAACCTTCTTATTTCATCAATCCCAAGCAACAAACTCAAGCCACACCAATCTTTCTCAACTTTAACCTATCCTTGATGTAACTTGAGATATGGGTCAATCAAACATGACAAACATAACTGATGCTATGGATTACAAGAGGAAGTGTTCCATCCTAGGGAAGAACAAAAAATTTCCTGGAGCCACCATTAAAAAGCCTATCAATCTTGAGGAGTCTATTGAAGAAACAAAGATAGAGTCACCAACACAACCACTACCAAAGAGATTAACAGCTAGGATGTCGGTACCATCAAAGCCTAAAGAAAAGACAAAGATTCATGATCAAGGTTCTTCTTCTTCCTCTTCTAAGGATAAATCTCGTATTCCCCCATGGGCTATTAAATTGCAACATGAAGTCGAACGTTTAAGAGAAGAAAACAGAGAACTTTGGGCGGAAATTACACAGATTAATTCACACTTGGAAGAGGTAACTACGACCATAAATATTGATAATTATTCTTCTTCTTCGGAGGAGGACATGATGGATCTTTATGGCCAGCCAGGTACCCCGTTCTAATTCTTCTTCTTAATAGCTTGTATGCATTAGGTAGTTTAGTTTAGTTTTAATTTTGAATTTTATTGCTTTATTGAGTCTTTTTCGAGTCGTGGGGACACGACCCACTTTTGAGTTGGGGGTGGGGATTCGTTGTCCTCATCTTCTTTTCGTTTTTGCATAAAATTTAAAATTTTTGGGTTGAATTAGGCATAGAATATGTTGAATGTACCTATTGAGCATGAATTTAATTACGTCAATGATAGTAAGTAGTATGTTTTTGAAAGATGTCATAAATATGTTTAGCATGCATGAATGAAAACAGGAAATAAAAGATAGAAAAGTTAATGAGCAATGCTAAAAAGTTACGTTGAAACTTAGGGAGAGTTATTTGGTGTGTAGAACATGAGGTTTGAAATTAGTTGAAAACCCACTTATCTATGAACTAGTAGTGAAAAAGTAACGAAATCTGGTAGTTAGAAAAATGAATAAGGCAGTTCTTTCATATTGAAGCCACTTGAAGCCTTTTTATACCTTCTCACCCTTTTTATTTGATTATTGTTATTATTTATCCGTCTTAGCCCCTCTGAGCCTTTCTAAAGCCTTTTATTTAACCACATTATAATCCATACCCTTAGTTTGTAAGACTTATCTATATGACCCGCACTCGTATCGCAAGACCTGAGACAAGTCATTTTTAGAGCTTGAGTTTGGGGTGGTGGGTTTCATCAATTAGGGAACATTGGGTTTGGTAAATTGTAATTGTGATTTTATTGATGATGAAAAAGTTAATATTGTAACCCTTTGCCGGGGTAATAGTGAATGAAAAAGAAGCTACTAGCTAATAGTTATGAAAAGGCATAATATATGAAAAAAATAGCGTGATATCTCGAACATCAAAAAGGGAGTCATAGCTATACAAAATAAAAAAATTGATATGAAAAGAATATATATATATATTCGGACCGGCAAAGTAGAATTTGTATATCATCATAAAAATGGTTTTATTTGGGATTATTGGGATGCACATCAAAAGCATAAAAAAATTGGGTTGAGTGAGAACATCTTCGAGTGAAAACTCAAGCTCCAGGGCGATTCGTTGATGGAATGTGAGGAGAGAGCCAAAAGCTCACTTTTCATTTATCCAAATATACCACACCGTCCCTAAGCCACGTTATAACCGTAAAGACCTTAGGATTTCTAACTACTTGGTGGAGAAACAATTGAGCTATTAGGTAGTAGGTAAGTGGACCATTGGATGCTATATTAGGACCTATGAACAACCTATAGCCATTAGCATGAACTAAGTTATCAACCTCTCCTTCTGGCATTGCAAAATTAATCTTGACTTTGTTGATTATGTGTATATTAAGCATACTTGTGAATTATTTCTTGAGCATTACTACATGAGACTTTTTAGATATTATGCTCTAGGATCATTCATTGTGTTCTATTATTATTCTCCTCATACTTCTTCCTCTTGTTTATTTGACTACCCTACTATTCTTTGTTTTTTTAATTGTATCGCGACGATACAACTTTGAGTTGGGGGTCTTGATGTCTCCCTATTTGTCATGAATTAATCCTACTTGGAGACATCATTTTAGTTGTATATATTAGTTTATAGGTCAATTTTCACATGATTTAGTACACTTTCCTATATTAGGTCTTGAATTGATTATTTATTATTTTTAGAGCATGTTGGGTTTAATTATTTATTCAGTGTGAAACCTTAGAGATATATGGTAATTAATTAGAGTCCAAGTCAAAGTCTAAGAGCTAAAGGAAAGAAGATAAACATGGAAATTGGAGATAAGGAAACAAAAGCTAAAAACATGGAAAAGGAAAAGTTGCCATAAATCTGAATTTCACCACCCACGACCACAAATTAGCTCGTATCTCAAAATAGGTGAGGAATTTTGAAGAACGGTCAAGATCAAAGTTAAATATATTTCCGATTCTCAGCCAATTCTCAGCCAATTCAGCTCTGTAATTAGGTTCTTCTATTTCATTCTGTAAAAAAATTATGAATTCCTTTTATTTTAATTTCTTAGTTTTTCGTATTAGTATGAGCTAAACTTATAAAATGCTTGAGAACGCATAATGGGTTAATCCCAATTATATTTCATTTCATGTGTTTGAATTTGAGATTATAATAATTGAAATCAAATTGGATAATTAGTATTTTTCCTTAATTGCATTTATTGACTATTATTGAAGTCATGAATCAACTATAGGACTTAATACTTAGGCTATTCCATTTAGTGGCGAATGGATCACCTTAATAGGGGGTCTAGGTATGGAACCAATTAATGAATGTAGGATAGAAATTAATGACTTTGACAAGCTTAATTAATCATATGGTCTATTGGGTAATAAGAACTTAATCATTCGAAGGTGGACTATAATCACCCTGACGGGGTTTGTAGCACCTAAGAATAGCTCCTTAGTCCACCCTGACGGGGTAAGGAGAATCCCGAGTCCCGACCATTACTATTTACCGATTTGTCCCTTAAACAAAACATGGAATGAATAGAGTTAGGTGAAATGATTGCGTCTCTCAAGTACTACTTTTCATACCTTGCGTCTAGCTATTTTATTTACTTGCGTCTAGTTTAATATTCACTTTAATTTAGTCTTTTAATTAATTGTCTTAGTTATAGAAAACCAAAACAAACCTTCTTAAAATCATTTACTTGCTTTTACGTGCAATTAATCACTATTCGATAAGCATTAGAGTCAACCAATCCGTCCCTGAGAATGAATCTCTATTATCACATATATTACTTGGGACAACTGTACACTTGCAGTTGTGGTTATCTTTTCCTTATTACATTATTCTTTAGAACACACAAGGGACCACCAAATAGTAGTATTGATTAAAAACAAGAACAACAAATCTATGCACACTCGCTGTCTGGGAAAAAAATTGCAACAAAAATAAAAAAACAAAAACAAAATCAAATTTGGCTTCATGGGGTTGTACCCACGGTGCTGAGGTGCTTGGGCTGGACCCATGGTGTGATAGGCTTGGATTCACGGGCATTACCCATGGCCCATCAATTCTTGGTTTCTACCCATAGCAGTGGGTCCATACTGAGTGTTCTCTTCACCCAGTTCTTGGGTTGTACCCTTCACGAACAACAATCAACGATTCAAGGGGTGAGGGCGGCGAAGGGGGCGAGTTGGTGGTGAGGGAGGCAAAGGGGTTTGGCATAGTGGTGAGGGCGGCGAAGGGCTTTGGATTGGGGTTGGTTCGCAGGTGGAGGAGAGGGAGAGAAGACAGAGGGGCTTTGGCCTTGGGCGGCGAATCTGGAGCACGGTAAAATCATCATGGCGGCGGATATGGAGAAGAGGAACGACGATGGGTTTTGCGCAGAGAAGCGGCGACAAGTATTGTACAGAGAAGAGAGAAACTGAGGGAAGGTGATGATAATGGTGATGATTGTGGGGATGGTCGTTCAGAGATAAGAGACAATGAGAGGGAGAAAGAGAGAGTGGTGATGATGGTGGTTAATGGTCCACGACAAGAGGCAGCTTTCTTTGTTCAGAGAGAAAGAGAAGAGGTAGGTAAGGTGGATTTTGAGTTCGCAAGAGAGAAGAGTAAGGGTTTGGTTTCCAAATCTAAACCATATATGGGTGTGGTGTAATGTTTTTTGTTTTTATCTATAATTAAAAGGGGTAGGGAGGGTATATTTGTTTTTTTAGTGTATTATAACTAACCTAGTTTCACAAGACTTTATAGAATAAACACATATGTTTTATAGATTTTATATCATAAAAGTAAAAATATATATCATTTTTTTTTACTTTTACCCATGTATCATCTTTTATATAGAAGTTTTAAATAAAAATAAAAATATTTCTCTTTTTTAAATAACTTTTTTTTTTGTTTAATGTCACATTAAATAACATATAATAGGAAATGATAAATAAATGAAAAAAAATGAAATAATATATAGTATTGCTCTATCATAAATGCCCCTAAACTACTAGGAACCAATTTTCGTTCAAATATAGGCCGGCCATACCCATTTAATTTTTATGTTTGGACCTTATCCTTTCGTTTTTGTCAAAGTTAGGACCTTAAAGTAATAACGGGTATCTGTCAACTCTTTTTTTTTGTTCAAAGAGTATCTGTCAACTCATTTTGGTAGTTGTGCTATAAATGACGTTTTAGATTATTTTTGTTAAAAGTTCACGACAAAAAATTTGACATTTTTGTCGACTCCTTTTTATTAATTGCATTCTTGTTTATCAGTTTTATGAGTTCTGGTTATTTGGTGGACTGCCAATGAACAACAAACATCGGTTTGTAATCCAAACACCTTAACATTAGAGTTAATACCCTATAAAAATGTTAAATGGTGAGTCGCGAAAGATCTCTTCAGATACTACTCCCTCTATTCTTTAATAATTGATTCTTTAGAGCTTTTCACACATATTAAGAAATCTAAAAAGTAGGAAAAAAATAGTTTAATATGACTAAAATATCCCTACTTTTAAGAAAGAGAAAATTGAAAGATTTTAAAAATAAGGATAAAAGTGGAAAGAGGTTATTTAATTTGTATTGAAACTTGAAATGTGACATATATTGTGGAGTAAATTATATTGGCTAAAGAGTCAATTATTAAGGAATGGAGGGAGTATTTTTTACTTCTTTAACACTCGAAATCGAATAAAGTACAGACATATTCCTCCGTAGTTTAGTTTATAGGATTCTACAATTTAGAGCTCAAAATCTAAACTTCTTAGGTTTTAAGCCTAGTTAGAAAATTGTTCTAATTAAAGCCTAGTTTCAATTTTTAGTTAAATTTTTCTCTATTTTACTTTTTTCTTTTTTTCCAGTAATTCGTTTTTTATTATTTCTATTTAGCGGATTGATTTGTCCCTATAGGTAAAGACTTTTATTGGTTTTTTGTTTTTTAAAGGTATAGTCCAAATACATTTTGGGTTGTACTTAAATTTCGTGTTTTTATATATCTATGTCTATCATGTCAAATGATGTACACTAGGGCTGTACCCAAACCCGTTTTGTCTAAATACAGGTCCAATGAAGTCAAGGATTGTCCAGGTCTATACCACTAGGGTTGTATCCAAGCCCAATTTATTCACCCTCACACACTCAATGTTCTAGGATTGTACCCAAGCCCAATTTATTCACCCTCCAATTTATTCACCCTCACACACTCAATGTTCAAGTAACTTAGTCCAACTACAACCAACAATTGCTGGACCCAAGAGACACAGAAAACAAGTTTATTGTTATGGCCCAAAATGTTTGGCATGGTTACGTTTAAAAAAAACAAAAGGAGCCAGCCCATTATGGGCTAGACCAAAGACAGTTTTGTGTTTGAAACTAATGGGCCGGACACAATATGTTATGGACCCAACATATTTATGGACCACTGTCTTCACCGACAAGCGCTCCATCGAATTAAAACAAGAAAAAAGAAACCAGCGGACAAGGCTATGGTCCACGGTGATGGTGTGAATCTGGTTCACGGTGGTGGAGAAGGGACTGGACGGCGTAGTGGTGGTAGAGGGCCTGGACAAATAAGAACAGCAGTGGTGGATCTCGGTGCTTCTTCTTCTTCTTATGGTGGTGGATCTAGTGCAGGGACGGAGCAGATGGTGACAGCAGTGGTGGATCTCGGTGAGAAATGACAGCATGGATGGTGGTCCTGGTGTGTTATAAAATTAAGTACTGAAATAAAAGGAACCACAATACTGCAAGTGTACGGTTGTCCAAGTAATACTCCGATAAGTCAGATTTGTTCTCAGTGATTGGACTGGTATAACCCATGTGTTCAATAAACAAGTAGTAGTAATTGTAAATACAGAAAATAAAAGATAAAATATATTTGTTTGGTTTCGAGTTATTAAACTACTGGATGTAAAGAAACAAATTACTGAAAATAAATACTAAAAGACTAAGATGCAGATATGAGCTATACTTGACTCTCGTTAGGGAATCACCTAAACTTACCTAATTAATGCTTTCTTTAAGGGCAGAACTGATATTTCTATATTAGTCGGGATTCTATAATCTCCTAGCCCCCGTCAGGGTGGACCTAGGAGCTATTCTCAGGTGTTACAAACCCCGTCAGGGCGATTATAATCCACCTTCGAATGAATACTATTTTACCCAATTGGCTATAAGGTTAACTAAGTCCGTCAGGATCAATAATTTCTACCTTACGTTTATTATCTAGTTCGGTAATTAAACCCCCCATCAAGGCGATCACTTCCCCACCAAAGTGAATAGCTTACTTACTATGACCTATCTCCGATTAGCTAATTCATTGATTGTGAAATTAATATATAATAAGAAACAATATGAAATACCTAATTCAAATTAAACTAGAAACTAATCCCAAATTGAAATACATGAATTAAACAAATTAGGGTTCATCCCATTACGATTCTCAAGTAATTAAGGTTTAGCTCATATTAAAAGTAAAAACAATAAAGAAATTAATAATATACATGTCCTAATAACAGAATTAAATTAAAACCTACATAGAGGAATTTGCTTGAACTGTTGTTGGAGGAAAAGGATTCTCCAGCTTCTGCTATTGCTTCCACCTCTTGACGCTCTCTCTAAAGATGTATATATTGAATGAATTGTTGAGAGGTACTGAATAATGAGGTCTAAGAGGTGTATTTATAGGTGTTAGCAAGCCCTAGGTCAAATTACTTGGAGTGGAAGACAAGTCAAGAACTCTTTAATTCGTAACCCTAAAATCTAGGAAAGGTAAGATTCTGCTGCTGATTTGATTTGGTCATATATTTTTTCAATACTTATCCATTTGAGGAGTTCCAATATATGAAACTGCTTGTCTTGGAAAGAGCTTTCTATTGGTGCAGGCCACTCGCCCAAATTCCTAGCCAATCTTAAGTTATGAGCTCGTCTTTGAAACATGGCTGGAATTTCAGATTCATAAGGCAGCTTTATCTTTTCCTTATTTGCATATATCTTTCCTAAATCTTCTTATTTCCGTGTAAATCTTCTTTCCTTTACTTCTTTAACTCGACTTGGTCTCTAAGTAATTACCATTTATCTTTTAAAGCTTCACAATAAATAAATAATTAAACCGCATATGCTTAAAAAGAATAAATCAAGAAATCAAAAAATCGAAATAGAAAAGTGAACTCTAAAAATAGAACTCTAGTAAAAACAATTCCTAACACTCTAAAATACACTAAGAATTTAATTCTCACTTCTCCTCCTTGGATTGGTCTTTCATGAAATTCAAGAAACGATTAACTTTGCATTAAAAATAGTCAAATTTATGCACAAAAGCTCAGATTCTGCAAATAGTTAATTTCCAAGGGGAGAAAGTGCAATATGATCAAATAAGCCTAAAAGTCTATCAATTAAGTAATTAATTCACCTAAAAGGATGTCTCCAAAGGGCTAATAATTAGAACAAATAGGGAGACATCAATGGACAGAGCGAAGGAGGAAGGCGGTGGTTTCCGTTGCAGTGGGGTGTCTGCTGCCATGACCGGCGCGACAGAGGAAGGCGGTGGTTTCTATTGTGTGGGCTGTCTGCTGCACTGACCGGCGCGACGGAGGAAGGCGGTGGTTTCTGTTGCAGTGGCTTTGTGGTTCTGCAGCGCCTTGGTGCCTTCGTCACAGCAGCAGCGGATCTGGAGAGCACCAGCGGTTCACGACGAAGAGCTCCAGTGGTTCACTTCGAAGACGATGGCGGCAGCAGTGGAATGGATGCAGTGGTCGGTGGGATGGTGGTGCGTTGATCAGTGGGGTGTTGGTGCGTTGGGATGGGGTGGTAGAGAGAGATGAGAGGCGTGCACAGAGAGGAATGGTTTTCAGAAAACAAAAACTCTAATGGGTAATGCGTTTTTTATTTTTGTTGTTCAAAGTAGGTATATGAGGAAAGAGAGGGTTTTTGGGTCTTTTTAGTGGATTTCAGTTAGGGGGATTGGGATTGGGCCTTACTTTGTAGTACCCTAAGTTGTGGGGCTTCTAAAAATAATTCTCCCTTTAGTTTATTGACCAAAAATAAATCCAGTTTAACGGATTTTCATCAACTGAGTAAAATTTAAAATATAATCGACAACAACAATTAGAGTTTTATTATTAAAAACTAATAAATTGAAACTTCTTTTTTTGTCAAAAGGTTCTCTAATAGTTAGAAAACTAAGAGCTCATTACATCAGTTGATTTTTCTTGAGAAATTGTCATTCAAGATTACTTTGTGCCCGTTTGGGATTGCTTTTCAAAATAATCACTTAAAGTGATTTTAGATCCATAACAATATTTTAGACTCTTAAAATCACTTTTAGGAAAAGCACTAGATTAGTGATTATTAAAATAATCACTTAAAGTGATTTTAGATGTCAAAATATTTTTTTATAATTTTTACAAATATTTTAATTTTAATCAAAAAGCACTTTTAGCTCCAAAATAATCAATCCCAAACGGGCTCTTTATCTAACTTGGGCGATTTAGTAACAAACTAAATTGCAAACACAATCCTAAAAGAAATAAGTAACTTTGCGCAAGCGTACGGATGATTGACAAATAACTAATTGGTAAGAACAAGGGTTATTGTCTCCACAAGAACTATCAAGGTTGAGATATATGTGTTTTGTAAGTAATATAATGTAAAGTTGCAGAATAAATAAAAATAATATAAATGATATTTGTTGGTTTTTCGAATTAAAGGATTAAATTGCAATACAGTAATGATCAACTAAATTTTAATTAATTAAAATACTAAAAAGATTAGATTAGATGAAAATTATTACTTGATTCTTGCGAGTAATATTTCTTGCTAATTGGTATAAGGGTGAATTGGATGATTCACAATAGGCGGGATTCAACTATCTTTCAAACTCATGTCGGTAGCTTAGAAGGCAACCTTCCCTACTAGAGTTTCCTCTCGAATGAATCTAGAAATGGTTTCCGACGATTTAGGTTCTAATCCTATTGACTACCTACGTAGGCAAGACCTTCCGGTTCAATACAACACACTAGGCGCTTATATACTATGTCTGAAATCCGACCCCTCTCCCGGGTGATAGCCAAAAGTCTCAAACTACCAAAAACGTGATCAAGACATGAATAGGCAAAAAACATGATTATATAAGTCAAAGTAATAAACAAAACCTCAATTCATTTCAATATTAATAATATCTTAAATACTCAAAACAAGAATAATAATTAAATAGGGTTCATACCCATTGCAAACCTCAAGCAAAAGATGTTTAGTTCATAAAGATAAACTGGAAATAAAAGAAAACTAATGCTAAAATCATGTTTAAAAGCTAAAACAAAATAAAATTAACATAAAGAAAGGTGGGAATCGGACATTGGATGGTTGAGAATGGTGGAATTGGGTGAAAACCCTCTTCCTCTTATTCTCTCCTTCTCCAGAACGATTTTGCTCTTACCCCTTCTGAAACATCTAATGTGTAATGATGGATAATGGATAAAGAGACTTATATAATAACCTAAAATATCATTTTGAGGCCAAATGGGCTAACTTAAGCGAGTTACTAATGGCCTAGCCTATTTTTAGGTAATGTTGTCCAGGTTCAAGTCACGATGGAAGAAAAAGACATAACTTTTTCATCTCAACTCCAAATCGACTACACTCACCTCTCACGCAACACTGACTTTAAGCTCTTTTCAAATAAAAAGTAATCATGTACAAATCTATTGCCAATAATTCATGGTAAATGAAACAATACGGTGTTGTGATTTCTCCTACAAATGCTCAAATTTCCGAAAGTGACTTTTAGCTTCTATTACGTCTTTGCTTGTGGTTTATCTTGACCTTTTGACTTCTCCTCATCATCTTGCCATCTTGTGTCAACCATGTACCTAAAATCTACACAACAATACACAATTAAGGCACAAAAACTCTATAAATAGTAATATGTCCAAAATAAGAGACAAAAGTACAATATGTCAGATACTAAGAAAAAATCTCTCACCTAGGCCCAATAAAATCCTAAATTAATGTCTCGTGCATAGACTAATCTATAAAAAAAGACATCAGCAAAGTACATGAATGGTTAAACAAGTAAGTGAGTAATGCTTTCGTAAACTACACGAATACGATAGATTATCACATAATAAATAACTGACAAAGAGATTTATACGATAAAGAAAGATCATTAAAAGTTCAAAACAAATGAAAATTTTATTTTTACAAGTCATATACTACTACAAAAAATCTAGGCCAAAGTTAGAAAATGATAAAAAGATAGAAATTAAACATTACCTTCAACATTAGTCGGCTCACTAAAAGGACCTGCCATGCCAATAGCTTGAATAAGTTTTAGATGAGCCTTGTAAAACTCCAAGAAAGAGTCAATCCTTGATCTCAATGTTGCTTAAAAAAATCCATCCAAATAATATACTCTCTCCGTTTATTTTTATTTGTCCCATTTTCTAAAAGAGGGTGTCCAGTATTGTTTGTCCATTTTTCATTACCAAGACATTTTATCCCTACTTTTTCCAATATTACCCCTAATTAAATAATAGAAAAGGTAGAGTAATAAATGATCTCATGTATATTAATAAAGGGCATTTGTGTAAAAAGGGAGATTATTAAATGTTCTTTTTAATCCTTTTGTACCAAAAAAATGTACAGACAAAAATGGACGGAGAGAGTACATACAAGACAATACATAACTCAATAAATCTTGCTCGAACCTTTCAAAAGCTTGAAGTTCATTAATATCTCTAGATTTAACCTCCTTAATGAGTTGAGGATATAGATCTACCTCATTTTGAAATTCCAACATATTGGAAAGTGTATACCTTCAATTTTTTTTTAATTATCACGAGCCTGATTAGCTGAGGATACATATGACAAAAGAAAAACACTTTTCACAAAAATTCCTCCTATTGGTTTCCATTTGATCCATATTGAATATTTTTAAATCTTCGAAAAAATCCAAGTTTTATGTAAGCTTACCTCTCTATATAACAAGCGAGGAATATACCTTTTGAGGCCCCAATTTCAGAAATAAATTTTTAATAGGATAGTTACTTTTTATGTTTTTTAAGGGCTTAACTAGAAATTTTCTGGTTAAATTCACGTTTTTAGGGGGTACACACCTGCTTTTTAAAATTTTTTGGGGGGTATACACCCCCTATTTTAATTTTTCGGGGGGTACACGCCCTACGTTTTTTTATTTTAAGTCCATATTGTTCAGAGTCCATATTGTTCAGGTCAGTCCAAATAAACAGGTGAGTCCAACGTCAGTCTATTACCCACTAAAACTGCATCCTTACCCACTAAAATAACATGTTTACCCCCTAAAATAACAAACTTTTCCCCTAATTACCCCCTAAAATAGCAAAACAGGGGGTATTTACCCCCTGAATATCCACATCTGCAAAAGCACCCCCTGCAAAAAAAAAAGAACAATATATAAAATACATAATTAAAAAACAAACAGATCTGAGTACAGTGCTGAGATGATGTTTGGTGGGGTTGGAATAGCTATGGGCTTCAAATCCACAACGACGTTGGGGCGGCGAAATTAGAAGGAAAGGGCGGCGGTGGAGCGGTGTTTGTGTGGTGCAGCAGATCTGGGAATAGGAACGGTGAAGGTGGCGGTAATGGTGGGAAGAGGGAGGAGGAGGGGAGGGATGGCTTCGTCACAGCACCACCGCGGCGTTGGTGCAGCGAAATCAGATGGAAAGGGCGGCGGTGGGGCGACGTTCGTCTGGTGCAGCAGATCTGGTGGCTTCTTCGTGGTGGCCTCGAATGGTGGCTTCGTCGTGGTGGCCTCGTCGTGGTGGCCTCGAAATCACACCAGTGGTGGCTTCGTCGACGGTGGATCTCTGCAGCAGCGGTTTTCCTGCTGTCGTAGTGGTGGCTCGGAGAGAAGAGAAGCAGGGTGACGTGGATTTGGTCAGCAACGTCGTGGTGGTGGTGGTGCGTCACAGCGGGGTGTGTTGCGCGGGTCGTGCGAGATGCGCGAGATCGGGGTGCATTGCGCAGTGAAGGGGGAGGGGGGGTGGGGCGTTCCTGATTTCTGCAATTCTATCGACAAAGAAAAGGGGAGGGGTGGGTTTTATGGGTTTTTTTAGTTGGATTCCAATTGGACTAGTTGATTTTCAATTGAGACATTTTTTTATAAAACAGAGGTTGTCTTAGGCCCTAAAATCTCTTTTACCCATAACAAGCTCAATTGATGAAGATTGTCTGAAGCCATTCTTAAAAGCATCCTTTGAAAGAGGAGGGTCTGAAGCCATTTAACTGAAACGAGAGGGTGCTTATAATCAGAACTTAAACCTTTATTCTACATAAGGGAAAGGTATAAACTCTTAGAATATATCTTCCCTCTAATCTGTTGTAACACTAAAGAATCATCTTCTTCTTCTTAATCACTTGGATAGTGATTGGTAAAGAAGGAACTAAATTGGCCATAAGATGGTTGTAATCCTCATCATCAACCATCGATCAAAACGTGTCACTTTTATCTATGTCACTTGGAAGATGGACTGGAAGATCATGAGGGGTAACACTATAGCCCCCCGACTCAAGCTTCACTCTAATACCTAGCTATCTTGTTTAGAAATTGATTAACATCCATCTTCTCAATAAAAAAAAGGTGGGGATTAGAAAGCAAAAGAACTACAAGAAATACAGAAATAGGTTACCTTCAACTGTTTTAGGTGTTTCCAATACAAGTCTCTTCCGAAGACGTCAAGAATAATTAATTTGTTATGAAGTGATTTTATAATAAGGATACATCTGGAAACCTTTAATGGTTTTGTTCCAAAAAACTTCAAACAACACAAAGATATCCTTATTGTATAATATTTTGCTTCGATAATCTTCTTCATGGGCAGTCAAATTGGGCATAATATCTTGTTCATGTTAACATTTACTCCACAATGTCAGAGGTAAACATGTTGGGAGGTGTCTAACAAAAACAAATGTCCCACTGCAACCAGAGTGGCTACTCATAAAAATACCAAAAACAGAAATATGTTATGATCTATTTTACAAGGATAAAAGGAATACCACCCCTCTTGGATCTAAGTCTTCATGGTGGGACTCAAAGGATCATTTACTAAAATGTTTGTATTTTTATTGATTTTGTATAAAGCTCAAAAAAGGTTGAAAAAAGGATCGTATTTAAGATTCTTGTGACAGTACTAAGCATAAAAAGCTAAAATTTTACCCCATGCATTGGAGATAACTGGACATGAACTAAATAATAAACCTTTAAAATGTCATATATGGCAAGAGGAAAGGGGTACCTCATCCCCATACCAGATTACAAGAGATACAAAGTTGGTTTGCCCTCCAAGCCCTCACAAAATAATTTTAATTCATTGCGTATTGTAACTTCTCCCTTGGTAAATATCCTCGGACGTGATTAAAAGGTTTATGATCTTAACAATTGAGGTACACTTGATATAATTAGACCCAAAATTGAGATTAGAACCCTTATTTTTTAGAGGCGAGAAACATTATCTACAAAAATAAAAACCTTGACGTTTCTCAAAGATGGGTAATCACCCATATCAGGGTACACTAAAACAACTAAATTATGATAGTAACTAGAGTATCTAGGTTTGAAGAATCATTTTTTAATTTTTTTAATAATTAACAAAACTTCATATAGTATTTTTTAATAATTAACAAAACTTCATATAGTAACCACGGAAGACCCATGAATGTGATTATCTAATATATTAACAAGGGGTACTTTTGAAGTCGAAGATATCTCTTACTTTTCTACATTATTTTGGACATTATGCGATTTATAAAGTTTTTGTGTTTTACTTTTGAGTTAAGTGTGCAATTTTTATGTATATGATTGAAACTATATTCAAAAGAGATAAGAAGATCTTAATAGAACCTTGAGTCATATTGTTTCAGTCACCACGACAATTTGGTCAAATATTTTGAAATAGTTACTTTTGATTAAGATGGATCTTGAGGTAAGTGTTTCATGAGAGGTGAAAAATTTAATTCGGAGTTGAGACGAGAAAATTATGTCAATTTTACCAATATGACTCGAACATGAACAACATTGGTAAAAAACGGGTTGGGCCATTTTTAAACAACTTAAGTGTGGCCATTAGGTCCAAAAAATTTTTGGACCAAGTATATAAGTATATTAGAACTCCTATTTTCATTATACATCATATTAATTCAACATAGATAGCTTAGCACGCTTTGAAAAGAAGGAAAAAGGGTTTCCACCCAGATTTCACCATTCGCCATCATTCCACAACCGAATCATTCGGTATTTTAGTTTAAGTCGGGTTCATTTTATCTTCTGAACATGATGTTATCATTAGTTTTACTAAATTTTCATTTATTTAGTATTATCTAAAAATATTTTGCTTGAACTTTGCAATGGGTCTTAACCATATTTGATTATTATGTTTGTTTTGGATATTTGGGATAATAATTTATTGAAATAAATTGAGGTTTTATTTATCCCATTGCTTTATTTATTTATGCTTTTTTCCTATCCATACCTTAATCAAGTATTGGGTAGTTTGAGATTTTTGGATACACCTTAAGTCAGGGGGTCAGATTTCGGACATAGTATATAAACGTCTAGTACGAGGCATTGAACATGACGGTCTTTCACATTAGGTAGTAAATAGGGTAAGATTTTAGTTCATCTGATAGCCAATTGTTGTGTAGGATTGCTCTTTAAGTCACCCCTGACGGGAGTGCGAGAAACTATTGAATCCTGTCTAATGAGAATCACTCAATTCACTCTTGTACCAATAACAAGATAATAATTTATTAGGAGGATTACTCACAAGGATCAAGCATCACCTTTGATATTTTCTACACTTTTTAGTAATTCATTTATTTGCATCTTAGTTAAGTCCCTACTCTATTTCAATTAAGTCTTTAATTCAAAAAACAGACAAATATCATTTATATTATATTATTTAATCTGTAACCTTATATTATACTATATTCAAAACATGATTAATACAAACTTAGTAGTCCATGAGGAATAGATAACTTAAGGTTATCAAATTATTACTTGACGAGGACCCGTACGCTTGCGAAGAGTCATAGTTCTTTAGGTAGTGATTTATTATCACACCTGGGACCACAACAGATAGTCAATAGGGTTAGCTTTATTACATCAAGACATATCCTAGGGTTTCTTTACCCAAGTCCCGTATTTTTGTTGAGATTTATCTCCAAGCTACCCTGAAGGGAGTTAGAGAGACTTTTTAATCCCGGTTAATATGAACCCAATTTGCCATTGTATCAAATAACGATTAAATAGTTGATTAGGAAGATTACCCGTAAGAATCAAGCATATTTCTCATCCCATTTCTTGTCCTTTAGTATTTCAATTATTTGTCTTTTAGTTGATTATTTATCTTATATGCAATTTAGTCCTAAAAAAACCCAACGAATATTATTTATTTTGTTGTCCTTTCTTTGCAACTTTACATTATCATACTCTTGCGAAAACTTAAATTTTAACTTTGATAGTCCCTGTGGAGATGTTAACCCCACACTTATCCAATTATTACTTGTCTACGATCCGTGCACTTGCGGAAGTCACCCTCCTTGAGTGTTGATTATTTATCACACACTAGGATACGACAAGTTTTTTGGCCCAGCTGCAAGGGATTATATTGTTAAGTTTTCATGTTTTAGGATTGTATAGTAGTGTTTAGTTGTTTTTGGTTTTACTTTGTATTTTTGTTTTTGTTTCTATTTAGGTTTAAAAAGTATACTCTTAAAATATCAAAGAAGATAAATTGATTAAGTTAATGTGAATTGAGGGAATCCACCAATAGGTCAAAATTATCAAGTTCAAGGTATTTAGTTTAGAGTTCAACCTTTGTGGATTCTCTCTCAAACCATTCAAGACGCTAGTATCAAGCCCGATCATGGCATGCTTAGTCAATTCTCTAGTTATGGGAACTATAGTGGAGCCGCTCATGAAGATCTGGTACGAGCTATTCAGAATTTGATGCAAATTTTTGAAGCCTACGTCACTCAAGGCGTTACAAAGGAGAAATGTACTATTTCATGTTCCAATTCCTTTTGACCGGAGGCACGAGTGAGTGACGAAAACGTCAATCAATTGAGACAATCCCAAATTAGGATGCACTTCAAGTACAATTTTTGGACCGTTTCTATCCAATAAGAATGAGGATAAAAGTATAGCTTGCTAATTTCAAACAATAAGTTGGCGAAAGTCTAGGAGAAACATGAACAAGATTCCAACAACAATTTATAAGGTTTCGTCTTCATGGGTACACTCCTTTGATGCATCTATCTATGTTTTACAAAGGTCTCGACGAGAGTTCAAGATTAAGAGTCGATAATCTCGGTGGTGGTGGTTTTGTATCAATGGATCATATTCAATCTGCGAGTTGTATGGAAAAATCATAGATACTGAAAGAAGTTGGGAACATCGTGAGCCATAAGAGGTACATCACAAGAAGATGGTAATACGAAGGTGGATGATAAGGGTTCTAGCTTGGAAGATCAATTAAATGAACTTACTATGATTGTTAAAGAAGGCATCCAAAGAAACAATTCCGAGGCAAAGGTTGTAAATAAAACCCATGGTTATTCCATGAGAAATCGAGGAAATTTACAAAACGGTCACCAAGGTAATCATCTCCAACAATCAATTACAAATGGGGTTTCTTATCAAGCTAACACATATTAGTCTCGACCCCAAGATAATAGTTATCATATGTGGTGGTCCTTTGTGTGTTCTAAAAATAATGTAATAAGTAAGGAGAACCACAACCGCAAGTGTACGGTTGTCCCAAGTAATAATAGTGATAAACAGGATCGTTCGCTGGGACGGTATGGTTAACTACAATGCTTATCAATTAATGAATGATCGTACTTATGAAAGAAAATAAATGATTGATAGTTGTTTGGTTGGTTTTACTAATTCTAAGTATGAAAGACTAATGTGAAAATGCGGATAAATAACTATGCGCAAGTAAATAAAAGCTAGACGCAAATATGAGCAGGCATTACTTGAGAGACGCAAGGGATTCTCCTGACTCTATTTCATAACATATGTTGTTTAAGGGGCAAATTGGTCAATTGACATTGGTCGGGATTCGGGAATCTTCGTACCCCCGTCAGGGTGGACTACGAAGCTATTCTAGGGTGTCACAAACCCCGTCAGGGTGATTATGATCCACCTTCGAATGATTAAGCTAAAATTACCTCATTGGCCATAAAATTAATTACGCTCGTCAAAGTCAAATAGTTTCTATTTTATATTCTGTAATTGATTCTACACCTAAGCCCCCCGTCAGGATGATCCACACGCCACTATGTGGAATAGCCTAGATACTAAAACCTGTTATTAGTTCGCGAATCTAAGAACAGTAAATAATCACAAAGTACCAAAAAATGTAAAATACCCAATTTTATTTAATTAATTAAAACCCAAATTCAAACATATGAAAATCAATAGAATAGGGATTCACCCATTATGCGTTCTCAAGCGCTAAGAGAAATTAGCTCATGCTAATCGAAATTAAAACTAAATTAAAAATAATAAAACTCCTATTGTTTTACAGAAAGAAAATACAGAGAAACCTAATTTCGGAATTGGTTGGGCTGTGAATTGGAGATATAGACAGTCTCCAGCTCTTGGCTTCTTCTCTTCCTTGCTCTAGCTTCTTCTCTGGACACTCTCTTCTAAGGATGACTTAAATTGAAGAATAAAATGAGAGGTGTGAAAAACTGAAGTCAAAAGCTCCTTTTATAAGCTCAAATTCGGAATGAGCTTTTAGGGATTAAGTGAATAATAAAAAGTCCAAGTCCACTAATCAAGCCCAAATCCCGTAACTGCTGCGCCACCTCCACTAAAACAGCTCTAGCCGATTCGTTATAACTCCGATTGACCTCAAATTACTTGCTAAATTTCCGTAACTCGATAAGGAACATAATCTCTTCAAAGGTCAGCGACTAAATCAACTCGTAAGTGCCTCGAAATCAGAAATATTTGGCCTGTTTTCTAGATTTGCAGCTTCAAAATATAATTCTTTTCGGGATTTATCTTCAACCTTTGACTCCATATCACGATATTTGACTTTATTCTCGGATTCCTCTCCTAGTTGATATTCAAAACCTACAAACTTTCCACTAAAATAAACAAGATTACGCGCAAAAGTTTAATAAATCAAAAATACTAGAAAATAAAGAGGAAATCCGGAATATTGCATTTTTAGTCCTAAAGTCTATCAAAATGATTAAATAAACATAAAAAATGATGTCTCCCAAGGGTCTAAAATAAGAACAATTAGGGAGACATCAAGACCCCCAACTCAAATCTTTGTCGTCCCGACAAAGTAAAACAAAACAAAGGTGTAGAAGTACACGCGGAGAAAGTAGAAGCTAGCAAATACACCTAAAGCAATTATCAAGATAAATCTCATATAGCAAACTCTAAGAACTAATATACACATACATCTATCATGCAAAATCAAACACAAATAATCTCAATCATAAAATTAAAGTAGCAATGCTTGAAGATTACACTTGTACTCATCTCTGTATGATGGCTATATGGTGTTCCTCAATCCTAAATCGCTTTGAACGCTCCACCTAGTACACTCCCTATCAACAAAATCATGAATTCACTATGCACTTAGGAATCAAGAGGACTTTATGGTTTTAACATTGGCTTAAGGACGGTGTGGATGTATATTTGGTAAATTTGAAGTGAGCTTTTGGCTCTCTCCTCACTTACCATAAACAAATGTCCTCGAGCTTGAGTTTACGCTAAAAAATGTTCTCACTCACCCATTTACGCAACAATTTAGCGTCCCATGTCTACCCATTACAAATAAGATGATTTTTCAGAAAAATTCCACTTTGCCGGATGTTTATTCTTTCATATTTTTTTTCTTTTTCTTTTCTCTTTTTTTGTGTACAGTTGCAAACTGGGTTCCCGGTTTTTGCGAACCGGGTTCCCGGTTCCTACTGTAATGGATTTTCGATTTTTTTTCTTTCTTTTTCATTTTTTTCTCATTCCCGGCAAAGGGTTACACGTATATATCATCTGCAATTGTGCTACAATAACAAGCACATCAATCCCTACCCAATAATTTCCCATAAGTGGACCCACCACCCCAAATTCAAGCTCGAGACATGTCTCAGGATCGTGATTCAAGTGCGGGTCATATGGTCATGCCTAATAATCTAAGGGATAATGGGCTTATATCGTGGCTACAAAAGAAAAGGCTAAAGGCTCAAAGTGGGCTAAGACGGATAAAATTAATATAAGGGATAGAAGGCTAAAAAGGTCACAAATGGCTAACAAAGAATCGCCCCTATCATTTTCCTAAGTACATAGCTCGTCTTTAGTTCATATCTAGGTGGGTTCTCTACTAATTAGGATTTCACGTTCTACACACCAAACATATTCCTTAAGTACAAGCTTACTTCATTTGCATTGTTCATTAATTTTTCCTATCAATTATCTACGTTTGCATGCAATTCTAAATGCGTTTTATATCAATCCCTAAAGTCCACTATTTACTATCATAGATTTATCAAAAGTATGCTTAAAAGGGACATTTAAAATCTTCTACAGTCAAACGCAACTCCGAAAATCATTTTATTAAAAGCAAATAAAACAAATAACACATAAAAAACTAGGATGAGGCAACAAACCCCACCCCAAACTCAAAAATGAGCCGTGTCCCGACGACTCGAAAAAGACTCAAAGCAATTAAACTAATCTACACTAAAAAGGAAGGATTAGAAAACGTATCTTAACCAGCGCGTGGCTGGTTACCGGTGTTGCGTTCTGGACCCTTATCTCGCGTAAGAACATCATAAATTGCGTTTTGAAGTGTGTTCACGCCAAGGATCAAATTTCGGATAAGTTCCAGCTTTCTTGTAACGTTTCCTAAAGTAGCAATCATCTTCTCTTGATTCTCTTCCAACACCCTAATTTTGGATTCCAACTCAGGATCATTCTTTGTCTTCTTCTTTGGTGGAGGAGCTGTAGGAGTCTTCGCAGCTCGTGTTGCTTTATCATGGATATTCTGAATTGTACTCAATGCCATACTCACTCCAACTGAAACACCGTCAATATCTGCGTTCCTACGCGGAATTTTTGCGTCTAGGCACAAAGTAGTGATAGTACAAGGAAACTTGAGATTTTGTTGTTTCATTGGAGCTTTCGCGAATTCCATGATGGTGTCATAAATAGTTTTAGCAACATTCATCGGTTTCTCCTCAATAACACACTTGATAAAAATTATGTGTTCCTTCTTCAACTCGGATGTGTATTTAATTCCAAAGAAAGTAGGGATTATGAAACGAGACCAAACCTTTGCACGAGGTGTTAAATTACTGCTGTAAAACTGTCCAGGATACCTTTCTCCTTCTGGAATTGGGCTAGCCCCATTAATAAGCACAGTTCCCCAAAGGGATTCATAATCAAAAGATGGATCATTAAGGGATTCTTGGAACGGACATAACTCAGAATAGTTGGGTAACTTCAATGATTTCCGAATAAGTTCAATAGAGAAAGGAACTACCTTTTTGCGAATTTCAATTGCCTCAAAGGAAAAGGCTAAACCTTCATAAAATTCTCGCACAAAAGTAGGGATAAACTCAAGCTTCCTTTCTCGCAATTCTTTCCAACCAAACTTGTCACAAGCAACATCATATTCTTTATGAGCACTACTCATAATACCCTTAGGAAAGCCCATCTACTCACCGAACTTCAAAAATTCAATTCTTTCACGAACCTGATCATTTCAAGAAGTGTAAACCCTCTTTGGCTTATGGACACACATCTTTCTTCGCGGGGGTTTCTGTTGAACTGGTACTTCCGGAACTTCTTGTTTGCTCTCGTCCTCAATTTCATTCTCAATCTCATTTTCATGTTCTTCCTCACTTTCTTGTTCATCAATTAATTTTGTCTTCTGACCTGTGATTTCTTTCCTCTTTGGAGCAAGCTTAACCTCTTCAATCTTGCGTTTAGGACGCGAATCAGGAATCTCAATAGCTTGTTCTTGGGTACCACCAATAGTGGTTTTCTTTTTAGGAGCAGTTCTTCGGAAATCACCGACCTGTTAGTCATCTCTAATCACCCCAAACTCAAAACTTCAAATAGTGAGAAGCTAGAGAAAAGCTTAGAACTTTTATGGTTTGAGGCTTAGGAATTGAAGATCAAGGTGTAATATGAGATGGGTAATGGTTAATTTGTGTGGGAGAAGAAAGAATTGGGTGAAGAACAATCTTGGTGAAAAACTAAGGATTTGATGATATTTTGGAGAGGAGGTGAGTTGATTTTGTGTTTATGTGGTGAAAGAGGGTAGGAGTTGATGATATTTATAGGTAATAATGATAATTTTCGGAGGTGGGAAAGGTGTGGGTGCGTTTTTGGTAAAAACTTGCAGAAGAGGCTAAAAAAACTAGGTCAAAAAGGAAAAAACCGCCTCATCAAAGTGCAAACCGGGTTCCCGGTTTGTGAAAACCGGGTTCCCGGTTTCGCGTCGCTGTGTCGGCGCGAAAACAATTACTGAATTAATTTGTTTTTTTGGTTTTTTGTTTTTTTTTTACCTGGAACGCAAGTTTTGGCTGGACCCCAGAACGCTGGGTCAGAAAAGTTACCCCACGAAACCGGGTACCCGGTTTGCATGAAACCAGGGCCCCGGTTCGTGTCACCGGCGGGAACGAAGACGCGGCACGAGACGCAGCAGATGGCGGGATCCAAGACGCTGGGTCAGAAAACTTCAGAAAATCACAACACCAAAACCGGGTACCCGTTTTGTGTGAAACCGGGATCCCGGTTTGCATTGATGGCGCGAATGGTGACGCTGCAGATGGCGGGACCCAAGACGCTGGGTCAGAACTCTTCGATTTTCAGCTCTAGAAACCGGGTACCCGTTTTGTGCGAAACCGGGTTCCCGGTTTCCCCTGGAACACCACCTATTTTTCTTCTATTTTCGCCCTCACGGCCTTTTTACCCCTGAAATCATAAAAAACAACTACCCTTCCTCATTTCTTACTAATAAACACTAAAATTATGAAAATCAAACTATTTTACACTACGAAACTTAAAAACTTAAACTAATGTACAATGAATTGGCTTTTGTTTAACGTCGTTAAGCTCGACGGGTTACCTCATTCATTAGTCATTGACATAACCTCCCCAGCAGTGAGTGAGGTTGTCAATATTTGCAACTCGAAATTTGCATCCCTTAGCTTTTATTCCTACTAGTTTGTCTGAGATAATCTTCGTGACCATGAATGGTCCTAGCCAAGAGCTTTTGGATTTACGTACCTTTGGAGGAGGGTCATGTTTCTTCATAGCTACTTCTTCACCTACTTTGAACCCCTTTTTCTTTCTCTCCTTCTTAGGTTCCTTAGGAACCTTTGTGGCACGTGCTTCCTCTTTCTTCTTTGCATGATTAAGTCGTGGATTTTTAGGAACTGGAGGAGCCTTAATTGGTGGTTTCTTTCGCAGCTCTTTCTCCTCCACCCCTAAAGTGTCCACAACATTAATTGGCTCTTTTCTTATCGGTTCCATTACATCTAGACGAAAACATTCTTCCTTGGAATCCGGAAACCTCATAGGTCTAAACACATTAAACTTCATTTCCTCGTCTTGGATTCTCATAATCATCTCTCCGTTTTCTACAATAATTAAGGTATGCCCCGTGGCTAGGAATGGTCTTCCCAAAATAATGGGGACATTCCTATCCGCGTCGTAATCAAGTATAACAAAATCAGCGGAAAAAATTAACGTACCCGCCTTAACGAGGACATCTTCGATTCAGCTTTCCGGATGTGCAAGAGATCGATCCGCCATTTGCAAGACCATAGAAGTAGGTCTTGCTTCTCCAATTTTCAGCTTATCAAAGATTGATTTGGGCATAAGATTGATGCTTGCACCCTAATCGCATAGTGCTTTACCTTGCCATTCATCACCAATAGATATCAGAATTGTGAAACTCCCAGGATCAAGTAGCTTCGGAGGTAACTTACTTTGACAAATGGCGCTACATTCTTCGGGTAAACCAATCATTTCATTATCACAATATGGTCTTTTATTGGTGAGGGCTCTCTTCAAAAACTTCGCATACTTAGGTATATCTCGAATAGATTTTAACAATGGTATGTTGATGTTAAGATTACTTAGCTTATCCAATAATTTCTGATATTCAGCCGTGTCATCCTTCTTTTGAACTCGCGATGGAAATGGTGGAGGCGGACGATTGATTATAGTATCATTTTTCTTTTTCGGAATCTCAATAGGCCTCTCCACTTCTTCAACTTCCACTTCTTTCTCTTTACTCACCTTATACTTTTCTTTTCTAACTTCTTTTTCTTTCATAACCGGAAAAGGAGTTGGAGGAAGGTTCTTACCACTTATGAGAGTAATAGCTTTACAGTCTTCGATTTGGATTGGATTCTTAGTGTCACTAGGGAGTTGCCCTTGTGGACGCTGATTCAATTGTCTTGATATTTGCGCGATTTGATTTTCTAACATCTTGATGTGTGCATCAGAAGCTTGTTGCCTTTGGATTGCTTGTGTTTGAAAAGTGATTAAGTTTTCAACGGTTTTCTGAAGGCTAATCACATCTTCTTGTGGTTGAGCGGGTAAGGCTTTTTGGTTCATGGTTTCGTTATAACTGTCTTGAGGAGCTTGTCTCTGAACATAGTTTCCTTGATTCTGTCCCCCTTGATAATTATTATGTGGTCTTGGATTGAAGTTGTTACCTTGGGGACGCGGCTGATATGCGTATGTCGGATTGGCTGCCCCATTAGGATTTGAGTATTGAAACCCAGGATGGTTTCTGTTAGGCTGATATCCATTACCACTCGAATTAAAGTTTCCTCTATTAGAGACAAACATCACGGACTCTTGATTATTCTGACAATTCTCCCAATCATGATCATTCACACCACAAAACTCACATCCATACACTTCTTGCGCAACCTTCACCTCATCTCTCTTATTCAAAAAACCCTCTTTCACGGCTAAAGTAAGTTGTCTCAACTGTTGTTCTAATGTGGTTTGTATCTTGTTCTCTAAGGAGTTGAACTTTTCTTCAATGTTGACATTATTAACTCCTCCTTTAACTGGTGTTCTTACGGAATTCCACCCAACTTTATTATCAACTGTTATATAATTCTCGCATACGCAGGTTGAACTCGTAAAAACGCACCACCACACAACAAATCTAAATCTTTCCTCGAACTCCCCTCAAGACCATTATAGAAAATTTTCAATTGCTGTTGTTCTGAAAGGTCATGATTGGGGACTCTTCGTAAACATTTCTGAAATCTCGACCAACTTCTACCCAATGCTTCATCATATTCTTGCTTAAAATGTGTTAACTCAAGTTGAGCATCTAACCTCATGTAGGATGGATAATATCTGTCAAAAAACGCAGCCTATAACTATTCCCAATTCGTAATCTTCCCTGATTCTTGCGAATCATGCCAATCACTCGTTCCACCTGTTAAGAAAAATCTGAAAGTAGCATAATACATTTGCTCCCTTGTTACCCCTTGCGTGATGTATGAATCGCAAATCTGCATAAATTTTTGTACCGCGCGAAGTGGGTCTTCTCCGGGATTGCCTCGAAAGTTTCCAAAATTCTGAAATTGAGCTAGCATACCTGGATCAGGGCGGAATCTCAGAACATCGATATCAGCTGGTCCAATCCCAAGATGAGGGGCAAGGAATGGTTCTTGAGCGGGACCGGTAAGAAACCATGGATCGGCTATTTGAACTTGAACTGGAGGATTTGGAATGACAGGTGGGACCGGAAGATTAGATATTCCTGGAGGCGCTATTGGCTGACCATTTTCGTCTAGCTGAACTCCTGTGTTCCCTTGGTTATTAAGATTAATATTTTTCATTCTGTTCGCTAATTCTTCTACTTCTCTAGCTTCTTGTTCTTTCTTTCTCTTGTTAGCAAGTCTGATTAATGATTCTGGATTCTTAAGGATCGGAGGTGATGGCTCTAGATCCTTAAAGAGTCTCCTTCGCATACACCAAACCTAAAAACCTGAAAAAGATGAACAAACAACAACCGTAAAACTAATAAAAATAAAAATAAATGCAACTATCACTAAAGGATAAACACCGTGGTCACACGCTACCGTCCCCGGCAGCGGCGCCAAAAACTTGGTGGTCCTTTGTGTGTTCTAAAAATAATGTAATAAGTAAGGAGAACCACAACCGCAAGTGTACGGTTGTCCCAAGTAATAATAGTGATAAACAGGATCGTTCGCAGGGACGGTATGGTTAATAACAATGCTTATCAATTAATGAATGATTGCACCTATGAAAGCAAATAAATGATTGATAGTTGTTTGGTTGGTTTTACTAATTCTAAGTATGAAAGACTAATGTGAAAATGCAGATAAATAACTAGACGCAAGTAAATAGAATCTAGACGCAAATATGAGCAGGCAGTACTTGAGAGACACAAGGGATTCTCCTAACTCTATTTCATAACATATGTTGTTTAAAGGGCAAATTGGTTAATTGACATTGGTCGGGATTCGGGAATCTTCGTACCCTCGTCAGGGTGGACTACGAAGCTATTCTAGGGTGTCACAAACCCCGTCAGGGTGATTATGATCCACCTTCGAATGATTAAGTTAAAATTACCTCATTGGCCATAAAATTAACTACGCTCATCAAAGTCAAATAGTTTCTATTTTATATTCTGTAATTGATTCTGCACCTAAGCCCCCCGCCAGGATGATCCACACGCCACTATTTGGAATAGACTAGATACTAAAACCTGTTATTAGCCCGCGACTCTAAGAACGGTAAATAATCATAAATTACAGAAAAATGTAAAAGACCCAATTTGATTAATTAATTAAAACCCAAATTCAAACATATGAAAATCAATAGAATAGGGATTCACCCATTATGCGTTCTCAAGCACTAAGAGAAATTAGCTCATGCTAATGGAAATTAAAACTGAATTAAAAATAATAAAACTCATATTGTTTTACAGAAATAAAATACAGAGAAACCTAATTTCGGAATTGGTTGGGCTGTGAAATGGAGATATAGACAATCTCCAGCTCTTGACTTCTTCTCTTCCTTGCTCTAGCTTCTTCTCTGGACACTCTCTTCTAAGGATGACTTAAATTGAAGAATAAAATGAGAGGTGTGAAAAACTAAAGTCAAAAGCTCCTTTTATAAGTTCAAATTCGGAATGGGCTTTTAATTAGGGATTAAGTGAATAATAAAAAGTCCAAGTCCACCAATCAAGCCCAAATCCCGTAATTGCTGCACCACCTCCACTAAAACAGCTCTAGCCGATTCGTTATAACTCCGATTGACCTCAAATCACTTGCTAAATTTCCGTAACTCGATAAAGAACATAATCTCTTTATAGGTCAGCGGCTAAATCAACTCGTAAGTGCCTCTAAATCAGCAATATTTGGCCTATTTTCTAGACTTGCAACTCCAAAATATAATTCTTTTCGGGATTTATCTTCAAGCTTTGACTCCATATCACGATCTTTGACTTTATTCTCGGATTCCTCTCCTAGCTAATATTCAAAACCTACAAACTTTCCACTAAAATACACAAGATTACGCGCAAAAGTTTAATAAATCAAAAATACTAGAAAATAAAGAGAAAATCCGGAATATTGCATTTTTAGTCCTAAAGTCTATTAAAATGATTAAATAAACATAAAAAATGATGTCTCCCAAGGGTCTAAAATAAGAAAAATTAGGGAGATATCAATATGACACCTCAATCTTTATCTTGAACAAGCTTAAAGCAGTCAAGCACTTCAACCATCAAACTACAATGCTTATAATGGGATTCAAGCTCCAAATTCATTACCATCACATCCCCAAGAATCATCTAATATCACGCTTTAACATAAAGTAAATTCTTGTATTGAGGTGACACAACATACCATGAAATCATTTATTGTAATGACACCGGAGAACATGTGAATCTTAATGAAAAATTCAATGAGAAATCGGCCGCATTGCAAATGTTGGGGAATCAATTTAACCAATTGGCCTCCCATCATGAGAAAATAAACAAGTTCCTCCGCTACACTTAGGCCCAGGTACGAACAATGAAGTCAAATTAATACAGAATGGTGAGAACAATGGTGGGCATGAATCATGTAAGTCATTCGTCCTTCGAAATGGAAAAGTTATAGAAACACCATTGATTAAGCGTAGTAGAAGGGGTCGCAAAAGAGAAAGAATATCAAGAGCCAAGCTTAGATGAGGTAAATGTTTAGGATTGAATTGATGATGTTGTTGAAGAAAGAGTCGAGTCGTTGCGTATTAATGAAAATGTTAAGAAGATACCGCTAGAATGAAAGAAGAAAGAGACTGTTGTGTACGAAAATCGTCTTCTTCAACTATTCCTTTCACTGGTTCACAATAAGGACAATGACAAAGAGTATAATAACTTTGTGGACATGGTGAGAAAATTGTGAACTAATTTACCATTTGTGAAATCCATCCAACGTATGCCAAAATAATCTGAAATACATGAAGGATGTGCTATCCAAAAAATGCAAATACATTGAAGATGAAATGGTTGATCTACATGAGGAGTGTAGTTCAATTTTCCAAATAAATTTTTGGTGTCTCCTAGTGTGTGATAAAATCACCACCCTTTTGAGAGGGACACTACCCGCAAGTGTACGGGTCATTCCAAGTAATGTGTAAAGTATACGGATTTTGTTCTCAGGGACGGACAGTTATAACATTGGTATTAATCGGAATAGTAGAAGTAATTGTTAAAAATAGAAAAGTAAACCGATAAGATTTTTGTTTGGTTTTGATTTAGAACTAATAATGCAATAAAATAAAGTATTGAAATGATTAACTGAAATAAAATACAGACGGTAAAAAGATGTAGACGCAAGGTAAGAGATGTACTTGAGTCTCGCAAGGGATTCACTTAAATCTATATAATTAATGCTTCTGTTTAAGGGCTAAACTGGTATTAGTGTATTTTTCGGGACTCTAATATCTCCTATCCCCCGTTAGGGTGGACTTAGAAGCTATCCTACGGTATTATAAACCCGGTCAGGGCGATTATACCTACTTTCTAATCTTTAAGTCTCTTACCCAATTGGCTGCGTGGTTAGTCAAGCCCATCAAGATCATGTACGATTACCACGCGTCTATTACAAAGGTCTGTAATTAAACCCCCTGTCAAGGTGATCACTTCGCCTCTAAAGTGAATAGCCTAATCACTAATACCTATCTATGATTCATGACTTCAAAAATAGTATATAAATTCACGATAATAGTCAATACAAAATACCTAGTTTAAATTAAATCATACAATCCCAAATTCAGAAAATATTAATTAAATAGATTAGGGCTTAACCCATAATGCGATTCTCAAGTACTAAAGATTTTAGCTCATGTTTGAATTAAAACCTGAAAATACTTAAGTAAAAGACATTATCCTAAATTACAAAAATAAATTAAAGAACCTAATTTACGGTTAAGATTGGGCTGCTATTGGAAGGAATGGAATCCTCAAGCTCTAACTTTCTCCTCTGCCTTTTTGCTCTAACTCTCTCTTTTAAAACTAATGAAGCGTGTAATGAATTGTGTCTAAAAAGGAGGTCAAAAGAATTATTTATAATAGAGAATTCCGATTGGGCTTTTTATTTAAAAATAATAAGTTAAATGATAAAAAGCCCAAGCCCATCTTGAGATTCTGGAACTGCTGTATAGATGATGGTAAAACGGCCGTAACTTTTGCGTCTCATATCCAAATCACCTGCGTCCAGTCCTCAAATCTCGCCAACTCAAAGGACCAACTTTCTCTTTTAGATCTCCAGGCTTAAAGCAGTGCCTTAGTGGCTCGAAAACAACAATTATTAATAGCTTTCCAGATTTCTATTTCTTTTAGTCAACTATTCGCGACATCTTTTCTTGCTTTTGACCTCTCCACTTGATCTAAGACTTTAATTATCACTTCTCCTCCTTGTCTTGGTGCTCCATAGCATCCATAGACCTAAGAACTTTATACTAAAAACAAACAAATTAACGCACAAAAGCTCTAAAAATGCAATAACATAATTCCAAGGGGAGAAAGTGTAATATATCAAATTAAGAATAAAAGACTATCAAATAAGTCTATTATTCACTTAAAATGATGTCTCCTAAGGGCATATATTTAGAAAAAAATGGGAGATATCAAGACCCCAAACTCAAACCTTTGTCGTTTTGACAAAGTAAAATAAAAACAAATGCCTTATGTGAAACGCTAAAATGCAAAGTCTAGTGAATAATAGGCAAAGCATAACTTACAAAAAATCTCATATAGTATTACCTAGGTATAAATATAAACATACACCTATTATGCAAAATTAAACAAAAATAATATCAATCCAAATTTAATTTCACAATGCTAGGTTACACTTACTACTTATCTCAAGATGGTGGCTATAGGGTGTTCATCGATCCTTACTTGCTTTGAACGCTCCACTTAGTTTAATCCCTATTAGATGAATTATAAATCACTATGTATATAGGAATCACGAGGACTTTATGGTTCTTAGCGTAGGCTTTGGGATGGAATGATATGCATATTTGGTAAATTTGAAGTGAGCTTTTGGCTCTCTCCTCACTTACCATCAACAAATTGTCCAAGAGATTGAGTTTGCACTCGAATATGTTCTCACTCAGCCCATTTGACTCACTTAATTTAGCGTCCATAGATTCACCCAATAAGCACTAAGGATGATTTCTAAATTTCCACTTTGCCAGTTGCTACATTTTTTTTATATTATTTTTTTCTTTTCTTTTTCATCTTTTCTTTCAAAGACCCCGGCAAAGGGTTACAAATAAAATATCATCAAAAACTGTGCATAAATACAAATGCATACAAATCCCTCCCAATATATTTTCCCAATAATGAAACCCACCACCCCAAACTCAAGCTCAAGAAAGGAAGTCTCAGGATCGTGATTCAAGTGCGGGTCATATGGAAATGCCTAATAAACTAAGGGGACATGGGCTTATATCATGGCGACAAAAGAAAGGCTTTAAAGGTTAAAAATGGAAAATAAGAAGGATAATATTAATCACGAGATAGAAGACTAAAAAGTCTGAAATGGCTATCAAAGAACTACCTCTATCATTTTCCTAGTTACATAGCTTGCCTCTAGTTCATACGCAAGTGGGTTCTCTACTCATTTAGATCTCACATTCGACAAACCACTCATTTTCCTTATGTACAAGTTTAGTTCTTTTGCATTGTTAATTAATTTTTCCTATCAATTGCCTAATGTTTGCATGCAATCAAAGTGTGTTTTATACTAACTCCTAAGGTCTACTATTTTCTGTCATAAATTCATAAAAAGCATGCTTAAAGGGGACATTTAAAATACTCTACAGTCAAACGCAACCCTTAAATCAAGTTTATTGAAAGCAGTAAAACAGATAACATATAAAATTGGGATGAGGCAACGAACCCCACCCCAAACTCAAAAATGAGTCGTGTCCCCATGACTTGAAAAGACTCAATAAAGAAAATAAACTAATATACACTACTAAATGAGAAAAGGATAGGAAAATATATCTTAACCGGCACTAGGCTGGTTTTCACTGTTGCGTTCAGGTTGGACTCCTTTCTTAAGCATTGTATAGGTGGCATATTGTGAATTGCTCACCCTCTCTAGAATAGTCTTAATAAGTACCAACTCTTTTGTTACCTTTCCCACAATTGTTATCATCTCATCATTTTTCTCCTCTAATGTCCTCATTCATTCTTTGATGTCTCCTCATTTGTGATAGATTTATGTTAAGATGAGACATCATTTTTAGTGATTTAGAAGTCTTTCTAATCGTTTTTCTTAAGAAATAGTGCACTTTCCTATTTTGAGTCTTGATTTAGTAAAATAATATTTTTAGAACATATTGGGTTTAATTATTTATTTAGTGTGAAGATTTAAAGATAATTATGGAGATTAATTAGAGTCCAAGTCAAAGGCTACAAAATATGGAAAGAGATAAGCATGGAAATTAGAGATAAGGAAACAAAAGCTAAAAACATGGAAAAGGAAAAGCTGCCTTAATTCTGAATTTCTGCACCCATATTGTGCTATAACGGGTAGATCTCTTTATCTCACAACCTCTAGACATAATTTAAGGTTTTGCATCTTCATTTGTGCTACATTCCCATTCTTATCCTAAATAGTCTCATCTTAGTATATTTAAATGATTCGTTTATATTTGCAAAGAACTTATCTTCTAGGAATTTGGAACTCTAAGATTTCATCTTTCTAACTATTTCGGTTTCTGGTGGGTCCTGGGGTGTTATAAAATTAAGTGAAAAATAGAGGAACCACTTAACCGCAAGTGTACGGTTGTCCCAAGTAATATATGATAATCAAGTTCATTCTCAGGGACGGATTAGGTTCAACCCAAATATTAATCAGATAGTAGAGATAATTGCTAAACAGAAAATAAAAGATAATAATTTTTGTTTGGTTTTTTTTGTAAGATAAAAGATGCAAATAAAATAAAGACTAAATTAACTAAACAGAAAGGAAATAAAGCAAATAAAAGACTAACTTCAGATAAGAGAAATACTTGATCATCGCAAAGGAATCCACTTAATCAATGTAATCTATGCTATGTTTAAGGGTAGAATTGGAATTATAATATTAGTCGGGACTCTAATATCTCCTAGCCCCCTGTCGGGTGGACCTAGAAGCTATCCTAAAGTATCACAATAACCTGTATGGTCGAATATGGCTCTTCGGATGATATGATTTTACCTCTTTGACTATGTAACTAGTTAAGCCTGTCGGTCAATAACGGACATTACACGGGTATTACCTAGATCTGTATTCAAACCCCCCTGTCGGATGATCACTTCGCCACTAAAGTGAATAGCCCAAATACTAACAGCTAATTCTAGTTGTTCCTAAAAGAATTAGTAATGAAAACAAAGTAATATCCAATACCTAAAACTCAATTCAATTTAAATCTAAACAATCCTAAATTCAAAAGATAGAAAACATTAATTAAGGTTCATCCCTTTTATGCGATTCTCAAGTATAAAGAAATTTAGCTCATGATGGAATTAAAAACTAAAATTAAATAAAAGGAATTCATGTTCAAATACAAAAGATAGGGTAGAATGACTATGGATGGAAGAACAGGATTCCTCCAACTTCTAGCTTCTTCTCTCCTTCGTGCTCTGACTTGAAAACCTTAAGCCTCTTGTTAATTCTCTGAAGTGTGTGAAAGTAGGAGGTTAAGGGGTGTATTTATAGGTGTTGGAAGACCCTAGGTCGAATTTGCTTGGAGTGGAAGACAAGTCAAGGACTCTTTAATTCGTAGCTCTAAAAGATAAGATTCTGCTGATTTGATTTGGTCATATCTTTTTCAATACTTATCCGTTTGAGAAGTTCCAATATATGAAACTGCTTGTCTTGGAAAGCTCTTTCTATTGGTGCAGACCATTCGTCCAGAATCCATTCCAATCTTTTATTATGATTTAATCTCTAAAACGTGGCTGGATTTTCAGATTTCAAAAGGCATCTTTATCTTTTCCTCCTTTGAATAAATCTTTCCTAAATCTTCTTATTTCCATGTAAATCTTCTTTCCTTTCATCTTTATCTTGACTTGGCCTCTAAGTAATTACCATTTATCTTTTAAAAGCTCCACATTAAATAAAAAATTAAACCGCATATGCTTAAAAATAATAAATCAATAAATCAAGAAATCGAAATAGGAAAGTGTACTCTAAAAATAGAAACTTGACTAGAAATCACTTCCTAACACTCTAAAATACACTAAGACTTTATTGTCACTTTTTCTCCTTGGATTGGTCTTTCATGAGATTCAAGAACCAATTAACTTTGCATTAAAAATAGTCAAATTTACGCACAAAAGCTCAGATTCTGCAAATAGTTAATTTCCAAGGGGAGAAAGTGCAATATGATCAAATAAGCTTAAAAGTCTAACAAACAAGTCATTTATTCACCTAAAAGGATGTCTCCAAGGGGCTAATAATTAGAACAAATCGGGAGACATCAAGACCCCAAACTCAAACCTTTGTCGTCCCGACAAAGTAAAATAAAAACAAAGGATCTTTTAGGTGAACGCAGAAGGTAGAAACTAGAAAATAATCCCAAAGCAAAACTTAAAACAAATTTCATATAGTCTAACCTAGGAATTAATATACACATACGCTTATCATGCAAAATCAAATACAAAACAATATCAATCCAAAATTTATTTCACAATGCTAGAAGGTTACGCTTAATACTTATCTCAAGATGGTGGCTATAGGGTGTTCCTCGATCCTTACTTGTGTTGAATGTTCCACTTAGAATAATCCCTATTAACTCACTGTGCATCTAGGAATCACGAGGTCTTTACGGTTTTAGCATAGGCTGAAGGACGGTATGGTATGTATATTTGGTAAATTTGAAGTGAGCTTTTGGCTCTCTCCTCACTTACCATCAACAAAACTGTCCAAGAGCTTGAGTTTACACTCGAATTACGTTCTCACTCAACCCAATTGACGCGCTTAATTAGCGTCCCCAAATTAACCCAATAAGCACTAAAGATGATTCACCTAAAAATTTCCACTTTGCCGGTCCGAATATATAATCTTTTCAAATCATTCGTTTTCTTATAGCCATGACTCTCTTTATGATGTTGAGATATCATGCTACTTTTTTACAGTTATGCCTATTCATAACTTGAGCTCAAAACTTCTTTTCCATTCACTATTACCCCGGCAAAGGGTTACAATATAATAAACCTGTGAATCATCATCATGTATAGCACAAAGCATCATTGATAAGCTCAAAAACTCCCAACCCAATGTGAATTCCCATATAGTGGACCCACCACCCCAAACTCAAGCTCAAGACAGGAAGTCTCAGGATCGTGATTCAAGTGCGGGTCATATGGTCATGCCTAACAATCTAAAGGGATATTGGCTTATAATGTGGCGACAAAAGAAAGGCTTAAAGGCTAAAAATTTGTCTAAGAAGGATAAAATTAATTCAGGGATAGAAGGCCAAAAAGGATTCAAAGGGCTAACAAAGAACTGCCTCTATCATCTTCCTATTTACACAATTTGTCTCTAGTTCATACCTAAGTGGGTTCTCTACTCATTTAGATCTCACGTTCTACAAACCACCTATTATTCTTAAGCACAAGTTTACTTCTTTTGCATTGTTTATTAATTTTTCCTATCAATTACTTCATATTTTCATGCAATCAAAGTTCAGCTTCATACTAACTCCTAAAGTCAACTATTTTCTATCATTAACTCATGAAAAGCATGCTTGATGGGGCATTTAAAATTCTCTACAGTCATTGCAACCCTAAGATTAAAGCATGTAAATCACAAAAAATTGGGATGAGGCAACGAACCCCACCCCAAACTCAAAAGTGAGTCGTGTCCCCACGACTCGAATAAGACTCAATAAAGCAATAAAATTAAACTAACTACCTAAGTAGTGTCTACCATCAATTAAGAAGAAGAATTAGAACGGGGTACCTGGCCATAAAGATCCATAGTGTCCTCCTCCGAAGGGGGAGTATAATTATCAATATCCATGAACAAAGTTACCTCTTCCAGTGTTGACTTAATCTGTGTAATTTCCTTCCATAGTGCTTCGATGTCTAATCGTAAAAGTTTGAACTCTTGTTGCAAATTGTGAGCCCATGGAGGAATTCCAGAATTAGTTTGAGAAGAAGAAGAACCTTGAACTTGAAATTGTAGCTTGTCTGTAGGCTTTGATGATACCCTCATCCTTGCTGTTAATTTTCTGTGTTGTGGTGGTGCAGGTGCCTTTTCTTCTTGTGTTTCTTCAGTAGGCTCATCAAGATTGATGGCCTTTTCCAGTGTAGAACCAGGCAAATTCTTGTTCTTCCCTAGGGTACAACATCTCTTCTTGTAATCCAAAGCATCTGTTCTGTTTGTCATGGTTGATTTGACCTCAAACTCAAGTTATACCAAGGATAGAATAAAGTTAAGAAAACTTGGTATAGCTTGAGTTTCTTGCTTGGATTAGATGAAGGAAGTTGTTTTCTTGATGAATCTTGGAAGAACTCTTGAAAGCTTGATGATCTTGATTGTGTTTAATGGTGTTTTGTGATGAATTTGATGAAGAGGTTATGTTTATGGAGGATGGAGGAGAGATTTGATGATGTTAATGTGTTTGTTGTGGAGGTTTGATCAAGCTTCAAGGTGTTTTTATAGGGTTGGGAGCTGGAAAATTCGTTTGGAAGAGGCTAGGGTTTATCTCCTTAAGATTAGAAGTTGACTGGGCTTTGAACTCTTCACAAACCGCCTGGCGCGGTGCATCCCTACGGTGCATGGGGTATACCGCGGGGTACACCGCAGCACTGCTGGTGTGATTTTTCGCGCTTCTGCCTTGTACCCGTGCTAGCACCCCGTGGCACGCGTTTTTGCCCTGCGGTGCAGGGGTGCGGTGCATGGGGTAGTCCGCACGTACTCCGTCAAAAAACCCGCGGTACACACCCCGTGGCACGCGTTATGGGCGTGCGGTATAGGGCGCGGTGCACCGCGGCTATCAGCTTCTTTTTTTTGTTGCTTCTGGATAAAACCCGTGGTGCGCGACCCGTGGTACGGGTTTTTGGGGCGCGGTACATCCCTGCGGTATAGGGGGTACACCGCGGGGTAGTCCGCGCCAGCCTTGAATCTCCAAAAAAAATTCTCCTAGCACCCCAAACTCAATTCTGCACCATTAACACAATACCCTTCTCATTTCTTTAAAATTAGACACTAAAACTCGACACTAACTTAGAATTATACACTAGGAATTGAAAAACTTAAAGCATTAAACTAATATACAATGAATTGTCTTTTGTTTAACGTCGTTAAGCTCGACGGCTTACCTCATGAATCATTTTTTCACATAACCTCCCCAGCAGTGAGTGAGGTTATCAATGTTTGCTACACGGAATTTGCATCCCTTAGCTTTTATGACCACCAGGTGATTTGAAATAACCTTTGTGACCATGAACGGTCCTTGCCAAGAACTCTTGGCTTCGCGCGTTTTTGGAGGAGGATCAGGCTTCTTCAATGCAACCTCTTCGCCTACTCTGAACCCTCTTTTCTTTCTCTCTTTCTTAGGTTCCTTAGGAACCTTCATAGCTCGCCTTTTCTCTTTTATCTTCACATTGTCAAGGAACCACAGATTTGGTGGTTTATGTTCAAGGTGTGGATTTTCTTTAGGATCTGAATGGAGGAACCACGGATTTGGTGGTTTCTTTCTGAGCTCTCTTTCCTCCATTCCTTCGGTTTCCACAACTTTAGTTGGCTCCTGTTCAACCACATCAATCCGGAAGCAATCGTCCTTGGGATCCGGAAACTTCATTGGCTTAAACACGTTAAATTTTACCTCCTCGTCTTGGATACGCATAATCAATTCACCGTTCTCTACATCAATCAAAGTACGCCCCGTGGCTAGGAATGGTCTTCCCAAAATAATGGGAACTTTCCTATCCGCGTCGTAATCAAGTAATACAAAATCAACAGGGAAGATTAACGTACAAGCCTTGACGAGGACATCTTCTAGTCTTCCCTCTGGATGTACGAGGGATCTGTCAGCCATTTGCAAAACCATAGAGGTGGGTTTTGCGTTTCCTATCTTCAACTTTTCAAACACGGATTTGGGCATGAGATTAATACTTGCTCCCAAATCACACAAAGCTTTCCCTTGCCACTTAGCACCGATGGAAATCGGGATCGTAAAACTTCCAGGATCAAGTAATTTGGGTGGCAACTTACTTTGGCAGATGGCACTACACTCTTCTGGCAAACCCACCATTTCATTCTCAAGATACTGACGCTTGCTGGTGATAGCTCTTTTCAAGAATTTCATGTATTTCGGAACACCTTTGATAGCCTCTAAGAAAGGTATATTAATTTTAAGCTTACCCACCATGGTCATGAATCTCTGATATTCCGCAGTATCTCCTTTCTTCTGAACTCTTGAAGGGAATGGTGGAGGAGGACGGACTTCTATAGCATCTTTCTTTTTCGGATTTTCCGGAATCTTCTCCACTTCAATTATTTCAGGTTCATCTTTTTTATCTTCCACCTCTTTTACCGGTTTCTCTTTCACAGTTGTTTCTTTTTCTTTCATAACGGGAAAAGGTGGGGGTGGAAGATTCATAACGGCACGGGTTTTTGGGGCGCGGACCATGGTGCGGTGCAGGGGGGTAGTCCGCGGCGAATTTTTTTTCTTGTTTCTGGATCAAACCCGCGGTGCAACCCGTGGTACGGGTTTTGACCACGCGGACCATCCCTGCGGACCATGGGGTAGTCCGTGGGGTAGTCCGCGCAGGTCATTCTTGCGATCCAAAAAATTTTCCTCGCGTTACCTAACTCGATTTCTCCGATTCCTACACACCAAAAACACTAATACCTTCCTCAAACATGCATTTACAACTAAAAACAACTAAAATAAACTTAAACTAAAAATGTAAAAGACATGAAAACATAAAAAAACTACGGGTTGTCTCCCGTACAGCATTTTTGTTTTACGTCTTTCAAAGTTAGACGTGTTACCTCTGTCAAGATTTGCGAATATAGCCTCCCCAACAACGAGTAAGGCTATGAACGTCAACTAATCTGCGCTTGACCCCAGTTTTGGGGCGAATTTCTATCACCTTGGCTGAAACAACCTTAGTGACGATGAATGGTCCCATCCACGAGTCTTTGAAACTTCGTGGCCTGTTCTCGCGTTTGTGGGCTTTCCATAGAACTTCATGGCCAACCCCAAACTCAATGTTTGGCTCAGTATCCACAGGTTTTAAGTGGATCTTCTCAGGGGGAACTTTGTGATGTGAAAGGCTGTGGATGATGGGCACGGTGGGATCCAACTTCCTCGGTTTCTTACCCAAGACATAGAAAGTCTCGGATACATTCTTAGCATGAAGGGTGATGGTCCCATCTTGGAAGTTGATCACACTTTGACTTGTGGCCATGAAGGGCCGTCCAAGTATGATCAGAACCTGCTTATCTGCATCAAACTCAAGAATAACAAAGTTAGTAGGGATGGCGATATTACCTGCACGGACTAAGACGTCCTCCACTGTTCTCCATGTCCTTTTAACTGAGTTGTCAGCAAACTGCAACTTCACTGGAGTCTTCTCCTATTTCTGAAGTCCAAGTCTTTCGAACACGGACTTAGGCATAAGATTCACACCAGAACCCACATCGTACATCGCTTTCACTTTGAGCATACCATGTTGAAACTTCCCGGATCTTTAAGCTTTATAGGTAGATCTTTCTCACTTCTTCTTGAAACCCTCAGGTTCTCTCTCGGGATCTCTACACTCGCTTCTTTCTCAGGAATAATTTGCGTGTAAACTTGTTGTGGTGTAAGTCCTCTCTTCGCAATCTCAAGCATTTGGGCGTTGATATTTTCAGGTTGGTACGCCTCTACAAATGTCTTGAGAACAGTGTCATCTTTAGGATTTGTAACAGGAATAGTTGATGACACTGGTTGAACACTAGGTGGCTGTTCCACCTTCTCTTCTACTTTCTTTTCTAGCACAGCAGGTGCCACTTCATCTTTCGATTCCTCCTTTGAGGCTTCTTCCTCTTTCTCTTTAGCCAACTCAGCTGCATATTCCACTACCGACCGAATCTCCTCTTGCACCTTCCTCAGTAACTCTATAAACTCGTCTTTCTCTTGATCGTCCTCCATATAAACTTCTAAACAGTCAGATTCCTCGGTGCTAGACTCGGTTGGTTCTTCTTCAATATTGGGAACTTCCACAGCACTAATGGCAGCATGTGGTGCTTCCTCTTTCGCTTCTTCAATCTCAAGACATATAGCCTTGCAAGCTTCGAACTCATCCTTGTTTTCACCTCCTTCGATTGCCTTTACTTCCTTTTGTTCTACAACACTTGTTAACACTTTGTTTAACTGTGTTACTTGAGTAGTTAGCATTTGAAGTATGGCATCATGTCCTCTAACCTTTTCGTCTTGAGCATTAAGAGTTGTGTTTAAACGGTCTAGAGCTTGTACTATCTGTGTATTGTCCATAGATCCTTCTTACGGATACTGAGGTAAAGCTTTCTGCTCTAATGAATCGGTATATGCGTCTTGAGCAGGTTGTTGTGGAGGAGTAGGTCTATTCTGATATTGGTTTTGGTACTGACCTCTCTGTTGGTAAGAGTTGTTCTAGGGACGCGGTTGATATTGACCAGGATTAGCGGCCCCTTGTGGATTTGAATACTGCATACCCGGATGGTTGCGATTGCCCCATCGGTTGGATATAAAGTAAACAGATTGCGGATTTGATTCGCACTCTTCCCATACATGATCATTAACTCCACATTGTTGACAACCTTGTGCTTCTTGTACTACCTTTGTAGCGGCTAAATTCTTCTCCATCGCGATTCTCAGCTCTTTGATTTGATTTTCTAATGAGGATATTTGAGCTGAGTTCGCAGTTTCTGCATCTAAACGAAGCATTCCTCGGGTCTTTGCTGCAGAAGCTCGCATTGAAGGCCAACTTCTTTCTTGTTCCATAATATTTTCTAACACCTCAGAAGCTTCATTATGATTCATGGACACAAAATTACCCTTTCCAATGTTATCCACCTTTTCTCTACCTTTATCATTAAGGCCTTCATAGAACATAGCAAGTTGTAGAGCAGGTGTATAACCATGGAGCGGACATCTAGTTAACTTTTGTTGAAACCTTGTCCATGCTTCTCCCACTGTTTCTCCATCCTCTTGGCAAAATCTTGCAAGCTCGGTTTGATCTTTAAGTCTCATGCTCTTCGGATAAAATCGGTTAAAGAATGCGGCTTGAAGTTCTCTCCAAGAGTGAATGGTTCCATCTGGCTGTCTCTCTAGCCAATCGCTAGCTCTTCCGGTCAAGAAAAACGAAAACATATAACAATACAGTTGCTCGCGTGTAATGCCAGGAGTAATGTAGGCATCACAAATCTGCATGAACTTCTGAATCGCTTTTACCGGATCTTGAATAGCTGTACCAGTGTAGAGTCCGAAACTTTGAAATTGACTGAGCATACCCGGATCGGGTCTAAATTTGATATTCGGAATCTCAGGAGGGCGGTAACCGATGGGTTGAACATGGAATGGTACATTAAGGCCAGGCAGAACTTGTTCAACTCGGTTCTGTTGATTATTAAGATTATTCCCATTACCTCCTCCTGCTGGTAATTGTTGTCCTTCTTGTCCACCAAGTGGTGGCTCTTGTTGACCAAGAGGTGGTCCAAGTGGTGGATCTCCTCCTGGTAATTGCTGTCCTCCTACTGGTGGGGTTGCCATAGCTCTTCTCAAGGCTCTTTCCTCACGAACTCGTTTGTTGTAAGGCCTGAAGCTCCTCTCAGGCTCCGATAAAGGAGGCCAAGAATTAAACACTGTGAAACCTGAAAAAGACTAAAGCAAACCACAAGCGTAAATCTGAAAAAATAAAAACTAAACTAGAACTAAAAAAAGTTAAGACTAATTAAAAACTAAAACTTGAAATAGATAACCCACACGCTAACGAGACACAAGTCCCCGGCAGCGGCGCCAAAAACTTGGTGTCGCCTAGGGTGTGATAAAAATAAGATCAATTTAAGTATGGAAAACTATGCACTCTCACCCTAGACAGGCACAGTACTGCAAGTATTACAGGACGTATGCAAGTTTTAATGATAAATAGAGTTCGTTCTCAGGGACTTAAGTGTGTTAATCGCGTAGGAACAGATAACGAGTAAAAGTAAATAACTAGAAGACAGTAAACTAAAGCAAATAATAATTCGAGATTAATAATTAAACTAATTAAAACTAGGAAAATAAAGACAATAAAGTAAAAGATTAAGAATATGAGATGAGAAGTATAGCTTAGGTTTTGCTAGTATGCACTAATCCTTCTAATTCTATCTATAATCTAGTTCATAAGGGAGAATATTAGCTCTTGGTAATACTTAGTCAGGATTCTAAATTCCCCGAGCTTAGACCTTGAGAGCGACTAAGGGGGCTACGTCACAACCAAGAAGTGATTTCAAATAGGGTTATCAAACACCACTAAGGCCCTAAGCAAATACTGCAATCTTGGTGATACGGTGGTTAAAACAAACCCTAATGACTATCTAGTTAGAAGTATGTTTTGTCAGAACTGCTATCGACACTAGACATTATGTGGTGGTTCAATATTTAAACACCCTGTCAATGAGACCATCTAACTACTCTTAACACAATCCTAAAGTGATCAGTTTTAGGAAAGACATTAAATCAAAACACATAAACAAATATAAAGTAAGAAGCTAATATCAGATTAAAACATGTAATTCCCAAAGAAACTTAGATAGAAGAATTAGAATTCATAGATTATACATATGCAAAACCCAAGCTATGGGAAGTTTAGTTCATACCTGAAGGAAATAAACTAAAAGAAATTATAAAAGACATCATCTTGCTCTCTACAATAAACTGGAAGAATAAAACCTTAAGAACTAATTACTATGAGGCAAGGATGATTTACAAGTGATATAAGGGTGTATTTATAGGTGTTTAGAAGACCTAATTCGTTTTCTTGAGGAAGAGTTAAGGTAATGGACTTCTAGCCCAACTCAAATTCGTATGGAAATAAAGATAAACACTGCTGCGTTGTTTTGAGTGTATCTTCTTCGTTATTGGTCCGATTTTGCTCCACAAGATACCAAAAGAATCGCAACAGAATTATCTAGACCCTAAAGAAGAAAATCATCAGATTCGGCCTATTTCTTAGGTAAAAACGCCTATCTTTGGACGTGTATGCAGAATCCCAAATTTAGGCAGCTTTTCCTTTTCCATCTTTTTAGCAATTCTTTCCTTATCTCAAATTACCATGCAAATCTCTTTCCATAAGTTGTTGTCTTTGACTTGGACTCTAATTAAGCTCCATAATTATCTTTAAAGCTACACACTAAATAAACAATTAAACCCAATATGCTCTAAAAACAATAATTCTACAAATCAAGACACAAAATAGGAAAGTGCACTAAAACTCAAGAAAATCGACATTATTGACTTCTAAATCACTTAAAATGATGTCTCATCCTAACATAAATCTATCACAATTGAGGAGACATCAAAAATAAAAAAGAAAGAAAATTGATTTAAAAAGAATATATATATTCGGACCGGCAAAGAGGAATTTTATGTGAACATCTTATGCTTTAATTAGGTTATTGGGGATGCTAATTGTGCATCAAGGAAATCATTGGGTTGAGTGAGAAACTTTTTATGAGAGTAACTCAAGCTCTAGGGCGATTCGTTGATGGCTAGTGAGGAGAGAGCCAAAAGCTCACTCTAAATTATCCAAATACACTTATCATACCGTCCCTAAGCCTACATTACAACCTTAAAGACCTTTTGATTCTTTGCTATGTAATCGATAAGTGATTAAGCCAATAGAGAGTAGTTAAGTGGATCTTTGGATACTAGTAAGGTTCGATGAACAATCTATAGCTTCCTTGGTAAACTGAGTAAAGTTCCTCTCCTTCTTACATTGCGAAGATAATCTGATCTTGAATTCAAGCCGTGTTAATGGTAGATATGAAAAGTGTACAGGTATGTAGTTTTTAAATATTATTACATGAAATTTTCTGAGTAGTTGCTTTGAGTCTATTCTCCATAATATGCTATCTTTCTTCCCTATGTGCTTAATTGACCTAGGTGTGTATTTAGAGACTTCCCTTTGTTTTTATCTTTATTGTATCGGGACGATACAACTTTGAGTTGGGGGTCTTGATGTCTCCTCATTTGTGATAGATTTATGTTAGGATGAGACATAATTTTTAGTGATTTAGGAAGTCATTTAGTCAAATTTCTTGAGAAATAGTGCACTTTCCTATTTTGAGTCTTGATTTAGTAAAACAATATTTTTAGAGCATATTGGGCTAATGATTTATTTAGTGTGAAGTTTTAAAGACAATTATGGAGATTAATTAGAGTCCAAGTCAAAGATTACAAGATATGGAAAGAGATAAGCATGGTAATTGGAGATAGAAGGAAACAGAGTTCAATTAGGAAAAGGAAAAGCTGCCTTGAATCTGAATTTCTGCAGCTACGTCTAATGAAGTGGTGATAACTCCGAAAGCCGATTCTGGAAGATCCTTTTCATAGGGACGTAGATAATTCCGTGAGGATTCTTTTGATATCTTATGGGCTAAAACCCGACCAATAACGAAGAAGATATGATTAAAACAAGTCAGCAGTAATTATCTTTATTTCCATACGAATTAGAGTTGGGCTTGGAGTCCACCACTTACTTCTCCTTCAAGAAAACGAATTAGGGCTTCCAAGACACCTATAAATACACCCTTATACCATTGTAAACATGTCCTTGCTCAGTTTCAAGCTTAGGCTTAGTCCTTACTTATATTTTCTCAGTTTTAAATAATAGCTTAGTCTTTATATTTATTATTCATCCTTAGTATCAAGTTATTCATCCAAGAAGCAAGCTGACCTATAGAGGAAGACAAGAAGAAAAAGTTGGAGAGTGACAAACTCCTCTTCTACATCTCACCTTCTCTATATTTAGAGTAATTAGCTATAGATTTATGCTTCACCATTCTGTAAGTTTTACTTTTAATTGTTGGGTTATTATTTTGTCTTAAATTCATTAATACTATTTGTGATTTTAATTGATTGAGCTTGGCGTATATTGTTATTATGTGTTTTGACTTATTGTTACAACCCTAGATTTGGTCAATCTTAGGATTATTCTTAGTTATTGACAACACCACATAATCGTCTAGTTTTGATCATTTGCCTAACTAGATAGCCATAAAGGTTTGATTTAATCACCAATCATTACTCAGGAATCCTTTGTAGTGGAGAGGTTGCTCCTAAGCCTAATAGAGGCTAGGTAGAATTTAGAATCCTGGTTAATATATAATGCTTAATCTCTGACAGGTTAGAATAACAACTTAGTAAAATAGACTCATATTAGTGACCCTAATCTATTAGACTTACGTTCATATTTATTTATCTGCATTCGTATTTTTTTATTTCATACCAGATAGTTATTACTCTTATCCTATATTTTATTCTAAACATATAAATTCATCTATGCTTGTTAAACATAAGTAGATCTAACGGATCAAATCCCTGCAAACGAACTTAACTTATCATTAAAACTTGCAAACGATCTCTGATACTTGCAGTGAGTTCCGTTGTTCTCAAGGGTGTGTGCTATTTATTATTATCTTTATTTATCTATTATTTTATCACACTTTTGCCCCCACCACTTATGCACAAAAAGGTAAAAAAACAAGTGGTCTAACACATCTTTCATCGAGCTAATGGAATTGGTTGGGTGTGTTTTGCCCAAACCTCACAATTTGCCTGGGTCTTACGAGGAATGCAACAAGAATTTGAAAAGTATGGGTATGGGTTACACTACTATTGATGTTTGCTTGAATGATTGTGCCATTTTTCACAAGGAGAATAAATTTCTCAACAAGTGTCCAGTATGCAGTGAGTTTAGATGGGATCCTAAAAAGGGTAAGAAAGTACCCCATAAAAAGCTTCGTTATTTTTTGATTGCCCCGAGGTTGCAGCGTCTATACGAATCGAAACACACAGCCGAGGACATGATATGGCACCATACCGGAAAGAGTTCTAATCCAGATGTGTTTCATCATCCGGTCGAATGTGATAGTTGGAAGAGATTTGCAGCGCTACATCCTGAGTTTGCTAGCGAACCTCGTACTGTATATTTGGATCTCGGTATCGATTGTTTTTGTCCTTTCTCTATGCAGAACAACTCGTACAACATGTGACCAGTTATATTGACTGTATACAACTTGCCACCGTGGGTATGAATGAAGGAAACCACATTTCAGCTTTGTTTGTTGATTTCGGGTCCTCGTTCACCTGGTAAGGACATAGATGTCTACCTCCGCCCTATGATAGATGAGTTGGACATGTTGTGGGAAACAGGGATCTCTACGTATGATGGCAAGTGTTTACGATAAAAGTTTGTTTGTTGTCCACCACTAATGACTACCGCGCTAGGTCATACACATTAGGTTGGCAGGGTCAAGGTTACTTAGCGTGTCCAGAATGCATGGATTCTACTCCGTCGTTGAAGGTGAAAAAAGGTGTAGTATATTTTGATCATAGACGATGGTTATCTACGAGACATCGGCTTAGAAAAGACAAAATTTTGTATCCTAGTGAAGAAATGAGGGGCCCCCTGAGGAAATATAGTCCAGCAGATATTCAAACACAACTAGATGGGTTGCCCATTGTGTTTCCTGGTAAACACAAGGATTTTGGGGGCAAAGTGACGAAAAAAACAGGTCATCACGAGTTTAACTGGAAGAAGAAGAGTATTTTTTATCGCTTATCTTATTGGTCGGAAAATCTGTTAAAACATAACATCGATGTTATGCATTGCGAGAAGAATGTTTGCGATAACTTGCTCGGTACAGTTGTAGGACTTGATGGGAAACCCAACAAAGATAACGCAAAGCGAGAATGGATCTTAAAGATATGAGCATCAGGAATAATTGTGGTTGATAACAAGAGGAGGTAAATCGGTACTCAAGCGAGAAGAGTATACGTTGTCTACTGATAAGCGGAAATTATTTTTTGACTAGTTGAAGACACAAAAGTTTCCCGATGGTTTCGCGTCTAGTTTGAGGAATAATGTACAAAGCGACACGGGTAAGATTATTGGAATGAAATCCCATGATTGTCACGTAATGATGCAGTATCTTTTTGTGGCTAGTTTACCCAGAATTATAGAGGATAAATCAATTAGTGATGCGATCATTGGGTTGGCTAACGTGTTTAGAGTCGTTTGTAACAAGAATTTGAGTAGGAAAGAGTTGGAATCTGGTAAGGCGGGAGTGGTTGAAGTGATGTGCAAAGTAGAATTGATTTTACCTCCCGCGTTTTTTAATATAATGATCCACTTGGTGATACTATTATACGACGACGCATTATTAGGGGACCCCGTTCAATTGCGGTGGATGTATCCATTTGAAAGGTATTTGAAAAAGTTAAAAGAGTATATTAGGAACCCTGCTAGGCCAGAGGGTTCAGTCGCTGAGGGTTATGTTGTTGAAGAGACGTTGACATTCATATCACGATATCTTCGACAAGAAAAAACAAAGTTCAATAATCTGGGTAAATACAACTACCCACTGCCCAAACCGAAAGAGCTGTCCGTTTTTAAGAGTCAATGTACTCCCGTTGGTAAAAAAGATTTTGGTCATATACCACGTAAAATGAAGGATCAAATCACCTGGTATATTCTGAATAATTTCGACGAGATCGAAACTGACGTGAGGAAACGTAATTTATGTTTTAAAAGTTTATTCGCTCAATAATTTTTATTATTTTCATAAATTTAGAGAACACAAATCCACACTATCGGGGACGGCTAAAGTAGTGGAGGAGATGCACCGACAAACATTGAAGGAGTGATTTTTGGAAAAGGTACGTATCATGTCTATTAAGTTGGAAACTTTCCCTATTTGGAAACTTTATTTGGAAAGTTTCCTTATTTGGAAACTTTCCCTAGTTGGAAACTTTCCCTATTTGGAAACTTTCCTTATTTGGAAACTCTCCCTAGTTGGGAACTTTCCCTGGTCAGAAAATTTACCTATTTGGAAACTTTCCTTATTTGGAAACTTCCCCTATTTGGAAACTTTCCTTATTTGACAATTACTTAACTCTTTTTACGTTTGCTAGATTCATGCCATGCGCGTGGCTGGTGATCCAATAGCTACACCTGAGATAGTGTCCTTGACGAGCATGTCTTATGGTCCGGTCCATATATACGATTCATGTATCGTGAATGGTGTTAAATGGGTTACTAGGGCAAAAGGAGAAAAATGAGTGACTCAATATTACGGAGTATATGCCATGTATAATGAGACCCTTTTTATGGTGAATTAGTGAAAATTGTAGATGTTACATTCAATGACGGTTGTTTAGTTGTGTTATTCGTTTGTAAGTGGTATAATACATCGAAGGTAAGGAAAGAACACGGGGTAACCTTCATCAACACGTCTACTTTTTGGTGGGAGACAGAACCACACATCTTAGCAACGCAAGCCAAAAAGTGTTTTACATTGACGAGATCAGCACAATGAAAACAATGAAAACAATGAAAGGATGGAAAGATGTTTGGGAAATCAACGATCGTCACAGGTGGAGCCCCGAGTTATGAGGTGCGGAGTCAGTATCTACTGATAACACGCGTATCACGATTCCGTTGGTTAACACGCAAACTGATTACTCACGACTGGACTTGGCAACTACCGAAGAGATCGTGTTTGACACGGAGACACTCATCAGTGATTTGCATGTTGACTTAGTTTTTGAGAAAATGAGGAGATGTTAGATGACACATGAGAGGAGTACGAAGATGAGGAACCTATTACGATTGATAGTGATGAGGAGCCTGTAGACACTAGCGGATACAAAACTGATTAGATATTTGACTTATAAGCATTTTTTGTTTCATTTTTTAATTTTCTTAGCATGGATTTGATTTTAAATTTATGGTTGTTAAAATGTTATTTATCGATTCATGTTGATGTCTAATTTTGTTGTTTTAAATGTAAGATGTCATAAATAGGTATAATTTAAATCAATAAAAAGAAAGAAAAGAAAAAAAAAATTAGCGACGCGTTATTCATCTTAGCGGCGACATTTAAGCGAAGAACTCGTCGCCAACTATTAGCGACGAGATTCAAACAACTTAGCGACGACTTTACTCGTCGCTAACAATTCCCAAATTTTCGATTGGTCAATTTGGGCGGTCAGAATTCCCGCTCATTCGTATTCATGACGACACGTATAGTTAGTGACGACACACGTCGTCGCCTACCGTGAGCTCATTTGCTCACTTATATCATCACCAAACCCTTCCATTTCCACCCCAAAATCATCCCCACTCCATTTCCGAGCACAATCAAAGCATTTTCGAAGCTTAATCTCTTGCTAACAAGATATAATCGTCATCTAATTTAATTATTATTCATTTTTTTATTACTTATTTTATCCTAATCTTCTTTTTCATTTGTTGTTTATGACAATCTATGCTTGGAATGGCTTCATCAACATTTCTTGATCAATTCCAATGTAAAAAGGTGCAATTTTCATCCCCTTTGTGTAGTTAATTTTTTTTCCATTTCTGATTGAATTTTTTTGTTTGTATTTAATATTTAATATATTCCAAGTTGTACATGTATATTTAGGTGTTTAGAAAATGAAATTGTATGTATAACATCATCATTAAGTGATTTGTGATTTTTAAGTATAGAAATTATTATTTCTATTTTTTGATTGAAAAAATAAGTGTTTAAATAGAATTTTTATTTAATTCTGAATTATATATGTACTTTTTTGGGTGATTTGATAGTGGAATTGTATGTATAACATCATTAATAATTTTTTTGTGATTTTTAAATATAGAATTATTTTTTTAAAATTTTTGATTGAAAAAATAAAGTGTTTAAATAGGGGTTTTAAATAAATTCGAATGACTTATATATATATTTTTGGATGTTTAAAAGAATAATTATATTCATAACCACTACAAGAAATAGTATCATTAGGGACGAGGTTATTGCTGTAACACAAAAATGGCCTCTAATGATATTTTTAAATACCAAAATGGCCTCTAATTATATTTTTAGCGGCAATATTTGCCGCTAAAGATAAAGTCAATAGAGGGAAAAACAAATAATTTGCTACTAAAGGTATCTTTAGAGATGAACTTATAGGGACGAACAAATAGGGGCTATTAGTAGCAAAATTAAGATTTTTAATGTCAAAATTTTTACCACTAAAGATACCTTTTCTTGTAGTGAACATGATTAGTATATGATTTGTAATTTTAAAAATAGAAAAAAAAATTTAGGGTTTTAGGAAAGAATGTAGGGAAAAAAAGTAGAATAAATTAATTTTTAGGGTTTTAAGAAAGAATTTTAAAAAAATATTTAGGGTAAAAATAATTGTTTAAAAATACCTTATAAGGAAAGTTTCCATTTTAGGAAACTTTACTTTATAGGGAAGTTTCCTAATTTGAAATTTTTTCTTAAACGTAAAGTTCACAAAAATGGACACATTTCCTTATTTAGAGACTTTCTATTTTAGGAAAATTTTCCATTTTTGTGAACTTTACTTTTTAGAAAGGTTTCCTTTTTAGGAAACTTCCTAAAAAGTAAAGTTCACAAAATTAGAAACTTTCCTTATTTGGAAACTTTTAATTTTTGGAAAGTTTCCTTTTTAGGAAACTTTACTATTTTATGGACTAACTTGTTACTTTTTGATACAGTTTCCATCCGGATTGGATTAATGTTATATTTATTTTATTTTTATTATATATTTATTATTTGTAATAATTAATTTTTATTGATTCGATTGATTTGTAATAATTAATTTAATTTATTCAATTGGCTTGTAATATTCTATTTCTATGTCATTCCGTTAAATTTTAGATGGCTGATGTAATGGCTCGAGGACATGACGGTGATGGAGACGGTCGGGATCCCTCTAGGTATCCAGACCGCACTTTATCCACATGTGCCGACCCCTCCGGTAATTAAATTATTTAAAGCATAAGAATTTATCCATTTAAAATTAATTCAATTTATTTTAAACCAAAAACACGCAAAAGAAAATCCCGAGGAACCAATGCTTTAAAGACTGCCCTTGAAGCCCTAGAGAAACACGATTACCCTTCTCCCTAGAATTTTGCATGCTAGACGAGACGTGAAACCCTATCAGAGAGTATGGTCACCACGTTTCACAGGTTATGGGGGCGACTGTACGAGATAATGTCCCGCCTTGCTATAGGACCTGGAAGGAGGTGCCTGACGGGATAAAAACTACTATTATGGACCGACTTAAGTAATTTTTCGACCTCGATAACTGGTGTACCAGACCCGACTGGCCGAAAATCCAAAAACATTTAAACAAAAGCCAGCCGACTAGGTATAGGGGGTGGAAGGTTGACTTGAAGAAAGCCTACTATAATAAGAAGAAAACACCACCTGATGGCGATCCAGAGATTTGGAGGAGGAGTTGTAAGATGTGGGATAACAAGGACTCTCAGGTAGAAAGTTTTAATATTTAAAAAAAAAAGTATTTAACATTTTTGAAATATATTGAAACAGAACCAGGCTGCTACTAACAAGGCGAATCGGAGATAATAGAAAAAATCTGGCAAGGGTGGTTCGAGAAATTATTCGCAGACCCGAGAGATCATTCATAAGGTATATTCTTTGATTTTCAAAAATTAAATTACTTACTTTAATTAAATATTAATATATATTGTTTAAAATGTTATTGCACAGGGGAATCTGAAGAAGAAGACTAAGGAGCCGTTAAGTTGTTTTGACGAGTCTACCCAACATGAGAGAGAGCTTCCAAATCTTAGGGGTTTTTTCGAGTACATGAATTACGACTCTGATAAAGACGAGTGGAGAAACCCGGCATACAAAGAGTGTAACATGAGTGTTTGCTTCTTTTCCTATTGTTATTAAATTCATTAAAACATTACTTACATTATCTATTTTAGGAAACTTTCCATTTTAAGAAAGTTTATATTTCGGGAAACTTTCCATTTTAGGAAACTTTCCTAAAATGGAAAGTTCCCCGAAATAGAAATTTTCCTTTTTTAATTGTCTTTTTTAAATACGTATTACTTAACCTTTCATGGCTTGTAACAGGATGTGTATCACGAGAAAAGGGCAGGGTCATCTAGTGGGACCGCACCTGAAGTGCCGCTGAAAGACCAGATCGAGGCCATGAGAGACACCGTTGAACAAGTCATGGGCCCTCCGAAGACGGCTTGGGTAACCGGATTTGGACAGGTCCATAAGAAAGCCCGTGTTTCCCACCTGGATCCCGAAGTTAGGCGAAATGCGTAGAGGCTAGATGTGAGGATGACGACGATGAACGAGTTTCACACGCTTCAAGGTCTCCCCCTATCGAGGCTCCCCCATCATCGACTCCCTCCACAGCTACCCCGACTGGCTGTCACTTTTCGATGAGCATACTTGACACGGCTATGGCGGCGTTGAATGAGATGAGGGCCACTCAAGGTCTTGCCCCGATCCCCCCCCGAAGCACCGAGAGTAGATAGAGATGATGAAGATTTTGATGCTCCTTGATTTTATTTATATTTTATTTTGACTATTTTTTATTTTATGTTTGACTTTATCGGCTATGTTTGACTTTATTTACGATTTTTGGAATTTAATTAAGTTTTGCTTTCCGATTAATATTTGAGATTTTTAATTATTTATTAGGTATATTTGTATAATTATGCAAATAAAAATAAATTTATAAATAAAATTTAAAATATATTTATAAATAAAATTTAAAATAAAAATTTATTAAAAATAATTTAATATATAAATTAAATAAAGGGGCAATGCCCAATTAATTACACGGAGAATGTAAAAATTCTCAATTAATTACAACTTCAACTTAATTCCTACTTAAGCACAAAAAAATGGAAGATTACGAAAATACCCATAGACAATTAATTAATTGTTATAATCATATTTATTTATTTATTTTCATTTTTTTTTATCTTTTTTATATAATATGTTTTTCAAATTTTTTTTTTAAATTTTTTTTTTCGAAAAAAAAAAATTTCAAATTTTTTTTCGCAAGGAGTTTTTTTGATGTGTTCCATTCACACACAATTCCGAGATTTGTGTGTTGCAGGAACACACAAAATTGGAACAACCAAAATCAAGTTTTTTGTATTCCAAGAATATACAAATTTGAGTTTTATGTGTTCCAGATTTGTGTGTTCCAGTAATAATCAATTTTGCGATTTGTGTGTTCAGGAATACACAAAATTGGAACAAACAAAATCAAGTTTTGTGTATCACATGATACACAAATTTGATTTATATGTGTTCCATGAATACACATCAGAGATTTGTCTGTTCCAGGAATGCACAAACCTGAGACTTGTGTGTTCCAGGAACGCACAAATCAGAGACTTGTGTGTTCCAGGAACACACAAATTTGAGTTTTGTTTGTTCCAGGAATACACAGAATTGGAATAAACAAAAATAACGTTTTGTGTATTTTAGGAATACATAAATTCGATTTTTATGTGTTCCATGAATACACAAATCTTATATTTGTGCGTTCTAAGAATACATAATTCTGAGATTTGTGTGTTTTAGGAATACATAGAATTGGAATAAACAAAATCAAGTTTTGTGTGACTTGGAACACACGAAACCTTAAACATAAACACACAAAAATAACAAAAAAGTGTTGGACAAAAAGTTAATATATCAAGATAGTTAAAAACGAATAAAAAATAGGGTATATGCGATTAATAAATAGAAAAAAACAATTTTGATAAAGAAGAGAATCATTTAGATCGATTTTATGACTTTGTGTGTTACAGGAACACATAAATCTATATTTGTGTGTTACAGGAACACATAACCCGAAATTTCGATTTAAAAAAAAAATCGGGAAAAAAATAAAAAAAAAATCGGAAAAAATTTTTTGAAAAAAAAACTAAAAAAAAAAATTTAAAAAAAATCGAAAAAAATGTTTTAAAAAAAATGAATTTCTTTTATCAAAAAATACGAAAAAAAAATTTAAAAACAAATTCGAAAAAAAATCCAAAAAAAAATTTAAAAATTAATATTATGAGAAAAAATTTAAAAAAAAATTACATAAGGGTAAGATTGGAAGGTAAATATGACAATGTTTTTAAATAGGAATTAAGTTGAAAATTTGTGAGTAAGTAGGAAGTAATTTCATCCTTCCTTTTTTTTTGGAAGGAAAAGTGAGGAATTGTAATTAATTTGAAATTATCTCTTAAATAATAAACATTTAATTAAATTAAAAATATGAAAAAGAAATTATATTAAAATCAAAATTTTAATTCAGGATTCAAAAAAAAAAATAAAGGTCGTCGCTAGAAATGAATGAAAGCCGTCGCTAGTATTTGGAATAATTAACGACGACTAAATGGCGACGAGTTAAGTCGTCCATATATTCTGATGTAGCGACGAAATATTGTCGTCGCTAACAAAGAGAAATTAGCGATGACATTGGTTGTCGCAAAGACGCTCCACGAATTCGCGACTAAACCATTCGTTTCGTCGCAAAGATTGACTTCTCCCTACGAATTTCTAGCGACAAAAAATTAGCGACAAGTTTTCGTCACTAATCCATTTTAGCGACGACTTTTCATACTTAGCGATGAACGCAGGTCGTCGCTAAAAAACCGATATGTAGTAGTATACTGCCTAGAAAGAATATGTAGTCGCTGACAATTTTATAGCTCTAAGTGTTAAGGATGAAACAAACCTTTTTTTATTTTTTATTTCTATACAAATATGTATATATCCGATGTGATAATACAGTTTGACAAAAAAAAAAAAAAAATGTGATAATACAGGCTCCATATATCTTACCACTAATCCTATCCAACACTATAGAACAAAAATTATAGAAATTGTCACAATTTCATTCGTGATCGTACACAAATAGGTGACATTTCCCTGTCAATGTGGTAAAAATAAGTTTTTCTTGATAACTAAATTATATGTTAAATACAAGATGTTGTGCACCTTATTTATAGGAGTGTGACATTTAGAACACTACATGTGCTATTTTAATATTATATGATTATACGTATATTTTGTCGGTCAGCATATAGTTATTTGCTTATAATATGTTTTTTGTGTGTGGAGAATATTGAATATATTATCCATAAACAAAAGATGAATTTTTTTGGTGATCTGTTGTCTTTTGTGATAGAATAATTATATCATTAAAAATGTTTTTGGAAATTTATTAGACCTAAGTGAGAAATTATTTTTTATTATTCGACATATCTTGATTTTTATCTCATTTTGGATATATTGCTATTTTTAGAGTTTTTGTGCATTAACCGTATATTAATGTAAAAATTTTAGGTACATGATTGACATGAGACACCAAGATGATCAGGAGAAGTCAAGAAGTCAAGACCAATATGCGTAAAAAAAGAGCAAAAAGTCAATTTGGAGAAATTAGAGCGTTTAGCGGTAAAATATCGACGTCACTTAGTTTAGTCACCACGAATTATTGGTCATAAATTGCAACAACTTTCCTTTTTTATTTGGATAAATATTGAAGTCAGTGACACGTGAAATGTAATGGAAGTCAATTCCGAGTTGAGACAAAAAAGTTATGCTAATGTTTCTACTCTGCCTTGAACCAGTCCAACACTAAGTAAATACGGGTTGGGCTATTTTAACCCATTTAAGTGAGCTCATTTGGACCCAAAACATTTTTAGGCTTTTTTATTATCATTTTTTCACACTACACTAATTTGAAGAGCAAAATAACGTCTGGAACAAGGAAAAGAAGAAGAGAAGAAGGGTTTCCACCATTCTTCACCATTCCAATTCCATTTCATATCACACCTTAGAGTAATTTTATTCCATTATTTATTTTAAATATGATTCTTACACTTTTAATTATTAGTTTTCCCTATTTCATTATGGACTAAAACCGTAATTGCTTGAGGATTACACTACAGTATGAACCCTTTTTGATTAATTTGATTTTTATTGGTTTTTGGAATTGTTATATTAAAATAATTTGAGTAATTTTTCATTCACTATATGATTACTACTTGTATTCTAGCCAAATATTGGGTAGTGTTAGTAGCTAGACTATCTTCCGGGAGGGGGGGTCGAATCACAGACTTATCATATAGGCGTTTGATGTGCGTTAGTACGCCATGAGGTCTTGACTAGCCAAGTAGTCAATAGGGTGCAAACCATATAACATTCAAAAGCATTGTAGGGCCACTCAAGAGAGGACCCCAGTGTCGTAGAATGACGTCTTATTTACCCAAGAGGGATTAGGAAGAATATTGAATTCCAACTAATGTGAATAGACCAATTTTCCATTGTATCTGGAAAAGTCTAATTAGTTTACTTTGGGAATTACTAGCAATACTCAAGCATATCTCTCTTATATTCAACTCGTTTCTTTAATTAATTTGCTATTCCATCTTTAATTTACTTAGTTTTTCAATCGTATTTTGATTATATGCATTTTTATCCTTAATTCCAAAAAACCAAACAAATATATTATTTGTTTTATAACTTGTATTCGCAACTTTATCTACCATACCTGAAAACAAAATCGTCGCGTCCCAGAGTGTGATGAAATACACCAACACCCTAGAAGCCACTTATCGCAATTGTACGGGTTGTTGACAAGTAATAAAGATAAGTACTAAGGATTATCGACTCTACATGGACTATGAAATGGCAATATTGTAAACCATTAAATATTTATTTGGTTTCAATAATTTTAAACTAAAACAATTAATGATACAAGATTATGAACCAATAAGATAAAATAAAATAACAACTAATTAAAAGATGAAAGGAAGGGAAGTGAAAGTGTTTTAGTTTTGCTAGTAGTCCCACATGCCGCTAATTTAACATTTCTATGAATAGGGTTGAGTTGGTAAAATCACATTAGATGGAATTCAAATGTCCTTCTAACCCCCGTCAACACAACTTGGGGACTTGGATATGGAAACCCTTGGCAATGAATTGGTGTATTAATTTTAACCCAATTGACTATCTAGCTAGGCAAACCCATCAGGATCACTATCGCACACTAAACATCTATATGCTATATCCACAATTAAACCCCCTACTTCAGGTGTTAGCTTAACTACTTGGTATACCCACTATTTGGCCAGAACATAGGCAGTGTTAATACAAACATATATTCAATGGAACAAATTAATACCAATCTCAATTAAGCATGCATCCTAAATTCAATAAGACATCGAAATAGCTAAACATAGGTTCTTACATAAGCAAAACTCAAGCAACGAGGGTTTAATTCATAATAAAATAAATAAAACTAATGACAAAATAATATTCAAAAGTATAAATAGATGGAAGTTATTCTTAAAGAAGAAATGATTTGATGGAGAGCTGGGGAAGAATCATTAGGTTTTTGTGGAAAAAACCCTTCTTTTCTTCTTTTCTTCTCTTATGCCCATGCTCCCCTTGAAAATATAATGATGATAATGAGTTGTGTTCTTGACGGGTAATAAATTAGGAGCTGCTAAATGACTTATATATTAGCTAAAAAAACGTTTGGGCCCCCATTGGCTCACTTAATTAGGTTAAGAATGATCCAACCCATGATTAGTTATTATTGGACTAGTTCGAGTCACGGTAGAAGCAAATGACATAACTTCTTCATCTCAGCTCCGAATTTACTTTTGTCACTTCTTACGTGTCACTTACTTCAGTCTCTATCTAAATAAAAAGGAATTAAGTCTAAAGCTCTGACCAATTAATCATGCTGACTGAAACAATATGATGTCAAGATTTCTCCAGCAAATTATCTAACTTCCCAAAGTAACTCTATGCTCAATTCATGCCTTGGCTTGGGATTTCTCTTGGCTTTTTGAATTCTTCTATTCATCTTGTCACCTTGTATTAACCATCTAACTAAAAGATACACAATTAACACACACTTAAGGCACAAAATCTCTATAAATTATAGTATGACCAAAACAAGAAACAAAAGTGCAATATAGAAAATATTAGGGAAAAAATCTCTCACTTAGGCCCAATAAACTCCCAAAAGAATGTCTCGTGAGTGGATTAATCTATCGGAAAAGAGAGACATACAAAATGATCGTAGCCTTTGTAGTCCATGTGGAGACAATAACCCCTTTCACTTATCTATTATTACTTGTCAATGCCCTCGTACACTTGCACGTTAAGTCCTCTCAAGGGTGTCAGTTTATTATCACATACTTGGGGATAACAAGTTTTTGGCACCGCTGTCGGGGAATATATCATTATATCTTTATATTTTTAGTTGGTATAGTATTTTTTTAATTTCTTCTTACTTAATTATTATTTTTGTCTGTGTATCTATACTTCTATTATGTTAGTACATGCTCTCTAACCCCGAGAGATTGCTTCTGGCTCAAAAGAAAAGAGAGAGAAAGAAGAGCACGAAACGAGATGGTCGCCGTGAATGTGAATACTCAACCACCATTGGATGCAAATCGGAACCTTATAGCCCTACCATAAGGGGGTTTTCCATCGGAGAATGAGGATATTAATTAAAATCAAGTCCCTTATAGAGATCAACCACCATTGAATGTAATCAAGGCGTACAAGTCCCATCGGGGGTAGTGGCTTGGTTTATGCACCCTCATGAGCAACAACCATTTTGTTTGCCACCACTTGGGATCCTCCCCCCTCTGTTCAAGCTATGAGATTCAAGCCCCACGCGGGTATGATAAATCAATTTGCTAGTTACAGTCATTATAGTGGGGCTGCCCGTGAAAATCCCGTTAGAGCTATGCAAAAGTTCATGAAAATTTGGGATGCGTATATCACTCAAGGAGTTACTCAAGAACATATGTACTTCTTCATTTTCCTTTTTTTCCTCACTAGAGGAGCAAACGAGTGGTACAATCAGAAACCTACCTATTTAGTCACCACTTGGGAACAATTGCAAACTATATACTTTGATAGGTATTATCCTCAAAGTGTATGATTGACTGGCAACTAGACTTGGTGGAATTTCATTAATAACGAGGAAAAATATTAGGAGTAGCTTGGACTCGATTCCAATCATGATTGAAGAAATGTCCACTTCATAGATATACAAAGAATTTTCAATAGAGAATATTTTATATAAGTTTAGATGTAACCTCCAAGGAGAAAGCTGACACTTAATTTGGAGAAGGTTTCATGATGGTGAACTTTCATCATACATTTGATTTTATGGATAGAGTTGTGAAGAATGAAATGAGATGGCAACCATCGACAGACCGGTTTGAGTATCGAAAATAGGTACATTAAATTTTGATATTGAAACCGCATTTAATGCAAATATTGTCGCTTTAGATAATAAGGTAAAACAACTATCCTTAAACATTAATCAATCAAATTTGAATGTGGTACGAAATCTCGAAGGGTGTCCTTGTTGTGGGGCATTTGATCATGTGTAGGATGAGTGTTCTAGTACTCTGGAGATGTATTTTTCGTATCTAATCGAGGGACTCACCACTCGAGTGGTCAAGACTATGGTCATTATAATCAAAACCATCTCAGAATTTAATGGTCTAATAATCACGGGGTTGCTAATCAAAGAACCTCCTATGAACCTCGTCCCCAAGAGACCAATTATCAATCAAGACCTCAAAATCATCATCATAGAGGTCCGAGCTATGGAGCCTAATCCCCCAAAGTTCCGTGTATGATTGATATGCAGAGAATCTTGCTCAAAAGTCACTCCCTTCCCATCCACGAGAATGTACGATCACACCTAATGATTTGTTTGCTACTTTGAATAAATTTATAATGTCATTAGTTGAACAGTCGATTAAGACCGAGGAAATTCTAAATACTCACTCGGCCAAGTGTCTCAAATCGTGAATGCCTTGAATGTTCGAGCTCAGGGTCAACTCCCAATAAATACCAAAAATCTGGGGAGTAATGAGGCATGTAAAGAAATTGCACTAATTAGTGGAAAACGGCTACCCCCTCTCTTAGTGGTTGAGAAAGAGAAAGAGTTGTTTCAGTTCGAAGGGAAGTTAAAGACGTTGATATAGAGAAGGAGCCTCAGAATACAAAGTAGATGAGGTAACCGTTGAAGACTTTGTCTATGATGTGAGAAAATAAGTAGTTCAGAAGCCTAGAGAGGCAACAAAGGAACAAAAGAAGAAAGGGTTAGTTGGTAACGAGAATCGTTCTCCACTTCCATTCTTGACATGTTTCCAAAAAAAGAGCAAAGAGAAATAGTATAAGAAGTTTGTTGACATGGAGATAAAATTATAAATGAATTTTTCGTTTGTGGAAGTTATCCAACATATGCCAAAGTATCTTAAATTCGTGAAGGATAAGTTATCCAACAAACTCAAATACTTAGAGGGGGAGATGGTAGGTTTACTAGATGAATGTAGTGCGATATGTCTAAGTAAGTTGCCTCCAAAGTTGAAGGATTCTGGAACTTCTAATATCAGTATATCCATTGGAAAAGAGTGGACCAAGAAAGATCTATGTGATTTAGGCATGAGTATCAATATCATGCAAAATTAATTGTTTGAGAATATGAACATTGGGAGACCAAGGTATACTACCATGAACTCGCAAATGGAAAATAGAACTTATCTTCCAACCCGAGGGAAAGATTGAGGAAATACTAATTTTATATATCTGTGTGATTTCATTATTCTTGACTAGACGCGGATATGATTGTGCCCATCATCTTGGGGCATCCATTCTTAGCCATCGGACGTACATAAATTGATGTAGAGAATGGTGAAATAATCATGAGAGTGCAAGACGAGGAGGTCAAATTCAATGTGTTCAAGGCGGTGAAGTTCCCCGATACTAGAATGATTGTTTTCGCGAGGATGTCCTCGATCACGACACACGATAGGTATATAATGAGACATGTGTTGATGATATTTTGCAGGCCATTTACCTGAGTTACACGAGTATCTATCCAAAGTAGTGGCGGCTTTAGATTCTGGAAAAAAAGACCTAATACAAAAGGCTACGAACAAGTTCAAGGTCCGAATGATATGGAACCAATGAAAAAAAAAATCTTGAATCTCCTCCAAAAATCGAAGAGAAGCCACTTTGATCTCACTTGAGGTATGCTTACTTAGGTGTCAATAGTACATTACATGTAATTGTTAACGCTAACTTGACAAGTTCTCAAGAATATAAGTTGTTGCGAGTGCTCTGAGCTAACAAAGAGGCACCTGGATGGACTATTTCTGACATCAAAGGTATTAGTCTAACCATTTTCCAACACAAGATCCTCCTTAAAGACGAGAATATGTAGTCTATTAAGGGTCAACAGAGACATATGATTGTTATGAAGGAAGTGGTAAGAAAGGAGGTGATCAAATTATTAGATGAGGAGGTCATCTTCTTTATTTTGAATAGTTAATGGGTGAGTCCTGTTCAATGTGTTCTGAAGAAAGGAGGAATCGAGAGTTTGTATGGATTGTATTAAGCTTGAAAATGCAACTAAGATGGATCACTTTCTTTCGTCGTTCATCGATCAAATGTTATATATCTTGCGGGAAGAGACTATGATTGCTTCTTCGGTGGATATTCGCGGTAAAATCAAATTTATGTTAATCCCTCCAGTCAACGTAAGACTATGTTTTCATGCCCATTTGGCAATTCCGTGTTTCGAAGGATACCGTTTTGGTTGTGTAATGTGCCAACTACATTTCATCGATATATGATGGCGATCTTTTTGGACATGATAGAAAAAATTGTAGAAGTGTTCATGGACGATTTCTCAATAGTTGGTGATGATTTCGATGAGTGTCTTAGCAATATTGAGAAGGTTCTAATACGATACAAGGATACCAATCTTGTTATGAATTAAGAGAAATGTCATTTTATGGTTTGAGAAGGAGTCGTGCTACGACACAAAGTTTTGAGTAAGGGTATGGAGGTTGACCGTGCAAAGATCGAGGTTATCTATACTCTACCACCTCCAATTTTCATTAAGGGTGTCAGAAGTTTCTTGGGACATGCGGTATTCTATCGCCGTTTCATTAAAGAATTTTTGAATATTGCCAAGCCGTTATGTAATTCATTTGAGAAAGATATGACCTTTTGTTTCAATGACGCATGTATGATAGCGTTTTTGTGTATTTAGGAGAAGCTCATTTCCACTCCTAGTGTGACTCCTCATGATAAGGATCTTCTATTTGAGGTAATGTATGATGCTAGTGATTTAGCTATGGGTGTTGTGTTATGACAATGAAAAGATAAGTTATTCCATGCTATATACTATATGAGTACCACTTTTTTGGGTGCTCAGATGAACCATACCATGACCAAGAAAGAGTGTTGGTCGTTGTGTACGCCTTTGATAAGTTATGTTCTTATCTTATTAGAGTGAAAGTTATGGTTTACAGGGACCGTTTGGAAATTAAGTATCTTATGGAGAGGGAGGACGCAAAGTCAAGTCTTATTAGGTGGGTACTTCTTTTACAGGAGTTTGACTTGGATATTCGAGACCGAAAGTGGATTGATAATCAAGTAGCTGATCATTTATCTCGCCTTAAAGCTCTAATGTCAACAATAGACTAGAGTTGGTCAATGATGTATTTCCCGATGAGAATTATTTATGATGACTGTGGTTATTACTCATTGGTATGCATATATAACCAATCTTATTGTGAGTAGATCGTTCCCCATGGAATTCAATTAACAAGAGAAGAAGAGACTAGTTCATCATGCAAATCAGTTTTTCTAGATAGACCTTTCTTATTCAAGGTATGTAACGATCAAATTATTCGAATATGAATAACAGAGAATGTAATTTGTTTTGTTGTCGCGAGTTGTCATGATTCACCTTATGGAGGACACTTTAAGGGTGATTGAATAGCCTCTAAGGTACTATAATTTGGTTTTACTTCTCTACGATTCACAAATACTGTCATGAATATGTCAATTTCCATTATTCCAATTAATTAGAAATAATTTAAAGAGAGAATAGATTCCACTTAAAAATGTGTTAGAAGTGTATATTTTTTATGTTTTGGGTTTTGATTTCATGGGATCGTTTGTTCCATCCCATGGTAATTAATACATCTTGCTAGTTTTTGATTATTTGTCGAAATAGGTTAAGATTGTAGCTCTACCAACGAATGATGCAAGAGCAATGATTATGTTCTTGAAATTTCATATTTTCACAAGACATGGAATGCTGAGAGTAATCATTAGTGATAGAGGTACGCATTTCATGAACAAATACTTGAAGGTAGTACTCGTGAAGTTTGGAGTGAGACATAGAGTGTCTACCACTTATTATACATAGACAAGCGGTGAATAAGAGGTCTATAACTGAGAGAGAAAAACTATTCTTGAGAAGACCGTGGGACCAACGAGGAATGATTGGTCAATGAAGCTAGATGGTGTGATATTGGCTTATCGAACAGCTTTTAAAACGCATGTAGGTGCATCCGGTATCAAATGGTGTATGGTAAGGCCTGTAATTAACACTTGAGATTCATTTAGGTGCTTCTTGGGCGATAAAAGAGATTTAAATAGATCAACACTTAGCCAGTGAGGCATGAGAATGCAAAACTCTACAAGGAAGAAATCAAGAAATTGCATGATACGCGGCTCTACGAGAAGAAGTTTGAAGTGGGAAAAAAATTAATCAATTATAATTCCAAGTTCAGTAATTATACGGGGAAGTTAAGATCAAGATGGTCGGTCCCTTTCATTGTTACTAAGGTCACGTCTCCTAGGGCCATTGAAGTAGAGCATCGTACCAAGAACCGCACCTTCATGGTAAACGATCATCGGTTGTAGATATACCACATAGGCTAGGATATCGATAAAGGGGAGGTAATGTACCTCCTCAAACCGAATAACACGCGAGGTAACCCATCGAGCTTAGCGACGGTAAACAAAAGCCAGTAACGTCGAAAACCCAATTGTATATTAGTTTATTTCATTTTTATTATTAGTAGTGTTTAATATTTTAAGGATTAGTATATGTATTAGTGTATATTTATAAATAACGAGAATGTTTGTGGTTTTACAGGTTTTAAAACTTTGATTTTGGGATAAAGAGAGCGCAAAAATCGAAGGCTGGAAGAAAATTTCTGTCTAAAGGAACTTTTGGCAGAATCATTCATGTTTAGGAACGGTATACCACGCCTATCGGCGGAAACTGTTATGCATATCGAGCATCAGGTCATGTTCAATAGAAAATCATGAGGTACACAGAGAAAATTATTGCGTCAACGACTTTCTCTTGCGACTTCACAAAGAAAAAATCATGCATTAGCTCCTTTTCTCTGGCCAAAAGGTGATTATACGGAGTGAATAGTTTTTTCATTGACTTTTTGTCCCAAAGTGAGAAGGTGATTATACAAAAGTATTCATATCAACGAGATTTGATCAATTCCGCTCTAGGTTGTAAGTTTACAAAGAATAAGGATGACTAGAAGAGTCGATGCATTAACCTGCAACCAAAGGATGAATGGTAATTAGGGAAAATAAAAGAAGTCCCTAAGGAATCTCCGGGAAAGCTATCAAAATCCCAGAGTCGAATGAACGAGAACGAGTAGTTGAAGAAGATAAGAGTAAGAAGAGAAAAGCAACTCCGAGTACGGTGCCACAAGGAAACCGTGTTCGAGTGAATTTGAGATTGAGGAATTTAATACTAGAAACACCAAGAGTGATGAGGCACCATTGAAGAAGACACCCACCGTTAAAAAGCAGAAAGAATATGTGAGTTAGGACAATCAAATCAAGGAGTGGGTTGCTAGTTTGCAGTTTGGTGATGAGGAAGGATTTTCGAAGGCAATTATGAAGGAGAATTACAAAGATTATGCGGTGACATGCGACAAGTTTGGTTGGGAATCATTTTGAGTTCGAGAACTCCTTTATGATCTATGCATTTTTTGAGAATTTTATGAAGAACTTTCATAACCTAAAGGAGGAGAAGTTAAAGTGAGAGGGAAGCATGTTCATTTCTCGATAGAACACATTTTCGCAAAGTTTTCGAGTTACCAAAGTTGAAGGGTATGTGCATATAGCATGAAGAAACTAAGAACAAAGACAAATACGAGTGGAAATCGTTGTACAATCAAGTATTGATCCATGGTCGAGAACCATGCCGCTATAAGAGTGATATGTTGGTCTATTATTGAGTAGCGACTTGCTACCACGCGCTCATTATTCCCACTTTCCTCGGGACCGCCTATATAACCAAAGTTTTTGTAGAGAAACTACTATTCATCAAATGTATGCTTGAGAAGACAAATATTTATGTATCTCTCTTAATGTATGACACGATCATGAGTTTCACGACATCTCCCATTAAATAGTGCAAGCTCAAGTATCCTTGCTTTATCACGGTGTTTTGTTGGAAGGCAGGGAACATAAAACAGAGGAAGATATTAACTTGATCAAAGAGGGATAGAATATCATCAAGGTATCAATCCCTAACCTCTACGGAGAAGTCGAGAAATTGGGTATGGTATTTAATGAAGCCTATTTGGAAGAGACAGGTGCGAGACCTCAAACAAGAAAAAAGAAAGTTGTCAAAGAAAATGATATGACAGAGCAAATTAGAATATTATAAGAGATCCAAGAGGAGTTGAAAGACTATATGGAATTGTTTAGAGACAAGATCGAGAAAGTGAAGAAATCCCAAGAGATAATGGAAGCGAATCTAGATAGCATTCTAGCACTACTTGGGAAAGGATCAAAGCCTCGAGACTATCGTGATAACGACGGTCATAGTTCTTCTAGAGATACGTTCCCTTAACTCCTCTCATTTTTTGTGTATATTAGTTTATTTTCTTTATAGAGTCTTTTCAAGTCGTGGGGACACGACTCAGTTTTGAGTTGGGGGATGGGAATCATTGTCCTCATTCCCATTTTTGTATTTAGTTACTTTTTATAACAAACCATATATTGTACAAAATATTTAGTGTATAATATAGGGAATAGGTGTAGAACGTAAAGAATTTTTCTCGAAATCTTAATCTAGACGAGTTAATGATAGATAAGAAGTGTTTCTTATGAATTGTTTATAGTATGCCTAAAGTGCTTATATAAAAACACATAATTTTGTATAGAACTAATTAGTAAGCAATGAAAAGGATATAAGTTGAATGAAGTGATAACTAGTGGTGTGTAGATCGCGGGGTCTAACCTAGTTGGAAAACCCCCCCAATTAATATACGCACTAAAAGTGAGAAATTAACTAGACCACTTAGCTAGAAAATTTATTGAGGCATTTATTCGTTAGCCCTTTGTTTCATTTAGCTAGCTCACCTAATATGTAATGTAATACCCTTCTTAGCCCTGATCTGGCCTTTGTATCCTTTTCCTTGATAGCCGCATTATAAGCATATACCCTTAGTTTTAAGGACTTGACCATATGACCCGTTCTCGAATCACATGCCTAGTACTAGTTTCTTGGAGCTTGAGTTTGGGATGTGGTGACTCCTAGGGTGTGACAAAAATCAAAACTAAATAGGAGGAGCAACTAACCGCAAGTATATGGGTCGTTCCAAGTAATAGATAGATTAAGAGATCTCGTTCTCAGGGATTGCGTAGGTATAACCAATGTGTTCATGGCGAGTGCAGTAGGTAAACCAATACAGATGGATGAGATAACTGCTAATCAAACAAGGTTGAGCTATGCGAGGGTCTGTGTGGAAATGGATATAAATGCTGAGATTGTTGAATCTTTTGATATTGATATGGGGGATGAACAAATTGAAACAGTTGAAGTTGAATACACTTGGAGGCCAGTGATATGCAAAACCTGCAAATTATTGGGCCATAGTGAGAAAACATGTAGGAATACTAAGCAAATATGGATTGAAAAAAAGAAAACAGTAGAAGAAAAAGTGAAAGATATACCTGAGCCAAATGCACAACCTAAAAATAAAGAGGTTGTTCAAGGAGAAATGTGGTCACAAGTGGTAAGAAGGAGAAGCAATTTGTCTCCAACTCAAAATGAGGGAAACAATATTGCATCTACTTCAAATAGCTTTGAAATACTAGAAAAGGAGAATGATACAGTGGAGAACCTCATGAATCAGCTAATCACTGGTAACACTAATGGAGGAGTGCAAGAGATACCTCCTGACCCCAATCTTTAAATGATCATAACCTGGAATGTTAGGGGTATCAATAAAAAGCTTAAGCAGATTAATTGCTTGAAGCAAGTTAATAAGAACAATGTTCAGCTATTTAGTTTTATTGAAACAAAGGTTAAGCAGCCAAAAGCCAATAAAATCTGGAACTCAACTTTTAACAAGTGGCAAGTAGTAAATAATTATACCCACCATGCCTTGGGGAGGATATGGACCTTTTGGGAAAACAAAATATATAATCTCTCAGTTTTGGATAGCACTAGCCAAGCATTACTTTGCAAGGTAGTGCATATTCCAACTGGTACTGAATTTTATTATTCTCCTATATATGCCCTGAACAGACCTGAGGAGAGAACTGCTCTTTGGGATATTCTTAGGAAATGGGAGCAAATAGTTGATAAAGGAGCTTGGACAATTCAAGGTGACTTTAATGAAGTGATGCACTTTGAGGAGAGATTAAATGCCACAGATCAAGCTGATGGTTCTAAAGAGATGGTACAATGTGTCAAAGATCTTGAACTAACTGACTTAAAGTATACAGGGCCAAAATACACATGGACCAATAAATCTGCTGAAGGAGATATGAGGGCCAGTAGAATTGACAGGACATTAGTCAATGATGAGTGGCTTAAGATCTTCCCAAGTACATCACTTCACCTTACAAGCCCCCTATTATCTGATCACTGCTGTCAAATTTTAAGTTTTATGAAGAAACAAATTGGAAGGAAACCACCCTTCAAATTCTATAACATATGGACAAATCACCCTGAATTTTTACCTCTTGTTGAAGGGATATGGAAAACTGAAATCCGTGGGACAGCTATGTATAGACTTACAAGAAAACTTAAGCTGTTGAAAGAAAAACTTAAGAAGTTCAATGAAATTCACTTCAAATACTCTCAAGTGAAGATCATAGACATCCAGGAGAAGCTAAGTGCTACACAGGAAGCTAGGCTTCAAGGCAACTACTCAGTTGAGCTTCTCTTGAAGGAAAATGAACTTATCAGTCAATTAAATGATGAGCTAACAAAAGAGGAGGCAATCGCTAAACAGAAATCAAGGGATCAGTGGGTTGAGGAGGGGGATTTAAACACTGCTTACTTCCAGAAAATAATGAGAGGAAGGAATGCACAAAATAACATCTATTCCATCAAAGATAATAATGGTAAGTCCACCACAGATGAGAGTGAGATTGCTAAAATATTTGTCAATCATTTCACTCAAATCTTGGGAACTAGGGACCTACAAGTGGAAAAAGTCAGTGTTAGTCAAATTAACAAAATTTGTAACAAGAAAATAAGTAATGAAGAAAAGAAAGGACTCACTGAACCCATAACTGACAGTGAAGTGAAGAAAGCTTTATGGTCTATTGGTAGTTCAAAGAGCCCAGGACCTGATGGATTTTCAGCTAGGTTTTTCAAAGCATCATGGGATATCATCAAGGAAGATCTGTGTAATGCAGTAAAAAGCTCCTTTGCAGATGACCAAATTTTGAAGGAAATCAACTCTGCAAATATCTCACTAATACCAAAAGTGAAAAACCCAAATATCACAAAGGAATATAGACCCATTGCTTGCTGCAATGTAATATATAAAATTATATCTAAAATCATAGCTAATAGACTGAAAAGTACATTACAAGGTATAATATCTCAAAACCAGTCAGCTTTTGTACCAGGCAGATTAATTGGGGAAAATATCCTCATTGCTCAAGATATTGTTAGAGGATATTCAAGACAGAATATTACAAAAAGGTGCTCTTTAAAGCTGGACTTAATGAAAGCTTATGATTCTGTGGATTGGGATTTCATTTTAAAAACAATGAAAGCTTTTGACTATCCTGACAAATTTATCAGATGGGTGAGTATGTGTCTTAACAGTACCAGTTACTCTATTATGATTAATGGTAGCCCCCAAGGTTTTTTTAAAGGTGAAAGAGGCCTCAGGCAGGGGGACCCACTGTCACCTTATTTATTTGTCATTGGGATGGAAGTATTATCCCAAATATTTACACATATTGGCAACAATAAGGAATTTCAGTGGCACCCAAACTGTGGTAAAATCAAGCTCAACAACTTAATGTTTGCAGATGATCTCCTGGTATTTTTTAAATATTCTGAAGGATCAGCTGTACTTGTGAAAAAAGGACTTACACTATTTGGAAAGATGTCAGGACTACATATAAGCGAGAGCAAGAGTAATATTTTCTATGGAGGGTGTAACGAGCAAGACAAAAAGAATATGGAGGAAATTCTTAATATACCAGAGGGCTTCCTCCCTATGAAGTATTTGGGGGTTCCCCTAATAACTGGTAGATTAAGCTATACTGATTGCTACCCTCTAATAGAAAAAATGACTACCAGAATTGATCACTGGGCCTCTAAGCACCTCACATATGCTGGTAGGATCCAACTTATCAAATCAGTCTTATCTGGTATTGCGAGCCACTGGTGTAATATATATTCACTCCCTAAGAAGGTGATTAAACAACTCCAAAGTAAGATTATGGCGTTTCTATGGAGTGGTAAGAGCAATTATGTAGGTGGTGCTAAAGTTTCATGGGATCAGGTGTGTAAACCCATTGAGGAAGGGGGCTTAGGTGTAAAAAACCTCTATGTTCAAAATCAGGTGGCTACACTAAAGCTTTTATGGGGGTGTTGTATTCCTAAAAAAAGCATTTGGTCTAGATGGGTTAATATAAATCATCTAAAAGGGAAGTCTTTCTGGCAGGTGAACATTCCAATGGATTGTTCTTGGGGTTGGAGGAAGATTCTGAAAAGTAGAGATATTGCTAAGAATCTTATCAAATACAGTGTGGGTAATGGCAAAAATATATCAATTTGGTGGGATTACTGGCTACCTAATCACACAAACCTGTTTGAGGTGAAGAACAGTAATTTTGCCTCTGGTTACTATGAGAATAGTAAATTATCCCAATTTTACTGTAATGGCAGATGGAAATGGCCACCAATGATGAGTTTTATGAAGGACTGGGTCAAGAACATTACTCTTACAGAAGCTGAAGATGCTATAAAGTGTACCTGTACGAAGAAGGGCAATTTTGTTACATCAGAGGTGTATAATCACATAAGACAAAAAGGAACAGTTAATAGCTGGTCCAAAATTATTTGGAAGAACAAGAGTCTACCCAAATATAAAATTATATACTGGCTTACTCACATTGATAAACTTGCTACAAAACAAAGGCTAATGAATTGGGGACTTATCTCAAATACGACATGTGAGTTCTGTGGATTAATGAGTGAGGACAAGAATCATCTGTTCTGGAACTGCTCATTTACGAATCGAATATGGAAGAGATGCCGTATAAAAGCTGGTATTAAATGCAAATCAGCTGACTGGGACACCATTATAGCAGATCTATCACGGTGTAAGATGAAAACATTGACAGATGATGTTGCTCGAATGATTCTTCCGATAGCTGTACACTCAATCTGGTTAGAAAGAAACAACAGAGTGTTTAACAAAATCTATCTAAGTGAGGAGGAAATTCATGGAAAAATTGTGGATTACCTGATTGAAAACCTTGTAAAACTTAAGGTTTACGGTGAAGAGAAGATTGCAGAAGAGGCAGTTCGATGGAGACGATGAAGTGAAGAGAGAGAAATTAGGGCATGAATAGATTTACTTTGTACTTGCTAAGGTGTAAGTAGTTCGAAGTGTTTTGTTTTGTCGTATTATGTCTAGGTCCAATGGACCGTAAGAAATGTAATGTTGGGCCCTCTATAACGGGTCTTGTAATGGATGGTTTGGTCTTAATGATATAAAAATTGGCTGGGCTTGCTGACCAAAAAAGTATAAGTAATTGCAAGTACGGAGAATAAAGATAAAAGATATATTTGTTTGGTTTTCAAAGATTAAACTACTAGGCGTAAATAAATAAATAACTAAAGATTAACGGAAAGTAAATGAATTAAATAATAAGAGATGTAGATGCAAAGATAAGAGGTGTACTTTAGTCTCGCAAGGGATCCACCAATTCATACAATTAATGCTTCCGTTTAAAGGTCAAGTCGTTATCTGTGTATTAGTCGGGACTCTAAATTCTCCTACTCATGTCAGGTTAGCTTAGGAACTATCTTACGAGATTACAAACCCCGTCATGGCGATTGGTGTCGCTTAGGGTGTGATAAAAATAAGATCAATTTAAGTATGGAAAACTATGCACTCTCACCCTAGACAAGCACAGTACTACAAGTATTACAGGACGTATGCAAGTTTTAATGATAAGTAGAGTTCGTTCTCAGGGACTTAAGTGTGTTAAACGCGTAGGAACAGATAAGGAGTAAAAGTAAATAACTAGAAAACAGTAAATTAAAGCAACTAATTCGAGATTAGCAATTAGAACTAGGAAAATAAAGACAATAAAGTAAAAGATTAAGAATATGAGATGAGAAGTATAGCTTAGGTTTTGCTAGTATGCACTAATCCTTCTAATTCTATCTATAAATGTAGTTCATAAGGGAGAATATTAGCTCTTGGTAATACTTAGTCAGGATTCTAAATTCCCCAAGCTTAGACCTTGAGAGCGACTAAGGGGGCTACGTCACAACCAAGAAGTGATTTCAAATAGGGTTATCAAACGCCACTAAGGCCCTAAGCAAATACTGCAATCTTGGTGATACGGTGGTTAAAACAAACCCTAATGACTATCTAGTTAGAAGTATGTTTTTTCAGAACTGCTATCGACACTAGACATTATGTGGTGGTTCAATAGTTAAACACCCTGTCAAGGAGACCATCTAACTACTCTTAAAACAATCCTAAAGTGATCAATTCTAGGAAAGACATTAAATCAAAACACATAAGCAAATATAAAGTAAGAAGCTATTATCAGCTTAAAACATATAATTCCCAAAGAAAATTAGATAGAAGAATTAGAATTCATAGATTATACATATGCAAAACCCAAGCTATGGGGAGTTTAGTTCATACCTGAAGGAAATAAACTAAAAGAAATAATAAAAGACATCATCTTGCTCTCTACAATAAACTGGAAGAATAAAACCTTAAGAACTAATTACTATGAGGCAAGGATGATTTACAAGTGATATAAGGGTGTATTTATAGGTGTTTAGAAGACCTAATTCGTTTTCTTGAGGAAGAGTTAAGGTAATGGACTTCTAGCCCAACTCAAATTCGTATGGAAATAAAGATAAACACTGCTGCGTTGTTTTGAGTGTATCTTCTTCGTTATTGGTCCGATTTTTCTCCACAAGATACCAAAGGAATCGCAACAGAATTATCTAGACCCTTTAGAAATAATTCACCAAAATCGGCCTCTTTCTTAGGTAAAAACGCCTATCTTTGGACGTGTATGCAGAATCCCAGATTTAGGCAGCTTTTCCTTTTCCATCTTTTTAGCAATTCTTTCCTTATCTCCAATTACCATGCAAATCTCTTTCCATAAGTTGTTGTCTTTGACTTGGACTCTAATTAAGCTCCATAATTATCTTTAAAACTACACACTAAATAAACAATTAAACCCAATATGCTCTAAAAACAATAATTCTACAAATCAAGACACAAAATAGGAAAGTGCACTAAAACTCAAGAAAATCGACATTATTGACTTCTAAATCACTTAAAATGATGTCTCATCCTAACATTAATTTATCACAAATGAGGAGACATCAAGACCCCCAACTCAAAGTTGTATCGTCCCGATACAATAAAGATAAAAACATAGGGAAGTCTAGAAATACACACTTATAAAATTTTCAACACAAGGGAAAAAGCATAGCAGAATATATAGAATAAAACTAAAGCACATAACTCGGAAAATTTCATGTAATAATATTTATAAACTACATACCTGTACACTTCTCATATCCACAGTCAACACGGCTTGAATTAAAGATCAGATTAGTTTCGCAATGTAAGAAGGATTGGGACTTTACTCAGTTCCCCAAGAGAGCTATAGATTGTTCATCGAACTTCACTAGTATCCAAGGATTCACTCAACTAATCTCTAATGGCTCAATCACTTCTCAATTACATAGCAAAGAATCAAAAGGTCTTTAAGGTTGTAATGTAGGCTTAGGGACGGTATGATCATATATTTGGATAATTTGGAGTGAGCTTTTGGCTCTCTCCTCACTAGCCATCAACAAATCGCCCTAGAGCTTGAGTTACTCTCATAAAATGTTTCTCACTCAACCCAATGAATTCCTTGATGCACATCATCCCCAATAACCCAATTAAAGCTTAAGATGTTCACATAAAGTTCCACTTTGCCGGTCCGAATATATATTTTTTCTTTTCTTTTCAAATCAATTTCTATAGATATGACTCTCTTTAAATGTTGAGATATCATGCTAATATATATACTTTTTTTCTTTTTATGCCCTTGTTGGCAAAATTAACTCGAAGCTTCTTTTTCATTCACTATTACCCCGGCAAAGGGTTACAATACAATTCTGTGAATCATCATTAATATAAAGCACAAAGCACAATCAATAAGCTCAAATATCCCAACAAAATAACAATTCCCATAATGGTGGACCCACCACCCCAAACTCAAGCTCTAAAACAACTGTCTATGCATCGCGATTCGAGTGCGGGTCATATGGAAAAGTCCTAAAATCTAAAGGATATGGCTTATAACGTGTTTCAAAAAAAAGGCTTTAGAAAGGCTAGAAGGGGCTGAGAAGGATATAGCATATAAAATCAAAAATCACAAGGTAAGAAGGTATAAAAAGGCTTCAAAGTATGAAAGAACCGCCTTAATCACTTTCTACACTATGTAATTTAGAAAATTTCTTACCTTTAGCACTTTCATAAAATGGTTTTTTAACTAGCTTGGATCTCACGGCCTACACACTTCCAAGGTTCCCTGAGATCGAACATACTTTCTATCGCATTGCTCACTAATCTTTTCTTTACTCTCAATGTGTGTTTTCCTGCAAATACTCAAAGCATACAAATACATAGCTCATAAACATATCACTTACTATCATTAATCTACTGAGCTTATGCTTTCAAGCTATTAAACACACTCTACATCTAATTCCCATGTATCAAAAATTTTAATTTCACCCAAAAAAAGAAAAATGGAGATGAGAGACAACGAATCCCCACACCCCCAACTCAAAAATGAGCCGTGTCCCCACGACTCGAAAAAGACTCGAAAAACAGAATTTAAAATTAGCAGATAACAGCATATTTACAGAAATGGTAAGGAAGAAAGAGAACATACTCTCGAGGCTATTGCCTCGCATCATTGATATCCAAGGTTGGATTTGCTGGACCTTTCGTTAATTGTTCAAGGAGTTTCATGATGCGCACTTGATTAGCGTTGATTTGTGCCACATCATTGACTACGGAAGTTTGATCTGCTTCAAATTTCGTTAAACGCTCCTCAATCTTCTCTTGCCAATTTTCCTCCTTTTCTTCCTTCGAGACTTGCGTAGAACCTGCTCTTCGAAGACTTTCTTTGATCCAAGCGTTATCAATATAACTCATTTTAAATTCGAGTTTCTCCTCTTCACCCAATACTACATTCGCTTTTCGCACAAGACACGTGATCATAGTTGGGAATTTAACATTATAAACTGATTTAGGAGAGACCGAAAATCGTATCACCTCCTCATAGATCAACTGTGCCACATCAACCTCTTCTCCTCTCAAAATACAGTCCAACAGTAGAGCGTTCTTTATAGTCACATCCCAAGCTCGTGTGTTTCCAAAGACATTAGAAATAAGAAAATTGTGCCAAATTCGCGCATCTGCTTGAAGATATTTGTAAGGCCAAGGTGCCTTCAATTCTCCCTTATGTGAGTGCACTTTCTCTTTGTCTAATACATGCTCAAAAAGTAATTCCTCATCAAAGATCTTTCGTTTAGCAACTGCTTCTTCAAATTTGCAAAAACCTTTCAGTTTCTTAAACTTGAAGTGGTTCCTAATCTCCTCAACTGTGAAAGGAACTAACTTTCCTCTAATCGGAACACCATCACTATCTCGGCTAAAGAGGCCTAAATAGAACTCCAAAACTAATTCAGGATATAATTCAGAACGTCTTACCATGAACGTAGACCAACCCAATTTCTCACCAAGGTCAAAGAATCTCTTGTATTCTCCATCTCTAATTTCTTCCTTGAATACTTTCTCATAAGCAAAAGGTAGTTGGTGTCGCCTAGGGTGTGATAAAAATAAGATCAAATTAAGTATGGAAAACTACGCACTCTCACCCTAGACATGCACAATACTGCAAGTATTACAGGACGTATGCAAGTTTTAATGATAAGTAGAGTTCGTTCTCAGGGACTTAAGTGTGTTAAACGCGTAGGAACAGATAACGAGTAAAAGTAAATAACTAGAAGGCAGTAAATAAATATATTTGGTTTTCGAATTTATGAATTAAAACTAAGTTAAAACTAGGAAAATAAAGACAATAAAATAAAAGATTAAGAATATGAGATGAGAAGTATAGCTTAGGTTTTTGCTAGTATGCACTAATCCTTCTAATTCTATCTATAAATCTAGTTCATAAGGGAGAATATTAGCTCTTGGTAATACTTAGCCAGGATTCTAAATTCCACTACCTTAGACCTTGAGAGCGACTAAGGGGGCTACGTCACAACCAAGAAGTGATTTAAAATAGGGTTATCAAACGCCACTAAGGCCCTAAGCAAATACTGCAAGTCTTGGTGATACGGTGGTTAAAACAAACCTTAATGACTATCTAGTTAGAAGTATGTTTTGTTAGAACTGCTATTGACACTAGACATTATGTGGTGGTTCAATAGTTAAACACCATGTCAAGGAGACCATCTAACTACTATTAAAACAATCCTAAAGTGATCAATTCTAGGAAAGACATTAAATCAAAACACATAAGCAAATATAAAGTAAGAAGCTAATATCAGATTAAAACATGTAATTCCCAAAGAAACTTAGATAGAAGAATTAGAATTCATAGATTATACATATGCAAAACCCAAGCTATGGGAGGTTTAGTTCATACCTGAAGGAAATAAACTAAAAGAAATTACAAAAGACATCATCTTGCTATCTACAATAAACTGGAAGAATAAAACCTTAAGAACTAATTACTATGAGGCAAGGATGATTTACAAGTGATATAAGGGTGTATTTATAGGTGTTTAGAAGACCTAATTCGTTTTCTTGAGGAATTGTTAAGGTAATGGACTTCTAGCCCAACTCAAATTCGTATGGAAATAAAGATAAACACTGCTGCGTTGTTTTGGTCATAACTTCTTTATTATTGGTCCGATTTTGCTCCACAAGATACCAAAAGAATCGCAACAGAATTATCTACACCCTTTCGGAGTAATCTACCAAATTCGGCCTCTTTATTAGGTAAAAACGCCTGTCTTTGCAGAATCCCAGATTTAGGCAGCTTTTCCTTTTCCATCTTTTTAGCAATTATTTCCTTATCTCCAATTACCATGCAAATCTCTTTCCATAAGTTGTTGTCTTTGACTTGGACTCTAATTAAACTCCATAATTATCTTTAAAGCTACACACTAAATAAACAATTAAACCCAATATGCTCTAAAAACATTATTTCTACAAATCAAGACACAAAATAGGAAAGTGCACTAAAACTCAAGAAACTCGACATTATTGACTTCTAAAACACTAAAAATGATGTCTCATCTTAACATAAATCTATCACAAATGAGGAGACATCAAGACCCCCAACTCAAAGTTGTATCGTCCCGATACAATAAAAGATAAAAACATAGGGAAGTCTAGAAATACACACTTATAAAATTCTCAACACAAGGGAAAAAGCATAGCAGAATATATAGAATAAACCTAAAGCACATAACTCAGAAAATCTCATGTAATAATATTCATAAACTACATACCTGTACACTTCTCATATCCACAGTCAACACGGCTTGAATTCAAGATCAGATTAGTTTCGCAATGTAAGAAGGATTGGGACTTTACTCAGTTCCCCTTGAGAGCTATAGATTGTTCATCAAACCTTACTAGTATCCAAGAATCCACTTAACTAATCTCTAATGGCTCAATCACTTCTCAATTACATAACAAAGAATCACAAGGTCTTTAAGGTTGTAATGTAGGCTTAGGGACGGGTATGATCATATATTTGGATAATTTGGAGTGAGCTTTTGGCTCTCTCCTCACTAGCCATCAACGAATCGCCCTAGAGCTTGAGTTACTCTCATAAAACGTTCTCACTCAACCCAATGAATTCCTTGGTGCACAATTTAGTATCCCCAATAACCTAATTAAAGCTTAAGATGTTCACATAAAAATCCACTTTGCCGGTCCGAATATATATTTTTTCTTTTCTTTTCAAATCAATTCTCTTTTCTATAGCTACGACTCTCTTTTAATGTTGAGATATCACGCTAATTTTCTCATATATATATTTTTTCTTTTAATGCCCTTGTTGGCAATATTAGCTCGAAGCTTCTTTTTCATTCACTATTACCCCGGCAAAGGGTTACAATACAATTCTGTGAATCATCATTAAAGCACAAAGCACAATAATAAGCTCAAAAATCCCAACATAATAATTCCCATAATGGTGGACCCACCACCCCAAACTCAAGCTCTAAAACAACTGTCTAAGCATCGCGATTCGAGTGCGGGTCATATGGAAAAGTCCTAAAATCTAAAGGATATGGCTTATAATGTGTTTCAATAAAAAGGCTTTAGAAAGGCTAGAAGGGGCTAAGAAGGATATAACTTTTAAACTCAAAAATCACAAGGTGAGAAGGCATAGAAAGGCTTCAAGGGCTTAAAAATATGAAAGAACCGCCTTGATCACTTTCTACACTATGTAATTTAGAAAATTTCTTACCTTTAGCACTTTCATCAAATGGTTTTTCAACTAGCTTGGATCTCACGGCCTACACACTTTCAAGGTTCCCTGAGATCGAACATACTTTCTATCGCATTGCTTACTAATCTTTTCTTTACTATCAACGTGTGTTTTCCTGCAAATACTCAAAGCATACAAATACATAGCTCATAAACATATCACTTACTATCATTAATCTACTGAGCTCATGCTTTCAAGCTATTAAACACACTCTACATCTAATTCCCATGCATCAAAAATTTTAATTTCACCCAAAAACAGAAAAATGGAGATGAGAGACAACGAATCCCCACACCCCCAACTCAAAAATGAGCCGTGTCCCCATGACTTGAAAAAGACTCGAAAACGGAAATTAAAATTAGCAGATAGGCATATTTACAGAAATGGTAAGGAAGAAAGAGAACATACTCTCGAGGCTATTGCCTCGCATTATTGATATCCAAGGTTGGAATTTCTGGACCTTTCGTTAATTGCTCAAGGAGTTTCATAATGTGCACTTGATTAGCGTTGATTTGTGCCACATCATTGACTAAGGAAGTTTGAGCTGCTTCAAATTTCGTTAAACGCTCCTCCATCTTCTCTTGCCAAGATTGCTCCTTTTCTTCCTTCGAGACTTGAGTAGAACCCGCTCTTCGAAGACTTTCTTTGATCCAAGCATTATCGATATAACTCGTCTTAAACTCGAGTTTCTCTTCTTCACCCAATACTACATTCGCTTTTCGTACAAGACACGTGATCATAGTTGGAAATTTAACATTATAAACTGATTTAGGAGAGACCGAAAATCGTATCACCTCCTCATAGATCAACTGTGCCACATCAACTTCTTCTCCTCTCAAAATACAGTCCAACAGTAGCGCGTTCTTCATGGTCACCTCCAAAGTTCGTGTGTTTCCAAAGACATTAGGGATAAGAAAATTGTGCCAAATTCTAGCATCTGCTTGAAGATATTTGTAAGGCCAAGGTGCCTTCAATTCTCCTTTATGAAATTGCACTTTCTCCTTTTCTAAAACATGCTCAAAAAGTAACTCCTTATCAAAGATTTTTCGTTTAGCAACTGCTTCCTCAAATTTGCAAAAACCTTTCAAATTCTGAAACTTGAAGTGGTTCCTAATCTCCTCAACTGTGAAAGGAACTAACTTTCCTCTTATCGGGACACAATCACTATCTCGGCTAAAGAGGCCTAGATAGAACTCCAAAACTAATTCAGGACATAATTCAGAACGGCTTACCATGAACGTAGACCAACCCAATTTCTCACCAAGCTCAAAGAATCTCTTGTATTCTCCATCTCTAATTACCTCCTTGAATACTTTCTCATAGGCAAAAGGTAGTTCTTTTAATGGTTTCTCCGCAGAAATCTTCAAAGCCTTTGAAGTATCCACCTTCTCTATAGGTATAGGATTTTGTGGAGGTAGTGTTCTCTCCTTTGCATAATAATAAAGCTTTTTACCATTACTATCATACGAGGGTTTCCCACTCTTCTTTACTTTCTCCTTACCCTTTGATTTAGAACTAGCTCCTTTGTCAATTGATTTCTTCTTGTTTAAATCCAATCCCTTGTTACTCTTCACCTCCCTCTTGCTAGATAAGATTGTTGTTCTATTAGTCATCTTCAATTAACCCCCAACTCAAAGCTTTAGCAACCCTTGAAATTACACTCTTGAATTAATGGATGAACAAGCTTGATTTGTCCTAGGATGGGTGAATTGGTGATGAATCTCTATGTGGGTGAAGATGATTTGTAATGGGTAGGCTTGGATTTTAGAAATTGTATGATGAATTTGTGAATTTTGGCTCTTTGATTCTTCAATTTAAATGAATTTGGTGATGATTGGTAGCTTGATTCTCTCTTGTAATGATGTGGAGAGAAGGTTTGATGTGTTTTCCTTGATGATTGGGTAGTGTTTTGGTGATTGGTGAAGGTTTTGATCAGCTTCAATGGAGTTAGGAGAGTTGTGGAGAAGAAAGAGAGGGTTAAGGTTTAATAAATTCGGAATAATAGCTTTAATACCTCCTTTATAACTCAATCCCGTAACTTTCTCTCTCCTCTGGCGGCGCTGCGGACTACCCCTGCGGACCATGGGGTGCACCGCAGGGTAGTCCGCGGAATTTTTTCTTGTTTCTGGATCAAACCCGCGGTAGCAACCCGTGGTACGGGTTTTGACCTCGCGGACCATCAGTGCGGACCATGGGGTAGTCCGTGGGGTAGTCCGCGGGGTGCATTCTTGCGCTCCAAAAATTTTCCTCGCGTTCCCTAACTTGATTTCTCCGATTCCTACACACCAAAAACACTAATACCTTTCTCAAATATGCATTATCAACTAAAAACAACTAAAATAAACTTAAACTAAGAATGTAAAAGACATGAAAACATAAAAAAAACTTCGGGTTGTCTCCCGAACAGCACTTTTCTTTAACGTCTTTCAAAGTTAGACGTGTTACCTCTGTCAAGATTTGCGAATATAGCCTCCCCAACAACGAGTAAGGCTATGAATGTCAACTAATCTGCGCTTGACCCCAGTTTTGGGGCGAATTTCTATCACCTTGGCTGAAACAACCTTCGTGACAATGAATGGTCCCATCCACGAGTCTTTGAAACTTCGTGGCCTGTTCTCGCGTTTGTGGGCTTTCCATAGGACTTCATGGCCAACCCCAAACTCAATGTTTGGCTCAGTATCCACAGGTTTTAAGTGGATCTCCTCAGGAGGGACTTCGTGATGTGAAAGGCTGTGGATGATAGGCACGGTGGGATCCAACTTCCTTGGTTTCTTACCCAAGACATAGAAGGTCTCAGATATATTCTTAGCATGAAGGGTGATGGTCCCATCGTGGAAGTTGATCACACTTTGACTTGTGGCCATGAAGGGCCGTCCCAGTATGATCGGAACCTGCTTATCTGCATCAAACTCAAGAATAACAAAGTCAGTAGGGATGGCGATATTACCTGCACGGACTAGGACGTCCTCCACTGTTCCCCACGTCCTCTTCACTGAGTTGTCAGCAAACTGCAACTTCACTGGAGTTTTCTCTGATTTTTGAAGTCCAAGCCTCTCGAACACGGACTTAGGCATAAGATTTACACCAGAACCCACATCGTACATTGCTTTCACCTTGAGCCTACCATGTAATTGAATAGGAAGGTTGAAACTTCCCGGATCTTTAAGCTTAGTAGGTAGCTCTTTCTCACTTCTTCTCGAAACCCTCAGGATCTCTCTTGGGATCTCTACACTCGCCTCTTTCTCAGGAATAACTTGCGTAAAAACTTGTTGCGGTGTAAGTCTTTTCTTCGTAATCTCAAGCATTTGGGCGTTGATATTTTCAGGTTGGTACGCCTCTACAAATGTCTTGAGAATAGTGTCATCTTTAGGATTTGTATCAGGAATATTTGATGACACTGGTTGAACACTAGGTGGCGATTCCACCTTCTCTTTTTCTTTCTCCTCTAGCACAGCAGGTGCCACTTCATCTTTCGCTTCCTCCTTTGAGGCTTCTTCCTCTTTCTCCTTAGCTAATTCCGCTGCATACTCTACCATTGATCGAATCTCCTCTTGCACCTTTCTCAGTAGCTCTATGAACTTGTCTCTCTCTTCATCGCTTTCCAGATGATAATCTTCTAGACAGTTAGATTCCTCGGGGTTAGACTCGGTTGGTTCTTCTTCGATACTGGGAACTTCCACGGCACTAATGGCAGCATGTGGTGCTTCCTCTTTCGCTTCTTCAATCTCAAGACACATGGCCTTGCAAGCTTCGAACTCATCCTTGTCTTCACCTCCTTCGATTGCCTTTACTTCCTTTTGTTCTACAACACTTGTTAACACTTTGTTTAATTGTGTCACTTGGGTAGTTAGCATTTGAAGTATGGCGTCATGTCCTCTAACCTTCTCGTCTTGAGCGCTTATAGTTGTATTCAAACGGTCTAGAGCTTGTATTATCTGTGTATTGTCCATAGACCCTTCTTGTGGATACTGAGGTAAAGCTTTCTGATCTAAGGAATCGGTATAGGCGTCTTGAGCAGGTTGTTGTGGAGGAGCAGGTCGATTCTGATATTGGTTTTGATACTGACCTCTCTGTTGGTAAGAGTTGTTCTGGGGACGCGAGTGATATTGACCAGGATTGGCGGCCCCTTGCGGATTTGAATACTGCATACCCGGATGGTTGCGGTTGCCCCATCGGTTGGATATAAAATAAACAGATTGCGGATTTGATTCGCACTCTTCCCATGAATGATCGTTCACTCCACATTGTTGACAACCTTGTGCTTCTTGAACTACCTTTGTAGCAGCTAAATTCTTCTCCATCGCGATTTTCAGCTCCTTGATTTGATTTTCTAAAGCGGATATTTGAGCTGAGTTCGCAGTTTCTGCATCTAAACGAAGTGTTCCTCGGGTCTTTGTAGCAGGAGCTCGTCTTGAAGGCCAACTTCTTTCTTGTTCCATGATATTCTCTAGCACCTCGGAAGCTTCATTGTGATTCATGGACACAAAATTACCCTTTCCAATGTTATCCACCTTTTCTCTACCTCTTTCAGTAAGACCTTCATAGAATATAGCAAGTTGTAGAGCAGGTGTATAGCCATGGAGTGGACATCTTGTTAATTTTTGTTGAAATCTTGTCCACGCTTCTCCCACTGTTTCTCCATCTTCTTGGCAAAATCTTGCAAGCTCGGTTTGATCTTTAAGTCTCATGCTCTTCGGATAAAATCGGTTGAAGAATGCGGCTTGAAGTTCTCTCCAAGAGTGAATGGTTCCATGTGGTTGTCTTTCTAGCCAATCGCTAGCTCTTCCGGTCAAGAAAAACGAAAACATATGACAATACAGTTGCTCGCGTGTAATGCCAGGAGTAATGTAGGCATCACAAATCTGCATAAACTTCTGAATCGCTTTTACCGGATCTTGAATAGCTGTACCAGTATAGAGTCCGAAACTTTGAAATTGACTAAGCATACCCGGATCGGGTCTAAATTTGATATTCGGAATCTCAGGAGGGCGGTAACCGATGGGTTGAACATGGAATGGTACATTAAGGCCAGGTAGATCTTGTTCAACTCGGTTCTGTTGATTATTGAGATTATTCTGCCCATTACCTTCTCCTACTGGTAATTGTACACCAGGTGGAATGTATGCTGGAGGTCCTCCTGGTGCAAAGTAGACTAACTCCGGATCATTAACTTGTTCTGCCATAACTCTCTTCAAGGTTCTTTCCTCACGAATTCGTTTGTTATAAGCTCTGAAGCTCCTCTCAGGCTCCGGTAAGGGAGGCCAAGAATTAAACACTGTGAAAACCTGAAAAACAATAAAGCAACCCAAGCGTAAATCTGGAAAAATAAAGACTAAAACTAAACTAAAAAAACTGAACAGTAAAAACTAATTAAAAACTAAAACTCGAAATAGATAACCCACACGCTAACGAGACACAAGTCCCCGGCAGCGGCGCCAAAAACTTGGTGTCGCCTAGGGTGTGATAAAAATAAGATCAAATTAAGTATGGAAAACTACGCACTCTCACCCTAGACAGGCACAGTACTGCAAGTATTACAGGACGTATGCAAATTTTAATGATAAGTAGAGTTCGTTCTCAGGGACTTAAGTGTGTTAAACGCGTAGGAACAGATAACGAGTAAAAGTAAATAACTAGAAGGCAGTAAATAAATATATTTGGTTTTCGAATTTATGAATTAAAACTAAGTTAAAACTAGGAAAATAAAGACAATAAAATAAAAGATTAAGAATATGAGATGAGAAGTATAGCTTAGGTTTTTGCTAGTATGCACTAATCCTTCTAATTCTATCTATAAATCTAGTTCATAAGGGAGAATATTAGCTCTTGGTAATACTTAGTCAGGATTCTAAATTCCACTACCTTAGACCTTGAGAGCGACTAAGGGGGCTACGTCACAACCAAGAAGTGATTTAAAATAGGGTTATCAAACGCCACTAAGGCCCTAAGCAAATACTGCAAGTCTTGGTGATACGGTGGTTAAAACAAACCTTAATGACTATCTAGTTAGAAGTATGTTTTGTCAGAACTGCTATCGACACTAGACATTATGTGGTGGTTCAATAGTTAAACACCCTGTCAAGGAGACCATCTAACTACTATTAAAACAATCCTAAAGTGATCAATTCTAGGAAAGACATTAAATCAAAACACATAAGCAAATATAAAGTAAGAAGCTAATATCAGATTAAAACATGTAATTCCCAAAGAAACTTAGATAGAAGAATTAGAATTCATAGATTATACATATGCAAAACCCAAGCTATGGGAGGTTTAGTTCATACCTGAAGGAAATAAACTAAAAGAAATTACAAAAGACATCATCTTGCTCTCTACAATAAACTGGAAGAATAAAACCTTAAGAACTAATTACTATGAGGCAAGGATGATTTACAAGTGATATAAGGGTGTATTTATAGGTGTTTAGAAGACCTAATTCGTTTTCTTGAGGAATTGTTAAGGTAATGGACTTCTAGCCCAACTCAAATTCGTATGGAAATAAAGATAAACACTGCTGCGTTGTTTTGGTCATAACTTCTTTATTATTGGTCCGATTTTGCTCCACAAGATACCAAAAGAATCGCAACAGAATTATCTACACCCTTTAGGAGTAATCTACCAAATTCGGCCTCTTTATTAGGTAAAAACGCCTATCTTTGCAGAATCCCAGATTTAGGCAGCTTTTCCTTTTCCATCTTTTTAGCAATTCGTTCCTTATCTCCAATTACCATGCAAATCTCTTTCCATAAGTTGTTGTCTTTGACTTGGACTCTAATTAAACTCCATAATTATCTTTAAAGCTACACACTAAATAAACAATTAAACCCAATATGCTCTAAAAACATTATTTCTACAAATCAAGACACAAAATAGGAAAGTGCACTAAAACTCAAGAAACTCGACATTATTGACTTCTAAAACACTAAAAATGATGTCTCATCTTAACATAAATCTATCACAAATGAGGAGACATCAGTAGTTCTTTTAATTGTTTCTCTGCAAAAATCTTCAAGGCCTTTGAAGTATCCACTTTCTCTATAGGTATAAGATCTTGTTGAGGTTGTGTTCTCTCCTTTGCATAATAATAAAGCTTTTTACCACTACTATCATACGAAGGTTTCCCACTCTTCACTTTATCTTTACCCTTTGATTTAGAACTAGCACCTTTGTCAATTGATTTCTTCTTGTTTAAATCCAATCCCTTGTTACTCTTCACCTCCCTCTTGTTAGCTAAGATTGTTGTTCTATTAGTCATCCTCAATTAACCCCCAACTCAAAGCTTTAGCAACCCTTGAAATTTAAACTCTTGAATTAATGGTTGAACAAGCTTGATTTGGCTTAGGAAATATGAATTGATGATTAATCTCTATGTGGGTGGGGTGGATTTGTAATGGGTTGGCTTGGATTTTAGAAATTGTAGGATGAATTTTTAAAATTTGGCTCTTTGATTCTTCAATGTGAATGGATTTGGTGAAGATTGGGTATTTGATTCTCTCTTGTAATGATGTGGAGAGAAGGTTTGATGTGTTTTTCTTGATGATTGGGTAATGTTTTGGTGATTGGTGAAGGTTTTGATGAGCTTAATGGAGTTAGGAGGGTTGTGGAGAAGAAAAAGAGGGTTACGGTTTCATAAATTCGGAATAATGAGCTTAATACCTCCTTTATAACTCAATCCCGTAACTTTTTCTCTTTCTGGCGGCGCTGCGGACTACCCCTGCGGACCATGGGGTGTACCGCAGGGTAGTCCGCGACATCTGATGCTCGAAAATTTTTGCTCACTGGATGAAACCCGTGGTAGGACCCCGTAGTACGGGTTTTTGGCTCGCGGACTAGGGTCCGGTGTACCGGAGGGTGCACCGCGGCATCTGTAGCTAACTCCGTCAAAATACCCGTGGTACCCACCCCGTGGTACGCGTTTTTGGGGCGCGGACCATGGTGCGGTGTACCGGAGGGTAGTCCGCGGCAATTTTTCTGGTTTCTGGATCAAACCCGCAGTAGCAACCCGTGGTACGGGTTTTGACCTCACGGACCATTCCTGCGGACCATGGGGTAGTCCGTGGGGGTAGTCCGCGGGGTGCATTCCTTTGCTCCAAAAATTTTTCTCGCGTTCCCTAACTCGATTTCTCCGATTCCTACACACCAAAAACACTAATACCTTCCTCAAATATGCATTATCAACTAAAAACAACTAAAATAAACTTAACTAAAAACGTAAAAGACATGAAAACTTAAAAAAACTACGGGTTGTCTCCCGTACATCACTTTTGTTTTACGTCTTTCAAAGTTAGACGTGTTACCTCTGTCAAGATTTGCGAATATAGCCTCCCCAACAACGAGTAAGGCTATGAACGTCAACTAGTCTGCGCTTGACCCCAGTTTTGCGGCGAATCTCTATCACCTTGGCTGAAACAACCTTCGTGATAATGAATGGTCCCATCCACGAGTCTTTGAAACTTCGTGGCCTGTTCTCGCGTTTGTGGGCTTTCCATAGGACTTCATGGCCAACCCCAAACTCAATGTTTGGCTCAGTATCCACAGGTTTTAAGTGGATCTCCTCAGGAGGGACTTTGTGATGTGAAAGGCTGTGGATGATAGGCACGGTGGGATCCAACTTCCTTGGTTTCTTACCCAAGACATAGAAGGTCTCGGATATGTTCTTTGCATGAAGGGTGATAGTCCCATCTTGGAAGTTGATCACACTTTGACTTGTGGCCATGAAGGGCCGTCCAAGTATGATCGGAACCTGCTTATCTGCATCAAACTCAAGAATAACAAAGTCAGTAGGGATGGCGATATTACCTGCTCGGACTAAGACGTCCTCCACTGTTCCCCACGTCCTCTTTACTGAGTTGTCAGCAAACTGCAACTTCACTGGAGTCTTCTCTGATTTCTGAAGTCCAAGTCTTTCGAACACGGACTTAGGCATAAGATTCACACCAGAACCCACATCGTACATAGCTTTCACCTTGAGCATACCATGCAATTGAATACGAAGGTTGAAACTTCCCGGATCTTTAAGCTTTGTAGGTAGCTCTTTCTCACTTCTTCTCGAAACCCTCAGGTTCTCTCTCGGGATCTCTACACTCGCTTCTTTCTCAGGAATAATTTGCGTATAAACTTGTTGCGGTGTAAGTCCTCTCTTTGAAATCTCAAGTATTTGGGCGTTGATATTTTCAGGTTGGTACGCCTCTACGAATGTCTTGAGAACAGTGTCATCTTCAGGATTTGTATCAGGAATTGTTGATGACACTGGTTGAACAACAGGTGGTGATTCCACCTTCTCTTCTTCTTTCTCTTCTAGCACAGCAGGTGCCACTTCATCTTTCGATTCCTCCTTTGAGGCTTCTTCCTCTTTCTCTTTAGCCAACTCAGCTGCATATTCTACTACCGATCGAATCTCCTCTTGCACCTTCCTCAGTAACTCCAAGAACTCGTCTTTCTCTTGATCATAAAATTCAGAATAGTCAGATTCCACGGGGCTAGACTCGGTTGGTTCTTCTTCAATATTGGGAACTTCCACGGCACTAATGGCAGCATGTGGTGCTTCCTCTTTTGCTTCTTCAATCTCAAGACACATGGCCTTGCAAGCTTCGAACTCATCCTTGTCTTCACCACCTTCGATTGCCTTTACTTCCTTTTGTTCTACAACACTTGTTAACACTTTGTTTAACTGTGTTACTTGAGTAGTTAGCATTTGAAGTATAGCATCGTGTCCTCTAACCTTTTCGTCTTGAGCATTAAGAGTTGTGTTTAAACGGTTTAGAGCTTGTACTATCTGTGTATTGTCCATAGATCCTTCTTGCGGATATTGAGGTAAAGCCTTCTGCTCTAATGAATCGGTATAGGCGTCTTGAGCAGGTTGTTGTGGAGGAGCAGGTCTATTTTGATATTGATTTTGGTACTGACCTCTCTGTTGGTAAGAGTTGTTCTGGGGTCGCGGTTGATATTGACCAGGATTAGCGGCCCCTTGTGGATTTGAATACTGCATACCCGGATGGTTGCGATTGCCCCATCGGTTGGATATAAAGTAAACAGATTGCGGATTTGATTCGCACTCTTCCCATACGTGATCGTTAACTCCACATTGTTGACAACCTTGTGCTTCTTGTACCACCTTTGTAGCGGCTAGATTCTTCTCCATTGCGATTCTCAGCTCCTTGATTTGATTTTCTAATGAGGATATTTGAGCTGAGTTCGCAGTTTCTGCATCTAAACGAAGCGTTCCTCGGGTATTTGCTGCAGAAGCTCGCGTTGAAGGCCAACTTCTTTCTTGTTCCATAATATTTTCCAAAACCTCGGAAGCTTCATTGTGATTCATGGACACAAAGTTACCCTTTCCGATGTTATCCACCTTTTCTCTACCTCTATCATTAAGGCCTTCATAAAACATAGCAAGTTGTAGAGCAGGTGTATAACCATGGAGTGGACATCTAGTTAATTTTTGTTGAAACCTTGTCCATGCTTCTCCCACTGTTTCTCCATCCTCTTGGCAAAATCTTGCAAGCTCAGTTTGATCTTTAAGTCTTATGCTCTTCGGATAAAATCGGTTAAAGAATGCGGCTTGAAGTTCTCTCCAAGAGTGAATGGTTCCATCTGGCTGTCTTTCTAGCCAATCGCTAGCTCTTCCGGTCAAGAAAAACGAAAACATATAACAATACAGTTGCTCGCGTGTAATGCCAGGAGTAATGTAGGCATCACAAATCTGCATGAACTTCTGAATCGCTTTTACCGGATCTTGAATAGCTATACCAGTATAGAGTCCGAAACTTTGAAATTGACTGAGCATGCCCGGATCGGGTCTAAATTTGATATTCGGAATCTCAGGAGGGCGGTAACCAATTGGTTGAACATGGAATGGTATATTAAGGCCAGGCAGATCTTGTTCAACTCGGTTCTGTTGATTATTAAGATTATTCCCATTAACTCCTCCTGCTGGTAGCTGTACTCCTTCTAGTCCACCAAGCGGTGGTTCATGTTGTTGTCCACCTTGTTGGTTATTCTGCACTCCACCGAGTGGTGGTCCAAGTGGTGGATCTTGTTGACCAAGAGGTGTTCCAAGTGGTGGATCTCCTCCTGGTAATTGCTGTCCTCCTACTGGTGGGGTTGCCATAACTCTTCTCAAGGCCCTTTCCTCACGAACTCGTTTGTTGTAAGGTCTGAAGCTCCTCTCAGGCTCCGATAAAGGAGGCCAAGAATTAAACACTGTAAAACCTGAAAAAGACTAAAGCAAACCCAAGCGTAAATCTGGAAAAATAAAAACTAAACTAAAAACTGAAAAGTTAAACTAATTAAAAACTAAAACTCGAAATAGATAACCCACACGCTAACGAGACTCAAGTCCCCGGCAGCGGCGCCAAAAACTTGGTGTCGCCTAGGGTGTGATAAAAATAAGATCAATTTAAGTATGGAAAACTATGCACTCTCACCCTAGACAGGCACAATACTGCAAGTATTACAGGACGTATGCAAGTTTTAATGATAAGTAGAGTTCGTTCTCAGGGACTTAAGTGTGTTAAACGCGTAGGAACAGATAAGGAGTAAAAGTAAATAACTAGAAAACAGTAAATTAAAGCAACTAATTCGAGATTAGCAATTAGAACTAGGAAAATAAAGACAATAAAGTAAAAGATTAAGAATATGAGATGAGAAGTATAGCTTAGATTTTGCTAGTATGCACTAATCCTTCTAATTCTATCTATAAATGTAGTTCATAAGGGAGAATATTAGCTCTTGGTAATACTTAGTCAGGATTCTAAATTCCCCAAGCTTAGACCTTGAGAGCGACTAAGGGGGCTACGTCACAACCAAGAAGTGATTTCAAATAGGGTTATCAAACGCCACTAAGGCCCTAAGCAAATACTGCAATCTTGGTGATACGGTGGTTAAAACAAACCCTAATGACTATCTAGTTAGAAGTATGTTTTGTCAGAACTGCTATCGACACTAGACATTATGTGGTGGTTCAATAGTTAAACACCCTGTCAAGGAGACCATCTAACTACTCTTAAAACAATCCTAAAGTGATCAATTCTAGGAAAGACATTAAATCAAAACACATAAGCAAATATAAAGTAAGAAGCTATTATCAGCTTAAAACATATAATTCCCAAAGAAACTTAGATAGAAGAATTAGAATTCATAGATTATACATATGCAAAACCCAAGCTATGGGGAGTTTAGTTCATACCTGAAGGAAATAAACTAAAAGAAATAATAAAAGACATCATCTTGCTCTCTACAATAAACTGGAAGAATAAAACCTTAAGAACTAATTACTATGAGGCAAGGATGATTTACAAGTGATATAAGGGTGTATTTATAGGTGTTTAGAAGACCTAATTCGTTTTCTTGAGGAAGAGTTAAGGTAATGGACTTCTAGCCCAACTCAAATTCGTATGGAAATAAAGATAAACACTGCTGCGTTGTTTTGAGTGTATCTTCTTCGTTATTGGTCCGATTTTTCTCCACAAGATACCAAAAGAATCGCAACAGAATTATCTAGACCCATTAGAAATAATTCACCAAAATCGGCCTCTTTCTTAGGTAAAAACGCCTATCTTTGGACGTGTATGCAGAATCCCAGATTTAGGCAGCTTTTCCTTTTCCATCTTTTTAGCAATTCTTTCCTTATCTCCAATTACCATGCAAATCTCTTTCCATAAGTTGTTGTCTTTGACTTGGACTCTAATTAAGCTCCATAATTATCTTTAAAACTACACACTAAATAAACAATTAAACCCAATATGCTCTAAAAACAATAATTCTACAAATCAAGACACAAAATAGGAAAGTGCACTAAAACTCAAGAAAATCGACATTATTGACTTCTAAATCACTTAAAATGATGTCTCATCCTAACATTAATTTATCACAAATGAGGAGACATCAGCGATTATAAGCTACTTTCGGATGTTGAAGTGGTTTACCCAATTTGCTGCGTGGTTAGTCAAGCCCGTCGAGATTATGGACGAATACCACGTGTCTATTACCTAGGTCTGTAATTCAACCCCCTCTCAAGGTGATTACCGCCACTAGTGAATAGACCAATTACAGTTGCCTATTTCTAATTCGCGCCTTAATTAAAAATAGTAAACAAGCTCACGATAATAGTCAATACAAAACATGCAACTTAAATTAAACTAAAATAATCCAAATTCGGAAAAAACATCAAATTGTATAAACTAGGGCTTAAACCATGTTGCGATTCTCAAGCACTAAATGTTTAGCTCATATTCAAAGTAAAAACAATAAATAAATTAGAGACATACATGTTTCCTATAATATAAATAAGATAAAGAACTTAATTAAAGGAATTGATTGAGTTGTTGTTTTAGAAGGATGATTTCTCCAGCTCTAACTCTTTTTCTGCCTTTTTGCTCTCTTCTGGCTTTTTGGAAAATATAAAGCATACTAAGAAATGAGGTCTAAATGGATTTTTATACTGAGTAAAATTAGATTGGGCCTTTATCTTATTTAATAAAATGTTTAAAGGCCCAAGTCCAATTAGTAGTTGTTATACACACTCCAGTAAAACAGTCGTAACTTTTGTGTCTTAAGTACAAATCACCTAATTTCAGTTCTCAATTCGAAACTTAGAGGTGCACCTTTTTCATTTGAACCACCAGACCTGGATTAGCACCGTTTGGGCTCGAAATCAGCTAGAAGTGACAACTTTCCAGATTCTTATGCTCCTCTTCAATTCTTTGAGTGGTACCTTTTGCTCTTTTGACCTCTCCTTTTCATCTAAGACTTTAAAATTCACTTCTATTCCTCGTCTTGGTTCTCCTAGTATCCATGTACCTAAGAACTTCATGCTAAAACAAATGAATTAACGCAAAAAAACTCTAAAAACACAAATAATATAATTTCAAGGAGAGAAAGTGCAATATGACAAAATAAGCTTAAAAGTCTATCTAATAAGTCCAATTTCTACCTAAAATGATATCTCCTAAGGCATATATTTATCACAAAAAGGGAGACATCAAGACCCCCAACTCAAACCTTCGTCATCCCGACAAAGTAAAACAAAATAGAGGTCTTAGGTGAGACGCAAAATGCAGAGTCTAGTGAATGCTACCCAAAGCGCAAATTAAAATAAATCTCATATAGTATAGCCTAAGAACTAATGCAACACATACACTTAGCATGCAAAATAAAACATAAATAACATTAATCCAAAATTAAATTCACAATGCTATAAGATTACACCTTATAATTAGCCCGTGATGGTGGCTATAGGATGTTTATTGATTATTACTTGCTTTGAACTATCCACTTAGTTTACTCCCTATTAGCTGAATTGTCAATTCATTATATACCTAGGAATCACGAGGTCTTTACGGTTTTAGCGTAGACTTAGGGACGGTATGGTATGTATATTTTGTAATTTTGAAGTGAGCTTTTGGCTCTCTCCTCACTTACCATCAACAAACTGACCAAGAGCTTGCGTTTACACTCGAATATGTTCTCACTCAACCCAGTTGACACACTAATTCAGCGTCCCTAAAATTATCCCAATAAGCACTAAAGATGAATTCCAAACCTTCCACTTTGTCGGTTACTTTATTTTCATTTTTTTGTAAGATACCCTGCCTATCATTTTGATGTGAATGGTCATGTCTCCTATAAAAAAAATTCTCGTTTTTTTAAAGACCCCTTCAAAGGGTTACAAATAATATATCATCAAAAATTGCGCATAAAATACAAACGCATAAAAATTCCCTCCTAGTGAAATTTCCCATAACGAAACCCACCACCCCAAACTCAAGCTCAAGACAGGAAGTCTCAGGATAGTGATACAAGTGCGGGTCATATGGAAAGTCATATAAACTAAGGGGATATGACTTAGATCGTGGAGACAAAATAAAGGTTTAAAGGCTAAATATGGGGCTAAGAAGGATATAATTAATCATGGGTTAGAAAGCTAAAAGGTTTCAAATGGATATCAAAGATCTGCCTCTATATTTTCCTAGTTACATAGCTTACCTCTAATTCATAACTAAGTGAGTTCTCTACTCATTTAGATCTCACGTTCTACACATCACTCATTTTCCCTAAGTACAAGCTTACTTCTTTTGCATTGTTTGTTGATTTTTCCTATCAATCATCTAATGTTTGCATGCATTCCAGGTGCGTTTTACATTGACTCTAAGGTCTACTATTTTCTATCATAAATTTACAAAAATTATGCTTAATGGGGACATATAAAATACTCTACGGTCAACACATTCCTTAATTAATTTTATTGAAAGCAGTAAAACAAATGACACATAAAATTGGGAATAAGGACAACGAGTACCCCACCGTAAACTAAAAAATGAGTGGTGTCCCTATGACTCGAAAAGACTCAAATAAAGCAAATAAAATAATATACACTATTTAATGAGGAAAGGATATGGAAACATATCCCAACCCGCACTAGATTACGTGTAGTATCAGTCGAGGTTGTGAATTCTTCTTCATCAAGCAGTATAGATCATTAATTGTTGAGCTCATCTTGTACAAAGTTTCCTTCATCACCTCAACCCTTCTGTCATATATTCACAAGTATTCACCATCCCTTCATGCTTCTCTTCCAAACCTCTCAATCTCTTGATTACATCATTATCTTTGGCAGTTTTCTTCTTTCGTGGTGGAGGTCTTTCTCCATTATCTTTGGCAGTTTTCTTCTTTCATGGTAGAGGTCTTTCTCCATTATCTTTTACAAAGGGCTAAATTAACTCTATACCCAATTGTTATCGTAGGAATGTTCTCTCCTAATTCAAGTGGTTCATACTCCTTTTTTCCACGTGGAACTTTTGCTTTCAAACATATCAAAGTAATTGAACACGGGAACTTGATGTTGCGTTTAACAATAGGAGATTTTGTGTAAACCATTATGGTCATAGATTACGCGAGCTACATCGATTTCTTTCTTCTCAAGTATGCATTTAATGAAGATGAGTTATTCACGTGTTACCTCAAAAATATGGGCATTTCCAAATAAGGTGGGAATAATGAAATGGGACCATTCTCTCGCGCTTGGTAGCAATTGGTTACTAAGTACCTGACCTCGATATCTCTGGCCTGCGGGAATGGGTTTAACCCCGTGAATCAAAACCTGTTTGTAAAAGGAAAACCAATGGAAGGCCAGATCATTAAATTACTCATGGTATTGGCACACACCCTTCAACTTTGGTAATTTAAATAACTCACGAGTGCACCCAATTGATAAAGGAACAATCTTCTTACAGACTTCAATCGAATTACCTTCCGCAAAAACTAACTCTTCATAAAAATCACGAACTAAGGCTGGAGTGTAAAACAACTCTCTCTTCCTCAACTCTTTCCATCCAAACTCGTCACAAGCCACTACGTAATCTTTGAATTCACCGTCCATTATGTCCTCCAGAGATCCCTTTTCAACACCAAAAGTCAAACCAACAAATCGTTCACAAACTTGTTCTTTCCAACTAATAAATGACCTCCTAGGTTTTTACGTCCATCATCTTTATTCTTACAAAACGTTGTTCACTAACTGGTTCACTAACAATGGGTTCTTCAACTTCTTTTTCTTATAAAGTAAAGGGGTATTGATGAGGGTAAGATAGATATCAATACTGCGGGAATTATAAAGGAAGTGGTAAATCAAAGACAAAGATGAGAAAAAAATATAAAGTTTTCTATTCAGAGTTATAGTTGCACAAAAATATAGATTTATGATAAACAGAAATACCAACTTTACAACAGGGTAATAAATCTCCACATACTAAGACTGAAGGACAAAAAACTAAACTAGATATAAATTGCATCTACATATTTTCAGATGAACGGTCCCTAAAATTGGCTAGATCCTGATATATCTGGTTATTTTCAAATATCCACTCCCAAGAGCAACTCCACCCCCAAAACATGTGAAAAATAAAGGACATAAAAGCTTATCGTAGGCATTCAATGGTCGAGCATTTTAGATAAATGAAAAGAGAGTAGATGAAGAAAATAAACCAATTATACATCATAGGAAAAAGTTCCAAAATCAAGTAGAGGAAAAAATAGACAAATCACAAAACATCAACACCCTCAGAAACCTCAACAAATCGAACCTCACCTTTGGTAAGAAGCCTCTTTTCCGTCCCTACCTCTTTCAAATCACATACAATTATCAGATAAGAAAGAGAAATCTAACCTAGAAGAAAGTGGGGTCTTCGGGAGTGGAGGTGTTGGGATTGGAAAAGAGATCATATCAGTATATACAACAAAATAAGGATATTCCATTCAAATATAATCCATGCAGGCTAGATGCCCCTTGCATGAATTTTTGTTACAAGAAAGGTGGTGGTCCTTTGTATGTTCTAAAATAAAATGCAAATAAGGATAAGAGAACCACAACTGCAAGTGTACAGTTGTCCCAAGTAATATATGTAATAAACAGATTCGTTCTCAGGGACGGATTGGTTGACTCTAATGCTTATCGAATAGTGATTAATTGCACGTGAAAGCAAGTAAATGATTTTTAGAATGTTTGTTTTGGTTTTCTATGACTAAGGCAATAAATTAAAAGACTAAATTAATGCAAAGATTAAACTAGACGCGATAAAATAAAGTAGTTTACGCAAGGTATGAAAGGCAGTACTTGAGAGACGCAAGGATTTCACCTAATTATCATTTATTTCATGTCATATTTAAGGGACAAATTGGTAAATATGTATTGGTCGGGATTCAGAATTCTCCTTACCCCCGTCAGGGTGGACTAAGGAGCTACTCTTAGGTGCTACGAACCCCGTCATGGTGATTATAGTCCACCTTCAAGTGATTAAGTCTATTTATACCCAATTGACCATAGGATTAATTAAACCCGTCAAAGTCTATAATTTCTATCCTACATTCATTAATTAGGTCCATACCTAGACCCACCGTCAAGGTGATCCATTCGCCACTAAGTGGAATAGCCTAAGTATTAAGTCCTATTATTGGTTAATTACGTCAATGATAGTAGATAAAAGCAAATTAATGAAAAATACAATTTACCCAATTTGATTTCAATTATAATAATCCCAAATCCAAACACATGAAACGAAATCAAATTGGGATTAACCCATTATGCGTTCTCAAGCACTATTTAAGTTTACCTCATACTAATTAAAAATAAGAAAACTATATAAATAAATAAGTTCATCATGTTTTACAGAATAAAAAAAAGGAACCTAATTACGGAGTTGAATTGGCTAAGAATTGGAGATATAGACAGTCTCCAGCTCTTGCTTCTCCTCTGATGTTCTAACTCTTAAGCGTATGTCTTGTGTATGAATAGTCTGTAAAAATAAGAGTCTAAAGCCTATTTATAATGTGAAATTCGGACTAGGGATTTTTTTAAAGATTAAATGAAAATTAGAAAAGCCCAAGTCCATTAATGTAGCCCAAATCCCGTAACAGCTGCACCACCTTCACTAAATGAGCTCTGACCGGATCGTTTCAGCTCAGATTGACCCCATTCTAGTTGCTAAATTTCCGTAACGCAATGGGGAACAAATTCTCTTCACAAGTCAGAGGCTAAATCCACTCTTAGATGGCTCGAAATCAGCAATCTTTATCAACTTTCCAGATTTGCAGCTTGAAAATTATCAATTCTTTCGGGATATTTCTTCTTGCTTTGACTTCATTACACGATATTTTACTTTATTCTTTAGTTCCTCTCCTAGCTAGTATTCAAAACCTACAACTTTTCACTCAAAACAAACCATATTACGCGCAAAAGTTTAATAAATAAAAAATACTAGAATTAAAAGAGGAAAATCGATTTATTGCATATTAACACCAAAAGTCTATCTAAGTAGTCGAATAAACACCAAAAATGATGTCTCCCAAGGGCATAAAAGTAGAACATTTAGGGAGACATCAAGACCCCCAACTCAAACCTTTGTCGTCCCGATAGAGCAAAATTAAAAACAAGGGGAATGAAGTAGATGCAAGAGAAAATAGAAGCTAGTAAATACACCCTAAAGCAATTCTTAAAATAAATCTCATATAGCAAACATTAAGAACTAACATACAGATAGACTAATCATGCAACATCAAACACAAATAACTTCAATCATAAAATTAACTTTGCAATGCTAGAAGGTTACACTTGTACTTATCTCAATATGATGGCTATAGGTTGTTCCTCGATCCTTACTCGCTTTGAACGCTCCACTTAGTATACTCCCTATTAACTTACCATGTACCTAGGAATCAAGAGGACGTTATGGTTTTAGAGTAGGCTTAGGGACGGTGTGGTATGTATATTTGGTAAATTTGAAGTGAGCTTTTGGCTCTCTCCTCACTTACCATCAATAACTGTCCACGAGCTTGAGTTTACACTCATATAATGTTCTCACTCAACCTATTTGACGTGCTAATGTAGCGTCCCTATGTCAACCCAATATGTTCAAGATGATTTTTCAAAATATTCCACTTTGCCGGTTATTTTATTCTTTCTTTCTTTTTATTTTCTTTTTCATTTCTTTTCTCTTTTTTTTTGTTCATTCCAATCGCGGCAAAGGGTTACAAATAATAATATCATCTGAATTTTTGTGCCTCAATATAAACACATATAATCCACTCCTAATGTAATTTCCCAAATGTGGACCCTCCACCCCAAACTCAAGCTCGAGACAGGTCTCAGGATTGTGATTCAAGTGCGGGTCATTTGGGCATGCCTATTAATCTAAGGGATAATGGGCTTATATCGTGGGTACAAAAGAAAAAGCTTAAGACTCAAAATTGGGCTAAGACGGATATAATTAATACAAGGGATAGAATGCTAAAAGGCTTCAAATGGTTTAACAAAGAACTGCCCCTATCATTTTCCTAGTTACATGGTTTGTCTCTAGTTCATATCTAAGTGGGTTCTCTACTAATTTAGATCTCACGTTGTACAAACCAAACATTTTCCTTAAGTACAAACTTACTTCTTTTGCATTGTTTATTAATTTTTCCTATTCATTATCTATGTTTGCATGCAATTAAAGCGCGTTTTATGTTATTCCCTAAAGTCCACTATTTACTATCATAGATTCATCAAAAGTATGCTTAAAAGGGACATTTAAAAACTTCTACAGTCAAACGCAACTCCTAATTATTTTATTGAAAGCATTTAAAAACAAATAACACATAAAAACTGGGATGAGGCAACGAACCCCACCCCAAACTCAAAAATGAGTCGTGTCCCCACGACTCGAAAAGACGCAAAGCAATTAAACTAATCTACACTAAACGCAAAAGGGATAGAAAACGTATCTTAACCAGCGCGTGGCTGGTCATCAGTGTTGCGTCCATGGACTTTATCCTTTGTAAGTAAACCATAGGTGGTGTGTTGAATGGTGCTCACCCCAAGTAACATGTTTCGGATAAGGTCCATCTCTTTTGTAGCGTTCCCTAAAGTAGCAATCATCTTCACTTGATTCTCTTCCAACACTTTAATTTTCGATTCCAACTCGTTATCGGTTTGTACCTTCTTCTTTGGCGCAGGAGCTCTAGGAGTCCTTACAGCTTGTGTGGCTTCGTCATGGGCATTCTGAATCGAGACTAAAGATATCTGTTCCCCAACTACGGAAGGTTCAACTTCTTCACACCTACGCGGAATTTTATCGTCTAGACACAAGGTAGTGATGGTACAAGGAAATTTAAGATTCTGTTGAGTAGTAGGAGCTTTCTCGAATTCCATAATATTGTCATAAAGCACACGAGCCACATCCATATGTTTGTTCACAACAATACACTTGATGAATATAATATGTTCCTTTTTCAATTCCGAAGTGTGTGTTATACCAAAGAAGGTAGGGACTATGAAACGGGACCAAACCTTAGCACAAGGCAACAAATTGCTTATATAAATCTGTCCATGATAACGCTCTCCTGCTGGAATTGGGCGGGTCCCAAGAATAAGTACTTTTCCCCAAAGAGATTCGAAATCGAATGAGGGATCGGTGAGGGTTTCTTTGAAAGGACAAGGGCCAGTGAAGTTGGACAATTTCAATGATTGTCGAATAAGCTCAGCAGAGAGAGGTATTACCTTTTTGCGTACAATAACTGCTTCTTTTGAAAAAGCTAGTCCCTCGTAAAAATCACGCACCAAGTTAGGAATATATTCAACTTTTCTTTCTCTCAACTCTTTCCACCCAAAATTGTCACAAGTAGTAGCATAATCCTTAAAATCACTATTCAAAATACCCTTTGGAAGACCCTTCTCAACACCAAATTTCAAGTAATTAATTCTGTCACGAACCTGATCATTCCAAGTCATAGCAACTCTCTTCGGCTTTTGAGCAAACATCTTTCTTCGTGTGGATCTTTGTTCTTGAACGGGTGCTTGCGGAGTTTCTTCTATAGATTCTTCCTCACTTTCTGGTTCATCAATTAACGTACTTTTCTTAGGATTAGCCTTAATCGGATTCTCTTTCCTTTTCGGAGCAGCTGGGATTTCTTCAGTCTTGCGTTTGGAACGCGAATCAGGAATCTCAATTGCTTGTTCTGGTCTAGTACCAACAGTGATTCTATTTCTGGGAAAGTTCCTTCGATAAGTACACATGGAATCGGTTCTGTTAGTCATCTCTTTTCACCCCAAACTCAAAACTTCAAATAGTGAAAAGCTAAAGGAAAGCTTAGAACTTTGATGTTTTGAGGCTTAAAACTTGAAGAGTATGGTGGAATATGAGATGGGTAAAGGCTAATTGATGAGAATTAGGGAGGAATTGGGTTTAATTTGATTCTAGGAAGAAGGAAAATCTTAGAGAAAAGTGGGAATTTGATGGTGTTTTGGAGAGGATATCAGTTGATTATGTGTTTTTGTGAGGAAAGAGGGCTTGATTTGATGATTATAAAGTGTGTTGTTGATGATTTTTGGAGTAGGTGGAGGCTAGGATTCAGAATAAGAGGTTGGCTTGGGAAAGAAGCTAAAAAAGTAGGGTTTTAACCCTTAAAACCGCCTCTCGCAACAACGGACCGGCTAGCCGGTCGCTGTGTCGTCGAAAAATAAATTACCAAAATTGATTTTTTTTACCTCAGACGCAAGACTTCTTGCGTCATACATGACGCACTAACCAGAGAATCCAACATCGTGGGCCGGCAAGCCGGTCAGCTGGCCGGCATACCGGTCGCGTCTCGCTGGCGCAACCTCAGACGCAGCACGTTGCGTCATACTCGACACACTAGTCAGAACTTTTCCTCTTCGCTGGCCGGCAAGCCGGTCAGCCACCGGCATGCCGGTGGTGTCTCGCTGGCACAAACCTGGACGCTACGTCATGCGTCAAACTAGATGCACTAGTCAGAGTTTGGGGGTCTTCAGCGCATTTGACCGGCTTGCCGGTGAGCGCAGTCTTCGAACTCAAATATTTTCGTATTTTCATCTTTTCGACCCCAAACTCATGACCTTTTTACCCCTGAAATCATAAAAAACAACTACCATTCCTCATTTCTTAATAATAAACACTAAATTAACAAAATTTATCTAATATACACTACGAAAATTAAAAGAGTTAAACTAATATACAATAAATTGGCTTTTGTTTAACGTTGTTAAGCTCGACGGGTTACCTCACGCTTCTAAGGAGCTTCGAGGAGATACATGATCTCCCCGGGATGTGGTTCTTCCGAGCGATTGGTGTCTTCACCTCCATGGTATATCTTCAATCGATGCCCGTTCACCATGAAGGTACGGTTCTCGAGTGGATGTTCTATTTCTATCGCCCCATGAGGTGTAACCTTGGTCACAATATAAGGACCCGACCACTTCGACCTTAATATACCCGGATAATTGCTGAACTTTGAGTTATACTTCAATACTTTCTGCCCCACTAAAAAGTTCTTTTCACGAATACGATTATCATGCCACCTCTTAGTGTTTTCTTTGTAAAGTTTAGCATTTTCATAAGCATGTAATCGTAATTCATCAAGTTCATTAAGTTTCATCATTCGATTCTGACCGGCTAAAGTAGGATCTAAGTTTAACTGCGCAATAGCCCAATATGCACCCATTTCAAGCTCAAGAGGTAAGTGACAAGCCTTACCATAAACCATACGATACGGGGATGCACCAACTGGAATTTCGAACGCCGTACGATAGGCCTATAATGCATCGTCTAACTTCATTGACCAATATTTTCTTGTAGGACCAACAGTCTTCTCTAAAATATATTTTACATAATTCACTCTTACATGTTTAGAACGGCAAAACTAGTGGGGATTACATGCTATTTACTCAAGCTAAACTTTCATACTATCTTCTTTTCTTTTCTTTTTTAATTATTTTATGTCATTAATTTATTAGTGTAGTTTTCTTATTTAAAAACCAAATAAATATCTATCTATATCTTCTTTCTACTCGCGTATTATCTGTTCTAACCCTCATATTTGCACTTGAATAGTTGCATAAGTTCTTCTTAACCTTCGTAGTCCCTGAGGAACGAATTCTACTTATTCATTAAAACTTGCATACGATCTGTATACTTGCAGAACCGTGCTCAGCTTAGGGTGTTTATTTGCCCTTATTTATTACATTATTTTATCACACCTTAGGCGACACCAAGTTTTTGGCGCCTCTACCGGGGACTACATAGTTAGTCCTTGTGCAATTATCTAGTGCTTATATTTTAGTTAGTTCTATTTTACGCTTTTCTTTTTAGTTTTTGTTTTACAGATTTTTTTTCCAGGCAAGAGCAGATTTATTAGGAAAAGAAATTTTGTATTACTAGATCCTGCAGAAGCTAATAAATTATGGAGAAGATAGCCCAGCAAATCGTTGAATTACACGAAGAAATAGCCAAAGAAATCTAGTACATACCTCACCTTCATGTCCTAGTTGTGGAGCAAGAGATCACTCGTGGGAATATTACATGAATAATCCAGCTTCAATTTCCTTCATACCTTATCAAAGAAACCATTATTATGATGGTTATTATCAATCTCAAGGAAATTACGCTGATTATCAGCCCCCACAGAATTATAATTGGGTGGAAATCAACAGACATATTATCAACCTCGACCACAATCTTATTATCCTCCACAACCTATCTATCAAGAAGCGCCAATTTATAATGAAGCTTATCAAGAACCACTTTCTAATTCAATGCAGCATCCTATACAAGAGCAACCTTCGAGTCTGAATTCAAGCATGGCTAAAATGATGAACTTAATGGAATAAAATGAGCAAAGAAGCCAAAACTCATCCAAGATGCTTAAGAATCTTGAGCACACCATGTCACAAATGGTGAATAAACTTCAAATATTAGCAAAAAGGCAACTCCCAAGTGATGCTAGTGCTCCAGAAGACAGTGTTTGTCATGCATTGAATTAAGAAGTGTAAAACAATTACCTCCACCTAGAGTACAACCAGAACCAACCTTTATTCCTGAAAAAGTGGTTGAAGAAACAATTGAAAACAAGGTGGAAAAGGTAATTGAACAAACAAGTTTCCCAGAGAAGACACCAGAATAGAAAGAGAGCCCAGTGGTAACAAATACACGTCCTCCTCCACTATTCCCGTCACGTGTCAGAAATCAGAACAATGAAAAAGAATTCAAGAAGTTCCTTGACATGGTGAACGAGTTGAAGATCAACATCCCGTTTGTAGAAGCTCTCACAAGAAGGTCAAAATATCGTAAGTTCATGAAGGACATTCTTTCTAACAAACGAAGTTTAGAAACCGAAGAAATGAATGGATTGCCAGAGGAGTGTGATGCTACAAATGAAATAGAGTTACCACCAGATGAACCTCTACCCACGAATTCATGGATGACACCATCCATGATTATGAAGAATCGAGCTGAAAAGTTCGTGGGAATTTGAGGCAAAAGGTGGAAATTTCGTCAATCGTAATCGAGGTAACACGTCAAACTTAATGACGTTAAACAAAAGTGCTCTTGGGAGACATCCCACATTCTTTTATGTTTTTAGGTATTTATGTTTTTGTTCGTTTTAGTAAGTTTATGTGTTTTTTAGTGCATATTGCAGTAATAAGAAAGGTATAAGTGTTTTTGGTGTGTAGGTATGCAAGGGTTCGAGTTTGGTGTGAAAAAATGGAAAATTTTCGGAGTTAAAAAGGGTTGGACAGAAGCTTTATGCAGTACACCGCACCTATCAGCGCGAGAAATTTAACAAAAGCTTCGAACTGGCATAACTTTGCGCTCGGGTAACGGATTTCACTTTTTCTCGAGTCTAAATCGCATATTTTTTCGAGATCTATCCAATGGAGTGGAGAAAACTGATTTGGAGATAAAATAAACAACGAAAAGTTTATGGAAGATTCAGACTAGCTCTCCGGTACACCGGACCATACCTCTGGTACACCGGAGAGCAGAAAACCAATGCCCACGTGTGAAGACTCGGGTTTTTGGCCGAGAGGGAAAAAATCAGAAGTCCAAGTCCGGTACACCGGGCCAGACCTCCGGTAACCGCAAGATCACAAACCCGTGACCACAGGTTGAGGACACGCGTTTTTTTCCGAACATCAAAATTGCAAAGAGCTTCAGGTCCGGTACACCGGACCATAGCTCTAGTACACCGCACCGCGCCTCTGGAGAGAGAAAAAAATTCATTTTTAGTTTATAAAAGAAGGAGGATTGGTATTATTCCGAATTATTAATCCTTAAGCCTCTCTTTCTTCTCCAAACCTCTCCCAACTCCATTGAAGCTTCATCAAACCTTCCCTAATCATCAAAACACTACCCAATCACCATAAAAACACATCCAATCCTTTTCCCACATCATTACAAGGAAGATTCAACCGCCCATATCATACCAAAACACATTGAACCCAAGAATCAAAAGCTTAAATTTCAGAATTTCATCCTACAATTTCTTAAATCCATACCAATCCATGAAGAATCCATCTTACCCACATTGAGAATCATCATCAAATCACTTTTCCTAACCCAAATAAAGCTTGTACAACCAATAATCAAGAGTTTCAAATTTCAAGAGTGGTTAAAGCTTTGAGTTGGGGGTCAATTGAGATGATTAAGAGAACATAATAAATATCTACTGTAAGGGAGATGAAGAAAAGCAAGGTATTGGATTTAATTGAGAAGAAATCAAGTGAGAAAAGTCCTAGTTCTAAATCAAAGGGTAAAACAAGTCAAGAGAATAGAGGTCAGCTAGCTGTGTTTGATTCAATGGGCAAAAAGGTTCCAACTTTCCTGAAGAAGACAACACAACCTCTACAAATCGAAGACCCTACACCCAAAGAAAAAGAGAAAGCTTCAATGGACATGATAGCTTCTCCAAAGAAACAATTAAAGGAACTACCTTTTTCTTATGAGAAAGTATTTGAAGAAGAAGTTGATAAAGGGGAATACAAGAAGATTCTTAGAGATTTGGAAAGATTGGGTTGGTCTACGTTAATGGTAAGACGTTCTAAAAGACGTTCTTCTTGTTGAATTGTATTTTGAGAGGAGAAGAAGAGGATGTGGCACAGTTGATCTATGAGGAGGTGATACGAGTTTTCGATCACTCCCATGTCGTTATTTAACGCAATATCCTACAATGATCACGTGTCTTGTTTGGAAAGCGAATATAATTTTGGGTGAAGAAGAAACACGTGACTTTAAGATGAGTAACAATATTGACAATGGTTGGATCATGGAAGTTTTGAGAGTAATTACACAACTTTCAAAAGAAGAAAAGAAGTACATCACAACACTCTGTGAGCAATTAAAGAAATATCCAACAAAATCCTATCTTGGATGTCGATAAGGCGAGGTAATAGCCTCGAAGAGTATGTTTTATTTCTTCCCTACCATTTCTTTATGTGCAATATGTATGCTAATTTTAAATTTTATTTTTCTTGAGTCTTTTTCGAGTCGTGGGGATATGGCTCATTTTTGAGTTGGGGGTGGGGATTCGTTGTCTTCATCTTCCTTTTTGTTTTTTTCATAAAATTTAAAAAAACAAATTGGGTTGAAATAGGCATAGAATATGTTGAATGTACCTATTTGAGCATAATTTAATTAAGTCAATGATAGTAAGTAGTATGTTTTTGAAAGATGTTACAAATATGTTTAGTATGCATGCATGAAAACATGAAATAAAAGATAGAAAAGTTAATGAGCACTGCTAAGAAGTTACGTTGAAACTTAGGGAAAGTTATTTGGTGTGTAGAACGTGAGGTTTGAAATTAGTTGAAAACCCACTCGTCTATAAACTAGTAGTGAAAAAGTAACAAAATCCGGTAGTTAGAAAAATGAATAAGGTAGTTCTTTCATATTGAAGCCACTTGAAGCCTTTTATACCTTCTCACCCTTTTATTTGATTATTGTTATAATTTATCCGTCTTAGCCCCTCTGAGCCTTTCTAAAGCCTTTATTGAAACACATTATAATCCATACCCTTAGTTTGTAGGACTTATCTATATGACCCGCACTCGAATCGCAAAACTTGAAACAAGTCATTTTTAGAGCTTGAGTTTGGGGTGGTGGTTTCATCATTAGGGAACATTGGGTTTGGGAATTGTAATTGTGATTTTATTGATGATGAAAAAATTAATATTGTAACCCTTTGTCGGGGTAATAGTGAATGAAAAAGAAGCTACGAGCTAAATTTGCCAACAAGGGCATCAAAAGAAAGAATATATATATATATATATATATGAAAAAATAGCGCGATATCTCGAACATTAAAAAGAGAATCATAGCTATACAAAAGAGAAAAACTGATATGAAAAGTATATATATTCGGACCGGCAAAGTGGAAATTGTATATCATCACAAAAGGTTTTATTTGGGATTAATTGGGGATGCACATCCAAAGCATAAAAAATTGGGTTGAGAGAGAAATTCTTCGAGTGAAAACTCAAGCTCTAGGGCGCTTCGTTGATGGAATGTGAGGAGAGAGCCAAAAGCTCACTGTCCAAATATACCACACCGTCCCTAAGCCAAGTTATAACCAAAGACCTTAGGATTTCTAAATACTTGGTGGAGAAGCAATTGAGCTATTAGGTTGTAGGTAAGTGGACCATTGAATGCTATATTAGGACCTATGAACAACCTATAGCCATTAGCATGAACTAAGTTATCAACCTCTCCTTTTGGCACTGCGAAATTAAGCTAGACATGAATTCATGGATTGTTGATTATGTATGTTAAGCATACTTGTGCATTATTTCTTGAGCATTACTACATGAGACTTTTTAGATATTTATTCTCTAGGATCATTCATTATGTTCTATTCTTATTCTCCTCCTACTTCTTCTTGACATCCCTACTGTTCTTTACTTTTATTGTATCGGGACGATACATTTTTGAGTTGGGGGTCTTGATATCTCCCTATTTGTGATGATTTAATCTATCTTGGAGACATCATTTTAATTGTATTTAATAGATTATAGGTCGATTTCCTCATGATTTAGTACACTTTCCTATTTTGTGTCTTGAATTGATTATTTATTATTTTTAGAGCATATTGGGTTTGATTATTTATTTAGTGTGAAGCTTTAGAGATATATGGTAATTAATTAGAGTCCAAGTCAAAGTCTAAGAGCTAAAGGAAAGAGGATAAACATGGAAATTGAAGATAAGGAAGTAAAAGGTAAAAATATGGAAAAAGAAAAGCTGCCATAAATCTGAATTCCAGCACCTACGACCACAAATCAGCTTATATCTCAAAATCGGTGAGGAATTTGGAGAAACGGTCAAGAGCAAAGTTAAATATCTTTCCGAGGCGATGAATTTCGACTACTCATACGCGTCAAACGGATGAGTATTGAAGCTCCTAGGACCAAAACAAAAACGGGGCTGATTTCATATTTTTGGGCTACGAATTTGAGTTGGGCTAGGAGTCCACTACTTACCTTCTCCTTCAAGGAAACGAACTAGGTCTTCCTATACCCTATAAATACAGCCTCTTAACATTAGAAAATCATCCTTGACCAAACCTTAAGGTCAGGAAGAAGCTTACAACAAGAAGAGAAGTCTGGAAGGAGCTGTGCATCAATTATGTCTCCTTCAACCTTCAATTCTGTAATTCTTTTTTTTTCTTTTCTTAGTATGAACTAAATTCTATTTAGCTTGAGTTTTATCATATATGTATGAACCCTAGTTTTGATTGACATCTATCTAATTTGGGAATTTTATGTTTTAAATTGAATTATTGTTTTTATTCTTTATTTATGTGTTTGGATTTATATTTCGTGTTCTTGTAGACTGCAGCCATATAGAATTACCATCTAGTAGTTAGGTCACCATTGACAACGGTGTTTAACTATAGGATTAGCACATAACTTCTAGAATAATGTTTAGATCTGACAAATCAACCTAAGTAGATAATCACCATGGTTTAGTGTATTGCAATTTAACCAATTGCAGGAACAGTTTGCTTAGGACTCTTTATTGACACAGGTAAACCCTATTTAAAACTACCTAGCGCAATTGGAACCGATTATTGAAATACTACATAATTCACCCTTACATGTTTAGAACGGCAAAACTATTGGGGATTACATGCTATTTACTCAAGCTAAACTTTCATACTATCTTCTTTTCTTTTCTTTTATTTATTTTCTGTCTTTAATTTATTAGTGTGGTTTTCTTATTTAAAAACCAAATAAATATCTATCTATCTCTTCTTTCTACTCGCGTATTATCTGTTCTAACCCTCATATTTGCACTTGAATAGTTGCATAAGTTCTTCTCAACCTTCGTAGTCCTTGAGGAACAAATTTTACTTATTCATTAAAACTTGCATACGATCTGTATACTTGCAGAACCGTGCTCAGCTTAGGGTGTTTATTTTCACTTATTTATTACATTATTTATCACACCTTAGGCGACACCAAGACAATAGTATGAGAGTTTAGTTCAAGATATAGCAAGTAATCCCCACTAGCCTTGTTTAACCTAATCATGTAAGGGAGAATTGTGTAGAATTGCAATAAACAGGATTCTAAATTCCTCCTAACCCCCTTCCGGGTGGACTTAGGTGGCGACCTCACAATTACCAGGGGACTTAACTAAAGTGCTCCTACGCCACTAGGTTCTTAGATGAGACTGGCCTGCAATAATGATCGGTGGTTAAATCAAACCCTAATGGTTATCTAGTTAGGCAAGCCCGTCAGGATCACTACCGCACACTAGACATTTATGTGGTGTTTCAATAATTAGACACCCCTTCCGGGTTACCATCTAACTACTATTAAATTAATCCTATACGTTGCGCGCCGCAAGGAAAATAGACAAGAAATCAAAGCACATAAAACAAAGAATAAAACACTAATTCATTTAAATATTATAATCACAAATTAAAATAGATGTAAAACAAGTCTAGGTTTCATACCCATATGTTAAATGTCAAGCTAAAATAGAATTAGTTCATACTAAATAAAGAAAAGAAAACAATTACAAATTTGAAGGCTTGTGAAAACATAAATTGATGTTCAGCTCCTTCCAGACTTCTCTTCTTTTGTTGTAAGATTCCTCTTAGCTTAAGGGTTGGACAAGGATGTGTTTCTACTAAATAAAGGGTGTATTTATAGGGTATTCTAAACCCTAGTTCGGATTCTTGGAGTAGAGGGAAAGTAAGAGAACTTTTTTCCAAATCAAATTCGTTTCCTAAAATATAGAAAAGGTAAGAAACTGTTGTTGTTTTGTTCTGATCGTAACTTCTACAATATTGCTCTGATTGACGCGTTCTTTATATCGAAACTTATCGTCTCGGAAGGCTTTACACTTTTTCTTTAAACCATTCTTCCAAATTCCCAGCCGTTTTTGAGTTATGATCAATTTAATGGACATAGCTGCTGAAATTCAGATTTACTTGACAACTTTTCCTTTCCTATTTTATCTTTACTTCCTTTATCTCCAATTTCCATCATTATCTTCTTTCCCTTATCTCTTATAATTGATTTGTCATCTAATTAATTATCATATATCTTTAAAGATTCACATTTATCAAACAATTAAACCAAATATGCTCTAAAAATAATAAATCCTCAAATCAAGACAAGAAATAGGAAAATATAAAAATATGAATAAAAATACATAATTAAATTCCTAAATACACCTAAAATGATGTATCCAACCTAGATTAATTCATCACAAATAGGGAGACATCAAGACCTCCAACTCAAAGTTGTATCGTCCCGGTATAATAAAGATAAAGAACATTAGGGTAGTCAAATAATAAACAGAGAAAAAGAAGGAGGAGGAGGAGGAGGAGGAGGAGAAGAAGAAGAATAGAACATAATGAATGATCCTAGAGCAAAATATTCAAAAAGTCTCATGTAGTAATGCTAAATAAATATGACACACGTATACTTAATATACACATAATCAACATTCCATAAATTCAAGTCCAGATTAACTTCGCTATGCGAGAGGTTTTCAACACAATTCTTGTTAATGGCTATAGGTTGTTCATAGGTCCTAATATAGTATCCAATTGTCCACTTACCTACAACCTAATAGCTTCATTGTTTCTCCACCAAGTAGCGAGGAATCCTAAGGTCTTTATGGTTATAACGTGGCTTAGGGACGGTGTGGTATATTTGGATAATAAAAAAGTGAGCTTTTGGCTCTTTCCTCACATTCCATCAACGGATCGCCCTAGAGATTGAGTTTTTCACTCGGAGATGTTCTCACTCAACCCAATTTTTTATGCCTTGATTTGCATCCCCAATTAACCCATATAAAACCGTTTCATGATAATATAATAAATTACACTTTGCCGGTCCAAATATTTTTCAATCTTTTCCTATATATCTCTTTTTTTCATTATATAGCTATGGCTCTCTTTTTGATGTTGAGATATCAAGCTAATTTGTTTTTCATATATTCTTTTCTTTCATGCTTTTTAGCTTTTTCGATTTACTCTTACCCTGGCAAAGGGTTAAAATAATAAATTTCTCATCAATAATATCACAATTACAATTTCCCAAACCCAATGTTCCCTAATGATGAAACCCACCACCCCAAACTCAAGCTCTAAAAACGACTTGTCTTAAGTTTTGCGATTCGAGTTTGGGTCATTTAGATAAGTCCTATAAACATAGGGGTATGGCTTGTAATGTGGTTAAAAAAAGGCTTTAGAAAGTCTCGGAGGGGCTAAGACGGATAATAATAATAATAATAATCAAATAAAAGGGTGAAAAAGCTAAAAGGGCTTCAAGTGGCTTCAATATGAAAGAACTGCCTTATTCACTTTTCTAACTACCGGATTTTGTTACTTTTTCTATATTAGTTCATAGATAAGCGGGGTTTCAACTAATTTCAAACCTCACGTTCTACACACCAAATAACTCTCCCTAAGTTTCAACATGACTTCTTACGCATTGCTCATTAATCTTCCCTATCTTTTATTTCTTGTTTTCATACATGCATACTAAACATATTTGTGACAGCGTTCAAAAACATACTACTGATATCATTGACTTAATTAAATCATGCTCAATAGGTACATTCAATATATATGCTATGTTAATTCAAACCTAAAAAATTTAAATTTTATGCAAAAACAAAAAGGATGACGGGGACAACGAATCCCCACCCCTAACTCGAAAGTGAGCCATGTCCCCAAGACTCGAAAAAGACTCAATAAAGCAATAAAATTTAAACTAAACTAAGCTAATGCATATAATAAGTTAAGAATAAGAATTAGAACGGGGTACCTGACCATAAAGATCTAGCATATCCTCTTCCAAAGAAGAATAATCATCTATATCCAAGTCTTCTGTTACTTTGTTTATTACATGATTAATCCTTGAAATTTCATCCCAGCAGGCGTTGAATTATCTTTTTAGATTACCAATTTCTTCCATCAATTTAACTGCCCATGCTGGTGGTGTGGATATACTCTCTGAATTTTCATTAATATTTGAAGAAGAACTTTGATCTTGGATTGTTGTCTTTGCTTTAGGCCTTGGTGGTACACTCATTCTAGCTGTTAATTTCCTTCGTAGTGGTTGTGATGGTGCCTCTATCTTTGGTTTCCTTTTAATAGGCTTATCAAGGTCAATGGCCTTTTGTATTGTAGCTCCAGGCAATTTTTTGTTCCTCCCTATATTGAACACTTCCTCTTGTAAACCGTAGAATCTGTTCTGTTTGTCATCTTTGAATAACCCACAACTCAAGTTACACCAAGGATAGAATAAAGTTATGAAAGATTGGTGTGGCTTGAGTTTGTTTCTTGGATGAATTATTATCAATGATGAAGAAGGTTTATTTGATTGTTCTTGGAAGAATTCTTGATAGCTTGATGATCTTTGGTGTTGTTTTATGGTGCAGTGTAATGGATTTGATGAAGAAGATGTGTTTATGGAGGATGGAGGAAAGATTTGACGTTGTTGTTGTGTTTGTGTGGAGGTTTAACAAGCTTCAAGGTGTTTTTATAATGTTTGGGTCTGAAAAATTCATGTTGGAGAGGCTAGGTTTTGATTTGGTAAGGTAAGAAGTGTATTAGGTCAAAAACTCCTTCACAAACCGCCTCGAGCCGGCGTACCGGTTAAATCGGAGGCATACCGGTCGTGACGTCATCGTACCGTGTCGTCAAGTGCTACCACGGTTTTATTAAAGACCCCTCGGTAGTGAACCTGATTTTTCTCACCGTGTCACGGTTTTTCTAGGGCCGGTATACCGGTGATCTCGGTGGCATATGCCGATCAAAAATTTCTTCAAACCGTGTCGTCAAATGCGACAACGGTTTTTCAAGCGTGATCTCCGCAGGGAACCTGATTTTGCTTACCATGGCACGGTTTCTTCACCGGTATACCGGTGAATCCACCGGCTAGCCGGTCAACAAGTCAGAATTTCCCTTATTTTGACCCAAACTTGCTTCCTGCACAATTAACACACTACCTTTCTCTCCTATTAGCTTGTAAAAACATTAAAAATATACACTAACTTAAGAATATACACTACAAAACATAAAACTAACTAAAAAGCAATTAAAACAAGGGGTGTCTCCCAAGAGCACTTTTTTTAACGTCATTTAGTTCGACTTGTACCTCGGGTTAAGCGTGTTATTCGAGATGGATCATATCCTCTCGATCAAAATCCTCACTATCATGGTATATCTTCAAGCGCTAACCATTCACCATGAATGTCCTTTGCTCGGTTGGATGTTCATATTCTATTGCTCCATGAGGTGTGACTTTTGTAACAATATAAGGTCCTCCCTAACGGGATTTAAGCTTACCCGGATAGTTAGAGAATCTAGAGTTGTAGAACAGTACCTTTTTTCCTCTCTTGAACCTATTTGGACGAATCCGTTTATCATGCCATCTTTTTGTTTTCTCCTTATAAATATGTGAATTATCATAGGCATGGAAACGGAACTCATCCAACTCATTAAACTGCATCATCCTTTGTTTAACCGTCAAGTCCGGGTTTAGATTCAGAGTTTTAATAGTCCATAATGCACAGGATTCAATCTCAATAGGAACATGACATGCTTTTCCATAGACCATGTGATAGGTAGATGCCCCCAACCGGTGTTTTGAATGATGTTCTATAAGCCCAGAGAGAATCATCTAATTTTAATGACCATTCCTTCCTTGTTTTGTTCACGGTCTTCTCTAGAATAGACTTGATTTCTAAGTTAGAGACCTCAGCTTAACCGTTAGTTTAGGGATGATAACCGGTTGAAGCGCGGTGTCTCACCCCCAACTTACGAAGGGTAGCTCTCAACTGAAAATTGATGAAGTGGGTACCTTTATCACTAATGAGGACCCGTGGCGTTCCATGTCATGAAAATATACTTGATTTAAGGAATGAGATGACTGTTTTGGCATCGTTCTTCGGTGTTGCCACCACTTCTACCCACTTAGACACATAATCTACTGCTCGCAAAATATAAAGATTACTATGGGAGGATGGGAAGGGTCCCTTGAAATCTATTCCCCATACATCACAGATTTCGAGTTCTAAGACATTGTTGAGCAGCATCACGTCTCTTTTTGATATATTGCCAGTGAACTGGCATCTTTGACAAGTCTAGACGAATTGATGAAAAATTTTGTGTAGGGTAGGCCAATAGAAACCGGATTGAAGAATTTTAGCTGCAGTTTTAGCGCCTTTAAAGTGGCCACCATATGGTGAGCCATGACAGCTTGCCATGATCTTACTGATTTCTCCCTCATGGACGCATCTCCTAATAACTTGATCACTGCAAACTTTAAAGAGGTAGGGCTCATCCCAAAATAATTGTCTGGCTTTATGACTTAACCTCTTTCTTTGTTGTGGATTAAAGTCCGTAGGGAATACACCACTCACGATGAGGTTAAATATATTTGCATATCAAGGCACAAACACATCTTTAATTGTAAAAAGTTGTTCGGGAATACCTCTATAACCAATTCTGGTTCTTTGTTGGCATCAGATCCTTCGAGCCGGGATTAAATGATCAACTATTTGATTCTCACATCCTTTTTAGTCTCGAATATCTATATCAAGCTCTTGTAGAAATAGTATCCATCTAATGAGATGCGGTTTAGCATCCTTCTTTGTCATGAGGTACTTGATTGCTGAATGATCTGTGTATACAACAGTTTTCATTCCAAGCAGATAGGAACGAAAATGCATATACCATGGCTAATAACTCTTTCTCTGTCACTGTATAATTCAATTGGGCAGCATTAAAGGTCTTACTTGCATAGTAAATCGTATGGAAGATCTTTTCCTTTCTCTTGCCTAACACAACAATCATTACATGATCACTTGCATCGCACATAAGTTCAAATGGAGAATTCCAATCTGGAGGTATGACAACTGGTATGGATATGAGTTTTTCCTTGATCGTCAAAAACGCAATAAAACATTCGTCATTAAAATTAAAATGAGTATCCTTTTCAAGTAAAGATCAAAGCGGTTTGGTGATCTTGGATAAGTCTTTAATAAATCTTCTGTAAAATCATGTGTGACCCAAGAAACTACTCACTCCCTTAATAGAAATCGGAGGTGGTATGGTTTTGATAACTTCAAATTTGGCTCATCAACCTCCATTCCTGCACTCGAAACTGTATGTCCCAACACAATCCCCTCTTGAACCATGAAGTGGCATTTTACCCAATTAAGCACAAGATCTGTTTAATTGCATCGCACAAGTACCTTTTCAAAATTATCAAGGCATTCATCAAAACTATCTCCGGAAACCGGAAAATCATTCATAAAAACCTTCAAGTATTTATCAATCATGTACCAAAATATTGCCATCATGCACCTCTGGAATGTTGCAGGTGCATTGCATAAACCAAACGACATCCTCCTATAAGCAAAGGTGCCAAACGGACAAGTAAAAGTTGTTTTGTGTTGATCAGCAGGATCCACACATATCTGATTATAACCTTAATATACGTCAAGGAAACAATAATACTCTCTTCCTGCGAGTATGTCTAGCATCTGATCAATGAACGGTATATGGAAGTGATCTTTCTTTGTAGCTTTGTTGAGCTTCTGGTAGTCCATTCATACTCTCCACCCCACAACTGTTCTTGATGAAATGGCTTCGTTTTGATCATTAAGGATGGTAGTGATACCTCCTTTATTTGGAACACATTGCACTGGACTAACCTAATCACTGCTTGCAATAGGAAAGATAATACCTGCGTCTATTAACTTGATTACCTTCTTCCTTACAACCTTTTTCATAGCTAGCATGAGCCTTATTTGCCCCTCTATAGATCCCCCTCCTTCTTTCTAAAGAATAATCTTATGCTTCAAAATGGAAGGACTAATTTCCTTTATATCAAGGAGTACCAGTTGTGTGTATCAAAAATAAACTCTCATCAGGAAACTATTTTTTGACCAACTCTGGTCCACTATTAAACTCAGAACCTTCAAGACGCGACAAATGATCTGCAACTTTATTTTCACTACCCTTTCGATCTCGAATCTCTAATTTATACTCTTGTAAAAATCATACCCATCTAATCAAACGCGGCTTTGCATCTTTCTTCTACATAAGGTATTTGATTGCAGAATGATCTGTGTACACAAAAATTTTTGCCCCAAGAAGATAGGAACGAAATTTGTCAAATGCATACGCAACAGCTAATAATTCCTTCTGTGTTACGGTATAATTGATCTGAGCACTTGTGAATGTCTTGCTAGCATAGTAAATGGAATTAGATACCTTCTCTTTTCACAGACCAAAAACATCACCCATAGCAACATCGATCGCATCACACATAACTTCAAAAGAAACATTCCAATCAGGAGGAATGACGATCGGTGCAGATATGAGTTTTTCCTTGATCTCCTTGAATGCCGCCATGCAAGCTTCGTCAAAAAGGAATTTGGTGTCCTTGTCGAGTAAGTTACACAACGACTTAGCAATTTTAGAGAAATCTATGATGAAACAGCGATAAAACCTAGCATGACCCAAGAAACTTCTCACCCCTTTAACAGAAACATGAGGTGGAAGAGTCTTGATTACCTCAATCTTTGCACGATCAACCTCTAGACCAGCACTTACAACTTTGTGCCCCAACACTATTCTCTCACGAACCATGAAGTGACATTTCTCCCAATTCAAAACCAAGTCGGTTCCCTTGCATCTAATTAACACCTTTTCTAGATTCTGCAAACACCCATCAAAGTTATCACAAAAAACAAAAAAAGTCACATGAATACCCCAAAAAATTGATCGATCATGTCCCTAAAGATTACCATCATGCATCTTTGGAAAAGTGGCAGGTGCATTACATAGTCCAAATGGCATCCTTTGAAAGGCAAAGGTACCAAAAGGACATGTAAAAGTCGTTTTGTGTTGATCCGCAGGGTCTACACATATATGATTATAACCTGAGTACCCATCAAGAAAACAATTGTACTCTCTTCCAGCTAGCTTATCTAACATCTTACCTATGAAAGGAACAAGAAATGATCTTTTCTGGTGGCCTTGTTCAACTTACAATAATCCATACACACTCTCTAACCAACTACGGTTCTCGAGGGTATGGCTTCATTCAGATCATTCAGGATAGTAGTGATACCACCCTTCTTTGGTACGCAGTGAACCAGACTCGCCCACTCGCTACTAGATATGGGGAAAATGATTCCAGCATCTAGCAATTTGATAACTACCTTCTTTACCACCTCCTTCATAACTTACATCAACCTCCTTTGTCCTTCAATAGAGCCTGCACTTTCATCTTCCAAAATAATTTATGTTGGAAAATGGTAGGACTAATACCTTTGATGTCACCAATAGTCCATACAATTGCCTCTTTATTAGCAAGTAGTACACACAACAGTTTATCTTCTTGAGGACTTGTTAAAGTAGCTGAAACAATAATAGGTGAAGTATTGTTAGTTATCAAATAAGCATACCTCAAGTGTGACGGAAGCAGCTTCTCTTTTAATTGCATAAGGGACTCAATAGATGGTTTCTTTTGAGGTTCAATCTCCCCCGATTCTCTTACTGGTTCATAGGCTAGACGCCTATACTTTGGATTTTCAGAATTTAGATATGCCACTGTTTTGACAAGCACTTCAATCATCTCTGTTATGTCAAGTGTTAGGGCAGCCTGCAAGATATCGTCAAAGTTCATATCATTAAATACCTCTTGCATGGCATGATCAATTGAATCCACCCAGAAATATTCCTCCTTTGAATCCAGAAATTGCATTGTCCTAAACACGTTGAACTTAACCTCCTCAACTTGAATACACATGACTAATTCTCCGTTTTTTACATCAATAAGAGTACGCCCCGTGGCTAGGAATGGTCTTCCCAAAATGATGGAACATTCCAATCCGCGTCGTAGTCAAGTATAACAAAATCAACAAGAAAAATTAAACTACTTGCCTTGACGAGGACATCTTCTATTCTTCCCTCTGGATGTGAGAGGGATCTATCATCCATTTGCAAGACTATAGAGGTCGGTCTTGCGTTTCCTATCTTCAACTTCTCAAAAACCGATCTAGGCATGAGATTAATACTCGCACCCAAATCACACAAATATTTCCCTTTCCACTCATCACCAATAGAAATAAGAATAGTAAAACTCCCAGGATCAACTAGTTTAGGTGGCAACTTACTCTTGCATATTGCACTGCATTCTTCTGGCAAACCTATCATTTAATTCTCAAGATATGGGTGTTTGTTGGTGATAGATCTTTTCAATAATTACACATATTTTGGTATATTTTTTATAGCATCTAAGAACGACACATTAATGTTAAGCTTACTCACCACATTCATGAATCTCTGGTATTCAGCCATATCTCCTTTCTTCTAAACTCTTGATAGGAAAGGTGGAGGAGGACGGTTCTCTTCCACTACAACATCTTTCTTCTTTGGTTTTTCGGAATTTTCTCAACTTCCACCTCTTCTACTTCTGGTTCACCTTCTTTCTCCATCACATCCTTTATCATTTTCTTTTTCACTGTTGTCACTTTTTCTTTCAAAACGGGGAAAGGTGTTGGTGGGTAACTTCTTACCGCTTATGAGCGCTATAGCGTTACAATCTTCTCTCTATTTCAGATTTTCAGTGTCACTTGGGAGTTGCCCTTGTGAACGCTGATTTAACTGTTTTTCCATTTGAGCTACTTGGTTCTCTAACATCAAACACTGCGGAAGAAGCTTGTTGATCTTGTTGTGCTTTCATTTGAAGAGAGATTAGTTTTGTAAAGTTTGTTGAATATCAAATGCACCTTCTTGAGGTCGAGAAGGTAGAGCTTTTTGATTCGTAGTATCGGTATAGGTATCTTGAGGACGTTGTCTCTGGGCTTGATTTCCGAAATTTTGTCCCCCTTGGTAATTATTCTGTGATCTTTGTTGAAAGATATTTCATTGGGGTCGTGGTTGATATGCATAAGTAGCATTTGCGGCCCCGTTCGAATTTGAATATGTGAAACCTAGATGGTCTTTGTTTGGCTGATGTCCTTGACCACCTGAATTATAGTTCCCTCAGTCGGAAACAAACATCACGGATTCTGGGTTGCTTTGACAATTCTCCCAATCATGATCATGTACAACACAATTCGAACATCTATAAATTTCTTGTGTAACATTCACATCAGCTATTCTACCTGAAAACCCTTCTTTAACAACTAAAGTGATCTGTTTCAATTGTTTATCAAGTGTGTTTTTTAATTTATTCTCTAACGAAGAGAATTTCTCATCAATTCCAACACCACTATCTCTATGACCTGTACTTTAGGCAGGTGCTCTTACGGTACTCCAACCCATCTCATTCTTCACTGTTCAGTTCAATATTATTTTGGCATTAGCAGGTACTGTAAAAATTCCCCACCGCATCGTAAGTGTAGATATTTTCTTGAACGTCCCTCTAGGCCTTTATAGAATATTGACATTTGTTGCTCTTCTGAAAGACCATGATCTGGAACTCTTCTCAAACTTATTTGGAATCTTGTCAAACAAGCACCTATGGACTCACCTTGTTCTTGTTCGAATGATGTCATCTCGATTTGTGAATTCAACCTCATATTCGTCCAATAGTAACGGTCAAAGAACGTTGTTTATAGCTTGTCCCAATTATTGACTGACCATTCACTCGCTAGGTTTATTACAAAAAACTGAAATTTGCAAAGTACACCTATTTTCTTGTTACATCTTGTGTTACATACGCATCACATATTTGCATGAACTTTTGTACTACACGAACTGGGTCTTCTCCAACCACTCCTCAAAATTTTACAAAGTCTCGGAATTGGTTTAGCATACGCGGATCGGGTCTGTGTCTTGTAACATTAATATCTGGAGGGCCAACACCAGTAGCAGAAGCGCGATATGGGATTTGTCCAGGACCTTGTACGAACCAAGGGTCATATCCTTACTAAGGTTGAGCTTGTCCTTCAGGTGGAGGAGGAATTCTTTGATTTTGATTGTTCTGAACTTGAGGTTCACGGATTACTGGGTTTCCCTTATTATCCAATTCCACCTGAAGATCATTAATATTGTTGTTGTTTACTGCGGCCATCTCATTTTCTCTTGCTAGTCTTTCTTGCTTCTCTCTTTTGTTTCTATCTCGTAATAATCTCTTAGGATTTGAGAGCATACACCAATTCTGTTAAACCTGAGAAAGACAAAACAAAAGCGTAAAACTGAAACATAAAATAACAACTAAACTACTAAAGGATTAACACCGGGGTCACACGTGACCGTCCTCGGCAGCGGCGCCAAAAACTTGGTGTCTCCTGGTGTGTGATAAAATTACCACCCTTAAAGAGAGGGACACTAGCTGCAAGTATACGGGTCGTTCCAAGTAATATGTAAATAATACGGATTTTGTTCTCAGGAATGGATAGTTATGACTATGGTGTTTATAAAAATGTAGTAACAATTGTAAAACAGAAAACTAAATGATAGAGATTTTTGTTTGGTTTTGAATCCTAAACTATGAAACACAATTAAATAAATTACTAAATATTAACAGAAAGTAAATATATTTAAAGCTAAGGAGTGTAGAAAGCTAAGGAGTGTAGACGCAAAGATGAGAAATGTACTTGAGTCTCGCAAGGGATCTGCCTAAATCTATATAATTAATGTCACCGTTTAAGGGCTAAACTGGTATTTTTGTGCTACTCGGGACTCTAATATCTCCTAGCCCCCTGTCGGGTGGACCTAGGAGCTATCCTACAGTTCTATAAACCCCTCCCGCGTGATTAGATCTACTTACATATGTGAAGCCTCTTACCTAATTCGCTATGTGATTAGTCAAGCCTGCCGGTCAATAACGGACATCACACGTCTATTACCTATGTCTGTAATTAAAACCCCACATGTAGGATGATCACTCGCAACTATGTGAATAGTCTAGTTACTCCTATTTCTAATTTATCAGAATAAAAATAGTAAACAAGCATACGATAATAGCCAATACCAAATACTCAACTTAAATTAAATAATACAATACCAAATTCAGGAAAAACATTAATTATATTAATTAGGGCTTAAACCAAAAATGCGATTCTCAAGTACTAAGGAATTTAGCTCATATTCAAACTAAAGACTGATAATAAAATAAAATTATTCATTATGCTAAATTACAGAAATAAAATTAATGACCTAATTGAGGCGTTAGACTGAACTGTTGATATGAGAATAGTAATTCTCTAGCTCTTGCTCTCTCTTTTTCCTTTTACTCTGACTCTGACTAGAAAAAAAATGAATCATAATAAATGAGGTTTTAAAGGCTATTTATACTTACTAAATCGGATTGAGCTTTTTAATTAATAATATTAAGTCAAATGATAAAAATCCCAAGTCAAGTTTAGCAAATTCCGTAACTGTTGTACATCCTTTAGTAAAATAGCCGTAACTTTTGTGTCTCACGTCTAAATCACCTGATTCCAATCCTCAATTCGCGCTAACTCAGAGGCGCAACTTTCTCCTTTGAATATCCATACTCAAATCAGTGCTGATATGGTTCGAATCAGCAATTAGTAACTGTTATCCAGATTTTTTCAACTCCTTGCGTGGTGCTTTCTCTCTTTTGACCTCTCCGCTTGATCTAAGACTTTAATCTTCACTTCTCCTCCTCATCATAGCAGTTATGCGCCTAAAATATTTATACTAAAAACAAACAAATTAACACACAAAAACTCTAAAAATGCAATATCATAATTTTGAAGGGAGAAAGTGCATTATATTAAAATAAGCATAAAAGTCTATCAAATAAGTCTATTTTCCATCTAAAATGATATTTCCTAAGGGAATATATTTATCACAAAATGGGAGACATCATAAGGTAGACAAAATAATATGATAAATCATAAAGAACAAACACTACAAACCGATACAACAAAATAAGTGGAGCAATGAAGAAACCATAGCATTATCCAATGGTTAAGTAGCGCTGATAAAAGACAATGAGGGAGTAAGTCTGCTCTCCTAACCCGTAGAGTGGATATACGCGCCAAATGGGAGGCTTCGGTTCCTCGAATTAGAGTTGGAGAAAAAGTTATCAAATAAATCCTTCTTTTTTCCTTAGGTTTGAGAGTTCCACCCTCACCCGCTCGTTCTTAAGAAGATCGACTATGGCCGATGGAGGAAATATTAAATGAGCGACTAGTCATTGTTACTCTACAATATAGTTCGAAGAAGTTTAAAAGATACATCGTCGAAGGAAAAGAAATCTTTCACCATAATTAAATATAAAAAGCAACTTTTCAACTTCCCAGTGTGATAAATGCCAAACACTTCATATAATGCACATCAGCTTACGATCTCTTTGAAAACGGTAGATAGTAATCATGGTTGAAAACACAATGTAATATGGTTATACACCATGGTAAAGATAAAGTTGATTAGGGGATTTCAAAACCTCCCAGTTATCATCGTTAGTATTCCTTTCAGAACTGCAAAAGGGTTTCTCAACACCCTCACACTCGGCTAACGGGGTATGCCAAACCCCACTTATATCATATCGGGTTATATAAGAAAAATAAGCCCATCAGTATTATTCAGAAGACCAACTTACGTATTGGAATATCGTTAAATGTTGTAAGATTGACATCTACGCCGGTATGGTACAAATTGTGTGAGAGATTGACTCGGCGACCCTTCATATAATACTCAACGATACCAACTCTTGTCTTGGCCTATCACAAAGATTCAAAAGACCGGGATTTACGTCAGTACATCATTAGATTATTCAAAATACCGTTATCAATGTTAGCACAACATTGAAGTAGTCGAGAGACTGATTACTTCATCGACACATTATATGATACCTAAAGTCGGTTCTCACGTCGACGCTTCATGAAAAGGTGAATTGTTTTTTCAACCATGCTAGAAAAGGAAACATCAATCATGCAAATTCAAGGGGGTATTGATAATCCATAATGAAGTGCTGAGAATAATTAGCCAAGATAAGGCTATAACCGAATATAATTACTCCAACCTAGGGTAAATAACATTTGATGTAATTCGATCAATAACTAATATGCACATGTTCAGTTTCAAAATATACTCTCGCCATAAACCCATAAAGAGGGAAACGTTCAAAGCCTGTAGAAGCGCTATGTGCCCTGGTTTTCTGTAAATACCCCATGCACAACTCCCAAAAATTGTACTTGTTATTCATTATTCTAAAATCAATGTTCTTAAAATGGTAGAAACCTCCATTTCTCTATCTTAGTTCACAAGAATACCCTTGATCATATACTGACTTGAGCCTCGGAATGTCGTAGGAAGAAAAGCTCCTTGTAGTCCAAACTTAGCGTCTTATTTCAGGTGTCGCCAGCCTCGTGTAGAGAAAAACCTTCGGCAGATCAAGTAGATACCTCCTCTAACTCTGATGTCTCCTCATTTGTGATAGATTTATATTAGGATGAGACATCATTTTTAGTGATTTAGAAGTCATTATAGTCGATTTTCTTGAGAAATGCTACACTTTCCTATTTTGAGTCTTGATTTAGTAAAATAATATTTTTAGAGCATATTGGGTTTTATTATTTATTTAGTGTGAAGCTTTAAAGATAATTATGGAGCTTAATTAGAGTCCAAGTCAAAGACAACAACTTATGGAAAGAGATTAGCATGGTAATTGGAGATAAGGAAATAAAATCTAAAAAGATGGAAAAGGAAAAGCTGCCTAATCTAGGATTCTGCAGTACACGCCTAAAGAAGTGGCGATTTACCTAAGAAATAGGCCGATTTTGGTAATTTCCTTCTTTCGGGCAAGATAATTCTGTTGCGATTCTTTTGGTATCTTATGGAGCTCAAACGGACCAATAACGAAGAAGATATGCTCAAAACGGTCCAACAGTGTTTATCTTTATTTCCATACGAATTAGAGTTGGGCTTGGAGTCCACTACTTACTTCTCCTTCAAGAAAACGAATTAGGGCTTCCAAGACACCTATAAATACACCCTTATACCATTGTAAACATGTCCTTGCTCAGTTGCAAAGTATAGGCGTAGTCTTTACTTATATTTTCTTAGTTTTAAACAATAGCTTAGTCCTTTAGTTAGATATTCATCCTTAGAATCAAGCTATTCATTCAAGAAGCAAGCTGACCTGTAGAGGAAGACAAGAAGAAGAAGATTGGAGACTGACAACTCCTCTTCTACATCTCACCTTCTCTATATTTAGAGTAACTAGCTATAGATCTATTCTCAACCATATTTCTAAGCTTTTATTCTGTAAGTTTACTTTTAATTGTTGGATTATTATTTTGTCTACATTCATTAATACTATTTGTTATTTTAATTGATTAAGCTTGGCGTATATTGTTATTATGTGTTTTGACTTATTTCCCTAGATCTGATCAATCTTAGGATTAATCTTAGTTATTTCTTTGAACAAAAAAAAAAAATCTTAGTTATTGACAACACCACATAATCGTCTAATTTTGATTCTTTGCTTAACTAGATAGCCATTAAGGTTTGATTTAATCACCAATCATTACTTAGGAATCCCTAGTAGTGGAGAGGTTGCTCCTAAGTCTAGAAAAGGCTAGGTAGAATTTAGAATCCTGGTTAATATATAATGCTTAATGTGACAGGTTAGAATAACAATTTAGTAATAGACTTAGTAATCCTAATTTATTTGACTTACTTCCATATTTAGTTATTTGTTTTATTTATTTATTCGCATTAGATAGTTATTTATCTATTTATATATTATTCTAAACATCTAAATTCATCTACGCTTGTTAAATATAAGTAGATCTAACGGATACAATCCCTGCGAACGAACTTGACTTATCATTAAAACTTGCATACGATCTGTGATACTTGCAGTGAGTTCTGTGGTTCTCAAGGGTGTGTGACTCTTTATTATTATCTTTATTTATCTATTATTTTATCACACCTTTGCCCCCACCAAGTTTTTGGCGCCGCTGCCGGGGATTTATCTTTAAGTTAAATCTATTTTGTCTTTATTTAGTGGAGAAGTTTTTATTTGTTTTCAGTTTTACGCTTTCTTTTTGTTTTAGTCTTTCTCAGGATTTTAGATGGATAATCAACGGTTAGAACTAGGTCTACCTAGTAAATTTCGAGTTCAACGCATTGGGATTCGCGTCCCAACTATCCAAGCCGTTGGATTCAAGCCTGATCCTGATTTAATTAATCAATTCGCGAGCTATGGGAAATCTAATGGTGATACAAATCAAGATCCGGTCAGATCTGTTCAAAAATTCATGCAATTCTGTGATGCCTACATTAATGAAGGTGTTACACAAGAACATATGTATTATTTAATGTTTCAATTTTTCTTGACCGAGAAAGCAAGCGATTGGTTCGATGATCAACCCCCCGAGCTAATAACTGATTGGGACAAGCTTCAAGAAAGATTCCTTGATAAATTTTATCCTACAAGTATGCGAGTGAAGGAACTATTGGAGCCTACAAATTTATTACAAGAAGCCGGAGAGAGTGTTGGTGAAGCATGGACGAGATTTCAAAAGATGTTGGCAAGATGTCCACTACATGGATACATGCCACAATTACAATTATCCATGTTCTATAATGGACTCGATAGAGAGTCAAGGCTGAGAGCAGATAATATGGGTCGTGGAAATTTTGTCTCTATGGATCCAAAAGAAGCAAAGAGTGGTATGGAAACAATCATTGAGAACAACATGAGTTGGCCACAAGGAAAAACTCCTATCACTAACGAAGAAGAAGATGCGAGGATTTCAAGCTTGCAAGATCAAATACAACAACTCGCTATAACTGTTAAGGAAAGCATCCCAAAGCCACCTCAACAGTTATACCTACAAGAGCAAGCCTATGAAAATCAAGTTGATCAACCACCGAGCTATACTGTGCATAATGTAAGTCAAGCTCAATCACGTCCTCAAGAAGAGATTACTGAGTTAAAAGAGACTATTAGTCAATTCATCAACTTCTCAAAGGAAAATATTAGCAGACTTGAATCAAAGATCGATGCATCAGTAGTGCAAAGCCTGCAACAACAGAACCAAGATCTTAAACAACATAATCAACTTTTAGAGAAGAATGTAATGCAGCTCACTACAGTCATAGAACAAATGCAAAGTCAACTCCTACAATTGACCCAAGATACAACTACTAACATGAAGAAGATCCAATACGTTGACGACAAGGTTAAGACTATTAGTCTTCAAGCTCAAAAGATAAAAGAACACGGTGAGATAATCACCGAAGCGCTACCATCTCCCTCAAAAGGGGATGTTCTACCAAACAAGTCAAACGTAAGTCAGATGAACTTAGATGAGATAATTGTTGAAGATTGGGTTGAAGAAGTTGAACATGATAAGATTAAGAAGCCTAGAGTGGTTGATGAACCAAGAATTGAAGAGAGAAGTAGAGCAAGAAAAACACCCATACATTGCCACTATCCCACGGAGCAACATCAGAAGTGTATAGAGGCGTTAAAACAAGTGAAAATTAAAGTCCCTTTACTCGAAGCTATGGAAGGAAGGAGAAACTATGATCGATTCTTTATGGAGGCACTCTCCAATAAAAAAAGATTCACAAGAGCCAAGTCTGTAGCAATCAACGAAGGGGTATCCGCACGAGTTCAAAGAAGATTACCACCGAAGCTTAAAGATCCAGGGAGTTTCAATCTCCCAATCAAAATAGGTGGTATATATTATGGAAGAGCCATGTGTGATTTAGGGGAAAGTGTGAATATCATGCCCAAAAGTGTATTCAAGAAGATTGGTATTAGTGAAGCGAAACCGACATCCGTAGTCTTACAACTTGCGGATCAATCTACTATTAAGCCGTGGGGAGTAATAGAGGATGTACTCGTTCAACTAGGTAACCTTGTTATTCCCACGGACTTTATCATTCTTGACTACAAAGCAGATACGAACGTCCCATTCATTCTTGGGCGTCCATTCCTAGCCACCAGCGATACTATAGTGAATGTAAATGAAGGAACCATGACTCTTAGTATTGAAAATGATTCTGAAACATTCCATGTTTCGGGAAAGAAGAGGAAGAAGAAGTCAAAAGAACTATATCCAATCAGAGCAGTAACCAAGAAGCCAGAACCTAGTCTCCAAGAAACCATAGAGAAAAAGATTGAGTTTGGGGTAGGAGACGAGGTGGCATGGAAACCTCCCAACCCCAAACAGAGCAGTTCTTGGAAGGGACCTTATTTTATCACGCAAATTATCTCAGAAGGGGTCGTCTAAATCAAGGCTATCGAAGGTTGCAAGCTCGATTTGGTAAGTGTTAATCATCTCACTCACTGCTGGGGAGGCTATAAAAAGTAATAACCGAGGTAAATCGTCTAACTTTGAAAGACGTTAAACAAAAGTGCCCTTTGGGAGACATCCCATAGTAATTTTTATGTTTTTATGTTTTAGTTTTAGTTTAGTTTAGTTATTTTTAGTTGATATTGCATATTTGAGGAAGGTATTAGTGTTTTTGATGTTTAGGTAATGGAGAAATCGAGTTAGGGACGCGAGGAAAATTTTTTGGAGCGAAGGAATGACCCCCGCGGACTACCCCCGCGGACTACCCCTAGTCCGCAGGTATGCACCGCAGGGTCAAAATCCGTACCACGGGTGGAGCCATGGGTCGTGTCCAGAACCGAGAAAAAATTGACCCGCGGACTACCCCCTATACCGTGCCATGGTCCGCGAGGTCAAAAACACGTGCCATGGGGTAGGTCCACGGGTATTTTGACGTGGAAAGCTACAGAAGGCGCGGGGTACCCTCCGGTGTATCGCGCCATGGTCAGCAAGGTCAAAAACGCGTGCCACGGGTTGTACCACGGGTATTATCCAGTGGGTAAAAAATTTCGAGCAACAGAAGTTGCGGTATACCCCGCGGTACACCCATGGTCCGCAGGGATGGTCCGCACGAGCCGCCAGAGAGAGAAAAGAAAGGGTTTCAAGGTTATAAGAAGATGTAATGCTCATAATTCCGAATTTCATAAACCTTAAGCCTCTTTCTCTTCTCCAAAACTCTCCTAACTCCATTGAAGCTCATAAAAACCTTCACCTAACATCAAAACACTACCAAATCACCATGAATTCTCATCCAAATCCTTTCCTACATCATTACAAAGAAGATTCAAGCACCCAAATCATATCAAAACACTTAGAATCCAAGAATCAAAACCATGAATTTCAAAAAAAATTCCCAAAATTCATTAAACCCATATCATCAAAGCTTGATTCAATCATACCCACATGGAGAATTGTCATCCTAACACCTTTCCTAACCAAAATAAAGCTTGTTCCACCTATGATCATGAGTTACAAATTTCAAGAGTGTTTAAAGCTTTGAGTTGGGGGTCAAAAGAGATGATGAAGAGAATAGAGAATTATCAAGTGTTATGGGATATGAAGAATCAAAGCAAGGTATTGGGTAAGTTCTAGATGAAATCAATTGAGATGGGTAATAGTTTGGGAATATATTACAAGACAATTAGAGAGGAACCGGTTTTTGGTGGATTCAAATCCTAAAAAGCAAGCAATTGTAATTAGGGAACAGAAGATGCCAATACCTCTTCTAATCAAATATTTCTATATCAAAGATGAACAAAAGCTTCTGGGACGCTAGTAGCTGTGTTCAAAACATATTCCTGGATGAACACTGTCACATGAGAGAGGATTCAAGAGCAAAGTTGGAAGAAGATTAAGAACAGATTTCTAGAGTGCGATTGATTGGGATGGAGCATAAGAAGATGTAAGGGAAAGCAAAATTGGTGATACATGAAGTTTGCGTACATGAAAGCACTGCACCCTATTCTGGGTATTGATCAGGCGAGGTAAATAGCCTCGGAGAGTATGTTTTCTTTCTTCCTTACCTTTTCTTTATGTGCAATATCTGTAAAATTTTAATTTTCTTTTATTTTATTTTTGAGTCTTTTCGAGTCGTGGGGACACGACTCATTTTTGAGTTGGGGGTGTGGGGATTTGTTATCTCTCATCTCCATTTTTCTGTTTTTAGGTAAAATTAAAATTTTTGAAGGTTTAGATGTATGTAGAGTGTGTTTAATAGCTTAAAAGCATAAGCTCAGTAAGTTAATGATAGAAAGTAGTATGTTTGTGAGCTATGTTATTTGTATGCTTTGAGTTTTTACAGGAAAACACAGGTTGATAGTAAAGAGAAGATTAGCAAGCAATGCGATAGAAAGTATGTTCGATCTCAGGGAACCTTGAGAAGTGTGTAGGCCGTGAGATCCAAGCTAGTTGATAAACCATTTGATGAAAGTGCTAAAGGTAAGAAAATAACGAAATTGCATAGTGTAGAAAGTGATTAAGGCAGTTCTTTCATATTGAAGCCACTTGAAGCCTTTTTATACCCTCTCACCTTGTTATTTTTGATTTTATATGCTATATCCTTCTCAGTCCCTTCTAGCCTTTCTAAAGCTTTTTATTGAAACACATTATAAGCCATATCCCTTTAGATTATAGGACTTTTCCATATGACCCGCACTCGAATCGCGATGCATAGACAGTTGTTTTAGAGCTTGAGTTTGGGGTGGTGGGTCCACCATTATGGGAAATATTATTGGGATGGGATTTTTGAGCTTATTTATTGTGCTTTGTGCTTTATATTGATGATGATTCACAAGATTATATTGTAACCCTTTGCTGGGGTAATAGTGAATGAAAAAGAAGCTACGAGCTAAAATTGCCAACAAGGGCATAAAAAGAAAAGAAAAAATATATATATGAAAAAAATAGCGTGATATCTCAACATTAAAAGAGAGTCATAGCTAAAGAAATTGATTTGAAAAGAAAAGAAAATATATATTCGGACCGGCAAAGTGGAACTTTTATGTGAACATCTTATGCTTTAATTGGGTTATTGGGGATGCTAAATTGTGCATCAAGGAATTCATTGGGTTGAGTGAGAAACGTTTTATGAGAGTAACTCAAGCTCTAGGACGATTCGTTGATGGCTAGTGAGGAGAGAGCCAAAAGCTCACTCTAAAGTATCCAAATATACTAATCATACCGTCCCTAAGCCTAAATTACAACCTTAAAGACCTTTTGATTCTTTGCTATGTAATCGAGAAGTGATTGAACCAATAGAGAGTAGTTAAGTGGATCTTTGTATGCTAGTGAAGTTTGATGAACAATCTATAGCCTCCTTGGTGAATTGAGTAAGTTCCTCTCCTTCTTACATTGCGAAACTAATCTGCTCTTGAATTCAAACCGTGTTGACTGTGGATATGAGAAGTGTACAGGTATGTAGTTTTTAAATATTATTACATGAAATTTTCTGAGTAGTTGCTACGAGTCTATTCTCCATATTCTTCTGTCTTCTGTCTTCTGTCTTCTGTGCTTAATTGACCTAGGTGTGTATTTAGAGACTTCCCTTTGTTTTTATCTTTATTGTATCGGGACGATACAACTTTGAGTTGGGGGTCTTGATGTCTCCTCATTTGTGATAGATTTATATAAGGATGAGACATCATTTTTAGTGATTTAGAAGTCATTATAGTCGATTTTCTTGAGAAATGCTACACTTTCCTATTTTGAGTCTTGATTTAGTAAAATAATATTTTTAGAGCATATTGGGTTTAATTATTTATTTAGTGTAAAGCTTTAAAGATAATTATGGAGCTTAATTAGAGTCCAAGTCAAAGACAACAACTTATTGAAAGAGATTAGCATGGTAATTGGAGATAAGGAAATAAAAGCTAAAAAGATGGAAAAGGAAAAGCTGTCTAATCTAGGATTCTGCAGTACACGCCTAAAGAAGTGGCGATTTACCTAAGAAATAAGGCGATTTTGGTAATTTCCTTCTATAGGGGAAAGATAATTCTGTTGCGATTCTTTTGGTATCTTATGGAGCTCAAACGGACCAATAACGAAGAAGATATGCTCAAAACGGTCCAACAGTGTTTATCTTTATTTCCATACGAATTAGAGTTGGGCTTGGAGTCCACTACTTACTTCTCCTTCAAGAAAACGAATTAGGGCTTCCAAGACACCTATAAATACACCCTTATACCATTTTAAACATGTCCTTGCTCAGTTGCAAAGTATAGGCTTAGTCTTTACTTATATTTTCTTAGTTTTAGACAATAGCTTAGTCCTTTAGTTAGATATTCATCCTTAGAATCAAGCTATTCATTCAAGAAGCAAGCTGACCTGTAGAGGAAGACAAGAAGAAGAAGATTGGAGACTGACAACTCCTCTTCTACATCTCACCTTCTCTATATTTAGAGTAATTAGCTATAGATCTATTCTCAACCATATTTCTAAGCTTTTATTCTGTAAGTTTACTTTTAATTGTTGGATTATTATTTTGTCTACATTCATTAATACTATTTGTTATTTTAATTGATTAAGCTTGGCGTATATTGTTATTATGTGTTTTGACTTATTTCCCTAGATCTGATCAATCTTAGGATTAATCTTAGTTATTGACAACACCACATAATCGTCTAGTTTTGATTCTTTGCTTAACTAGATAGCCATTAAGGTTAGATTTAATCACCAATCATTACTTAGGAATCCCTAGTAGTGGAGAGGTTGCTCCTAAGTCTAGAAAAGGCTAGGTAGAATTTAGAATCCTGGTTAATATATAATGCTTAATGTGACAGGTTAGAATAACAATTTAGTAATAGACTTAGTAATCCTAATTTATTTGACTTACTTCCATATTTAGTTATTTGTTTTATTTATTTATTCGCATTAGATAGTTATTTATCTATTTATATTTTATTCTAAACATCTAAATTCATCTATGCTTGTTAAATATAAGTAGATCTAACGGATACAATCCCTACGAACGAACTTGACTTATCATTAAAACTTGCATACGATCTGTGATACTTGCAGTGAGTTCCGTGGTTCTCAGGGGTGTGTGACTCTTTATTATTATCTTTATTTATCTATTATTTTATCACACCTTTACCCCCACCAAACTCTTTCTTCAGTTTTATTTCCTTTGGCAATCTCCTAACAATATCTCAAATTATCCTACTCCAATTCCTACATATATGTATTCTATTGGGGGAGTTTTTATGGTCAATCAGATGTCAGCATGTCACATCAGCTCAGCTGAGACCCGATAATAGTAAATGCAATAACTGACACTCGCCAACATTAAATGCATATATACCCGTTAAGAGTCGTTGGAAGATTCGAATATATATACAAACCCTCAATCTCAATCTCTCTCTTAAACTACCTTTTCAAACAACATTAAAGCTTGGATTGATATCATTTAAGAGAAGAAGAGATCAAAGACACATACAAGTTTAACCAAATCATGAAATTTCATTTAGCTTGAAGTTTCTTATTTATTGTATTGTCCACTCTTTTTAAGAGAGATTTAATTTTTTTGACATGTATTCGTTTGTAAAGGTGATTAATTCACCCATTGAAATGGTGAAAATGATTATATCTTCACCTATTAGAACAATGTGTTAGTGTTGCTTCAAAAGTGTTATGAAGTTGGTATAGGTGATTACCACACATATGGAAGTGGTAAAGAAAATTTAGCAAAAATATTGAAATTCTAAGGTTGGGTGAACCTTAGGCTGTAGAGTAAGTTTAAGGCAAAACACTATACATGGTGTCAAATATCGCTAAACCCTATCTCTTTCAATTTACATATTTTATGTGTTGAGATATTTCCTAGCCTAAACTTCCTATTATACTTATATCTTTACTAAATGATGCTAGTGTTTGCTAGTATCAATAATAGTTCTTTGAGTAAATATTTTTAAGGTACCATTATTAACCCTTTAGTCCTAATAATATTTCTCCTCTGTTAGGACTAAAACACTCTATCACATACTCCTTCCGTCTCCAAATGTTGTCACTATTACTAAAAATAGTTGTCTACAAATGGTTTGTCACTTTAAGAAATCAAGACACTTTTCATTTATTATACCACTATTTCCAGGTCTTGGAGACCCCTCTTATATACCCAAAAACCCTCTCCTACTTCAATCTTTTTACTAAAGACAACAAATATATATATAATAATTTATACACTTTTTTAACCCTAAAAAACACAAAAAGCTTCGCTCTATCTTCTCCACACTCTAACCAAGCAACCTTCCCAGCCCTAGTTAATAAGACACAAATTTTGATCAAATGAAGCACGAGAGTAAAGAGAGTGCACAAAAATAAGATATTTTCTCCATCACATAACTATCAATACTTTAATACACAAGATAATTAGGAACTTATCTTTTCCCTATTGTAGTATATATATATACCAATTACGTATTTGTGTAAACTCAAAATATAGTGAACCACCAACAACCGAGAAAACAGAAACCAACACGAAGTTACAAATTAAGAAAATCATGTCTCTTTTAAGGTTTTGTTTGAATAATCTTAACCTGCAAAACTAAGGGTTCTATGGTTTTTTTTCTTTTTTGTAAACTAAAGTGCATATGGAGTTCTAATTTTATTTTATTTTTTAGTAAACAAATAAAATATGTAATTTTATTTATTTCTGTTCGTATTGTTAATTTTTGTTGTAATATTATTTTTATCATAATAAAAATACTTTTTTATACATTATTTTCTCTAACTCAGTGTTTTTTAGAAACACACAGTCATTTTTTATTGAGTATAATCAATGATTTGTGGAGTATACTTAGTGTAATATCCAGATACTTAGTGAAATTTTGTAGTCAATAATTTTTCCTGATACTCTGTGAATTTTTTCAATACTTAGTATTTTTTCTGATACTTCGTGAATTTTACCAACACTAAGTTAAATTCCTAATACTCTAATAAATCACTGAGTACAACTTAGTGGTGCCGCCAGTGTTGGGGGAGGGGATTTTGTTGGTGGTCGATGGTGATTCATAATTATTGTCATTTCCTTTTTGGCCTTATGTGTATATGTTTTATTTAAGGGTGTATTAGTATCTAGTCACCTATAAGATTGGATGGTGGTATTTTTGAAAAAGAACCTAACCACATGTTCTCTATAAATCAATAAGTTTGTTTCTAAGATCTTATATATCAATTATTTTTATATATTATAATTTATATTTTCAATAAAATTTAAAACATCTAGATATTTTATAAAAAGCATTTTAATAATTACATGAATAATAAATATTATTTTTTAATTTGTAACTTTTTTTTTTTTTTTTTGGTCGGAGAAGTTACACAAAAACCATCTGTCTATCCGATCCCCAACTTTTCGATCCCTGTCATAATCCCATTGATATCCATTTCGTGTCCTCTGGCTCCGCACCTAGCATTTTTCGCAAGCCTGTCCGCCTGGCTATTCAATCCCCTCGGCAGGTGCCGAAAGGATATCGGGCCATGGTCCACCGATTTCTTCCAGATCTTCCGGATGATCGGTAGAATAGTCCACCGATTTTTTAATTTGTAACAAATATAACCTTTTATAAACGAATGAAGTATTATTTATAATTCAAAAATACAAAAGGATAAGTGTGGTATGTCACATTTATCATTATTAGTTACAAGCAATATTTAGTGGGTTTTAAATAACAAAATATCTCGTGCTGTGAGTAATTAAACCAATAGAAAATTTTCTAAAGAATTTAATAGAAGAAAACAAATCATGAAAAATATACGAAAAAATGGTTACAAATAACATCGAAAAATATTATTCAATGTATAAAGAGGAATATACAAAACTAGCCCAAATCCAAACTGGATTATTTTTTTTAAAGCCTAACTAGATTTTTGTTCTATTTAAAGTCTAGTTTCGTTTTCTAGTTATACTTTTTCCAATTTTACCATATTTTTCTAGTAATTCGTTATTTATTCTTTTTGTTCTTTTCATTAAGCTGGTGGATCTGTATCCATGGGTACGGGACCTATGTTAGGTTTTACGATTTTTAACTTAAATAAAATGATTTTGTATATAATTTCAATTATAGTTGTCCATGTCCTAACCGGATTTTGTCCATTTGATTGTCCAAATACCCGTGGGCTGTACCCGAGTTTCATTTTTTTATAAGTCTGTGTCCAATGAGTCGAATGTGTCCAATGTTATACCCTAGGGGTTGTACATATGTTTAGTGTATGAATAATTGTGTATGTCCATGTTCAAGTGTATGTCCAATGAAGTTCGTATACCTTAGGGGTGGTACCCTTTTAATCACATAGGAACTAAAAAACCAAAATCAATCTAATTATAGGAAGGGTTGGACCCAAGGGGCTATACCCAAAGGGCAGGACGTGGCTTGTACCTGCAAAAATAACAACTGGTAAAAGAATAAATAAATACAACAGACACTGTTCTGTATTAAAAAAATTTAAAAGGGCTGGACCCAGCACATTTTAAAGTGAACACTGGAATACATTGGATACATTTTTTTTAACTAGTCTGGACCTAGGGCCCAAAGGGGCTGTACCCAGCAAAGACCTGGGCCCAAAAGAATTTGTACCAAACACTTTTACAGAACCCGGTGAAAAAAAAACAATGGAACATTTTGTTTACAAACGAGATGGACCCAATAAGGGTTGAACCCAAAATGATCAGGACCCAACAACATCTCGATCCACAGTCGAATTGAAAAAAAACAGATCCAGCGAACAGGATCTTGGTGAAGGTTGGTGGCGAAGGTGAGATCTCGGTGAGAGGATAAGGGGTGTGAGATCTTGGTGGCGAAGGTGTTGCGGTTCTCGATGGTGGTGGAAAAGGTCCATCGAACAAAAGAGGCGGTGGATCTGAGCGCGGCGGTGGATCTACGTGAGGCGTTGCTCGCTGGAGCGTTTTTGCTTGCGCGAGAATCAGCAGTGCTACACAGCGGCGTTTTTTCTTGCAGATCTGCTGTGGTGGTGGTGATCTTCTGATCTCGGTGAGAGGAGAGAGGAGAAGGGCCACGCGCGGCGGTTTGCCTGTGCTCCAGTGGATGAAGGCAGTTATCTGCTCTAGTGGTGGCGGAGAAGGTCAGATTGTTGACCGGAGGTGGGAAGAGGGCAGTTGGTGGGGAGGTGAGAAGGTGGGAAGGCGCGAGTTGCTGGTGGGAAGGTGGGATCTAGGGTTGTGAAAAGTGACGGTGGAATGGTGGTGATTTGGGTGATTGCTGAAAAAAGAGGGAATGGAGAGAGTGAGGGAGGGGGTGTTTTGGATTTTTTGTTTATTCACTGTATTAACTAGAAGAAAGGGGATGTTTTGGATTTTTTTGCTCTTTTCTAGTTAGAGTTTAATGGGATTTAGAGATTGAATCTTATTTTATTAAGACACAAGTCATAGGGCTTTTAATCATAATCCCCGCATGTGTAAATTAGGTCAACTTTCTTTAAGGTATTTCGGACGTTCACGGTAGGGCAGCACACGGGTCGGTTAACCGACCCGTAGGGGTAAACCCAATACCCAAACTTAATTTTTGGTTTTTAATATATTAAACCCAATATCCATTTTTTTTAATTGAGATCCTCGGGTTGGGTGGTAACAGGTTGGGTTGGGTTAGGGTCGGTTTCGGGTAATTGAGGGACTTAAATAAACCATCTGATTTACCTAAAAAAAAATTCATTAACTTAAATAAACCATTTGATATTGTTTTTTTGTAGTTTCTCATACATAATTCAGCTATTACATGATTTACATCTCATTGATTGAATTGAATTACATCACATTGAATTGAATTACAAAATTACATATCATTGAACTGAATTACAGAATTATAAACCAAATAAGTAAATCAAAAATCATCACAGATTGACATATTGTAACCATAACTTGTGCAAAATCAACAATTTGTACAACCTTGGGTGCAAATGTTGTTGTGAATCCAACTTCTGTCCAAAAACACTCCCAAAACCACCTTCTAACTTTAAAATAACCTGCAAATTTCCAAAAACTGGATAGAAGAATGAAGTCAGATTGTTTGAGCCTCAGAAGGAGTCTCATCATTGGCTACAAACAATTATTGCCTCAGAATTTAAAACTTCATTGGCATTAAAACCTTAGGGACATGTTTAGGTACAAGGGACTTATCAAATAACTTACAAGAAACAACAATCAAGTCACTTGTTGCCAACTCAACCAATTATTCAACTCATATTTACTCATTCATTAACCTTAACTTAATCATTGTAGTTAGGTCAAATTAATTGGGAGATGCATACAAAAGTGTGATGATTAACAATGTTAACTTGTAGGTTATAAGAAATCAGATTTATACCTTAGGACTTAGGTTATTGGTTTCTAACTTGTCAAAGATGAGTCTTGCGAGGACTCACTTAACTCGTCTAAGCCAAAATAACCTGCCAAATGTCACAAAACAACAAAAGATCAATTAGTTGTAAAATTAATTAGTCAACAAAAGTCACAAACCAAGTATTCATAAATTATTTACCTAACTCAGTATCCAAGATTAATAGGAAGAGATGTTTTCAACCAATTATTGTAAATAACTTAATTTTACAATAAGGTTACATAGACAACCTTGCCACCATTCTTAGTAACAATAACTTATTGACTGTTATTTAGAATGGTGACAAAGTCATCCATGTAACCTTGTTTTGGAAGTTACAGAAATGTAAATTAATACGTGTAAATTGTTAATGGAGAAACAAATCAAGCTTTGAACAATCAAATCCAGAAAAGGTCCATTAATGTAAACAACAATTGCGAATCATGCAAGTAAATCAAGGGAACAATCTATTAGCCAATATTCAATATTCATAACTCAAATGAAAACTAAGTACACAACATTAACATGTAACCAAGAAATTACCTTTAATTTGATTAACAAAGCAAGTACACGACAAACACCAACACCAATTGAAGTATTGAACATTAGCGAGACCATGAAAACACAAAATAAACAGTCTATTAGCCAATATCTATTATCGAATTAAAATCCTTCAATAAAACAATTATTTGTTTCTAAATCAAAATATTTACACATGCAATATCTTATAACACAATCGGAATTACAGAAAATCAAAACACGAACCTTAGGGTTTCGAAGATCCAAAACATCTCGAACCCAACCCTCGATCTACAACTCTAACCACCACCGTGCCATACATAGGCTTATTTATAATCCAACCCTCGATCTACACCTCTAACCATGGTTAGATGATTAAACCCAGAACCCAAAAGGACGAGCTTTATCAGAGAAGGAGAGATTATAACCCATAATAACCCACCACCGTGCCATACTTAATGCGGTGTATATTATCGCTCAAAACGCCGGCGAGATTAGACGGGGAAGGAGAGAAGCAGGGCTACGGCGGATAGGGTTTTCGATATGACCCAGAGAGAAACCAGAGAGTAAGAGAGAGTGTGGCGTTTCGTGTAATGAAAGGCCAAAACCAAAAGACAAAAGGTAACAAAGGAAGCGTATGTAATACGCTGTGTGATATGGATATATAATATATCCAACAAACTTAGGGCACGGGTCGGGTTCGGTTACCCGCGGGTTTGGCAAAGCCAAACCCATCAACCGACCCAATACCCAAACAATATAATATGTTAACCCAATGGGCACGGGTGGGGAATGGTTTGGGTTTTTTCGGGCCCATTTTGGGTCGGGTTTGCGGGTAAGGCGGGTTTAGGTATTTTGTGAGCAGCCCTAGTTCACGGTTACCTTTGGTTAATAACGTTGATACAACGAATATACCATTCGAAGAAACCGGCATAGAAATATGCAAACTTCGTGAAACTCTGAAATAAATCTTAATCTCTTATTTCTAATAAATATCTAATGATTTATTTTTTAAACCTGAAGAATGTCTTTATAGGTGCTAGTTTGTTAGGCACCGGTGGCAGAGTTATGTGATAGCTAGTTGGGCTTAATTCGAGATAGATAGTTGGCCTAGTGGTTAGGCTACTCCGCAGAGACCAAGAGGTCCTGGGATCGAATCTCATTGGAGTCGAAATGACTCCGAGCCCAAAGCGGCTCTCTCATGTACTCCAAAAAAAAAAGTTGGGCTTAATTCCATCCTTAATTTTTTTTTTAAATCATTTATTATATGTTTTGAATAATTTAAAAAAGATCATTATATCTCATCATCAATATTATGATTAAATGTCATGGATACTTTTTCTAAAATAAAAATTTATAAAAAAAAAAAATATATATATATATATATATATATATATATATATATATATATATATATATATATATATATATATGGGAATTTGTATGGAATTATTTAATAAATTTAATATAATTTATGAAATTAATCTATATATTTACTTGTTTTATGTTATACTTCGTAAAATATTGAAAAAAAAAACCAAACATGTTATCCGGATCGCCTTTATTTTTAAACGCATTTTTATTTATAATCATGAACTTTTCTTTTCTTTTTTGATATATATGAGAGTCTTTTTAAATTTGTTTTGACTCAAATAAAATTCAATTCTAAGATTTATTAGTCTTAATAAATCTGTAATCATCTAGGTACTTTGGCGAAAAGCAACTAGCAAATAAAAGATGCGGATTAATGAAAATGTTTATCGCACAAGCCAGAGGCAGAGCCAGGATTAGTCATTGGGCGGGGCCAATGGGGTTCGGGGGTAACGGCCCCGAAATTTTATTTCGAGTTATGTGCAATATAAATCCTTATATTATGTAAAACAGTAAAATAAGTCTTTATATTTATAAGTCTTATATTAAAGAAAAATTACACTATAAATTTTAATATTATTATTTTTTAAAATTAATTATTCTATAAATAATATAATTATAAGGTTAATAAAATAAATTTTAAAAGTTAAGAAGGAGAAAAAGAAGATTTAAAAAATTTTGAGGTGATAAATAATTATAATTATTTTTTTTTCTTAAGTAGTAATTTTTTTTTTTTTGAAAGGTCGGGAAAGGCCATGGATCCCTGGGGTATGCATGGCTCCCTGGCACAAGCCACACAACCCACCTACTGTCAAGCTAGGCATGCACTTGTACAGTTTGGAAGTTCCAAGGGTTCCTTCCTTTACTAGTTGACCTAAGACAACTTGCCTTATGCAGTTATGCTCACAGCCTCACACAACCATAATTTATGTCACTTAATTTGTTTCTCATTTCCAGTTGATACTTTTTGCCTTGTAAGTTAATAGGATCAATTACTCATTTATTACTTATATTTTTTAACTTAACGATTTTATTTTGTAATCTATGAAGTGAGACTAAAAACTTTGATATTAAACATGAACCAATCCAAAGTACAGAACCTACATGAATTTTGGGTGAAACTTCACCATTTATTATTAGCTGAAACTCGAAATTCTATATCTTTGTTGGTAAAATTTGCCCATTAATAATTTACTATCTTTTGAGTACACACGTTAGTGCTGACCATAAAAGCCTAGACATGGTAGGTAGGTAATTAAACCATTATATAAGTGTGGGTTTCTTGTTTCACATGCAGCATCACGAAAAAGGTTGTGAATAAGTTTCAAGCTTTTTCTTGGTTAGACGTGAAAAGTGCTGACGTTAAACATGGCTGCAAATGATCATAGAAGGTCCACGAGCGGAAGATCGGTAAGTGTTGGATCAATAAGTAGAAGAAGTTGGATTTCACTGAGTGGTCCGGACGCAGGAGGGGATGATTTTCTCAATGATGATGAAGGACTGAGATGGGCTGCTATAGAAAGACTTCCAACGTTTGATCGTTTGAAAAAAGGAATTTCCAGGAAAGTGTTAGACAATGGAAACGTTGTTCATGAAGAAATTGATATTGCTCTTCTTGGAAACCAAGATAAGAAGCAACTCATGGAACGTATCTTAAAAGTTGTCGAAGAAGATAATGAAAAATTACTTCAAAGACTCAGACAAAGAATTGATAGGTAAAATCTCTAACTTCATATTTATATTTCAATTTCAAAGTAATGCATGATTTTAGATTACATTAATTACTTTCCGTAATAACTTTAAATTACTTTAGAATTATTTGCCAACTTTAATTACATGAAAATTATGTGCCACAAAGGGTTGGAATTGATATTGCCAAAGTTGAAGTTCGATATGAAAGTCTGGCGATTGAGGGAGATGCTTATGTTGGATCAAGAGCCCTTCCTACTTTACTCAACTCTACTTTCAATATTATAGAGGTTAGTACTTGCATTTCAGCCTGGCTAACGTGCGGACCGGTCCGGTTCGGCCCGGTTCTTATCGGACCTGGGCCTTACCGGTCCGGTCCGGCCTACCGGTCCCCCACTATCGGTTTCGGTCCGGTCCGGTCTTCGGTCCTAAAAATCAAATGCACGACCGGTAAATGAAACCGGTCCTCCGATTCCGGTTCCATTCCGGTTCCTTATCGGTCCTATCGGTTTTTTTTTTTATTATTTGTTTGATCGAAAGCAGGTGAAATGAGGCTTGATTTGGATGAAAGGGAGTAAAGGGGTTGGACTATTAAGGGGTTGAGCTAGTAAGGGAGTAAAGGTTGGGTTGGGCTAAAAAGGGGTTGGGTTAAAAAACAATGAGTTAGGGGTTGGGGCTTTGTTATTGGGCTGGTATATAAAAAATATAAAAAATAGTAACGGACCGGTTTTGGTCCCGTGCGGTCCGGTCCGGTCCGGTTTAGTGAAATTTTACAAAATGTAAGAACCGATAAGTTATAACCTGAACCGGTTCGTTCCGGTCCTTGCACTGCTTCGATATCGGTCCCGCTTCGTCGCTGGAACCGACCGGTCCGGTTCGTCGGACCGGTAAACCGGTCTGGTAGCCAGGCTGACTTGCATTCATTGAATATTGTACTTTTGTTGACATTTATAGTATTTATAAATGTAATATTTTCATGGATAGTAATTTTTTTTTTCCAATTGAAAATCAATTAAGAAATATTACAACATTGTGGTAGATGATTAATAAATCCTATTCTATCATGAATACAATATATTTTCAGATTATCTAAGTTTCCAGTTTTCCTACATAATTTTACTGCTGCATCCGCTATAGAAATATGTTCTCTTTTTATATAAATGACCTTCCACTTCGGAAATCTTCTGATCCATGTCCAGATTAACTCAATTAGTGGTTGAATTCTCCAGTCTCTTTTTTTGTTCTCATATATTCCTTGCACTAAATTAATATTATCTGTATAGAAATTGATTCTATTGAGGTTTAGTTTTTCCGAGTTCTTCATTGCTTGTAAAATTGCCCATGCTTCGCCTTCTATTGCGCTTTTTATTGGTTTCTTTATGTATTTTTTCTCACATATCTTCCCTTCTTTATCAAATGCAATTGATACTATTCCTGGTGGTTCAGATATGTTGGTAAAAGATGTATCATTAAACCAGTTAATGTCAACTGTTCCCGTAATGTTTTCAGTGTTGTTTTTGTCCTTATCCTTATGTTGATCTCCTTTCGTATTGGTTTTTAGTTTTCTTGTCATTTTGCCTTTCTTTATATATTCTTTCTGTAATTCTATTCGCATTACTTATTATTTCTCTCACGTCCCATTTTTTATGCTCATGAAAACTTTTCATTCTGGCTTTCCATAGACTCCACAAAATTGCTATTATGGTACTAATTAATCTTTTCTTGTCCCATCCACTTTTTAAGTATTCCTCTATAGTTTTGATAAACCATTCCTTGAAAATGTACTGCTCCTCTCTGTCGATCTTTAATTGAAGTGGAGATTCTGCCCAAATTGCTGAACTTAAAGGGCATTTGATGAATAAATGTTCTATTGTTTCGTCCCCATTCTCACACCATTCACAGGACATATCTTTAATAATTTTTCTCTTTTTCAAATTCCTCTTAGTTGGTAAAGCATTTCTGATTATTTTCCAAACAAAATTCCTCATACGAGTTGGTACATTAGATACACTTCCTGCGTTGCTTATTTCCTTCTTCCGTTATTTTCCTAGATACACTTCCTGCGTTGCTTATTTCTTCATTGACTAATAGGTGGTATCCGGATTTGGTGGCATATTCATGGATAGTAATAATATTTCACTTTAACGACAAAAAAGGAGTATTCCTCTTAGTTTTTTCTTTCTGCAGGTCAATGTTTGGTTTGATTATGCTCTACAGTGTTTTTAGGGGAAGAGCGAGCAATTTTTTTTATTTTTTTAATACATGAGAGAGCCACTTTAAACTCAGAGTAAATGACTCTAATGAGATTCGATCCCACGATCTCTTGGTCTCTGCGGAGTAACCTAACCACTAGGCCAACAATCGATCCCAGAGCGAGCAATTTTCGTTAGACCAAGTTTAACAACCATGAACCATCCAATTTCAATATTAAGTTAAAACTAAGAGTTGATTTAATCTAAGCGATTCCTAATTTTGGGAAACTAAATTTTATAAGGAAATCCAATCCATAAACTATTTTGGCTATATGTAGAAACCCAAACTATAAAAATCAAATTCATAATATTATAGTAATTACTATATAATAAAAAAAAAAGATATACTTTAACTTTCTCAATTAACATTTAATCTTTTATATGTTTTTATAATTTCTTCATTTTTTTTTTAGCTACTTTGAATTCGAAATCATTTTTACTCTAATAAGATTCGATCCCAGAAACTTTTGATTTATGCGGAGTACTTAACTACTAGACCAACTATCGATCTTATTCTTAATTTTTTTTCCATAATGGCCTTTAATCTCTTTTTTTATTTATTATCAAATTAGTTTATCTATTCAATTTTATTTTTCTCTTTTATTGTTGATATTTTTAAAATTTTATTGGATAATATCAATTGTCTAAATATATTTATAGAATTTCAGTATATTGTTTTCAAACATAATTTAAGTAAACTTTCAACGGTTTGACCATCAAGAAAAAAAATTCAAATACATATATTTTAATATGACAATTATGATATTTTTAAATGGGTAAATGATACTCGATTTTTAAATTGTATTATATGAATTAAGGTAAATGACAAACAATTTTCAAATTGAGTATTTTCAATTCATTAACTTTTACTTTAATTCCTGAACTATTAACCTTAACCTATACTTTAACCCTAACCTAAACTTTAACCTTAACCTTTAACTACGCCGCACAAGGCTTCTAGCGACTACTCGTGTAGTCGCTAATGTGTCAGTAAGTAGTCGCTAGATCCAGGAACTGGGACCTAACGACTACAAGTAGTCGTTAATACTTAGTCGCTAGAAACTAGAGGTTAGAAGTCAAACCTAACGACTACGTATCAAAAAGTAGTCGTTAGACGTTGTGGTCTTATTAACGACTACTTTGTAGTCGTTAGATGTTAGGTGCTATTAGCGACTACATTGTAGTCGCTATTAATCTTATTATCTGCGACTACATAGTAGTCGTTATTGACCTTCTACTTAGCCACTACTTCTTGTAGTCAATCTCGACTACATGTAGTCGTTATTGATTTATTTTATTTTATTTTTAAAAAATAAAAAAATATGATTCTGAATTATTTTTAATTGCAATACTGCAATTAAAAATAATTCGAAAATCATATTTTTTTATTTTTTTTAAAATACAATTAATAATTCAAAATAATTAATTAAAATATGAAATTCAACCAAAGTCAACATAAGTCAAACCAAGTCAAGATAAAGTCAAAGTCAACAAAAGTCAAAACAAACCAAAATAAAGTAAAAGTCTTAATACATAACCGATAGATAAAATAGATAAGCACCAACAATCACTAGAGTCCTATCCGGCTATAAACATCGTCGTCATTCTCGGACTCGTCTTCATCACTATCATCTTCACCATCTTCTTCAACATCTTCATCACCGGTAGGAGGAGTGGGGTTCGCAATTATAGCCTGGTAGGGGGGCATTCCTTTCTGTGCCCTCAACTCTTTAATCAACGACATGGCATCAGTCACAACAGCCTGGGAATAAACAGGAGGCTCGGTGCTGGTAGAGGGCACTTTAGGGCGGGGGTACTGTGGAGAACTGCTAGCTAATCGGAGCTCATTAATTGCCGCCATCATCTCCGCATGCTGCTCGGCTTGGGATGGAGTAGTCGAAGGACTCTTCTTCGCCTTTTTCGGTCGACCAATGCCCGGTGTCCAGCTCCTTTTTGGTGACCCGATAGCCTTCTTCGAGGTGTTCCTCACGTAGTCGACTTGCTCCTTTTGAGTCATGTCTTGACCGTCGTTTGAATCATATTGACTCTGAGTCACCTGCTCCTTCATGGCATCCTTGAGCAAATCTGTTACATATTAAACAATAAAAAAAATATTAAATTTGATTTAAGATTAAAAATATAATTAATAATTTAATAATAAAAAACTTACATCAGCTTTTTCGTAGCTCTCCAACCTCCACTTGTTCGTCTTCTTGCTTTTGCCCACCACCTCGAAAAAACCACCCATACGCGGAATCGAGATGTCTTCTTGTGTCGCCTCATCCCTGACTACCACCTTTCCCCTAGAATTAAATCCTCACCCTGTTTCATTTAAAAAAAATATTCAAAATAAATAATAAATAAAAAAAACACCTCATAAAGTATATCCCGAGTTCGGGAATATTTTCTCGACCCCGCTCCACTCTTATTCTTCTGTTTTTCTCGATTCTTTTTGTTTTCACTCGCATGATGCTGAAAAAATTAAAATTCAATTATTAATAACATCAATTATAATTTAAAGAATAAAATTAAAATTAAAAAAAATTGAGTTTATACCCTTGCTTTCCTCGAACCCCAATACTCACAACATCTTTCCCATATCTCATCCGACAAAAAATCCGGTTTCACACCCTTTCTCCAGAAGTCTCTCTTCATTTATGCTTATAATCTTTATACCTTATTCTCATCGTGTCGTCTAAATTACCAGCAATCAAATTCCAATCGTTCATTTTCTTCCAATTCGCTATGTCGAAAAATTTCTATAAAAAAATATTATTTGAATTTAAATTAGAGTAATAAATTATTTTATTAAAATATTAATAGTTTTATCTTTACTGATAATCTCTTAATAACGACGATTCTGTCAGCATCCGGGACTTTTTTCCAAGCACTGTAACACGGTGGAATCCTCTCTCGGACAGTTATCCCGACCACTTCGGAAACGTGGTGCCCATACTTGCCGGAGGGATTCCACGTGTCGTCGAGGATGCAAAAATCGACCGGCAAAGGCCACCCGACCGCTTTGAGTGCCCTAATGGCAGTTTTTAGGGCCGCGCTACCCCGTTTTTTGCGTCGTACTAGTTTTGTTTTAAAATAGAATTAATTAACGTTTACGTTATTTTATAAGCAATTTTGGATTTAAATTGTTTTATTTACCGGATTGATCTTCACAGTCGGCCAGATTTTTGTTCGGATTCTGGTTTGGATCCCTACCCCCACCGTCCCCTCTGTGCTGCCTAGTCATCACATCGACCATCTAACATTTTGTAGTGTAATTAAAATATAGAATTAAAAATAAAATAAAAAACACTAAATTATTACATCACAAAAAAGAAAAACATGAAAATAAAAATAAATAAATTATTACAATTATAAATTAAATAAATTAAATAAAGTAAATATATTATCGGCAAGCTTTAACATCCAATATAGCACACTTACAATCTGTATTATACAAAAATAATTATATTAGTCATATAGTAAAATAAATTATAATTTTTTTAATATTTAAAAATCTATTGTTATATAGTCCCTTTAAATATTTCAATATTGCACTTTGGTCCCTCTATTTTTTTAAATATATTATTTTTACAAAATTAATTTTTTATTCTTTTAATTTCATTATAATCTTTTGATTTTATTGAAATTACCCTTTGGTCCCTCTATTTTTTTACGAAACACTTTTAGGCCAAAAATGTCAAAGCACGTGCATTTTTTTAATTAAATATTAATAATTTTAATTTTCTAAAATTATATAAAACCTTAAAAACCCCCAAAATTCATACAAAGTCTTTTAAAATTGCATGTTAGTCCCTATATATTTTTTTATACAATTTTAGGCCAAATAAACTCAAATTTCATTCCATCTTTAATTTCATACTAACACTTTTTTTTTTATATAAAATTCCCAAAAAATCATAATAAAACTATAACTTCATACTAATTATTTTTCATAATCAAGCATGAAATAAATGTTTAAATTAACATAAACTTAACCCTAATAATACAACTAAAATTCGGATTTCATAAACAAGCAACCAAAAATGGAAAAAAATTATTTTAATTACTCAAATTAAATTTTTTACCCATTTAGCAGCATTTTTTGTGTTTAAAATGCCATAAACAACACCCTAATAGCACTACTTAATTCGGATTTCAACTAAACATGTAACAATCTAAGTAAAAAAAATAAAAAATGAAACATAAAATTAAACCACAAAAAAAGGTTGAAAAAATTACCTTAGATGCTGAAATTGAAGCTGATTTGATGATGAATCCATGCCATAGTCATTCGGATTTAAACACATATAAAAATAATTGATTAGAAATTAAAAGTTGGAAAAAAAACCCTTAAGAAATGGAAGAAAATGGAAGAAAATAAGATTGAGGTTTGGATTTTGTTACCTTTAATGAAGATTTGGTGTTGCTTTGCTGCTGGAATCGACTATTGAAGTGGCTAAAATAGAGAGAGCTCGTTATTTGGGTTTTTTGTGTAAGGAGTGAATGAGAAGAATGAGCTCTCGGTGAATATATAGGGCTTTCTTTCTAGCGACTACTTCATGTAGTCGCTAGATATAGGGAAATTAGTCGTTAGTGGTGAGGTGACATACACATGTCAGTAAGTTGACCACGTCAATAGGTTTTTCACGAATACATTGTAGTCGCTAGATGTCAAATTAACACGTGTGTCCCTTCGTGGGCGGGAAAATGGACCGCCATCGAGTATTGGGAAATTAATTCGCTTTCTAGCGACTACTTAGTAGTCGCGAGTGATATGTTCTCATTAGCGACTAGTTCATAAAGATGAACTAGTCGCGAAATAAATGATGTAGTCGCTAGAATTTTTTTTTGTTTTTTTTTAAATTGAACCCAATTCCCTTTAGAATAATCCAATATTTCAATTCAATTCCAAATAATCATATAACATAATTCAATTCAACTTCAAACAATCAATAAAATCTATTCAACTCCAAACAATCAATAAATTCAATTCAACTCCAAACAATCAATAAATTCAGTCAACATTTAGAGTCAAACTTGAGTGTTCAGTCAACTATTAGAGTCAAAGTTGAGTGTTTGGGGGTATTCAGTCAACTATTTGAGTCAAAGTTAAGTGTTTGGGGTATTTAGCCAACTATTTGAGTCAAACTTGAGTGTTTGGGGGTATTCAGTCAACTATTTGAGTCAAAGTAAAGTGTTTGGGGTATTCAGTCAACTATTAGAGTCAAAGTTGAGTGTTTGGGTTATTCACTCAACTATTTGAGTCAAAGTTAAGTGTTTGGGGGTATTCAGTCAACTATTTGAGTCAAACTTGAGTGTTTGGGGTATGTAGTCAACTATTTGAGTCAAAATTGAGTGTTTGGGGTATGTAGTCAACTATTTGAGTCAAACTTGAGTGTTTGGGGGTATTTAGTCCAGTGTTCTAAAAATCGGCCCAAGCGACCGCCTAGGGGCTAGAAGGTAGCTGAACTCCCAGAAATAGCCCAGGCGGCCTCTAGGCGGTCCTAGAAGGTCCTAGGCGGGTTTAGGCGGCGCCTAGGTGGTCTGAAACTAAAAAAAAATTAAAAAATCTATTTTTTAATACAAAAAATTTTACAAAATTATTTTTTAACGCAAAAAATTATATAAATTTAAAAAGATATTTAAATAAATATCAAAACTGCCTAGCAAAAAAACGCCTAGGCGCCCGCCTAGTACCCTTGGCGCTCGAAGGTGGTCGACAGCCCGCCTAGTGCCTAGCGCCTTTTAGAACACTGATTCAGTCAACTATTTGAGTCAAAGTTAAGTGTTTGGGGTATTCAGTCAACTATTTGAGTCAAAGTTAAGTGTTTGGGTATTCAGTCAACTATTTGAGTCAAACTTGAGTGTTTGGGGTATTTAGTCAACTATTTGAGTCAAAGTTAAGTGTTTGGGGTATTCAATCAACTATTTGAGTCAAACTTGAGTGTTTGGGGGTATGTAGTCAACTATTTGAGTCAAAGTTAAGTGTTTGGGGTATTCAGTCAACTATTTGAGTCAAACTTGAGTGTTTGGGGTATGTAGTCAACTATTTGAGTCAAAGTTAAGGGTCTGTTTGGATTGAGAGAACTGGAAAGAAAGGAAAAGAATAGAAATGATTTTTTATTTTTTACGTTGTTTGTATTAGAAACTTTTACAAAAGAAAAGAAAGGGAATCATTCCAAAAATCACTCCTGTAACCTTATATATAATCACTCCAAATTGGAGTCAAATGAAGAGAAAGGAATTTTATTAAAGATTAGAGACTAAAATTAATTTTTTATTTTCTTTCCTTTCGTATTTTTTTCAATCCAAACAATAAATATCCAAAATCATTTACGAAATCTTCTTTTATAAAAATTTCTAATCCAAACAAAAAATTTCTTTTCTTTTCTTTTCTTTTATAATTTTTCTTTTCTTTTCCTTTATTACTTTTTTTCCTCCCAAATACAAACAGACCCTAAGTGTTTGGGGGTATTCAATCAACTATTTGAGTCAAACTTGAGTGTTTGGGGTATGTAGTCAACTATTTGAGTCATAGTTGAGTGTTTGGGGTATTCAGTCAACTATTTGAGTCAAAGTCAAGTGTTTGGGGGTATTAAATCAACTATTTGAGACAAAGTTAAGTGTTTGGGGTATTCAGTCAACTATTAGAGTCAAACTTGAGTGTTTGGGGTATGTAGTCAACTATTTGAGTCAAAGTTGAGTGTTTGGGGTATTTAGTCAACTATTTGAGTCAAAGTTAAGTGTTTGGGGGTATTCAGTCAACTATTTGAGTCAAAGTTAAGTGTATCAAAATAAATTCAAATTCAACTCCAAAAACCAACAAAATGTTTAAAGACAAATAAACCAAAATAAAAAAAAAATCTCCTAATCAATATCATATCCACTAATAACTATAGGTTCATCATCGCTATCAACCTCTATAGGTTCTTCTTCATCCCCATATTCATCCCAGGTGTCATCATCAACTTCCTCGTTTTCATCAACAACCATATCAAAAGCCAAATCAATACAAAAATGAGCAAGGTCAATCTCGATCTCCTCGGTGGATACCAAGTTCACCGGATCGGAAACCGTCTCGGTGTTCACTAAAGGGATCGTGACACTCGCTTTTTCAGTAATTAGTGATTCTGCACCCCATAACTCGGGACTCCATCCATGTCTATCATTGAGTTCCCATACTACTTTCCACCCTTTTTGTGATTTCCATGAGTTAATCTCATCGATGTAAAAAAAAATTTTGCTTGAGTAGCTAAGATGTATGGCTCTCCTTCCCAAAAAACCTAGACGTGTTAATAATAGTTACCCCATTCTATGTCCTCGCAGTACTCGTGTTATACCAATTACACTCGAATAGCACAACGGAACAATCATCATCAAATGTTACCTCTACAATCTTGACTAATTCACCGTAATACGGTTTTCCTTCGTACATGGTGCATACCCCGTAATCTTGTGTCACCCTTGTTTCACCCTTTTCACGAGTAACCCATTTAACACCATTCACAACACATGAACCGTACTTATAAACTGCACCATGAGACTTACTAGCCAATGAAATCATCTCCCTTGTAGCAAATGCATCACCTTATTTTTCCATTTCATAAACCTACAAGAATAAACAATAATAACAATGTTGTTTAAAATGGAATCTTAATTTGGTATTTGAATGGATCTATACCTTATGCATAAAACCAATCTCGTAAATTTTGACGGTGTTTCCTAACTTTATCAGCTACAGGACCCGGTAGCGTGGCTTTGTGTTCTCTGCACTTTTGACGAGCAAATTGAATACATTTTTCATAATGAATAAACATATAATAAATAAATTGAAAACTTACGTCATCCCGAAGTGTATGACCTAGCGGGGTAATCATTAGTCGTAGACAACAAACAAACCTTCATCGTAAACTCTTCCTTCTTGTGGGCATCATACGTAAGGATCCATTTATCCCACAACTCGTCCAACTCATCTATAACAGGTCGAAGAAAGACGTCCATGTCCTTGCCGGGGAACGGAGTCCAGGAATTAACAAACAAAGCTGGAATGTCGTCTCCTTCATACACTCCCACGGTGGTAAGTTGTAGACGGTCAATATAACCGGCCACATGTTGTACGAGTTGTTCTGCATAGAGAAAGGACAAAATCCATCGATACCCAAACCCAAGAACACATTCCGAGGTTCATTAGCAAACTCAGGATGTAACTGAACAAATCTCTTCCAACTATCTCCATCAACTGGATGACGCAACAAATCTGGATCTGTACTCTTCCCTGTTCGGTGCCAGATCATATTTTCGGCAGTGTGTCTCGAAGCATAAAGTTGCTGCAGCCTAGGGGTAATCGGGAAATATCCGAGTTTCTTATGCGCTACTTTCTGACCCTTCTTCGGGTCCCATCTGGATTCACTGCATACTGGACACTTATCGAGGGAATCATTCTCCTTGTAAAATAAAGCACAATCGTTCACGCAAACATCGATGGTATTGTACCCCATACCTAAACTTTTTAACTTTTTGTTGCACTCCTCGTATGACTCGGGCAAGATATGAGGTTTGGGCAACACATGATACAGAAGACCAAGCAACTCGATGAAAGACGTGTTAGTCCACTTGTTCTTCACCTTCACGTGCATTAGCTTCGCAATGAAATTTAATGAACTCATTACTGAACAACCAGGGTATAACTCAGCCTCTAATTCGGAAAACATCGTTTCGAATTTGCCACGTGCTGAACTATTCGAGTCTATCATCTCGGTGTCACCCAAATCACCACCACCCTCATAATTAGGTCTCAAATCTTCGTAGACATCCAACATTTCATTTTCTTCCTATCGAGTGTCGGGAATTTCCTCGTTCTCGCCATGCTTTGTCCAAATCTCATACGTGGACAAAAACCCAAATTGTAAAAGATGTGCCCTAACTTTGACCACGTCATACGACGATAATTCGAACACTCGTCACAAGGACAAAACAAAGTTTCTTCAGGATCTTTATTTTTTTTTAGAAAAAACGAGAAATGCTTCTATCCCCTTAATAAATTCACGCGAAACTTTATGAGCGGAAGCAATCCAACTTTTATCAATACCCGAAGCCATAATCAACTACTCCAATATAAAAGAATACAACATAAATGTCTCATAAATAACATGGAAAAAAATTTTTACATCACCAATTAAATACATAAATATAAAATGAAAAGGAAGATTATTACATCACCAATTAAATACATAAATATAAAAAAAATTATTACATCACCAATTAAATACATGAATATAAAATGAAAAAAAAAATATTACATCACCAATTAAATAAATAAATATAAAATTAAAAGCACACAAAATATTACATCACCAAATAAATGCATAAATATAAAATTAAAAGCATACAAAATAATGTCCAAAAAAAAAAAAAAAAGCATACAAAATATAACATCACCAAATAAATACATAAATATAAAATTAAAAGCATACAAAATATAACATCACTAAATAAATATATATCCTATTTATGCATTTATGTCTCATACAATAATATATCATATATATATATATATATATATATATATATATATATATATATATATATATATATATATATATATATATTTAATTATATGTCATATAAAATTATAAGATGATTAGAGATACATAGTGATACTACATATTTACCCATTTTGCTATACAATTGTAATCGAATAAAAAAGAGATAAAAAAAGTTTTATGGAACAAAAGATACCTACTTTTGGGAAAATTTAGAAGGAAAAATTGATAATTGAGGAGGTCCCACGTTGTTGATCGACCCGGGAAAGCTTTTCCACGTGTTGAAATACCTAATAATTAATACTATTTACCATTAACTACACAATTGTATGCAAATAAAAGAAATTTAAAATAGTTTTATGGAACAAAAGATACCTACTTTTGGGCAAATTTAGAAAGAAAAATTGATAATTGAGGAGGTCCCACGTTGTTGATTGACCCGGGAAAGCTTTTCCACGTGTTGAAATACCTAATAAGTAATACTATTTACCATTAACTACACAATTGCATGCAAATAAAAGAAATTTGAAAGAGTTTTATGGAACAAAAAATACCTACTTTTGGACAAATTTAGAAAGAAAAATGGATAATTGAGGAGGTCCCACGTTGTTGATTGACCCGGGAAAGCTTTTCCAAGTCTTGAAATAATATTTGATTATGAATTGTGGAAAAAAATTGGAAGAGTTTTGAGAGAAAGAAAGAGAAATTATAAAATAATGGTCTTTTGAGGATCCCAATTCGCAACTTGCTGTAATAAATACGCCACCACTAATCGCGACTACACGAGTAGTCGCCAAAGACTCAAAAGTAGTCGTTAGTAATAACTTCTAACAACTACTTGAGGTGGTCGTTAAATAAACCAACCACTAGCGACTACTCATTGGCGGTGGAAAAATAATTTAAAAATAAAACCAACACTAGCGACTACGTACTACATTTTAACGACTACTTCATGTAATCATTAAATTTTTTTTTACTAACGACTACTGTGTAGTCGAGAAACATACCATGTAGTCGTTAAAGAGATGTAGTCGCTAATGATGCTTGTCTTTAGCGACTACGTCACGTAGTCGCGAGAAATTTAGTCGCTAGAGAGCCGCGCTGTAGTAGTGTTTACCTTTACCTTTACCTTTACCTTACCCTTAAACCTTAAATATTAAATCTTAAATCTTAACCTTAACCTTGACTTAAATCTTAAACATAACCCCGATACGCAACCTTAACCTTGACCTTAACATTAACCTTAACATTAACTTAATCTTACTTTAATCTTAACCCTAACCTTAAATTAAACCTTAATCTTAACCTTCAACCCAACCCATTAACCATAACTTTAATCCCTTAACTATTGACCTTAACCTTAACCTTAACCTTAAACTTAACATTAACCTTACACTTTAACATAACCTTAAACCTCAAACCTTACACCTTAAAACTTAAACCTTAAACCCTAATATTCATCTTCACAACCTTAACTTTAATCTAACCCTTAAACCTTTAACCTTTAACCTTAAACCTTTACCCTTAAACCTTAAACCTTAAAATCCAGTCTTCATCGTCACCTTAACCTTAACTTTAAACTTAACTCTTAAACCTTTAAACTTAACCCTTGAACCTTAACCCTCAACTTTTTCATTCACCCTTATCTTAACTTTAACCTTAAGTACCATAACATTAACCTTGAAGTTAAAATTTAACATTAAACCTTTATCTTTTAATCCTTAAACTTAACCATAACATTAACCAGATGAAGATCGTTGCGCTGATATTTGACCTTAAACTTGGAATCTTATTAAACCTTAACTTTCAACCTTAACCTTAACCTTAGCTTTAACCTTGACCTAAACCTTAACCTTAACCCTTAACCTTAAACTTAACCTTAACCTAAATTTTAAACTAAGCCTTAACCTTCTCCTGACGAGCGAAAAAAGGAGAACCTTAATCCTAACTTCAACTTTGACTTTCACCCTTGGAACCTGTGTTTGAAATTTGTCAACGCAACAATTTTTCTAAGTGTCTTCAGACACAGATTTCACCTAGTAATATTACAAAGCACTACAATGTAAATAATTTAATAATGAAGTATTTATTAGAACCGTAATAGCTTAAAATTATGATTGTTTAGAAAAATTTATTATAATAATTAAAATTAATAAAATATTTAATATTAATTTTAAAAGAATCATAATGAATTAAAAACTATATATATATATATAAAATATTAATAATTTAAGAATTATTTGAGATAGGAAGATTATTGGAACAAAAAATTAAATAAGATTCCTAAAAATAAAAAACCTTCTTAAGCAACACTTTTTTAGAGAGAGAGTGAGAGATCATTTTTAACTAATGTTGGGGTTAGCAAGGGTTAATGGTGTTGTTCTCAATTTTTTTAAAAGTTATTTTCATTATATGTGTTTATAATGTAAAATATGTAGTACACAAAAATTTCAGAATATTCCTACAAGAAATTGTTGGAAAAGGTTACTGAAATATGCATTGGAAAAAAAATGATCATGTTTTTCCTCATTTGTGTTATAAGAATATGCAATTACAGTAAAGTAAAACGACACAAAGATTTACATGGAAATTTTTCCAAGTCAAAGGTAGAAATCATGGGGGATTAATGATCGAAAATACTTTACTATAACAATTGGGCTTACAAGACTTTATCTCTAGATAATACTAGAGTCTTACCAAATACATCAACTAATAGAATACACAAATTCAGAACAAACTCGCCAGTTCTTTAACAAGGTTATAACTTTTTTTAAAGTCGTTATAACGACAATTCTACTTCTGGATATGGATTTTAATGTGTTATGAACATTATAGTACAATTTCATCTTTACCAGGCTTAATTTGACCATTCAACCGAGACTCTTAATATTCTGTGGTTGACGGATTTATAGATTTACTCCTTTGCAGATTTCACTATTTTGTGCACTCAATTTACTTATTATGTGTATCTCTCTTGTGGCTTTCTTCTTTCCAAATGATAACTAAATACCCTTTTTGTATAGGACTCAAGAAAGGTAGTAGAAAATTCCTTCAGTATATACTTAAATGCATGAAGTTACCGAGTCACACGTTCATATATTTCTAGTACATTCTTTCTCAATGCCAAGAATGGCTTTCATTGTTTTTAGTGAGCTCCGTTTACCTACTTATGATTTGTCTTCCAAATATGAAAACCGACCCAACAAACCCCCTTTTCCAAATCAATTTTGAGGACGATAAACCCGACCTTTTTTTAACACTTCTCAAACTTCCTCAATATGATCTTCTCAAGTTGTAATAAGTTGGATTTCAACTGATCTCAAATCTAGTGAATACTTACATCAATGTGCCTAGTCCAAAAATGATAAGTTGTATTCTTGACCAAGTGAGTTGCACTTTGCTTGTCACAATAAATAATGAAGTCTTCTTGCGTATATCTAAATTCTTTTAAGAAACTTTTCACTGAAAGTAACTCTTTGAAAATGCGATTACAACTATGTACTCAACCCAAATGGTTGGTAAAAGAATATAATGGTAATAAATCCTGTAAGATGTATACGTATCTTTTACGCCATGATTTTATGAGCCTAAGGGCAGATATATTGCTAGTATTAGGATCCTCCTTAAGACAAAGGTTAATTATTACAACCCTACAACCATCGACCTGATATATAGATAAAGGTAATTTAAGTAAATGAGTAACAAAAAAAAGTAAACGTTAATGTTTTGATTGATATATAACTATGCTTAACTACTAATAAATAAATAATATAATGTGTAAACAATTAAGGGTAAAGCCCTCGTATGGCCCCTTAACTTTGGCCGCCCCTTGTCTTCACCTTTTGTGACACCGTTGTTGACCGTTAGTCAACGCCACATGGCCCCATATCACCGCCACCTCACCCGAACCGTCTTCGTCAGCATCGTCCCTAACTTAAAAATAAAAAAAATCCTTTGAATGCTTCAAACCTTCAACAATGGAGGGCTTTACCCATTATCATTACACCTCCGATTTTCAGATCTATCACGTTTATTAAAAGGCATAGCTTTATTACACCTTCTAAACAATTTTAAACTTTGAGATGGGTTTTTATTTTTACTTGTACGGCTATTATAACTCCTCAAAACATCAGTATACACTTTGAGTTTATGCCTTTGATTGGCTTCAGAAACCGCTGAATTTAAAGCATTTTTTGCACACAAAGAATCCTCACTAAACTCAACCAAACCAAAACTAGATTATAAATTGGAGAAGATAAAAACAAATTATATTAGGGAGTAAAATAATAAATCCTCTGTATCTTAACGAGTGATCCTCGAATATGAATTCATAATAGAAAATTAAAATAAATTACTTGTAAAAATTGGATAATCCATGTGGGTGTTGTGCAAATTCTTGGTCCAGAGATGAGTCATCGTCATCTGCAAAATAAAAGTAAGAAATCAAACCCCAAAATCATAAATTCTTAAAAATTAAACAATAGTAACAAAAGTAATAATTTTTAAACCAGAGGACGTATGTCTTTTACCTGTACGGCCACCTGAAGAGAGTCCGTCTCCACCCATAGCTGAATTTTTTGGAAGGACAATATAATTTTATAATTTTTTGTTAATAAGAGTGGACTTTCAGTGTTTAAACTTTAATGTAAGACACAATTTCCTGGGTTTTTGTTTTTACCCATTGATCTACAGAAAAAATTGTGTCTAACTATGTGGATGTAATGAAGCTATGCCTTTTATTTAACGTGATAGATCCAAAAAGAGTTGTAATGATAATTGGTAAAGCCCTCCATTGTTGAAGGTTTGAAACATTCAAAGGATTTTTTTTAAAGCTAGGGACGATGCTGACGAAGACGGTTGGGATGAGGTGGCGCTGAGGTGGCGGTGACATGGCGCCATGTGGCGTTGACTAATGGTCAACTAACCAAAAAATGGAAAAAGGGCTAATGGTGTCACAAAAGGAGAAGATAAGGGGCGTAAAAGGGTAAAAATGAAGATCGGGGGCGGCCCGTGCACTTTGGCCAAAGTTAAGGGGTCATACGAGAGCTTTACCCAACAATTAATTGAACGAAAACTACGTTATCATACAATCCCCCCTCCCAGTATTCTTAACTAAAATAGAAATCTAGAATAAGCGTGCTAAAAGGGTGTCATGTGCAAGGTTTATCTACTAGTTATCTAAAGTGCATTCATATCCTAAATATGATGTAAGTAGGGCTAAATGGCAACCAACTAGCTTTAAGATTAAAGAAACATACCCACATAATGGTAAAAAAACTTAGTAAATATATATATACTGACTAATTTTCATAACGAAACCTGACTCTGTAGGAGATATATTGATATTTACACAATCTTCTTTAAGAAATAAGTTGATTTCAATGACCCTTCTGTTGTCGACCTCACATATAGCTAAGGGTAATTAAATATTAGATGTCACTCCCATAAATTATAATTCATGACAATTAATAAAACGTAAACATGCATGCAATCATAACTAAATAATCTTATGGTCTTGGTTGTCAGACAACAAAAGATTATTCCAAATATACATCTTTAATTGTAAACTACACTGAAAACAAAAATGGTGGGTTCAAAGTTTTATTCCTAGTCTATGGTCATATTAGCTCATCCTTAGATTATGACAAGTTATAACTCTTAGCTTGATTTATTTGGAAAAAAAATATAAAATTGAAGTAAACAAATACCTAAACTCTAGAGAGTAAGTCTCTCGAATATTGATAAGAGACGTGTCTTTCATATTCGAATCGTATGAAATAAAGCTACCTAAGCCTCTATTTGTGATAGGTGAGTCCTACTTATCCTAAACTACACCAAAATTAGTGATTTCTCACTCAAAATCGGATAAAAGTAAATTTTTAAAGGAAATCATGCAAATCCAGCATTCTATTCTACATGCGGATAGCCTACCTGGTGCTTAGTTGGAGGTAGGCCACATGAAAGCGACATATTGTCTATTTTTTTTTGCAATTGTATCTCGCATACCTATAACTTAGTTAGATATAGGTGAGTCTGATATTATTCTGAATGTTATATGTCTATTAGCTCGCCTTGTTGGCACCTAGGTGGAGGTAGGCGACTTTTCTAGGGATGAAAATGACCTGGTTGACTACTAAAAAATCAAAAACCATACATATAGCAATTTATTCAATTAAAATCGTAACCTAACAATTTAATCATCAATCACCTCTAAACTATAATCAGATTATTAGGTTTTACCTATTAAACGGTATTTCGAGGTTTAACCATAACCAAACTACCAGTCTCTCTCTCTCTCTCTCTCTCTCTCTCTCTCTCTCTCTCTCTCTCTCTATATATATATATATATATATATATATATATATATATATATATATATATATATATATATATATATATATATATATATATATATATTTATCTCCCTCATAAATTAAAATCACACATACAAAAAAATCTTCAAAGTATATAAAAAATATGGTAGTCTACGATAAAATTGAGTAGTTATGTCTTAGTTGGTTAAGTATAGTATATTGATTTTGGGATCTGAATAAACTTTTTAGCTTATATTATTTAAAATATTTAAATAGTAGGTATGACCATACCTAAAGATACTATAAAAGTCAAGAAATTTTTTTTAAATTACACAATAACATGGGATATGGAATTTGGGAAAACAGTCTTAGAATTATTTTTGGGTTGCAAAAATTAAAATTTTAAATAAGATCATATATCAATTTTTGTAAGTTAATTTCAATATAATTTGTATATTAATACATTGGAGAGAATTCAAGAATCTAGGGCTGAAGTGAAGATTCAAAATGTTTGGCAACCTAGTGAAACTAGCAGCAAACTCAAAACATACCAGAATGACTCAAATATACTTGATGACTCAATAGAGCATTATTAACACAATAGAATCATTAAAGATACACCTACAAGAAATATATTCGAAAATCCACCATCAACAAATTACTAATACCTAATTTACTCTTGTTATACTAAAAGCATAAAAATTTTAGCAAAAAAAAAAATTGTTGCTTTTGAAAATAGAGTTGATTTCTCAAAACATCACATTACTTGACTTACCACCCTCAAAAAGCCCATATTTTTATTCTCTCCTAAGAAAGTCTAAGCATTTGGTGGTCTATCTATTTTTCTCTTAATGTCACTAAAATAACATGGTTGTTACATTTAATACACAATCAAATGGTATTAATCAATCTACCATAGAAAAATTTCTAAAATAAAGGTTACAATCACGTGTGTTTCAATTGTGAATTTAATCACTTAGTTATGGTGTGGTTTAATATGTCTTATCTTTCTTTAATCGGCCAAAACCCATTATTTGTAGTAAAAAATCGTATTACAGATGTTTAATGAGTTTAATGTTAGTGAGTTTCTTGGTATAATTAACTGTGAGTTACTAGTTCAATTTTAATAGGTGGATCACTATAGGTTGCTAGTTCAGTTTTAGTTGGTTGCTTATGTTTGATCTATGTGTTATATTAGCAAACAATGAGTTGAATGTACAATAATTATGGACGGTCTTCTCTAACTTTGAAACCCACTATTTGATAAAGGTACGGTTCATACACATCACAAATATCATATCCATGCAATTTTTATATATTTTTCACAAACTATAATGCATATAAAAATGGTAAATAGCAACCTCTTTGAGGGCTGTTTTTTCCATCTTTACAACCCGTTATTTGATGAAGGTACAATTAACACACATCACAGCGATCATATTCATATAATTTTAAATTTACTTTTTGTAAAATAAATTGTATTTAGTAATTGTAGATAACAATCCACTGGATAATTTGTTAACTAACAGTCACTACAACCCATCAACAAGACTAAAATAGAAACAAAATGTATGATTATATGTGGATAATGTGTCATTGTTTTCTCATCATTTACACGATTTTTGTATTTCTTGTTCCATTTTTGAAATCATTTATCGCCTTCAATGACCTTCTTTTTTGAGGAGTGTAATATAAATTCGTACGATTCAGTTGCAGATTTGGCGTAATTTTTGGTTAGAAAGAATATGGAATGACGCGGGATTCTGGCGATATTTTTCTTTTATTTTTGGTATAATGGAGATTTTGATTTTTTATTCATTTTTTTAATGAGGCATATGAACATCAGACAAAGGGTAGTCTAGTCATAACGTGGATTGGAGCTTCATAACCAGATTATGCCTCTTTTGAGTAACTCACCCTTGTATATATATATATATATATATATATATATATACATATATATATATATATATATATATATATATATATACATATATATATACATATATATGTATATATATATATATATGTATATATATATATATACATATATATGTATATATACATATATATATATATATGTATACATATATGTATATACATATATGTATACATATATGTATATACATATATGTATATATGTATATATATATATGTATATACATATATACATATATATACATATACTAGGTATGAACCCGTGCCTGAAGGCACTCTAACAATATATTAATTTAAAAAAATATATATAACGCGAGATAAACAAACTATTCTTGAGATAAAATTAAACTAAAAAATATTTAAAAAATAGGATGCAATTTGCAAAACAGCTACATAAAGTAAAAATCGATCAACCAAAATATACTCGTATGTAATAAAAAATAAAAACCTCAAATAATTGAGATGGAAAGCAGGAGCAAAGGAATGGAGAGTATTTAAAGTAGAAGATCGTTGAAGTTATTAATTGAAAAACGTGCTCCTTGGAGAAGGTGTTTTGTTTGATGTTATTAATTGAAAAACGTGCTCCTTGGAGAAGGTGTTTTGTTTGGAGTGAACAGTTTGGTCTTATACTGCATTTTTTGAATTATTTTGTAGTAAATATCCATGGGTGCAACTGCGATGGTCTAAACCCTATACCTTCGAACAAAAAGAAATAAAGTTAAACCCTCAACCCAGAATAGAAAAGGAAAAAGAGAAAAGGAATAAGTTCTTGACAAATTACACCAACTATCAAATTAAGGTAAAATGTACACATCATAGTTTAGTTAGGATATAAATTCCTTTTTAGTTATAATTTGTGGAAGGTTCCTTATTTTTCCCAATTTGATTTGTTTTGTAGTTTTATTAAAATATAATATAGGTGAGTGAATGCATTAATGAGGCAACTGATCATACACTACAGCCACGATTATTTTTATGATAGGCCCCATCCATCCCCATAACTCAAAGGTAATCAAATCGTTTGTGTATAGGATATTTTTTATCTGATTATTTTCTGAAATTGCATATATGTTACAATTACTTTAAGCAAAATTATTACTCATATCTATGAACACATGGACATAGGAACTACTTAGTTTTTCATAGCCTTAGCTGACATAATTTATTATATAAATATTACAAAATTTAGAAAATATTTACTCAATTTTTACTACTATATGTAGAAAAAAATCTCAAAATTGACATAAACTTCAAAGATTCTCTGGAGATTACTCCATACGTTCATATTGCTATAATAGGCCAGAAAAATACGTTAATCGTAAAATGGAGGTTTTGGTGGTGGAGAACAATCTGCAAGCGGAGATCATAATTAGTAAGTTACATTCACTAACAACATGAATATTTAACTAAGAAACATAGATACCTGGTGATAATATAAGTAGCCACCACATACTCCAAATCGTAAATTGTAAAAATGTGTTTTTTTGCATTGTAGCAGATGTGAACCTTGGAAATTGAAGTTGTGTTTCATTTCTGATGATACTGGACGATTTTCGAATAAAATTCAATCAGTCTTGTATCATGATACTGGACCTCCACCTCCTGTAGAAGATATAGGAAAAGATGGTCTTCTAACTCCATCTTGCTGCAAATTTCCCAGCTACCCCCAATATCAATTACCAAACTAATTCAATTTTTCAATATTATAACATAAATAAGTGTCTTTCTTACCCTTGATTTGAGTGCTATTAGTTGAGCTTTATCACTTCACTGTTCTGGGATTCCATCTCTAGTACCAGGAGGTGTCAACAACCTGAAACACAAAACCATAACACTTATATCTCTATTTTCTAAATTTACCCAACTATTAACTTTGCTATAAAAAAACACATTAGTATTAGTCATAGTAATTTTTATCATTGTCAGAGTTTAGAAAATCATCAGTTGCAGTCTTCCGCGCCTATGCCTGACTCAATATTGATAACGGAGAAGTACCCATCTTTGATCCTGCAATTAATCCAAACCCAACTTTATTTCATTTGGAATTAAAAACTTGCTACAAAATTAATCACATAAGCTAGGAGATGCTTTGTGCAGCTACTCATTATCAATACTATGTATATACATCTAAGAAGTCTGTAGCTGTAAAATCTAATGCAGCAGCTATTGCTACCTCAATCTGTAACAACTATAACAAATCAGAATTAATATTTATGTAATCATACCAGTTCTCTGTATATATCTCAACTTATATATTCTTAAGCTGAAAGATTATATGAGCAGGGTCTAAACATAGTTTTAGACAAAATCTTGACTGAATCATCTCAAAAAATAGTTCTGCAGGACCCAAAACATTAACAACCAAACCAACCTTCATCTACATATAACATACTTCAACTTGTGTTTTTTCAGATCTTTGGCTAGCTTCAGTAGATGCTTGCCTTCCTAATCACTTTTTCTGCATCACACACTTACACAATTAATAAGATCGTAAAAATAATGACGATACAAAAAATAAACAGAGACTTGAATTGCTTGGGGCTACTGAGTATAAAGGTTCTCACATTGATTCCGTGAACTTTGATTTTGTCTCCTTTATGAGCTTGAAATTCACATGATTGTGGCTTGTTCTGATATGAAGGAAAATTCAAACCAATTATGTGTGGAAATATCAACTCAATTCATCAAAATTCAGTCCAATTGTTTGATCTTACTAACACTTAAGATACTAATTTATTTTAAAAGAGAAAACAATCAATATTAAAGCAGGCTATAATATTATCAAGAATTTAATAAAAATTGTAAATCAATAATCCTAGATAGGTAAATAACACATATTAAAATACAATCCATTGATTTCTAAAATTTAAGTAAGGAGATTAATTCACCTTCACATTGATTTGCAACTCTGTAACATCCTTAGATTTGAGTAATTAAGTAAAATTGTTACATGAGCTCTGCTATCAACGGGATTGTGTATTTAGGGTGTGCCAAATGGATATTTACTGCAAAACAAATTTAAAAAAATACAGTATATAAGCTATTTTCAATGCATCAGTTCTCATATGAAAAAAAGCTTGGTAAAAGGCTTCCAACAGTCATAATAATGGTAAAAGTGATAAGATTAGATTAAAACTAAATTGGTAAAAAATAATTTTTTACCCAAATTTGGGTTCTTCAATTTGGCTTTTTTACCTAAATTTGGGTTCTTCAATTAAATTGGTAAAAATTAAAACTGGAGATGCAACTTGATATGTCATGTTTTGTTGTTGAATCTGCTGCTGCTTAGGTGGGGCCGTAACATCACTTCTTAACATATTCCAAAGATATGGATTTAACCGTGCCTATAATAAACAAAACCTTATCATCTCTGCTTCAAACTCATTTTGTTAGACAATTTTAGGGAAACCGTAAAAAGATACCTGATGTGCTGGATTATTAAATGGCGCAAAAAAGGTATGTTCTGCAAACAAAAAATCAGAATATTTAAACAATTGAAACGGGAATTAATCGAGGAGACATTTAGTTAGCTAACCTGCACTTGTGATGTTGTGAAAGGCTGAAAGCAGCTTGTTGCTCTTCTTGGGCATGGCAAAGATTTGATTTATTTATATACCTTAACACAGTCACCAATCACATGTGCATCCTCATCCAGTCCAAATTCAATTTTGCCTGCAATATATTAAAGATGGGAGTTAATAAAATATAAGAGTAGAGTTGAAAAAAAAAATATAAGAATGAGAAAAGAAACCTTGTTCATATTCCTGAACTCTTCGCTCCACCTCCTCAACATCTGCATATTGTCTTAAAATCCCTTCTACGTTTTCTCCTGTTGAAAAAAGTAACTCAGGACCAAAATTATCATCCATATATAATCGTAACACAAAGCAAATAAAGCTCTTCAAGCAAAGAAATCATTTGATCTTTCCAATGTACATTACTCAATCAAGAGCATGTATATAAACCCAGATGCACAAACTAAAAGTAAATGCTCAACCCAGACGCAGAAATTAAGAGTATTTATATTTAATGGAACAACAATTTTACTTCAAAGAAAACAAATCTCTCAACTTGACACAGAATGAGAGATCAAATCAGCTTAGTTTATTAGAAAGCACAAAGTAAATTTAAGTACTAAAACACACATGAAGCTAAACAGTAATATATTAGTTCACTTATAATGTTAAAGGGTTATTAGATTTAAATTATTTGCACCATTGGTCCCTGCGTTATAAGAATAAACATATAGAACCCTGTGTTTCATACATAGTAAATTTATACCAATATCCAAAAACACATATCAATCCATCCACGGTCTTCTAGGAAGAATCAGAGTCACGGCTTTTTTTAGTTTTAAAGTGTAAATATTCAATGCAATCAAGCAGTTAAATCTAATAAATTATAATTGCTTCAGAAATAACCACATGTTTCTTAAAGAAAATTCTTCAACTTCATCTTAAATCCTATTGTCGGATGATGTATGGGAATCAAACAATAGCTTCACATGCATAATACACACTTAGAGTTCAAAACATAATAGTATTTAACAAAATACAACTTACAATGTGGTTTATTATGTCTAAAAGCGTAGTGTTGTATTAACTTAGAACATTCTTAGGGGCAAAAATTGACCACATAATTTTGCTTGGAATTTAACACAACATGTTGTGATACTTTTAACAGTAAAACTTACCAGAAACAAAACTATAAAGCGCATCACCTATGGTATTATAATCAATTGAATCAGCTACGACGGTGTTTCCACCGATGATTCTGGATGCCAAGTGGTGCGATGGTGGATGCTTGGCGACTTTCTTGTGAAGGAGAGCGGCTCTCTTAGTGGGAAGGTCTTTGAATCGAAGCTGGAGAAAATGGAGGGTTTGCGAAGTAAAATTAATTTTTACTTGAATGGTGGTTCGCGAGTAGCGGCGGTAGATATGGATTTCTTCGATTAAGCTGGTTTCTTCTTCGATTGACATGGTGTAGCGCAGAGATGGGTTTCTTCGATTGTGCAGGAGAGCGGCTTGGTGGGAAGATTTATTTGGGTTATTCGATTGTGCAGAGAGGAGGTTGAGGGTTTGCAGGTGGGAAGATTTATTTGGGTTATTCGATTGTGCAGGATGGTTTGCAGAGATGGGTTGGTGAGACGGTGCGGTGGGAGAGAGAGATGAAGTGGAACGACGGTTTTTTGTTTTTTGTTTTTTGTTATTAATTTTAAATTTTAAAAATAAGTAATCCAAGGGCTGAAAAATATAGAGGATAGATCAAGACATTTTAAATCGTGGATTGAATTTAGATAATCTGGACCATTAATTGAAATCGATCTAAAGGCTTAAAGTGATTGAAATTTGATCCAAAGGCTAAAAAATGTGGAGAAAAATGAGAGACATTTCGGGCCGTTGGCCCTTCTCCAATATTATATAGATGTATATACATATATGTATATACATACATACATATATATATATATATACATACATACATACATACATACATATATACATACATATATATATATATATGTGTGTGTGTGTGTGTGTGTCTCTGTGTGTGTGTGTATGTGTCTGTGTATATCATAACAAATGGACCAATGGTTCAACTTATAGGGATTTTGGGATTCATAAATTAAAATTACGAGCTTTAGAAAAGAGGGGCAATATATATTGCTTCTTGATCAGCAACCTGAAAAATAATCATATAAATGTATCAATTTTCTTTAAGACAAGAAGTATCACAATATAATAAACGTACCTCAAATGCTAATTAATGCTTACCTTATCCTATAACCCAATCAAGGGCTATAAATTCAAAATCTAGTTTTAGTACCACCCATTGTTCCAGTTTCTTCATATCACAAACATCCTCATAGTTAATGTGCCTGTCTTGTGAAATGAAAACACAGCAGTTACTTTTAGTGCTTGACTATATAATTATTTTTAATGTTTGTTCTCTATATGTGATTGCTTACATTATATTTATCCACCTAAAAATGATTTCTCTAATGGTAGCTTCATCATCCATTCCATATTCTATCATTTCAATTTTGAGTTCATCTCTTGTTATGAAACTGAAATAACGTCAAAAGGTCGAATAATAAATTTTTATACACTGTAAATCCTCATTAGAATTCCCGCATAGAAATATCTAACATGACATTTGGGAGCGGTTCATGTTGTAACGTCCACATAACCTTCCTTGTATGGCAGTTATACTCCTAAACGGGTGTTGTTACTAGCTCAGTTCAACTCTAGAATCTTTATAGAACTATTTCCAAATTGGAATTGTTCAAAACACCGATGGCTTAACCCAATATATAACTATTGAAACAATTAGATTCCAAACTATTGGAACCTAGTAATTTGACTCGAACCACCAACATGTTAGACATGTTTACATTATATTTAAAAATAACAACTTAACTGATGTGACCCTTGTCAAGATATTGAAACATTTTAAACAAATGTTCATATCAATTCAACCTATATATATGCATCATAGTAGTAATAAATTCAATATAGACGATTACTCTATTTTTATCTATATGAGCCTGAAAAATAAAGCAATCGCAAGTTACATATCTCAGTCGTTGCACTTTATTTTTATATGTGTTAAATGATAAAGAAAAAACATAGAGTTTTGTGGAGCAGCTTAGTTGATTATGACACTTTTTCTTTTGATGAACTATGACTTCTTATGGGTGAACTTAATAAAGTGTTATCCTATAATGAGAGGAAAAATGATAAGAAGGTTCCATGTATGACATTAAAGAGTTTCCAAAATGTTGTAACACCTCAGGGTTAGAGGATCTAAAGGCTACCGGGTAATTCTTTACTTGGCACAATAACAAGGTGTTGAGTCGTATTGATCGATCAACGGGTAATCGTAGCTTGAAGATATCATACCATTATTTGCATGTGGGGTTCTTAGATTACTTAAGAATATATTAAGCTTGTATGGTCACGATGAACATTTAGAAGAAATGAGACCTGCCTCAGTTGGATTCTTCAATATGTGGATGGAGCATGACTATTACAATGATGTGCTGAGCTCTGGGTGAGCTCAGGATATGAGTATAAGTACGAAAAATTTTCTTGTGCAAGAAATCGAGAGGCTCGAGATGTAATTTAAGGGTTCTCACCAGAAAAAACTTTTCCCATATCTTGAAGTGAGTAAACAGAGCTAATTCATCTCATGAATATGCTGATAAAACTTTAATAAGATTTGAGTAATTCCAGCATTACTTGAGGAGATTTGGGAGCTACAAAATAAAACAAAGCGGTTGGCAAATGCGGAATGTAGCTTCTACCAAAAAATATGCTGCATGCACATGTATTTGAAAAATAGTTTATGCACTAAATATTTCATGACATTATGAAGATTAAGTAAATAGGAAAGTTTATTGCTTAGATTGGTCTTCCATCTTGTTCCAAGACAATGTCAAGTGAGCAAGTATATGGGGATTTTTTAGAGTACTACAAGTCTGTGATAGGTTTTAGCAAGTTGACGAGGAGGTTTTCGAATGGTGTAATATTTTGACGGAGGATAAAGGTATTACATTATGTGCCGACGTGTCCGATGTGGAAATAAAGAGGTCATCTTTTGTATTGCAAGTAATAAAGCATTGGGGCATTGATGGTTATTCATCTCTATTTTTAAATACATCTAGGAATGTGGTAGGTAGTAGGATACTTGTGGAGATTAGCGAACTTTTTACCTTAGGGTTTTTCCTCAAATAACTCAATCACACTATTTTTCGCATTCATCCCCAAGAAGAAGAGATGTCGTTCTTAGTGTTCTGCTAGGGGAATTTGTTTTTTCGACAATGAGTTATACACTTTTATTTGATAAGTTGAGTTGATATGTAAAGTCATTGAATGATCCAGCGATTTTGTATGTTGGGAAGTTAAAATTTATAAGGTCAATATTTCAAGGAGTAATTTGTTTTTACCTAAAATATGTTCATACTTGAACATAATATTAGTATTTCGATGGTTTTATTGGAATAAAAAATCATCTACTATATCTTAGTAGTCTATTTGTACTCCTAAGATAGAAGGAGGATTGGGATTAAAAAGGTTTGGGTGAATGGCAATAAAATTTTAATCATGACTATCTTAGAATGGATTGTTGAAAAGAAAAATTATTTATGGATAAAGTGGTACATGGTAAATATTTAAAGAGAAAAAGACTTCGTGAGTACCCATGAAATTCTAAAAGGGACTTTTGAGTACCCATACTATAAAATAAGACTTTTAGGTACCCAGCTTTGTCTTTTTGTCCAACCGTTAGTGGTTTCCGTTATCTCACACATTAAATATACCTTTCAAAATAAAACGATACCAAATCCACATAGGCTCCACATCACACTTAATGTATGAGATAACGAAAAACACTAACGGTTGGACAAAAAGAAAAAATTGGGTACCTAAAAGTCCTTTTTATAATATGGGTACTCAGAAATCCCTTTTCGAATTCCACAGGTACTCACGAAGTATTTTTCTCATATTTAAATAACATTTATGTTTGGAAATAGAGCATGAAGACACGTGACTCTTTATTGATGAAGGAAAATTAAAATGTTAAAGAGGGTATATTTTTCGGGAAGAATGATGGAAAGAAGTTGTCTCATAAGTGGTTTGTCAAAGTGAAGTTGGCAATTGTAAAATTAGTAGAGTTAATATTAATAAAAATAGTAATATTTAAAATACACTAGCATTAAAATATCACTTTTATCAAACAAAGGCAACATCATATCTGTTGTAATATGTGAAGTGCGTGATGTGTATTTTGACTTGGCTGACTTGGCATAATTGTCTTGGTCAACTGTTTTACTTATATCCGGGATTGACCACTTGACTCATACGTGTGGACTTTCGGAGAATCCGTTTTCTTAAGTAATGCAAGAAAGCCTCTGGACCATTGATCGTGATTTAGATGAACGTCTGAGATTTGTGACCTACATGTGGCATATAAAAGCAAAATCTCTTTACAACCTCATTCATTCTCTTCGTTCACTCTTCTCAGAAAACTCCCTCGTCTTTTCAGAGTCAAATGTAGGGTTTGATCTATGTGTTCTTTCAAAGCTTGAAATCACGTGTGATAGTTAGCTAAATCTTAATATTACTCGAATCATCTTCATTCGAGACTAGATATTCAGTGTGGTTGAGTACTAAGGTAAAATTAGAGGGCTTCTATTTCTAGGGTTTTAGTGAATACTTTTAATATTGTAAGAGTAACAAGTGTAATCGGCAATAACGGTGGTTATAGTGGAACGACGCTCTCATATCGGAGCCCAATATGGATGTAGACAGCTTCCTGTCGAACCACGATATATCATGTGTTCTTTTAATTTATGTTCTTTAATTATTTTCTGAAAACCTGTTTGAAACTCGATACAAATTCCAACAATTTTACAACAACGTCGAATGACATGAACAAGCCCTTGAAGATGACATAAGCAGTTTGCATCACGTGACATAAGCAGTTCATGGTGCAGTGAGGTAATCATGATGCAGGCGTTTGAAAGCCACGCCTTGGAGACATGGACATTGTATGACATCAAAGTGCATAATTATATTTAGACGGGAGGAATGATATAAGCTAGGCAGTGTAAAATTATCGAATGACATCAGAGATAGTAAGATTACATTTAGCATTTAGCTAAGGTAAAATTAAGATTGTAAGTGAATCAAGCCATTCGCGAACAACTCGAACTCGGTTTGGAAAAACCTTGTTCGAATTCGTTCGTTTATACAACAAACAAACAAGTTTATTCGAACTCATTTTTTTTAAAATGAGTTTGTTCAATTCGTTCGTTAACTGCTGGTTTATATTTATGATTTGTAAATTAATAATTTTTTTATTAAAATTACATATATAAAACATAATATATTAACTTGAATTTTTAAATTCTTTAAATTTTAACTTTTTTATAAATACCACACCTTATACTACATATTCTATCTAATATCAAATGTTCATGAGACTTCTATTTTAATTATTAAAAAACACATTGTTCCTGAATAACTCGGTCTCGCCAAGCGCGCTTTCTATAACTTAAACAAACATTTAAAAAATCTAACTCGAATCATTAAAATCTGAGCTTGACTCGAAAATCTTAACAAACAACCTTACACCCCTAGTACTCTGTTAGTTTACTGCCTTAGTTTGAATACCTGAGGTAAGAGTGTATAATCATATATTGTTAGCTGCTATATTAATCAATTTCCGGATAGAATAAAAATTATAACATAGTGCTACGTGATATAAAAGGGTGATAGCTAATGACTCGCGTTACTCATAATTTAAATTCATGAGGTTCTTATAAAATCTATAGTAGATACCTTGTTAACGAATGCTGAAACTCACTTAGTGTTCCTTTGTATGGTAGGATATTCTGGAGAAGGTAAAGCTTATTCCATTGAAAAAAAAGACAGTCGAGATACTTGGTAATGTGAGCGGAATAGTAAAGCCATCCAGGATGACTCTACTTCTCGGACCTCCAGGCTCCGGAAAGACTACATTGTTGAAGGCACTTTCTGGAGTTCTCAGCGAGGATCTAAGAGTTCGTGTTTATCTATAACACAGGGTTTTTGAGTTTTTCGTGTCCTTTTGATATGTATTGTAACTATTTCTTCCATGTGTTAGGTAAGAGGAAAGATTACTTATTGTGGTCGTGAAATGTCAGAATTTATTCCCCAAAGGACGTGTGCCTATATTAGTCAGCATGACCTTCACCACGGTGAAATGACAGTCAGAGAGACTTTGGACTTTTCAGGGCGTTGCTTAGGAGTCGGAACCAGATATCAACTTTTGGCTGAATTATCAAGAAGAGAAAAAAGTGCAGGAATTAAACCCGACCCTGAAATTGATGCCTTCATGAAAGCCATATCAATAACCGGTCAAGAATCTAGTTTAGTCACTGACTATGTTCTTAAGGTCCGTTAGCTCATAATACCCGCAGTAAATTTTTTTTAATAAACAAAAAAAAGGTTGCTTAATGAAGGAATTTACAGTTACTTGGGCTAGATATATGTTCCGATATAATGGTGGGTGATGAGATGAGACGGGGCATCTCTGGTGGACAGAAGAAACGACTAACTAGGGGTGAGCATGGTTCGGTTCGTCTCGGTTTTTGGCAAAAACCGGAACCGAACCGAATATTTCGGTTTTCTATAATTTAATAACCAAACCGGGTGGTTCGCATTTGGTTCCACATTCGGTTTTTGGTTCCGAATTGGTTCGTTTCGGTTCGGTTTTGGTTCTCTTCGAATTAGGATACTTGGTCAATAATATTTTCACCCCATTTCTTGAAATACATTGTCCAATAGACACTAATATTCCAATACAATTATGCTACTATTACTTGTCCGTGTGGGCTATTAATATATCAATTAAATATAAATTTATAATCTAAAAATACTTATCTTAATTTACAATACTACAATAAATTTAAATCTACTACTTCCTATTTCATACAATCATGATTTATAAAATCAATCAAGTAATGAATACTTATAATCTTAAGTGATATAAAAAAAATTCCCACTAATAGCACCATCGAATAGTATAACTAAAATTTCACGTAGATGATAAACCTTTAACAAAAGTTTTTCTCACATAATTCTTATAAAAGAAGTTCACACAATCCCTATTTTTTCCTTCGTTAGTTCGGTTTTTATTCGGTTTTTTTGGTTTGGTTTTTAAGTAGTAAACCGAACCGAACCAAAAAATTCGGTTTTTGAAAAATTTAAAACCGAACCATTTGGTTAATCGGTTTTTGGTTATTTTGGTTCGGTTTTTTCCGGTTTTTTGGTTCGGTTTGGTTATTTGGTTCTCATTTGCTCACCCCTACGACTAACTACTGGTAAGTGAAAGGCATATCTTTTGCTACATGGGGCAACAGCGTAATTAAATATTCTTTCGGTGTGTTTTGTATTTAACTTGTTCTTTTACTTTACCAGGAGAAATGTTGGTTGGTCCAGCAAAAGTTTTCTTCATGGATGAAATCTCAACGGGTCTCGACAGTTCAACGACGTTTCAGATTATCAAGTTTATGAGGCAAATGGTTCATATCAATGATGTCACAATGATAATATCTCTTCTACAACCGGCTCCAGAAACCTTTGAACTTTTTGATGACATCATCTTACTCGCCGAGGGTAAAATCGTCTACCAAGGTCCACGCGATCATATCCTAGAATTCTTTGAAACTGTGGGTTTTAAATGCCCAGAAAGGAAAGGAGTAGCAGAGTTTCTACAAGAGGTCACCTCCATGAATGACCAAGAGCAATACTGGTTTGAAAAGACGAAACCTTATCGATTTGTTTCAGTATCTGAATTTTCCGAGCAATTCAGCTCTTTTCACATTGGGCAGAAACTGTCTAATGAGCTTGCAATTCCTTATGATAAATCTAAAACCCATCCTTCTGCTTTGGTAACAGATAAGTATGGTATCTCCAATGTAGAGCTCTTCAAGGCATGTTTATCGAGAGAGTGGCTACTCACTAAACGGAACTCACTCGTGTACATATTTAAGGCCTTCCAGATCACCATCATGTCTATTTTTTCCTTCACTGTATTTTATAGGGGAAACATGAAATCCGGTGAATTAAGAGATGGAGCAAAATTTTACAGTGCATTGTTCTTCATCTGTCTTAGTGTTATGTTCAATGGTTCGGTAGAGTTAGCGTTGATTGTCTTCAGACTTCCAGCATTCTTTAAACAAAGAGATTCCCTATTCTACCCTCCTTGGGCATTTGCTCTACCGATTTGGTTACTCAGGATTCCTGTCTCACTTATTGAATCGCTAATATGGATTCTTCTTACTTATTATCCTATTGGGTTCGCACCAGCTCCTAGTAGGTTCTTGAGTCAATTTTTGGCATTCTTCGCATTGCATCAGATGACTTTATCGCTCTTCCGGCTTATTGCAGCAATAGGAAGGACACAAACTGTTGCCAACATTCTAGGAACCTTTTCTCTTTTGATAGTGTTTGTGCTTGGTGGTTTTATTATCACTAAAGGTTTTTTTTGTTTCAATGAGTAAACTTTGGCTTTTGTATGGCTAATGATATATATATCATATCTAATGCACAGATGATATCAAACCATGGTTGAGATGGGGCTATTATATCACTCCTATGATGTACGGTCAGAATGCTGTCGCGATTAATGAATTCCTAGATGAAAGATGGAGTACGGTAAGCTCGATTAATTAAAAAAGCACAATCTCTCATGATCACCTCAACATAATAAATATTTCTTTTTACAGCCGAACACCGATCCAAGATTTCCTCAACCTACAGTTGGGAAGGTTCTTCTTGCATCAAGGGGAATGTTTCAAGAGGAATATATGTATTGGATTTGCATTGTTACGCTCTTTGGTTTTTCGTTTCTCTTCAATATCTGCTTTGTTGTAGCTTTGACTTACCTAAACTGTAAGACCTCACATTTGATGTCACTTTTTTCATATAAAGGTAAATAAGTATATTCATTATGGTTTTGCATTAATCATTGATTGCAGCTTTTGGAGATAGTAAGTCTATTATCTTGGATGAAAATGATAAACAAGTATCAAAAGACACGAGTTCATCATCTACAGGTCTAATGCACATGTCTGACAAGTGTTTATTTTTGTTGAGCAATACTTATTTAACAAAATTATTTGGTTACAGGGATAAGCATGGGTGACCGAAACCCTCGAGAGCAAAACAGATCAAACATTGAAAAGAGAGGAATGGTGCTTCCTTTCCAGCCTCTGTCACTCGCATTCAATCATGTGAATTACTATGTTGATATGCCTATTGTAAGTTGTCTTTTGCAAAATTGTGATTTTTTTGGTAGAAGTTGGGTTCATGTGTCAATGTGGTTAAAGTATATTGGAAGATTGTTTGCAAAAGAAAGGGAAAAGGAGGTTTGGGGATTCTTTATCTACTCATGGTCAATAAATGAAGCCTTATGGAAGTATTTTGGAATTTTTTTATTTTGTTATTTTGGAGAATATATCATAGAGATAACATTTGGAGTCACTGGACTCATAGTAATATTATAAGAAATAGATTTTTTTTTGGGCCAAAAAGTAAAACAAAACTCCTCTTTCATGTGGAAAAAATGTTGCACATTGGAGATGATTTTAAAAGATATATTCATCATATAATGTCAAGAATTGAAAGCACACTTTTCATATGTGGGATAAATGACGAGAAGGAAGTGAATGAGATGCAATGTATGGATTAGAGGAATGATAAATTTCATCTTAATAAAAATTAGTCTTCTTGTATTAGACATGGTGTGTATAAATTTACTACTAGCAACATAATTTAATTCCTCAGCCTAAAGAGCCATTGGAACATTTTTGAGGTTAATCCATATAGGCAGGTGATCTTACTCAATTCTCTTGAACTGTATACCTGTAATCCAAGCAGTATGAGAGGCTTACTTGATATATGCCACAATTATTCCAAAACCTTATTACAGTTAAATTCATCAACAAATTTAAATATGAACAAACCAGTACCTGTAGACTTTACTTCTAACTTACCCATCCCTTTTCATTTAAATTTTATAAAATTGCTAACCATACAAAAAGGGGGAGTGGCATCAATAAACGGTATTACTAGGCAATTCACCTATAATTGAGCACCATATATATATGTACAACAGTAGGAGATTGATTGACTTTTGTTTTTAAATCAATTATTTTCTCTAACCCACTTTGTTTTTGCCTTTTTGGTTGTAATTGGTTATTGTTTGCTGTTCTAACATAATGCATTTTGTCGAGGAAAAAAAGTGGTGTCACTGATATTCGTGCTTTTTTTTAGGAGATGAAGAAGCAAGGAGTGGAGGAGACACGTCTACAACTGTTAAGAGATGTAAGTGGTGCATTCAGGCCTGGTATTTTAACAGCATTAGTAGGTGTGAGTGGTGCTGGAAAGACCACATTAATGGATGTCTTAGCCGGAAGAAAAACAGGAGGATATATTGAAGGAAGTATTAGCATTTCCGGCTACCCAAAGAATCAATCAACTTTTGCTCGTAATAGCGGCTACTGTGAACAGACTGATATCCATTCTCCATACGTCACTGTTTATGAATCTCTTCTATATTCTGCATGGTTACGTCTTTCTCCAGATATAAAAAACGATACTCGCAAGGTCTCTATCATATCCATTTCCATCTCCACATTACTTTCCATTGATTTAATACATAATTTTTTATCTTGTTTAGATGTTTGTTGAGGAAGTGTTAGCATTAGTTGAACTGGACCCTTTGAAAGACGCTTTGGTTGGGCTTCCTGGTGTAGATGGACTCTCAACTGAACAAAGAAAGAGGCTCACGATAGCTGTAGAATTGGTTGCTAATCCATCCATTATCTTCATGGATGAACCAACATCATTTCTTGATGCACGAGCAGCCGCCATTGTTATGCGAACAGTGAGGAACACTGTTGATACTGGACGAACTCTCGTTTGCACAATTCACCAACCGAGCATACAAATTTTTGAATCATTTGATGAGCTATTGTTGATGAAACGAGGAGGGAAAGTCATTTACTCCGGACCACTTGGTCACTTGGTAGACTACTTTGAAGTGAGTAAATTTTGTAACCATATGATTCTCTTTATTTAGCCACTTAATTGCTAACAATAACCGACTATTTTTGTTTTTCAGTCAATTCCTGGAGTCCCTAAGATTAGTATTGGTCACAACCCTGCTACTTGGATGCTAGAAATCACTACTCCTAGTCTAGAAGCACAACTTAACGTGGACTTTACACAAATTTATGCCACTTCTGATTTGTATCGGTAAACAAAGATGTTCATTCTGCTTCTTACGTGGTGTACCTTTTATACTAGAATCATTTAACTCGATTTCTCTTTTATAGGAGGAATCAAGACCTCATCAGAGAACTCAGCACTCCAGTACCAGGGTCTAAGAAACTGTATTGTGCTACAAAATATGCTCAATCCTTTATAACTCAATGCAAAGTTTGCTTCTGGAAATACTGGTTATCCTACTGGAGACAGCCTCAATACAATACCGTCAGATTTCTTATGACAACGATTGTCGGGATTATTTTTGGAATTATTTTCTGGAACAAGGCGAATAAAATGTGAGATACATCTCTATTCTCGAATATACACTACAAGAAATAGTATCTTTAGCGGCAAAAAATTTAACACTAGTCGTTCTTTGTCGCCCCTATAAGTTCGTCGCTAAAGACACCTTTAGTAGCAAATTATTTGTTTTTGCCTCTATTAACTTTATCTTTAGCGGCAAATGTTGCCGCTAAAAATATAATTAGAGGCCATTTTGGTTTTTTAAAATATCATTAGAGGCCATTTTAGTTGTTGCTGCAATAGTTTCGTCGCTAATGCTACTATTTCTTGTAGTGATACCACTTATTTTCTTGTCATAATATTGTTATTATTATTTTTATATCAGATCCAAAGAACAAGACTTAATGAATTTACTTGGAGCTATGTACTCTGTTGTTATATTTCTCGGTGGAGCGAACACTTTTGCCGTGCAATTTATTGTAGTGGTAGAAAGAACAGTCTACTATCGGGAGAAAGCTGCAGGAATGTATTCAGGTTTGCCATATGCATTTGCACAGGTACAAATATTAACATTTTCACCAAGAAAAAAGAAATAATATTGTATAATATAACCTTCATATGCTGTGCAGGTTGGTATAGAGGTCATATATGTTGCGATCCAAACACTAATTTACAGCCTTCTTCTTTACTCAATGATTGGATTCCATTGGGAAGCTGTTAAGTTTTTGTGGTTCTATTATTTTGTATTCATGTGCTTTGTCTACTTCACATTGTTTGGGATGATGCTTGTAGCTCTCACTCCAAACTATCAACTTGCTGCCGTTACCATGACTTTCTTCCTCAGTTTTTGGAATCTATTTGCCGGATTTTTGATCCCCAGAATGGTCAGTATATTCTAGCCTGAAACTTCAATCAACTAGTACTATTAGCTTTTTGATTTAGAGGAATAATCTTAACATTCTTGAGTGCATATGCAGGAAATTCCTATATGGTGGAGGTGGTATTACTGGGGTTCACCAGCAGCTTGGACATTATATGGCCTTATCACATCTCAACTTGGCGACATAACTGATCCCATTCATGTATCTGGAGTAGGTGACCTTCCATTAAATACTTATCTTAGAGAATTCTTGGGCTACCATTACGACTTTCTTGGAGTTGTTGGTTTAGCACATATTGGCTGGGCAATTCTCTTCTGCGTTGTCTTTGCCTATGCCATCAATTTCCTCAACTATCAAAGAAGATAAACACTACTTTAACAGTTAGAAAAACATATTATATTGCATGTATAGCAAAGTAAAGTATTGAAACCATAGTTTAATGTTTTCTCTTTATACTATATTGCTCGTGCTACAAATATTAAAAAATTGCACCGATAGAACGGTGAACTACCAAGTAAGTCGGAGCTCGTTGATAACTTGGCTGACATCCAATAACTTTGTTTGCTCATGTTTGGGGAACTTAATATTGATCCGGGTTTTATTAATGTATTTTCAGTTCTGATTTGGACTTTCAATAATTAATCAGGTTACTAGATATACAAAATACGATTTTTCTTCAGAAAAATTGTAATTAAAATTTGTAATCAAGGTTGAATTACTATGATACATTTTTTTTCTTCTTATAAAGTGTTGTAAGAATCACAAATAAAATCCTTAGTTTTAAGGCATGTATGGGTCCAGGAGTATATGCAGTAGGACCATAACACTTATAAAATAAATAAAAAAGTATATGCTTTTGTCAAATTAGACTTGGAAAATAAATAAAAGATCAATAATTATATTTATAAATAACTCAAAATTACACATTATAGGTTAGCTATCTTGGGAAAAGAATATTACTCTAGTGGAATGCTACAATAGCAGTCCAATTTCTCTACAAATTATATGTAAATAATATAAGGAATCGGGAACAAAAGTACACTATTTCCAAATAAACGAAGATGAGTATACAACGAAGATAGACTCTTTTAGTCTCATTTTGTTTAGTATTTGGGTGATAATTAAAACAATGATTACGTTTATTGAGGTGTGTTTAGTATGATTACATAAGATAGGTAGGAAGAATGTATGCTTGAAACTATAGAATTTAAACGATTATATTTCATACTCTATTGAAAAAATCCAAGAGATGATCATAAGAGTATAAAGTTCTCAAGAGAACGAGTTTCAGCTGTCCAGATCAAGATTCAAGAGAGATAAACAAACAATATAAATAAGATCAATATTTAAAACTGTTTGAAGACATCGAGGTCGAAAACGTTTGAAGATCAAGACTCAAGAGATATCAAGAAACAAGCTAAATATGAATAAGATGCAAGGAAGTTCATTAAAGGTGAAGTAAGAAGATTGATCTGGATGCTTGGCTTAATAGAGAAGATCAATAAGTATAAATTTTTTTAAGCATGTTAAAGATAAAGACTCAAGGGAGTTAAAATCCATAGAAAGGTTTGCATCAAGGAAAGAAGAAAACTAAAAGTGACTTGGAGAAGCCGCGAAAAAACATAAAAGAAGCTCAAGACAATCAACTCAGTCTGGCACCCCAATGATTAATGTAGGACCCCCGACAAAATCTATAATTGAAATCAAGTTCGGCCCTCCAAGAATGAAATCGGCCCTCTGATGAGGGTAAGCCATCCAAATCAGATACCTTGCGTTCTGAGAAGGCTTATTAGTTTTGGAAATTAGTTTGGGATCCAAGTTTGTTTTGAGTATAAACAAAAACAGTTTATATGCTTTACATGCATTATTGCTCTCTGTTGTAATATAATACCTTTTAATAATCAATGGAAAGTGAAGTTATACATTTTACTAAGTTCTAAGAGATTAAGAATAATTTAAACCTTGGGAGAGATACTACTTTATGAACTATGGGAACTGTGTACGATTGGATTTTTAACGAAATCTGATACAGAGGCGGTAGTGTAGAGCAACAGGGTTGTGGTATAGTTCGCATGCACAAATTATGGACGGTTCTGGGGTGCGATGGAGAACGAGGAGACTCCTCACCGGAATTTGCAGGGAAAGACAGCGGATACCGAAATTAATAGGAAGGGGGTGATGTTTGAGATAGAGTTTCGGGGGAAGAAGGAGAAGAAGGATCTAGGGATGGTGGAAGGTTGGATTATGTGCGTTAAGGGTGTACAACCTTTAGATATATGAAGAACAGGGGTACATGGGATATTGCGGTTTATATTGTGATGCAGGCTAGGAACAACAAGCCAGACCAAAAATTCTAAGACCAATGAGACTAGTTGACCGGATTAAAGCAAATAGAGCAATTGTAAATTTGTAAGTCAGTCGAGCAGTCAACCAACACCAACTTACCTAATAGTTCACTATTCTTTCAATTCAATAGATCAGTCTTTGGTGCACAGGCAATATAGTATTTAGATATCACATTACAATATGATTTTTACATTTTACTTTGCTAAGTTGAAGTTATCTGCATGCAATATTATACGTTTGATCTAATTGTTCAAATAGTGTTTATCTTCTCTGGTAGTTGAGGAAGTTGATGGCATAGGCAAAGACAATGCAGAAAAGAACTGCCCAGCCGATATGTGCTAAACCAACAACTCCAAGGAAGTTGTAATCGTAGCCTAAGAATTCTGTAAGATAAGTTTTCAACGGAATATCACCTACGCCAGGTACATGAATGGGATCGGTTATATCGCCCATTTGTGATGCGACAAGGCCATATAATGTCCAGGCTGCTGGTGAACCCCAGTAGTACCACCTCCACCATGTAGGAATTTCCTGCATATATAGTCAAGAATGTTAAAAATATATATTTCTCTTATTGGTCGATTTTTCCATACTAGATATTCTACTGACCATTCTTGGGATCAAAAATCCGGCGAATAGATTCCAGAAGCTAAGGAAGAAAGTCATGGTAACGGCAGCAAGCTGATAGTTTGGAGTGAGAGCTACAAGCATCATCCCGAACAATGTGAAGTAGACAAAGCACATGAACACATAATAATAGAACCACAAAAATTTATCAGCTTCCCAGTGAAATCCAATCATTGAGTAAAGAAGAAGGCTGTAGATTAGAGTTTGGATGGCCACGTATATGATCTCTATAGCAACCTACACAACATAAGAAGATAATAATTATAAAATACGGTTTTTTATTTGAGAAAATGTTTTATTGTACCTGTGCAAATGCATATGGCAAAGCTGAATACATTCTTGCAGCTTTCTCTCGATAGTAGACTGTTCTTTCTACCACTACAATAAATTGCACGGCAAAAGTGTTCGCTCCACCAAGAAATATAACAACAGAGTACATAGCTCCAAGTAAATCCATCAAGTCTTGTTCTTTGGATCTGATATAAACAAAAAAAAATATGATAAAATATGTGGTATATTCGAGAATAAAGATCATGTCTCACATTTTATTCGCTTTGTTCCAGAAAATAATTCCGAAAAAAATGCCAACTATTGTGGTCATAAGGAATCTTATAGAATTATATTGGGGCTGTCTCCAGTAGGATAACCGATATTTCCAGAAGCAAGCTTTGCATTGAGTAATAAAAGATTGAGCATATGTTGTGGCACAATATAGTTTCTTAGACCCCAGTGATGGAGTGCTAAGTTCTTTGATGAGATCTTGATTCCTCCTATAAAAGAGAAATCAAGTTAAATAAATTAACTAAACAAAACCTGCTCTGGGTGAAAGTTTTTGCCTTTTGCCGGCAGTTAAAACTGTCGCCAACTGGAAAAATTCAACGCCAAAGCACAAAATTTGGAAACAATTTTATAACCGTCTCCAATTCATAGTTAGAAAGGTACACACAGAAGAAGTGGCATGAAAAATAAGCGTATACCGATATAGATCCGAAGTGGCATAAATTTGTGTAAAGTCCACGGTAAGTTGTGCTTCGAGAGCAGGAGTTGTAATTTCTAGCATCCAAGTAGCAGGGTTGTGACCGATACTTATCTTAGGGACTCCGGGAATTGACTGAAATATTAAAAGTCCGATCCCATTAGCGACTGACATGTTAGATAGAGAGAATGATATGTTAAGGAAATATGCTCACTTCAAAGTAATCTACCAATAAACGAGAACGATGCCCAAGAGGTCCAGAGTAAATAACTTGCCCTCCTCTATTCATCAACAATAGCTCATCAAATGATTCAAAAATTTGTATGCTCGGTTGGTGAATTGTGCAAACGAGAGTTCGTCCAGTATCAACAGTGTTCCTCACTGTTCGCATAACAATGGCGGCTGCTCGTGCATCAAGAAAGGATGTTGGTTCATCCATGAAGATAATGGACGGATTAGCAACCAATTCTACAGCTATCGTGAGCCTCTTTCTTTGTTCAGTTGAGAGTCCATCTACACCAGGAAGCCCAACCAAAGCGTCTTTCAAAGGGTCCAGTTCAACTAATGCTAACACTTCCTCAACAAACATCTAAACACGATAAAATTATGTATTTAAATAAGTTGAAAACAATGTGGAGATGGAAATGGAGATAGATTATAGATATGATAGAGACCTTGCGAGTCTCGTTGTTTATATCTGGAGAAAGACGTAACCACGCAGAGTATAGGAGAGATTCATAGACGGTGACGTATGGAGAATGGATATCAGTTTGTTCACAGTAGCCGCTGTTACGAGCAAAAGTTGATTGATTCTTTGGGTAACCGGAAATGCTAATACTTCCTTCAATATATCCTCCCGTTTTTCTTCCGGCTAAGACATCCATTAATGTGGTCTTTCCAGCACCACTCACACCTACTAATGCTGTTAGAATACCAGGCCTAAATGCACCACTTACATCTCGTAACAGTTGTAGACGCGTCTTCTCCATTCCTTGCTTCTTCATTTCCTAAAAAATGAAGACGTGATATCATCAAACTTATAATGGAAAATCTCATTTTTTAAAAGAAGACTTACAGTAGGCGTATCAACATAGTAATTCACATGATTAAATGCGAGTGACAGAGGCTGAAAAGGAAGCACCATGCCTCGAGAGCTTCGTACATCCATATGTATCCCTGTAACCATTCAATTTGTTAAACAATTGTTGATTACCAAAAATAAACACCTATTAGACTTTTGCATTAGACCTGTAGATGATGATCTTGTGACTTCAGATGCTTGTTTATCATTTTTCTTCACAATAACACACTTACTATCTCCAAAAGCTGCAAATAGAAATTATATCAAAACTAGAATGAATTCAAATGACGAAAAATTGATATGCAATATGAGGTCTTACAGTTTAGGTAAGTCAGAGCTACAATAAAGCAGATATTGAAGAGAAACGAAAAGCCAAAGAGCGCAACAATGCAAATCCAATACATATATTCCTCCTGAAACATTCCCCTCGATGCAAGAAGAACCTTTCCAACTGTGGGTTGAGGAAATATTGGGTCGATATTTGGCTGAGAAAATAAAAATACATAAGTATGTTGTGATAAATCAAGCGATTGTGTATATTAATCGTTAGAGCTTACTGTACTCCATCTTTCATCTAGGAATTCATTAATGGCAACTGCATTCTGGCCGTACATCATAGGAGTGATATAATAACCCCATCTCAGCCATGGATTTACATCATCTGTGCATTAGAGATACTATATATAATCAGCCATGCAAAAAACTGACGTACAGGGATTATATCAAACAAACCAACCTTTCGTGATAATAAAACCACCAAACACAAAAACTATTAAAAGAGAAAAGGTTCCGAGAATGTTGGCAATAGTTTGTGTCCTTCCTATTGCCGCGATAAAGCGAAAGAGTGATAAAGTCATCTGATGCAACGCGAAGAATGCCAAAAATTGACGAAAAAACCTGAAGAATACCAATGTATGATTTTTTAGCGAAGATAGAATAGGAAATTACTAACAAGATGCAGCTCATATATAAATATACCTACTAGGAGATGGTGCAAACCCAATAGGATAATAAGTAAGAAGAATCCATATGAGCGACTCAATAAGCGAGACAGGAATCCTGAGTAACCAAATGGGTAGAGCAAATGCCCAAGGAGGGTAGAATAGGGAATCTCTTTGTTTAAAGAATGCTGGAAGTCTGAAGACAATCAACGCTAACTCTACCGAACCATTGAACATAACACTAAGACAGATGAAGAACAATGCACTGTAAAATTTTGCTCCATCTCTTAATTCACCGGATTTCATGTTTCCCTTAAAGAATACAGTGCAGGAAAAAATCGAGATGATGGTGATCTGGAAGGCCTTGAATATGTAAACGAGTGAATTTCTTTTCATGAGTAGCCACTCCCTCGACAAGCATGCTTTAAATAGCTCTACATTGGAAATACCATACTTATCTGTTACTAAAGCAGAAGGATGGGTTCTAGATTTATCATAAGGAATCGCAAGCTCATTAGACAGTTTCTGCCCAATGTGAAAAGAGCTGAAGTGCTCTGAAAATTCAGCTACTGAAACAAATCGATAAGGTTTCGTCTTTTCAAACCAGTATTGCTCTTGATCATTCATGGAGGTGACCTCTTGTAGAAACTCTGCTACTCCTTTCCTTTCTGGGCATTTAAAACCCACAGTTTCAAAGAATTCGAGGATATGATCGCGTGGACCTTGGTAGACGATTTTACCCTCGGCGAGTAAGATGATGTCATCAAAAAGTTCGAAGGTTTCTGGAGCCGGTTGTAGAAGAGATATTATCATTGTGACATCGTTGATATGAACCATTTGCTTCATAAACTTGATAATTTGAAACGTTGTTGAACTGTCGAGACCCGTTGAGATTTCATCCATGAAGAAAACTTTTGCTGGACCAACCAACATTTCTCCTGGCAAATTAAAAGAACAAGTTAAATACAAAACACACCAAAAGTATATCCTAATTACGTTGTTGCCCCATGTAGCAAAAGATATGCCTTTCACTTACCAGTAGTTAGTCGTTTCTTTTGTCCACCAGAGATGCCCCGTCTCATCTCATCACCCACCATTATATCTGAACATATATCTAGCCCAAGTAGCTGTAAATATCTAAATCTCTTAAGTACAACAAAGTTTTTTTATATTTTTATTCATAAAATGAAAACTGATTGTTAGTATTATATATTACTTATTAGGAAACGAACCTTAAGAACATAGTCAGTGACTAAACTAGATTTTTGACCGGTCATTGATATGGCTTTCATATAGGCATCAATTTCAGGGTCCGGTTTAATTCCTGCACTTTTTTCTCTTCTTGACAATTCAGCCAAAAGTTGATATCTGGTTCCAACTCCTAAGCAACGCCCTGAAAAGTCTAAAGTTTCTCTGACTGTCATTTCACCGTGGTGAAGGTCGTGCTGGCTAATATAGGCGCATGTCCTTTGGGGAATAAATTCCGACATTTCATGACCACAATAAGTAATCTTTCCACTTACCTAACACATGGAAGAAATAGTTATAATGCATCTAAAAAATCAAATTTTTTGTTATAAATAAACACAAACTCTTAGATCCTTGTCGAGAACTCCAGCAAGTGCCTTCAACAATGTAGTCTTTCCGGAACCTGGAGGCCCGAGAAGTAGAGTCATCCTGGATGGCTTTACTATTCCACTCACATCACCAAGTATCTCGACCGCCTTTTTCTTTAATGGAAAAAGCTTTATCTTCTCAAGAATATTCTACCATTCAGCGAAAAACAATGTAGTGTTTCAGCATTTGTTAACATTGTATTTACTATAGACTTTATAAAAAAGTCAATGATATATATATACCACCCAAATTCATACCACTCAAATACCACCCAATACCCAATGATATGGCATGAATTGGTTGGTTACAAATTTTTAATCAAATCAAGAAAATAAATACATTAACGATTTGTAACCAACCAATTCACGTCACGTCATTGGGTGGTATTTGAGTGGTATGAATTTGGGTGGTATATATCATTACTCTATATATATATATATATATCGGACCCTTCCTTGACATCTTATGAAATTCAAAAATTTAGAAACAAATCAGTAATTTGTTTCCACAGAAGATGCAGTTATCCGCAGCTACCGTCACCATAACGAGATGACGAATAGACGAGGCTCTAACTTGGAGTATGGATATTCCTTAAGTTATTGTGTCACATATTTATTTATAGGAACCTCACCGCCCCAAAAATAAAAAATCAAACAAAAAATTAAAAATTAAAAAATGATTAATGCCTAAGAAATCCCTCACATTAGTTTTAATTCTCGTTCACCACAATCGTCATTTTTTTACTTATAAAAAACACTATACATTTTATTCTTTCCTTTTTTTCTCCCATAACTCAAATTTTAATGTGGAAATTCCAAAAATTTAGATTTTAAGTTCTGATATTTTTTCTTCAGAACTCACTGTTCTTTAAAAACATTATACATTTTATTGGATAATGGACAAGGCTACAGGGATTTATTGAGCATTAACCCTAAAAAAACCAAAAAAAAAATGAAGGAAATGAATCCAAAAAATTAGCTATAAATAGAGAGTGTTTTGTGAATCTTTGTGCTTATATTACGGGTGTATTCAATTGAGAATCTGTTGATTTTTTTGGATTTTAAAAATCTAAGGGTATTCAATTAATTTTTTTTTTAAAATTTCAGGTTTATTTAATGTTCTTTTGAAATCTCGGTATATTCAATCAAGATTCTTTAAAATTCATTATAATATTAGGTATTAAAAATTTGTTGAACTTTCCAAGTCATTAGATTTCGTATAAATTTAAAGTTCGAATATAACTAAACAAGTCATTTACAAATCCATTCTTTGGTAATAACAAAGATTTCATAAAATCCAAAAAAACAAATTAACGACCAAACAAAACATGTTCAGGCCTAGTTATCATAATCAGCAGAGAGAAGAACATTCTGAGATTTATAGTCTGGATGAAATATGGAAGGATATTGAATTGTCGGAAGATGACATCACCTGTATCATGATGTTGGCCTCTCCTATATAGGATCATTACCCTAATACGCTATGGAAAATGGATGACGAAAAAAGTAATAAGGTAAGCAGAGTCTTGAATTCATTTCTCACTCAAACATTTTCAACTGAATAATCAGGTGGTTTAATCAGCACCATCAATTCCGATTTAATGAAAAGGGTACATATATTGTTCTTCTTTGAGAGTATGATCATTGTTTTAATTTGATTCTTGATAAATCTGACAGGTAATGCAACTGTTCATACATGTTTAACTAAAGAATATTTCTTTTGATAAAGTCATTGACAAAATCTTGCGCAATTAGAAAAATTGTTCAATGAACCTTACTCAGATAATAATCAAATGATTTTCCATACATTGAGTTTGGAACTTGAAATTTTTTGGAAAAAAGAGGAGCTTTACTGGGCTCAAAGATCTAAGAATATATGGTTGAGACTGGGAGACATAAATAGAAAGTATTTTCATGCTATAACAAAAGTTAAGAGAACTAGAAATAGAATCTCAAAATCAAAGATAAGAATGGTATTTGGCTTTCAGAAGACGTAGAAATATCTGGTGAAATTGTGAGATACTATAATGATATATTTAAAACAGTTGGTAATAGAAATTATCAACCTATTTTGAGTAAAATTAAGAAAGTTGTAACAACAGAGTTGAATGATTCACTTATTAGACCAGTGGATTGTGAAGAAGTTAAAAATGCAGTTTGGTCTCTTAGTGGAGATAAATCCCTAGGACCAGATGGATTTGGAGGATTCTTCTTTAAAAAGTTTTGGGATGTAATTAAACTTGATTTAGTTGAACTTGTCTCTGACTTTATCTTGAATAATGCTTCTTTGGAAACTATTAATTGTACTATTATTGCTCTTATTCCTAAATGCACTAACCCTAATTTAGTGGCTTCTTTCAGGCCTATCAGTTGCGCAAATTTTGTGTACAAAATTATCTCAAAAATCTTGACACTTAGATTACAAGGATTGGAAGTTTGGTTTCTGAAACACAAACGACTTTTATTCCTGATAGGTCAATTTTTGAGAATATTCTAATAGCCCAAGAGGTTACACATTATCTCAATACAAAGAGAAGCTCAAAAAAATATAGTTTGGCTATTAAAGCAGATATGAGTAAAGCCTATGAGAATATTGAGTGGGATTTCCTACCGGATCTACTTCATGTGATGGGGTTTCATTCAAAATGGGTAGAATGGATTAAAAATTGTATCACAACAGTTTCTTACAAGGATCAAATCAATGGTGAACTTATTGACCTTGAAAAACCACATAAGGGATTAAGACAAGGAGATCCCTTGTCTCCTTACTTGTTTTGTTTAGTTACTTAAGCACTATCTCATTTAATTGACTATTATGTTGAGATGGGATTACTTAAGGGTATAAGAGTTGCGAGAGCAGCTCCAAAGATTACTCATGTCTTGTTTGCTGATGATAGTTTGTTCTTTCTTGAAGCTTTTGATTATAAGATTGATACATTTAGTAACATTATTAACTGGTACACTTTTGCTACAGGTCAAAAACTTAATCTCAATAAGAGTGGAGTTTTATTTAGCAAAAATACTCCTAATGAAGTTAAGAATAATATTTCATCTCAACTGAGAATGACAAAACTGGAACATCTGGGGAAATACCTTGGCATTCCATCTTCATAGAAAAAATCAAAGGTTAAATCTTTAGAATGGCTTATTGAGATGGTTCTGAAAAGAATGGATAGATGGGATACTAAAATGTTATCTAAAAGTGGTAAAGAAATACTAGTTAAAGCAGTTATTGGGGCTATTCCAAATTTTATAATATCAGTTTTTCTGATTCCTAAGAAAGTTACTACACATCTTACTTCACTGATTTTAAATTTTTATTGGAACAATCAAGGGGAGGATAGATGTCACTGGATTAAATGGAAAACACTTATGAATTCAAAAGAGTATGGGGGACTTGGATTCAAAGATTTCATTGTCAAAATTTAGCTCTTTTAGCATCTAATGCATGGAAACTGGTTAACAATAAAGACTCCTTGCTATATAAAGTATTGAAGGGTAAATATTTTCCTAAGGGTGAATTTATTAATGCCACACTTAATAGCAACTGCTCTTGGGAATGGAAAAGCCTTATTGAGGGGAGCAATTTCTTTGTTAAATGTATTAAATGGAATGTGGGAAATGGAAAGGATATTAGAATTTGGGATGATTCTTGGATCTCAAATTGTCAAAATCTTTTTAAGCCATTAGGGTGTGAATTGGTTCTTGTTTCAAAACTTATTGACTCAGATAAAGGAGAATGGGATTTGGATATATTAAACTCTTTATTTTCTCCTGATATTGTAGCAACCATTTATAGCACATATATTCCTTCTCACTACTGTTTTGATACTCCATTTTGGACTCACTCCATAAATGGAGTTGCCACGGTAAGGGATATGTATAAAAGACTTTAGAGGGCTCAACAAAGAGGATAAAATCTTATGAACAACAAAAAGAGAGACTCTTCCTTTAAGTTAGAGTCTAAAGATTGGAAATTTATTTGGAATATGAATATTTTACCAAAAATAAAAAATTTCATTTGTAAATGTTGTGAAAATGGCTTGGCTACAAATGAAAATAGAAAGAAAAGAAAATCAGTTGATGATTCATCATGTTCTATCTGTGTAAATTGTGATGAAAATGTGGAACATCTGTTATTTCACTGTTTTTGGGTTAGAGCAGTTTGGATAGTTAGCCCAATTTGTTTTAACTCATTGTTAAAACCTACTTTCAACTTTAAGAAATGGATCAATTTTATCAGGTTAAGCCTGAAAGACAGTGAGTTTAAGGATAAAGGACTTGGTGAATTGGCTTTTTTATAGTCGGGTTTATATGGAAAGGCATGAATGAAAGTGTTTTTAGAGGTGTTATTCCTGACCCTCTAAAAATACTACAAGTTGCAAATATAGCCTATGATGAGTTTAATCTTGCTAATAGATCAACTACTGAGGCTAAAAATATATATAGAAATAAACCTCGTTTAGAAAATTCACATGAAATGTGGTGTATAGATAATATTACTCATGCTAATCACCTTAGAGATGATAGAAGAATGGTTTGGAAACCACCTTTACATGGTTTTTATAAATTAAACTGTGATGCCTCATTTAAATATGATTCTAACCAAGCTACTTTTTCTTGTATATTTAGGAATTCAACAGGTAGCATGGTGGATGATTTTGTGCAAAAATGGTGGTCAATTCTGTTATTGAAACTGGGGTTAGAGGACTACTTGCAGGTTGCGAATTAGCTTCCAAGTACCCAACATGCAAGGTAGAGATTGAGAATGATTTGTCTCAACCTTATTAACCAAACAAGAAAAGGAGCAAAGATTTTTTGTAATATTAAGCTTTTGGTTAAAAATATTATAAGTTGTAAATTTTGTATAACTTGAAAATATCCTTTGCTAGGAGATCAAACAATTTGAGTGTCGATTGGGTGGCTAAACATAAGCTTAAAGGCTCTTTGTTTAGCCTTTAGAGTTGTCAACCTCCTCCCCAATTAGCTAACTTACTAGCTAGAGAATTTAATCCTACATGGATTGGCTAAATTATATTTTGAGATTTTAATGCAATCATCTTTCGACTAAAAAACCATAGAATGTAATAGGATTCACAATTTCAAATTAAGGTAATATCATTAAGACATCAAAATGGTTAAGGAGATAATTATCAAAATGGCATGTTCAGTAATGCTTTACAACCACTGAATAATATTTATCTTGATGTCCAAAGTGTATTTTTTATCAACTCATACAACCTGGAATAGAATGTAATATTTATGCTTTTTTAATCGATTTTATTCAATATATTTTGTTCTGTTGACCATAATATTTCTGCTTTTTGTAAATAAATCATTTCATCTCTTATTTTTATATATTTGGCGGTTTAAATTACTAATTAAATATATATGCTCTGTGATTTAAATTACTTTAAATGACTTCCATTGCCACCAATCAAATTTATTGTATTAAACTCCCTAAGGTAATAAACTTGAAAATAGCATGCTAAATTTTCTAGCATTTATCCGTTTTATGATTAACTCTTTCTCTAAGAGACAAAACTTTAAAAACATCTTCTTGGCGAGTTTTCTACTTGAATCGACCAAATTTTCAAAAGACATGTCATGCTAATGTGACCAAATTGAAAATATGACCGGGAATCAAGATTTATATCGTGTATATCACAATTTCAATTTTTCATAATATGTATATGGAAATATGGGTAAGATATTCAATTCGTTTAACAGTAGAACATTTTCAATTCTTGTAAAAAAATCGTACGTCAAAGTCTATCAAAATATATAAAGGATTTATAAAAATCAATTCAACTCTATACAAGATTTAAAAAAAATCTGTTGGAATCTGTTTGAATTTAAAACAATCCACGAGATATGTAAAGTCTATAGGCTTCTTAAAGTTAAAAAAGGTAGAAAGATGAAGAGAGGGATTTACCAACATTTTTCCTACTCCATACTTGACAATAACTCGGCGAAATCCATCGTGAATGAGATCCATTGCACCTACCTCCTACATACCTCCTACTCAACTAAGCAAGAAGTAGGCGACCAATGCACAAGAATCCAATTAAATTGATATTGCCTTATATCTAGGGCTTTAAACAAACCAAGTCACTCACGAGAAAATTGAGCTCGAGACAGAAGTATCTCGTTCATTTATACAAACGAACAAAAAATGTGTCCAAACTTATTTGTTAAAAAAACGAGTTCGTTCGAGATCGTTCGTTAAATGCCTGTTTAATTTTTATTTTTAAATTAATATTTTAGTTATCAATAAGTATATTACTAAACCTAATATATTGACTTGATTTTTTTAAATTTCTTTATACTTTAATTTTTTTCATTAATATCACACTTCATACTTTATTACCACATACTCTATCCAATACCAATCGTTCATGAAAGTTCCACTTCACCATACGAAAGACAAATTGTTCGTTAACAAGTTGACCTCGGCTCGAAAAAAACTCGTTCGATAAGTTAACAAACAGGTTCTAAAAGAATCTGTCTTGACTTGTTAAAATTTGAGCTCGGCTCCACTAAAAAATCTTAACAATCAAAATTCACATCTAGTAGCGTCTCTACTTGTTTTGTTCATATCCTAGTACCTAATCGACAACATCTCTGTGAGGTTCACTGACATATGAGAACAGTTAACTTGTCACCTCTTCCCCAACTCAATGTAAAATAAGAAACACACTCCTTAGAACAACTTCAAAAATATTTTGATTTGCTTTATCATCTCATCTTTATCTGATTTAGGTGGGACTAGGCTTATTATGTGTAGTTTGGACCATTAGAACTCCCCTATCATATATGCAAGTGTAGGTAGCTTTCGATTTTGTCACATAAGTTATTATTTCTCGACACTTTTCTACATGCAATGTAATTTTATTAATTTTCCTTTTTTACTTTTTATCGCATATCATCCATAAGATATGTCATGTATTATTCTTATGATGATCTAATCTTCTCATAGACTAGGGATAATACTCCACACCTATCTTGTTAATTTTGCTTAACTAGTTTTCAATGAAGTTATTTTACTTGGCATAATTGTGTTTTGTACCGAGACATGCTACAAGACTTAAGTAGCTTATTAGAGTGACACATAACCTTGTGTTATGACACACATATATCTTATCTATATTATTAAGTTGGAGCCTTAATAAATTAGAAATTTAGGATAGTTACGGGAAACCTATATCATTGATCATGTAGGCCTAAAACAAATAATATTATAAAACTTATGGTTCATGCATGTTTTTGGATGGTTGTAACTGTTCTTAATCAAATCGTAACCTAATAGGATTTGTATCTTGGGTCTCTATACAATAAGTTAACCGGTTGTGATGATAACACATATAGGTGGGATCACGTTTTAGTGGAAAATACGTACCAGTCATACTTCTTAGACATTTTTTTAGATTTATTACCATCAATAGGTTCCTTTTACAATCACTAATGAAAACTGCAACTGATTACCTTAAACTACGACCTCATAGGAAAGTACTTAGTAGCCAATTTTGCCTTGTCTTATAATTAGCTTAGACCAAAAAACCTAACTGATAAATATATCTCATGATACACCCATTTAAGACATGTACTTTTAGAACTACCAATATAGAAAAACAACACGTTGAGTACTGTATGAACTCCTAATCCACCCTCTATCCAGATTTCTCAAATCTCTTTATTTAATGCTTTTTTAGTAGAATTAGTAATAAACTATTAAACAATTTACTCTTAATTATGATAAAATTATCATCAACAGCTGAGCGAGAATAATACTTACTTATGTCATTATATTACTTGGAACAAAACTGTGCAATTGTAGGATATATTTATAACCCTATTTCTAGATAATCCTCACATGTGTACCAAAAAAAGAGTACGATTAAGTAGATCTCGAGGCCTATTGGATATTATGTTAATAGAATTATATTGCCAAGACAACCCAGTCTTAGAAAGACTAAAGTAATTTGATTAAGAAGAAATATACATGTGCAACTACATGTACGTGGTTCTTCATCTACCATGTAAGCTGGGAAGTCAAGATCAAAGGATCAGTGGCGGACTTACGTACATACAAAAGGGGCTTAAGCCCACCTAATTTCTAACAAATAAACTGATTTACCTATAATAACTTACAAATATTAATATAGTTTAACTCAGTCAAACATTTTTAATATCTTAAAAATAAAACTTCATTCAACTTTTTTTATCTAAAATAATACACTTTCATTGACATAATCTTAACTAATAAAACTGATATATTTTTAATTACTAATAAAAAGTATATATTTAAATTACCAACAAAAATCATAAAAAAATCTTAAATCCTAACTCAAACCTTTTTTACCATATACATTTTTGTTTTATTTAAATATTCATAAATAACCATTATTTATTTTATAAATCATGTTTCCTTATTTCCTTCTAATTCGAGCCCCCTTGATACAGACTCCCTAAGTCTGCAACTACAAAGGACTAGAGATTCTCATCCTCTTACTTTTTCTTGCTACGTTCTCATTTGGAAATGACTCTTGGTCTTACTTTTCTTGAATTGTATAGTGTGTTCTTTTCAAGGAGATATATTCTTGTGCACTCTTGTACGTGAAAGTTGTTTAAAAAAATTGTATTTTAGAATTTAATCACCATATTAACGTGAATGTTAACATGACATGACTTGTTTACTAGGAACCTATATGCATCATTCTTGTGGCCATACCCAATAAATATGCAATCAATTGTATTTGGTCCTAACCTATATATACTCAAGAATATATGACATCTGTATAATTCAACTAGAAGATGGAAAATTTCCGATATCACAAGGAAATACAATCAGGTGGTTGATGTTTATGTAAGAGTATTAAACTGAATACTCTATAAAAAAGATGGAATACATGAAGTCTGCAATTAAAAATTTACTTCTTATCGATAGACTGGATAGGCCAGGTGTTGGTTGAGATCGATGACAAACCCACTTTTTTCCCTGTATATAGCATATTTATTTTTCATGTTGTAATAATTTGTATTAATACTGGTTTGGTTTTTCTTTTTGTCAAGTTTTAGTTTAATAAAGAGAGAATTAAATTTTCCAATATAGGTCATTTATATTGTAATACATAATTCATATTTTAAATATACATTAATGATATATGTCTGATTAACCTAATTAATTGATATAAAGTATATTGGATCATCTAATAGTGAATAGAAGGCTTACACTTCATAAAAACATTTGAATTGAAAAAAAAAATAAAACAGGCCCTTCCAAAGGTACGTAATATATTTCGGTTTAAGGTATTGATATGGTAACCCGAGGGTAGGGTAAAATAAAGTTTACCCCCGGGTTAATTCGGTTTACCCTTCGGTTTCCTGCGGTTTACCCTCGTTAGTTTACATTAGTCAAACTTTTTTTACCACATGAAAAAATTAAATAAATGAGAAAATTTGAAAACACTGATATCATTATACTTCTAAAGATCAAAGATACAATCTTGACATTACAAACTAAAAAAATCATAAATCGGATACTTCAAAATAAATTATGCATGTTTAGAATATGCTAAAAGCCAAATGAAATGACTTCTCTAATTTACATATTCTTTATTTTTTCTACTTACTCGGTTTTTCGGTTTGGGTAACCCGAACCCAATAGCTTGGGTAATATATAGGTAAATTACATGGACCCAAAAAATCATATGGTAACCCGATAGGTAAGGTTGACCAAGGTAAATTTAACATATATTTTGGATCGGTTTGGTTAAAATTAACACGGTTTTTCGGTTTTGTTAAATTATTGTTCAGCCCTACTTTCGGTTACTATAATATGAATATTTTATTCATTATTATGAACAGGGAACAACCCCATTGGTTCACGGTTCACCTAAAACAGTTCACGAACTTTACCCCTAAAAACACTATAGCACAACTAAACTATGTATTATCAATATTCAATAGAACACGAATAAGCCACCATAGCGTCCATAGGGAGTATTCTTCTTTTGTCGATAACTGATATACTATTACTATTAATTAATGAAGACAAAATATTTTAGAAATATTATCACTATAAAAGAATTATACAATATCACTAACCTCTATAATATTCAAAGTAGAGTTCAGTAAAGTAGGAAGTGCTCTTGATCCAACATAAGCATCTCCCTCAATCGTCAGATTCTCATATCGGACTTCAACTTTGCCAATTTCAATTCCAACACTGTTTGGCACACAATTTACAAGGAATTCCAAGTTATTTATAGACTGGAAATAATGTGATTTGACTCATTACTTTGAAACTAAAAAATGATCTGTTATACTTATATTTAGGGCAGAATTAGGGGGGTCGTAGGGTTGCAAGTTGCAACCTCCATTTTCGAGGTGCAGCGTGAATTTTTCTGTTTTTTTCAAAAGAATAGGAATACAAACATGTATTAACCCTTTTATTGTGAATATTAGTCCTCCCCGTTTAAATATAATCTTTCCAGAGCTAAAATTACAAGATTATTAGTTCACATTGAATTTGTTTTAGACTCTTGGAATAAATTTAGAATGTACCCCTGGTTATATTAATAGTTTTTAGTTGAGTTTGTACACCTTTTTATGGGACATGAAGTTAGAGTACCTATCAATTCTATGTCTGAGTCTTTGAAGTAATCTTTCATTATCTTCTTCGACAACTTTTAAGACACTTTCCATGAGTTGCTTCTTATCTTGGAGTCCAATACGAGCAATACCAACTTCTTCATGAAGAACGTTACCATTGTCTGATACTTTCCTGGAAATTCCTTTCCTCAAACGATTAAACGTTGGAAGTCTTTCGGTAGCAGCTGCCCATCTCAGTTCTTCTTCATTATCAACGTGAAAAGCATCCCCTCCTGCTTCCGGATCACTCAGGGATATAAAATTTCTTCTACTCCCTGATCCAGCACTTGTTGATCTTCCGCTTGTGGACCTCAGATCATTTGTAGCCATGTTTTATGTAAACACTTTTCACCTCAAACCAAGAAAAGCTTGAAATTCTCAACCTTTTCGTGGTCCTTCATGTGAAACAAGAATACACTTATATATAATGGTTTGATTGCGTACAACATGTAATTCAAATAATAAATAAGACAAACTTTACCAAAGAAAATTCTTAGTTATTGAAAAGGCTGAAAATTATATATTTTTGACAAGGATAAGTCTTGATAATCACACTTATCCTATTTGTAACTTAGTCCTGAATTATAGATAATATGATATTTGTATTGTAGATGATCTCGTAGGATTTTCCACAAAATCATTTACCTAAATAAGTTTAGGGTGATTGAACTAAAAATATCCCCGCAACAAATGATTTATCCCAAGTAATCCACAATAATAATAAAACTTTTGACGGATTTACCATAAATTACATCTCATGCGCGCAACACATACATATGAGACACATCTCATAAAAGCCATTAGTAAAGCACAGCTCATTCATCATGCCAATTCGTAAAGCCCGTTCGCAAAGCACATACCTTCCATATGGAGCACCCCATTCGTAATCAACTCGATATAACACATTTGTAAATAATCGGCAACTCATTCGTATATAATATATATATCTCATTCATATATAACCATTGCTAGATTTCGGCCATCCACCTACGTGACCTCTAGCGACCAACTATTGTGGTGCTAGAAAACACGTACCAATGTACCATCAACTGTGATCAGTCCTTAGAGGAAATTTGTTATAAAGTATATATATTCAACGACCAAAGAACTTTGCATCAATGACGATTAGTTGTCATTAGTTGCCTAACACTTGTGGCGACGGCTTATTTGGCCGCTAAATGTTCATGTAATAACCGATAGACATCACTTCTTGCTTTTGCTAACCTTTTAGCGACCGCTACCGGTCACTTTTAGTTTAAGACCTTTACCGACTCTTTGTCCGGCAGATGGAAGATTAGCCAAATAATCGGCGCACTAAAGTTGTCCTTCATATTTTAATGTGCAACTTTAACGACCATCTAACTCATCTCTAGCGACCGACTTGCCGTCGCTAGAAGGTTTATACTTTATAAAACCTAAAAGTCGATTTTACAAATCATTTCATCTCTTTCTTCTTTTTATCTTTCAATTTGCCTCCCCCTTCTCTGTTTTTTTTTGCTACGTAATTTCAATCCCCTCTCCCCCAACCACTAAACACCCTCCCCGTAGTGTTATTCTCCCTTAAAGAAGGGCCAATTTTTCCTGAAGTTATTTCCATCTTCTCCTTCCGATTGTGAGTGAAGTCGTCGTCGTTGGAGTAATCTCGCAGCCATTTTAGAATTATTATGCGCTCCTCAACTATCCCAAATACCTAATCTCAAGTAAACCACCTAATTGTTTAGTTTTATTGTATAGAAAATGTTAGTTTTTTTTTTTTTCGATGTATGGGTGTCCGGGCCAGCTTACGCGCACCACGACTAATCCCATAGGAAATATACACGCCTCCTCATGCATACTCCCACTTATCTCTTTCTTCTTTTTATCTTTCAATTTGCCTCCCCCTTCTCTGTTTTTTTTGCTACGTAATTTCAATCCCCTCTCCCCCAACCACTAAACACCCTCCCCGTAGTGTTATTCTCCCTTAAAGAAGGGCCAATTTTTCCTGAAGTTATTTCCATCTTCTCCTTCCGATTGTGAGTGAAGTCGTCGTCGTTGGAGTAATCTCGCAGCCATTTTAGAATTATTATGCGCTCCTCAACTATCCCAAATACCTAATCTCAAGTAAACCACCTAATTGTTTAGTTTTATTGTATAGAAAATGTTAGTTTTTTTTTTTTCGATGTATGGGTGTCCGGGCCAGCTTACGCGCACCACGACTAATCCCATAGGAAATATACACGCCTCCTCATGCATACTCCCACTTAATCAGAACTAGGTTACCCATGTTCAGGGAGGAGACTCAAACCATGCACCCCTTGCTTACCCCCTTTAAGGGCTAAAGAAATAACACGGCTGAGGGGATTCGAACCCTGTACCTCCTAGTTGAGAGACAGGGTCCTGGCCACTGAGCTAGTCCCAGTGGTTATGTTAGTTGTTTCTGTTTGTTGAGTCAATTATGTATTTAATATCGAATTAGTGGTTTTTTAGTTGGTTTTATTAAAAATGCAAAACGTTGTGGTGTTTTAGCTTAATTTTTGAATTTTGTAAAGTTAATGTGTTATTTTTTAAAAAGGTTATTGCTCAAAGCATCCTTATTAAACTTTTTAATAATGTTTTAAGTTTTTAATAATTTATTTTATAAAAAATGTCTAATGAAATAATTATTTATCAAAAACATTTATTTTATATTTCTCATGCCTTTACTACTTTTATTATTAAATATATTATTTTATTTTTAATACAATATTAATTTTAAAATATTAAACAAATAATAGGTTTCCAATACCACCACCACCACCATGTATTTAACCACTACCACCGCAAGCACCATCACCACCACAACAACAACAACCACAACCATCACCACCACCTACTACTACTAATTCCATCACACACACCCGTGTCCGTAAATTTTTTTTTTTAAATTTTCATAACTAATTAAAAAAATCAAAAAAATAAAATATTTGCATTTTTTGATAAAGCAATTTAATATTTACGTCTATGATTTTTTTAATTTTTTCCGCAGACACGAAATTCACTATTTTAAACATGGATGTTTTAAATAAGTGAATTTCATGTTTAACTGTGTCTGCGAAAAAAATCTAAAAAAATAAATAAAATAAAAAATTCCAAAAAAAAAATCATAGAAGTAAATACTAATTTGATTTATCCAAATATATAAATTTTTATTTTTTTTATTTTTTTTTGAATTAGTTATGATGATTTTAAAAAAAAATTCACGGACGCGCGCGTGTGTTTATTAGTTTTTGTTTTTTTTTTATAATTTTTTTTCTTTTTTAATTACTATTTATAGGGGTATTTTGGGTTGAGGCGTTTTTCTATAAAGAGTCTTATTTTAGGTACCTTTTTATTAATAGTTTTTTAATAGGCATTTTTTTATTATTAGCTCTTTTCAAAATTAGGGGAGTTATAATTTTTTTTTTAAATGTGTGGGATAAATAGCTAATTTTAGATATTAGGGGGAGGGGGTTATCAAATTTTTGAAAAATAAGGGGGTTGAATTATAGTTTTTGAATACTTTAGAATAGTGATTGCAATTTTTATGTGAAAATAGCGCATACACCGTATTTTTTAATGATAAGGTCGGGGGTGTTATTTTGGTATAATACATGGACTAAATATGCATCTTTTGAATAATATAGGGGCTTCGGGGTGCTATTTTAGTATAATACATGGACTATACTGCAATTTTTGAATAACATAAGGGCAGGGGTGCTATTTTGGTATAATACATGAACTACAATGCATTTTTTGAATAATATAGGGGCTTGGGTTCTGTTTTGGTATAATACATGGACTACACTATATTTTTTATAATAATATAGGGGTTAGTGGTACTATTTTCATATAATACAACAACTACATTGTGTATTTTATTAATTTAGGGGTTAGGGGTGCTATTTTGGTATAATACAAGTACTCTGCATTTATTTAATACTATAAGGACTACACTGAATTTTCTGAATAATATAACTATTTTTGGAATATTTAGTTCTTATTGTATAACTAAGTTACATATAGGGGCTCTAGTGCAATATTTGAATAATATAGGGACTTAAATTTTACTCGTGGAAAATATAGGGACATAAAATTGCTTGTAGTATATTTTTTGAAATATATATAGACATGTAGTGCTATATTTGTAAAGTAAAGGTCATAAACTATTTGTTTTTTAAATAAACATTAGTTTTGCAAGATTTTGTTGAATTACGGGGGCTACAATATAATTATTTGGAAATGCAGGGTCAATTATACAAATATTTTTAAAGATTTGTGATATAACACATTTTTAGATGCATGGGGCCTTAAGAAAAATTTGGATTTATTTTATTTTATTGTGTATAATTGTTAGTTGTATTAACTGAAAATATACTGTAATTTTATTGTTTATCTTTGATAATCATTGACTATATGTAATTTTTTTAATTAGTGATTATAGTGTAGTGTAATATATGGACTTATAATATTAATTGAAATTCCTTTTATTTACTTTCTATTACGAATAAATTATAAATAATAAATACTACAAATAAACCCCTGTCAATTGAGTGACAAATATTATGGTTGATGTTTTAGCGAGACGACATAATGGTAACAACGAAGGGAACGCCCCACCAAGAGGCCATCCTGGTCCTGAGTTTGGGTGTAATAATAAAGGTAAATGATAATTAGTTGATGATTTAATGTAATCGGTCCTCTATAAATATTTTTTAAAATTAATTTACTAAACAGGATAAAAAGTCATTAAAAAGGGTAAGTAGAGCATTCTCCGTACGTTGGAGAAGATTAATACAAACAACGGTTGAGTGGTGCCAGTTCATTTTCGCTTAGAGGACAAGACCGGAAACCAGCTGATGATACGACACACCACCTGGCCTAGGTGATAAGGAACAACGTTGGGACCATGTCCTGAAATATTATCTCGACTAGAAAAGCATCCCAGGTGAGGAAAAGGAATTGATCTGGGGTCATTTGGAAGTAGATTTCGTTTTGTTTTTTCATTGAGTTCCATTATTTTTTGTATCAATATTTCCCAGTAAACGAATGGAGGAATCGTCCAGATTGGGATACCATGCATTGGTACTTCTACAAAAAATCTAGCACTCAATATAGTAACCAATAGGGGATGATACGCAAGGACTGGATAGACACTGTGTTCCTCCAAAAGACATGAGTGACGAAAAGTCTGAACAGATGATGCGGCTATGGTACTAAAGAGTAGATGGTAAGAAAATTATATAACATTTATATTTAAATATGTGTTTACAAAAAAATCATCTAAACAAGTGTGATATGTTGCTAGGAAAAAGAAAAGAGAGAATTAGGGACCTTGTAATGGTCATGGATTGTCCACCCTTACTAATATTTGTCATCGTCTTTTGGAGGTAATGTTTATTGTAGTTTTTTATTGTGACATTCTTTGATTCTTGATGCTCTAACACCTACACCCGTGGGGCAGAGGGCGAAGAAGAAGTCAAAGATAGTTGAATATCATCAAGATTAGGCAGCGTAAGACGCGAGATTGGAGGGATAAGCTCTTCGGGGAGTTTGGTGTAAGTTAGAATATTTTCTGCAATTGACTAAGTATTTTCATTTTCACTTAAAAAAAATTCCCTTACCAGATTGAATTTTAATCAAGGATTGATCAAATTTTTTCTTCTTCAGATGATGTCATCGGATCCTCAGGCACACCATCGTAGTCTTTAAACGAGCAAGATCAACTTTAAATAATGATTGAGGTGGCATAAGACTGTATGGGATCGTAAAGGAAGGGTTGGAAACCCAAAGTTGGAATGGGTATTCCAACCTAGAGTCTGAGGCTTGCCCAGGACCCGGATACTACTGTGGTTCCCAAATGGATGGTCTATACATTCCCATTGATAGTTGCGGCTATGAATGATTTTTAACCCAGACTAAAAAATCATCTGGAGCCCAAGACCAAGGCTCGACTAGCACTATCGTAGCCACCCGGATTCCTCCAGTGCTTAATCAAGAGAATTATATGATGTTGTTTGGTTAACTCAACCAGTTAATGGTACAGCAAGGTAAGGCTCCGTTGGATATCATCCCACCTGGTCCATCACAACTAACTAATCCATGCATGAGAGTATCATCTTCAAGCAGGTCGAGACTCGGAGATGAAAAAGACGATGACTAGACCCAGTCTCCTAATAGAACTCCCCCTTGAATTTATTTATTTATTATCCAAATTGTACTGTAATCTATTCATACATTGTTGTATTTTATTCATACTTAAATTCCCTAGGTTGTAATAATTTTTATTTGATAATTTTGTTATATAATCTTACATTATTTTTCATACTTTTATTTCATATGGAATTTTTTTCAACATCTCTAGCGACCGTGTGATGGTTGCTAAATATATATTAGTTTAAGCGACCACGAGCTGGTCGGTAATGCGATCACCACGCTGGCATCCGCATGGTGGTCGCTAAAGGATTAAAATATTTAGCGGCTAGGGAGTGGTCGCTAAAAGGATAACATATCTAGCGACAACCGCTGGTGGTCGTTAAGTACCTCTCACGACGAGTCAGCAACGACTTCCCTTTGACAACCACTGGTAGTCTCTAGTATGTCTAGTGACCAATTTTCAATTCTCTAGCGGCTGCATAAGCAGTTGATTCTTCTGCTTCAAGTTTGTAGCGGACATGAAAACTACCAATGTAAATCTAAACACATAGACATCCTAAATCTGACATGACCCCCTCCCCCCCCCCCCCCCCCCTTTCCCGAAAAATGAAACCAACAAACCAGTTGGGTTAGCTTAACTGACAAGGGTCTTTCTATTTCGTTTGCACTTAAAAGGGTGTTAAGTGAGAGGTACAAGGTATAAATTTCCTCCTTGAACATAGGTAACCTAGTTTTTGTATTACATGGGGTATATGTATGGGATGTATGCATAAAATCTATGGATTTATTGAGGTATACGCAAGCTGGCCTTGATCACCCACATTACTAAAAAAACCAGCACTACCTATCGCTAGCGGAGCTCCTTTTCAGAAAAAGCAGAAGGTGATCACCATCTATTTGTTGTAAAGTTTGGTTATGGATCAAAGAGATTTTGTAGTGACTTGTAGCATTAATGGAAATGGTGGTAGAATTAAAACTTGATGGCCAGTGAGGTTTGGTGGTTTGATAGTTACCAGGAGCTTTAATGGATCTCTAGATATGATTGTGGTTATGATTTCTTGAAATTCGTGAATGATGAAATTTGATGGTGATTATGACTGCTCGAATGTGTTCATATTGTTATATTGTTGGTGTGTTAAAAATTGTTAGGTGTTATGATTTTTTGAATTTACTATTATTGCTGGTGATATTAATGGTGGTGAGATGACTCTGATATTAATGATAATGAGGTGGACAGTGGTTAATTATTTTTTGTATATGTTAACAAATCATTTAATAGATATAAAATGAGAAGATCATATGAATAAAATGATATTTATATTTTTTTTAGAAGAAAAATAATTAGTATCTATAAATAAATTATACTTTTGGGAGATGAGATCTTTGGATCATTAAACTATAAATTTATTTATTTCAAATTGTTACCTCTTTATATAAGAAAATATATTCAATATCGAACATATTTCATTTTTAATTTTTTTTAGAATTAATGAATATTAAATATTTTAATTGATTTTTTAAAATCTATATTACTTAGTAAAGTTTATTTTAGAATATTAATAATATTATATTCAAAAAGAAAAAATTTAATTTTTTTTATTATATTAAATATTGTATCAACTTTTCATGCTATGTTTAGATTCAATTGTTAAAGGAAGAGACTTGATAATTAAGATTTTGAAGATTTTTTTTTCATGTATTTGAATTGGTTATTTAAGTGAAAGATATATACCATTTAAAATTCATATTGTATAAATACCATCTTGTGAAGGAGGGTAATGATAATCCAGTTCTTGATGATGAGGCGGATATGATATGGTTATGTGACACATCACATAAGAAAAAATGGGAGTCAACAAGTATGGTGTCAGTTGCAATTAATAAAGAGGGAGAAATCAAGGAGACTATTAAAAAGAGAGCTAAAATTAATAGTAGCTTAGAAGGGGAGATGTGAGCGATTTTATTAGCAATGAGGTCCACTGCAAGTCTTGACATCAAGAGTAGTTCTTTCTACTCGGATAACCTTGAGGTGGTTCAAAGTATAAATAGACGTGGTGCAATTGATTGGCGGATTCGTCCCATGATCTCTGAGGCATGGAGATGGATTGGAAGATTCCCGGATTGGAAAGTCAATCATATAAGAAGGAAATCTAACGAAGTGGCGGATATACTGGCGAAATGCACTAGGCTTAATTTGGATGTGTCTAATTGTCCTACTAGGCCCTTAGTAGAATTCTATGCTGATATTAGTAATGTATATTCTAAATGTACCAGACATCTATGTTAGTTTTTAATATTTGACAAAAAAAAAAAAAAAAACGTACCGTGACTAAATTATATGTGAATAACTGATATCTTTATTTTTCCAATTTATCTTAATTTTTTCCATAATCCACTTTCAACCTAATCATGTCGTGTCATGTATTGTATTCGGGAGATATGAATTTTAGATGGTGGTGGAGACAAAAATCCAAATGGCATATACGTAGAAACCTTGTGGCCTTAAAAAGGGAAAAATGTTGGAAGTTTTGGTATAGTTGAAGGCTCACATAACTAAAACCTCAATGGTGCAAACGCTCCATAAGAAAATAGCATGAAACCTTGCATGAAGGAAGTATTCACCTGGGTTTATACCGGCATAAAAAATCAAATACCCAAGTCTAAAATGAATATCTGAAAGACCCTGAAATAAACCTTGGGCGCCCTAATAACCTTAGAAAGGAAGAGACCCACTATGAAACCCTTCCAAGTGGACTAATGGGATTTGGACTACTATAAATAAGTCATCCAGTATTAGGTGAAAAGTACATATTCTATTGGCACTATTTTCTCTCTGGTATTTTATACATGCCTCAATTAATTATTTAATCGTCGAAGCTTCGTAGGAAAAACTCCTTTCGTTGGTCTCAACCGAGTGTGATTGTAAAAAATAGGGCCAGGACAAGGAGTACAACTCGGGACCAAGTAGGTATCAGATGTAATCAGCCGATTTCAGATATTTATTTTGGAGTTTGTTTAGGTGCATAATTAAGTGCATGGTTGGGAATATTTTTAAATCACTTAGTGCTTCTTGACCTTTAAAAAATCTCTAGACCCTAAAAATATTTTTAGAAGAAATACCAAATATGTGATTCTTAAAAAAAAACTTAAAAGTGAATCAGATATCAATAATAGTTTTTGATATTATGAAAAATGTTATAATTTTTTGTGAAAAAATGTTTTTGTCCATTTAAAAATGTTTTTAAATCTAAGATAAGCAATTCCAAATGGGCTATGTGGGAGTGATTTCATTCAGGAAGGACTATTAGAGAAATCTAAGTTTGAAAGAGTAGTAGGACGTGGAATGGAAATATTGGCATCACAAAATGGTGTAAGCGTGAGAGGTTCCATCACTGAAGATGGAGCTACCGTACCCCACTCACCACCGGCCAGCAGCGAGGCACCGAAAGCTAATGGCATCTGATAGAGTGTAGAATTCTTGACCAATAAAAATATATAAACGGTAAAAAATTGATGCTTATCTCAAATTATTGATCGGGATGAATCTTCCTTCTGTTGAACCTAGCATCCTGAATCATACTGAATTCAGGATAACGATGAGGTATGCCTCCCGATGGTACTTAAACATTCAAGTCATTATTGTGACTGAGGAAGGAGGATCGAGGAAATATTTATGGACTAGGTCCGACTGTAATATAAAACATATAAGGATATAAGTGATACCTCATTGGTGGGTCTTGGGGTGTGATAAAAATCAATACTAAATAGTAGGAGGACCTACTAATTGCAAGTGTACGGGTCGTTCCAAGTAATAGATAGATATAAGGGATTTCGTTCTCAGGGATTGGACTGGTATTAAAAATGTGATCAATTGATAAGTAGAAGTAATTGAAACTACTGAAAATAAAAGATAAAATATATTTGTTTGGTTTTGAGTTATAAACTACTGGACGCAAATAAATAAAATACTAAATATTAACAGAAAGTAAATAAATTAACAACTAAGAGATGTGGACGCAAGGATGAAAGGTGAATTTGAGTTTCGCAAGGGGTCCACCTAAGTTCATACAATTAATGCTTCTGTTTAAGGGTCAAGTCGGTATTTATGTATTAGTCGGGACTCTACTATCTCCTAACTCCAGTCAGGGTAGACTTAGGAGCTATCTTATGGTATTATGAACCCCGTCAGGGAGATAATAAGGCACTTTCGGATGTTAAAGTGTTTTCCCAATTGGCTAGGTGGTTAGTCAAGCCCATCAGTATCATCGACGAATACCACGCGTCTATTACATAGGTCCGTAATTGAACCCCCCCCCCCCCCCCCCCCCCCCGTCAAGGTGATCACAACCACTAGTGAATAGCCTAATTACACAACCCTATTTCTAATTTATCAGATTAAAACAAATAGATAAGCATACGATAATAGTCAATACAAACCACCCAACTTAAATTAAATTAGAATAATCCTAAATTCAGAAAAAAATAAAATTGCATAAACTAGGGATTAACCCATGTTGCGATTATTAATCACTAAATGTTTATCTTATATTCAAAGTAAAAATAATAAATAAATTAAAAGAATACATAATTTCTAAAATAGATTTAAGATAAAGAACCTAATAGAAGGGATGGATTAAGTTGTTGTTGACGAAGAATGACTTCTCCAGCTTTTCCTCTGTCTTCTGCCGTTTTGCTCTCTTCCGACTCTTGGAAAATATGAAGCGTACTGAAAAATGAGGTTTAAATGACTTTTTATACTAAGTAAATTCGGATTGGGCTTTTATCTAATTTAATTAAATGATAAAAAGCGCAAGTTCAATTGGTAATTCATGTAACTGTCGTACACACTCTAGTAAAACGGGCGTAACTTTTGCGTCTTAATGTCCAAATCACCTGATTCTAGTCCTGAATTCGAGCTAAATCAAAGGCACGCCTTTTTCATTTGAACCACCAGACCTGGATCAATACCGTTTTGGCTCAAAATCAGCATGAATTAACAGCTTTCCAGATTCTTATGCTTTTATTCAACTCTTTGAGTGGTATTTTTTGCTCTTTTGACCTCTACTTATGATTTAAGACGTTATTGTTCACTTCTATTCCTCATCTTGGTGCTCCCTAGAATCCATGTACCTGAGAACTTTATGCTAAAAACGAAGGAATTAACGCACAAAAGCTCTAAAAACGCAAATAACATAATTCTGAAGGGAGGAAAGTGCCATATGACAAAATAAGTTCAAAAGTCTATCAAATAAGTCCAATTTATACCTATAATGATGTATCCTAAGGGAATATATTTATCACAAACTCAAACATTTACCGTAATGACAAAGTAAAACAAAACAGAGGTCCTAGGTGAGACACAAAAATGTAGAGTCTAGGGAATGATACCCAAACCACAACTTAAAATAAATATCATATAATATAACTTAAGAACTAATGTAAAGATACACCTATCATACAAAATCAAACACAAATAATATCAATCCAAAATTAAATTCACAATGCTAGAAGATTACACTTTATACTTAGCTCGCGATGGTGGCTATAGGGTGTTCATCGATCCTTACTTGCTTTGAACACTCCATTTAGCTTACTCACTATTAGCTGAATTGATAATTCACTATGTACCTAAGAATCACGAGGACTTTACGATTTTAGCTTAGGCTTAGGGACAATATGGTATGTATATTTGGTAAATTTGAAGTGACCTTTTGGCTCTCTCCTCACTCACCATCAACAAATTGTCCAAGAGCTTGAGTTTACACTCGAATATGTTCTTACTCAACCCATTTGACGCACTAACTTAGCATCACTAAATTAACCCACTAAGCACTAAAGATGATTTCCAAAACTTCCACTTTGCCGGTTAATTTATTTTTCATTTATGTTTTCTCCTTTTCATTCCTGTTTTGTAAGATATCCCTGACCATCATTTTGATGTGAATGATCGTGTCTATTTAAAATAATTTTTTTTCAAATACCCCGACAAAGAGTTAAAATTAATATATCATCCAAAATTTCACATCAAATACAAAAGCATAAAAATTCCCTCAATTTCCCATAACGAAACCCACGACCCCGAACTCAAGCTCAAGACAGGAAGATTCAAGATTGTGGTTCAAGTGCGGGTCATATGGAAAGTCCTATAAAATAAGGGGATATGGATTCTATCGTGGCGACAAAAGAAAGTCTTAAAGGCTAAAATGGGGCTAAGAAGGATATAATTAATCACGGGTTAGAAAGCTAAAAGGTTTCAAATGGCTATCAAATATCTGTCTCTATCATTTTCCTAGTTACATAGTTTGCCTCTAGTTCATAACTAAGTGGGTTCTCTACTCATTTAGATCTCACGTTCTACACACCACTCATTTTCCCTAAGTACAATCTTACTTCTTTTGCATTGTTCATTAAATTTCCTATTTATCTTCTAGTGTTTGCATGCATTCAAGGTGTGTTTTACATTAACTCCTAAGGTCTGCTATTTTCTATCATAAATTTACAAAAAGTATGCTTATGGGGAAATTTAACACACTCTACAGTCAAATCATTCCTTAAGCTAATTTTCTATTTGATTTTTATAAAAATTCAAAAAGCGGTAAAAACAAATATCACATAAAATTGGGATGAGGACAACGATACCCCAGCCCAAACTCAAAAAACGAGTCGTGTCCCCACGACTCGAACAGAATCTATAAAGCAAATAAAAATAATTTACACTATTTCATGAAAAAAGGGAGAAGGAAACATAGCCGATTACATGTAGTATTTCGTCGAGGTTGTGAAGTCTTCTAAATCATGATGTATAGATCATAAATCATGGATTACATCTTCTGTTAAGTGCGTTTCATCCACTCGAACTAATATTTCCTTTAGTTAATCATCTCCTTCTAGCCCTCAAAATTATCACCTCTTCCACATAAATCTTCCCTTAGCACCCAAATTTATTTTCTCTTCATGTTCTTCGTACCCTTTCCAGCCTTCGTGGTCATCTTGGATGACCCCAAACTCAAAGCTTCAAAAACTCCCAAAAGTTTTGAATGAAATTTATGACTTTCAGTGTTCTTGAAGGTGTATGGATGTGAATTATAGTGCGTTATGAGCTGAGTTATTAATATCTCAAGGTTTGGGAGAGATATAATGGATAAACTTTAAGCTTTGATGAAGAAGGAATTGGATTAAAGTGTAATTTTGCTAGTGTTTTGGGAAATATTTATGATATGATTTGTTTTTGGATGATGTTTAGAGGGATGGGTTAATAATATTTTCGTATTTTGATGGTAGGTTGCATGTATTTTCAGAGGTTGGGTTCTTCATTAATGTAGTTCATGTGTGAGAGGCTAAAGAAAAAGGAAGGAAAAGGTTGATAAGGTTTAGGTTAAATTCTCGCAGGCCGGACCGGCAATACCGGTGAGGTGACCGGCTAGACAACGTGAGTTTTTTTGTATTTTTCTTCCGTTCGTAGCTTTGTTGCGTCCATGAATTAATTTTAATCTTTTTCGCCAAGAGCTCGGGCGCCTTGCCGGAGATCTGACCGGATTGTCGGTTGCAAATGTTGCTTTGTCGTTGACGAACTATACATGTGCCTCTAAGTGGTTATTCTCCGAGAGGTTGACCAGCATACTGGTGATCTGACCTGCTAGCCTGTCGTGCAACTCGACTTTTCGTTGACGCACATTATAGCTGCGTCTAAGAAGTAAATTTTAATGGGTTTCGCCGAGAGCCCACCAGCATGTCTGTAATAGGGCCGGCTAGCCGGACCGTCTAGGTCAGTTTTACCACTCAGACGCTAATTTCTCCGTCTCACACCTGTTTAACCCCAAACTCAAGGATTTTAATACCTGCAAATCATCAAAAACACTACAACCCTTCTCATTTCTTAAAATTATACATTAATACACATCAACTACTCTAATGTACACTATGAGTGAAAAGACTTAAAGCATTAAACTAATATACATATAGAATGACTTTTGTTTAACGTCGTTAAGCTCGACGGTTTACCTCCGATATCATTTCTTAACATAACCTTCCCGGAAGTGAGAGAGGTTATTGACATCTCCTCATTTGTGATGATTTAATCTTAGTTGGAGACATCATTTTAGTTGTTTTAGGAAGTCTATTACTCGATTTTTATATATATAATTGTATTTTCTTATTTCTTGTCTTGATTTGATGATTTATTATTTTTAGAGAATATTTGGTTTAATTGTTTTTTAATTGTGAAGCTTTAAACATATATGGTAATTAAATAGATGCCAAAACAATTCCAAGAGATAAAGGAAAGAAGATAATGATGGAAATTGGAGATAAAGGAAGGAAATATAAAAAAGGAAAAGATAAAGTTGTCAAGTAAATTTGAATTTCAGCATCTACGACAACAAAAGTGATCATAACCCAATATTGGCTGGGAATTTGGAAGAATGGTCCGCAGCAAAAGTGCAGAGCTTTCCGAAACGATCAGTTTCGATATAATGAATGCGTCAATCGGAGCTATATCGAAGAAGTTACAGCCAAAACAAAACAAAAATAGTTTATTAACTTTTCTATATTTTTGGGTTACGAATTTAAGTTGGGCTAGAAGTCCAATTACTTGTCTTCCGCTCCAAGAAAACGTTTTAGGGCTTCCTAAACCCCTATAAATACACCCTTAAACTATTGTAAACAAGTCATTACTCAGTTCTAAACCTTAGTTCAATCCTTAGTCATTCCAGCGAAGCAAGTTGACAATATGTATTTTTCTTTTAGTTTATTCCTTGTTAGCATGAACTAATTTTCCCATAGCTTGGGTTTTTCATAATGTATAATCTATGAATTCTATTTTTTTCTATCTATGTTTCTTTGGGAGAATTATTTTGAATTGATTTCAGCTGCTTAACCATATATTTGTTTTATGTGCTTTGATTTATTGTCTGTCTTAAACCTGATCAATTTAGGGTTGTGCTAATAGTAGTTAGATGGTCACCCGGAAAGGGTGTCTAATTATTGAAACACCACATAAACGTCTACTGTGCCGTAGTGATCCTGACGGGCTTGCCTAACTAGATAGTCATTAGGGCACCGATCATCATTAGAAGGCCAGTCTCATTTAGGAACCTAGTGGCGTAGGAGCACCCTATTTAAGTCCCCTCGTGATTGTGAGGTCATCACCCTAGTCCACCCTGACGGGGGTAGGGAGGAATTTAGAATCCTGAAGAGTTATTATCACCCTTATTAACTAGTAGAAGAATTAGAAGGATCAGTGCATACGAGCAAAAACTGAGCTATATTTTCTCATCTATTTTCTTACGTATTTTAATGCTTTGTCTTTAGTTTAATTTAGTCATTAATCTCCCAATCAATCATATTTATTTACTTTTTTTAATTATTAATTACTACTCTATTCTGTTTACCCATTCGTATAACACACTCCGTCCCTAAGAACGAAGCTAACTTATTATTTAACCTTGCATACGTCCTGTAATACTTGCAGTACTGTGTTTAGTTTACGGTGATTAGTGCATTGTTTTCCGTATTTATTTATCATAACCCTAGGCGACACCAAGTTTTTGGCGCCGCTCGTGGGGACTAGTGTCTCGGTAGCGTGTGGGTTAATTTTTTTTAGTAGTAGTAGTAGTTTTTAGTTATTTTTATTTTTTCAGTTTTACGCATTTTGGTTTGTTCTAGTCATTTTCACGTTTTAACATTGAATCCTTGGCCTCCTCTTGCGAAGCCCGAGTGGATATTCAGAGCTTATAACAAACGAGTGAAAGAAGACAGAGCACAAAGAGGAGCAATGACAGAACAACAAGGAGTACAAGATCCACCACTAGTGGATCCGCCCCTTGGTCCTTTAGAACATTTACCACCACCAGTAGGAGATAACATGAATAATATACGTCATGAACAAGATCTACCAGGCTTTGGAGCACCTTTTCACGTTCAACCTTTAGGTTATTGTCCTTCAGAGATCTTGAATATCAAGTTTAGACCCGATTCGTGTATGCTCAGTCAATTACAGAATTTCAGTATCTATAGTGGTGCAGCAATTCAAGATCCGGTAAGAGCGATTCAAAAGTTCATGCAGATTTGTGATGCCTACATTACTCTAGGCATTGCACACGAGCAACTGTATTGTCACATATGTTCGTTCTTTCTGACCGACAAAGCTAGTGATTGGCTAGATAGACAACCAACAGGTACAATTAATACTTGGACAGAACTTCAAGCCGCATTCTTTAATATTTTTTATCTGAAGAGTATGAGACTCAAAGATTAGAGTGAGATTGCTAAGTTTTGTCAAGAGAATGGAGAAGAGGTAGGAGACGCATGGACAAGGTTTCATCAGAAGTTAGCTAGAGGTCCACTTCACGGATACACCCCATCTTTACAGTTAGATATGTTCTATCAAGGTATTAATGTAGAAAGTAGATTGAGGGTAGATAATCTTGGAAGAGGAGGATCTGTGTCCATGGATCCTACAGAAGCCGCTGAAGGAAAGGAACGTATTATAGAAACAGAAAGGAGTTGGCCACTTTCGCGAGCTCCTATTACAAATACCCGAGGTACGCCTCGATTAGATGCAATACTGCTACTTCAACTCAAATAATGGCTTTAGGAAAGCAAGTTAAAGATATTAAACTTGAGATGCAAAGACAACAGAATGTAGAAGAAACCAATGTAGTGCAAGAGGCACAAGGTTGTCCAAAGTGTGAGGTACTGAATCATACATGGGAAGAGTGCGAAGGAAATCCAGCATCTGTCTATTTCATATCCAACCGAGAAAATTACCAATTTGGTAATAGGAATCATCTGGGTATGCAATATGCAAATCCATAAGGGACCGCTAATCCGGGTAACAATCAACCTTGTCCCCAGAATAACTCTTACCAATCTAGAGGTCAGAATCAATATCAAGGAAAGCAGAACTTGGGATTACTAGTTATTAGACAAATAATTCTCTTATGGTTAAAGTGAAATATTGAGAGTCAAATGAGAGTCAACTAATTTTTTTTCTCTCCCTAGACATTCATAGCCTTTTAAATTTATTCCATCAAATTTCCTCATCCATTGACCTCTTTACACCTATTTTTCACATTTTTAGCTTTTCTTTTCTTCAGATTAGGTGTTATTTCCTAAATTCTGGGATCTAACAACTTTCTGGATTTTTTAACCTTCTCTTCCATATCCACCGACCTCACCACTAAACACGTCCACCGATTCTCTTTCTTTTTTTCACCATTTTCTTTTCGTTTTTTTCACTTTCCTGTTCTCTCTCTTTGACTCCGATAATGACTAAAATTTTCAAATCAGTCTGTGTTAATGCTTCATCTAAGTCGAAGGGTAAAACAAAGTATACAAATATCACGAGTATGATGTTTTCACCGGATGTAGTGAATTCTGAAGTGACACCTCCGGCCAGCGTGTATAATCGTGGGTCGAGAAGTGAGGAAGAGGCAACTAAGGTCAAGGAAAACACTCTGAGTAAAGAAATTGAAGAGGAGAAAAGTGCTGACACGATAAACCGTATGGACAACCGCAGAGATGGTCGAAATTATTTGGAGGTAGTGAAAACCCAGCTCTCAATCTTGACTTTCATGAACCAATTCGTCAAGGAGGTAAGAGAATTATAAAACCTGCTAAAGATGTGTTAGAATAGGGTTCGATTCAGTGGAAAATTGCTTACTAGGACAGTTTCTATATTATCCACCTTTGTTCTTCAACGTTACTAATTTTGTTAAGTTTCAATGGTCTAAATTTGGTAAAATTGTTGTTAAGTCGAGTAATAATGGTACATTAATCTTCAAATTTGAAAATGAACAAAAGAGAAGTAAGGTTCTTGAGAAAATGTGGCATATTAATGGATCTACATTGTTATTAAGACCATGGAAAATTGGTATGCAATTTGAGAAAATTGATGCAGCTAGAATTCCGATTTGGGTCAGACTTGTTAACATTCCTATGGCGCTATGGACGAGGAGAGTCCTAAGTTACATATCAAGTAGAATTGGAATTCCTCTACAAATGCATACGATGACTGAGTCTAGAACAAGGCTTGGTTACGCGAGAGTATGTATTGAAATAGACACTAAGGATGAGCTACCAGATGAACTATTTGTGGACATGGGAGTTGATGATTTACAAGTAGTTAAAGTTGAATATGACTGGAAGCCTAGAATTTGCCTGAAATGTAATAGAATTGGGTATTTAGAGACTAAGTGTCCTAATATTGTTAAAGATTGGGTACCAAAAGATGTTGTCAAAAATGGTAGTGATAAGGGTAAAGAGAAAGTAGATGATATATAGTGGATAGTGGCTAATAACAAGAAATATGACAAGAAACAGGGCACTAAAGATAAAGCTACTACCTTTACTGGAGTATCCTGCAATAACTCTTTTGATATGATACATGTTGATAATGGTAATGAAATAGATAATGATGTGATGATATTCATCAATCAAAGTGGAGAAAAGGAGGGAACAAGACCTCCAAATACATGAATATAGCATCATGGAATGTGAGAGGGTTTAATAACCTTCTCAGACAATTAGATGTTAGGAATTTTATCTTAAATAATAAGGTTAAACTTATTGCTCTTCTAGAAACTAAAGTAAGGAAGCACAAAAGTTTAGTTATTTTAAGTAATCATTTCTATCACTTGGAGTGATTCAGAATTACACTAAATGTGAGGATGGTAGGTTTTGGGTGTTATCGGACAACAATTACATGGATGTAAAGTTAATATATGAATCTTCTCAAATAGTATTGATCAGTGTCACTATTCAAGCCACTAGTTACTCATTCTTTGTGGGTTGTATCTATGCTAGTAATGATATTGATGAGAGAAAAATATTGTGGAAATATATTATCAACCTCAGTCATGATTACAAGGATCATTGCATATTCTATATGGGGGATTACAATGAAATTCTTAGCATAGATGATAGGTTAAACTGTGATACTTTGCCTAATAGTGCTTTAAATTTTGCAGAGTGTATTGAGGATGCTTCCTTATATGAACATCAATAAGGTCGTCAATTTTTTACATGGACTAACAAGAGTGATGGAGTCTTGAGAGCAAGTAAACTTGACAGGGTTTTCATTAACAAAAAGTGGTTGGATTACTATCAATCAAGTGTTGTGATTACTCCCCCCTCAACCTTGGATCATTGTGCATTAAAACTCTCAATTGGACCTTCAAAGAAATCTAATCCTTGTGCATTCAGATTCTTCAATGTATGGGCTAAGCATGAAAAGTATTTGGACATGGTAAAGCGGACCTGGAGCACTAAGTTTAGCAGGAATTTCATGTTTGTATTTGTTGGCATATAGCCTCCCTTAATAGGTTGTTTTAATGTGACAAATCCTCTTGTGTTTAGTGTGCTAATTACTATTGTTATATACATTCTATCTTGCACTCTAATTCATCAAAAAGCTCATTCTTTATCATTTAGATCAAAGCTTTATTGTTTTATCTTAAGAAACTAATTCTCATACAAATGCTATTAACCTTATCTTTGTGTACATTGAGAATTAGCTTTAGTGATCAACTACAAAGTTTATAAGAATGATGTTCTCTACAACTCTCGTGAAGAAGGTTTTCTAATCCGAGCATCATAGTAAAAGATATACTCACTAGAAGGTGTCTTAAACCTTTGGTGCGGTACACCGGAGTACACCTGCGGTACACCGCAATGCCACGGACCAGAGGCGCGGTGCATAGGCTAGTCCGACCAGTAAGCTAAGAAAATGTACGGTACACCGGACTGAGGCACGGACCAGGAACACGGTGCATAGGATAGCCCGTCAGTTTACTATGAAATCAAGACGAGGGATTTTGCGGTGCACCGGACCATACCCGCGGTACACCGCAAGTTAGGGTTTTCTGCAGCAAAATAAAGACTAAAGAATATATCCGTTGGGGATATTAATATATCCGTTGGAGACAAGTCTTATGACCGTTGGGAGCATTTTGCAGCTATAAATTGAAGGTCTTTCAAGGCTACAACTACACCTTCAACCCATATACACTTAGGGGCTTAATTGTTATCATCCAAGAAGGTGTCAAGAGCTATAATTGTCATATCCACTCAATTAAGGAGTTAATCCAAGGAGCTTCAAAGTTATTATCTACTCAAGAGAAGTATTAAGCTTATAGTTATATCATCTCTTTAGGAGTTCATTAGCAAAGTAGTTTCACCCCTTAAACACTTTGTATTTATCCTCTTAAGTCTAGTTCTTGTAATAGATAGATTAAAAGAGAATTTGAGTATCGGGAGTATACTCGGTGTCCTTGTGTTGTGATTACACAAGAGTTTTCTTCGTGGTTTCGAAGAGGTTGTCCTTCGTGTTATCGAAGAGGTTGTAAGGGTTATTGTGTTCTCGACCCGGTTAAGAGAGACACGGGAGCTTAGTGAAAAGCTTGAAATCCTAAGGAGGCTTCCTTAGGTAGTGGATGTAGGGAAACCGAACCACTATAAATCGTGTGTATCTTTCTATCCCTACTCTATTTACTTTCCGCACTTTATATGTTTGATAATATGCTAGTATGAATATTGTGATATTGATTATCTAATTTATCTAACGTATTGTCATCTAGAGTAGTAAGAGATTAGAAACTCGTTTTACTTGATAAAATGCTTATATGAATAGTTTGATAATATTGTCTTTTAGGATTATCTAATTCATGATTATTTAGTTTTGATTATATGCTTACTAGTATGAATATCGTGATTATATTTTTTCTAGCTAATCAAACTTTGGTCTTCTAAATTAGTAAGAGAATAGATAATTGATTTACTTGTTTAACTTATATATCGAACCTCTAACTTATCCTTTGCATGATCCCATGAGTGTTTGATATATTAGTTGACTTAGAAGTTTTTCTCTTAAACTTATTATTGTCCAAAAGTTTTTTAATTAGGCATTAATCTTATTAGTAATCCTATTCACCCCCCCCCCCCCTCTAGGACTTTCAGTATTATGTATGAAGCTAAAAGAGATTAGAGAGTCTTGAAGAAATTCAACACTAAATACTTCAAAAGAACTCCAAAAGATATTACTAATATTAAAGTACAGTTAGATATAGTTCAAACAAGAATTATGGAAGGAAAACATATGTTGACTGACATAGCTGAGGAGAAAATTTTGGTTAAGAGATTAGAGATTGCTACTATGACTCATCATGAAGCCATGAGGCAAAAATCAAGGGCCATGTTCATCAATGATTATGATTGTAGTTCATAGTACTACTACAGAATGATCAAAGGGAGAGTAGCTAAAAATCGCATAGCTACTATTATTAGAGATGATGGTACTGTGTTAACTGAACCTGAGGAGATAAAAAATAAATTTGTAAGTTATTAAAAATCCCTACTTGGTATTGAAGAAACTAATCAAGAAAGATGTTCTACAAGTACTATTAAAGCTATTCTAAAAATGGAGGTCCTTGAGGAATTTCATGAGGCTTTAATAGCTCGTGTAAATGATGAAGAAATCAAGTCTGCGTTATTTGATATTGGAGATGGTAAAAGTCAATGGGCATGATGGGTTCACAGCATGTTTTTTTCAAATTAGCTTGGAATATTGTTGGTAATGATTTATGTGTTGCAGTTAAACAATGCTTCAGCTCAGGTAAATTTCTAAACCAAGTCAAATCTACTAATATCATATTAATTACCAAAGAAAAAAAGCCTTCCACTGTGAAAAAGTTTAGACCCATAGCATGTGTCAATATCATATATAAAACCATGGTAGAATCCTTATGAATAGGCTAAAAAGAGTAATGAAATCTATTATCTCCTTGGAACAAGCCGTGTATGTGGGTGGTAGGTTTATTGGGGATAATATATTGGTGGCTCAAGAGGTGGTGATGGGTTATGAGAAATTATCTGCTACTCGATCTTATACTATTAACTTAGATATGCAAAAAGCCTATGACAGTGTCAATTGGCAGTTTTTGATATCTACTCTATCTGCTCTGAACTTTCCTAAAAGATTTATTGACTGGATTGTTATGTGTATTAGCTCTCCCTAATACTCTATATGTGTGAATGGTGAAGCTTGTGGCTATTTTAAAGTGAAGAGAGGCCTTAGACAAGGAGACCCTCTCTCCCCCTATTTGTTTTCCATTTGTATGGAAGTGTTCTCCTGCTTATTTCACATTGTTTCTGAAAAAAGAATTTAGCTTTCATCTGAGGTGTAAAGAGGTAAATCTTAATCATCTCATATTTGTAGATGACCTACTTATTTTTATGAAAGCAGATATAAAATCAGCTATTGTCATTAAAGAAACTTTGGACTTATTTACGAGATGCTCTGGTTTACATATCAATTTTCATAAAAGCGAATTATATTTTGGAGGTGTTAAGGATAATATTATAGTCGAGATATAAATATTTTGGATATTAAAACAGGTAATTTACCTATTAGGTATCTAGGTGTTCCACTAAACTCTAAAAAACTAAGTGTTAAAGATGGTAATGTCCTTGTTGAGAAGATTTGTGATAGCATTAAGCAGTGGAGTTCAAAAATCTATCATATGCATGTAGAGTTGAGTTAGTAAGGGTTGTCCTGATTAGTAAAATAATGTTTTGGTGTAGAGTATTTCTACTACCGAAATAGGTAATCTATAAATTGAATCAAAGAATGGCTGGTTTTTTATGGAAAGGAACAATGGATGATGCAAGAGGTGCTAGAGTATCATGGGAGAGTGTATGTTGTAGTAAGGAGGAAGGTGGATTAAACATTCCTAACATAGAGTATATGAACAAAACATGCCTTTTGTTTACTTTTTGGAGGTTTTACTCACAAGATCAGAATCTCTGGAGCAGATGGGTTAGTACTAACATACTGGAAAAAAATGTATATGGAGTTTAGATATAAAGCAGCACCACTCATGGCTATGGAAGCGATTACTTAAAATTAGAAGTATGGCTTATGAGCTCATATATCATGAGGTGGAGAATGGAGAGCTTACCTATATTTTGTGGGATAAGTGGGTGAACAAAAGAAGTGTTCAAGAAATACTTCGAATTCAGCTGGTTGAATCTAATATGAGTTGTAATAAAAAGTTCAAGTAATGTTTTGGAAGGGGTAGGTGGAGAATTCCACCATGTATTGGTAAGGCTTTTTCCCATATTAAAGACATTGAGTTAGTAGATAAGCCTGATATTGTGACTTGGACTGAATGTGTAAAAAATCAGTTCTCATTTAAGAAAACTCTAAATAGAATCACTGAGCACAAAGATAAAGTATCTTGGAGTGATGTAATTTGGGCAAAATTGTGTATTCCTCGTTGCTCCTTCATTGCTTGGTTAGGGGTATTAAATAGACTCCCTACTAAGCTCAGAATGAGTGAATGGGGCCTAAATGTGACTAATACTTGTCTACTTTGTAAATCTGAAGATGAAGATATAGACCATCTATTATAAAATGTAAGTTTTCTAATGATATTCTGCAGCGCTTACTTGTCAATTACAACTATGTTAAAAACAAGATAAATTTGATTGATGAGCTGATAAAAGAGAGTAAAAAAACTTGCGCTAATTATGAAGATTTGCTTGTGCTTAGTGCGTGTATAACTACTTTTATGTACTTCATATGGTGCGAGAGAAATCGTAGATAGCATGGAGAAAGGGAGCTTAATGAAGATAGAGTTTATAGCTGCATTATTTCTTTTGGAGCTGTTAAGCTAAAAAGTAGGATGTTTAAATGTAATAGTGCTAGAAAATTAGTAGAGAAGATTTGTAATAGTTAGATTATTGTCCATGTATTTGTGGTGGTCTTGTAATAGGTCCATATAATGAGTAGTGGTGAAAGTATAAGCCCATTTGATAATGGATTAAAGGTGTAAAAATTTGATGTTGGTGCTTAATATATAAAGTTTGATTTGCTGATAAATAAAGGGAAACCAGAACTTTAATTGACCTACTCCTTCACAACAACCTACCAATGATGCTTATACCGATACTTTAGAATAGAAGGTGTTACCACAACATCCTTAAGAGGGAGCTGAGAGTGATAAGCAATTGAAAAATTATATGGATCTTATGACAGCATCTATGAATACACAGAACAAGAAGTTGAGAGAAACAGAAGCTTCAATTCAAATCTTGGGCACACAAGTCGATCAATTGAATAAGATTTTATCGAATATGGTGGAAGTCAAGGAATTGAAAGCCATTGAAGAGGGTGATGCAGATGTTGGGTTCGTAGCTTGTAAGGCAATTTGCCTTGAAATAAATGAGAAAGAGGAAGTACCACATGCTGTAGAAATTGTCGTGGAAGTTCCCAAGATTGAAAAAGAACCAACCAAATCTAGCCCCGAAGACTTTGACTCCTCCGAAGATGACGATTCATCCGAAAGATCCGAATTTATAGACCTTCTAAGATATATGCAAGAAGAAATCAGATCGGTTATTGAGCTACAATCTACTAGAGCTGAAGAGAAAGAGGAAGAAGCCTCAAAATAAAAGAAAGAATAAGTTGCACCTACTGTGCAAGAAAAGAAAGAAGAAGAGAAGGTGGAATCGCCACCTGTTGTTCAAACAATGTCACCACAAATTTCTAATACAAATCCAAAGGTAGACATTGAACTCAAGATATTTGCAGAGACATACACTCCGGAAAATATCAATTCCCATATGCTTGAGATTGCAAAGAAAGGGCTTACACCGCAACAAGTATTCACACAAGTTATTCCAGAAAGAGAAGCAAGGAAAGAAGCCAAGAAAGAGACTGTGGTTCATACAGAGAGAGGGAGAGAGAGAGAGAGAGAGAGAGAGAGAGAGAGAGAGAGAGAGAGAGAGAGAGAGAGAGAGAGAGAGAGAGAGAGAGAGAGAGAGAGAGAGAGAGAGTTTCCATTGAAGCTCAAAGATCCAGAAAGCTTTAATTTTCCTATTCAACTAAATGGTAAGCTCAAGATGAAAGTTATGTGTGATGTGGGTTCAGGTGTGAATCTTATGCCAAAGTCTGTGTTCAATAGACTTGGACTTCAGAAGCAGCAAAAGCTCTAGTGAAGTTGAAGTTTGCTGACAACTTAGTAACCAAGACATAAGGAACAGTGGTAGACGTACACGTCCGATCATGTAATATCAAGATCCCTACTGACTTTGTTATACTTGATTTTGATGCAAATAAGCAGGTTCTAATTATACTTGGAAGGCCCTTAATGGACACAAGTCAGAGCATCATTAACTTCCAGGAGGGGACAGTAATCCTTCATGCTAAAAACATATCTGAAATATTCCATGTTTGGGGAAAGAAACCGAGGAAGTTAGATCCCGCCATTCCTATCATCCACAGTCTTTCACATCATCGTGTCCCTAAAGAAGAAATCCACACAAAACATGTGGATACTGATCCAAATATTGAGTTTGGGGTCGGCCATGAAGTTGTATGGAAAGCCCAAAAACCAGAGAATAGGCCACGAAGTCACAAAGACTCATTTGGTTGTTTCAACTAAGGTGATAGAAACCAGGCCCAAGAGGGGCATTAAAAAAATGTTAGTAGACGTTCATAGCCTTGCTCGTTGCTGGGGAGGCTATAGTCGCAAATATTGATAAAGGTAACGTGTCTAACTTTAAAAGACGTTAAATAAAAGTGTTGTACCGAACACAACCCGCAATTTTTTTTAAAGTTTTCATGTCTTTAATTTATGTTTAGTTGTTTTTAGTTGATTTGCATATTTGATAAAGGTTTTAGTGTTTTTGATGTCAGGTATTAGAAATAATCGAGTTAGTGAGGAAAAAGAAATTTTGAGCATATTCTGATCAGCTCACCGGTATATGTCGGTGAGATGACTAGTATGCCGGAGGGTCAAAAACCATGGCATGGTTCGTGAAATTAGGTTCTTTGCCAAGACAAAGATTTTTGAAAAAATTGCTCACCGGTATGTCGCTCATACCACCGTTATGCCGGTGCGCCAAAAAATTGTGGCACGGTTTGTGAAATTGGGTTTATTGCCGAGAGCTATCATGAAAAACCGTGGGCGCGATTGACGACACGGTCTGGGACCGGTATGCCGGCCGGTGCCGCTGGAGAGAGAAAATTTATGTGTTTTTTAGCTTATAAAGAAGAAGAGGTTAGTTCTATTCTGAAATTTTCAATCCTTAAGCCTCTCTTTCTTCCCCGAACATCTCCCAACTCCATTAAAGCTTCATCAAAGCTTCACCAAACATCAAATCACTACCCAATCACCATAAAAACACATCCAATCCTTTCCCTACATCATTATAAAGAAGATTCAACCACCCAAATCATGTCTAAACAGATTGAATCCAGGAATCAAAAGCCAAAATTTTCCATCCAACAAGTTCTTAAACCGATAACAATGAAGCAAGAATTCATCCTGCCCACATAGAGAATCATCATCCTAAAGCCTTTCCTAACCAAAATAAAGCTTGTTCAACCTATAATAAAGTTTCAAATTTCAAGAGTGTTCAAAGCTTTGAGTTGGAGGTCAATTAAGATGACAAAAAGAACAGAAACATTATCTACTGTTACGGAGATAAAGAAAAGTAAGGTATTAGGTTCTATTGAGAATATTTCAATTGAGAAAAGTTTCAGTTCCAGCATAAAGGGTAAAACAAGTCATGAAAAGAGAGGACAGCTAGTTGTGGTAAATTCAATGGGCAAAAAGGTTCCAGGTTTTGTAAAGAAGACACCACAGCCTCTACAAATCAAGAGCCCTACACCCAAAGAAAAAGAGGAAGCTTCCAAGACCTTAATAGCTTCAGCTAAGAATCATCTATAGGGACTACCTTTTGCTCATGAGAGAGTATTCCAAGAAGAAGTTGGTAAAGGTGAATACAAGAGATTTGTGGAAATCGGTGAAAGATTGGGTTGGTCCACGTTCATGGTAAGACGTTCAAATTTATGTGTTGAGTTAGTTTCAGAATTCTATTTTGGCCTCTTTAGCCGAGATAGTAAAGGTTGTGTTCTAGTTAGAGGCAAGTTAGTTCCTTTTACAGTTGAAGAGATTCAAAACCACTTCCAGTTCAAGAAATTGGTTGGACCATGTAAGTATAGAGAGGTGGTGGAAAATATAAAGACTTTCTATTGAAATCTACTTTGTGAACATGTCTTAGACAAGGAGAGAGTGCAATCACATAAGGTAGAATTGAAGTCACCTTGGCCTTACAAATATCTCCAAGCGGATACGAGAGTTTGGCACAATTTCCTTGCAGCTAATGTCTTTGGAAACACAATAAATTCAGATGTATTTAAGAAGAACGCAATCTTGTTGCATTGTATTTGACAGGGAGAAGAGGTGGATGTGGCACGTGTGATCTTTAAGGAGGTGACGCAATTTTTGGTCTCTCCTACTTTGTTATTTAATGTGAAATATCCTACTATGATCATGTGCCTTGTGCGAAAAGAGAATGTGATTCTGGGTGAAGAAGAGAAACTGGAGTACAAGATGAGTAATATTGACAATGCGTGGATCAAGACAATTTTGAGAGGAGCGGGAATTACGCAACTTCAAAAAGAGGAGAAGGATCGTATTTGGCAAGAGAAGATAGAGGATCGATTGAATAAAGTTGAAGCAGCTCAAACTTCCTTAGCCGAAGATGTAGCACAAATCATAGCTAATCAGGTGCACATCATGACACTCCTTGCGCAATTAAAGAAAGATCCGGTAAATCCTATCTTGGATGTCGATAATGCAACGCAATAGCCTCAAGAGTATGTTATCTTTCTTCCTTAACAATTCTTTATATGCTTTATCTGCTTATTTTAATTTCTTTTTAGAGTTTTTTTTGAGTCGTGGGGACACGCCTCATTTTTTAGTTGGGGTGTGGGGATTCATTGTATCTCATCTCCAGTTTTATGTGATTTTCTGTTTTCAGGTAGAAATTAAAATTTCTTATACATGGGATTTAGATGTAGAGTGTGTTTAATAGCTTAAAAGTATAAGCTCAGTAAGTTAATGATAGAAAGTAGTATGTTTATGAGTTGCTTTATTTTGTATGCTTTGAGTATTTGCAAGAAACACACATTGATAGTAAAGAAAAGATTAGTTAGCAATGCAATAGAAAGTATGTTCGATCTCAGGGAGCCATGAGTGGTGTGTAGGTCGTGAGATCAAAGCTAGTTGATAAACCCATTTGATGAACTTGCTAAAGGTAAGAGAATGACGAAATTGCATAGCTTAGAAAGTGATTAAGGCAGATCTTTCATAAGCCCCTTGTTGCCTTTTAGCTTGTTGTCCAATAATTATTATATGTTATATCCTTCTCGGCCCCTTCTAGACTTTCTAAAGCCTTTTTATTAGTCGCATTATAAGCCTTATCCCTTTAGATTTTAGGACTTTTCTATATGACCCGCACTCGAATCGCGATTCGTAGACAATTGTTTTAGAGCTTGAGTTTGGGGTAGTGGGTCCTCCATTATGGGAATTGTTATTAGGTTGGGAATTTTTGAGCTTATCAATGGTGCTCTAGTATTATTTGATGATTGATAGGTTTATTATATTGTAACCCTTTGCTGGGGTTAGAGTAAATGAAAAAAGCTGAAAAGCACGAGAAAGAGTAAATATATGAAAAATAGCATGATATCTCAACATCAAAAAGAGAGTCATAGCTATACGAAAGAAAAAGATTGATATGAAAAGAATATATATTTGGACCGGCAAAGTAGAATTTTACGTGAACATCATAATGCTTTATTGGGTTATTGTGGGATGCTACTTTGTGCATCAAGAAATCATTGGGTTGAGTGAGAATCGTTTTATGAGAGTAACTAAAGCTATAGGGTGATTCGTTTATGGCTAGTGAGGAGAGAGCCAAAAGCTCACTCTAAATTATCCAAATATACTTATCATACCGTCCCTAAGACAACATTACAACCTTAAAGACTTTTTAATTCTTTGCTATGCTATCTAGAAGTAATTGAGTCAATAGAGAGTAGTTAAGTGGATCTTTGGATACTAGTGAAGTTCGATGAACAATCTATAGCCTCCTTGGTAAACTGAATAAAGATCCTCTCCTTCTTACATTGCGAAGCTAATCTAATCTTGAATTCAAGCCGTGTTGATGGTTGATATGACAAGTGTGCAGGTATGTAGTTTGTAAATATTATTACATGAAATTTTCTGAGTAGTTACTTTGAGTCTATTCTATATATTCTACTATCTTCTTTCCCTATGTGCTTAAATGACCTAGTTGTGTATTTAGAGACTTCCCTTTATTCTTATCTTTATTGTGTCGGGACGATACAACTTTGAGTTGGGGGTCTTGATGTCTCCCCATTTGTGATGATCTAATCTTAGTTGGAGGCATCATTTTAGGTGTCTTAGAAAGTCTATTACTCGAATTTTATATATTATTGTATTTTCTTATTTTTTGTCTTGATTTGATGATTTATTATTTTTAGAGCATATTTGGTTTAATTGTTTGTTAATTTTGAAGCTTTAAATATATATGGCAATTAATTAGATGTCAAATCAATTCCAAGAGAAAAAGGAAAGAAGATAATGATGGAAATTGGAGATAAAGGAAGGAAATATAAAAAAGGAAAAGATAAAGTTGTGAAGTAAATCTGAATTTCAGCAGCTACGACCACAAAATTGATCATAACTCAAGATTGCCTGTGAATTTGGAGGAATGGTCTGAAGAAAAAGTGTAGAGCATTCCGAGACGATCAGTTTTGATATAAAAAACGCGTCAATCAGAGCTATATCGAAGACGTTACGGCCAAAACAAAACAACCAACAGTTTATTACCTTTTCTATATTTTAGGGTTACGAATTTAAGTTGGGCTAGAAGTCCAATTACTTGTCTTCCACTCCAAGAAAACGTTTTAGGGCTTCCTAAACCCCTATATACACCCTTAAACTATTGTAAACAAGTCCTTGCTCAATTCTAAACCTTAGTTCAATCCTTAGTCATTCCAGAGAAGCAAGTTGACATTATGTATTTTTCTTTTAGTTTATTCTTTATTAAAATGAACTAATTTTCCCATAGCTTGGGTTTTGCATAATGTATAATCTATGAATTCTATTTTCTTCTATCTATGTTTCTTTGGGAGAAATATTTAAAATTGATTCTAGCTGCTTAACCATATATTTGTTTTATGTGCTTTGATTTATTTTCTGTCTTAAACCTGATCAATTTAGGGTTGTGCTAATAGTAGTTGGATGGTCACCCGGAAGGGGTGTCTAAATATTGAAACACCTCATAAAGGTCTAGTGTGCGGTAGTGATCCTGACGGGCTTGCCTAACTAGATAGTCATTAGGGCATCGATCATCATTAGAAGGCCATTCTCATTTAGGAAGCTAATGGCGTAGGAGCACCCTATTTAAGTCCCCTCGTGATTATGAGGTCGCCGCCCTAGTCCACCCTAACGGGGTAGGGAGGAATTTAGAATCCTGACTACTTATGTAAGAGCTATTATCACCCTTATTAACTAGTAGAAGAAATAGAAGGATTAGTGCATACGAGCAAAACCTGGACTATATTTTCTCATCTATATTCTTACATCTTTTCATTCATTGTCTTTAGTTTAATGTAGTCATTAATCTCCCAATCAATCATATTTATTTACTTTTTTTAATTAGTAATTATTACTCTATTCTATTTACCCATTCGTATAACACACTAAGTCCCTAAGAACGAATCTGACTTATCATTAAAACTCGCATACGTCCTGTAAAACTTGTAGTACCGTGTTTAGTCTAGGGTGATTAGTGCATTTTTTCCGTATTTATTTATCATATTTATAACACACCCTAGGCGACACCAAGTTATTAACGTTTACTATTCTGAATTTGCATCCCTTGGCTTTTATTACAACTAGCTTCTTAGAGATAATCTATGTGATTACGAATGGTCCAAACCAAGAACTTTTGGATTTACGTGCTTTCTGTCGAGGATCGGGCTTTTTCAAGGAGACCTCCTCACCTACTCTAAATTTTTCCTTCTTTCTTTCTTTCTTTCTTGGGTTCTTTTGGAATCCTCGCAACACGTCTCTTGTCCTTCTTCTTTGTATGATCGAGGTGTGGATTCCCCTTAGGATCTGGAGGAGATTTATTAGGTGGTTTCTTTTATAACTTTTTATCCTCCATTCCTAAGGTTGCCACTACCTTGGTTGGTTCTTTATCTCCTTGTTCAATGGCATCCAAGAAAAAGAAATCCTTAGGAGAAGTGGGGAACTTCATAGCCCTGAACACCTTGAATTTTTCCTCCTCATCTTGAAGACGCATGATTAACTCACCACTCCCTATATCAATAAAAATACGCTACGTGGATGAAATGGTCTTCCCAAAATGATTTAAAAATTTCTATCCGCGTCGTAATCAAGTATAATGAAATCACACGGAAATATAAAATTACCTACTTTGATGAGGACATCTTCAATCTTTCCTTCAGGATGACATAGGGATCTATCCGCCATTTGTAAAACCATGGCAGTAGGATTTGCATCCCAATCCTCATTTTTTTTGAACACTGATCTAGGCATGAGATTAATACTCACACCTAGATCACACAAATATCTCCAGGTCCATTCTTTACCAATAGATATAGGAATATTGAAACTCCCTGGATCTTCTAACTTTGGAGGTAATTTACTTTGACATATTGCACTGCATTCCTCCGGTAAACCAATCATCTCATCCACATAGTATTTGCGTTTGTTAGAAAGCGCATCATTCAAAAATTTCACGTACTTTGGAATTCCTCGGATGGAATTAAGAAATTGTATGTAAATCCGTAATTTCCTCACCATGTCTATGAACTTCTTGTACTCTTTGTCATTGTTCTTCTTTTGGACACATGATGGAAATGGGTGGGAGAATGGTTATCTTTCACGACTATATCTTTATTTGCATTCTCTTTCGTAGCCTTAACACGCTCTTCAATCACATCTTCACTCACATCATCAACTATTTCCTCAACTACATCTTCAACAATAACAAATTCCTCTTCTTTCTAACCTACATCCTATACTTCCTTTGGTTTTACAGAGACCTATTTTTCTTTCATAATCGGGAAAGTATGCTTTTGTAATTGTTTCCCACTTCGAAAGAAATTGCTTTACAATCTTCCAAACGATGAGGATTCTCTCTATCACTTGGAAATTGTCCTTGTGGATGCTGATTTATCTGTTTTGCCAATTGAGACACTTACTTTTCAAGAATTTTTAACACAGCTGATTGTTCATTTACCTTCACACTGGTATCTTGTTGCTCTTGTGTACTCTTCTGTTCTATGGCCACGAGTGCATGCAAGTGTTCTTCTAGTTGTGTTGTCTATTGATTAGATTTTTGCATGAACTGGCTCAATTGTTCTTCTATCATGGTTGACGTTTGAACGGAAACGGTCATAAACTGGTCGATTCGACCCACAACAGGTACAACTTTAATAACTTCTTCAGTTCAGCTCCAAATCATAAATTGTTAGTGGTACGTGTTACTAACTTCAAATCCTATTTGGATATCAAAGGGATTCGTCAGAATCTTTATCAATATCGTGTAGAACATGAACAATTCACTTTCTAAATCTGGCCAGCAACTACTTTTACTTTCCAAAAGTGGCTTCTTTGTTCTTTAACTCTTTCCTTTGGTTTTGATCTTTTTTCTTGATCTGTTAGCCTCATTTTGGGATCTAACATACATGTACCTACTTAGCAAGTTTGTAAACAATATTAAAAATAGTACTAAAGCAACCACTTGGCAGTTTTCGTGTAATAAGATCTACAAAATAAATCATATACACCTATCATATAACAATTAACACGATATTGGGAAAGATCATATCAACAATATTCTAAACTAATTTAAGATTGATTGATTTGTTGAGGGAGCTACAGAAGAAACTAGAATGATGCAACAACAAACAATAGGAGGTCGTGGGCACCTTAAGAGGCCGTTAGTCAAATAAGTATCCATGAATTACGCATATTACCGAACCCCCAATCATACCTTCAAACGTGGGAGGGGTTTACTTTTAGTAGAAGTAGAGACATGACATGCTTGCAGAGAACCACATATATAACCAACAACATGTCGCCACAATAGATGTTATTTATCACCTTGCATAACATGTTTTGAGAAGATTCTTTTGGGGAATAGATTCATTGTCTTTGACTGGTCTCTTCAAAAGGAACCCAAAAATTTAAACTTTGAATCCACCTCCAATTATATATGTCAACATGATTTAGATGTGTCTTAACCATTTTGAAAGCAAGATCACCATTATAATATTAATATTGTTTTTATCAATAAAGTTAATTGAATTCATTCACCCGAAGACACACTATTTCAAAAAAAAATTCCCTCTCAATGTGATCAACAACCCAAATATGTTGAAAATGAAGGTCCAAGACAACGATGGAAAATTAGCCTACCAAATGTACCACCAAGAGAGACAAGAGGAGCCATGATGAGATTGTCAAGATAAACTTTGAAATAGAGATACAAATTCTTAGACTTGAGAATCTCATCAAGATTTAACCATATTCAACAATTGCCAATTTGGATAAAAGAAGTATAGAAAGGGAAGAAATATTGTGACATATCATTCTACCAAAATCATCCAACAATGGGGGACAATGTCACAATGTGAGACTTATCCTAGATATCATCAAACCAATTGTCAAAATTTGAGAAAGGTGATAAGAGATTATCTAAATTAGACAAACTCAACCAAGTAGAAGAGTGAGAAGCTTTAACATACGAAACATGGTCATTAAGAGACAAAATCCAAATTTGAAGAATGTTCACACATAATAAAGACAAGGTCGACGTGGTCAAAAGACCCATCAAAATCCATGTGCACTAAAAAAAACCCACCCACCCAAAACTATACCAGATTTAGTAGAATAACCTGGGTGAAATAGTTAAACCACTTAACCATATTATCCTTATAAGCGTAGATGGCGAGCGAGGTATGCCATAATTAAAGAGATATCCCAATATAAGGAACTTTTTCACATGTTGATCGGGAAAACAACCAATCTTATGTCGTTTATGATATATCCATGACCTCGAGTAATCAAACTTTCAAACGGTCCTTGGTCAACAAGAGGAAGGTTGTAGCATTACGAACATGAGATTGAGGGTAAACTAGTAAAAAGATTATAAGTCTTTTGTTTTTCAATACCGATGTGAATCTTGTAATGTGCTTATAAACTCTAAAAGATATACCAGAGAGAATATCGAGTTTTGTAAAAAAACTTTTGTTAAATCTATCCATATTATTTAAAGAAACAAGATCAATTTCATTAGAATAATGACCAAATAAATTAATATGAGGTAATTCAAAAAAATTCACAAAACAATTCCTAAATAAATTCCTCCAAACAATCAATTTTTTTTTTTTAAACTCAACACAAACATCAGTCTTATCAAGATAAGAAACATTCCAACATGAGACAAAAAGAAGGATGGATAGTAAATATAGTAAGATTATTATGGTTGGTGTTTCTTTTGTCTTCGAGAAGTCAATTTCTCTTTTTTTTGAAAAAAAAGAAAAGAAGTCAATTTTTTAATGAAAATATTGAAGGTATGAATGAAAATTATGAAATTCGAATTTTCTCATGAATATAAATAATTTAGTTTTGATTTATTCTAAGATATAAAGATACATGATAATTTTTGTTAAATTAATCAAGGTTTTGTGTAAGTGTTTTGAACCATCCACACTATAAAAGAAATATATGTTAGGAAAAAAAAAGAATTATCCAAAAATCTATTGAGAATTGAGGTAGGTCAAGTCTTATTCATCTATATTAGGCGGAACCTTAATAAAAAAGCGAACAAAATTGTAAAAAAAACTAAGCACGAAGTACTTGAAGATTGTCAGGATTTCTGTAGTTTTTCAAATTAGCTTTTAAGTTTAGTTAGCAAGAAATTGGATAAAGATGGTTGTTCTTATTTTCTTTTGGGTGCTATTGCAACCTCCACTGTCAAAAAAAAAAAAAAAAATATGAACGGCATAAAGATAAGACAAAAGAAAAGATAACAGAATAAGGTTTAGGTTCATGAATAGAGTTAACCTTTTTTTTTTTTTTCTACAACACCAAACCAATGAATAGATTAACCAAATTAGCAAAATTGATGTTGGGGAAATCAAGACTCAATAACCATTTGTTCCGTATGGAAAAGTAATACGCAAAAACGAAAACGATACGTCTTGTGAACTAAAAAATAAATAAATAAAAAAATAAAAAAGATACGTCTTGTGAACTACTAAACCCAACAAAGACAGAAAAGATTTGCACAAAGAAATAAAAACAAAAAATATAAACCACAAAGCCTTTTGCCTTTTTTTGTTTTTCAAGAGAAGCACAATAATTCTTTTTGAAACAACAACACAAAACAAAAAAGAAAAAATAAATAAATAAAGTGATTATTTAATTTAAAAGTGTTATAATTAAGAATTGTTTTTTAATCGTAATGTAACTGTCCCAAAAAAAACGGTAATGTAACTATTTGTTTTAATTCTTTTAGTTTTTTTTTCTGGCTACATCAAAACTTGAATCTGTATCATCCAATGCCCAGTCTTTCAAATCTTAGGACCAGCATGTTTTCTTGGCCTTATTGAGCATGTAATACTCATATATAATATATAAGATGGCCCCTCCTGACAGCTTAAGCTTTTGGGAGAATCGGTTGTCTAACATGGTATCAGAGCCCAGATCCATAAGAGGTCGCAGGTTCGAGTCTTGCCGTCGTCACCCAGTTTAAAAAATTCACGTAGCAAAGACTAGACATGCAAAAAAATGACATGAATCTAGCTTGCACGTGAGGGGGCGTATTGAGCATGTAATACTCATATATAATATATAAGATGGCCCCTCCTGACAGCTTAAGCTTTTGGGAGAATCGGTTGTCTAACAGGCCTCTCAACACCGTCCGTTGTTTAGCGTTACGCGCGCTCCATCAGCCTACTTGTTAAGTCGTCTAGGAATGTGTATGAAAGACATCTGTCTGTATCTTTCAGCTTGCTGCTGAATCTGCCGGACGAAGGGCCTGATTTTTCACCACACTGCTGACAACTTTTTAAATCCTTGAATAACTTCAAGGTTATCGGAGCAAATAATCGTCAAAACTCTGAAAATCTGAAATAATATTATTCATAATATTTATAAACTTGAATATTTTATAGGGGCAACGCTTAATTAATTATACGGAGAGTGAAATTATTCTTAACTACAACTTTTCGTTAATTTTCAATTAAGAACAAAAAATTAAAAAATTACAAAAATACTCATAAGCTTATTAGTTATTACTTTAATTTTATATATATTATTCACTTTTTATTTTTTTTCACGATTTAATGTATAATATTTATCTATTTATTTTCTTTACCACCACCCACCACCACCACCACCATACCCACCACCCCTCCACCGGCCACAACACCATCCCCACCACCAACCCACCACAACTCCCATCACCACAGCCCCGACCACCACCACCACCACAACCATCCAACCAACCACCTCCACACCACCCCCATAACCGGGTGAATTATCTATAGGGACTTAGGAGCACTATTTTTTCTCTATAGAGTAGTGTCTTGAAAGTTGTTATTCTTAGGGACCTCATTTTTGACAATAGTCTTTCCTACCCTTACTAACACTAAAAGACAAAAAAATGTGATGTCATTGTTTCTCTCTCCTCTACCACTACCCACCTACCACCTACCACCTACCACTTACCACCCATCTCCGATCTCTGACCTCCGACCACCGACCACCACCACCGACCACCGATCTCCGACCACGGACCTCCGGCCACCAGTGAACGGAAAAAACATAGAGTATCGGAAAAAACTGAGAGTACTCTATGAAAAAAGGCAGAGTACTCTCAGTTTTTTCCGATACTCTATGAAATAGATAGAGTACTCCGAGAATTAAAAAAATACTCTGACAATTTAAACGAATACTCTATAAAAAAGGACGGAGTACTCTATAAAATATAGAGAGTACTCTATGAAAAATAGAGAGTACTCTTTGAAATTATATAAATACTCTACAAACTCATGTGTATCTATTTAAAATACCTTTCTATTTAAAATTTAAAACCAATTACAATAGATAAATAAAAAAAAACCTAAACTAATTACAAGTTGACCAGATCTGGTCAAACCAGATCTAAAAAAAAAAAAAAAAAAATATCCTAAGCTAAAGCGTACTGTGTACGCGAGTTAAAAAAAAAAAAAAAAAAAGGAAACCGGCGAAGCAAGAAAGCAAGCAGCAGCGAATCTATGACCTCCGGTGATGAAATGCTCGGCACCTCCATGGATTCCGTTCATCTAGATCGAACATCCACAGCAAAAACCACTGCAGCTCCACACCAAGATCGGAGGAGAGACCAGCACCAAGATCTCGATCTTCACTGAAGCACTGAAGCACCACCATCATCGCGAAGAAGCGCTAGAGCACACCACCATCGAGCAGATCGGAGGAGAGATCCTGTTCGCCGACAACTGTGCAACATAGGAGGAGAGAGCTTCTTCGCCGGATCTGTCCTAGGGTTCCGCCATGGCTGTTGGAAGCCGTTCAAGCTTCACCATCGTACAGTGAGCCGTTCAAGCTTCTTCGCCGGATCTGTGCTATGGTTCCGCCATGGCTGTTCGAAGCCGTTCAAGCTTCACGGAGGGAGCACCACTGCTCGGCTATGACCAAGGCAGCACCACTGTGTACGGGGATGGTGGCTAACGAAGCAAGAGAAGGGAGATGGAGGTGCTTCTGTTCTCATGCCGGCGGTGGTTGATGGAGGTGGTGGTGGCGGTTTGGGAGAGGGGGAGGAGAGAGAAGGAAGCAAGAGAAGGGAGATGGAGGCATGCCGGCGGTGGTTGATGGAGGTGGTGGTGGCTGTTTGGGAGAGGGGGAGGAGAGAGATAGTGGAGGTGGGGAGGTGAGAGACTAATGAGCTGAAATTATAATTGTGGGGTTCTAATTTAGTATATATAGGGGGGGAAAAACAAAAGAGGGTAGAAACGTAATAGGGGTTTGGGGGTTTATGTGTTAAAAAGTTTAAAAGGTCTTTAGTAAGAAGAGGCTCTAGGTGGGGGTGCTAACTCGAAGAGGGGTGTGTCTTCAAGACCTAGGTGTAATTATCTCCCCATAACCACCCAAACACCCATCCCACCATTTCCACCACCACCACCCCCACTCTCACCTACCACCACCCCCCCACTCTTACCTACCACCACCACCCTCACTCTCACCTACCACCACCACCACTATTATTTTCCGCCGGCCTCCACCTTCATCCATAACTACCACCAACTAGTTCTGTCAACACCATTCACCACCAACTAATTCATCACACGCTCGCATCCGTGATTTTAAAAAAAATCATAACTAATTCTAAACAATCGTAAAAATAAAAATATTGCAATTTTGGACGAGACAAATTAATATTTACGTCTATGAATTTTTTAGATTAATTTCAATTAATTTATTTTTTTAATTTTGATAATGAGTTTTATGTAGGATTATTGCCCAAGAAACACCTCAAATTAGAATTAATGCCCCCTCACCCCTGCCGCTTTCTTCTTGCCCATAAAAGGCACTCTTTTTTTTTTATTTCCTATTTTACCCCCTCACCCCGCCGTCCGCTTATTAGTCTGTCTCTCTCTATCTCATTCATCTCTCTTCATCATCGTCATGAAAGAAAATCGGATTTCCACTGATATTTTCAATGTGATTATTTACCAGCTACTTCGGACTTTTCATCAAAATACAATTTTATAATTTATATATTTTATATAAAAATTGGCCGTTGATGCAAGTAAAATATTTGCTACTCTTGATGGATATTTAACAAATCCATTTGATCATTATTTTTCCACCAAGATCTCTGAGTTTTTAGATTGTTAATAATTATTTATGCGACATTTCACAAGATAACTGGGACGAGTTGTAACTATACAAATACTCGTATAACTCAAAATTGTGAAGTCGCAATAAAAAGCCATTCCTGTTTGTTGATTTATAGCTTAGCTATTAATTCGAAGAGGAGTGAGCGTTGTCATATCCTATAGCCCTATGGGGGTAGAGTTTTTGCGTTTACCATTTGGGACTGGCCATGAGAAAAACATTTATTCTTTTTTGTTAATTTTATAGTTTTTAAAATTGTTTTTGTTTAGTAACTGTTTGTAAAAATGCCTGTAAGGAAATGAATTATAAAGAACACCATCTTTCGTGACTGAATGGTTTTGAGAGAAATCTTGATGTCTATTCTGCAATTCTGAGGCATTATTTATAAATACTAATTCTTATAATGAATATATAAGAATTAGTATTTATAAATAATGAACCAAATGATCATGTTTCTTTCACAAGCTGTTAGGGAGGCATTGCCCTATGTGGGTTACGATGTCCATTTTTTGCTCTAGTCAGATTGTTCATTCAATATATGGGTAGATCCTAGCCATTGTTATTGGTCTATTTGGTTGGTCGAGGCTTTGGTTCTCACCCGTATTCCCATTACTCAACAACATTAGCCCGCAAGTACACTTTTGTACTTGCACGAGTGTTGGGAAATATTCCCATTACTCAACATTAGCCTATAAGTACAAAAGTGTACTTGCACGAGTTGTGGGAAACATTCCCATTACTCAACATTAGCCCATACAGTACAAAAGTGTACTTGCACGAGTTGTGGGAAACACTCCCATTACTCAACATTAGCCCATACAGTACAAAAGTGTACTTGCACGAGTTGTGGGAAACACTCCCATTACTCAACATTAGCCCATACAGTACAAAAGTGTACTTGCACGAGTTGTGGGAAACATTCCCATTACTCAACATTAGTCCATACAGTACAAAAGTGTACTTGCACGAGTTGTGGGAAACACTCCCATTACTCAACATTAGTCCATACAGTACAAAAGTGTACTTGCACAAGTTGTGGGAAACACTCCCATTACTCAACATTAGTCCATACAGTACAAAAGTGTACTTGCACGAGTTGTGGGAAACACTCCCATTACTCAACATTAGCCCATACAGTACAAAAGTGTATTTGCACGAGTTGTGGGAAACACTCCCATTACTCGCCCTTGACAAAAATTGTACTTGCACAAGTCCACTACTCGCCCTTGGCAGCAGCAGTAGACAGCAGGAAGCATTAAGGTATATTTACCTTAAGTGCCTTTTATGGGCAAGTGGCTAAGGTGGCAGGTGGTTATTGGGCTAAGGGCATTAAGGTATATTTACCTTAAGTGCCTTTTATGGGCAAGTGGCTAAGGTGGCAGGTGGTTATCGGGCATTCACCCTTTTATGTATTGCTATAACACACAGAAATAGATTTTTCAAATGCCGCCACATGCGCGCGTCTTGAATTTTTTTCATGAAAAATCATTTTTTTTATATATTTTAAATTTCGATATTCAGTTTTATGTGTTTCTACAATACACAAAATATTCATATATTCCTGTAACGCACAAAATCATAAAATTAATCTAAAACAGTTCTTTCTTTAACAAAATCCCTTTTTGTCTTTCTTAAGGGGTTATTAGAGAAAGTATCCTCATAGAGGAGTCTAATATTTTTTAAGCCTCTAATTTTTTTTATTTAGAAATAAATGTCTCCCTACTTAAGTAATTAGAGATAACATCCCCATAATTATTTGGTTTCCTTTTTTTACCCTATATAAATACTATATTTATTAGACAATAGGTAATTAATTCCCTATTATTCCTTACACACTCACGCACAAACACTTAAACTCTCTTCTCCTCTCTCTCTCTCTCTCTAATTTGTTCTTCACTCACACACGAACGCATTGATACGAAGACTCTTCTCTCACGTGGATCGTTCTTCTTCTCAAAAGGTTAATCTCTTGCATTTTAATCGCTCTTCTTTCACTCTCTCTATCTCTCTCTATCTCACAATCACGATGTCTCTGTTTTTGTCTTTTTTTTATTCTAATTTTTTGATTTCATTTTGTTGTTTTTTTTATTTGCAGGTTTTTGTTTCTTATAATATGTATACATGTGTATGTATTGTCCATTTTGAAAGCATTTTGATTCACAATTTCATCCTAATTTGAAATTTCAAGCAATTATCTTGTTTCAAGGTTTTTCTCTTTTAATTGTTTGTTTTGTTATGATTTTGTGTTTATATTCTTCATTTTGTTCATATTTTGCTTCAATAATTTGTGTTTAAGCTGTTTTAATTATGATTATGTGTTTACATTCTTCATTTCTTCATATTTTGCCTCAATATTGGTAATTTGTGTGTTTATATTCTTCATTTTGTTCATATTTTGCTTCAAGATTGCTGAATTCGCGTTTAAGTTGTTTTGATCTGAGTAGAGGCTATTTTGCAGCTGTAATGCGGTGAAGAGGTTTGTGCAGTCTCCGAATTCCATGTTTAAAACATGGAATTCCATGTTTTAAACATGGAACTCTGAGACTGCACAAACCTCTTTCCCTTTCCTACTTGTTGCTTTGTTTATGTGATCATATTTTACTACTTATGCCATGAGTTGTTTTCTGAAGATGGTTATGGTTGTAGTTAGGTTCGGTTCTCAACGTTCTATGCGTTCGTTTGATCTTTTTTCGAGCCTCGATGTGGATGTTGCCACACCCGAGGACACCATAACGCGATATCCTGTCGAGCGCCTCTATGAGTGATGTTTTGTTTTTACGATCTTTATATTCTTGTAACGGTCGATGAATATTCACGTATTTAACATTGTTGACATTTGTATTGTTAAGTTTTTGAGCCTTTTTGTGTTTATATAGGTGTTGTGTTTCATTATGTTAGTATTATTGCCTTTTTATACAGGTTTCGAGCCATGTAGCTTAAGTTTCTTCTGGGTTTTCATGTTTTAAACATGAAATTCCGTCTCTACGAAAAAAATCAAAAAAATTCCAAAAATTCAAAAAAAAAATCATAGACATAAATATTAATTTGATTTATTCAAATATATAAATTTTTTATTTTCTTGATTTTTTTAGAATTAGCTATGACGATTTTAAAAAAATTTACGGACGTGCACGTGTGTTTATTAGTTTTTGTGTTTTTTTTTTCTAATTTCTTTTTTCTTTTATTTAATTACTATTTGTAGGGGTATTTTGGGTTGAGGCGTTTTTAATAAAGAGTCTTATTCTAGGTACCTTTTTTCAAATAAGTTTTTTATTAGGCATTAATCTATAATTGACTCCTTTCTTAATTGCATATACCCTATTTTTACTCGTTATTTATCATCTTGATGTATTGTCTTTTTGTCCGACCTCTTTTTGTTAAACAGTCATTTGTGTATTACAGCAACACAGAAAATCATGTATTCCCTTTTAGTCATGCCCTTTTCAGTCTGTGATTTTGTGTATTACATGAACACACAAACCGATTGTTTTGTGAAGTTGTGCAATAATGTAATACACAAATAACTGATTTGTGTATTACAGCAACACACAAAATAATAAAAAGGGTTGGACAAAAAGTTAATACATCAAGATAGTTAAAACGAGTAAATATAGGGTATATGCGATTAATAAATGGAAAAAATTGATTTTATTAAAGAATGGAATGCTTTAGATTGATTTCATGATTTCATGTGTTAGAGGAATACATAAATATATTTTTGTGTATTATAGAAACACATAAAAGTGAATATCGAAATTTAAAAATCAAAAAAATTCATAGACGTAAATATTAGTTTGTCTCGTCCGAAAAGGTAAATTTTTTGTTTTTCTTATTTTTTTAAAATTAGTTATGCACGCGCGCGTGTGATGGAATTAGTTAGGGTGATTGGTGGTGACGGCGGTGGCAGAACTAGTTGGTGGTGGTGGATGTAGAAGGTGGTGGTGGTAGATGCATAAGGTGAAGGTGGGTAGATGCAGGAGGTGGTGGTGGTAGTGGTGGATGCATAAGATGGTGGTGGTGGTGGTTACATGAGGTGGTGGTGGAAGTGGTGGATGCATATGGTTGTGGTGGTGGTGGATGTATGAAGCGGTGGTGGTTATGGGCGAATATGGTGGTAGTGGTGGTGGTGGTCGGTGGCGAAATGTATGAGGTGGTGGTGATAGTCAGTAGTAAATGCATGAGGTAGTGATGGTGGTCGGTGGCAGTGGTCGGATTTTATAATAAAAAGAAAAAATATATTAAAAATATTATATAACCAAAACAAAAAAATTGATAAAATAAATTAAAGATAATAATGAAAGATAAATATAGTAAAGTGTTTAATTGAAAATTGATCATTTAAATTATGAATGAATAAAAAAAATCTTTTTTTAATGAAATTTGAATATTCGTAATTAAGAGTAATGCTGGATATCATTCCAAATTGCATCGCCTTTATATCGCCCCTTATGTGGACCAATCATAAAAAAGAGAAAATGATAAATCAGGAAAGGAAATCATATGATTGGTGTATTTAAAATCCACATAGGAGGCAATATAAAGGCGATGCAATTTGGGGTGATATCCAGCATTACTCCGTAATTAAATAATTAATTAGAAACTATTTCTATTTTATATCAGATTTTGCTATTATTAGAAAAACAATTCAATGATTAACGGAATTACCAAATAAAAATTTAAAAATACTTTATTTAATAACTAGTTTTTACTTGAAAGAAAATCTACTTGGTCCAAAAAGAATTGGACAAGGAAGGAGAATCTTCGACGACCGGCGAAAGCAATGATATGGAATTATGGAAGATTATTTGGGATTCTAACGTTCCTCTCAAAATTAGGAACTTCATCTGAAAAATCCATAATAATGCTATGCCATCTAAAAGCAACTTGAAAAGGCGAAAATGTAAAGAGGACGACTTATGCGAATGGTGTGAGAAAGAAGAAGAATCGTGTGGGCATATGTTTATCAAATGCCCTTTTAGTGTAGGGGTCTAGGCCAACTCACAGCTACAGATTAGAATTGATGAGAATTGGGATGGTTCGGTGAGCGAGTGGATTAAAGGTATAATAAATAGTTATTCTAGTAACGGTTGGGACAAAAGACTAGTTACGGCCATGGTATTAATCATTATTTGGAATATTTGGAAAGCTAGGATGAAGGGGCTACATAATAAAAAACCATGGAACATTTACGAAATCAACAATAGTACGAAAACGATGGTGAAACATCTATTTGGTGAGGGAAACTCGAAAAATAGGAATCAAAATCACAAGCATAGTGCGCATAAGGAAGACATCGATATTACTTCTGGATTTGAAGAGGCGGATATTCTATGGTTAAACGATGCATCCTTTACCAATAATTGGGAACCGGCGGGGATGGCCGCGGTTGGAACTACGAAAGAAGGAATAGTAAAACATAAAGTGATTAAAAGAGCGAGAGTTAACTCAAGTACTGAAGGAGAAGCGTGGGCCATGCTTCAGGCCATGAGGTTCTCTGCGGGCCTCAAGTACCGGAGTTGTATCTTCTACTCCGATAACCTTGACGTTATTCAAGGAATCAACAACGGAGGAGCTACTAATTGGAGAATTAGACCAATGGTTAGCGAAGCCCTCAATTGGTTAAAACGTTTTCCATCGTGGAAAATTATACATTGCCGGAGAGATTTCGTCTGTCTCGCGGATAAAGCTGCCAAACTCGCTAGGAGAGGAGCTGACATTTCGTCAAGCCAGTATGAGTATGATTGATTTGTTTAACTTGATGGATAGATTTGTAATTCGTAAGTTTTTTTTTCTTGTTTCTTTCTCGTGTAATGACAAAAAAAAAAAAAATCTACTAAGTTAGATCTCATCCTTTGAATGATAGTTTTCCTGATAAAATGTAATAGTTTGTAATAGGTTTTATTTTTCTAATATTATTCAAAACCGTTTCTGGCTATTGGCCAAGCAAGTTATTGTACTTTGGTATTTTAAGGATTTTTTCCAAAAATCAAATATTGCTATGTATATAGGAATATATTTAAGTTTTATAAAATAACATAAATAATAAAGGGAAAATGACCCAAAAAATCAAAATAATATTATTTTCAGCCCAATAACATCAATGACAAAATTTCTGCCCAATAAAATCATCAATTGAATTATTTTATACATTATTTGACTATACTATCCCTACTTATGTTATACATTATTCGTCGCGTTGACGGGATTCGTCAGGTGATGGGAATCGTCGGTGACGGGATTCGTCGTTGACGGGAATCGTCCGTGACGGGAATAGTTCTTATGGTGTAAGGGTAAATATGTAATCTTATAATAGTAAGTTAATGGATGATTCTTTGGGGAAAGTATAATATTATTTTGATTTTTTGGGGCATTGACCCAATAATAAATTAGTTTATTAATAAAGTATTACATTTTTTACAAATATTACGATTATGGACTAGTTCTTGTAGTATTATGACCCTTTCCTGTACGATTTTGCGATATGTTGTGTCCTTGATCCGCGTTACAAGTTGTCGTATACAAGGGCATTTATCTTAGAAATTTATAAAATATGGGTTGCTCCGACGTTGAGACCGATGCCTACATGAAAAAAGTAGAGGAAATAATGTGGGACATGTACAAGACTTATAATTATATGTTATGTCGCGACGGTAGACCACCACGTGTCCTAAAACCAGTACAGGTGGGTGTTGTGAGATCCAGAGCTGGAAAGATGATAGCTACATCAAACGCATCGACACCAAGCACCAACAAAGACACAATTAATGATCTAACGTTTTACCTTAAGTCTGCCCTTGAGCCGCATGTGGAAGACTTCGATATCTTGGGTTATTGGAGAAAATATCCTAGCGGACCTGTTTTGTCTCTCATGGCACGTGACCTACTCACTATTCCAGCTTCCTCAGTTCCTTCACAGCCGGCTTTCAGTGAGGGTAAGAAACAAATTTCCGATCAACGACAGAGTATGATCAGGTCTACATTAGAGAGGGTGGTGGAGCTACGAGACTAGATGAAGGCAGACACGCGAACACAAGACCAATTGGATGCTTTATCTGAAGACGAGGACTTAGCGTTCAACTTGTCTAGCTCTAGTGACAGTTCAGGTCCTTCAGAATCATACTAGGCCGATGAAGATGAGTGGTGAGTTCTTTCTCGTAGATTTATATATTTAAAGTTATTTATCAAAAAAATTACTAACACTTATACCAAGGGGGTTAAAAGAACTATGTGGTGGCTTGATCCTTTTATGAGTATACATTTCACGCTACTTACAGACAAGGTACATAGGTAGCCTAAATTCTATGGACACAGCCACCAACCCCCCCGCCCCCCCCCCCCCCCCCTCCTCCTATTTTTTCTCACAGGTCATTCTTCTGGTTGTGTTGCAATGTACTCTGTTATGTATTCTCTCAATAATAGTTGTAATAATTTCTTTTATTATAACCTGTAATTTGTTTAATTAGTATATTTTATAGATAATACACTTTTTATCAGTAACAATCTAACAAATAACAATATTAAATAAAAAACAAATTAAGTATGAACAAAATAATTTTAGTAAGTCAAGGAAAAAATAATTTATGCTTTTAAACAAACAAATAAAGTAATTATAAATTAAATACGATTTTGGTATCTTTAAATTAAATTCAAATTAAAAATAATTTATGATTTTAAAAAACAAATAAATTCAATAAATTAAATATAAATCAAACAAAAAAATTTATGAATAAAAAACATGTTTCTAAAATTATCTTTAAAAAAACTTCTTAATAAATAAATTTTTGAAAATTAAAAAATAATAAAATCAAGATTTATTAAAAAAAAAGAAAAACATTTTTCTAGTCGAAACCGGTAAGAACCAGACTTTGAACGGTACCGGTAAGACCGGTTCGTACCTTCCAGTTTATATGTGAGAACTGGACTGAAGCGGTCCTGTTAGAGTGGAACCGGTAAGCCGGACCAGACCGATAAGACCCTGATCCGCTAAGGACTGGTCAGAATCGGTCTGAACAGACCTATAGCCACCGTGACTTATGGTATTATGCGTTTTTGTTTTCTTTAATATAATGCATCGTGGGGTCCATCGTCCTAACTTCCAGAGAGATATTTTTTAATATGTTGTTCATTTTTAATGCATTCATTTCCACATGCATTTTTTTTTTTTTTGGTTCAAAGATATGCATGATGTGTTGTATTGACTATTTATAGTAAAACGAGGCAGTTAAGCAATTGGGACTACTTATATAAAACGAGGCGGTTAAGCAATTTCCTTAACCGTCCAAATAAGAATTAACTATAAAACGATTATTATGGTAAGAAACCAGTTAGCTACTTAGATCTATTTAAAGCACAATTTTTAATAGACATTAATTAACAATTACATCTATTATTAGAGCTAATTATTAATTAATGTCTATTAAAAAATTTATTTAAAATAAGGTACCTATAATAAGATACTTTATAGAAAACAGTTTCATCCCAAACTATTTCTATAATTAATAATTAAAAAAATAAAAAAGAAATTTAAAAAAACAAAACAAAAACTAATAAACACACGCGTGCGTTCGTGAATTTTTTTTAAAATCGTCATAACTAATTCTAAAAAAAATCAAAAATTTATATATTTGGATAAATCAAATTAATATTTATATTTTTTAATTTTTTTGAAATTTTTTAAATTTTTTTAAATTTTTTTCACAGACACGCAATTCCATGTTTAAAACATAGAATTCCATGCTTTAAACATGGAATTCTGTGTCTGCGGAAAAAAATCAATATTTCAAAACAGTGAATTTCATGTTTAAAACACGGAATTCTATGTTTTTGCGAAAAATAATTTAAAAAAATTCCAAAAAAATTAAAAAAAATTCCAAAAAAAATCATAGACGGAAATATTAATTTGCTTTATCGAAAAATGCAAATCTTTTATTTTTCTGATTTTTTTTTTAAATTAGTTATGACGATTTTAAAAAAAAATTACGGACGCGCGTGTGTGTGATGGAATTAGTAGTAGTAGTAGTAGTAGTAGTAGTAGTAGTAGTAGTAGGTGGTGGTGGTGGTGGTGGTGGTGGTGCTTGTTGTGATGGTGGTTGTAATGGTGATTAAATACATGGTGGTGGTGGTGGTGGTGGTGGTGGTGCTTGTTGTGGTGGTGGTTGTGGTGGTGGTGGTGGAAGTACCCAATTATTTGTTTAATATTGTATTAAAATAGAATAATATATTTAATAATAAAGGTAGTAAAGGTATGATAAATATAAATGAGATGTTTTCTATAAATAATTACTTCATTAGGCGTTTTTTTATAAAATAAATTATTGAAAGCTTAAAACAATAATTAGAGAATTTAAAGAGGATGTTATCAATAATAACCCCTAATAAAAATAGTTGCAAACACTATATTTAAACAAAGAGTTGTCAATTATTGGAAGAATAGTTGTATATATTTAGATCTACTTGTAACATTTCATGTTTACTTTTAGTTATTTAGTTAAATTAACGATTTGATTTCATTTAGATATAAAAGACATTGTACACTGTGTAAAACTAACCTACCTACACTCAAAAATTTAAGGTACTTATTATCAATTTACTAGTCCAATTGTCTCGAGAGATATACAAAAATGCACTATCAACTTTAAAAGTATGATAAGGATACAATGCAAATAAAATAGAAAATATAAACAATTTAATCTTCTTTAATGCTCTTTCCTTTGAGTGAATTTCATCATTCAACTATTTCTCATCCGGCATATACGATATGTAGTCGCGTCAAATGCCATTCTTCATGCCTTTCTTTTTCATTTCCCGAATCTTAAATTTTTAATCCACTTGAGAGTGGTCAAAATAGTACTCATCTCTCTTCCAATACCTAACCATTATCTCATATCGTCCCAAACGATTTTTGAAAATCCATACTCAAAGAATAAATGTTTATAAGATTCAAAATATTCACCACATAGCTCAAAAAGTGGATTCAATCTCAAACAACTCATTTTATTCTTGGTGCGAATCTGTTGTTGCATTGCCATCCACACAATAATAGAATGTCTGGGAATAATACAAGAACCCCACACAATGTTCACCTAATCCTTTTAAAAAGATCGATGACATACAATATCATAAGAAGATTTATAAAAGGTAAGAAACTCACTACATCTCGGCTCGGTAGCAATGGGTTAATCCTTGGAGGTGGAAAACCAATGATGCAACACCTTGACTCCTCCTTCATGCCCAACCGATATCTCAATTTCTTCCTTCAACTACCACAATTGTTCAAAAAGTGGAGAATTCAATTTTTTTACTTTCCAATCCCAAAATCCAATATTCCTCAAGTATTCCCCATGTACCCACTTTATCCACAAAGAATTGTTTTTCGCCACAATTCTTCACAATATTTTCATTAGGAGATCTTTATTCCAAACTCTAAGATTTTGTAGGCTTAAGCCTCCTTCTTCTTTAGGTGTTGCTATGGTCTTCCATTTAATTTGTGGAGATTTTACATTCTAATAAAAACTCCTACAAATACTCATTATTCTATCACGCACATAAATCAGAACCAGAAATATGGAAAGCCAAAAACACACAACTCCTTGAAGTACCGTTCTACTAAGCTCAAGACGACCCACATAAGAAAGAGAAAGAGCATTCCAATAATGCACATACCGTTCCAACTCATCAATGAGAGGCTTATAATCTTGTAAATATAAACTCGATGCTCCGAGCGGTACACCCAAATAACGAAACAATATATCCCTCTTTTCAAGTTGAGTAGTTTCTAATATATCTTCAACAATATCATCTTTAATACCCACATAATAAATATTTGATTTGTTAATAATAAGATGAAGACCCTAACACTTACTAAATATCTCCAAATAATCCATAAGAATTTTTACCGAAGCATGATCCCCATTGGCTAAGAGCATAAGAGCATAAGATCATCGACAAAAGCAAGATGTGTTATTTTATTTTTTCACACTTCAGATTGTACTTAAAGCCAATTTCAAGCAATTCTACTATTTTCAAGGTTTTTCTCTTCTAATTGCTTGTTTTGTAATGATTTTGTGTTTATATTCTTCATTTTGTTCATATTTTGCTTCGATATTGCTAAATTTTGTGTTTAAGCTGTTTTTGTTATGATTATGTGTTTACATTCTTCATTTATTCATATTTTGCCTCAATATTAGTAAAATCCGTGTTTATATTCTTCATTTTGTTCATATTTTGCTTCTATATTGCTAAATTCCGTGTTTAAGCTGTTTTGATCTGAGTAGAGTGTGTGCTTGAGCTGTAATGCGGTGAAGAGGTTGTGCAGACTCAGAATTCCATGTTTTAAACATGGAATTCAGAGACTGCACATAACTTTTTTCCTTTTCTACTTCTTCCTTTGTTTGTGTGATCATATCCTACTACTTATGTCATGACTTGTTTTCTGTAGATGGTTATGGTTGTAGTTAGGTTCGGTTCTCAACGTTCTATGCGTATTTTTGATCTTTTCCCGAGTCTCGATGTGGACGGTTGATGAATATTCATGTATTTAACATTGTTGACAATTGTATTGTTAAGTTTTTGAACCTTTTTGTGTTTATATTTGTGTTGTGTTTCATTATGTTAGTATTATTGTCTTTTTATACAGGTTCGAGCCATGTAGTTTAAGTTTCTTTTGGGTTTTCATGTTTAAAACATGGAATTTCATGTTTCAAACATGGAATTCCATGCTTAATACATTCCATGTTCAAAACATGAAATTTCGTGTCTGCGAAAATAATCAAAAAAATCCAAAAATTCCAAAAAAAATCATAAACGTATATATTAATTTGATTTATCCAAATATATAAATTTTTGATTTTTTTGATTTTTTTAGAATTAGTTATGACGATTTTAAAAAATTCACGGACGTGCGCATGTGTTTATTAGTTTTTGTTTTATTTATTTTCTAATTTTTTTTTGTTTTTAATTGTTAATTATAAGGATAATTTGAGATGAGACTATTTTTTATAGGGTAAATATTTTTCTAAAGCCCCACAACTATGAAACTTCTAAACTAAAGCCTCCATTACCTATTAGTTGTATCCCAACCCAAACCCCAACTAAAATAACAAAAAACCCTTACTACACTAATAGAAACCAAATAGCAAAACAAAGAACCCATTAGGGTTCGTGAATTCTGAAGTGCACCACCCTCTCTCTCTTCTCACCCTGCGTCTCTCCACCTTCACCAGTGCACAACCCCTCCTCCTACCTCTTCTCACCTCCCTCCCCCACCGCCCCTCCCCCTCACCTCCCTCGCGCTGTCACTCCACCACCACAGTATCCACGCTGCAGATCTGAACAAAACACCACCACCATGATATCTGCAGCGAGAGAGGTCCCAACCTCATCTTTCCAGCGAAGCCACCGAGCGAAGGAAGATCACCACCCACCTTCGCATCACCATCCCTCGCCTTCCCACCAGTGATGCGCTGCTGCTACACCCAATGAAACGCCACCACCAAGCTTTCGCCCTGCTGCTGCGAACTCCGATGAAACACCTGCTCCGCCGTCGCTGCAACAAGGCCAATGAAACGCCTGCTCCGCCCAATGAAACGCGAGCCACTATGTTCGCACCACAAGCACCAGATCCAGGAAGCTGCACCAGATCTGCTCGAGTCGGACTTCACCTCTCCATTTCTGCAGCGCTTCATATCCAGTGCTTCATCTCCATTTCTGCAGCCCACCAACAACAGCGACGAGATCTCCACTCCAGCCACCTTTCTCTCCGTTCATTCGTTGTTGAGATCTCGGTGGACCTTCTCCGTGTAGCCTCGCCTCTCCACCACCTTCGCCGTGTAGCCTCGCCTCTCCACCACCAGCAGTTGATCCTCCATCGACCAGCGCAGCCCAAGCATTAGGGTCCAGAACTTTTTTTGGTTACAGATCGAACCCATTCTATTTTTTTTTAAACTAATATATTTTTTTCTAAAATGTGTTTTGTTCCAGCCCAAAATGGTCCAGCAGCCAATGTACAGCCCATGTACATCCATTCCAACTTTTTTGTTTCCCCGTGTCTCAATTAAGTCGCGTCTTTTTTTTTAAAATGTGTTTTGTCCAGCCAATGTGTTTCCCCGTGTCCAGCTAATGTGTTTTCTTTGTGTCAATTTTGTGTCCTACAGAAAAACTGTTTTATTTATTAGGGCCAGGCACTCGTGTCTAGACATTAGGGCCAGACACTCGGGTCTAGACATTAGGGATCAATAGCATTTTTTGGATTACTTTTTACAAATTAAATGCTAATCTAGTTTGTCAATTTTGCAGGTGAAGATTAAACAGTAATAAAATACTAATTAAACACTATTAAACTTTTAAAAGCTAAGACGTGGACAATCCTTGACTTTATTGTATATGCATTTTAGACAAAACGGGCTTGGGTACAGCCCTATGGACACATACTTGGACAACCTTTGACAGAAATGGGTTTGGGTACAGCCCTAGTGTACATCATTTGACATGGATAAACCCCGAGCTTGGGTACAGCCCCTTGGGTATAATATTGAACACTTTAAAAATGGACATGGACCAAAAAATGGCTTAGGTACAACCCCATGGACACGGATTTTGACTTGGAAAAAATCCAGTTACAACATAGACAAACAATGCACGAATAAAAAATATGGCTTAGGTACAGCCCCTTGTACACGGATTTGTCACTCAGCTCATGTGTGTCTGGGAAAGTAAGAGAAATAAATGAATTAGTTAACTTGTTTGATTTGGTTAGACTTTATATAAAACAATTCTTAACTTAGACTTTAAAATGAGAGTAGGGATGGGATTGAGCTGTTTTTTGAAGTTTTTTCTTTTCCATAAAGTATTATCTTTTTTTTAAATAATGTTTTTAATAAACATTAGTTGCTTCTTTCTTTTTACCTTTACTAGACAAAGTCCAAAGGTGTTTTGCCTTGAAACCCACGAGCGGGTCCTAGCTTATTTGTTTCTTTTTTTACATACGTTGCATAACCAAAGTCCAAAGACTTTTAACTTGCCACATAGATGGTTAGAAAATGTTGCTTTTCCACAAAACTAATCTTTCTTTTTCTTTTCTCTTGTCGGTCTTCAAAGCAGCATCCAAATATTATATTGGATTAAAAGTCCATGTCTTTCTTCTTAATTTAAATTGACTAAATGTCCATTTTCTTCATTTAATTATGGAACATCCATCTTGATATCTCGTTTAATTAATCAGATTGGTTCTTTGAGCTAACCAACATTGATTTTTTCTATACATATGAGGCCAAAAGACGGTAAGTTAAAACTTACATATTATTAATTTATACAAAGAGCACTTCTAACTGTAACCGTATCTATCTAAGACGAAAAAATGCCATAAACCAACAACGATTCTGATAAATACGCGGTTGAATAATAGATATTGATTTCATCTTTTTTATCCAGTCTGCACACACATTCGCTTCTCGATACACATGACTGGTCTTAAAATACTCGCGATTTGTAAGGATGTCCAGACAATACTTTAGTGATTTCTCATGTCGTATTCCAAGACTTACACTGTCCTTCATTAGAGCGTGCAAATCCCGCGAATCCGTCTTTATACACACTCTTTCATACCCCATCTCTACAACCATTCAAAGCCCAAATAACAATGCTTTAACCTCCATATGTTATGTCGTTATTCCCTAACTTACTCCTGCAAAACCACAAATATACTCCCCATTCACATCCTGCAATACACTCCCTACTCCCTTGTTGTTTCCAATGGCTCCGTCCACATTTAGTTTGACCCCGATCACCGGTTTAAACCATTTAACCAATACATTCCGAGCTAAAATAATTAAACCGTCGTCGCTCTCTTTAACCCATGCTTGTACACAATCTTTAACATAATACCATAGTTAGGAAAGAACCCCCATTAATTGCTCTCTCCCATTTCCATCACCTTATCATTGCGATCCAACCATAGTAGCCACAGTGCAGTTGCTATAATCAGTCTAAAATCCATCCCATCCACTAACTTTACCAAACTCAGCACCTTAATCCATCACATCATATTAACTTATAGTTGCACATAAAATTCCATGCTGTTTCCAGCACCTGTCGATCTCTCTCCTAATGTCTCAACAGCTGGCGCGCGTGTAACCAGAAGAGGTTGTTGTTCCCCTAGAACTTGCATTTCGGCTTCCCAAAATATCTGTTGATTCCCTTCCAGTTATATTACATGTACTTTTGTTTGAAAAATATCCTGTACTGCTAATGGGTCCTGGGGTGTTATAAAATTAAGTACGAAAATAAAGGAACCACAATTGCCGCAAGTGCACGGTTGTCCAAGTAATATCCGATAAATCGGGTTTCGTTTTCAGGGACGGATTAGGTTCAACCCAAATATTAATCAAGTAGTAAGAATGATTGTTTACAGAAAAATAAAATAGAAGATTTTTGTTCTCATGATGCGGTCTAAACTCGGTACTTAACCAGCCCATGTGATGAACTTTATTAAATACGAATATAGATATAATATTTCGTACAAGGTTGCTTACGATGTTGTGCATAAGGCACGTGATGAAATTTTTGGCGATGTTGGTATGTCTTACAGCAGGATACATGCTTACTTTGATAAACTCGGTGAGGTAGACCCATTAAGTGTCGTTGCGCTCGAATGTGAACCATCTAACCATTCATTTACGAGATGCCACTTCGCGTTTGGTGCATGTGTTGAAGGATTAAATCACTGGCGTCCTTTATTGTTTCTAGACGCAACCTTCCTTAAGAACAAATACAAAGGACAAATCCTCGTCGCTACTGCAAAATATGCCAATCAAGGTATGATACCCCCCCCCCCCCACCCCTTAAATTAACACAGCAGCGGTCTCTTCAAATAAACTACCATATTCACCTGTAACACCAACTATTTACGTTTTATTTCTTTGTAGGTTTGTTCCTAGTTGCCTTTTTCGATCATTAGGTCCGAAGACAGTGTTAACTGAACATGTTTCTTTCATTTCCTTGCACCACTAATCTCTTCACGTGATGTGACATTTGTATCTGATCTCCATGGAGGTATTGCTAATGCACTCGAAACTGTTTTCCCGCTGGCCCATCACGCGTATTGTCAGCGTCATTTGAAAGAGAATCTCAAGACAAAATTCAGGAGATCAAAATCGCAGAGGGAGACAATGCTATATCTTCTTGACAGAATGTGTTTCGCAGCAACTACAAATTTTTTGATAATTTACTTCAGATGTTTCTTGCTACAGGTGGTCAAAAAGCTGCTAACTTCATGAAGAATCTCCCGAAAGAGATATTAGCAAATGTGTATTTCAAGGGTAAACAATACGGAGAGACGACATCTAATGCGGCCGAGTCGTTCAACAGATAAATCAGAGCTACAAGGGAGTTGCCGGTTACTGAGTTGATCGGCGCAATTCGTGTTCTCCTTATGCAGCAGTTGTATGACAGGTCCGTGAATTCCGCGTCTTGGACAACTGTTCTATCTCCCAAGGCAACTGCCGTTTACAGAATAAAATTTGATTACGTGCGCGCATGGTTTGTGTTACGATCCAGCGAGTCATCCTTTGAAGTTCTGTCCGATCCTAATATGGTGGTTGACATTGTCGATCATACGTACTCGTGTGATAAATGGCAGGTGAAAGGGTTCCCATGTGTACACGTCGTAGCTTCTATTGAGATTGCTTCACCCGGGCTTCCATATCCATTAATCGACAAATTTTGGCACGTGGCAAGTTTCCGTTCAACATGCGCACATACCAGCGATGACCACATTCCTATCACAATCTGAGGCCATAGGCGACATGGTTGTGAACCCACCGACTTATAAAGCTCAGTCTGGCAGACCTAAGAAGAAAAGGTTCTCATCCGAAGGAGAGTATGCAGATCCGTCCCAGCGCCAAATGTGTAGCAACTGTCATAATATGCCTACCACGACCGCTCCACCTATCCTAAACCTCGTTAAGTTATCGTTCTTCATGCTTTTCATTTTGTTGTTTTTATCCACCAATAATTGTATGCTAGTGCACACACGTCTATTATCTTGAACTACAATAGACAAATTCATTAGCTTTTCCATCTATCAATAACAAGTTGTTTTACTTCATTTATACTTAGTTGATCAAACTTGCCAATTTCTATCTATGTAACTTTTTATGCACCATCACTAGTAACAGACAACCCATCAAAATAACAAAGACAACCCACCCCCGGTTAATTCACAAAAAATGTAACCAGTCACTTTGAACAGGCACACCAACATAATTACAAACATTACACACCCACTAAATAATATATTTGTAAATTTTCATGTACCATCACTTTTGACAAACAACCCATTAAAATAACAAAGATTGCCCACCCCCATTTAGTTCACAAAAAAACGTACCCCGTCACTTTGAACAGGCACACCAACATAATTTCAAACATTACCCACCCACTAAAGAATATATTTGTAACTTTTCATGTATCATCACTTTTAATAGACACATCAACATAATTACAAACATTACCTACCCACTGTAGAATATTTGTTTAACTTTTCATTTACCATCACTTTTAACAAACAACCCATCAAAATAACAAAGACAAACCACACCTATTTAATTCGCATAAAAAATATAACCCATCACTTTGAACAGACACATCACCATAATTTCAAACATTACCCACCCACTATAGAATATATGATGTATATCAATCCATACCATCTACTTTTACTAACGCATAGACACAAATAGGCACAAACACACATACATACATGTTTTCATGTATAAACAGTAATAAAACAAACTCATTATTGTCAATATCATACATAATGAAGATCAAATAACATTATGATATTCAAAATAACATAAGATAATCAGGCACACACAGAATTCAATCCTTTGAATGTATTAGACAATATTTGTCCAAATCAAAATTCCAAAAGTACTAAATAATTCAAATTTCAAATAAAAGCGAATGAAACTTAATCAATCAAAATCTTAGACTAATAAACTTGAAGTCACATTTCATTCATTGCCCTGCGTGTTTCGAAGACCGGTGTAACTGTCTGCTTGTCATTCAGGATCCATGATAAAAGCTTTATTTGCTGATCGACGACCTCCTGATGTTCTTACTTCTTCTTCACCCCTCCACCTCTCATTATCCCTAAAGCATAAAGTATTGTATAAAAACCTGTGTCTATAACCCTGCTTTTGACGTGATCAACTCAAATGTGACCTATTCCAAGAAAATTTGGTGTAGACCGCCCCAACTCTTCGAACCATCCCTTTACAACATTCTCTAGAAGGAACTCGTACATTCTGCCTGCGCTTGCATTGGCCTTTGAACCCATCGATGAGCGTTTAAGACATCCCAGTCTATTGTAGTGGTAGAACTGACCCTGTTCATTGTTCTATATGAGCATTAACCAATGCTTCGACTCCTTGTCTTTTGTCTCAAGTGGGATTATCACGTCATTCATTTCCCTTATAGTGTCCCAGAAGTAGCCTATAACATACCTCTCGATCTCTGGTAGCGATCCCCTCCTCATATATCCCTGTAATTCACACACTCAAGATAGTTTAATTAGTCAACCAACCCACTAAAGAATACACTTTTTCTTGGAAATAAATATACTCACTGATGCACTTGAAGGCATGACCCTGAACATCAAGTCAGTCTCTGGGTTATGATGTAGAAATCGCCTACTAGGCGCGCCTAGGTGCCTCCTAAGCGTCAACTCCCCCCTCGCCCGCTTACGCCTAGTAAAAATGCTAGGCGTTTTTACCTAACGCCTTAATCACCGTGGAATTGGCGCCTAGCCCGCCTAGGCACCGACTAATGGCAAAAACTGGTTGCCTAGGACTTCCTTTTTTTTCTAGAATTCATGAATCGATACTATAACTCAAATTTTAGAATGTTTATATATATACTATAGTGTTATTAGATAAATTTTATGACTTAAATAGTTAAATTTGTTATTATAACTACACATATATAACTACAAACAAAAAATTACACAGTAGTTTTAAAAACCGCCCAAGCCCGTATAATCCCGCCTAGGCCGCGAAATCAAGATCTACAGCATAGTCTCCGTGTTCTTAGTCTTTACGAGCTTACTTTTCAAGTTTTGTTCGTAGACCCATAGACCTACTTCTAAAATCTGCAACACGCATTAAATTATTATTTAAGACAAGTAATAGTAAATTATGTTACAGCAAGATAAACTGGGTTTCGTTTTCTGATTAACCTTTTCGCTGAGCTGTGCTTCTCTCGCAACTTCATAACAATCTGCCACTGTTACCCGATGCACCATGCAATTCCACACCTCAACATTATATGGATCATCACCTGCTAAAGGTTCCAACAGCTTTGAATCACTTTCCATGATTACAAGTTTCTTCAGTTTCTCCATAGCTTTAGCTTTCTTCTGTGGCGGCATTACAAAATCTTCCATCTCCACTATCGTTCTTCCGGTCTAATTGGTTTGCTTGATTGTACGGATCAATGATCTAGGTGTAACCTTTCTTGCTTTTCTTTTATTCGTGTTGCTCCCGCTGACCACCCCGATTTCTAAACCCCTGTTTGCTGCCCCTCGCACCGATCCCCTATTCAATCGTCGGACATCTCGGTCTGGCCCATTGCCAGCTTTATTCTCCCCAAACAATTCTACATCTTCATCACTTGATTCACCACCATTATCCACCATATTTTTCGTCTTATCTTGAACAACGCTCGAGATTTCTCGATCACTCTGCTTCTCTTAACCATCACCATTATCCTCTTCAAACAAATTGTCGTAACTGATTTTGGGACTACTCGATTTATCGACCCGCTCCGTTTCAGCTCGATCACAAACTTCTACGTCCTTAATCAACCCTTCATCACTCTATACGTCAACCCTTTCCCAATACCACTATCATTTTCACCATCACCTACTAATCCATCACTACCACCATCTCTAGTTACTTTCCCATCATCAACCAAACCACTATTCAAACATGTACCTTTATAGGTCATGCATCCACCGCTCTTCATTCAAACCAACTCGTTTGTCGCAGCTAAATACACACCCCTAATCACAACCAACTCTTTCTCTACTTCATTCAGTGCCTTCCTCAGATATTCTATTATTTTACCCTTCGCTGCAACGGTTTTTGGCGTTGCTCCACTTGCACTCCTCAAGCTCTCAATATCTCCTCTCATCATCCCAAGTTCCTTTTTCAACTGCAAAACCTCATCTCGATTTGCGGCAGCCACGCCTTCTATTGATTTACTTCTCAATTCGGATAGCTCTTATTCTACTTTTGACAGTTTTACACGACCTACCTCTCTAGTTTCTTCAAGCTCTTGCCTTAGGGACTGGTTTAGCGACGCGACCTCCTCAACCCTTTTTCGTAAGATAGCAACCATTCCGCTTTCTTCATCTTCACTTACCGATTGGGTTACGTCTTCACGTTCGACACCTTCCAATATCATCGGAGACATTGGATTGTTACCCATATCGTCAGAGTAATCTTAGTTATCATCCATCAGATCATTAGCGACAATAACATTATCATTTCGTTTTCCAACGTCAAATTCTAGTTCACTCCCATTTTGCTGACCCACACCATTATTACTAACTGCAACCTTATTGCTAGTTTCCACATTCCCGACACGGGCCAAGTTTGAAATGATTCTATCCACATCAATGCTATCCAAATCATCTTCCTCAATACCTACAATGTTGATCATATCACTGCCAGATACCAAACTCTTTTCAATAGCTGTCATGCTACAATCAGTAGTTGATTTACCATAATCCCTTACACCATCATCTTTATCACCCTCATCATCAACCGTACGCATACCATCCGACCCATTACCTTCTCCATCAAGAAGTGTCACACATTGCTTAATTTGCAACTCATCTGGTGTCATGCGAAGCTCTAGATCGTTTACCTGCATTAATTAAACACACACTCATTATATACGAAGCACCACACTAAAATAGCGTACGTTTGACTCGGTTTTTACCTGATCTATCCGTAATCTTCTGATTATTTCTGGGAGCGGTTTTTTGTTGCAATCCGCAAGTTCCACTTCAGAAATCTTGGGTACAGCCCCCTGTGCTTTGGCTCCATAATCTTTACCTGCTCTAAGAACCACGACAACAAGTTTTTTCGCTTATATATTAAAAAATAATATTAAAAAATTCTGAAACACACGAATAGCATACTAATTACTTACCACAAATATAACCGCACAACCCGGGATATGATTTATTACGCCATCTCGTATTGATTTCATCACATATTTTGCTACCTGTATCGCCCAATCGTACTCTAGTATATTATCGAGGTCTTCACACATGCTCACCACCCACTTGTTGTACGCGATCCCGTTGGGAAAAACACCGTCGCCATTGCTAATATTCTCATCAGGATCACAAAAATGCATATCGTCTCATTGGTTTGCGGATCTTCGTTAAGTACATCTATAATCATCTGTTTTATTTCAGTATCTTTTAGATGCCTGCTCTTATTTGGGAAATGTCTATCAAGCCAATCCGAGTTTTAGTAATCTTTAGCTTTGAACTCTAGAACCGGTTTCTCTCCGCCTACCACACACATTATTAGTCTCACATTAGTTGGGGTGAGGTCCAGCAACTTCTTTGCGATCACGAACCCTCCTTCGTGCATATCAAACGTCTTTAGAATCTCATGAATCTGCTTAACTCCTTTCTTAAAACTTTCTACACCTTCCTGTGTAGCATGTACACCTTTTATTAGCAAATAAAAAGGCAGAACACGACAAGCATCTAGATGGCGCTCCGTTATTTTTTTCTCTTCAAAATCGTATACATTGATTCGAGGGATGATCTGTACTGAATTTTACAAGACCCTGCTTTGAATGCATCACCCAAATCATAGTCATTCAGTTTACACAAAGCTCATCACAAATTCAATCACATACTAACAAAAAATCATATACCAATTCCACTACACATATCCCAAAAATACAAATTCAAATACACTACTTTACTTAAAAACTAGTGTACACACACCAACGGAAACAACATATAACCCATCATAATATCAATAAGCAGTTAACTACGTTTAAATATCCTCTTGCTACCAAGTTGTTTTAAGATCAACAGCTAGATTATGCATTTATTAAGCAAAATTTACATTTAAAATTACAAAACAATGTTACACGATCGGTGTATACCTTCAACAACATCATCATCGTCATCTTCATTATTAGCTTCAATCGTATCTTCATTTTCTGCATCGGGTTTTTTCTGGGGTTTCTTCTTTTTCTCCAAAACCCTGGATTGCCCATCATCAGCCATTGCTTTACCTTTCTTCTTCACTTTAAAAGTAGCTTGCTCATCAATATCCATTGATTTCTTCTTGTTGGATTTACTAGGAACCGTTCCAACGAAATCATCGTCGCTTAGTTGCTGAGATGTTGTTTTCCTTTTAGAACCGTATTATTTCTGCCATCATCATCGGTTTGCTTCCTCTTTGTTTCCTTCACACCACCATTGTTTTTCGGTTCTTTAATGGTCTGCTCGTTGTTATTGCTTTTTGCCAATAGCTCTGCAGTATGTTGTTGTATCTGGCTTAGGGTTCGTCGACTGTGTAATCTAAAGCAGACGATGGGTCGATGGATCTAATTTTTTTTTGACGCTTCAAATTTAACTACTCTAGAATCAGGAAAATTAGTTTTGGTAACTAATTTCTAATGAATGTGTTACTAGGGGCAAAACGGTCACTTGAGATGGGTTGGATCTGATAGGCAATCAGCCATAACTTGTGGACTCTCTAAGTCATTGAGATGGTTGGACCTAATGAGCAATCATCTATAACTTGGAGACTCTCTAAGTCAATAACCCTTTAAACAAAAATGATTATATATTCTATCAGTATTTAACAAAAAATAAAGCAATTGTTATGTTTTGAATGCAAAACCTCTATTCTAAATCCTAAAAACCAAGCATAGTATCGCTAAACTACAATGTCTTGTCAACTTCAAAGTACAAATATATAATATAAATGTTTATAAGAAGCTAATTATTTTTTGGGCAAAAATACACTTGCATATTATAAAATTAAATTTACGGGTTCAGGAGAACTTGAGCTCCTAAGCCTTTAATAAATCTGTCAGCGGGATATAAAAGGAGTTCTTTACATTGTCAAAGTATTTAATAGATATATAGATTCAATGTATAGATTGATACATAGTGGTAGCCTGCTGCTCTTTCGCTTAGATGAGAAGCTACTTGGTATTCAATAGATAAATAAATACATAGATAGATAGCGTGTGAGATGTTGTTGTACTGCCTGAGCAATAGTATTCAGTTGCAAATACTCCATCAATCTTCTTCAAGTCTGAGTATCGTATCTTTTTTTTTTTTTTTTTGCAGCTTCTTATATTGCAGTTTTGATTAGTGTCTCCACACTTCCGGACGAGAAATGGTACCTTTAGGTACCAGCCTATAAAATTGTAATCAAGCAAAGTAAACAATTTGAAATTACTAAACAATTTGTAATCAAGCAAAGTAACCAAAGAAAAATCTACCTAGGGATGAGAAGAAAAGGTTACCAGTTTAGGCGAAAATGAATTTCTTTGTTCTCAATGGTTGGCAAAATATCCAATAGAACATGTAGTTCAGTAGGAGTGCGATGTGTGGACACTGGATCGAGTATCTCAATCACAACATTCTTCACGTGATGATTCCAACATTCCATATGATTACCAACACACCAAGTATGAGCTCTGTGGCTTAGCTTCTCATATATGTGCTGTGGAGTGTGGATCAAGTAAACCATCACATGAAAATCGATTACAAAAAGCAGCTTTATATATTTAGCGTTATACAAGCAAAATTGGGTAATGGCTTACCGTGATAAAATCGGTTAAATACATAGAGTTTGTTTGGTAATTTGTCATAGTAAATGACACCATACGAGGGCGGCAACACCATAGAATACCGTCTAGAACAGCTGCATAATTTGATGAGAGTTGTTGAAAATCCAGCTTTAAATGCTTAAGTTCATAATCTTCATTGGAGAATATGTTGCTTAATTCATCCAGATTAACTTCTGGCTGGATAAGTAAATATAAATAAAATTAGAGAAACAAGTTAACGATTTTTATTGAATTGGATTTTAGAAGTACCTGCTCAAAACTTATCCAGAGTGTTAATATTTCAAGGCGCTTAGATTTCGAAACAAATTCCCTCAATCTTAAGAAGGTATTGTTGTGAGCAGGCCTATAACAGCCAAGATAAGCCTCCCACTTTATGGAATTATTAGGCAAAGAAATCCGAGGCATTGGACTAGAAGTTGTATACTCAAATGATGGCAAACATACCTCTCTAATATTAACTTCCAACAAACAATTGCTTGAAATCTTAATTTTCCTAAGATACACACAATGAGTTAATGTCAATACTTGGAGACGTGGGAATTGAGAAATGAAGTCAATATATGACCAACCAACAACATCAATTCCACCCAATGTTAAATCTTTCAGATTCTTACAAGTAGTCACTTCAATCCTAGGCACATAATCACGCTTACTACCACAAAAAGTAAAAGATTGAAGGCTAAGTGCGTTAATGTCAATGAGCGTAAGTTCACTGTCGTACCCATCCACCACCTTAACAGTCCTGAGCTTAGGAAGACCATAAACTTGTATTTCCTTTAGTTGGCAATAGCAAAGAGTGATTGTTTCAAGCAATGGACAACTAGATATGATATAATTTAGGATTTTCTCATCTTGCATACGAACATATCCAAGATGTATGTCTTGCAAACAACCGAATGCTATTCTCTCCATACATGATGATTCGATCCGAAAATTATATAAAGTTAAAGTTTTGAGCATTTTGTATGTGGAGAAGAAACTTGGAGGCAAAGTGACACAATTTTCACTCCTTCTGCTGTCCAGAAGGTCTAGAGATAATTCTTCAACCTGATTCTGCGCCAAAACTCTTATCCACTTATTAATGAATGAAGTCACATGAGCATCGATGTGACCAATATCAAATTGAAATGAGCTTATCCGAAATTTATTACTATGATATCTTGTTAGAGAGGTGTCTACAAAGTTTAAGAAGTTAATTCTTTCTTCTGATTTCCATTGCATTCCTTTACAGAATACAACCTCCGAAAAACATAATTTAGGAAGTGTTGAATATATGCTATGATACCATTTCTTCGACAAGACACTAGTTCTGATTACCTCGATGGGGGGTTTAAGGAAAGACAATATATGGTGAATAATGAATTCAGGTAATTCAGAGATTCGATCGACCATACAATCTTCTTCTTCGTCTTTGAGTTCAACCCTGGAATTATGTGTATCAGCCATTACCTTACAAGCTACTCTGCTTTCAAAACAAAATTAAGTCAATTTTTATCACTGAAACAATTTCGTACCCTGGTATATATAGGTTATTCATCAAAACTAAACAACTCACAACTCTAGTTCGGATCATTAAACGAAACAGATGAAAGACTAATATCTCCAAGTAAAATTTAGAAGCAGTATAATCAGAAGAATGTAATGACATGCACTAACTGGTAAACTATGCATCTTATGCAATGACATACACATACACGTACACGTACTGGTTGGTGCACCATATCAATCAAACAGTTAATTCACATTATAAATTATATCATTATCCTACGATCACCAGTCAAACCTATGACCTTCACATAAATAATTTATTATGCACTTCGCATAAACCGCCTAAACAATTTCTCTACATTATGAACTCGAGGTTTCTCGAGAACTTCATATAAACGAGCAGTGATTTATGAAAATAGAGGAATCACACCCAAACAGAAACATAAATACTCTCTCTTACAATTAGATACAGAAAATCGAAGAATGGAGAAGGCTAAACATAGTGTAAATACCTCTTAAAGAATACTATTAACGCTACCTTTTTTTTTATTTCTCTTGCTCTTTCTTATGCCTGCTTTATACACTATTATAGCCCTTTTGATAAAAAAAAAAAAAAACTAGCCCTAATTTGAACATAAAAGAACACCAGCCCCAAAACCCAAATCACCCCAAAATATCTAGTGTGGGAAACACCAGTTATATTTAGGAGAGAGTTTTTGTAACATCTCTAATTTTTTAGCATTAGTTGGGGCCAAAGTGTAACCTTTTAAAATAGAATTGGTCAAAATATAATATTATGAAAAATTGAAAGTTATTTTTGTAATTCTGATAAAGTAAGATATATTAATAAAAATAAAGAAAAGAAGGTAAAAGGGTACCTTAGTTTTGATGGAGGAAAAAAAAAGAGAACGCTTATAGAGAAAAAGAAAAGAAAAGAAGAAGAGGGCGAAGGATCAAGAAAGGAGGAGAAATATAAAAAAAAATTAAACCCTAATCTTTGGTAAGTCTTGGAGGGGATCAAAGTGGAGGTAAATTCAAGCTCTTTTCACTCATCTCTTCTGATATACTTGTGTTTGTTATTGTTGGATAAATGAATTTCTCTCCTATTTGACTTAATGTTTACAATATTAGATCTTTAAGTTTCTACTATCATAAGTTATCACGTGTTCCCTTTAAAATGTAATTTGCCATGAAATCTCATGAGGTTATGTAATTTATTAGAATTTTTCTGAATTATTTGGTAGTTAATTTTATCAAGACCAATGTTCCAGTTAGTCATTCTATATTTATAGAGAATGCCGAGTTTTTGAAAATATATGTTTGTGTATGTTCAATAACTTTTCTGAAAGTTATAACTGTAACACCGCCGCTACACGCGTTAAATGCAGTTTTCGACCGCCGCTGCACGGGTTAAATGCAGTTTTCGACCGCCGCTGTACGGGTTAAATGCAGTTTTCGATTGAAATTGAATAACTTAAATTCAATTGTAAATTATGATTAAGATATGGTGTTGTCGGGATAAATGTGTTTGTGTTTCGGGTATTTTGTCTCATATTCTACACCGTTGTGTCTATTAAACGTTGTCACGTACAAAAGTCAAGATTTCATTTTCGTATCAATAATATTTTATGTTTGTATTCTTTATTTCCGGATTTCTAGTCACTGAGCACTATATTCTTTATTTTTATCTTGTGGAAAATTACAATTTTTGTATAGAAATCTTGAAGTATGTTTAGTTATCAAACTCTAGTTTTGGATGTTTCGATTTGGTAGAGGTTAATTAGAGTAAGGTTTAGTGAACTGATTTTATTCTTTGTTGAATACATTTAAAAGTTTCGAAAGGAAGGGTGGTCTTGCGGGCTTATAAATAAAAGGTTTGCGGCAGTCTCGCCCAAACTTTATTTTAATGGAATTCTGGGGCGTGACAGTTTTCCCTGCAATAATCCTTTTTTTTAAAAATATATTGCAAACATCGAAAATAAGACATTGGAACAATAAATATTTGATCTAACAAGAAAATTTGTTTTTCTTGGTTAATTCAAATTTAAATGGCTCTAACTAGTACGTTTTATTAAGATTTTAAGTTGAGTTTCAATTAAGGCCCGTTTGAAAGTGTTTCTTCAAAAATGCTTTTATCCAAAAATGATTGGGTCAATTACCCAAAAAGACTTGAAAAGAATTGTGCCATATAAGAACCAAGTGATTCCTCTCTCCGACTTAGAGGCAAATAAGATGTTCAATGTCATAACTACCCTTAGTATATAAGACAAAAAAATAGATTTCTCTCTCCTCCACTACCATTACACTTTCTCCTCTATTACCATTAATCTCTCTCCTCCTTTATCATTTTTCTCTCTCCTTCTTCATTAATTATCAAATAATTTCCAGTTCCGATCACCGCCGACCACCGCTGGCCACCGCCGGAAAAAGTTCTGAGCGTAGAAAAAAGTTCTGAGTCTGGAAAATAGTTCTGAGTCTGAAAAAATAGTTCTGAGCAAGGAAAAAAGTTCTGAGTCTGAAAAAATAGTTCTGAGCGTGGAAAATAGTTCTGAGCATAGAAAATAGTTCTGAGCATGGGGTATTGGGCATGCTCAATAACTTGCTGAGCGTTTCTCGTATAATCAGTAAACTTCCTGAGCATTTCTCGTATAATCAGTAAACTGCTGAGCATTTATACAAAAGTTATTGAGTTTAAATAATTTTTTGATTCAACACAAAAAATCAACATCACCACAAAACTTCTGAGCATTTCATAAAACTTCTGAGCATTTAACAAAAATTCTGAGCAAAACACAAATCCGACATTTCACGATATTTCTGGAAAAAAAGTAATCTAATCTATCACAAATCTATTACATTTCTAGAAAAAAAAAGTAATCTAATCTAGCTTAACGATGTGGAAACATCTGAGCGCAGCCTTCTAGAAACTTTTGAGCGCAAAACAGAAAGTACTGAGCATATGCAAAACACAACAGAAAAAGTACTGAGCATGAGAAAAAACCAAAAAAACTGAGCATAGACATAAGATAGTACTGATCATAGGCATAACTAGTGTCGAGCATATGCATAAACACAGAAAAAAGTACTGAGCATAGGCATAACACAACAGAAAGTTCTGAGCATATGCATAACTAGTGCTGAGCGTAACAACACAACAGAAAAAGTACTGAGTATTAAACGAAAACATATAATTACTGAGCATGGATGCATACAAGTACGTAAAACAGGTATTATAATGATAAACGAGCAAAATCTTCTGAGCGTGTGCCATAAACAGAAGATTACTGATGTACAAAGCATATGAAGTCACGTAACAGTGAAAACTCACGATGAACACAAAAACTCGATGAACACAAACGATGAATAACGATAAACAACTACTCAAACACGCAACAACGAAGAAAATAAGTAATTTTAGCAAACTTAAACACAAAATCAAAGCAAAATCATAAAACCCCAGCTAAAACAAGCAAACAAGGAAGAAATAAATTAACTTGCGGGAGAGTGAGAGGGATAGAGAGGAATAATCTCGAGAGAGAGAGAGAGAGAGAGAGAGAGAGAGAGAGAGAGAGAGAGAGAGAGAGAGAGAGAGAGAGAGAGAGAGAGAGAGAGAGAGAGAGAGAGAGAGAGAGAGAGAGAGAGAGAGAGAGAGAGAGAGAGAGAGAGAGAGAGAGAGAGAGAGAGAGAGAGAGAGAGAGAGAGACAGAGAGACAGAGAGAGAGATTGTTCTTCTCCGCTGCAACACCAAAACGGCGACAATAAGAGTTCGGTTTAGCATTTTCCGGCGAGGGTTGAGCTTCAAAGAGAGAGAAAGATATGAGAGATGAGAGAGGAGAGAGGAGAGAGGAAGATTGAGTGTGTATTGTGTTTTGATTTTTATTTGACAAAAAATTGTATATATAGGTAAATAAAAAACAAAAGAGGGTAAGAAGGTAATTGGATTTTTAGGGTATAGTGTTAATTTTTTATTGTGGCCTTTAGTAAGAAGATAAAATTAGTTGGGTCTTGTTGGGTCACGAGATATTGTTTTCAAGACCCTTTGGGTAATAATCTCAAAATGATTTTATCAAAAATACTTATGTAAAAGTGATTTTATTAAAAGTAATTGGACGTTTGGCGATTATAATATAAGATTGTGATTGGTATGCTGTAATGAGATCAGTAATGTAATGACATTACTGATTTAAATATGATTACTGTGATTGGTACGTCGTAATCAATTCTGTAATAACATTCCTTCCGTAATCACATTACAATGAAAATGGGATTTTTCATTACATAGCTACTACCCATGAATGACCCATTACAATCGTAATCGTAATTGACATTTTCTTTTAACAAACTAAAATAATTTTATTAAACTTAATATATTACACATTTCTTATCATATTTTTTTTTCATTAAATCAAATATGTAAAAATTCATATTATTATTTTTAGAAACTCAAAAAAAAAAATATTATATATACTACACATACATAAATTGTATATAATTACATAAAGTCTTTATATATCGGTGATATATTTCACCATAATATACAAAAAATTATAACAATTTTTTTTATTATTTCTCACTTATCCATAAATCATTAATCAACATATTCATCAAAATAACATGAAATTAAATTTTTTATTATATTGTGGAGAGCCATTAATGCAATATTGTTGAATCTAAATTAAGAAGATGTAATGCTAAGTCAGTTAAGCAATTAGAGTCATTCAAGTACAGCCATTTTATTGATCCCACTGGCTCCTCTTTTAAGTCAGGTGGGATTATAGTGGCCTGGAAAGAAAGTGTTAACTTAAGCATTAGGTTATCTTGTATTTCTTATGTAGTATGTGAAGTGAAAGAAGTATGTAATAGACTATGGTACCTTGTGTTTGTGTATGCTCCGTGTGATGAGTCTAGTAGAGAAAGTATTTGGCATGATCTAACTACGTGGATGAAAACACATGACAAAGCCGTGTTGATGATGGGTGATTTCAATGAAGTTGCCAAGTTTGCAGAAAAACAAGGCAAACACCAAGCAAATCTAAACCGTATTATGAAGTTCAATAAGTTCATCATGGACAATAGCTTAATCGAGGTAGAATCAAAAGGGTGCTTCTTCACTTGGAACAATAATAGAGAAGGCAAAGAAAACGTTAAGGAGAGATTGGATAGAGGATTGGGCAATGTTAACTTCTTTGAGATGTTCCCAAACGCAATAATTAAGGTCCCACCTGCAGCGGGGTCGGATCACTCACCTCTTATTTTGGAGAAGGACATTAGATGCACAAAAAGGCAAAAATATTTCCTTTTCGACTCAAGATGGATAGATAATGAAGAATGCGTAAATGTAGTCAAGAACGCTTGGAGTTGCAAAAACATAGAAGGCTCTATTGAAAAATTCCAAAAATGTAAAGAAAAAACATGTAAGTCACTAACTAAGTGGAGCAAGGAAATCAATTTTAATAGTAAAAGTAGATTCAATGAATTACAATCTAAGTTAGAACTAACGCAAGATGAAGAACCTAGACAAGAGGTTCTAGCAAAGATGAAGGAAATAAAGAATGAAATGGAAGAATTGTGGGCAAACGAAGAAAAATATTGGGCGTATAAAGCAAGAGAGCAACACATCAAATGTGGAGACAAAAACACAATGTATTTTCATAATCTCACAAAAGTTAGAAGAAACATTAATAGAATAGTAGCTATTAAAGATGAAGACGGAAAATGGATAGAAGACCTAGAGGAAGTTAAAAGAATCTTTCAAGAATTTTATGTCAAGATATTCACAAAAGAAGAAAGAACATATAATGAAGATATTACAAATCTTATCCCAACTAAAATTTCAAATGAAATGAATGAAGAGTTAAGTAGAATGCCAGATTATGAGGAAATCAAGGAAGCAGTGTTCAGTATCTCGGGAATGAAAGCTCCAGGGCCAGATGGACTAACAGGAAGATTCCATCATGAATTTTGGGAAATAATAAAAGATGACGTTGTTAGGATAGTTGAGGATTTTTTTAATCTTAAATGTGACCTCGGGAAAATAAATGATACAGTTATAACACTCATACCCAAGGGAGACTCTCAGGAAAGCCCTAAGGATTATAGACCTATTTCGTGTATCAATCTCATTTACAAAATCATTGCAAAGATACTCGCCCTTAGGTTACAACCTATGATGGACAAGATTATATCACCAACTCAATCGGAATTTATTAAGGGTGGGAATATCCAAGACAACATAATTATTGCGCAAGAGGTATCTTTTTTCTTAAATAGCAAGAGAAATTCAAAAACACATTTCGCGGCGATCAAAGTGGATATGGCTAAAGCATATGATAGAGTGGATTGGATTTTTCTGATGAAGGTGTTAGAAAAGTTGGGTTTTTGTGAAAAATGGAGGTCTTTGATATATAACTGCATATCGACAGCTAGTTTGCAAATCAAAATAAATGGGGAAAGACTTGGAATTTTTTTACTTAAAAGGGGTATTACGCAAGGTGATCCACTTTCGCCTCTACTATTTTCTATCATGACTGAAGCTCTAATTTACACAATAGAAAGTTATAACAAATCTGGTGAGCTCAAAGGACTAAGAATTACAAGGAATTGTCCAAATCTAACGCAATTATTATTTGCTGACGACGCTTTATTTTTTGTGGAAGCAACCAAGGAGGAATTTGAGACTTTCAAAGAAATCATTGGAAAATATTGCCGAGAGTCGGGACAAGAAGTCAATTATAATAAATCATCAATCCTTTTTAGCAAAGGTATAAATGAGAATAAAAGAAAAGAACTCGAGGGTATTTTGGGAATCTCAAGTACAAACTCCTTAGGAAAATATCTTGGTTTACCGTTAACGCTTAAGAGGTCAAAAACAGAAAATTTAAACTACATCAAAGACAGGATTATTAGTAAGGCTTCAAGTTGGACGTCAAAATACTTATCTGAAGGCGGAAAAGAAGTTTTAATCAAAGCGGTAATGCAAGCAATTCCTAATTATGCAATGTTAATTTTCAAATTTCCAAAGGCACTTTGTAAAAAACTATCTAGTATTATCTCTAATTTTTATTGGGACACGATGGATAAGAAGAAAATCCATTGGGTATCGTGGAAACGAATTTCGAGGTCAAAAAGAATAGGTGGCCTAGGATTCAGAGACTTTTATAAGATGAATATTGTGATGCTGGCAAGACAAGCATGGAAGATTATTAACAATCCAGAATCCTTAGTATCAAAGTACTCAAAGGAATCTACCATCCGAAGACATACATATGGAATGCTAAATTAAAGGCTAAGAGATCATGGAGCTGGGCTAGTATTATGAAAGGAGCCCAGTTTCTCAAAGAAGAATGTTGTTGGCAAATTGGGAATGGACTTACCGCTAATGTGTGGGATGATGCTTGGATTGGCCCGGACATGAAAATGGATAAATGCGAATGGCTTTCAATAAACAAAGTAGCGGAGTTGTTTAATAACGGATGCACGGGGTGGAATGAGAATCTCATTGATCTAATTTGTAATGAACGTGAAAAAAATGAAGTGATCAAGACTCCTTTGCTAGGAATTGATAAGGATGACAAACTAATTTGGCCAAATACACGAGACAGAGAATATAAGACAAAATCAGGATATCATGTGTTAGTAAACCATGAAGTAAATCTAGAAGCACAGCCGTCAAAAATTGGGGAATCAGAGAATGATACATCGATGTGGTCAATGGTGTGGACATCCAATGTACCGACAAGAATGAGAAATTTTGTTTGGAAAATATGTAATGATGCAATACCTACAAAAAAGAACCTAAAGAAAAGGAAGTGCGTTAGATCGGCGATATGCGAATGGTGTGAAAGTAAAGATGAATCAATTGAGCATCTCTTTATACAATGCCCTTTTAGTGTGGCGGTGTGGGCGCAATCATCACTCCAGATAAAGGTGAATTTAGAGGAAAAATTAAAGTTTAGTAAGTGGTTTATGAATGTCACTAAAAGCTTCTCCGAAAACGGGCATGACAAACGATGGGTAATAAGTAATTTAATTGTGAATCTTTGGAATATTTGGAAAGCAAGAATGAAAGGTCTTTTTGAAAAAAAAGAATGGGACATATCGGACATTATCAACAGCTCAAACAACCTTATTAATAGATTATTCAAAAGCAATCAAATTCAAAAGACTAATTGTTTAATACATAAAAATGGGGAAAATGAAGATAAAAAGGAAGAGAAAATCGAAAAGGAGGATGTCGATATTACATGGCATAACGACACTTCATTTGTTAGTAGTAATGAGGTAAGTGGAATAGCATCCATCGCAGTTGATAAGGAAGGCAACATTACTCGGAAAAAGTATAGAAGGTGCTTTTTTAAAAGTGCTAAGGAAGGAGAGACTTGGGCAATTCTTCAGGCCATGAAGGAAACAGATTCTTTGAAGATTGAAAGTGCTTGTTTCTTTACGGACAATTTAGAAATAGTTCAGGGAATTAATAAGGAACAAAGTATTGACTGGAAGATTAGACCGATAATCGAGATAATTTGGAAATGGACAACAAGATATCCGAAATGGAAAGTAGTACATATTAAAAGAGATAGAAACATTATAGCTGATCGAATTGCAAAATGCGCTAAGAAAATGGGAGAAATACCGGTGGGGAACTCTAATGTTGTAGAAGCAAATACTGAATTTTGTAACAAACTATTAAAGCATTATTGTAACTGATTTTTTTTTTTATCAATGACAAAAAAAAATTAATGCAATAACAATTTGAACTTCTTTTTGTAAAGGAAAATTATGAACTTGACGTACCATTCTCCACCGATTTTTCCATACGCCAAATGTTCTTTCAATTGTGCATCTTAACGATGAATGCCTATGATTGAAGATTTCTTTCTTTCCTCTTGGAACATTCCCACGTCTAAAATCAAGAAGATGATACCGTTCACCTTTATTAGGTCCTTAATATCCTTTTAGTTGTGGATAACCTGAATCAACCAAATAATATTTTCTTACACAAATATAGCATGAGATGAGTAATATTATATTTAACATAAATTACTTTTTTTTATAATTATTTACCTATAGGTGGATAAGGAAAATAATTACTTAACATCAGTGAAGTCCATTTGTTCTTGAGTTGTTTGTAATTGTATTTTCGTTTGGTGAAGTCGTTAAATTTTTTAAGAACGTTTTATCACCCTTCTTTACTAAAATGTCCACTTCTACGATTTATAGCTTGTATCTCCGTACACAAATCTCAAAAAATGCATCAACATTGTTATCATCTCATTTCGCCTTTTCTTATTTATCATTTTCATTCAGTTATTCCACTTGTGTCGATTGTTCTAAATTTCTAGACATTTTCTAATTAAACCGTAAAAGATAATAATTAATAAGCTATGCTATCTTATACTAAAACAAAACCAAAAAAATTTCTTAATTAATGTCCAAAGTGCACATGCACATTTGAGTGGTGACCGATGACATGGGGAGTAATATGTGAAAAAAGCAATCCAAAAGGTTATGTATGCAGTAAATTTAGCAAAAATATAAACTAAAATAGTTATTAATTAAACAAAGTTATATTCTCAGTCTACATTTCTAATACAGTCAATATATTTAACTCAGTACATTTAACAGCTAGAATATGTATAACTTTATATTAACTCAGTAAATTTGGGGGTTATTTAGTATTTTACAAGTATTAAACACAGATACCAAGAATTGATTGGTGTTTTCACAATCAAATTCCCTATAATTAAACAAAAAAATAAATTACTTTAAAAAGCGCAAAAACACGCTGCAAAAGCCTACACTTCCTTTTGGACTGCTTCTGTAATATACAACCTAGTATTATAACACAAAAGATGTGTTGATGAGTGTAGAGTAAGCCTAAACAATTTTCAAATCAATTCCTTCACAACTATTTGCTTCCAAAAACTTCTCTGTAAAGCTTTTTTATCCATAAAGAAAAGTCTGCTCCCTATACTCAGAGTTATCAATTATATAATATAACTTTATATTACTAATACACTTAATGGACATTTCCTATCTCTGTTCCAGCATTAAGATAAAGCCTCACTTTGGTTAAATTTCAACAATTGGCTTTGGATAATATGTAAGATAATATTTTTTTTTTTACATATATAAAATAGTCATTAATACATATTATAAAGAATTTGCACGAAAGTAAACACTAAAATTAAAACTGCATAATCACATTAAATGCATAAAATTAACAAAAATATGAATCAAAATTAAAACGGCATAATCACATCAAATTAAATGCAAAAAATAAACAAACATATGAAACGCATATCATAGAATTCAAAAATTTAAAACACAGTTTTATTGGTTTAAAAACAAAACCCTAACTAAGAATCAATCCAAAAGAACATAAACAGAAAATAAAAAATGTCTCTATCTATAATTACAAATACACCAAACGATGAAAATAAAGGTATTTCAATCCATATTATAACTGTTGAATATATACATAAAAATTATTTTTACATACCTATTTGAATTTTTCTGCTTGAATTTTTTTTCTTGATCTTTTCTTAAGGAATTGGTGATTCCTTTGGTGATTTCTTTTTCTATAGTTTTTCACGTTATAAAGAAAAAGAAATAGGTTTTTTGTCTCCCGCTTAAAAGCCCAAGTGCTTCCCGCTTTTTAAAAATATTACTTTTGGAGAAAAGCACTTTTTTAGTGCTTCTTCGAAAAACCACTTCAAAAGCTTTTAGCCCAAAAAAAGTATTTTTAATATTTTTGCCAAACGTCCGATATTTTATAAAAAAAAATACTTTTATTCATTTAAAAGCGCTTTTGACCCAAAAAAAGCACTTCCAAACAGGCATTCTCAGTAGTAATCCATCACAAATAAATTATAGTAGTATTTAGACACGGCTTTTTTAACCAAATAAAATATATTCAACAACAAAATAAACTAGTACTCAGTAAAGATATGAATAAAAAAAATTATATGAAAATATTGTTATGAAACCTCATGAAGAAAAGGTTTAAGGTTTAGGTTTTGGATATTCAATTATTCCTATAATTTAAAAACAATTATTTAAATTTTATAAATGTAACATAATTTAGTTAAATATTTATATATTTCTTTTACATATGGCTTTCTTTTATCATAAATTAAAATAGAAAAAAAATTTATACAAGGTGGATGAATTAGAGAATACTCAGTCTCTCCTTTTCTTTGTCTTTTACAAATTTTAACAAAGAAACTCTAGACTTTAATGGTTGTCGTTAGTGGCTCTCTATTGGTGATGGCGGACCACCTTCCCTCTTTTTCCTTCTTCGTTTCGTTCTCTTTCTTCTTTTCCTTTTCTATTTCTTTTGTTTTCTTTTTTCTTTGCACGTGTTTTCTTTTTTCTTTGCACATGTTTTCCTTTCCCTCCAACAATACTCTTTATGGCCGGATTCCATGGTTGCTTCCCCTTCTTCTGGAGCAATTCATATTTTTATTTTGGGCCGATTTTCGGATCTGGTTTGGGCCTCTTGGGCTAGGCTTTTTGTTGAAGCCTTCTCCGCAGGCGAACATCGTGGTTGTACATAACTCCGTGGCTTACCATAACGTGATTGGTGCTCTACGAGCAGCCTGGAGTCTCATCTCTTCTTTCAAGCACAAAGAGGAATCTTTTAAGAACGAAGACATCGTGATTTTGGCCATAAACTTCATATCTAATTTTGATGCTTAGTTGTCTCAGATGTTCGTTGGGCTTCTCAAGCGGCTTGACTCTATAACTGAATCATCTATCATGGTGACAATCCAACTGATAATGGGGTAATCCTATACGTTGCGCACTGTCAGAACTACAAACATTAAACCAAATCACATAATACAGAGATGCACTATCAATTTCAGTTAAACATAAATAATCATCTCAAATTCAAATAACATATAAAACAAGTTTAGGGTTCATACCCATAATTTATTCTCAAGCTAAATAAGCTCCTTCTTTTCTTCTTTTCTTTTGATCTAGGTTTCCTCTTGGTCTTCTGATGATTAAGGACTGTCCAAGGATGATTATCTTAAGGTAAAAGTGGATATATATAGAAGCTTGGACAAAACATTAGGAATAATAACTAAGTATTATAGTCCAAATCCAACTAAAACTCGTTTTCCTAAAATAGTGGACTGGTTGGACCATTGACTCTGTAAAATTCATAAATTCTTCGTTATAGCTCAGAATCAAGTGATCTTGGTATGGAAACGACCAAGAATACTAGGTGGGTTAGTTTTACACCTGGCCGGCTTAATTTTACTTTCCAAATCCATCCAAAGATCCATTTTCCATCAGGACTAAGGGGTTTTCTTTTTTCACTTCTTGCCTTCATCCCAAGGTGTATTAGATTCCAAATACCTAAGTGTTACATAAATAACACACAAATTACGCGCAAAAGCTCTAAAAATAGAAAAACACCTAAAACTAGACAAGAAAGTGTAAAACATGAATAAATGAGGGAAAATTTCGAAACTAAGTACTAAATAGCCCTAAAATGATGTCTCGTGACTAGATTAATCTATCACATAACAGGATACATCAAATAAATTCATTAGCTTGAGTTTGCTATAATGTACTAACCATATATGATTCTTGATTTATTTTAATGTTTTATGGGATATTTTATATTTAATTGAATTAGGAAATGAAGTACCGTTGCATATGATTTGAAATTATTAATTGTTAATATCTTGATCAAATATAGGCATCCTTTTAGTACCTATACTATCTCCCTGGCGGGGGCATTAGGGATCAGAGAGATTTCATATTCGTCAAGTGTACGTTAGTGATCTTAACGGGCTTGACTAGCCGGATAATCATATATGGTTATTACCTTTAGAGTCGATCATCTCGTATTCCGATTAACGAGAACTTCCCACTTCGCCCTTATAACTAGAATCACCACTGTCAATATAAGGGATTACTTGCAAACTTGTTCTATACTTATCATCTCGTATTCTTCATTATTTACTTCATTCTTAGTTTAATTATGAATTAGTTTAATATTTTGCATCTTAGTCTTTAACTGAAAAACCAAACAAATATTATCTCATATTTTCAGTCTTTCAGTTCCCACAACTAAATGCATCAATGCTTCCTAAGAGTAAAATAGATGTTAACCTCATAATCTCCGTCGAGAACGATAATTTAATAGGTAATTATTACTTGCGAACAACTTGTACACTTGCGGGGCGTGATCTCTAGAGGTGTCGATTGTTAGATTATTTATTACACCACTAGAGATGATAAAAGTTTACAATAATGAGGAAACAGACAATGTTATGTACACCAGAAGAATTGATTAAGCATGGATCAATAGTCAATTAGAAGAAAGAGAAACGAACTACGAAGAAGGAATGAAGAACGCGTTGTGCACGCTCTATTAGAAAAGTATTTGAAAAGAACAATCCAGATTAACAATCACCTATTAGGGCATCAAAATAACAAAAAAGTTAGTTGTGGAAGAATTTAACCATTGAATAGTGTGTTATTGAAGTTTATGCCTATTCATCAATGGCAGTCTCACACGGAGAGACTTTTATACAATAACAAAAATTAAGAGTGGGTAATAAAAAAGAGATTGATTTTGAAAAGTGTTTGTTATTATTAACATATGCCTACATATTCTAATACATAATTTATATAGAGCAAGAGTTACATTCCTCTTTAACTATTTTTAACTATTTAGATGAACCTTACAGTTATAGAATAGCATGTATGTATCACGGTTGAAACTCAATCTAGGGATTCTTTGTCTTACACTTTATGCATTGATTTAAAAATCACCATCAAAATAAATACGAAATACATATTTAACATTCAGCACCAGTGGTCTAGTGGTAGAATAGTACCCTGCCACGGTACAGACCCGGGTTCGATTCCCGGCTGGTGCATTCTTTGCGGGGATAGCTCAGTTGGGAGAGCGTCAGACTGAAGATCTGAAGGTCGCGTGTTCGATCCACGCTCACCGCATGACATGTTTTTTTTATGGAACCTTTTTTTTTACTAAAGACCAATTATATATATGATTTAACCTCAAATGTTATTTATACATCTTTCCAGTCGTAGCTTGATTCATAGATTTCATTTTTGTCCTTGGAGATCTCGTTTCTATTCGTGGAGATCTCGTCTCCTTTCCAGGCGAGCTTCAACATTGGTGGGTCCTTGTGTGTTATAAAATAAAATGCGTAAGTTGAGGACTCACAAACCGCAAGTGTGCGGTTATCCAAGTAATAAACCGATAAATCGAATTCGTTTGCAGGGACGGAATAGGTACAACTCAGATGTGAATCTAATAGTGATTTAATTGCAAATACAGGAAAGTAAATGATATAATTTTTGTTTGGGCTTTCTAAAACTAAGGTGCAAGTAAATTAAATGCTAAATTAATTAAGCTAAAATAGAAATAATATATGACATGTTTTTTTTATGGCACCTTTTTTACTTAAGACCAATTATATGATTTAACCTCAAATGATATTTATACATCTTTCCAGACGTAGCTTGATTCATAGATTTCATTTTTGTCCTTGGAGATCTCGTTTCTATTCGTTGATATCTCGTCTCCTTTCCAGGCGAGCTTCAACATTGGTGGGTTCTTGTGTGTTATAAAATAAAATGCGTAAGTTGAGGACTCACAAACCGCAAGTGTACGGTTGTCCAAGTAATAAACCGATAAATCGGATTCGTTTGCAGGGACGGAATAGGTACAACTCATATGTGAATCAAATAGTGATTTAATTGCAAATACAGGAAAGTAAATGATATAATTTTTGTTTGGGCTTTCTAAAACTAAGGTGCAAGTAAATTAAATGCTTAATTAATTAAGCTAAAATGGAAATAATACATGACATGTTTTTTTTATGGCACCCTTTTTACTAAAGACCAATTATATGATTTAACCTCAAATGTTATTTATACATCTTTCCAGTCGTAGCTTGATTCACATATTTCATTTTTGTCCATGGAGATCTCGTTTCTATTCGTTGATATCTCGTCTCGTTTCTAGTCGAGCTTCAACATTGGTGGGTCCTTGTGTGTTATAAAATAAAATGTGTAAGTTGAGGACTCACAAACCGTAAGTGTACGGTTGTCCAAGTAATAAACCGATAACTCGGATTCGTTTGCAGGGACGGAATAGGTACAACTCAGATGTGAATCAAATAGTGATTGAATTGCAAATACAGGAAAGTAAATGATATAATTATTTTTTTGGGTTTTCTAAAACTAAGGTGCAAGTAAATTAAATGCTAAATTAATTAAGCTAAAATGGAAATAATGCAAGTAAGGGGCTAGACGCAAGGGAAGAAGTAGTACTTGAGTCACGCTAGGGTTTCACCACAAACCTTCTTAATTAATGCTTTCTGTTAAGGGATGAATTGCTATATTTGGGCTAGTCGAGATTCTAAAGTCTCCTTACCCCCGTCAGGGTGGACTAAGGAGCTCTCCTACAATATTCTAAACTCCGTCGCGGTGATTAAAACTACTTTCAGATGGTTCAATTTCTTACCGCATTGGCTATTGGTTAGTCAAGCCTCTGTCAAGGTCATTGGCGAATACCAACAGCAATTACCTAGTTCTGTATCTAAACCCCCCGTCAACGTGATCAATACGCCACTATATTGAATAGCCTATATACTAAAAATTACTCTTAGTTCATGACTCTAATAATTCAAGCATAAAATAAAATCCAACACAAATAGAAAATTCAGTTTAAATACTTAAATCCCAATTCGGAAAAACATTAATTAATCTAGTTTGGGTTCAACCCAATATGCGAATCTCAAGTACAAAGGGAAATTAGCTCATAATTGAAATAAAAACTAAATTAATAAAAATAAACTGACTCATGTTTATTACAGAATTAAAATATAAGAAAACCTAATTAAGGATTGGGTTTCGCTGTGATTTGGCAAAGGCGACTTTCTCCAGCTCTTAACTTTTTTCTTTCCTTGCTTCTGATTTTCTCTCTAGCGCTTCTGACTTTTTGTAAATTGAGTTTTGTCTAAAATAAGAGTAAAAAGGTCTATTTATAATGCTAAATAGGACTTGGAAAGAAAGTAAAGGAATATAAATGATTTTTTATTTTTTATAGTGTTTGTATTAGAAAATTTTATAAAAGAAAAGAAAAGAAATGAATCCAATAATAACCCCTGTGTCCATTTTTATAATCACTCCAAATTTGGGTCAAATGGAGAGAAAGGAATTTTATGAATGGTTAAAGGCTAAAATTAATCTTTAATATTCTTTTCTTTTGTATTTTTTTCAATTCAAACAAAAGATATCCAAAATCATTTATGAAATCTTCTTTTATAAAAAAATCTAATCCAAACAAAAAAATTCTTTTCCTTTCTTTTCCTTTACTATTTTTTTCCCTCCTAAATAAAAACAGACCCTAAGTAAATTAGTGAAATATTAAATGGCCCAAGTCCAATCTTCTAATTAAAATCCCGTAACTGGTGTGCATCCTCCACTAAAACGGCTGTAACTTTCTCAAATCAACTCCGAATTGACCCATTCAAGTTGCTAAATCTTTGTAACTCAATAAGGGACCAAAGCTTGTTTCACGAGCCAAGGCCGAATCCACGTCTAAGTAGCTCAAAATCAACAATCAACATCAGCCTTCCAGATTTGCAGCTTCCGAGTCAACTCTTCGGGATATAATATCTTGCCTTTGACTTCTCCACACGATCTATGACTTTAATCCTTGATTCCTCTCCTTGTATAGCATCTAAGAACCTACAAACTTTGCACTAAAAACAACCCATTTAACGTGCATAAGCTTAATAAATAAAAAATAATAAAATCCAAGGAGAGAAAATGAAATATAGCAAATTAATCCTAAAAGTGTATCATATTAGTCAATTATTCACCGAAAAAGATGTCTCCTAAGGGTATATAATTAAAACAAAAAGGGATACATCAAACATCTATGGTAATGAAGGAAAAAAATTTAAAATTGTAGTTTCCTGATAATATGTGCTCGATGGAGAAGAACATTGTAGCTAGGGTTTTTCCTTTTCTTTTTTCAAATTATTGTATTTTTATAATTTTTATATTAGTTACGTACCTTTGTAACATGCATTGTAACCCTAAATAATGTAATAGCTATCCTTTTTTTACTTTATATATTAATTAACCAAATTCATGTTGTTTTAGAATTATACTTAGTGACTTTATTGAGTATACTCAATGACTTCGCTGAGTAAAATCAATGACTTTGCTTAACAACTTAGTGACCTACTGAGTATACTCAAAGATTAATTGAGTATACTCAGAGAACAGCTAAATCCTATTAGTCTAGCCACTTGAATTACTTACTCAGTGTTTTAGTGAGCATCTTAAGCGTTTTGTTTAGTATACTAAGGTAGTGATTGATATGTTATAATGGATTTAGGCAGAAATGTAATGAGTTCAGGAATGTAATGAGATTGGGAATGTAATGATCTTTGTAATTATTATACAGTGTTTGATATGCTATATGAATAAGGATGTAATGGTCTGGTCGATTTCAACCTTGTACTAATATTTAGTTTAATTAAATAAGATTGTAAATAAATTATTAAAGATATAAGGTAATCATTTTATTATCATAAAATATAAAAAGTTTAATAAAATAGAATATAAAAAATAAATTATTTTAATATTGTTAAATGATTTGAATATATAGTTCGTAAACCTTAAATTTATACATTTCGATTTTATCTTTTATTGATATGATAGTAGTACGATTGATGTAATTTAGAATTCAATTAGTTAATTATTGATTATATAACTTGTTTAATTGTTATAGAGAAATAAATTTTTAATAACTCAAGGATCAAGGAGTTAAACCAACAACTCAAGGAATTACAAGAGCAAGCACGTTCAATAGCTCAGTTAATCTAGTACATACTTTACCTTCATGTCCGGTAGTGAGGAATTTAGAATCCTGGTTATTGCAATTCTACATAATTCGCCCTTACATGATTAAAATAAACAAGGATAGTGGGGATTACTTGCTATATTTTGAGCTAAACTCTCATACTATCTGCTTTTCTTATTTAATTTTCTATCTTTACTTTATTTAGCTTAATTTTCTCTTCCTAAAAACAAAACAAAAATTCTATTGCCTTTTATTTCTTGCGTATTATTTATTCTAGCTTTTATATTTGCACTTGATATTTGCATAAGTTCTTCCTAACTTTCGTAGTCTCTGAGGAACGAATCTTATTTATCATTAAAACTTTCATACGTCATGTAATACTTGCAGTACCATGCTAGGCTAGGGTGTTTATTTACATCTTATTTTTATCACACCCTGGTCGACACCAATAAGATAATAAGCTAAAGACACTAAAATGTTTATTTGATTTTTATAAATCTAACAATTAACTAATTAATTTAAACTAAGAAAAGTAAAGACAGAAAAATAAATATGGAAGAGAAGACGTATGAGAGTTTAGCTCGAGAATTAATAAGTAATCCCCACTAGCCATGTGCAATGATTATTATCAAAGGATGAATTGTGTGATACATACGCAATAGTCAGGATTCTATATTCCTTCTAACTTTGGTCAGGGTAGACTTAGAAGGTAACCTCAACACTACCAAGGGACTTGGGTATGGGGACCCTGTGCAATGATCGACGGTTAAATTAAATCTTAGCAATTATCTAGTTAGGCAAGCCTGTCAGGATCGCTACCACGCACTAGACGACTATGTGGTGCTTCTATAACTGAATCATCAGTCAGGATGACAACGACTTCGTTGAGTAAAATCAATGACTTTGCTTAACAACTTAGTGACCTACTGATTATACTCAAAGATTAATTGAGTATACTCAGAGAACAGCTAAATCCTATTAGTCTAGCCACTTGAATTACTTACTTAGTGTTTTAGTGAGCATCTTAAGCATTTTGTTTAGTATACTAAGGTAGTGATTGGTATGTTTTAATGGATTTAGGCAGAAATATAATGAGTTCAGGAATATAATGAGATTGGGAATGTAATTAACTTCGTAATCATTATACAGTGTTTGATATGCTATATGATCGGGGATGTAATGGTCTGGTTGATTTCAACCTTGTACTAATCACTAGTTTACTTAAATAAGATTGTAAATGAATCATTAAAGATATAAGGTAATCATTTTATTATCATAAAATATAAATAATTTTAATAAAATGGAATATGAAAAATAAATTATTGTAATATTGTTAAATGATTTGAATATATAGTTCGATAAACCTTAAATTTATACATTTCGATTTTATCTTTTATTGAGATGTTAGTAGTACAATTGATGTAATTTAGAATTCAATTAGTTAATTATTGATTAGATAACTTGTTTAATTGTTATAGAGAAATAAAATTTTAATAATTAAATTGAAGTAGTAATTTCATGTTAATATTTTAATAAATAGATTGATCCATGATTTATGGGTATGTGAGAAAAATAAGAAAATTGTTATAATTTCATGTATATTATAGTCAAATACATCATCAATATATAAAGATTCTATGTAATTATATACAATTTATGTATTTACGTAGTTTTTTAGATATAACATAAAAAAATTGAGTTTCTAAAAATAATAAATATGAACTTTTACATATATGATTTAATGGGGAAAAAATATAATAAGAAATATGTAATATATTAAGTTTAATAAAATTATTTTAGTTTGTTAAAGAAATATCCATTACAATTATGATTGTAATGGCTCATTCATGGGTAGTTGATATGCAATGAATACCCCATTTTCGTTGTAATGGGATTACGGAAGGAATGATATTACCGAGTTGATTACTACGTACCAATCACAGTAATCATGTTTAAATCAGTAATGTCATTACATTAATGATCTCATTACAGCATACCAATCACACCCTAAGTGTTTTTTAGTATAGTAAGTGTAGTGTTGAGTATCCTCATTTGATGTCCATACTCAGTGTTTTTTAGCATACTCGGTGTTTTGCTGAGTATGCTCAGTGAATATCTAAGTATACTCACTTATTGTCCATACTCAGTGTTTTGTTGAGTGTACTTAGTGTTTTATTGAGTACTCTTAGTGTTTTATTGAGTATACTTAGTGAATCTTAAAGTATACTCATACAAAACTGAGTATACTCACTAGCCATCCATACTTAGTATTTTGTTGAATATACTTAATGTTGTATTGAGTATACTCAGAGAATATATATATATATATAGCTTATAAAACTACGACACTCGGAGTCCACACTCAGCGATTTACTTAGTATACTTAGAGAATAGAAAAAGCTTATCAGTCTTAGCCATTTGATGCCCATACTTGTGTTTTACCGATCATGCTTAGTGATTTGCTAAGCATACTCAGTGATTTACTGACTATTCTATTTAATTATATTAGTATAATACATATTTTTAAAAATCACTTGTAAACCATTCATTTCGTACAATTCAAAACAACTTTATTTCCATCATAATGCATAACTATAATCCTCCAAATTTTGTAAGGAAGTCTAAATAGTCTTTAGACGAGTACAATGTGTTGTGAATATATCGGGTGTCACAACAATTTTCTCACTATTGTGTGGGTACGCCCTCCATCTCGCATTCTATCACGAGGAGCATTTGAATTTATTTTGTGGTTATTCTTACTATTTTACCACCTATGTTGATCCCTCCGGACTCTGATGCATAACACTCTATAATTTGTTTTGTCACGGTATCTGATTATCTAAAATTTAAATATATGTCTCTTCTCGCTTAAAAATTTAACCACATATAGTTGAATGGTGTTTTGTGGCACTCTGACAAGTGATCCGACAACAACCCTAGTTTCTTCATTATATCGTACCATCCTTCTAAAGTGGAACAGTATTATACTTCTTTTACTATGATCTGCATCACAAATATTGGTGGATATTAATCGCTTAGTATATGTATTTAAACATGTATCTAAATATGATAATTTCTTATTACTTAGTATTTTAACCTCATTTTTTAGTCCAATGTGTATCGTAATTTGTAAGTATTATCCACACTCAGAGACTAGTTTAAAATTCTCTAATAAAGGCTAATACTCAATAATGTCCATACAAGTTTTAATCACAATACAAGCATGACATATCACTGAGTATAATTTACCACTAAAGTTATGTATATTAGAAACACTTAAAGAAATGTTGAGTAACACTTGAATGGAAAATATTGAGTATATCCATAATGAAAGACTGGTTTAAAAGTCTTTGAGAAAGGTACATACTTAGTAATGTCAATACCAATTTCACTCACAGTACAAGCATGACAAGTCATTGAGTACAACGTACTATTGGAAATACTGAGTACTAGCAATACTCAAAGATTGGATGATATACAAAGTCTCTGAAACTGACAACACTCAGTATTTTAAACAATGGCGGTTACATGCCTCCGAACTACTACAACTCTAGTAAGAAAATTGTAATAATTAACACAGAAAACAAACACGAACCACTGAGTATCACTTAGATCTAACACAAGAAACCACCACAAACCACTAAAATTTATCATTTATTATCTGTGTGATTACTAAAATACCCTCCATAAAGTATCTTGATATCTTGAATATATATTTGGAACATAAATTATAATATTTAATAAGGTGTAAAAGTGGTATAAAGAATAAAAAAGTGTCTTGATTTTCTATAATGACAACTTTTTAGAAACAACTATTATTAGTATAAGTGACAATCTTTTGGAGACAGAGAGAGTAAAAAGTTCCGCGTTAGATAAGTTAAAAAAGTTTACCCGCGGGCCACCCACTAGGAAAGTGAAAATATCTTTTTTTTTAAATTGCATTGACTAGTAAAATAAAAAAAGATAAATAAATTTTAAATTTTGCCCAAGAACACCGCTTAAAAAATTAATAAAAAAAACTTTAAAAAAGTGCACCTCGCCCGCTCCCTAGAAAAGTAAAAAAATATAACTACCCCCCCCCCCCCCCCCCCCCCCCACCTCCTCTTACTTGGCTAAAAAAGCAAAAAAAATATTTAAAAATAATTTGCCCCTGGACCCCTATTAAAATAGTAAAAAGTCTTTTTTTTAAAAAATTCCCAACGGCCCGTACTACAAAAAGTATAAAAATATAAACTAAAAATTACCCCGTCCCCTCCCCCACCTATCTAGAAAAGTTAAAAACAAAAATTTGCTCCCGAACCCTTTTGCTAGAAAAATAAAAAAAATTGCCACATGGGCCCCCCATAAGAAAAGTAAAATAACTCTATAATAAAAATTTACCCACAGGCCCCCTAGAAAAGGAAAAAATATATTTTAAAATAAAAATCTACCCCTGCGCCTCTCGCTAAAAAAGTAAAATGGATATTGGAGTTATCTTTGGAATGATTTCCTTTTTTTATATAGAATTTTCTAATACAAACAATGTAAAAATTAAAAAATTATTTCTATCCTATTCATTTCTTTCCATTTCTCTCAATCCAAACAGACCCTTGAAACAATTTTTTTTTTTTCTAAATCCTCCGCTAGAAAAGCAACAAAATCTAAAAGAGAAAAAATGACCCAAATATTTATCATCATTGAGAGATTTCTCATATATATATATATATATATATATATATAATTCAGTTATATTACTACATGAATGTGGCATCGAAAAATAAATTGTTCATAATCAAATTATATGCATAAATGTTTATATATAATCTAATTTGAAAAGCAAGCATCTTGGATTCAAGTCCATCAAAAATATCGACAATAAAATTTTACCAAATATAGAAAGATGCTACCAACTTTATTCATACCCATGTGGTAAATGTGAATGTATGATATATTTATAACTTAAAATTTCATAAAGGACTTATTATGTGCCTAGAAGCAAAACAAAGTTTCCGATATGGTTCATGAGATACCAACATTCATATGAAAGTTTTGATATCTAAAATCGCTTATACATAAATCCTAGGATATATCTTATAATATATTTGTATAAATTACAGTGTCATTATTTGTCTTATTTATCTTATATGTTGTCATACAGTGTGTCATGTATATTTGTGTGTTATTCCATATGTAGAATATGTGTTTTTTTTAATACATCGGAAGGTCACAGGGACCAAAGTATAAATATTACATGGATAATACACTATCAAGGCCCGGGTTAAAAATTAACCGGGGAACCTTCCAACCAAATTTATCTCTAGTAAGTATACTCCAAATGCCATCGGGGGGATCCTCGTAACTAGCAAAAAGAGATCTCTGGTGTAGTCCTCTACGAGCTAGCCAATCTGCACAACAATTGGCCTCCCGAAACCCATGCTCAATGGTAAACCCCTGATTGCGCCTCAACGTTTCTTGTATTCTTTCCACCCATGTCGAACAAGGACCTCTCCCATTTACGCCACTCTCTATTAAACGTATTGCTTCAATCGAATCCACCTCGATAATAATCTTATCTAAACCTCTTTGCTCAGCCATCCGAACACCTTCGAAGATAGCCACTAGCTCGCTCACCACCGGAAGAATACAACTAACGGGTCTAGAAAACCCACAGATCTACACTCCCTCCGAATCCCGAATAACACCACCTGCACCTCCTTTGGTCTTAGAACGGTTTAAACTCCCATCCGTATTTAATTTATAACCCACGCATGGTTTCATCCAATTAACTAGTTTAACCCCTAACTTAGCTCGTGTCCTTGTTCTCCCATCTATACCCCACACTCTTAAATAGCTTCTCGCAAGCCCTGTAGCTCTCCGAAATACATTTCCAAAAGAAGGCGGACTACCACCACGGAATATAGACTCATTTCGAAAATGCCAAATAGACTCAATAACAGCTACAAAGAGTAAACACCAAGGCATACCCGCAAATTAAAGTTTACATGATAAATTCCTTTCCCACCATATCAAATTACGCTGCTGCACTTCGGCTTCACCTTCGAACCCCGCCTGACCTGTACCAGAAGCAACCTCACGCTGGTGTTGCAATTCGCTGAATTCTGTATTGTACTGATGCCCAGCAAAAACCGAAGCTATAACAGACCCCATTTGCTGTACCGCCGAGCTATAATCTTCCTGCTGCTTTATACTCGAGACTGGAACAGAACAGCTCTCTTGATTCCGACCCCTCACCTGCTGCTCCCCTTCGAACACAGCTGCTGCAGCTGTTACAAATTCCGACCAAACTACCCCTAACACCCTATCTCCTCCACTTTCCTCCCTAATCGGCACCTCAGCTTCTCTTCCTAACTCATCCACAGCTAGCCAAACACCTTCCGCAGCCCCTGACCTACGAAAACCAGCCCATATATTTCTCGCAAAACAACAATCTCTAAATAAATGGGCGGAAGTCTCCTCACCCTCTCCACACCACACACACCAATTAGACACCGCCAAGCCCCTATAAGCTAAGTTCCGACCTGTCGCTAACCTGTCTCGAATAGCCCTCCACAGTAGGACCCTAGCCTTCTGAGGACAATGCATCATCCAAACAACATCCCAATTCATCAAATCGCACCTGTCTTCTCGATTAGATTCCCCATAAGAAGACTTGACTGAGAAAACACCATTCGATGTACGCTCCCATGCCAAATAATCTGTCCCCTCTTCTTCAAACGTAATATTATTGTTTCCTATCTCAAGGAGCTTAGAAACCGGAAGTAAAGCTTGGAAACTCTCCCACAACCAACCTCCCTCCCTCGTTCGGTAATCACTAATCATATTGTACCTCTCACGGCCCTGAAGATCATTAATAACTGAGTTTATAAGCGGTGAATTACCCACCCAAACATCTAACCAAAACGCGACCTTATCACCCTTACGTATGGACCATCGGGATCCCCGTCTAACTACGACAATACCTTCCAAGATGGTCCTACATATCTGGGAATCGGAAGGACGATTAATAAATGCCAAATAATATGTGTTTCTTGAATTTTATATACATATATATATATATATATATATATATATATATATATAATTGAATTTGTATCATTCCATCTGTCTATATATTGATTGATTGAAATTCGATAATGTTTGAGATTATGAAGATCAAGATCAGATATCAAATTGAAGATAACCATTGATATGCTCACACGAGGGGGAGATAAATACGTGCTACACTTTTTTTTCCTTCATCGAGATTTTGTCCCACATGTTTTTTTCTGAAAAGGTTTTCAATGGGGTAATTTTAAAGCGTATAAGGATATTGTATTGTTTTCCTTCACAGAGTATTAACCCAAAGGGTATTTTTAGGAAGGTTTTAAAGAGACATGTTCCTAAGGATTAAAAATTCAAGAGGGAATGTTATAAAATATTATTATGGTTATTCACCCAACCCATGAACATTAAGGTTTAGGGTTTATCTATTCTCTATAAATAGGGCATGTATATTTTGTATTTTATATACTCACATACATCAATTCATTATCCTTCATTTCTCTATTTTATGTTTCTTACTTTAGATTATTTTCACAACACAAATAACAGATTGACACACCAATCCCTGATAATACATAGAGATTGATAGCAAACTAAGCCTGAATAAATATGTAGAATATATATACGTGATTATCTGTATAAATCTTTGTTACTGTTATTTGAACGTAGTTTTTACTTGAATTTTATATCCATATATTTGAATTTGTATCATTCCACATGTCTATATATTGATTGATTTGAAATATATTAATGTTTGAGATTGTGAAGATCAAGATTAGATTCCAAACTAAAGATAGGCATTGATATGCTCACATGAGGGAGAGATAAATACGCTTTTCACTCTTGATCCCTTCATCAAAAAAATTTCCCACACGTTTTCTCTGGCAAAGTTTTTAACAAGGCACATTTAAAATGTACAAGGATATTGTATTGTTTTTCTTCACTGGATTTTCGTCCCAATGGTTTTTCTTGAAAGGTTTTAACGAGTCATACTCCTAAGGATTGAATATTTAAGAGGGGTGTTATAAAATATTATTATGGATATTCATCCAGCTCATTTACTTGTAGTCAAACCCATGAACATTAAGGTTTAGGATTTACTTGTTCTCTATTAATAGGGAATTGTACGTTGTATTTTATATACTCATATAAGGTCAATAAATTATTCTTCCTTTCTCTATTTTTTGTTTCTTACTTTATATTATTTTCATAACACAAATAACAGATTAACACACCAATCACTGATAATATATAGAGATAAATAACAAACTAAGCCTAAAAAAACAAAATACAAACACCTAAGAACATTACCGAAGATGGAAATACCTACATCTACACCAACAATGCCATACCATCAACTTTAGACCACTGGTAATCAATCAATCACCTTGTCGTTAGTATTTGCAGTACATGCACATCTACCTAATGACATGTGCAACCAACGACTTTGTAGTATCCAAAGTTGAAATAAACTTGTATGCCTTGACGGAGGATTATTATTCAGTACAATAAATTGAAAAAGCGGCGTTACTTTTTGTAAGAGAAGTGGACACGTGGAGAGATGAGCCGTTAGATGCTCGCCAAGTGGACGAAGAAAGTAATTGCAGTTAGGCCCATTTAATGATATGTCATAAATGCCCTTCAACAACCAAGCACGTGTATCTTTTCATAAGAAATACATGTGTCCCATTTTTACAGGCCGGTCAATAAAGTAACAAAATCGTTGACTTCTTTAGTTTTTATGGATAGTATGATTTCATAACGATGACATGTGTTTTTTTCCTACTGGATTGCTTCTTATTAATGTTTTTTTTTAACAATGTATAAATCTTGTATATTGTTTTTATTTTTATACTATTTGTATTTCGACCGTATACCACCATTCTTATGTAATTTGTCAATGAAGACACGTGTTTTTTTTACTGGATGGCTTGATATTGTTTTTTTTTTCACAATGTATAAATCGTGTATATTGTTTTTTTTTTCTTTTTGTATTTCGACCGTATACACTAAGTGTTATGTATTTTGTCAACTTGTTACATTTATACATATATTTCATCATATATATATGTTTTATTTAAACCGTTTTTAAAAAAAAATTATAATAAAAAATATTTATTTTTATATTTAATTTTAAATTTACTTTGATAATCTTAATATATATTTTTACTGGACAAAAAATTAATTATATTGTATTTTATTTCTTTACATTTCTTTATATTAATATTTGAAATTATAGCAAATGAATTTTTTTTTAAAACATTTAAATTATTGAATTAATTATAATTTTCATTTAATTTAATATAGTTGATTAGATAGTTGACAATACATTTCTTGTTGACAATAAACACAAAATTTATTATCATATTTATTTCATTTTCAACAACCATTAGGTTAAAATTTGTTTATAAATTAGTAGTCTTTTTGGAAGACTTTCATATGCAATCTTCAAGCATAAGAGCTCCTCACCTCAATAACGTTTCTTGAATTATCTCAAATTGGTGTGTTTTTATTTATATGTCATTTATTTAATCAATTATTTTTTGGTTTAGCAGTTTACTTTTATATATATAATTTATGGAGTTTACTTTAGTTAATTTGTTGAAGATTAATATTAGTAGTATTTTTTATATATTTATTATTTAATGTTTATCAATTCCTAAATTAATTCTATTCATTTATTTTTTGGAAATTATAAATTATATAAATAGAATTGCTTTAATTTCGGTATAATATTTTTGTATTTAAGGCATGGAAAATTTGTGTATCACATTTAAACAAATAGGATTGAGGATTAATGTTTTCTATATATGTAAGGTGTTAGTCTTATATATGTAAAATTTAAATAAGGCATATTTGGCAAATAATTTCTATTTTAGTATAGTTAAAATTTTGGATATCAAAGGTTATTTTTTAAGTAATGGTAAATGGGAAGTTAAATATATTCGTAATGTATTTCTTTTAAATTTGTTATGATAAATATAATTCTTGAAAAATCAAAAATGTATATAATATCTCGTTTTTTTATTGTCTAGTGGAAAGGTGTTTAAGATCATAAATTTTGAAAGTAATATTATAATAATTAAAAAAATAGTATTTAGACAAATTTAGAAAGTAATATTACAAAAAAGTAAAGCCCACAAGAGCACCCCTTAAATTTTTCATTCACCCACAACAATAGCCCATACGAAAATGCCATAAAATTCTAGAAAATTTGTCTTGAAGCCCGCATGAAATGGCCTATACGGTTGTTGAGGCCCAAAAGCAAGGATAAGTAATTTATTTTTTGGACATTAAAAAGCAAAGCATTCTATTGTATTAGCCTTTTAGAAAAGCCTCTTTTGGAATTAATTTATTTTTATTTTTAAAAAATGTTATTATTATGATTTTTTAATTGTTTTTAAAATATTTTTTAATTTTATTATTGTGTTATATATATTACTATATATTTATTACCATTTAATATATATTATATTATATTATACATTGAAATAAACAACCGAAAATATTATTCAATTTTCGTTTAATGTATAAATACAATTTTTAGGAAAAAAAAGATTGGAATTAAATTATTAAAACAAAACCCGAAATTTTTTGTTTATGGCCGTAAATAACAAAAAAAAATTAGAAGTAAGGTAAAATCGAAAAGCAATTTTAAATTCTCGAAATTCTTATGTAATTTTGAAAACAATTTATTAAATAGAATTATCTTTTTATTAATTTTGGCTTGTTCATTTATAATAATATAATTCCATGTATATTAAAAAAAGAAAATATCCTTATTAATATGTTATATGTTGCAAAGTAAATTTATAAATTAGTAGGGATCTAAATAAATAATTGTTATTATAATATTCAGGTACGATGAATAGACTATACGATACAGTAGACTCAATGCAAGACTTAACTGTTGAAGACTTCAAGCAATTGATTTTTTAAAGCGACGATGAAGCGTACGGGTTTTATAACGTATATGCAAGGTCTAAAGGGTTTAGCGTTAGGAAGAATAGTATGGGAATGAAAGATGGGGTTATTCGGTATAGGCTGTTTTCCTGTTCAAACCAAGGAACACGGCTTCTGCAGTATACGGAGATGGTTGGAAGGGCAAAGGAGCACAGGATTGTGACGAGATGTGAATGTGCTGCGTCTATGCGAATACTTTGGAAACCCAAATTATCTTGTTACAAGGTGAGTAAAGTAGTGCTCGGGCATAGTCACGCACTAGTTTCACAGTTCTGTGTTCCTTACCTACGGTCTCATAGGAAAGTAGATGCAGCACATCTTGATAAAGCCCTGTTATTTCGTGATTCTGGAGTTCGAATTAAAGAAATCATGGACGTATTTAAGTCAGAAGCGGAAGGGTATCAGAATGTTAGCTTTATTAAGAGGGACTTGTATAACATTCTCGATAGGATACGTGTTGCAGAAATCAGTGGTGGGGACGCTAACGCTGCATTGGAATACTTGAACAACAAAGCCCTGATAGATAACTCTTTTTACTATTCGTACACAGTCGATTTAGGAAACAGTCTAGATAGGATATTCTGGGCGGATGGAAGATCGAGAAAAGAGTGGGTATCATTTGGGAAGGTACTAATATTCGACGCCACGTACAAGACAAACTCCTATAGATTCCCTCTCATTATTCTTGCCGGTGTGAACAACCATCGTCAAACTTGTGTATTTGGCGCAGCTCTGGTAAAAAACGAGACAATCGAGAGCTATACGTGGGTTTTGGAACAGCTGATGATTGCCGTCAACAATGTCCATCCGACTTCAGTGATTACCGACGGCGACAAGTCCATGCGTGCGGCAATTGTTCATGTCTTCCCTCAAGCACGGCATCGATTGTGTAAGTGGCATCTTGGCCGTAACGCCTCCACAAACGTAAGTATTAGGGAGTTCGGAGCCATTTTTAGTTACTACATGTCCCTGGATTACACTGAACAACAATTCGATACTGCCTGGAATCGGATGGTTGAATCTTACGGGATTGGTGCTAACCCATGGATCCAGGAAACTTTCGAACGTAGAGAATTATGGGCAGAGGCGTATTTAAGGGGGCATTTTTTTGGTTTAGTTAAGAGCACGCAACGCTGCGAGGGAATAAATGCCACTCTGAATAGGTATCTGGGGAACGACAAGACACTTCTATCGTTTTTTAAAGATTATGATAGAGGTGTTGAAAACGTCCGCATGAAAGTAGTAGGTGAAGAGTACAAGACAAACCACAGCAGCGTTGTAATCACTACGGAGTTGCTAGCGGTCGAGTGTCACGCATCGTATATCTTCACCAGAGCGCTCTTCTTCAAAATCCGAAGACAGATGTTTAGGGAAGCTTGGCTATACCAGAGCAGTGTGGAAGATTTCATCGGCTATAGGACATACATCATTGGTGATGATTATGCACCCACCTTGTTCCGTACTGTCAACTTTCGAAGGTGATGTCTCCCTAATTGTTCTTATTTTCGACCCTTGGGAGACATCATTTTTGGTGTTTATTTAATTAATTTGATAGACTTTTGGACTTAATATGCAATAATTCGGAATTCCTCTTTTATTTCTAGCATTTTTAGTTTATTAAGCTTTTGCGCGTAATATTGGTATTTTTAGTGTAAAGTTTTGCGCGTAATGAAATTACTTTTGAAAAATGCATATTGACCCCTATACTTTTCAAAGATTAAATTTTACCCCTTGATTTCTTAAAATCGGTTCAAAATTTCTTATTGGTAAAAAGGGGAGATATTATTGGTCAAACTTTTCAAAATTGAAACAAACACTCTATGCATTTTGTGAGGGGGAGTTTTTCTTAAATTATCTTTAAAAACTTAAATGCTTGGTTAATTGTTTATCTCATAAATTGCACTAATCGTTTGTGTTGTTGGAAAGCGTATAAGATGAAAACCTTTCGATCAAGAAGTTGGTAAAATGTCTCTATCCCTTATCTTTCTTCATGCTTTACATTGTTAATCTTTATGCATTTCAAAATTAAAATGTTTTAATTGCTCTTAACCCTTGATCTCTTTATGTTGTTTTTCAAAATCTATTCACTTGAGTTTTAGCTCTTCTATGATTAGTTGTTTGATTTTATTTTATTATCCCGTCTTTTTGATGAAGACAAAGGGGGAGAAATGTGTGCACTAAAACTTTCAAAATTGCACTTTTTAATACTCACAAATGCATTTCATATCTTATATTCATTTTTACTTAAATGCTTATTGTGAGGGGGAGCTTAATTGCATTAGAGCTTAAACTTTCATATCTTTATTAAGGTGTTTTAGTGAAGGATTTGTCATCATCAAAAAGGGGGAGATTGTTGGCATATAGCCTCCCTAAATAGGTTGTTTTAATGTGACAAATCCTCGTGTGTTTAGTGTGCTAATTACTCTTGTTATACATATTCTATCTTGCACTCTAATTCATCTAAAAGCACATCTTTATCATTTAGATCAAAGCTTTATTGTTATATCTTATGAAACTAATTCTCATACAAATACTTTTAACCTTATCTTTGTGTACATTGAGAATTAGCTTTAGTGATCAACTACAAAGTTTCTTAGAATGACGTTTCCAACAATTCTCGTGAAGAAGGTTTTCTGATCCGAGCATCGTAGTGAAAGATATACTCATTAAAAGGTGTTTTAGACCTTTGGTGCGGTACACCGCAGATGTGCGGACCAGGGCACGGACCAGGGGGCTAGCCCGTCAGAGAGCAAGTGATTTGAGAAAGCTTGGCGCGGTGCACCTCACCAATCCCGTGGTGCACCTCACCAACCCCGCGGTGCACCGCAGATTAGGGTTTCCTGCAGCAAAATGAAGACAAAAGGAATAGATCCGTTGGGGATATTAATATATCCGTTGGAGACAAGTCTTATGACCGTTGGGAGCATTTTGCAGCTATAAATTGAAGGTCTTTCAAGGCTACAACTACACCTTCAACCCATATACACTTAGGGGCTTAATTGTTATCATCCAAGAAGGTGTCAAGAGCTATAATTGTCATATCCACTCAATTAAGGAGTTAATCCAAGGAGCTTCAAAGTTATTATCAACTCAAGAGAAGTATTAAGCTTATAGTTATATCATCTCTTTAGGAGTTCATTAGCAAAGTAGTTTCACCCCTTAAACACTTTGTATTTATCCTCTTAAGTCTAGTTCTTGTAATAGATAGATTAAGAGAGAATTTGAGTATCGGTAATATACTCGGTGTCCTTGTGTTGAGATAGCACAAGTGTTTGAGTATCGGGAGTATACTCGGTGTCCTTGTGTTGCGATAGCACAAGTGTTTGTCCTTTGTGGTATCGAAGAGGTTGTAAGGGTTATTGTGTTCTCGACCCGGTTAAGAGAGACACGGGAGCTTAGTGAAAAGCTTGAAATCCTAAGGAGGCTTCCTTAGGTAGTGGATGTAGGGAAACCGAACCACTATAAATCGTGTGTATCTTTCTATCCCTACTCTATTTACTTTCCGCACTTTATATGTTTGATAATATGCTAGTATGAATATTGTGATATTGATTATCTAGTTTATCTAACATATTGTCATCTAGAGTAGTAAGAGATTAGAAACTCGTTTTACTTGATAAAATGCTTATATGAATAATTTGATAATATTGTCTTTTAGGATTATCTAATTCATGACTATTTAGTTTTGATTATATGCTTACTAGTATGAAAATCGTGATTATGTTTTTCTAGCTAATCAAACTTTGGTCTTCTGAATTAGTAAGAGAATAGATAATCGATTTACTTGTTTAACTTATATATCGAACCTCTAACTTGTCCTTTGCATGATCCCATGAGTGTTTGATATATTAGTTGACTTAGAAGTTTTTCTCTTAAATTTATTATTGTCCAAAAGATTTTTAATTAGGCATTAATCTTATTAGTAATCCTATTCACCCCCCCCCCCCCCCTCTAGGACTTTCAATTGGTATCAGAGCCTAACTCTACGTGAATAGCTTAACCGTTAGTAGAGTAAACGATTTGGAATCTAATCTTTTGGAAGAGTTGTTTTCTACACAACCTCCATTTTCTTGTAGGTAATCGTTACTTTGCTTGGAGGAAACAAATGGAAGAATTAATATACGAAAGAACGCTCAAATCTCGAAAAAGGAAAATCCGGTGATTTCTTTTCTTTATCTCGTATATTATATTGCGTTTCCTCCTTATGACTTGCGTTTTTAATTATGTTTTGGGTTGTGATTTGATTAGTTGTGTTTGTTGTTATCATGTTTTATCTTTGGATATTATCTTGTGATTCTTATCATTGTTTTAATGTTATTAGTGTTATTGCATCTAATTCTCATGAATGATGTTTTTGCACTTTAGCTCTTAGAATTTTGGTAATTGCATCTTAGTCCCCAAAATTTTCAAAATTGCACTTTGACCCCTCATAGTTTTAAATTCTCCAAAGTGTCATGTTTTGGACTTCATATTCTTTCACATGTAATATTTGCCATCTTAGTTCATATTTTTTAAAAATTGCATTTTTAGTCCTTACTATGTGAAATTGCTTTTTAGTCCCTCAACGATTATAAATTGCACTTTTTATTCTTACAAGTTTTTATATCCTTTTAAAAGTGCCTATTGATTGATAAAAGGGAAAAAGATCAAAGATATTAGTTTACTCTTTCAAATCTTAATTTATCTTTGATCACAAATTTGCATTTTCATATAGGTGAGTTTTTAACGAAATTGCTTTTCAAAATATTTTTCCGATAATCTTTTGCATTTTCCATAGCATTTCAAAAATGTTTTTATGCATAGAATTATGGGAATTTTATCCATTATTGGTCATTAACTCATTTGCATGAATTTGCTTAGCCTTACTATCTATATGTTGTGCTTCATTATGTGCTTATATGGTTTATTCCCTTTTGTGCAAATATCTTGTATAACTTGACCTTTTCATGCTTAAAATTGCTTAGTTTTTACATTGGGTCTTTTTGTACTTTTTTAAAAATATAGGGGTATTTGTGAAATAAACGGTTTTATTTGTTTTCGGGATTTCCATGTTGAATCTTTTCAAAACAAAAGCGTTTTTAGTAGTTTTAAAATATTTCTAAACTATTGGGGAGTTTTCGTATTAGTTTCGGGTGTTTATGCAAATTGCCTATTTTCTATATCTTGTGATTGCTCTATTTCGTTTGCTAAGTTCTAGATTTGGATTTTTGGTTTTTGAGTTGCTTAAATTATTTATTTCGAATTTTATATTGTTGTGTTAATGTTGCTAACAATATTCTTGATGATATAGGTGTTATTGCACTCTTAGTCCTTGATCTTATTCAAATTGCATTATGTTTCCTATAGGTTGAAAAATATTGATTTGAGGTCCCTATAGTTTGAACAAGTTGCACTTAGCCTTCTTATGTTTAAAAATTAGACCTAGGTCCCTATTGTCTTGAGAAAGTTATACTTAGGTCCTTGAAGTTTTTCAAAATTGCATTTAGTCCCTAAACTTTTGAAAAATGCATATTGACCCCTATACTTTTCAAAGATTAAATTTTACCCCTTGATTTCTTAAAATCGGTTCAAAATTTCTTATTGGTAAAAAGGGGAGATATTATTGGTCAAACTTTTCAAAATTGAAACAAACACTCTATGCATTTTGTGAGGGGGAGTTTTTCTTAAATTATCTTTAAAAACTTAAATGCTTGGTTAATTGTTTATCTCATAAATTGCACTAATCGTTTGTGTTGTTGGAAAGCGTATAAGATGAAAACCTTTCGATCAAGAAGTTGGTAAAATGTCTCTATCCCTTATCTTTCTTCATGCTTTACATTGTTAATCTTTATGCATTTCAAAATTAAAATGTTTTAATTGCTCTTAACCCTTGATCTCTTTATGTTGTTTTTCAAAATCTATTCACTTGAGTTTTAGCTCTTCTATGATTAGTTGTTTGATTTTATTTTATTATCCCGTCTTTTTGATGAAGACAAAGGGGGAGAAATGTGTGCACTAAAACTTTCAAAATTGCACTTTTTAATACTCACAAATGCATTTCATATCTTATATTCATTTTTACTTAAATGCTTATTGTGAGGGGGAGCTTAATTGCATTAGAGCTTAAACTTTCATATCTTTATTAAGGTGTTTTAGTGAAGGATTTGTCATCATCAAAAAGGGGGAGATTGTTGGCATATAGCCTCCCTAAATAGGTTGTTTTAATGTGACAAATCCTCGTGTGTTTAGTGTGCTAATTACTCTTGTTATACATATTCTATCTTGCACTCTAATTCATCTAAAAGCACATCTTTATCATTTAGATCAAAGCTTTATTGTTATATCTTATGAAACTAATTCTCATACAAATACTTTTAACCTTATCTTTGTGTACATTGAGAATTAGCTTTAGTGATCAACTACAAAGTTTCTTAGAATGATGTTTCCAACAATTCTCGTGAAGAAGGTTTTCTAATCCGAGCATCGTAGTGAAAGATATACTCATTAAAAGGTGTTTTAGACCTTTGGTGCGGTACACCGCACTATGGGCACGGTACACCGCAGATGTGCGGACCAGGGCACGGACCAGGGGGCTAGCCCGTCAGAGAGCAAGTGATCTGAGAAAGCTTGGCGCGGTGCACCTCACCAATCCCGCGGTGCACCTCACCAACCTCGCGGTGCACCTCACCAACCCCGCGGTGCACCGCATATTAGGGTTTCCTGCAGCAAAATGAAGACAAAAGGAATAGATCCGTTGGGGATATTAATATATCCGTTGGAGACAAGTCTTATGACCGTTGGGAGCATTTTGCAGCTATAAATTGAAGGTCTTTCAAGGCTACAACTACACCTTCAACCCATATACACTTAGGGGCTTAATTGTTATCATCCAAGAAGGTGTCAAGAGCTATAATTGTCATATCCACTCAATTAAGGAGTTAATCCAAGGAGCTTCAAAGTTATTATCAACTCAAGAGAAGTATTAAGCTTATAGTTATATCATCTCTTTAGGAGTTCATTAGCAAAGTAGTTTCACCCCTTAAACACTTTGTATTTATCCTCTTAAGTCTAGTTCTTGTAATAGATAGATTAAGAGAGAATTTGAGTATCGGTAGTATACTCGGTGTCCTTGTGTTGAGATAGCACAAGTGTTTGAGTATCGGGAGTATACTCGGTGTCCTTGTGTTGCGATAGCACAAGTGTTTGTCCTTTGTGGTATCGAAGAGGTTGTAAGGGTTATTGTGTTCTCGACCCGGTTAAGAGAGACACGGGAGCTTAGTGAAAAGCTTGAAATCCTAAGGAGGCTTCCTTAGGTAGTGGATGTAGGGAAACCGAACCACTATAAATCGTGTGTATCTTTCTATCCCTACTCTATTTACTTTCCGCACTTTATATGTTTGATAATATGCTAGTATGAATATTGTGATATTGATTATCTAGTTTATCTAACATATTGTCATATAGAGTAGTAAGAGATTAGAAACTCGTTTTACTTGATAAAATGCTTATATGAATAATTTGATAATATTGTCTTTTAGGATTATCTAATTCATGACTATTTAGTTTTGATTATATGCTTACTAGTATGAATATCGTGATTATGTTTTTCTAGCTAATCAAACTTTGGTCTTCTAAATTAGTAAGAGAATAGATAATCGATTTACTTGTTTAACTTATATATCGAACCTCTAACTTGTCCTTTGCATGATCCCATGAGTGTTTGATATATTAGTTGACTTAGAAGTTTTTCTCTTAAATTTATTATTGTCCAAAAGATTTTTAATTAGGCATTAATCTTATTAGTAATCCTATTCACCCCCCCTCTAGGACTTTCAAATGCTTTTTGTACTACATAATAGATAATCATACTCACCTCCTCGTCGACCATGTTAACCGATATGATCAGATTTCTCATTTGTCCACGTGTAACATGGCCCACCACGTAATCAACAACTCGCTCACTAACAAAAAAATTTAATTAAAATTAAGGATTACTACCTCAAAAAATAGATAAAATCACTTACTCGGGAGGACCAAGAAGTAAATAGTTGATTAGAGGTTGATCTTCACTCTTCAAAATCAGCGTAGGAACCAAGGAGTGGGGGTGCAAGACAGCATTTGTAACTCCACCTTCATCATCATCCGATAAATCGTGTATTGTTTGGTTCATGTCGAGTGACGGTCTAGAGCTTTCACCATTATCGCCACCTTTTTGAACCGATGGTTCATTTTGAGATTGGATATTCATTGAAGCTTGAATCTCATCAACTCTTTCAGCTAGTTTATTTAAACGATCAAGAACCTTGTTTCCAATAACATCTTTAGATCACTCTTGTGAAACCACGTACTCCACCACCTTAGCCACATTCTTTTCAATCTTTTTAATTCTTTCATCTACAACCTCCGGTTCCTTTTTTTCATTTCTCTCGTATTCTTCTACTTTCGGTATAACGTTACACCTGTTGGGGAAACGAAAACAACCACCTACACGTTTAAATTTGTTCCTGATGTTTGCCACGTTCCAATATGTGATTGAAGGAGTCTCGTGGTGTTGTCTATTAAATTCATTTGGACCATTTATTTGATCCAGAAATAAAACCTGTACAATCAAAATACAAACGAATGAAATTAAAATATTTATAAATATTTTTAAACTACTTAACGTGATTAAAAAAAAACAGGCGTAAAACAAAATATGTTTATACATCTAAGTTACACGACATTGTAAGAATAGAATGGATTCGAACTAACAAAATATTAATTAAACTATTATTAAGAAATAAATCCAATACTAGTTTTACCATAGAAAATATAATATCTTTTACATTAATATAATCCTTTAGTTCGATAAAAACTCTAAATTCTAAAAATTAAGGGCAAAATCTGTGTCCTAATCACATTTCGCTAATTAATTAACAAGTAATAATTTTTTTTAAAATTTTCCCTTTTGTTTCCTTTTATTAAGAGAACAAACTTCGACTGAATACTAAATTATAATCAAACAAATAAACAAGAAACTTAACAAATCACTTACCATTAATAGGTATATGCAACCGCGAAAAGTGAATCTTTTGGGTGTAGAATTGCCTTCTTCATTGTCCATCTGCTTCCTCCTACCATTAAACTCGACAATTCCGGACCTAAGGAGGTCAAATACAAGCTGCGCCCAGTTATATTTAGCAATTGAGTCTATATCTACTAGCGGTTGTAGATAGTAAGCCTTAATACCGCAAAACGTATCAGGAAACAAAAAATACGCAAAGATGTTCATCAGGTAGGACCGTATAAAATCATCATCATCACTAGTATTATCTATCAACTTCGAGTTAAGCGTTTTGAAACTAATTACATCACTGGACCCGAAACTTGCCTTCACTCTCAGGTATGACGCGTCTCTTGAATCACGAAACTTGATTCTTTTCCCTTGATTGGGTATCCCAATCATGGACTCCACGTCATTCGGACCAAACTGATATTTGGTGCCATGGAAGTCGAAACTGTTGGTTGCCGCTTCGAAGGCCTCCGCAACCCATAAACATATAGCGTGCCTCAAGTTCCCTAGGTCAATGTCTAACATTGACCCAAAACCAACTCTCCTAATTGCATCCCTTTGATTTTCGTTAAGATTGTCATTGATAAACTTGACATTATTAATGGAAGATCTTGTAGCAATCTTAAACTACACAACAATAAAAAGAGTTTAATGAAACACATTAACAATCCAACCAAATAAAGAATATACTTACTTTCACTTTTTCCAATTTTTTTACTTGCCTCGAATATCTTTTGAGATCTTTAGCCGCCATTCTATCATAAGGTAGCCTCTGTTTTGGAGTTAGGAGTTTGAATTCATCGTTAAGTATGCTACAAATTTGAATTCTATCAAGTCCCTTATACTTTTCTTTTCGTTTAGGAGCAATATTTTCCCTACAATTTATTAATAGAACAAATAGGAATGAGTGGTCATATATTACAACTAACCCAATTAAACGAATGATCAAAATCAAATTTTTACTTACAAATAACACGCGAATGCAAAACGTGCTTTTTTTTCCTTCCCAGCGAAATACTCAGGACACCTATTCAAAATTAACAATATTCAATATCAAATAACATAATATAAGAATTGCAATTTACCATTTATGGTTCTCGAAAACAAAACAACCGACAATGATAGGTTAAGTACAATACATAAACCTGAATTCTCTACTCTTTAATTAAATGAAGTCAAACAATAAAAAGACAACACAAACTAATGTCAAATAATACTAAATCAAGGTTAACACTATCTGTGGTCCATATTTCGCCTTTGAATGAGGGGGACCACAAAGATATACTTCTCGATTTGTAATCACGGACCAACATAAAAATTCAAATTAGACTAAATTGGACTCATTTAACCAATACGGACCTACCACACGATTTAATAATCAACAAAATCAATCCAAAACAGATTTAAGTCCTTATTTTACGTAGCAAAGAAATTTGACAACCTTTACCCGAAAACACTCAAAACCCAAACCCATTCGCTAGAGTTGCGGCTTACTACACGAAAGCCAAACCCTAGCATGATAATCTAAGGTATTTGTTTCCAAATGAAGAACATAATAAAAAAAACGTTTTCTTAGCTCCCATTTTGTTAGACAACACCGCCGTGTGAAAAGAACCCAAAAACGGAGTTATTAGCAAAAAAACCCTAAACTGTGGAGACTTCTACTTCACAGTGAGACAATAAGCAACGGATCTTTTGTGTCTTGAACGAAAAGGAAACGCGTCTTCCAAGATAATGCCGTTGATGGTGATACAAATGCTTTGAGCTATTTTTCACTTTTTTTCCCCGTAAGATTCCAGATAGAAAAATGAAGAAGATGAAGAAGGAGAGGAAGAGTCTTCTACAACTTAGGAGGGAAACGAAAGTTACACGTGTTTTACAATGAATTGTTTTTAATTTTATTTTCATAAATCAATACATTAATTTATTCGAACGTGAAAAGAAAGGCTGATTTTTATATTCTTTAATTCATACATATACGGGATACAATAATTACGCAAAAAAAAATAAAAAATGACATGGAATACGGACTTTTGTACGTGTATACAATCCGTATATGCCACGTTAGATATTATGATTCAAACCCCCCTAGAAAACTAATTCAATCCGGCACGTTATGAAAAGTTACACGTGAACTATATAAAGTCACGTGTGCGAAGCTGGTCAAACACGCGAGTTCTGAAAAGGTAGACCATTAATTGCATTATGGTCCCTGCAGAGGGTAAACAAGTAATTTAATAATTTTTTTTTAAATAAAGATTAATGTACCAAGTACTCTCTCCTTGACGGAAGCCAACACTATAGCTCTACAATAAAGTTTCTTAACAAACGATTGAATAAAATAGGAAATAAATATAAATCATAAAAAATGATTATTTTAAAATTTAATAGACAGCTCAATATGTTATAAAACTTTCTAGTTTTCAAAGAGAGTTAAAAAATAATGAAACTTCTATAAATTTCAAATTAGAAGAATATACGTCTCAACAAATTGGATACTCAAATAAAAAATAATAACAATAGTACAAATAATAAAAAATACTTTAACGATTTTATAAAACATTATGTGAGGAAAGGTATTAACACTAGGATTACATTACAAATGTGAAAAAAATTGACATCGATAAACTTTTCTAACAAGCTCATTAAATTTAATCCCTCGCATTATAATAGAGACACCTATAATCTATAAAAATTTCAATAAATTTGAACTGAGATAAGAAATTCAAGTAGAAAGTAAATTATTCGGAGACAACAAAAAGAAAAAAAGGTAACAAAAGCTACATGGTTACTTTAAACCTTGTAATCAGCTGGAGAGTTTACTTTAAACAATAAGTCGAGAGCAACTAGAGAGTTTGGGAAGCTGGAATCTTTTGTGTACCCTGATCAACATATAGGTGTCCCGGTCGTATAATATAAATAAGAGTTTAGTTAGTAAATTCGAAGTTAGAAACAAACCTGATTCGTAAGGTGCGGCTTGTTTGTGTGTCAGCATTCATTGGATGATATGGTTTGGCTCACCACTAGAATCGACACATGAACATCATTGTCTTGCGCATAAACCCGAGCATAAAATATCACATCATACTTAAAATTTGGCCAAATGCTTTAAAAATTTGTGTAAACTAGAAATGACACCAGGAAAAAAGAAACCCACAAAGTCATTCGGTTGGAGAAAGTCTTGTTGAGGAATTCTCTAGTTAGTACCTCTCTGGTAATTGTGTTGAAATCACTGAGGAATGAAGCTTTTAACATTTATTAGGAGGTGTTTCCATGTCTTACAATGGATAAGACTTTTTTTTTGTTCAAAGCAAATATATATATAAAGATAATAGGTTACAAAAGTCATCCTACCCCTATAGGGTACTTATCAACACTAAGGATAATTGCTAATTGGGGAGGGATGGAAACATCCCAACTGTCAAACAAATTGCTTAGAAGCTCTTGTTTGGCAACCCAGTCAGCCAATGGATAAGACTTCAAATGTATGTTATACTACGGATTCAACAGTGGTTTTAAGTAGCATAATGCAAGTAGAAGATTATCGAAACTTTAAAAAGGCGATGAGATCGAAAATAATTGTAGCTCTGTTATTAAGGGGAAACTTAGTGAAATATTTTATTTGAAACCATTAAAAATCTCGGTTGGTAATTATTTCACTATGCTTTAGTTTTGGCATGACTGTAGAACATTATCATGATGAGAAGACTTATAAATTTAGCAAATATAAGGTATTGCATATCCTGTAATCACGTATTTTCTATAGAGGATAAAAATATCGATTCATGCATTGTAAATTGTAATGGATGTGTCATGGGTGATTATTTTTTTAAGTTTTATCAAAACGACCTAACTCTGGAGTATTTGGAACTTGTGTTTAGTGAACTTATGTTAATCAGGACACTTAAGAAATTAATTCAGAAGAATATGAAATTTCTAAGACACTACCTTATAAGTTAGTGCCAGGGTGGGGGGAGAGAACTACCTTCTTTAGTTGGCTATTTCGTATACCATATGGATTAAGGGTACAACGTATCCTAACTATTTTATTAAATTTTTTATGAAAATTATGAACAGAAATAATATAAAGAAATACAATTTATACAAAATTAAATAACACAAAACTACATTGAGGGTTAATGCATCAATGAAAAAAAATTACAAGATACATAGCTTAAATTTCTATGATCAAGATTAACTTATTGTTTCTCTTGGACTGGGAATATAAAAAGAAATGAAAGATATATCATATATATTTGTATGAGTGTGTGCATTCAAACAAAGTTTGTCAGAGAGGTCCCATGGCTTCACTCTAACCGAGATCAGCTTCCCGCTGATTTTACCCTACTAGTTCCTCATCTGTTGGATTGATCGAAGTAATTTACCGAGGAAAGTAACTTATGGTCGACAGTCTTGTCCTTTTTCTGGTTCTCAATTGGTCCTTGAAATTTTCCAAATCTATTACATTCTGATTAAAATAGACTGCAAACTTCTACATTGCACACACTTACTAAGCAAAACGATAATGATATAATTGCCATAGTTAGAAAAAGAAATTGTACATGCACCACACGCAAACAACGAATAGTGCATATATAATCTTCCCTCCGTCTTTCATTCTTTTGACATTCAAACCTCTCTCGCCAAGTTCCATCTAATGAATGGATTAGAAATACATATATTCATCATGAGTATTCAAAGATGAGCATAAATCGATCAACATCAGCTTCATAATTTTTTTTGAGCACATACAATTACAATTACCAGTTTACCTTTATCACAAATTGCAGAATATAAATAAAATTAATATACTTATCTCAATAACAAAAAAATGACAAAAAACTCGCCACCTAATTCACTCACAATTTCTTTAAGTAAAATTTGAATGCATATCTTCACAAATGTGATTTGTTTCAACGTTTTATTTGCCATAATTTATGCACAACATCCTACATTGCAATTAGGATCATAAAAGCATGTGCCTGGTTTTTAGTATTTTACATACCATATTTAATTTGTTACATGGGTTTCGTAAAACAATTGTTTCATTTGTAATGACTCTAAATTCTCTTATAGTATGATCTATGTATTTTGAACAAAAGGATTAACAAATTCATACAAAAACTAGAAGTCAGACCGTGTCATTAAGCATAGAATACACTTTCCAAAACGGTATATACCACCATTTGTTAATTGCTTAATAACATTATTATGCGAGATAGAAATATATATAGGTGTAATTTAAAAGTACCAGGGGTATATTAGTTTATAAAATAATACATTAGTATATATGAATATTATGCATAACACTTAAATGCAATCATGTACCAAATGTGCAAGTAAACTATTCCAATACGACTATGTAAAGCTTTTGATTGAACTCTTAAATACATTTAAATTCTAATTATCTTGTAAGGTATATATATCAGGAAGGCCTCTTTCTTGATTTGGAAAACATTTATGTTGGATGACCGCAACGTTTTCACGTAGGCATCAAGAAATTAAAGTCATACCATGTGAAATTGTCAAGTATCTTTTACGTATGTTCGAACCTGCAGTTATTGTCACTATATATAGCAGATGATACCATCCTAGTTCCATCACTTACTTCGTTGACCGAGTACTCATCATCTAAAAACACCTTTAGAAAACTCCCAAAAGTCATCTCCAAATATATCATCACCATCATCCTCATTGTGATGACCACAGAGGGGATCAAAATCGTCGCCAAAGCCACCAATTCCATCTCTATATGCAAAGTAAGCTCTACTCATTATTCCCTAAACTAAACATGTTTTGAGAAACCATGTCAGCAAATCCCGAGCAATCGGATCAGCTGGTCCGAAAAGCCAAGCTTCCATCAGAAAGTTCAAAACAAAGGTTTATGTGGTTTCTATGAAAGCCAATACTGCAAAAATCAAAATTTAATATGATTTTAGTGATTCGTATGTAAAGTATACAATAGGGTCAACTAAATACATCAAAATTATAGGGAAATTTAAATGCGGGTTTTCTATGCCTAATGATATTGCATATTCTTGGAGTAAGTTACTTGAAATTAGTGAAAAGTCTAATAAATCCATCGACCATGATATAAGTAATGTCTTGACATTATTTTTTGGGTGTAATGGATGGTTTTCTGGGAAGAGTACCGATGAGTTTCGTATTCATAGTCATGGCCACAATGTGAGATTATATATTCATAATATTGTTCACCATTATATTAGTATTATTTGGTGGAATCTGACACCTAACTTGAATGTATTTCTATGATATACTGTGGAAATGTTATAGCTTTTCTAGCAAAAGATAAGTTGTGATGGAAGGAGTATCGTAACCAAAAAAAATCTAATGTATGTTAAAATAATGGGGATTACGTGGTATGGTATAGTCTTTTGGTTAAGGGAAACCCTGTAGTGCCTAAACCTCGAATGTGTGCATGTCTTGCGTCTTTAAATAAGGTCCCTACGTTGGAATAGATTTAGGATTAGAGACTACTTATAGATTATATGTTTATTTATTATAGAATATTTATAGAAATAAGGTATCATTTGTTCCTTTATTTCTCATTTTCTAAACGTGTATGTGGCATTTATTGGCAGAGAATGGGGATCAGGTGATTACCACTAGCTGTGTGGACGTTATACTAAAACTAGTTGCCAAAATTCATGGAAATACTTTAAATTGCATCTTGATTGGTTTGGTGTTTACTAATTACAAATTTCTAATTTGGAGGGAAAGAAATAATAGATTTCATTATTTCATTGTGCTTAATAATGAGCAACTAACCAAAAATATTAGCTATTGGATTAGGCATAAGTTGGTTAATGGGATGAAGTTTCCTAAGACTATGCATAATTAATTATTATTTTTTTAATGAGGGATATGTGTTTTGCTAAGGGATAATTGTGTAAGACGTTGTAGTTTGTTATAATAATTTTTATGTATTACAGTTGATTATATAAGTTTCAGAGATCTTAATTGTATTTGTAATAGTTGCGGGCTATACGGTGTTTTTGCATTACATGTAATTTCATAGGGTGTGATGTAGATTTTTGTAGTAGGTAGGGCGACTGTAGTCCTTTGTAATAGTTTAAGGACCATAATATATGCTTGTGGGTTCTATTATATACTTACTTTCTTACTTAGAATCAATTAAACAAGACTTTTTTAATACATCTAAGAGCTACTTTGGACTCTGAGTCATTTTGACTCCAATAAGATTCGATCTCAGAACTTCTTGATCCATGTGAAATAGTCTAACCATTAGACTAGCTATCGATTAAACAAGGCTTTTAGAGGATTCAACTTTAACGAAAAGTTATTCAATTAAAATATTTTAATGGTAGTTATTCCTAAATTATAAATAGCGCTTGAAGAATCAAAAGATGGAAGGTTTAGCCACCTACGTATAATTCTCATATTATATTAAAACATAGAATCGGAAAATCCTACCGAGAACAGCATATGGTGGGTTTGGTTTACATGAAACCCGTGGATAAGATCTTTTTTTTTTTGTATCATAGGGTTAGTTGTAAATTTTTGGGATTCCACATGGTCTAATAGATGTTTTACCTTAATCAAAACGGGTAGAATTCACACTATTCACATATTTTAAATTTAAGTGAATATGATCATTCTTAACTATAATGGACTAGAAACGTACTTCCTATTTTTCTGAATAAATATCCACTTAACTTTTCATACAACAGTGTCTTGATATTTTATATGTTCATTGAAAGCAAAAATTATAATATTTTAAAAAAGATACTAGTGGAAAAACTTGTGACAAAAATGTTTTTATATTCAAAATAGATCATTTTGTTGAAACTATAATTTTAGTAAGTAGACATATAATCGGGAACGCGTTGAGTAATGAATAATTACTAGTAAGTGACAAATGATTTTAAATAAGTTGTAAGTAAAAAAAAAATTTAGTCTAATTGAAAGAATTTTCACAATAAAAAAATAGAACTTCAATTTCCTCTTAATATTTTATCAAAAAATATAATTTAAAAATTTAGATAAATGTAAATTGTTAATAATAAATTTACCGATTTTTTGTAATGTTTGGCATGAGTTGTATTTATATCTTCACACTGAAATGTCATGTCCAACGATCTTTTATTATATATGTACCTACAACGTACAAAAATGTCATTTTATTTGTTATTATTTATCTATACATTCAACAACAAAAATTAATTTCAATAATATTTGCAAGTTATAAATATGATATGTTATAGTTATAAAAAAATATTGTGCTTAAATTTTTAGGGTAAAGTCCAACTATTACCCTTTATCTTTAAGGCATTTGACCTTCATTGACCTTGCTCTTTCAAATTGGCCCTTATGTTTTAGTTTTTGTGACATTGTTGGCTATTTTTTTCATTTTATAGTTGATCATTGGTCAACGCCACATGAGTGTCTCGACATCGTAACGTCAGCACCATGTAGGCAATTTTGCCACCTCAACAAATATGAACTGGATTTTATTTATAAATTCAAATTACCTAAAAAAAACTAGTTCTGAAGGTAATTATAATATATGTACCGCCATCGATCCATCTTAAAATCTGCATTTTTTCCATTTTTACTGAACTTAATTGCTTGAATAGTGAAAAGGTTGCACTTGTTAACCGATCGTCGATCCATCTTAAAATTTGAATTTAATTTCTTTAAATCTCACCATAGATGAGATGCTTTAAACTCGTCTCCTCGCAAGCGCTCAAACTCATCTCTCAATCATAAAATGGATTTGGATCCCTAATTAGATTTGTCATTAGATCTATTCTGACATATCACAAACCGAGTTTCTTCCTAGAGCTTTGAATAGCTATCCGATGATCATGTAACTACGGTGTCGTTTTTAGTGGAATCAAAACCCAAACCAAATTTGCAACCTTAATGATTGTCTTTGCAAAAATGCAAAAAATTGTACCGCATGTGCTTAAGAAATGATTTGGATGTTTTGGATCAAACGAGAGGGTGTAAAATTAAACAGTACATGTTAATTCAATTTTTTGAGTGTGAAAGGATGAGTATTTGGGTTTATGTGGGTAGGGGTGAACGAGCGGATAATATTAAGACATCGATAGTTTTTTTAAATATTTTGTTTTTTTTGGCATTTTGAATTTATAAAAAAAAAATCCAACTCATATTTGTTGAGGTGGTAAAACTACTTGCATGACAACGTGGCGCCCATGTGGTGTTGACTAACATTAAAATAACAAAAAATAGTAAAAGGACCAACGGTGTCAAAAAAACAGAAAGATAAGAGCCATTTAGGGTCTTTTGGAAGATCAGGGTTCATGAGACCCACGTGCCTTAAAGATAAAGGGTCATAACAGGGTTTTTTCCCAAATCTTAACATTTATGTATACGAGAGTAGAGAAAACTAATAACCAGTATCCAACTATAGTCGTGAAATCAAAAGAGTTGCAACTTTTACAAATAAATTTTTGTTAATTGATTTTGCATTGTAGAAGGTAAGGGTCAGCAAGATTCAGTTAACGGGCACAAATGGAAAAAATAAACTGAACTGAAAAAGTTTGGATGTGAGATATTAATCCCAAACACTTACCTAACAAATCCACCTGATATTTATTTTTGGGTACTACATAGGTTTTTGATTGTTTATATTCTTAAAAAATATTTATTTTTATAAATATCTTAAATTTTTAATATTGGTAAATATTAAAAAAAAATATATAAAATATACATCTTTACAGATCTACAATATACCATATATAATATTCCAAAAAAAAAAAAAATTACTATTCACTTACCAAAAATATAGAACGTCAAATTCATCATATGATATTGATTGGTTTGTATATACTATATCTTGTATCTTCTATGAAGTACTTCATTGTTGAACATGGTAGGAGTACCTTGCTTTATGTTGGTGTTCTTCAATAAAGAAGAATTAAAGAGAAGAACTGAAAAGACGGAGGCGGAAGAGGTAAAGAGAGAGGAAAATGGGAGAGTTTAATTAGGGTTTAAAATGAGAAAAATAAGAAAAAAAATGTATATAAAAAGATCATGTACGTTCTAGAGGGCTGGGTTTGAGAAATATTTATTAGGTAGATTTTAATTAAAAAAAGTTTGGTCTTATAACTTAAACTGAATGTATTGGTCTAAAAATCTATATTTGGGCCTTGGGGTCGGTTTGGTGGGTTGATCAATTTTGGTTTGTTGTTCGGCTTGATCCAGCTTTGTAAAAGGTGCTCAACAAAATACATATATTGTCGTAATACAATAACTTTCTAATATATAGGATTTTTTTATAATATTATAGTTAATTTTTTATTATTTTGGTCAAATATAATTACATAAATAATCCTTTAATTTAAACATTTCCCCGAAAATGGTCCATATAGTTTAAAAAATAGCATTGGTATTTGGTCTAGTGGTCGTATATTTGTTGATGTGATGTCAACAAACATTTAGTACTAAACTGTTTGATCTTACGAGAGTATCGGTATTTGTGAATAAGTCTTGTTGGTTCAAAAAAATTGAAAATGATGATGAAACAAGGTCATCAGACCTTTGAAGAAAAGAGCATCGTACAGCTAAAGACCAACATATGAAATTATAAAGGAAAAGCAGAGGCATTAGCCCTTAAAGAAACCACATATCAAACTTTCAAAAAGAATTCGAATAAGTAGCCAAGAAAGTAGAGGCATCAGACCTCCAAAGAGGCTCAAAGACTAGATTGACAAAAGGCATTATAAAACAATTAAAGCTCAAATAAGAGAGACATCGAACCCCTTAACATGATTAGAACAAGATGGCCAAAGAGAATACCATGGAGAGTCGAAATTATTGAAGATCAAACCTCTAAGTATAGGTTCCAGGTACCTGATACATAAATCATTAAGACATGAAGACTCGACTACAGTGGCTATGTGAAGAAAAGTTGGTACCAGAGGAAATAAAAAATAAAATCTACGAATGATGAAAAATAGTCATTGGTGTACGAATGTTTTGAGTAGACAGAGCTCACATTTCAGTCGACTACCTGACCAAGAGAGGTGCGATAACCGACAAAATGAAAATCAGCCAATGAGAAGCTTACACATGGATATATATTTTTTGGGATATATGGCCTATATATAGGGGATCCAGAGACTCCCAAAAGTGGTTATTTTCTACACAAAATATGAAGCTTTCAAAAGCATATTTTCAAAGAGAAAGTCCTATAACAATACATAGTCCAAATATCTATATTGATTTGTATTTATCCCATATTCGTAAACATATACTCATAAAAGAGTATAGAGGTTTGGAATATTAGGCTTAATCATAAAAAAAATGGTTCCTCCTGATCTAGTGCAGAAGAGTGGTCTTCCATAAACTAGAAAACATAGGTTTAGAACTTGTGTAGGTGTAGACACAAGTTGAAGGCTTACTGGGTATGTGAAGTTGTAGATTATGAGTATAGATTGTATAGACGTACTTGTGTGGTGATACAAAAGTAAAACGTTTCACGAGTTTGTGAGGTGGTATATTATGACGTATTTGATATTTTTCCAATGTCTTGAATCTTCTCAAGATTATCCGAGAAGACATTCTTTTCTATATTTTTAAACTCTTTGCACATTTTTATCACTTCCAAAATTGTTTGGGTTTCTCTTTTCAATAATAAAATTATAAATCTTTGTTTAATAGTGATCAGTTTTGATGCTTGATTGATTATTTACTTGTTCAATTTCAACTCTTGTTAATTTATATTACTATGTGAATGATTTAATACCCTGACTCATTCATGATTCTATTTTTTATGTCAAATCATTCCTTAAGCATTGGGTGAGGCATTTAATCTTTTTAAAACTGACATTCATATTTTTTTTGTTAGCGGTCCAAAGGACCGTGAAGAAATACTAAACTAAACTTTATATTAAATCAAGAGATGATTTTATTAAATATTTTTTTTTTTTTTTTGACATAAATTAGGTTTTTTTTCTGGACGCACATAAATTGGGTTTGTGTTTATATATTATGAGAAATGTTATAAAAAATTATAAGTTAAAGAAAATAAACAATATAGATTAGAATATGTATATATCAATAACTTTAATAAAACTTTGACAAAAATATATGTTTTTGTTAGTTATGTGAAATATTTATTGGTTCCCCTCTTACGACTTACGAGTTCTAACTAAACTGTTCACAAACTTATCAAGTTGAATTAATAAGTTTGGTTCATTTAGTAAACAAACATGTATATCATTCTTAAACTAGGTTTGTTTAACTAAACAAACAAGCTCATCAAAGAGTTTGAATCATTGAGTAAACAAGCATCACGTTGTTAGTATGGTTTTAAGAAATACTGCGACATCTAATAGCTATTGTTGTTGTAAGATGTTGGTAAAAATTACCATTGTTGCTGTACTTAAAATACTGGCAAAAAAGTCGTTCTTAATTGCAATTTTGGACCACAATCATGTAATATTTACTTGAAAAAAAAAAAAAACCTTGGTTAAAGAAATAGATTTTAGCAGACTACCTTCTATGCTAAATACTATGAGCTGAGCCGTTTAATTCAAACAAGTAACAGTTAAAGTTTAATGTTTTTGAATTCCATAAAACACACTAAGCAGCAGAAAAAGAAAAGAAAGAAACAAGTAACTAAACAACTAGAAGTTATATTCGAGATTAGTAATATGCATTTATGTTAAAGTTTGAAAGTGAGATGAAATAACAACCTTAAACATAATAATATATAGAGTTAAATAAACGATCCTCAGGTGCCTCCAATATATACCAATCTGGATCTTCTGGATCTTCAACTCTAAGCTTCTTCTTCTTCTGTGAATCTACTTCTTCGTCTTCATCTTCATCTTCACTTCGTCTTCATCTTCATCTTCACTAGGACTAGAATTAAAATAAGATAAAAAAAATTAACATTAGATAATCGCATAGTATATATGTATTAAAGTTATAATTCTTTATACATACCCGCAGCAACCTTGGCAACCAGATCCTCCACAGATTTTACCAATAGAAATCTCATCACTTTCCGAATCATATTTCGAATAGGCGTCAAACGCCACGCTGCGTTCTTTATCAGATAACGTATTATCATCCAAAATATTAAACAGATCATCATGAGACATAGATGATATCATCTTTAATCTGTCCTCTCCATTAACGCCGTCAAACCTTGATGATGTTTCCTCCTTGATTTCTTCATATCCATCAGATGTTTCCTTCTTGATTTCTTCTTTGTATAGCTGCCCAACGTCCTTTGATTCATCAGAACCACCACGGCTGCCGAGGCTTAAATCAGAATTCATCTCTCTTTCTTTCTCTCTCGTCTCACCTTAACCCTAATTTTTTTATTCTTTCCTTTTCGATTGTTGCTTTATTTTTTTATTTTTTTTTTGGACGGGGACTGTTGCTTTATTGATATACTTAAAACCAATCCTTCCGGAATATGATGGGCCTCATGACCCCAATTTTTTTTATTTACTCATTGAACCACGCCTTTTATTTCGAACCCTTTTCTTTTTCTTGCTTGCCTATTATTTTTCTATTTTAATCTATTTGATTTTATCTTTTTTTGTTTTAATACATGAGAGAGTCACTTGACTCGGAGTCATTATGACTCTAATGAGATTCGATTCCACGACCTCTTAATCTCTGCGGAATAACTAACCACTAGGCCAACTATCGATTTCAGATTTTATCTTTTTTCCTTATTAGATTTGGTGATACAATCATATAATTATAATTAAATTAAGGATTATTGCCAAAAAAACCCTCAAGTTAGAAATAATTCTCTCTCGCCCCAACCAACATTTTTTTACTTATAAAAGGCCACATATATTTTTCTTTTTCCTATTCTTCTCCATAAAAAGAGTCGTTTGAGTTATGAGAAATTTCCCATAACTCAAACTTTGAGTAATGGGAAGCTTCCCATAACTCAGATTTTGAATGTTGGAAAGTTTCCCATAACTCACTGTTCTTTAAAAAAGACGACGACTTTTATGGGCAAAAGTGTAAAGTGACAGGTGACTATTGGGCATTAACCCTAAAATTAATAACTCGAGAATTTTTAACCAAAAAAAATTCTAACATTAACCACCAAAAAACTTGCTCATATATATTAGAATAAAAATGATTCTACGTTCAAAGTGGATCTCATATATATTAAAAAAAACATTGCTCATAGTATCACCAAATTAGGTAGATTTTATGATTAAAAAAAACAAAAAGAAATATTAGTATGACATAACTAAAAGATAAAGAAGAAAAAGAAATTTATAATATTCTAAATGATGAATATTGAAAAATGGAGTTGAATTTGAAAACCTTTCTCAATATTCTGAGTTAATGTTTGAATGCTCAACATTTTAGGAAATCTGTTTGAATATTGAGTTCTTTAACAATTTGTTCATGCTCAGTAAGATTTTAGTTGATAATAGTTTGTGTAGTCATAGTATTTTGAATGCTTAGTAAGATGATAGTTGATATAAAAGTATGCTCAGTAAGATTTTAGTTGATACGTATGTATGCTCAGTAGGATGTTTGCATAGTCATAGTAGTTTGAATGCTTAGTAAGAGGAAAAATTGGGAATTTCTGGTTTTGCTCACCAGCATGCCGGCGGATTCACCGGTATACCGGTGAAGAAACCGTGTCACGGTTTGTGAAATCAGGTTCTTGGCCAAGAGCACGCATGATAAAACCGTGGGCGCGAGTGCCGACACATTTTGAAAAATTTCGTCCGACATTGCCGCCGAGGGGACCGATATACCGCCCCATGAAAAACCGTATCACTGTTTATGAAATTAGGTTTGTTGCCGATGGGTGTTATGAAAAATCGTGTTCCCACTTGTCGACACGGTATGTGACGTCGGCGACCTTTGCCGCCGATATCACCGGTATGCCGGCCCAAGGCGGTTTGTGAAGAGATTGTTACCTAATCAACTTCTTACCTTACCAAGATCATAACCTAGCCTCTCCAACACGAATTTTTCAGACCCAAACCTTATAAAAACACCTTGAAGCTTGATTAAACCTCTACAACAAATACAACAAAAACAACAAATCTTTCCTCCATAACACATCTTCTTCATCAAATCCATTACACTACACCATAAAACACCACCAAGAATCATCAAGCTATCAATAATTCTTCCAAGAACAATCAAATAAACCTTCTTCTACCATTGATAATCATTCATCCAAGCAAGAAACTCAAGCCACACCAATCTTTCCTAATTTATTCTATCTAGGGTGTAACTTGAGTTGTGGGTTAATCAAAGATGACAAACAAAACGGATGCTATGGATTATAAGAGGAAGTGTTCAATCTTAGGGAAGAACAAGAGATTGCCTGGAGCCACAATAGAAAAGGTCATTGATCTTGATGAGCCTATTGAAAAGAAACCAAAGATAGAGGAACCAACACGACTAGGGATGGCAATGGTTACGGTTAAAAACCCGAACCGATGATAATCGAACAGATTAAAAACCGAATTATATAACCATGGTTAAAACCATTAGGTTATGGTTTTGAATAGTGTAACCGATGGTTAAAACCGATAGGTTATGGTTTTTGATAAAAATAAAACCGAAAAACCGAAAACCGTTTATTATCATATATATTTTCAAATTTTATAATAATTTAGATTAAATTATATATATTGAAATTCTAAAATAAAAAACAAAATACTAGATTTAACCGATTAAATAATAAATATGCAATTTAATCAAATACCAACACAATTTTCTATAAACCTTAGAGTTTTCTTTTATATGTGTGGTTTTATTTTATGAAATTTAGTATATTTATTAAATTATCATTTGAATATGGTTAAAAACCGCAAAACCGTTTAAAAAACCGAAACCGAATAATACGGTTATGGTTTTGAAAAGTGTAACCGATGGTTAAAACCGTTAGGATATGGTTGTTAATTATAAAAACGGTTATGGTTATGGTTTTTGGAATTTTTGCAAAAAACCGATCCGTTGCCATCCCTAAACACGACCACTACAAAAGAAATTAACAGCTAGATTGAGTGTACGACCAAGGCCTAAAAGCAAAGACACGAATCCAAGATCAAAGTTCATCTTCATATCTTAATGAAAATTCAGGCATACCCCCAGAATGAGCAATTATATTACAAGATGAAATTAGTTATTTAAAGAAATAATTTGTTGCCTGCTGGGAGAAAATTTTAAAGATTAATCAGGTAATAAACGCAATAACAGAAGACTTGGATATTGATAATTATTCTTCTTTCTCGGAAAATGACTTGCTAGATCTTTATGGCCAGGTACCCAGTTCTAATTCTTCTTCTTAATTGCTTGTATGCATTAGTTTAGTTTAGTTTTAAATTTTATTGCTTTATTGAGTTTCTTTTTGAGTCGTGGGGACACGACTCACTTTTTGAGTTGAGGGTGGGGATTCGTTGTCCTCATCTTCCTTTTTGATTTTGCATAAAATATAAAAAATTTAGGTTTGAATTGGCATAGAATATATTTGATGTACCTATTGAGCATGTTTTAATTTAGTCAATGATAGTAGGTAGTATGTCTTTGAAAGGTGTCACAAATATGTTTAGTATGCATGTATGTAAATAGGAAATAAAAGATAGGGAGGATTAATGAGCAATGCTAAGAAATCACGCTGAAACTTAGGGAGAGTTATTTGGTGTGTAGAACGTGAGTTTTGAAAGTAGTTGAAAACCCGCTTGTCTATGGACTAATAGTGAAAAAGTAACGAAAACCGGTAGTTAGAAAAATGAATAAGGCATTTTTTTCATATTGAAGCCACTTGAAGCCTTTTTAGCTTTCTCACCCTTTTATTTGATTATGATTATTATCCGTCTTAGCCGCTCTGAGCCTTTCTAAAGCCTATTATTTAACCATGTTATAAACCATATTCCTTAGTTTATAGGACTTATCCATATGACCTACACTCGAATCGCAAAACCCTGAGACAAGTTGTTTTAGAGCTTGAGTTTGGGGTGATGGGTTTCATCGTTGGGAAAAATTGGGATTGGGAAATTGTAATTGTGATATTAGGTATGATGAAAGTTATTATTGTAACCCTTTGTCGGGGTAAAAGTAAATAAAAAAAGCTAAAAAACATGAAAAGAAAAAGAATATATGAAAAAAATAGCATGATATCTCAACATCAAAAAGAGTGCCATTGCTACATTAAACAAGAGAAAAATAGATATGAAAAGATTAAATATATTTGGACCGGCAAAGAGGAATTATTTGTTATGTCATCATCATGAAAAGGTTTTACTTTGGTTATTTGGGGATGCAAATTGAAGCATCAAAATTAGTTTGAGTGAGAACATCTTCGAGTGAAACTCAAGCTCTAGAGAAATTTGTTGATGGAATGTGAGGAGAGAGCCAAAAACTCACTTTTCATTATCCAACTATACCATACCGTTCCTAAGACATGTTATAACCATAAAGACCTTAGAATTTCTAGCTACTTGGTGGAGGAACAATGGAACAATTAGGGAGTAGGTAAGTGGACCATTGGATACTATATTAGGACCTATGATCACCATATAGCCGTTAATACGAACTAAGTTGAAGGCCTTTCCTTCTGACATTGCGAAGTTAATCTAGATTTGATGTTATGGATTGTTGATTATGTGTATATTAAGTATACGTGTGCATTATTTGTTTAGCATTACTACATGAGACTTTTAGATATTTTGCTCTAGGATCATTCATTGTGTTCTATTCTTCTTCTCCTCCTCCTTCTCCTTCTTAGTTTATAATTTGACTACCCTACTGTTTTATATTTTATTGTATCGGGATGATATAACTTTGAGTTGGGAGTCTTGATGTCTCCCAATTTGTGATGAATTAATCTAGGTTGGAGACATCATTTTAGGTGTATTTGAGCATTTAATTATATATTTTTGTTCATATTTTTATATTTTCCTATTTCTTGACTTGATTTAATGAATTATTATTTTTAGAGCATATTGGGTTAAATTGTTTGTTAATTGTGATACTTTAAAAATATGTGGTAATTAATTAGATGTCAAATCAATTCTAAAGAGATAAGTAAAGAAGATATGAATGAGAATTGGAGATAAAAGGAAGTAAAGATAAAGTAGGAAAGGAAAAAGTTGACAAGTAAATCTGAATTTAAGCAGCCACGTCCATTAAATTGATCATAAGTCAAAAAGGCTGGAAGGGTGATATTCCCTAATAACTTTTTTAATTATGCTTTTATTATAGCTGCCCAAATTCTAAGTAGGAAGGGTGATATTCTCTACTGAGTTATCTTTCTTCTGGCCCAACCTATGTTGAGTGTCGTCAGTCAGTGTCTAGAACCTCTCATTCGATTGCCTCACTCCCTTCCTCTAATAGACCAAACTGATAGAGACGGTTGGTGTATACGGTTAAAATTATCATATATAGACTATTTACGCTTAACATGAAGGATGACAAAAAATACTATTAAGACTCAATAAATATGGGACAGATTAAGTCTGAGGTAATTATGAAATCGGTTGTAAATAATTGACTAAATCGTCTCTCCTTTTCCGAAAGAAAATTGCCAGAAGGTCGTGTGTTCAATGCATACTCCCCACACGATATAATTTTTTCATTTGGCAATTTAATTACAGAAAAACTGTTGCACATATATCTTTTGTTATTCTTTTATTACATTTGTCCAGATTCTAAACAAGCGTGTTGACATTCTCTACTTATAATCTCTTTCCTCTGGACAATCTTAGTTGAGTACCGTTCTTCAGTTACCTGAATCCTTCAATCAGTCGCGCCACTCTCTCCTTAAATTGGACAAGGCCAATAGAAAAGGTTGGTGTAGATGATTAAAGTTATCTAATATAGGTTATTTATGCTTAACATGAAGGATGGAGATGAGACGAATTGAAGCAAAGGTAATTTATGAAATTGATCGCAAATAATTGATTAAATTACCTCTTATTCTCAAAATGAAATCTGCCAAAAGGTCACATATGTACATATATGATCCATGATTTTTTTTTCAGTTTTTTTTTTGTCATATATCCATGCTTATTGCATAACATATATTTTTCATTTGGTAATTTAATTATAGGAGAACTCTTTCCTATATATGTTTGTTTATGCTTTTATTACATTTTGCCTAGATTCTAAGTAGGTATGATGACATTTTTTATGGGGATGCCCATTGGGATGTAAATTTTCTCGTTTGTTTGTTCGAAAGTTTAATTTGCATTAAAGAAAGACTATTACATGTTATCCAATTCCTCGTGGGGAATTGTCATTCAAAAAGATAGAGCTAATTGGGAGGTCTCAACAACGACTATATTTTTTTCATACTACTAATCCGAGCAAAAGTCGGTCTAAATAGTTTAGCTAGACCATAAATACTACTTATGATATTACAAATTTTACGAATATTAACTACACAATTACAAGGTAATTGATATATTACATTTAAGGCATTACACTCAATGATGAACATCCGTGAGGATAATAGACGGCTAATTGAGTAGTTTTCAAAATCCCAACAGATTTTGCATCAATCGTTGAGTCGATACAAATATTCCAAGGTTTCCTTGTAACAAGATCTCCATTAGATTTTCTTATAATGCAAGATATTGTTATTTCTTTGTCACTAAAGACAGTGTCATAATTTATTTTAACATGACTAGAAAGAGGGGGTTTCCAAATACCCTTTTTCTCATTTATTATTTCATTGGTATGACTATTTTCATCAATTACATTGTTTGTAGTATTAGAGTTATTAATTTGATTTTTTTTAGTATCTTTTATATCTTTTGGTTCTTTATCAATATAATTAATATTCTTTAAATCGCTTGCTCTTTGGTATTCTTTCCAACTGCTTATAGCTAGTTCCATAGGTATCCTAGGGTTACGTTTTTTATTATAATAAATAAAATCATTCATTGATTTCTATATATTCCATATTATCGTGCATATGAATTTTAAAATTTTGTCTTTCTTATTGAAGATTTTGTAATCTCGTTTGCTATATATAGTAGCCAAACATCACATCTATTTGTGTTAATATTATAATTCATATATCAATAGGGTTCGTAAACCAAACACTTTCATCCAAGGGAAATTAAAAAGTAAGTGCTACCGTTTCAGATTCATTATCACAAATCTTACAAATATTAGAGGTAATACATTTTTTTTTTTTTAACAAATTCTCCTCTTTGGGGAGGAGATTTTTTGTTATTTTCCATATCAAATTCTTAATTTTTGGGGTTGTATACATTTTCGAAATTAGACTTCAAAGTATTTTAGTGTTGATGTTAGAGATAAAAGGTTTAACCTATTTTAATAAGTTTTTTTATTATCCTCATTCATCTTTAAAAAATAGTAAGCTTTTTTGACATTATATTATCTACTTCTTCTCAAATGTTTAATGATTATAGATTTTCTTATTCATGTTATTATTACAAGTATTGTTTTGAGAATTAATCAGTTTATTTTTTCTTTTATAATATTAGTGGTATCATTGATATATTTATGATTATGGAATTCAATATCTTTTCCATTATTTATTTTTCAGTATGAGTTTTTAACATTTCAAAAAAAGTTTTTATTTTTCATTACATGGGAGATCCTAAAAGATCTTGGGATACACAAACAATAGAACAAAACTATTCTAAAATATCAGTAATTAAGCCTGGACTATGAATCATTCGTGTGACTTTCACCCCATCCGATCTCAAGTAAGAACACCCCAAATGCCATTTGGAAAGTCATTGTGTTTATGGAAGGGTTTGACTTGTGACACCTCCAACTTTGCTAGCCAATCCACACAAGCATTACTCTCTTTAAAAATACTCTTCACCCTGAAAGCACCATTTTGTTTGAAGATTTGTTTAATCCGATGTAACCAGATAGCCACAGGCCCACTGCCATATCACTTCTAAACCATTTCATTATTATTATTTGAGTATTTTGTATTTTTTTTTAAACATAATTATGGTACTTGTTATATTTTAGTTTTATTGCTTTTAATATGAATTAAATTTCATTAACTTGAATTTGATTTAATTTATGAACGATTTAGAGATTTAATATCTTTTCCATTATCCTATTTTCCTAAAAAAAAAAATTGACATCATTTTGGTTTCCATCCTTGCCACAAGAAATGAATTTCTTTTTTGGGTTAAAAGAAATGAAATCGCTAGGATATGAGTTTTTTTTTATATCTACCTATTTGTATTTTTCTGAGCAGTCTTCTTCATATATATTGCCCAATTTTTGTTGCACTAGACAATAAAATAACTAAATCAATATTATAACAGGAAGACGTAAAACTATTTAGAATTTTGATCATCATTAAAACAATGAAAAGAATAACAACTCTTTAAAATTTTCTTCATTTAACTTGTTCACTTTCTAGTCTCTCGATACAACTCTTAGTTGTTCATTTGGGTGCAAAAAATCTATATCTCACTCAAACATTACATTACAAGTTATCTCTCAACCATTTTAGAGCTCCATTCACAGCCGATCTGCATCAACATAACCACGATATTACATATATACCCCCAAACAAACTCATAATAATAAATACTTACCCAGCTAAATCCTGCAACTTTTTCAAAAAGTCATTTTCATCTTCAGATTCTTCACTTTTTTCACGATTATTATTCACTTCACTTTCCTTACTTTTAGCTACAACACATAGAAATTCCAGTATTATTTCAATCACTACTAGTACAGTATAGTGTTATAAATATATATAGATAAATTAATTAAATAACAAGGAATTTAAATATATTAATTTAATCAAAAACTTACGAGTCTCCTGAACTACAGTACGAGTTTTTGTTCGTTTAGTAACAACACTGCTATTTAAACTAGCAAGTTCTTCTAACAATTCACGCTCCTTCGAACTGTACCCAAATAATAAATTTAAATAAGTAACATTATTATAATAAATAAATAAATAAATAGCTTACTTTATACGTTTAGGTATGCTAACTTTAATTGCAAATAAATGGTCCCCACGTATCGAAGGTCTATTAAGCTTAGGTACACCTTTTTTAGCCAAAACTAACACATCTCCAGGTTGTGTTCCAGGTGATATTTGTAAATCACTAAACCCTTCAACTGTTTTCACCTATATTAAAATATTATTATATAATTAGAGGATTTTAAGGTAATGTATTAATTTTATATATATATATACCTTAACAATAGTACCCAAAATAGCATCTAAATAACTAATAGTAACAGTTGAACGAAGATTTATATCATCTCTTTGAATACCCGGAATCTCTAGAATATCAAGATACACATAAAGATCACCTGGTGGACCTCTATAATGTTAAAAAAGAGATTAGTTACTGAAGATTTGTAAATGAATAATGTATAAAGACGTAAATACCCTTTTGATGCAGCATCACCTTCTCCAGCTACACGAAGTATACTACCTTTACTAACACCAGGAGGTATTTTTACTTTAATATCCTTTTTAATTTTTATTCTTCCTTCACCAGAGCATTTACGACAAGATTCTGATATCATTTCACCATCTCCTCCACAATTTGGACATACAGAAACCTTAAAAAAGTCGAATTTAATTACATCGTATTAAACATTAAGATTAAAGTTAATAGTTAGTACCTGTGAAAACATTCCGAAAGGTGTTTGTTCAGTTCTCATAACTTGACCTCTTCCACCACATGTTGAACAAATTCTCATTTTTGACCCTACTTTAGCTCCTGTACCTAAACAAACTTCACATGTTTCAAGATGTGTAAGTTCAAATTCTTTTTCTGCTCCAAATATTGCCTCTGAAAATTCCAATTTCATATCATAACTGCGTTTTATATCACTCATTAGTTTCTCAAATTAAATAATATTATTAATTATAAAAAATACGACTCACCGTAAATCTTCTCCTTTAGTAACGGTATTACTACGGCGTGTACCAAATCCAGTTCCTCCGTCCATTCCACTGAAAATATTGGGTCCGAAAAATGTTTCGAACAAATCAAAAGGATTTGTCTGCAATTAAATTAAATATATATATTACATTATAGCTCGGGTATTTAAATAAAATACTAATAAGTAAAAGGTTATAGAGATTTGAGAAGTACCGTATAAGCACCTTCACCACCTACTGAACTTCTAACTCCAGCTTCTCCATATTGATCATACATAGCTCTTTTTTTGTCATCTGATAATACCTGATCATGTTATATTTTCAGTGTTTAATAAGGGTAAAATAGAGAGATTAATAATTTGAAATGGTACTAATATATTGAGCTTTACTCTCACCTCATAAGCAGCACTGATCTCTTTAAATTTATCAGTTGCTCCAGGTTCTTTGTTTACATCAGGATGGTACTAAAGATGAAAAACTTATGTCAGATTATTGATTGAGATAAGAACTGTAAATTGCATCATTGGTCCCTAATTATGCGAAATAGCCAAATTTACCTTTCGTGATTTAAAAGGAAGAAAATATACCCATGTGTGTGACACATTTAGGTTGCAAATGTACCCCTCCACACAAGGGTATAGTAGCTAACTTTTGGAATTAACACATTAACACATGTTACCCTTACAGTTTTAACAAATTTACTACTTAACAAGAGTTCACTCGAAATAAATTAAATTGATTTGATTATACTAATCAAATACCCAATTAAGATTGTTCTTCTAGTACTGGGATACAAAAAAGAATCACATAGAAACAATCCAATGCCAAGCTTAACAATACCTGGCGAGCTAACTTTCGATAAGCAGCTTTAATATCCTTAACAGTAGCAGACTTCGGAACACCAAGAGTAGAGTAATAATCAGCTGCAGCCGTCACCACAAATCTCTTAAACCTCTTAGCATTTATCTTCTTATTAAATTGACATGAAGATGAAGAAGATAGTGAAATTTTGATGAATCTGTTGTGGGTCCCACAGGCGAACAAAGAAGATGAAGAAGGAGGTACTAGTAGACTAGTGGTAAGTGAACGGTCTTGGTTAAAGCTTACAGAAGAAGAAGGTAGAAGAGAAAGTGTTGCAGCAGCTGTGGCCATTACTGTCAAAATCAAAAACGATGAACTTCAAGTGTTTGATTTTTGTTCTTCAGAATAAAATGATTTTACCAGATAGTTGTTATTTACGATCAGTTGATTATGAAGAAAGAAAGGAAAAAAGAAAAGAAAAAGAAAAATAGAAATCGGTTTTGGATGATTTTAGTGGTGGAAATTATATCATGTGGTGTTAAAAGCTTGGACATGTGTTTCGGTGCATTCCTTTAACAATATGATGATTATAAAAATATTACCGGACCTCCAAAATAATAGATGTTAGGGCTGTGAAAAAATGGCCCAACCCAAAATCGAGGTTAAAATCGAGATCTAAGGCGTTATCTTTTACCCGGAGCTAGCTTATTGATAGAGTGGTTCACGGCCCACTGAGTAAAAAAAAAACTATTTAAAAAAAAAATTATAAGTATTTTTTGTAAATTTCATTTAACCTCTAATTTTTAAACTTATTTTATTAGACATTGAGTTATTTTATATATAATATTTTTCTGTTTTTTATAAATTAATATATGTTATTTTGTATAAAAAAAGAAACTTATAGGATAATTAATTTTAAAAAATTAATATTCGGGACTTATATTACAATATTTACTTAATATAGGGACCTATAGTGCAATTTTGCATAATATAAGAACCTATTTTGCAATTTTTGCATAATGTATAGACTTATAGCGCAAATACGACAAAAAAAATCGGGGGCCCCCGCTAACAAAATTTCATGTTTCTACTCCTGCTTTTACCCAACCCCTATTATAAAATAAAAGTCCAGTTCAGATTACTTTATAAAAACCAAAACCGATCAAACAACGTCGGGTTGACCGGATAAAACCAACATTGTAAATATTTTATTTTAAATATATATTAAGGATTCCTATCTTATTTCTTTTATTTTAGGTCGAGGGGTTTCGTTTTCTATCTTCTAACCCTAACGTCCTCTCTCTACTCCTCCTAACCCTTGCCCCACTCTTCTGCTACTATGCACCCTATTCTCTAATTCTCAACACAAATTTGTCTAATCCAATGATAAATTCGTGGAAGAAGACTTATTATGTTTGATAAGGTGATGATTTATGTTCGAACGATCATTAAAAGAGCTGGATTTTACGATCCCTTATATGCCGTAAAGGTCCCTTAGTGTTCGAAAATGGTTAAACCATTTCATAAAGTTGATGTTGATCCATATAAATATATAGCATGACGTATAATTTTGTCCGTCATAATAAATTTAACATGGGAAGTTTCTAGGAAGCTAGCATTTGTGAGTACAAACTTATATAAATCATACGTTTCTGTATTATATCACGGCGTGAGAGTATTGCTGGGATTCGACAAATTAGATTAATACGGAACTGCGATTTTAGACGAATAGAACCACAAAAAACTAATCGACCAAAAAATGGCAGAATAGTGAAGAAGCTGTAATTGTATTATCTTTTTTGGGTTTAATTTTCTGTAAAATAAAGCCGTTGTTGTACTTGCTGACTTTTTTATTTTTTTTTCAAGAATTAACAATGTTTACTGAATGAATAGTAATTCTTTATCTTTAGCAAATGACTGTAGCAATTTAAAGGGTATTCTATTTTACAGTATCCATTTAGAAACTTGCTGGAGGGTAATTTCTATTTTACAGTATTGTGTATTTTGCACATAGGGTAGTGTATTGAGGAGTGCTGGAGATGCTCTAAGAGTGGTATTGCTTTACCTAAAAACTTGAGTTGTATATTTTAAAGGACATGGATTGTAAATCGTATATGATCAAGGTTGTGTAATTTGTCAATATTTATAAAAGAGGCAATTACCAATAACATCCTAAGAGGTGTTGATATTGACCTTAAAAGTCATATCTAATATAAAAAACATAATTAGACAATAATACCCTTGACTAAATATTCCCACCAAACTAAATTTTCCCGCCAAAATTTTCCGGCCAACTTTTTTTTCCCACCAAAATTTCCGGCCAACTTTTTTTTCCCACCAAAATATTCCGGCCAATTTTTTTTGGGGCCCATGGGATTTATTATGTACATTTCTTATGTGACTTTGATTTAACTCGTGCCTTTTGTATTAGCTTGATGGATTTTCTTATAAGTAGCCAAGCTTAACAATACCTGGCGAGCTAACTTTCGATAAGCAGCTTTAATATCCTTAACAGTAGCAGACTTAGGAACACCAAGAGTAGAGTAATAATCAGCTGCAGCCGTCACCACAAATCTCCTAAACCTCTTTACATTTATCTTCTTATTAAATTGACATGAAGATGAAGAAGATAGTGAAATTTTGATGAATCTGTTGTGGGTCCCACAGGCAAACAAGGAAGATGAAGAAGGAGGTACTAGTAGACTAGTGGTAAGTGAACGGTCTTGGATAAAGCTTACAGAAGAAGAAGGTAGAAGAGAAAGTGTTGCAGCAGCTGTGGCCATTACTGTCAAAATCAAAAACGATGAACTTCAAGTGTTTGATTTTTGTTCTTCAGAATAAAATGATTTTACCAGATAGTTGTTATTTACGATCAGTTGATTATGAAGAAAGAAAGGAAAAAAGAAAAGAAAAAGAAAAATAGAAATCGGTTTTGGATGATTTTAGTGGTGGAAATTATATCATGTGGTGTTAAAAGCTTGGACATGTGTTTCGGTGCATTCCTTTAACAATATGATGATTATAAAAATATTACCGGACCTCCAAAATAATAGGGCTGTGAAAAAATGGCCCAACCCAAAATCGAGGTTAAAATCGAGATCTAAGGCGTTATCTTTTACCCGGAGCTAGCTTATTGATAGAGTGGTTCACGGCCCACTGAGTAAAAAAAAACTATTTAAAAAAAAATTATAAGTATTTTTTGTAAATTTCATTTAACCTCTAATTTTTAAACTTATTTTATTAGACATTGAGTTATTTTATATATAATATTTTTCTGTTTTTTATAAATTAATATATGTTATTTTGTATAAAAAAAGAAACTTATAGGATAATTAATTTTAAAAAATTAATATTCGGGACTTATATTACAATATTTACTTAATATAGGGACCTATAGTGCAATTTTGCATAATATAAGAACCTATTTTGCAATTTTTGCATAATGTATAGACTTATAGCGCAAATACGACAAAAAAAATCGGGGGCCCCCGCTAACAAAATTTCATGTTTCTACCCCTACTTTTACCCAACCCCTATTATAAAAGTCCAGTTCAGATTACTTTATAAAAACCAAAACCGATCAAACAACGTCGGGTTGACCGGATAAAACCAACATTGTAAATATTTTATTTTAAATATATATTAAGGATTCCTATCTTATTTCTTTTATTTTAGGTCGAGGGGTTTCGTTTTCTATCTTCTAACCCTAACGTCCTCTCTCTACTCCTCCTAACCCTTGCCCCACTCTTCTGCTACTATGCACCCTATTCTCTAATTCTCAACACAAATTTGTCTAATCCAATGATAAATTCGTGGAAGAAGACTTATTATGTTTGATAAGGTGATGATTTATGTTCGAACGATCATTAAAAGAGCTGGATTTTACGATCCCTTATATGCCGTAAAGGTCCCTTAGTGTTCGAAAATGGTTAAACCATTTCATAAAGTTGATGTTGATCCATATAAATATATAGCATGACGTATAATTTTGTCCGTCATAATAAATTTAACATGGGAAGTTTCTAGGAAGCTAGCATTTATGAGTACAAACTTATATAAATCATACGTTTCTGTATTATATCACGGCGTGAGAGTATTGCTGGGATTCGACAAATTATTTTAAAAAATTATTTTTTAACACAAAATTATATAAATTTATTTTAAAAATTATATAAATTTTAAAAAAAATTTAAATAAATATCAAAACCGCCTAGCAAGAAAACGCCTAGTACCTTGGGCGCTCGAAGGTGGTCGACCGCCCGCCTAGCGCCTAGCGCCTTTTAGAACACTGAACAAATATCATACAAGATGATACATTAACACCACAATAAAAAGAAAATTGTAGTAACGCCTCCACCCCCCCCCCCCCCCCCCCCCTCCCCCGTCCAATGACTTTATTAAAATTAACAGTGGTGCAGCTTTTTCAGATAAAGGAGTTGTGTTAAGATGCATTGCTAGAGTCTCTAATGGTCTTTTATTGACAGGTAGTAGTTGAAAAGTTAGCACAAGGTCTTCACTTGAGGCTGAGGCTTTGGGTATTTTGAAGGCTACCGAGATGGATAGAAACTATCCATGTGGAAGTCATTATCAGAACGATACAAAAAGTATTATGCAACCTTTAGCTACGAATCAAATTATTTTGTGGAATAGTATTTAAAACATCGTTTATAATATTTATGGCTTTGTTGAGCAAACGAAACCCATTTTCTCCCATCTCCTTAGGGAAAGAAACGTGGTTGTCGTTGTCGATTGTATTGGCAAACAAGAGTCTATTTGCACATTGTTTGGCAACTGCATTTCTAGTGTCCCAACCCAGTTAGCAATTTTCCTTACTTTAAACAATAAACCATCTAGGGTTTGTTAGTTTGTAATTTTTTAAACTATCTATCTATATATTATATGCTATCATAAAAAAAAGGTCAGGACAACAATCTTAGTGTTCAACTACATTTGAAATGTTTCTCGAAAAATTAAAACCAAGACTGTCTAGATTGTTCATTGTCACTCAAATGACACTATATGATGAGCTTGTGAGGTGGAGAATCCGATGTCAAACACACGATTTTGGTTAGCGACCAACTATTGAAACCCTTGATGAGGGTTTCAAAACTTCATCGTCGTTAAACGGAAGTCCTAGTGAGAAACATCCCATAATTACCGTCTCCTACAAGTTTCGCACTTTTTGTACACTCTTGCTTGGTACAATTCTTGAGGGAAAAGTATGTATGTTCTTATCATGTGCAATAGCACACGTTAAGCGGATTGAAGACCATCACGGATCAACCAATATATGATACATACTAATTGTTAATAAGTTTGGGGTATCAACCAAAATATGATACATACATACTAATTGTTCATAAGTTTCGGGTTGAAAAGGAAGAAAGAGAGCAAAGAAATCAAAAAATTCAGCACACATCGGAAGCCAACTAGCCCACCACAGAAGCTTCATGAGTAGATCGGAGAGAACTTGACTCTCATGTTTGACTTTTTTCATATTATTTTCCCAACTTTTCGTACCTTTATTATTAAATTATCTCATATCCTTGGCTAATCAAACAAGCACAACTTCAATAAACCGGGAACCAAAATAATATTAATACCAAGCAAGCAATTTCAACTCAACATATTCATTAATCTCAGAAACAGAATATTGTAATCACAATAACCACAAATCCACACAACTTCAAATGGAAAACATAGTTCAATTCATACAACAATCGTAATACAAAATGCCATAACAAGCAAAAAATACTATAAAGTTATAAGTAAAAGCGCACAACCCTCACATTTCCCTCGTGCAATTTCCATACAATTTATTAGAATACATCAGGATGGAAACGCCCAGGAATTGAGTTACTTTGCTGAGCCTGTAACAAATGCATCTTCAACGTATAATTATTCATCTGCATATAAATAAAACAATCAACAAATTAATTCTTCATCTCATTTAAAAGAAAATATAATAAAAAAACCAGACCTCTAAAGTTCTTATCTGTTCTTGATATTGACTCAGCAATTGCTTCAAATGTTGCACCTCTTGAATCCTATCATTGTTTTCCTTCTGACGCTCATGCTGAATTGATACAGCACGTTTGAGAATTGTGTTCTCTCCTAGTACTATTTCAATTTGCTCTTTTAACATCATATTTTCCTGCAAATTACTCAAGTTATGGAAGGTTTTTAAGAGGTTTTAAAGTGTATATATTTATTTATAACTAACCTTCTGAAAAGCTTGGGCTGCTTCAGCACCAGCATGTGAAAGAATTGATTTCTCTAAACTCTCTAATACTCTTGAAGCACGAGATTTAGCATCATCTGTACTAGTAGCACTTCCCATTTCACTTACAATTAATTCAACCCATTCTGCACCATTTGCAGGCATGTTTTGAACTTGTGAAGGAATTGCTTCCTCTGCACCTGCTGAATTATAGAGTAATTGTGAATTCTAAGTTAAATCGGTTTCACTTATAAACCAAATTGAGCATGAATTAACTGATATTAATAATTATGTAAAATACCATTAATCAATCCATCATTTGCATCCTTTGAAGGATTAGAGTTATTCTCAGCATATACAATGGACAGCTCATGGAGCCTCTTGATAGCAAGATCTAAATCGCTGCCACATTCTTCTACGGCTTTTTCGAGAACCTGAAAAGGTAAATTACAGAAAACCCAGTAAGTAGTAATCCTTTGACAAAAGTCAAATATATGGATCAGAGGATAACTCAGTTAATGACCAAATTTTGTTTGAGTAGATGAATTATTCAAAATAATGTAAATTGTACCATTGGTCCTTGTTTACAAACTAAAAGGAAGAACTAGCATTAACACAAGGCATAGATGATACAATAATTATACAGATAATATTAGTTCAAGTTATAAGCCCAGATTCCATCACGATATTAAACATTTTCAGGCAAAATACATAATCTGAATCGAAAATAACCAAGACAACGATTTAAATTTAATGAATTATGAAATAATTCAGATCTAATAAGCATTAAAAGCAAGTTAAACTAACAATTTAGTAACTTAGAATCATGATAAAATGCCTAAACCCCTAAATAAAGAGTTAGAATAAGATAATTCAATTTAATTATCTAGAGATAGATGAACCTGATTATCCATATGAGGAAACAGATCTCTAAGCCGAGCGAGAACTAAGGACGAAGGACGCGGTGGCGAGAAACGGAGGGGAGAGGTGGAGGAAGAGCAGCGAAGCTTCTTAGTAACAGGAGGTGACGCAGATGTTGGGGAAGGCGATTGCAACTCTTCGAAAAACGATCTCTTGCTGCCGCACACTATCGCAGACATCGTCGATCTACTCCGCCGCCGCCGTTGACGACTGAATTAAAATTTCAATTTCAATAATAATCGGAAATTGAAGATTTCCAGAAAGAAAAAATTTATCTATTTTAAATTAAGTTAGGGTTTCGAAAAGAAGAAATTTGAAGATGATATTGTGGATATGATATTTATACAAGAAAATAGAGCGTCTTCTTCACACGCTAACGTACGTGTGAAACTGCGTCGATGTTTATAAAGTACGACGCCCCCCAGTGACGGACGAAGGTCTGAACCTTTTTTTTTTCTTTTTCTGCAAGAGATAGTTTTATTTTATATTTTTAAAAATAAGTACTAATACTATATGTATTTTAAAATGTATAGGGTAATACTTCCATCCAATATTGGATGGTCCAATATTCATATCACAGTCATGGATTATTTTAACAAAACACATGTCACTAAATTATATGTTAGTTACTTTTGCAAGTTTAAAAAATAGGGTATGTGCATTAATACTATTGGTGTAGGATCATCCAATATTGGATGAAAAAAATTTCCAAATGTATATTATTGATCCATTTAGGGTGTGTATTCAAATTCTACCTAGCTTTACTTTTTATATAGAGTTTATAAGATTTTTTTTAATTTTATATGAGTTTGACGGATTTTTATGTTAGGGTTTTAATGAATTCTTTTTGTTACATCTGAGGTCTAAAACGACTAGTAAATCAAATAAAACTTACAAACCTCCGGAAGGAGAGCACAAAATAACTCTCGGAATAGCTAGGCCACATTTATCTTTCATAATTAACTTCTTCAAGCCTTCAGGAGGACTAGCGAAATAAACCGGATCACTATCTATATGCTTTCCCATATTAGCCATAAAGTCTGCACTATAGTTTGCCTCCCGATACACATGAACAATCTCAAAACCCGTATGCGCCGTAAGAATATCCCTACACTCTTTCAGTAACGTGTCTAGCCAATTCCTATTGCTCCAACCGTCCTTCACTAGCGTGTAGCTCTAGCGAATCAGTTTCGATAACTATCACCTCCTGAGACCTTTTAATAGCCAAGGATAGCCCAAATCGTAAAGCAATGAATTCTGATTCAAAAGTTGATCGTACCTTTGCCATGCCTGCAAAACCACCCAGGTAATTGCCATTTACATCACGAAATACACCCCCTACTCCTGCATTCAAAGACCCTTGTTTCTAGCTCCCATCAATATTCAATTTAATACCCACCATTTGTTTAACCCATTTAACCAGAGTACTTTTTGCAGATACAATCAAACCACCATCGGTCTTCTTACCCAGGCTCTTACGTAATTAATCGCATTATTCTCCACTATATACCTCAAGGATTGTACCGTTTTGCTTCTTTTTCCTCCATTAAAAATCCGGTCTTTACGATCAATCCATATCATCCACATAATTGCAAGAGCTACTGTTTTTTAATTCCAAACCATTCGCTACTTCATGCAATCCAGGATCACTCGCCACCAAGTAGACCACTCGCTGCAGCTGTTCTTGATCAGACCGCATGATTAATATATAAACTATTCGCTTCAGAGGTAAAGCTCCAATCTTCTTGTATATCATCTAGGCCTGCTGTCTCACTTGTCAAATCAGCAGACTCCTGACTTGTACTATTTCGCGCCACCTCATCCAACTGTCTCGGTTTTTTCTGCAGTTCGACTAAAGCTAGCCATCCATTCCACAGACCCATGTATCTACTTCAATCATGAAGGAGGTGAATTTCAGTTTCAATTTTGATCCCACATCCTGTACAGGTAGTATATACATTAACTTCGCAAGCTCGTGAAAACATATGTTGTTACAAAATATTAAATATTAAGACTAGCAGTTGCAGCTGAGACCGACCATCTCAACAACAAAGCAGTGAGTTCAACAAACCTCTACAACATATGAAAAGATAAAGAAAAATAACAAATACATAAAACTCTCTAATGTATTGAATTTCCTCATAAGATCCTTTCATATACAAAAATAATGTACAACCACATGACACAAACTAAACTGATATGCTCTTTGCTCCCACAACGAATAAATATTTGAATTATGCAATAAATGTTTAAACCAATCTAAACAAATGTGAGCCAATTCTAATTTGTTTTGTATGAGAGCGAGTTCACCTTGTAGGTTCCTATCATTTTCACTCGGGTTAACATTGGCAAACTTAAAACCTAAGGTGTTTATATTGATCGGTCAAACGACTTGGCAACCATATATCAGAATATAAAGAATTTCGTTAGTCGCGTGTATATGCATCTGATAACCCCACAATACTTTGTTGTACCTAGTTAATCTTAGTGGACAGTCCTTAAAGAGATGGATGGATGGATGAGAAATTATTGCAAAGCTTTGGTTCCCAATGTTTTGGAATCCAAGAATCTCTATAATTTTCTATTTTTCATATTTAAATTTTATTTATAAACTAAGAATTTGCATAAGCATTTTGCATTTTCCGCGTTATTGATGGTATTATGGTTGTTAGTGTGTGTAGACGATGAATATGAACTTATATCTTAATAGGTGGGTGGAGTGAGATGGGGAGTGTGTTGGGTTGGATTGAGGTGTGGATGGGTGTGGAAAGTATATAATAAGTTTTGGGAATGTTTTTAATTTTGAAAACTTTATAGGGTTAAATATAAGGGGTTTAAAGTCAGTTTCTTTTAAAATGAAAGGACAAGCTATGAAAATGACATAGTACATGGGACAAAAGTGTTATTTTTTCTATTATAAACAATCTTTAGCCTAAAATATCAGTTATAACTTAAAATTATCTTTCATTCATCAACACATTCATTTTGTATCTTCAAATCGATTCATTATCACTATTATATATGTTGGTCGATCTTGATTTTTCTCCTTTCAACACAGTTGCCACACCTTTTTTTCCAGATTTGACTAGTATCGCCACTATCCTTCCTCTCCATCACTTTATACCCTTATTGTAGATCTGCCACCTCCACCATCATTTTAGAGAGTCAATTGCAGACATCGCCGGTACTTCAATGATAATCTGAAAATCTACCAACGCCGCTATCTCTTTCAATCAAATATTTATTAAATTTTACCAAATTCAATAAACAATTACTAGAAATATAATTATATATTTTAATATATTAGATCCACATCTCCATCTCACACTTCATGTAATTTCTTTCTCCTTTTCATTTTCTCATTATTTTAACAACCCATAAGATTTAAACTACCCTAATATATCACAGTACAACTTTTATGCTTAGATAGTTTTACAAATGTATTTGAAGCTCTCATAGATTTTTTTATAGTGGATCTAGATATTTTATTATAGATCTAGATGGTATACTTCTTAAACTAAATGATTATCTCTAACGAGTAACTAGATAATCTGTTTTAGGATATATATTGTATTTGTTCACATGTCGGTACAATTCAATATACATGTTCAATTATTTTTAATGAGTTAATATTGATACAAATTACTAACAAATAATAACTTTGAATTTCTCTTATGTTTATTACAGGTCATATTTCTATTTGAGAACTATTGTGTTATAAAAACAAGATTGTTGGTCATGACATTTCAAATTCAAAAAAAAATTGAATTATCCTGGTAAGATAAAATACTTACAACTATAAATTGCATAATATAACTGTGGTTTTTAAAATATCTATGTATTAGGAGAATATGATTAAAAAAATTATCCAATCTACATTGAGTTGATAAATCTATACATATTTAACTTGTATTTTGATTATTTTTTGCACTATGACATTTTAAAGTTTTGCAACTAAGGATAACAATGTAGAAATTTTAAAATTTTTATTTGATCAAATCTTTGTCAAAATTTGTTTTACCTACAACCGTTTCAGTATCTTTGTATTAACTTATACTATTATATGAATTTGACATATACTAAACATGCTTAAGTAACTAAAAATATTAAGAGATTTAATGATAATTAATAATTTATAGGTTATTTTACTAAATTATAATTTATTTCTTGAACTTATATTGTGCTTTTATCTCAAATGGGTTTTTAAGATCATTTGGAATATAAGAAAACTGTATTGGCAATGTCAAACGATTTTCTAATATCTTGGAAAATATCATTGAGAAGAACACTAGCACATTTTGTCCAACTGACATGTGGTTTACTTTTTAGGCACAACCATAATGATAGATTTATTAGACTGCCCTTCCAAAACACAGCTTAAGGCTTTATTTTTTGGGTATAAGTTTAGGCCCAACAACTCCCCTCCTAAGGTTGTATCGTTTGGTTGGGTCTGCGGAAAAATTTAAGGGCAGAGGCAGGTAGGGTTCAGGGGTCCATGGCTCCCAGACTTTTCAAAAGAAAAAAAAAATTAAGCAATTAACCTTTAATTTTTTTTTAAAATCTTCATTTGGCCCCTCTAACTTTTAAAATTTATTTTATTAAGTTTTAAATTATTTTATTTATAGGTTTTATTTGTTTTTTACATAAAATATATGTTATTTTGTATAAAAAAAGAAAATTATAGGAAAATTAATTAAAAATTATAATTTTGAAACTTATATTGCAATCTTTACATAAAAAATTTCAGAGGCGTTTCCCCCGAACCCCCTTGGTCCCCCTATTAAAATATCCTGACTCCGCCCTTGCACTTGTGTAAATAGGATGGATAGTTAAATTCAAGTAACATAGACAAAATTCGAAAAGAAATGTAAGTGTGATTTAATTGATGAATTCTAAGTACTAATTAAGGCAATAGTATGGGAAAAAATTAAGACAAGAAATATATGTGTGATGTCTAATGAAAATTCTTTTACAGGCCTGACCCTTTTCTTTAACTGTAGAGTAACACCCATTGTGTGCTCTTCTTGGGCCGCTATGTATCATAGAATCAGTGAGCATAGCAAACGTAAAATGGATGGGTTAGGGACATAAATTTATAGTCTAACAATTAGGGGCTGATCCAGGGTTTATATCGGGGCAAAAAGTTTAGAAAAAACCCAAGGGGTTGGGAACATTACCCAGAAAAAAATAATTTTATGCTAATTTCTAGTTTGCAGTGTGTGTTTGACGGAGAAAATCTAGTTTTAATAAGTTTTTTTCCCTATTTTTGTTTTAAATTGCACTATGTCCCAGGGAGGGGCGGGCCCGGATCCCTCCTCAGATCCACGTTGTATCTGAGTTTCAATAGAAGATAACAGTTGGGGTAAACACTGAACCTATAATAGTAACTAGGACAGAAATAGATGAAATTGCACAAACCTAAGATAGAGAACATATAATAATAACATATTCTTTCTCTCTATTTCACTTGGTTTAATGATATATGATTTTCTCATTACATAATACAGGGGCTATACTGCATGCTTTGCATAATACCAAGACCTATAGTGAAATTGTTTGGTTACATATGGAACTGTTGTTCATTTTTGCATAGTATAGGGGACTGTAGTGTAATCTTTTCATAATATACGGACATAACTGCAATTTACAAAATATGGAGTTGCCTCTGTTTTTTGAGTTAATTGCATGTTGGATCCTTATATTTTGTAAAATATGGCATTATAGGTCCTTATATTATGTAAATTAATCTATATTTAACAAAGAACAAAACTTCAAATTCAACAAGCTACGATTATTTTTTTATTAAAAAGCAAAAAAAAAAAGTACTTGAGTTTTCTCCCAAAAGATATTTTTTTAGGCTTTATTTTTATTTTGTTTATATGTATATTTTGGTGTTTCTATAATACTATATGTGAATTTATAGTTTGTATTTTGATTATATATTGTTACTGACTTAAAATAATGATGTGCAGGACATCTAACTTTAAAAAGCGACGTCTTCAGCTATGGCGTCGTACTGCTGGAGCTTACCAGAGGTCAGAGGTCCTATGACAGAAACCGCGGCATTACCGACCTTGTAGATTATTCAAGGTTTTTGTTCAAGAGTTGGCCGAGGTGCCAACACCTTGTTGATCCTTCTCTACAGGGTCAGTACCCAATAACAGCCGTGCTCAAGGTGGCAAAGCTATCATATAAATGTGTCCAGCCGGACCCAAAGTACCGTCCCTATATGAGCCAGGTTTTAAGGAAGTTGGAATCCCTGGAGAATTAAGCGGACTTGGCAGTTGATGATCCGCACTACCAGCTGACCCGACCAGCTAATCAAGATGGGCCAAGCCGCTCACATGTGGGATTCGTACGTGGAAATATACAACCATGGAGAAATCCAGCAATTACTCTGGGAAGGACAGGAGTGCAAGCCTCCCTGTTTCTTTATCGATCAGCGCGACCCAGTGGCACTCCTCAGCATCCCTAGGCATGTAGAAAATAGATGCTTAGTTTAGAATTTTTTTTAAATTTCAAAAATTTGATGTTGTGTTTGTATGAACTTTGTGCTTTCTTTTTATATGTATGATATTTTGCATGATATAATGTGTTATTTTGCATAATACAGGTACCTATAGTGCAATATAACAAGTTAAATACTTAAAAATGATAATCGTTTTAAAAGGAAAATTAAATATTAAAAAAACTTATAAAAGCAAATACAAAAAAAACTTTTAAAAAGGTTGTCAGTGGTAATAAAAAGCAAACAAAAAGAAAAAAAATTCAATCTGATAGAAACCATATTCATCCTCAGTGGTAATATTTGACATGAGAGAGTGTTATACATGTGATGATAGTATTTGATGTGGATCAAAAGAAGTCCATATTCATTCTTATTAAGAATCCCTTTTTAATGATAATGTAAAACAATAACATTTTATGCAAGTGATCTGGTTCAGTTTTAAAAAGAGTTGGTTTAAATTTCGGTTCATAAATTTGACTTTTTATTTCAGTTTTACATAGCAAGATCGAATCATACTGAATCGAATTGAATTATTTTTCTTGGTTTTATGTTTTGACTGTTTAGTTTTCTTTTTAGGTTCAATTTCTTATTTTTTATTTGCTCAACTCTAGTATGGGTCTATGTTACAATCACCCAATAGTATTTTCCCAGTAAAAAAAAGTATTTTCAAACCTCAAACCTTATACCACCAACAACCTCGTAAAAGTATTAACTTCAATATGAATGTAAGATATCTCAACACAACCTGTTGTCATTTATGGACATCAATAAATATTCACAATAATTTGACCACTTCACATGTCAGAATTATCCTCTAGGCTTATATCAGAATATCAACTTTTATGGACATCAATAAATAGGTCAATTACCCATGGGGTCTTGAAGACTATCTTAGTGCCACAAAGAAACTAGTCCATTCCTCTCTCCTCCAAGAGGCCTCTAAGATTCCCATTATCAATACTAACCTTATAGTGTATATAAGACAAAAAAAATAGATTCTTCTCTCTTCGCCATTACCATTATTCTTTATCCTCCATTACCATTAATCTCTCTCCTCCTTCATTAACTATCAATAATTTCTAGCTCCGACTACTGCTGATCACCGCCGGAAAAAGTTCTGAACCTGGAAAAAGTTACTGAGCATGAAATTCTGAGCATGGAAAAAGTTACTGAGCATGGAGTACTAAGCATGAAAAAAGTTCCTGAGCATGGGGTACTGAGCATGGAAAAAATTGCTGAGTATCGGAAAAAGGGCTAAGTGTCGGAAAAAGTTGCTGAGTATTCGAATTTTTTTGTTGAGTCGTTTTACAGAGCATGCTTGTTTGCTCAGTAATTTTACTGAGCATGCTCGTATGCTCAATCAGTGTACTGAACATGGTCGTATGAGATGTTGAGTTTCATTATTTACTTCATTTATATAAAAATAACCTAAGTTCATTGAAATACAAAACAAGAATAAATTAAAAGAGAGATAATGGATGATTATACATTTGACTATTACAAAAAAAACTGACTAAAAAAATTTGGTTTGACAAGACCTTACAAACCAAAAAAAAATCTAATGGAGCTGTAGCAGCAGGGGAGGCACGAACAGAGAGGGGAACGAACAAAGAGAGGCACGAACGGAGCCAAGCCGGTGATGAAGTTGTGATGAGAGCTTAACAGAGAAGAGCAAAACACCACTACATCGCCACACCAACCCAACCACTTCCACACATATCCATCTCCAAACAAAATATAACCCTTCTCCGGCGTATAACAACCACTTCGAACCACCACCTCTGCACCACTTCGAACCACCACCTCGCTGCACCACTTTGAAGCTACCACCGATGTCACGGTGGCAGGAGAAACTTCTTCACGGAACCGTCGCTGCACCACTTCGAACCACCACCTCACTGCACCACTTCGAAGCTACCACCGATGTCACGGCGGTAGGTGAAGCTTCTTCACGGAACCGCCAACCACTGCTCGTCTTCTGTTGCTTTGAGAAAGCTAAGTGATATTTAGGAGAGAGGAGAGAATAATGAGTGTAGGGTTTTAATAAAACAATTCTTATAAAAACTAGTAATATATGGGAAAAAACAAAAAAGGGTAAGATAGTAATTGAGATTTTGAACTGTAGTGTTAGTTTTTTGTTGTGGTCTTTAGTAAGAGGAGGTCATTTACCCAACGTTGTTGGATTTTTGGATTGTGTCTTCAAGACCCCGTCGGTTATAATCTCATTAATGTTCACAATAGTTTTATTTTTATTACATAGGAGAGCCACTATGTAAGTTGGAATTATCCTTTCAACTTAGATATCAAAATATCAATATTCATGAACATTAATAAATATTCACAATAGTTTGATCATTATACATGTCAATGTCACTGATTTTACGATTATTCGCTACACTTATATCAAAATATAATTAAACCAAAATTTAAAATTTAAAATTCAAAATTTAAATTCAAAATTTAAATCTAAAATTTAAAATTTAAAATTCAAATCTAAAATTTAAAATTTAAATTTAAATTTGAAATTTGAATTTAAAATTTAAAATTCAAATCTAAAATTTAAAATTTAAAATTTAAAATTTAGATTTACATTTGAAATATGAATTTAAAATAAAAAGTAGCACATTTTATTTAAACACATTTCCTAAATTGAAAATCGTTGATAATTTGTATTTTTTAATTCAAATCAATTTTGGGTCAATTACCCAAGGGGTTTTGAGGAGAATTATAGTGTCATATAGGAACCAAGTGATTCTTCTCTCCTACTTAGAGGCCTCAAAATTGACAAATATTATTACTACCCTTATAGTGTATATAAGACAAAAAAAAAATCTTCTCTCTCCTCCATTACCAGTAATCTCTCTCCTCCTTTATTAATTTTTCTCTCTTCTCTTTCATTAACTATCAATAATTTTCAGCTCCGACCTCCGACCACCGACCACCATCGACCACCACCGGATAAAGTACTGAGCATGGAAAAAGTACTGAGCATAAAGTACTGAGCATGGAAAAAGTACCGAGTATCGGAAAAATTTGCTGATTTTTCAATTTTTTTATTGAGTAAATATACTGAGTATGTTCGTTTGCTCAGTATCTTTACTGAGCATGCTCGTGTAATCAATAAAAGTGTTGATCATTTCTCGTATAATCAGTAAAAATGTTGAGCATTTAGACAAATAATTCCAATAATTATTTAAATAAAATTACAATATAATTCCAATAATTAATTGTTGCACCTATTTCTAGACCTTTATCGGCGAACCTTTAAAGTACAAAATTAATCAAAATATAAAGGACAGAATAATTTAGATATAGAAGAAGCTTTACATTACTAAATTAATCGAAAAAAAAACATACAATCCCAATGAAAGAACAACCCAACTTTCACATAAGCGTGAATCATCATTTGTTTGATAAAAGAAAAAGTGAATCAGCATTTATATGTGATGGAAATAAAATGGATAAAAAGTAAATAAAACTAAAACAAGCACTTACAAAGTGCTGCTAAGTGCTACCATTGCAAGTGGCATACGAATGTTAGCTTCAGTCGACAATTTTTCTCTCAAAAGATCAAAATCAGAAAATCTTAATTATATAAAGAATAAACTACTTACCAAATCTTCAAGTTACTTTGCGAATCTTTTATCAGATGGAGGTAAGGAAGTTTTAATTAAAGCAGTTCTACAAGCAATACCTAATTATGCCATGTCCATATTTGAATTCCCTAAAACGCTCTGTAAGAAATTATCAGGAATTATTGCTATTTTTTGGTGGGATTCTAACAATAAAAAAAGAATCCATTGGATTAAATGGAAAAAGATTGCTAGAGCAAAAAATATTGGAGGAATAGGATTTAGAGATTTTCAAAAAATGAATCTAGCGTTATTAGCTAAACAAGCCTGGAGAATAATGAATAATCCGAATTCATTGGTTGCTAGAGTTTTAAAAGGAATATATTGTCCATTTGATAATTTCTCTAATGCTAGACTTTCAAATAAGAGATCGTGGAGTTGGGCTAGCATATATAAAGGAATACAATTCATTAAACAACACACGATATGGAGGATTGGTAATGGAATCAACATAAATATTTGGAAACAGAAATGGGTAGATAATAAGGTGATTTTGAAAAAACCGGCGGGTTGTACAATTGAATATGTGGCACAGCTATTTAACCATGATATGTTGGGATGGAATATGGATCTACTTAGACAGCTCTTCCCCCCTAATCAGGTCAACGACATATGCAAGATACCAGTAATTGTTAACAAAGAGGAAGATAAAATGATTTGGCCTTTTTCAAAGAATGGCGAATATAGTACAAAATCGGGGTACCATAAATTAGTTGAATTGGAAGTTCAAAATGAAGCCCAGACATCTTCTCAAGGCATGAAGGAAAATAGCGATCTTTGGAACATTATATGGAAGTCAAACGTGATAAACAAAGTTAGATCCTTTGGATGGAAAGTATGTAACGGAGCTATACCTACTAAACGCAATTTAAAAACCAGGAAAATGATTAAAGATGCGATGTGCGATTGGTGCGAGTTGGATAAAGAAGATATCGAGCACTTATTCATAAAATGCCCACTTAGCATGGCGGTGTGGACTAATTCAAGACTACAAATTATGATAGAAAAAGATAAAAAAATATGATATTGGAGAATGGTTCATTAAGTTGAGGAAAAAGTATAGCAAGAATGGATGGGACCAAAGCGAGTTTACTGCCTACTTCCTTCTCACTTTATGGAATATTTGGAAGGCAAAAATGAGAAGCTGGCATGAAAAAATTCCATGGGTAACCAAGGATGTTATTGCAAGAATTAATTCAGCAATGAATGATTTATTTAAATGTAGAGATGCAAAGAGCAAAGACAATAATGAAGATAGCGAGTCGAGTAGTGGTATTGTTGAGGAGGATATTATCGAAAGTAATCCAATTCTTAAAGACGATGCAGAAATTATTTTCATGAGCGACGCATCTTTCAAAAAAGACTATGAGCCAGCAGGATTAGCAGCTACAGCAATAAACAAAGAAGGTATTGTAGTCCAGAAGATTACCACTAGACAACTAGTTAGAAGTCCTATATAGGGTGAAGGATGGGCGGTTCTTCTTGCTATGAGAAGAGCGGCTAGCTGTAATTTCCGGAGTGTCTCATTTTACTCCGATAACCTCGAACTAGTTCAAGGTATGAATAAGGATGTAGGTCTTCGATGGCAATTGTTTCCATTCATTGCCGAAATGAAGAGCTGGTTAAAGAGATTTCCTAATTGGAGAATTGATTATGTCAATCGGAAACTTAATAACGTAACAGATTTTGCAGCGAAATCGGCTAGACGGAATCTGGACACAACTAAATGGAGGAACGGGACCCTTAATGACTATTATGGTTATCTTAAATCTCTGTATAAACGATCATAAGTTGTTTGATTTTCCCCGACAAAAAAAAAAGTCGACAATAGCTTAGTGACGAAAGACACGATAAACGAAAAAAAAAACAAAGCAGCAGCAAAAGAAATTAAACAAAGCAGTAGCAAAGATTTTCTCTACTCAAAATCACTAATCAACTTCTATGCTAAACAAACATTAGCACATGGTCTTCATTTTCTCCGGCCAACGAAACGGCAAAACTAACTACTTTTCAAAGCTCCTCTCGAACAGATCTGCTTCTTCTCTATGCCGGATCTTCATCTTTGCTTTCGATCGGAGCTTTCTTCTTCTCCGGCGGTCATCTAACGGCGGATCTTCTATCATTTTCGCCAAAGCCTCTCGCAGCAGTGGCGGCGAGGATGCAACCTCCATGGCGAACAGATCTAACTTTTCCTGGTGGCGGCTTCACAACAATTCTTCGCCGAGGGTTCCGAGGAATGTTGGCGACGAGGAAAGCACGAAGTCCGAGGAATGTCGGTGACGAGGAAAGTACTGTGTTGCTTCGGCGTGAACTCGCCGGAGATTTTTCTGCTCAGTGTTGTCGAAGTTTTTGTGTTCATGGAGAGAGGTGAAGGAATAGGTGATGTCTCCTCATTTGTGATAATAAAATATACTTCTCAGACATCATTTTAGACTTATTTATTAGTTTATAGGTTGATTTTAGCTTAGTTTAGTGCACTTTCCTATTTTGGGTCTTGATTTAGTAACATAATATTTTTAGAGCATATTGGGTATTGTTTATTTTGTGTGAAGCTTTAAAGATAATTATGGAGATTAATTAGAGTCCAAGTCAAAGACTACAACTTATGGAAAGAGATTTACATGGAAATTGGAGATAAGGAAACAAAAGCTAAAAAGATGGAAAAGGAAAAGCTGCCTAAATCTGAATTCTGCAGTACACGCATCAAGAAGTGGTTATTTGCCTAAGAAATAGGCCGATTTTGGTAATTTACTTTCATAGGTACAAAGATAATTCTGTTACGATTCTTTTGGTATCTTATGGAGCTCAAACCGACCAATAACGAAGAAGATATACTCAAAACGGTCCAACAGTGTTTATCTTTATTTCCATACGAATTTGAGTTGGACTAGGAGTCCATTACTTAACTTATCTCTTAAGAAACGAATTAGGTCAACCTATACACTATAAATACAGCCTCTTAACACTCTTAAATAATCCTTGGTGAAACCTTAAACCAAGAGAAAGCTTACAACATAAGAGAGAAGTCTGGAAGGAGCTGTTCATCAACAATGTCTTCTTCTACCTTTAAATTTGTAATTTCTTTCTTTTCTTGCATGAACTAAATTCCTTTAGCTTGAGTTTTAGCATATATGTATGAACCCTAGTTTTGATTGACATCTATCTAATTTGGGAACTTAATGTTTTAAATTGAATTATAGTTTTTATTCATTGTTTATGTGTTTGGATTTATATTCAGTGTTCTTGTGGATGCGCACCCATATAGAATTACCATCTAGTAATTAGGTCACCATTGACAACGGTGTTTAATTGCATGTTTAGCACATAACGTCTAGTATTAGGTCTGATCTGACAACCCAACCTAGCTAGATAATCACTATGGTTTAGTTCTTGTGACTATTTACCAATTACAGGAAAAGTTTGCTTAGGAAGCCTTATTGACACAGGTAAATCCTATTTTAAACTACCGATAGTGAATTGAAACCGATTATTGAAATACTACATAATTCACCCTTACATGTTTAGAACGGCAAAACTAGTGGGGATTACATGCTAGTGACTCAAGCTATATTCTCATATTCCTCTCTTTCATCTTTAATTTTCTGTCTTTAAATTCTTAGTTTAATTTAGTTTAATTAGAAAATCAAACAAAAATGTCTTTGTCTTTACTTTTATTTGCGTTTAGTTGTTCTACCTTTAATTATCTACACTTGATACTTGCATAAGATTCCTCTAACCTTCGTAGTCTCTGTGGAACGAATCTTAATCTAAAACTTGCACACGATCTGTATACTTGCAGAACTGTGTAGCTTTAGGGTGTTATTTGCACGTTATTTATATCTTATTTTATCACACCCTAGGCCCCACCAATAGGATTTTAGGTTACGTGAAATAGGGGGGGAGAGAGAGAGAGAGAGAGAGAGAGAGAGAGAGAGAGAGAGAGAGAGAGAGAGAGAGAGAGAGAGAGAGAGAGAGAGAATGAGAGTAAAAAAGTTTTAATACATTATTTAATAAATATATTATATATAGGGATATAAAAAACAAAAGAGGATAAAAAGGTAATTAGATTTTTGGTATATAGTGTTAATTTTTGTTTGAGACCTTTAGTAAGAAGAGTAAATCTAACCGGTATAGTTAGGTCTTGAGGTGGTGTCTTCAATACCTCTTGGGTAATAATCTCATCAATTTTCCTATATCCAAAAAGAATTAACAAAAATAATACTTATATTTCATAAAAATAAGTTTTATCGTATGATTTTTTAATCAAATCTCTGCAACTTTGAGAAGAACACATTCTAACCCAGGTAATTTCCTTCTTGTAATTTATTTTTGTTAAATTATCATCATAATCACCTTATTACACCAAAGTTTAGTGAAAAAAAAGCTAATTACCGATGCAGATTTATGACATTACACTCGCTTTGATTTTTGCAGGAGGAAAAAATGATGTTAGTGTTGGAAATAGGGGATCTTCATATTCCACATAGAGCACCTGATTTACCAGCAAAATTCAAGTCCATGCTTGTTCCTGAAAAAATTCAGCATATTATTTGCACAGGAAATCTTTCTATCAAAGTAATTAACAAAAAATTTTTTTTGTGAATTTAATATTTCTAGCTCTCATAGATGTATTAGTTCAGCGTAATTCAGTGTTGGCTTTAGCTTGCATTTTGTGTTAGTAATTCAGTTTTGGATTTTTTTTTAGTATGTGTTACATAATATACATTGATATTTATGACTATTTTCTCCATATCAAGAAGTTCATGATTATCTAAAGAGTTTATGTCCAAGCTAGCTTACACATCACTCAAGGTGAATATGATGAGGATGTTCACTATCCAGAGACAAAGACACTCACTATTGGACAATTTAAGCTTGGTATATGCCATGGTTATCACGTTAGATTTTCTTTCATTCATTTTTTCCAGATTCACTCTATTTTAGTACCACATGGTAGTACACAACAAGAAAACTGGGATTTACCAACCTTTTTTTCCTACCCTTCTATAACTTGTTGGCAAGTTTTAATTTTACATTTTCCAGCTATCTTTGAAAAGGGTAGGCTAAGACTATGACGTTCTAATGCTATTAGTGTGGCTAAAGTAAGTTATTACATTTTTATTAATATATTTTTTGAACTAGTAACCGATCATAAACCATTTTTTTGGTCAGTTATTCCGTCTACTGTTGTCGATTACAAGATTTAACCGATTCCTAATCTAGTAAAAGATCCAGTGATGTCAAAATGGTCTTCCGCACTAAATGTCGCTTGCCTAGCGTTACGCGCAGCACGATCTGCCAGACCATTATGTCTTCGCGGGAGATGTCTGAAAAATAGATTCCCATGAGTATTGACAATCTGTTTGATCTGCTTGACATAAGGTCGGACTTTCCACCACGCAACTGGCAACGACATGATACCTTGAATAATATCAAGGTTGTCTGAACAGATGACAACCTTACTACCCGGATGGGCTAGGCTCAGCTGAGCAGCTTCCAACACTGCTATTGCTTCCCCTTCAGCCGCCGAATCTGTCCAGATGGGTTTAGAGAAAGTCACCCTCTGTCCAGAACGAGTCGCACGTTTAACTATACCGATCCCACTTATCTCTGTCTTATCTTTAAAAGACGCATCACATGTATAAATAAAGCTAGTGTCTCCATATGCGGTATCAGTCCACAGATTGTGTTCCGGTACACAAGGCCTACCATTGGCGCCAGTGGGGTAGGATCCCAATTATGTCCATATAAGTCTTTCATACCTGCAAGGATAGACAAAACAACATTTTTTGGATGAGGGTAGACATTTTCGTGTACCATTTTCATTTTAGCTTTCCAGATGTTCCAAAGTGTCAGTTGAATATATGTCATGAAAATCTGTGGATCCCACACTTTATTGTCAAGTGAATCACACAGGTCCGTAATCTAGTCCCCAATTGAATTCGGGTCCTCTTCGGGTACTCGGATCTGCATTGTTGTTCCTTCCCATACCTGTTTAGAAAAGTTACAAGATAATAGCAAGTGCACCACAGTATTAGTAACGTTATCACACCATAAGCAGTTTTTTGTGTCACTACAGTGACAGAAGTAAAGGTTCTGTTTTGAAGGTAAGATGTTTCGGCAAGCTTTCCATGTAAATGAACGTACTTTATTGGCCACATTTGTCTTCCATACTCTTTTCCATAATTTAGGATTATTCAGTTCAGCTTGGATAGAGGTCTGAGCCACCCCTTCCATTGCTACTTGAGAGAGAATTTTATATCCCGATTTCGTAGTATACTCGCGAGACTTAGAGTAAGGCCAGATGAAAGTATCTGTCTCTCCGGTAGTGAGTAAAGGTATCTTAGCGATCTCACCTCGAACCGGAAGAGGGATTACAATATCAATAGTCTCCCAATCCCAGCCATTCTTCTGTGTATTCATAAGTTGATCAACTGTTTCAAAAGTGGTATCCCGTGTCCTATCTTTAATTATTCCAGAAGGTAGCCATTTATGTTTCCAAATGCAAGTAGTTTTCCCATCACCAATCTGAGCCAACCCATGATGGACAAGTAAGTCCCTACCCTGCAAAAGACTAGCCCAGGACCACGTGCGACTATGGCGTAGTTTAACATCCAGAAAGTTTCCATGAGGATAGTATATACCTTTTAATACCTTTGCCACAAGGGAGTCGAGATTCTTTAGGATACGCCAAGCCTGAGCAGCTAACAAGGCCAGATTCGCACGCTTGAGATCCCTAAAGCCCATCCCGCCCATAACTTTTGTTGCCGTCATCTTTTCCCATTCCAACCAATGTATTTTGCGTATACCTAAAGAGTTCCACCAAAATCTTGCAATAATCGATGAAAGTTTCCTACAAAAAGTAATAGGGAATGAATAAATTGACATAGCATAGCAGGGTATAGCCTGTAACACAGTTTTGATTAGAATTTCTTTTCCCCCTTCTGATAAGAGTTTCACAATCCACCCCTGAGCTTTGTTAAAAAAAAAATCTACAATCCAATTCAGACTTTCCATTCTAGACCGCTTGTGGCAGAGAGGGATGCCTACGTGATGTCTCCCTAAATTTTCTAATTTTATGCCCTTGGGAGACATCATTTTTTGTGTTTATTCGACTATTTAGATAGATTTTTGGTGTTAAAATGCAATAAATAGATTTTCCTTTTTAAATTCTAGTATTTTTTATTTACTAAACTTTTGCGCGTAATATGGTTTGTTTTGAGTGAAAAATTGTGGGTTTTGAATACTAGCTAGGAGAGGAAGTCAAGAATAAAGTCAAAGATCGCGTAATGGAGTCAAAGCAAGAAGAAATATCCCGAAAGAATTGATTAATTTTAAGCTGCAAATCTGGAAAGTTGTCAAATATTGCTGATTCCGAGTCATCTAAGAGTGGATTTAGCCTCTGACTTGTGAAGAGAAAACGTGCCCCATTGAGTTACGGAACTTTAGCAACTAATATGAGGTCAATCCGAGTTGAAACGAGCCATCTAGAGCTGATTTAGTGAAGGTGGTGCAGCAGTTACGGGATTTGGGCTTAATTAGTGGACTTGGGTTTTTCTAATTTTTATTTAATCCCTATGGAAAGCCCTAGTCCGAAATTCAGCTTATAAAAGGGCTTTTGATTTCTATTTTCACACACCTTTTTCATAACATAACATACGCTTAAGAGTCAAACACCAGAGAAGAAGCTAGAGACAGGAAGAGAAGAAGCAAGAGCGGGAGACTTTCTATATCTCCAATTCTCAGCCAATTCAACTCCGTAATTAGTTTCTTCTATTTTATTCTGTAAAATATTATGAACCCAATTATTTCTTTAGTTTTTGTCTTTTCAATAATTATGAGCTAAACTTAAATAGTGCTTGAGAACGCATAATGGGTTAATCCCAATTTGATTTTATATCATGTGGATGATTTTAATAATTGAAATCAAATTGGGTAAATTGTATTTTTCATTAATTTGCTTTTATTTACTATGAATGACGTAATTAACCAATCATAGGACTTAGTATCTAGGCTATTCCATTTATTGGCGAATGGATCACCTTGACGGGGGGTCTGGGTACAGAACTAGTTAATGAATGTAGGATAGAAATTATAGACTCTGACGAGCTTAATTAATCCTATTGCCAATTGGGTAATTTAGACTTAATCACTTGAAAGTGGACTATAATCACCCTGACGGGGTTTGTAGCACTTGAGAGTAGCTCCTTAGTCCACCCTGCCGGGGGTAAGGAGAATTCTGAATCCCGACCAATACATATTTACCGATTTGTCCCTTAAACATAACATGAAATGAATGATAATTAGGTGAAACCCTTGCGTCTCTCAAGCACTGCCTTTCCTACCTTGCGTAAAAATTTTATTTTCTTGCGTCTAGTTTAATCTTTGCATTGATTTAGTATTTTAAGTTATTGTCTTAGCATTAGAAAACCAAACAAACAATTCTCAAAATCATTTACTTGTTTTTACGTGCAATTAACTACTATCTGATAAGCATTAGAGTCAACCATTTCGTCCCTGAGAACGAATCTGTATTATCACTTATATTACTTGGGACAACCGTACACTTGCGGTTGTGGTTCTCTTATCCTTATTTGCATTTATTTTAGAACACAAAAAGGACCACCACTAAGTACTTGCCCAGGTCAGTTGTTTCTTTAATCTGCATTACCGATACAACCCGTTGTCGATCCTCACCCAGTGTATAGTTTTTACTTTAATTCCCTTATTTGGTATTACCTTCGTAACTTTACGGTCACCTAAATTTTTTGTCATCATATGGCCACACATACTAGGAACGCGCTTCCCATCTCTCGGTGGATGAGGAGCAAGATCATGAATTCGGGGTGGTTAGTTTGGACACGAGTGTGAGAGGGGTTGAGTTAAAGACAGAGTGGTGTGCAATTGTTGTGCATGTTATTGGGAACATTGGGGTTAATGTAGATGAACTCAGAAGGATTATTTTGGACAAGTGGATGATCAAGGGGAGTTTTTGGGTGACGGATATTCGACATGACTTATTTAAACTGGTGATGTAAGAGAACACAAGTTCATCCGGTTATGGAATCTGAGGTCGGGGCTCGACTCAGGTCTATACGCAGGGATGAACAAGTAGGTTGGGTTGGTGAAATTTCAAGAAGTTCACATCAACTTTTCATCAGTTTATATTCAGGTGATGGGCTTAGTCTTTCTTTAAAACACGTTGGACACCGTTCGAGCAGTTACAAAGGACTTTGTTGACTTGGAAGAAGTGGACTTCCCGAAAAATGGTATTATGGAAATTAGAATTAATGGTTTGGGGTAACGTTCAATGTAATGGAATCCATTTCTGCGGGTTTGTACCTCCGGAAAGAGGATGGACTTGCATGGCTTAAATTCCAGAACGAACAAGTGGGCTTATCGTTTTTTGCGTGCAGTAAACTAGGAAACAAAAGCGAGAAATGTACCGATCCGGTGGAAAAAAGCATGATTGACGAGGTAAAGCAACGTTTTATAACGTGGGGTATAGATAACATAGTTAGACACCCGCATGCGGATCCTATTTATGGAATTAGAAGGAGGGTAAGGGGGAGTTTACCAGGCACGTGGGGAGTTACCGGTAGGACAGGTCTGGGGACGCATCTTCGCAGCCACCTAACTAGGGTAGGAAGGCAGGGATTAGATCGAAAGAGAAATGATTGAGAGGTACATTCCTCCTTAACTATTTGTAACTATTTAGATGAACCTTATAGTTATAGAATAGCATGCATGTATCACGGTTGAAACTCATTCTAAGGATGCTTTGTCTTAGACTTTATGCATTGATATAAACATCGCCATAAAAATGCATGTGAATTACATTTCAACATTCAGCACTAGTGGTCTAGTGGTAGAATAGTACCCTGCCACGGTATAGACCCGGGTTCGATTCCCGGCTGGTGCACTAATTAATTATTTGCGGGGATAGCTCAGTTGGGAGAGCGTCAGACTGAAGATCTGAAGGTCGCGTGTTCGATCCACGCTCACCGCATACCATTATTTTTCGTTTCGTTATTTAATTTTGAGACCCTTCTTACTAGAGTTAACACTATAGAGTTATTTTCACATTACCATTATAATTTCACACGTTTATTTATACATTATATATACTAGATTACACATCGACATTCTGGTGCAGCAGCCATAAAAGATACGTGAAAACTTTATATGGAAGTGAAAGTTTTCATGGTAGCTAATATTCTGGCCTAAGACCGAAGATCTGAAGACTGCGTGTTCGATCCACGCTCATCGCATACCATATCATTTGGTAATTTAATTGTGAGACCCTTCTTACTAAAGACCAATTATATGAGTTAACACTATAGAGTTACTTTCACATTACCATTATAATTTCACATGTTTATTTATACACTATATATACTAAATCACACAATAAACACACACATTAATCATATTTTCCACCTATAAACACTAAAACACTCCATATAGCCCCACCAACTAGAATGTTCCTTCACGGCGTCACAGCTACAAAACAAAGTGGAATATTCTCGTCAGCAGGGTTTTTTGTTCTCGTCGACATTCTGGTGCAGCAGACATAAAAGATACGTGAAAACTTTATATGAAAGTGAAAGTTTTTATGGTTGCTAATATTCTGGCGATTCATGTGGCTGGACAAAGACAAAACTGTTGCAAAGAACTCTGGTGTACATGGAAGATCGGCAACCAAGGTCTAGAGTCGATCTTCAACAATAGAGAGTAGTCTTGGCCTTGAATCTTGTCAGTAATCATGGTTAATGGCGAGATCCTGGTTGTTTGGTCGTGGTTTGCTTCTGTTTGGAGCTTGGTTTTGTTTAGGTGTTGCTTGGAATCTTGGTTCACATATCTCATTTTTATTCAGTTGGGAGAGAGAGACTAAAGATCTGAAAAGTGCGAGTTCAATCCACGCTCACCGCATCACATGTTTTTTTATTTGGTAATTTAGTTTTAAGACCCTTATTACTAATGACCAGTTATATGATTTAACACTAGAAAGTTATTTTCACATTATCTATTATAAGCTCAAATGTTATTTATACACTTTATATACTAAATCACACAATAAACACACACATAAATCACATTCCTCACCTACAAACCCTAACACACTCTCCACACCCCCACCCACAAGAATGTTTCTTCACGGCAGCACGGTTGGGAAACAAAGTGGAGATATTCTAGTCGGAAGGGCTTGTTTGTTCTCGTTGACATTCTAGTGCAACATCCATAACATATATGCAAAGCCTTTTCATGGTAGCTAATATTCCAACACTTTGATGTCTCCCTATTTGTTCTAATTATTAGCCCTTAGGAGACATCCTTTTAGGTGAATACTTGACTTATTTGACAGACTTTTATGCTTATTTTGTCATATTACACTTTCTCCCCTTGGAATTAGACTATTTGCATTTTTAGAGATTTTGTGCGTTAATTTGGTTATTTTTAGTGCAAAGTTAGTAGGTTCTTGATTTTCATGGATCACCAATACAAGGAGGAGAAGTGAGAATTAAAGTCTTAGATTATTTTTAGTGTGCTAGGAAGTATTTTATTCGAGTTTCTAATTTTAGAGTGCACTTTCTTATTTCTAGTCTTGATTTAATGATTTATTAATTTTTTAAAGCATATGCGGTTTAATTATTTATTTATTTTGAAGCTTTGAAAAATATATGGTAATTAATTAGAGACCAAGTCAAGTCTAAGAAGTAAAGGAAAGAAGATATACATGGAAATAAGAAGATTAAGGAAGGATGTATGCAAAGAAGAAAAACGTAAAGCTGCCAAATAAATCTGAAATTCTAGCCACGTTCAAAGACGAGCTCATAATTTAAGATTGGCTAAGAATTTGGGAGAATGGTCTGAACCGATGGATAGAGATTTCCGAGACAAGTGATTTCGACTATTGGAACGCGTCAAACGGATAAGTATTGAAGGAGATATGACCAAAACAAATCAGCACCAGAATCTTACCTTTCCTAGATTTTGGCTGCGAATTAAAGAGTCCTTTACTTGTCTTCCACTCCAAGTAAAACGAATTAGGGCTTCCTAGCACCTATAAATACACCTCTTAGACCTCATTATTCAGCACCTCTCATTAAACCTTCATATTAAATCATCCTTAGAGAGAGAGTCAAGAGGCGGAAGCAAGAGCAGAAGCTGGAGAATCCTTTTCCTCCAACAACAGCTCAAGTCAATTCCTCTATCTAGGTTCTTATTTTATTTCTGTTATTAGGAACATAAACGCGCGGTGTTCGTTAATGATCCTTACGGGCTTGACTAACTGCGTAGCCAATGTGGTAAGAGACTAAACCCATTTGAACGTAGCTTATAATTGCCCTGGCGGGGTTTGTAATACTGTAGGATAGCTCCTAGGTCCACCCTGACGGGGGCTAGGAGATTATAGAGTCCTGACTAATATAGAAATATCAGTTTTGCCCTTAACGAAAGCATTAATTACGTAAGTTTAGGTGATTCCCTAGCGAGACTCAAGTATATCTCATATATGTGTCTTTATCTTTTAGTATTTATTTTCAGTAAGTTGTTTATTTGCGTCTAGTAGTTTAATAACTTGAAACAAAACAAATATCTTTTATCTTTTATTTTCTGTATTTACAATAACTACTATTTATCTATTGAACACTTGGGTTATACCAGTCCAATCCCTGAGAACGAAACCCGATTTATCGGAGTATTACTAGGACAACCGTACACTTGCAGTATTGTGGTTCCTTTAATTTCAGTTCTCAATTTATTAACACACCAGGACCCACCACACTTCACGGTGGCTAAATAATGACAACACTGCTGCAAAGAACTCTGGAGTCCATGGAAGATCAGTAGCCAAGGTTTGAAGTCGAGATTCAACAACAGAGAGTGGTCTTGGCCACCAATTTTTTCCAGTAATCATGGTTAATAACGAGATATCGGTTGTTCAACCCTGGTTTGCTTCTGTTTAGAGCATGGGTTTGTTCAGTCGTGGTTCAGAGCTTGGTTCGCATGTCTCATTTTGGACGTGTTCGGCACGGAGGTGGAGGTGTTTCCGCTAACTACTGAGGGTGGAAGACTTCTCCCGCTAGTTGGTCCGGCCTAGAAGGCGGCGGCTGCCGCCGTGAGGGCTCCAACTTATTTGCATGTTGATGTACACAGAAGGAAGTAAAGCCCAATCTTGGAAATAAATTATTTTACAAATATTTATTTGAATATTAGAATTGAAATTTTTCTAGTTATTTCATGGTGATGAACAATTAAAATTGCTTTAAAGAGAATCATGGTTCAGGAGGTGAAGCAACATTTTATAATATGGGGTAGAGACAACATAGTTAGTCAGCCGCATGAGGATCCCACTTATAAAATTAGACGGATGGTAAGAGGGGAGTTAAGCATGCACGTGGGGAGTAACCGGTGGGATAGGTATGAGGATACACCTTCGCCACCACCTAACTAAGGTAGAGAGGCGAATATTAGATCGAAAGAGACAAAGGGAGGGACAGGACGCAAGGTAAAAAGAATGTGAACTTGGAACCGGTGACAGGGGAAGCCAAAAAAACACTGAGGTGAAGACACTGGAAGAGATTATTAAGGAAGTGGTGGCTATGGGTACTTTGTCCAAGCAAGCGACGAGGACAATAATCGTTAGTAGTGATGAGGAGGGGAAGACTTTGGATGAACAACTCAAGGAAGGAGAAACCTTAGCTAAATTTTCTATAAAGGGCATTTCGACGACCCTCATGTTTAATCAACCCTTGGGGGAAATGTGAGTGCACTATGAGATAAGAACGCCAAAGGCAAAGGCATGGTGGGTGATAAAAAGAGTAGGTATGAAGGTATTGATAGGAAAGAAATGCTCAAGAGTATGCTTGATTACATGAGTTTGAATGATATGAAAAATAAAATTCAGAAGAAGAGTGATAAGGGGTTTGTTGCGAAAGGGAAAAGAATGAAGGAAAGAGATATGGAAATCGGCGTAACTACTTCACTGTCGGTGGAGCAAGAGAGGCACGACTCTAATAAAGATTTGAGTAATAGTGATTTTGTAGATATGCGGGAGCGTACGTCTAGGAGGAGAACTCTTACGAGGAGTCAGAAGAGGAAACGCCGGAGAATATGTTGAGTGAAGAGGATATAGGGGTGGAAGAGAATGAGTCGGAATCGGAGGAAGTAAATGAGTTTCATGAGGAGTATCTTAGGATACAAGGTAAGCTGAAGGGTAGTTCGAGTAGAGTGGGTAGAGGACGTAGCCGCCTGGATGTGGCTGCAAAAGATAAGTGATTACATGTATGTGAAACTGTCATGGGATTAGGGCCCCCATGACAGTTCAGGTTTTGAGCGCTATTTGTAGGTGATCAGAAGCCTTCAGTAGCTTGCTTTTGTGAGACTATGCTAAATAGTGTTGATGCCTCGTTGTTTGTGAGACAATTAGGTTTTAATTCATATTTTGTTGTCGATCCCTTCGGTATTACCATGCACTCAGTTTTTTTTACTTTTGTGGAATGACTGTGTCAGTCTTAGCATAGTTAATAGTGGCCCATACTATGTAGTTTTTCATATTAATGATATCAAATTCGTGTATTATCTTATTTGTATTCATGCACTGTCTACTTATAAAGATTGTCTTCTTGTTTACAATAAAATGTGTAAATTGAAAGAGACCCATGAGGATCCCTATATTATGATAGGTGACTTAAACAATATCTTAAACTTGGGGGGAAAATGTAGTAGATCCCCTACTAACCCCCAACATATGTTAAACTTTAATTTGGTTATTGTTGCCATGTCTATGTGTGAAATTATTTCTTTTGGTAAATTTTATACTTGGACTAATCGTCGTATGATCAGGACTTGGTCAAGACAAAAATAGACCGAGCTTTTGCTAACATGGAATGAAGTGTTATCTATCCTAATGTGATGGTGTTTGTTCCTTCCGTGGTGGGATTAGACCATTCACCACTTATACTATCTAATATTAGAAATAATACAAGGAATCAAACTTTTCAAATTTGAAACAAACTAGGATACAGAGGAGTCTGACTCTTTGAAGACATTTTTTGGAAAAAAGAATGACATCTCGGATGCCTTGGTTATCTGGAGTAAGAACACCTTCCCCAACAACAATATAACTAAGAAACTGGAACAAGAGTTGACCAGAACTATAACGGGCCACACTCACAAAGGATCCAATATGAAGAGATGATTATTAGGGAACAACTGAATACATATTGGGCCAAAGAAGAAATTTATTGGTCAGACAGAGTTAGCTAACAATGGATTGAATACGGGGACAAAAATACAAAATATTTCTTTGCGATTAAAACAAAACGTAGGAACTGCAACCGAATATATCGTATCAAAGATAAGGACGGTAACTGGATAGAGAATAATAATGAAACTAAAGCTAATTTTACGGAATTTTACAAGATTCTTTTAACAGAACAAAGAGGCCAGGTCATGGATGAAACAATAGGATTTATCTCAACTAAGGTTACTAATGATATGAATGCAACCCTTACTAGGGTCCAATATATGGATGAGGTAAGGAAAGCAGATTTTGATATGGGTTTGGGTAAAGCACCTTGACTGGACGTCCTTAATAGAAAATTCTACCAAGAATACTAGGATATTATCAAAGAGGACGTGTTGTTAATCTTGAAAGGATTTTTTCATAACATTATTTTGGCGGTCTCTCTTAATGAAACCCTTATTACGCTTTACCCAAAGGTGGCTCTTAAGAAGGGGTGGGAAATTATAAACCTACTTCCCGTGTTAACTTTGGCTATAACATTATTTCAAAAATTCTTGTTAACTTTGGCTATAAAATTATTTCAAAAATTCTTGTTAACAGGCTACAGGAAATTGTGGATGAGATCACTGCCCCTACTCTGTAAGCTTTCATTAAAGGGAGAAAGATCCAAGACAATATCATCATTTCACAAGAACTCTTTCTTTACGTAAAAAGACGGAAGACAAGACAACGTCATCTGGTCGAAGTCAGATTGGACATGGCATAAGAATACGACTAGGTACGATGAAATTTCAATGTTATTATTCTTGAAAATTTTGGGTTTTAGCCGTACTTGGATTCAGTGTATCTAGAATTTCATTTCGACGGTCTCATTTCAAATTAATATCAACGGGGAAAGAATGCCCGAAGTTGCTCCAGGCAAAGGTCTGGGTTAAGGAGGCACTTTTTTCCCTCTCCTTTTCTCTTTGATGATAGAATATCTTATCACCCTCATTGATAACAAAGTAGAAAGAAAATGATCAAAGGAATTTCGATTACTAGGAACTGCCGGACGATATCAACATATTGTTTGCAAATGATTATTTATTTTTTCTAACTTTGCATGGTAATGAAACCAGTGAATTTCAACAATGTATTTAAACCTACTGTTCTAATTCGGGCCAAAGGGTTAATTTGGGTAAATCATCAATTTTCTTCAGTAAAGGAATGCCAGATTTTATCCGCAAGGAAACGGGTGACCTACTTCATATCGTAGAGACCTAGGATTTGGGGAAGTACGTGGGTGCCCCACTTTGCCATAAGCGATCGAAAACTGAGACACTTACGTTAATTGCTAATAAAGTTTTTGCTAAAGCTCAAGGATGGATGGTGAACTTGCTTTCGGAAGGAGGCAAGAAAGTTTTTATCAAAGTAGTTTTGCAGGCCATACCAGCATATGCCATGTCTATTTTTTTATTCCGATCACGTTTTGTAGGAAGCTGACATCTATTATTGCAAATTTCTGGTGGATCTCCATGGAACAGGGGGAAATCCACTAGTTTGCGTGGGAAAAATGACACTGTCAAAGGTTATCGGGGGAATGGGATTTTGAGGTCTGAAAAGAATGAACACATCCTTACTGACGGCTCAGGCGTGAAAACTGTTACAAAACCCACATTCTTTAGCTGCTAAAGTCCTTAAAGGAATCTATCATCCTAAGGACTTTTTGGATGTCAAATTGCGACAAAGTACATCTTAGTTCCGAGTAATCATCGTGTAAGGTAGAGGTACTTATTTGAGAAGGGATCATTCAAATCAGTAATAGGGAAAATACAGATATTTCGAAACACCAATGGCTGAGATCGGGAGTTATTATAGACAACCTATGCAACCCTTGTGTGAGCAGTGTGGATCAACTAATGATGGAAGAAGTCTACCTGTGAAATACTGAGATACTAGACACTTAGCAGAGTATCTTGCCTTTAGGAGTGTAATTTTGTATGTGAGTCAATCTGCATATGGTGGGTCCTTGTGTGTTATAAAATAATGAAATAAAAGCAAAGGAATAAAGGATCCACAGACCGCAAGTGTACGGGTCGTACCAAGTAATAGATAAGTAAAATTGGGATTATCGTCTCCACAGGGATTTAAGTAGTTATTCTAAATTCGTGTTCAATATCAGAATAGGTAGTTTTGATTGCTTTAAAAGGATAAATAATAAAGGTGTTTGTTTTCTAATCAACTAAATAAATAAAATAGACAATAAAATAAACAATTAATAATTATGCAAGAAAGATAAGGATATGCAAGTATGAATCTATCCTATTGAATCTATGATTACTAGGAATAAGAGTGAATGGGAAATTTCGCAATAGTCGGGAATCTACTATCTCCTAGCCCCCGTCAGGGTGGACCTAGAAGTTATCCTACGGTATTACAAACCCCGTCAGGGCGATTATAAGCTACTTTCAGATGAATACTATTTTACCTCTTTGGCTACGTGGTTAGTCAAGCCCGTCAGGGTCAAATAACGGATACCACGCGTCTATATTCTATTTCTGTAATTAAACCCCCCCCCCCCCCCCCCCCCCCGTCAAGGCGATCACTTCCCCACCAAAGTGAATAGCCTAATTACTAAAACCTACCCTTGATTCGCGACGTCAATGATAGTGAATAAGCACAAGAATATAGTCAATGGAAATTAAGAACCAATTCAATTAAATACTAAAATCCCAGATTCAAATTAAAACAGAAAAACAATAATCAATGGTTCATATAATTACAATCCTAAAAAGAAATTATGCATAATAAAACTTCTTGAATAAATAGCTTAGAAATACCTCATAGACAAAATAGATCTAATACTAAATTACCCAAAGAATAGAGATGGAGAAGTGTTGAATTGATGTAGTTAAGCTCCAGCTTTTGCTTCTTCCTCCTCTAGATCCTCTTGATTGCTTCTATGATGATTTATATGTGTATATTAAGCTTATGCAGCCAAGGGATGATTTTCTAAGGTTTAGAGCTGGTATTTATAGGTGCTAGGTCGAATTACTTGGAGTGGAAGACAAGTCAAGGACTCTTTAATTCGTAACCCTAAAATCTAGGAAAGGTAAGTTGAATTGATTTGGTCATATCTTTTTCAATACTTATCCGTTTGAGGAGTTCCAATATATGAAACTGCTTGTCTCGGAAAGAGCTTTCCATTGGTGCAGACCATTCGTCCAGAATCCATGCCAATCTTTAGTTATGGAATTATCTTTAAAACGTGGATGGAATTTCAGATTCACAAGGCAGCTTTATCTTTTCCTAATTGAACTCTACTTCCTTCTATCTCCAGATTTCTTCAAGATCTTCTTTCCTTATCTCCTTAGCATTGATTTAGTATCTAATTTATTTTCATATTATCTCTAAAGCTTCACATTAAATAAATAAGTAAACCGCATATGCTTTAAAAATAATAAATCATTAAATCAAGACTAGAAATAAGAAAGTGCAATTTAAATTCAGGAAACTCGACTAAGCACACTAGAAATAATCTAAGACTTTAATTCTTACTTCTCCTCCTTGGATTGGTTTCTCATGAAATTTATAAACCTACTAACTTTGCACTAAAAATAAGTAAATTAACGCACAAAAGCTCTATAAATGCATATAGTCTAATTCCAAGGGGAGAAAGTGCAATATTGCCATTTAAGCACTAAAGTCAATATAAAAAGACCATTTTCATCCTAAAATGATGTCTCCTAAGGGCTTATATTTAGACCAAAAAGGGAGACATCAGCATATGATTGCGTCATTATCGAGAATGATACTCAAAAGTTGTAAATTCAAGTTATTTCATCACCCACTATGCAACTAACTGGAAAGTATTTCCAAACCTGGAGATTTCCATGTAATAGTTAATAAACACCTATATATCCAGTTCACGTAAATTTAAAGATCAAGAAATACGGTCATAGATTTGAATATAAAGCGGATTGTGTTTTACATCTTGTTTTTTCTTATTTGTATATATTCTCCCACCACTAATTTTGTTTAGCATTGTATTGTTTAACTTATCTCTAGGGCTGCAAACGAGCCGAGTCGAGCCGAATACTAGATGTACAGGCTTGTTTGTTTAATTACTCGAGTCGAGCCGAGCCGAGCTCAAATTTCAACGAGCCAGGCCGAGCCGAGCTCAAATTTAAACGAGTCGAGCCCGAGCTTCCAATGATTCAAATAAAAAATGTCAGAACTTGTTTGTTTAACTTATAGAACAATCATTTTTAGAGTCGAGCACGAGTTGCTCATGAACAATTATGGTTGAAATGGGACTTTCATGAACGGTTGATATCTGATGGAGTGTGTGGTATGAAAATATGAAACATAACATTAATGAAAAAATAAAAATATCTAATTTGATATTGAATATTTAATAATATATTAATTTATAATTCATAATTTTAAACGAGCTCACGAGTCGAGCTCGAGCAGGCTCGTTTATTTATCGAGCTTAAAATGAAGCTTGAGCTTGAGCTTGTTTATATTCGAGCCGATCTCGAACGAGCTTTTCTCCGAGCCGAGCTCGAGCAGCTCGCGAGCGGCTTGGTTCATTTGCAGCCCTACTTATCTCACTCGCAAGTTGGGTTACCGTCATTTTTTGGATTTTATCCTTATACTGGAGTGTTTTATCTATTTGAACAAAAAAAAAAGTGTGTTTTATCTCAACCAACTCGCTTAATACTAGATGACCTATCATATCACTTGTTATTGGAAGTAGTTGGCCGGAATAACGTGAATACTCGACATATTTATTGTTTATATGAATGGATTAATGAGCAACTCGTCCAACTTTTTCAACTCCGGGTCCTGGTTATTATCATCAGGTACAACATCTTCTTCTCTAGGTAGATAAGCATCGGCTATAGCTCTTCCCTTGCTCAACACTTCAGGTGGTACTGTATTTAGAAGACTGAAACAATTCAAAAAAAATCCATAATCATAAAACAGATGAAAACAAAATCAGTAGTAATCAAAAGATTCTACCTGTCCAAGGCATTTACAGCCGCGCTAATATTTGTCTTCATTGCCTCAACCGAAACACCACGTTCATTTCTTGAGGCGCGCAAAAATAAAGAATCAAGCTCCTCCAAGGCTCTTAATTGGAAAAGATAATAAAATATTAAAGAATTGATTAAATGAAAACTAATACTCTTTATTTAATTATAGACAAACTACCTTAGACATTGATCAACACTATTGGAAGCAGATTTTCCATTTCCATCTTCAGATGCATATTGTGCTACCTATGAACCAATACTTTATAAAGATCGAATAGTTACACGAAGAATCTATAATTTAATGATAACCTTAACTTACTGCTCGAATATTGACTCGAAGAGATGCTCCTGGTCCAGAACGTAATAAGTTCCTGCAATCACCATATTTTAGCTTTTCACCTTCCAAAGCTTGTCCTGCAAATCATACACAATTTTTAATTTATTTTCAAACCTTAATACACAAAGAAGTACATTCCAGTTATAGTACATAATTTTAGAGCAAGGATACACAAGCGTATATATTTTATTATTTTGAATAACACGGAACTTATAGTGCAATTACCCTTACCTAATTCTTGAATTTCTAGCTGAGCTAATATAACCGCGGGTACATAAGCCTCGAGTGGATCAAGCTTCTTCCTAGTATCAAACCAACAATTCACATAATATCAATCAATATATTAATAGAAAATCGAAAGGGGTTTAGAAATTTATTAAGTACAATTAATTCGGTTACTCACTTTTTTATATAATTGTCCAAAAGGGTACTTCCCATTGCACCTAAAACCTCAAAATAAAATATTTTTAGATTTCAAAAATTATAAAAATGGAAATAGTGCTCATTTTAGCGAAATGGGAGAGATAAAGGTGCACCTTTAGGTAAAGTGAGTAAGTTAAGAAAGATGAGTAGAGAAGCAGAGACTAATCTTCTGCTTTCGTGCTTTTTTTGAGCTGGGTAGAATGTGCAGCACTTTACTACTTGATGCTGATGCTGTCTTTGCTTGGAAGAAATGCGTGCACGTGGGAATAGGACTAGACTGAAGCGTCCAGTGCTAAGTGTTCCCATGAGGATGATGACGATAGAGAACGGGAAACACAGAAGAAAGGGGTGGTTATTTTCGTTATCCTTTTCTTTTCTGTATTTCTAATTTTGGTGTAATTTACATATATAAATATAGAGTAAATAGCATTTTTGCCCCCTGCGTTTATACCCGTTGCCCCCTAACCTTTAAAATGCGACTAGTTACCCCTCAAGTTTTAATTTCGTGCTCCGTTACCCCTTGACTGTGTGTTCCGTCTATTTTTGCCGTTAAAAGTGACGTAGCATTTTTATGTCACATTTTTTTTTTAATCTTAATCTTAATTAATTATTTAATTAATCTAAAGTAAGGGTAAAATAGGTTTTTCATAAATAGTTTTTATATAAAATATAAATAATAAAATAAAACCCACCCCACCGCACCCCCTACCCCCCTCCCCTTCTTCTTCTTCCCCTTCTTCTTCTTCCCCTTCTTCTTCCCCGATCTGACCTGCAACTTTAAAAAAAAAAAAATCTGTTGGAATCCCATCTCTCACACATACCACACATGACAGCTGTCTAACCAACCGCATCCATCACCTCCGCCGCACGGAGACCATTCGCCACCTCCAACAACCTTCATCACCAACCAAGGTAAAAAATATTAATTTTTGTCAATTAATTTTGTGAAACTATGTTCTGAATCACTAATGCCGCTACATTCTGTCACTAATGCCGCGTTGCTAAATTCATTGCTCTAACCACACATTATTTTAAGTGAAGCACTTGAACGAGATCTTGAAAGGAGATCTGAAGTGGGACCCGTTGATGCGGTGAGGTTTCCAAAGGTAAAGGAGGAAGAATGGTGGCTTGTGGTGGTGGATACAAAGAGTAATCAGCTTCTTGCTATCAAAAGGGTGAGTTTGCAAAGGAAAGCGAAGGTGAAGCATGATTTCACTTTGCTTTTAGAGAGTGGGAAGAAGAATTTTAGCTGTATTTATGTGTGATTCTTATTTGGGGTGTGATCAAGAGTATAGCTTCTCAATTAATGTTAAAGAGGGGTCCGCAGCTTGTGTTGATGATATGTCTTCTTAGATTAGTGGATATCTTTTCGAGTACTAGTTTAATTCTCCTGTGACTGATTGTTTTGTTTCGTTATTGTTTGAAGCTTTTCTATATGTTAAGTCTTACAGTGCTTTAACTGGTGTGCTTGGTCTATGATGAATTAATTTTAAGTTGTGATTACGTTGTTTTTTCTGCTCAATAAGATCTTGATTAGGATACATTTAATTAAAATATTTGCATTATTAGGTTGTAACACCCATGTGTAACCCATGTGTACATGATTAGATTTTTTTTTTTAAGTTGCAGGTCAGATCGGGGAAGAAGAAGGGGAAGAAGAAGAAGGGGAGGGGATAGGGGGTGCGGTGGGGGGGGGTTTATTTTATTATTTATATTTTATAAAAAACCTATTTTACCCTTACTTTAGATTAATTAAATGATTAATTAAGATTAAGATTAAAAAAAAAAATGTGACATGGAAATGCCACGTCACTTTTAACGGCAAAAATAGACGGAACACACAGTCAGGGGGTAACGGGGCACGAAATTAAAACTTGAGGGGTAACTAGTCGCATTTTAAAGGTTAGGGGGCAACCTGTCAATCGGGTATAAACGCAGGGGGCAAAAGTGCTATTTACTCATAAAATTATTTCAAAAATTCTTGTTAACAGGCTACAGGAAATTGTTGATGAGATCACTGCCCCTACCCTGTAAGCTTTCATCAAAGGGAGACAAATCCAAGACAATATCATCATTTCACAAGAACTCTTGCTTTACATAAAAAGACGGAAGACAAGACAGCGTCATCTGGTCGAATTCAAATTGGACATGGCATAAGAATACGACTAGGTACGATGAAATTTCAATGTTATTATTCTTGAAAATTTTAGGTTTTAGCCGTACCTGGATTTAGTGTATCTAGAATTTCATTTCGACGGTCTCATTTCAAATTAATATCAACGGGGAAAGAATGCCCGAAGTTGCTCCAGGCAGAGGTCTGGATTAAGGAGGCCCTTTTTTCCCTCTCCTGTTCTCTTTGATGATAGAATCTCTTATCACCCTCATTGATAACAAAGTAGAAAGAAAACGATCAAAGGAATTTCGATTACTAGGAACTGCCGGACGATATCAACATATTGTTTGCAAATGATTATTTATTTTTTCTAACTTTGCATGGTAATGAAACCAGTGGATTTCAACAATGTAATTAAACCTACTGTTCTAATTCGGGCCAAAGGGTTAATTTGGGTAAATCATCAATTTTCTTCAGCAAAGGAATGCCAGATTTTATCCGCAAGGAAACGGGTGACCTACTTCATATCATAGGACCTAGGATTTGGGGAAGTACGTGGGTGCCCCACTTTGTCATAAGCGGTCGAAAACTGAGACACTTACGTTAATTGCTGATAACGTTTTTGCTAAAGCTCAGGGATGGATGGTGAACTTGCTTTCGGAAGGAGGCAAGAAAGTTTTTATCAAAGTAGTTTTGCAGGCCATACCAGCATATGCCATGTCTATTTTTTCATTCCGATCACGTTTTGTAGGAAGCTGACATCTATTATTGCAAATTTCTGGTGAAACTCCATGGAATAGATGAAAATCCACTTGTTTGGGTGGGAAAAATGACACTGTCAAAGGTTATCGGGGAAATGGGATTTTGAGGTCTGAAAAGAATGAACACATCCTTACTGACGGCTCAGGCGTGAAAACTGTTACAAAACCCACATTCTTTAGCTACTAAAGTCCTTAAAGGAATCTATCATCCTAAGGACTTTTTGGATGTCAAATTGCGACAAAGTACATCTTAGTTCCGAGTAATCATCGTGTAAGGTAGAGGTACTTATTTGAGAAGGGATCATTCAAATCAGTAATAGGGAAAATACAGATATTTCGAAACACCAATGGCTGAGATCGGGAGTCATTATAGACAACCTATGCAACCCTTGTGTGAGCAGTGTGGATCAACTAATGATGGAAGAAGTCTACCTGTGGAATACTGAGATACTAGACACTTAGCAGAGTATCTTGCCTTTAGGAGTGTAATTTTGTATGTGAGTCAATCTGCATATGATTGCGTCATTATCGAGAATGATACTCAAAAGTTGTAAATTCAAGTTATTTCATCACCCACTATGCAATTAACTGGAAAGTATTTCCAAACCTGGAGGATTTCCATGTAATAGTTAATAAACACTTATATATCCGGTTCATGTAAATTTAAATATCAAGAAATAGGGTCATAGATTTGAATATAAAGCGGATTGTGTTTTACATCTTGTTTTTTCTTATTTGTATATATTCTCCCACCACTAATTTTGTTTAGCATTGTATTGTTTAACTTATCTCACTCGTAAGTTGGGTTACCGTCATTTTTTGGATTTTATCCTTATACTGGAGTGTTTTATCTATTTGAACAAAAAAATGGAGTGTTTTATCTCAACCAACTCGCTTAATACTAGATGACCTATCATATCACTGGTTATTGGAAGTAGTTGGCCGGAATAACGTGAATACTCGACATATTTATTGTTATATGAATGGGTTAATGAATGGGTTGTTAGCTAGGTGTCGGGATTATTATTTTATATGTGAACTTGCTATTGAACAAAAGAAAAATCACTTCTTTACCTTTGAAGTTTGAAAGATTGTAGTCCATGATAAATTGCTCAATTAACGAAAAACTTTTAAGAAAAATTATCTTTTGCCCTCGAGCCAAAACTTCATCCCTAACCTAAAGTTACTCCAAAAAAAAGTTGCAGCTAGACTGCTACTTGAACTAGTTTCCCTCCCCCTTTTATCGAAAAACTAGGTTCTTCACACTTCTAATAAATGTGACTGAAAAAGTTGAACACTACTAGTACTACAAAAGAATGGGGCCCCATTTCTTCATATCGTACTGAAAAACAGCTCACTAAACTTTCATTTAACACAAATTAACCGGAAAAAGCTAGACCCATTCTGAAGTATTCCGTGTGTGACTTTCCTGATTGGGTGAGCTATATACCCAGGGCATTAACAGGTATAGAAACAGGACCTTTACGCAATTTCTGTTGAGTAGAGTATTGATGAATCAAGTCTTGAATCCCAGCAAAAGCAACTAAGAACTCTGCAGCATCAGTATGTCCCAACACTTTTTTCACCACCAAGTCCAACGCTTTAAGCCTTAGATTCTGAGCCTTACTGATCACCCTATGAATTTTTTCAAACTCAGCACGAACATAAGCCAACGAAATTCTATTACTTCTCATATTAAGTCGTCCAAATGGGAGATGTAATATGCAAGTAGCTTGTATTTCAGCCATTTCTTCATCAATCACCGCTTCTTCAACACGTAAATCATTAGCTAACTGTGATAACACACCTTCGATGGTTACAGAGTCTGAGCATGTAAAGCAGGAAGAGGAGCGAGCGAGAGCACGAAGAAGATCGAGAATGGCTGAAGGTCTCCAATCACCAAGCCAAGATAGAGTCGCAAGTTCGTGAGGTGGGGTCCATTTAGGCATGAGAAGGTGTGCCACGTCTTTCATCTGCGTTGGTACCATGGTTCGTTTGTAATGATCGTGAAAGCGATTCAGTTGTTCCTCGATTAGTTCCTCCATAGCCCATCTTCCTTGCAACTGCTTTTCTAGCCTTGCTGCTCTTGTCTTTTGTTCATGCCTCCATAGCCCATATTTCTCTAATGTAAACTCTTCACCTAATATCGAGATGGAAAAACACATAATCAGCCACTATAATTTCCAACTATGTCTCGATAATCAAGCATAGATCAAGAAAATAAAACTTTCTACAGTTCTCAACCAAGAAAGTGGTATTTTCTTGCGATTTTAACACCTAATCTTATACTAAGTTTTCAGAACATATTTCTTGTATCTTCAATAGAAAGATTACTAGTATCGTAATGAAAAAGAGAAGAAAAATACAAGAAATGGGTATTTAATTTCTTACATCTCTTACTGGATCGTCGATTTATTTGTGGAGTAGTCATGTAGCTACATTGATCTGCTGCAACATTGTTGCTTCTGATGCTTTCTTCAATATCAGTCTCTTCATAAAATTTCCTGCAAAAGTGATACAGATTAATGGTAATGAGAAGCTTTTAATGCATGCATAATTAAAGAAAGAAATTATATTTGAAGAATTGTATATGATGAAGGAAAAAGATATAGGAGATTCAAGAGAATTTACATTAAGGGTTGAGATTTAGTTCTTTTCATTTTTCTCCTTCTTGCTGTCAAATTTTTCTTGCTTCTTCGATATTCCTTTGTTGTGCGTTATTTGTGCAGATATATATAGCATAAGGAAATGATTTACTCAAAAAGTAAATTAATTGGCCATGACCAAAAAAAGTTGTATCTTAAGCCAAAATGTGAAACCATTCTAAGCTTCCTAAATCTGAATAGTTTCTTCTTCTAAATAGCCTAAATCTAAATAGTTAGTTGACCAAAATAATGTTCGATATTTATGCGAGTAATGCTGGATATCACCCCAAATTGCATAACCTTTATATCGTCCTTTACGTGGCCAATCATAAAAGAGAGAAAAAAATGATAAATCAGGAAAGATAAATTACATAATTGGTCCATTTAAAATCCACCTAAAAGACGATATAAAAGTGATACAATTTTGGGTGATATCCAGCATTACTCTATTTATGCTAGTCGCTAGAGTAATGATATATACCACCCAAATACCACCCAATGACGTGGCGTGAATTGGTTGACTATAAATCGTTAATCTATTTATTTTCTTGATCTAATTAACGATTTATAACCAACCAATTCACGTCATGTCATTGGGTGGTATGATTTTGGGTGGTATATATCATTACTAAAACGAGATAAGTCAACATGTCGTGGGATGGGGTTGAGAGAGTGGTGGTTGGAACAAATCGGGCAGAGCAACTCATTACATAGACCCACTAGTAAAGATAACATACCAAAAGATTAGAACAATAAAACTATGCCTAGAGTCACAGTGATCTTCCCAAAAAAGGGAGAATGACGAAAAAGAAGAGGGTAGACTTAAATAGTCCAGAGACATCAAGATATTTAACAACTTTTTGTGCACTTCTAGCCTTGCTAATTGTGTCTTCAAGGGTCTCAAATTTTACGTGGTCGAATAAATGCAAAGGGAACGCCTTGATACGTGAGGACTTGACCGTGCCCCGATCAACCATTCATGGAGTCTCGTTTTTCCTTAAGCTAGAGTTTTGTGACCCTGTCGTAGGACCCGACCAACCCCGCTTATTCTCCACATCTCGCCTCTACTTCCCCATGTCAAGAAACGCTTTGTTTTAGAGTCATATTGGCATGATGGCCCTACATGTCAGGGTATTATCTATACGCTGTGAGATGATCCCTCCCAAGGAATCATTTGTCTTGGATTTAAGATCAAATTCAAGGTTTGCAGTAGGGTGTTGGAATTTTGGAGCAAAAGAAGTTTTAAGAACTTGGAGTAAAGGATTGGAAATTGGTAGCCTAAAGGCTTATTTTGATTGATAATTAGTAACGAAACAATGCAATTTGAACATAACTAGTCTTACAATGAAGTCGAGATTTGTGTATTATTTGCAAGTTTTAAGGAAGAATGAAGACACTGGCGATTGAGCTAGAGAGTCAAGTAGATAACGATAATAGATGAGAAGATTGATGATGAAGATGAAGTTGAGTGCTTAGATGAAGAAGTTTGAAGAGTTCTAACAAAGAAGATGAAGAGAAGATGGAGAAAGAGCGTGAAAATGAAGAAGGGGATACTCGAAACAAAAGGTGTTAGACCTCTAGATGAGAAACTAGGTGAAACGCCTAAATTCGTTATAGAACGAGACCGAGAAGAGTGAAGACCCGAATGAATTCGTTATAGAATAATGATTGGGATGATGCTACTCTTCTAGAGTTGTTTTTAGAGGATATTGTGTCTCTTATTCCGTTTATCCCGCTTTCTGATACGTCTTAAGGTAATACGATTGTTAGGTGATCTGTCCAAATAATACAGTATACTCCATCTGTCCCATAATATGTGTCCACGTTGCGTTTCCACATATCCCAAAAAAATCATTTATTTGCACCATGATCACTAAAGTACACTTCATAAAGTGTCTTGAAATATAAAATTATACTAAAAAGGTAAATCTTCAACATTTAAGTGGGATAAAGTGAATATAAATTATAAAAAAGGTGTCTTGTTTTTCAAAACTGGAGACATATTATGAGACAACTATTTTTAATAATGTGGACACATTATATGGGACGAATACAATATTACGTATTGTGTAAGGTACATTAGGTCTATTTTACCTCTTTATTTGGTGTTATTGAAGATTTGTAGGTAAAAAGAATTTTCATCACTAAATAAAGAAACAAGTTTAAAATAGATATATATCAGGTATACTAGGAAAATGTTATATATACAGTTTTCAAATGAAGTTGAACCCGAACCTAAATAAAAATGACATGAACTGGACTAGCAAAGTGGGCTCAAGAGAAAGTAAAATTCGCCCACCTCAAAGAGCCGTTCAACATTACATGTCTTGGAAAAGAAGAAGAGCAGTCTGAAATTGAAGAGTTCAGGAAAATAAGGAGAAATAAAAATATAAAGATTAAAGAAGAAGATAAATACAATATTTTAAGATAATTGCTACACTTATAAATTATTCACTAGAGTCTTAGATCTAATTAGTCTCTAAGTATTTTTCTTATAAATAGAACTAAGCACCACTTAGATTAAATTAAGTTAGACAATTTTATGAGCAACTAAGCACCACTACTTAGGGTGCTAGCTTAGGATTTTTGTAAACAGACTCGTGGAGTTTTGAATATAGTTTTCCGTTACACTTAAGATTCATTTGAAATGTGTTACCCGATGGATTATTATGTAAGCAGAAAAATAACCTCGTTTACGATATGGTGATGTGTGAAGACTCACCATCTCAACCCAACATGAGTACATTTCTCTTGAACCGATCATCCTGCGAGCAATAGTTAAGTTTGGAATTATAGTCGTAGAAAAAGGTCTAGTGTGATGACCTACCTTCACATTAAACGTTCTATTTCCAGTGAATATGAAAATAAGTGTATTCTATTCTACTCCTACATTCAGATCCACGTGAATAACGCGTGATCTGAAACTAAGATCCTAAGTGACCTCTTCGTTTATTTAATCCCCATCTTAGGATAATAATTATGAAATCGATAGTGTCTCCCAATTTAACAAATCCAATGGTATCTACTCTATGAAGTCGGGCTACTATCACTTATGTCTCTCGTGGTGCATCCCATCCAATTCCTTCTCCATTACCTAGTTCCTCTTTGGACAAGGCTAAATGGAAGACTATTTGGTATTGCGAGGCTCCACCAAGGTTAGAAATATCTGTAGAAAGGTTTATGTTATGCAATCACATATGTTATTAATCTTTTCAAAGAGAACTGCATTCTATCACCCAGATGTTCAGCTTGACATTCCCAAACTAAACCTGTTTCAATCTGCTCACATGCCCTCTTAGTCAAAAGTACTGGAGTCGATAATCCTACTTTTTAATACACGTCTTTTCAAAGAAAAAGAAACATATACATATTACATCTACTGAATACTCCAAATTATATTTCCTTTAATTGCCATGTGAAACACGGTGCTCATACTACCTTTCAAGTAGAAAATGCTTCCATATAGATAGTATCGCTTTTCTTTCCCCCCAAAAATATAGATAGTATTGCTAGAGACAGCGTACACGATGGAGGATAATTAAAGGGAAACTTCATTCTTATACATATATTTACAGTAATTGTACTCTTTATACTCAAGGTTACATAAGTATATACATTACTATTTACAAAGAAGACCCTTCTTTAAATAAAATATTTTTAACTTTAGGCGGAAGCCAACCCGGATTTCCACTACCTTGTCCATCTTTAGCTTGTCCATCTTCACGAATCTTCTTTCCTTCACACTTTTTCAGTTTCCCTCCAACAAAACCCCCAAACTTTAAGGTTGTAAGCAAACCAAAACCAATCACCACTGGCCGGACCGCCCAATGAAAATCCTCTATATGTTGGTATTTCTCCACCACACCAGAACATGTATCAAAAGAAACACACTCTACTTCATCTGGGTCAGCCATAAAACGACGATTTTGCCCTTCTCCAAACGTAAACCTTCCCGGAAACGTAACCACAAGACATCCATTCGCGAGTATACCACAAATTCTCCCGGTATCCCATGTTCCGTTTTTCTTATTTACCCACTCGAACCTCGGTTTCAAAACATTCGTCTTTACTCTAACGAATTGACCGATAAAAAACGGTTCGACTACTTCAAACTCGGAACAATGTCCTTTTCGTAAAGTTTCTAACCCTAAGAACGCAACCGAAACACTCCCGTCTCGTTCAATCGAGTGTAGAACTCCCAAAGATGAGTGTTCTTTTACCTTTTTATCCTCGTTTATTAACCTGACCCAATCCCCGGAAGCTAAACCAGATGTAACACGTTCTAAAGTCGTAACGTTTAACCGAAGAGGATTTTGCAAAGAAGGGATTCGCACTAAAACATATCCATCTCGATCTGTGTCCTTCTCTAAACCAACTACAGTTCCTTCTTCCACGGTCATATTTTGAGCCTTTTGAGAGTTTATCGATCTTCTTGACCGAACTGTATCACCAACTTGAAGAAGATCTTTGAAGAAATACCATCGTGTATAGCTGCTTATGCTACTCGACTTCTCTATAAACGATCCTGAACCGGTCCATTCTCCAGCATTTTGCGAGCTGAAAATTCAAAACACGCGAATTTAGAAGGATAAAGATAGAAAAGATAATTTGATATAAAATTTAGTAACGTACGTTTCAAAAGCTTGTTGAATATCTGCCATTAAAGGTCGGTTTCGAAGATCATATTCGAAACAATCATTGAGAACATTCTCAACAGCTGGGGGAAGGCCATTAGGAAGCTGAGGTTTTTCTTTATTAATCACAACTAACTCATATATCTCTTTAACTGATCTCCCGTACCATGGTTGAACTCCGGTTAACATTTCAACTACGCTACATCCAAATCCCCAAGAGTCGGTTTCAAAAGTTACCGGACCTCTAATTTCCGGGTCCCACTGTTCAGGAGCCATGTAATTCGGAGTTCCGAGCCTGGAACTCAAATCTGCATCAGATAATGGTATTCCAAGAAGTAGATACGGAATCCCGAAATCACCAAGGACAATTTGGTCTTTTACTGTGAGAAGGAAATTAGTTGGTTTAAGGTTCAGTCCAAGCATCCCTAGAGAATGCAATTCTTGGATTCCTTTTGCCACATCAATCCCATATCTGTCGCCATTAATATTCTATTCAAGCTTATCAATTCAGGGGTGTAACATTAAAAAAAAAAAGAATAATCCTCACCTCAACACATTAGGCAAAGGGAGCTTTCCTCCTTTTATTTGACCAATTCGATCACCTATCGATCCCCCATAGAATTTCATAACTATGCAAATCTATCAAGAAGTGAAGAAACAGTAAAGTAAACTAATTTATTCATTAATCGACACCAAAAAACACATAAAACAATATACGAATAGGTAAAGATTTCCACCTTTTCGGATATAACTGAGATACCGTGTAACCAACATACACCTTGAAGTTGTTGGGATTTGATGCTCACACACAACTCCTCCAATTTACATAAAAGGTCCTTCATGCGATCTTTCTTTATCGAACGGAGCATCTTCACAGCTACTTCATGATACTCTTGATAATCGACACCCGATTGATGATGTGTAGCTAACCAAACATCACCAAAAGTTCCATGGCCAATTCTATACTTAAGTTTTAGTGACGATGGATCAATATATGGACTAAGTTGAGTAGGAGTAGCAACTACAGTTGTCAGATTGTCAGGATCCCCTTCGTAAAGCTCATAGTCAAAAGCTGCAGGCATGTCTGCTTCGAATTTTTCAGCCATTTTCTCCTGAAACAAAAAATGGCTTCAACTTATCGAGGATTTTTCTTTAATTTTTTCTCAATGGGGATAATCTGTAACTTTTTTCACTAGAATTAAACATTTTTCAATTAATTTTTAAGCAACCACGGCTGTCAATGATGAGTCCGATCCTTCTCGCCTAAAGTACAGATTATAAAGCTCTCTGCAACAAATTTTATCTTACTTTTGTTCATACTTATTCTCCACGATTAATGGAAACTAAACATCTTAATATTAGTAGCTTGGTTTACCTATGAAGTTCAATTAACATAATCATGGTATATTACTAAGAAATACGAAATTTGTAGAGCAAATAGAGAAATGAAATCAAAATAAAGGAAATAGGATATATCACATACCAGTAATGAGAGAAGGAAGAAGAAATGATGGAAATGGTGTCAAGAGTCAACTAAGCAAAGTGTGCAAGTTATAAACCGCCAAGTGAAAGTGAATGAAACACATACGTGTTCGTGGCATTCACTCCATCTATTTGCCGATATTTATACTATGTTGTCTTATTTATCCTTCTTAATTCTAATAAAAATGTTTACTTGATTTTATTTTTCGATTAAAAATAAATATTCAGTTTCCTGGTTTTAATAAATTCTTATTGTAAAAGAAAATATCTTGTGTAAATATATAATATCTTGGTTAGACTACATACTTTATTACTTGTTTAAGTCATTTTTAATTAATCTGCATCTATGATATTCTTTACAAAAACATCATGTGCAATCTAAAATTAATATTATTTCACGCAAGATAATTAAAGAAAAATTATTAATTTCAATTATTTTGTTTTTACGTGTAAGACTGCATCTATTTTTTCCATTCAAAGTTTATTTGTTCATCTTTTCAATATATAGTTAAAAGAATATTGAGATTATTACTCAAAAGGTCTTGAAAACATCACCTCGTAAGCTAAGAAAACCGGCTTTATAGTCTTTTCTTACTAAAGGGCACAAACTAATTTTAACACTATAAGCCAAAAAACCAGTTACCTTTTTACCCTTTTTTTTGTTTTTTATTTCTCTATATATACATTTTATTACCAAATGAAAATTAAACCTAAAATTGCTCCCTCTCTCCTCTTTACGCTCTCATCAGCATGTTGTTAATAGAGCTCCCACTCTCCTCTCTCGTTCTGCTACACTATATTGTCCTATTTATCCATCTTAATTCTAAATAAAAATGTTTACTTGATTTTCATTTTTTGATTATAAATAAATATTTAGTTGCGTGGTTTTGACATTTTCTTATTGTAAAAGAAAATATCTTGTGTAAATATGTAATATCTTGGTTAGACTATACATACTTTATTACTAGTTTAAGAGTCTGTTAGGGATTACTTTTTAAAATAATCACTTGAAGTGATTTTAGATTCCTAATAATACATTAGACCTTTAAAATCACATTTAAGAAAAGCACTAGCTAGGTGATTATTAAAAAAATCACTTAAAGTGATTTTGGATGTCAAAATATTTTTTACAAATACTAAAATTATAATTCAAAAGCGCTTTTAACTCTAAAATAATCAATTCCAAGTGGGCACTAAGTCATTTTTAATTAATCTGCATATATGATGTTCTTTAAAAAAATCACGTGCAATCTAATACCACATGATCTATATTTAATATTATTTCACACAGGATAATTTAAGAAAAAAATTAATTTCAATTATTTTGTTTTCACGTGTAAGACGGACTCATCGCATCTAATTCTTCAATTCAAGTTTACTTGTTCATCTTTTCAATATATAGGCTAAAAAAATATTTAATAACCTTCTTTATTGTTTTTTGCTTTGGTCAATTGAAACTTCATTAAACTTAAAGTGGTTAAAAGAAAAAGTGTTAGTCCGATCCTATCTAATAGTCATTGAATAAAGAGAGTTAAAAGTAAAGGAGGAAAATCTTTTAATTTTAGAGGATATATGAAGAGCCTATTTTTATGTCGTCTCCCAAGGTGTGATAAAATAATACCAGTAAATGCATACCTCAGGAAAGAATAACTTTCTGCAAGTGTACGAATCGTTGACAAGTAATAAGTAAAAAAAAATAGAGAATTGTTCTTCAGGGACTACGAAAGTTAATCTTAGAATAATGTTCTTTAAGAGTGTAATAGAAAGAGTTGCTAAATTAATTACGCGAAAGACACAACAAATATTTGTTTGGTTTTTGGTTTTATAACTAGAGTGCAAATAAAGATAATCAATTAAGAATCAAGATTAAACTAAATACAATAAAGTAAATGATGTCTCCTCATTTGTGATAATAAAATCTATTTCTGAGACATCATTTTAGGCGTATTTATTAGTTTATAGGTTGATTTTAGCTTAATTTAGTGCACTTTCCTATTTTGGATCTTGATTTAGTAACATAATATTTTTAGAGCATATTGGGTTTAAATGTTTATTTAGTGTGAAGCTTTAAAGATAATTATGGAGATTAATTAGAGTCAAAGTCAAAGACTACAAGATATGGAAAGAGATAAGCATGGTAATTGGAGATAAAGGAAACAAAAGCTAAAATCATGGAAAGGGAAAAGTTGCCTTAAATCTGAATTTCTGCAGCTACGCCTAAAGAAGTGGTGATAACTCCAAAACCAAGCCGAATTTGGAAGATTCCTTTCATAGGGACGTAGATAATTCTGTGAGGATTCTTTTGGTATCTTGTGGGCTAAAAACCGACCAATAACGAAGAAGATATGCTCAAAACAAGTCAACATTAATTATCTTTATTTCCATACGAATTTGAGTTGGGCTTGGAGTCCATTACTTAACCTCTCCTTCAAGAAAGAATTAGATCAACCTATACACTATAAATACAGCCTCTTATCACTCTTAAATCATCCTTGGTGAAACCTTAAACAGAGAGGAAGCTTAAAACACAAGAAAAGAAGTCTGGAAGGAGCTGTTCATCATTACTCTTAGTTTATATGGGCCCCTTTTTTACAAACTAAGTTTTTGAAATCTTACAATAAAACCAAAAATTACTTTAAAAAAATCAAAATTTAAAAATCAATTAAGAAACCAAAATGAAACAATAATCAACATAAAAAACACAAATTTTACTAAATCTAACAATTCAAATAAATCCTCAAATTCATATAAAGAAAACTCACCGAAACTGTAATGGGATGGAGCACATTCATAGAAAAATTCAAGCTCTATAAACTGGTGTTTTATCTAGATTAGATCTAAATCATATGTGATTAAAAAGTATTGGGTTTTAAAATAAACATGAGTATGATTCACTCAATTTCAATTTAATTGATATGGATCAAGAGCAAGCGTATATTTAAAGGAAAATATATGACGAAGGATGATATCTTTGAAAGCTTTATGAGATAATGTTGAAGATTGCGAAGCGAATTTAAGATGAAAGGGGCGGCGATTAAGGTTTCTCGAAAGAAGATTTGTGTTTGTTAGGTAAAAAGAAATAGTGTCTTTGTCAAATTAAAATTTGGTATTTTAATTCATGGGCCTAATAGTATTATATTATATCATTATCATGTACTTGGACTTTTTGATATTAATAGAAAATGGTCTACTTGCTTAAAAAAATTGTAATAGTCTATAAAGAAGTGTTTTAGATCGCTACCATTGAAAAATTAATTAACCAGGAAACCTATGATTCTTAGTTATTGCAATCTTTTCCAAACCACCGACTTGCAGATCCCCACCATAACCTAGCCTATATAGAAATGATGTTTTTATATAAGTTTTTTGGCAAGATCAATATAGAACATAATGTAATTTAGCAGGGATTGAAGTATAACTTTAATTAACACTTCTTTCTCGTCCTCTGAGAGAAAGGATTCTTTTTAACATTTAGATTTAGCAAGGGATATATTATAAGTCAATTGGAGGGCAACCTTTTTTAATATGTTATATTACATAGGAATACCTATGTATTTACCTAATGAGGCATCTCCATTAATATGGAGAGTAGCATTAGCAGATTTCATAATGTCTTGAGAAGTACCTTTATCAAAACAAATGGTAGATTTAGTAGGGTTAACACTTTGTCCCGAGTATTCGCAATTTAAAGATCAATACACTACTAAAAAACTACAAGTTCTTCGTTAGATTAGGGTACAAATAACGAAGATTCATTCGCAAAAATAAGGTGCGTAAGGAATGGCTATATATTCTTTGATAACTTTGAAACCTTAAATTTTCCCGCTTCTGCATTCAAAATTGATAAGTCTAATAAGTGCTTCTAATATCATATTAAACAGAATCGAGGATAATAAATTGTCTCGCATGGTTCCTATCTCAGGGGTAAACTCAAGGGCTCTTTCTCCATTAAAATTTAATTACTATTTGATCGTATTAACACATTTTATGATCCACTAAATCCATTTTCATGAAACCTTAATTTAACCACCACCAATTATAACAAAGTCCCATCTAACTCTATTATATGCTTTCGTGATATCAAGTATAACTACAACATAACATTTAGAGGATTTTCTGTTACGTCTAATTTCATATCTATAACAAATTTTCATAATTTATAGATTAAAGTTTATGTTTAATTGCATGTTTTATATTAATACGTAAATTTCCATCATTGATCCCTTTCAATTGTTTTTCTTCACATTTTGTTCTAATAATCAAAATATGACCGTCGTAGATTTTTAACGTATGTAAAGTGGTGCATTGAAAATAACATATCTATATCTTTGGAAAGGGATGTCATGTGTGACTGGCGTATCCCACAATTTGTTGTGCCTATTGGAGTGAGCGATTTGCTCTTATACTACATTTTAAAAATATTCTTGCCGATAGCGTATCGTTGAAGATGGTAAATAAAATTTCCTACGACACATTTGCTTGAAATGGTCTTAGTAAATTGTTAATTTTTTTTTTTTGTTATATAGGAGAACATTAAATTATTTTTCTTGGTAAAGAAAATGACTCCAAAGGCCCATTTAATTTTTTTTAAAGAAGGCCTAAAACCATTATTCAGCCCACATTCTTTATTAGTCGGTCAGTATAACCGACCCAAAAGCCAGTATATAAATACCGTAAAGCCCATTTCACGCTTAAATATCTCACTCATTGGTGTCCAAGAGTAGTGTAGCTGTTTCTACTCTAATTTCTCAGTGCGAACGACTAAAACCCTAGCTACTTCGTGAACATTTTTGAATCATCGTTCTTGTGTGCTTGTGTGTTGTGTATGTTTATCTAGGGTTTAGTGATACATATGTACGAAGATGTGGAGTGGTAACGGGCAAGAGATGTGGAATAATAACGGAACTGGGAATACGAATATTGCACCGCCTGGAACTAGCGGTAGCTTAGGCGCAGGACCACCGCCGATTATGCCTCCAGGAACTACTGCAAGTGGCGGAGGATCTATGCCTATTATGCCTCCGGGAACAAGTGGAGGTTTACCTCCACTACCAGCAGCTTCTTATACTGTTTTGCCGACCGAAGCTCAGCTGGAAGAGAAAGCCAGGAAATGGATGCAGCTGAATTCGAAGCGGTATGGTGATAAGAGGAAGTTTGGATTTGTGGAGACGCAGAAAGAAGATATGCCGCCGGAGCATGTTAGGAAGATTATCAGGTAATATATTCGATTTTTTGGGGATTTTTAATTGGATGTACTAATTGTTTTTATTGCTTGTTAGTTTTACTCATTGTTATCATTTGCTTGTTAATTTTACTAATTGTTAATAAATATATATGCATAAGTATTACCCTGTGCTGTTTTTGCTTTACATTTCAGTCTGGTGAGATATTTATTAGCCCGTTAAGCTTATTACAAAGAATTGTTGTCACGTTATGTCAGTTAGGTCATGGTTAATTAAATTCAATTGCACCATTGCTCCCTGTGTTTTGAAATAGCCAAATAGAACCCTGTGTCTATTATCTAATATATTGCTACTTTTATAACATAACATAGAGTATATTTGACTATTTCTCATACTACCTATACCAATAGTGCAATTTAACCTAAAATTTCTAAGAACCAATAGTTTAAAAAAATTGTAGCACTCTTTCTCTTCTGAGAATCTTTAGAAGAGTAGAAATTTAAGTTGAAATACGTGATAAAATTTGATTATTGTTGAATAGTGCATGAATTTTATGCTTTTATGCAACTGACTGTTAAATTTCAATGCTGTATATTTATACTGTTTTATATATACTCTATTCTACATGAATGCACTTGAAAAATACGTTTTCTGTGGTTTTATTGTAATTGGTTCACATCATATACATGCATACATCCATACGACAAAATTGGTTGGATAATTGAGTTGTGTTTTCTCACAGGGATCATGGTGATATGTCTTCAAAGAAATTTCGACATGATAAGAGGGTATATCTCGGAGCTCTCAAATTTGTTCCACATGCTGTATACAAGCTATTGGAGAATATGCCCATGCCTTGGGAACAGGTTTGTATCTATTTTTTCTTATCTTGATCCTGCAGATTTTCATGTATAGTCCCTCTGAATTAATTTTCATACTCTCTCTTTATAGGTTCGAGATGTGAAGGTTCTGTACCATATCACTGGTGCTATCACTTTTGTGAATGAGATACCCTGGGTTGTTGAACCAATCTATCTAGCTCAGGTACATATATAATATATATATTCCTTCCTCTTATCAATGCTTTAACAATCTATTGTGTTGTATATATTTTACTCTAGCTTGTTTCTTACCTCATTTTATAATTATTTTTACAGTGGGGAACAATGTGGATTATGATGCGTAGAGAAAAGAGAGATAGACGTCACTTTAAAAGAATGCGTTTTCCACCGTTCGATGATGAGGAGCCTCCGTTAGATTATGCTGATAACATTTTAGATGTAGATCCATTAGAGCCAATTCAGTTAGAGATGGATGAAGAAGAAGATTCTGCAGTATATACATGGTTTTATGACCATAAACCCCTCGTAAAAACCAAACTTATTAACGGTCCTAGTTATCGAAAGTGGCATCTTTCTCTCCCAATCATGGCTACTCTTCATCGTCTAGCTGGACAGCTTCTATCAGATTTAATCGATCGAAACTATTTCTACCTATTTGATATGGAGTCTTTTTTTACAGCTAAGGCACTAAACATGTGTATACCTGGTGGTCCTAAGTTTGAACCATTGTATCGAGATATGGAGAAAGGTGATGAGGATTGGAATGAATTTAACGATATAAACAAATTAATCATCAGGTCACCTTTACGAACAGACTACAGAATCGCATTCCCGCATTTATACAATAATAGACCTAGGAAGGTAAGGCTTTGTGTATATCACACTCCTATGGTGATGTACATAAAAACCGAAGATCCTGATTTGCCTGCGTTTTATTACGATCCTTTGATACACCCTATAACCAGCTCAAACAAGGATCGAAGTAAAAAAATGCAAGAAGAAGATGATGAGGATGATGAATTTGTTCTTCCTGAAGGTGTTGAACCATTGTTAAGCGATACTCCGATTTATACTGATACCACAGCTGCTGGTATTTCGCTACTTTTTGCTCCACGACCCTTTAATATGAGATCTGGTAGGACCCGTCGAGCTGAAGATATTCCTTTAGTGTCAGATTGGTTTAAGGAGCATTGGTAAGACTTGTTCTTTTGTGATTTTTATGATTTGTATGCGTTATATTGTGAATGCGTGTTAATTTAACTCTTGTGTGTTTGTTTTCACTTGCAGTCCTCCATCTTATCCTGTTAAAGTGCGTGTGAGTTATCAGAAATTGTTGAAATGCTTTGTATTGAATGAGTTACACCATAGGCCACCAAAAGCTCAAAAGAAGAAGCATCTATTTAGGTCTCTTCAAGCTACGAAGTTTTTCCAAACAACGGAACTTGATTGGGCTGAAGCTGGTTTACAAGTTTGTAAGCAAGGATACAATATGCTTAACTTGTTAATCCATAGGAAGAATCTGAACTATCTTCACCTTGATTACAATTTTAATCTAAAACCTGTGAAAACCTTGACTACAAAAGAGCGTAAGAAGTCTCGGTTCGGTAATGCATTCCATCTTTGCCGTGAAATCCTGCGTTTAACAAAGCTTGTAGTTGATGCAAATGTTCAGTTCCGTTTGGGAAATGTTGATGCTTTTCAATTAGCAGATGGTTTGCAATATATATTCTCACATGTTGGTCAATTGACTGGTATGTATCGTTATAAGTACAGGCTTATGCGTCAGATCCGAATGTGTAAGGATTTGAAGCATTTGATTTATTATCGTTTCAACACTGGGCCAGTTGGAAAAGGACCTGGATGTGGTTTTTGGGCTCCTATGTGGAGGGTTTGGTTGTTTTTCCTTCGTGGTATTGTTCCTCTTTTGGAAAGATGGTTAGGAAATTTACTTGCGAGGCAATTTGAAGGAAGACATTCGAAAGGTGTGGCTAAAACTGTGACTAAACAGCGTGTTGAAAGTCACTTTGATTTGGAGCTTCGTGCTGCTGTTATGCATGATGTTCTTGATGCTATGCCAGGTAATCTTTTAAACATTACATTTGTAACATTACATTTGTTACATGTTTGTGTGTAGATTGGTTATGTTATTCATTGTTTAATAATGATATATGTTGAAATTGCAGAGGGTATTAAGCAGAATAAAGCGAGGACTATCTTGCAACATCTGAGTGAAGCATGGAGGTGCTGGAAAGCTAATATTCCATGGAAGGTATTATTACTAGACTTAGTTTTTGTCGAAAATTGATTATTTAGATTTGTTATTATCTTTTTCTTAACGTAATTTCTTGTTTTGTAAGGTACCTGGTTTGCCGGTTCCTATTGAGAATATGATTCTTCGATATGTTAAGTCAAAGGCTGATTGGTGGACAAATGTTGCTCACTACAATCGAGAGCGTATAAGAAGAGGTGCAACTGTTGATAAGACTGTTTGTCGAAAGAATCTCGGGAGATTGACTCGTCTTTGGCTTAAAGCTGAACAGGTTTGACTTTTTACATTGTGATTTAACACATATTGTTCTCCATATTACGCATTTCATGCTTTTAATGACGAAAACTATTTGTGTTACTATAGGAACGTCAACACAACTACTTGAAAGATGGTCCATATGTTACTCCAGAAGAAGCTGTAGCTATTTACACTACCACTGTTCATTGGCTGGAGTCAAGAAAATTCTCCCCTATACCCTTCCCTCCTTTGTCTTACAAACATGACACGAAGCTGTTAATCCTTGCTCTTGAGAGGTTGAAGGAATCTTATAGTGTAGCCGTTAGGTTAAATCAGCAACAAAGGGAAGAGTTGGGTCTTATTGAACAAGCTTATGATAATCCACACGAGGCTTTGTCTCGTATTAAGCGTCATCTCCTAACACAGCGTGCATTCAAAGAAGTAAGTTTGCAATATTTTACTTTAGCATACACAGGTTTGAACAAAATGAACTAAATTTGGTTTATTTTGCAGGTTGGAATTGAATTTATGGATCTGTACAGCTATTTGATTCCAGTTTATGATATTGAGCCACTTGAAAAAATAACAGATGCTTATCTGGATCAATATCTGTGGTACGAAGGTGATAAGCGTCATCTTTTCCCGAATTGGATAAAACCTGCAGATTCTGAGCCACCACCTTTGTTAGTTTACAAATGGTGTCAAGGCATTAATAACTTGCAAAATATATGGGACACTAGTGAAGGACAGTGTGTGGTGATGATACAGACTAAATTCGAGAAATTCTTTGAGAAGATAGATCTGACCATGCTTAACAGGTTTGTGATCTATTCTTTGTCTATTAGTAGCTTATTAAGATTATTCACTTTTTTTGTACTAATATTCATTTATATTCTCCAGGCTTCTGCGTTTGGTTCTTGACCACAATATTGCTGATTATGTGACGGCAAAGAACAATGTTGTGTTATCTTACAAGGATATGAGTCACACCAACTCATATGGGTTAATACGTGGGCTCCAATTTGCTTCTTTTGTAGTGCAATATTTTGGTCTGGTCTTGGATCTTTTGCTTCTGGGTTTAACTAGAGCTAGTGAGATTGCTGGTCCTCCTCAGATGCCAAATGAGTTTATCACATACTGGGATACTAAGGTTGAAACAAGACATCCTATTCGGTTGTATTCTAGATACATTGATAAGGTGCATATATTATTCCGTTTCACTCATGAAGAGGCAAGAGACCTTATCCAGCGTTATCTAACTGAGCATCCTGATCCCAATAATGAGAACATGGTTGGATATAATAACAAGAAATGTTGGCCTAGAGATGCTCGAATGAGACTCATGAAACATGATGGTAAACTTTCTTTTAATTTTACCTGACAGTTATCTTGGAGATCTATGTTGAGTTTTTACTTACTCTTTTCAATTTTCTTTACAGTTAATCTCGGGAGAAGTGTTTTCTGGGACATGAAGAATCGTCTTCCTAGAAGTATCACCACTTTGGAGTGGGAGAATGGTTTCGTCTCAGTTTATAGCAAAGACAATCCAAATTTGCTTTTTAGCATGTAAGTATACTATTTTTCTTTTACATATCTATAATTATTTGCATACACTCCCTTGCAATTGTCTTGTAAAATTTGGCTTTCCACTTTCCGGTCAAATTGTCTGCTTATTCACATACTCATCAGCTCACCTACGTGATAGGCATATGAATTATAGATCTAGAAATAGATTCTTGCTTAATAATTTCAGGCCTAGCAAATCAGGTCTCTCTTAATCATAGATGATGCTATCTGTTAGGATCTAAAGTACAATGTCCTTTTAGTATAATTGGAGTTTGCTTTATTTAGTAAGTACTCGGTAGGAAAAAAAGTTGCTGAATATTAGACAGTGAAGTAATTTTTTGCCTGTTTTTTAACCTATGTAGGTCCGGATTTGAAGTTCGTATATTGCCCAAGATACGAATGACTCAAGAGGCTTTTAGCAATACAAAAGATGGGGTTTGGAATCTTCAGAATGAGCAAACGAAAGAACGCACTGCAGTAGCATTCTTGCGTGTAGATGATGAACACATGAAAATCTTCGAAAACCGTGCAAGGCAAATCCTTATGTCCTCAGGTTCTACAACTTTCACTAAGATTGTGAACAAATGGAACACAGCTCTCATAGGTAATTCTTTATATCCAAGTTATCGCTTCTTATTCTTTGCTCTCTATATATCATCTGCCTTGTAACTGAGCCATCTTTTACTCTTCTCTCACAGGTCTAATGACATATTTCCGAGAAGCTACCGTACATACACAAGAATTACTGGATCTACTGGTGAAATGTGAGAACAAGATTCAAACCCGTATTAAGATTGGATTAAATTCGAAAATGCCTAGTAGATTCCCTCCTGTAATTTTCTATACTCCAAAGGAGATTGGGGGGTTAGGTATGTTGTCAATGGGTCACATACTGATACCACAGAGTGATCTTCGATATAGCAAGCAAACAGATGTAGGTGTGACTCATTTTAGAAGTGGTATGAGTCATGAAGAGGATCAGCTCATTCCAAATCTTTATCGTTATATACAGGTATTTTGAACACATATATAATGCTATGTGTAATTAATCATTAAGTATTTACGTTAACCATTTCAATTTTGTTTTTTCATAGCCTTGGGAGAGTGAATTCATTGATTCACAGCGAGTCTGGGCTGAATATGCTCTTAAGAGGCAAGAAGCTCAAGCACAGAACAGACGTTTGACTCTTGAAGATTTGGAAGTGAGTATTGTTTTAACGCTTCTTTGATTGTTTATTTAACTGTCTTAAATGATTAATTGATTAATATTAATGTGTGCAGGATTCATGGGATCGTGGAATACCTAGAATCAATACATTGTTTCAGAAAGATAGACACACACTTGCTTACGATAAAGGATGGAGAGTGAGGACTGATTTTAAACAGTACCAAGTTTTGAAACAAAATCCTTTCTGGTGGACTCACCAGAGACACGATGGTAAATTGTGGAACTTGAATAATTACCGTACTGATGTTATTCAAGCTCTTGGAGGTGTTGAAGGAATTCTTGAGCATACTTTATTCAAGGGAACCTAGTAAGTATTATTGTCTCTCTTTATCTCTTTACTCACTATTTGGATCATATTCAAGCATGTACTTATATGACTTGTTTTGTGTTGATGTTACAGTTTCCCTACATGGGAGGGTCTTTTCTGGGAGAAGGCTTCAGGTTTTGAAGAATCCATGAAATACAAAAAACTGACAAACGCACAAAGATCTGGGCTTAATCAAATCCCTAATCGTAGGTTTACACTTTGGTGGTCTCCTACAATTAATCGAGCAAATGTGTATGTTGGTTTCCAAGTGCAGCTCGATTTGACTGGTATATTCATGCACGGAAAGATCCCAACACTAAAAATATCTCTGATCCAGATATTTAGGGCACATTTGTGGCAAAAGGTTCACGAGAGTGTGGTCATGGATCTGTGCCAGGTTCTTGATCAAGAGCTAGATGCCTTGGAAATCGAGACTGTCCAGAAAGAAACAATCCATCCTAGGAAGAGTTACAAAATGAACAGTTCATGTGCTGATATTCTTCTCTTTGCTGCTCATAGATGGCCCATGTCAAAACCAAGTCTTGTTGCTGAGTCAAAAGATGTATTTGATCAAAAGGCTAGCAATAAGTACTGGATTGATGTTCAGCTTCGTTGGGGTGATTATGATTCTCATGATATTGAACGTTACACACGAGCTAAGTTCATGGATTACACAACTGACAATATGTCTATTTATCCATCACCAACTGGTAAGTTGAAACATATTGTTTATACTATTTTATGTTTATTATTTTGCATTATCGCCTAACTTTTGTTTATACAGGTGTAATGATTGGTCTTGATCTTGCTTACAACTTACATTCTGCTTTTGGGAATTGGTTCCCTGGATCAAAACCTCTTCTTGCTCAGGCTATGAACAAAATTATGAAGGTATAAGGACTTTTACGTGTTTAATTATTAGCAGCATTCTTTGTAAAAATAATGACTAAATGTTCACTCTTTGCTTCTGCAGTCAAATCCTGCCTTGTATGTGTTGAGGGAACGTATTAGGAAAGGTTTGCAGTTATATTCATCAGAACCTACAGAGCCATATTTATCATCTCAGAACTATGGAGAGATTTTCAGTAATCAGATTATCTGGTTTGTTGATGATACAAATGTGTATCGTGTCACTATTCACAAAACTTTCGAAGGAAATCTCACAACTAAACCTATTAATGGTGCCATTTTCATCTTTAATCCAAGGACAGGGCAATTGTTTTTGAAGGTCATTCATACAAGTGTTTGGGCTGGACAGAAAAGGCTTGGACAGCTGGCAAAGTGGAAAACAGCAGAGGAAGTTGCTGCGTTAGTTCGGTCCTTGCCTGTTGAAGAACAGCCTAAGCAAATCATTGTGACACGTAAAGGAATGCTTGACCCATTGGAAGTTCACTTGCTTGATTTCCCTAACATTGTGATTAAAGGAAGTGAGCTTCAATTACCATTCCAAGCTTGTTTGAAGATTGAGAAATTTGGTGATCTTATATTAAAGGCTACAGATCCACAGATGGTTTTGTTTAACATATACGACGATTGGTTGAAGAGTATCTCATCTTACACTGCATTTTCGAGACTTATTTTGATTCTTCGTGCACTTCATGTTAATAACGAGAAGGCTAAAATGCTTCTCAAACCTGACAAGACAGTTGTTACTGAGCCTCACCATATTTGGCCTTCTCTTACAGATGATCAATGGATGAAGGTAATGTGTTTTTTTTTTAAATTTAATCCGAGAATATCAAATTTATGTTATTAAAGATTTTATATTGGTGCAGGTTGAGGTTGCTTTGAGGGATTTAATCTTATCGGATTATGCAAAGAAGAATAACGTGAACACATCAGCACTAACACAATCTGAGATTCGTGATATTATACTCGGAGCTGAAATTACTCCACCATCTCAACAGAGACAACAAATTGCTGAGATTGAGAAACAGGTACTCAACTTTTGCTCCCTTTTTCTGCTTTTAAGGAGGTTTTGTTTTGATATTTGTTATCTTACATTGAATCTTTTTTCAGGCAAAGGAAGCAAGTCAACTAACTGCTGTTACCACAAAAACAACAAATGTACACGGTGATGAGCTGATCGTTACTACCACGAGTCCTTACGAGCAAGCTGCGTTTGGTTCTAAAACTGATTGGCGTGTGAGAGCCATTTCTGCTACAAATCTTTATCTCCGTGTAAATCACATATATGTCAACTCAGAGGACATAAAGGTACTTTTACATAACACTAAGATAATTTGGTCTTATATTCTTGGCTAAGGCTAATCTTGTTTAAATGTTTTCAGGAAACGGGATATACATACATCATGCCGAAGAATATATTGAAGAAGTTTATATGCATTGCTGATCTGCGTACACAAATATCGGGTTACTTATATGGGGTGAGTCCACCAGATAATCCTCAGGTTAAGGAAATCCGATGTATTGCCATGCCACCACAATGGGGTACACATCAGCAAGTGCATCTCCCATCAGCTCTACCTGAGCATGATTTCCTTAATGACTTAGAGCCTCTAGGATGGATGCACACTCAACCAAATGAACTTCCCCAATTATCACCACAGGTCTGTGCCTAATATATATCATTATGCCAACTAATTGAATGCCAACTAATTGAATCTATCTTGACTTTATGTTTAATTATTTATTGTTCTTTGTATAGGATTTGACCTCCCATGCTAGAATATTGGAGAACAGCAAACAATGGGATGGAGAGAAGTGCATTATCTTAACGTGCAGTTTTACTCCTGGTTCATGTTCCTTAACTGCTTATAAGCTAACCCCATCAGGTTATGAGTGGGGCCGTGCCAATAAAGATACAGGTAGTAATCCACATGGATACTTGCCAACTCATTATGAGAAAGTGCAGATGCTACTAAGTGATCGTTTCCTTGGCTTTTACATGGTAAGGAAGGAAATCTCCATATATATACTACTTGGTTTTAAATATTTATTCTTTTGTATGGTATAATGAGTATGGTGTATTTTGGTTTTCAGGTTCCTGATAATGGTCCATGGAATTACAACTTCATGGGAGTGAAGCATACAGTTAGTATGAAGTATGGTGTGAAGCTAGGAACTCCGCGTGAGTACTATAATGAGGATCATAGACCCACTCATTTCTTGGAATTCAGTAACTTGGAGGAGGGTGATACAGTTGAGGGAGATCGCGAGGATACCTTTACTTGAAACATCTATTGAGTCTGATTTTGTTGTATTGCAATTGTGTTGTTTTCTACTCTCGTTTAACTTGTAGTGAATAGTTGGATCTGTAAATACTTATACTTGCCGCTTGTTTTTATTATATCTTGTGGAAGGTCCAGACAAAAGGTGGAATATGAATGCACGTTTTGCTAGAGCTGTTTTAAGAATATATGAGTTCATTAATGTTTTTAACACTTCAAAATTGTGTTTATCTTTTTTGCTTTGTCATCCTAAGTACTTTTGAATCATTTCAATTTCATGAGATCTTATCTGTGTTTACTGTAATTGTTGTTTGTGGTTAGTGACAAAGGGTTTGATTTCGTCATGAGGGATGCCAATCATCTTTATATAACAGTACGGTATCAATTATTGTTAGCGGTTGAAAGTATCATTTTAAAATAGTGATGGGAAAGGTAGTCTCATAACAAAATTTTAAAATAGGGAATTAACGACTAGTAAGTTTTCCAACACGCTGAAACAAAAATGCTCCCAAAACTGAGAAAAGACTAGTTGTTAAAATAACGACTCCCTGCGATCCAATGCCGGTCGCCTTGCTGGATAAAATGGGTGCAGTGCCGCCTTTGCCGATTGAAGCTGAAGGACATATGGATTTCATGGTTATCGAATGAAGCAATTGAACAGGAAGAGAGGGCCGATTTCCCATCGCTAGAACAGGGTGGAATACCAGAGACGGCGGAAAAGCCAAAACCTATACAGCAGGCGACAGGGGAAACAACAATGAGTAAATCCATATAAAAAGTTCACCGGTTGGCACCGTGCTTTCACGGATAATAATCTAGTAATTCCAATCATAATTGATAGCGAAGAAATAAAATTAAATAAAATGAGCAGTTTGGATACGGATTTTATTGAATCAATTAAAGATGATATGCCAATTCAAAATTGTGAGTTTCTACAAGTGTTAAGGTACAGAGAAGAAATTATTGAAGGTATTCAGTTATGGAATAATACGGTAGTTGTACGATTATAGGGTTACAAAGTAGGTTTAGGTTTCAGTTATCTTACGACGAAATTACAACAAATCTGGAACCCCAAAGGTATGATGGAATTAGTTGATGTGGGTTATGGGTATTTCATGGTGAAATTTGCATTTAAGGAGAATTGTGAATTCGCACTAAATGGAGGAATCACTATTTAATTGTCAGGTAATGGACTCCGAATTTTAAGCCTCATTTAGACTCGATTACAACTACGACGGCCTGGGTACGAATTTCAAATGTTGGCATGCATAACTACACTGCTCGTATTCTTAGAAAAATGGGTGATCAAATTGGTAGAACAGTGCGAATCGACGCTCTAACAAAAGCCCGTAAAAAGGGAAATTATGCAAGACTTGCATTGGAAATAGATTTGAAAAAGGCCTTCATACCCAAGATACATATTGGGGAGAAGTTTGCTTGGTTGAATATGAAGGTCTCCATTTGGTTTGTTTTGAACGTGGTAAGTTTGGTCATCAAAGGATAAATGTGGAGTACCTACACCTCAACCGACCCCTCAAAATCTTGAAACTAGTGCTGAAAATAGTGCCCCCTCTCCTAATAGTGTTGTTTTTAAAGAGGCGACGTATGAAGAATGGATGACCGTGAAGAGGGGGGGGGGGGGTAAGTGAACAACAAGGGAAAAAATAATAATAATTATTACGCTGGTAATTTCCGAGGATGAGCAAATGTGGACTTGGATTCGAGACATGGAGCCCTCATCATCAAAGATGGTAAAGAATTCACGAGTTGAACATAAAATACGCAAAAACGGGTAAGGATATAAATAACAAGTGAGGGAAGACTAAAAGTTAGAGTAATAAGGGAACAACATCGAAATTTAAGGTACGCTCGAGGGGGGGGGGCATAAAATAATTGTAGCTCCGGACTTCGAATTACGGAAACAATTAACGTCCATTCCAGAAACTGAAATTGTTAATTTAAAAAGAGGAGTGATGTCTCCCCATTTGTGATGATTTAATATTAGTTGGAGACATCATTTTTAGTGTTTTAGGAAGTCTAGTAGTTGATTTTATCATGTATTATTGCACTTTCCTATTTCTTGTCTTGATTTAATAATTTATTATTTTTAGAGCATATTTGGTTTAATTATCTATTTAGTGTGAAGTTTTAAAGATATATAGTAATTAATTAGATACCAAATCAAGTCTAAAGAGATAAAGGAAAGAAGATATGCATGGAAGATTGAGATAAGGAAAGAAAATATAAGATATGGAAATATAAAGTTGCCAAATAAATCTGAATTCTAGCATCTACGACCATAGAAGTGATCATAACTCAAGATTGGCTAGGAATTTGGAAGAATGGTTTGAATAAAAGTTATAGAGTTTTTCGAGATGATCAGTTTCAACTATTGGAACGCATCAAACGGATAAGTATCGAAGTAGTTACGGCCAAAATGAAACAACGGCAGATTGTTACCTTTTCTATATTTTAGGGTTACGAATTTGAGTTGGGCTTGGAGTCCAAGTTACTTGTCTTCTACTCCAAGAAAACGAATTAGGTCTTCTAAACACCTATACATACACCCTTTAAACTTTGTAAAGTCATCCTTGCTCAAATCCAAGGCATAGGTTTAATCCTTACCTCCCATTAATTAGTCCTTAGGTTTTATATCATTAGAGTTATTGAAGAGAGAAAGATGACATCTTTGTATCAATCTTTTAGTTTATTTCTTTCAGGTATGAACTAATTTTCCCATAGCTTGGGTTTTGCTTATGTATAATCTATGAATTCTATTTTCTTTCCATCTAAGTTTCTTTGGGAATTATATGTTTTAATATGATTCTAAGCTGCTTAACCACATATTTGTTCATGTGTTTTTTATTTATTGTCTTTCTTAAACCTGATCAATTTAGGACTGTGCTAATAGTAGTAAGATGGTCGTCCGGAAAGAGTGTCTAATTATTGAAGCACCACATAAACGTCTAGAATAAGGAATTGGTCCTGACAACACCAACCTAACTAGATAGTCATTAGGGTTTGTTTTAATCACCATATCACCAATTGAAGAAAATGTTTGCTAAGGAACCTAGTGGTGTAGGATAAACCTATTTTAAACTACCTCGTGGTTGTGCCGTAGCCTACCTATACGCTCTCCGGGTATATGTAGGAATTTAGAATCCTGACTAAGTATCTAAGAGTTATTATCTCCCTTATGAACTAAAATTGATAGAGAGAATTAGAAGGATTAGTGCATACTAGCAAAACCTAGGCTATACTCTCTGAAATTTATTTAATTGTCTTTACTTTTATTTAGTTTAATTAACCATCTCTCAATCAATCATATTTATTTCCTGTTTCTTTTGATTAATTATTACTACTCTGAATTATTTGCTCATTCGTGTAACACACTAAGTCCCTGAACGAATTTTTCTTATCATTAAAACTTGAATACGTCCTGTAATACTTGCAGTACCGTGCCTGTCTAGGGTGATTAGTGCATTGTTTTATGGCTTATTTTATCTTATTTTTATCACACCCTAGGCGACACCAATTATTATCTTTATTTATCTATTTATTTATCACACATTTGCTCCCACCAGGAAGAGGAAATGATAGTATTAATAATAAAGATAATGGAAAAAAGCTGTGGCTGAAGGTGGAGCGAAAGGTGGGCAAAGTAGTGCAGGTATTTTAGTAATTAATGAAAGGGCTGAACAAGGGAATAAGGGAGATGTAGGAAAGAATATATCAAGTACAAGTAATGTTATGACAAATATGACATGACCAAGTCCATGGAGGACAGTAGGTCCGAAATGGTTTTAGATAGCAGGTCCACTAGTGCAATGTTTAATATAGCTGTTGGTGGGGAAAATGAAAAATTTGGTACATGGACCAGCCCTGAAATTTTCGAAAATCACCAGCAGATAAATCAGCATGGCTGCGTTAACACCTTACGAGGAGAAATCCGAGATGGTGCAGGTGCAGTGGGCTGGGATCTTCCTTCGGTTTTGGGAAATGGAGGTTCAATAGAGTTTGACACGGATCCGCCAGACCCGGGAGAAGATGAACTAACATCGATACCAGAGACTCCGCTGGAAGTTATGGATCGGGATGAGCATATGGAGCCCGCGCAAGATGAGAACAATGGAACGAGGCAGGTACATTCCTAAACCTCTCTTTCCTTTTATTTAATTTGTTTTTTATGTATACACATGATTTCAGTAGAGGCAATAGGGGAAACGATCCTCAAAAGCCTAACATCCTCATTTGGAATTGACACAAAGTGGCAGCAGAAAACTTCCAAAGGGTTGTGAGAGAGATGGTACACCTACATCAAGTTTGGTTAACAATGATAGTAGAACCTCGTGTAAGTGGAACAAGAGAAAATGAGATAATACGAGGGTTGGGTATGACAAACTCGGCTAGAGTAGAAGGGGATAATTTCAAAGGAGGTATCCAGATCATTTGGAATGACTAGGAAATTGGGGTTCGAGTTTTGTCGGCGGGGAATCAGGTTATTAACATAGAGGTATCCAAAGACAACTGTCAGTCCTGGATTTTCTCACCGGTTTACGCATAACCAAACTCACAGATAGGGAACCATTATGGGACGCACTTAGTCACGCGTTTAGTAATATGAGAAGACCATGGATTATTGTAGGAGATTTCAATCAGGTAGGGGAGAAGTCTGACAAAAAAGGTGGTGAATTAGGGACAAATCGTCAAATGTTTAAGTTTGAGGAGTGGAGACAAAATTGCGACTTGACGGACTTACGTTTCGAGGGGACGAGGTTTACGTGGTGTGATTCATGGAATATTGGACAACGAATATTGAGAAGATTAGACCGCGCGTATGGAAATACAGAGTTGCTGGAATTATTCCCATTCGCGAAAGTTCTACATCTTGATAGAAGACATTCAGATCACGTGCCGATTTTGATTCAACTAGTTCCTAGGGGTCAGTTGGGCCTGCCAAAAAGATTCCGTTTCAAATCCGTGTGGTGTGTTCACAAAGACTTCAAGAATTTTGTGCATAATTAGTGGAAAATTATCAATGGGGACTTGGTAACAACCTCAAAGTTATGACTGAACACATGTCCATTTGGAAAGAAGATGTATTCGGGTATTTGCATAAAAAGAAAATGATACTTCAAGCGAGACTTAAGGGGATCCAGATATCGTTACAACAATCCTACAATTCGTCCTTATTTGAGGTGGGAAAGATACTTCGAGGAGAATATTTGAGCGTATTGGAAGAAGAAGAACATTTTTGGCACCAAAGATCGAAAGAAGAATGGGCCCGTTTTGGTGAAAGGAACACGAGGTACTATTACTTATCTACTATGAAGAAAAGGAAAGCATCGAAAATTCTCCGTCTAAAGGATTCAAATGGTAACTAGGTCGAGGATAAAGTGGCGTTATGAGTATTGGTTCGAAACTTCTTTGTGGATATATATTAAGATGCTGTGAAATTTATGGGTCCGTTTGCTTTACCACACGGAGAGAGGTTGGGAGAAACCGAAAGGGATATCTTGGCGGAGGAGTTTTCCCGATGAAGAGATTTGTGTAGCAGTATTCCAATCTAATCCTATTAAAGCACCTGGGAGCGATGGTATTGCGGCTTTATTCTATCAGAACTGTTGGGATGTTGTAGGGTCAGATATTTGCAATATGGTTAGAGACGCGATACATGTGGGTAGAGTGTCGTCTAACTTGAATGGGACACTGGTGCATTTGATTCCTAAGGTACCGGTTCCGGAAAGGGTAGGTCAGCTTCAATCGATTAGCCTCATCAACATTCCGGTAAAGTTTATAATGCAAGCCATGTAAAATAGGATCCGCCCTTTTTTAGCTGAAAGAACCGGTCTGAACCAGAGCAGCTTCCTTCCGGGACGGTCGACTATAGGTATTGTGGTTTTGGTGCAAGAGATTGATCACCGGATAAAAAGAGTTAGGGGAAAAATCGGATATATGGCAGTTAAAATTGATTTGGCCAAGGCCTATGATAAGCTGAGCTAGAGGTTTATTGAGGATACTATATATTTCTTTGGTTTTCCAGAATCCTTGGTTAAACTTATCATGTCAGCAATGGAGTCTAATACTATGCGAGCTTTACGAAATGGAGAACAGTTGGAGGCTTTCACCCCGCAGATGGGTATTCGACATGGAGACCCTCTTTCTCCTTACTTATTTGTTTTATGTATGGACGGTTGTCAATGCTAATACATTGACTTTGCGGTGGTGAGGAATGGATACCAATTTGTCTACACCGTTAAGGCCCCTCGACCTCACATATCTTTTTTGCAGATGATTTGATCCTGTTTGCTGAAGCAAAGGAGTCACAAGTATATCTTTTAAAGGAAGTACTGGGGGTAATCTGTAATTAGGCGGGACAAACAGTGAGTGATGAAAAGTCACTTATTTACTTCTCATCATATGTTACGAACAAAAGGGCAGTTGAACTTGCGAGACAGAGTGGTTTTACTCTTAGTGATTCGTTAGGGGTGTACTTAGGAACCCCGATACTATCATAAAGATCACCACAGGGTTTTTTTTCGAGGTGTCACTTCAAAGATGAAAAACAAACTCCCTAATTGGAAGAGCCAGAACCTCTCTATAACGGGTCGTATCACACTTTCTCAAGCCATATTGTCAGCTATTCCCACATACACTATGTAAACGATAAAATTTTAGATACATGTGTGTGATGAAATAGATAAGATAATATGGGATTTTATTTGGGGATCTTCCGATGAGGAACGGAAAATACATTGGTTAGCATGGGAAACTTTGTGAAAACCGAAAAAATATGGTGGCTTGGGATTAAGGAGCGCAAAAAATTACAACAAGCGCTATTAGCCAAGGTGGGTTGGAAGGTTCTTAGAAATGATTTGGCTCTATGGGTTAGCGTACTTAAGAAAAAGTATTTTAGGGTGGGTTTTCTAGATCGTATGGTAAAGGCGTCGGATTCTCGAATGTGCAAAAATATTTTAGCAGGTAGAGAAGTGTTGGGAGGAGGTGTAAGTAAATTGAAGGTTGGGAATGAGACAGTGGTCAAGTGGATTCGCGAACCCTCGGGCATACTCTTGGTGAAATCCGCGTATAATAATTTGGTGCATGAAGTGGAGGTTGCGAGTTTCAACTTGGATTTAATATGGCCCCTCAAATGTCCGTGAAAGATTAAAATTCTTTTATGGCACTCGGTTTGAAATCGTTTTCCAACAAGAAAAAAACCTTGAGTTGCGGGGTGTTATTGAAGACCCGGTGTGCGGGAGATGCGGTCCGGCTGAGGAGACAACAAGTCGCTTGTTCCGACACTGTAATAGGTACACTAATCTTTTTAGAGGTTGTTTTAGTTACTGTTGTGCAGGTTCCAGGAGTGATGGACATGTCATTACAGTAAGGCGCCATCCTATGCGAGACCATGTTATATTTGCTGCACCTGGGGAGCAAAAGACAACTGCTGCAGAACTGGAAATGGAGGGGAGCTCGCCCTCCGAAGTGCTGCTACCAGCCACACGAAGAAGAAGCTCGAGCCAGCAGCTGGACATCGACAAAAAAACTCTGACACATCAGACTGATGGCGGCAGGGAGCTGGAAGGTTCAGACGCGACGAGTGAGGTGCAGCTGCAGCAGGAAAGTCTGACTGGAACGAGTCAAACGACTGTACAGAGGAACAATAATGAAGTTACAGAGGATCTAAAATGGTGGTCAAACATGCTGTCCAATAAAGCATATGTTAATAAAATTGAAAGACAGATTCTTCTCGCGGCGTATATTTGGCATGTGTGGATTGATAGGAACAATGGGATATTTGATTCGGGTGCAAGAGTTAAAACAGATAGTGAACTAAAAGCGATTATTACTAATGCGTCAAATGATTATATTCGTGCATGGGGTGTTGAACGAGATTATGTCGGCAAAAAGTGTGCTTATTAAATGGGCCAAGCCTCCAAATGGTATTAAACTCAACGTGGATGGGTCGTTTAACTCGGAAAGAAAAATAGCGGGTGTAGGTGGTCTTTTTCGAAATAGCAAAGGTGAGTATCTTGGTGGTTTCGCGGGAAATTGTGTTGCGCGATCTCCGTTTGAGGCAGAAATACTTGCTTTACATTTCGGGTTGCACATGGCACTATGTAGAGGTTTCTCCTCACTTATCACTGAAACTGACTCGTGTGAGTTGCGCGCTAATGAAGGGTGGTGTGAACTCAAGAGGGTTTTCAAGTGATATAATAAAAGCTTGTCGCGAGATTTTGGCATCAAGAGAGCATTTTAAGCTTGATTGGTGCTATCGGGAAGTTAATAAATGTGCGGATTGGCTGGCCAAGCTAGGAGCACTTAATTCGGAGGGTCCAACTCCATATCGAGACCCTCCAGATGGACTCTGGCGTCTACTAACGAAGGACAAATATAGTTTGGCCGTACCTAGAACTATTTTGGTTAGACAGTAAGTGTCATGAAGTACTCTTTCTGGTCTTTTAGACCTCTCATGCAACAAAAAAAGTTCAATAATATTGGATGTACTTTGTTTGATAATTTAATTTTTAATTTGTTTATTAATTTTTTTTATTATTCAAATAACATCGTAGATGGTATTGGGTGTACTTTTCTTGAAAATAGATTTGCTTAAGCAATCTTTATATTATCTTTATTTTAATTTTTTTATATTCTAGATAAATTGTTATATTCTTTTACTTTTGTATATAAGTTTTATATTTATATATTTTTTTTATCTAATTTGTTTAAAGAATGTATGAAAATAATAATTTTTATTCTTTTTTGAATAAATATAATTCTAATTTATTATTGTTCTAATATAAAATATATTAAGGAAAATATATTTATATTAATCATGGCGTCTCGTATTATATTGGTGATATAATCGAGTTGTAATAAATCGTTTATACTAGTGAAATTATTTTAAAAAATTAAAAATAATTTGTAGGGAATGGGTTTTGTTGTTATATGTAGGAAGGAAATCAAAATTATATAGCTTTCACTAGAATAGAGATCTTTGTTCGAGCATGATCTATAATATATACTTTATGAGAATTGATTTGTACCATTTTTATAAAAAAATGAACTATAACATTTTATGAAATGACCTATACAATTTTATGAAAAGCGATCTAGGAGAATTGATCTATATTATTTTATAAAAAGTGACCTATAACATTTTATGAAATGTGATCTATAGCTTTTACTGTATTGAAGTTAAATCCGGTTGTTGGATGTAAAAATAAGAGACATTAGATCAAGTCCAACAATTTCTTAATATATTGTCATAATTAAAAGTTAACTATCTATTCTCTTTTAAATATTAATTTTTAAAAATATTGTATACCAACTTCTTAATTTCAGCTCTCAACTTAAAAAAAAAGAATAATCCTATTCAAATTTTAGTAACAGTTTTCTTATTTCAATTAATTGATCTGTCACCCAACCTACTTAAACAACCTAAAGGCTTGGCCCCGTCCCGTTTGGAGAATAACTTTCTCGAAATTTTTGTAATTTTTTTATGGGTCAATGACCCAAAAAATCAAAATAATATTATACTTGCCCCAAAGAATTATCCATTAACTTACTATTATAAGATTACATGTTTACCCTTACACCATAAGAACTATTCCCGTCAAGGAGGATTCCCGTCAAGGACGATTCCCGTCACGGACGATTCCCGTCACCGACGAATCCCGTCATTACACATATAAATCCCATCACTAGTTGTATTGAATTCCACCAATATTTTGACAAAAAAAAAAATCCCACCAATACAACTATATCTCATCAACTAACGTATAAAATCCCATGACGCATATAAATCCCATCAAAGTTGTATTGAATTCCACCAATATTTTGACAAAAAAAAAATCCCACCAATACAAACTATATCCCATCAACTAACGTATATAATCACATAACAAAAATAAATCCCATCAACTAAATAAAACCCCACCAATACAACTATATCCCATCAACTAACGTATAAAATCGCATGACGCATATAAATCCCATCAACTAAATAAACCTTTCTCATAATTGATACATTAACCATTATATTACTTCAAGGATTAGAGTTGATGGGAAGAATAGACCCATTTACCCATTGATACATTAATCATTATATTACTTCAAAGACACAATTAAAATCTCATAATTTGTGATAGTAATAGATTTCTCTAAAATTGTATCGAATACACCAAATAAAGAAAAACAAGGAAACAAACAACTGAATTAGTATCATCTCTCTCTTCATTTAATGATATCCAATCGGAGCTTTAAAATTCTTCAATGCTTCTACAGCTATTATATCAGCAGTAGAGTTTGAATGAACAAAGACAAATCGATATTGAATAAAAGCTTGATTGATATTGAATTAAATTATTAAAGCTTGGTAAAATAAAAGGAGCAATTCGATGCATTAATATTCAAAACATATGTTTGTTACACTGAATCAAATCCTTCATTGGAGTAAAATAAAGAAAGCAAAGTCTACAGAAATAACTTTACGTAATAATAAATCTCTCAGTCACGTTCACTAATAGCAGTCAAATGCTCATCAATTTCTTCAGTAGTTATCTGGACATACATACATACCTATATATGGATGATACTCATGGGGCTGATTAACAGTTGTAGCTTGAAGACTTTCAGGTAAAAGACAATTACAGAAAACACCTACATAATTACAATTACTTAACCACTTTTTCTAAGTTAATAAATACATACATAGCTATATATCGCAACACAGAGGAGCATTTTAATCATCGAAATATAAATCAATGAAACGAGAAATTGGTCAAAACATAAATTGAAGAATTAAAGAATAAAATCAGGAAGATCAAGACCAAGATCAAATTTTTATAATATTTAATTTGAAATTACCTTGAATCCCAGAATGGAAGATGCCGAGACCAAACCAAGAGGAGTAATTATTGATAGGAGTGAGGTCATACACGTTTAATACAACTTGGCTTTCATATTTACATTACCTAGTTTTGTGTAATGAATTGAGTAATTAGATAGTAAACTAAACTTTAACAGGTATTTAATTTCACCATAAACAATGTTCCCATCTTCAATGTGTTGTTGAACCCTACCTGGGGTACCCACTATCATATCGATTGGGGTGTTTAAAGAATCCTCTTGAGGTTTTAACCGCCCACCTCCACTAACCATGGTTGACCTGATATAGTAGCAAATTATCAGATTTCAGTTCAGTAATTGAAGCGATTGTGGAATCCGAGGATGTGAAGAAGAAATTATTCATTGAACTAGATAAGATCACGAAACCCTCAGCTATTTTAGCTTCTAACACAAGCTCCATTTCGATTACTCGTTTAGCTTCTTCAACAACTCGTCCCCACCAAGTAATCGGTATGCATTTCATGAATCCTCCACCTATAATGAAGCTAGTCGAGATTATTAAAGGCGCTGATACTTCAGATCATACATTTAACGTCACCAAAAGTTTAGCTCAGAGGTTTGGGAAGATAGTGATATGTTCGCAAGATTATTCAGAGGCTTTGATGGGATGGGTTGTGGTGGGGCTTTGAACGAGAAGCAGAAAAGAATTTGGTATATATATTATTAGTTTGTAATATAAAAATTAAGTAGGGATAGTTTAGTCAAATAATGTATAAAATAATTTAGTTGATGATTTTATTGGGCAGAAATTTTGTCATTGAGGTTATTGGGATGAAAATAATATTATTTTGATTTTTCGGTTCATTTTCCCTTTTTTTATTTTTATTTTATATTTAAATTTTCCATAAAAATATTTAAAATAAAAATATATTGTAATCTATGAGAATTGATCTATATTATTTTATAAAAAGTGACCTATAACATTTTATGAAATGTGATCTATAGCTTTTACTGTATTGAAGTAAAATCCGGTTGTTGGATGTAAGAATAAGAGACATTAGATCAAGTCCAACAATTTCTTAATATATTGTCACAATTAAAAGTTAACTATCTATTCTCTTTTAAATATTAACTCTTAAAATTATTGTATACCAACTTCTTAATTTCAGCTCTCAACTAAAAAAGAATAATCCTATTCAAATTTTAGTAATAGTTTTCTTATTTCAATTAATTTGTAACTTTTTCGAAATTCTCGTAATTTTTTTATTTTTATTTTTATTTTTATTTTATTTTATTTTTAAATTTTCCATAAAAATATTTAAAATAAAAATATACTGTAATAATTTAATATTTATATCATAATTTTTAGATACTTAACAATATAATTATAATACTATAAAAAGATTATTAAGTACAAATAATTGATATTTCTCATATAAAATATAAAATCAAGAATACATTTCAAAGAAATAAATAAAAAACAAAATATATTCAAATTTATTTGAAAATAACTAATTTCTTATAAAAGACAAAAAAAATCATAAAAAGAACATAGTCGATTCCCTCCCCCACCCTTTTTCCATTTATAACACAAAACTACAAGATAGAAGTGGTTAGACTCAATCCATTGGAGTCTTAAACCTATCCTATCGGAAGTAAGGAAATGGTTAGGTCAAGGTTCATTTTGAAACATCGCCCATATTGATAGAAGATATAACTCTACAGCTGATGCGCTTGCAAAATGTACCAGAAGGAATATGGACGTGTCGGGTTGGAAGAATTTCTCACTTATAGCCTCTAATTTATTTCTAGTAAATCTGTATAAAACGTATAAATAAATTTCTTGTTTTTTTTCGGTTGACAAAAAAAAATTTAGACAGATATGAGAGTAAATAATAAAATAAACATATACTTGTATGATAATTTTAGTAAATTTTATAGAATTTTTCCTTTCTTGGGTTTATTTTTTAAAGTAATTTTATAGATCAAGATTGAATATTCATTTGTATAATATTTTGTCACACTTTTTATTTGAACATTTAAATTTTGAGAATATGCTTTACTAAAATCTCTCGAAGAAATATTTATTAATCCGCTAATCAAACTGATTTAGTAAATTTTTTGACATATATATCAAGTGTGATAATAACACACTTTAAGGAAAAAATAGTAATTGCATATATATCGTTCCCTGGTGTAAATATAACACAATAATATATGATTTGAGACATTTAATATGAATAATAAATAATACGTCACTAAATAGGTCGATGATTTATTCATATAGAATAATTAAAAGTGTTTAATAATATACAACTATAAGAAATATATGAAATCTTTCATAACGATTTAAGGTAAATTAATATGCGCCAACCATTGAAGAAATTATGTCTCATTAATTAATTAACTAATTATGTATGTTGCAATATGATATCTTATATCATGATTTTCCCTTATAGTACATTTATTTCTCAATTATGAAAATTTCATGTGGTATTAGTGAAATTGATTCTTTTATCTTATACATATTTATTTAGTGATGATCAGTCAGTTTCATTCGATGGAACAAATTTCTATTTTTGGAGAAGAATATTGAAGACCTTTATTCGAACTAAAAATTATGAAGTATGAATTATAGTAAAAAAAGGAACATACACTCCTTTCAAAGACAAAGCCTCAAGAATAATTAAATCTCTCGAATAATATGACACATATGATCATAAAATGATAACTTCAACTATAAGGTTATATTTCTAATTTTACATGAACTCAACAAGAACATGTATGATGTGCTAAAACATGAAGTATGCGTCCAGACCATATGGGAGTTTTTGAAAGACGTTCATCATGAAAAATCAAGATAAAAAAAAGAGTAGCTGTGTGGATTGAAAAGTTGAGGATCAAAGCTCATACTAATTCACTTTAAGGATTCTCAACCTAAAACTAAAATAATGTCCAAAAAAAAAAAACCTAAAACTAAAATGTAACATCTCTTGACACCTGCTCTAATCATTTGTTTTCATTTTTGTGTTTTTCATGATAGGAATAAGTTTATTTTGTGTGGTAATTGCCTTTACCTTCATTCAAATTTGTTGACTAAGGTAAATAAAATACATATAGGAAAAGAAGAATGCTAGTTTTTAATCTTAAGGGCCTTCTTACAATTTCCCTTTCTCGGCCAGGTCAAACGACATACTGTTTTGTTTCTAAAAACATTATACCGTTTTTAATCAACCCTGTTTTTCATCAAACGGGGTCAGTTCCATTGTTCTTCCTTTTTCCATCCCTCTTTCTACTCTCAAAACCCTAAAAACAGAAGAGCAATGCTATATATCACCCCTATTTGCTTCACCTTTGCTTCACCTCCTATGTGGCACATTATGTGGCATTAAACAAAAGAGAGAGAAATTAATTAATTAGAAGAGAGAAATAATTTGATTGGTTTTTAAAACCTCCACATAGGAGGTGATATAAAGGTGAAGCAAAAAGGGGTGATATATATCTTTACTCAAAACAAAATTCTACTTTCTCCCACTCTCTCTTTGGTGTATCTTCTTCTTACTTCAAAAGTGTTAATCTCCTTCTCTCCCTCAAGGAATCATGTATAAAAGAAAACAGATAAGTCATTCTTCCAAAACCTAGAAACATGCCTCATTTTCACACTTCTCTCTTCCTCACAAGATCCAGAAAACCCATGTTTTGTCTTTGGAATCAAGCTACTCAAAACACAATCAGGTAAAACAACCAATCGATCGACATTCATTGGAGGTACAAATGTCTACAATCTTCTTGATTTTCAAGGCTTAGTTACTTGTCTTTATAGAGAAAATCCTCTTTTGATTGGTCTTTGTCACAATTTTTATTCAAATCTTATCAATAATCTGGATAAAAACTCTACTGATACCTTTGTTAAGGGGAAACCCTTCAATCTTAGTCAGTTCGTTCTTGCTGGACAACTCTCCCTAAGAAATGTAGGGTTCAATGAATTTTGGACATATGGGTGGGGTTGTTTAAACTTTGAAATTATCCAGTTGGTTGAAAATTTCATTTTATCTCACATGGTTGTTTATCACTCCGTTCCATGGAAAGTTCATCTTTTTTATTCCAGTTTCAAGTTGCCTATAAGTTTGTCCTAAACGACATTTTTTGTAAGGACAAACATGATGCAACTATCACTATATATGAAGCTCATTTTCTTATTCTTATATGTTGCATGAAACAAATTAACTTTTCTGCTATCATGATCAAAATGATGAATTATGATAAGAACTCCACCTCTAGTGTTACCTTCGGTCTTTTACTCACCAAACTTTTCTTAGATCATAATACTCTCTTGAAGATACTTATCTTAAACTCTTTCACAATTCTTGGATCTTCAATTACCTCACCATCAAGATAAAAAACCTTGTCATTTACAACAATAAGTCTGTCTTATTCATAGAATCAAAACTTCTCCCACTCCCCTCGTTGTTCCTAATTAGATCCTTCCATCATCCGTCTAATAATATTCAAATGGATATCTATCCCTTATTTTATTTCTATCTCTTCCCATTCTCCATCTCTTTATCTTAATGAAAGATCTCTTACCCCATTCATTGCACGTCAATTTAAAGAGTTGAAAGAATATGTTGATGAACGCTTTGAGAGGTTGGATCTTAAATTTGAAAATCTCCGCAACAAGGCTTCCTGTTTTGGTCTCTAGTCAAATCCGATAATGGAGCTTCTCTCCTTGCTTAACTTGGATATGAATTTCAGAAAAATGAATGCCACTCTCTTAACCATTAACTCTTTTATTTTTGGCTTGTAATAACTCTACTCTACTCTTACTCTTTTTTTCTATTTATTGTGATTTATTTTTTACTTTGCTATCACATTGTATTATCAATATATATTACTTTGTACTAACTATTGTCTTGTAGAAAGTTCACCTGACAAATAGCTTTTGAGGAAAGCTAAATTATTGAGTAAGTATATGGTAATGCAAATTCTATCCTTTTTTTATTCTTGAATATATAACTTATTATCTCTAGCGAGTTAAACAATTTTTAGTCTTGTAATTCTATTACATTAATGTTTTGGCTCATCTTGAAAGTTATGTGTAGTTGGATTTTAATTACTATTCCTGTATGTATTTTACTTGTTCTACTCGAGTTTAGTCAATTACTTGCTATTTAACTTTGAGTTTGGCTCACTTTGCAGGTTATGTGTAGTTGCTAGCTTATGCACCCCATATTATTGATGAAGACAAAGGGGGAGAAAATTTAGAAAAACTCTAAATGTGCACTAAAATTGCATTTTTAAAAAACTCACAAATGCATGCATTTTTTTATGAAAATACACTTTGATTCTATGCTTGTTGTCAAGGGGAGTTAACTACATATGTGCCACATTCTTTCACATCTTATATGCACATTGATAGGGGGATTAACTCTTTTAAATATTCATATCTTCATATCATTATTGGGGTATTTTAGTGAAGGATTTGTCATCATAAAAAAGGAAGAGAATGTTAGCATATAGTCCATCCTAAATGGTTTTCATGTGACAAATCCTTAAGTGTTAATCTTTATATCTAACTAAAAAACTTCCCTTTGCATATATTCATCAAAAAGTTTTCTTGTAAAATCATTCATTATATACACCATCATTATTATGCTTTATATTATCTACATGCTCCATATGTGTTGTGCTTAACTCATACTTGTGGTCTTTAGCGCGCGTACACACACCCCCTCACACACACACACAAACAATAAAGATAAAACCTTTTAAAAATGAACATTTAGAATTCTTAAGGTTATTATCTCATGATTATCCTTTCTTTATTTCTTCTTTGATATGTTGTGTTTTATCTCTTAGTTGTTTAAACATATCTTTAGAATGTATTATCTAACAGCTCTTGTGTAGGAAGAATATCTATTTGAATGCTTGAGTTGTATCCTAGATTCTCATTATTCCTCAGCTAAAAATGGTGTAACATTTTTTAGCTAGAAAAATGATATGATGCATTAGTGTTAACCGCCCAAATAAACTCAGAACAGTTCGGGAAACATGGCAACTTTCTCACAGAATTTTAAGGGAAAGCGTTATGACGTTTTCAACCAAAAACGTGGTGTAACATTTTCACATCATGCAACGTTGTCTTGTCATACTCGGCCCAAGGACATATTCCAAAGCAAAAAAAAACCAAAGACGTGTATGTACATGCATAATAATAGGAGAGAATGTAGTAGGTAGTTGAAGGTAAGGAGTGTAAGTAACGTGTACCTTAATCTTGATCACTATTGAGGAGATTTATCTTTACTCTCCCAAGGATATGACCATGAGCTAGCTTGATAAATCTCACCCGGGACCTTGTTGCTTCTCTAAGCCTTCTTAAAACCAGACACCAAGTTAGGACCACATGGAGGTGCGCTCCCGATGGCACTTTGACGCTCAACATTAGAATTGTTGCTATCGGGGGTTACTTAACCCGGGGAGATATAAAGACGTAAGACGAATATATAATAACCGCAACCATTTTAGAGAGATAAAGAGAGAGAGTTTATGGAGTACTTGGAGTGTGCCGGTTCTTTTATGGAGAGAGGAATTTACAGTTATCGAGTGGGCGCGCGGGATACTATTGTGGCGCACAATATAACTCAAAGAGATACGTAGCATAAGACATAAGAGAAATCCGTCCTATCAAAGTAGTATTTATATGTTGCGATGCGTTTACCCTCGGATACTCAAAATACCTACCATGTGAAGATGTTGAAATTCCTCTTCCTTAGGAAATCAAACTCTACCTTCGAATTACAACGTTGTATCCTCGACTTGGATTGTTCGTACCTCTTTGGGCGAAGACAAGTATTAGCACTATATTTTGGCTTATCATGAGAATTATTATTATATCTAACGTTTTTTCCATTAAAAATTGTGTAGATTTTCAGACCATATCAGAACTAGGTTTAGGCTTTGTCGTTCATTATCAACAAAATTAATCATTCAGATGAAAGTGGAAACAAAATCAAAATATGTGAATAATAAAAGAAACTTTTAAAAGAACCGATCAAAATTATACACAGATCAAGTACCTAAATAGTATTTTATTCTACTATTTTGTCAAAAGCCTTTATGCATGAAAATCAAAATTAACAAAATGATTATAGAGTACGAGTCAAACATTCAGCACCAGTGGTCTAGTGGTAGAATAGTACCCTGCCACGGTACAGACCTGGGTTCGATTCCCGGCTGGTGCATTCGTTGCGGGGATAGCTCAGTTGGGAGAGCGTCAGACTGAAGATCTGAAGGTCGCGTGTTCGATCCACGCTCACCGCATTATATTGTTTTTCATTTGAAAAATTCTTTACTTGTTACGAGCCCACCTTGCTTCTTTAGTTTCCAATTTCTTTTGGGATTACAAGTACAAGTGTTGGGAAAGCGTCAGAAGTAGGGGTGGTTAGTTTGGACACGAGGGTGAGAGCGTATTGAGTTAAAGACGGAGTGGTGTGCAGTCAATTGTTCATCATGTTATTAGGAACATTAGTGTTATTGTAGATGAACTCGAAAGGATTATTATGGACAAGTGGATGATCAAGGGGAGTTTTTGGGTGATGGAGATTTGATATGACAGATCTGAAGGTCGCGTGTGTGATCCACGCTCACCACATTATATTGTTTTTCATTTGAAAAATTCTTTACTTGTTACGAGCCCACCTTGCTTCTTTAGTTTCCAATTTCTATTTGGATAACAAGTACAAGTGTTGGGAAAGCGTCAGAATTAGGGGTGGTTAGTTTGGACACGAGGTTGAGAGGGTATTGAGTTAAAGACGGAGGGGTGTGCAATCAATTGTTCATCACGTTATTAGGAACATTAGTGTTATTGTAGATGAACTCGAAAGGATTATTATGGACAAGTGGATGATCAAGGGGAGTTTTTGGGTGACAGATATTTGACATGACTTATTCAAACTGGTGATGGAAGAGAACAACAAGTTCATCTGGTTATGCAATCTGAGGTCGAGCTCGTGTTAGGTCTATACGTAGGGATGGACAAGTGGGCTGGGTTGGTGAAATTTTAAAAAGTTCACATCAACTTTTCGCCAACCTATATTCAGGTGACGAGCTTAGTCTTTCTTTAAAACACGTTAGACACCGTTCGAGCAGTTACAAAGGACTTTGTTGACTTTGAAGAAGTGGACTTCCCGAAGGATGATATTATGGAAATCAGAATTAACGGTTTGGGGTGAGGTTCAATGTAATGGAATCCATTTCGGCGGGTTTGTACCTCCGGCAAGAGGATGGACTTGCATGGCTTAAATTCCAGAACGAACAAGTGGTCTTATTGTTTTTTTTGCGTGCAGTAAACTAGGACACAAAAGCGAGGAATATACCGATCTGGTGGAAAGAAGCATGATTGATGAGATGAGCAACATTTTATAACGTGGGGTATAGACAACATAGTTAGAAACCTGCATTCGGATCCCATTTATGGAATTAGAAGGAGGGTAAGAGGGGAGTTTACCAAGCACGTGGGGAGTTACCAGTAGGACAGGTCTGAGGACGCATCTGCGCAACCACCTATCTAGGATAGGAAGGCACGAATTAGACCAAAAGAGAAATGATTGAGAGGTCCATTCCTCTTTAACTGTTTGTAACTATTTAGATGAACCTTATAGTTATAGAATAGCATGCATGTATCACGGTTGAAACTCGTTATAAGGATGCTTTGTCTTAGACTTTATGCATTGATATAAACATCACTATAAAAATGCATGTGAAATACAATTTCAACATTCAGCACCAGTGGTCTAGTGGTAGAATAGTACCCTGCCACGGTACAGACCCGGGTTCGATTCCCGGCTGGTGCATTCATTGCGGGGATAGCTCAGTTGGGAGAGCGTCAGACTGAAGATCTGAAGGTCGCGTGTTCGATCCACGCTCACCGCATTATATTATTTTTCATTTGAAAAATTCTTTCCATATAAAGAGACGCTTTTAAAGTCGCTCACTAATGTAATCCCAAACATCTTTTATCGGTTTTCTCGGTCCCAAAACTTGTTACGAGCCCACCTTGCTTCTTTAGTTTCCTATTTCTTTTGGGATAACAAGTACAAGTGTTGGGAAAGCGTCAGACTGAAGATCTGAAAGTCGCGTATTCGATCCACGCTCACCGCATTTTATTGTTTTTCATTTGAAAAATCCTTTCCATATAAAGAGACACTTTTAAAGTCGCTCACTAATGTAATCCAAAAACATCTTTTATCGGTTTTCTCGGTCCCAAAACTTGTTACGAGCCCACCTTGCTTCTTTAGTTTCCAACTTCTTTTGGGATAACAAGTACAAGTGTTGGGAAAGCGTCAGAATGAATATTTGAAGGTCGCGTGTTCAATCTACGCTCATCGCATCATATTGTTTTTCAGTTGGAAAATTCTTTCCATATAAAGAGAAGTTTTTAAAGTTAGTCACTAATGTAATCCCAAAACATCTTTTGTTGGTTTTCTCGGTCCCAAAACTTGTTACGAGCCCACCTTGCTTCTTTAGTTTCCAATTTATTTTGGGATAACAAGTACAAGTGTACGCTTTGCTGGGTTAATGGTCGTGTGTACACGATCCACGCTCACCGCATCATATTTTGTTTCATTTGGTCAATTCTTCCCATATAAAGATACGTTTATAAAGTTATTCATTAATGTAATCCCAAATAATCTTTTATCGATTTTCTTGATCCCAAAACTTGTTACGAGCCCACCATGCTTCTTTAGTTTCTAATTTCTTTTGGGATGACAAGGACAAGTGTAGGCCTCACTGGGTTGATTGGGATTTTGATGGTGGATTGGGTTTTAAAGATTTTCATTTTATGAACTTGGCTTTGCGAGCGTCAAATGCGTAGAAATTGTTATATGCATTAATTTTATACCTTCTAAGGTACCATGAGGTAAATATTACCACGACTCTCCTTTCTCACTGCTAATATTGAGAATAATCTTTCGTGGGGATGGGGAGCTCTCATTAGTGGTCATAGTTGTTTTAATAATAACTTATTTTAGGGTATAGGAAATGGGGCTTCTATTTCATACGTGGAATAAAAATTGTACTCATTCCTTTCACGCGTTTCAAAACTCTTTGAAAAACGTGCCCCTTTACCCCTTGTACAAAAATTTTGTGTCAGTTTACCCCTTTTTAAACTTCTAACCTTGTGCACATAAGGGTGCATGGGTTTGAAACCCATAGCCAACAACATCATAAAATAAGTAGACATTTTAACTCTTTCTTCTTATTATAAAATTGTATTTTAATTTTATTTGCATGGTCCTTAAGATATTCACTAGATCTGAGGACAAACCAAATTGTTCGCGAATAGCTCGAATTCAGACTGAGGAAAAGTTTCTTCGAACTCGGTCATTTATAAACAAGCTCATAGAGTGCTTAAGGGGGAATATTTACAATGTAAAATAGCTGGTTTGCCCGAGTGGTTAAGGGGGAAGACTTAAGATCTTCTGCACATAAGTGCGCATGGGTTCGAACCCCATAGCCAGCAATATCATAAAATAATTACTCATTTAACTCTATTTTGGTGTTACAGGTGTTACAATTCACGAGTATCTCGAATTCGGACAGAGAAAAAGTTTGTTGAACTTGTTCGATTATAAACAAGCTCCTTGAGTGGTTAAGGGGGAAGACTTCCAAAGTAAAATAGCTGGTTTGCCCGAGTGGTTAAGGGGGAAGACTTAAGATCTTCTGCACATAAGTGCGCATGGGTTCGAACCCCATAGCCAGCAATTTGTATAGGTATTACAACATATGTTGCGATAAAATTATACACAGTTTTTTTTTTTGGGTCGGGTAAACGGTTGTATTAAAATATCAAAACTGTACACTATACATGGGTGTTACCTACCTAGGCTCGAAAGCTTAAGGTAGCAACAAGGAATATAAAAAAACAACTACCTCATACTATACTAATACAAGCTAGCCTTCCACTCACATCCAAAAAAGAATGCCGAAGGAACAAGGAAAATAAGATTGAATAAACACACCATTTAATTTCCTTGGTTACTATTTCTCTAGTCTTGGAAGCACCTCTCATGGCTAGGTGATTTCTCGCCGTCCAAATACAATACACGGTAGCTCCAAAACCCACTTTCCAAGCCTTTCTTCTCCAATTCTCTCTAGCTTTTAATTTTTTAAGCCATTTCAAAGCGCTTAGAATAGTGTTCATTTCCTTGTCTAGTCCAAGCCACATTTTTATATCATCCCATATAGCCTTAGCAAAAGAGCATTCAAAAAATAAATGCCTATTCGATTCAAAATCTTCCTTACACAAATCACAAAGTGGATCAAGTTCCATATAAGTAATCCTATTTTTAGTTTTGAGTCTTTCTTTTAATGCCATCCATACAATGATTGCATGTTTCGGAAATACACTCAGATCCCACACAATATTTGCCCAAGGTTTAATAAAAGTTTTACGACGAAATAAATCATAAGGGAATTTATACACAGATTAGGTACCTAAATAGTATTATATTCTAATTTTTTTTCAAAAGCCTTTATGCATGAAAATTAAAATTTCCAAAATGATTATGAAGTACAATTCAAACATGTAGCTCCAGTGGTCTAGTCGTAGAATAGTACCCTGCCACGGTATAGACCCGGGTTTGAATCTTGGCTGGTGCATTCATTGCGAGGATATCTACGTTTTGAAGGTCGTGTGTTGTATTATCACCACATCATATTGTTTTTCATTTGGAAAATTCTTTCCATATAAAGTGACGCTTTTAAAGTCGGTCACTAATGTAATCCCGAAACATCTTTTATCGGTTTTCTCGGTCCCAAAACTTATTACGAGCCCACCTTGCTTCTTTAGTTTCCAATTTATTTTGGGATAACAAGTAAAAGTGTAGGCTTTGATGGGTTAAAGGTCGTGTGTACATGATCCACGCTCACTGAATCATATTTTGTTTCATTTGGTAAATTCTTTTTATTAATGTAATCCCAAATCATCTTTTATCGATTTCCTTGATCCCAAAACTTGTTGGGAGCCCACCATGCTTCTTTGGTTTCCAATTTCTTTTGGGATGACAAGGACAAGTATAGGCCACACTGGGTTGATTGGGATTTTAAGGGTGGATTGGGTTTCAAAGATTTTCATTTTATGAACTTGGCTTTGCGAGCCTCAAATGCGTAGAAATTGTTATATGCATTAATTTTATACCTTGTAAGTAACTATGAGGTAAATATTACAAAGACTCTCCTTTATCATTGCTAATATTGAGAATAATCTTTCGTGGGGATGGAAAGCTCTCATTAGTGGTCATAATTGTTTTAAAATAACGTATGTTGGGGTATAGGAAATGGGGCTTCTATTTAATATGTGGGATAAAAATTGTACTCTTTCCTTTCACGAGTGTCAAAACTCTTATAAATTTGGTTATTAGTGAAATCCCAAATCATCTTTATATATTTTTTTATATAAAGTTTCCAAACTTACGTTTGACTAATCCTTTTGAAACAACATCGTATCCCTCATAAACTGCTATGGATAAATTGCGGAATGTGCCTCACATGTTTCCCAGGTTCCCAACATTTCAACTGACGCACACAAGGGGTCGTCCTTAAGTGTTTCTATCGAGGTCCGAACCCCCCATGCTACCGCTTTCAACAAGTTGTTATGTTGATTGTTCCACCAAATTTAAATCTGCCCTGAGGACTTGAATTCATGACAAAATGTTCATGGGGCCTTACATTTATATGTTTTCTTGATCCCAAAACTTGTTACGAGCTACCTTCTTTCTTTGGTTTCCAATTTCTTTTAGGATAACAAGGATAAGTATAGGCATCACTGATTTGATTAGGATACATTAACTTAATTAAAGGTAGATCGGGCTTTGACGATTTCTATTTTATGAACTTTTCTTTGTTATCCTTTAATGCGTGGAAACTGATTTCCGCGAATAATTCTTTACTTTGTAGGGCTCTAAAAGGTATATATTATCATGAATACTCCTCAATGCTAATTTTATGGGCAATCCTTCATGGGATAGATAACTTTTGTTAGTGGCCATTTAAAAATAACTTATTTTGGGGTACGTAAATGAGGGTTTTAGTAGTATTTGGGATCAAAGTATGATTCAAGGAAAATTTTAACCTTAAACCAACAAGTAATACTCGTTTTATTATACATGATCTCCTGAATGAGAACAGAAAAAGATGGAATATGTTAACTATTAATTCTTGTTTTGATGCACATATTAGTTGTAAAATAAAATAAATGTATGTTCCCGGTGTCTCCTTGAGCATGAGGTGATTTACACACCCGATAGAGTAGCTCCCCGCAAGTGTATAGATCGTTCCAAGTAGTAAAGTAAGTTTATCGTCTCCACCTGAATCATAAACCTAATGTTGTGTGTTTGATGACATTGAATAAAATGTCATACAATAAAGAAATATATGATAATTGGTTTGTTCGTGATATTTAACTAAAAGGAGTAATATGGAAATATAGATATTAACTCAAAGGAAACATAGCTTGAGATGATTCTGTTCATCGAAGAACTACAAGTTAGGTTTAAGTAAAATGAAGGCTATGCTAAGTATTTATATTAACCAATATTCTAAATTTTATCTAAACCTTTTCCAAGTTATTAAGGGTTATTATCTAAATATAGGGATTTCTTCCGAATATTCCTACAAATTTATTAGGCGATGAATAATTATACTCTTTTAATGACTATGTAAATTCTCATGTTCTCCCGATTCTATAGGCAATAAACACATCTAGTATCTAGGTACACCTATTAATCCTCATACTGAGTGTAATTCATTGGTTAAGCCTACTAATTTATATGACCTTTGTAATGACAAGTAATTTCATACAAGATAACAGATAATACGTATAATTTAATATCAATTAAGCCAAATCCCCAAATTGATAAAAAAAAAAATCCTTAATTCATAATCTTAGGATTCAAGAAGAATTGTCCCAATTAAATGAAAAGATTAATATATAAATAAAGTTAAGTATAATCATAATTTGAGAATAAAAGTTAAAGAATTAAAAGAGGAAAGTGTTACACTAATCCGATGATGATATTGTTGGTCAAATGAGATTTTTACCCAAGGGATGACCATGTTTACGATGACAGTGGGTGACTCAATTTAAAGAAATGATTTGAATATTAATTAACGTAATACATTCATCTGGTAAAAAAATCATTTGAAGTTGAATGAGAAATTGAGTCATAGAATTTGAAGAAATTAAAAGAAAAAAAAGGATTAAAATAAATAATAATACATGTTATTTATTTTATTTTTCTTTTGGTTATGAAGCAAAGCAAAAAAAAAAAGAAAAAAAAAAGGTACTGCTGGGCTTTGAATCTGGGCCTCCAAGCTAGTGGGCTTTTGGGCCAGACTTTCATACCATCTGGACCAGCTTATGTTTTGGTCTTCTATACTAAACTAAACGTTGTGTCTTTTAATGTAACGTATCTTCAAATGAACCATCACAACTCTTTTGCCAAATCCACCTTTTCATCTTCTATAAATAGTTGGCCAACTCAAACATTTTCATTCATTCATTTTTCAAAAGCATTAAAATTATAAGAGAGAGATAGAAAGAAGCAGCATTATTAAGTTCGTTGAAATTCTTAAGAATTCGTGTGTCAGTTTCTTTTGAATAGTTTTGTCGTTGTATCCTGGAGGTTGAAGCAACAAACGTAAGACACCTGTACGTGGCCTAAATACCTTAAAGACATCGGATCCAATCCGAGCCTCGACAAGTAAAGTTATTTAATTATTGTTATTTAATAATTTACTTTTATTTTATTTCTGCATTAGTTCCTATATTGTTTTACTGGTTTATACAAACACAACAATTTAAGGTATTTATGATTCACGTGGTATAAACCAGAAAACATTTTCTTTTTCTGTTTTTATAAACTTTACTTTTGGATTTTTTTTGGGTCTGTGTATACAGAACATAATGATTACATTCTATATCTTTTCTCTTATTCTAATTTCTAGGCTTGTGTATACATACTAGAAAAATACTCGCTTACTAACGTCATATTACGTTGTAATATTAGTGTGTTTTTTAACAACTAATATCAATCTTGCTAGTATCGGAATACTTGTCGAACCTTGTGGTTTGAAAATTTTCCGCTAAAAGAATTCTTAATTGATTGAGATTCTTCTTTTACGTGAATTGATTATCTCTTTAATTTCTTCGATCCTCTACAACAAGAATATAAAAACTTGGGGGACTAACAAGAATATAAAAACTTGGGAAATTAAAATTAATTTAATCATTTTGTCGTAAGAAAGAATCAAGTTTTTGTGTTGTCTTTTAGTGAGAAAGGTTGAATAATTCGTTTGTTTGAATTATCTATAATATTGTGTAATCCTTGGTAATTGAAATGATGTCTACCAAGATAAACAATATGTCCAGAAATGATGGAATAGGTAACAACATACCATCAGCAATTTCACTTATGGAAAATACATTTGTGGGACATGATCCCGACTCTTATATACCCGTTGAGGAGTCTAAGAGGTTAAATGGAAATGACTATCTGTGTAAAGGAATAGACGGCTGAAATCACAGAGGGTAAAGGCAATTCCATGAAAGGAAAATAAGGCCAAGCAACCATGACTAAGATCAAATAAGATTGATTTTACTATAGTAGTTTCTAAAGTAAATTTGGTTGTCAATACTAAACACTGGTGGGTGGATACTTTGGCCACCTGACATGTATGTTCAAGACATACAAAGTTGCAAGTACTGAAGAGACTATATGTATGGGAAATTTCTCTACATCAAAAGTAGTTGGATCTGGAATCGTTATTCTAATAATGACTTCTAAAAAAAAGAGCTGAGTTTCTATAACGTTCTCCATGTGCCTGACATTAGAAGGAATCTAGTTTCAGGTTCGTTATTGAGTAAGAATGGCTTCAAACTAGTATTTAAGTCTGATAAATTTATTCTCACTAAAGGTGGGATATTTGTGGGCAAAGGGTACATATGTGATGGTTTATTTAAGATGAATATAATGACCATAGTACCTACCAAAATGTAACCGAGTAAGTAATATATCCTTGACCCACCTTATTTTATGGCACGATAGATTAGGAGATGTTAATTTTAGTTCATTAAGTAAGTTAGTAAACATCGGGTTACTATCTAATGTGAACTTCAATTCTCAAAAGGAATGTGAAGTATGCGTTGAGTCAAAATTAACAAAAACCTCATTTAAATCTATAGAAAGGACTTTGGTACCTTTAGAGTTAATTCACAATGACATATGTGACTTGAAATTTGTGCAAACTTAAAGTGGTAAAAAGTATTTCATAAATTTCATTGACGATTGCACAAGGTATTGTCAAATATACTTGCTTTGAAGTGAGGATGAGGCCTTAGAAGCATTTATGCAATACAAAACTGAAGTTGAGAATCAACTAAATAAAAAGATTAAGAATCTTAGAACATATAGGGGAGGAGAATATGTGTCTCCTTTTGAGGAGTTTTGCACTAAACATGGAATCATCCATCAAACCACGCCCCCCTACTCGCCTCAACAAAATGGTATTGTTGAACGCAAGAACCGCACGCTAAAGGAAATGATGAATACCTTGCTGATACCACACAACTTGTGGGGAGAGGCTTTGCTCACCGCAAATCACATCCTCAACAAGGTATCACACAAGAAGGTAGATAAAATTCCTTACAAATTATGGAAAGGAAAACCACATTCCTTCAAATACTTAAAAGTGTGGGGATGCTTGGCAAAGGTAGCAATTCCTGCTCCTAAAATGGTCAAAATAGGACTAAAGACCATCGATTGCATCTTTATTGGATATGCTCACAACAGTGCTGCATATAGATTCCTGGTACACAAATCTTGTCATGTTGACATTAACGTCAATCTGGTGACTGAATCAAGAAATGCACATTTCTTTGAAACAGCCTTTCCGTACAAGACCACACCAGAATCTGGTTCCTTAAAAAGAACACGAGATGCAATTGAAGAAGAGCAAGATCAAGAATCATTGCCAACTGAAAAGCAAGATCAAGAATCATTGCCAAATGAAGGAGAACCAAGAAAAAGTAAGCGGATTAGAACCTCTACGTCTTTTGGTCCTGACTTTCTATCTTACATGCTAGATGACGAACCGCGAACATTCAAGGAGGCTATGTCAAACCCTGACGCCCCATACTGGAAAGAAGCGGTAAATAGCGAGATAGATTCTATTATGCAAAACCATACATGGGAACTAGTGGATCTCCCTCCTAGGAATAAACTGTTGGCATATAGCCTCCCTTAATAGGTTGTTTTAATGTGACAAATCCTCTTGTGTTTAGTGTGCTAATTTCTTTTGTTATATACATTCTATCTTGCACTCTAAATTCATCAAAAAGCACATTTGACATCATTTAGATCATATCTTTATTGTTATATCTTAAGAAACTAATTCTCTTACAAATGCTATTAACTTTATCTTTGTGTACATTGAGAATTAGCTTTAGTGATCAACTACAAAGTTTATAAGAATGATGTTCTCTACAACTCTCGTGAAGAAGGTTTTCCAATCCGAGCATCATAGTAAAAGATATACTCACTAGAAGGTGTTTTAAACCCTTGGTGCGGTACACCGGAAGAAAGATGCGGTACACCGCAGAGTCACGGACCAGAGGCGCGGTGCACAGGCTAGTCCGACCAGTAAGCTAAGAAATGTGCGGTACACCGGACTGAGGCGCGGTACACCGGACTGAGGCACGGACCAGGGACACGGTGCATAGGATAGTCCGACCAGTAAGCTTGAAGTTAAGACGAACGTCTTCGCGGTGCACCGGACCATACCCGCGGTACACCGCAAAGAAGGTTTTCCTGCAGCAAAATAAAGACAAAAGCAATAGATCCGTTGGAGATATTAATATATCCGTTGGAGACAAATCATATGACCGTTGGGAGCATTTTGCAGCTATATATTGAAGATCTTTCAAGGCTACAACTACACCTTCAACCCATATACACTTAGGGGCTTAATTGTTATCATCCAAGAAGGTGTCAAGAGCTTCATAGTTCATATCCACTCAATTAAGGAGTTAATCCAAGGAGCTATCAAAGTTATTATCTACTCAATGAGGAATTTACAAGCTTATAGTCATATCTACTCTTTAGGAGATTATCTAGCAAAGTTGTTTGCACCCCTTTAAACACTTTGTATCTATCCTCTTAAGTCTAGGTCTTGTAATAGATAGATTAAGAGAGAATTCAAGTATAGGGAGTATACTTGGTATCCTTGTGTTGAGATAGCATAAGTGTTTGAGTATCGGGAGTATACTTGGTGTCCTTGTGTTGCGATAGCACAAGTGGTTGTCCTTCGTGTTATCGAAGAGGTTGTAAGGGTTATTGTGTTCTCGACCCGGTTAAGAGAGACACGGGAGCTTAGTGAAAAGCTTGAAATCCTAAGGAGGCTTCCTTAGGTAGTGGATGTAGGGAAACCGAACCACTATAAATCGTGTGTATCTTTCTATCCCTACTCTATTTACTTTCCGCACTTTATATGTTTGATAATATCCTAGTATGAATATTGTGATATTGATTATCTAGTTTATCTAACATATTGCCATCTAGAGTAGTTAGAGATTAGAAACTCGTTTTACTTGTATCAATTATATATCGAACCTCTTAGCTTATCCATTGCTTGATCCCTTAAGAGTTTGATATATTAGTTGACTTAGAAGTTTCTTTCTTAAACTTATAATTGTCCAAAAGATGTTTAATTAGGCATTAATCTTATTAGTAATCCTATTCACCCCCCTCTAGGACTATCATAAACCACTTGGATGCAAATGGATATTCGAGAAGAAACTAAAGACCGATGGGTCTACTGAAAAATACAAGGCTCGCCTTGTTGTAAAAGGTTATAGTAAAAAAGAAGGACTTGACTATTTTGATACTTATTCTCCAGTCATGAGAATATCATCCATTCGAATGTTAATCGCTATAGCTTCAATATACAAGCTCGAAATACATAAAATGGATGTAAAAACAGCCTTCCTAAACAGAGAACTAAATGAAGAGATATATATGGAACAACTTGAGGGTTACGTAGTTCCTGGTAAGGAGAAGCAAGTATGTAAGCTTGTTAAATCTTTATATGGTTTAAAACAGGCACCGAAGCAATGGCATGACAAATTTGATAAATTCATGATCTCGAATGATTTCAAGATCAATGAATGTGAGAAATGCGTTTATGTAAAACGAAATGAGATTGGATATGTCATTGTCTGTTTATATGTGGATGATATATTAAGCATTGGAAGTAACAATGATATGATTAAATATACCAAAAGGATGCTTTCAAGTAAGTTTGACATAAAAGATCTAGGCCTTGCGGATGTTATTTTGTGTATCAAGATTCTCCGAACATCTGAAGGTATTATACTATCTCAGACACACTATATTGAGAAAGTATTAAACAAATTTAGTAATGGCAACACACATATCACCAAGACACTTGTTGATGTAAGTTTACATCTTGCTAAGAACACTGGTGATATGATCAACCAGTTGGAGTACTCTCGGATTGTTGGGAGTCTCATGTACTTAACGAAGTGCACTAGGCCAGATATAGCACATACAGTAAGCAAGCTAAGTAGGTTTACACATAATCCGGGGAAGAACCACTGGATTACTATTGTAAGAGTTCTAAGGTATCTTAGATACACTATGAACGAAGGGTTGTTGTACACAGGATATCCAGTTGTACTAGAAGGATACAGTGATGCAAACTAGATATCAGACTCCACCGACTCAAAATCCACAAGTGGATTTGTCTACATGTTAGGAGGAGCAGCTGTGTCTTGGAAATCCACTAAGTAAACGTGCATAGCCAGATCCACTATGGAATCTGAGTTTATAGCTTTAGACAAAGCTGCTGAAGAAGCCGAGTGGCTTCGGAATTTCCTAGAGGATATTCCTAATTGGCCAAAGCCTGTGTCAGCTATCTGCATACATTGCGATAGTCAAAGTGCCATTGGTAGGGCACTAAACGAAATGTATAACGGTAAGTCTAGACACATACGTCGTAGACACAACACCGTTAGACAATTGCTCTCAAACGGAATTATCAGAATTGATTATGTTCGATCAAAGGATAATATAGCGGATCCACTGACCAAAGGTCTACAAAGAGAGCAAGTGCGAGTGTTGTCAAGGAGAATGGGTCTTAAGCCTACGAAAGCTGAGTTGCCATGATGGGAACCCTACCTAGCAGAGTGGAGATCCCACAATCTAGGTTCAAAAGGAAAACTGAATCATGAAACTGCAATTTGGTGCGATGCACTGCGGGGAAACCTCCCTAAACCATTCTTAGGACAAAAATTAAACAGTGCTACATGTAAAATTGAAGGATAAGTTAAAATTTTAATGGTTCTTGTATCTTCTAACATAAGATAGAGTAATGCAGAATACTCTCGACAAGAGACCACCTATATGAATAACATGGGTAGGGCCGCCCTACGAGAATTTGTAATGGCGAAATTCTCCGACGGTTATTCATGAAATACCAGGAGTTGTCCAGGGCCGTAAATGGACACAACCGTGAGAACCAAATAATGTTTCGAAGCATACTATGTAATTTCTATTGTCTTGGTTTACACAAAAGCTGAATAGTTCAAGACATCACGTTCACTAGTTAGCAAGTAAATCCGATAGCTCTTACTACAGAAGGTTCAAGGCCAAAAGCTACCTTTCTCGATGTAGTATTCTTCTATGCTCCTCTCTCGCTCTCTCTCGTGTTTAGCATTCTTTTGCATAATTTTTTTTAAGGTGGTTAGTCAATTTCCATTCATGTGGGGATTGTTGGTCAAATGAGATTTTTACCCAAGGGATGACCATGTTTACGATGACAGTGGGTGACTCAATTTAAAGAAATGATTCGAATATTAATTAACGTAATACATTCATCTGGTAAAATAATCATTTGAAGTTGAATGAGAAATTGAGTCATAGAATTTGAAGAAATTAAAAGAAAAAAAAGGATTAAAATCAATAATAATACATGTTATTTATTTTATTTTTCTTTTGGTTATGAAGCAAAGCAAAAAAAAAGAAAAAAAAAAGGTACTGCTGGGCTTTGAATCTGGGCCTCCAAGCTAGTGGGCTTTTGGGCCAGACTTTCATACCATCTGGACCAGCTTATGTTTTGGTCTTCTATACTAAACTAAACGTTGTGTCTTTTAATATAACGTATCTTCAAATGAACCATCACAACTCTTTTGCCAAATCCACCTTTTCATCTTCTATAAATAGTTGGCCAACTCAAACATTTTCATTCATTCATTTTTCAAAAGTATTAAAATTATAAGAGAGAGATAGAAAGAAGCAGCATTATTAAGTTCGTTGAAATTCTTAAGAATTCGTGTGTCAGTTTCTTTTGAATAGTTTTGTCGTTGTATCCTGGAGGTTGAAGCCAACAAACGTAAGACACCTGTATGTGGCCTAAATACCTTAAAGACAGCGGATCCAATCCGAGCCTCGACAAGTAAAGTTATTTAATTATTGTTATTTAATAATTTACTTTTATTTTATTTCTGCATTAGTTCCTATATTATTTTACTGGTTTATACAAACACAACAGATATCAATGGCTTCTCTTACTCTCTCTTGTATTGGATGATGATATAAAAGAGTTCAAAAGTTGATTTGAATTATTATTTTGGTAACTCTCCTCTTGGGGTCAACCTGTGGGTCAAACGGTTGGTAAGTTTGACTTGTGGGTTTTTTCAGAAAATGGACAGCTCACCTTATCTCACAGAAACGCTCGTGACTTTCTTGGTCGGATTTGTGTTTCATTTGCGGTCACGTTAAGTAGACTTTAAAGGATTTCCAATGGTGTATGGATCAACCTCTAGTTCTTTTGATATTGTCCTCGATATCACTTCAATGTTGGCATCTGCAAAGTGTACTTGTACTCTGGGTGTGTTTTTTGGACTTCTCTAATCAACTCATGTTCCACATTCGTCTTTCCGTGGTTTCTTTTTTGGTTTGACAGCTCCTTAGCTTGAATCTTCGAACTCTATGTGGTCCTATAATCTTAACATACATAACATAAAATATCTCAAAATACTCTAAAAATATTCTAAAAATATTTGAATCATCAATATTACCTAATGACATAAATTATACCAAATGGTGGGGTTAATCCCAACTTTACGCTCTTAAACCCTTAAAAACGATGTCCGGTGATTTTAAAAACTCATCGCAAATGGCGAACACTACTTCTTCACATAAATTGTAAGGATATCCCAATCTAGACCCTTTTTGCTACAAGGATTGTATCAGTGAAAGAGTGTTATTACGTGTTAAAAATAATTATGAGAACAAGAAACGAAGTGAAATATGTCCTGCTGTAGCTCTTCTTGCATCAATGATAGTGGTTTAGGAAACTTATTTGGGGTCTTAATATTAATTCCAAAGTAATGAAAATCTTTTGAAGACGTCAAAAAACACTCTTACTTCGAATAAGATAGAATGAAGAGAAAGTGGTCTCGTACGATTGTTTATAATATATATGAGAGTAAATACACTGTTTACCCCCTAAACTTTGATTGTCCCCCAAAGTTTAAAATGCGACTAGTTGCCCCCTCAATTTTAATTTCGTGACTCGTTAGTCCTTTTTGTTGTTTTCCGTCCATTTTTTCCGTTAATTCGCAGCGTGAGTGCCACGCGCGCGTGGACTAGTTGCCCCGTACTTTTTGCCCGCTAAAGTTTTAATTTCGTGACAAGTTGCCCCCCCTCCCCATTTTTTTAAAATTGTTAATTATATCCTTTTTTTAAAGATGGGTATTTTGGGTATTTTACACTTCTTCTTCTTTAATGGAGAAAGTTTGATAAAAAAAATCTTCATGAATAAACCCTTCATTAATTTCATACCCTTCTTTCTTTAAATTCTTCTTCCAATATTCATTAAACTTGACATTCAATATTCAAAACGCAAGATCTTTTCGTTTTACTTTTGTAATTCGAGTCAAGGTTTTCGCTACAATACATTGTACAGTTGGTATTGATTCTTGATATTGTCAACCTAAACGTGAACATGTTATGTTCCATTATATCAATTTTTGTAAAACCAATGGGAGACCCAAAAAAAGTCACGATATTTATCAAATTTTTAATCTATTCTTTCTGGTATTGATTTTCAATTAAATGAATGATATATTCAAGAAAAACATACAAAAATTAAAGAAGAAAAATAGAAAAATTACAGATCTAAGTGAGAAAATGGAAAACTTTCGATGTTGGGTATTGTTACAAAACCATACCTGGCGAGAATGAATCTGAGAGATCGCGAAGCAAAGAAAATAGGGTAGTTGTTGCTAACGTGCGCCAGGAAGACCGACAGGGAGAAAGAAAGAAGATGAGGCTGGATTTTTGTATTAATTATAGCTTAATTTAGAAGCTCGTAGTGGTGATCTAAGGTTTGAAGATTTGAAGATTTAAAGATTTGAGGATTTAAAACTTTGAAGTTTTGAAGCTTTAATCATGGAGAAGAAGCTTTGGAGAAGAAGATCATGGAGAAGAAGTTTTGAAATACCAAATAAGCCCCTGTTAAAATGATTTTTTAAATAATTAATTCTGAAAAAAAAATTCAGGGGGCAACGAGTCACAATAATTCTGAAAAAAAAGTTCAGGGGGCAACGAGTCACGAGTTAACGGTGCGTGGCACCCATGCTGCGAGTTAACGGAAAAAATTGACGGAAAATGGTCACAAGGGGCATCGAGTCACGAAGTTAAAATTTAGGAGGCAAGTAGTCGCATTTTAAACTTTGGGAGGCAGTCTGTCAATCGGGCCAAAGTTCAGGAGGTAAACAGTGTATTTACTCTATATATGAAGCAAGGTAAAATCTGTGGAGCATATTCTTTTTCATTCCCATCATGCGAGAGCAACGTGGCTTGCTAGCATGATTAATCACGTTACTATATATCTCTCAATTAGAATGTGCAACATCGATAGTTTGGAATCTCTCTCTCTTTTTTTCAGGGGGTGTTGATCCTGATCCTGATCCTATCATTATATAGTGAATGCAAATAGGTCCTACGATGAATTTTTTTACCAACTGTCTTAATCCCCATTAATTCTTTTGAATTGAGCATCTATGTTAATCGTTCAACTACTAATTTGCCTGGTTTAATTATTGGAAACCAGATAAGCTTAATCTAGGCAGAATTTATGGTCTTTTTGCAGGCTTAATCTAGTTTGACTGAGCTTAATCCATTAATACCACACATAACATCACTACTAGCCTCACTCAAAAGACCATCAATTGTGGTATTAATAGATAACATCAATGTCTAACAAATTTATCGTTATTCACCGCTACAATTAAATTAGTGCAACTGGCTAGGGCCTTGATACTTACGTATTTTGAGGGGGGGTTTTTTTTTTCACAAAACAGTCATTGAATCGCATAGCACCAAAATAATATTGTTGTAAAATAATATCACGTTTAATCACATAGCAAATCACAAGGTATACAAACCATTTCCAGGTGTCTAATCGCAATTCTAAAAATACCTGAGTTTAAATTTCGCTAACAAACCGCTTAATTAGTTCAACTCATAACAATATTGTCTAGACTTAAACACTTTGAATTCCCTCTTTAAATTGTTCCTCCTCTGATCCATCAATAGAATCCTTACTCTCAAACATCTCATCATTCTCAATAACAGCAAACTTCTCTTTCAACCCACCTTTCAAAAGCTCCACAACTTCAAGCATAGTAGGCCTTTTCTCCGCACGATCTTGCGCACACACAAGTCCAATTAACACAACTCTCTTCAACTCATCTTCCACAAACTCACCCTTCAGTTTCGAATCCGCAATTTCATTAAACTTCCCTTCACACACTAAAGGCCTAGCCCATTCAGTAATAGTACGTTTCGTTGTTACACTTTGTCTTTCAACAGGCTTTTTCCCACTAACTAATTCAAGTAAAAGAATACCAAAACTATACACATCACAACTCTCCGATGCTTTACCAAGCATCGCATATTCCGGAGCAAGATAACCGAGTGTACCTTTTACCATTGTAGTTACATGTGTAGCTCCATCAGGTATAAACTTCGCAAACCCAAAATCAGCAACTCGAGCTTGAAAATCTGAATCGAGTAACACATTGCTTGCTTTAATGTCTCTATGAATTATATGTGGAGTTGCATAATGGTGTAAATAGACTATTCCCTCAGCAGAACCAATAGCGATATTCATTCGGCGGGTCCAATTTAGAAGAGATTCAGAAGAATGTTGACCATGAAGATGTGAAAGTATACTTACATTTGACATGTAATCATATATGATTAGACGTTCTTTCCCTTCAGCACAATAGCCTCGTAAGGTAAGTAAATTTTTGTGGCGTACACGCGCGAGTATCTCCACCTCAACTGCAAATTCCATCTCTGCTTTATCGCTCCAAACCTTTAATCTTTTGACGGCTATCTATAAAATTTGTAATTAATTATTAATTAAGATATTAAAACTATTTAAGTTTGTGACTTACTTGAGATCCATCCCATAGTTGACCCCAATAAACACTACCAAATCCACCTTCTCCAAGCTTGTTATCATAGTTGAAATTATTTGTAGCTGAATGTAATTCCCTTAATGAAAAGATCCTCCAAGATGGCTTTTCCTTCCCTTTTGTTCTCCTGTGAAATTACATAATCTGAGTAATTTCTTTTGAATCACAGGGGTATATTCGGCTATTCGGCCGGGGATCAATGGTATAACGAATTAACGATCCCTTTTTTTATAATAAAACATAGCTAAAAAGGGACCATTTTGTATAAATTGATTAAAAAGCTACTTTGGAGTTGTAAGATGTCAAAATCCAAGGCAACAAGAAGCTAAAGTATTTCCACTAACTTTTGTTTTATATGCTTACTCTCTCATATGAATTAGGGGCTGCATCACATCCACTAGTACTAGTTTAATTTAGACATCATTGCAAAAACGATAAAAGAAGAAGTAAAAGGACATACCGATCTGAACCTTTGACACAACAAAACAGGGAAGAACAAGACATACTTTTCTTATCCAAAATCCTGTTGATGTTACTTTCTTCTTCAAAAAAGATTTAATTTATACTGAGAGAAAAGAGCATATAATAAGTTTCTCAGCTGTATACAGTAAAGTCGTCCCTAACTTTTCCTATCTTGACTTAATTAAATGCTACAAAAAAATGAAAGTTTCAGAAATTTATTTCTGGTCACTGACGAACATGAACACCCTTCTTTGATCAAAGCAATAGAATTTATTTATATTCAACAGAAGATTCAGAGCAAAGCGGTAGAAATCAAAAACTAAACTAAGCTAATACTAGAAAGAAAGAAGAAAAAGGTTAGCTTTAGATGGTGATGAATGAAAGAAAAGTTGAAAGCTTTTTGGGATGGTGAGAGAGGGAGAGAAAATGGAGGGGTAGGGATGTGGAATGTTGCAGCAAATGACAGTGGGGTTTGGGGTGGGAGTGATGTAGGGAGATTGTGTTTTTTCTTTTAACTTTTTCGAGATTGCGTGTTGGACTCTCGCTTTTAAATTAAAATTAAATTAAAAATTTAAGTTTTCTTTTTTTTTTTCAAATCAGTTTTATTTGTCCATTTTTCTTATATATAATATAAAAAATATTTTAATATTCTTATTATATAATTATTTTTAATTAGTATAAATTGAGTTATTTATTACAATATTCTTTCTAGTATATAATTATGAATAATATTATAAAAAATAGAAAAACTATTTTAAAAAAAGGAACAATATTAAAAACGCCTTTTTTAAAAAGTTAATCAAAAAAATCTGGACAAAAAGAATATGATAAATCTATGCAATAATTTCAAAATTAAGCCTATAAATTAATTTTTCTACTAAAATTAGACCAAACATTATTTTAATTCTTGTTATAGAGCTAATTTGTAATATCTTTTTCTAAATTTAGACAATTACTAATTTCTTTTATTGTAATACTCTTTTTTGATTAATTTTATTATAATTAATATACTATAAATATATATATTAATTATTTATTTTAATAATATCACCGTTGTTGGACGGTGAACTTCGACAGTCTACGACGATCAACTCCGGCGTGTTTTTTTAAATCCAAGACGGTTACCAGTCAATTTCGATGAGATTTTTTTTTATAATTTCTGGATAAAAATACATCACTGTGGTTTTTTTTTTGAATTCTTCTGTTTTTTTTTTGTTTTTTTTATTTTTCCAGTTTCGACGTAAAATTATATCAGAGTTGTACCAATCTAAGAGTACAGTATAGTACTTTTCCGTTGTTTCAAGTACAATTTTGTACTTTGTCAAGATAGTTAATTCAGTGGAGAACATCAATCCACAATCATGAAAAGCTCAATTAGGCTAATTTAGTGGAGAATATCAATCCACAATCATGTCAAGATCAATCAGGCTACAATTACGAGATCATGATTATATTTTTATTTCTTGTATTTTTTTTTAATTAGAGTTAGCAACTTGTATATAAATAGTGTAACATATTCATCATAATGAATAACAATTTATTCTCTTTTTACATCATTTTACATGGTATCAGTTACCAGGAAATAATATCATTTCCATACATGAGATATTCTTCAAAATCTTGTGATACAACCGATCTTCTTGGCTACTTTGCTTTTCCAACACAGAAATTTTCCTATTTTTTCGTTTGCCTTTCACATATTTTCTCTCTCAATTCTTCAATCTTAAATACATCACACCATGGTTCACTAACTAAAACATCCTCCACATCCATTGAAAACATCCCCATATCTGTTTCAAAAAAATTTGATGCATCTCGTCCCTTTTGGATAAACAACTCAGACATGCCAGGCACCATGCTCGTAACACAAAAACTCACTGGTGACAATTACAGCACATGGAGTCGGTCTATGCATATTTCTTTGTGCGCGAAAAACAAACTTGGTATGATTGATGACTCATTAACTTATCCTGATGCTACGACAAATCCAAATGAGTTTTCTTTATGGAATACTTGCAACAATATGGTGCTAAGTTGGATTCTCAACTCTATTGATCCTTTTATTGCTAATAGTGTTATATACTCAAATGACGCCTGTGTCGTTTAGACCTCTGTCAAGGAACGTTTTTCACAAAGTAATTCATCGCGTATTTATTAATTACGCTGTGAAATATGTACTCACCAACAATAACAATTGTCAATCAACTCCTACTTTAATAAACTGAAAGCGCTTTGGGACGAGCTATCCTCATTTCACCCAATACCCAAATGCACATGTGGTGCCGTTAAGGACTTTATTGATCGATAACAAGAGAAAACGTGTTACAATTTTTGATGGGGCTCAATGATACGTATGCTGCCATTCGAGGCCAAATACTTCTCATGACTCCTCTTCCGTAAATCAAACCACATACTCTATGGTCTTACAAGATGAAGAATAACGTGAGGTAATTAGTCTTGTACCTTCATCTTCTCCGATTCAGCAACCACCCACGACCTTCAACATTTATTCTATAGCCTTGGCAGCCACCAAGAACAAAACAATGTCATGCGGAACCAACTCCTGTCGTGAAAATGGTCGAAGTAGGCCCTCTTGTGAGCATTGTCGTGGACTTGGCTTGCTCGGACTTGGTCATACAAAAGAAAATTGTTACAAGTTAAACGGCTTTCCTCCTAGTCATCGGTTACATAAAACCACTGCTAATAGCCCAATGTTTTTCTCCCAAGCAAGCAAGAATAGCCTTCCTACCATGCTTCTTTCACCCCCGCCTAGTATTAACAACTCCTTGCCTTAATCAAAAAAGGTAACCAAACTGCTTCATCAAACTTTGCAGTTAAATCCCCTCCTCTTTCTGCTCATATTGCTCGCTCTCCATCTTTATCCACTAATTTTATCATTGATACTGGAGCAACTGATCATATGGTTTGCTCCCCAAAAAATTTCAACAATAAATCTCATCTCAATAACCATCCAACCGTCCAACTATCTGATGGCACAACTGCCAATATTTCATCAACTGGTTCTATAATTTTAAAAATGATATAACACTGTATGACACACTTTATATTCCAAATTTTCGAGTAAATCTTCTCTCAATTAGTAAAATTACACAATCCTTAAATTGTTGCGTTAGTTTCTATCCTAATCTTTGTATTTTTCAGAACCCTACAACAAGGAGGACGATTGGATTGGGTAAGCAAGAAGAGAGTTTATGCATATTTCAGCCTACCAAATCTCACTTTACTACAGCCGCTTCACATGCCTCTTTCTCAACATGGCACCAACGTCTTGGACATCCATCCTTTCCTCGTACTAAATTAGTTTCTTCTTTATTTCATGAAATTTCTATTGATAATAATTTATTTTGTGAACATTGTGTTTTGGCAAAACAGTCTCGCACTTCATTTCCTAATAGTACCATATCCACATTAGCTCCTTTTGATTCAATTCATTGTGATATATGGGGGCCTCATAATCAACATTCTTTATCTAGTGTCTTTAATTTTTTAACGATTGTCGATATTATCAGTAGATAAACATGGACCTATTTGATGCATTTCAAATCTGAAGCATGTAAATTACTTAAGAATATTTTTACAATGGTCAATACCCAGTTTTCTAGAAAAATTAAGCAAATTCGAAGCGATAATGGCTCTGATTGTTTTTCAAAAGACTTCACAGATGTCTCCCGTTTTGTTCTAAATATTAGCCCTTATGAGACATAATTTTAGGTGAATATTAGACTTATTTGATAGACTTTTGTGCTTATTTCGTTATATTGCATTTTCTCCCCTTAGAATTATGATATTTCAGTTTTAGAGCTTTTGTACGTTAATTTGTTTGTTTTTAGTGTAAATTTCTTAGGTCCATGGATGCTATGGAGCACCAATACAAGGAGGAGAAGTTGAATCGAAGTCCAAGATCAAGCGAAGAGGTCAAAAACAAGAAAAGAATATTCGAAGAGTTGACTAATAGAGAGGAAAATCTAGAAAGCTGTCACTAATTGCTTTTTCTGAGCCACTTAGACACCGATTCATCCTCTGAGCCGTGAAATAAGAAAGATATGCCTTTGAGTTAGGAAGATTTGAGGACTATAATCAGGTGATTTGGAGTTGAGACGTAAAAGTTACGACCGTTTTACCAATAGTTGTACAACAGTTACGGGATTTTAATATGGACTTGGGTTTTTTATTATTTAAATTATTATTCTTAAGTAAAAATCCCAGCCCTAATTCTCTATTATATATAGACTTTTAGAACTCCTTTTTACATATCAGACATTAGAGAATTCATTCTACGCTAAATTACAAGTCAGAGCAGAAGGTAGAAGAGGAAGCTAGAGCTGGAGAATTCACATTCCTCCATCAACAGCTCAATCGAACGCCTCAATCCAACGCCTCAATTAGGTTTCATATTCTATTTTTGTAATTTAGGATAATGTATTTTCTTTATCTTATTTCAGTTTTTAGTTTGAACATGAGCTAATTTCATAAGTACTTGAGAATCGCAATTATGGGTTAAAATCTTATTTATTTAATCGATGTTTTTCTAAATTTGGGATTATTTAATTTAATCTAAATTGGGTATTTTGTATTGACTATTATCTCATGTTAATTTACTATTTTTATTTTGGCCAATTAGAAATATGGTTGAGTAATTAGGCTATTCACTTTAGTGGCGAAGTGATCATCTTGACGGGAGATTTAATTACGGACCTAGGTAATAGACACGTGGTATTCGTCAATGATCCCGACGGGATTGACTAACCACGCATTCAATTGAGTAAAGATCTTCAACATTTGCAAGTAGGTATAATCCCCCTGATGGGGTTTATAATACCGTAGGATAGCTCCTAAGTCCACCCTGACGGGGGTTAGGAGATTATAGAGTCCCGACTAATACATAAATACTATTTTAGACCTCAAACGAAAGCATTGATTATATAAATATAGGTTGACCCCTTGCGAGACTCAAGTACCTTTCTCTTTCTTGTGTCTACACATTTCTACTTTTAATATTTTTATTTCAGTTAAGCATTTTAATATTTTATTTTATTGCATCTTTTGTCCTTAAACAAAGCCAAACAAAAATCTTATCATTTTACTTTTCTGTTTTACAATTACTTATACTAGTTGATTAATACCTGAGTTGTAACTATCTGTCCCTGAGAACGAAACCCGATCTATCGGAGTATTACTTGGACAACCGTACACTTACGGTAGTGTGTATCCTTTACTTTTATTGCTTTATTTTATAACACCCCAGGACACACCATTCACCACTTTCTTGTCTTCTGTTGGCACCCAACGTCGACATAGTTGCACGTTCACTTTCCAAAAAATGGGGTTGTTGAGCGTAAGCATAGATCTTCTCGAAGTCGCACGAGATTTACGTTTTCATGCATCTTTACCACTTAATTCTTGGGGAGAATGCATTTTAACCGCTACATACTTAATCAATCTAATACCCACTCCCCTCCTTTCTGGAAAGTCGCCATATGAGATACTTTTTCAAAAACCTCCAGTGTATTCTTATTTACGTGTGTTTGGCCGCTTATGTTATGCTACTATACTAGAGAATAAACACAAGTTCGACCAACGCACACGTAGGTGTATTTTGTTGGGACATCCTCCCAAACAAAAAGCATATCGTGTATTCAAACTTTCTACTCAAGAGTTTTTTTCTAGTCGGGCCGTTGTATTTCATGAACATATTTTTTCCTTACGCATCTATTTCCAAGCCTAATAATGGATCCCACATAATTCCCCTACCCCTTATCGAATCGTCAACTCTCACCACTAACCCGCTATCCCTATACCAACCTATGATAATCATTCTGTGACCGAAACACATCAAACCATGATACATGAACCACCCTCTCCATGACCTACCAATTTACCTAATGAACAAAATGTCCATTTAACCACTGAAACTTCTACTATATTGCCCATAAGACATCCTACCATTCCACGTACAGTGTCATCTCAGTTACCTGCTACTATCACACATGCACCATCTCGCCCTCTCCGAAACCACCAACCTCCATCTCGACTAAAAGATTATGTATGTCAACCTTTACATTCTCCGCAACCCAAGAGTTCATCCACTGCATTGCAAGTCTCCACTAAAAGGTATCCACTATATAATTTTGTGTCATATAATATTTTGTCCTCCTCCCATCGCTCATTTTTTACTGAAATTTCCACCCCCTTAGAACCTGCGAGTTTTGACGATGTTGTATAGGATCCCCTTTGGCGTAAGGCTATGGATGTTGAATTAGCGGCGTTGAAAGATAATGGTACGTGTTCTCTTGTTCCAATTTCTCCAGGAAAACAACGAATAGGTTGCAAACGGGTTCATAAAATAGAATATAAAGCAGATGGGATGATTGAACAATACAAAACACGATTAGTTGTTAAATGGTTCACTCAGTTGTAAGGGCTTGATTATCATGAGACGTTCTCTCTGGTTTCTAAGCTCACCATAGTTCGATGTCTCCTTTCAATTGCTTCTTACAGTCACTGGACTTTACACCAAATGGATGTTCATAATGCCTTTCTCCATGGTGATCTAGATGAAGAAGTATACATGATACCTTCTCCAGGTATTGGCAAACAGGGGGAGCAAGTATGTCGCTTACACAAATCCTTATATGGTCTGAAACAGGCATCCAATAATTGGTTCGCCAAACTATCGACAACTTTGCACGAAGCTAGATATTCCTCCTCGTGAGCAGATTACTCACTATTCACCCGACATCAAGGAGCTTCTACCACAGTTGTACTAGTATATGTGGTCGACCTGATTATTGGAGGTAATGGTCTTAAGCAAATATCAAAGTTGAAATCATTTCTACAAACAAAAGTCCACATTAAAGACTTAGGAAAACTCAAGTACTTTCTCGGCATCGAAGACTCTTGCTCAAAAAAGGGTATATTATATTTCACAGAGAAAATATGCTCTAGACATCCTAAAATATGCGGGACAACTTGGTTCATGATGGCTGGTAGGGTATGATAAAATAATGATAAATAAAGATAAGAATTAGCACCCTAACAATCACGTTACTCACTGCAAGTATCACATATTGTATGCAAGTTTAGATAATAAGTAAGATACGTTCGCAAGGACTTAGTGCGTTAGAATTATGGATTAGAAGAGAAAGAATAGTAAAGAATAGTTGCGTAAATAAAAGAAAGTAATATAAATATGAAAATTTATGGAGAGAATGATTAATCTAATAACTAATACATATAAAATAAATATGTAAGAATGAGATGAGAGATATAGCTCAGGTTTGCGTGTATGCATTTATCCTTCTATTTCTTCTACTAGTTATAAGAGTGATTAAAACTCTTAGATTAAGTAGTCAGGATTCTATATTCCTCCTAACCCTCTTTCGGGTGGACTTAGGTGGCGACCTAACAATTACCAGAGAACTTGGGTAAAGGGACCCTGCGCAATGGCCGGTGGTTAATCTAAAACCCTAGTGACTATCTAGTTAGACAACCCCGTCAGGATCACTATCGCACACTAGACGTTTATGTGGTGTTTCAACAATTTAACACCCCATCCGGGTGACCATCCAACTGCTATTAATGGTGTAGTCCATACTCGTGCACTAACAAGAACTACTACCAATATATCAAAGCGCATAAAACAAATATGGAGGATAAGAAGCTCAATCGATTTAAAAAGGTTTTTCCCAAACAAACTTAGATAGAAGAAAATAGAATTCAAAGATTATACATATGCAAAACCCAACCATGAAAAAATTAGTTCATGCTGGAAAGAAATAAACTAAAATAAAGATACATACTGTCAACGTACCAGATCCCAAACTCCGAAAAAACATTTTACTAGAATATGTGTCTTTTCCCCCTTATGTGAGAGTCACTACCATCAATTTCCCACAAATCTCGGGAAGGTTTGCCACAACTGGTAGATGGAGGATTAGGGAGCCAAACTTGGCAAAGGTCTTTTGCAAGAGGATGGGCCGAAACAATAGTATGACCAATCCTATTATCTTTTGGCACATCAATATTGAGAATAATATTTAAGATAAACGATTTACCCGTTAGCAAAGGGAGAGAAAGAAGCAGGTCGCCTTAAGAACTGCGGGGTGATCAAATATAAAATATGAAAAAAATATATGAAGGACATACTTACGAAGGGATGACTATTTAATGACAAGGATATTGCGTATATATATAGGGAAATGGTTACGATTCACGTCGTTGAGGAAATAATATCTAACGTCTCGCATTTTGTCTGATGGTGCACGCATTCTAAAAATACAAGTGGAAAACCTTAAGCATCCATCTGACCCATTGTTGTTCATAAAAAACAGTCAGTAATCAACATCCACATTGTCACATTATAGAAGTTTGACGATTTCTTAGATCGGGCCTTACGAACTGTCATCACCAATCATTTGAATTCAAGGGGATATTGGTAGGCTCCAACATAATACACCGAGGATATTAAACTAAGTAGAACCTCGGTTGAGCACCATACGAACACCTAGATGCACGACTGAGGTCAGGAGAGTATATTAAGGACTGTAAAATGTTATATGTTCGTCTAGATTAGCCATCAAAGGATAACAACTCCCGAGCATCATGTACAAATTATACAAAAAAACTCAATTTTGTATATACTCTTATTCTATCTACATATACCTATGTTATGTACCTAAAAAAGTAACACAAATCATATTCACGGTTCATAAATACCACCAAACCTAATCTTATATATTCATTATGGTCTTCGATCCCAATACATGACCAGACCATCAGATTGCTATCAAGAGGCACACCTCCCTATAGTCCTGACCTTTATATGATTTCAGATCACTGCCCTCGGTAGAAGGCAGATCTGGTTCAAATATCAATAACAATAGACATAAAAGTTTGATTATTTGTACATCTTTACTGATCGGAGATGTCACGCTCCATCAAAGGGTATTTGGGTAAGGAATTAATGAGAGTTCTTTAATTGTTTTTAAAAATAAAAAAAATTAAAGGCCCTTTGGTCAAACTTTTGGGTTAATTTTGGGACTAAAGAGTTGGATTTCAAGACCATTGGATCATGGTTTTCTATTGTTTCTAGGCAAATTTGGTAAGAAAATCCATTCTTTGGATTTCGTATTCTTGCTTTTTCTAGGATAAGAAATTTGTTTGAGCATTTATTTTGCCAGTTAATTTCCTATTTTGAATAAGAAAGCTGTTGAACATTTATTTTACCAATCAATTTTCATTCTAAGTGTATGTTAATATATAGTTTTTTTTGCTAGAATAGAAAGACTATTAAACTTATGAGTAATGCGGGAGTAATGTTGGGTATCACCTAAAAAAAGATCATCTAAAAATCAACCATGACGTGGATTTGATTTGGTGCAATCATGGAAGAGAGAGAACAAAATAAATTAAAATAAATAAATAACATGATTAGACTACTTTAAATCCACATCATGGATGATTTTTGGGTGATTCCTTTTTGAATGATACCCATCTCCAAACTTATTTATTGTTTTAATCCCATTTCTTGGAGGAAGGAAAATAAGCAAAAAAAAGAAAAAAGAAACAAAAGATAAGATTACCAAATCATTTCTTTGTTTGGATTGGATATTTAATGAAATAAAAATAATAAAATTAATGCTCTATTTTTTATATTTCTTTAAAATTGTCAGTTCTTTAATTAATTGTTTAAAAGATCAACAAATCTAAAATGGTTCTTTTGAAAAATCTAGTTCATTTTTTGTTCCTTATAAGGTTATAGATATTTTATATTTGTCCAATCTCCTGAATATGCCCTTATTTCATGACTTTCTACCAAAAACAATAATAAATATAACAAATTATAATTTTTTGAATCGCGCCGCCACCACAAGACCCCCAAACACATCACCATCATGCACCCCTTATATTAAAGACACTACCTCCTCACCACTGCCTTTAATAACACCACTACATAATCCCTTTCCATTAACTTTACCACCACCACCATTACGAAGTTTCAAACCACTAGTCTTTGCAAGTCATCAGGCATTAACCCACCACTGCCATTAACACCACAACCATTAAGACCACCACCACATCCATTAAAGAATCCACTACAACCATTAACATCACCACTACAAACATTAACACCACTATTATCACGATTCAAATTCCAAATCTTCCAATCAAACTTTCTCTGAAATTTGAAATTCAAATTCCAAACTTGGTGGTTCTTTAAATTTATCCTCTGCAAATGAATTTCTATAATTTTTGAAATAAAACCAAGGTTAGTTTAAACGCAAAACTAAGGTTAGTGATGAAATTTAACCATGTCAAAGGATAAACCAATTAAAATTGTGCACAAAACCCAATCATTTTTACTAGCAACCTATTCAAATGCGCACACAAACCATTTATTTTTCACTAACAAACCATTCAAATATGCCCATTAATTTTTCATTGACAACCCATTAAAATTAGCCACCAAAGCAATAATTAACAACATTGTACACTAAACCCAACATAATACAAGTTACATAACAACACATATCACCTCTTTTTAAATTCATACGAAACTCAGTTCGATTAGGACAACAACATTATACACTAGCAACCTATTCAGTATGGCGTAAAGGATTGTCCAAATATCAGAAGCATGGTGGATTAGGTTTCCGGCCATGGAAAATTTGGATTATAGGTTGGTCAGATCTAGGATTTTGACCTAACGAATGTTTAAGATTTAAGTTTTGTCGCGTTGTGGTGGCCATGGGTATGGCTGTCAGGTTTGACGCGATTGTGGTTAGGGGTGGTCTCACTTTGAAAACTTTAGATCCTGATTGTGGTGATGATTATGTAATTTTACGATGGTAGTTCTGATCGGAGTTGGTGGTTTTCACGTTTGTGGCCATGGCAATTCAGACTGCTGATAACTAGGTGATGATAAGAGATCGGAAAGAAGATTGGATTTATTCAAGGAAAAAGGTTGAATCTGTTGCGAGCATGACGTAAACTTGGCCAATGTTGACCATTGACGTGATGGTGGTGGTTTGTATGTGGCGACCCAAACGTGTATTGACTATGACAAGGGCATGTTTGTCCATTTTTGCTACAAAGCCGAGGTTGACTTATTGGACAATCATTATTGGACTGTGGATTCTTAAGTCATCCACTTTTTTTAATCCTTGCACGTTGGAGTCATTATGAAAAATAAAATAAAAAAGAACTTTTTAAAAAGATCATTCACGTTTTATTGATTAATTTTTGCTACAAAATCGAGGTTGACTTGTTGGACAATAATTATTGGCCTGTGGATTTTTTGAGGCATTCATTTTTTTTAATTCTTGCACGTTGGAGTCGTTATTAAAAATAAAAAACTTTTTAAAAATATCACAATTAATATTTATATTTTAATATATAATAATAGAGATAATTAGTGCCCGTTTGGAAGTGCTTTTTTAGAGAAGCACTTAAAAGTGCTTTTAGTATTTTAAGAATTTTTTTGACTTTGAAAAACACTTTTTTGAGAAGCACCAAATAGGTGCTCTTAAAAAAAGCACTTAAAATAATTTTAGATTTCAATTTTTTTTTAATAATTTTTTAAAATTGTAAATTTTATTCTAAAAGCGCTTTTTACTCGAAAATAAGCACTTCCAAACGGGCTCTTAAGGTCATTAATGTAAAAAAGTAAATATAGCTTTTAGACGATTTTATGTAAAAGATTCAGATCGTCAAATAGTATAATTTATAATATAGATAATTATTTAATATATAATTTTTTTCATTAAGAAGATATTTTTTTTGGACAATTCTTTCTAATGACATGAATCTAAACAAGAAATTTATTAATAAATTATTTTTCCTTATTTTTATCATTATATTTCCTTATTATTATCATTATTTTTATACTACAAATAAACTTATAAGTTTTTTTCCATTCATATACTATTCTTTTTATTCTTATCCTTTTTTTCCTTCATCATTAGTCTAAACTTTTTTCTAAAATAAAAAGTCGAAGAAAGGAAACCCTAAAGGATTTTGGAAAAAAAATAATCGAAAGGGACCATATACAGATAGTAGCAGAAATGACCTCCACGTGATGTCCAAAAAAAAAAGAAAAAAAGAAATGACCTCCACGTGGTATGAGAGTCCATCAATCACGATACTCATTAGCTGCACTGAATACATCCCCCTTCTCTAAAGTCGTGGGTCACGTCAACTTTCCCTAGGAAAAGAACACAACTCACCGCTTAGATAACCATCACTGCTGATCAATTTTATAAGCAATATTACTTATCAACTTTAATACGTTGTTTTACTTATAAGTCCATATGCTAACGTACTTATCAACCAAGATAAGTAAGAATTCCTTATCTATCAATAACTCACCCTTAAAACAAGACCCACTCGCGTTCAAAGGCCTAACTACTACACCTACTTAAATAAACATTAAAGTGACGTCATTTCGTTCAAACTTTACTACACGCACCCATCAGCGCGTAGAAAGTATCCTTTGTATAGGTATTTTCTCCTCTTTAGCTAGCTTTGAAAGCTCACTCTTTTCACACCATTTCTGTGTATAAAATAGCAGCAAAACTAAGACAAAGAGAAATACAATAAGAAAGAGAAATAGAAGAGAGAGAAAGAGAAGAGAGGCTCCGATCTGTACTTTCTCTCTCTAAAGATCAGCAAATTTATCATGTATGTATATATATAATTATCTGTTTCTTTCTAAAAAATTCAATTTTGTTTTTAATAATATTTATGATGTTCCGATCGGTTGGAAAACCCTAATTTGATGTGTTTTATGATTTTTAGAAGTGAAAAATCGTGGATCTGTATACAGAGATGACATCACTGAGCAGAGAGTTGGTGTTTTTGATACTTCAGTTCTTAGATGAAGAGAAATTTAAGGAAACAGTTCATAGGTATGTCCTTCCAATTCTCGCAGATTATTGTTCACTTTCTTTTTCATTTTTATTATTTTTTTCAAAATTTATCAGTTAAACCCTATCCAAAATCAAACTCCTGTAACGAATAATCAATCAGATTATTACTGTCTGTGTTAATTGCACAATTGGTCCCTGTGGTATGTGATATAGCCTATAGACGAGGCTTATATACAAAATAGCAAATATACCTTGTTCTTTTTAGGGTCAAATATACCCCTGTTGAAGGGGTAGATTTGTATATTTGCTAATCTTTCAAACATACTGGTAAATTTTGCTATTTTGCATAATACAGGGACTAATGGTGCAATTAACATTTTTTATAATTAAAATAATGACTATTTTGCCTTGTACCCTGTTTGATTTGTAGCTACTAACTCAATTTCATTGATGTGTTTAAAGGTTGGAAAAAGAGTCAGGGTTTTACTTCAATATGAGGTACTTTGAGGAATGTATAACAAATGGAGATTGGGATGATGTGGAGAAGTACTTGTCAGGGTTCACTAAGGTTGATGATAATCGATACTCCATGAAAATTTTCTTCGAGATCCGAAAACAGAAGTATCTAGAAGCACTTGACAAGTGAAGCATCTTTTTTGATTCTTTTCCGAATTGATAATAAGTTGAATAAGAGCTTTATTAGGTGATGAATTTTTGATTAATTTTTTCATTTGATTATTTGCAGGCAAGACCATGGAAAGGCAGTTGAAATCCTTACTAAGGATTTGAAAGCCTTTTCAACTTTTAATGAGGAACTTTTTAAGGAAATAACATTGCTATTAACTCTGACAAACTTCAGGTATATTAATTAGCAATCCTCTTTTTTCTCGATGCGATAATTAATTCTTCTCTGTTTTGTTTAATTCCAGGGAGAATGAACAGTTATCGAAGTATGGAGATACCAAATCAGCTAGAGCTATTATGCTTATAGAGCTAAAGAAGTTAATCGAAGCAAATCCGCTGTTCAGAGATAAACTTCAGTTTCCTACTTTAAGAAACTCGAGACTTCGAACACTAATTAACCAGAGGTAAATTTAATTTCCTAATTTGTTTTTTATTTAGGTTTACTTTATCTGTAATCATTAATATTATGTTTCTCGATTTGTGTGCAGTTTAAATTGGCAGCATCAGCTATGCAAAAACCCAAAGCCAAATCCAGATATTAAAACTCTGTTTGTTGATCATGCTTGTGCACAACAAAACGGTGCTAGGGCACCATCACCTGTAGCTGATCAATTAATGGGGTCCATGCCTAAAGTAGGTGGTTTTCCACCACTAGGTGCTCATGGTGTAAGTATATCTTTTTCTTGTACAGTAACTTTTTCCACAAATTGACTTTTTTAACCTTTTGTTTATTTCAGCCATTTCAGCCAGTGTTAGCACCTCTTACTTCATCTCTCGGAGGATGGATGACTGCTAATCCATCTTCAGTGCCACATCAGACTATCTCTGGTGGGCCCATAAGCTTAGCTCCCCCAAATAACGCTCCTGGTAATATTATCAATCTCTTTATTTATCTACTCTGTTTTTTACTTTAATTAATCAACTTTGAGATTACCTATTAATTTTTCATAGATTCTGTTTCGTTTAGTTATTTTTAATAACTTTTGCGAGATTAAAGAGATCTAATTGGGAAAGTGGAAATATGTTTTACACATGTAAAAGTATTATATAAAATCTTTGTTTATCTAATTTATTGTTTGTTTATTTTGCATTTATTAGTGTCTATGATAAAGCGTCCTAGGACACCACCTACTAACAATCCAGCACTGGACTATCAAACTGCAGATTCCGAACATGTGCTAAAGAGATCAAGACCTTTTGGGATATCAGATGAGGTATTAATTAACTTTATTTTATCTTGTATGACTTGTATTATTCAGTTTGAGTATGTGTTATAAATATACATAATTTTTTTGCAGGTTAATAATAACCACGCAGTATCTATATTGCCTTTGACATATCCTGGACACAGCCATAATCATAATCAATTCTCAGCTGATGATTTACCCAAAACTGTTGTAGCACATTTAAACCAGGGATCTGCTATTAAGACTATGGATTTTCACCCTATGCAACAAACATTGCTTATTGGTAAGCTTTTTTTGTTCATTTACTATCCCTATTAAGTGTATGAGATTTGTACTAACATTTGTGTTTTTCTCATTATAGTTGGTACAAACATTGGTGATGTGGCGGTGTGGGAAGTAGGTCTCAGGGAGAAGCTCGCTGTTAGAAATTTTAAGGTTTGGGATCTCGGAATATGCTCAGTAACTCTCCAAGTATGACTCATTATTCACCTGACTCAAAGTTTTTAAAATTTTATTTGTTTCTTTTTAATCTTAATTAATTCATTCTCTGTCCCATTGTAGGCTTCTTTGGCTAATGAATATACTGCATCAGTTAATCGTGTGATGTGGAGTCCAGATGGTAACCTTTTCGGTATGTATATCTGGCATTATAGTGTGAATTATATAGGAAAGATAAATATAAATATGCAACTTGTATACAGGTGTGGCATATTCGAAGCACATTGTTCACATATACTCCTACCATGGTGCTGGTGATATGCGAAATCATCTTGAGGTTTGTTTCACTATTTTGGATACAACTTTTTTATATTCTTAAATTTAATCACATTTTTCATATGGATTGATTAATGTTGTTTTATTTATTATTTTAGATTGATGCCCATATTGGTGGTGTTAATGACATTGCATTCTCGCATCCAAACAAACAATTATGCATCATCACTTGTGGAGAGGATAAGACCATTAAGGTTCGTATAAGATTGGATTAAAATTTAAAACTATACATATAGAAAATGCTCTAATATGTGTATACATACATGTACAGGTTTGGGATGCTTCTTCAGGTACTAAGCAGTACACTTTTGAGGGTCATGAGGCCCCTGTTTATTCTGTATGCCCACATTATAAGGAAAGCATTCAGGTATTCTTTTTTACTCTTTACTTTTTTTCCTTTTTCTTTACTTTCTTCTGTTAAATTTTTATTTCTTTTTATTGTCTTTGTATTAGTTCATCTTTTCGACTGCTGTGGATGGAAAGATTAAGGCTTGGTTATACGACAATGTGGGGTCAAGAGTGGATTATGATGCGCCAGGTCATTCTTGTACCACAATGGCTTATAGTGCTGATGGGACAAGGTAAAAGACTGCTAATTCTTGGTTTTTCTTTCTTTATTATTAGTTCACGACTCTGAGTTTTGGTTTGTTTATGGTGAAAATTGGTAGGTTGTTTTCATGTGGGACGAGTAAAGATGGTGAGTCATATCTAGTGGAGTGGAATGAAAGTGAAGGGGCAGTTAAAAGAACATATCATGGTCTAGGAAAACGTTCAGTAGGTGTTGTTCAATTCGATACAACCAGGAATAGGTTTTTAGCTGCTGGTGATGATTTTGTTATTAAATTCTGGGATATTGAAGGTGTTAACATTTTGTCTACTACTGATGCTGATGGTGGTTTACCTGTATGTATCATTACTTCACCCTTTCTTTTTTACATCTTTCTCTCTCTCTAATGATCTCTTTTAAATCAACTTTTAGGCTTCACCTTCTGTTCGATTCAATAAAGAGGGTACTCTATTGGCTGTATCAACCAATGAAAATGGAATTAAAATACTCGCAAATGCTGAAGGAGCTCGCGTTATCCGCTCCATTGCGCATGATCCGTCAAGAATGACAATTGGCCCTGTTTCAAAGGTGAGGAGATTATTAAATCATCGAGTTTTAGTATTTACAAACTTGATATTTATATATGTGTTGTTATTTATACAGGGACTTATGATAGGAGCATTTGGTGGTGGGTCTAGTTCAGGTGCTGGTCCAAGCATTGGTCTTGGAGGAGATAGGAATCCTCCAAGCTCAGCTATTGTTTCAATGGTGAGCATTTTATTGAATTGTGTCTAAAGGGCCTTTTAACTAAACTATTTATTCTGGACTAACTTGATAAATATATGTTATTTAGAATGGAGATAGCAGAAACTTACCTGACATTAAGCCAAGAATTCCTATTGTTGCTGTTCCTGATGAAACGGACAAAACCAAAATCTGGAAACTTACTGAGATTAACGAAGCTTCTCAGCTTCGATCTCTAAAGCTTCCAGATAGTTTACTCTCAGTTCGGGTAATCATTTTCTTCATTTTATTATTTAAGTTGCATTAATTTTTCTCAATTTTATACACTTTCTTACCATGTCTGCCTGTAATAAATAGGTCTTGTACTAACTAACTGTTGTTGATGATTTTGATGTCCATTATATCAGATTATTAGGCTAATATACACAAATTCTGGGGGATCTATATTGGCTTTGGCATATAATGCAGTACACAAACTGTGGAAATGGCAGCGAAGTGAAAGAAATATGAGTGGCAAGGTACTTTTAGTTTCTACTCTTTCTAAACCCTTTTTTGAATAAAAGTTGATTTAACTAACTAAAAATAATAATTGTACAGGCAAGTACAATGATCTCACCACAGCTATGGCAACCTGCAAGTGGGATCTTAATGACAAATGACATAAGTGAAACAAATCTAGAAGAAGCTGTTCCTTGCTTTGCGCTCTCAAAAAATGATTCTTATGTTATGTCTGCTTCTGGAGGAAAGATTTCTTTATTTAATATGATGACATTTAAGGTAACAACACTTTTATTAATTAATTCATTTGAATTATATGTATGTTGTAACTTGTTTAATTTGTTGCAGACCATGACAACTTTCATGCCTCCTCCACCTGCAGCAACTTTTCTTGCCTTTCATCCTCAGGATAATAACATTATTGCCATTGGAATGGAGGACTCTTCAATCCAAATTTACAATGTCCGGGTTGATGAGGTAAAAAGTAAGCTCAAAGGTCACAAGAAGAGAGTAACTGGTCTAGCTTTTTCTAGTGTCCTCAATATCCTTGTTTCATCTGGAGCTGATGCTCAGGTATGTATCTCTTCTATAATTATCATCTCTTTTCACTCACTAGTCACTATTCAGGGAATGTATTGAATTTTGTTTTTTTTGTAATTAGCTTTGTACATGGAGCACTGATGGGTGGGAGAAGAAAGTTAGCAAGTTCTTGCAAATTCCATCTGGACGCTCACCGAATCCACTTGCACAGACTAAAGTTCAATTCCATCAAGATCAAACTCATGTGTTGGTGGTTCATGAAACTCAAATTGCTATATATGAAGCCTCAAAACTTGATTGCATCAAGCAGGTACGTACATATCCGAGAGCTAGTCTAATTAAGAAATTCTTAAATTCTGACAGAAACTGTCTATTAATTTGTGACAGTGGGTCCCACGAGAAACAAGTGGTGCTATTACTGATGCTACGTATTCCTGCGATAGCCAATCTATATATGCAAGCTTTGAAGATGGGAGTATCTGTGTACTCACTGCTTCAGCTTTGAGGTTAAGGTGCAGGATCAACCCTGCATCGTATATGCCTGTTAATCCAAGGTGTGTAAATGAATCTTATGTTATGTTATTATTTATTATTTTATTAAACTATATATATTAATGTTGTTTGTGTTTGGCTACATGAAACAGCTCAAGGATATGTCCACTAGTGGTAGCTGCTCATCCATCAGAACCAAACCAAATAGCTTTAGGACTTACAGATGGGTCAGTTTATGTACTTGAGCCACATGTATCAGAAGGAAAATGGGGTATGGTCCCACCAAATGAGAACGGAGGAGCAGGGACTAGTGCAAATGCTACTGCTGCTACAACTAGTACTCCTCCTCCTACTACTAGTGTAGCTCCTCCACCAGATCAATCATCAAGATAGTTAATTAATATTTAAGAGTGGAGCTGTAAAAGTGTAGGTGCAGAGGTGTTGGTGTTAGGGTTCGTTCATGTTTCAAGACTTTGATATGATACTATATCATATTGTTAATACAACATAGATAGATGAAAGAGAGAGAAAGGGCTAGGGTTTTATGGTTTATGGTTAACTTTGAGATTTCGGATCAACTCTTTTATTAAATTATTATGAACCTCATCCTTTTATTGTCTTGTTTTTTAAAAATATTTTTGGGTTTTCAAGTTTGGTTTCTACTTTGATATGTTTCTCCTTATATTGTTAGCTTTTTTTAATGACCTTACCTAGGATATCTAGTAACATATTCTTTCTTAAATCACCCATAACGTAGAGTTTCTCTCTACACAACTTTTTATCTTTGCAAATCTCCATAACCATTAAAGCGAACCTCTCCTTAAACCTTACCTTATTCATCCGTAAATCATACTTGAAGCTAAACCTACCTTACCTAACCTTACCTTATTCATCCGTAAATCAAACTTGAAGTTAAACCTTACCTTATCTTCCAGATCTCCATAACCATTAAAGGAAACCTCTCCTAACCAACTGACGCGTTGCATGTTTTCTTGTTTGTAAACAAGACTTGTCGTACCAGTAAAAGCTCTCCCAATCATTTTCCAATCTCAGTGCCAACTTTTTCAACCATGGAATTCTTTGTGCAAATTAATAGTAATGATTTTATCCTTGAAGAAGACCACAACTCTGTTGTTTATGCTCTCAGGTTGAAGGCCCAAAGCTAATGGGTCATAAGCTAGGGTATCTTTGGTGAAGTTAGCACGGAGAAGAAAGGCTTTAATGCTTAATGCTTGTACTATCACTTTTGACAACCAAGAAGACTAAGATTTCGTGTGGAACAATAGACCTTGAAAAATATGCTTTGCTACAAAAGTGGAATCCTAATGCCAAGTTATGCTCTCTGTCTTTTGGATCGTTTGGTAACATGATTACAGAAGCAAATGCGAGGTGTTATCACTCAGATTATTCTTCCCCCTAGTTCAATATGTTAAGATGATTAGTTGCGTTAGAGTTCAACTTGATTGGAATGTCAAAAAAACCTTCCCCCAATTGAACATGTTAAGACAGCCGCGTTAGAGTTAAACTTGACTGGAATGTCAAGAAAGCCTTCGTGGGAAATTATGTGTCAACTCATACTAATGGCTTCGTGGGAAATTATGTGTTAACTCATACTAATGGCACTTGGAAAAGGATTGCACTTCGGAGAAAATACATTCAAAATCAAAATTTCAACCAGTATTCATGGCTGCGAACCAAGATTGAAAGAGTTTCACAACATCAATGCTAGGTTTTAAACAACAAGTGGGGAAGTGGAGAAGAAGACCAAGCCAACTCGCACGACTCACCGGGTTCAATTGAATTTGACTACTCAGTAGAAGGAAAAAGTGGAAATTAAAGAAAAAGGAAAAATAGACCAAGCCAACTCGCACGACTCACTGGGTTCAATTGAATTCGACTACTAAGTAAAAGGAAATCGTGGAAATTAAAATAAATAAATTTAAGTGACATATTTGGCTCCATCAAATCAAGCGGGAAAAGAGACATTAGTATATAACGAGATGTATGGGTGAGTAAGTATTAAATAGACTTGAGACAATCATAAAGCCTTTTTCTTCAAGAAACATTATCTCTAGTCATTCTATTAGAAACATTGTCGATAATATTTATTTTTTAGCGGAACTTTCGAGTCTTTCTTTTACTCTTATTCTTAGGAGTAGAAATGCTGCCGCTGACTGGGTTGCCAAACATGAACTTTTAAGTACTTTGTTTGATAACTGGGATGTTTCTATTTCCCTCCATTTGGCAACTATCCTTCGTATTGACAAGGAACTTATAGGGGTAGGTTAACCTTGTAATCGTTTTTATCTATCTATATATTATGCTTTGAAAAAAAAAGTATTAAATAGAACAAACCAAAATTTGGAACAAAAAGAAAAGACCAAACCAAATCAAAGTCCAAATCAAATTGAATTTAGTACAAAATAAAAATGTTACATATTTGCCCAAAAATGTTGAAATCCAAACCGATTTTTTTTTTTTTTTACAAATTAATTTGTTGGGCTTAAATATCAGGTTTAAACCAATATGATAATATGACAACATATTACCCTAGTTACCTTATTTCTATCTCATTATCACCGATCTTTTCTTTCATTTCTCTCCTCTCATTCTCTCGATTCTCAATTTAAAACTATCTTCTTCTTTGTAGGTGAGAATCGTGAGATAATAAGATAATGACGATCATGAAAATTAGAGATGGTGAATAAGTCTGAGTCTCTTCTTCTCTTTCTCTATTTCTTTCTTTCTAAGATATTGATGGTAACTGTGTCTCTTTACCGAGAGATAGTGGTCTTAGTATCAGTAACATGATGACGAATGGGTCTCTTGAGATGGTCTCGTTTTTTAAGCTTGAGAAATATGAGACCTATTCGTTGTCCCGTATTTTTCAAGCATGTTCATATTAGAGAGCGTCTCTTTAAAAATATCAAATATTTTAGCACTTGATCACTTCGAGTAAAGAAAGATTAATTTTTAAATGAATTACAATCTCAATAAATTTCTTATACTTGGAAGTATCATTCTTCCATGTTCCCCTTAATGGAAAGGGTGGGGGCGGTCGAACTTCTTGGGTGGAGTAACAATTTTATTTTCCTCTTGCCCCTTGGTGCTTCAACCGTTTTTTACCATTTTCTCCTTACTCGTCATCAAACCAATCCTTTACTATTACCTCATCCGAATTTGTCTTGTGAGGCTCCTTCTCAGTGGTGATCACTTTATTTGGGTTTGAACGAGACTACACTTGTCACACTTTATGGCGGGGTTACTTTCCCACTTCAAAACTCGATGGCATTACACTATTCCGAATTATGATTAAAATCCCCATTTTGTAGTAGATTGACATTAATATCCGTACCTTGTGTGATCCTTTGGGGCCGACCTTAAGTTTGAACTAGAAAATATTGAGTAAGTTGAGACATTTGTTACTTTAGTATTTTCAACGCCGTCCCTTGTGAATTGAACTTCTCATCGATTTTTGATATTTTTTCACTGGTCATTAGAATAAACTTATTTAGAGTTCCCTCAAATTTACTTTTTCCTTCTTGTGGATGAGATGAGAGGAACTTTTTAGCCAAATTATATGCTTAAGAATTATAAATAGGAGGCAGATTAGTGTAATTCCTATAATATTTTCCACTTTGATATTTCTTTTGTGGAGATAGTGATTGAAAGTTATTTGCTTGGTAATGGATTTGTTCAGGCCTAACTTGAAATTGATTTTTGGTTCCACTAGAATTTGACCATAGGGAACCCAAATGGTTATTTTGTTTGCGTTGGTATTATTTACCTTGTTACTGGTTACTTTGGTGTTGATAATTATTCCCACCTAAGATAACAACCTCGATTTCCCATGATTTAAACCGATTCGGGATTTACTCTACAATCTTCCCACGGATGCTCTATATTACCACACACTTGACAAATAAAGGCATTTTGTACAACTTGAACACTATTTTAACCCCCTTGATTTCCATGCAAAGCCAGGACCTTTAGTTGGTTTTCAATAGCCGCTAATTTTGCATATATAGTCATTTTGAAATCTATTCGGAGAGTATCTCAATTAGATCCATGAACGGGCGCTCTCGAAGGTTGCCAACTTATCTCGTTATTCATAATTTTGTCCATCACCACAAGTTCTTAACTAGGGGGGACCATCATGAACCCCCCTCCACAAATAGCATGTAGTTTTTCCATCAGATAAACATCATGCCTTTTATAGTAAATATAAAGTTTCATGTCCATATTATACCCCCATGATTTGGGCATTCCTTCAAAAGAGTTTGAAATCGAGTACATGTTCACCAAGAGACTCACCTTAATATTGTTTAAAAGCAGCAAGGCGCATTTGAGTTTTAACTCGCACTTTATGTGGATAGTAGCATTAGAAAAATGATTTGAATTTGTTCCCAATCATTTAATTTCCAGGTGGTTGAATATCCAAACACTCACCAGCACCTCCGATCAAGAAGAAAGGAAACATAAGCTGTTAAATTTGTTCCCCTGTGATACCTCGAGTCACATAAGCATCACATATTTTCATAAAATTTTAGAAGCCTCTCGCAAGATCTTCATTATCCGCTCCGCTATAATTCTATAACTCAAAAATTGATTCAACATACCAGAATCGAGTTTGAACCTTCTGGCTTGAATATCGGATGGATAGATCCCAAGTGGTGGTAAGTGAAATTGGAATCCTTGCCTTTGGGGTTGCATGTACATGGTCCCTTGATATTGTAACCCCCATTTATTCATTTGAGGGGCAAAAATATTATTGTTGTTTAAGCCACCAGATAGAACTTGTTGTTGAATAATTCTGGCCCAATTTTTTGTTGAACTTCGACACTTTGAGGACGATTCACTTGTGAATCCACTTGATCTTGGACCTATCCATTAAAACCCGAGGTCTCACATTCATGTTTCTGTGACCTTTTATATCAATACTTGAACTAGCCTCTTGCTTTATTCTTTTCCTTTCTCTCTTTCTTTGTGTTGGAAACAAGTTTTTGGGTTTTGAAATTATGCACCAAGCACCTTATACCTAAAGAAAATAAGAACCAAGAAAGTGTAATATCTAAAAAAAATAAAACACAATTAATAATCTATCGCTGGAAACGACACCAAAAACTTGTAGTGTCTCTATTAGTGTATTAAGACGCACGTAATAGTGATGAAAAGTAGAGATCGTCTCCCAAGGTATTGGCAATGTTATCTTGTGATTTTATCTAGGTTTTTATGATTTATTGTGAGGAAAAAAATGCAGGAACGCGATGAAGGAGTAAATTTTGTTATTAAAGAAGTAAAAGACTAAGATGCAAACAATTAATAAGAATACAAAGACTAGAATGAAACTATGGAAGAAATAAGGAGATCAATGAGATTGGATTCCATCTAAGGTCTCTAAGTGGGCAAATCCTATTCAATAGAGGAAAGATTGACAATTCAAACTAACCAGGATTCGAAAATCACTTTAAACCATAAATATTTGTTGTCTCTCTGCTAGTGTAGAGATCGACGTAAGTAATAAAGTGTTTTACAAGTCACGATCATCTCCTAAGGCATTAGTAAAGTTATCTCGTGATTTAGCTAGGTATGTATTTTTTGTTATATGAAACAAATGGGGAAAGGATTTAAAGTTTGAGTTAAGCAAGTACGAAATTTAAGGACTAAAGTGAAAATAATTAACAATATTACAAGGACTAAAGTGAAAACATGAAAGATGTAAGGGAGATAAGTGTGTTTGAGATGATTGATTCCACCTAAGATATCTAATTGTGAAAATTCAATTCAATAAGGGCAAGATTTATGATTCAAAATAAGCGGGATTTGAATGTCACACTAAACACTTTCCGGGTGATTAAGTGCTACTCCCAAGGCAATGGATCTTCTTTTGGATGAACTAAGGTACCCTAAAGAGCGATAAATTCGTCTACCATATCGCGACCATGCATCTACCTATGATTTTTCGATTTTATAGGGAAAATCCACTCCCATTACCTAATTCTACCCATAACTCAAGGACCAAAGTGCACATTTAAGAATCTCAAGGACCAAAGTACAATACCAATAAAGTTCAAGGATTGATATACAGTTTCCTAATTTTTAGGAACCTCCAGAATCGACACCAACGATAGGACGCCATCATCTATGGAAAATTGTATTTCTATAATTGCATATTTTTTATGCATGTATGTCGTAGATGAATGTATGAATGAGTAAGATAACATATACCTTAGAAATAGGAAACAACCTATGAGTAGGATATGAGGATGAACTTCTCACATCCTAGGTACACTTAAGATAAAAAGGATAAGTAGTTAATTATTAAATATTAGAATAGTTTAATTAGAATTAAATAAGAGACTGAACTAGGAGAGTATTAAATGATAGTTGTTAAATTCGATACCACTTAGGTAGTCTTTATAGTGAAAAAAATCTAGGAACTATAGGTTTAGTACAAATATAGCTAGTATATTTAATTTTTCTAGAGACACTATTTAATCGATTTTTTTTACAAGAAACAATGTTATAAACAATTAAAGATTAAAACATGCTAGTAAGTAAAACAAAATATAAGTTAGAAACCCCTTAAAGACAAAAGTTTGAGTGTTAGAGGGAAATCAAAAACATCCTAAGACTTTCCAAACCACTGATCATGTTTAAAAACCTCTAACAAAAGTTCAAATTTAAACAACTCAATCTTAAAATGATGACTCACACATAGTGGCAGTAGGAACAACCGACCCCCGTCAAAGTTAACATTGAGATACACTATAAGGTATAGGATTAGAGTGACCCCCAAAAATGGAGTTCTAGACTACGTATATTCATGAGGACTCATAAGAGAATTATATTCACTCAACTCAGAAGTTTGATACTTACTCAAGAAAAGGGTCCTTAGATTTTTGGGAATTCAAACCCAACAGGACTCTGATATTAACTTTAGGGCTTTGCGTCGTGATCACTGATTATTCATTCTACTGTGTGCGGGCCAACCCTTGTTTGAGTATGTACTAGAGAAGTAGGACACCTTTACACTAGTTTGATAGTTAAAAGGGTAGACTTGTTTAGTTGACACTTAGTGTAGAAACCAATGAATGGATGGTAATTCTATCTATATTCTTGCATAATATACTTGTCATTTTAATTTTTATCTAATTAATATATTGTACAAACATTTAGCAATGGAATCCTTAACCACTCTTGCCAATACTCGCAAAAAAGAATAAGCTAACTAGAGCAAACTTCGTGAACTGGAAACGAAACCTACACATATTTATGATTTTGGAAGATTACGAGTTTGCTCTAATGGATCAAAGGCCAACACCTGAAGAAGGGGAGACCCTCACTACTACGATAAGGACAACAAAAGCTAGTTTGGACAAGGCTAACCGTATGGTATAATGCTATATAATGGACTCAATTAACAATGTGCTTCGAACACAATGTGAGGGAATGGAAAATTTTAAGAAGATGCTTGACTCAATATCCAAGATGTTTGTTGATAAGAACATACCCACAAGGCAAGATGCTTTTAGAAACATCATGAACTCTTAGATGGTTTAAGGTCAAATTGTCAAGAGACCAAGTTTCAAAGATGAACAATAACATAAACATAACCATGATTTTGGGCATTGAGATAGACGAAGACAGCAAAATCTATCTGACACTAGACCTCTGCCTCCATCATATGGCCAGTTCAAGCTTAACTACAACATGAGTAAGGCTGAGATGAACCTACTAGAGATTACTAAAAAACTATAGTGAAGTGAAGTTATCATCAACCTCAATAGTGGGGAATATTCCACTTGGTTTAGGATACAAGGTTGTGAACTAACACGCGGTGTAGTGGCTCATCTAGGAAAGGGAGGAAGTAATCCATTAGACCTAGTGTTAAAAAGACCAAGAAGAAAGGGAATAAGGACAAGATAGTATTAAGTAATATATTTTTATCATTATACTGAATATATAGGTCATGGGGTTTTCTTAGAAGATTTATTTTTTAGTATTTGCTAGATATGCCTTATGTTTTGGGAATTGTTTATTCACATATCGTAAGATAATTAGGAGTTAGTTATATTATATATAATAATTTTAGGTGGATGTTTTACTTTTCCATCTCTAATACTCATGTTATTAAGTATTTATTTCCCATCGTTTACATATAACTTGTTAAAAAACTTATATGACATGACATTCCTCAAATAAGGAAGTATAAGGATAACCCAAGCCTATTAAGGAAGGATCATTAAGATACTAGAATACAATTGATAATTAGTCAAACATAATCAAAATATAAAAGATCTCTATAATCATTCCCGAAGATGGGATATGTATCTCTTTGAATGCGGCCCTTATCTGAATCTGATTATTTCGAATAATATAAAAATGGGACACATTAGATATATTATAAGAAGGGACTTTGGATTTTATGTAATCAAAATTTAAAGTTCACCTTGACAAATTAGTCAAATTGATGTCATTCACTAAGTGGCATTTAAATGAAGAAGAGCCTAAACACTCGTCTAAGCATTTGAAATGCACAAATTATAAAAAATAAAGAGGTGTGAATGATTGTAAATGAGAAACATGTTGTATCATGTTGAGTAATTATGACACTTATTAGATAAACACATCTCTAAGTGTAGTATGGTTTTATAATCCGAGACTTTGAGTCTCAAGACTGAAAACAAATCGAGACAGAAACATATTAGAAATAAGTCAATTTATGGAAGACGATTCTTGATTATTCATCTTGAACTTATGAGAGAAGCAATTAATAAGATAATTATTTAATAAAGCTTCCCTATTTCCCTTATATCAACTTTCCTAAAAAAATACCAATAATGTCTTTCCGTAGTGGGAACCACACCAAGGTAAAAAATTGATCAAGACAAATATCAAATAAGTTGACCAATAAATGTAGTGTGATTATATTTAGAAACGACCAGTGAAACATCAAGAGTGTTTTATTGTAGTGGGCGCCATACCGAGTTAATATTAAGGTATAAATCCTAGATAAGTTGACTTGTAACTCTTCATTGATTGATCAGTGTAAGAAATACTAACGAGAATCAAATTTAAAACATGTATCAACTAAAGCCTATGATATTAGGTAGTCTCTTGATGCGATACATATATGACAGAAAAATATCTTAGAATGGAAATTGATTAGAAGTCATAACAGTTCATTATATGCCTTTTATTCTACAATGGGGACTAAATGCATGAGATCCATAGATAACTAGAGTAATACCAAAGAAAGTAGTCAAATGTGAAAACATAATTTGACAATTAGTTTTCTTCGGGACTTCCCCACAGGTTACCTAAGGATTGATTGGCTCTGATACGTCATAAGTTCATTGAATTAACATAAAAGACCCCGAGTTATGAGAAACATCAAGGATTTATGTATCACATAATGGAAATTCCACTTCCAGATAGCAAACACAGACCTACATATTTGATATGAAGGAGATCACACAAATATTCAAACAAAACAATGTGTATGGAATTGGTAATTTGCAACCAATAATAAATTTATCATAGATATATGTAAATTTATTAGTGACTACAAGATGAGCCATAATTACACAAGAAGGATAGATTATTGGAAAATTGACGAGGTGAAGGAAATCCAATGCACTGACACGATTATGTACAATATCAGTGGGAGTGTCATGTAGAAAATCACATAAGTATTTTGCTCAGCAAAATAAAATGATAAACTTATGAATGAATTTTCGATTATTGAGGAACTAGCGTATACCTAGAACGAGAAGATACAGTAGTCTCACACCCCGAGTCAAGAAGCAGACCTCAAGAAAGTAATATCTTGTGCAAGTGAGAGATTTTTGGGACTGTATTCCAAAGAAATGGATTTCCAATTAGTGATTACAAATATGAATGATAAATATAGTCATTATGATTAAGACCTTATTGGAATATAACCCCCCTTCCTAGGTTGTTTTAATGTAAAAAATCATTTGGTGTTTAAGTAATAAATAGATGTTTATGCTATCTCACATTTCATGCATCTCTTCATCAAAACACTTATGAAAAACATCCTTTTTTACCATCCTTCACACTTTATCTTCTAAAAAGATTCAAATTTATTCCATACTTTTTTGTGTGTTGAATAATTAGTCTTGAGCTTAATTACATAATTTCTCATACGTGTTTTTAGACCATTTCATATGTTTAGATCATTCCTATTCAAGCATCCTCTCTTAGGCAAGAACTTGTTTTTCTCACCAGCATTAATATTTTAAGAATCAGCTTTCAAGGTAAATTATAGAATTTCTAAGAAATTCATTTTGAAGACATCTCATGCTGGAAAGTTTTCCATTTGAGAAACACATCCTATGAAAATATCTGGCAACCTTGCACCCTTCAGAATTAGTACTCAACAAGAATCGATATAAAGTTTTACTTTGAAACCAAATGAAGTCATTAAGAATCGGAAAGTTTGTAACGTCCTGGTCGACATCCCTACCTAAAACATATACCCGTTTTAGGAAACAAACGAAATAAAATTTTCCACGTCAACTATATCATGTCAAGAGCTTCTGAGTTTCAAACCGTTGAACAAAGGACGTCAGCCGTTGGAGAAAAACGGTTACCTGTTTTTCCCAAAATGGTATAATGTTTTTGTGTGACTTTGTGATCATTTTCTAGGAGCCGCTGAAACTCAACACACTATATATAAGGCTCCCTTGCATCACACAAGCTCTCTCTTGAAGCCTTAATTCAGTATAATACAATCCTACACTTCAAGAAATGATCTGCAAGATTGTTCATAACTTTTAGATCTTTAAACAAGATTGGTGCACTCACTTTTCATATACAGATCATCAAGAAATTCATTCTAGTCAAGCTATCATTTTTATATCCACTCAATAAAGGATATCAACCTTCAAGCTACAACTTTCACATCAAACTCGTCAAGGATTTCATATTCTTTCATGTTAGATTAGCTCATCAAGGAGCACCATTCAATTGTTTTGTGACTTAATTCAACCACCAAGGGTTTTAACTCTTCTTATAGATTAGAACATAGTCATAGTTGCTAGAGTTTAGAGAAAAGGGAGATAGCTTCCTTTTATGGAAGTGGTAACTTGTGTGTAGAAGTGCATAAGGGGTTTTGTAATCGGGTTTTGACTTAACTGCTTAAAGTATCATCAGGTTGTGACTTAATCGGTAAATGTCTCAGGAGTTATTAGGTTGTGGTTTAGCCTAGAAAAACCTTGTCGTTACGGTTTGTATCTCACCCAAAAGAGATATAAAGAATCTTAATGGAGAAGTTTAAAAATACCATGGGGATGACCCTAGGTAGTGGATGTAAGAAAACTGAACCATTATGAATTGCTTGCGTAAGTTCTTCCTTTAAACTCTTTAATTATTGCTTGCGTTTTTCTTTCATTTACTTATGTATATCGTTTATGCTTAGTTTCTCTTAGTACTAGTTAGCAAGCTTAACAATCCTTATCCTCAGGTGCTCAATAGTTTTACCTTAGAATTTTTAGATTGTTCTTGAATTGCTCAACTCTAGCCTTAGAGAATCCCTCACTCTAAGAATGCTTTGGAGAACCATTATTTCATTTACTAGCTTAGCTCCATAATCCTTTTCGCATCTTACTTTGAGCTTTAGACTTCTTACATACATAACTATCTTTTTAGTTGTCTTAAGCACTTAGATATCACATTAAAAAACTCATGGGAACCTCTCCATATCTAGAGTTTGTTCCTATCTTCCTTAGCTTAGGAGTCTTTTAGTTTTTAATTAGGCATTGATTAGATTAAATTCCTATTCACCCCCTTTAAGACTTTATAGACCTTGAGCGCGTATCACAAATAGTGGTTATGACATAATATAAGACCGGATGATGTTTGAGTGCAAGGACATAACGGGTTGTCAGGATGATGTCACACATGTCTAGGGATGGCAACTGTTTGGATTTAAAACCGAAACCGATGGATAACCAAACTGATTTAAAACCGATTATGTGATCGTGGTTAAAACCGTTAGGTCATGGTTTACAAAGTGTAATCGCGGTTAAAACCATTAAGTTATGGTTTTAGGTATAAAATAAATCCAAAAACCGAAAACCCGTTTATATTTAAAAGGTTGTCACTTTATAAAATCGAGACACCTTTTCATTCTTTATACCACTTTTACCCATAATTAAATATTATAATTTATATTCCAAACAAATATTTAAGATATCAAAATACTTTATAAAAATATTTTAATAATCACATGAATAATAAATGACATTTCTTATTTTGTGTGCAAAAATAAGTACGACAACCTTCTTTTTAGGAACAGAGGAAGTATATACTTTGTAGAAAATTTAAACACCAATATTAATGATGTAAACTAATTGTTATTTTAATAATAGAAAAATAGTCCTAAAAATACAACCAAAGTTCCAGTAAAGGAGTGAATTAGAGGAGAATATTAGAAGCAGTCAGATGCCACTAAAGGAGCGAGGAAACCATGAGGTTCCAGTAAAAGTTCTTCATCATTTTATCCTAATACCAGACAACAAATAAATTACCAACCAGTAATTTCTTTTAGGTCATCCGAAAAAACTATGCTATAAATAATTTTTCATGTATTTTCATATTTGTTGCTCTAAATATATGTGTATTTTTTTTCTTCATATTTTCAATCTAGTAGACTAGAAAAAGTAAATTTAAAATTGGGTGTTGCATATTTTTTTTGCATAACAAACTTTATCAAGCACTAAACATCCCCTAGATCCTATACTTAAGTCTCCCTCTACTCTTAACATTAAGGACCATACTAGAATATTCACTAGAAGTCCTTCGTATTTTCTCATTGCGAACTGCTCCAATATATCTGCAACTCACAATTCAATTAGACCTTAAATTTTTTTAAAACCATAACCATATCGTTTCAGGAGTCAAGCAAAGAATACATAATTAAGAGGCCCTTGACTTCATCTTCAAATTGATTCCCACGGAAGACAGTTTATCTGGTAAAAGTATTCACTTCATTTATATGTTTTGCAACATCTATGCATTCACCCATTTTCATGTTGTGCAAGCGTTTAATTAAATAAAATTTATTGGACGTTGATAGTTTCTCGTACATCTGGTGTCGGCTAAGGTGTGATAAAATAATAGATATAAATAAAGCAAATAAACACCCTAGACTAAACACATCACTGCAAGTATTACAGGACTTATGCAAGTTTTGATGATAAGTCAGATTTGTTCTCAGGGATTTAGTGTGTTATACGAATGGGTAAACAAAATATAGTAGAAATTAATAATTAAAAACAGAAAACAAATAAATATGATTGATTTGGAGATTAATGATTAAACTAATAAATTAAAGACAAGTAAAATAAAAGATGTAAAAATAAGATGAGAAAATATAGCTCAGGTTTTGCGAGTATGCACTAATCCTTCTATTTATTCTACTAGTTAATAAGGGTGATAATAGCTCTTAGATAAGTAGTCAGGATTCTAAATTTCTCCCTACCCCCTTCCGGGTGGACTAGGGTAGCGACCTCACAATCATGAGGGGACTTAACTAAGGTGCTTCTACGCCACTAGGTTCTTAGATGAGACAGGCCTTCTAACGATGATCGTTGATTAAATCAAACCCTAATGACTATCTAGTTAGGCAAGCCCTTCCGAATCACTACCGCACACTAGACGCTTATGTGGTGTTTCAGTAATTAGACACCTATTCCAAGTGACCATCTAAAAACTATATCATAGTCCTAATTGATCAGGTTTAAGACAGACAATAAATCAATGCATATAAAACAAATATATGATTAAGCAGCTAGAATCAATTTAAAATAGTTCTCCCAAAGAAACATAGATAGAAGAAAATAGAATTCATAGATTATACATATACAAAACCCAAGCTATGGGAAAATTAGTTCATACTAGAAAGAAATAAACTAAATGAAAGATATATACTGTCAACTTGCTTCTCTTGAATGACTGAGGATTGGACTCAGGTTTAGAACTGAGTAAGGACATATTTACAATAGTTAAAGGGTGTATTTATAGGAGTCTAGGTAGCCCTAATTCGTTTTCTTGGAGTGGAAGACAAGTAATTGGACTTCTAGCCCAACTCAAATTCGTAGCCCTAAAATATAGAAAAGGTAATAAACTGTTGTTGTCTTGTTTTGGCCATAAAATCTTCAATATTGCTTCGATTGACGCGTTCTTTATATCGAAACTGATCGTCTCGGAAATCTCTACACTTTTTCTTCCAACCATTCTTCCAAATTCCCAACCAATCTCGAGTTATGATCACTTTACTGGATGTAGCTGCTGAAATTCAGATTTACTTGGCAACTTTTCTTTTCCTATTTTATCTTTTCCTTCCTTTATCTCCAATTTCCATCATTATCTTCTTTCCTTTATATCTTGGAATTGATTTGGCATCCAATAAATTACCATATATCTTTAAAGTTTCACAATTAACAAACAGTTAAACTAAATATGCTCTAAAAATAATAAATCATCAAATCAAGACAAGTAAGAAGAAAATACGAATATATGAATAAAAACCGATTAAAGAATATCCTAAAATACCTAAAATGATGTCTCCAACTAATATTAAATCATCACAAATAGGGAGACATCAACATCTTTTTTAAAGTCGCGATTACATCTTCTGTGGTCTTTCTATTTTTTATATTCAATGCAACTGCAATGATTTGGGTAATCGTATTGTACCTAATGCATTTCTATCTAGTATCTCCCATTTTGAGTCACTTATTTCAAAGGATGTTTTCTTATTTCTGCCAAGAGACAGAGACATATCCTTTTGGACAAGTAACCTTTTATTTGCATCTACCAGAAATCAAAGTTAGATCCTTAAATTTGTCAATCTTGACTTTTCTTTCTTTGTCATTGCTCGTACTTCAAATTTTGCTCTGATACCCGTTGTTGGGGTAAAAAACAAGGACATAGTGAAAATAATGATATAAAATATAAGAGATACAAGATTTACATGATTCGACAAGTTGCCTACGTCCATAGATATTCAGACTGTTTTTACTATTTTATATAAAAATTTGAACGAGAAGAATAACACTTTTCAATATTCTACACGAATCACTTTTATGTATCACCCACACATTTTATTTGTTGGTCCTTACACCTTTCTATATCATTCTATACACGTACTATATTTATATAAAAGAAAATTTTTAAAATCTAAGTAATTTGGTGTCTAAGATAATTTGGAGCTTAAGTAAGTTAAATTAGGTAAAAAAGTTCCTTATAACAAAAAATTATTGATCCTACTTGATAAGTATCTATAAATATAACATGATATTTCACCAAGTTTTGGAAGAAAGTTTCAAGACTAGGACTATTTACAAATAATCATACCCTATGCTAGAGTCTGCATTGGCTTCCTTCGCCCATTCACAAGATTTAATAACCGTAAAGACTTCCTCTTCAACTGTCATGTTAATTACATTTAAGAGTAATGTTACTTCATCAACACAATCTTCTTCCGAGGTTAAGCCAACAACATCCAAACTATCATCTTCAAAGACCGAAACAAAAGAATTACCACACAAGATTTTGATTCCAAAGTTCAATTCAGAAGGTCGTGGGGATGACCTACTTTGTAATGAAGATGTTGATGTGTATTTTTTACTATGAGAAGGATAATATAACCTCTATAATCACTATTAATGTTGACTTGCAAAAGGCCTATGATAGCATTAATTGGGTATTGTTATTCAATACTCTTGAAGCTATGAAATTCCAAAAAAAAAATGATTACCTGGATCAAAAGTGTATAAGTTCACCTACCTATTCATTAGGGGTTGATGGGGGAAATGGTTGGCTACTTTAAAGGTCAAAGGGGTTTAAGGCAGGGGGACAGAAGATTGGGGCCAACAAGAAGTTTGTATTTCATCCTAAATGTGATATCATCAAGTTAAATCACATTATATTTGCTGATGACCTTCTAATATTTGCTGGAGCTAATGTTAGATTAGCTACACTTATCAAGGAGGGTTTAGAGGTCCTTGCAAGAATTTCTAGCCTTAAAATTAATAATGGAAAAAGTCAAATATATTTTGAAGGGTGTTCAAATCAGTTAAAGAATGAAATTTGTGCTACATTAAACATTAATGAAGATAGGTTACTAGGTACCTTGGGGTACCCCTCAACTCAAGAAAACTAAGTGTGGAGAAAGTTAGTGAAGCTAATAATCAATGGTCTAACAAACTGCTGACTTATGCTGATAGGTTAGAGCTTCTCAGAGTTGTATTAATTAGTAAAATACTCTACTGGTGCAGGCTATTCATGCTTCTCAAATATGTTATAAAACTGAATCTATAGCTTGCAAGTTTTCACTGGACAGGTAACTTAAAAGGTGCAAAGGGAGCCAAAGTTTCTTCGCATAGTGTGTGTAAACCCAAAGAAGAGGGTGGATTATACATACCAAATTTGAAAGATCTTAACAAGACTTGTCTGCTTGGTATTTTCTGGAGAATTTACTAAAAGAATGATAATTTGCTGAGTATATGCGCACACAATAATATTATGCAAGGCAAATGTATTTGGAGTATGACAATCAAGAATGACATGACATGGACTTGGAAGAAAATCTTAAAAACAAAGAGATTGTGCATATCAGTTCATTACCCACAAGATAGGTAATGGTGCATATAATTTCCTTTTTTGGGATCAATGAATTGATGGAATGAATGTGCAATCAGTTTTAAACAGGGAGATCCAAGTCAGTGACATTTGGGGTTGCAAATTAGTTCAGAGTTACTATGTAAGAGGGAGATGACACTTTTCCAGTGTTCTCCATGGATTAGTGTGCTTGCACCTATTCCCAGTGCAGGTATTGATAAAATTTGCTAGAGTGCTAGTCTAACAAATAAATTTAGGAAGACATTTCACCAAATAAGGGACAGTGGGCCGAGTTTGGATTGGACTGAAGTGGTTTGGAGTAAGAAAAATGTCATTAAGTGTAGCTTCTGCACTTGGTTAACTTGCCTTAACAGATCACCTATAAAAGCAAGAATGAATGAGTACGGTGTTCAAATTAGCACATTGTGTGAGATGTGTCATGGTTCAATAGAAGATAGAGACCATTTGTTTATATTGTGCCCTTTCTCAAGGCGCATTATGAAGAGATGTTTTTATAACTGTGAGTTGGACATGCCTAATATACAAGATTGGAATGAACTGATCAAATATATTCTTGACAAGACAACTGATAGATTTATGGAAAGTATAATAGCTGGTTGGTTTACTGCGTATATTTATACTACTTTGAGCAATCGTAATACATTTGTACATGATGGTAAGGTGTTAAATAAGGATCAAGTAATGAGGAGTATAAGTTTCCTTCTCAGTGCAAAGCTGAGAAACTGTGTGAAGTTCAAAGAAAAGAACAATAGGAGTAAAACAGCACTAAATTAGCATTTATGTAATATGTTTAAGTGTTAGTGTTAGTTTTACTTTCTGTCTTTACTTAAAGTTGTAATGGTCTTGTAATAGTGTAACGTGAGCTTTATCTTATTGGCTTAGAATATACTCCCTCCGTTTCAAAATGTTTGTCCACTTTGTTTTTCACACGAATTAAGAAAATTAATGATTACAATCCCTATTACAAAATTACCCTTCATAAAGTGTCTTGATATCTTAAATGTGTATTGGAAATATAAATTTTAATTTTTTAATAGGGGTAGTAATGGAAAAAATTAGGAAAAAGTGTCTTGAAATACTAAGTGGACAAACATTTTGAAACACTAATTTTAGTAAGTGGACAAACATTTTGAAACGGAGGGAGTATTACAATAATGCTTGAGCTTAATAAAAGTGTTTGATTATAAAAAATAGAAAAGAGGTTGATGTGAAGTTGTTATCCATATTCTCAAAATCCTTATCTAGTAAAGTCACATTTTACTCCGACTTAATTTCATTCAACTCTTCCACATATATTTAAATTGTTTTAGAAAATATAAGTCATTTAAATTTTCCTTGGGAAAGTGTTTGTAATAAACATAAGAGTTTGGATATATTTTGCAAATTTTAGGTAGAAAACTGAATCTCAGGAACCATGATTAATTATCGTTGATTATAAACTGTACAGGCTTATGCTTATGACTAACAAGGTTGAATTACATCATTGGTCCAATTGACCCAAAAATGAACTTTGAGAAAAATGCTCGATTCATTAAAAAATTGTATACTTATAATAATATTCAAAATTTATACATTATTACCGTTCTTGTATTGAAGCATTTTTTGAAGTGCAGATTTCACGAATCATATTGTATTATATGATTATATCTCCGCTTCCCGCTCTTGTTAAGCATATAATTTGACTGTAATGGTAATTGATATGCATGGGCGTATCACGTATGCTAGTAATAGTAGCATTCAAAGAACTGAATTACGATCGCTCTGTTTTTGTCAGACCTCATCATTTTTGGTATGGGCTTCTGGACTGCCTATATTCTAGCTACTTTTGAGGAGGTAGAGACTTAATTTTGTGTGGAGTTGCCTTTGTGACATCAATGAGATTGTAAGAATAGAAGAGAGGAACAAATTTTGCCTCTCTTCCAGATAATGCACATAAATTTAGTGTTGTAATTGTTGAAACTTGTTCAATAGCAAATAAAGAAGATGCAAAAGTGAGCTCTACACGACATAATTCTTTGCCAATCCCGGCAATGTCAGTAGGTATGGGCCCACTCAAATCATAGCGACCACATTTTAATTGCGTAAGTCAAGGACAATCATATCATTTCAATAGTACGTAAATTCCAGTCACGGTAACGAAAATCGTAAATAAAAGATTAATCTACAGAGAATGTTGAAAAAACAGGTTTGTTTAGACACATTTTTATTAACTATCAATAGAAAATATTGAATTCTGGATAGAACCTATACAAGACTTTGTCAATGTTTAATATTTACTTTATATGTTTGTGATGAACACCTAATGGAACCTATGCATTGCATTAAGCATATATAAAGAGAACTTAATCTTCAGATTCAGAATCTGTATAAGGTGGGCAAGATCCATCGTCTACATTCGCAAGCGGGTTATACTCAGGTGAACTCGGGTCAGTGCATCCAGATACAAAATCCAGATTGCATCGATCACCCTTTATACAAGAAAATATACACATTAGTACTTGTGCGTTAAAAATATTCATAAAACTTTACTTCACTTACTCCTTCAAGTGTCAAGTTCCCATTTATAGTACATCTTGTGATAACAATACTTGTGTCTGGAAATATAGCTGCATCACATGCACCATCTTTACTCAACTCATCTGCTAAACCCTGCATTAACAAAAATTTCAGATAACTCAAAGAATTAATGGTGCAATTTAAGTGGTCAATTACCTGAGTGAAAAATTCAATAGGCTTATTTCTCCAAGCCTTTGGAGGTTGAAACTGCAACCGGTAGGGTCCATCCCAATCCGTTCCATTTGTGAACGAAAAGATTAAACTCAAAGCTACAAAATATGAAACGTGAAAATTGAGGAGAAATTTTAAGTCATTGAATTTGTTAAAAAAAGTTACATACCATGCTTTGGTATGCAAATCTGGATTGTGTATATTGGAGAATCAGCTTTACCACGAAGTGTTTGAAGCATAGCTCGTGGCTCACCACCACACATTATTGGCTGATTAAAACCTCCTACAAAACGATTTATTATATTTTATTTTAACTCACTTTCTAAGTCGAATAATTAAGTGGGTTTGGAAGTGATTTTTTTAAAAAACACTTAAAAAAGATTTTAGACGTATGTTTGGAAGTGTTTATTTTAGATTAAAAAAATATTTTTAGAATAAAATTTAAAATTTAAAAAAAATTTAAAAAATAATTTTGAAATCTAATTTTTTTAGAGTAATGATACATACCACCCAAATTTTTTAGGCGGTATATATAATTATTTAATTTTTAGAAGTTCTATTCTCAAGAAACATATATTTGATGCTTCTCATAAAATTATTTTTTATTAATTGTTTTTTAAAAAAAAAAAAACACTTCTAAACAGACATTAAAAATATTTTAGACCTCGAAAAATATTTTAAAGAAAAATACTTTTCAAAAAATTTCTAGATTCCAAAATTATTTTTAATAATTTTTTTAAATTTAATTTTTTTACTCTAAAATAAACCCTTCAACAAGTCCTAATAAGTCAAACTGAATATCTGAGTAAATACCATTGAAACCAATTCCAAACTCTGGATTTGGATTAAGGTTGGCTGAACGTGGATTATAGAAAAGCTTCAGTTTCTCTCCCTGTTAAGTTAAAAGATGTACGATCAGATAACGCAATGAAGGGAATGAAAAAAATGATCGTGTTCTAGACATACAGCTGTAGGAGGAAGACCATTCATAGTTTTCCAGTAAACTGGAACTTTTCCGAGATCAAAGTCAGCCCAGGTAGGGAGTACATACCTAAAAATATAACAAATCAAGAATTCAAAATTAAGCTCTAACGAGAATTTTAGAAAAACTGTAACGAAGAAGAAGACTTACTCTTTAACTTCCTCCACTGGGGCGGCTGCAACTGGTGTAGCAGCCCTCACTCTTCCTTTGTTCTTAATAAACTTTTTCTGGATTGGTCGATTCTTCCGCAAATCAGCACCAATGAAAGTAGAAGCTGAAGTTTATCGAACATATTAATAAACATTTGAATAAAAACACAATATGAAGAAGAAAGAAGTGCAATAAACTTACCACCAGTTATTTTGCTATTAGAAGCCGGTAGAATTTTGTTTGAAGAAGTAAAGATTGAAGGATTTGTTGCTCCAGAAACTAGCCCTGCCATTTCGCAGTTGATTTTCAGATAAAATTAAGATAGCAGAATATTTATAAATTGGATATAACGAAAACAGAACCACACAAATATTTTCTTGTAAAAATATCTCGTAATTTAAAAAGAAGAAAACCCAAATTTTACATATTTGACTAAAACTCCAAGAAAATATCTTCAACATACTAGTATTGAGGGGCGGATTTATGTTAAGGTCCCGCACTAAGAAATTTATAATATTTAAGAGTAATTTGTCCAAAAAATATTTAACCTTTGAATACTCGAAAAGGGAGGAAAATTACTGGGCAAATCGCGCGAGAGATCAATAGATACTATATGGAGACAAAAACACTAAATACTTTTTTACCTTAACTTCTCAGCGACGGAATTTTAACCGCATTGCAGGGATACAGAATGCAGATGGTGACTGGGTGCCGACGGAGGACGAAATAAAACTTCAATTTAATGACTTTTACTCTAATTTATTACATGCTCAGGAACCGACTGATTTAAACGATGTATTGAGAGATATTATTCCTAAGGTGACACCTGATATGAATGACACACTAACGAGTATCCCAGATGAGACTGAGATTCGGCAGGCGGCGTTTGACTTAAGTCCCAACAAAGCGCCACGTGTTACTCTTGAATATAAACAAGAAGGTTTATTAGACAAACCTTATACTCAGCGGATTGGAATGAAGAGTCCTGAATTTTAGACTTCTTGTAATTGATTGAATTGGAATGAATTGCTTCTGCTATCTGGTCGTAAGTTTAATTACTAGAACTAAACTCTTTGTTTTCACCACCTAAATGTCTCAGAAGTATCTATGGTGTGTTATTGATTCGGAGAGAAATATTGTACGCTTGTTACCTGTTGATTGTCTGTGTTGTTGTGTTGTTTGTGAGAAAGAAAGGCTCTATTTATAGAGCTAGGAGAGTTGGTTTATTAGTTGTAAATAAACCACTCTCCCACTTTCTCCACTTCCTCCACCATCAAAGTGGGAAGTTATCAAAGATAACTTCCCTGTACGCTCATGTCCTTCCCATCATGGGTGACGTAGGATAATTTTTTTTTATTTCTTTCATTCTCCCACTCGCACATGATGGAGTTACAATCATTCCTTTTAGGTACATGAATTTCAATGCACCATACATCAATATTTCTCAAATCTTCTCATATACACATTTCTAGAATAATTCATCATACTTGACAAAATAGGTCGTGCGACCGACAAGCATACGAGCATACGTTACTAATAACCTGTTAGGGTACATAGTTTCTCAAACGAAACCTCATTCCTTACGTATCTTGTAGTACCCCAGACTAAGAATTTATTGTATCATATTTCAGTAACTCTGACCCCTTTCAATTTATATCACATCGTTTTATGTGATCAAAAGAGTTCACTGACATAACTTCATGTGTCTCACTATCATGTTATGGTCCAAATTGACTTACACGATCGGTACCTACAAGCACACACTTTGATACAGAATTTTAGTCTTCCCTTTACACTTATATCCTTTTACGTTGATTAGGTTGCTTTCCCAAACATACCCCATTAGACCGAATCATTCATGATCATTGGTAGTATGTTCAAAGTAGCATACACCTAATCAAAATATCAAGACATAGTCAAAAGTAATAAGGGCACAATTTTGAAGGCATCACACAATGAAGAGACAGGGATCGACTCTTGACTTCATTCTGGTCGAAAGCACACGTGGTATGACACACGTGTTATGGTATTATTCAGATAACTCCAATTGTATGTCACAATTCTATAAATACCATACAGATATATAATTAGACAAGCCTCGTTGCCTAAGATGAATTCTTCGATTGATCAACCCTTCTATGAAATCAATCAAGCAACTCATATCTGGCTTTTATAGACTAAGTAGATAGTGGGATTCTAATTCGATCATAATATAAGCTTAACACGGTTCATCCATGTATATGATCTCTTCTTAGCACTTAGTTAAGGCGACTATCTTAACTCAAGTTAACTTAAGGGTTCCCATGAGTTAGTCTCATCTTTGCGCACTTCTTGTGCCAAAGGCGATTGCCCGTGTGATAGGGCCAATCTCAGTCTATAGGACATACATACTTTAAAAAAGACACGCATTATAATATATATTAAACATGATATTATTAAAAGAAACAGTTAAATAAACAAACTAATGAAAATATATACATGAATGCACATAAACTCGCAATATTCATACATTATATATTGCTTAATCATATAGATTTAACATATCCATAAATATATCCCTTGGGATATCCTTTGTGAATGGATCAGCAAGCATATTACGTGTGTGTATGCATTGCAAATCAACATCCTTTTGTGCAATAATATCTCTAACAACATTATACTTTATATCAATGTGTTTGGTCATACTGTGATACTTAGGAGTTTTCACACAAGCCTTTTCAGCTTGACTATCACAATGTATAATAACGAGACTCCCACTATCTCATGAGAATCCTAAATGTTCAAAGTAACCTTTTTAACCAAACAACCTCTGGAACCACAGCTGAGCATGCTACAAACTCAACTTCCATTGTGGACAAAAATTATATAGGTTTGTTTCTTGTTTCTTGTTACTTCAAGAAATTGCGCAATTATTCAACATGAATACATCACCTGAGGTAGATTTACCCCCATATATATCACTACCCCAAATAGCATAATATATCCTTCTAGGTGTAATCTATTTCCTCGAAAGCATAAGGCATGATCCATAGTGCCTTTTAGATATCTCAATATCTTTTTCACAGCTTTCGGTTTTTTCTTGTCCTGGGTTCAATTAAAAATGACTCACTAAATCTACCACATAACATATGTTAGGCCTACTTCACATCATAACATATATAAGACTATCCAAATATGACATTGTATACATTTTCTGTTTCTCTTCTAGAGTACTAGGACACATGTCGAGAGTTAAGTTTATTCCAATTGCTACAGGAGTGTCAATGGAATTGCACTTAGTCATACTAAAGCGCTCAATTATATTCATGATTTAAGGTTCTTGAGACAAAGATAATAGTACTCTAGACCTATCTCTACTAATCTTAACACCAAGAATATAATTTGCTTCTCCCATATATTTCATATCAAATTGAGAAGCTAGCTACTCCTTATTCGCTTGAATAAACTCTTTATCATCCCCTGCTAATAGGATGTCATCTACATATAGAGATAAGATCACAAAATTTCTTGGAACATTTAACATAAACAGAGTGATTTTCACTTATCATCTCAAATTTGATGAAATGACTTCATGAAATCTCAAATTCCATTGTCTCGAGGCTTGCTTAAGATCATATATTGATTTTAACATCTACATACTTTATTTTCTTGATCTTTTGCAACGAAACCCGAAGGTTGTTCCATGAAAATAACCTCTTCTAAATCTCCATTTAGAAATGCAGTTTTAACATCCATTTGGTGCAACTCGAGATGCGCCACAATAGCTAAAAATAAGACGTATTGAGGTAAATCTAACAATAGGAGAAAAAATTTCCTCAAAAAAATATTCCTTCCCATTGAGTAGAGCCTTTCGCTACCAAGCGAGCTTTATACCTTACGTCTTTTCGGAAGATTAACCAGTTCCCATACCTGGTTTTTCTTCATCGACTCCATTTCTTCTTCCATTGCTTTCTTCCATTCATTCTTAGCAGGACATGAGAATGCTTCATTAACTGATCGAGGTTTTTCTTCGTCTTGTGGAGTTATCATAAATACTTCTCCTTCGATTTCAAATCGACAACGAGGAACTAAACCTCTAGCACTTCTCTTAAGTTGAGAATCCTGATAAATAGGATTACTAGATGATGCAATGGTTTCTTCCATCTCAAGATTTAGAGGAGTGTCTGTCTCTATTTCTTGAGTATGTGTTACCTCATCAGGTGTTACATTTGTTTGCATATCACCTTCCTGAATCTCATTTAATTCACATAAAATATAATTTCTGTCAACCTCACCTCTGCTAGGAAAATCATTCTCTAAGAATGTGACATCTCGTGATTCAATTTCAGTAAGACCCCCATCGTTATGTTCACCAATAAACACATATCCTTTAGAGTGATATGGGTATCTAATAAAGATACACTTCTTGCCTCTTGGACCTAACTTCCCATATTTATGAGATAGATCATGAACATAACCTGCTGACCCCCAAGGTCGCAAGTATGACAGATTAGGTTTCCTACCTGTCCATAGTTCATAAGGAGTTGATGGAATAGTCTTTGTGGGTACTTGGTTAAGTATATAGCAGGCGGTAAGCAAGGCATCTCCCCAATAAGATATTGGAAGATTTGCTTGTGCCATCATAAGACCTAACCATTTCTAGGAGAGTTTTCATCACACAGTTCTTTCAACTGTCTAAATAGATATTCACGTCCATGATTAAGGTTTAAGGTTTTTTTACATTCCTCTCTAACTGATTTTCTACTTCATTGAAATATATCATAAGAAATTTTCAATGCTACAGATGTATGAAAAATCAGTTAGACATAACCCAAAATAGTGAAATCTATAAATTGATGAAATAATATGCCCCACGACTATTTTTAACATATATTGGGTCACAGATGTCTGAATGAATTATCTGCAATGGGTATTCGACTCGTTTAGCCTTTTCAGAAATGGTTTCCCTTTGCTTTATTTGCTAGACAATTTTCATAAGTTGGCAAGTTGACTCTAGTAAATGAACCCAAAAAGTTCACCTTAGCCAACAAATTCACACGGTCTTGTCCAATATGAACTAGTCTAGCATTCCATACCTTTCTTCTACGTTAAAATTACTAGAAGAAGTATTAGTAGAAAAGCAAATACTTACATAATAACTATTAAATGAGTTATCATCATCTAGTACTACTAAAAACATGAGAAATAAAACCAAAAACTTAACACTTAGCGTCGTAATAGATGTCTACTTGATTGTTATGAAAATGCATATTAAAACCTAATCCTAGAAGAACAGTGACCAAGACCAAATTCCTTCGAATTTCAGGTGCGTAAAGTGCATTATCCAGCTATAAGGTTTTACCACCTTGCAAGTTCAACTTGAAAGTGTCAAATATGTTGGCTTCAACCTTGTTGTTGTCTCCTACCTCATATCCATCACGTTTCCTCTGGAATTAGATGGTACTCTATATATGCCTCTTGGTCTTAGGCTACATGGTCTGTCACTTCTGAATCCACAGTCCTCAAAGGATTAGAATCTACTAGCAAACAGTACTGGTAACATATGTAAAGTTATATGAAGTAAATGATATTGCTATCTTTATCCGCACTCGCGAGCAAAGTGACCCATCTTGTCACAATTATAGCATTTTACTTTACTCTCGTCTTTCTTAAAACACGTTGTTACCACCATTCTTGTTCTTCTTGGAAGCATGCTCATTTTCGTTTCTCTTCCCATTGTTCTTGCACTTAATGCCAGAACCTTTGTGGGAACTTGACTCATCAATATATAAGTCTGACCCTAAGACTTAATTGCATCAAGACGTTCATCTTCCAACCTCACATGATGAGCAACATCATAAAAAATTATGATATGGTCATTTTGAGTCAAGTTTATCTTCAAATGCTCCCACTTATTTGAAAGAGATTAGATCACAGCTTGAACCTGATGTTCATCAGCAAGGTTATGACCTGCAGTCCAAGTTCCCTAATCATATTGGACATCTCCCAAAGATGCTTGGTTTGATTAGGCTTCCTCTTGTAAGTGTCAAACTTAATGATCAATTGACTCAACTTAGTCATAGTTGTACCCTTGTACTTTTCATTAAGAGTGTTCCACATCTCGTGTGTAGTGGGGTATTATTTACACTCATGGACAAGATCGTCATACATGGAGCTTATCAAGATGCCTCTTGCAGTGGAATATCTCTTTTTCCACTTCATATAAGCCTCCATGTCCCTTTTGTTTTGAGTTGTGATTCCTTCCTTAGGCTGAGCTATGACATTGTTAATAACCTCAAGAATTCTTGTTCCTCTAGAACATAATGTATTTTGAGGTTACCAGGGTATAGTTCTCACCATTCATTATGTCTCATTTGAGATCATCAATGACGGTTGTCATTTTCTTATAAAGTAAGAGATTTTTCATTAGTATACATACAATTATTTAATTACCCAATGCTATTAATGCAAATAGAATGAACAAGAAAGATAACAAAATAAGTGATAAAGAAAGTTCACTATGTTCCCAATCATGAATCACTATATTTTGTTTGTCTTAACCATTCATTAATTTCATTAACTGCAAAATAAGTTCCACTAGAACTCCCACTTACTCTAACATAACTAGAGCGAAAATGTATGAAAATAAACAACTAATAACATAAAAACAAAGTAACTAGTTGAATTCATACATAAATGAAGTACATGTTCAATAAAGAAATAACTAAATCAAAGCAACTAATGCAATTCCTAACAAACAGGGATTAAAAAAAATGGAAAAATAAACCACTAAGCAAACTACCTATTGCAAGTCCTAACTAGCATATGCCTTTCATATCCAAAACCTTAATTTAGGAATTGACTGCTCAAAGTTCACTTCCTCATAGAGTCTAATTGGAAAATAATTATCAACACTAGTAGTTCGATAATGCATTCCACAGTTGCACTGGTCCGACTTAGTAGAATTATTATAGTGCCTCTACAAGTGAGATTCAGTCAAAGCATAGACTAGCCACTCATATGTAGTTTGTCTTCCATGAACATAGTCTTCTGGAAATTCATTCTCCCATAAGATTATGAGATCCCTTTGCATCTCTCTTGGCAAAGTATTGTAAAGAACTTCTACTTTGTGTCCTTCACATATGATATCACCCCAATTAATGACATCTTGAATCAACTTATTCACAACTACTACATGTTGCACTAAAGTATGATCAGGTCTCTTCTTATATCGGAGTGCTTTGATACTATTTTTTCAAAGACTGTTTTTCTTTAGGTGTCCTTGCAACTTTTGGTCTATGGATCTCTGATGTTCCATTAGGATTTCTTACGTTCCTGTTGAGCCATCTGTACACTGTCAGTTGCTGAAGCCTTGATACTCGTGATCCCCTGGATCGTGTCAACACCATTTTTCTACATATAGAAAAAATTAAGAACGGTAAAAATAATATACCAAAATTGATATAGGAAACAAGAAAATATAATAATAGTATCTTTCCAGAAACTCTATTCATCAACAATAATTTAATGTAGCAAATCTAGTAAGGTTACTAGTCACTTGACTAGGTGGTCTAGGTTCAAATCCCCTAACATGCATTTCAATTTTTCAAACAATATATAGGTCCGAAAAATAAAAAAAATATTGCGGAAGCCCAAACTCTATAAATAAAATTCGGACCAATATGAATAAAAAAACGGTTCGGCCCAAACAACTAGAAAAATTAATTCAGGGTAAAAAAAAATTAATTCAAATGGACCTTTCAATAAGTATCCAAAGTTAATCCAAAAAATAATTTCAGGCCCAAAAAAATACACAGATGGGTTGCTCAATTAATAATACAAATCGACAAATCAAAGGTTTTTCTTTTCTTCTTCTATTGTTCGACCGAACAAAAAACTTCTCAATTTTATTTTTATTCGACACAAAAAAAAAGTTTAAAAAATTTATTTCAATCATATATGCAATTGGGTAACATGCTCTGATACGAATTGTTACTCTTGAATATAAACAAGAAGGTTTATTAGACAAACCTTATACGCAGCGGATTGGAATGAAGAGTCCTGAATTTCAGCCTTCTTGTAATTGATTGAATTGGAATGAATTGCTTCTGCTATCTGGTCGTAAGTTTAATTACTAGAACTAAACTCTTTGTTTTCACCACCTATATGTCTCAGAAGTATCTATGGTGTGTTATTGATTTGGAGAGAAATATTGTACGCTTGTTAGTTGTTGATTGTCTGTGTTGTTGTGTTGTTTGTGAGAAAGAAAGGCTCTATTTATAGAGCTAGGAGAGTTGGTTTATTAGATGTAAATAAACCACTCTCTCACTTTCTCCACTTCTTCCACCATCAAAGTGGGAAGTTATCAAATATAACTTCCTTGTACACTCATGTCCTTCCCATCATGGGTGACATAGGATAAAGAATATTTTTTTTATTTCTTTCACCACGCCTAGATGGTCTTAACGGTAAATTTTTTCAGGAATACTGGGATATTATTGGTCCAGATTTAGTCCGACTAGTTGTTGAATTCTTTACCAATAATACTTCTTTGACTCCATTGAATGAAACTCTTATTACACTAATCCCTAAAGGAGATTTTCAGACAGGGGTGGGTGATTACCGCCCGATCTCTTGTGTTAACTTTGTGTACAAGGTTATTGCGAAAATACTGGCGAACAGGCTACAGGTTTTGATCAATGATATTACATCCCCAACACAGGCGGCCTTTATAAAAGGAAGGGCTATTCAAGACAACATAATTATTACACAAGAGGTCTCGTACTTTATGAAACGTAAACTGAAAAATAAAGCGTGTTTTGCAGCGATTAAATTGGATATGGCTAAGGCATATGATCAGGTAGGATGGGAATTTCTTTGCTTATTACTGGAGAAATTGGGCTTTGCTAAAAAATGGGTGCAATGGATTTGAAACTGCATATCGACGGTCACCTTTCAGCTTAATATTAACAGAGAACGTCAGCCGCCTTTTAAGCCAGGCCAGGGTATTAGACAAGGGGACCCGCTATCAACACATTTATTTGCTTTACTCACTGAATCTCTAATTTCATTACTTGAAACAAAGGTCAAACAGGGACGTATTACAGGTATTCAGATGACACGTAATTGTCCAATTATTTCACATCTACTCTTTGCCGATGACTCTATTTTCTTCATTTCTTTGGATGGTCAAGACCTTGATGAATTTCATGAATGCATTAATACCTACTGTAAGTGCTCAGGACAGAAGGTTAACTATCACAAATCTTCAGTATGCTTTAGTAAACAAACACCAGATGATATACGACAACAGGTTGTCTCAACTTTACAGATTACCGAATCTAAGGACTTGGGAAAATACTTGGGGACACCACTTTGTCATAAAAGATCTAGGATGGATACCCTGGCTTGGATAGTTGAGAAGGTATTTAACAAGGCTCAAGGATGGATTGCTAAACTTTTATCAGAAGGAGGAAAATAAATACTTATCAAAGCTGTGTTACATGCGATTCCTTGCTACGCTATGTTTATTTTCTCCTTTCCTATCGGTTTTTGCAGAAAATTGTCATCCATAATTGCACGATTCTGGTGGAACTCACTTAGTAAACGTAAAATTCACTGGCTTGAATGGGAAAAGATGACAGCGGCCAAAGTGATCGGCGGAATGGGATTTAGGGATCTCAAAAGGGCAAACATGGCACTATTAGCAGCACAGGCCTGGAGGATTCTTAGTAATCCGGATCTACTAGCGTCTAGAGTATTAAAAGGTATTTACTTCCCTCATGGTAACTTTCTTGATGTGAAATTACGGTAGAGTCGTACTTGGTCTTGGGCTAGTTTACTAGAAGGTAGGGATCTACTTGTTGAACATGGCTGTGTTCAAATTGGGAATGGGAAATCTACACTTATCTAGAGACATAAATGGTTAAATTCTGGGATAATCAAAGACAGGCCACATGGAACTAATATTGAAACGGTCAATCAACTCATGACGACCTAGAAGAATGGATGGGATTGGGATACGATTGATAGCGCGCTTCCTATTCCAGTACATGGAGAAGTGGCTAGGATTCCTCTACTTGAAACGGAGGGCCAGGACACCTTCATATGGCCATATACTAAATCTGGAAAGTATACTACTGAATCGGGATATAAAATTATGTCACAAATTGAAATGGAAGGCACGACACAAACCTCGGTACAAGCTGAACATAATAAACCAAAATTATGGAATAGGATTTGGAAATCCAATGTTCCTAATAAAGTACGATCTTTTAACTGGAAGGCGTGTCGCAACATTATTCCTACCAATCTCAACTTATTCAGACGTCACTGTAGCAATAGTAAATATTATATATGGTGTGAAAATGCGATTGACACGGTGGTACATATGTTACTTTCTTGTAATTTTTCCAAACAGGTATTGGCAGGAACAACTTTATAGATTCGAGTTCTAAAATATGATCCTGCTTCGATTGGAGAGTGGATCACCAATCTTTGTGATACGATGGACAACAAAATCTGGGAAGAAAATATCTTTATAGCATACGTGCAACTGGCACTGTGGAACATTTGGAAAGAAAAAATGAAAATGTTACTTGAACAAGTTCACACACATCCACACACGGTTATTTTGTCGATTGTTGCAGGTATGAAGGATCTCTTTGGTTCTAATTGGGATAACCCTCCTTTACCGGCTCCTTATATAGCAAGAGTTCTCGCTCCCGACCCTCAAGGCGACGAGGAATTCAACAACGTCCTTTTTTTATACATGTGATACTTCCTTCAAAACGGCTTGCGAAAAAAGTGGAATTGGAATAGTTAAGCGAGTTACTCATACAGTTCAGAGAGTCACCTTCTCTAAACTAATCTGGACAGACTCGGCGGCTGAAGGGGAAGCTATTGCAGTTCTGGAGGCTGCCCGACTAATCCTTGATCACCCAGGGAGTAAGACCGTTATCTGTTCAGACAACCTTGATTTTATCCAAGGAATTAAGTCGTTGCCAGCTGCATGGTGGAAAGTCCGGCCTTTCGTCAAGCGGATCCTTAAGATGGCTGAGGAGCATGGTTATTTGTTTTTCAAGCATCTCCCGCGAAGACTAAACGCTCTGGCTAACAGTGCCGCACATAAGGCTAGGCATCGTGTCGTTACACGATAATCCTATGGCCTTGGGTTCGGCTTTTTCGAAACTAGGGATCGGCTGACCATTGTAATAATACTAGTTGTTCTTACGATCGACCAAAAAAAAAAGAACTTATCTCAATTATTTCAGTTTAAAAATACATACTATATTATAGTTTAAACGGTTGGTATCCTTAGATTTAAAGATTTAAAATTTAAAATAGAGTTTGTCTGGTTGAAATTTAACAATTTTTAACCTTTTTTCTTAAATATACATATAAAATAGAAGATAGTTTTTTTAAAATATATATAAAATAAAAAATTATTTTAAAAAATAATATTAAATATATGTGATTTGAAAGAAATTATTAATTATAATAAAAATTTAATAGCTATTTTAAGTCATAAATTTATTAATATTTATAAAATAACTGGTCGACATATAACTCAATTTATAGTTTATTTTAATATCACAAATTTTTAGGTTTTTAAGTTCTAAATAAGTGTTTATACTATCTCTCATATTATATCTATTTTTTTTTAAATACTTGTAAATTTTTTTTCATCGTTGACATTTTGATCATTTAAGTTTTAATTTTACTCTCCACTTTTAGAGATCATATCTTTATATATATTGCTAACTAAATCTTGTAATTTACTACAAACTTGCTCACCAACACTTCCTTTACACATTCTCATTTCCTTTTGAGTATCACAACCTGAACTTACTTGAACATCTTTGAGTATGTGTGCACAAATACATCTTGTCATATATTTGCATACATTAAGTTTTAACTCTTGAGTTGTTCTACACTTGTACTTAAAATATCATTTCTAACAACTATTATGAAGAAAACTTTTATCAAATAGGTGAATCATGCATAAAGGGACAAACCGACATCCTAATTTAAGAAACGAAATTCGGTTTAGCGTGCAAAAAACACCGCATCACAAAGTGTTTTTTGGGATCTCAAAATATAGAATCGTCATCCCACTTTAAATAAGCATCATCCCTGGTTTGAAGGAGCTCCCAGAATATCACAAAAACCGACATCCTACTTTGTAATATTACAATGTCATTTTTTTGTGCCAGCTCATAAATCAACCATGAATCTCTCAAAGCCATGTGGATTATAGTCGTTGGGGAACAAACCAGGTACCGGTTTACACAGAACGGATCCTAATTTGAAGCAACTATGTGCACAATTTGAATATAGTCGTTGGACTTGACTTGCCTAATGATGTGGTTATTGTGAATCATCTACCTCACCTCTTGACGCTCAAATTGATCATTTTACTATCCAACACTTAAATAAATAATTCACAAGCTACTTTATTCATTTAATTTCATATCATTAAATCAAGCTTCTTGTAATTATTGTAATATCCATTCATTAGGAGTTATCAGTTACTATTCTAATAACTAGACACTTATCACAAATAAGGGAATATATCTTGATCTAGAATATATGATGTCTCACCTCTTATGATAGATTAATATACTATTGAGACATCATTTGATAGGGTTTTAGTGCTTAAATATGGGATTTATCCCTTCTATTTAATATGTTTTGTTTTAGTGTCTTCTTCTTGGATTTATACTTGTTTCAAAGCATTTTTGAGGTGATTTATATGCTAAGTGTGTATCTCCTAGGACCATGGATGATATAATATCCCAAGATCAAGCCAAAAAGTCTAAAAGTGAAGAAGAAATCCAAATCAAGTCACAAAAGAAGCAAATAAGTCCATTTAAAGCTCAACAAGAATTACAAATCAATTTTTTACATCTCCTTTAAAAGGACATACCTCATAATTCGTGAGGGTTTTGATCATGAAATCAGACATCAAGGTATCCCTTTGAGTTTAGATCGTGTGAGAAGAAACAGTTAGCTATTTGGAGCTAAATTGAAAAAGTTATGAATGTTTTAATGACAAGGCACAAAGTTATCCAAGTTTAGAAGAGTCTGTTGGGCCACTTTTGACTCATTGAAGTTGGTCCAATCGAGCCAAAATGTTTTATGGAGCCTCTATATATTTGCGTTGACCATCAAATATGTCACTTATCATTTTTAAGAACAACATTTGTTATTCCCTTAATTAGTGTAATTCTTCTACCTTTTTATCATATTAGCTTTTTCTTTTCTTTCTTTTACTATAAAATAATTTAGTTATTAGCTTGAGATACTTGGGTATGAATCCTAATCCATGATTCAAATTTATATGTATGAATATGGGATTTTACATTTAGATAAATCATAGAATTCGTAGTTATCTCTTCAATTTTGGTCTTCCACCTTCAAAACCTAAAGCAACCACAACAATGGCTAGCTCCTCATATAACTTCGTAAAATAATGTGTTAAGGTGGCATGCAAAATATCATCAAAACTCATTTCATCATATACATGTTGCGTGACGTGATCAATGACATCCACGCGTAAACATTCATCCCAATATCAGGGAACTTCATCACCTTAAAAACATTGAATTTAACCTGTTCATCATGTATCATCATGATCAGTTCACCATTCGCAACATCAATTAATGTACGCCCCATGGGCCATGGCTAAGAATGGTCTTCCCAAGATAATAGGGGTCATTCTTATCTGTGTCGTAGTCAAGAATAATAAAATCACATGGGAAAAATTAAAATTACTAACTTTAAATAAAACATATTTGATTTTACCTTTGGGTTAGGAGATAGAACTATTTTCCATTCGCAAGTCACATAATGCTTTCGTAGTCCATCCTTAACCAATGGAAATAGAAATCGTGAAACTTTCAGGATCCTTTAACTTAGGTGGCAACTTACTCTGACAAATGCACTACACTTCTTTGGCAAACCAACCAATTACCCTTCTTCATATTTGCGTTTGTTGGAGCGTACATCCTTCATAAATTTTAAATATTTCGGCATTCTTTGGAGTGCTCAACAAACGGAAAATTGATTTATGGTTCACAAACCATGTCCATGAATTTCTTGTAGTGTTGATCATTGTTCTTCTTTTGAACACGTGAAGGGAACGTGGATGGAGGGCGATTCTTGTTAAACACCATTTATTTTTTTCTTTTACTTCTCTGGTGCTTTCTCGAATTTATCATTACTAACTACCAGCTCAACTATCTCTTCAACAACGTCCTCAACCTTCTCTCGGATAGGGCCTGACTCTTTCTCTTTCTCGACCACTAAGGGAGGGAGTAGTTGTTTCCCACTCCTTAGCCCAATTTCCTTACAATCTTTCTTCATTCCTAGATTTTCAATATTGCTCAAAGTTTGACTTTGAGGTCCGACTTTTAGTTGGTTGGAGATTTTTGAAACTTGACTTGCTAGCATTTTTAACAAAGCGGATTGCTCATTCATCCTTCCGTTATTCACCTTCAAATTAGCTCCCGACATCTTCATAAATACATTTAGTGTTTGTTGAAACTCACCCGTGGAGTCTTCTTGAGGATGAGAAAGAAGCGATTGTTGCATGAAATTCGTCGTATATGCATCATGCACGGGCTATGGTGGAGCTTGAACTCCATAGATCAGACCTCTTTGATAAAGGTTTTTAGGACTCTAACGATAAACATTTCCTTGGCTAATGTCTTAGAATGAGTTGTGAAACTAAAAATAAAAGATAAATATTTGTTTTTTTGTTATTAAGAACTAATATACAAGAAAAGTAAACTAAGCTAAGCTAATAATTAGATTAAAGGCTAGAATGAAATATTTTTGACACCGTGATGTCCCCATATTTGTGATATATTAATCTAGTTTTGAGACATCATTTTGGGGAACACTCTAGGTTTTGACTTAAGACCTATATATATATATATATATATATATATATATATATATATATATATATATATATATACCTTGAGAAAATCATCCTTGGGAAGTCCCTAATCATCTAAAGACTAAGAGAAATCCTAGATCAAGAGAGAAGATAGAAGAAGGAGTTTGGAAGCTGTTCATGTCATTCCAAACCTTCCCGTTTGTAATTGTTTTTCTTTCTTTCTTTAGTATGAACTAATTCTATTTAGCTTGAGTATAGTATACGGGTATGAACCCTAGAATTTTTTATTTGTTATTTGAGTATGGGATGTCCTTATATATTTAATTAAAATTAGTAGTGATAACTCTGTTTTTACGTGCTATGATTTTTATATGTAGTTCTTGCGGTGAGCAATTTTTAGGATTACCATAGTAGTTGTATGGTCACTAGAAGGGGTGTTCAACTATTGAAACACCACATAAACATCTAGCGTGCGGTAGTGATCCGAAAGGGCTTGCCTAAATAGATAGTAACTAAGGTTTGATTTAACCACCGATCATTTCTCAGGGTCCCCTTACCCAAGTCCAATTGTTATGTTAGGTTGCCTCCTAAGTCCACCCTGACGGGGTTAGGAGGAATATAAGGAATATAGAATCATGGCCATTGTATATCACACAATTCTGCCTTAGATAATAACCATTGAACAAGGCTAGTGAGAATTACTTGCTACTTCTTGAGCTAAACTCTCATACATCTTCTATTCTATAATTATTTTCATGTCTTTACTTTTACTAGCTTAAATTAATTCATTACTTAGAGTCTTAAAACCGAACAAATATTTTAGTGTCTTAAGCGTATTATCTTTTCAAATTCTTTTGTTGCACTATGTAATTTCATTAACTATAGCTCACTTTTTGTAGTCCTGAGATCGATATATGTTTTACTTACACATTACTTGCAAACGATCTGTGCACTTGCAGAGAGTTTATGGTGTTGGTATCGGGTGTTAGTTCTCTTATTTTGTATCATTATTTTATCACACCCTAGCAACCACCAATATTGTGAAGACCTAAAAGTTATCGAGGTAAGAAAATAAGAAACTCCCAGCAGAGACACCCATCAAGTTCATCCATCCAGCTCGAGGTTAACATGCGAAGACACCCCGACAACCTCGTCGAAGTTGTTTTTAAACGTGGTCTATCACTCAGACATGACCTCTAATACCATTGTACAAGGTTCATGAAAGTAGGAGAGGTGGCTTGAATATAGTGGAGATAATAGGAGAAAGACAGGTTAATGTGCAGCCTAATAATTGTTACGCTACTGTAACCTAGTATCAGGCACGTGATCACTCTGCTAATTAATGCCAGTTTATTTAATAAGAGTTTATTTTTTCCTCTCTCATTACTTTAGAATGCATACTATTCATTCTTTTCTAAGTTTAATTCACTACTCAAAATTTGAATCCAACAAATACACCCCCTGTAGTTCGATAAATTCTATGTGTTAGAGTCTTCTATTCAATCAGTATATAACTTCTCATTCATTATCAACAATGGAGCACAAACCTCAAGTTGGCAGCAACTATAACCACCGCCAATGAAAATGGACATGGAAGTCATGAAAAAACTGTCACCTTGCCACCTTCGAGCAACCTTAACCCCTAATCGACTACTGCAGTCAACCAACTATCACCAAATCCACCACTGAACTCCAGATTCTTCATCGTTCGTGTCAAGTTTTGCACCAACCACTGGACTTCCTTTGCTCGAGCCTCGAGTGTTCCAAATCTGAGGTCCAGTTCTTGTTCCACCACCAACGGTAAGGGGTTTTCCAAATTTGAGTTTTTCATATATGCTCTGCCATCGCTGATGGTGGTGGTTGATTTTTTTATAAGTTAGCAAAATTTAATAATGATAAGAAAAAGGAAGATTATGTTATTAAAATATTATATAACATTTTTGTAATAATATTTAATTTCAGAATTATAAGATTTTCTTTGTTCTTTTTTTTTGGACAAAGACACAAACAAAAGGAAAACAAAACAAAGAAACAAAAATCAGTCGATCCAAGTTTGTTGAAAGCGTTGATCAGAGAATTCTACCCAAACTGATAAACAAAGTACCATCTAACCTGAGGACCTTCGAAGTGGCTCCATGCCTAGCTTCTTTCGCAAGTTTATTTGCTAAGTCATTTAACTTTTTAAAGATATGAAGAAAAGGTAAAGGACCAAAATCTTAGGCCATCTGAATGGTTTTCTGAATGGTCGAATGGATTTCCAACTTGCAGCTGACACCTGCCTAATACCATGGATTACGTCCAGGTTATCTGAGAAGATAATTTTCTCCTTTTCCGGGAAATCTGCACATTTACTAATAGCTTTAAGTACAACTACAGATTTACCTTCAATGACTGAATCACAAAATATTGTGTCTTTAATTTCAACTTTGTTGCTTGAATTTTTGTGGCATTGAACAATTCCAATCGCATAGGCTCATAAGGCTTCACAAAAGATGTGTCACAATAAAATTTGATTGTGGCATCCCTCTCGTGAACTCAATTATCTTGATTTGGGTCTTCCTGTGGGGATGGAAAATTAGTAATAATAGGATTCCTCCAATCTGCATTATGAAGTTCGTTCATAGTTTTTTAGTACTATATATAATATTATATCCATTTATATTGTTATTATCGTGAACAACTTTCATTTTTTTCATCCAAATATTCCATATATTTATCATTACATAGTCGGTCACTTTATTTTTGTCCCACCCACCCTTGGATTAGGTCTTGATAATATAAATTAGACAATTTTCTGTATTATGAAGAACCTCGTCATTAATTTAATTTTTAATGACTATCCAGTCCAAATGGCATTACTCATTTTACAATAAATAAGAAAATGCTCAATGGTCTCAGAAGTTTCGAAACAACTAGTTACGATGATCTGAATCTGCACACTTCCTTTTGTTTAAATTATACATAGTAGGGAGAGCATTATCACATAATTTCCACATAAAAATATGAATTTTATTAGGGATATTAGAATTTCATACCGTTTTCCATATGTCGAGATTATTATTCTCCTCCCTATTAACCGCTTATGGTTTTTGAAAAACCTGTTCGTTGGTGATAACTTTGTAACCTGTTTTGGTAATATAGTTTCGATCTTTGGAAAAAGGCCATATTATTTTATCCCTCATGTCAGTATCAAAAGCATGGATTCTGAGGATATTAGGTTAATGGGTCGAGGAATAGTGTCCAATGATTTAATATTCCATTCATAAGTATTATCTTTCCATAGTTGATATATATTATTAATGTTGCAATAATGGGGTTTCTCTAATTTCCATTCCGTATTAATCCACTTATCATTCCAAATATCTATATCGCGACCATCGCCAATTTGATAATTACAACATTTATTGATAAAATCCATTCCTTCCATGATACTGGCCCAGTTCCACGTTCTGCTTTGACATAATTTTATATTTAAGAAATCATTATTGCGCTAATAAACACCTTTAAGAAGTCTAGACACCAACATGGAAGGGTTATTGTGAATTCTCCATTGTTGAGCAGCTAGGAGAGCGATATTCATTCTCTTGTAAATCCAATACCTCCCAAAGTTTCTCGATTGCCACCTTTGCCCATGCTATCTAGTGGGTTTTATTTTTCTAACCCGAATTCCACCAGAAATTAGAAAAACATAAATTACTTTATTACAATACGATTTTGGAAAAGAAAATATAGACATTGCATAATTAGGAATGGCTTGTAATACAACTTTAATATGAACTTCTTTGCCTCCTGTAGATAGAAGTTTTGCTTTTCAACCCTCGGTTTTTTTTTTTGAACAATTTATTTGCTATCCATTCTATAGATTCAATTTTAGAACTCTTGTGGTACAGAGAATGCCAAGATAGTTTTCAAGATCAAATGACTCCTTGATGTTCATCTCCAAACAAATCTCTTCCCAGGAAGCTTTTGGGTTTTTTGAGTTTCTTTGCTGAAAAGTATGTTTGATTTGTCAAAGTTGATTTTTTGGTCTGATCCGTCACAGTATTCTTGTAAACAATTCTGGAAAGCTTGAAAATCTGTATTGTCAATGTTAATAAAGAAAAACGAGCCATCTACTAAAAGAAGATGAGAAATCTTCCGGTAGTTCCTATTAATTTTTATGCCTTGAATAGCCTTCCGAAGGACATAATTATCAATCAAACTAATAAGAGATTTTATCATAATAGTGAAAAGAGAAGCGTAAAGTGGATCGCCTTGCCTGAGGCCTCTGCTTGGTAGAAAACTCTCCATTCTTTCTCCGTTCATATTTAATTGGAAGGAGACTAGATATATACAATTTTTATCCAAGTTACCCACTTATCACAAAATCCGAGTTCAATTATGCGTTGAAGATTACTAAAGATGAGAGAGATATACTCTGATCTCGCTAGGGAATCACCTAAGTTCATAAATCTAATTGATGTCTGCCTATTTATGATATAATAATCTAGGTTGGAGATATCATTTTAGGTATTTATTATTAATTAATTATAGATTTTTATTCGTATTTTGACAAATTCTTCTTTTTTGTCTTAAGTTGATGAATTATTATTTTTAAAGCATATTTGGTTTAATTTGTGTGTTAATGCGAAGATTTAGAGATATATGGAAATTAATTAGATGCCAAAACATTTATAAAGAGATAAGGAAAAAAGATATGGAAGGAATTTAGAGATAAAAGGAAGTAGAGATAAAATAGGAAAGAAAAAGTTGGCAAGTAAATATGAAATTCTGCAACTACATCCACTAAAGTGAAGATAACTTCAAATCCGCTGGGAATTTGGATAAGCAATCAAAAGGAAGCGTGTACATCTTTTTGTTGCGGTCGTTTTGATATAAAGTATGTGAAATTTGAACCAATAACGAAGTAGATACGACCAAAACAAGACAACATCATTCTTATATTTTAGGTTCGGATTTGAATTGAAAAAGAAGTCCAATTACTTGCCTTCTACTCCAAGATTTCGACCTAGGGTCTTCTTAACACCTATGAATACACCCTCTAATCATTGTAAACATGTCCTTTCTCAGTTCTGAACCTTAGATCAATCCTTAGTCATTCAAGAGAAGCAACAAGACCTATAGAGAGGAAGACAAGAAGTTAGGAAGTATCAAATTCCTCTTCTCCATCATCTCCCTCTATCATTAGGGTAATTTGTATTAGATTCTTTAACTTATCTTTGTTTCTAATTACTTTTATCCGTAGTTTATTTCTATGTATTTATATATGAATAAATTTTCCCATAGCTTGGGTTTGCATATATATAATCTTTGATTTCTAATTATTTATTTGCTTCTATGTTATTTGGGGAAACCCTTTTAAATTGAGTCTAGCTTCTTAACCATATGTTTGTTTTATGTGCTTTGATATATTGACTGTAGTTCTTGCGAATGCATGTGTATAGACTACCCCATTAATAGTAGTTAGATGTCCACCCAGAAGGGGTGTCTAATTATTGAAACATCACATAAGCGTCTACTGTGCGGTAGTGATCCAGAAGGGCTTGCCTAACTAGATAGTCATTAGGGTTTGAGATTTAACCACCGATCATTGCGCAGGGTCCCTTACCCAAGTCCCCTGGTAATTGTTAGGTCGCAACCTTAGTCCACGCAGAAGGGTGTTAGGCGGAATATAGAATCCTAGCTATTTATCTAAGAGCTCTAATCACCATTATAACTAGAATTTTGATTTAGAAGGATAAGTACATGCTAGCAACCCTAAGCTATATTTCTCATCTCCATTCTTTGTTATATTATTTATTTACATTATTATCTTTTTTATCAACAAACCAAATAAATATTATTTCTTTTATTTTCTTTTTATCAAACAAGCAATTTCTCCTACACTTCTTTATGCACATAAGTAGATCTAATGGATCAAATCCTTGCGAACGAACTTTTACTTACTAACTAAACTTGCAAACGATCTGTAATACTTGCAGTGAGTTTCTCGTGGTATTCAAGGGTGTGTCATTTATTATTATCTTTATTTATCCGTTTATTTATCACACCTTTGCCTCCACCAAGTTTTTGGCGTCGCTTCCGGGCATTTATCTTTAAGTTAGTTTTATTTGTGTTTATTTAGTGTAGAAGTGTTTATTTGTTTTCAGTTTTACGCGTTTTCTTTTTAGTCTCTTATCAGGTTTCTTAGGTATGGAGAACCATTACGCACCAAGGAATACAAATATGCATGGAGCCTAAAGTCAAAATTTCTATCAAGAAGGTTCGAGTTATCAAGCTCGAGCTCCACCACAACCCATGCATAATCTGCAAGTAAGAGCCATATCCAATCTCCAACAAATGACAGATAAATTATGGGAGTGATTTCTTCCTTTTGTTCTAAATATAAGCCCTTAGGAGACATCATTTTAGGTAGACTTATTAGAAAGACTTTTATGTTTATTTCGATATATTACACTTTCTCCCCTTGGAATTATGTTATTTGCATTTTTAGAGTTTTTGTGCGTTAATTTGTTTGTTTTTAGTATAAATCTTTAGGTACATGGATGATTTGGAGAACCAAGATAAGGATGAGAAGTGAGAATTAAAGTCGTAGATCAAGCGGAGGAGTCAAAAGCAAGAAAAGATTTCCTAAAAAGTTGACTAAAAGAGCTGAAATCTGGAAAGTTGTTACTAAGTGCTGATTTCAAGCCACTTAGCCACTGATTTAGCCTTGTAGCCATGAAATAAGAATGCTGCACCTTTGAGTTAAAAATATTTGGGGACTGGCCGTTTTACTACAGGCTGTACATCCGTTACGGGATTCTCAAAGATGGACTTAAGCTTTTTAATAGCTGACCTATTATTCTTAAGTAAAAGCCCAATCCGATTTAGAGCTTTATAAATAGGTTTCTAGACCTCCTTTTTACACACCTCTCATTAATTCTTTGAATTAAATCATCCTTAGAGAGAGCGTCCAGAGGCAAAAGCAAGAGCAGGAGCTGGAGAATCCATTTTTCTCTAACAACTGTTCTTCTCATTCCTCCAATTAGGTTCTTAATTTATTTATGTTATTAGGAACATGTATATTATTAACTTATTTTCAGTTATTTCTAGCTTTAGTATGAGCTAATTTCATTTGTGCTTGAGAATTGCATGTATGGGTTGAACATTAATTTGTTTAATTAATGTTTCTGAATTTGGAATTGAAAGATTTAATTCAGAATTGGGTAATTTTGTATTGACTATTATTGTAGATTTATTTACTATTTTGGAAGTCATGAATCAAAAATAGGATGCATTAATAAGGCTATTCACTTAAGTGGAAAAGTGATAACCTTGACGAGAGAGGGGGGGGGTTAATTACAGACATAGGTAATAGACGTGAGGTATTCGTCATCGATCCCGAGGGGCTTGACTAACCTTGCAGCCAATTAGGTAAAAGACTTAAACATTCAAAGGTAGCTTATAATCGCCCTGGCAGGGTTTGTAATAAGTCCATCCTAACGGGGGTTAAAAGATATTAGAATCCCAACTAATACTAAGATGCCGATTCAGCCCTTAAACGAAAGCATTGATTAAATAAATTTAGGTGAAACCCTTGCGAGACTCAAGTACCTTTCTCATATTTGCGCCCACACTTATCTACTTTCAGTATTTATTTTTTTGTTAATCACTTTAAGTTGTTATTTATTTGCGTCTTTAGTTTATAAAAAAACCAAACAAACATATTATACTTTATTTTTTTGTCGTAACAATTATCTCCACTTATTTGATTAACACCATAAGTCATATCCATCCGTCCCTGAGATCGAAACCCGTTTACCAGATTATTACTTGGACGACCCGCACACTTGCAGTTAGTGTCCCTCCTTTTTGGGGGTGTTATTTTATCACACACCAGGAGACACCAAGTTTTTGGTGCCGCTGCCGGGGACGGTAGCGTGTAACCCCGGTGTTAATCTGTAAGTAGTTTAATTGTTATTTTATTTTTCAGCGTTACACTTGTCTTTGTTTTTGTTTTGTTTTACAGGTTCTTTATTCAGGATAATGATCAAGAAATTTAATTAAAGATGTATGTAGGACATTATCCAAATCCTGGTCTATTTGACTATTGGGAAGACTCTTCGGGACAATAGCAATGGGGTAGTAACTTCTACCAACCACCTTATCAATACTCACAAGAGCAAGGATGAAACAACCAATGGAGCAGGAACAATCAACAACAAATATCTTATCACTATCGACACGGGCATGAATGGAACAATCACCAGGTTGAAAACATTCAACAACCTCCATATCACCATTATCAGCAAGAGCAAGGATAGAATATTCAACAACACCACAGATAACTCTTTCCGATCTGAATGAAACACTTGCCAAATACATACACAATTGCGAGAGAGACAATGGCATACCCGAAGCACTTTACAAATTCATGAGCCATTGCGAAGAAGACAAGGCAAGAGATCAAGAGCGAAAGGCAAGAGAAGAGGAAAGCAAGGCCACATTGGGAAGAGTACAAAATGCAAAAGTAGTAGAGGTGGAGGTAGTGAAAGAGAGTACTAGTGATAGTGATATGACCACCGTTCCGATTATAAATGGAGACCACCATGTGGTTGAGAATCTTGGTATCATGGTGGAAGAAGGAGTAGCAACGCAAAGCCTAGAAGTTGAAACTGAGATTACTATTCTTATGGTGTATGCACGTGAGCAAGATATAGAACGCAAAAAGAAAGAAGAGGTGATCGAGACTAGAGAGATTCCGCAACAAAAATATGATGAGGTAATAGTGGAAGAATAGGTTCAAAGCGAAGATGAATCTGAAGTGGTTGAGGGGTCAATTGAAGAATTAAAGGTTCACAATAAAATAAGGTTGAATCTCCGCCACAACAAGTTCATACACCCATTACGAATCTTGAATGAAAATAGAGCTGAAGAATCACCTTCTTTACCAACAATGATCAATATGTGCTATACAAGCAAGGTGCCACACCGCGAGAGTAAATCAACAAGGAGGAGCACCTACCCACCACATTTTAAAGATGAACACAAGATTAAAACGAAGAATAAAAAAAGCTTATACCGTTGAGAACGGTCATCTACTTACATGTGGTGGAGAATGAGTTTCGCCATGTGATGTCTCCTCATTTGTGATAATATAATATACTTCTGAGACATCATTTTAGGCTTATTTATTAGTTTATAGGTCGATCTTAGCTTAATTTAGTGCACTTTCCTATTTTGAGTCTTGATTTAGTAACATAATATTTTTAGAGCATATTGGGTTTAATTGTTTATTTAGTGTGAAGCTTTAAAGATAATTATGGAGATTAATTAGAGTCCAAGTCAAAGACTACAAGATATGGAAAGAGATATGCATGGTAGTTGGAGATAGAAGGAAACAGAGCTCAATTAGGAAAAGGAAAAGCTGCCTAAATCTGAATTTCTGCAGTACACGCCTAAAGAAGTGGTTATTTACCTAAGAAATAGGCCGATTTTGGTAATTTTCTCTCATTGGTGCAGAGATAATTCTGTTGCGATTCTTTTGGTATATTATGGAGCAAAAACCGACCAATAACGAAGAAGATATGCTCAAAACAGTCCAGCAGTGTTTATCTTTATTTCCATACGAATTTGAGTTGGACTAGGAGTCCATTACTTTCCTTCTCCTTCAAGAAAACGAATTAGGTCTTCCTGTACCCTATAAATACAGCCTCTTAACACTCTAAAATCATCCTTGGCCAGACCTTAAGGCCAAGAGGAAGCTGCAACACAAGAGAAGAAGTCTGGAAGGAGCAGAACACCATATGTCTTCTTCAACCTCTTATTTTGTAATTCTTTTCTCTTCTCTTCTTAGTATGAATTAATTCTTTTTAGTTTGAGTTTTTAGCATATATGTATGAACCCTAGTTTTGAGTTGACATCTATCTAATTTGGGAACTTAATGTTTTAAATTGAATTATAGTTTTTATTCTCTGTTTATGTGTTTGGATTTATATTCTGTGTTCTTGTGGAACCGCGGCCATATAGAATTACCATCTAGTAATTAGGTCACCATTGACAACGGTGTTTAATTGCATGTTTAGCACATAACGTCTAGTATTAGGTCTGATCTGACAACCCAACCTAGCTAGATAATCACTATGGTTTAGTTCTTGTGACTATTTACCAATTACAGGAAAAGTTTGCTTAGGAAGCCTTATTGACACAGGTAAATCCTATTTTAAACTACCGATAGCGAATTGGGAACGATTAGGGAAATACTACATAATTCACCCTTACATGTTTAGAACGGCAAAACTAGTGGGGATTACATGCTATTTACTCAAGCTAAACTTTCATACTATCTTCTTTTCTTTTCTTTTATTTATTTTCTGTCTTTAGTTTATTAGTTTAATTATTCAAAAACCAAATAAATATTTGTCTTTCTCTTCTTTCTACTTGCGTATTATCTTTTCTATCTGTAATATCTGCACGTGATAATTTGCATAAGTTCTCTCTAACTTTCGTCAGTCCCTGAGGAACGAATCTTCTTATCATTAAAACTTGCATACGTCCTGTAATACTTGCAGTACCGTGTTAGCTTAGGGTGTTTATTTGCATCTAAATTATATATCTTTTTATCACACCTTAGGCCACACCACCATGAGAGCAAGGAGGCGAAACGGAGATACTACCCACCCCCTTTCAAATATCAATTAAATTAAATGTTAGGTGGGAAAGTACCAAAAGTTTCATATCAAGGAATAGGTGAGTTTAAGAAGAGTAACACCACAATGGCCTCAATACCATCTTCATGGAAAGTAACACGTCGAACTTAAAGACGTAATAAACAAAAGTGCTTCTTGGGATATAACACATGCTTTAATTGCTTACATGTCTTTAAATTCGTAGTGTATATTAGAGTAATTGATGTTTATTAGTGTATAATCTTAAGAAATGAGAAGGGTATAGTGTTTTTGATGATTTGCAGGTATTAAAATCCTTGAGTTTGGGGTTAAACAGGTGTAAAACGGAAGAATTTGCGTTTAGTAGTAGTTAAATGAAGCTAGCCGCACTGGCTTGCCGTCATATGACTGGTATACCGGTCAGCCTACTATATGTTGGCCAATTAAATGCAACTTCATATTGCGTCATCAAAATATCACGTCGCGCGACCGGCTAGACGATCATTTCACCGGTATACCGGCCAGGCACTCAGCAAAAAGCACTTAAGATTAATTTTTGGAGACAAGTGTGTGCGTGTAGGAGAAAAAAGAACGAAAACTTCACCGGTTAGCCAGTGAGAAGCCCGGTAAGCCGGTCAAAGCAACGATTTTTAACCTAAACCTTATTAAACCTATTTTCTTCCTTCTTATTTAACCTCCCACACATGAAACACCATGAATAACGAACCTAAACTCTGAAAATACCTGTAACCTACCATCAAAACACCAAAACATCACCAAACAATTCCTCCAAACATCAACCAAACATTCGATCATATCATAAATCCTTCCAAAACAACACAGATTCACACTTAATTCGAATCTTTTCCTTCACCAAGGCTAATAATTATCCATTATACCTTTCCCAAACCTTGAAATATTCATGACCCAACTCAGAACACACTATAAAACATATCCATACACCTTCACGAACACCAAAGTCGCTAATTTCATCCAAAACTTTTGGGAGTTCTTGAAGCTTTGAGTTTGGGGTCATCAGAGATGACCATGAAGGGTGGAAAAGGTATGAAGAACATGAAGAGAAAAGAAAGTTGGGTGTTGAGGGAAGATTTATGTAGATGAGATGATGGTTTAAAGGGCTGGGAAGAGGTGAAAACTTTAGGAAATACGACAATAAGAGTTCGAGGTAATGAAGGACACTTTATTTAAGATGAACGCAACAATTAATGATCTTTATAGCTTGATAAAGAAGAATTCAAAGCCTCAACCTGAATGCAACAGTGAAAACCAGCCTAGTGCTGGTTAAGACACGTTTTCCTATCCTTTTCTCATTTAGTAGAGTATAATAGTTTATTTGCTTTATAGAGTCTTTTCGAGTCGTGGGGCCACAACTCATTTTTGAGTTTGGGGTGGGGTATCATTGCCTCATCCCAATTTCTTGTGTTATGTGTTTTTACTGATTTTTAAAATATATATTTTAAAATCAAATAAAAATTAGTTTAAGGAATGATTTGACTGTAGAGTTTGTTGAATGTCCCCATAAGCATACTTTTTGTAAATTTATGATAGAAAATAGTAGATTTTAGAGTTAATGTAAAACACAACTTGAATGCATGCAAATAGTATATAAATGATATGAACAATTAATGAACAATTAATGAACAATTAATGAACAATGCAAATGAAGTAAGCTCGTACTTAGTAAGAATGAGTGGTGTAGAACGTGAAATCTAAATGAGTAGAGAACCCACTTAATTATGAACTAGATGTGAACTATGTAACTAAGAAAATGGTAGAGATTCTTTCATAGCCACTTGAGACCTTTTTAGCTTTCTAACCCGTGATTAATTATATCCTTCTTAGCCCGTGAATAATTATATCCTTCTTAGCCCCATTTTAAGCCTTTAGACCTTTCTTTGAAGCCATATTATAAGATTATCCTTTAGATGTTAGGACTATACCATATGACCCGCACTTGAATCACGATTTCTTAAGACTAGTTGTCCTTGAGCTTGAGTTTGAGGTGTGGGAATCTATTATTACAAATGTTGGATAGATTTGTGATGTGCTTAAATGATTATGCACTTTATTTTATATTCCTTTGCCAATTTCTGAAAAGAAAAGAAAATAAAAGAAAAGAAAAAGAAAGAAATAAAAATTGAGAAAATAAGTTAGCATGACATCTCACATTAAAAAGAATGTCATGTTTAACTTACAATAAAAAACAACATTGAATAAATGTTTAAATAAAAGAAACGACAAATGAATATTTTTGTAATCATATTGATAGGTTGGGTTTATGTGGGGACGCTAAATTAGTGCTTCAAGTGAGTGAGATCCTATGTGAGTGTAAACTCAAGCTCATGACAGTTTGTTGAAGGCTAGCGAGGAGAGAGCCAAAAGCTCACTTTTCATTATCCAAATGTGCCATACCGTCCCTAAGCCTACGCTAACACCTTAAAGTCCTCGTGCTTTGACAATTCTGCTAATAGTGAGTAAGTTAAGCGGAGCATTCAAAGCGAGTAAAGATTGATGAACACCCTATAAGCACCATCTCGAGCTAAGTATAAGGTGTAATCTTCTAGCATTGTGAAGTTAATTTTGGATTGATATTATTTATGTGTTTGATTTTATATGATAGGTGTATGCGTGCATTAATTCTTAGGTTGTACTATATGAAATTTAATTTGAGATTTCCTTTGGGTTTATCTTTAGATTCTGCATGTTGCTTCTAACCTAAGACCTTGGTTTTTATTTTACTTTGTCGGGACGACAAAGGTTTGAGTTTGGGGCATTGATACATCCATTTTTGTTGTAAATATAAACCCTTATGAGACATCATTTTAGGTAGAAATTGGACTTATTAGATAGGCTTTTATGCTTATTTCGATATATTACACTTTCTCCCCTTATAATTATGTTATTTGCATTTTTAGAGCTTTTGTGCGTTAATTTGTTTGTTTTTAGTATAAAGCTGATGTCTCCCCATTTGTGATGATTTAATATTAAGTGGATACATCATTTTTAGTGTTTTAGGAAGTCATTCAGTCGATTTTCCCATGATATAGTGCACTTTCCTATTTCTAGTATTGCTTCAATGATTTATTATTTTTAGAGCATATTGGGTTTAATTGTTTGTTAATTGTGAAACTTTAAAGATATATATGGTGACTAATTAGATGGAAAATCAATTCTAAAAGATAAAGGAAAGAAGATATGCATGAAAATTGGAGATAAGGAAGGAAAATATAAGATATGGAAAGATAAAGTTGTCATATAAATCTGAATTCCAGCATCTACGACCATATAAGTGATTATAAATCAATATTGGCTAGGAATTTGGAAGAGTGGTCCAAAGAAAAGTTAAAGAGCTTTCCGAGACGATCAGTTTCGACTATTGGAACGTATCAAACGGATAAGTATTGAAGGAGTTACGACCAAGAAAAATAGTGGCAGATTATTACTTTTTCTATATTTTAGGGTTATGAATTTGAGCTGGGCTTGGAGTCCAATTTACTTGTCTTCCACTCTAAGAAAACGGATTAGGTCTTCTAAACACCTATAAATACACCCTTAAACCTTTGTAAAATCATCCTTGCCTCCCATTAATTAGTCCTTAGGTTTATTATCATTAGAGTTATTAAAGAGAGCAAGATGAAATCTTTATATCAATCTTTTAGTTTATTTACTTCAGGCATGAACTAATTTTTCCATAGTTTGGGTTTTGCATTATGTATAATCTATGAATTCTATTTTCTTTCTATCTAAATTTCTTTGGGAATTATATGTTTTAATCTGATTCTAGCTTCTTAACCATATATTTGATTTATGTGTTTATATTTATTATCTGTCTTAAACCTGCTCAATTTAGGGCTATGCTAATAGTAGTTAGATGGTCTCCCGGAAGGGGTGTCTAATTATTTAAATACCCCATAAACGTCTAGAATAAGGAATTGGTCCTGACAAAACCAGCCTAACTAGATAGTCATTAGGGTTTGTTATAATCACCATATTACCAATTTAAGGAAGTGTTTGCTTAGGAACCTAGTAGCGTAGGATAACCCTATTTTAAACTGCCTCGTCATTGCGCCGTAGCCTACCTATACGCTCGCCGGGTATATGTAGGAATTTAGAGTCCCGACTAAGTATCTAAGAGATATTATCCCCCTTATTAACTGAATTTGATAGAAAGAATGAGAAGGATTAGTGCATACTAGTAAAACCTAATATATACTCTCTCATCTCATATTTTCTCCTATTTATTTTATTGTCTTTACTTTTAATTAGTTTAATTATTTAATCTCTCAATCATCTTTATTTCCTGTCTCTTTTAATTAATAATTGCTACTCTTAATTATTTGCTCATTCGTATGACACACTAAGTCCCTGAGAACGAATCTAACTTATCATTAAAACTTGCACACGTCCTGTAATACTTGCAGTACAGTGCCTGTCTAGGGTGATTAGTGTATTGTTTTCTGGCTTATTTTATCTTATTTTTATCACACCCTAGGCGACACCAAAAGCTTTAGGTACATGGATGCCTTGGAGCACCAAGATAAGGAGGAGAAGTGGGAATTTTAGTCTTAGATAAAGTGGAGGAGTCAAAAGCAAGAAAAGATTTCCCGAAGAGTTGACTAAAAGAGCTGAATATCTGGAAAGTTGTTACTAATTGCTGATTATAATCCACTTGGCCACTGATTTAGACTTGGAGACATGAAATAAGAACGTTCTGCCTTTGAGTTAGGAATATTTGGGGATTGGAATAAGGTGATTTGGAGTTGAGACACAAAAGTTACGGCCGCTTTACTACAGGTTGTACATCAGTTACGGGATTCTTAAAGATGGACTTGGGCTTTTTAATATTTGACCTATTATTCTTAAGTAAAATCTCAATCCGATTTGGATCTTTATAAATAGGTTTCTAGACCTCATTTTTACACACACCTCTCATTTATTCTTCAAATTAAATTATCCTTAGAGAGAGTCCATAGGCTGAAGCAAGAACAGGAGCTTGATAATCCATTTTCTCCAACAACAGTTCTTCTCATTCCTCCAAATAGATTCTTATTTTATTTATGTTATTAGGAACATGTATATTATTAATCTATTTTTGGTCATTTCTACCTTTAGTATGAGCTAATTTCATTTGTGCTTGAGAATCGCATTTGTGGGTTGAACCTTAATTTGTTTAATTAATGTTTCTGAATTTGGGATCGAAAGATTCAATCTGAATTATATAATATTGTATTGACTATTATTGTGAATTTATTTACTATTTTGGTAGTCATGAATCAAAAATAGGATACAGTAATCAGGCTATTCACTTAAGTGGCAAAGTGATCACCTTGACGGGGGGTTTAATTACAGACATAGGTAATAGAAGCTGGTATTCGACATCGATCCTGACAGGCTTGACTAACCTTGCAGCCAATCGGGTAAAAGACTTAAACATTCGAAGCTAGCTTATAATCTCCCTAACGGGGTCTGTAATACTCTAGGATAGCTCTTATGTCCACCCTGACGGAGGTTTAGAGATATTAGAATCCCGACTAATACTATAATACCGATTCAGCCCTTAAGAATAATAGGAGAGTGATTAAATCCCACGGAAGGTGGAATATAAACTTTAGATTTAGGGAATTTATTCATCCATTCTTAAATGTCCAGGACTCTATCAAATTTAAGTTTTACGAGTTCTTCACCGGATCTTTTATTTGACCACGAAAAAAGCACCCCATGGATTTGATGTCCATAAGAGAAATATTATAAGTAAAGGTTTTGAATTCATTTAAGTGATTAATGTTAACGAGTTTCTTGCTAAGTTATTCATTAATATTAAAACATCATTAAAGTCTCCCAAAATAAGCCAAGGTTCAGTTATTTGTTTGCTCCAAACAAATATTTCTTTCCAGATTCTTAACCTGGCATCAATTTCATTAGGTTCATGGATAAAAATCATATAGTAGGAATACGAGATATCATTAATACGTAAAATGAGACAGGACGAGCAACAAAAACAAACACCAAGATGGACAAAAGAGTGCCAAAGCACAAGAAAACCTCACAAATGAAAAACGGTTCAAGAGGGGTCAAAAACAAAAGACCTATCAAAATGCATATGGCCAATGGTTTCCCTCGATTCCACCTCCCTCATCATTGTTTCAAAAAATATGGTCACGCTAGGTTCAAACCTAGCTAATAAGGACCTGGTGTTCGAGACTGTGAAGAGGGCCCGAATGCCTTGACAGTTCTAGAAAAAGTACATTCATTTGGTCCTGGCGATCAATTTACTGGAGTGATCGCTCTCATTTTGGACGATAATTCCTCTTTATCTCTAAAATTCTCTTCTTCCTTAAACATCTCACAATCTTTATTACATTTGTACTCAAAGTCTTCTTTGATGTCTTTTTCAGGCTCAACCTGGGATTCAAACTCTTCATTACCATTACTTTTTCAGTGTCCTCTTCCGAAGACTTCGTGTACCCCTGATACTTTGTATTCTCCTTACCACTTGGTTCCTCAAAATATCAACCACCCTTTTTTTTCGTACGAGGGTTCCGGGCATACACCTGACTAGTCCCACGGGAGATATGACTGCCTCCCCAACCATACCTCCAGGCAATTCAGAACTAGGTTGCCCATGTTATGGGGAGGGTTTTGAACCTTGGAAACTTTCCAAACTATAATAACTTTCTTCCGCCTACGGGATTCGAACCCTGTACCTCTCACTTGAGAGTTGAGATAACTTTCCAAACTTTAATAACTTTCTTCCACCTGCGGGATTCGAACCTTGTACCTCTTACTTGAGAGACAGAGCCCTGGCCAGATGAGTAGCTCACCTGGTTAAATCAACCACCCTTAAACACTTGAACTTTCTAATTTTTCCATATTTACCTTAGTGTTGGCTTAACCTGTAACCTGCGTAATGAACTCCTCTCTACTTCGAAGCTTTCTGATTCTCCAAAAGGCTATCCCCAATAGAATCGAATTCATCTTCAATTTCCACAGTCTCTTTACCTTTTCGCGGGGTATGATTATACTCCTTAGTTTGGTTAGAAGTAAGAACGTTGGGAACCCAGTCTCCACCTCCGAATTCAATCTTACGTCTACTACTAAGAAGTATTTACCTTTCATATTCTTGTTTTGTTCAATATCAAGATCACCTATTATGCTTTTAAAGACATTATGTCTTCTATTCTTACTATTTTCTTCTTGTTGGACGGACCTTAAAACTGGGAAATTGACAATATTTCTTTGATTTGCTGCCTCATGTGTCTTACGACCTTTGGTCTAGTTGTACCCGCCTAAGTCAACATCTTGACTATAACCTTTGAAGAAATCTCCCATTTTCTGCTACTACCTTTGCCGACGATGACCCTTTCTTTGTCCAGCTGACTCTCAACAAATTCCTGACATACTGACATTCCATCTTGATGTGAATACCATAGATGGGGCCGTACGGGAAACTTTATAATGTTATCAATACACCAGGTACTTTGTCTTTTCTCGTTAACATCATCACTAAATTTAGCTACATGAATATCACACTCACCATAACGATGCCCTATACCCCCGCAATTGAAGCACAATGTGCCCGCAGTTTCATATTGAAAAGCCACCCAACCAGCACTTTCTTCCTGAAGTAAATAGGTACCCAGTGGAAGTGGCTGCTTAATGTTGACCTTAACTCTAAAACGTAGAATCTTCATGTCCTCTATTGCCACATGTGGGAATTCAACTGCTACTATTTCAAGGAAAAAAACCTCAAGTTCCATAAAAAAAATTAAGGTTATTTTAAATTCCCTTTCGTTTGAACCTACAACGATGTGAAGTCGATAGAAAAATCATTTAAGTGAAGAAGTTACGGCAATTGCGTGATGCTAACATGCATTTTGAGAAACATGCAAGATCTGAGATCCCATAACCGGTTGAACTCCCTATCATCAAAGATGTCCAGCTTGAATATGTTTATTTTGAGCTCTGTAAGGCAAAAATTACCTTCAACGCCCCACTTATCTGCTATGTGTTTACGAAATCCGACTGTGAAAACTTTGACGTCTCCGATAAACCTTATAATAAATGTCGTTTCTTCCCCAAGATCCTCAACGGCTTTAGTCTCTAACCCTAAATCTATAATACCTAGAGAGATGATGTTGCTTTCGTTGATAGGTATGAGGGGGAGGGTATGTCTATAATGAGTTGCCATTGGGGTGGAGTAATAAGCACAAACAGTAAAGAGAAAATGACAAGCACATACTATAGCACAAAAAAAAATACATGCAAAAGAAGAAGTGTAGCATAGAAATAAGAGTTACAGAAGATGCAAAAAGTCGAAGAGAAAGTAAGATACGAAAGAAAGAAGATACTTAGTTGTTTAAATAAGAACAAGAGACGAGTAAATATGAGATCTTCATCTTGAGAGACTGAAAAACCAGGCATACACGGCTCCAAAAAACCTTTCATCTTTTGCAAATAAGAAAGAAAAGGAGATTAAATATAAAACAATAAAGTCGTGTCTTGATTCCATGAAAGAAGTAACCCTGCAATATAACATAGGTTAAGTTGGTAGATCTTATGATTGATTTAGTTAAAAACGGACCCCTAAATATCATCCAAATCGAAGGTTTCAAGATTTGTGGAAAGGGTTCCCAACCTACTTGGTCTGCAAGTAAAGTAAGAAAGGAGTTTTGGTTTAGTAGATGTCTCAGTGACAGAGCCGGTTCTAGGCAGGTGCAATCAGTGCTACCGCACAGGGCCCAAAAAATATCAGGGGCCCAATTTTATTTAATATTTATACTCCCAAAATATTATATATAAATGATTAAACTAATCTTGCATCTCATATTATTTTAAGAAAAAAAACGTTCTTTCCAATTAAAAATAGCTATTGCGATTCTCAATATTGGTTTTTATTTCCTTTTTCATTTATCAAACCTCTATAATTGGGTAAAAATGGATATATGGGGAAAAAATCATATAATTTATTTTAAGGTAATTTAATTATAGATTTTATATAAAATAGTTTTATAATTTTATTAATCATATTTATGAATACGATTATGATTTTTATTAACTATTAATAACAACTTTTAAATTTTTTATACAAGTAGAATATTTTCTTAACTATTTTTTGCTTGGCCGCCGATCTTTAAGAGTTCTCATATATAATGTTGTGTTTAAATATTATACAATTAATTTATGAATTGATTTTTTTTAGATATTTTGAATTATAGATTACAAAAATTGATATTTTTATAATTGTTATTAGTTATTTTAGAATGTTTTTTTCAATTTACAAACATTTGAGAATGTAAAATTCAAATTCCACACTAAAAAATTATTATCTAGTCTCGCATGTTAATTAATTTATCCAATTTTTAAATAAATAGTTAGTTCTCTACTCAAACTTAATTATAATTCTGTAATTGATTATCAATTTTATGACCATATAATCTTAAAGGGTTTGGGGTTTGTTGATAATCTTTTATAAATTCTAACTTTTTAACATTGTATTGTCTCATTGTATTTACTATTTAATTGTAAATTGTAGGAGAATCTTCGGGTAGATAATACCATCAAGAATATAATTCTTTCACATTTTATCTATTTGCTGATTGAGAAGGTATAATTAATTGTTTTAGTAGATTTTTTTCATACTTTTTACAAGATGGGAAGAAAACATGATCATAGTAATTGGCCGGAAACAAATGAGTTTCAATATAATGACCGAGTTGATTGTAAATATTATTATTATTTATCTTGACCGATTATATAATAATTTGTGTAGTAGATTGCGCAGACTTTCGAAATGAAGGTAATGTTTTATGTTTTGTTATACGAGGGTCAAATTTAATTTTTGCACAGGGCCCAAAAATTGTCAAGACCGGCTCTGCTCAGTGAAATTAGACCGGTAGATGTGGGTCTTAGTAAAATTTCTAGGCCGATAAACCGAATCAAAAGCTCGAAAATTAAAGATTGAATATTTACATGTTAGGGTAACTTTTAGGGGTTTCTGATTTCGATAACCATCCGATGTTAGACACATGATGACCGTAGGATATTTGCACAAAGAAATAGTCACTTTTCTTAAACCGGAGGTGTGAATTTGTCTGTTTTCTGAAAGGAGATGGCTACAGTGAATTTGTCAGTTTTTTGGGTTGAGTCACTGTAGTATTTCATTTAAGTATTTCGTTTTATATCTTTAATGAGTAATGATACTTGTCACTCTTTTTTGGTTCACCTTTGTATCATCCTTATGTGTCACCTTATGTGACATTAAATCAAGGAAAGAGAAAAAAAGTAATTAAAAAAGAGAAACACTATGATTGGTTTTTAAAACCTCCATGTAAGAAGTGATATAAGAGTGAACCAAAAAAGGGTGACAAATATCATTACTCTTATCTTTAATCGTGGATTCTCTTAATATTTCAGTCAAATTACTACCTGTTTCTTCTGACATTCTCCAAAATGTAATGGCAGCTAGATTGAATATGAAAAAAACAAATAACCTTGGAAATTACCTAGGTATTCCAACAGAATGGAGTAGATCAAAATCAAAAGACCTTCAATTTCTAATTGATAGGGTTCTACAAAGATTGGAAAATTGGAAAACCTTATTCCTTTCAGAGGGAGGAAAAGAAGTTCTCATTAAAGCCATCATCCAAAGCCTACCAAATTATATGATGTCTAATTTTATCTTTCCTAAAAATATTATTAATCAAATACACTCTATCATTGCACAATTTTGGTGGGGTGACAAAGGAAAAAAAAGAATACATTGGGCTAAATGGGATCTCTTAACCATATCCAAATTTGAAGGTGGCCTTGGCTTTAGGGACCTTCACCTAATGAACAAAGCATTACTAGGTAAACAAGCCTGGAATATTGCTAATAAAAAAGAATCCTTACTATATAAACTATTAAAAGGGAAATATTTCCACAAGTGTGAATTCCTTGAAGCCAAACTAGGAAGTTCTCCCTCCTGGGGTTGGAGAAGCATCCTAATAGGTAGAGCAACCTTTGATAAAAATATAAAGTGGAAGATTGGAAATGGTGCCAATATTAATTTACATGAACATAGGTGGATTAATAATAACAACAATATTATTAAACCTAATGACCCTTCTATAACAAGAGTTAATCAACTCATAACAAGGGATAAAACTTGGAATATTAATCTTATAAGGCAAAATTATAGTAGAGAAATTAGTGATAAAATTGAAAGAATGTTTATACCTAATATGAATTGTGAGGATCTCTTTTGCATTGACTTTTGCAAAAATGGAAATTTTACAGTTAAAGAAGCATATCATTTACTTAAAAAGGAGGAAATCCAAAAGGATATTATTAAAAATCAAAACATACCAACAATCTCTATCACTAGAGGTAAAGAGGTTTGGGACCTAATTTGGAAAATGGAAACCCCAACCAAAATTAGGAATTTCATGTGGAGAGCAATAAGAAACCTACTACCCACAGAAGAAAATCTTTTTAACAAAAAATGTAGTGTTACAAACATATGCAAACTATGTAACAATAATATTGAAACAGTTGAACATATGCTGTTTAGATGCCCTTGGGCCAAAAGTGTATGGTTTTCTAGTCCACTGAATATCAAAACTGATAATGATAGCACAAATAGAATAGATCAATGGATTTTAAATTATATACAACAAATAACCCATACTTTTGACAAAAAAGATAGAATTTTAGAACTTATTTGCACAATTACTTGGCAAATTTGGAAAGATAGAAACAAATTTATCTATAACAGTAAAAAATGTGATCCTCTAATCACTATTAAAAATTCTATAGAAGCATGGAAAGAATATTACAGAATATCAAACCCTAATGATACTAATTTCATGGATAAGATTAATGGGCTTGATAACACCAACCAAATCACAAACCAAATCATTAGTAACAATACCAATACTAATAATAAATTTAAAGATAAATGGAAGAAACCACCACCTAATAAATTTAAAATAAACTGTGATGCTGCTTTCTCGGATAAAGGATCGGCTATTGCATGTTTAGTTAGAGACTCTAATGGTGAACTTGTAACAGGTAAAAGTTGGAAAATCGAGACAGAGTCAGTACTAGAAGCAGAGGCCACTGGGATCCTTAAAGCAACTGAGTTGGCTTTAGACTATCCTTTTGGAAGCGTGATTATAGAAAATGACGCGGCGAAGATCATGAAGCCCCTTTCTTCAAGAAACCTTATTCCGAGTCATTCAATTAAAAACATTATTTGTAATATTTATTTTTTGGCGGAACTATCGCAACCTTCTTTTACTCTTATTTCTAGGAGTAGAAATCTTGCGGCTGACTGGGTTGCTAAACAACAGCTTTTAAGCAATTTGTTTGGTGACTGGGATGTGTGTATCCCTCCCCAGTTAGCATCTATCCTTAGTGTTGACAAGGACCCGATAGGGGTAGGGTAACTTTTGTAACCGTTTTTCATTATCTATCTATATATTAATGCTTTGAAAAAAAAAAAAAAAAAAGAACATCATTACCTCATTCAACCGAACTCATCTTTATGAACTAAATTCATTTTCGTCTTGCATACAAGTACATCTTTCTTATTTTATACTCAACTTGGTAAGTCTTATTTTGCTGTACTCTTCTTATTTTATACTCAACTTGGTAAGTTGTACATTGTTTTTATCGTTTAAGCTTAAGTTGTACATTGTTTAAGATTCTATACACGTTTTTTTCCTTATCTTTAGTATATGTTTTGGTCAAACACCTACATATCCATATAAATAAAGCTTTCTTCTCGAATCGCGAGGATTTGTAACCAAAAGAACAAAAGAAAAGAATCGCGATTGCACATGCCCAATGACCGATTCCTTTATTTCTCAAAAATCTAATCACTTATGTATATCTCGAGATCTACACCAAACTCGAATATTAATAAACAGAGTCAATTGTCAGAATATACCTGACAAGAAAAGAAAAGACAAAAGTATACCATGATTCAAAGTAATTGCAAGGGTATACCAATTCGGTAACCCATTTACCGAAAAGATAATTTCGGTAACCCAGTTACCGAATTTCTTGTTTTTCGGTAACCCAGTTACCGAATTAGCACCGTGTGCTTTGCGCGTGCACCGCCTTCCCCCTCTATAAATACCTCTCCTCCTCATTCTTTCCCTCACTCCAACCTTCTCCATCAATTTCTCTATTCTCTCACTCACTCCATCTTTCTCAATCCATTTTCCAAGCTCTCCTCTCACGGTAAGTGTCTTTTATTTTCTTTTATTTTCTTTTATTTTCTTTTAATTTATTATATTGTTTTATTTATAATGTTTATTTGTTTTATATATTTTAGATTTACAGTTTTGATCTTCCTCTTACATCTTCTACGGGAAAAGGTATGTTTTTCTATCCTTTTTTTTTTAATTTAATTATTATTTAATTATTAATGTTTATATTTTATGTAGAATTGTAAAACTTAAATTAGGTTAATGTTATTATAATTAGTTAAAATATTATTAATGATAAGATATATTACTATATTATATATTTTTTTTAAGTTAAATAAATTATTGTAATATATTTATATTTATATTAGTTTGAAAAAAAATGCGTTAAATTTAGGGTTTTTTTTTATAATATTAATTGAAATAATTTAATTTTAATTATTTTAGAATTGTTTTATTGAATTTGTTAGGCAATTATTTTAGAGGGTAGGAGTATAGTTTTAAAAAATACATTATTAGTAATTAGCATTTTAAAAAATTACACGATTTATAACAAATATTTGTGTTATATTAGGAATTTAAAGATGTATACCTCACAAGGTTCACAGGGTGAGAGTAGTAGTAGTTATGAAACAGCTTACGATAAAAAAATTTTATGGCTTCAAGACAACCATAGGAGCTCTAAGATATTTGAGGTAATTTTAGTTGTTGTAAAATATATTGTTTATGTAATTATTATTTATTTTTTACTTATGTTAATATTTATATATCAGGAGAAAGATTACGATTACTCAATGAAGTACTATAGAAATGCGCCATGGGCATTGGAAGACGTTCGAGTCAGGCAAATTGTCACGGATGCGGGTTTCGGGTGTATTCAGTCATATGGGAGTACAATTTTAGACCATGCACTATTAAAGGCATTAGGCGAGAGATGGCGGCGCGAGACACACACATTTCTCATGCGTGGTGGTGAGATTACAGTGACCTTGCAAGATGTTGCAATGATTTTAGGAGTGCCTATTGATGGTCAGCCCGTCATCGCTGTCAACACTGATGAGAATCTTCATGACATGTGTGATCGACTACTAGGTGCCTCTTCAAACTATTCACGTAACAAAAAAGTGAAAAGCGTAAAGTCGAAGTGGCTGGTAACGAATTTTCAAGACCTACCTGAAAACCCTACCCAAGATCAGATAATATTTCAAGCACGTGCGTACATATTATATGCACTGGGTATGCTCTTTTTCCCTGATGCTTCAGGTAATACTGTTAATCTGAAGTACCTGCCACTTCTCGAGGATGTGAATGCCATCGGGGGATATAGCTGGGGCTCGGCAATTCTTGCTGGGTTGTACTCAGCATTGTGTGAGTGCACCGTACATGCTGGAATTCATACGTTTAAAGGATGTGCTATCCTACTCCAGGTAAATTCTTATTTTATTTATCGCTTTTCAATTCTTATTTTATATCCTTAATTTTTAAATCATTTTATATGATACAGATATGGTCCTGGGAACACTTTCATGTTGGTCGTCCGGTAATGAAAATGTTTTACGAGGTTCATCTGAAATGTTTTGCCTCATTGTAAGTAGAAACAAATAACACTTTATTTACCCAGTATTTTTTTAGTTACAATGTTTCGTTGTGTATGACTTTGTAGTTGGTACGGAGATAAAAATTTTACTCAAAGTTTGAAAAGTTCTCAATTACAGCTATATAGAGATGAGTTTGATAATCAAGAACATAGTCAGGTATAACGCTAATTCTTAAAATATTTTTATAGTAGATTAATTGTATATTTACCATAGGTTATTTGGCGGCCATATGACGATGAGCGGGTTGCTCAAGTAGTCCATATATGCACGGAAGGCGCTCACATTTACCGTTCCACGGTTCCACTATTTTGGTTTTCCGTCATAGAGTATTATCGACCAGAACGGGTTATGCACCAACTTGAAGGTATATTCTACATACCACCAGAAGTCGACCGTACAACCGATGATTTACATGATAAGAGCAGGGTAAGATCGATGTTTAATGTAATGCTCCAACAATGGGAAGATCGTGAAAATCGCCAGTTTGAACCTGAACCATGTACAGCTGAGGAATATACTAGTTACTGAAGCCGCTATTCGAGATACACGAGAAGCAGCTTCGCACGTTATCCGATACGGTGATCGTGGTTCACAAAAATGGCTTAGGCAACGGGCAAATAATATGAGGAGTTTAGGGTTGCACGAAGAACTAGACGGAATATTAAATGAGTTCGCTGGCCTATCAATTTTACCAGATAATGTATCTCCACCACCACCTGAAGGTTCTTCGTCTAGACGTATGCGATTTAGAAGGGATAATCTAGGTTAATTATGTGGCAGTTTTTTTTATAATTATGTATGACTTAATTTATGTTACTTGATTGCTTGTTAAACACTACGTGTTATTTTACTAATGTTTGGTGCTTGTTTGATTCGCAAATATTTACTAAAAAGTTAATATTCTCATTAAAACAATAGTTAAGATTACATAAAACATCACAAAAATAATCATGCTTTGCACGTTTTCCTATTGTGACCAGGTTGCTTGCATTTGCCGCAGTTATTGCTACCAGTTTTTTCTCTTGCATCCATTTCATTATGAATGCGAGCCGTCTTTCTTCGACCACGTTTAGTAATAAATCTACTAGGATCTCCCACAACCTCGACTCCCTCATAATTTGGCCAATAATAGGGGTCATTCATGACGTTAAAGCTCGGCAGCCACTGTCTGTGATGTGCTTGGCTAGTAAAGTACGGGGATACCATATCCTTTTCACCCAAATTCCAACACGCACCGACTGTCAGTGCATGTGGACATGGTATGTGAAATATCTGCCATTCTCCACAATCACAAGAGCGGTCATTAAGATTTACCCTGAAAAGTCCTGGAGCTACCCTTCCTGCCGACGTGTATTCGCGGTGTGCCTCCACTTCGTATAGACCCTCCAAATGGTTGAAACCTATGAATCTACACTTCCTGGATTTTGCAGTACTAAGATCGATCAAATTCTGTACGATAAACGGAAATGTTTTCCCAAGATTCTCTGGAAGGCCCGTGTCTTTACGTCTAAGTGTGAAATAATCGTTTGACCGATAGAATGTTAGCAATACGATTGCAGTCATGGGCAACCCTCTAGATCCTTTCATCACGTTGTTGAAAATTTCGGCCAAATTTGTGGTCAAAACACCATATCGGTAACCTCCATCGTGCACGAGCGACCATTGTTCGAGGGGGATCCTCTCGATCCATCTCTTGTAGGATGATGTTTTACAAAAATGAGCATATTCTTCTTCAAATTTCCACTTGCAACTGCGACTCGCCATTGTGTACAAATATTTTTTCATCGTGGTGTTTTTAAATCTGGTGTTGAAATTACTTACGATGTGACGCACACAAAATCGATGTTTAGCAGTCGGCAAATGTATTCGCACCGCCTGAATAATGCCAGCATGTCGATCAGACATGATACAGAGATCACGTTGCGTTACGAATTCTCTCAAACACCTACAAAAGAAACCCCACGACTCCGCCGTCTCGCTATCGACTATGGCAAAGCATAAGGGAAAGAGGGCATTACAGAATCGTATGCGACAGCGACGAGTAACTTACCGTTGTATTTTCCGTATAAATGAGTACCGTCAATACTCAACAACGGCCTACAGAATCGGAAACCTTCAATAGCGGCTCCAAATGCCCAAAAGACCATTTCGAATGTTGCGGTATTTGTCGAATGTTGGACGAAACGATGATTAAATTCGACAACACTTCCAGGGTTTGAGCGCAGGATCTCCGCGAAAAGTCTTGGGAGCTTCGGAAACGCTTCCTCATGGGTACCAAACATTCTCTCTAAAACTTTTTGTTTCGCTCGCCAAGCCTTCGAATACGATATATTGTATTGAAATTGTTGGAAGATGCTTGCCCTTATAACTGAGATGGGTAACCCTAAATCAGCTCTCACTAGGTGGTGCACCTTATCAGCCACAAACTCGGATGTGATGTTGCGATGATTCTTCAACACCACTTCATACCGACATGAGTGAGGTTCGTTTAACTTTGAAACAACCCACATCATCGAACTTTTCCGTAACGAACACCGACAGCTCCATCGACAACACGTATCTTTCATTTTACATACAAGAGAAACGTGATCAACAGCAGTCCTTTTCACCGAGAATTGGCGGTGTCTAGCTATGTGCCATGCTTTGATGGCGTCTGTAAATGCCTCCTTTGAGTAAAACATCGTCCCATTACTTATATCACCACCCTCTCCCACTGAATCATTATAACAATTCGCCCAATCACTGCAGACGTTTTGATCAGCCCAAGAAACATCTACAAATCCAGGATGAGGAGGTTCCATGATTTTTGGTGGGCCCTCCTCATCGGTTGACGACCCTTCACTGAAGGTATCCGAATACTCTCCATCGTTGGACACCGTATCATCCTCGGGAATATATTCCTCATCGCTTGACAACCTATCCTCATCAGGGATATAGATCTCATTCATAGTGTTTGGATCCACTTGAAATAATGCTTCAGTAGATGTTGGAGTAGCTGATACAACACGTGATCTACGGATTACCCTTTCAGTGTTAACATAATCTTGTTGTCGTGAAAAATCTACATACAACTCGATATATCCATTACTCGATTCCCGTTGCCGATCAAACAATAACTGAATAATCCCGGAATCGTTTACAGGGAGCAAATCGTACCTTGGAGGATCCTGACTTAATGGCATCCTCCACTGGATCTGGACATCAACCTTTTCACTATCAAAACCGCAACCTTGACATATGATTCTTTTTAGCTTGATTATTGACGTATTAGCTTCTACTAGAATGAAGATACTGTTTCCACCATTATAAGAGACACCACCATTAGCTTGGCGGTAAATGCTACCATTAAAATAACACTGAAAATATACTGCCATATGACCTACACAGTTAACAACAAAACGTTAACATTTATTATACATATAACAACAATAACTTAAAAACGGATATAATAACATATTATTTTATATTTATCAAATATTATAAATATAGTTAGCAAAAAAACTTGATTATATTAACAAAACTTACGTAATAGAAAGTAAACCCGATTGAAGTAACCAAAAGAAATAATTAAAAGAGAGGATAAAATTAGAGAGAATAAGTAAAGAGAGGAAGAGAAGATTGGTGTGAGATTGAATGATTTTGGTGGTGTTATTTATAGGGAGGAAAAGGGTAATTTAGGGATAAAATTTGGTAGGTATCGGATAAATTTGACGAGGATCGACAACGTATGCAATCCACGACGAGGGTTGGCGAGGATCGACAATTGTATTAGCGTTTCGGATACCCAGAATCCGAAAAGGGGTTTTGTCTCACAGAACAAAACCAATTCGGTAACTGGGTTACCGAAAATATATTAAATGTCAATTCGGTAACTGGGTTACCGAAAATCTTTTAATTCGGTAAATGGGTTACCGAATTGGTATACCATTGCAAATACTTTCCAACGTGGTATACTTTTGCCTTTTCTTTTCTTGTCAGGTATATTCTGACAATTAACTCTAATAAACATCAGTTGGTAATTTAGGTATAAGGTAAGATATCTTTTGTTAGGGACTTGTACCGAGAAAGAAAAAGTTCTGGTAAATTTATGACTCATTGACACGTCTGAAATTAAAATTCATTATTTTGTAAGTGATTTAATAATAGGTAAGGATGGCAACGGATCGGATATCCTCGAAAAATTGCATAACCACGTCCACATCCATTAAGAAAAACGATAACCAAATCCGCATCCATTAACCATCGGATTTTAGAATTATTTACCAAATCCGCATCCGCGACGGATGCGGTTTATCCGCGGTTAATCCGTATCCGCAATCATTTAAAACGATTTAAATAAAATAAATTATTAAATAAATTTAAAATTCTAAAATTAGCTACAAAATTATTGGAAGACCATAAAATGATATTAGACAATATAGTAATAAAATAAATAATAATCAATTAGCTAGTTTATGTATGAAATTTGTATATATAGAATATCTTTATATACAATATATTTTTTTTAATATTTTTTTTTTATATTTTTATTCGGATTTCGGATTATCCGTCGGATTATTGTAAAATACCAAATCCTAACGGATAATCCACCGGTTACCTTTTGTGAGAACCAAACCCTCATGGTTGCACCATCGGTTCCACTAACGGATTTTTTATCGGATCGAATATCCATCGGTAACGGTTAATATTTGAACCATTGTCATCCCTAATAATAGGGTGATTGGTCCGACGGGTTTATGCAAGATATTTAATAAAGTTTATATCAATTAATACTCGTAACCCTTAAAAGATATATACAAATAGGGGTAGAAATCAGTTGACTTGTATAAAAAAGGGGTTTGTTTAGAAATTTTCAATATTTTTTTGGAAAGGTAAAATTCAATCCAATTCCAATCTAATAAAAATTAAAATTTAAAATTTCATTTCGATTTCAAAACACCCGAAAATATTTGGAATTTCGTAATTTTCGGAAATCATTTATTTTATCAATATAATTTTTCCGAAAATCTTTGGTACATTTATTTTCAAAATTTTTATGAAGTTTGCAATTTTTTATTCATTATCATTTATAAAAGTTAAAATGTAATAATAAGTGGCTTGTTTCTTAATAATCTATGTTTGAAAATTTACTTCAAATCGATAACATTATCATATAAACTTAACACAACATATAACTTTTCTGGTGATGGTGTGGAATAGTAGTGTTGTGAAAATGGTGGAATAATTGGTCTTATAGAAAAGATGCGCGTTTGGAAGAAAAAAAAGCTTCCAACTTATAAAGATTTGAACCCCAAATTTTTAGATCTAGAGTATATTTAGGATTTGTTTAGATTGTCAAGCAATACGTATATTACTATATATAAAAATATTTTAAAATATATAAATAATATTTATTAAGAAACTCGAAAAAATAATTGAAAAAAGTGAAAAAAAATCGAAATTGATTTCGAATTGGAACTCAGAAATTCTAAAATTTTATAATGTAATTCCAATCCATAAAAAATCGGAAAAAGCAGAAATAAAAAATTTGAAAATCGAAATTCAAAAAATCAATTCCAAATACGGATTTTTCAAATCGGAATCGGCCGGAAATCTGATTTTTTCATTCCAATTTCTACCCATATACACAACCCGCTAAAAAGCACACACAACCTGCTATGCAATAGATCTCGGTTTTGGGTGCTAGGCGGTTGACTGGGGCCTAACTCCTAGACAGGATTACAAGGGGCCTAGGCAGAATTATACGCTTTTGAATCCCGATGTGTAATTTTGTATATTTAGTAATATTTATGTAGTAATTATAGTAATTTTAAATATTTAAGTCATAAAATTTATCTAACAACACTAGATTAGATATAAAAAACTAAAAATTGAGTTATAATATCAACTAAAGAATTCTTGAGAATAAGAAATATAACAAAAAGGTCTATGCGGACATATTTTTCCACTAGTCACGCCTAGATGGCCATTTTTTGCCATTAATCGGTGCCTAGACGGGTTAGGCGCCTATTCCACGGTGACTAAGGCGCTAGGCGAAAATGCCTAAAATTATAACTAAGCATAAGCGGTTGTGGGGGGAGTTAACGCCTAGGCGGAGTCTAGGCGCGCTTAGACGGGGAGATTTAAGTTCATCCTCGGATGCAGCTAAAAGTTCTCCATCACTCTTATTTTGGACAACACTAGCTTCATCGAATTTTCTTGGGGTTTGATTTGGAGTAGATTACTTGTTTCTGTGTTGTAGTGTACGACATTCAGATATTAAATTCCCCTTCTTCTTGCAATAATTTCTAAACTTGTATGGTCTTCCATTAATCACCTCCAGATTTCCATTCATGCGAATTTTTTTCGTACAAATAAACCTTCTGCCTGGGTCTCGATCGTACCATATAGGTGTTTAATTCTTTCCTTAGAGTATAAGGCTTCATACACTTCTCCACAGATAAAGTTTCATGACTATATAATATTGTATCTCTATAATTCGAATACGATGGAGGTAGAGAACACAATAAATTTAATGCCAAATCTTCTTCTTCATACTTGACTTCTAAAACTTCTAAATCAGACATTAAATACCAGATATGTGATCTTCTAAAGACACACCTTCAAACGAACGATGAGAATAAAGTCGTTGTTTGAGAGCTAACTTGCCGGTAAAACTTTTTGTCATACATAATTGCTCTAATTTCAGGCACAAGGTAGTGACAGATTTCTCCTTTAAAACGTCTTGTAAAATTTGATTAGAGAGATGAAGTTAAATTTGTGATAGAGACTTAAGATATTTTCTTTGTTTATCTACGACAGACAAAGCCAAGGGCATTTTGTCGATACCCAATAGCTTCATCGAAATCCATCTGAGCGAGTACATCTCTATCTTAACTTGCCATAATGAAAATCTCGTATTGCGATCCAATAACGAAATTTCAAATTTCAAAGTTGTCATAATCCCGAATTAGCGAAAAATCCAAAAAATAGCATAAATAATAAGAATTTGGAGGAACCAACCTCGTAAACGGATCCGAGACATTGAAAACCCCCGAGTGGGTTGACCCAAAAAAGCCAACGGTCTGCGTTGACTGGTCAAAGGCAGCGCCAGTGGTTTTTTAAGCAACGGGTGCACGTAGGTGCACGATAGTCGCAAAACACCCAACCCAACATTCACCAATCAGTAGAGAGTGCACATGAGCTTGATTGCACCGCGAAGTAGGTGATCAGCAAGGAGTCTTCTTCGCCTGTTTTGCTGTAAAAGCCCGCCGAAGACCCGGAAAAACGATCCAGACTTTTCTTTCTGCTATACTTCACGGAAAATGACAAGCTTTACGCCGTTTTGATCCTTCTGTGAGTAGAAGATATTTGTTCAAGCAATTTTCGCAAAAAACGCCTAATAATCGAGCTAAAATTTCGAATATAATTTCAAGAACACTAAACCCGACCTGCGTAGATCTTATTTGTTGTGCTAAATTCGATAAGGAGTATGTCGTTTTACTCCTTATGAATAGTAGAACACGATTGCTAAGACAAAAATTCGAATTCTTAGCCAAAGATCGAGTTTGATTTTCGAAATACAAAATCCTAATTTTTTTTAGCAGAAAATAAAACTAAATAAATAAAAAGGGTAAAAGGATTTTATGATTCAGTGATTTTCCGCTAATTCTTAAATACTCGATTCTTATGTACAAAAATACACAACTTGTTGTGCAAGATAAGCCTGATCTTTGATACCAATTTGTTATAATTAATTCGAATGAATAAAACACACACGTTAGTAATAGACACGAGATTTACGTGAAAACTTAAGAAGCAAAAAACCACAGGAAAAGAATAGAGATTCACTATAATAAGTGGGGTTGTAAACGAGCCGAGCCGAGAACTAGATGTATAGGCTTGTTTGTTTAATTTCTCGAGACGAGCCGAGATCAAATTTAAACGAGTCGGGCCGAGCCGAGCTCAAATTTAAACGAGCCGAGCCTGAGCTTCCAATGATCCAAATCAGAAATGTTAGAACTTGTTTGTTTAACTTATAAAACAGTGTTTTTTATAGTCGAGCATGAGTTGCTCATGAACAGTTATGGTTGAAATGTGACTTTCATGAACGGTTGGTATTTGATGGAGTGTGTGGTATGAAAATATGAAACATAACATTAATGAAATAAATGTCTAAAGGAATTAAAAATATCTAATTTGATATTGAATATTTAATAATATATTTATAAGTAGATAATATATTAATTTATAATTCATAATTTTAAACGAGCTCACGAGTCGAGATCGAGCAGACTCAGTTATTTATCGATTTTAAAATAAAGTTTGAGCTTGTTTATATTCGAACCGATCTCAAATAAGCTTTTTTCCAAGCCGAGCTCGAGCGGCTTGCGAGCGGTTTGGTACATTTATAGCCCTAGTAATTAAAAAAAGATTACAAGAAGAACTGTATTAAGAAACTAAATTTATTTATTTCAGTGGCTCACACCTTAGAAAGAAATTTGAATCATAACTTAAAAAAACATGATAATAGATTTAATTACGATTAAAAATACCCAAACCAATATCTCCTATGATCTAATAGGAAAAAAAAATGTCCAAAAAAAAAAAGAATAGGGAAAAAAAAAACTAAAATGTACTTATAAAAAATTTTGGACGGGTTGTTGATTTATAATGATTTATACTTCTTGCGTTGTTAGTTATTAAATCAGATAACTAATACTAGTTAGTTTTACGTTACACAAAAGTAGACCCCTTTAGAATCCGAATGGAACCCACTCCAGCCCTGCATGTGTGTCAATAAACACTGATAATAATTCACCACGCATACCATGCACTATTACTATTTCGAACTATTTCCATAGTATCTTTATATGTTCTGATTTTAGGAATCGAAAAGAAACTTGAATTCAAAGCTTTAGAATTTGTACAATTTATTGAAATAATAAAAATGAAGAGTGGAGCTATTGTAGAAGAATGTTATGTATACAATAAAGAGATTCATCTAACTGTTCTCAAAACATCACTTTTCTTTACCGGGGATGGCTTTTCAGCTTATGATATGAAAGGACAACTCGTTTTTCGAGTTGACTCATATGGTCCCAATAATAATAATGGTGAAGTCGTTCTCATGGACCCTTCTGGTCGATGCCTCCTGACTGTTCGTCGTAAGGTAATTATTTCATCCTTAAATCTTAATCAAGGAGTCAATTCTTTTTTAGCTTATTACTACTTATAGAGTAGCAAGGTACATCTTTTATGAATGAGTCAACTCAGATTCGACATATTTTTTACTCTATTAGCATTTTAATTAGTGATCAGTTCAAGGTTGATTCAACTTCTGATTTTCAATTGGGTATTTAATGAAATATTATTTTGAGTGTTCATTTTAACGGCAACCGTTCACTTTAAATGCTGAGTCAACTCGGTTAGCTCCATCTTTAAAAATCATAAGTTCAGTAATATATATTTAGGTGTCTTATTTCGATGTTTTTGTCCGTATCAAGGGAAATCTAATTTTGAACATAATTCATTAGTATTCTGGGGTAAACTCAGTGAGTCAACTCGCTAAGGTATCAATTATTTTATCACAGAGGCCAAGTCTGCATAACAGATGGGAAGGCTTCATAGGAGATGGTAGTGAAGGGCAAAAGCCAATGTTTAGTGTCCGTAGATCATCAATAATCGGGCGATGCAGCGTGACAGTTGAAATGTACAGCTCAGAAAATGAAGAGTACTACCAAATAGAAGGCTCATTTGCACAAAGAAATTGCACCATTTTGAATGCAGGAAAGGAAACAGTAGCTGAGATTCGAAGAAAAGTTGATGCTTCGACCAATGTGATGCTTGGCAAAGACGTTTTCTCTTTATCTATTAAGCCTGGTTTTGATGAAGCATTTGCAATGGGATTAGTTCTTGTTCTTGATCAAATTGATGATGGTTATGATCATATTGATACTAACAAGGTGGAGGATGTCGCACAAACTTCTCCTTAAATTCATGGTAATTTTTTTGTTTTCTCTTGATGGAAAGCATTTTACTCATTCTGAAGAAAAGTTGATTTATAGAAAGTGTTTTTCAGAAAATAGTAATTTAATACAAAAAGATAACAAATACTATTCAATATTACAAATAACGTTAAAACAATTACAATACTTAAACATAGATGACATGAATTAGAATATTTAATAAAAATCAACAACAAAATAGAAAAATAATCTCTTGCTGCCAAGGATTATCCAACTAAAAATAACCACACTCCGAGTTCACCATCATCGAGCTTTTAACAGGAATTTAAAAATTCCAAAAACAAGCGAAGCATCCTAATCATGATTAACGAACAACAATTATTACCTGCAATAGTGAAAAATACCACAACTCTTCCAAGATACTGGCAAGATGACCTACAACTCCTCAATACATGCTTAGTTACATAATAGTGCATGTGATTAGTTAGGAAGCTAAGCGTTTGTTATAATCACTTATGCATATAGATACATATAGACATACATATATGTAATCACACACATAGTGTTGCTTTCATCTTTATATGGAAAAGCATTGTATCACTTACAACACAACGAAATATACAAAATCCTTTTACTCTAAATAATTGTGCATGGTATGGTATTAGAGTCAAGGAGTATTTTTCTTGGAAGTTTTGAAAATTTGCTATAAATGGTTGCATAAGCTTCTTACTCCACTCTACTTCGAACCTTCTCTGTCTCAAGTCTTTATTCACATGACGAGATCTAGTTTTACTCCTAATATCTCGTCATCATCTACAAATCTAGGTGGAATACTTATTCTTCGTCAAAATTGGGCATCATTAGTAAAAATCAAGTTTGATTCCACCAACTATGTGTTGTGGCGAGGTGAATTAGTGATTGTAATTGACGTTTGTGGATATTTAGATCATGTTAATGGATTGCATCCTATTCCATACAGATCTGACCCACACTATCCTACTTGGATAATAGAAGACGTTCAACTTAAGGTGTCTCTTCTATCGTGTATGATTCCATAGGTTCTTACTCAATTTGTTAAAATTCAACATTCACTTAATATTTGGACTAAGATTGAGAAATTATTTTTTAATCAATGTCGTACACACGTTTGGCAGATTAAGATGCACTTATGTAATATTAAGAAAGGTGGTCGATCTATGACTGAATATCTAGCTGAAGTACAGGAGATTTGTGATAGCCTTGAAATAGTTGATGCATCTTTACCTCTTGAAGACATAATTTTGTATACTGCTAAAAGTTTGCCTAGTGATTAAAATCGATATAAATCAAATATTCGAATCCCTAATCCTCATACATCTCCACTTAGTTTTCATACTCTTGGCAGCTTACTTGTTTCTAAAGAATTACATATGAAATTGGTTGATTCATGTGATATAAGTCGATGTCTCCATATTTGTGAATAATCTAGTCACGAAACATCATTTACGGTGTATTATGTGCTTAACTGAAGGGTTTTCCCCATTATTTGATAGTTTCTCAATTCTTACCTTCTTTTGGATCTGTGTTACTTTTAGAGCATTTTAGGTGTAATTTGTGTGTTAAATGTGAAGCTCTTAATTACAAGGTGATATTAGATGCCAAATCATGGTTAAGAAGTTGTAGAAAGAAGATCCAAGTCAAAATCAAGAGTTAAATAACAAAGGAAATCATTTTTAGAATATGAAAAGCTTACATCCAGACTTCAAAAGTGTAGTATTTTCAATGTTGCTTAAAATTGACAGAGAATTTGAAGGATCACTTTTTTGTATTCATAAAGGTCTTTGAAATACGAACGTGTGGCCCTAAACGGTAAGTGGTTTGAAATTGTAAGAAAAGAGTTATGAATTTTACAAACTCTACGGGCCAATCAGTCTACATTCTAAGAAAAACGTATTTAATTTGGATTAGGAATCTAAAACCTATCCCATGACCTAGATTTTTTTCCAACCTCTCTCTCTCTCTCTCTCTCTCTATATATATATATATATATATATATATATATATATATATATATAAGTATTTGTTATTGACTTAATAAACAAGTCTTTGCATCAATAGACTCCATATTTTTAAGAAATTCATCAGGGAGAAAGCAAGTTGACTTGAGGAAAAAGAAAAGAAGTTGGAAAGTCACAAAATCCTTTTCTCCATCCTTCCACTCTACCATTAGGGTAATTTGTATTAGATTATTAGCTTAACTATGTTTCTAATTCTTTACTCCTCAGTTTTATTTCTTTTATTATGAACTAATTTTCCCATAGCTTGGGTTCGCAATATGTATGATTCTTGAATTATATTTCATGTTTTATATTGTGTAGGATTATATTTAATTGAGTTGAGATTTTAATTTATATAATTGTATTTTTTGTTTTCCTATATTCCAGCGCTAGCCTTGATCATGTTAGGATTGCCCTTAGTAATTAGGATTGTCACCCTGACGGGGGATTCAATTGCTTAAAATAACACACAATCGTCTACTGTGCGGTAGTGATCTTGACGGGCTTGCTTAACAATATAGTCAACAGGGTTTAGATTTTCACCACTCATCTCCATGCAAGGTTCCCTTACCCAAGTACCTTGGTAGTGTTGAGGTTTTCTTCTAAACTACTGTCGTCCCCTAGTGTGTGATAAAATAAAGTAGTAATATAAACGGAGTGACAACTCCGATTGTACAGATCGAAGACAAGTAAAAGTGCTAAGTAGATCTATCCACTTCCCCAGTGATTAATTACGATTAATGGTATTTATTCTAGTGTAAATGTATGAAGTTTGTACTCTAAAAAAATAGTAAAGAATGTAAACTGAAGAATGTTTGTTTGGTTTTCAATTTGATTAACAAATAAAGACAAACTAAATGCAAATACGATAAAGATAGGAATGAGATTAAACTATAAAATGAAAATAGATAACAAGTAAATGTAATAATGCATAAAATATAAGAGATGGTTGAGTGAGGAAATTTCTAGTAATAAGTTGTGCCGCTAATTAACCTTGTTATTGATAAGAGCGAGTGGCTATGTTCACATTATTCAGGATTCAAATGCACTGTAAGTCCCCGCCTGGGTTATCTTAGAGCCCAACCTTACAGACTCGCCGGCTATCCAATGAATTCAAGTTCCTGACCATATTGACTACCTAGCGTGCAAGGACCAACCAGTTCAAGGCACTAGACGCTTATGTACTAGTTCTATAATTAGGCCACCCATTAAGATGTTAGATTAATTACGACAACTTCTTGTGTTGGCCTAACGTCTTTTTAATCTTGTTTTAATATTTGCCAAATCGTGTTTCAAATATCCCCAAAATAGTGCATTATACTTGTCCTAACTATATACCTTTTCTCAATGAATTTAACATTATTTTTCAAGGTTTATTTAGTATCCGGGCCGGCATACTGCTCGTAGGATCGACATACTGGCGGAAAGAGTCGTTGCCCAATGGTCACATGCCACGTTGGATCTTCACGCTGACTAGAGGACAAACCGGACCGGCATATACCAGCCAGAGGCAGAATGTTGCCTATATAATAAAGCTCTTTTTCATTCATTCATGCACCTCTTACCAATCCAATTCTAATCATTCTTATACATCAACTAGAGGTCTCAAGCTATCAAAGTATCAATCCAAGCTTTATCAATCAACTTTTCATATCTACTCAATCAAGGAGTTAATCCAAGAAGCTTAAAAGTTCTAATCTCAAGAGAAGTTTAAAGCTTAGAGTTATATCCTCTCTTTAGGAGTTCTTAGCAAAGTTGTATCAACCATTCAAACACTTGTTTTTATCCTCTTAGATATTTTCTTTGTAATAGATAGATTAAGAGAGAGTGTGAGTATAGGGAGTATACTCGGTTTCCTTGTGTTGCAATAGCACAAGAGTTTGCTTCGTGGTATCAAAGTGGTTGTAAGGGTTATTGTGTTCTCGACCCGGTTAAGAGAGACACGAGAGCTTAGTGAAAAGCTTGAAATCCTAAGGAGTCTTACTTAGGTAGTGATGTAGGGATAACCGAACCACTATACATCGTTGTGTACTTTCTATGCCTTATCTCTTTACTTATCATTTATTGATTGCTCGTATTTCTATTTATATCAAACCTAGTTATCCTAATGCGTGATCCCATAGTCTTTGTTATATATTGACTTAGAAGTTATTCTTTAAACTTATAATTGTCCAAAAGATTTTTAAATTAGGCATTAATCTTATTAGTAATCCTATTCACCCCCCCTCTAGGACTTTCATCTTGCTACTTGGACAGAGCACATGAGCAATTATAAAAAATAGACAAAAAATGGAATAATAACATAAAAATCAACTCAATTAAATATCCAATTGATATCCCAAATACAATAACTTAATCAAAAATCTAAACACAAAATCTTACAATAGCATCCTCAAGCAATTAAAGTTTAGCTCATACTAATGGAAAAGCTAAGTAGAGACAAAATAATAAAACTAAGAACATAATCATGTTAAAAGATAATAATAAATAGGATTTACTGTTGATGGCAAAAGGAAATGATGATTAGTTGAGGTAGAATAGTTGGGTTCATAAAAAAAACCTTGTTCTTTCTCTCCTTTCTCTTCTGTCGCTTTCCCCCTTTCTGAACTGCTTCTCCTCTTGGATAAAGATAAGATAATTCCACAGATAATGATATGGGGCTAGAAAATTAGCTTATATATCTTTTATATGTTTGGGCCCCTTTAGGTTTGGGAAATTAGGTTAGGAGAGGACCCAAACCGTTTTACTTAACAAGATTTCTAGTTCGAACCACGGTGGATGCAACTGGCATAACTTCTTCATCTTGACTATGAATTGACTTTCGTCACTTGAGAAACGGCCTTGAACTCAAGCTCTTTTTAAATAAAAATGAATTAGATACATAACTCTCACCAACAAGTCATAGTGACTGAAACACTAAGGTGTAAGATTTCTCTGGTAAACGCTTCAACTTCCCAAAGTGGCTCTAAGCTTAGTTTCCGCTTTGACTTGGGGTTTCTCTTGACTCTTTGAATTCTTATCCTCATCTTGGACCCTTGTATTAAGAATGTACCTAAAATCCATAGATTTCACACACAATTAAGGAGCAAAAGCTATATAAACAGTAATATATCCAAAACAAAGAGTAAAAGTGCAATATAGCAAATAATAGGGAAAAATGACTAACTTAGGCCTAATAAAATCCCAAAATAATGTCTCATGGATGGATTTATCCATCACAAAAATAGAGACATCAAGAGCCCCAACACAAAGGTTTGTCGTCCTGACCAAATAATATTGAAAAGAAAAGGAGTTTAGAAAGATCTAAGTCAAATACGCCAAAGAAGAGAGAAAGAGTAGAAAACATAATGAATGACACTAAAAAAATATTAACAAGTCTCATATAGCATAAATTTACAAACTAAATCAAGTATACACTTATCAAATAAATAATCTACACATGTTAATTTCAAGATCCGATTAGAGTTGCAATTCACGAAAATAGGTCATTTCTTAGTTCACAATGGTGGCTATAGGGTGTTCATCGATCCTCATATAGTTTTTAAGGTCCATCCAACTACTCACTATTGATGTGAAAGTTTCTAATTTGTATAGTCAATAATTCTATGCTCTTTACGGTTGTAATGTAGGCTTAGGGTAGGTGTGATACGTATATATGGATAATTTAGAGTGAGCTTTTGGCTCTTTCCTCATTAGCCATCAACTAATCTACCCAGAGCTTGTGTTTTCACTCATCCCAATTGATGTTCTCACTCATCCAAATTGATGCACTTAATCGTATCCCCAATAATTCAAATGAAACCTATTTATGTTCACCTAAAGAATTCCTGCTTTGTCGGTCCAAAATGTATGTATATTTTTCTTTTGCAAGTGGAAAGGACTCTCTTTTGATGTGAGAAGTCATGCGCCCATATTTCTTTTAGATTTTCACTATATATATATATATTTTTCTCATCTTTTTAAAATATTTTTCTTTTCCTTTTTACCCCGGAAAAGGATTTCAATATATATAACAAGAGATCTAAAAGCTCAATTACAAACGCAAACCCACCCAATAATGTTTCCCACAAAACCACCACCCAAAAATCAAGGTCTAGACGACGAATTCAAAGCATCACGTTCGAGTGCGGGTCATATGCTAAAGTCCTAAAATTCTAAAGGATAAGGCTTAGAAAGTGGCTATATAAAAAGGCTTAGAAAGGCAAAGTGGGGGTTGGGACAAATAATATAAAAATTATAATAGACATCAGGCTAAAAGGCACAAAGGTCCAAACAAATATTTGGCTTAATCATGTCATATCCTATACAAATTATTCACTTCCTCACTTCTATCATGTTCATCAAATGGGTTATACGTTATTTTAGAACTCACGTTCTACACACCACCCGTGATTCCTAAGATCAAACATATTTCCACCGCATTGCTCACTAATCGTTTTTTTATCAGCAAACCAAAATCATTATTAAATGAGGCACAAACTACCCAATATCTTTTACACCTTGATAAGCCCAATAGCTAAGTCTAAGTCTACACAACTATTACAAACTCAAATCAGGAAACATTTGGGCTATCTATTACAAATATCATCAACTAATTTAATCGACATATTAAATTTAAAATTCCTTCTTTATATCTTCACAACTGAAAAAGAGAGAATGCGATTAACAATTCTCTCTTCATTCATCTCTCCCCTTTTGTGGTCCCTGCTAATTCTTTCACCCCACACAAAGTAAATGTAAGAGGTAATAAACACACTTGTGATGAGGATAATTTCAGAATTTGGGCAAGGTTGAAAACAATTTCAATCAAATTCATAGTTGAACTAGGAAAATTGTTGATTTTACAAACCTTCAAGATGCCGGTAAGAATATTCATGGAGAATGAGCAATTTGTGAAGATGTGATCATTATCTTTATTACTTTGATTAAATAGGACACAAACAGAGCTACAATTAGCACCCCACTCAATGATTCTGTCTCTCGTAGGTAATTTGTTCTGAGTTGCAAGCCAAGCGATGAACGAGCATCTCGAAACACATATTTTAGCCCACACAACCTTGTTCCATGAGAGTTCTTCTTTAGCTTCAATATTTTTTATGAGCGTTGGACGAAAAGAAAATTTCTTCTTGTAGCTCTCACTCCAAAACATCTTGTCAATCCAATAGATAAAGAAACTAATTGCAGCTAAGGCAAGATTTTATATATACATGGAGGAGGTCTCCATCTCCCTTTACCATAGCAGTCAGCTACAATTTTATTTCAACCGGAATTGTACTCATCAATATCAATATTGAGAATTTCTTGAACACTCTGTCTATTTAAACATTTGTCCCAAAGAATGAAAGTGTTTATCCCATTACTGACCTCATGATGAATTTACTAGCAAATCCTCTGATTTTGAGAATTTGCTTCCAAATCCAAGAATGATGTTGCTTAGGATTGAGGCTCTATAAATATTTGTTTTTGATTATATTTGTCTTTATCCACTTGCTTAAAAGGTCTTGACTCTGAGAATAAAATCTTCTGAAAGTAAATAATAGACAAACTTTGTTATTATTCTCAAAGTTAGGAATATTTAAACCTCCTACATTTTTTTTTGATGTATGGGTGTCCGGGCAAGCTTACGCGCACCACGACTATTCCCATAGGAAATATACACGCCTCCTCATACATACTCCCATTTAATCAGAACTAGGTTACTCGAACCTTGCACCTCTTGCTTACCCCCTTTAAGGGCTCTAAAAATAACAAGGCTGAGGGGGTTCGAACCCTGTACCTCCTAGTTGAGAGACAGGGTCCTGGCCATTGAGCTAGTCCCAATGGTTAAACCTCTTCCTCCTACATTCTTGCTATTACATACTATTTCCCATGAAAATCTAGCACCCTGTGCTCCCTCAAGATTACCCTTCCACAAAAATCTTGACATTTTATGATTGAGCTTATAAATAACTTGTTTTGGAAGCAATAAAAGTCTACACCACAATATTATTTTACTGATTAATACTACTCTAATCAGTTAAACCTTGCCAGCAAAAGATAACAGTATTGAACCTCATTCTCTAATACAATTGCAAATATTCTTAACCAGTAAATTTCCATCTTCTGCACTCATATTTCTTGATTTCAAAGGCACTCCCAAGTATCTAACTGGCAAATACTTCAACTTAATATTGAGTGTATTGGATATAAGCAATTTAGTGTGACCTTCAATACCTCCAAAATACAACTCACTCTTTTGAAAATTTACGTGAAGTCCATAGATTCTTGTAAAAAGATCCAATGCCTCCTTAACCACTTTAGCCGAATGAACATCTGCCTTCATAAATATGAGTAAGTCATCAGCAAAGATAATATGGTTCAATTCCAAATCTCTACATTTAGGATGAAAGCCAATTCTATTCTCCTTAGCAACATGAGCAAACAAACTAGAAAAAACCTCCATACAAATAACAAACAAATAGGGAGAGAGAGGATCTCCCTGCCCGAGACCTCTCTTCCCCTTAAAATATCCACAAGCTTCACCATTGATACAAATAGAGTAGTAAGGTGAGCAAACACACATTTCAATCCAGTTAACAAACTTTTCTGGGAAGCCAAAAGCATGAAGTGTAGTAATAAGGAACTTCCAATTAACACTATCATAGGATTTTTTAAGATCAAAATTAATTGTTCAACTAGGAGTAGCATTTTTCTTTTCATAACCAAGTACTAATTCCTAAGCAACAAGAATATTATCACTAGTACATCATCTTCCTCCTACATAGACAACCTGATTAAGAGATATGATATACTCAAGTACTTTCTTCAGCCTATTTGCAATTACTCTTAATAAAGTTTTATAGGTTGTATTGACACAAGAGATAGGCCTGAATTTTTTAACACTAGAAGCATTCTTCTCTTTGGGAATCAATACTATATTAGTGGAATTCACTTGACTTAACAGTTCTTATGAGTTGAGGCATTGCCTAATTGCCATAAAAAAGTCATTCTCTATTACATTCCACGCTGACTTGTAGAAACAGGATTTAAATCCATCACGACCTGGACATTTATTCTCACCAATAGAGAATAGAGCAACTTTTATATCTTCATTAGTTATAGTAGATGTGAGAGCAACTTTTTGATCCTCAGTAATAAAAGTATGTACTAACTTCTTAATAGTAGAGATAGAACATCTCTTGATTCTCATCTTTAGATCCAAGTAGAACATTTAATAAGACACAAACTCCTGCTTAATCATATCAGGATCAATAATTACCACTCTTGCATCATAAATTAGAGTATAAACATGATTTCTAGACAATCTTCCTTTACTCATCTTGTAATAATTAGATGTACTACAATCATAATCATTAATAAACATGGTTCTTGATTTTTGTTTCATGACCTTATGTTGAATCAAAGTAGCTTCTTCCAATCTTTTAACAAGAATTTTTTCTTCTGAAATGATAGTAGGGTCAGCGGAATCACCCATAATTTTCACTTGAGTAATTTCCAGCTGCCTATTGATATTGTTAATATTGTTAGAATTTCTTCTAAAATATTTGTTATTAAATTTATTTAGAGCAACTTTGACCTCTTTTTGTTTCATACATACTTGAAACATGAAATTTCCTTGAACATTAATACTCCAGGCTTGCTTGACTAAATCCATATATTCATTATGAGTAGTCCAAATATTGAAAAACCTGAAAACACAAGGGTTAGATTTCTTCTCAAGACCAACTTTAAGTTTGATAGCATAGTGGTCAGAAGTGGATGGATGAATGATAATAACATTAGATATGATACTATCAATTCATTTATTATTAATAGCAATCTATCAATCTTGCTAGCTCTCAACTGTCCTGAATCGTTTTTGTTTGTACAGGTATAAAATTGACCTGCATATTGATGCTCATAAAGATTTACATCATCTATACACTCATCAAACTCTGTGGCGCTATTAGCCAAGGTATCACAATTAAGTCTATCATCTACACATAAGATATCATTATAATCCCCCATGAAACAAATTCTATGATCCTTAAAATCATTGCTCGGTTTGATCATATCTCTCAATTAACCTTTCATTTCATCTTCATCATTACTAGCATAAGTGCAACCCACAAATAAAGTGAGATTCATTTTAGATATATAAACTTCAACAAACAATAATTGAGCTGGCTCAAACACAAGCTTCATATCAACAAAGTTTTTATCCCACATTACCCAAATTCTTCCCGACTCATGAGTATTATAGTTGTGCAACACTTCAAGGTGAGAGAAGTGAGCATTTATTATTGTTGGACTCTTTTCAACCTTAACTTTAGTTTCTAACATCCTAATGAGGTTAACATTATTACTAATAAGAAATTCTTTGACATCTAACTGTCTAAGGAGATTATTGAATCCCCTAACATTCCATGAGGCAATAATCATTAATTAGGAGGTCTAGTGACTTCTTTACCACAATTATCCTTAATAAATTTAAGCACATCACTATCAATTTCACTAGAATTCACCACCTGCAGTTTTTCGAATGAGTTAGAACATAAAACAAGTTAAAAGGACCATCCTTATTCTCATTTTTTCTGTTACTAACCATCTACCATTTATCTTCATTAACTTTACTCTTACCCTTATCACTCTTTATAACCGGTTTTTTGGGTACCCAAACTTTTTGAATATTAGGACATGTACCTTCTATACGACCTATTTTGTTACATTTTATACACACCATCGGTTTCTAGTCATACTCCACTTGTATTACTTAGAGTTCCTTTGCACCGATGTCAACATAAATATCATTAAGTAACTCTTCCTTAGTGTTAATTTCAACACATACTCTGGCATATCCCAATCTAGATCTTGACTCTGTCATTGAAATCCATTTGCAGAAGGGTTCCAATTCCACTAACAATATAGCTTAATCCTTGTTTAGTCCACATCGCCATCGGGATATTAACTAACTTTTCCCATATCGAATCTTTGAAACATCAATCCTCTCAAATTGTATCCCTACCTTCCATGGTCTGAGTTACAATGGTTTTCCATTAATATGCCACATATGTTTTAACGCTTTATTATAACGTTATTCATTCTCAAATTTGAAGATAAACGTTCCTTGATTGCTCAATTTTATGATAACCTTACCCAGCTTCGACCACCGAAATCGAACAAAATTCGCAGATCTATCCATAAATTGGCCAATCAAACAATTTTCCCACAGTTTAGCACACTCTTCAAGAACTTCCTAAGTAGGTCTTATGATTTTCCTACCTTCTTGCTTTGTTGGCTCATGATAATCGAGTTTTAGAGTCTGATTAACACTACTCTCAAACAACATTGACCATGGCTGAGCTTCTGTTTGTAGGTCATTCAGATCTACAACTTTATCTTCAATGTTTTTACGATCTAAGCTCACTAGCGGTCGAGGAGTAGCAAACTCTTCTTCGCAGCTCGAATCTCTATTCGATATATGAACATTAGTATTAACCAGAGTGAATTCATTTAAAGCATCAAACTCTGGGGATAGGATTTGTTTCGTAATATCACGAAACTTTTTCCTACATTTTGGCACCGACTGAGAAGTGTTAATCAGAGTTGAGTTAATCATTTTAGTTATAGAGAGTCAAACTGAAAGAAAAAAGGAAAAAAATAAAAAAGGAAAATGATGAAGAGATGAAGGAAAGCATGAGAGGTGAGTAAATGAAGAGAGAGAATAAGTGGGTTAAAAATAAAGGTGGAAAGAGGTAAAACATAAGGTGTTAGATCCCATAAATTTTGGGATTAACACCAAGTTTGTTAAAAGAAAGGGAAAAAATTGAAAAAAAGTGGAAAAAGAGGTAAAAAAGGAAAGGAAAAAGGTGGAATAAAATTAAGGCTAGATGAATGGCTAGGGAGAAAAATTATAAAAATTGACTCTTATATAAATCTTTTAAGCACACACAAAATAAGTTCATAAATATATTATTCATTGTCATTAACTCATTAACAAATAGCTTAAAAGATACATTCACTAGTAACTACCTAACCTTTACACTTATTGAAAGCAATTAAAAACACATAAAAGTGGGGATGGAAATAACAGGTTTCCACCCTTAATTCAAAGTTGAGCCGTGACATCCACGACTCAAAACAGCCTCTATAAAAATTAAAGACAAACAACTAAGATACAAATAGAGAAAGGGGTATATAATAGAAAAATATACTCTCAAGGCTAATGCCTCGTGTGATCACCATCCACGATGGGATACGGTGGATCCTTCGCGGTGCCGCGTCTTATTTGCTCCAGGAGTGTCATGATTGACATTTGAATAGAATTTATTAGCGGCACATCATTGGAAATGATGGTTTTAGCTATTTCAATTTGCTTAAGTTTCACATTCATCTTCTCCTTCCAAGGAGATCCCTTTGACTGTACTCCTCTTAAAATTTTCTTGATCCATTCATCATCCAAGATGGAACTCGACTTGATAAATTGTTTCTCTTTCTCCCCAATGTTTAAATCTGCTTTGATCACTAGGCTAGTGATCAATGATGGGTATTTCAAGTTAATAAAACTATTTGGTTTGACTAAGAATCGTATTACCTCATCAAATATTACTTGTTCCATATCTACTTCTTCCTCTCTCATTACACAATCCAACATGATGGAGGATTATTGAAGTACATCCGCGACTCAAGCGTATATAAGGCCTGAGGGTGCAAGGAAATGGCACCAAATTTTTGCATCGGGTTAAAGGTACTTGTAAGGCCAAGATGTATTCAAGTTATTTTCATCATTACTTGATACCAACTCTTCATTGAACACCTTTTACTGTAATTGGTTCCAATCTAAAGTTTTGATTTTCTTCATAGTTTTTTTGATACTTGCATGGTCCCACCAATTTCCTCATCTTGAAATGGCTTCTAATGTCTTCAGTTGTGAAGGGACCAACTTACCCCGAATAGGAACCCTACCAATGCTATCTCAGCTAATGAGGCCAAGATAGAACTCTCTCACTAGTTCAATATTAAAACTCGAGTGCTCCATTATGAACGTCTTCCAACCTAATCTTCCTCCAACCTCAAGAAATCTCTTTTACTCTACGTTTTCTAAATTTTCATGAAATTTCTGCTCGTGTGTGGGTGTCAAAGTAGGCATCAGATAAATTGAAATAGCTTCTAGGACCCTAGAAACACCTCTTTTGTTGGATGTAGGCGTCTTGTCTTTACGAGGCTGTGGAGTCTTCTTCTTCGGAATATCAGTCGCTTGTTGCACACTCGACTCCGCAACACCCGGTTTCTCTCTAGCCAAATGACTCAAATCACCATTTTCCTCTTTGCTTTACTCATATAAACCTCTAGTTGTTTCCTCTAGGGTTTTTTAGGATTAGAGTTTATGATTTAGGGTCTATGGTTTATGGTTTAGGGTTTAGGTTTTAGGATTTAGGGTTCAGAGCTAAGGGTTTATGATTTAGGGTTTAGGGTTTAGGGTTTGTGATTTAGGGTTTAGGGTTTGTGATTTAGGGTTTAGGGTTTATGATTTAGGGTTCAATGTTCAGTGTTCAGGGTTTAGGGTTTAGGATACATGGTTCAGGGTTCAAGGTTTATGATTTAGGCTTTAGGGTTTATCATTAGTGTTCAGAGTTTATCATTTAGGGTTCGTGGTTCTGGGTTTATCGTTTAGGGTCCAAGGTTTAGGGTTTATCATTTAGGGTTCAGGGTTTATCATTTAGGGTTCCGGGTTCATGGTTTATGGTTCATGGTATAGGGTTCAGGTTCATGATATAGGGTTTAGGGTTTAGGATTTATGCTTTATTAGGGTTTACAGTTTATGATTTAGGGTTTGGGGTTTATCATTTAGGGTTTAGGGTTTAGAGTTTAGGGTTTGGGGTTTAGGGTTTGGGGTTTATCATTTAGGGTTCAGGGTTTATGGTTTAGCATTTAGGGTTCAGAGTTCATGGTTCAGGGTTTAGGATTTATGGTTTATTGTTTATTGGGGTTTAAGGTTAATGCTTTAAGGTTCATGAGTCAGGGTTTATCATTTAGGATTTAAGGTTTACCATTTAGGATTCGAGGTTTACCATTTAGGGTTCAGGGTTTTGGTGTAGGGTTTTGGGTCTAGGGTTCAAGGTTTATCATTTAGGGTTCAGGGTTCAGGTGTCAAGGTTTATCATTTGCACTTTGTTTGGATGGGAGGATTGGAAGGGATGGAAATGTAATAAAGGATTCTAATTATTTCTTCTTTTGTTTGGATTAAAAAATATTGAGAGGAAAGGTTAAGAAGGGATGCTGTAATATCTTTATATACACATATATCCCATGCTTCCATATCGGTGGAATTGAGAAGGAATAGATTAGGCTGTAAAATAAAATTACTATATTACCCTTGATTATTTTACAATATAACTTATATACTCATTATATATCAAAAAACCCTAGCCATCCCATTTACCCGATACATTACAACGCCTCTTACTCAGCTGCTCTACTTCAAAGATTCATCAATGTCAGTGAGACACTTATTTTAAATCATTTTTACTGTGTTTGTAAGCAAATTATCTGATTTTATTTCTTATTTTTTTCAATTTTAAGTTTTTTTTTATATATATATATTATATATATTTTGTAAATGTTAATACATATGTTTGATCTTTTGAAGCATCTTTTGAGTAAATGGGTGCATATTGTATGTATTGTCTTATGTTGATGATATAAGTTAGAAAAAGTTATAATTATGAAAAATAAATATGAAATCCATAAAAACATATAATTTTATTTTTATGTATAGCTAAATATAGTCTTTTAGTTAGAAATAACTGTAGTTGAAAAAGCTTTATAGTGTCTATAAACCTAAGCAGATTTTCTTTTACCTATATTAGAACTAATGTATATAGTGGTAAAATTTTGTTTGGTCTATTTATATATGGATTCTCCAAGATATGATATAAATATAGTACCACTTAGATGGAGGGAAGAATGTCGAGCAATAGTAGTACAAGTAGTTTGTTTAATGGTTTATTAGTTTAGTCGTATAAACAATCATATACTACAATTCCTTGTTCTATGATGAACTCTAAGAGAAAGAGTTCGAGAAGAAATAATGGGTAGAATTATAGAGATCGAAACATGTCATAACATAGTAAGAATGCGTTCACAAACGTTTTCAAAATCTGTAATTTATTAGAAAGAGATGTCGGGCTTAAAGCAACTAAACAAGTCAATATTGAAGAAAAAGTTGCAAAAACACTTTATATGCTAGGCCATCATGCAAAAAATCATGTGGTACAATTTTGGTTTTTACGCTCTGGGGAAACAATTAGTCCTCACTTTCATCGGGTATTAAGATCCATTGTAGAGTTAGAGGAGAAATTTTTGAAATAACCTGATGGTGCATATTCGAGCAGAAATACTTGGAAGCAACCGATTCTATCCTTACTTTAAGGTGAAATATATTATAATTTTAAGTATATATTTTATATTATGTTTATTATGAAAATTTCTTTAGTTTATAATTATGATATGATATAATTACATGACTGTATTGGGGCAATAGATGGAACTCATGTTTGTGTTAAAGTGTTTGGTGAAGCTGCTACTAGAAATCGGGGTAGGAAAGAATATCCTACCCAAAATGTTTTGGCTGCACATATGTTTGACTTACAATTTACATATGTTTTACCTGGATAGGAAGGGACTGCATCTGACTCGCGTATCATAAAAGATGCCCTTTCAAGGGATGATAAACTCATAATTCCATCAGGTAATTAATTGATAAAATAATAAAATGGGATATAAATATTTTATTTTTATGTATATAATTAATGAGAATTTTGTATAATAGGAAAATTCTATCTAGTTGAAGCTGGATTTATGTTGAGAAGTAGACTCATTGCTCCTTATAGAGGGGTTTGTTACCACTTGAAAGAATATTTAACAAGGGATCCACTACAAAATTCTAGAGAGTTGTTCAATCTGTTGATAATTAAACTTGATAAATAAAATGTATATAGACTACTTGTATTAAGATAATCTAATGTATTTAGGAGCATTTGAAAAGTCATCTGGTAGATAAATGAATCTAGACAGATCGATGGCCTACCGGCTCAGTGACTCAAGACAGATCGTTGGACTTTTGAGTAGTTTGAAAGTCATAGGATATTAAGAGTTTGAATCTTTATTCTTAGTATCTAAGTAGTATATGTAGTATTCTACTAGTATAAATAACAGTAGTATGTAGTATTGTAGTTCATCAGCAAGAAAAAAACTGTAAGGAAAACTATGGTTAAAGTTTATATAATCTCCTGTCTAGTACATCTTCATATACATATATATATATATATATATATATATATATATATATATATATATATATATATATATATATATATATATATATATATATCTCCCTCTATAATTATTTTTCTATCAGCTTCCAACAAACTGGTATCAGAGCCTAGTTGATATGGCAACCGTAAGTGGAGGCATGCCATTTCCAAAACTAACGAAGAGTAATTACGAGAGGTGGAGCATTCAAATGAAGGCATATCTTGGTGGACAAGATGCGCGGGATGACATTGAAGAAGGATATGTTGAACCAGAGGGACTGGCTGCTCTTAGCCAAGCCCAAAAGAAGGCTGCAAAAGATGCTAGAGTGAAAGACCAAAAGGCTCTTTCTCTCATTCAACTGAGTATTGATGATTCCATCTTTGAGAAGATAGCACAAGACACTACCTCTTATAGGGCTTGGGTAGTTCTCCATAATATGTTCTAAGGAATTGATAGGGTGAAGAAGGTTCATCTCTAGAGTCTTCGAGGTGAGTTCGAGACTTTGAAAATGAAGGATACATAGTCAATATTTGATTATGTATCAAGAATTCATGCAGTCATAAATCAACTTCAAATGAATGGTGAAAATTTACCTGAAAAACGTGTGGTTGAGAAGATTCTTCGATCGATTGATCCAAAGTTTGATCACGTTGTTGTAGCCATCGAGGAGTCCAATGATGTGGAAACATTGATTGTTGACGAGTTAACAGGAAAATTACAAGTCCATGAAGAAAAGATAAAAAGGAGGATAAAATAGCCAATCGACCAAGCTTTGCAAGCAAAAGTGAATATTAAAAATGATGGTAATACAAGTAACCAAGGCTGGCGTGGTCGAGGAAGAGGGCGCGGTCGAGGACGTGGTCGAGGTCGTGATAGCCAAGCCACATGGTATGACAATGAAGCAAAAGTCGAGTCCAAATCAACTAGAGAACGAGGAAGATGAGGCTTCTATAAACAACAAGACAAGAAATCTATAGAGTGCTCAATTGTCATAGATTTGGATACTATTTGCATGAGTGTTATGATGGACCTTAAGAAGGAAAAGAAAAATCTCATCTTGCAGAAGAGAAAAAAGAAGATGAGACACTTTTATTGGCGTACAAGGCGTCAATGGAAGAGAACAAATCTGAATGGTACCTCGATACAGGTGCAAGCAATTATATGTGTGGAAATAAAAGCATGTTCGTCGAGATGGATGAATCTGTAAGTGGTAATATAACTTGTGGTGATATGTCAAAAACTCCAGTCAAAGGCAGAGGAAAAATCATGATCAATTAAAGAACGGTGAACATCAGTTTATTTCTGATGTTTATTTTGTTCTAGGAATGAAGGCAAATATCTTGAGTATGGGTCATTTAATGGAGAAAGGCCACACTATGCAGTTAGAGGACAAGAGTCTGTATTTGAAAAGTGGTGATGGGACCTTAATTGCAAAAGTTCCAATGACTAGCAATCAGATGTTCATAATGAACATCCACCATGATGAAGCAAAGTGTTAAAGTCATGTTATGAAAATCCATCCTTGTTGTGGAATTTGAGGCTCGGACATCTCAACTTTGATGGGTTAAAAGTGATGTCGTCTAAGTATATGGTAAAAGGATTACCTCAAATCGATCAACCAGATCAACTATGTGAAGGATGTCTTGTTGGTAAACAACATCTGAGAGTTTTTCCTAAGGAATCTATGTCAAGTGAAAAACAACCATTGGAGTTAATTCATGTTGATGTATGTGGGTTGATCGATCCTACCTCATTTGGAAAGAATAGATATTTTTTTCTATTTATTGATGACTATAGTCGGAAGTTCTGGGTTTACTTTTTGAAGACCATATCAAGTTGGTGAGATCTAATCGAGGAGGAGAGTTCACATCAAATGAATTCAAGGAGTTTTGCGATAAGAACGGTATTCATAGACCTCTCACTGTTCCATATTCACCATAACAAAATGGAGTTATGGAAAGAAAGAATCGAACAATTATGAATATGGTTCGGTCCATATTGAAGAGTAAAAATTTGCCAAGAGAGTTTTGGGCCGAGGTTGTTGATTGTGCTGTGTATCTCTCGAATCGTTGTCCGACAAAAAGCATCGAAGATAAAACCCACCAGGAGGTCTGGAGTGGATACAAGCCGAGCATATCATATTTGAGAGTCTTTGGAAGCATTGCACACATGCATGTACCAGATCAGCAGCGGAAGAAGCTGGAAGATAAAAGTCAAAAGTTTATCTTTGTTGGGTATGATCATTCATCGAAGGGTTATGGATTTTATAATTCTATTGAGAAGAAGAGGAGAACTAGTCGAGACGTTGTGTTTGATGAAAGAAGTTCGTGGTAACGGAGTTCACAATAAATTAAAAATTTATTTTCTTACCGAACGAGGAAAGTAGTGATGATGAAGAGAACGATAAAGAGGAGCCGATTACTCCACCTTTACCGAGTCCATACTCGTCAGAACGAGAAAGTTCTGGAAGTGAACGCTTCCAAAAGATGAGATCATTGCAAGAGATCTATGATCTCAATCAGAACCCAAATATATTTTGTTTATTCGCAGATACCGATCCTATAAGTTATGAGGAAGCAAGTAGAAATGATAAATGGAGAGACTCCATGAATGAAGAGATTTTTGCTATCGAAAACAATAAAACTTTGGAGATGACTACTTTGCCTCTGGAGCACAAACCTCTCGGTGTGAAGTGGGTTTACAAAATCAAGAAAATGCAAAAGGAGAAATTGAAAGGTACAAAGCAAGAGTCGTGGTAAAGGGTTACAAACAAAGAGTAGGGATTGATTACGATGAAGTCTTTGCCCATGTTGCTTGATTGGGGACAATCAGATTTCTTATTTCCTTGGCAGCACTAAAGAAGTGGAAGATTTATCAGATGGATGGTAAATCAGCATTCTTGAATGGCAACCTTGTAGAGAAGGCGTATATAGAGCAACCACAAGGATATTTTATTAAAGGGCATGGAAATAAGGTGTTAAAATTGAAGAAGGCCTTATATGGGTTGAAGCAAGCCCCTAGGGCTTCAATAATTGCCCACACGAGCATGTTTTCTATAATTGCCCCTAGTCGCATAGATCAACATTTTCAGAAGAAGGGCTTCAATAATTGCCCACACGAGCATGCTTTCTATGTCATGAAGAATGAAAAAGGCGATATCTTAATATTTTGTCTCTATGTCGATGATTTCATATTTTCAGGAAACAACGATGACATGATTGCCTCATTTAAGAAAGAAATGACTGAGGAGTTTGAAAAACAGACATTGGGTTGATGTATTATTATCTTGGGATCAAGGTGCAACAAAGTAGTGAGGGAACTTTCATCTGTCAAGAAATTTATGCCAGGGAAGTTCTAAAGAAATTCAAAATGGAGAATTGCGAGTCAATTAACACCCCGATCGATGTAGGTGAGAAGTTATCTAGGCATATTGGTGGTGAATAAGTTGATCCAACCTTATTCAAAAGCTTGGATGGGAGCCTAAGGTACTTAATATGCACTAGACCAGATTTCTATACGCAGTTGGTCTTGTTAGTCGATCTATGGAGAACCTTACCATCTATCACTTTAAAATAGCAAAGAGGATTTTCCGATATATTGAAGGTTCTATAGATCATGGAATATTATATCATATTTCTGGAAATTTGAAGTTCGTAGGATATAGAGAAAGTGATTGGGCTGGAGATATTGATGTCGCATGAGTACAACATGTTTTGTTTTCTACTTTGGTGAATCAACTTTTACTTGGAATTCAAAGAATAAACCAATTGTCACATTGTTAACACGTGAAGCTGAATACGTGGCTGCAACGTCGAGTGTGTGTCATGCACTTTGGCTAAGAAATTTGCTTAAGGAGTTGGGATTTAATCATGTTGAATCAACTGATATTCATGTTGATAACAAGTCAGCCATTGCCTTAGCAAAGAATCTAGTCTTTCACGATAGAAGTAAACACATCGATACTCGTTTTCACTTCATCAGGGAATGTATTGCAAAGAAGGAGGTTCAAGTCAAGTATGTGAAGACCGATGATCAAGTGGCAGACATCTTCACAAAGCCTTTAGAAAAGACGTGTTCGAGAAGTTGAAGAGTCGTCTTGGAATGCGAGCATCAAGTTTAAGGGGGAGTGTTGATAATTAAACTTGATAAATACAATGTATATAGACTACTCGTAGCAAGATAATTCAATGTATTTAGGAGCATTTGAAAAGTAATCTGGTGGATAAATGAATCAAGACAGATCGATGGCCTACCTGCTCAGTGAATCAAGACAGATCGTTAGACTTTCGAGTAGTTTGAAAGTCATAGGATATTAAGAGTTTAAGTCTTTATTCTTAGTATCTAAATAGTATATGTAGTATTTTACTAGTATAAATAGCAGTAGTATTGTATTTCATCAACAAGAAAAAAGTGTAAGGAAAACTAGAGTTAAAGTTTATATAATCTCATGTCCAATACTTCTTCATATCTATATTATATTTCAGAGTTTTTTCTACGGTCCAGATTTACCCGCATAAGTGGTGGCCAGGATTAAATCTGGCCAAACATAAGTGGTGACCATGATTTAATCTAGCTAAACATAAGTGGTGGCCAAGATTGATTCAAGCCCCACTTATTAATAATTATTTTTTTGAACCTGGGTTCGATTCTTGTCAACGGAATTTATTTTTGCTTTAGTGTCTTCAGACACGGGTTTTTTTTTGAACCTAGGTTCAATTCCTGTCAACGGAATTCATTTTTGCTTTAGTGTCTTCAGACACGGGTTTTACCTAGTATATAGATATATCTCCCTCTGTAATTACTTTTCTATTAGCTTCCAACACAATCACCGACACTCGTTGTTGCATAATGCTATTGAAAGAGAATTTGGGGTTGTAAAGAAGCGATTTCCTATCATATCAAGTTCAAGGAACCCACACATGGAATTAAAACCCAAAATTCTATCATTTTAGCATGTTGTTTAGTGCACAATTACTTAATGGGTGTGGAACCCGACGAACAATCAATAGCCGAGGTAGATGAAGAACTTATGATTTCAACCCAACTCAGCAAAATATAAATTTGGATGAGGAAGAGGAGAGTTGGTGCGAGGCAGTATAGCTAAAACACTGTGGAATGATTATGAGACATGATTTTTGAAATATAATATGCGGTATGAATTTATGTATTAATGTGTGAATTTTTTATTTAAATAAAAAACCAGTATGCAGTATATTTGTGTAATTCTGAATTTTAATATGTACTATATTTTTGTTGTCATATTTTATGTGTCTTCATATGAAGTTGTAATGTGTTCAAACTAAATTTTTATTTTTATATACCGTCTTCATATTTTTCTAATATTATGTGTTATTAAAGTTTATTTTAATTACTTTTTATTTATGTAGTCATGTCGATGTTGGAAGGAAGCATGTTGTGGACCTCAATAATGGACGATGCCCTTGTTGAGACTCATTGCATCAGCATAACACTAGAAATAGGGTAAATTGGACTTTTATCACCAATACATATCGTAATATTATGCAAGAAGTTTGGAGAAATCAGGTATGCATATTAACAAGGACAAGGTACAAAGGAAGACCATAAAAAACAATCGGGCCAAATGCTTTGATGTGTTGAAGAATGGAATCAGTGGTTTTGCATGGAATCTAGTAACAAAACCGTGGAGTGCTAAACCTGAGGTTTGGAAAGGCTGATAGAGGTGTGTTGTAATAATTGATAGATTATTTTTATCACTTGTTAGAGATAATTGTAAAATATAATATATACTATAATATTGTTGAATTTTTTAGGCTAAACCACATGCTAAGGAATGGATGACGAAACTGATTCCTCACTATGAAGAACTGCTTATTTTCTATGGGAATGACTGGGCAACTGCATTATAACAAAGAAAAATAAAGGTATCTAATGAGTATATGTCTAATATAGTTGATATTTACACCATGGTTATCCAAAATGAGGCTAGCATAGGCTGTGTTGGTAGCTGCCCGGATAATTCTGCAACAACGGTCGTGGGAGTTGATGAGGTTCGCTAAAAAAGCACTGAGAAAATTACTTGCAAGAAGGCCAAGAAGTTAAAGAAGGCGGCTCAAATTGTCTCTACTTTTTCAAAGAGGCATTCATGCCAGTTGCTGAATCTTTGAAGGAAGGAAATGCCGCTTATACTAAAGCTAAACAAAGTTTCCATTGAGGGAAGAACAAGTCTGTGAATTCATTAAGGAACTAGACATTAAGTCTGATATGTTTGAGAAAGTGTATGCGTTTCTTCTTAACATGCCTGATTGATGTCTCCCTATTTGTGATGAATTAATATTAGTTGGAGACATCATTTTTAGTGATTTAGGAAGTCTTTGAGTCAATTTTCTTGAGAAATGCTACACTTTCCTATTTTGAGTCTTGATTTAGTAAATTATTGTTTTTAGAGCATATTGGGTTTAATTATTTATTTAGTGTGAAGCTTTAAAGATAATTATGGAGATTAATTAGATTACAAGTCAAAGACTATAGATAAGGAAAGAATATCTTGAGGAAATCTGGAGATAGAAGGAAACAGAGTTCAATTATGAAAAGGAAAAGCTGTCAAATAAATCTGAATTTCCGCACCTACGTCTAAAGAAGTGGCGATAACTCCAAAAGCGGGCCGATTCTGGAAGATCCATTTCAAAGAGACGTAGATAATTCCATGAGGATTCTTTTGATATCTTATGGGTCAAAAACGGTCCAGTAACGAAGAAGATATGGTAAAAACAAGTCAGCAGTAATTATCCTTATCTACCTACGAATTTGAGTTGGGCTTGGAGTCCATTACATTCCTTCTCCTTCAAGAAAAACGAATTAGGGTTCCTAAACACCTATAAATACACCCTTATACCATTTTAAACATGTCCTTGCTCGTTTCACGCTTAGGCTTAGTCCTTACTTGTATTTTCTCTGTTTTAAATAATAGCTTAGTCCTTTAAATTAATATTCATCCTTAGAATCAAGCTATTCATCCAAGAAGCAAGCTGACCTATAAAGGAAGACAAGAAGAAGAAGTTGGAGAGTGACAAACTCCTCTTCTACATCTCACCTTCTCTATATTTAGGGTATTTAGCTATAGATTTATGCTCAACCATATTTCTAAACTTTTATTCAGTAAGTTTTACTTTTAATTGTTGGGTTATTATTTTGTCTTAAATTCATAAATACTATTTGTTATTTTAATTGATTGAGCTTGGCGTATATTGTTTTTATGTGTTTTGACTTATTGTTTCATCCCTAGATTTGGCCAATCTTAGGATTAATCTTAGTTATTGACAACACCACATAATCGTCTAGTTTTGATCCTTTGCCTAACTAGATAGCCATAAGGGTTTGATTTAATCACCAATCATTACTTAGGAATCCTTGGTAGTGGAGAGGTTGCTCCTAAGCCTAATAGAGGCTAGGTAGAATTTAGAATCCTGGTTAATATATAATGTTTAATCTGTGACAGGTTAGAATAACAACTTAGTAAGATAGACTCATATTAGTGACCCTAATATATTAGACTTACAACCGTATTTATTTATCTGCATTCTTTATTATTTATTCATATCAGATAGTTATTCATATTATTCTCTTTTTATATAAAAATCTAAATTAATCTACGCTTGTTAAATATAAATAGATCTAACGGATCAAATCCCTGCGAACGAACTTAACTTATCATTAAAACTTGCAAACGATATGTGATACTTGCAGTGAGTTCTGTGGTTCTCAAGGGTGTGTGCTCTTTATTATTATCTTTATTTATCTATTATTTTATCACACCTAACTTGGATCTCCGCTTGAGAGGAGAAAGAAATTAATGATGTTATTTATGTTTGGTGAAAGGTCATCTTCAAAAGTTCCCGTTTGGAAGTGTTTTTTTGGAAAATTACTTAAAAGTTCTTTTAACATTTTAAGAGTTTTTTTTATCTTGAAAAACACTTTTATGAGAAGCACCAAATTGGTGCTTCTTGAAAAAAGCACTTAAAATAATTTTAGATTTTAAAATTATTTTTTATAATTTTTTTGAATTCTAAATTTTATTTAAAAAGCGTTTTTTTACTTTAAAATAAGCACTTCTAAACGAGCTCTTAATGACGTGTGTCTTTTGTTAATTACTAGTACCTCACTTGTTAGTCTACTAATTATCTTTTGGGTGTAATATATGAAGTTTTTTGGATATAATGATTCTTTCATATGATAGTTTAATCATTTTCTTTTGATATTTATGTAGGAGCCTTTGTTGATTAATGACATTTTATTTGTAAGCGTCCAACTTATATAGTACTTTTTGTAATATTACTTTACTGGATATCAAGGTTTGATGATGTATTTTGTAAACAATAACATTTAAAATGGCTCTATTAAAATGATGTTATTCCAAAGTTGATATATTATATTTTAAATTATTACAGCTATTGTGGTGATAGTATATTATATTGATTTCTCTATGAAATTTTTGAAAAGGATAATTTTTCATGACCTGCTATGATATCTGGTTATCCATATGATAATTGTGGTGACGGGTGATGTATGGTTTGGATATGGTGTTGTTCTCAAGGTATATATCGTTCTCCAATTCTTGCAAAGGAAACTTTTGTTTTGCCGTCTTCAAACGTCCATATATAACGAAAGTGATTTTTATTTATGATTCTTTTAAAAAATCGAAAATTAAAGAAATATTGAAGAAATAAATGAATAAAAATAGAGAGATTACACCAAGATGATGAAAGGTTGTATTCTGTTGTATTTTTTACCTTCTGAAAATTTTCTTGCCTTTTTGGTGTGGATAACGGTCTGCTGATGGATGGGAGGGGGCGGCTTCCGCCACCACAGCCACCACCACAGCCACCGGATATCGCTATGGGTGAGAAGAACCGCCGGAAAATCACCTCGTCATTGCCATCTACGCCGGCGACCAAGCTTAGTGTTCCCAAAGAAAAGGCTAATTCATTTAAACGGCTCTCATCTAAACGTTTGAAGGTCTTCGGTGATGCTAAAGGTGTGGACCAGAGTTCACGAGCTATTGTCCCTACCGGCGAAGCCTCCGCGGCGCAAAGAAAACTCAAGAGAGCGTTAGATTATCCGGAACGAGATGAATTATCCCCGGTGGTGACGAATGAAAAGACTGAGATGGTGATGGTGCCTTACACTTCTAAGCCGGTGACGGGAGCGAGGCCCATGGATTCGGTGGAGAGTGGGATAACGGCTATGAACAACATCATGATTGAAAATCCCACTTTTCTTCGCGATGGCGATCATGATCATGAGAGGGTTGAGGACATACAGAGGTGTAACAATGGAGAACTCCTCTTGCACAGCAGCCTTGCTCTTCCGAGTGAAAAATCAGGTAAGTCCCTGCTTCCATTGAATAACACTGACAGTGAGATTTTTGTGGATACAGGTATTTCGATGGGTAGTGCTAAGGAAATTTTACAGAAGGATCAGGACGAAAATCTTGCTACGCAAGTACGTAGTGGTAAGGCGCGGACTTTTCTGGATGCTTGCAAAAATAACACGGAGGAATCAAATCAAGGCGTGGAGATGGGAGCGGATAATGGAGCGGATAACTTAGGTGAATTTCTAATGGAGGATGATGTTCCGGTAGGGGATGATACCTACCCCCAACTAATCAGAACGGCGGCACAGAAACAACGGGGATGTAAGGTATGGCATAGAACACTTATTTTGCGCTTACTTGGCTACAATGTAGGTTTTCGATATTTGTTGAACAAATTACATCAAATTTGGTCTCCCAAAGCTCATATGAACCTAGTTGAGGTGGGTTTTGGGTATTTTATGGCGCAATTTAATAGTACGGAGGATTATGAGAAAGTATTTAATGGAGGACCGTGGATGGTTTTAGATAGATATTTGGTAGTTAGGCCTTGGGATCCTTATTTTATGCCTCAGAACACCCCGATTATCAAGACAACGGCCTGGGTTAGGTTGCCTTGGCTACCATTGATAAATTACACGGAAGAGATTCTTACATCGATAGGGAATTTAATAGGAAAAATGGTGCGAGTTGACCCGTTCACTAAATCACGGGCAAGAGGTAATTTTTCCAGAATTGCGGTGGAGGTAGACTTGGACAAACCGTTGGTCCCGATTATTAGAATTCAAAATCATCTACAAAAAATCGAATATGAAGGCCTGCATCGAATTTGCTTTAGTTGCGGGAAATTTAGGCATACTAAAGAGGAATGTGGAAGCCTGAAAGAGATACCTGAGGTAACCGAAGTAGATTTAAATAATGTTGTCTCGCGCAAGGAGGGCGAGAAGGGGAGCGAGAAAGGTGCATCGGTATATGGGGAGTGGATGATGGTGGACCGTACTCGAGGAAGGCCACGGAACAATGGGACTGTGCACACTCAAAAGGTAAATCAGAAGGGGCTTGGTGGAATCAATAAAAAATCAGTTTTGATGCCAAATAAGAAAAAACATAGCTTGGTAAATGAGCGCGTGGGAGGATCGAGATATGAAGCTTTGACATCCTTGGATGAAAGTGAAACAAGCGGCATTAGAGAGAAAGATGATTCGCAAACAGTTACTGTAGGAAGAGTAGTGGAAAAGTCTATACGATCGAAGGAGAATGGAATGAGTCATGGGGTAATTGAAGTGGTGTCGGATGGTTTAGATGGTGGTTTCTTTAATGAAGGAAAACAAAGAGTTGTGGATGGGGAATCAGTGGGCCTGGATATGAAACGTAACGGAAAGAAAAAGAAAAAAAAGAGTGACCAAACATCCGCTAGGGAAGAGGAAGTTGAGGTGTTCGAGGCCGTGGAAGCGCGAGATGGGGAGCGAGTTCTAATCGGGCGTGATGACATGGGCGAAGATAGAGCGTTAGTTGATGGTAATATACTAGAAGGAACTGATTTGGGCAATGGCGAGAGTGAAATTTTGGATACAAAAGAGTATAGTGCACACAGTGACCATATTGCAATTTCAGTAAACTTGGGTGTTAGCGAAAATTTGGAGGAGGGACAGGTCCAGGAGGTTGTACAGGTGCGCGGTGAGGGAAGTGAAGGAACTGAAATGGGTGAACAGGTACCGGCTATTCATCAAGGTGGAGCTGTCCAACCAAAGGTAGCAGTCTCGGCCCTTACACCATGTCTGCAGCAGCATGAAGAGGACCTGCAGCACCTGCAAATGGCGACGAATCCCTTCAAATCTTCGGTGAGTGCTGAGGAGTGGATGAGGGGCGCAGTTGACTTTGACATTCCGGTGGGTCAGACCATGCGGAGAGACAGTGGGGAGCTTGGTAATCACGGTACTTTGGAGGCCGAGTTAGATGGGCCTGGAACGGATATGGACACGAATGCTTAGTGGTATTTCTTAAAGTGAGCTGTTGTGTTTTTTTCCTATCTGTTATCTTTAGATTCTCTTTGTTAAAAGTATGATCTGTGTATCTTATTTGGTAATGTTTTTTATGACTAATACACCTATTAGTAATCCTCGGGGAAGTTGCGCTGCGGCCAACCATCCAGTTAATGTTTTATTTTGGAATTGTAGAGGCGCGAACAGTGATGGATTCAGAAGGGCGTTCAAAGACCTTGTTGATAGACATAAACCTATCCTTGCAATTGTGGTGGAGACAAAAGCACTGGGAACCGAGGCAACGAGAATAATTAAATCTATCCGAATGGAAAATTCCATTCGAGTGGACGCGATTGGCTTTGCTGGGGGTATTTGGGTCTTGTGGAATAAAGCTGGAGTATCGGTCCAACTTTTATCGGCTAGTAATCAGGTAATTAATTTGAGAATTGCGGATATCTCATGTGGTTCTTGGTTGCTATCAGCAGTATACGCTAGTCCGAAGATTTGGATCAGAGATTCACTTTGGGATTCATTAGAGGAGGCGGCGTCAAGTATCGTGGAACCATGGTTGGTACTTGGGGATTTTAATCAGATAGGTTTACCTGATGATCAAGTGGGTGGAGCAGAAGGTATGCATAGAAGCATGGTTAAATTCGAAAGGTGGAGAGACCAGTGTGGGTTGGAAGACATGGGTTTTGTGGGGCCTAGATTCACGTGGAGTGATTAGTGGCGGTCAGGGACTAGAATTCTCAAACGATTAGACAGGGCATATGGAAATAGAATTTGGTTTGAGACCTTCGAGAACTCTAAAGTATTACACCTTCCGCGGGTACATTCGGACCACGCGCCTATCATGGTCACTCTTATTCCACCGAGACAGGAGCCAGTTAGTAAGAAGAGGTTTAGATTTGAGGCGGCTTGGGGATACCATGAGAGTTTTCGAGACCTAGTGGAGAAGAAGTGGAAGGTAGTGGGAAGAAGTCTTAGTGAGAATATTGAGATTATGCGGCAAGAACTGGAAATTTGGAAGTTTGAATTTTTCGGGGATATTTTCCGTAAAAAGAGAAGGTTATTAGCGCGGCTTGCGGGTATTCAAAAATAGTTGCAGTCAACTTATAATTCGTCCTTACGAAGACTTGAGGCGAGGTTGGAAGGGGAATTTGAGAGCCTTTTAGAACAGGAGGAGGTGTTTTGGTTTCAAAGAGCGTACACGGAGTGGATTAATTCGGGGGATCGTAACACGCGGTATTATCATTGCGCTGCACAAATCCGAAAGAAGAAAGCGGAGGAGATACGGATTAAGGATGGGAATCAAGAATGGATAGAGGATAGAGAGGTAGAGAAGGTTTGGGTTAGGGGTTTCTTTGAAGGGTTATTTGCATTCGATGATGGACTAGTTACTTCGAGATTGTTACCTCCACCGAAGAGATTTGAAGCGAGGGATATTGAGATGATGAATGGTTTAGTAGTGGATGAGGAGGTGAGGGTGGCAGTCTTTCAGATGGCGCCCCACAAAGCACCTGGTCCAGATGGGTTCACAGCTAGCTTCTATCAGAGATGTTGGGACATAGTTGGACCGTCGGTTTGCGAGATGGTACGTAACGCATTGGGTTGTGGTAGGTTCCCTAAGGAGGTGTTGGGCACACTAATTCATTTGATTCCGAAGTCCGAGAGGCCTGAATTTATTACGCAATTCCGACCGATAAGCTTGATTAACGTGTGTTATAAGATATGTATGAAGGTTTTGGTTAATAGAATGCGTCCACTCTTAGCGGGTAACATTGGACCATATCAGAGTAGCTTTCTACCCAATAGGTCCACCATCGATAATATAGTTTTGGTGAATGAGATAGATTTCGTTATGAGACATACGAAGGGAAAGAAAGGCTACATGGCAGTTAAGGTTGACCTTGCCAAAGCGTATGACAAGATAAAGTGGAGTTTCATTAAGGAGACGTTGGAGCTTATTGGGGTGCCGCCTATGTGGGTATCGCTTATAGTATCTGGACTAGAAGATAATGAGTTACGCGTACTATGGAGGGGGTCACCATTAGAGGCAATCAAGCCAAAGAGAGGGATTCGGCAAGGGGATCCTATATCCCCTTATATATTCGTTATTTGTATGGAACGATTGTCGTTACTTATTCAGAGGCTCGTGCGGAATGGCATGTGGAAACCTATATTTCTTTGTCAAGGGGGGTCTCCTATCTCTCACATATTTTTTGCTGATGACTTGATTTTATTTGCGGAGGCTTCGGCTGAAAATTTTGTGTTATTGCAGGATTCTTTGGATATATTCTGTCGGGAGGCGGGCCAGACAATAAGTAAAGAGAAATCGATTATATACTTCTCGAAGAACGTGTTGGAAGAGGTGGCAGAAGACATCACATTGAGAAGTGGCTACCAAAGGAGTAATGGTATTGGTAAATATTTAGGAGTTCATATTCTTTCAGGCCGGCGTCCGAGGGGTTTTTTCGGTGAGTTTATTAATGATCTAAGGGGCAAGTTGGCGAAGTGGAAGAGGAGTACCTTATCCTTGGCAGGGCGTATCACATTAGCTCAATCGGTTTTAAGTGCAGCACCAATGTATCTCATGCAAGTTGAGAGATTACCGGAATACGTGTGTGAGGAGATTGACAAAATTCGGCGAGAGTTTATTTGGGGTAGCTTGGATGAAAAGAAATGTATTAATTGGGTGGCTTGGAAGGATGTATGTAAGCCAAAGGATGCGGGTGGCTTGGGTTTCCGACTTGCAAGGGATATGAATAGAGCATTGTTGGGAAAATTAGGGTGGAAGTTAATACAAAATGATAACACGTTGTGGCCTATCGTCTTGAAGGAAAAATATTTTAGAGGCCCACCTATGCAATATATTAGTAGACAACATGATTCGGGAATGTGTCGAGCAATAGTGGAAGGTTTAAGGGTGATTAGGAGGGGATCTAAATGGGTGGTGAGGAACGGGGTTGATGTCGCGTTTTGGTGTGATTGGTGGATAGGGGATTCGCCCCTCATTGAACATGTGATTGGGATCTTTGAAGTTAGCGAATTAACTAGGAGAGTAAGTGATTATATTAGACCAGATGGGTCTTGGAATTGGGATATGTTTCAAGTGTTTCTACCACCAACTAAACTTCTAGAAGTTGCGAATTTTCGGTTTGATGAAGAAGCTGGGGATAGAGACATGGTGTCGTGGTTGTATGAGGTATTGGGGAGTTTTCCGTTAAATCAGCAAGATGGGATGATGCGCCGAATGATGCTCCTAATGATCCTATTTGGAAAAGAATCTGGAGCCTAAAGTGTGGACAAAGGATTCGGGTTTTTCTATGGAGAGTGGTCCGCGATAGAATTGCTACAAGGGTTAATTTAGCAAAGAGAGGAATGGAGGTCCCTGTGACTTGTCCGCTGTGTGAACATAGTGCGAAAAACACGGCTCATATTTTTCGGGATTGCGAAAAAATAAAGGGGATTTGGGATGCTGTGCGAAAGGAGGCTTATGTGCAAGGTGGTCGAAGTCACTGGAATAATGATGGAAGTTTTGGGGAAGACGAAGGTGATGGTAGTGTGTGGGACTCGGAACTCAAGGAAGGAGCTGGTCATATACAGGGGGGTGCTATGCGGGAAGGGGGGCTGGTTCATTTTATGACTAATAGTTTATTGCAGCGCAGGCCCCTGTCAACTTTGGAAATTGCGGATCAGCCCCAGGCTGTGGGGCGAGATTGCAGCAGCTCAGCTACTGAACAGTATAGCGGCACCAGTAATCTAGCACAGCAGCGGCAGGAACAGTACACCAGCAGCGCTGCAGCTAGGACTAGATTGGAACAGCATCTGGGGAGCTCGGAAACGCGGAGAACAGCATCAGATAGAGAACAGATGGCGGAAGCTTCAGAGATACAGGTTGATCGAGATTGGTGGCATCGGAATATATCAAGTAACAAGTTATTTGCAGGAGTGAGTTGCAATGTTTTCTTTGGGATTCTTGTGGACACAATTTGGAAGTTAAGGAATAATGTGGTGTTCAATGAGGAGGTCTTTCCCAATGAGATAGCGGTAGTTAAGAAGGCAAAATTTTTGGCGACTTTAACCACTAGCGTTTGGGGGCAAGGAGCGGGAATGCCTTCTCCAAAAACACCTCGGATAAACTTGGTGGGGTGGACAAAGCCCACTAGCGGGTTCAAACTTAATACTGACGGAAGCTATGATAGTGGGAGAAGGGCAGGAGGAGGAGGCGGGCTTATTAGAGATGGTAACGGAGAGTGGATATGTGGCTTTAGCTTACGCATTGATCATGATTCACCGGCTATGGTAGAGCTAATTGCACTATATGAGGGGTTGAGGATGATTGAGCGTTTGGGTCTCCAAGAGGTTACCGTGGAGGTGGATTCTAGAGAGGTACTTGGGCTAGTTCAAAGGGCGATGGATGGTAGAGGACCTGGGGCACCGTGGATTAGACAGATTCGCTTGATATTAGGGAGGAATCGAGGCTTTACCTTGAGAGGAATTTTTAGGGAGGCGAATGCTTGTGCGGATTGGTTGGCTAAACGAGGATGGAGAAATGGCTATGAATTTGTGCACCTCGATGACCCACCAGATGGTATTTGGAGTCTTATCACCAAAGATCGGATGGGGGTTAAAAAGCCTAGAGTTATTTATGATTCTGACTTATTGAATAATGTTTTAGTGTAGCGCTATTTTGTGTTTGTAACACGACCCTTGAGGTCTCCTTTGTAATAAAAAAAAAACAACAAAACACAACCGCTTTTTCAACATTTTTGTAAGCATTTGAGCTGAGCAGATGAATAACATGATGATCGTGTCAATAAGTAGCCAATAGTTGGTGTAAAAACTAAAAAGCTTGGGAATGGAGTTTTGGGTTTCTACTCTTCTACTTATCTTGTTATGATTGTTACAAACAATGCTTCTTCTACTTATCTTGTTATGATTGTTACAAACAATGCTTAAGGTTTAATTTCATTCCATGAAATTATTAATTTTTATCAATTATTATTCTTATAAAATCAATTTTGATTAAGTATTTTTACATAATAAATTTTATTAAGTTTATAAAATGAAATTATTGATTTTGATTCAATATTGTTGTTATGATATTGATTTTGATTAAATATTGGTATATAATGCTGGTTTCCATTAAGTTTGTGGAATGAAATTAGTGTTTTTTTATTAAATTATTGATTGAAATACAAACAACTCTAAGCACCATTCAAAAAAAAAGTGATAATACATGAGGGGATAATTAGCCATATTGTTATAGAATATAACTAATATAAAGTATTCACAAGTGCTGATATAAATTAAAAGGGGGGCAAATTCGCAAATTAGCAATGTTGAACCTGCAGGGGCCATTTCAAAATTTCCTGAAAGTTTAGGTGCCATTTTGAAACTATCTGATATTTCCTTGAATCTACTAGATTCTACTTAAATCTTTAGGGACCATTTCAAAATTTCCTAAAACTTCCAAGGTATTTTTTGAAATTTCTGAATCATCAAAGGTTGATACGAGAATTCCTAGAAAATACAGGGGCTTGTTCGAAAATTCCATATTCTTTTGGGTCTAAACTGTAAACTTTGAAACTTAATGGTGTTGATAGCTTGATAGACTCTACTGTACCACCGAGAGATTTTGCTAGCTCAGATAATAAATTTTTAAGCAATCTATGTGAAGAAACTTTCTCAGCATGTTGTTCTTGGAATATAGCTGCTGAGGTTGACAAGAAGCACTTGAGCAAAATAGATGAAGAAGAGAAGTGCAGGGACTAAAATGCAAAGTTGATATTAGTTTGTTAAGTTTGTTAGTTTGTTAATCAATTGGAATAAAGTACAGCTGTTGCAGCTGTCATTTAGTTAGAATAGATGTGATAGATTCATCTTGTATATATACATAGCTTTAACAAATGTAAATATTTTTAATTCAATAATAGAAACTCAATCTCTCTCTCTCTCGTTTAGCTTTTATTCTATCTTCTCTGCTTTGCTTGAAGCTCCTTTCATGGCTTCTCTAATTCTCTTATTTTACATGGTATCAGAGCGAAATTAATCAAATCTTCCGCATAACATCTCTTCTCTTTTAGATTCTTACTTCTTACTGTCTTCAATGGCGAATCAATCACCTACAAAAGTTTTTTCTATCTACATCCTAGCGAAAACACTGGGATTCCCTTAGTTTCTGAGGTATTGACTGGAGAAAACTACTTATCGTGGTCAAGAGCGATTGAAATTGCTCTATCAGTCAAGAATAAGCTAGGTTTCGTTAATGGAGATATTACGCAACCACCTCTCACAGATTTAGTCCTTTTTTCTGCTTGGAATCGAGCAAACAATTTGGTACTCTCTTGGCTTTTAAATTCAATTTCTAAAGATATTAGAGGAAACTTATTATATGTATCTTCTGCTTTTGAATTATACAACGAATTGAAAACTCGTTTCAGTAAGAGCAATGGAACACGAGTGTTTCACTTAGAAAAGAGTTTAAGCTCAATTTCTCAAAACAATAGTTCAATTTCAGAGTATTTTGCGAAATTTAAAACCATTTGGGATGAATACACACACTTTAGACCTTTACCTAGCTGCTCTTGTGGACATATGAATCAATGTTCATGCAAATTGTTAGAAATTCTAATTGAAAGACAACATAATGATTTCGTTATCAAGTTTCTAATAGGATTAAACGAATCATATTCATCTGTTAAGAGCCAAATCCTTTTAATGAATCCATTACCAAGTATAAACTCTGTTTTCTCTATGATTCTTTAAGAAGAAAGTCAAAGATTACTTACGAGTTCTATCAATAATGCACCTGTTCATGCATTTTATGTCAAAAACACCCCAAGAAACAACAATTCTCTGGAAGAAAGAAAGTAATATGCAGTCATTGTGGCTATACTGGACATACTATTGAAACTTGTTATCAAGTTCATGGTTATCCCGTTGGATGGGAAGGACCTAGAGGTAAAAGAATATATAATAACAATAATCAAATATCATACAACCCAAGAGCACACTATGCAATGGTTCAAGAAGATAATGATGCAGAATTTAATGATCAAGAATCAAAATCATACTCAAAAACACCTAGTTTGAATGATCTTACTCCTGAAGACATTGCAAAATTGATGGCTCTTGCACATGGACCTGCAGAAAATTCATCTCCTCTTCCTGTTGTTCATCATGTTTCAACACAAGAAGGTAATTTCAATATAGATTCTTGGATACTTGATACAGGTGCTACAGATCATCTTGTGTATAATCAATCTCTTTATACTAGTAATGTCACACTAGTTAATATACCAGTTACTTTACCAAATGGTGAGGCTATTTCTGCTACTCACAAAGGTAGTATATGCCTAAACAATCACATTACTCTACATAATGTGCTTTGTGTGCCAATACTGAAATACAATTTATTATCAGTTTCAAGACTAACTAAAGACTCAGAGATTTCAGTCATTTTCTTTCCATCTCACTGTATATTACAGGTTCAAAAGTCCAAGATGATGATTGGGATTGCTTATGAAAGTCAAGGTTTATATTACTTCAAGACTTCTTCTCCAAAATTAGCTCTTCATACATCAACTGAGGTATTTGATTTGTGGCATTCTAGACTTGGTCATCCATCAAAGGCTAAACTATCTGCACTAAAATCAATAGATTCCTCAATTACTTTTCATAAATCAAATGTTTGTGCTTCATGTCATTTTGCTAAACAAAAGAATCTCGTTCTCCCATTTTTGAAAGTTGAACTAACTCTTGCTTTGAATTAATACACTGTGATATATGGGGGCCATTTAAGCAAGAATCTTATACAGGACACAAATACTTTCTAACTATTGTAGGTGATTTCTCAAGGTGCACTTGGATTTATCTTATGAGAGCAAAATCAGAAGTTCATCAACATTTATTAAGTTTCTATCACCTTATTCTCACACAATTTCATACTAAAATCAAGATACTAAGATCAGATAATGGAGAAGAGTTCAATCTTCTACAGTTCTATTCAGATAAAGGTATCATACACCAATTGAGTTGTGTAGAAACACCTCAACAAAATGGCTTGGTTGAGAGGAAGCATCAACATTTTCTCACTACAGCTAGAGCTTTAATGTTTCAGTCTAACCTCCCTTTACAATATTGGTCAGAGTCAATTTTAACAGCTGCTCACTTAATCAATAGATTACCAACACCTCTTTTAAACAACCTCTCACCATATCAAATTCTTTATCAAAAACCACCCAACCTCAGTCATCTTAGAGTATTTGGTTCTCTTTGTTTTGCTTCTACCCTACAAAATCATAGATCAAAATTTGATTCTCGGGCTATTAAATGTATATTCTTGAGTTATCATGTTGGAACAAAAGGATACAAACTCCTCAACATAGAAACTAACACCACCTTAATCTCAAGGAATGTAGTTTTTCATGAAACTATTTTTCCATTTTCAAAATTTACACCATCTACACAACTTCACACTCTCTTATTTCCACCATCTACCACTAACTTTTCAGATTATATAACACCTCTCTCATCTCCTGTCATACCTCAACCAAATCCAAATACCTCACCAACTGATATTCCTTCTCCACAAACACATAATCCTCCACAATCAACCAATCAACCTTCCAAATCTACTAGAACCAGACAACCTCCAAGCTATCTTAAAGACTATATTTGTCCTTCCACATCTTCCTTACACCTATCAACAACTCCTACACAACCTTTATATCCTATCACAGATTTTCTCAGCACCAATAGATTATCTCAACCTTACACCACTTTCATTGCCTCCATTTCTAGTCAAGTTGAACCTAAAACCTATAAGCAAGCATCTACATCACCTGAATGGATGGCAGCCATTCATCATGAGTTAACGGCTCTACAAGCCAATAACACTTGGAACATTGTTCCTATACCTTCTAATGTGTCTCCCATAGGTTGTAAATGGGTGTTCAAATTGAAGTATAGAGCTGATGGAACTTTGGAAAGACATAAAGATCGGCTTGTAGCTAAGGGCTGTAATCAACAAGAGGGACTCGATTTTTTCGACACCTTTTCACCGGTTGCAAAAACTGTATCCATAAGACTTATTATAGCTCTTGCTTCAATAAACAACTGGCATTTACATCAATTAGATGTAAACAATGAGTTTTTACATAGAGAATTGAATGAGGATGTATACATGAATGTGCCTCAAGGTCTTCCAGCTCCACCAAACTCTGTATGCAAATTGAACAAGAGCTTATATGGTCTAAAGCAAGCGTCAAGGCAATGGTTTGCCAAACTCTCTCATGCTCTTACTTCATATGGTTTCAAACACTCTGCTAGTGATTACAGTTTGTTCATCAAGAATGATTCATCTTCTTTCATCGCATTACTCGTATACGTGGATGATATTATTGTTGCAAGTAATTCAACTGACGAAATTGATAAACTTAAGCGTTTTCTTCATAAAGAATTTACAATAAAGGATTTAGGAATACTTAAATACTTCTTAGGAATTGAAGTAGCTCGCAATTCCAAAGGAATTTCTTTATCTCAAAGAAAATATGCTTTGGACATTCTTGATGAATGTGGCTTGACTGAATGTAAACTAGTGGCTTTCCCTATGGAATCAACTCTCAAATTGTGTATGGATGATTCTTGTTTAATGGATAATCTATCCTCATACAGGCGTTTAATAGGGAGACTTCTATATTTAACTATCACATGACCTGATTTGTCTTACTCTGTTAATTCTCTAAGTCAATTTCTTTCCAAACCAACCATTGATCATTGGAATGCAGCTCAAAGAGTACTTAGATATATAAAAGCTACTCCTGGTCAAGGTATATTTCACTCATCTACATCTGAAATCAAACTCAAAGCGTTTTGTGATAGTGTTTGGGCCGGCTGTCTTGATTCAAGAAGAAGTATAACGGGTTTTTGTATTTTTCTTGGTGATTCTCTTGTTTCTTGGAAAAGTAAGAAGCAATCCACCATTAGCAAGTCTTCAGCTGAAGCTGAATATCGAGCTTTAGCTGCTACAACGTGTGAATTACAATGGCTTGTCTATGCTTTGCGAGATTATGTAATTATTCATTCATCTCCTGCTTTCATATACTCGGATAGTAAATTTGCAATTGCAATGTCAACGAATCCCGTTCAACATGAAAGAACTAAACAAGTTGACATTGATTGCAAGATTACTCGTGATAAATTACAATCCGGTGTCATCAAACTCTTTTATATACCTTCCAATCTGCAACTTGCAGATATGTTCACAAAACCTCTTGGTTCTCTACCATTTCACAATAATCTTTCCAAGTTCAACATTATAAATATTCATGTTCCACTTGTGGAGGGATCTTGGAATATAGCTGCTGGGGTTGACAAGAAGCACTTGAGCAAAATAGATGAAGAAGAGAAGTGCAGGGACTAAAATGCAAAGTTGATATTAGTTTGTTAAGTTTGTTAGTTTGTTAAGTTTGTTAGTTTGTTAATCAATTGGAATAAAGTACAGCTGTTGCAGCTGTCATTTAGTTAGAATAGATGTGATAGATTCATCTTGTATATATACATAGCTTTAACAAATGTAAATATTTTTAATTCAATAATAGAAAACTCAATCTCTCTCTCTCGTTTAGCTTTTATTCTATCTTCTCTGCTTTGCTTGAAACTCCTTTCATGACTTCTCTAATTCTCTTATTTTACAGTTGTGGGCCCGATTGTGACTTCATAACCTAAACCACAAAATTCGAATCAAGAGAAGAATTCAAGATTGGAAATATAAGAGCAAATAATAGACCATAACATTATACTTAAGCTTCTACAGAGTTGAAGGGTAAAATAAGTTATTAAGCATGACAAAACTTATGATTTTGTTGAACTTCTCGTTTGTAGCCTATGGTATAGTTCTGTGTGAAATAATGTCTCTAAAATAGTCACTCTGCATAGATAAAATGGGAAACTTTCATATATATTGTTTAGCAATTTATATGAAGGAACTTTCATAAGTGTAGCACATATTAACCCCATAATATTGTCTGATTGTCGAGATACAAGTAGATTACTTCAATATCGTACTAAATTTATTACTTACTAGGAAAAGGAGACAGAAATTCGTCACAAACAAAGTTTTAGTTTGTCACTATTAACAAGAACAACACCATATCCTTGAAAAATCATAAACTCAGTGCACTCAAGTATTAAAGCTTCAATTTCAAAGGTTGAGGCTGATGCACTTTATACTAAGAAAGTCACAGCGCATTTCTCAAATACTAATTCTACAGAAAATCAAGATAAATTGAAGCAAATTTTAGCTTATAAAGATTCAAAAAGGCTGATTAATTATTTCTAGTCTAGAAAATTATTTGTACATTTTGATTATGTAGTCCTAATGTCCAATATTAATCCTTTACTTTTTGATTTGTGTAATATTGGTTTATTTCCTAACGTTTGAATTTTGATTACTTATTTGGTCCTAATAATTTTAGATTTTATTTTTATAAATAACTACAAATATAGCCTCAATAAAATAAAATTAAAGTACACTTGAATAAGTATTTGAAGGACAAATATGTAAATTGGTATATAAAATATGCCTTACCTTCCTTATTATTTTCTAATCCATACATAGAATTGTAATAATCCTTTATAAAAACTTTCTTTACTTTTTTATTCAATCCAAACAAGAAAAAATCCTCTCCTTTCCTTTTTTGTGTTATACTTTCTTTTCTTATCCTTTAATCAAGAATCCTTCCCATGGGAGATATGACTGCCTCCCCAACCATACCTCCAGGCAAATTAGAACTAGGTTGAACCCTGTACCTCTCACTTGAGAGACAGAGCCCTGGCCAGATGAGCTAGCTCACTTGGTTGGTTTTATGATTTAGGGTTCAGGGTTTATCATTTAGGGTCCAGAGTTTATCATATATGGTTCAGGAGTTATCATTTAGATTTCAAGGTTTATCATTTAGGATTCAGGTTTATAATTTAGGGTTCAGGGTTTATCCTTTAGGGTTCAGGGTTTAGCGTTTATCATTTAGGGTTCAGGGTTCATGGTTTAAGGTTCAGAGTTCATGATTTAGGGTTTAGGGTTTAGGGTTAAGGGTTTATTGTTTATTAGTGTTTAGGATTAAGGGTTTATTGTTTATTAGGGTTTAGGGTTCATGGTTTATTATTTAGGGTTTATCAATTAGGGTTCAGGGTTTGGGGTTTATCAGGGTTTAGGGTTCAGGTTTTAGGGTTCAAGGTTCAAGGTTCATGATTTAGGGTTTATGGTTTATTAGGGTTTAGGATATTTGATTTATGGTTCAGGGTTCGGGGTTTATGATTTAGGGTTCAGGGTTTATCATTTAGGGTTCAGGGTTTATCATTTAGGGTTTAGAGTTTATTATTCAGGGTTCAGGGTTTATCATTTAGGTTCAGGGTTCACGAATCAGGGTCCAGGGTCCAGGGTTCAAGGTTCAGGGTTTATAATTTAGGGTTCAATATTATTAGCTTTATTTGACTGTTTATTTATCACACCTTTGCCCCTACCAAGTTTTTGGCGCCACTGCTGGGGATTTATCTTTAAGTTAGTTTTATTTGTGTGTATTTAGTGAAAAAGTTTTTATTTGTTTGTTATCAGTTTTACGTGCTTTCTTTTTAGTCTCTTTTTAGGTTTCTTAGGTATGACAAATTATTTTACACTTAAGCATACGGGCGTTAAGGATCATTGTTCACAGTGTGGGATGCGAGGACACCATTGGGATGAGTGTGCATCCGGGAACCTCATATATCAAGGTCAAATACCCCAGTCACAACCAACTTACACCACCAATAATAATACACAAAGGAAGTTGATATTTGATGAAAATACGAGATTTTGAAAGCAGAAACAGACGCATTCTTGACAGAACTCACCTAGGGTCGCAAGATTTGTGAAGATGCTCGAGCTCCACCACTGCTCATGGATAAGCCGCAAGAAGATTCCAACAATGAGCTCTCATAAACCCTGAAAAATTTTGCGGAATCAACATTAACCAGCTTGAAAAAATATATAAAAAAGATATAGAGCACTCCACAAAATTAATTAATTCAAAACATGCTCTTGTGCAATTCATCAAAGATTCAACCGATAAAAGGAGAGAAAGTGATGCGAATCTCAGTGCCGCCCTATAAGCAGTGCAACTCATGTAGCAAAAAATTAAAGCAATGGAGCAAAGACTAACGTAAGTCACTGATGTCTCCCTAATTGTTCTTATTTTCGACCCTTAGGAGACATCATTTTTGGTGTTTATTTAATCAATTTGATAGACTTTTGGACTAAATATGAAATAATATGATTTTCCTCTTTTATTTCTAGCATTTTTAGTTTATTAAGCTTTTGCGCGTAATATTGGTATTTTTAGTGTAAAGTTTACAGGTTTTAGATGTTAGCTAGAAGAGGAATCCAAGGAGAAAGTCAAAGAACAAGAGATAAAGTCAAGACTTGAAGTTAAATCCCGAAGATATTATTTTTAGAGCTGAAAATCCATTTTCCAGGCCATAGATTTCTGATTTCGAGGTGCTTAAGCGATGATTTAGCCGCTGACCTTTGAAGAGAAAACATTCCTTATCGAGTTACGGAACTTTAGCAACTGGAATGAGGTCAATCAGAGTCATAACGCATCGGGAAACGCCGTTTTAGTGAAGGCATATCAGCAGTTACGGGATTTTGGGCTAAGTTAGTGGACTTGGGCCTTTTATATTTCATTTAATTAAAAGCCTAGGTCCAAGTCCGAATTTGCACTTATAAAAGGAGGTCTGGACTTCTATTTTTCATACAATTCACATTCTGCAAGATTAAACACCAGAGAGAAGTCAACAGAAGGAAGAAAGAAGAAGCTACAAGAGCTGGAGAGGGTCTATATCTCCGTTCGTAATCATTCCTATTCCGGAAATTAGGTTTTTCTTATCTTTAATTTTGTAATCAATATGAATTCCTTTACATTTAATTTAGTTTTTCTTTTTAATATGAGCTAAACTTTTCATAGTGCTTGAGAACAATTAATGGGTGAATCCCAATCTTATTGAATTACGAATGTTGAATTTGGGTTTCTGTTAAATTAAATTAAATTAGGTCTTTTACTCTTTTCAATAAATTGAGATTAATTACTGTTTTTGGAGTAGCTAACTAAGAACAGGTGTTAGTATCTAGGCTATTCCAATTAGTGGCGATTGGATCATCCTGACGGAGGGTTTAGGTACGGAAATATTTATTCAATCTAGGATAGAAGCTATTGATTCTGACGAACTTAGCTAATTCTAGGGCCAATGAGGTAATAAAACTTAATCATCCAACGGTGGATCATATTTACCCTGACGGGACTAGTGACACTTTAGGATCGCCTTATAGTCCACCCTGACGGGGGTATAAGGAATTTAGAATCCCGACCATTGTAATTGACTAATTTAGCCCTTAAACAACATAAGTTAGGAAATAAGATTGGGAGGATCCTTGCGTTCTCAAGTGCTACATCTCATATTGCGTTTTACATCATTTTACTTGCGTCTTAGCTTTTATTTGCATTTTAATATTTGTCTTTCATTTACTTAGCATTAATACAAAACCAACCAAACATATTATCTTTATTTGCTTTCATAAGTGCATCAATCATTAATAGATAAGCATTGTAGTCAACCATCCCGTCCTTGGAACGAATCTGTATTATTAGTTATACTACTTGGGACAACCGTACACTTGCGGTTGTGGTTCGACTATTATTTGCATTTATTTTAGAACACACAAAGGACCACCAAGTTTTTGGCGCCGCTGCCGGGGACGGTAGCGTGTGACCACGGTGTTTATCCTTTAGTGATAGTGCATTTATTTTATTTTATCAGCTTTACGCTTCTTGTTTGTTAGCTTTTTCAGGTTTTTAGGTTTGGTGTATGCGAAGAAGGCTATTCAAGGATCTAGAGGCAACACCTCCGATCCTTAGTAATCCAGAATCGTTGATCAGACTTGCTAACAAGAGAAGAAGAGAACGAGAAGCTTTAGAAGTAGAAGAGTTAGTTAACAGAATGGAGAATATCAATCTTCAAGGTCAACAGAATAATGGACAAGGCCAGCTAGATGCAAATGGCCAACCTTTAGCTCCAGGCGTTATTCCTCCAGTTCCACAAGTGAATCCTAATCCTCAAGTCCAGATAGTAATGAATCAAGATCCGTGGTTTACTAATGGTCCTCCAGAAATTCCATTCCGTGCTCCTGCTATAGGAGTAGGTGCTCCAGATATAGATGTTCCGAGATTCCGTCCAGATTCGGGTATGTTAGCTCAATTCCAAAACTTTGGAAATTTTCGTGGAAGACCATCAGAAGATCCTCTTAGAGCAGTACAGAAGTTTAAACAGATATGTGATTCTTATATCACACAAGGAGTTTCGAGGGAACAAATGTATTTTGCTGCTTTTAAATTCTTTGTTATTGATGGAGCGAGTGAATGGCACGATACGCAAGATCCTACAAAGATAACCAACTGGGACCAATTAGAGATTGCTTTCTTTGACAGGTATTACCCAAGTAACATGAGGTTAGATGCTGAATTAGAATTGACGCATTTCCGTCAAGAATATGATGAAACTTTGGGTAAGAGTTGGACAAGATTTCAGATGTGCTTACGTAGAGTCCCCAATCATGGCTTTTCAGAACAACAACAGCTAAAAATCTTTTATAGAGGCCTTGATGGGAATTCGAGAGAGAAATTAGATACGCTATGTGGAGCAGGTTTTCTTCAAGTTCAACCCGCTCATGCGAAAATCATTTTGGAAAGAACAGTCAAGAATGAAGTTGGGTGGAATTCAGTAAGAACACCGGTTAAAGGAGTCAATAATGTTAATATCGAAGAAAAGTTTGCTACGCTAGAGACAAAGATTCAAACCACACTAGAACAACAACTGAGACAACTTACTCTAGCCGTGAAAGAAGGTTTTTCGAATAAAAGAGGTGAGGTAAAGGTTGCACAAGAGGTATATGGATGTGAGTATTGCGGTGTTAATGATCATAGTTGGGAAAATTGTCAAAATAATCAAGAATCCGTGATGTTTGTGTCCAATAGAGGTAACTTTAATTCGAGTGGTAATGGATATCAGCCTAACAGAAACCATCTTGGGTTTCAATACTCAAATCCTAATGGGGCAGCAAATCCTACATATGCGTATCAGCCACATCCCCAAGGTAACAACTACAATCCAAGACCACACAACAATTATCAAGGAGGACAGAATCAAAATTATGTTCAGAGACAAGCTCCTCAAGAAAATTATGATGACACAATGAATCAGAAAGCCTTACCTGCCTATCCACAAGAAGGAGTAGTTACCCTTCAGAAAACAGTTGAAAGTTTAATTTCTCTTCAAACACAAGCTATGGAACGTCAAAATGCAGCCGAAGCAAATATGAAGTTGTTCCAGAATCAGCTAAGTCAAATTAATAAACAACTGAATCAACGTCCACAAGGGCAACTTCCTAGCGATACTGAGAATCCAATCCAAATCGAAGACTGTAAAGCTATTACTCTCAGAAGTGGTAAGAACCTTCCTCCACCTCCTTTTCCGGTTATGAAAGAAAAAGAAGTTAGAAAAGAAAAAGAGGTGGTGGATAAAGATAAAGAAGTTGAAGTAGAAGAAGTGGAGAGGCCTGTTGAGGTTCCGAAAAAGAAAGATGAGACTATAATCAATCGTCCCCCTCCACCATTTCCATCGAGAGTTCAAAAGAAGGGTGATATGGCTGATTACCAAAAGTTCTTTAACAAGGTAAGAGGTCTTAGCATAAATATTCCGTTGCTAGAAGCTATTCGAGATGTACCCAAGTATGCTAAGTTTTTGAAACGAGCCCTAACTAACAAAAGGTCGTATTGTGATAATGAGATGATTGGTCTCCCTGAGGAATGTAGTGCTATTTGTCAAGGTAAATTACCTCCAAAGTTAGTTGATCCTGGGAGCTTTACAATTCCGATATCTATTGGTAATGAGTGGAAAGGAAAAGCGCTGTGTGATTTGGGTGCAAGCATAAATCTTATGCCCAAATCAATCTTTGACAAGCTTAATATTGAAGCAAGACCCACTTCTATGGTCTTGCAAATGGCGGATCGATCTCTTGCACATCCAGAAGGCCGAATCGAATATGTCCTCGTTAAGGTAGGTACGTTAATTTTTCCCGCTGATTTCATTATACTTGATTACGACGCGGATAGGAATGTCCCCATTATTTTGGGAAGACCATTCCTAGCCACGGGGCGTACCTTGATTGATGTAGAAAATGGCGAAATGATTATGAGAATCCAAGACGAGGAGATGAATTTTAATGTGTTTAGACCTATGAAGTTTCCGGATTCCAAGGAAGAATGTTTTCGTGTAGATGTAATGGAACCGGTAAGAAAAGAGTCAATCAATGTTGTGGACACTTTAGGGGTGGAAGAGAAAGAGTTACGAAAGAAACCACCAATTAAAGCTCCTCCATACCCTAAAGATCCACAACTACATCATGCGAAGAAGAAAGAGAAAGCACGTGCCACGAAGGTTCCGAAGGAACCTAAGAAAGAAAGAAAGAGAAAGGGGTTCAAGGTAGGTGAAGAAGTAGCTATGAAGAAACCAAACCCCCATCCAAAGGTACGTGAATCGAAAAGTTCTTGGTTAGGACCATTCATGGTCACGCAAGTTATCTCAGATAAACTAGTGGGAATAAAAGCTAAGGGATGCAAATTTCGAGTTGCAACTATTGACAACCTCACTCACTGCTGGGGAGGTTATGTCAACGACTAAATAACGAGGTAACCCGTCGAGCTTAACGACGTTAAACAAAAGCCATTTCTTGTATATTAGTTAAGTATTTCAATTTCGTAGTTTAATTTAGTTTGATTTTCGTTAATTTAGTGTTTATTATTAAGAAATGAGGAAGGGTAGTTGTTTTTGATGATTTCAGGGGTAAAAGGGTCATGAGTTTGGGGTCAAAACGAGGAGAAAACAAAAAATTATGGAGTCAACAACAGATTTGACCGGCTAGCCGGCGAGCTGGCCGGCATACCGGCCAAAAATGCTGAAGACCCCCAAACTCTCTGACCACTGCGTCAGCGATGACGCAGCATTGCTGCTTCACCATTCGCGCCAGCGAGAATCCACCGGCATACCGGTCTGAAAGTCCTAGAGGGGGGGGTGAATAGGATTACTAAAAGATTAATGCCTAATTAAAAAATCTTTTGGACAATTATAAGTTTAAGAGAAAACTTCCAAGTCAACTAATTAAATCAAACTCTTATAGGATCATGCAAAGGTAAGATGGAGGTTTGATATAAAAGTATAACAAGTAAATCGTTAATCCAATATCTTAAACTACTCTAGAAGACTATATGTTAGATATCCTAGATAAACAATATCATAGAACTCATGCTAGCATATTATCAAACATATAAAGTGCGGAAAGTAAATAGAGTAGGGATAAGAAAGATACACACGATTTATAGTGGTTCGGTTTCCCTACATCCACTACCTAAGGAAGCCTCCTTAGGATTTCAAGCTTTTCACTAAGCTCCCGTGTCTCTCTTAACCGGGTCGAGAACACAATAACCTTTACAAACTCTTCGATAACACGAAGGACAAACCACTTGTGTAATCACAACACAAGGATACCAAGTATACTCCCTATACTTGAATTCTCTCTTAATCTATCTATTACAAGACCTAGACTTAAGAGGATAGCAACAAAGTGTTTAAAGGGTTGCTTTTAAAAGCTTGTAACTAAAACTCCTAAAAGAGTGGATATGACTATAAGCTTGTTTACTCCTCTTGAGTGGATAGAACCTTGTGGCTTAATTGATTAACTCCTTGAAAGGATTTATAAGCTCACTAAGATTGAATTTGACTATGTATAGCACTTGACACCTTCTTGAATGATAGTAATTAAGCCCCTTAAAGTTTGTAATTAGTTGGTGTAATTGTAGCCTTCAAAGAGCTTCAATTTATAGTAGAAAATGGCTTCCAACGGTCATAAGACTTGGGTCCAACGGATCTATTAATCTCCCAACGGATATATTTCTTATGACTTGTCTTTTGTGCAGAAAAACCTTTCTTGCGGTGTACCGCAAGATTTCGTGCGGTGTACCGCGCTTCAATGGTTTGATTTTCTAGCTTACTGACGGGCTAGTCTCTACACCGCGCCCTGGTCCGCAATCTTGGTCCGGTGTACCGCGCCATTCGTCCGGTGTACCGCGCCAAGTAACTTTGAAAGATAATGACTTGGATCAATAAGACTTCTTTACGAAAGTTGTTGGAAACATCATTCTAAGAACCTTTGAAGTTGATCACTAAAGCTAATTCTCAATGTACAAAAAGATACGGTTAATAGCATTTGTATGAGAATTAGTTTCTTAAGATAAAACAATAAAGCTTTGATCAAAATGATAAAGAATGAGCTTTTGATGAATTAGAGTGCAATAAAGAATGTAAATAACAATAGCAATTAGCACACTAAACACAAGAGGATTTGTCACATTAAAACAACCTATTAAGGGAGGCTATATGCCAACAATCTCCCCCTTTTTGATGATGACAAATCCTTCACTAAAACACCTTAGGAATGATATGAAAGTTTAAGTACTAATGAAATAAAGCTCCCCCTCACAATAAGCATAAGATTTGAGATTCATTTGTGAGTGTTTAAAACATGCAAGTTTTGAAAGTTTTAGTGCACATAATATTTCTCCCCCTTTGTCTTCATCAAAAAGACGGGGTAAAAACAACTAAGAAGAGAAGAGCTAAAACTCGAGTGAATAGATTTTAAACAAAGATAAAGAGAGTGTACAAGAGTTTAGGATTAATATGATTTTAAAAAGAGATGCACAAAGATAGATAATTGTAAGGCAAGAGCAAAGGATAGAGACTTTTTACCAACTCCTTGAACGATAGATTTTCATTTCATATGCTTTCTAATGACACAAACGATTAGTTTCAATATATGAAATAAATGATTAGTCTAAGCATTTGAGTTTTAAAGTATGATTTAACAAAAACTCCCCCTTACATAATGCATGGAGTTTGTTTCAATTTTGTAAAAGTTTGATAGACAATTTTTCCCTAATAAGAATACTTGAAATCATTTTGAAGAAATTTAGAGGGTAAAATGTAATTTTTTGAAAAGCAAGGGGTCAAGATGTATTTTTCAAAGTTTTGGGGACTAAACGCAATTTTGAAAAACCTTTTGGGGACCGAAATGCAATTTTCAAACATTTTAAGAACAAAGATAAAAAGAACAAACTATAGGGACTAAGGAGCAATATCAAGGATTAGATGTAGTAGTACCTATATCATCAAAGAAAATGTTAGCAACATAAAAATCCAAACCAAAGATTATAAGCATCTAACATTCATGACAAAAACAAACAAATATAACCAATTATCCAAATAAAACACATAGCATCCTAACATAATATCCAAATAAACCAAAGTAGCAATATCCTAGATGTCCAAAACACGGACCCACAAATAATTAAAAAGCATAAAAACACCACAAACTAAGTTAAAAAACAACCACATAAGCACATAAACCCATAGACCACCAAGAGGGATAAAAAGAGGATTTGAAACACCAAATTCCCGAGCAAGAATGATTTAACGATTATCACGAGGAGAGCGGCTCCTAGATCTTCTTCCATTTCCTATATCATCACGAATACAAGAGACATCATTCTTCATACAAGAAAACTCATTTGCAAGATGCCCTATTTTTTCTTCCAACACCCCAAATTTTCTTTCTATTTTGTCTTCCAAAGCCACAAATTTACTACCTATATAATCCATGAAACGAGACAAAGCGCTTTCAAAACCGGATGGATTAGGAGGATTTTCATTGGTGGGTTGGCTTGGAGTGGGCTCATTTGGAATAGGGTTTTGTTGGGCCGGGTTATCTAATAATTGAAGAGTGTCAAGCTCCGGACCAAAGGTTCCATTTTTTGCTTCAAGGATGCGATTACGAATAGTAGCATCCGAAATACGATTAATAATGGAGAGAGGAACATAGGTGTTGTTATAAATAACAAATTTCATTCTTAGAATCGTGAGATAATCGAAACACCATGACTTATTGATTGGTTTCACATTTGTCCCTCCGAAAGAAATATCATTTGCTTCAAAGATTTTGGAAAGAAAAATACCGTAAGGGACTTTATCCCGAGAGGCTCTAGCATGATTCATCCCTTTGAACATTACCGCAATAATGTTAATCGGTTGTTTGGTGAAGATCAAATATAATAGATAAGCTTCATAAGGTATAAGTTTAGCATCATGCTTATCTTTCGGAATCACGGCCGAAATAAGAAATTTGTGAGCCACAATGAATTCCGGATCAAAGTTACGAATATTCCAATTTCCATCGGGAACAACCATTCTTCCATTAACAAAATCATTAACCTCATTTTGAGCAATTATATCGAGATTAGAGCCATCCCAACCACTAGACCAAAAGCCGCTAAAACTATCCGAGGGAATATTAAAACGAGTACACAAAGAATTTAACTTTAACCGTAAAGTGGTACCCGAAACGATTGATTTAATCGAAGTAGTAGCATGATTATATTCAAAATTAGTGTAAAATTCTTCGATTAAGCCGATTTCCAAATGACTACCCGTAAAAGCAAAGATTGAATGACATTTTTGAAATGAAAGGAGTTCAAAGAGAGAATTTTCACCGGAAGGAAAGGCCGAAGCACTAATTGTTCTTCCCGGAAGAGCATCGAATGGCCGGAGTGGAGGGGGTGTTGGTGACCTCGCCGGAGATGGTTCACGGCGGCGGCTGGAGGAGGCTCCGGTGGAGGCTTTCTTCTTGTTAGCAGCTGTCTAGGTTCTAACCATGGTGAAAAACAAGATGGGTAATGAAAGATAGAGAAGGAGGAGTGATTTACGGGGTGAAGAAGGGTGTTTTGGTGGTGGAGACGAAGTAACGGTGGCCGGAAATCGCCAAGGAGGAGGAGAGGAAATGTTTTAATGGAGGAATGAAGAGAATAGAATAGAAAACGGCCTACTAAAGCTGTCAAAAACCTAACCTGCGGTGTACCGCGGGAATCGTCCGGTGCACCGCAAAAGTGTTCGGTTTGGACACAAAAAATGAAATTTTTGATTCTTTTAATAACACCCGAAACACATTCGAAACTTCCCCAAATGATTCGGAATGGTATAAAATAATTTTGAGCATCTTCGTTTTGAAAAGAAAAGCCAAGGAGAACCCGAAAACTCATATAACAGTTTATTTCATAAAAACTCCTAAGTTTTCTAAAAGTGCAAAAAGACCCAATGCAAGAACAAAGCAACATTTAAGCATGTAAAGGTCAAGAAACACAAGATAGTAGCACATAGTTGATAAATCACATAAAACACAATATAAAACATAAACATAAAAAGAAGAGAGGAAAGAATTTCACCGTATTTCCCTTTTATGAGGTATGAACGTCCTTTTGCATAAAATTCCATTTTCTTGACGCTCAACCCTTCAATACATATTATTATGGTAACCGAGGTGGAATTGATCCGGAAATGTTGTTAGCATTTGTCACGATCCATATTGGTTTTTCCCATGAAGGTATCAAAGATCCACTATCAAGTTGTTCATGGTAATGGCATGTAGAAGCATGATGACCGGGTTTACCACAATAGTTGCAAGAACTTCTTTTTCGAGTAGGGTTATCATGTAGAGGTTTTGAACAAGAAGTTTCCACATTCTTTCCAATATCCAAATTATCACTTAAATATAATTTTTCTTTAAAAAAGCCATTTGGATCAAAAGGAGTGATATTTGAAAAAGGATGATTTTTTAAAGTATCAAGAGCGAGAGAAAAAGCTTCATCCAATTTTCTAAAACCTTCTATATTTTTCTTCATAGGATGTTTCCATTTATTTAAAGAAAAAATGTTTTCAAAACAAGGGTTTTTAGTATTGCCAAGAATATCATCCAAAGTGATACAACATTTAAAACAATTCTTTAGCTCAATTTTACCCTTTTTTAACATAAGATTATTCAATTGGATTTGAGAATCAAGAATTTTGAGAAGGGATGAAATTTGCCTAATATCACAATAATTATAAGGAAGAGATAAAGAATTAGGATAGAGTGCTACCTCATGATTTGGTTTAGGATTGTTATGAGATTCATTATGAATTGAGACTTCTTCTTCTTCGTCATTTTCGACAATTCCATATAAAAACTCCAAACGATTCCAAAGCTCTTTTGCGGATTTACAATCTAACATTTGTGAGAAAATTTCTTCGGAAATTCCACGAATGAGAGTGTACATTGGTTTTGCATTTTGAGTGAGCTTATCCTTTTCCTCATTGGTAAGTTCATCAAAATCTTTTTCTTCTTGATTTAGCTTAAGAACTCCCGCTTCATTTAACTCCTCTTTATAAGGAACAAATGGACCTTCCTTTACGATTCTCCATTGATCGGGATCTTCGGCTTTGATAAATTCCTCCATTTTTGTTCTCCAAGCAAAATAGTAAGTTCCTACAAAAAGTGGAGGTCGAGTAGAAGACGAACTTTCCAAAAGATTAGATTTCATATCGTTTACTCTACTAACGATTAAGCTATTCACGTAGAGTTAGGCTCTGATACCAATTGAAAGTCCTAGAGGGGGGGTGAATAGGATTACTAAAAGATTAATGCCTAATTAAAAAATCTTTTGGACAATTATAAGTTTAAGAGAAAACTTCCAAGTCAACTAATTAAATCAAACTCTTATAGGATCATGCAAAGGTAAGATGGAGGTTTGATATAAAAGTATAACAAGTAAATCGTTAATCCAATATCTTAAACTACTCTAGAAGACTATATGTTAGATATCCTAGATAAACAATATCATAGAACTCATGCTAGCATATTATCAAACATATAAAGTGCGGAAAGTAAATAGAGTAGGGATAGAAAGATACACACGATTTATAGTGGTTCGGTTTCCCTACATCCACTACCTAAGGAAGCCTCCTTAGGATTTCAAGCTTTTCACTAAGCTCCCGTGTCTCTCTTAACCGGGTCGAGAACACAATAACCTTTACAAACTCTTCGATAACACGAAGGACAAACCACTTGTGTAATCACAACACAAGGATACCAAGTATACTCCCTATACTTGAATTCTCTCTTAATCTATCTATTACAAGACCTAGACTTAAGAGGATAGCAACAAAGTGTTTAAAGGGTTGCTTATAAAAGCTTGTAACTAAAACTCCTAAAAGAGTGGATATGACTATAAGCTTGTTTACTCCTCTTGAGTGGATAGAACCTTGTGGCTTAATTGATTAACTCCTTGAAAGGATTTATAAGCTCACTAAGATTGAATTTGACTATGTATAGCACTTGACACCTTCTTGAATGATAGTAATTAAGCCCCTTAAAGTTTGTAATTAGTTGGTGTAATTGTAGCCTTCAAAGAGCTTCAATTTATAGTAGAAAATGGCTTCCAACGGTCATAAGACTTGGGTCCAACGGATCTATTAATCTCCCAACGGATATATTTCTTATGACTTGTCTTTTGTGCAGAAAAACCTTTCTTGCGGTGTACCGCAAGATTTCGTGCGGTGTACCGCGCTTCAATGGTTTGATTTTCTAGCTTACTGACGGGCTAGTCTCTGTACCGCGCCCTGGTCCGCAATCTTGTTCCGGTGTACCGCGCCAAGTAACTTTGAAAGATAATGACTTGGATCAATAAGACTTCTTTACGAAAGTTGTTGGAAACATCATTCTAAGAACCTTTGAAGTTGATCACTAAAGCTAATTCTCAATGTACAAAAAGATACGGTTAATAGCATTTGTATGAGAATTAGTTTCTTAAGATAAAACAATAAAGCTTTGATCAAAATGATAAAGAATGAGCTTTTGATGAATTAGAGTGCAATAAAGAATGTAAATAACAATAGAAATTAGCACACTAAACACAAGAGGATTTGTCACATTAAAACAACCTATTAAGGGAGGCTATATGCCAACAATCACTGACCGGCTAGCCGGCCAACTGGAGGAAGAGTTTCTGGTCCTTGCGTCAGCGACGACGCAAGGTTGTTGCATTTCGATTTGCGCAAGCGACATGCCGCCGGCATGCCGGCAAATCCGCCGGCTAGCCGGCCGATGAAGGTGGACTTTCTGATCACTGCGTCAGCGACGACGCAAGAAGGCTTGCGTCAGAGGTAAAAAAAATTAAAAAAAAGAGTACAATTTTTTTCGAAAATTTATTTTTCGCCGACACAGTGACCGGCATGCCGGTCAACTGCCGGCTAGCCGGTCAACTGCTGTGATCGGCGATTTCATGGAGTAAAACCCTATATTTTTACCTTCTTTCCCAAGCCTACCTCTTATTACGAGTCCTAACCTCCAACTACTCCTAAAATCATCATCACAACAACATTACACCACCAATCCTTCCCTCTAAACATCATCCAAGATCACAATCAAACCATTGAACTTCCAAAATACCAAAGCTTCACACTTTAATCCGAAGTTTTCTTTCACCAAAGCTAAAGTTTATCCACTAAACCTTTCCCAAACCTTGAAATATCCATGACCCAGCTCTAAACAATCCATAATTCAAAGCCAAACCTTCAAGAACACTAAAATCACAATTTTATCCAAACCTTTTGAGGGTCTTGAAGCTTTGAGTTTGGGGTCATCGGAGATGACCATGAAGGTTAGGAAAGGTACGAAGAACATGGTAACGAAAGAGAATTGGTTACTGAGGAAGATTTTGATAGAAGAGATGATGCTTAGAGGGCAAGTAATAAATGAAAACGTGGGAAAATTGAAGAAGTTCGAGGTGATGAAGAACACTTTAAACGCAACCATTGATGAAGAAGAATTCGAAACCTCAACTTGGGCGCAACACCGACACCAGCCTCGCGCTGGTTCAGATACGTTTTCTTTCCTTTCTCATTTAATGTAGATTATTTTATTGCTTTGAGTCTTTTCGAGTCGTGGGGACACGACTCATTTTTGAGTTTGGGGTGGGGTTCGTTGCCTCATCCCAGTTTTTATGTGTTATGTGTTTTATTTGCTTTCTATAAAATAATTTTCGGAGTTGCGTTTTGACTATAGAAGATTTTAAATGTTCCTTTAAGCATACTTTTGATGAATCTATGATAGTAAATAGTGGACTTTAGGGAATAACATAAAACGCACTTACAATTGCATGCGAACATAGGTAATTGATAGGAAAAATTAATGAACAATGCAAATGAAGTAAGCTTGTACTTAAGGAATATGTTTGGTGTGTCGAACGTGAAATCCTAATTAGTAGAGAACCCACCTAGATATGAACTAAAGACAAGCTATGTACTTAGGAAAATGATAGGGGCAGTTCTTTGTTAGCCATTTGAAGCCTTTTAGCTTGCTATCCCTTATTATAATTTTATCCCTCTTAGCCCAATTTTGAGCCTTAAGCCTTTCTTTTGTAGCCACGATATAAGCCCATTATCCTTTAGATTATTAGGCATGACCAAATGACCCGCACTTGAATCACAACCCTGAGACTTGTCTCGAGCTTGAGTTTGGGGTGGAGGGTCCACATTTGGGAAATTACATTGGGAAGGGATTATATGTGTTTGTATTGAGGCACAAAAAGGTAGATGATATTATTATTTGTAACCCTTTGCCGGGATTTGAAAAGAAAATAGAGAAAAAAGAAAAGAAAAAAAAGAGAAAAAGAAAAAGAAAATTTTAAGAGACATGGCTTTTCACATAAAAACGAGGGTCATGGGTATCTTGTACAAAAAAAATGAAAATAAAAAGAAAGAAAGAATAAAATAAACCGGCAAAGTGGAATATTTTTGGAAATCATCTTAGTTTTATTTGGGTTGACATTGGGGACGCAACATTAGCGCGTCAAATGACTGAGTGAGAACATTTCTGAGCGTAAACTCAAGCTCGAGGACATTGTTGATGGTAAGTGAGGAGAGAGCCAAAAGCTCACTTCAAATTTACCAAATATACATCCCTACCGTCCTTAAGCCATTATTAAAACCGTAAAGACCTCGTGATTCCTAAGTGCATAGTGAATTTATGATTCTGTTGATAGGGAATACACTAGGTGGAACGTTCAAAGCGAGTTAGGATTAATGACCACCCTATAGCCATCATACAGAGATGAGTACAAGTGTAACCTTCAAGCATTGCGACTTTAATTTTATGATTGAGATTATTTATATTTGATGTTACATGATTAGTGTATGTATATGTTAGTTCTTAAAGTTTTGCTATATGAGATTTATCTTAAGAATTGCTTTAGGTTTATTTGCTAGCTTCTATTTGTTCTTGCGTTTACTTCTACCCCTTGTTTTGTTTTGCTTTGTCGGGACGACAAAGGTTTGAGTTGGGGGTCTTGATGTCTCCCTAATTGTTCTTATTTTAGACCCTTAGGAGACATCATTTTTTGTGTTTATTTAATCAATTTGATAGACTTTTGGACTAAATATGCAATAATATGATTTTTCTCTTTTATTTCTAGCATTTTTAGTTTATTAAGCTTTTGCGCGTAATATTGGTATTTTTAGTGTAAAGTTTACAGGTTTTAGATGTTAGCTAGAAGAGGAATCCAATGAGAAAGTCAAAGATCAAGAGATAAAGTCAAGACTTGAAGATAAATCCCGAAGATATTATTTTTAGAGCTGAAAATCCATTTTCCAGGCCATAGATTGCTGATTTCGAGGTGCTTAAACGATGATTTAGCCGCTGAACTTTGAAGAGAAAACATTCCTTATCGAGTTACGGAACTTTAGCAACTGGAATGAGGTCAATCGGAGTCATAACGCATCGGGAAAAGCCGTTTTAGTGAAGGCATATCAGCAGTTACGGGATTTTGGGCTAAGTTAGTGGACTTGGGCCTTTTATATTTCATTTAATTAAAAGCCTAGGTCCAAGTCCGAATTTGCACTTATAAAAGTAGGTCTGGACTTCTATTTTTCATACAATTCACATTCTGCAAGATTAAACACCAGAGAGAAGTCAACAGAAGGAAGAAAGAAGAAGCTACAAGAGCTGGAGAGGGTCTATATCTCCGTTCGTAGTCATTCCTATTCCGGAAATTAGGTTTTTCTTATCTTTAATTTTGTAATCAATATGAATTCCTTTACATTTAATTTAGTTTTTCTTTTTAATATGATCTAACATTTTCATAGTGCTTGAGAACAATTAATGGGTGAATCCCAATCTTATTGAATTACGAATGTTGAATTTGGGTTTCTGTTAAATTGAATTAAATTAGGTCTTTTACTCTTTTCAATAAATTGAGATTAATTACTGTTTTTGGAGTAGCTAACTAAGAACAGGTGTTAGTATCTAGGTTATTCCAATTAGTGGCGATTGGATCATCCTGACGGAGGGTTTAGGTACGGAAATATTTATTCAATCTAGGATAGAAACTATTGATTCTGACGAACTTAGCTAATTCTAGGGCCAATGAGGTAATAAAACTTAATCATCCAACGGTGGATCATATTTACCCTGACGGGACTAGTGACACTTTAGGATCGCCTTATAGTCCACCCTGACAGGGGTATAAGGAATTTAGAATCCCGACCATTGTAATTGACCAATTTAGCCCTTAAACAACATAAGTTAGGAAATAAGATTGGGAGGATCCTTGCGTTCTCAAGTGCTACATCTCATATTGAGTTTTACATCATTTTACTTGCGTCTTAGCTTTTATTTGTATTTTAATATTTGTCTTTCATTTACTTAGCATTAATACAAAACCAACCAAACATATTATCTTTATTTGCTTTCATAAGTGCATCAATCATTAATAGATAAGCATTGTAGTCAACCATCCCGTCCTTGGAACGAATCTGTATTATCAGTTATACTACTTGGGACAACCGTACACTTGCGGTTGTGGTTCGATTATTACTTGCATTTATTTTAGAACACACAAAGGACCACCAGTCACTAAGATTAATCAACAATTACAACAAGAATTACATTTGAAACTGGGCGATAGCAATGTTAGGTTCAAGGATTCAACCATAAAAGACAAACCAAGCTTAGCTTAGAAGAAGTAATTGTTAGGGATCAAAAAGAGAAAGAGGTTGAACAAGAGGTCAAGCATGTGGTTAGTGAAGTACAAGAGACTAAGGAAGAAGAGACAACCACAAAAAAGGTGCAAGAAGAAGAATGTAAGGTGGAACCGCCACCTACACAACCATCACCACCAATCGAATTTAACATAACCGAGGTAACCACTGAAGATTGGATTAGTGAGGATGAGGTTGAAAGTACAACTGCAAGAAGTGCAATAATTCCAACTCTAGAAGAACCCAAAAGCTTAATTTAGACACGGTAACAATCAGAGATAGGGTTAAAGAGGTTGGAAAAGAAGAAATCAAGGCGAAGAGACCGCCTACACATCCGATACTAGCACCACCTTTACTACAAAGAATTACATATCCTAGAGGTGATATTTAATCTGAAATGTCAAGCCCAAAAAAAATCACTGTTCATATACTCGAGGTAATCGAGAAAGAGCCTACATCACCAAAAGTCTTCAAAGATATTTCTCTGAGAAGAGTAAGAGTGTAGAGGTCAAGATCGAGACTGTGGACCTTACTAAAGGAAGCTTGACAACAATTCTAGAGAATACACCACAAAAGATACAAGATCCAAGAGCCTTATACATCCAAATCAATATAGGTGGTAACTTCTAAACTAAAGCGATGTCTGACTTGGGTTCAGGAAGGAATGTCATACCCAAGAATATGTCAAGAAGTTAGGCATGGGAGATGCTAAAAGAAAAGATATCAATTTGCTGCTCCTAGATAACTCCACAATAAAGCCATGGGGAATCATTGAGGATGTGCTTATCCATGTATGTATATTAGCTATACCTACAGATTTAGTTATTTTTTATAGAATTGCAAGTCAACACGTCCTATTGATACTTGGATGCCCATTCTTGGCGACAAGTCACAACATAATTGATGTTTACAGGGGAACTATAACTCTCCGATTCAAAGGAGAATCTGAAACATTCCATTTTGTGGATGAAAAGCATGAGGAGTCACGAGAAGTACCAACACTCCGAGTTGTGACAAAGGATTGAAAGGAAGCTGAAAAGAAAATCCACAATAAACCCGTGAAGAAGAGAATGAAAAGTGAGTTTAGGGTTGGTGACGAGGTTTCTTGGAAAACCCCAAAGAAAGAAAATAGACCACGGGGATTCAAGAATTCGTGGATGGGTCCATTTGTAGTTAAAAGAGATATTTTGGCAAAACAGATTGAAATACAAGCTACAAAGGGTCACAAGCTTCAGATAGTAGATGTGCGCAGCCTCACCCGCTGCTGGGGAGGCTATATACGGAAAACCTGATAGAGGTAACATGTCTAACTTTGAAAGACGTTAAACAAAAGTGTTGTACGGGAGACAACCCAATTTTTTTTATGTTTGTATGTCTTTAGTTATATTTAGATTAGTTGTTTTTATAATGTATATTGCAGTATTGAGGAAGGTATTAGTGTTTTTGATGTGCGGGTACTTAGGAAATCGAGTTAGGGAGAAGAAACGAAACAAAATTGGCAAAAACCAGATGTACCATGCGGTACACCGCACCATCACGACGGTGCATCACACCCCAAAAAGCGTCACAACAGTATAGGAATTCAGGTACAATGCCAAAGCAAAGGTGCCATCCAGAGCTTTCGTGCGATATACGCACAGATGCTCCAGTGCACCGCATGCCCAGAAAACCGTCATAATAGTTTAGTCAGTGGTCCAGCAGCCAGAAACCATGAGTCAGACCGTGTCATCACTCGCGCCAGACCATGACACAGTCCAAGTCAGAACATGCACGCGGTATACCACGAGGGTACCGCGGTGCACCGCGCCAACAAGAACTGTTACTATGGGTTGGGAATTCAGGTCCTGTTATGAGGAAAATTCGTGTTGACCAGACCGTGACACATGTGGGATACAGAACTTTTCTGCGGTACACCCACCATACATGTGGTGCACCGCACGGTGCCGCCAGAAGAAGGAATAAAAGGAGGTTAGTTTTTTACCTACAAATTTCAAACCTTAAGCCTCACTTTCTTCCCCAATGTTTCCTAAAATACATTAAAGCTTCACCAAACCTCTACCCCATATCCGAACACTCCCCAATCACCATAAATTTACATCAAATTCCTTATCTACCTTCCTATAAACAAGAATCAAACACCCAAATCATTCTAAAACATCTAGAATTCAAGAATCAAGATTAGGAATTTTTGAAAAACCTTTTCCAAATTTTCTTAAAACTTTCTCAACTAGGCAAGATTCCATCATACCCATATAATGTCTGTAGTTCTTGCGGTGGCGAACGTATATGATAACCCAATTAGAGAGATAGAGAAGAATCAAAGCAAAGTACTAGGAGACAGCGAGAATCAAATTGGAGAAAGTGAGAATAAGAGATTTCTAGAGTTGTATAATTGATTTGGATAAATCACAAGAGGTGGTAAGGGAAATAAAAATTGGTTATACAAGAAGGTTACATACAAGGAAAGCACTACGACCTATTCAAGTATTGATAAAGGGAGGCAATAGCCTCGAGAGTATGTTTTCTTTCTAACCTACCATCCTTTCTGTACTTGTAATATTTGTTAAATTTTAATTTCTTTATTAAGTCTTTTTGTGTCGTGGGGACACGACTCATTTTTTAATTGGGGGTGTGGGGATTCATTGTCCCTCATCTCCATTTTCCATGATCTATTGTTTTTAGGAATAAATTAAATTTTTTGATAGAAGGGATTAAATGTAGAGTGTTTTTAATAGATTAAAAACATAAACTTAGTAAGTTAATGATAGTAGGTAATATGTTTATGAGTTGATTATTTATATGCTTTGAGTATGAACAAGAAACACACATTGATAGTAAAGAAAAGATTAGTGAGCAATGTGGCAGAAGTATGTTTGATCTTAGGGTGCCTTGAGTGGTGTGTAGGCCGTGAGATCCGAGCTAGTTGATAAACCCATTTAATTAACGTGCTAAAGGTAAGGGAATGACAAAATTGCATAGTTTAGAAAGTGATTAAGGCGGTTCTTTAATAAGTCTTTTGTTACCTTTTAGCTTGCTGTCCATTTATTATATTTATATCCTTCTCAGCCCCTCTAGCCTTTCTAAAGCCTTTTCATTTAACCAAATTATAAGCCATACCCTTTAGATTTTAGGTAATTTCCATATGACCTGCACTCAATCGCGATGCATAGAAAGTCGTTTTAGAGCTTGAGTTTGGGGTGGTGGGTCCACCATTACGGGAAAAATTATTGGGTTGGGAATTTTGAGCTTATGTATTTATTCTCTATATTTTGATGATGATTCATTGTTTATTATATTATAACCCTTTGCTGGGGAAAGTAAATGAAAAAAAGTATTGGAAAGAAAAATATGAATAAAAGAAATAGCATGATATCTCACATCAAAAAGAGAGTCATAGCTATATTACAATAGAAAAAGGATAATTGATATGAAAAGATTGAAAATATTTGGACCGATAAAGTGGAATTTCTTTATGTGATCATCTTTATGTTTTATATTGGGTTATTGGGGATGCTAATTAGTGCATCAAATCATTAGGTTGAGTGAGAACGTTTTATGAGAGTAGCTCAAGCTTTAGGGCGATTTGTTGATGGCTAGTGAGGAAAGAGCCAAAATATCACACTTAATTATCTAAATATATGTATCATACGGTCTCTAGCCAACAGTAGAACCTTAAAGACATTATGATTATTTGCTATGTGATCTAGAAGTGATTGAACCGTTAGAGAGTAGTTAGATGGATATTTGGAAACTAGTGAAGCTCAATGAACAATCTATAGCCTCCTTGGTTAGCTAAGTGAAGAACCTCTCCTTCGTGCATTATAAAGCTAATCTGATCTTGAATTTGATCTGCGTTGATAGTTTGTATGACAATAGTACATGTAATTTAGTTTGTAAATATTATTACATGAGATTTTCTGAGTAGTTGCTTTGAATTTATTATTTATATTCTGCTATCTTCTTCCAATTGTGCTTGATTGACTTAGGTTTGTATTTAGAGACTTCCCTTTGTTCTTATCTTTATTGTATCAGGACGATACAACTTTGAGTTGGGGGTCTTGATGTCTCCCTATTTGTGACATATTAATTTAGGTCGGAGACATCATTTTAGGTGTATTTGATTAATTGTTTATGGATTTTTTACCCGTTATTTGATAATTTCTTAATTCATTTCCTGATTTGATGATTTATTACTTTTAGAGCATATTTGGTTTAATTTATGTGTTAATGTGAAACTCTTAAGGTTTATGGAATATTTTTAGATGACAAAACAATTCTAGGGAGTTAAGGAAAGAAGATATGGAAGGAATCAAGAGATAAAAGGAAGTAGAGTTAAATTAGGAAAGGAAAAACTGCCAAATAAATATGAACTTCTGCAGCTACGTCCACTAAAGTGAAGCTAACTTCAAATCTGCAGCGATTTTAGACGAGCCATTAATGAGTTAGATAGATCTTTCTGGCTATAATTGTTTTGATATAAAGTGGGCGTAAATCGACCAAATAATGAAGGAGATATGGCAAAAACAGTGAGAAGTATTTATCCTGTCCTATATTTTAGGATACGAATATGAGTTGGACTTTGACTCAATTACTTGACTTCTACTCCAAGATTTCGACCTAGTCTTAGAAAACACCTATAAATACACCCTTTTATCATTATAAACATGTCTTTGCTCAGCCTTTAATTATTATTAGTCTTAGAAGTCATCCATAGAAGCAAGAAGACCTGTGAGAGGAAAACAAGAAGTTGGAAAGTAGAAAACTCCTCTTCTCCATCCTATCCCTCTATCATTAGGGTAATTGGTATTTGACTCTTTAGCCTATCTTTATTTCTAATTACTCTTATCCTTAGTTTATTTCTATGTCTTTAGATATGAACTAATTTTCTCATAACTTGGGTTTGCATATGTATAATATTTGATTTCTATTCTTTATTTGCTTTTATGTTATCTGGGATTAAACTTTAAATTGATTAAACTTCTTATACGATATATTTATTTTATGTGCTTTGATGTATTGACCGTAGTTCTTGCGAATACATGCGTATCGACTACCCTATTAATAATAGTTGGATGGTCACCCAGAAAGGGGTGTTCAAGTATTGAAACACCACGTAAACGTTTAGTGTGCGGTAGTAATTCGGAAGGGCTTCCCTAACTAGATAGTCATTAGGGTTTGAGATTAACCACCGAATATTGTGCACGGTCCCCTTACCCAATTCCCCTGATAATTGTTAGGTCGCCACCAAAGTCCACCTGGAAGGGGGTTAGGAGGAATATAGAATCCTGGCTACTTACTCTAAGAGCTTTACTCACCCTTATAACTAGAATATTGATTTAGAAGGATAAATGCATGCTAGCAAACCTAAGATATATTTCCCATCTCCATTCTTTTAGTATTTATTTATTTGCATTATTATCTTTCAGATTTAAAAACCGAATAATTATTATTACTTTTATTGTCTTTTTATTTTAAGAAGTAAATTCTTCTACACTTATTTATATATACAAGTAGATCTAACGGATTAAATCCTTGCGAACGAACTTTACCTACTAACCAAACTTGCAAACGATCTGTAATACTTGCAGTGAGTTTCTTATGGTAGACAAGGGTGTGTCCTTCATTATTAGCTTTATTTATCTATTTATTTATCACACCTTTACCCCACCAAGTGATATCACAAAAATTCATAGATTTGTGTGTTATACTACACACAAATCTAATCAGAATGCACAATCAATAATTTGGGTGTTGAATTAATACAAAAATCTCTGATTTTTTATGTTACTGTAAATTTGTGTTTTTCTTTCCCTCCATTTGTGATAAACTAATACGAATAATTAGTAAGGGTTTGCCTCGTAGTCACTTCCACTCTCATTTCTTCTTCTCATGTGATCATCATTGTCGTCATCATCGTCATCTTCGTCATCTTCATCTCCTGATTCTTCTTCCTCATTCCCATCATCATTTTCTTCCTTGTCTCCTTCTTCTTTGTCCTTATTTTTAGACTCTACGCTCACCGTCAAATACCCAGCCTCGACTGCTTCATCGCCCCTTTATTGCGGGTCTGGTACCACCGATTCACCCACAACCACCGATTCACCCGGAACCTCCAATTCACCCGAAACCACCGATTCACTCAAAACCACATATCTCGTCACTCCACCAGTCACATAATTGGTTACTGTCTCGGTAGATCTCTTGAACATATTTCCATCCTTCATCCATTTTTTATCATTCATGTTTAGCTTTAACTTGCTCCTAACTAGTATCAGAAATAATCACCTTAATTACTAAGTCTTTTTGTAAGAAAAAAGTTAATTCTTTTTGTATTCCAGCAAAGCACAAGTCGTTGTCGTTGTCTTTGTCTATTACTGCAACACATAATTAAAATAAACATGCATTCTTTTACCTATTTCGTTCTTATCTTGTCTATCGTTCTTGATTTGAACCACCTATTTCCTTCTTTACTTGTCTATCGTTCTTGATTTGAACCCTGTGGGTCTTTTATTCAGTTTCTATCTCAAGCATTTTGGGAAGTTTTTATATATCCAAGGCACGACTATCCTTGTGTGCTCGTAGAACCACGACTACAAGAATAAACAAGATTAACAATATTATTTTACAATAATTTTATACGAATGCTCTATTACACACACACACATATATATATGTATATATATATATATATATATATAAAAGATTTAACTACATATATATTCTCTCAACTTACCACCAATACAATTGCACACCCGATGACCTTCTCGGGATTTATTAGATGGTTAACTTTTATTGATTCCATCAGCATCTTCTGAATCTCTTCTCTCCATTTGATATTATTCAGTTTATTTATGTCCGCTGCCATCTTTACGTGTTTCCTATTTGCCATATCGCCTCTCGCACAGAAGAAAACGGTATCAAACACATAAAGTGTCAATAATTTTGCAAAGTCTGTTTTTGCCTCAGCATGCTTGTGGCCTAATATTAATACACGGTCGATTGCTTTTTGGATTTTTGTTTATTTTTATTTTCTTGAACCCGACCTTTGTAACAATACAAACATACACGTGCATCATAATGTTAGCACAAAATGAATACAAACCCAACCCATAATAAGGTTAAAAAAAAATTTAAGGTCTACTTTGTAAATTCTAAAAATTGTGGGGTCTAAATGTAGATTTCTAAATCTTTGGGATTCTTTTGAAAATAATAAAACTACGAGTAAATACATTCAGATCTTCGTGTAGTATGACGCGTTTGTCAACTTTTATATATATATATATATAACGAGTCTTACTACCCCCTCCTACCCATGTACGTCAGTTTCATGCCAGGTTACCCCATTTTGACGGATTCAATCCCAAAATTCGGTGAAGTTAATATATAATTATTTTTTTAAAATTTTTTTAATTGATTTAAATTATTATTCTATCCCATAAGTTTTGAAAAATCAAAACTGATCCTCCAATTTTTTTTCAAACACATCTAACTAACCCATAAGTTTGAAAACTGACCTTCTAAATTTAAAAAAAATTCAAACACCTCGATACCTCATTAATTAACTCCAAACAATTCCAAAACCCACACAATTTTTAATTTATTTTACAACTACCTCTGCATCTAAAAAACTCAAACTCATCTCTTCACCTCGTCGCTCTTCATCACAAATAGGGATGACAACGGATCAGATATTCTCGAAAAATTGCATAAACACATCTGCATCCATTAACAAAAACGATAACCATATCCGCATCCATTAACCATCAGATTTTAGAATTATTTACCGAATCCTTATCCGCGACGGATGCGGTAAATCCGCGGTTAATCCGTATCCGTGATCGTTTAAAATTATTTAACTAAAATAAATTATTAAATACTATTAAAATTCTAAAATTAGCTACATAATTATTGGAAGACAATAAAATGATATTAGGCAATATAGTAATAAAATAGTTAATAATCAATTAGCTAGTTTATGTATGAAAAAATTATATTTGATCGATATTATGTATAAAATTTGCATATATAGATTATTTTATATATAGTATATATATTTAAATATTTTATTTTTTGTATATTTATTCGGATTTCTGATTATCCGTCTGATTATTATACAAGACTAAATCCTTATGGATAATCCACTAGTTACCTTTTGTGAGAACCAAACCCTCATGGATGCACCATCGATTCCACTAACGGATTTTATATCGGATCGGATATCCATCGGTCACAGTTAATATTTGAACCATTTCCATCCCTAATCACAAAGATATGAGACAATAACGGTACATTTGAAGGCGTGTTTCGATTCCTCTGTTACTAAAGGAGACACGCAGACGATTTTGAACGGTGGAATTAAGTAAAGACTTACTAGAGACAAGAATATCAAATATTTTCGATAACCTTGAAATTATCTAAAATATCAGGTCGCCGTCAATAACAAATTGGTCGATATATCCAATGGTGAAAAAGCTAATGTAGGTGATGGAACAGCTGACTATGGTCTCGTTTCACCATATCCCTAGACATAAATTGGTTCGTATTGTCAAAAATGGTAGACAAATGATCAGTGCTAGAGTGGACCACTGGAAAATGGATGTGTATTTCTCTGAGACTATAAATTAGTTAATTTTGTTATAAACTAAAAAAGAAGAAGATAAATATAGAGAGAATTTGCTTCTTGTATTCACAACATCAACTAATCATATTACAAAGAAATGATCATATATTTATAGGGTAATCTAAGACTCTTCACATTCCACATTTACAAGGAATAAATAGGAAAGACCTTTGGCCTTTGGACATCCACCATAAAATAATATATTCATAATACTCCCCCTTAGATGTCCATCCATTAGAAAATATGTCACGTTAAAACCTTGCCAAGAAAACCCCGTGGGATAAAAATTTGGTCGAAGGGAAAAGTGTACATATAGATGGAACTAATCATATTGAAACGTTGCCTCGTTAAAACCTTGCCAAGAAAACCCATTAGGATTAAACTTGGACGAAGGGAAAAGAGTACAGTCTTGTTTACGCTCCCCCTGATGTTGGAAAGAGATCTCTTAGTTATCGTATTTCAATATTGTGGACCTACTTCTTGAATATTGTGGTTGACAATGATTTCATCAGGAAAATCTACAAAATTCGTGCGTGATGTATCTGTCGGGTGTCAATATCCACATTCTTATGTAGCTCGTGTGTGTAGGAGACTTTGGTGAAATATGTTTTGTTTTGTCTCCTTGATGCAGCCATTCTAATTATGTGTGGTACAAGCAATAGTATCCTCATACAATACAATCAATATATACTTGTTGAAGATATACCACACTTCTTTTCGGTATGTTGAATAATCCACTTAAATAAATATTTCATACCTCCCCCCCTTGGATATTCACTAAAAGATATGCCTCATTAAAACCTTATCAAGAAAACCATTGGGACAAAACTTGATGAAGGGAAGAGAGTACAGTAATCCTTAGGGGTTATGGCACGTATTCAGTCTGTCTTGTTAGTACCTTACCAAGAAAAACCCAATGGGAAATACCGTGGTGAAGGAAAAATAATGCAGAATTCAATATATTCTCCCCTCATTACGACATTACATATATATAAATATATTTGTACCTTGATGTCGTCGTTAATGAAACTTTAATTAGTAAATCTTCTGAATTTTTACTTGAGGGTATTTAGTGATAGTAATATCATTTTCTTAATCAATAAAAGAGTTTATACTTTCTTTGACAATACATATTTGCATGCTCGTAAAAACCTTACTAGGAAAAACCCAGTGGGAAAAAACCTTAGTGAAGGAAAAAGAGTACAATACGCAAATATCACATCATTCTCATTATGACAACAATTACTGAGTATCCTTTCATATTTCATACACTTTTCTCTTGTGATTTAAATAAATTACGTTCTACGAGAACTTTAATACTCCAGGAACTTTTATATTCAGGATCTTCTCAATCTTAGATAATTTCATATTTAAACGCTCTAAGTACTTCAAGTACCTACCGTGCTTCAGGCACTTGTTGTGCTTTCAAACACCTTTCTTGTTTGGGAACATGTCATGCTTCTAGCACCTATCAAAAAATTTAATATCCATCTAATAATCACTACACTGTATCAATAACATAAGAATGAGGACGTCTCATCATAGTTATATCTAGGCTTATGCAGGACCCTTCGTGATACAAGTAGTGTTTTTTTATTTCAAAATTCACTATTACACTTTCTATTGTCGTCGACATATTTCACCACTTTTTGGTTTAGGATCCTTATTATTTATTACAAGCGCTATATTAAATGAAAATATATTAATCCCATAACTATTCTAACAGTTTTAAATATTTTTAGTAGACTAATAATCTACATAAATTTTCTCGTATTTAGGTACCTAGGTCCTTTCAGGACCATTACTTTATTTAAGAGAAATGCATGTGCCAACATTACTTGGTTTAATAATTCCTGTCGCATCACGTGGAGTACACATTCCACAATTTTTACTATTTAATCATTTACTCGTGAGATTTTTTTCTTTGGGGCATGGTATTCTTTGAACCAACAGGTTTACCATGCTTCATGCATTGGTTATATACATTACAAATCTACCAAACTTCATGTGTTGGTTAGATGCATTCAGGTTTACCACGTTTCATGCGTTGGTTTGATACATTCGCTAGAATATTTGTTATGTGTCTATATGGGGCAATAACCTATGTTGGAGCATTTACAACATATTTTTGGGATTTTAAAATATTCTACATACTCTGCGAATGCATTAGGTATATTATTTACAATACTTTGCAAATGGAGTTCCTTTTAACTTCAAGTTCCGATTCTTTAGTTCGTGGATAGAAGTAATATAATAAATTGTATTCCACGATACGTCACACAACTTCAGGTTTACTTGTCTATACGTCACACAAATTCAAGTTGTCTTGTCTCTCCCCCCCCCCCCCCCCCCCCCAATAAGGGGGTAGTCATTTGGTAAAAGAATCTTCTGGTTCTTTTAAGTAGAGACCAAGTGAATTATCTATTATTCGACATATCATTATTGTCACTAGGTGACCAAGTCGATCATTTAATAATAGAAAGTTATTTGGATTGTGACATATTTTCTTTTGCGAAATGTGCGTTTCAACTGCTCGAATTTGTATATTTTATAACCCCAAAGAAATAGCATATTCATTTTCGTACACACTTCCGGTGAGACTTGTAGTAAATAATGCAAAGATATACATTTTTACGGACACTTGTGCTTTATACAAGATACTAATTTAGGAAAATATCCTTTAAAATTTAGTAAATTTATTCGGGATTTACTTAAAATGCCATTCGCTAATTACTTTAATTTTGTACCACAAGGTAACATAACTTTTGGGCATCCAAAAACTTTTAATTAGATCGACTAAATGTCTTAGTATTCTACTGGTACGCAGATACTATATAGTTCCACTTTGTCGATAATATTCATGCTTATCATTTCATGATGGCTTATTGACCTTTTACTTTCAGGATATTCTTTATTTATTCCACTTCTGGTGGTAAAGATTTTTTTAACACTATTACAATGAAAATGTCTTCTATTTATAGGGAAAGGAATTACCCTTCACTTACCTTTGGAAAACCTTTGGCCTTTGGACAGTCACCTTATTATATTTATTCATTATAAATTTATATTTATCTGTTTGCGTTATTTTCACCGAGAAAAAGAAAAGAGTTGTTGATAAAAACAATTGTTTCCGTTTGTTTTCTTTTTGTCTCGTTGGTAGAAAAATGTATCGAGGTCAAGATGTTTATTCTTTTTATTGATTTTATTTGTGGCCGGTGATCCTTGTCATATGACAAAAAATATGATGTAAATAATTTTCGATCATTTTTTATGGAAATTACTTTTGGACAAAAACTTATCGTGGAACATATTACTCCCTCCGTTTCAAAATGTTTGTACACTTACTAAAATTGGTGTTTCAAAATATTTGTCCACTTAGTATTTCAAGACACTTTTTCCCAATTTTTTTCATTACTACCCATATTAAAAAATTAAAATTTATATTTCCAATACACATTTAAAATATCAAGACACTTTATGAAGGGTAATTTTGTAATAGGGAGTGTAATCATTAACTTTCTTAATTTGTGTGAAAAGTAAAGTGGACAAACATTTTTGAAACGGAGGGAGTATTAATGTTGACTTTTGGTTTTATAAGTAGACAACTTTCTTTTATATAGGATCGAAGTAGGTAACGTTAATTTGTTTCTCTGTTGAAACACCAAATAGTCGAACTTAAACAACCGTTGTAGCAATTCCAACTATCAATTTGAGATTGCCGATCAAAAAAAAAATGTCGAACTTAAACATGTGTGATATCACCATGAAGAAAAAATATGGGTAATTTGCCAAATGTGTCGAATAAGTTCGTACTTTTGTGTGAAAACATGCAAGAATATTTTACTCGCTAGAAAAAATCTTAAAATAAGACAATGTGACATGAATAACTGTTGTTATTGGTGTGATGAACAAGTAAAAACCATTAAACATTTACTATATTCATGTACAGTATGTAAACATGATTGGGATGATTCTGCTTTACAGATTAGGTTTAATGACAACCTTGAAGGTGACCTGGGAGATTGAATCACCAAAGTCTACATCGGGGCTGACACCTTAAGATGGGACAAAATGATTGTTACAACATATATCCTACTCATACTATGGACCATATGGAAACAAAAAATGAAGGCAATACATGAGAACACCTATCTGGACCCTGACAACATCATTATAGCAGTAAATTATGCGATGAAGGGTTTGTTTGACGATATATGAGATGGCCTACCAAGAAACAACGACCATGAAATACCTCAATTTAGTTGACCCTGTTTGGACGAAAGCTGAACTTGAGGGAACACTTACTATTATCAAATGTGACGTATTATTTGTCAATAAAGTTGAACCTAGTGGAATCGGGATAGTTCATTTGGAGGCCGAATTGAGAAAAAACGTATTACTTCAAAGTCAATCTGGGTAGACTCGGCGGCGGAAGGCGAAACGAGAGCCAAAAATATTATATGTTCAGATAACCTTGATATCATTCAAGATATCATGTTGTCGTCAGCACTGTGGTGGCGTATCAAGCCGTATGCAATGCGGATTGGGGAGATTGCCGAGTTGCATGGAAACGTGCGGTTCAAACATATTCTGTGCCGCATTAACGGCCTGGGCGATCGAACTGCGCGCATTGCTGGACGGACGACCATGTGGGATGGGGGTGTCATTTGTTGGTGCCTCGTTTGCTCGACTTTGGATTAGCTGATGTAACTGTGATAGTTTTAGTATAGCACGTTGTCAAAAAACAGAATAAAGAATAATATGATTTGTTCAAAAAAGAGAAAAAGAATAATTTGATAGCTCCAATAAGTACAAAATTAAAATAATAATATATATTGTCTAATATACTACTTATGATACGTAATCATTTAAGTGGAAGTAAATTCTCAATCAAATAAAAAAATATTAACGATAAACGCCATGTAATATATCAGATGATATAAATTTTGGTAGTATATATCAAAACGTTAAACTCTGTTTCAAATATCGGCATAGGCGGCGCCTAAACACTAGAAGGTAGCTTACCTTGCAGAAATCGTACAAGCGGTCCTCAAAGGTCCCCGGCGGGCCTAGTTAGCTTCTAGGCAAACCCGGGCGGCCTCCTAGACAATATGGAGGCCAAAAATTCCATTTTTTCACATAAAAAATTTTAAAAAAAATATCTTTAATACAAAAAAATATTCAGATATAATCTATCATCATTCCGATAAATTGTATAAATTAATAAATAATATAATTTTTTGTGAGTTTGATTTAAATGTTTTCCTTATTCTTTTTAATATATTATGTAGATATAAAAATAAATAAATAAATGACAAAACCGCTTAGAAGGAAAACACTTCGCCTACTCCCACCTAGTCTCCTATTTGTGCGAAGATGGCCGATCATCAGCTTAGTGTCTAGCGTTTTTTAGAATACTGACTTTAACGGTTAAAAACTACTAATCATTAACATGATTATTGTTATTTTCTAATTAGTGATATTTATATATCTATCGTCAACTGAACATCTTTTTAAATCGATAGTTGTTTTACTTGTTAAAGTGTTCTACAGTGGCTTAAAGGTCATGGCTGTTTCAGACTTAATTTAAAAAAAATGTAGTCTTTTTTTTTTCTAAATAAAAAAGACAACCACTTGGTAGGTTTTGTTATACAACTGATACACACTTACAAGAGGTGGCTTAAAGTCCACCTTCAAACCTTTTTAAAGAAAATTTGTACACTATTTTATTATGTGTTCTTCTAATTCACTATTAAACTTTTTTTAAATATACAAATAATAATCATACAACTTAAAAGTTTACTTATAGTAAAAATTAGGCTAGAAATTTACAAGCTTATCGTTTCATTTATGATAATCAGGTATTTTTCTTTTTTTCAGTTGTTTAATGTTAGCCCTCTTGATTGATTTTTATAAAAGATATATATAATTGAAAGCTATGAATTGAATAAAGATAACTCAAATAATAACCGATAATATTATTAGCTCTGTTATTTATAAGAGTGATGTTTATGATTTTTTATTGAAGGACTATATACAGGGGCGGATTCAGGAGAAAAGTTGAGCGGGAACGTATTTTAAACTTGGGTACATCTTTCTGTTTCTTTAGTTATTTAATACTAGTATAATATTTATGTAAATATCAATATTAAAATACATTTTATGTAATCAATAAAAATAATAGTAATACTAATTTCTTCTCTATGTCTTATGTAGCATAAAAAGCGATTAGACAAAAAGAAAAAAACCACTATTTAGCATAGACTTCTAGAAAATTTCGGCGATGGATTAAACTAAAAAAACCAAAATTTAAAAAGGACATTAACTATTTTATTCATATGAAATAAAATTTAAATTTCCATCTTATGATTTTATTAATAAATTTTAATTCGTATAAAAAATTTAATAATTCATGTACAATTATCCAAATTCTTATAAAAACACTCAAATAAAAAAACTTGCCGATTTTTTTAGCTTTTATAAAGAAATGGATTGCAGTCGTAGAATAGATCCAAAACTATTCGTAAATTTGATTAAAGTAATCTTTGCAAAAATAATACTGTGTAATTTATAAAATATAATATATCAAATAGAGTTAAAAAAATTATTAGGCTTATAAAATTAAAAAAAAATTGCTTTAGTAAGAAATTATTACAAATATATAGGATAATTTTTATTTTATTTTGAAAAAGTCAGGAGGGGCTTGAGCCCCCTCTGAGCCCAATGACCATCCGCTACTGAGTCTATATCTTTATCCTTCAAACAAAATATATTTATAATTATATAATTTTTGAAAAACAAAATAAAAAAATTAAATTAATTTTCTTATCACATATTTCTTATTCTTTATTTATGCCATTTTTTTGAAAAAAATACCCAATTTATAATAAGGAAAAAATATGTACTTAACTATAATTAAAAAATAATACTCACTTAAACTATAATCAAGACTAATTACTAAAATATTTTTCATCCTATTAACTACAAAGTCAATCTAGGTAGACTCGGCGGCGGAAGGGAAAACGAGAGCCAAGACTATTATGTCTTCAGATAACCTTGATATCATTTAAGATATCAGGTCGCCGTCAGCAGCGTGGTGGCGTATCAGGCCGTATGCAATGCGGATTGGGGAGATTGCCGAGTTGTATGGAAACATGCGGTTCAAACATACTCCGTGCCGCATTAACGACCTGACCTATCGAACTTCGCGCATTGCTAGACAGACGACCATGTGGGAAGGGGGTGTCATTTGTTGGTGCCTCGTTTTTTTTTTACTTGGGATTGACTGATGTAACTGTGATTTTTTTAGTATAGCACGTTGTCCAAAAAAAGAATAAAGAATAATATGATTTGTCCCAAAAAGAGAAAAAGAATAATTTGATAGCTCCAATAAGTACAAAATTAAAATAATGATATATATTGTCTAATATACCACTTATGATACGTAGTAATTTAAGTGGAAGTAAATTCTCAATCAAATAAAAAAATATTAATGATAGACGCCATGTAATATATCAGATGATATAAATTTGGGTAGTATATATCAAAACTTTAAACTCTGTTTTAAACATCGGCCTAGGCGGCACCTAAACACTACCTTGCAGAAATCGTACAGGCGGTCCGCGAAGGTCCCCGGCGGGCCAAGTTAGCTTCTAGGCGAACCCAGGCGGCCTCCTAGGCAGTCTGGAGGCCAAAAATTCCATTTTTTTTCATATAAAAAAATTTAAAAAAAAATATTTTTAATACAAAAAATTATATAAACCCAAAAAAATATTCAGATATAATCTATCATCATTCCGATAAATTGTATAAATTAATAGATAATATATAATTTTGTGAGTTTTATTTAACTTTGTTTCCTTATTCTTTTTAATATATTATGTAGATTTAAAAATAAATAAATAAATGATATATAATATTCATAAATAAAACTCTAAACCGTTTAAAAGGAAAACACTTCGCCTAACTCTCACCTAGTCTTCTAGTTGAATTATTATTATTATTATTATTTCGTAACCAAAAAAAATTATTATTATTAGTTCAGTCATTTATAAGATTGATATTTATGTTTTTTTAATTGAAGGACTATATATATTTATCCTTCAAACACAATATATTTATAATTAATTAATTTTTGCAAAATAAAATAAAATTATAATTAATTAATTTTCTTATCACATATTTCTTATTCATTGTTTATGCCATTTTTTTAAAATAGATACCCAATTTATAATAAGAAAAAAAATACGCACTTAACTATAATTAAAAAATAATACTCACTTAAACCGGAATCAAGACTAATTACTAATATATTTCTCATCCTATTAACTACAAATTATTAATAAAATTAATCTTTATTCATTAAAAACATATTCTTATATTGTCGAACCTAGTTAACCACGGCCACTACCACCGACCACCATATTCGCCAGCACTACCTACCTTTCTTTGCTCCATTCTTCTCAATGATCGGTTTTTCCTCTGAAACTTGATTCAAAGATGTCTTGTCAGGAGAATGTGCAAATCAGCTGTGGTGAAATGATAAACCACAACAAGAGGGCGACAATGATCTAAATCAATTTCAAGCTCCAATTCTTTGAGGAGGTAATTCAACATTTTCTTATTATGCTACTTTTAGAACCCAATAGAGACTCAATTAAATTGTTTATAATTATTATAAAGTTTGTGTTTCATATCAAACGATCAATCGCCTAGTTTTGTTGTTTCTTTTGAATTTGATTAAAAACTATTGAGTTTAGTACCATTTATGCTTTCTTGGTATGTTAGTACCTATAATGTGTTTAATTTGTTTCATATTGAATTTAATTACAATCCAGTGCGAGAATAGGCATATAGTGTGTGCCTCCTACGACACCAAAGTTAGTAACAAGTGTTGGACTTGCTCAAAGCCAATTAGGTATAAGCATTGCCTACCCATGGATATGGTTATCAAATCTACAAAAATTGCATGTCAACACATGAATATCGGTTGCAGAGAGAAATTGTTTTTCACTAAGAAAAAATAGCACGAAGATTCATGCATACACACCTTGTTCATGTCTTGTTTGTTCCTTTAGTTATTCTTTAAAGCATTTGTTTGCTCACTTTGAGAAAATGCATTTAACTTCTTCCAAGCACTTCCATTTTGACTCTCACTTTGTTATCAAATTATAAAAGAGTATGAAGAATGTTATTCATCAAGAGAAGAGTAAAGACGTTGTTTTTGTTGTAAATCATTCTACTAATAGTTTGGGAAGTGGAGTCAATATGATTTGTATGGTTTCTGAGGGAAAAAAGAAAAGGTTTTGGTGTGATATCAGAATTACATATGGGGTGGATAGTGGACTGAGATTACAATCATATGCAACAAATTTTTCAAATTATTCAGCAGATTCCCACCTTAAAAGGTCATTTTTGATATTGTTTGTTTTGAAGGGTGTTGCATGTGATTCTTTTTCGTGAAGCGATTTGACACTATGGAGGCAAGATATTTATTAATTAAACTCCATTCTAATGACATAATTTTATTTGAGAGAGTTTTGAATATTACTTCTGTTGGTTTTACTATCAAACATATCAAGCGTCTGTGACATGGAAAGGTGGAGAGCTGGGTGAGTAGATGGTATTTAATTAATCTTTGCAATACTATTTGAACTAAATGTTACTTATTATGAAAGTTGTATTTAAATATACCTGGGATTCTATATTTTAAAAAAGAAGGCGTGAATTCGTAGGTAAGATTGGATTCAAAATGTTATTCACGTTGGAAGTAGCAAATACTTTGGATAATATTATACACAATTTGAGTCATTTTGTACTTTTTGGATCACAAATTCTTAAAGAGATACTTTGAATATTAAAAGTCTGTAACTTTGTTTCCCTCTAAAATAAGATATCGAGTTGAGATGCATGAGTGCTGGTTCTAGTACATATCACCATGAGAGGCAAAATTTCAAATTTTGTTTTTAGTTTTTTAGTACTTTTTAGATAAATGTTTTTTGGTAGTTGCTTTATCAGTAAAAATGTAGGCATCATGAATATCGAATGACAAAAATCTTGATTTTGTGTATGACTACAATACAAAAAGCTCAAACATATGATGAAATTAGAAAACTAAATATATGGTTTTATGTGCTACAATAACACATAAAATAACAAAATCAGTATCTATGTATTATGGAACACAAAAATCATAATTTTGTGTATTGCTATAACACATAAAATCACAAAAATAAAAGGTATAAAATTGAGAATATAATTTTGTGTGCTATGGTAATACACAAAACAAAGTTTTGTGTATAAATGGAATACACAAAATCATAGGGTTTGGATGAAATGAAAATAAAAATATCAAGACAATAAAAAAGTGATTACAAGAAACAAAAAAAATTATGTTTATGATAGAAAAAAAGGTAAACAAGTATTTGATATACAAGAAATATGAGTTTGGGTCTAATTTTTATATTTTATGTAATACAGATATACAAAATCAATAGTTTTATGTGTTCTTGTAAAATACAAACTCACAGAGGAATGAGTAAAAAGACTAATATGATGGATTATGTGATTTTGTGTTGTTTGGTAATACACAATTAATATGATTGGGTATGTGATTTTGCATGTTATAGTGATACACAAAACTTAGTTTAATGTATTACTGAAACACACAAAATAACACAGAAAACAAAAAAAAATTAATATGATGGAATATGTTACTTTAGCGTTGGAGACTCTAGACACTAAAACCCATAAACCTAAACCCTGAAAACCCTAAAACCCTATACCCTAAAATCTAAAATCCATAAACCTAAACCCTAAACATTAAAAACCTTAAATCCTAAAAACCCAAAAAACTAAAAAACAAAGTTTTGTCACTTATGTGATTTTGTGTACTACAGAAATACACAAAATCATAGACACAAAAGGGTTCGACTTAAAGAGAATTTGTGATTTTGTGTGTTTTTGTTATACACAAAACTCCGTTTATAGTTAATGATGGGTATGTCATTTTGTGTGTCATAGGAATACACAAAACAGAGTTTTGTGTATTACTAAAATCACATAAACGGTCTAAATTTAAAAGGTGTATAACAAAATAGTGAGATAAAGTAAATGCACATCCCCTGGGTATATGCTTCAATAGGAATCACACAAAGTAGATTAGAAACTTTTGATAAAATGCCCACCTGTAACCTAGTAGATAAAGTACATTGCATTATCCAAGGATTGGCAATTTACCTTTTCAGTGACTTGGCACTAGACGTACTCCTTGGTGCTAATAGGTCATGGAATTCAATAATATAAATAGACGTCTGTTGGCATTCCAGCCTTCCTTCTTTCTCTTTTTAGAAACACTAAACCCTAAAACTTTAAAACCCAAAACCCTAAAAACCCTAAACCCTAAACTCTACAAGCCCTAAACTCTAATCCCTACACTAAAAACCTTAAACACTAAAAACCCTAACCTTTAAACATTATCCCGTAACCCTAGCTATAAAAACCCTTAAATATTAAAACCAAAAAACTAAAAAACAGAGTTTTGTCATTTATGTGATCTGTTTATGGGTTTAAAATGGACAAATTATAACTTGTTATAAACTCTACGAACACTTTGGCAGATGTAGGATCATCATCATATATGGAGCCCTACAGTTTACACATGGATTTTAGACCACTCAAGGTAAAATCTAATCAATCATTTTATATTATATGAAAAAAGTTGTTCATTTATTCTCAACAAGATATGCATATAGTTTAAGAACATGAACGAGTCATAAATTTTTTGTTTTTTTTGCTTTAGCTACCACAAAAACAAAATGGTCGCGATGGTGGCATATATTTGATACATTACTTGAAACTTTTTTTGGACAAGGCTTTGTCTCATACCTACCCTTTAAATTTGATGCAAACTACTAACTTTGTAAGGAAATATATTTTGTCTTCAGAGAGAGAGGGGCAGAGAGAGAGAGGGAGAGAGAGAGAGAGAGAGAGAGAGAGAGAGAGAGAGAGAGAGAGAGAGAGAGAGAGAGAGAGCATTATGTCTTTCAGTTTTGAAAAGAGTGGTTTAGACTAAAAGAAGCATCCCAAAAAAGAGCACATATTAGGAGTTTGTTATGTGATATATTTAGACATGCGGAGGAGAAAATGGTAATTTTATAACTTGATAAGAGTAACATTATCCCTTTGATTATAATTAGTCCTTGCAATTTTCTATTACATGGTCCGTTTTTTTATGCACAAACTCAAGGTAAGGGGTGAGACGTAGTAACTAATATGTCAACTTTTACTAGTATTTCTTTACCAAACATTAGAAAAATATCTTCAACAACTAACATTGTTGATGATTTATCTTCTATTTTCAGAAGTATTTTATTAGCTTATATAATTATATTTGAACTATTATTATCTTTTAGTGTATTGATAATTTTTGGTTTTTACAAAACTTTTTCACAATCTACAGATTTTTAAAATATTGAAGGTATAATTGAAGAAAGAAGAAGAGTTAGATTAGAAAGATATCAGCGTACTCACTCAAGAGCGAGTTGTATGACTCCTCTCTCCTATAACTCATAATCTTATATATTAGCTATCAATTTTTTTCTTCATTTGTGTCAACTTGTTGTGTACTTTCTTCTTATATTTAAATTCTTGTTCACTCAAGTTTAGGTATTGGAGATGAAGAATCAACGAGACCTTCAAATTTACAATTTATGTGTATTTTGAGTTTGTTTCTTACCTTAGTTTTGATCCAAAAATAGTATATTTATAAGATTTTTAAATTTTATTTATTTTAAAAATCTATACGCTTTATATTTTTTGTATATTCTTAAAATACATTATACCTTTACCTAAGTGGTTGGTAAAGGGTTTCATCTCTTTAACGACCACCAAGGTGGTTAATAAAGCTTTCACTAATATCGACTAGCACAGTAGTCGTTAAAGGCTCACCTCATAAGCGACCGAAAACTTGTTTAGGTGATCGTCAATCACCTCCTTTAACGACAAAAAATTAATGACCAACTGTTGGAGAAGTGCATACGTTTATCAATCGATGAAGGGACCTTAAAAGATCGGCTATTATATTAGTTGCTAAAGGTGAAAAATACAGCAATATTGTTGGAGAAATAGTATTTCTATTGAAAGACATTTAATTTGGGAAACATTAATTTTCGGCTCCAAACCGTTGCAATAGAATTCCAAATAGTATGAACGTTTCGCTCTTGTGTAAATTAAGATTTTCTAAAGAAAACAGTAAAAAAAAGCTCTCAACGGATAATTTTCAAAACTCCACTATTCACGCTAGAATAACAGAAAACACTGTAACCATGGCTGCAACGCCGCCTAGCGCCGGCGAGAAGCCTCCTGGAGATGGCGCGCATGAGCCTATGGAGGAAAACAACCAAGCGCTGGTTGCTGTGCCACCGATCTCTCACTCCTCTGACCTCTATATGGAGGAATTTCCTGCACTCGCAACCTCCGTTCATGAGGGTAGAACAAGCAAGAGAACTAGAATTAATCCGGAGGAATTGAATAACAACGATGCAACTTCTGGGATAATCTCATCAGACAAAGGGGCTGATTCTATTCCGCCGCTACAAAATCAAATCCCAGCCCCTGCCGCGCCAAAAGGTAACATCTCAGGCCCTTTTATTAGACCAAATCTTGGTGGTTGGAAGGGAACGGTGACGGGTAATAATATAATAATTCCAATCATAGAAGATGGGGAAGAAACTAGGACTGGGTACATAATGGGCGAGGAAGATTTTCTAGAACTTGAGAATTTGATTGAGGATGATGATGAGGAAATAATTACTGATTCAATTCCTACCGTCATTAGAACTAGAGATGAAATACAGGAAGGGGTAAGATTGTGGCGTAATTCGGCTGTAATTAGACTATTGGGGAGGGAGATTGGATTCACGTATTTACTTTCGAAGCTAAGACAGATATGGGCTCCAAAAGGGCACTTTGAATTAGTAGACGTAGGACATGGATATTACATTGTGAAGTTTGAATTGAGGGGCGACTTCGATTTCGCTCTTTCCGGGGGTCCATGGATGATATTGGATCACTATCTTATTGTTAGAGAATGGACTCCTAGCTTTAACGCGGCTTCAAACTCGATAACAAAGACCACCGCGTGGGTAAGAATTTCTAACGTTGGTATGCAAAACTATACGGCGCGAATATTGAGAAAGATCGGGGATAAACTTGGTAGAACAATTAAAATCGACCCAATGACTAAGGGTAGATTAAGAGGAAATTATGCAAGGTTAGCTATTGAACTTGATTTGAAAAAATCACTAGAACCCGAGGTGCGTATTGGATCAGATATTTGTAAAGTTGAGTACGAAGGCCTTCATTTAATTTGCTTTGATTGCGGTAAATTTGGGCACAAAAGGGAGAGTTGTCCGTCTATTCTGAATGATTGTATGGTTGAAGATCAGGACATTGGGAAGGGGAAGGCGGCAATGGTGGAAGAAGTATTTGAAGTACCGGCGCCAAAAGAAAAATACGGGGAATGGATGACGGTGAGACGGGGAAATAGAGGGAACGGGAAAAATGTAATGAATAAGATTCCAAAAACCTATCCGAATAACAACCTTGGAACTCGTTTTGATGCGCTTAGGGTGGACGAAGTTCCAAGTGAGATGAGATTTAATGCGCAAAGTGTAATGAATAAAGGGCAAAGTTCGGGCTCGAAGTTGGCGTCAAATAAAGGGAAAGGTATTTCTAAGAATATTGCAGGTAATAAAAAAAATGGTGGAGCTAAAAATCATGGGATAATTAATTCCCCGAATTTTGAACAAAGACGTGTATTGTTGGATGAAGTTGAGGTGAGCAATTTTGGGCAAATGGAGGAGCAAGCTGGTTCGAAAAAAGGGAGCAAAAAAGTGAATAAAAATGGTTCGAATAATGAGCAAATATGTGTTAATGTTGGTGGAATTGGGAGTAGTAAAAAGTTATATGGTCAGGAGAGAAGTAAGCTCTCGGTGGGGTCAACATTAGTGGATAACATGGATAAGTTGGTGGATGTTAATATTAGTGAAGGTAGTAATCATCTCAGGGACCGTTTTGCATTTAATCAAAGATTAGGGGCCTGCGTTTCAGGTCCTCCCACGCCCCAACACAGGGACCCTTCTGAAGCCATTCCGCTAGAAGAGAACCCCCCACCCCTCGGTAATGAACTACTGGACAGTAGTATTGCTGATATGCTCCCAGAACCGTTGTGGGACGCGGAGGATGGCGGAGGCGCTACTGACGCGGCTTGGTTGGACAGTCAAGTCCAGGAAACGGACGCTGCTGATATGCGTGAACAAGGACAGAACAATGAAGGCTCGAACGATGATATGGAGATGGAGGCTCGCGCCTAGTGCGCCCCGAGGTATTTCCATGTTTTATATTTTATTTATTTAATGAATTTAGTGAATGTTTCAGGAAATTCTTGGGAAAGAACTAAAAATCCCATTAATATATTGATATGGAACTGCTATGGAGCAGCTAAGCCCAGATTTAGGCAAGTGGTACGCGATATGATGGTTAATAACAATGTGTGGCTTACAGTGATTGTAGAACCGCGGATAAGTGGTTTAACAGCGAATACAGTTATTAACTCTTTGCAAAAGGATAATTTGATTAGAGTAGACGCGGAAGGGTATAGTGGAGGAATCTGGTTACTTTGGAATGACTCGAACATAAATATAAGGGTCCTTTCAGCTGGTCGCCAAGTCATAAATATTGAAGTTAGTCAACAAGGGTGTAGATCGTGGGTTTTCTCAGCTATTTATGCCAGCCCAGACTATAAACAGAGAGAGTTACTGTGGGAAGCGCTTTATCATGCTTTTCACAACATACAATCTCCGTGGCTAGTCGCTGGAGACTTTAATCAGGTGGGTCTAGAAATAGATAAAAGAGGTGGAGTTTCGGGAGTTTCGAGACGAATGGAAAAATTTGAGGAATGGAGAAATAGTTGTGGCTTAATAGACCTGGGTTTCGAGGGTCCGCGTTATACGTGGAGCGATTCTTGGAATTCGGGACAAAAAATTATGGAGCGACTGGACAGAGCTTATGGTAACGTAGATTGGCAGGTTCTTTTTCCGAATACACGGGTTGTCCACTTGGCAAGGGTCCACTCGGATCATATGCCTATCCTAATTCAAGTTTGCCCGGTTCAGAGACCGAAAGTTAACCCTCGTCGCTTCAGGTTTGAATCTGCTTGGTGTTTACACAAAGGTTTTCTTGACTTCGTAGATAAGAATTGGGAAGGGAACAACTTAGGTATAGGTGATGGGGTAGTGGCTATCCAAAGACATTTAAATAATTGGAAAATGGAGGTTTTCGGTGATATTAATCGTAAGAAAAGAGAGCTTAGTGCAAGAATCAGAGGCATCCAGAAATCGCTACAAAACTCATATAACTCCTCTCTTCGTCATATGGGTGCACAATTAACTAAAGAGTATGAGAGTGTTCTTGAGCAAGAGGAAGCTATATATTTTCAAAAGTCAAGAAGCAAGTGGGTGGAATCAGGTGATAGGAATACGCGGTTCTACCAAGTTGCAGCTACTATACGTAGGAAAAAGGCTACTTGTATTAGATTGTTGGATGATGCGGATAATTGGTTAGAGGAGGAGGACGAGTTGAAACAGCTAGTTCGAGAATATTTTGTGTCCTTATATGCTGCACCAAATGACCTAATGGAGGGGTTTAGTTTACCGGCCTTGGTTCCTTTAGAGGAGGTGGTTAAAAGTGGTCTTGAGCTCCCGTTCTCGGATGAAGAAATTCGTAGAGTGGTCTTTCATTCTAATCCGTCTAAGGCTCCTGGCCCGGATGGTATGTCAGCGGCCTTTTATCAGAAATGTTGGTCCTCCGTGGGCCCCTCAGTTTGTAAAATGGTTCGAGAAGCCCTTGACTCTGGTAACTTGCCTTCGGGTCTGAACGGTACACTTATACATCTCATTCCTAAAGTACCAGACCCGAACCGGGTACGCTTATTTCGTCCTATTAGTCTTATTAACTCTCCTATTAAATTTATTATGAAGGCAATGGTCGATCGACTAAGGCCTATTCTATCTAACGTTATTGGACCTTGCCAGAGTAGTTTTTTGCCAGGTAGGTCTACAGTGGATAACGTGGTGCTTGTTCGTGAAGTTGATCATAAGATGCGCCATCTAGTGGGAAAAAAAGGAATCATGGCGGTCAAGATCGATCTTGCGAAAGCTTATGACAAGATTAGATGGGAATTCATCGAAGAAACTGTTAGAACCTTTGGTATTCCGGAGAGTTGGATAAAGATTATCATGACAAGTATGAAGGAGAATGAAATGCGAGTCCTTTGGAATGGGGAACCTCTAGCTCCGTTTACTCCTCATCGGGGTATCCGGCAAGGGGACCCCCTCTCGCCTTACATTTTCGTCATGTGCATGGAAAGACTATCCTTATTAATCCAAGAGCTTTGTTCTTCGGGGAAATGGAAAGAGATTCAAATTGGTCGTCAAGGTCCTAGGTTATCTCATTTATTTTTCGCGGACGATCTAATTTTGTTTGGTGAGGCTTCGTTATTGCAGGTACAAACAATTCAGGAGGTGATGGACAGGTTCTGTAAAGCGGCTGGACAGACAATTAGCGTCGAGAAGTCCTTAATTTATTTTTCCTCTAATGTCCCGGAGCAAATACAGAAGGACCTTGCATTGGCTAGTGGATTTTGTCATAGCACCTCTTTTGGTACCTATTTGGGAGTGCCTATTCTTTCAGGTAGACTACCAAAGGGGTTCTACAAAGGTATAGTGGAGAAGATGAGGAATAAATTAGCTTCTTGGAAAACAAAAACCCTATCGCTTGCGGGCCGAATTACACTTGCTCAATCAGTCCTAAACGCGATACCGGTTTACCAGATGCAAGTTATGAAGTTGCCAAAGTACGTCTGTAAAGGGATTGATAGAGTGGTTAGAGAGTTTATTTGGGGGTCATTAGCTTCGGAAAGAAGGTTACATTGGGTTTCGTGGGATCAAATATGTAAACCAAAGGAGAATGGAGGCCTTGGAATAAGGGATGCTGAGAAGTATAATTTATCGCTATTAGCAAAGCTCGGGTGGAAAATACTTCAAGAGGAGCAATCCGTTGCTTGGGTGGAAGTGTTCAGAAACAAATATTTTAGAAATGGGCTCCTTAATCGCATCCTTAATGGGAACGAATCAAATGCTTGTAAAGCCATACCAGCTGGAGTGGAGGCGTTTAGGGATGGGTTTATCACCCAAAATGAGGGAGATGATCTGAGAGTAAGGTGGAAGCATGAAAACTCAGGCCATTTCTCCGTTAAATCCGCTTTTTTGAGTTTGGTGGAAACTAGCGAAGACGGGTCTTTCATGTGGGATTTGGTGTGGAAATTAAAAGTTTCGCAAAAGATTCGGGTTTTCCTATGGAGATTAGTGTTAAATCGTGTCGCCACAGCGGAAAATCTCTACAAAAGGAATATTCTTGAATCAAGATCATGCGCTATCTGTGGAGCCGAAAGGGAAGATGTTATCCATGTTTTTCTTAAATGTAAATTAGCTATTATGGTTTGGAAATTGTTGGGTCTCTCTATTGATTTTGCAGGTGCATTAGAGGTGGATATTGGGGTCTCAGCTACTGTTAGCCGAGGTGGTGCAACTGCTGCAAATTATGGGGGACATGGAGGCTCGGCTGGATGGAATGCAGCTGCTGCTGCGGATGGAACAGTGAGGGATCAGACCATGTTGGAGGCTGGTTGGACGGACAAGGAGGGCAAGAAGCTGCTGGAGATGCTGAACAATTGCTGGGCGCGTTCCAGGAGCATCGAAAATGCTGCAGACAGCAGCTCTCGAGTAGCGCACCAGCTGCAACTGTCTCGTAGAGGCTCGGATTTTGCTGCAGCGCCGTTTATTGCAGGAAGTTCTAATTCAGCCCCTTCCGGGGGCATTAAACATTGGATGGAAGGGCACCTTCGGTCCAAGGCGCGTTGCAACGGGTTCGATTGGCCGCTAGTATTCGTAGCCTCACTATGGACTATTTGGATTAATCGAAACCGTTTGTTATTCAATGAGAAGCATAACATTCCACATGTATTAGAGTTAACGAGAAATATCTTCTCTCTCGCGGGAAGTTTTGTTCTTGCATGGGGTAAATCGATCGATGGCGGTATAATAAAACTTGCTAGCACCGTTATGGTGAAATGGGAAAAACCGGAAAAGGGCACAAAGTTAAACATAGATGGAAGCTTCATTAAAGCGAAACATCTTGCCGGTATTGGGGGAATCTTACGGGATAGGTATGGAACATGTGTTTCTTGTTTTATGGGCTCGTGTGAATTTGTATCCCCCTTTATTTCGGAATTACTTGCGTTACAATTTGGTCTTAGATGGGCTTGCAATAATGGCTATATTGAGACGGTGATTGAAACTGATTCGGAGGAGCTCCATGCGCTAGTGAAGGGCGGTGGGAGCTCTACTCGTTATGAGATGGACTCGGGGAAGCTCCATGCGCTAGTGAAGGGCGGTGGGAGCTTAGGTAGTCGGTATGTTTCAATTGCGAATGAGTGATGCGCGTTACTTCGTAGATTCCCGAAGATTGAGCTTGTTCATGTATATCGCGAAGCTAACTTTTGTGCCGATAGACTTGCAAGAGAAGGAGCCTTGCTTCGAACTCAACCGGAAGTGTTCAAGGATCCGCCTGATTATCTTTGGAAGGTGATTACACGAGACAGAAGTGGGTGTGCAACTAGTAGAGTTGTACTAGATAGTCAATAAAGAATTTTTGTTCTATATGTAATCAACTGTTCTTAACGGCTTTATAGCCTCTCATGTATGCAAAAAAAAAAAAAAAATTAAGATTTTCTGAATTATTAGTAAATCAAGCCGAGTTATTGGAATTATAGCCAATTACATGAACATAAATTCAGCTGAGTTAATGTATCATCTAACTAGATGGAAGAATTTTCTTAAATGAATGGTTGAATATTCTCGGATAGAATTTTAAAATTCAGATAGCTAATTATTGTAAATTATGCATAATTTCCTCCCCTGTATGAACCAGAGATAATCTAGTAAAATCTATGTTTCGTCAGATTATTGCGTGCTTACATGGATATCACACTACCTCTACGGACAACGAGCTCAACCATTATTAATGAATCATTGCACAAGAAGGGTCCATTAACACGTCTGAAAATGACACTTTTATGTATTATTTTTTTGTTTAAAGAATACTATGCATTAAGATGACCTTTGGTAGGAAAAGTCTTCCATTTTACACGTTGTAATAGTAAGTTCAAGATTAGACACATGTACAAACGTTAAATAATTAAACCAATGTATGAGAATAAAACTGATTGGCCATGACACTTTATTTTAATCTATCTTAGAAAACTTTCTCTTTTCTTTTCTTGGACAAAATACCTTCTCTTCTAAAATATCTCGACATATTTTCTCACTTTCTCAAAATGTTCTTGAAGTAATTCATAATTCAATCTCAAATGGAAACTAAAGATTATCTTTTTCAAGATCTATTCCTAAATAACATACATGCATGTATGTTTATGGCTTCTGTTGAGCTACAAAATCTTTTTTTCTTTAGTCAAGCGAGATCTATTAAAATAATCAAATTTTACAAAAGTGGTTCAATCACTACCTAGAAGCTAATGATCTGACCTGATCAAACTAAATATCTAGGAAAGGATGGAAGTCCCCGTTACCAAACAAAAATTCAAGGTGATTTCATTTAACAATAGTTGGATGTCTCATTTCTATTTCTTCTAATAAAAGAGAACCAGTACATCTAAACTATTGATATCCTTACACCATTTTTCTATCGGTGGGTTATTTACCGCAAGGGAATCAATAACATTTTTACAATCACTAATATAATTGATACAAAAATTAGTGAAATCTAGCACGGATGATTGTATTCTTGATTACTATTGTTTTTGCCTTAATTAGCAGGCGACAGAGTCATGAATTTCTAACTCCTCTTTCCTCTGGACTTTTCTTGCACTGTAAATAATACAAGTAACACTTGCTTGGCTAAGATTTTAGTATATGCTACATCAACATTAATCCTCAAAATATAAGTATTAAAATTTGTAGCATATTTGTTAACTGGAGTCATATTGTAGTTAATATTTGAAAGATAGCAATTATGAATATATCACATATACAAACAACGAAAACCATAATCGTAATCCTAAAAAACCAATCTAGTACGATTTACGAAAAAAACAAGATAGAATTTTGTACCTTTTAAATTTGTATGGAATTTGAAAGTGATTAACCCAGCTTTAAAAAGTTGAAGCCTCCACACTTTACACACTTAGGTTTGATCCTTGCTTTCAGAATAAAATTCTTACTTGGAGATTAAGAGACTTTATTTTCTCTGTTTTGGTTTCTTGGGAGAAAACTGATAAAAAGTTTTATACGTATAATGATTTCTCATTATACTTATAGTAACTCTAGAGGAGAAAAATGAAAAGGTATGAAGTTAAAAGTCAGGAACGTATAATGAAAATTAATTATCTTAATAATTTGGTCCGCTACCCACAAGTGGAGTTGGACGATTTACATTATACAAATTACTTGACTAGCTCAGCGGTGAATGACACATTTCACACTATTGGAGGTACGTGGTTTGATCCACGAACCTGTCATTAAAATAGAAATCATCTTTCTTTTTCTCTTTTGTCTTAGATCGGTCTTATATTAGAATATTAATTTGTGCTAGCAAATTAATATACCAATATTCCAAGTATATAATTAAATAATAAAATAAATGCATGACACGATATATAAAGAAACAATTCTTTTACAATTAAAATAGAAATCATCAAAATATGATCAATCACTAGTGTAAAGTTTTATTATAAGTAGATGGGGTATAGGGCATAATTCCAACCAAAGGGTTATTCTCCTAGTTGACCTCAAAATCTAGCTTATAGCCTAAGAGTGTAACATAATTCATTAAAAGACAATCTAGATTTATTAGTATTATACATAAGGATCAATGATAAGAAGTGTATCGTATCTGCATGCTCAAATATTTTGAAGGGATATGGTACAAAAATCCAAAAATCCTTCCGAATCTCATTATTAAGTTTTATACTAATCTTATTTCTTATAAAACTTCATCAGGTACCGACTACCAAGGAAGTGGCTAATTTGATCTCAAAAGAAGTTTCAACTTCAATGAATGAACGTCTCACTAAAGATCCTACCATGGAAGAAATCAAATAGGAGATATTTAGTAGCATCTAAAGTACTGGGACTAGATGGGCTACTGAGCAAGTTTTACTAGGAAATTTTGGACATTCATATAAAGGATATATATATATATATATATATAGTGGTTACAAAAATAATACCCCATTCAATGACGTTGATGACACTCATCACTCTCGTGCCATAAGGCGGGCACTAGGAAACCATTTTGGATTATCAACCGATCTCATGTGTGAACTTCTTCAATAAGATTATTGCAAAAAATCTAGCATTGTGACTCCAACCCTTTTATGTTATAAAGGCACAATTCCAACAAAAACAAATCTATTTTCAAGGAAGCGTGCACGCAACACAAATGTGACGAGTATGATTGTTAAACAAAATTGTTGGATCATCTCCTAATTTTTTGTCCCTTCAATGCTGGCTCTTGGGCTACTTCTGCAACTCAAATTAAAATCGACGAGACTAATCCAATCTTGATTGACTAATGGGTAATTGAAATTATTTAGGGTTATTCTAAAGAAGGTTGGGATCCAAAGGTTATCATATCAGTTGTTCTTTGTACCTTGTAAATATTTGGAAAGACAAAATGCAAGGCATCTCTGAGAAGAATATCTGGAACCCGAAGGAAATTAAGACTAAGACCATCCTCTTCATTAGGGATATTTTGAAGAAAATTTATGTACAACTTAGAAAAGTAAAAAACCCACTACACATCCCATTATAACTACAGAACGGGAACAAGCATTTCTTAATGCCATTGATGTCTTGCTTTAATGATGTATCCTTTGATAAAACACGAGAAGAAGCACGCATTTCATTAGTCGATGTCAACAAATAAGGTATTGCTATAAAATATGAGTAAAAATTTATCCGAGTGAGCTCAGTTGTGGAAGACAAGGCATGTGCCCCCCCCCCCCTTAATGCTCTCAAAGCGTCATTTGTAAATCACAACCAGTGTAACATCTTTTACTAAAGCAGCCTTGAAGTTATGTAGAGTATTTCTAATCCATTTAGAATAAACAAGAATATCATACCTATCATCCACGAGATCAGAAAGTGGTTGAGAAAATTTCCACTATAGAAAATTCTCACATTCAAAGATCTTATTATAAGATTGTAGATATTCTAGCCAAGTGTTGCAGACTAGGAATCACAATCTCAAATCGGAAAGATTGTCCCTTTTCTCATTGATCTTTATAGAGAAAGTGGAATCGGTTGAGTGATATTTTTTGTGTTTTATTTTCTTTTATTTTGTGTATATAAACTTCTTATATTACCTTCGTTTGTTTTAATGATATCACTTTTAGCCAAAAAAAAATGATGACCCTTTGATATGAAAAATCTTCCATTTTTTACGTTGTAATAATGAGGTTAAAATTTGGCATATGTAAAAACTTTAGATAATAAAAAAAATTGATTCGCCCATGAGATCTTGAAATCTAATTTAATTATATTAATTATATATAAGGAAATAAAAGACAAAAACTTCTTTTTAAAAGTAAAATAGAATCTTACATTTGACCAAATGTTAGAATACTCTAAAATAAAACAAAATCACATAAAGACACAAACACATTTAAATTTAAGAGTAATGATATATGTCACCCTTTTTCATGTCACCCTTTTATCACCCTTCTATATATATGTTTTGATCTCCTTGAAGAAGATAGAGAAAAATTAAATAGGATAGAGAAATCAATTCATTGGTACATGTAGGCATACACGTAAGAGGTGATAAAAGGGTGATATGAAAAGGGTGACAAATATCATTACTCTAAATTTAATCATTGAGCACAAGCTCCTAGAGTTACTGAGTATCGATACGGTTTACCGACAATCATTGATCAATGGACGTCCCTGCCATGCGTCGATGTCGACACCACACCAGCCACTCAGTAAGTTTCCGAGCAAACAATATTACTAATAAGGTAAAATTACTGAGCAATGAGCATGAAAATCACTGAGGAAAAAAATGAGAATCTCAATAAGCCACTGAGGGTGCCCACTAGTTCATCGAGCATGCTCAATAACACAAAAGTAATAAAAACTTAACAAAATTAAAAAATTGACACAAAATCAAAGTAAATAATTGCACAAAAACTGCTTTCCTAATAAAATAAAATTACAATTGACACAAAATCAAAGTAAATAATTGCACAAAAACTGCTTTCCTAATAAAATAAAATTACACTTATACATAGAAAAAAAACCTAAACAAAATTACACATTTTCATATCAAGATCTAAATTTGAATATTTTCTTCTGAAAACTTCATGAAAACTCCACGAACGCTCTAATTGAGCATGAAAGCTTCGATTCTATTAAAATTTTGACTCCACCTAAGCATGAAAACACAAAACCTCCTTTAAAGCTTGAGGTCGTCATTAATGTTTCTCTATTAAGCTGCAATTTTTTTTTAATATCCATGGAGATCCATCCATGGTTGCTGGAACTCTGACTGCTCACCTCGTCGCTGTTGCACACCTTCAACCCACTGCCATTAGGACTCCGGGGAGCTACCTTACACCTTTATTAATGATCATGGAAGACTTGATCTGAAACCATAAGCTTTGCCAATGGCCATGAAAACAACTACTCAGAGAGCATTAATGGTGAACCCTAATCTGTCTCAGCTACACCTTAAAAGGAGATGTTTGTCAGTGTTGCTTATTAAAATAAGTTTAAACCAGTGTTGCATTGCTGCAAGTGGTAGTGGTGGTGGAATTTCCCTGAAGTGTAGAGAGAAGGAAAGTTGATAATAGAGTAGATTGTTTGGATTTTGGGGAGGAGATTTATGTCTAAAATCCTGGAAAAAAAATTAAACAAATATACAAAAAATTATTATTATGTAAAAGGTGTTGTAATTATAGAGTAATGATATATACCATCCAAATTCATACCATCTAAATACTATCTATGATGTGACATGAATTGGTTGGTAATAAATTTTTAATCAAATCAAGAAAGTAAAATAAATTAAAGATCTATAACCTACAAATTCACGCCACTGTCATTGGGTGGTATTTGGGCAAAGCCGGTCCTGGGCATAGGCCCAAGAAGCAACCGCCTTGAGCCCCCAAAATTTTTAGTATTTCCAAAGACTCCTTTTCAAAAAAATTAAATATTTATACATACATATAGTTATATATTTGAATTCAATAAAATAAGATGAATTATAAATTAGGTTATTGGTAAAGTGATATGTTTTTTATGAGAGATTCAAGGTTCGAGTCTCATCTTTTAATAATTTTTTAATAAAAAAAGTTTTTGATTTTTTTTATAATTATTTTTAATATAAATATATAGAGGCCCCTATTACAAAATTCGCTTTGGCCCCAAATATGTCAGGACCGGTCCTGAATTTAGGTGGTATATATCATTACTCGTAATTAAAATAGTGTACTATGAAAAATTATGTAGGTCTTTTAATCAATCGACATGAATAAAGTCGTAGGTCATGCGAGGTCCAAAACTAGGAGCTATTTTTACTTTGGGTCCAAAACTAGGGGTTGATTTACATTGTGATAATCAATGTAGGGTCTTACTAAATCAAGATAATTCTTTTATATAAAAGAAAAAAAAAGTGTTTTGCATTTTGTATCCTTCTGACTGATAATAATTGCGTTATTTTTACGTGGTTTAGAAAATATACCTTATTTCTTTATGGTATTAAATTAGAGTACTAACTCTCTTTTGAATTTAATATTACGTTCGTCTCTTATGGTATTATATAGTGTACCTTATTCTATCTTCCAAGATAATATCGATGCATCTTTATATTAAGATACATATATGTGTATCTTTCGTATTAAAAAAAGCAATCACAATCCGTAGTGCTGCGTAATATTGTTATTTTTTGGACGGAAAGTGATGCGTAATTGAAAAAGAGAGCTCATACAACATTTTGCTAACTTCTAATTTTGAAATAGAATCTTTTAAAATCAAAAGTATTTTTTAATAAATAAACAAATATTTAATCACGTATCGATCTTTATAATAGATGCACTCACCGCTTTTTCGCTATCCAATCTTCAAACCCTATCTTTTATGAAATAATAATACAATCCTAAAAATGTTATCAGTATAGCAATGGATTTTTCTTTCATTAAAGTTCAAGGTATTAAGAGGATAACAAACAAAATAACAAATTAGGGTTGGAAAACATTTTCTAATGATATTCTTCTTTTGAATTGTTGTAATAACTCCAAGTTTGTAGGTTAATTTTGAATGTTATAACCCTGACTAAACATCCCTGAGGCAGTTGCTAAGATCCTTCTAGTATTCAATTCTTAATACAAGTCTCTTTGAGTAAAAAAATAAATATGCCATCTTCATAATGGTATATTTATTTTTCTTTTTTTATATAGAGTTACTAGGTGAAACCCGTGTTTAAAAACACTCAAGAAAAAATTTGTTTAGCTGATGAAAACCGAATCCAGGTTCCCTGGATAAAATTCAAGGTTAAAGTTAAAATTAAGGTTCAAGTTAAGGTTAAAGTCAAGGTTAATGTTAAGGTCAAGGTTAGGGTTATGGTTAAGGTTAAGGTTAAGGTTAAGGTTAAGGTTAAGGTTAAGGTTAAGGTTAAGGTTAAGGTTAAGGTTAAGGTTAAGGTTAAGGTTAAGGTTAAGGTTAAGGTTAAGGTTAAGGTTAAGGTTAAGGTTAAGGTTAAGGTTAAGGTTAAGGTTAAGGTTAAGGTTAAGGTTAAGGTTAAGGTTAAGGTTAGGGTTAGGGTTAGGGTTAGGGTTAGGGTTAGGGTTAGGGCTAGGTTAAGGTTAAGGTTAAGGTTAAGGTTAAGGTTAAGATTAAGGTTAAGGTTAAGGTTAAGGTTAATGTTAAGGTTAAGGTTAAGGTTCAGATTCAGTTTCAGGTTCAGGTTAAGGTTAAGGTTAAGGTTCAGGTTAAGGTTCAGATTAAGGTTGAGGTTAAGGTTAAGGTTAAGGTTAAGGTTAAGGTTAAGGATAAGGTGTAGGTTTTGGTTAAGGTTAAGGTTAAGGTTAAGGTTAATGTTAGATTTAAGGTTAGAGTTAAGGTTTAAGATTCAAGTTTTAAGGTTAAGGTTAAGGTTCAGGTTCAGGTTCAGGTTTTAGTTTAAGGTTAGGTTAAGGTTAAGGTTAAGGTTAAGGTTAAGGTTAAGGTTAAGGTTAAGGTTAAGGTCAAGGTCAAGGTTAAGGTTAAGGTTAAGGTTAAGGTTAAGGTTAAGGTTAAGGTTAAGGTTAAGGTTAAGGTTAAGGTTAAGGTTAAGGTTAAGGTTAAGGTTAAGGTTAAGGTTATGGTTAAGGTTAAGGTTATAGTTAAGGTTAAGGTTAAGGTTAAGGTTAAGGTTAAGGTTAAGGTTAAGGTTAAGGTTAAGGTTAAGGTTAAGGTTAAGGTTAAGGTTAAGGTTAAGGTTAAGGTTAAGGTTAAGGTTAAGGTTAAGGTTAAGGTTAAGGTTAAGGTTAAGGTTAAGGTTAAGGTTAAGGTTGAGGTTAAGGTTAAGTGGTTCAAAATTGAGACACTGCTCACAAGACAATTGGTGCTAGTGGTGCAATGAACAAGAAGAAACTATCAACCACTTATTTCTTACTTGTCCGCTCTGTAAACAGATTTGGGCAGGATTAGCACTCCAGATGCGGGTTGACGAATCAAGTCAAATAGAACTGGGAGATTGGATCTCCAAGGTATACACAAGAGCACATAAAACCGTATGGGAGAAAACAAAAGTCACTGCATATATCCTTCTCATGTTATGGAATATATGGAAACAAAAAATAAAAGCGATACATTTATTTTGATATGTGGGTTCCAAGCTTACACCCGACTAATCCCACAGGGGATATGACCGCCTCCCCAACCATATCCCCATGCAAATTAGAACAAGGTAACCCATGTTCTGGGAGGGTTTCGAACCTTGGACCTCATTGATGAGACAATAGAGCCCTCGCCAACAACCTTTTTTTAAACTTTCTTCCCCCTTCGGGATTCGAACCTTGGACCTCATGGACGAGACAATAGAGCTCTGGCCAACAACTTTCTTTAACTTTCTCCCACCTTCGGGGTTCGAACCCTGTACCTCTTAGTTGAGAGATTATTCACTCAATCCATGCAAGAATGCAAGATCTCTTTGGCGGCAACTGGATTGAACAACCCACTATTCAGGAGAGAAGGACAAATCAAGCCAAACGGATCAACTGGACAGCTGATGAACTCAGGAGAACAAGAAATATTATCAAATGTGACGTGTCCTCAAAAAACAAGGCAAAACCGAGCAGAATTGAGATTGTTTACCAAGATACCAGCTCGGGCAGAAAACATATTACATCTAAAAATATCTTGGTCACCTCAGCTGCTGAAGGAGGTGAGAGCAATTCTTGAAGCGGCTATGATTAGTCACGAGCACTATAATTGCAAGACAAATAATTCATGCCAATAACCTTGATATTATTCAAGGTACAAAGTTGTCGTCAGCTGCGTGGTGGCGTGTCAAACCATACATGAAGCGAATTAGAGAGATCGCTAGAGTGCATGAGAACATGCAATTTAAACATATTATGCAACATTTCAACGCTTTGGCCAACAATACCGCACGATTAGCTAGGTGGAGGACAAAATTGTTGGGAAGGTTCGCTTTTCTTGTGCCCCAATTCTTCAGACTTGGTATCGGCCACTGCAGATCCGGACCTATCCGTTTTTTACATTGTCAAAAACAAATACTTAAACTTTTTAAAAAAAAATTATTACATAAATGAATCTGAGGCTTTTTAAATAGAAACTTTTATATATCAAAATAAATTTAAAGTTTTTAAAGAAATAATTAGATTTCGTGTAGACAAAAAAAATGTAGACAAAGAAAAAATAATTAGATTTCCGGGAACGTGAGAACCGAGCTTTATCCTTATATATAAATATATTCAGAGGGTGGACAATGGGGTTATAGCTCCCATTGACCTAAGGATATCGTATAAATTTGACCGAACTAAATTATTTTTGGAAAAAATAGAAGTAAAATAGAAATATTGACCATAATTGAATATAAATTTAGTTTTTATAATTTCTATAAGAACAAAAACATGAGTAAAAATTAATATTAATTTTACCACATAAATTCAATCTTCATAATTTGTATTTTTTGATCTATAATCTTTATAGAGTAACATTTTTTTTGAAAAAAAATCCAATTTTTTTATCCAAACTTTACGACTCCATTGATAAAAAAAATTAAATCTGACCTCGATGGTATTTGTTAAGAAATAAAGAAGAAGAACAATAATAATTTTATATTAAACAATAAGGAGGACCCATCTACTTATAGAATTACAATGGAGTAATTGCTAACGACTATTTCTACAAAGGTCAATTTGAACATTTGAACACCTAATAACTTATCTATTAATTATGAATTCTAACATCCTCCCTTAAACTAAAATCTACAAAAACCAGTTTAACTTTTGCTATCAGACATGGAGCACACACCAAGCATTCTTCTAAGTTTTTTAAAGTTAGAGTCTTCAATGGTTTAGTTAACAAATCTGCGATCGGGTCTTCACTTTTTCAAAATACCAATTCAATAACACATTCGTCGCATAGATCATGTAGAAAGTGATATCGTACATCAATGTGTTTTCTCCTTCCATGTAAAACTGGACTCTTTGACAATTTTATTGTATGAATATTACTACAATAAATTGTTGTTGGACCTTACTGATTATTATGCAATGTCTTAAAAGTAACCTTTGCAACCAAAATACCTGACATGAACCTAATGTTGCAGCAACAAATTTTGCTTCAGTAGTTGATATAGTACTCTTTGAAGACCATGAAACAACTCCAAAATTCATTAAAAACACAACCAGATGTTTTTTTATGTCATCAATGTCACCAGCATAATCACTATCAGAAAAACAAACCAAGCTTGAGTTTTCATCCACTTTATACATGATTCGATAATCAGCCGTGCCTTTTAAATAACGTTAAAATATCTTTGCTGCTAAAAGATGCACATCATATGGATTTTCCATGTATCTACAAATAAACTCACAACATACATGATATCTGGTCTTGTGGATGTCAAATATATAAGACTCCCAACGATCTGCTTGTATAACGTAGCATTTATTTATTTTCCAATCTCATTCTTGGTAGGTTTAAAGCCATACTCAGTTGGAGTCAAGACAGGATTAAAATCCTTCATTTCAAATATGTCTAAAACATAGAAAAACATATTTTCTTTGTGAAATAAATATGCCAGCAAGAGTTTGCAATACTTCAATGCCAAGAAAATATTGCATTAATCCTAAATCGATCATATCATATTCTTTTATCATTGAATTCTTAAAATCTCCAACATGGCTCCATCATTACTAACATAAATCAAGTCATCAACATATATGAACATTATAAGCATTTTTCCACCGTCAAAGATCTTTGTATAAAATGAATGCTCATAAGGACACTTAATAAATCTTTCTTTTCTAGGTAAGCATTAATTTAATTATACCAAGCTTGAGGTGCTTTTTTTAGTCCTGTAAAACCCTTTTCAATTTATATAACTGGTTTTCATGACCTTTTTGTATATAACCAGACGGCTAATAAACATATACATCTTCTGCTAGATTTCCATGTAAAAATGCTAATTTTACATCGAGTTGATAAACAAGTCATTAATGTTGAGATGCAGTTGATAATAATAACCGAAGAATGTCAAGACTTACTACAAGAGCGTACACCTGTTTGTAATCTACACCCTGTTCTTGTTTCTAACCTTTTGCAACAAGACGAGTCTTGTATTTACCTACCTCTCCTCTTTTATTCAACATTATCTTGTAATCCCATTTAAAACCAATTGTCTTATGTCCATTTGGAAGATCTGTTAGCACCCATGTATCATTTTTCTCAATAGAACACATTTCTGCATCAATTGCTTTTTCCGTTTATGATCTTGTATAACCTCTTCAAATATAGTAGGATCAGAATATGAAAACAATGCAAAATGAGAAACCTGGTCATCATAATGATTAATTCTAGATACCTCGTTAGCAACCATCCAAGCATGTCTATTCCACACACGATATGTTTGAATTGTTTTAAACGCTGAATTTTCTCCAATATTATCTTTAGGAGTTTCGATGGTAAAGGATGTGACCTTTCTTCATAATAAATCATTGGAGATGTTTGCTGATTATCTCAATCCCACGTTCTTTCTTCATAAAATATTACATCTCGACTAATAATAATTTCCTTTGTAATCAGATTTAATAATTTATATGATTTAGATGTTTCACTTACACCAAGAAAGATACATCTTTCATCTTTATCATCAAGTTTCTTTCTTTTCTCGTCTATAATGTGTCCAAAAGCAATAAAACCAAATATTCTGAAGTAATCAACAACCGGTTTATGACCACTCCAAGCCTCTCCAGGTGTCATATTTTGAACAACACATGTAGGACTTCTATTCAACACATGAATGCTCCAACATACTGCCCCAGTCCAAAACGGTTTTGGATTTTCCCTCTTGCTATTAAACTTCTTACGACATTAAGAATAGTTCTATTTTTCCTTTCTGATACACCATTTTGCTGAGGTGTATATGCAATTGTGAGTTCCCTTCGAATACAATGTTGGTGGGGGCAAAGGTGTGATTGAACAGATAAATAAGATAATAATAAAGGACACTCCATTGACTACGACAAGAAACTCACTGCAAGTATTACAGATCTTTTGCAAGTTTAGTTAGTAAGTAAAGTTCGCTCGCATGGTTTTTTAATCTATTAGATCTACTTGTATATATAAAGAAATGTAGGAGAGTTTACTTGTTAAAATAAAAAGACAACAAAAGTAAGAATATTTATTTGGTTTTTAGATCTGAAAGATAATAACGCAAATAAATAAATACTAAAAGAATGGAGATGAGAAATATAGCTTAGGGTTGCTAGCATGCACTTATCCTTATAAATCAATATTCTAGTTATAAGGGTGATTAGAGCTCTTAGATAAATAGCCAGGACTCTATACTCCTCATAACTCCCTTCCGGGTGGACTTAGGTGGCGACCTAACAATTATTAGGGGACTTAGGTAAGGGGACCCAGCGCAATGATCGGTGGTAAAATCTCGAACCCTAATGACTATCTAGTAGGCAAGCCCTCCCGGATCACTAGCGCACACTAGACGCTTATGTGATGTTTCAATAATTAGACACCCCTCCAGGTGACCATCTAACTACTATTAATGGGGTAGTCTATACGCATGCATTCGCAAGAACTACGGTCAATAAATCAAAGAACATATAAAAATATATGGTTAAGAAGCTAGAATCAATTTAAAAGGGGTTTCCCAAATAACATAAAATAAAATAAAGAATTAGAAATCAAAGATTATACATATGCAAACCCAAGCTATGGGAAAATTAGTTCATATCTAAAGACATAGAAATAAACTACGGATAACAGTAATTATACACAAAGATAAGCTAAAGAATCTAATAGAAATTACCCTAATGATAGAGGGAGATGATGGAAAAGAGGAGTTGCTACCTCCCAACTTCTTGTCTTCCTCTCTTCAAGACTTGTTGCTGACCTTGAATGACTAAAGATTGATATAAGGTTTGGAACTGAGCAACCACATGTTTACAATGATTAAAGGGTGTATTTATAGGTGTTAAGAAGACCATAGGTCGAAATATTGGAGTAGAAGGCAAGTAACTGGACACCTTTTCCAATTTAAATTCGTTTCCTAAAATATAGGATATAGGATAAATGCTAATGTCTTGTTTTGGTCGTATCTCTTTCGTTATTGGTCCAATTTTCACCTAATTTATATTTAAACGAACGCACCGAAAAGATATACACTTTTCCTTTTGATTTCGCATCCAAACTCCTAGCCAAATTGAAGTTATATTCATTTTAGTGGACGTAACTGCAAAATTTCAGATTTACTTGGCAACTTTTCCTTCCCAATTTTATCTTTACTTCCTTTTATCTCTTAATTCCTTCCATATATTCTTTCCTTATATTTAGAATTGATTTGACATCTAATTAATTTTTATATATGTTTAAAGCTTCACATTAGCACACAAATTAAACCAAATATGCTCTAAAGTAATAAATCATCAAATCAAGACAAGAAATAAGAAAATATCAAAATACGAATACAAATCTATAATTAATTAACCATAAACACCTAAAATGATGTCTCCAACCTAGATTATTATATCACAAATAGGGAGACATCAAGACCCCCAACTCAAATTTGTATCATCCCGATGCAATAAAGATAAGAACAAAGGGAAGTCTCTAAATACGCACCCAAGTCAATTAAGCATAGTGGAAGAAGATAGCAGAATATATAAAATAAACTCAAAGCAACTACTCAGAAAATTTCATGTAATAATATCTACAAACTAAATTACATGTACACTTGTCATATTCACGATCAACACGGCTCAATTTCAAGATCATATTAGCTTCGTAATGCAAGAAGGAGAGATTTTTTACTTAGCTTACCAAGGTGGCTAAAGATTGTTCATCGAAATTCACTAGTATCCAAAGATCCACCTAACTACTCTCGAACGGCTCAATCACTTCTAGATAACATAGCAAATAATCATAAGGTCTTTAGGGTTGTAATTTTGGCTTAGGGACGGTGTGATAGTATATTTGGATAATTTAGAGTGAGCTTTTGGCTCTATCCTCAGTAGACATCAACGAATCACTCTAGAGCTTGAGTTACTCTCATAAAATATTCCCACTCAACCTAATGAATTGATGCACTAATTAGCATCCCTAATAACCCAATACTAAACACGTAAAAATTCCATTTTGCCGGTCCAAATATTTTCAATCTTTTCATGTCAGTTTTTTCTTTTGTAATGTAGCTATGACTCTCTTTTTGATGTGAGATCTCATGTTAATTCTTTTTCTCATATTTTTTCATTTACTTTTACCCCAAAAAAGGGTTACACTATAAACCTGTGAATCATCATCAAAATATAGAACAGGGCACAATTAATAAGCTCAAAATTCCCAACCCAATAATAATTCCCATAGTGGTGGACCCACCACCCCAAACTCAAGCTCTAAAACAATTGTCTATGCATCTCGCTTAGAGTGCGGGTCATATGGAAAAGTCCTAACATCAAAAGGGATATGGATTATAACGTGACTAAATAAAAGGATTTAGAAAGGCTAGAAGGGGATGAGAAGGATATATAAATATAATGAATGGACAGCAAGCTAAAAGGCAACAATGGGCTTATCAAAGAACCGCCTTAATCACTTTCTAAACTATGAATTTCATCATTATCTTACTTTTAGCACGTTCATCAAATTGGTTTATCAACTAGCTCGGATGTCACGACCTACACCCCTCAAGGCTCCCTAAGACCAAACATGCTTCTATCGCATTGCTTACTAATCTTTTCTTTACTATCGATGTGTGTTTCCTGCAAATACGCAAAGCATACAAAATAAAACAGGACATAAATATATTACTTATTATCATTAACTTCCTAAGTTTATGCTTTTAAGCTATTAAACACACTCTACATCTAATACCCTCTATCAAAAAATTTAATTTATTCCTAAAAACATTAAAACACATAAAAATGGAGATGAGAGCCAACGAATCCCCACACTCCCAACTAAAAAATGAGTCGTGTCCCCATGACTCGAAAAAACTCTATAAAAATTAAAATTTAACAGATATTGCATGTAAAAAAAGATGGTAGGGAAGAAAGAAAATATACTCTTCGAGGCTATTGCACCGCTTTATCGATACCCGAAATAGAGTGTAGTGCTTTTCTTGTATGTAACCTTCTTGTATCACCAATTTTGCTTTCCCTTACATCCTCTTATGCTCTATCCCAATCAATCATACAACTATAAAAATCTCTTTTTCTTACTTTCTCCAATTCCCAATACCTTGCTTTGATTCTTCTCAATCTCTCTAATGGGGTAATTCTATACGTTGGCCACCGCAAGAACTACAAATATTATATGGGTATGATGGAATCTTGCATGGTTGAGAAAGGTTTAAGAAAATTTGAAAAGGTTTGTGGAAAATTCTGGATCTTGATTCTTGAATTCTAGGTGTTTTAGAATGATTTGGGTGTTTGATACTTGTTTATAGGAAGGTAGTGAAGTATTTGGATACGAATTTATGGTTATTTGGTGGTGTTTTGATGTGAGGTTAAGGTTATGTAAAGTTTAATGGAGTTGGGAGAGTTTTGGGGAAGAAATGAGGTGTATGTGATATAAAATTCTTAGCTTATACTAACCTCTTTCTTCAAAACCCTAAAAAAATTTCCAGCGGCGGCCACCGGTATACCGGTGAATTGGCCGGCTAGCTGATTCTATACCGTGTCGTCATTCGCGACCACGGTTTTATCAAGTGGGTTTTCGGCCTTGTACCTGATTTACACACCGTCATAAAGGTTTTGGGAGCACCGGCTTACCGGCGGAGTTCACCGGCTTACCGGTCATGTTTTTTCCCTTGTTTCGTCTCGGCGCTGGACCGTGGTAACGGCTATGCTGTAGATCTTGGTTTTGCGGCCTAGGCGGTCGACCGGGGCCTAGCGTCTAGGCGGGATTACACGGGGCCTGGGCGGAATTATATGGTTCTGAATCCCGCTATGTAATTTTGTATATTTAGTAATATATATGTAGTAATTATAGAAATTTAAACTATTTAAGTTATAAAATTCATCTAACAACACTATAATAAATATAAAAATACTAAAAATTGAGTTATAATATCAATTAAAGAATTCTCGAGAATAAGAAAAATAACAAGATGGCCTATGCGGACATGTTTTGCCATTAATCGGCGCTTAGGCTCATTTTTTTCCATTAATCGGTGCCTAGAAGGGCTAGGCGCCTATTCCACGGCGACTAAGGTGCTAGGTAAAAACGCATAAAATTTTAACTAGGCGTAAGCGGTTGACTGGGGAATTGACGACTAGGCGACTCCTAGGCGTGCCTAGGCGGGGAGATCTACAGCATAGGGTAACAGTTTGGCCCGCCGGCTTACCGGCCCTATCCACTGGCATTACCGGTGGGAGGGTCTGGTTTTCGCCGAAATTTTTTGTTTTCTCCCGAACTCATTTTCTTAAGTACCTAAACATCAAAAAACACTTATACCTTCCCCAATACTGATCAACTAAAAACAACTAATATAAACATAAAGACATAAAAAATGCAGGTTGTCTCTCATATAGCACTTTTGTTTAACGTCTTTCAAAGTTAGACGTGTTACCTTGATTATTTCTTGATTATTTAGCCTCTCCAACATCAGATGAGGCTATTCACATCTACTATCTGAAGTTTGTGACCCTTCTTAGCTTGTATTTCAATATGTTTTGCCGAAACAACTCTTGTAACTACAAACGGACCCATCCACGAATTCTTGAATCCCCGTGGTCTATTTTCTCTCTTATGGGCTTTTTATTCAACCTCGTCACCAACCCCAAACTCACTTTTGATTCTCTTCTTCACGGGTTTATTATGGACTTTTTAGCTTTCTTCGTCATACCTCGGAGTGTTGGAACTTCACATGATTCCTCATTCTTTTTATCCAAAAAGTGAAATGTTTCAGATTCTTCTTTAATTCACAGAGTCACGATTCCCTTATAAACATCAATTATGTTGTGACTTGTCACCAAGAATGGGCGTCCAAGTATCAATAGAACGTATTGACCTGCAATGCTATCAAGAATAACGAAATCTATAAGTATAACAAAAGTAACTACTTGGACAAGCACGTCTTCAATGATTCCCTATGGCTTTATCGTGGAGTTATCTAGGAGCAGCAAATTAACATCTTTTCTTTTGGCATCTCCCATGCCTAACTTTTTGAACATATTATTGGGCATGACGTTCCTTCCTAAACCCAAGTCACACATTACCACCTATATTTATTTGGAGGTATAAGGCTCCTGGATCTTGTATCTTTTGTGGTAGCTTCTTTGGAATTGTTGTCAAGCTTTCTTTAGTAAGGTCCACAGTCTCGATCTCAACCTCTACACTCTTACTCTTCTTGGACGGAATCTCTTTGAAGACTTTTGGTGTTGTAGGATCTTTATCAATTACTTCGAGTACATGAACAATGATTTTTTCTGGGCTTGGTGTTTCAGATTCATTATCACCACTAGGATATGTAATTATTTGTATATAAGGTGGTGATAGTAGAGGATGTGTAGGCGGTATCTCTGCCTTGATCTCTTCTTTTCCAACCTCTTTAACCCTATCTTTGATTGTTACTTTGTCTAAATTAAGCTTTGTGGGTTCTTCAATTGTTGGTATTTCTACTACACTCCTCGCAGTTGTACCTTCAACCTCATCCTCACTTTCCCAATCTTTGATTCTTACCTAAATGAAATTCAACTTGAATGGTGATGATGGTTGAGTAGGTGGCGGTTCCACCTTACTTTCTTCTAGTAGCACCTTTTGTGCAGTTGTCTCTTCTTCCCTAGTTTCTATTTCCTCTTCTCTAACCACATGCTTGGAATTTCCTTCAACCTCTTTCTCACCTTGATTCTCAACAATCACCTCATCTAAGCTAAGCTTGGTTTGTTCTTTTATGGTTGAATCCTTGAACCCAACATTGCTATCGCCCAGTTTCATATGTAATTCATGTTGTAATTGTTGATTGATCGTAGTGAGTTGCGTTAATCTTAGCTCCATTGCTTGAAATTGTTGGTGCACGAATTGCACTAAGAATGCAGTAGCATGGATCCTTGCCACATTTTTCTCCACCTTATTTTTCAAATCATTTATATCTTCATGTGGCTGAGATGGAAGTGCTTTTTGAGCCTGATCCTCTGTTATATCTCAGATTAACAATGGAAGTTCTTGTTGAAACTTTAGGGAGTTACTAGTTACTTGGGTGACATACGTCTCCAAGGTCTCCATTTCTGCTGCTTGCTCCTTGAATATTTCATTCTTGAACTCAATGGAAGTTTGAACTAGCTCCCATAATTTATCCGTCATTTGTTGGAGATGGGATTTGGCTTCTTCTTGCGGATTATGCATGGGTTGTGGTGGAGCTCAAGCTTAATATCTCGAACCTTCTTGATAGAAATTTTGACTTTGGGACCTGTTCATATTTGTATTCCTTGGCGCGTAATAGTTCTCCATACCTAAGAAACTTGAGAAGAGATTAAAAAGAAAACGCGTAAATAATAAAAACTTCTACACTAAATAAACACAAATAAAACTAACTTAAAGATAAATACCCGGCAGCGATGCCAATAAATTGGTGGGGGTAAAAGTGTGATAAATAAACAGATAAAGAAGATAATAATAAACGACACATCCTTGACTACCACGAGAAACTCACTGTAAGTTATACAGATTGTTTGCAAGTTTAGTTAGTAAGTAAAGTAAAGTTCGTACGGATTTAATCCGTTAGATCTACTTGTATATATTAATAAGTGTAGTAGAATTCACTTGATAAAATAAAAAGACAATACAAGTAAGAATATTTATTTGGTTTTCAAATCTGGAAGATAATAATGCGAATAAATAAATACTAAAAGAATGGAGATGGGAAATATAGCTTAGGTTTGTGGTGGGGGCAAAGGTGTGATAAATAAACAGATAAATAAGATAATAATAAATGACACACACCCTTGACTACCACGAGAAACTCACTGCAAGTATTACAAATCGTTTGCAAGTTAAGTTGATAAGAAAAGCTTGTTCGCGGGGATTTAATCCGTTAGATCTACTTGTATTAAATAAGCGTAGATGAATTTAGATGTTTAGAATAAAATATAATAAGATGAATAATTATATGATATGAAATAATAAATAAGAATACAGATAATTAAATATGAATGTAAGTCAGATAAATTAGGATCTAGTATGAGCCTATCTTACTAAGTTGTTATTCTAACCTTAAGGGTAAATTGAGCATTATATATTAACCAGGATTCTAAATTCTACCTAACCCTCATCAGGGTGGACTTAGAAGCAACCTCTCCACAACCAGGGTACTTGGGTAAGGGGAGCCTGAGTAATGATCGGTGGTTAAATTAAACCTTTATGGCTATCTAGCTAGGCAAGCCCGTCACGATCACTACCTCACACTAGACGATTTTGTGGCATTGTCAATAATTGAATTCCCTTCCGGGTGTTAACTCAATTACTAAGGATAGTCCTAAGATTGGCCAATTCTAGAGCTGGGAACAATAAGTCAAAGCACACAGTACCAATATAAACAAAGCTCATATCAATTAAAATAAAAAATAGTATTATAAAATTTAAGACAAAATAATAACCTAACAATTAATAGTAAAACTTACTAAATAAAAGCTCAGAAGTATGTTGAAGCCACAAATATATAGCCAATTACCCTAAATATAGAGAATGAGAGATGTAGAAGAGGAGTTTGTCACTCTCCTTCTTCTTGCTTCTTGTCTTCCTCTATATCTTTAGAATTGATTTGGCATCTAATTAATTTCCATATATCTTTAAATCTTCACACTAATCTTCACACTAAACAAATAAATAAAACCCAATATGCTCTAAAATTATAAATCATCAAATCAAGACAAGAAACAAGAAACAAGAAAATATCAAAATACGAATAAAAATATATAATTAAATAACTAAATACACCTAAAATGATGTCTCCAACCTAGATTAATTCTTCACAAATAGGGAGACATCATACTGCTAGCATGCACTTAGCCTTCTAAATCAATATTATAGTTATAAGGGTGATTAGAGCTCTTAGATAAATAGCCAGGATTCTATATTCCTCCTAACCCCCTTCCGTGTAGACTTAGGTGGCGACCTAGCAATTACTAGGGGACTTGGGTAAGGGGACCATGCCCAATGATCGGTAGTTAAATCTCAAACCCTAATGACTATCTAGTTAGACAAGTCCTTCTGGATCACTACCGCACACAAGACGTTTATGTGATGTTTCAATAATTAGACACCCCTTCCAGGTGACCATTTAGCTACTATGAATGGGGTAGTCTATACGCATGCATTCGCAAGAACTATGGTCAATAAATCAAAGAACATAAAACAAATATATATGGTTAAGAAGCTAGAATCAATTTAAAAGGGTTATCCCAAATAACATAAAATCAAATAAAGAATTAGAAATCAAATATTATACATATGCAAACCCAAGCTATGGGAAAAATAGTTCATATCTAAAGACATATAAATAAACTACGGATAACACTAATTAGAAACAAAGATAAGCTAAAGAATCTAATACAAATTACCCAAATGATAGAGGGAGATGATGGAAAAGAGGAGTTGCTACTTCCTAACTTCTTGTCTTCCTCGCTACAGGTATTGTTGCTTCTCTTGAATGACTAAGGATTGATCTAAGGTTTAGAACTGAACAAAGACATGTTTACAATGATTAAAGGGTGTATTTATAGGTTTTAAGAAGACCATAGGTCGAAATCTTGGAGTAGAAGGCAAGTAATTGGACTCCTTTTCCAATTCAAAATTCGTTTCCTAAAATATAGGAGATAAGATAAACGATGTTGTCTTATTTTGGTCGTATCTCCTTCATTATTTGTCCAATTTTCGCCTACTTAATATTGAAACAACCGCATCGAAATGATCTACACTTTTCCTTTTGATTGCTCATCCAAATTCCAAGCCAAATTGAAGTTATCTTCACTTTAATGGACGTAGCTGCAAAATTTCCGATTTACTTGGCAACTTTTCATTTCCTATTTTATCTCTACTCCTTTTTATCTCTCAATTCCTTCCATATCTTCTTTCCTTATCTCTTTAGAATTGATTTAGAATATAATTAATTTACATACATCTTTAAAGTTTTAAATTAACACACAAATTAAACCAAATATGCTCTAAAAATAATAAATCATCAAATCAAGACAAAAAATAAGAAAGTATCAAAACACGAAAAAAATATATCAATAATTAACCATAAACACCTAAAATGATGCCTCCAACCTAGATTATTATATCACAAATTGGGAGACATCAAATGTTCATTACAATAAACATCAAACTCCTTAGAACAATATTCTTTTCCACGATCTGTGCGAAAAGTTTTGATAAATTTCTTTGATTCCTTTTCTACACGTTCTGGTTTTTCCTGTAAAAAATAAAAACAAGTTTTTTGACCAAAATCCCCAATGAATGTAATAAAATAACTCTTACCACCATTTAATATTGGATTTATTGGACCACAAATATCATAATGAATAAACTCCAAAACTTGTTTGGCTTTCCAAGACTTTTTCTGCGGAAATGCTGAACATTATTGTTTGTTAACAACACATTCATTGCACACTTCAGAAGGTATTATTATTATTTCAGAATGACCTTTTACGATACTTTTCTTTTGTAGAGTTTTTAGTCCTCCAAAATCAGGTGACCATGGCGTAAATATCAAAGTCATTTACTTCCACTATTAAGCAAGGTTCTGAAGTTTGTAGCTTCAATAGAAATAACTTGTTTGAAATCATTTGCACAACAACAATTACTTCTCTTTTTGGATCATAAATTTCACAAGTACCATTTTTATTTGTTATTACATAGCCATTTTTTTGTATTTGTCCAGCACTTAACAGATTGTCCTCAAATTAGGAACATAAAAAATATCAGAAATAGTTTCTACTAAACCATTTTTAGTTTTAATATTAATATTTCCTTTTTCCAATACCTTCACTGTAAAAGATTACTAAAACATACCGTAGAAATAATTTCTTCATTTAAAATAGTAAAAGAAGACTTACTTCCACACATGTGGTTACTACAACCTGTATCTACATACAAAACATCGAAGTGATGTTGTGTTACAATATCATGAGAAGCCATCGATAATATTTCTGAATAATTTAATTCTTCAACAAAATTGGACTTCTCAATTATATAATTATCGTTTCTAAGTTTGTTGTAACATTCAGAACGATAATGCTAAAAAATGTGGCACATGTAACATTCAATTTTTGATTTATCATATTTTTAAAATTGGCCATCATGGATTATTCTACCACCATCTCGATTTTCTCTACCTTCTCTTCTTCTTCCTCTTCCACTACACCGCGTCCTTCTTTCCGCGACTATATTTGTAGTCGCGAAAGAAGGAAAAAGTAGTCGCAAATTCCAAAATTTAGCTTTCCCGACTACTTGTAGTCGTTAATACTTAGTCGTTGAAAAGTCGTCGTTTGAGAGTATATTTAACGACGAAAGCCTATAAGTAGTCGTAAATGCTCAAGTGACATTAATGACTACACGTGTAGTCGTAAGTAACTTCTACCATTGCCGACAACATTAAGTTGTCGTTAACTAGTATATTTAACGACGACAGCGTAGTCGTTATTTATTGACATTTACGACTACATCTTTATTAAATAACGACTATTAGAGTAGTCGCTAGACGTTGATAATTAGCGACTACTTTTACTTGTCATTGAAGACTACATGTTGTCGCGAATGACCTTATTTTTAAATAAAAAATTTAATTGCAATTTTTATTACTTATTGCAATTAAATATAATTCAAAAAACGTATTTTAAAAAAAACAATTAATAATTAAAAACACCAATAAAAAACAAATAATAAATTAAAAAATCCATAATATATTAATTCATCGATTCAAACCAAAAGTCAGAATAAAAATCAACCAAATGTTAGAATAAAAGTCAACCGAAAGTCAAAATACGATTACATAATAAAAATAATAACCAAACCACCAAAATAACCAACATAGCCCAACCTAACGGCTACATAAACGAGTCTCTTCATCTCCTTCGAATTCATCACCACCTTCAGAATCACTTTCTTCATCATCCTCTTCATCACCTCGACTCTTAGATGCACTACCTGCTGGAGGAGTAGAGTTTTGTGGCATAGGCTGGAAAGGGGTCACACCCTATTGTACCCTCATCTGATTAATCCAATCAATCACGCTGGTCACAACAGCCTGAGAGTAAACTGGAGGAGCAGTGCTAGTAGAGGTTGTAGTTGGGCGGGGGGGGGGGGGGGAGGGGGGGGGTATATAAGGTGTCAGTCCTTGGGGTACCCCAAGCTCGTTTACCATCGAATGCACGTTCTGCTCATCTTGGGCCGGGGTAGTTGAAGGACCCGAGACACGTCAGCCACCTAGTTCGCAATCCCAAATGACGAATAAATATATTTAAAAATACATACTTAAAAATAAAATAAAGAACTAAAATTAAATTATTAAATCACCAATTTAATTACATAAATATAAAATAAAAACTATAAAAATTATCCATCACCTAATTAAATAAATATATATTAAATACAAAATAAATATTACATTACCAAACTAAATTAATTAAATAAATATAGTAGTAATCTCAATCCACTTACAATCTGTATTACACGAAAAAAATATTAGTCATATCATAAATAAAAGAAATACATAATTACTAATATACCTGATTATTTTTTAAATATAAGTCTTTTTAATTTTATTTACTTTTTTAATTGCAAAAAGGTTCTTGTATTTTTTTTAAAATTAAAAATATTCCTAATTACACCTAAAACTATAAAATAGTAATAATTTTTTTTTTCTAAAATTATATTTTAGTCCTTATAATTTTATGTATCATTTTTTTATTGTAAAAAGGTCCTTGTAATTTTTTTTAAAATTAAAAATATTCCTAATTAAACCTAAAACTATAACATAGTAATAATTTTATATTTTCTAAAATTACATTTTAGTCCTTATAATTATATATATCATATTTTATTGCAAAAAGGTCCTTGTATTTTTTTAAAAATTTACAAAAAAACCCTAATCATATTACTAACAAGCCTATGCATAAATCCTAAACACCAAATCCATAAAAAATCAATTATTAATTTTTTCAACTATTTTTTTCAATTCTAACAATCAAAATGTGTTACAACTAGCCTAAATCACACCCATAAACACTCAATTAAATTCGGATTTCATTAACAACACAAAAAAAGGAAAAAAATACTGTATAAATTTTTTACAAATAATAATTTTCAATTTTAACATCTAAAATGTGTTAAAACTAACATAAATCACATCCTAAAACACTCACAAACATTCGGAATTAACAATAACATGAAAAAAAAATCAAAGAACAAAAAAAATTGAAAAAAACATCATGAAAATTATAACACAAATAGGTGATGAAAAAAATACCTTTAGTGGTAATATAGTAGCTCCTTTGATGTAGAAACCATGTCCATGTGATTAGGAGTTAAACACAAAGAAAAAGAAAAAAAAGGTTAGGCAAAAATTATTTTGCAAAATCATATAAAATCTTAGGAAAGAATGGAAATGAAGGTTTAAAGGAGGGTTTTATTACCTTTGGATGTGATTTGTGGTTTGAAATCGCTCCAATTGTTGTCGGAAATGGAAGATTTAGAGAGAGAGCTTCGTTTTTTATGTTTTGGAGTGTTGAGAGTGTGAGATAATGGCTCGGCAGAAAGTACATATAGGACAACGTTTTTCGCGACTACATCTTGTAGTCGTGAAAGATAGGGTCTTTAGACGCGAATTATGAGTTTGACTGACACGTGTCGGCTATTTGACCGCCACCTGGCTTATTCGCGTTACTAAGTAGTCGCGAAAGCTAAAAAAGAAATGTGTGGCCATCAATGGGCGGAAAGTGGACCGTCATTAACTAAATGAATATTAAATTCACTATAAACGACTACATAAGTAGTCGCTAAAAGTCTTTTACTCTTTCTCGACTAGTTCATATGCATGAACTAGTCGAGAGTGACCCCATCATTCTCGTCTAGTTCATGCGTATGAACTAGTCGCGAATGACCCCCATTCATTAGCGACTAGTTCTTCATCTCTAGAGACTACAATGTACTTGCTAATAATAAAATTGATTTTTTTCCTTTTTTATTTAATTGCAAGGAACATTTTTTATTTTTAAACACCTGTTATACAATCAAAAATAGTAATGTAATCAGTTAAACATAATCAAAACACATAATCATAACAAGTCATCAAACATAAATACCAAAGTTCAAAAAAAAATATGAAATTGACTACACAAAACAATAAAGATATAATAGAACACTCTTATCCGTTTCGTAACCACCCGTGTCAACAATTTCCTCGTCACTATCAACGTAGATTGGTTCCTCTATTTCATCATCAGCATACTCGTCCTTCGTGTCGTCCAAAAACTCATCCTCTTCATCAATAATTACATCTACATGCAATATAGAAGGGTCAAACTTGATCTCCTCACCAGTTGTCAAGTTTAGATTTGAGTAATCTGTCTTCGAGTTCACCAAAGAAAATCGTGATACTCTTGTTTTCAGTAGGTAGTGATTCTGTACCACATAACTCGGGACTCCATCCATGCCGATCATTGATTTCCCAAACAACTTTCCACCCTTTTTGTGTTTTACTTGAATTAATCTCATCGATGTAAAACACTTTTTTTGCTTGTGTCGCTAAGATGTATGGTTCATTTCTCCAAAAAAACTAGACATGTCAATAAAGGTTACCCCATTCTCTGTCCTCGCAATGCCTGTGTTATACCAATTACACTCGAATAACACAACAGAACAGCCACCATCAAATGTTACCTCTACAATCTTGACTAGTTCACCGTAATACGGTTTCCCTTCATACGTGGTACATACCCCGTTATCCTGAGTCACTCTTTTCTCCTTTTTCATCAGTAACCCATTTGACACCATTCATAACACATGAATCGTATTTATAAACCGCACAATGAGACTTACTAGACAATGAAATCATCTCACTGGTAGCAAATGCATCACCGACATTTTTCATTTCGTAAACCTACAAACAAGAAAAATTATAACATTATTGTCTAACATTGATTCTTAATTTGATATTTGAATGGATCTATATATCTTATGCATGAACGAATCTTGGAAATTTTGTCGGTGTTTCCTCTCTTTATCGGCTACAGGGCCCGATAGCTTGGCTTTGTGTTCTCTGCACATTTGAAGACTAAAGTCAATACGTTTTTCATAATGAATGCAAAAAATAAGAAATACAAATGATCAACTTACGTCATTAAATGTTGGATTTTGTCGCAATTAAGTAGGATCCAGTTCATTTGCTCATTCTCTACGTATTGCACAACACCAAACTCTTTTTTACCTAGTGGAGTACACTAGCTCTTAAATACGGATAAATCTTTAGGTTGAGCTACAATCACGGTATATCTACCTAGTTCGTTGAACTTTTTTTTCTCTTCTTGAAGATAACGCAATATGAAAGTCAAAGTTTCCTCTACGGCGTAACCCTCGACGATTGAACCCTCCGGCCAAGCCAGGTTTCGTATGTATTCCTTTGACTTCTTTAAATACCGCTCAAATGGGTACACCCAGTGCATCTGAACCGGTCCCCCTAACAAATCTTCGTCGTATAAGCGTATAACCATGTGGATCATTATATAGAAAACGCGGGAGGCAAAATCATTTCCAGTCTACACGTAACTTCAACCACTCCTGCCTTACCCGATTCTAACTCTTTCCTACTAATATTTTTCTTACAAACGACTCTAAACATGTTAGCTAACCCAATCATCGCATCACTAATCAATTTATCTTTAATAAGCCCGAGGATACTAGCCACGAAAAGATATTGCATCATCACGTGAACAGTCGTGAGATTTCATTCCGATAATCTTGCCCGTATCAATTTGAACATTATTTCTCAAACTAGATGCAAAACCATCAATAAAAATTTGTGCATTCAACTAGTCAAGAAATATTTTTTGCTTTTCCGTTGACAAAGTATACTTTGCTCGCTTCAATATCGCTTTACCTCCTCTTGATAATCAACCACAAATCTTTCTTGATGTTCATATCCTTAAGACCCATTCTTGTTTTCATGTTATCTTTGTTTATTTTCCCATCAAGACCTATAACTGTACCGAGCAAATTATCACACACATTCTTCTCGCAATGCATAACATCAATGTTATGTTTCAACAAATTTCCAGACCAATAAGGTAAACGATAAAAAATACTCTTTTTCTTCCAATTGAATATACGAGGACCAGATTTCTTCAAGATCTTGCCCCCAAAATCCTTGTGTTTACCGGGGGACACAATGGGCAACCTATCTAACTTTGTCTGAATTTCAGCAGGAGTATGGCTCTTAGGTGGGCCCCTATGATCGGTACCGGGTACAAAACCTTGTCTTTTCTAAATCGATGTCTTGGAGGTAACCAATGTATATGGTCAAAGTAAACCACGCCTTTCTTCACCTTCTTCGACGGAGTAGAATCCATGTATTCTAGGCAAGCTAAGTAACCTTGACACGCCCATCCTGAAGTGTATGACCTAGCAGGGTAATCATTAGTCATGGTCAACAAACAAAACTTCATTGTAAACTCTTGCTTCGTGTGGGCATCATACATAAGGATCCCTTTCTCTCACAACTCGTCCAACTCATCTATAACAGGGCGAAGAAAGACATCCATGTCCTTACCAGGTGAACGGGGTCCGGAATCAACAAACAAAGCTGAAATGTGGTTTCCTTCATGCATTCCCACGGCGGAAAGTTGTAGACAGTCAATATAACCGGCCACATGCTGTAGGAATTGTTCTACATAGAGAACGGAAAAAAATCATCGATACCCAGGCCCAAGAATATATTCCGAGGTTCGCTAGCAAACTCAATATGTAACTGTACAAATCTTTTCCAACTGTCACCATCAACCGGATGACGCAACACATCTGGGTGGTACTCTTCCCTGTACGGTGCCAAATCCTATTTTTGGAAGTGTGTCTCGAAGCATAAAGTCGCTGCAACCTCGGCGCAGTCGGAAAATATCAGAGTTTCTTATGCGCTACTTTCTGACCCTTCTTCGGGTCCCATTTGGATTTACTACATACTAGACACTTGTCTAGGAATTCATTCTCCTTGTAAAGTAAATCACAATCGTTCACGCAAACATCGATGGTAGTGTACCCCATACCTAGACTTTTTAACTTTTTGTTGCCCTCCTCGTAAGACTCGGGCAAGGTATGAGGTTTGGGCAACACGCGACAAAGCAGTTCAAGAAGCTCGGTGAAAGATGTGTTAGTCCACTTGTTCTTCACCTTCACGTGCATTAGTTTCGCAATGAAATTTAATATACTCATTATTGTACATCCAGGGTATAATTCAGTCTCAAATTCCTCTAACATAGTTTCGAAACTACCACGTGTTGAATTGTTCGAGTCTATCACCTCGGTGTCACCCGAATGACCACCACCCTCGTAATTAGGTCTCAAATCTTCATAAACAAAAAACATTTCATTTTCTACATACCGAGTCTCAGGAATTTCTAAACTCTCATCATGCTTTGTCCAAATCTCATACGTGGACAAAAACCTGAACTGTAAAATATGTGACCTAACCTTGTTCACATTAAAACGATGATTATTCGAACAACCATTACACAAACAAAACAAAGTTTCATTTAAATTCTCTTGTTTTTGAGCAAATATGAGAAATTATTCTATCCCCTTAACAAATTCACGAGAAACACGATGAGCAGAATTAATCCAACTCTTATCAATACCCGAAGCCATCTTATATTACCAATATAATCAACTACAACAATATAAAGAATAGAAAATAGATATTTAATTTGTGCATTTTATTCTCATACAAAACTATAACATGTAGATTAGAACAGTAAAACATGTTCTAACAACCTAATCATACTATATAACATTAAATAAACAATTATAATCAAAGAAAAGAAATTGTAAAAAGTTTTAATGAAGAAAAATTACCTATTTTTGTGCAAATTTGGTTGGAGAAAGTGAGAATTGTGTAGGTCCCACTTTGTTGATTGGCCTCAGAACGCTTTTACACGTGTTGAAATAATATTTGATGATGATTAGTGGAAAAAATTTGGGAGGGTTTTGAGAGAATATTGGGAAAGATATAAAATTGTGGGTTTTAATGAATTCAATTCGCAACTCACTGTCATAACTACGCTAAGAGCTTTCTAGACTACATAAGTAGTCGCTAAAGATGTTCACGTAGTCGCTAATAACGACTACTAGCGACTACATAAGTCGTCATAAGAAGAAACACATCTTTTGCGACTACTTATGTCGGTGAAGAAAAAAATTAAAAATTAAAATATATACTAGCGACTACACAAAGCTCATTGACGACTACTTTCTGTAGTTGCTTATTACAAAAACTATTAACGACGACTTGTGTAGTCGAAAAAGAAGGAAAGTAGTCGTAGGTAATAAGTAGTCGCGAAAGATGTGCCTTTAGCGACTACAAAAAAGTAGTTGGGAAAGATTTAGTCGCTAAAGAACCAATCTGTAGTAGTGTTCCTCTACCCCTTCCTGTATTTTTGAAGACTGAACTAATAATGAAATTTGAAGTTCATCAAATGAAGGTAATCAATATCCTTGATTTCTTCAATCGAGCATACAACATAATCAAATTTTGGCGGCAAAGATCATAAAATATTTTCAAAAACAACCACATCATCCATTTTTTCACCATAATGTCTCATTTTATTTACTAATGTCATCGTCTTTTTATAGTAATCAATAATTGACTCGCCGTCTTTCATCTGCAATGTTTTAAAATCCTTTCTCAAGGTTTGAAATTGTGCACGCTTCACTCATGATGAACCTTGATATTTTTTTCATGGAGTCCCAAATTTGTTTGCAAGTGTCTTTTTAGAGAATTGTCTCCAAAATAGATCGATAAATTGTTTGAAACAAATAATTTTTGGTCTTGAGATCCATTAATTTCTGATCCGCCAATTTTTTTTGTTGAACTTGTGTCTGCACTTCTTCACCATTTACTTCAGGAAAACACCCAATTCTACAATTGTCTAGTATTCCTTGGATCGTAAAAAAAATCCATCAACATACTCTAATGATAATAATGACTATCAATTCTAGGAATGGCCGGTTGAACAAATGTGTCATTAGATATTTTTCTGTTTGCTAGTGCAATAAAATCTTCTGATTTTATTTTGTTAATGACTCTTATACCACTGTTAAAAAATAAAGAAGAAAAAGAACAATAATTTTTTTTACCGTATTTACACGATAAGTCTATATATTATGCAAAATTTGTAAAATAAGCCCTTATATAATGCAAAAAAAAGCACTATAAGTCCCTAGATTGTGTAAAGATTGTAATATAAGTCCGAATATTAATTCTTTTGATTAATTATTTGATATATACTTGTTTTTAGGGATAATTCCCATTTAAATCATGATTCACATTGTCTATGCCCAAATGTTGACAGGTGAATATTTCTTCCCAAATAAATTAGGTTGTTTCCCATTTATATCAAACTCACATTGCACAATTACTTGATTACCCTTCTAGTCAAAGTCAGAATTTTTTATTTTATTTTGCAGTCGACAGATATAAAAGCCTGTTTGTCTCACTTTTCTTCATTAAGTATAAACCCAGTTTCTCACTTGCCCAATAACAAATTCATCAAGCCCTTTAACAATCTCCTTTGGCGTTAATAACTCCTTCCCAGAAAAAGCTCCTCTCCACTCACCGCCACTACTCCCTTTTTCCACCTCCGCCTCATCAATAGACACCGTCGCACCACCACCACCATCACTTCCATAACTTCTATTTCCGTTTCCATTGCTACTATTCTTCACCCTCCCTATCTCAACGAAACTCCCTTACAAAGACTCTATCTTGAACGGTCTAAAATAGTACGTCGTCCTACAATTAGGACAAAAATTAAGAGCTTGGTATATTCTGGTGGCCTCCGCGGCCGTAATTGACAACAGACGGTTAGAGAAAAGGACATTCATGAGCTTCGAACAATTTGGACAATTGACTTGAAACCCTAACCCTAATAGGGTACCCTTGTAAACTGACCCAAATCCACCTTGTCCAAGGCGGTTCACAGGTGAGAATGAAGAGGTAGCGCGGCAGAGAGTTGAGTATGAATACCTTTGTGGCGGTGGCGACTGTGAAGACTTTGGATCGGCGGGAGCAGTTCTATTTCAAGAGAGTTTTCTGTGTATAATGGCGAAGAGTAAACTAAATGCCAAAGTTACTGATGCTACTAATATAGGTAGGATAAAAGATGGGTGGTGGTGGTGATGTGTGGGTGGTGGTGGTGGTGGTTGTAACAGTGGTAATACTGGGTCTAACAGTAATGGTGGTGGTTCTCACGGTGGCATTATAGGAATTAATAAGAAAGTGCAGAGTGAATCTGAATGTTTTGTTGTTAAAAACAGTAGAGTGCAAAGTGAATCTAACAGCAATAAAGTACAAACTTTAGAGATGGGACAAATCTCATCTTAAACTTTTGCCTCGCGAAACAGCACATCACCATCTCCAACATATTATACCTCTAATTTGTTTTACAATAGAGATGGAACAAATCTCTTCTTAGTTATACAATAGAGATGGGACAAATCCCATCTCAATATTAGAATGAAGATGAGACAAACTCATCCTAATCTTAAAATTAGAGATAAGACAAAATCCCATTTAAAAATAATCGAAAAATAAAAAAAATAAAAATAATAAAAAAATCATGGACGTAGATATTATTTTGTCTCATCTAAAAATGTATTTTTATTATTTTTTGATTTTTTTAGAGTTAGTTATGATGATTTAGAAAAGAAAAAAAACCCGGACGTATGCGTACGATGAAATTAGTAGTAGGTGGATTTTCACATCTATATAATGTTTGATTTAAATGGGAATATATATTTGGTTAAAGACAACAACTAGAATAAGGGTATTATTGTAATCTTTTCATTTAAATTAAGGTGTAATCTTAATAGAAAGTTAGTTTGTTGTTTTGATTTAAGAGGGAATTAACCCTTGTAAAAAACTTAAGGATTGAATAGTTTTTTTTTCTTCTAATTTTACGTTAGTTATATATTTCTTTTTAGAAAAAATGCTAGGAGGCCATGGCCTCTCCACATAACATACCTCCGCCCTTTGACAAGCATCCATCTACTACTAACGAATATTTCTACAACGGTAATATTATTAATGTTTAAACATTTGACCACATTAATTATTAATTATAACAGTATATACATACATACTTCTTCATAACCAAAATGGTTGATCCCAAATACAAAAGGAATACAAAAGGAATACAAAATGAATGCTCCTTAAGTTTGTCCCATATGAATCCAAATGCAGGGCGAGAATTTTTTTTTTTTGTTCAAAGCATAATATATTAAAGATAGAATAAAAAAGGTTACAAAGTTACCCTACCCCTATCGGGTCCAATTCACCTAACATGATAGATGCTAACTGGGGAGGGATACACACATCCCAGTCACCAAACAAACTGCCTAAAAGCTGTTGTTTAGCAACCCAGTCAGCTGCAAGATTTTTACTCCTAGAAATAAGAGTAAAAGAAGGACTCGAAAGTTCCGCCAAAAAATAAATATTACAAACAATGTTCTTAATAGAATGATTAGAGACAGGTAATCCTGAAGAAAGGGGCTTCATGATAAGCTCAGCATCATTCTCTATGATAACGCTTCCAAAAGGGTAGTTAAGTGCCATCTCAGTTGCTTTTAGGATCCCCGTGGCTTCTGCTTCCAACACTGAATCAGTTTCAATATTCCAACTTTTACCTGTTACAAGTTCACCATTAGGGTTTCTAACTAAACAAGCAATTGCTGCTCCTTTATCAGAAAAAGATGCATCGCAGTTTATTTTAAATTTATTTATAGGGGGTTTTTTCCATTTTTCTTTGAATTTCATATTATGTTGACCATTATTATTATTATTATGAGCAACTGGTTGAGTTGGAATGATGACTCTATTCATTTTATCCAGATAATTAACCTCATTTGGGTTTGAAATTTTAAAGTACTCTTTCCAGCTATCAATTGCATTGTTGCTAGTTTTAATAGGATCACACCTTTTACCATTATATAAAAAATTATTTGTTCTTCCAAATTTGCCAAAGGGTGGTACAGATAAATTCTAATATTCTATCTTCTTTCTTGAAAGTATTTGTAATTTGTTGAACATAATTAAGGATCCATAGATCTATTCTATTTGTACTATCATTATCTGATTTTATATTAAGGGGGCTAGTAAACCATACACACTTGGCCCAAGGGCATTTAAAGAGCATATGTTCTACTGTTTCAATGCTTTCATTGCATATTTTGCAAAAGTTGTTATCACCACACTTTCTATTAAAAAGGTTTTCTTCAGTAGGGAGTAAATTTCTAATAGCTCTCCACATGAAGTTTCTAATTTTTGTTGGGGTTTCCATGTGCCAAATGAGGTTCCAAAGATCTTTACTACTATTATCAGAGGTAGAAGGTCTATATTGATTTTTGATTACATCTTTTTGAATTTCATCATTTTTTAACTTGTGATAAGTTTCTTTAACAGTAAAGGTACCATTTTTGCAAAAGTTAATACAGATAAGATCTTCACAATTAATCTTGGGTATTACCATATTTTCAATCTTATCACTTATATCTTTGTGAAAAACTTTCCTAATAAGAGTAGTATTCCAAGTTTTGTCTTCTTTCATAAGGTGAGAAACCTTTGTTATGTTAGCATCATTGGGTTTAACAATGCTTTTATTATTATTAATCCAATTATGTTTATGTAAATTAATACTTGTTCCATTTCCTATTTTCCATTTTATATCTTTTTCAAAAGTTTCTCTGCCTATAAGTATACTTATCCACCCCCAAGAGGGAGAGCTACCTATTTTAGCTTCTAAAAACTCACAGTTGTGAAAATATTTCCCTTTTAAAAGTCTATAAAGAAGAGATTCTTTTTTATTAGCTATGTTCCAGGCTTGTTTGCCAAGAAGAGCTTTGTTCATAAGGTGTAGGTCTCTAAACCCTAAACCACCTTCAAATTTGGAAGAGGTTAGAGTTTCCCATTTAGCCCAGTGAATTCTTTTTTTACCCTTATCACCCCACCAAAATTGTGCAATAATGGAGTGTATTTGGTTTATAACATTTTTTGGAAAAATGAAATTAGACATCATATAATTAGGTAAGCTTTGGATGATAGCTTTTATAAGTATTTCTTTACCTCCTTCAGAGAGAAATAAGGTTTTCCAATTTTCAAGTCTTTGTAAGACTTTGTCTATAAGGAATTGAAGATCCTTAGATTTAGATCTGCTCCATTCTGTGGGGAGCCCCAAATAATTACCAAGGTTATGGGTTTTTTTCATGTTAAGCCTCTTGGCCATCACATTTTGAAGGAAGATAGGAGTATTTGGGCTAAAGATAACCCCACATTTGTTAAGATTAAGACAAAGACCTGTTCCATTTTTATAGATGTTCATGATTTCAATGAAAGATTGTATTTGAATGTTCTCAGCATTGAGGAAAAATAGGCTATCATCAGCAAAGAGAAGATGAGAAATTTCAGGGCAATTATTACCTATTTTTATTCCATTTAGTAGTTTTATCCCTTACTAGGTCATTTAGGGTTTGAGATATAAGGCAAAAGATAAAGGGAGAAAGAGGATCTCCTTGTCTTATGCCTCTAGAAGGTTTTTGAAGTTGGTGGACTTCCCCATTAATCATGATAGAGTAGGTAACTGATGTGATACAGATCATAAGTTTCCTAATCCAATCTTTATTAAAACCCATTTTAACCAACAGATCTTGTAGAAAATCCCATTCCACATATTCATAGGCTTTCTGAATATCAGCTTTAATAGCTATCATATATTTTTTAGTTTTTTTCCTCCTTTTAATATGGGTTATTACTTCATGTGCTATCATAGTATTTTCCTGAATAGCTCTATCAGGCATGAAAGCACTTTGATTTTCTCCTACTAGTGAGTTCATGTAGGGTTGTAATCTATTAACAAAAATTCTTGCAATAATCTTATAGATAAAATTGGAGCAGCTGATGGGCCTATAGTGCTTAATATTAGTAGGTTTACCAATTTTTGGGATGAGGGTTATAATAGTATTATTAATATCCTCTAAATTCCCTTGGTTGTTCCAGAAGTTATTAATAACTCTCATGATATCAAGTTTAATTATATCCCAATATTTCCTAAAGAAGTTCCCATTATAACCATCTGGTCCTGGTGCCTTATTAGGTCCCAATTCCCAGACTGCCTTTTTGACTTCTTCCTCATTAATATGATTATTAAGGGTATCTGCAACCTTATTATCAAGCCTAGTAGATATGAGGTTAATAGTATTCTTGTAGTCCCTAGGGCCCACAGTTGTGAATATATTATTAAAGTAGGTTGTGATTTCATTATCAATATCATTTTTGTTATCTAACCAGTCACCATTATCTTTGGTTATATAAGTGATTTTATTTCTGCTTCTCCTTTCCTTAGTACAAGCATGGTAATATTTAGTATTTTTCTCACCTTTTTCTAACCAAAGGTTTCTAGATCTGGTTTTCCAAAAGGCTTCTTCTCTTTTCCAAGTTTCTTCTAGTTCTTTAATGATAGAGTTATACTCATCCCAATTAAAATTGGGTGTGTTAGAATTAGAGATAATTTCTAATTTTTTGATAAGTTTATCTATTTGGACTTTATTATTGCCAAATTTCTTTCTGTTCCAATCCCTTAGTGCTAGACTACATTTTTTGAATTTGTAGTTAATAACACTATTAGGATTGCCCCTTAGGGTTTTGAAGTCATTCCAGACCTTTTTAATAATGTTGAGACAATCTGAATCTGTTGTCCAGAAATTTTCAAAATAGAATCTTCTTTTTTTATGATTCATATTCTTATCATGATGTAAGACTAAAGGGCAATGGTCAGAGCCAATTGCAGGTAAGACAGCTGTCCAAGCATTAGGGAATAGAGTATCCCAAAGGTTATTATGAAGGGTTCTATCTAAGATAGCTTTAATAGTCTTATTATTGGATCTTTTATTGGTCCAAGTGAATTTACACCCATAAGAGGTAGTTTCTTCCAATTTATGAAAATTAATGAAGTTATTAAAGTTCTTAATGGATTTCTTAAGGCAAACTTTTCCTCCTAATTTTTCTTTAAGAAACCTAATAACATTGAAATCCCCTAAAATAGACCAAGCATGGTTTTTGGGATTAAGTTTATATAAACAATTAAGGCTTAATTCTTTTTTATTATCATAGGGACTAAGATAAACATAAGTATAAAAGATTGGGGTATCTTTATCATTAAACAAAGTTGTGTGGATAAAAAACTCGGTGCTTTTAATTACCCTAATTTTTAAATCGTTTTTCACAAATAGGGCTAAACCTCCCCTCACCCCGCTAGGTTCGACAGTATGAAGCAATTTCATATCAATTTCAATAGCAAGATTATGAAGAACATCGAAACGATTTTTAGTCTCGGATAAAAAGAGTACCTCCGGCCGGTGTTTGGAGCAGAGGTCCCGTGCCGCCTGGACTGTCAGTGGATTGCCGATTCCCTGACAGTTCCAGGCGATTTGGATCATTGAAGGGGATGGAGTTGATCGGGCTCAACTCCAGAAGGCCTTCCTTCATCATCAATTGTTGTTTCACTATCCAATTCAATCGGTTCTGCTTCATTGTCCCCAATTTCAGGCGTTAATTTTGCTGTTTCTTCGATATTTTGGATTGGTAAGCATTCATCATTGTTCTTCAAATTTTCGCTCTTCTTTTTTCCGGATTTCTTGTTAATTTCCAAGCAATCTTTTTCTTTTCTATCCCAACTTTTCTCATTCGAATTTTTTTGTTTATTTTTAGCATTTTTCCTCTTTTCCCAGATAGCTTTGTGTCTCATCTTATCTGATAGGGTAGTTTGATCTTCAATACGGAAGCTATGAGCCAAGGACATATGGATAGACCAGCTATCTTGTTCAATTCTTTCTTTAACTCGGTTGGCATAGTGTATCTTAGCTGAGTCTGAAAGTGAGGTAAATTTTTCCATACTGTATTGAAATAAACCTGAGCCATCTTTGCTTTCAACTTTAGTATTGGTTTGAGTGTTGTTTTCTGTAGGTAAACCTTGATCCTGGTGTGTAGAGGTATTCTGAGTAACAAGGGGTTGAGTTTCAGTGGTGTTATTTTTATAAGTAGCAGTAGGTGAACAATGGAAAGAGGTTTTGGTAGGTGTTGGTGTGAAAGGGGAGGATGGAATTTCAGTGGTATGTGGTGATTGGGTAATCAGGTTAGTTTGTAGACTTTCAGTGTTGGGATTGGTTGAAAAGGTTGGGTCAGATGGTGAGGTAGGGATTGAGATTTTTTGTTTAAACAAGGGGTTAATTGGTGTAACTGAAATTTGGTTAGGTGTAGAGGATTTTGGGTTTTTTGGGTTAGAGGTTATAGTAGGAGTTTTAGTAATATTGGGTGTTTGAATGATATGTTCAGGTGTTGTGATAACAGTGGATACAAGGTGAGCTGGTGGGGTTTGAAGAATATCAGCATAAGTAGGTTTGGTGGGAGATTTACCTGTGTTTATGAGAGAACATTTTGTTGGATTGAAACTTGGTAAGCTCAAAACATTCTCTTTGTTAGGAATAGAAACTTCATAACTTTTACTCTCACTGACTTTTGGTTGTGATATGGTTTTTTCAGTCATAGTAAAATCCATATCAATTGTCGGATTAGGTTGAGCTGGAGAGATTTGGTGTTGACTCTGCTGAGGTGGAATTTGCTGAGTTGGAGGTGGGATCACAAGAGTGGAACCCAATTGACTTGGACCAGGAAAGGTAACTTCCTTTTCTTTTTGAATATTAGTATTATCCGTAGGATTATAGTCTTGTTTGGTTGCATTAAAAGTAAAGATATTTTTGTCAGAAAATATCTCTTTACCTTTATTACTTTTACCTGTTGCAGGCTGAAAATGTGGGTGAAAAGACCTTTTGTTGACAGGATCTTGACCTGCCCTAGCATAGGGACCTGTTCTACTTTTTCCACGATTTTTTGAATGGTGTTCATCCATGGAAGCTTGAAAAGTTCTGGTAAGAATTTTAACATACCCTCCTAAGTGTGGTGTAACCCGGTAAGGATCTTCACAAGCTTTGTCTTCATGATCAAAGTGTCCACACCTGTAGCAAATCTGACCTATGTCTTCGTATTTCATTCTAATCCATTTAGCAGTGTGTATGTTGATCCAGAAGTTAAAGCCTGCCACTATAGGTCTAGTGATTTCCCAGTCGATTTTGATTCTTGTGAATGTTAGGTCAGTAACCTTTTGCTCTTTAGGAAGTTGTACCTCATGCACAGTTCCTATGTCATGAAGCATTTCTGAAATGCTTTTGTTGTTTAAAACTGTAGTAGGGAGGCCATAGAGTCTTATCCACATGGTTGTGTGAGTGACCCTTGATTTAGCTTCATACTCTTTCAAAGCTACATGTTTGCTCATGATTGTCCAAGGCCTCATCCTCCAGATTCTTTCCTTATCTTCCTCATTATCAAACTTGAGGATACATTCATTGTGGCTTATCCTCTCAGTTTGGACTTTGCCTTTGATTCCCCAGTTTCTTTGAATGTGGTTTCTCATGAAACCAAAGTTCATAAGCTCCTTGTTAAGAACTTTAGCTATAAGTCTTTGTTCTTCTATTTCATGGTAGTAATTAGCACTTTCTAACGAGAGTGATACTTCATTTTTTGCATCAGGGTGTTTAAAAGCATAAACATTCATTGTGGAAGTGCAATAAATGCTGATGATTGGAAGAGCCTTAAAGGCTTTAATGGCTCGCAATAAATGAAAAGAAGTTTAGAAGGTGCTACAGGAAAGGAAGATTTGAGGATAAAAGAAAAAAGACTGGAGAAAAGGAGAAAGGAAAAGGTAGAAAAGGTAGAAAAAACAGATTGAAGGTGATTGGAAGAGGCTAAAAACACTCAAAGAGCAGGAGATTTAGGAAAGGATTAGATGGTTTTTTGAAAAAGTTTGTAAATGAGATGAATGGTTTTTAAAAAGTGACTGTAGTGTGGAGAGAGTCTGAGAGAGAAAACATTTTAGATTATAGGACAGCTTAGGGCGAGAATGATTACAAAGGTTTAATCCATATATAGACATATGAGCTGCTATAAGATAAGATGATCACTATTTACCAATTAAGATCACCTCTACGTCATCCAACAAACATAAACACTTGATCAACAACCCTATAATTTTGCCAGAATTGGGAGTCAAACACATATTCCCTATCAAATATTAACCTTATAAAACAACTCTACTCCAACAGCTTCCCAATTTTAACCCCCAATTTCAAAAAACTCTACTTTAATTTTATTTAAAAATAATTCTTAAATTAATTAATTAATTAATTTTTAAATTTTTCATACAATTATTTATTTACTATTTTACTTTTATATTTGTAAAAAATATTTGAAACAAAAAAAATATAATGTTAATATTTAAATTATAATTCTCAAAAGAATAATCAAACGAATTTTATTTTTCTTTTTTCTTTTTCAATTGAAACGAGTTTTTTTCATCATCCAATAAGATTAAAATATTAGTACTATTTAATAAATTATGAAGATATAATTTTTTTCAATTAATTTGATTATTAAAATCTTTAAAATCTCTTAATTAATAATTTTTCTAATAATTATAATTTTTTTATTGAATTTTTTTAACTTATAATAAAAATATTTACATACATAATATTGATATTTGAATAATTTATTTTTTAAAACTTAATTATGTATATAATAAACATATTTAAATTAAAAGAAAAAAGAAAAAAATGTAGCAAAGTTGAATTGGGGTTAGCCACATGTGGCTAACATTTCTTTAGAATAGGGATCTCTATTCTGGCTTTAGCCAGAATTGGGAACCTGTTGGAGTTGATTTTTTCATTGTTCAACCCCTAGTTGTAGCTTTTTGCTACAATTGGGGTCCTATTGGACTTAGCCTAATATGACTAACAACTCAAACCCGATAGGTATCCATGTAAAGTTTTACATGTCATTAAAAATTACGAGGTAAATTAATTAATTTTGTAACCATTAACAGTCCTACCCTAAAATAGAGTAATTATCTTACTATACGTTACCTTTTATGCTTCACTTAAAAGGTAAAGTTTACTTTTCCATAATCTACAGTATTAGTATAGAGGATGGTCGTCCTGTTGTGCCCTCGTCATGTCTATCTCAATCAATGTCGCTACGTCGTCTCTCTTTCTTCACCACGTATTGATAAATATCATTCTCTTGTATTTATATCTCACATTCGCTGCCAGAGATATTGTTAATAATTTAGAAGAGAAAGCTTTTAAGAATTGTATAGTTAGTTTATAATATGAAAGGTGCTTCAATTGTACAAGAAAGCTATATATACAAAGAAGAGACTCAGTTCACTATTCTCAAGTCATCTCTTTTCTTCACTGGCGATGGCTTCACAGCCTATGATTCCGATTCTCAACCTGTTTTTCGAGTTGACTCATATGCCCCAGATAATAATGGTGAAGTCGTTCTCATGGATGCTTCTGGTCGATGCCTCGTCACTGTTCGTCGCAAGGTAAATCTCGATCCCGTTGCTTCAACTTCTCATTTTCTTCATTTGCTCATTTCATACAAAGTACATTTTATCATGTTTGTCTGAGTCAACTCGGTCAGTTTACGCTCCAACTACTTCACTACTTAGTGATTTTTGGCAATTTGGGGTGTCTTGGCTTTAGTTTTAAGCTAAAGTGCAATGGGTATCAAGTAAAATTCAGTTTTACACAAGATTTAGTAATTGGTTGTTTCCTGAGTCAACTCGCTAAATATGTAGTCTTTTTATATATATTATGAACAGAGGCCAAGTCTGCACAATAGATGGGAAGGCTTCGTGGGAGATGAGAATGGAGGAAAAAAACCAATTTTTAGCGTCCGTAGATCATCAATGATAGGAAAATCTAGTATGACAGTTGAAACGTATGACTCTCAAGGCGACCAGTACTACCTCATTGAAGGCTCATTTACACTAAAAAGTTGCACAATTTTGAATGCAGACAAAAAAGTAGTGGCTGAGGTTGAACGGAAAATGGATCTTTCCACGAATATGATGCTTGGGAAAGACGTATATTCACTTTCTGTGCAACCTGGATTTGATGGGGCATTTGCTATGGCCTTAGTTCTTGTTCTTGATCAGATTGATGATGGTTATGAATATGATGATGAAGATGAAGATAATAATAGTCTTGCGAGATCTCAAACCATTTAGGTTCAGATTTCAGATAAGGTTTTAACTCAGCGTTATATTCAATAAATTTATTTTTACAAGTAAAATTATTTTCCATAGTGCATAAAGCTTCGTCTTAGAGTTGTTGATGTTTTGTTTGTAACGCGTTATTAATTGGAAATGGATTTATGTGAAGTTGTCTTTTGATGAGGAGCCCTTATGTCTTTTTTTATTTTCTTTTCTTTTCTTTCTCAGAAAAAAAAATCAAAGAATTTTTGGGGATTCAACCATCAACAGTAAAAACGAATAATGAAAGCTCCTTAAGCAGTAAGAAAATCAAAAAACTGGTTTGGTCCCAATAAAATGTAGGCGGTGTGTGTGAAAGGTGAAGATTGAGGATAGTGAAGCCAAAACTGAAATCTGTTATTTATCTGACAAAGTACTGAAAAACCCAGCTCATACACAAAAATACTGCACAAAGAAGAAGTTGTGTGTACATCTGTCATTCCTGATTGTTAGCATTTACACATGTAGTGTTATTTTGAGATTGATTATAATATTTTTAGTCTTACACGTACATGCAATACTTTCGAGCGAAGAGAGAGGAATTTGCCCCTGGGTGAGGGAAGTTCCACTTTTAAACTTGTTTTGATAATTTGATTTACTAGTTTGGAGAACTATTATAGTGTGTGGTTATTAATTGGGTATGTTGAATGAGAAGTGTCGTGTAACATGAGAGAATCTTACACAAGTAGGAGTATAACTTTATGTAAAGAGAACAGACTTCACTTGCAACTTTCTTATAAAGAAAAATTACAAATATATATCAAAGAAATTTTTTTTTTTTTTTTAGTCGAAAGAAGCATAGATTAAAAACTTCAAAAAATACATCACCCTATTCCTACTGAGTTAAAGTCTCTAGCTAAGAGAGAAGCGAGTTTGGGAGATGGAAAACAGTTCCAAAGGCTAAACAAGGAGCCTTTAATCTCCTGTTTAGCCACCCAATCTGCGCAAGAGTTGTTTGATCTCCTTACAAAGGAGATTTTAAAATTACAACAAAGTTTAAGTTTACAAATACAACTAACAAGCCCTTTAATATTACAAAAAAATTTCTCTCTACTAGAAATTTGTTGAATAAGGGTAAAACAGTCATTTTCCACTTCAACTTTGCCTATTGGAAGTCTTGAAGCCATTGAGCATGCTTGAAGAAGTCCTCTAGCCTCTGCTTCAAGTGGAGAATGAGCAAAAAACTTCTTTGAGCATCCATCTATTAAGTTCCCTTTACTGTCCCTGGTAAGACAAGCATATGAAGCTTGATTAGTCTTATAATCATAAGAAGCATCACAATTTACTTTAAAACATCCTGTTACAGGTGGTTGCCAATGCCCTAATATGCCTTCTCTAAAGTTTTGCACCTGAGTTGCATTATTAGGTGAAATATAAGGTTGTTGAGGATCAAAAACCCTCATAATTTCATTATTATCCTGATTAGCCTCAGTCTTAATCATCTTGGATAATTTAAAGTCATCATTGGCTTTTAAAGCTTCTGATAAAATTTCCAAAGGGTCAGGTGTTTTGCCTCGAAAAATAGCCTCATTTCTACCTTTCCATATTGACCAAACAATGTAAAATGCCAATTCACCAAGACCTTTATTACTTGATTCAGTTTCATTAATACTCAATCTAATGAAATTAATCCATTTCTTAAAGTTAAAGAAGGCTCAGTTAATGAGTAAAAATTCAAAGGACTTGCAAGCCAAACTGACCTAGCCCAAGAACAGTGAAAAATGAGGTGCTCAACATTTTCAGTAGCTAGCCCACAGATAGAGCATAAGTCAGAAGTACAAGACTTCCTAATTTTCCTATTCTCATTAGTTGGTAAGGCATTTTCACAACATTTTCACACAAAAATTTTCACTTTTGGAATAACATTCATATTCCAAACAGTTTTCCAGTCCTCAGATTGTAACATGAAAGATTGTTCACCTTTGCTTTTAATAGAATTTACCTCCTTTTGTTGCTGAGCCATCCAAATCCTCTAATACATTTCTTTCACTGAAACTCTACCAGTTGAGGAGTATGGCCAGAAGGGCACATATTCAAGGTAAAGTTGAGAAAGATGTGTAGAGGAGATGGTTGCTACAGCTTTAGAGGGGAAAAACTGATTAAGAATCTCCAGATTCCAAGTAAGAGAATCTGAGTTAATAAGTTCTAAAACAAAATTCAAATTACACCCATTAGGCTAAGTAAGTTTATCCTCATAAGGTAACCATATATCATCCCAAATACTTAAACTTTTACCATTTCCAACATTCCATTTAATTTCCTTCAAAAAACAATTTCTTCCCTCAATGAGGCTCTTCCAGCCCCATGAGTAATTACCACTCAGTTGAGATTTAAAGAATTCAGACTTTGGGAAATACTTCTCTTTAAATAATTTAAAAAGTAATGAACTTTTATTAATGTTAAACTTCCAAGCATTAGAAGCTAAGAGAGCAAGGTTTTGACAATGAAAATCTTTAAAGCCTAACCCTCCATCTTCTTTACAGTTCATTAAAGTTTGCCACGTAATCCAATGGCATCTCCCTTCTCCTTGATTATCCCAATAGAAATTCGAGATCAATGAAGTTAAATGAGATGTCACTTTCTTAGGGATAAGAAAAACTGACATTATATAGTTAGGAATAGCCCCAACCACTGCTTTAATAAGCACTTCTTTGCCACTTTTAGACAACATCTTAGTGTCCCATCTATTCATGTTTTTCAGGACCATATCAATTAACCATTCCAGTGATTTCACTTTAGACTTTCCCCAAGAGGATGGAATGCCAAGGTATTTCCCCAAGTGTTCAATTTTATTCATTCTCAGAGAAAGGGAGAATTTATTTCTCAAATCTTGTGGTGTATTCTTACTAAAGAATACTCCATTTTTGTTGAGATTCATTTTTTGACCTGAAGAAAAAGTGTACCAGTTCAATATGTTGTTAAAAATATCAATATTATTCTCACTTGCTTCAAGAAAGAACTGACTATCATCTGCAAAAAGGACATGAGTAATCAATGGAGCAGCTCTTGCAATTGCAATGCCTTTAAACAACCATATTCCCACAAAGTGTTCAATCAGGTGTGACAGAGCTTGAGTAACAATACAAAACAGATAAGGGGAGAGAGGGTCCCCTTGCCTCAGTCCTTTTTGAGGTTTTTCAAGATCAAGTAATGAACCATTCACTTGTACTTTATAAGAAACTGTTGTGACACAATTTTTAATCCATCATACCCAAGTAGAATTAAATCCCATTTGAGATAGTACATCAATCAAGAAGTCCCACTCTATATTTTCATATGCTTTACTCATATCTGCCTTTATAGCCAAATAGTATTTCTTTGAATCTCTTTTATTATTGAGGAAGTGTGAGACTTCCTGAGCTATCAAAATGTTCTCAAAAATTGATCTTCCAGGAATGAAGGCAGTTTGAGTCTCAGAGACCAAACTACCAATCCATTCTTGAAGCCTCAAGGTCAAGATTTTCGAAATTACCTTATATATAAAGTTTGCACAACTTATAGGTCTGAAAGAAGCAACCATATCAGGATTTTCACACTTAGGTATAAGAGCTATGATAGTGCAATTAATTTCCTCAAGGGATGAATTATTCAAAATAAAATCAGACACTAAAGCCACAAGATCATTTTTCAGTAAGTCCCAAAACTTTTTAAAAAAGAATCCTCCATAGCCATCTGGTCCTGGGGATTTATCACTCCCTAAGGACTAGATTGCTTTTTTAATCTCATCACAATCAACACTTTTTGTTAAGGCACAATTCATTTCATCAGTCACAACTTTCTTAACTTTGCATAAAATTGGATGATAATTTCTTTCTCCCACTGATTTGAATATACTATTGTAATATCCCACAATTTCATTAGATATTTCATTTGAATCTGAGATCCAAACTCCTCCATCATTCTTAAGTTTAGAGATTCTATTTCTAGATCTCTTTAATTTTGTAGAGGCATGAAAATACTTAGTATTTTTGTCTCCCAACTTTAACCAATTATTCTTTGATCTTAAAGACCAATATAATTCCTCTTTTTCCAAAAATCTTCAAGTTCCATACTCAGAGAATTAAAAAGAACATTATTCTCATCACTGTATGGCTCATTAAAGGTAAATTCCAACTGAGTTAAGTTTTTTTTTATTAGAATCCTATTATATAAGATTCTTTTCCGAGCCCACCAAGAAATATGTTTTTGGATTTTTGATAATTTGTATTTCATAAGTGAAATACCTCGCAAATCCATATAATGCCATTTCTTCCATTTCTCAATAATTGTTTGAGATAGAGTTTTGTCATAAATCCATCCTTTCTCAAGAATAAAACGCTTCTTAAAAGTTTTTGTAAAAATACCAAAATTCAGAACAATAGGTGAGTGGTCTGAGCCAAGAGGGGGTAACACTTCATTCCAAGAGTTTGGATAAAGAGTCATCCAATCCTAATTTACTAAAATTCTGTCAAGCCTTTGCTTTATCAGCTGGTTGCCATTTCTCTTGTTAGACCAAGAGAAATTACATCCTAAAGCTGGTAAATCACAAAGGGCATTTGAATTAATGAAAGCATTGAAAATATCCATGTTCCTCTTATGAGTAGAGTTCATATTGCCTCCCATTTTTTCAGAAGTAAATCTGATCAAGTTGAAATCCCCCAAAAAGCACCATTGTTTCTCAACATGTTTCAAATCATTTAGTTTCCTCAAAAAGGAACTTTTATCCTCATCTGCAGTAGGACCATATACAAAGTTAATTTCACATAATTCAATCTTTGAACTATAATAAGTGCACTGAATAAGATTTTTATCAGAGCTAATTTGAGTATAGTTACCAGGTTCTTTCACAAGAACTGCTAATCCCCCAGACAAACCAATAGGGCCCACTTGTGAAACAAGTGTCATCTTCAGTTTATAACTTAAGGAAATTAAAAAATCAAGTTTTTGTTTAGTTTCAGATAGAAAAATTACCTCCAAGTAATGAGTCTTGATCATTTCCACCAAGCTCATTTCTGTCAAGGCTGTGCCAATGCCTTGACAGTTCCATGCTTGTATCATTGAGGGTTTTGGGGTTGATATGGATCAACCCTGCAAACCTCATCATCTTCCATCTCTTCCTGTATTCCTTCTTCATACCATATCTCAATGTTTTCATCAGTGTCAATTTTCTCATCCTCAAGTAAAACAGCCATCTCATCATCACCACCAGAGGCTGGGGTAATAAGAGTTGCTGGTACTTGAGAACTTAGTTTATCATCATTAGAAAGACCAAGGTCCTCCTTAACCTGCTTAGTTCTGTTTTTATTCCTTTCTAGTGATCCAAAACAAATAGTTTGGTCAGAATTATCAGTGATAGAAGGATCTATTTTGACTTTATCCTCTAATTCAAACATAGGACTCAGCTTCAAATTAGCTTCATTTGCCCCACATAGTTTAAGTATTTCATCATTATCCAAGGGTCTCAGATCAGTCTTAAAAGCAACACCTTGAATCAAGGTTTGATCAAGTTTAACAGTAGGAACAAGTAAGGAGTTTTGAATAGAGTTCATACCTCCTTCTTTAATCATTTCAATTCCATCATTAGTGCCTATTTCACCTTCCTCTAGCACTTCAGCTTTCTTTTTAAATTTGCTTTTCAAAGGTTTTTTAACTCTTTGATTAGTGTTGTTGTTCTTCACAGCTTTAAACACAAATTCCTTTTCTCTTTTCACATTCTCAGAGAATTTAATCCAGTTTCCAAGCCTATTAGTTAGGGGGTTTGGATTATCACAGATTTTTTCTTCATGAGAGACTATACCACACTTAAAACAAAAGTCAAAGAGCTTTTCAAACTTGAAAGAAATCCAAACATTCTGTCCTTTAGAGATTTTAAAATTAAAACCCTCCAATAATGGAGTTAAAACCGAGCGTTCTACCCTTGCTCTGATACAAGGGCCATCCTTATACTTAATCGGATCAGGCAAACATATATCAATAACTCTTCCAACCTTTGAGGCTATTTTACAAGCATTAGATTCTTTAATAAAGAGTGGAGGGACACCATAGATTCTAACCCAAAACACAGTCTCATCAAGTAGTGATGGGTTAATAATAGTTTCCTCTTGTTTTTGAACCAAGACATGAAATCCGAATATATGATAAGGCCTATTATTCCAAACAGTCTCATAATCTTTCTCTTTATCAAACTGAACTGTGCAAAGATTGAAACCTTTCTTATCAAGAGTAATTCTTCCAGTGATACCCCAATGCTGGATAATAATTTTCTTTAAGTAACTAAGGTTTATCATACCTGTAGCAATCACACGGAGAATAAGTTTGGGTTCATCAAACTTTGAATACATTGCATCTTTGTCCGGAGAGAGACAAAGTTCATCGTCTTCCTCTTCTCGCTTACCCTCTTTGAGGTTCAAAGAAGAAGCCATCAAGAGGGAAGTTTAGAAGATAATAGTGAATGAGAACTCAACAAAGCACTTAAAAGTGACTTTTAAGAATCTGAAGCTTGCAACCGTGATATAGAAAATGCTTAGTTTCATAGATCTAAAGATAGATCTTAACTTGAAACTGAGATTATGAGCTCTAATCGGACTAACGGAGAGAGAAGAGAAGAGAGAGAAGTAAGGTTAAAAATGGCGAAGGTTAGATTTGGGGTTCAGAGAGGTGGTTCGTGGTGGTTCGCGGTGGTTTGAGGAGGTGGATCGGGTTTCAAACGAAGGAACAGGGTTTCTCGGGAAATGTGTCTGAGAGCATATTACTTTTCTTCATTTCAACATGACGTTAAAATTATATCAAAGAAACTAACAAACGGAAAATAAATCGAACACATCTGGCATTCTAATTAACCGATCCCAAGACAAGAAAAATGGGATTATTCTATTTTGAGTAAATACACTGTTTACCCCCCTGAACTTTACCCCGATTGACTGATTGCCCTCCAAAGTTTAAAATGCGACTAGTTGCCCCCTAAACTTTAACTTCGTGACTCGATACTCCTTGTGACCATTTTCCGTCAATTTTTTCCGTTAAATCGCAGCGTGCGTGCCACGCGCCGTTAACTCATGACTCGTTGCCCCCTGAACTTTTTTTTTTCAGAATTAATTATTTAACAGGGGCAAAATTGGTATTTCAAAACTTATTCTCCATGATTAAAGCTTCAAAGCTTCAAAGCTTTAAATTTTCAAATTTTCAAATCTTTAAATCTTCAAATCTTCAAATCTTCAAATCTTCAAATCTTCAAATCTTCAAATCTTCAAATCTTCAAATCTTCAAATCTTCAAATATTTAACTCCTCTATGTTCAAAAGATTTGTTAAACCAAAATAGCTATAAGTTAAACCAAAATAATCAATACCAGATTGTATGGAAGTAAGGAGGAAACCTTGACTAAAGTATAAAGGTGGGACTCGGTGAAACACGAGTTTACATACCTTCGTTCCTACAACCATTTAAATGGCGTGATAACACTGTTGTTGATTCTCTCGTGAAAAGTCACACTGTTATTTCACTTAGTAGGTAGGCTTGTGGCCTGTGGGCTTTTTCTTCGGTCTTAGATATTTCACTTACTGGTGTTTCTTGAAGTTTAGGTACAATGTCGAAGATATAGAAAGCCCAGACCCACATTCAGACCCATTAGATTGTACCTTAAAATTCTTTTCGGCTTATACATATAATCCTTTAATTTGGGGGTATTGTAATAAAGGAATGCTTTTCGAGGCATTAACATTAGGGGAAGAAATAGAGAGAATAGGCATTTATCGAACTGTGTCAACATATAATATGTTCATCTATGGCTTTTGCAAGCTCGAGAAACTAAATAATGCCCATCAATGGTTTTCCGTTATGCTTAAGAAGAATTTAATGCCATATAACATCTTTGTTAATGGAATATCGAAACTAGGGAGATTAGCACCCAGTTGCGAGATAAGCAACCACTTTCTAGATTTTTTTTATCAAACTTTCTCCATTAAAGAAGAAGAAATGTAAAATACCCAAAATACCCATCTTTAAAAAAAGTATATAATTAACAATTTAAAAAAAATAGGGGGCAACTAGTCACGAAATTAAAACTTTAGGGGCAAAAAATAGGGGGCAACTAATCCACGCGCGCGTGGCACCCACGCTGCAAATTAACGACAAAAATGGACGGAAAACAGCAAAAATGACTAACGAGTCACGAAATTAAAGTTTAGGGGGCAACTAGTCGCATTTTAAACTTTAGGGGGCAATCAGTCAATCGGGGTAAAGTTCAGGGGATAAACAGTGTATTTACTCTTCTATTTTTAGGCCTAAAGTTTCATTAGGCTTCTAAGTTTTGACCAAACAAATTATAATTTCAATTTTAAACCTTGCGACCATTTTATTCTAATAGAAATAATAATAAAATAAAACAATTTATTTTAAATTATATATTTTAAATAGAAGAGTTAACTTTTTAAGTTTTTGGGCGGCCACCGGTCATCTCCAGCGTTGACCGGCGGTCAATGTAGGTCAACTCCGGAGAGTTTATTTCTCTTTTAATTTCTAGGCGGCCACCGGTCAACTCCAACGTTGACCGGTGGTCAAAGACGGTCAACTCGCCAGAGTTTTTTTTTTTAAATTTTCTGGGACGGGCGTCGGTCAACTCTGGTTTTGACCGGTGGTCAACGACGTAGTTGCACAACTACACATTTGTAGTTGCGCAACTACAATTTTGAAGTTGTACATTTTTGTAGTTGCACAACTACAATTCTGTAGTTGCACATCTACATTTTGTAGTTGCGGAACTACAATTTTGTAGTTGTACACTTTTGTAGTTGCACAATTACATTTTTGTAGTTGAAAAACTATACTCTTGTAGTTGCGCAACTACATTTTTATAGTTGCACAACTACAATTCTGTAGTTGCCCAACTACAATTTTGTAGTAGCACAACTACATTTCCGTAGTTGCAGAACTACACTTTTGTAGTTGTACAACTACACTTTTGTAGTTGCACAACTACACTTTTGTAAGTGCACAACTAAAAAAATTATAGTTGCAGTTCCGTTACAGCTATTCGACAGAATCCGTCAAAGCTGGAAAAATAAAAAAAATAAAAAAATAAAAAAATCAGAAGAATTCGAAAAAAAATCACAGTGATATATTTTTATCTGATAATTGTAAAAAATAAAAAAAAATCTTGCCCGAGTTGACTGGCGGCTGTCCCGGATTTTTTTTTTTAAAAAAAGATCTCGCCGGAGCTGACTGGTGTCCGTCCCAAAAAAATTTAAAAAAAAATCTTGCTGGACTTGGCCGCCGGTCAATGCCGGAGTTGACTGGTGGCTGTCCCAAAAATTAAAAAAAAAAGTCGTCGGAGTTGACCTCTGTTGACTGCCGGAGTTGACTGTCCAACAATTATGGTGATGATAAAATAAATAATTTATTTATTAATTATAATAAATTTAAATAAAAAAAGGGTAATCTAGAGAAAGAAATTAGTAGCGGCCTACATTAGAAGAAATATGTTAAATGAGACCTATAATAAGAATTAAAATATCACGTGACCTAATCTTAGAAGAAATATGTGTGTTTAGGTCTAAAAACGGAATTATCCCAAGAAAAATCTTTCCCTTAGGTCAGAAAGATCCTAACATTAAATATACAAGCTGTTTAGAAGATCTAGAAATAGCATCCACCCTACTATCGATATAGGAACGTAAGATTTCGCCAACTCTCTGATTCTCACGGTATACACTTAACTTGCAACTTAACTACGATTAAACTTATTTCGCTTTGCATTATTCTACACTGCTACAGATTTCGACATCGGAAAGGATATTTGTCCTCGCCAAATTCATATAATGTTCTCACAAAAGATCGAGATTTATCTTTCATGAGTACATGTCCTCGCGAATGACTTCTCGCAAAAAATTCCTAATAAAAGACCACATTAGGAAGAACTCTATTGTGTCATCGCGGATGAACACGTAGCATCCTCGAGCAGAAATCTCTTTGCGGATGAAAGTGTCATTCGCGAAAAATAATATCCTCGCTAATGACATTTTTATATATAAGGAAGTTTGTCCTCGCAAATGAATTTTCTACGAGATTCCTTTTTATTTTATTTGCGAGGACATTTGTCCTCACAAGGATATGTAAATTAATTTTTGTTTATTAATGTTTTGTTTATTAATGTTTTGTTTATTAATGTTTTGTCAATGTATTAATTTTATATTTTACAAATTAATTTTTTTTTACTATTTATTAAAAAAACCTGATAAATCGATAAAATAAAATAAAAATGATCATAATATTTTATTTATATGCCCATAAAAGTTTTAAAAGGTCGATAATAAAAACAAATAAAGTCAAACATAAAGTCCAGACAAACATAAAAGTTAAATATTAGAAAAATATAAAAGTCGAGTAAAATCTCTATCATCAGCTTCTTCGTATTCGAGTCTTAATTGATTGGGCTGGCTGGCTGAAGGACGTGTACGAGGAGGATCAGAAGAACCGGTAAAAGGGGTAGTAGAAGGAGGCACATGAATATATAGCCCTTGTTCAGCCCTAATTTGATTAAAAAGGAGAAGACTTCAGTCAACCATTCTTCGAGGGTCTAGCTCGTGGGTCGGGTCGCAGCCGTGGAGCTCATGGATCCCCGCCCACCGAGTTAAGATATTCGTTGATGGCCCCCATCATCCCATCAAAGTCTCGGACCATCTTATCAAATGGGTGACCAGTAACACTCCTCGAATGTTTGGCCTTGGGAGGCGCTCCAACTCCGGGGATCCAACTCCGAGTCTCTTCACTCATACCTTGGCGGGCCGCCTCCATAACCACCTCCACTTGATCCTTTTGCGTGAGGGATGGTGTAAATAATGACACGCCTGATTGAGTCTAGGATTCCTTGACTCTCACGCATGATGGTTTTTAGTGCATCCTGTTACACAACCGGTATTTGAAATCACTGAAACCCCTGGCACAACTGCCATCTAGGTTGCCGGAGATCCTTGACCGATCTGGGCTCTATATCCAATCATCGGTATGGAAGAAATCATGTTCGTAAATATCTTTAGTGATTAAAGTTCTATATACAATGTGAGTTAAAAAGATTAAATGTTAAGGTTAGACAAATTACCCATAATCGATTTTGGGTGTGGCGCTGCAGCTCGGTGGGGACCCCTGCTTAACTCTCGTAACAAGGGGCATATTCTCTCGGACTGTGATATTAATAACACGGTTCACGTGTTTCGCGTACTTGCTCCCCGGATTCCACGTCTTATCGAAGACACAGAAATCTATGGAGAGTTCCCCCCCCTCCTTGAGCATAGCCTTAACAAATGATGCTAGTGTGGTCCGGACCCTAGGCTTTCGGCCCTTTTCCCTACTAAAATATCTAATTAATAAAAAATTAAAAAAATATTAAATTAACAAAAAAAATCCATACCCGGCGCATTGCACTCGGATATCAAATGATTCGGGTTCCGAGAAGAATCTTGCTCGTTATTGTCACTTTCGTGACCTTGGGGCATAATTGCGGCCATCCGTACATTTAAACTCTAAATTTTTTAAAAAGTACATTTAAACCTAAAATTTTCTAAAAGTACCTTTAAGCCCTAAACTTCTTTAATTACTTTTAAACCCCTGATTTTTCTAAGAATTAATTTAAACCCCTTAAATTCTTTAAAAATTATATTTAAGCCCTAAATTTTGATTAAAATTACATTTATGCCCTAAAATTTCTAAAAATTCCATTTTAATCCCTAAATAATTGTTTAAATTATTTTTGAACCCCTAATTTCTCTAAAAATTACCTTTAACCCCAAAGTTCTTTAAAAAATACTTTTAAACCCCTAAATTCTATAAAAATTACACTAAGGCCTAAATAATTATTTAAATTATTCTTAAAGAGGGGAATCAAACCTTGTACATGTCATTTCACATCCTTTAAATACAGAAGAAATAACAAGACCCTAGCCAGTTGAGCTAACCCAACTAGTTTACACTTGACTTGTTTGATATAGCTCCAGTTCCTTGGAACTGAAATAGTAAATTCAGAATGATGAAGGACTATTCTGGTAATTTACCCTTTTATGTTTAGTAAAATAAATTTAAAATAAAGAGTAAAAAATAGTACCATCTCGGGTATAGAATTTTTTTTGTTCGAAAGCATAATAATATATTAGATAAGATAGTTCAAAAGGTTGCAAAATAGCCTACCTTTATAGGTTCGTTATCACTTCGTAAAATGTTTGCTAACCGGTTAAGAATGTGGAAATTCCAGTTACCAAACATCGTGCTTAAAAGCTCTTGTTTGGCAACCCAGTCAGCCGCCTCGTTGATGCTTCTAGGAATAGAAATCAAAGTATGGTTTGAGAGTTCCGCAAAAGATAGATATTACAAACAATATAATTTTCAAATAGAATTTAATAATCTGGTTTGTTGAGAGCGGGTGCATGATCTTCTGAGCATCATTTTCTATGAAAACACTTCTGGAAGGGTAGTCGCTAGCCAATTGTGTCGATTTCATAATTCCTGACGCTCCTGCCTTGGTGGGGCTAGAGGTGTGATAAATAAACAGATAAATAAGATAAGAATAAGGACACACACCCATAACTACCACGAGAAACTCACTGCAAGTATCATAGATTGTTTGCAAGTTTAGTTAGTAAGTAAGATTTTATTCGCAGGGATTAAGCCTGTTAGTGTAGAATCGTGTTTAGAAAAGAAAGCGTAGTAGAGATTAATTGTTTAGACTAAAACATAAAGAGATAAATATTTGAGAGAAATAATTATTAACGACTAATGCAAATAAATAAAATTAAATAGAATGGAGATGAGAGATATAGCTTAGGTTTACTAGTATGAACTGATTCTACTAAATCTATATTCCAGTTACAAGGGTGATTTAAGCTCTTAGAGAGAAGTAGTCAGGATTTTGTATTCCTCCTATCCCCCTTCTGGGTGGACTTAGGTGGCAACCTAACAATTATTGGGGGACTTGGGTAAGGGGACCCTACGCAATGATTAGTGGTTAATCTCAAGTTCTCAACTAGTGACTATCTAGTTAGGCAAACCCGTTGGGATCACTACCGCAGACTAGATGTTTATGTGGTGTTTCTACAATTGAACACTCCTTCCGGTGACCATCCAACTGCTAATGAAGTAATCCTATACTTGTGCACTAGCAAGGACTACAATCATTAAATCAAAGTACATCAAGCAAATATATGAAATAGATAAAAAGATTAATAAATTCAAAGGTTAATCCCAAATAACATAAAATAAAGAAATATAGTTCAAAGATTATACATGTGCGAAACCTAAGCTATGGGAGAATTAGTTCATACTAGAAAGAAATAAATTAAAAGATAGATGCATACTTGTCAACTTGCTTCTATGAATCTCTAAGTGTAATATTTATTAATAATTGAGCAAGGAAATGTTTACAATGATGACTATATGTATTTATAGGTTCTAGCTAACACTAGGTCAAAATATTGGAGTGGAAGGCAAGTTATTGGAGTCCTTTTCCAATTCAAATTTGTTTCCTAAAATATAGGACAAGATAAACACTGCTGAGTGATTTGGTCATATCTCTTTCGTTACTTATTGGATTTCAATGCACTTTATATGGAAACGACTGCAATTTAAAGATATATCTGCTCATAAATGGGCTCCTCCAGATTCGTAATATATCTGCTGCAGTCTTCAAAACACTTGACGACTTTTTAGCATAGCAGATTTATTTGGCAACTTTTTATTTCCTAATTCAACTTTGTTTCCTTTTAACTCTAGATTTCACCTTGTATATTCTTTCCTTAACTAATTGACATTTATTTGGCCTCTAATTATTTCCTTTAATTAAGAGCTTCACATTTAATACACAAATTATACCAAAAATGCTTCAAAAGTAATAAATATCAAAATCAAGGAATGACTTAAAAAATTATCTAATGATAGGGAAAATACCTTAATAATTAGTGTAATGCACCTAAACTCATGTCTCATGAATAGATCAATTCATCACAGATATGGAGACATCAAGACCCCCAACTTAAATTTGTATCGTCACGATACAATAAAGAATAAGAACATAGCGAAGTCTCTAAAAATACACCTAGGTCAATTACCCATAAATGGTAAGAAGATAGAAGAATGTGAGTAATAATCCTAAGGCAACTACTTAACAAGTTTCATTTAATAATATCTACAAACTAAATTACCTATACACTTATCATACAAACAATCAACACGGTTCAAATTCAAGACTATATTTGCTTTGCATTACACGAAGGAGAGGTTCTTCACTTAGTTCGATATGGAGGCTATGATTGTTCATCGAGCCCAACTAGTATCCAATGATCCATCTAACTATTCTCGATTGGTTTAATTATTTCTAGATCACATAACAAAGAATCATAAGGTCTCTAAGGTTGTACTGTCGGCTTAGGGACGGTATGATCATAAATTTGGATAACTTAGAGTGAGACTTTGGCTCTCTCTCACTAGCCATTAACGAATATCCCTAGAGCTTGAGTTACTCTCATAAGATGTTCTCACTCAACCCAATGATTTGATGCACTAAGTATCCTCCCCAATAACTAATCTAAAGTATCAAGATAATCACATAAAAAAATTCCACTTTGTCGGTCCAATTCAGATTCAATCTTTTTATAAAAAAAAATCTTTTATAAGCTAGCTATGACTCCCTTTTTGATGTGTTACTTCTTTCTCATTTTTCTTTTCTTATCATAACTTTTTTTACCCCGCCAAAGGGTTACAATAATAAATAGTGAATCATCAATAAGAGCACAATACATAAGCTCAAAGTACTCAACCAACAATGTTTCCCATAATGTGAACCCACCACCCGAAACTCAATCTCTAAAATGATTGTCTAAGTATCATGATTCGAGTGCGGGTCATATGGGTTATAACCTAGCTCGAATCGCACGACCTACAAACCTCTCAAGTAGCCCTAAGATCAAACATACTTCTACCGCATTGCTCACTAATCTTTTCTTTACTATCAATGTGTGTTTTCAAGTTCATAGTCTTAGCATAATATAACCAGCTTATAAGAAAATTACCTACTATCATTAACTCACTAAATTTATGCTTTTAATCTACTAAACACAATCTACATCTAATTCCATCAATCAAAAAATTTAACTTCTTCCTAAAAAAACAGTAAATCACATAAAATGGAGATGAGGGACAACGAATCCCCACACCCCCATCATAAAAATGAGTCGTGTCCCCATGAATCGAAGAGACTCGATAAAGAAATTAAAAATTTAACAAATATTGCACATACAGAAATGGTAGGGAAGAAAGAAAACATACTCTCGAGGCTATTGTCTCGCATCATCAACATCCAAGATAGGATTTGATGGATCTTTCGTGATATCGTGTCTTAATTGCTCAAGGAGTGTCATGATGTGTACTTAATTTGCTTTGAGTTGTGCCACATCAACGGCTAAGAAAGCTTGAGCTACTTCCAATTTATTTAATCCCTCATCTACTCTTTCTTTCCATGCAAGATCCTCTTCTTCCGAATTAGATTCACTATCACGAGCAACTTCTATCTTTTTAGCAATTTTTGCAACTGCTCCTCTCAGAATTATCGTGATTCATATATCATCAATGTTGGAAGTAGTGTCATACATGAATGACTCTTTCTCACCAAGCTCCAACTTTTCTTTCCTTACTAGGCTAGTAATCATTGATGTGTATTTAATATTAAAAACCTGCGTAGGTTGGATCGTTATTCGCATGACCTTATCAAAAATTAATTGCGCTACATCTACTTCTTCTTCTCGTATAACACAATTCAAGAACAAGACAAATTTCTTTCTTACTTCTGAGGTACGAGTTTTTCCCCAAACATTTTGAATGATGAAGTGGTGACAAATATTTGCTTCGGGTTGAAGGTTCTTGTAAATCCAAGTCTCCTCAATCTTTCCAATGTGTAATTTCACTAAATCACGACTCAAAACATGATCATAAAGTAGTTCCCGATCAGAATTGTAGAATTTTTGCACTGCTTATTGATATTTGCATGGACCAACCAATTTCTTAAACTCGAAGTGGTTTCGAATCTCTTCAACTGTCAAAGAAACTAACCTTCATCTAACTGGAACTCGACCTTTATTGTCTCGGCTAAATAGGCCTAAATAGAAATTGGAAACAATTTCAATACATAATCTTGAATGCCTTCTCATGCATGTACTTCATCTCAATCTCTCACCCATCTCTATAAATCTCTTGTAATTTCCTTCTCCAACTTCTTTTCCGAATACTCTCTCATGAGAGAGTGGTAGTTTGGGTAGGCTTTCTTTGGAGATAGCTAACATTCCGAATACTTGTAATTTCAATATTATCTTGGGTATCGGAATCTCGACTTGTAGAGGTTGTGGTGTTTTATCCTTGAAAGTTGTCACTGCTTCGCTCTTTGACTTCACCACTGCATGTTTCTCTCTTCTATCTTAACCCGTTTTTTCCTTTCTCTTTGTTCCCGAACTCGCATCCTTCTCAATTGATTTCTTCCCAGTCGTACCCAATACCTGTTTATGATTCTTCATCTCCCTAGCACTAGATAGTGTCTTCGTTCTTTCTGTCGTCTCAATTGACCTCCAACTCAAAGATTTGAACACTCTTGAATTTTTTACCCCTTGGTTTTGGGTTGAAAAAGTGTTAATTGGGTTAGGAAAGGTGTTAGGATGATGAATATGTGGGTATGATGAACTCTTGCTTGATTTATATGGGTTTAAGGACTTCTGAAAAAAAAGAAATTTTGAAATTTTGGTTTTGATTCTTGGATTCTAGATGGTTTGGATTGGTGTGGGTGTTTGAACCTTGTTTAGAAGGAAGTAGGAAAGGATTTGGATAGGAATCTATGGTGTTTTGGTGGTGTTTCGATGTGAGGTGAAGGTTAGGTATAACTTTAATGATATATTATGGAGTTTGGGTATTTTGGGGAAGAAGGAGGCTCAAGGTTTGTGAATATAGAGTAAAAGTTGAACAAATTTCCTCTTCAAGAATTTATGTCGTGGCGGGTGCTGGCTAGCCGGCTAGGGGACCGGTATGGTGGGTCTGGATCTTCAATGTTTTGTTGCGCACCGTCGCGACCCTTACTTTCGCGAACCTCGATACAGATGGGGGCCGGTAGGCCAGTCATGGGACGGTATGCCGGTCTTGCCTCTCAATAAATCTGTTGCGGCCCGTGGCCAGACCGTTGTGACCCTTCTTCATGGACCGCAAGGCCGGTCGTGGGACCGGTATGGCGGTCATTTTTTCGTTTTAGACTGTCGCGAGCCTTTTTTCGCGAATGAAGATACGATCTGGGGACCAGCTAGCCGGTCGGATGGGCCGCCATGCCTGTCAAATCTTAAGAACTCCTGACTTGGATTGTATTGTTGGCCATCGTGACCCTTGGAGCGGGACCGGTAGGCCGGTGGTGTGGCCGGTAGGCCGGTTCGCTATGCGTGACTTGGATTTTTTGCGACCTTCTTCATCCCAAACTCAATTCGTACCTTAGGTGCATATAAAAAACACAAATACCATCCTCATTACTGCAATGTATCTTAAAACCAACTAATCTAAACTAAAACTAAAACATAAAAACATATAAAATATTGCGGGTTGTCTCCAAGAAAACACATTTGTTTAATGTCTTTCAAAGTTAGACGTGTTACTTATGTCTCCCAATTGTTCTAAATATTATCCCTTAGGAGACATCATTTTAGATAGAAAATGGACTTATTAGATATACTTTTTTTTATCGGCAAATCAAAATTTTATTAATAATAAGGATCAACTTCCCGTTTACTTTTACAACTACCACATGCTTTAAAACAAGAGAGAACACATCTCGGCCCACCTATCACTAACACATTAAGTGGGATAAACAATTAATTAAATATTAAATGGGGTTACAATATAAAGCAAATACAATTAAATCATCCCCACATCTTAATTTGATCCAGCAGCTTCAAAACTAGACCGGCCTTCACTTATTTTTTCTTCAATCTCATGATATCATAGGTAGAGATTTTAGCACATAACTGTTCTTCACTGGACACAACTCCACCATGTACTCTAAAATTTCTTTCACTCCACATAACATATATATAAACAGTTAATAAGAGACTTACAATTTGTAAATGTTCAATTGAAGTAATGTTTAGGAAATTTTGAATTAATACATTGATTTCACAAGCTATACTGTGAATTCTACACTTGTTTAGTATTCTACCCAGAATCCTTTTTGAGAAATAACAACCTATTAGTAAGTGATCAATATCTTTTATGCAGCTTAAACAGTTATGTCTCTGCAAAAAGCTTTGTACTGGAGGGGATTTTCTTTGATTTAAATTCCGTTTATGAGGGTGAATCAACATATGAAGATGAGCAGCTTAAACAGTCGTATCTCTGCAAAAAGCTTTGGAAGATCGATGGTGAATTTTGAGCAGGTAATTAGTTATTTTCTCATCTTTTCGCATAATATAAGGACCTGTAGTGTATTTTTTGCATTTGTGACCTATAGAGCATTTCTCGCATAATATAAGGACCTGTATTGCATTTCTCACATAATATATGGACCTGTAGTGTATTTTTTGCATAATTTTGTGGCATATAGTGCATTTTTCGCATCCTACAGGGGCATGTAGTGTATTTTTAATTTTACATGCACGAAATTATGGAGCTGACTTATATATTTATGAATTTCATGCAAAAAAAATCCATTTGGAGAAACTGGCACATAAATCATGGAGAATGGATGATGGAGCCGAAATCAAGGAGCTGACAAATATATTTTTGAATATTCTGCATTTTACCATTAATATAATTTACATTTGTTTTTTTTATTTTTAGTTATCTATATATAAGTATCCTACAACTATTTTAAGAAAATATATTAGTCAAAACCTCACTAAATTAGTTCGAACTTTTCATTGATTTGATATTTTCCTTGATTTTCGTAAATTACCTTTTTTTAAAACAAAATTTTCATCTATATAATACGATACCAAATTCATTTCTAAACCATCCTACTTTTCTAAATCACTAAAATATTTTCGAACTTCCTACTTCTCAAACCTTAACGCGTTCGAACAAAGGTTAGTAATTTTCAATGTAAATTATCCTTCATTTTTCATTATAATAGTTTAAACATTAGTTTAAACATTCGCATATAGTATATAAATTGTATTAAGTTATTAAATAGTTTAACATTCGCATACACAGTTATAGTTTTATGAGAGGTAACTGTTTTGCGTCTTACATTTTTATAATATTTGCTTGAATGAACTGTATATATATATATATATATATATATATGTGTATAGAAAAGTTAAACATTCTCATATTTTGATTTGAATTGTAATATTTAAACAGGTTAAGGTTAGAGATTTATTGTATTAAGTATTCTTAAACAGTTTTAGAGTGTTTGTAAGTAGTTAAACATGTTAACTATTCATATTTAAGTAGTCCCTATATGCGAATGTTTTATGTACTTTAAGGCCCTGTTAACATAAGATAAATTTGTAAAACTGATGAGATTACAAAAATACAGTATAAGAACAATTTGCTCACTATAACACGTGACCTTTTTTTTTTCAAATTCCTATAACACGTGACCCACAAAACTAACAACATCCCCTTCCCCATATGCGCTATTCACAATGCATTAATTCTCATACTGACCATTGTAGGATTTGTATAAAAATATAATAAAGAATTACACTTAACTCAGGTAATTTTGAAAAATTGTGAAAGTGATGAATTAAATTTGTATATAATTATAAGTATAAAACCAAATAGCTCACTCCACTCCATGTGACCCACAAAACTCACACGGCATCCCTTTTCCTAAACATTATTTTGAGCGCATCACTTCTCATATGGTAATAAAATGGCTCCATTGTAGGACTTGCATAGAAATAAAATAAATAATTATAATTAATTCAGATCAATTTGAAAATTATATTTTTTGTTTCAAACTCATACTATTTTCATTCAAATTGTATTGTCTTAACGGGTACATAGCTGATTCATCTTCTTTTTCTTCTTTCTTCTCTTCTTTCTTCTCTTCTTTATTCTCTTCACTTCTTTATTCTCTTCTCTTCTGTTTCGCCTTGACTAATACAAAGCTATATATTTAATCATTTTCTTTATTATAAAAAGGTAATTAACTTACACATTAAATCTCTATCTCAATCCCTAAAAATTTAACAAAAGTCATTTCTTATTTACTTTGATTCTCGCAAACAAAGTTTGACTTATTAATGTTTATTCATTTTATTTCTTAAACGGTATGCAAAATTAATATAAGGAACTAATAAATAATAGTCGGTTATATTACATTATTTTTAATATAAACAAAATTAACTAAACGACTAACAAATCAAAGAATTTGAGTAAAACAAACTAATGGATAACTTTTTGCACGCTTAAAATAAATAAGAAATGGAAACAATCAACATGATAGAAATGTCTATGGATGTCTATGATGAGTCTGTTGAAGTTTATGAAAGTTATCTTAGGTGGTATGAGTTCGTTAGTGCACCAATGAATATAACACACGATGTGTACACACACATAAAAAAAAAAAGAATTACGATATAACGCCTTTAAGAGAGAAATCTATCATTTAGATTTGCCCGCTTTGTTATACGTGATTGTTTCCACGCTCCCATCTAATTGGCCTGTGACAAGTATTCTTCCACGACTCAATACGATGGTCAGTTTGTCAGAAGTGGAAAGTTTACTTGATGACGTTGAATTAACCATGATTGAAGACACCATTATGGCTGACATGTTTCCAACAACTTTCGAAACCGATTAATAGAATTGTCTGGATCTAATAGGTTTTGGGAGTTTTTTTTAATAGTTAATCAAATGTTTTGATATACCTCATATCAAAACATTGTCTTAATCTATTCAACCTGTTGATGAATAAACCGTTCGTAATAGTTTGCTACTGTTTTTAATGAATAATAACTTTTGTTGAGACATATTTAATTTGTTCTTTATTGAAACTTTAATTTTTCAAGATATAAAACTTTAAATGTAATAAATGTAAGCAATACAAATATAAAACTTTAAATGTAAGCAACACTAATATAAAATATCTATTGAAAATGAAAATTATTCGTATCTAACTACTAGTATATATCTTTAAAACATTAAATTTACATGATTATTCTTATTAATTATTTGCGTCTTAGAGTTTATTTTTATTAGTTGAGTTCATTATGATAAAGCAATTAAATTAGTAGTTGTTACTTACAGTATTTATGCAAATAGTTATTTGTAAATGTTTGATAATAATTACATATATTTTATGTTCACACTTATTTAAGGACAATGAAGAACGCATGGAAGGGAGAAAAGAATGGCGTTATAGGAGGAGCATCTTTGAACCAATCAAAGCCAAATAATAACGTATCTCAAGTAAGCCTAAAGGTATGCAATTAGTGATTAGGTGTATATATTTGTTTGTCGCATTACAATATAACTAATATTATGTATTTTTGCGCATTGTGCAGAAAAAGAAAAGAACACACATACCTATCTACGTTAGTCTGACAATATATCGTGCAGAATTTTTGCAGAGACACCGAGATCTCATTGATGTTGTAAGTGAATATATCTATATTATACACAGTACGAGCTTCATGGTTTATACTTTATTTGTACAATATATCATTTTTGTAAATTTGTAGGTAGATTACATCTGCACAAAAAATGTGATCGTAACAGTAAAAGACGAGGAGGAATTGTACCGCTTACAACATCCACAAGTAAGATTATACAAACTCTTATGTCAAATTAGTTTTTAATACTGCAAGTTCATTGTCTTAGAATAATAACTAATTGTGTTCATATTTGTAGAACTGGAAGATGGTCATGGACGAGGATTGAAAAAATGAAAAACGGCTGGCTAGGTGGGATTTGAATCACATGTTACGGATTTCCATGAATTAACTAATGTTTATCGTTTTTTAAATTATTTACTAATTATTTATGTTTTTCAATTTGATAGATCGTCGTTCAGGTTTCTCCAATTGGAAGAAACGTGTATGTTGACACAACTACCTTTTCTAGAATTATGACATCTATGTTATGATGTTAAAATTTCGACAATGTACGATTCACACATTTCAATTCCGTTACATATTGAATATTTTTTTGTTTTATAAAGTATTGTTTGGATGTTTGATAAATAATACACTGATTTTATGATTTGTTTGTGTTTGTTAACTTGGAAACTTCATTAGATTTATGTAAACCATGATCGCATAATTTTGTTCATGTTCATGCTTCTTAGTAGAATTTTTTTTTCGTAGTGTCTTCAAACACGGGTTTATACCTAGTGTGTGTATATATATATATATATATATATATATATATATATATATTTATATCGTCCATGACGATGTGATGTTATTTAATTAAACATTAATTATTAATTTCGTTAATTATTTCAATCTAATTGCATGTATAATATGAAAAGTGATATTATAAAAGGTTATATATAATATTACTTTTTAGTTAATTCTCAAAAAATATCAAGTTTTATGGAGGATATTTTTATCAATTTTTTATATTCAAAAGTTTCAAATAAGAAAAAAACAAGATCGAAAAATTAAAACTTTCACAATTTTGATTTATTATTTGTTATAGATACAAGTGTCAGGAAGTCTGATATATTAAAATCCAATTAATTAGTTTTTTTAATTCTGGAAAGAGATCACTTTTGAAAGATCGAATAACGAGAAGGTTAAAATAAAAGAGAAATTTATTTATGTTGTGCTTAGACTGTTTGAACGGAAAAAGATGTGTAATCGATCAATATTGACCCTTTATTAGATTATAAGAATTTAACGGAATTCAGTGGCGGACTAGGAGTTTAGTTCGAGTAGGGCTAATTTAATTTAGAACTATAAATAAAATTGCTTTCACCGTGACTAGAACTTAGATTACTCATCAATTTAGACAAATAAATTATCACTAGAGTTACAAAACTATTTTGTTTATTTTAAACACTGAATATTACTTAATTCTCAAGGAATATTTATTTATTTCAAATAATATTATACATACGTCTTTAAAAATCTCGAAGTCCTTTGTATTCCATCTTTTTATTCTCAAAGAAACTTCACATCCTTGCTTTCCAGATATGCCAAATCGTACGCAATAAAAAATATGTTATAACTCTAATGTCCCATCTATTTTAAATTATTCTCAAATGTTTCAATAATCCAATCTTTCAAAGAAACCGGTCGGTTGAGAATCGATTTTAATTTGCATAGCAAATGAGGCCCGGATTTCACAACTTATATGGAATTGAAGAAAATGATGTTCAATTGATTCATCTTCCATTTTGCGTCATTCATGAATCGAATCTTTACACATTTCCGTTTTTGAAGGTTGACTTTTGTCGGCATTACAAATTTTCTAGGTAAAGAGTCTAATTTTTGTTGGCACATTAGAGAGTCAAACAATTTTCTATATTTCACTTTTATTAATATCACCCATATGTGATGATTGGCATTTTCCTTAGAAATTTCACCCTGCACGAGAGAGCGGTAACCTGGATTTGTAGTATATTAATCTTCTATAGTGTGAGGCCAAATGATCTTATCTTCTTTGTCGAGTTGCATCACCAGGATTCTAGAAACTCTATTAGCGATCTCCTGTGTGCATATTTTCCTAATTATATCCATATTCCGTCCCAAAAAATGATTTCTAAGCAACTAAGCCACAACATTAAGCTTGCAACCAGCGGGTCTCAATATTATAATTTTTACTCACCCATGAGTGATCAAAGATTCGTCGACAACCCCTCATCGGTTTTCCAAATTCACTCATTTTTAAGCATTTGAAGTCCTTTAAAAATACTTGTCTAACTCCAAGATCTCTTCTTAGCCAGTTAACGTCCCATATGGAAGACTTAGGAAAATAGATGGCATTTAGACCCTTAGATACCAGTGATTCCGGATTATTACTTAATCTCTATGCCTGGTTTGCAAGAAGTGTGATATTCATTTTGTAAAAATCTCTTAATCCGATTCCCCAAATATTTTTAGATCTTGCAACTCTTTTCCATGCTACCCAATATATTCTTTTCTTCTTACATGAATCCCACCAAAGGTTAGCCAGTAAATTGGACATGTTTTTGCATAAAGTTTTTGGGAACTCGAAATTGACATAGCAAAATTTGGAATTGCTTGAAGAGCTGCTTGAATCAATACTTATTTACCACCATCCGATAATAAGTTAGAGATCCAGCTAGCTAAAATTAAAGGAGTCCATCTTTGATGTAGTCAAGATAATATGTTTTGGATCTTTTCAGCGATATAGGAATCCCCAAGTATCTACCGAGTGAATCTATGACGCCAATATTAAGTGTATTAGAAATGTTCTCTTTAATACTATCTGGAGTATCGTACTGAAGAGAATCGCCGATTTGCTTAATTTAATTTTCTTATTTGAAGCCTGGAATATTTCATAACCGTTGATTCAAAGGCTTCAACTCCTTCTACATTAATGTCCATGAAAAATAAAGCATCATTTTTAAAAAGTGGTGGGTAAGTTTGGGACAATTTTTGAAAATGGAAATACCCTTGATGTCACCCTTTCTACACTTAAAGTTGATTACGACAATAAAGCCTTCTTTCAGTAGAGAAACAATAAAAGGTGAAAGCGGGTCTTCGTGTATGCTACCTTGCTTCGGTTTAAACTTCTTGAGTCTTTACCTATTCACTTTGATCTGGAATGACACCAAATATATACAATTCAAGATCAGGTTTCTCTATTTTTTATGGAAACCAACTTTGTGAAGGATTTTTATAAAAAAATCTCAATTAACTTGGTCATAAGTTTTTCTCATATCAAGCTTGATGGCCACATAATTTTTCTTGGATCTTCTCTTTGTCTTCATGAAATACAAAAATTCCTGAGCAATGAGAATACTATCTTGAATACTCCTTCTTTTCATAAACGCCGATTGAATTGCCTAAACAATTTCATCCATGAATGGATATAATCTCAACACAAGGATTTTTGCAATGATTTTGTAATTAAAGTTGATACATGAAATCGGTCTAAAATCCTTGATACTCTCTTTCTTTTATCCTTTCGGGACCAATGTTATAAGGGTTCATTAATTTTGTCGAGGGGCATGTTATTATTAAATAAACCCAAAACCATCGGAAGAATATCATTCTTCAAGATGTCCCAAAATTCTTGGTAAAAATTTCCTGGCAGACCATCCATACCTGGTGCGTTAGATCTCGACATGCTGATAACTATATTCTTAACTTCATTCAAAAACGGAATTCTAGTAAGCTCCTCATTCATTCTATTTGCTACCTTATTCGGTGTATGGTTCATATCTTTAATGATTCCCGAGACTTAATTGCATCTAAAAAGTTTTTTGATGTATCTCGAGACCATTTCTTTAATTTGTTATGGGTCTTCCACCCAGTGCACATTATCATGTTTGATGTTGCCAAAACGGTTACTAGTCCTTCTCATAATCATCGATACATGGAATTTTTTTTGTATTTTTGTCTCTTTTTTTAATCCATAAAGTTCTTGTCCTATCTGTCCTAAAACTTCTTCCTTGTTCCACAGATCTTTAAGTTCTTCATTAATTTTCTCACTAACTCTTGATTCTTCTTATTCTTCTCAGTTTCCTGCTCATTTTGTATAAGAATTTGTTTTGGTATTTATTAATCAATCTCAGTTTTTCAAAATATTGCGTGCTCTACCCTATTAACGTCAAACATACAATATCCCTTTTGAGACAACAATCTTTAAAAAAATCAATATTGCATCCTTTATCCCAAGAACTCTCGACGATCTCTCTACATTGTTGATTCTCAATCCATCTCGATTAAAATATAAAGTAGCTTTTGTGATTACCACTAGATTTATTCTTCTGTAAGATAAGCGCAGAGTGATCTGACCCGATAGCTGGAGTAGCTTTGATATTTAAGTTTATCCAGACTTTTGTAACCAGGGCTCTATCCAATATTTCTTTGACATTCTCATCCCCTTTCCTTTTATTTGACCATGAATAGAAACATTTTTTTCATTGGAATGTCCACTAAATCGTTATCATTAATGAATTCATTAAATTAGAAAATTCTTTCAAGGTGCTTACGCGTACCTTGCTTTTCAAAAAAAATTGCGATATAAATAAAGCCGCTAATAAAAAGGGCAAGCTCTTTGATTGAAGACTTGTAAGTAGATAAATTAGTTAAGACTTTTTGTCTTTCAGTTACACTTATTGGTGCATGAACAAAGACAATATACCACAAAACACTACTCGATTCATCAATTCTCCTTACAAAAGAGTAATTCAAAAAAATAATCTTAACGCTATCTTTCCAAGCCACTAGAATCCCCCAAGATCCGGGATCAACTTTGTTGAAATTATTGAAAACTTTCAAATATTACAAGACGTAAGGTTTGTTCTTCTAATTCTAGATTCTAGTAAACACGCAATCCGGGATCCGGGATCAACTTTGTTGAAATTATTGAAAACTTTCAAATATTACAAGACGTAAGGTTTGTTCTTCTAATTCTAGATTCTAGTAAACACGCAACAAAGATATCGTACTTAGATGTGAGGTCATAAACATTTTCTTAGGTATAGGTACCCTTGCTCCTTAACTATTCCAAACTAAGAGATTATCCATGAAAATCGGCCACTTCTTATCAGAAACTGGACAACACTTTCATTCACTTGATTCTCTTAGGTGTCTTATGTTTCTTGCCTCCCGCTCTTTCCCCATGACTTGATACTAAACTTCACAAAAGCTCGTGTAAAAGTCCTCCATAAACATTCAGATATCATTAATCTTTTTATCCATAATATCGAACTAATCTTAGTTGCAGTTATAATTTTAATTTGATTGTACTCTTATTAAAACATTATGTCATAAAAAAAAATATACACAAATCCCAATGGTGTGGATTAGTTATGAACCTACTTAACTATTTCAGATCATGCCTCTTCTAAATATAATTATAATTGTGAAATTAAAACTTTGGTGCAAAGTTGAACCAACCTAAGATAATCAATCATATCCATCATTGAGAAACAAAAGAGATAAATTTCAGAAGATAGATAACACAGGGTAGTGCATGATAGTCGATTAACATCAGAATGTAAATCCCTGGACTGGACCCTGTGGTCAAAAAGCTACTGTCTTCTAACTAAACGAAATCTAGAACTAAATTTACATTAACATTACAGTTCATCCCAAAATGAGAGTTTAAGTTTAAAGATAAAGTAAATAAAAGTTAAATTACTTGAGAGCCGTTTTTAGTTCAAAAGAAGACAAGAAAGGTTTACTCAAACCTGTTTAACTCTACCTCCATTTATTCTTGCACACCAATTATTTCAACCTCGGATTCATCAGTTTTCACGGTAACACTACCTGGATTTTCTTGTTTCTCATCAGCCTGGGATAGTGGTTTCTCTTCAATTGTGGGCCCGTCTTGTTTCTCTTCGTTAATGGTGCTAATTTCTTCAACCTCAGATCGTGGTTTCTCTTCGATTATGGACAGGTCTTGTTTCGCATCACTAAAGCTGCTAATTTCTTCAGATTTGGATTGTGGTTTCTCTTCAATCACTGGCTCGTCTTGTTTTTCTTCAAGTGTGGGCTTGTCCGGTATCTCTTCAATTATGGGGTTATCCTGTGTCTCTTCAATTATGGGCTTGTCCTGTATCTCTGCAATTATGGGCTTGTCTTGTGTCTCTTCAAATGTAGACTTGTCCTGTGTCTCTTCAATTGTGGGCTTGTCCTGTATCTCTTCAATTGTAGGCTTGTCCTGTATCTCTTCAATTGTAGGCTCATCTTGTTTTTCTTCTATTGTGGGCTCGTCTTGTTTCTCTTCAATGATAGGCTCGGCCTGTTTCTCTTCAATGATCGGATCGTCCTGTTTCTCTTCAATGAGAGGCTCGTCCTGTTTCTCCTCAATCATGGCCTCGTCCTGTTTCTCGGGCTCCTCTTGTTTCTCGGGCTCAATTGCGGGCTCCTCTTGTTTCTCAGGCTCGTGATGTTTCTCTTCAATCACGGGCTCATCCTGGGCCTCATCTAGTTTCTCCTCAATCACAGGCTCGTCTAATTTATCTTCAATAACGGGCTCATCTTGTTTCTCTTCAATAACGGGCTCGTCTTCTTTCTTTTCAATAACGGGCTCGTCTTCTTTCTCTTCAATTACGGGCTCGTCTTGTTTCTCTTCAATAACGGGTTCATCTTCTTTCTCTTCAATAGCAGACACTTCCTGTTTTTCACCATTATTGTTACTAATTTCTCCAGCATCAGATTGTGGTATCTCAGCCTCATTAGCCACTATTTTCTCAACATGACCAATCTCTTCACCTCCTTCAGAACCCGCAAGACCATTCTGTTTCAGTTCAACATCACCTTCAACCACTAAACCACTTTCCTTTGTCAAGACCTCTTCATCCTTCTTCTCTTCAGCCTCTGCATCAACCATTTCATCATCTTCCGTTACTTTCGAGACATTTTTCTCTCCACCATTACTCTCTCCACCACCTTCACTTTCAGCCGGAATGTCTGTTTTCTCCTTAACCTCACCATCATGCATTTCAACATCTGTTTTACCTTCATTATCATCTTCTTTCACAGGTTCCTTCTTTCTACCAGACAATGAACTTCTCTTTTTCCTAGGTGGCTCTTTCTGTCTAGGAGGAGGTGTAACTTTAGTCTTCTCAATTATCCTAGCTGATCTTCTTGGTGTCTCACCAGTACTCCATTCAAACTCAGATGATGAAGGGTTTCCAGGGTGTGATTTCAAATACTGATCCATCTGTTTACGTGTCGTAATTTCCTCACCTGTTGGAGCTATAAACATGATCTCGTTTTTCTTTGGTGTCCCTCCTTTACTTGGAATGAACTGCACAAAAAAAAAAACAAAAAAAAAACAGAATCTTATCCATCCACAAACAAAACTATCTCTAGCTCATATTATTACAACTTAGCTGTTTACGTAACAACACAAGTAAAAAGACTAAGTTAATAAGTCAAACAAATTTAGTAACTCATATACTATGTACGGAGATTCGAGATCTGTATAGTAGAAAACCATGAGCTTAAACTACACCTTTATTACATCACAACACCTTGTAATTAAAACAAATTATTACTCAAAAAAGGTCAAATCTTTTACTAAATAAAAAAGTAAAAAAAGAAATACCAATTTCTTCCAAGAAGGAGGTGCAGGAAGCTCCACCATGACCAGCTCGTCTTCTTGAACTCCGCCTTTTGTCTCCTTATCAGCACCACTTCCCATATCTTTCTTGATTTCTTTTTGAATTTTGAATTTAGTCACCGACAAGCTTTTTAAGAAAAAACAGTAGTAGTAGAAAACAAGAAAAAATTGGAGAATTAAAACATGGTATAACGTTAAATGAACAAGAACTATACTACAACTACCTACATAAGGGTCGAAACTGCACTGCTTTTTTTCTTCCTTTTAAGTTTAATGGACGCGCGTTAATGGAATGTGGTGATTACGTTTTGTTGCTAGTACGATGAGTTATGAGTTTGGAAAGCACGAGTTGTGGATGAGAGTGGGGTGATTGTTTGAAGGAAGGAAGGGGGTAGGTTATGGATAACGTTCCTGAAACGTGGTGTTAAGTGAATTGGAGTGGGTGGTTTCAAATCCGAAGCTTTTGGAAAACAGGAACAAAGATGGGATACATATTAATATACCGTCGACTAATGCACGTGATGTGACGTTTAAAGTCAATTTTTTTTTGTTTTTTTCTGGTTAAATAATCTAAGGTAAATGCTTCCTACGCTCCTTTTCTTTTTATCCGAATCTATTTTCTTTTCGATTTTTTTTGCTAATCAAACCGGCAATTTTTATAAAATCCACCTATCCATACAAAGACTTAATACAGGATTTGTATACTATCCGGCCATGAGATCTGCAATAGATTTCAATTTCTAGAGTAGATTCTACTCTAACAACCTTGAGATAGTTCAAGGTATTTTGAATGGTGGTGTTTCCAATTGGAGAATTAGACCAATAATAGGTGAAGAACTCAGTTGGTTAAAGAGATTCCCGGCGTGGAAGATCTTTCACATGAAAAGAGATCTCAATTATATAGTGGATAAGTTTGCTAAATTAGGTAGAACGGGTGTTGACACTACTAGGTGTCCGTCTATGTCTATTATTGATTTTTCTGATTGGCCAGATAGGCTAGCTCGTACTCGTATGTAACTGTTTTTCTTTCTATGACAAAAAAAACTTGTAATAAAAGAAACGAGACCATTACAAACAAAGGATAAAAATTTTGACAAATTAATACCAAATAAACCTAGAATTAACTCAAATATTAAACAATATAACTAGTTGAGATTAGCTCAATGGCCAGAGTCTTGGTCATCCAATCTAGTGGTGCAGGTTCGAACCGAGTCAATGAGTTTGAGTCCAAAGTGCGAGACGAGACGCCCGTTGAAAGCCATCTACACACTTGGAGAATTACCCTAGCCTCACCTTCCACCAAAGACTCACAGAGACAAATAAATGTGACATTAATCAAAACTTCCCTATATGAGTTAACACAAACTGCAACCAATCTAATATGTGAGTAAGAAGAGACATAAGAACCATCTTACTAGATAGAAACTCATTCCTACATGGGGGGAAATAAGGAACCCAGAGTATGCTTATATAGGGGTTTCTCGCACCAACAACCAAAATATCATCAAGGAACAACTTAGCCATTATATATCAGGTGGAGAGATCGATATTACCGTCATCCCAAACACATTCTCATGAAACATCTTCATCTTTTCTTTCCAAACATTTCATTATGAAACCATAAGAAAATCACACCTAAAAACTTTGTCCAATCAAGATGGCAAGAAGACTGGATAATGTTGAAAAAAATTACTGATTGAGGTCTAGCCAGCAGAGTTTGTACAAAACTACAATTGTCAACTGAATTAGATCAAGTGAACAATAATTTCTAAAGATTTATCTCATGGACTGACATTCTGCGCATTTGGGCGATGGAGCACAATTTCTCTTATATATCAAAGGATGTATGGATTGCATAGTCATCTGGCAATAAGCTATAACTTTTGGTCGCTCCTAGAGTGAGGTATAAATTCAACACAAAAGACGAGAAGCAATTAACCGCAAGTGTACGGGTCGTTCAAAGTAATAAGTAAGTAAATCGGGAGTTTCTCTCCACATGGATTGCGAGATTAAGATTAATATGTATAAGTATGAAGTAGAACTAATTGCAACAAGAAATAAGATAAATATTTGTTTTGTTTTTTTTTAAATAATAAAAGACAAACGCAAATATTGAGTAAAATAAATTAAACTAGATATTAAACTAAGAAAATTACGCAAATATGAGAGAGATGCTTGAGTCTCGCTAGGGAATCACCTAAGTTCACAATCTAATGCATTCGTTTTAAGGTTAAAGTGAGTATTTGATATTAGTCGGGACTCTAAAATCTTCCTAACTCCTGTCAAGGTGACTATAAACTACTTTCAAATAATTAAGATTATACCCAACTGGCTATGTGGTTAGTTAAGGCCGTCGGGCTCAATAACGGACACATCGCGTCTCTATCTTATTTCCGTAATTAAACCCCCCCCCTTTTCTGGTGATCGCCGACACTAGCCAATAGTCTAATTACTAAAACCTAACTCTAATTGGCCAAATTATTGATAGTGAATAATTTCAAGAATTAAGCCAATATGCAATTACACAACTTAAATGAACTTAAAATAATCCCAAATCAGGATTACATTAAATTAGAGAATATGGTCCATCCCCATAATACGAGTCTCAAGTATTATGTGTTTAGCTCATAATCGAATAAATAAACTAACTAAAACTAATAAAATACATAATAGAATTCAAATAAAAAGAACCTAACCGATTGAATGATTGAGTTGTTGTTGGGGAAGAATGGTCTTCTCCAGCTTGTGCCCTTTGCTTCCAAGTGTTTTGCCTTTTTCCTCTCTCAAAATATGATTTAATATGAAGCTTAATTGAAAGTTAATGAGAGGTATTGATTTATTAGGTATAAAGATCCTTCTATAATTAAGTGATTAAGGGCACAAATCTGATTTAGTAAACCCGCACTGTTAAACACCACTTCAGCAACAAGGATGTAACTTTCGCATCGTAAGTCCAAATCCACTGAAACCACTTCTGAAATATCGCTAACTCAAAGACCCATCTTTTTCATTTGAAACACCAAGTCAGAGTCTGCACCGTTTGGGCTCGAAAAGGGCTACATGAGACAACTTTCCAGTTTCTAGGACTCCTCCACCTTCACAAAAGTGATGTTTTTCACTCCTTTAACGCTTTTTCCTGATCTTGGACTTCAAACTTCAGTTCTTCTCTTCATCTTGATGCCTATTAACATCCATATACCTAATAACTTCACACTAAACACACGAATTAACGCATAAAAGCTTTAAAAGCACAAATAATTCAAATCTGAAGGAAGAAAGTGCATTATATCAAATTATGACAATAAATTAACTATATAAGTCCACTTTTACCCTAAAATGATGTCTCCTAAGGGTGTTTTTCTCTCAAAAAAAAGAGACACCAACTTTCCACTTAGTCTTATCAAGAGCGAACTGAGATGGATCCAGGATGGGTAGAGAGTGTTTGTGGCTTAAATAGTAATATCCTAGCTTATTAGTATAGATACCACTAGATTTATGAGGATAAACAATCAAATCCTCATGAGAAACATCAGAGAGGGAGATTGACCTAAGAAGTAAAGTGATGTACTCTGGGAAAGTATCCCCAAGTATTGCATCATACCAACCATTCATGTATGCATTGAATAAATGACAAACTGTCAAGAGATTTCACTTGAGGAAAGTAATAGTTTATGAGTAGCCACGCATCCTACCAAATATTTGTGTACCTACTATTGTTGATAACACATCTAACCTTGCTAATGAGCATGTCTTCATCGGCTAGGAGCCTACCCAAAATCCAAGAGCATTGGCTCTTCTTTTGTGTTTTCCATAAGTAATAGAGGGGTGATGGATACCTTTAAAAATAGAAGAAAAAAGGTCATTCATATTTTATGCAACACACCAAACCTGGTTACTGAGAATTGCCTTCAGGTTTCAGCCTTAGGTTTAGAAATGGTTACACATACCTTCATGAATACGATCTATGTTATTTGACACCCGCCAATATTTATCCAAAAGGATGGTTAACTCCTTAAAATATTAATATGCAATAAAAGAATCGACCCGACATAACTAGAACCATTTCCAGGTAAGTTGTTCCTTTACTAAAGCACACATTGGACATTTGGGAATTTATTTGTTGACCCAAAAAAAAGTAATAAAGATAGAGAATATTCTTAAGTGAGAATGTTTCCTTATAGTCAATCTTAAAGATAAAAATGGAATCATATGCACTAAGGAGATGGGCCATCACTGAGGTATTCTTGATTATTGCCTGAGATATTACTTAAGAAGACCTAATAATTTATTAGAGACATCAAACCTACAGTCAAGAATCTAAGGAGAAAATAAATAAAGGGCCCCTTGTATAAGGCCTCTAAATGGTTTGAACAAAGGAAGCATTTTTTTTTCATTAAACTCGATATGATAAATGAGCATGGTAATACAATCCATAACCAAAAAAATCCATTTAGGGGAGAAATTAAGGTTTTATAAAACAAGTTCCAAGAATTTTGGTAAAACTAAAATATATGATGTAGACATCCAGCTTGAGCGCCACGTAATCTTTGTTTAATTTACAGTTGGCCAAGAAAATAAGTCACCTACTGAGAAATCTGTTGAGCCCCGTCTCCACGGTCCCGACGAGACGGTACGGACTCTAATCCTCGGCAAAGAACCTAATTTACCCTACCATTGTGACGGTTTTCTTCGGGTGAAATGCACCGGACTGATCCTGCAGTGTACCGCAGGTACAATCTGGTTTTCTATTTTTTTTCATTTTATCTTCAAACTAATTTTTATCTACTCCATTAGATAGATCTCGAAAAAATACGCGATTTAGACTCAAGAAAAAGTGAATTCCGATACCCGAGCGCAAAGTTATGCCAGTTCGAAGGTTTTGTAAAATTTTTCACGCTGATGGGTGCGGTGCACCGTGAATACCAGCGGTGTACCACAAAATACTTCTGTCCAACCCTTTTTAACTCCGAAAATTTTCTAGTTTTTTACCCCAAACTTAAACCTTTGCATATCTACACATCAAAAGCACTCATACCTTTTTCATTACTGCAAGATGCACTTAAAACACATAAAATAACTAAAAAGAATAAAAACACAAAACAATAATATATTGTGGGATGTCTCCTAGAAAGCACTTTTGTTTAACGTCTTCCAAAGTTAGACGTATTACCTCGATTATTTCTTGATTATATAGCCTCCCCAACAGCGGGTTAGGCTATGCACATCTACTATTCGAAGTTTGTGACCCTTCTTAGCTTGTATTTCAATCCGTTTTGCCGAAACCACTCTTGTAACTACAAACGGACCCATCCACGAATTCTTGAATCCCCGTGGTCTATTTTCTCTCTTAGTATCTTTGCATGCAACCTCGTCACCAACCCCAAACTCACTTTTGATTTTCATTTTCACTTTCACGGATTTATTATGGACTTTCTATTTAGCTTCCTTTGTCACAACTTGGTGTGTTGGGATCCGTCGTGACTTCTCAAGCTTTTCTTTCACAAAATAGAAGTTCTGGATTCTTTTTCAGTTCGGAGAGTCACGGTTCCTTCATGAATTATTTCAACCTCATCCTTACTATCACAATCTTCTATTATTACCTCGATTAATTTAAACTTGATTGGTGATGATGGTTGTGTAGGTGGAGGCTCCACCTTACTTTCTTCCTCTTGCACCCTTTGTGCGCTTGTCTCTTCTTCCTTAGTCTCTTGTTCATCTTCTCTAACCACATGATTGCATTTTTTTCTCAACCTCTTTCTCACCTTGATTCTCAACGATTACCTCATCTAAGCTAAGCTTGGTTGGTTCTTCTATGGTTGAATCCTTGAACCCAACAATGCTATCGCCCAGTTTCATATGTAATTCCTGCTGTAATTGTTGATTGATTGCGTTAATCTTAGCTCCATTGCTTGAAATTTTTGGTGCACGAATTGCACTAAGAATGCGGTAGCATCGATCCTTGCCTCATTTTTCTCCACCGTATTTTTCAAATCATTTATCTCTTCAGATGGATGAGATGGAAGTGCTTTTTGAGCCTGATCCTCCGTTATACCTCGTATTAACTGTGGAAGCTCTTCTTGAAATTTCAGGGAGTTACTAGTTACTTGGGTGACATGTGTCTCCAAGGTCTCCACTTCTGCAGCTTGCTTCTTGAATTTTTCATTCTTGAGCTCAATGGAAGTTTGAATTAGTTCCCATAATTTATCCATCATTTGTTGGAGATTGGTTATCGCTCCTTCTTGCGATTATGCATGGGCTATGGTGGAGCTCGAACTTGATAGCTCGAACCTTCTTGATAGAAATTTTGACTTCGGGCCCCATGCATATTTGTTTTCCTTGGTGCGTAATAGTTCTCCATACCTAAGAAACCTGAGAAGAGACTAAAAAGAAAACGCGTAAAACTGAAAACAAATAAAAACTTCTACACTAAACAAACACAAATGAACTAACTTAAAGACAAATCCCCGGCAGCGGCACCAAAAACTTGGTGGGGGAAAATGTGTGATAAATAAATAGATAAATAAAGATAATAATAAAGGACACACCCTTGACTACCACGAGAAACTCACTACAAGTATTATAGATCCTTTGCAAGTTTAGTTCATAAGTAAAAGTTCGTTCGCAGGAATTTGATTCGTTAGATCTACTTATGTATATAAATAAGTGTAGGAGAAATTACTTGCTTGATAAAAGACAATAAAAGAAATAGTATTTATTTGGTTTTTTGATAGAAAAGATAATAATGCAAATAAATAATATAATAAAGAATGGAGATGAGAAATATAGCTTAGGGTTGCTAGTACGCATTTATCCTTCTAAATCAATATTCAAGCTATAATGGTGGTTAAAGCTCTTAGATAAATAACCAGGATTCTATGTACCTCCTAACCCCCTTCCGGGTGGACTTAGGTGGCGACCTAACAATTACCAGGGGATCCTACGCAAATGATCGGTGGTTAAATCTCATACCCTAATGACTATCTAGTTAGGCAAGCCCTTTCAGATCAATATCACACTAGACGTTTATGTGATGTTTCAATAATTAGACACCCCTTATGGGTGACCATCTAACTACTCTTAATGGGTTAGTCTATACTCGTGCACTAGCAAGAACTACGGTCAATAAAATAAAGCACATAAAACAAATATATGGTTAAGAAGATAGAATCAATTTAAAAAGGTTTTCCCAAATAACATAATAACAAATAAAGAATTAAAAATCAAAGAATATACATATGCAAACCCAAACTATGAGAAAATTAGTTGATATCTAAAGACATAGAAATAAAATAAGGATAAAAGTAATTAGAAACAAAGATAAGCTAGAGAATCTATTACAAATTACTCGAATGATAGAAGGAGATGATGAAGAAGAGGAGTTTGCTACTTTTCAACTTCTTGTCTTCCTCTCTACAGGTTTTTTTGCTTCTCTTGAATGACTAAGGATTGATCTAAGGTTTGGAACTGAGCAAGGACATGTTTACAATGATAAGAGGGTGTATTTATAGGTGTTTAGAAGACCCTAGGTCGAAATCTTGAGTGGAAGGCAAGTAATTGGAATCCTTTTCCAATTCAAATTCGTTTCCTAAATTATCAGACTGGATAAACACTGCTCACTTTTTTGATCATATCTCCTTCGTTATTGGTCCCATTTTTTCCTACTTTATATCAAACAACGGTAGAGAAAAGATATACATTTAATCTTTTGAATGCCCATCCAAATTCCCAAACCAATTTGAAGTTATCTTCACATTAGTGGATTTACCTGCAGAATATCAGATACACATGGCAACTTTTCCTTTCCTATTTTATCTCTACTTCCTTTTATCTCTTGATTCCTTCCATATCTTATTTCCTTATCTCTTTAGAATTGATTTGACATCTAATTATATTCCATATATCTTTAAAACTTCACATTAACACACAAATTAAATTAAATATGCTCTGAAAATAATAAATAATCAAATCAAGACAAGAAATAAGAATTTATCAAAACACGAATAAAAATCTATAATTAATTAATCATAAATGATGTCTCCAACTTAGATTAGTATATCAAAAATAGGGAGACATCAATGATTGTGTGCTTAGATCCTAGCATGGGATGTGTTAAAAGTGAATTTATATGAAGATTAAGTTTGCAATATTTTAGACACATAACCAGTTATTGCATAAAAATGCTCATATAATTAAGATGAATGTATGCACATTTTAACAAGTAAGACATGATTTGATCACATAACTCTTGACATATGAAATTATTGAATGAAGTAGAAAAGCAAGTTCTTAGTTGACAACTTATGCAAAAGCCAATCAGATAACAAGTTATGACCTAGAGGATGAGAAACTAATGTGGATATATATCTCGTAAGAATAATCATGCTAAGGATAAGTCAACTAGTGATAAGTAGGGCTGCTCACGGGTCGGTTAACCGACCCGTAGGGGTAAACCCATAACCTAACCCTAAGCCTCGGTTTTTATTTGCTTAAACCTAATAACCAATTTTTTTAAGTAAATCCACACTGGTTGGGTCGGTTTTGGGTCGGGTTCGGTTATGGTCAACGAATAGTCAAACATCTAAAATAGTTAAAAAATTAATACATTCAATATAAACGTGTCATGAATAGAAACTTGTCTAAAAAGCAAACTTACTAAATATAGAAACTTTCTCAAAACAATATGGTTTTCGACATATATCAGAGTTTCCCATCAGAAATTAAATATTACAGTACATTACATAACTTAAAATTTATACAAAAACCAAACCAATGCTAAGATATTACATTACATTTCACATTGCAACCAAAATTGTGCAAAAGTAACTTAGTGTACAACTTTGGGTGCAAATCTTGTATTGATTCCACAAAAAACCTTCCACTTTATCATATTTCCTGCAAATTTGCAACACAAAACAGAAGATATAGTTTACTTTTGAGCCTCAGATTTAGTTTCATCATTGGCCTCAAATTTAGCCACAGATTTCATATCTTCATTCGCTTAATACACGTAGGGACCTGTTAGGGACAAGGGACCAACTTACAAGATACATTTTTCAATCAAATTGTTGCCCACTCAACCATTTTCACCATTTTATAATGCATTCATCTTAGGAATATACTCACTTAATGATTGAATAGATTTTTTACCTTAGGGACAAGTGAAAATGGGGGATGCATACAATGTATATGATTTGTAATTATTCTGCAAAGAACACAAAATTGATGTTAGTATTCGTAATAAAACAATAAACTAAACAACTAATATATCATTTGTATAAGTGTTAATCCAATATATCTTGAATGAAATCACCACTGGTTTCATACAAGATGTATTTAATTAACACTTTACTAACCATGTATTAGTTGTTTAGTTCATTTCTTATGAACACTTGAACAAGAAAGTGAAATAACTTAAGATTTGTATGATTGTTTAAGTGTATTATACTTAAACAAATACAAAACTCAAGTTATTTCACTTATTTGTTCAAGGTTCAAAGAAAATTGAAATGATTAAGTGTTAAACACTTGAATACTTTGTGACTTCGCCACTGATTTCACAAAGTATTCAAGTGTTCAACACTTGTTCATTTCAATATTCTTTACTCTAATGTATGATTAAATGTTAATCAATTGAAACTTGATTGAAATCACCACTGATTTCACCCAAGTTTCAAGTGGTTAACATTTATTCATACAATGTTAGTATTTAAAAGTTGTTTTGGTTTAAAATATAATGTTAATGTGTAAAGAAGATAAGCAAATCAGTGAATTCAAGTAAGAACTCAATGAATTCATACTTGGATTTACTGATTTGCTTAAATCTTTTGCACATAAACAACTACAAAGTTATAAATGAAATGAAAACTAAGTGCAAAACATATATATGCAAACAAGAAAGATAAGTAAATACCTGTAAAAGGAGTAACAAATAAAGCTTTAAACAATCAAATCCTGAACAGGTCCATTAACAACAATTGCGAGATCATGCAAGTAAATCAAGGAAACATTCTATTAGCCAATATTCAAACCTCAAATGAAAACTAAGTGCAAAACATTATTTTGTAAACAAGCAAGCTAAGTAATTGCCTTTAAGTTGAGTAACAAAGCAAGATCTAAAGAATCAAATCCAAAACAGGTCCAATACCAACAAGGCAACAATTGCGAGACCATGCAAATAAACAAGGTAAACAATCTATTAGCCAATATCAAATGAAATTTTAATTAATCACAAATCCCAAACTCAATCAATAATCTGACTTCAAAATACCAACGGGTTTTCAAAACTCGGTTACTAAAATTAAAACACAACTCAAATCCAAATCAATTACCATAAATAATAGTTTAGAAACACTTAGAATCCCAAATCAGTTTCGAGTTACGAATTGAAAAACCAGAAAATCCTTTAATAAACCAAAAACTTGTTACAAAACCATAAGATTTGCACAAGCAATCGATTAAAACTTAATCGGAATTACAGAAAATCAAAACACACACCTTAGGGTTTCGAATATCAAAATACCTTTCAAAAGGGTATTTTAATGGATAATTAGCCAACATCGTGCCATATATAGGCTTCATCATCCTCCAACCCATAAACTATATATGTAACCATGGTTAGATGATTAAACCTAGAACCCAAAGGACGAGCTTTATCAGAGCAATAAATGCGACCCATAAAAATAGGTGAGGAGAGTTTAATGTTGTGTACAATATCGCTCAAAAACGCCGGCGAGATTAGATGGGGATAGAGAAGAGCCAGGGATAGGGGATTAGGGGTTTCGAGACCCATGGAGAGAGACAGAGAGAAGAAGAAGAAGAGAGAGGGAGAGAGAGAGAGAGTGATGTGAGTGAGGTGGGAGAGAGGTCAAAATGACCTTTCATGTAATGAAAGAGGATAAAGAAACGAACGGGAGAGTAGGGTATGGGATACACTTAACCCTTTTGGGTTTTTTTTATTATATATTATCGATATATATAAAAAAAACATGGCGGGTCGGGTTCGGTTATCCGCGGGTTTGGCTTATCCAAACCCATCAACCGGCCCAATACCCTAAACTTTTATTTTTTTTGGCCCAGTGGGTTCGGGTAGGTTTAGGGTTCGGTTTTTCGGGCCCGGTTTGGGTCGGTTTTGGCGGGTTGGCGGGTTTTCGGATCCGGTTAAGCAGCCTTAGTGATAAGAGACAAAGGGATAGATAATCATGTATATAAGTGCAATAATAATGTTAACCAAAGAATGGATTTGTCATATAAAAAAACACACAAAAGGGAAAATATTCCAACACACTTATTAATATGTGTTTTATTACCACCCTTAGTAGTGGCATTTTTTCTTTGCATAGAGTCGAATGTCCGTATTTTGCCATTTATGTGTTGTTGAATTACTACAACAACATTCTTCTGAATTGGTTGTCCAGATCGTGGTTGTATAGTTATTGCAACCCTAACACATGCATTTAAATTCAGGCTTACAGTATCGTCCTTATTTTCCAATTGTGATGCATTGTTAAGCTGCTATTTTTCCAACCCCGACTCCCTTAGGATAGGTGTTAGCAACCCCTTATATTTATGTAATTGCACTATAGTCCCTGAATTATTTACACCAGCAGTAGCATCCCCTAAGTCTTCGGTATAAGACCTAAACATCCCCACTGCTAGCCCCACGTTTCCAAGTTTTGCCTCGAATTCCTTACGATTCTCACAACTCTCATTTTTATCCCGAAGAGTGTATTTCCTACCATATTAGATACACCTTTCAACCAAGCGACCTACCACATTACATTTAACACATTGTAGAGGCAATTTCTCATATTATGTCTCAAGTGCACAAGGTGATATGCATGGTAAAGTCAAAGTTAACAACAAGCACTATCTCATTTTGAAAATCAATCTCAACTAAAACTCTCGCAAAGGCTAGTTATTTACATGATTTTATGATAACATTTGTATTCAATGGTGTACCAACAAGAAAGGCAATATTTAAGATTGAGTCTCTTGTATGTGTTTGTCATAGGATATTCTTTATAAGTATCCATACTGGGACATTTGTGATCTTGTAATTACCTAAATTGAAAAAAAAAAATCATCATTTCAGCAAGTATAAGTGGCCTACTAAAGGAGTAATAATACCCCTTGGATAGCACACTTTTCCTATCCTCTTCATTCTCAAATTTGAAGATAAGCCACTAACTATGATACACTTGAACATTGCACCTCACCCCATCCCTCAATAATTTGATTTATCTCAACCATTCTGGTGAAGTTTATAGTGACTTGCCCATGACTATGAGTGAGTAGCAAAAAAAATCCGCCACCAATTTTATATCACTCCAAAGAAGTTTTAAGCATTCCCCCTTCGTAGTTTCGCAATATTTGAGTTTCATACTTGAGGAAGGTTCGCGATTCTTCAATATGATACCCCTAAAATTCACCTTTTCACCTATCTTTCCCTATCTACCTTTTGGGCCAAAACCCCACTTGCCAAGTTCGCAACCGAGCTACCAGTATGTTCATGGTGCCTTGGGTGATTGTCGCATGCTCAATCGCATTCTTCGACTTGGGCTTTCAATATTACCTTGCCCATGTGAATTAGATATGTCGATAACATTTGGATTAGGTATGTTATCACTCATTTGCAAAGTGTTACTCGGTCTTGATTCATGCTTTTGATCAAACATTACCAATATACCCACATAATTTGGATTGAAACTTGCCAACTTCTTTAAATCAAGACTCAAATCAATTCCATCACATGGAATTGACAAGTTTGAGATCGTAAAATCTACATTACCTGCCTCATTTTACTCTGAAGTTGTTGTATCTGCTTCCTCCGGTGCCTCACTGTAACTATGAATTGATTTAGCTTTAACTACATAGCTCTTTGAGACCTTGACAAAGCACTCAGATCCCGAGTTGGAGTTGTGCACGTGCTTTTGATTCTGAAACGCCAGTGTAGAAGGTGCAAACTCCAACACCACCTCAGCAGCCGCCGTCTCCTCTGCGTCCATTGAAGCTTCCAAGTCAGTTAGCCTAAAAGTCTTACGTTTGTCTTCGATCTTAAGCATTTCCGATTTAGATAGTGACTTGAGGCCACTAGGGGTCGAGAAAAATAAATTGCTCCGAAGTTCTCAATGGCGTGAGATTGTCGGTTTACTGGAGCTCTCGACCTAGCTAATACTGTACCATAAAAATCAGTTTCCAAGCTATCTTAAGAAAAATATGAAAGTTGATCTTGTGGACTCTCAATATTTGTCCCTCGTGACGCTGAAACTTGGTGATTCTTCTTTTTCACTACTGGAAATGCGGCGTTTCGCGACGACACGCGTCGTCGCGAAACCATCAAAATTCGTCGCTAAACAAGATTAGCGACGACATGTCGTCGCTAACTTGTCGTCTCTATCCAGGCGTCGCTAATTCGTGATTAGCGACGCCAAATAGTGTTTTCGTGACTAGTTCCTTTGGAATTTACCCACGATGATTGGCGTCGCGGATTTATTGAATTCGCTACGACATGTTAGCGACGACATGTCGTCGCTAATTCAATATTTAGTTTTCATTTAATTTTTTTTCGAATTTAATTTTCTTTTTTTTTATATTAAATAGCGACAAACGTTGGCGACGGGCATGTCGTCGCTAATAATTGTTTTTTATTTTTTTTTTTTTTTTACATTTTATCGAAAATCATTATTTATTTATTTTATTTAATGGTTTAGCGACGACAAGGGTCGTCGCTATTCTTTTTTAATTTTTTTATTTTTAATTTTTGTTTTTTTTATTTTTTTTTATTTTTTTATTTTTCTTTATTATTTAAATTTTAGTTTTTATTATTATTTTGATTTTAAATATAATACAAAATTATAAATAAATAAAAATCCAATAAAACATATAAAATACGATAATTCCATTCAAATAGTAAACGTGAAATAAATAAAGTCAACATCAAACGAGTCAAAGACAAAGTCAAAGTCAAACATACGGAAATAAATAAAGTCTTAAACATACAAACCAACCAAATTAAAAAAAAAATAACTTAATCATCATTCAAATTGGGATCTTCTCCATCTCCTCTTCTCTCCTCATCTTCTCTCTCTTCATCTTGTCTAGTGGGCCCGGGTTTGCTGATCGGCTGCATTCCATTAGCGATTCTCATCCCGTTTAATGCCTCGAAAAGAGTCTCTGCCATGCTCGGGGGTTGACTCGGCCGACTAGAAGAAGATGTGGGCCCGGATGATGCGGAGGATGGATCCGGTATCGGTGGAAGATTTTGAGCCGCGCGAAGCTCGTTCATCCCATCCAGAACCGCCTTAAGCAGCTCATCGTTCTCCCTGTCCGGCTGTGTAGGAGTCCTGGCTCGTTTCCGGACCGGACCAATGGTAGGCACCCAGTGTTTAGTCTTGGGTGGGTGTAGGACCTCCATGATCGTCTCGAGCATGGCATCCATCTGCTCCTGGATGCTAACTTCAGTACCCTCCGTTCCGGCCTGCACAACCTTCTTCTTCATCTTCTCCCGAAGAACACCCTGCAATTAGATTTCAATTTAAAAATAAATTAGATTAAGTAAAAAAAAAATTTAAAATAAAAAAAAATTAAATCAATTTTTTTTTTAAAAAGACTTACACTAGCTCTCTCCAAACGCCTTAGTCACCGTGGAATAGGAGTCTAGCCCGTCTAGGCGCCGATTAATGGCAAAACGTGCCCGCGTAGGCCTTCTTGTTATTTTTCTTATTCTCGAGAATTCTTTAATTGATATTATAACTCAACTTTAGTATTTTTATATTTACTATAGTGTTTCTAGATGAATTTTATGACTTAAATAGTTAAAATTGCTATAATTACTACATATATATTACCAAATATATAAAATTACAGAGCGGGATCCAAAACTATTTAATTCCGCCTAGGCTCCGTGTAATCCCGCCTAGACGCTAGGCCCCGGTCGACCGCTTAGCGCCCGAAACCGAGATCTACAGTGTAGCAGGTGAGTCAAACATTTAATAAAATGACACAGTAGTGCCAACAAGGTCGACCCTCATTAATGCAAAACCATCGATAATGCAACAATATAAACAGATAATGGTTTATATCCCGACAAACGATGATTTAGGCATGGGAATTGATGGATTTAGCAAGAAAGCCTATGCTTTTGGACAGAAAAGATAGAGGAAAGTTAATTGAGCCAGCGTAAAATGAGGCTATGTTAGATTTGGGGCAATATAAAAAGTAAATGGGCTATTGGGATAGGTAGTATAAAAGGGGAATAATCCATTAACCGGTTGACCATGTTAGGCCAATTTTTTTTGCAATTTTCTAATCCGGACACATCAAATACGAGTGAAGAGTATTTTTTATTCAAATCGTTATATACTTGGGCCAATTTCGTATTGGGCTTAAAATGGATTAGGTTTAGCACGGGTTAGTAAATTTTTCTTGGTTCGTAAAGTCTTTGATCTACCTTACACTTAGCTCATGACTTCGCAAGATATGTTTGACTACAAGAGGTCTAAATTTATTTGATGGTTAACACATTAGGCTTGGGCCAAAGACTCGATAAAAAAAGGTCTAAATTTATTTGATGGTTAACGCATTAGGCTTGGGCCAAAGACTCGATAAAAATGGTTGTGCCAAGGCTGGTGGCCTATGCAATTATTTTTATCAATTGATCAAAAAAAAAAAATGGAACGTAAACTGAAAATTCATTATAATTCAATATAAAATTTGATTCCAAAATATTTAATCATTATAAAACATTTTTAATAATTAATTATTAGATCAACATTTAATTTTTATATATTAAATTTTTATGTAATGATTAATATTAAATATCATCTCAAATTATATAATCATTTTATTACCATTTTAGATGAACTAATTAAAAAAAAAAGATGTATACTAAATCAAGAAAAAAAATTATATAATTGATTCATTTAATATTATCTAAAAATATTACTTAAAAGGGGTAATTTAAAATTGATGAGATACAAGATTATATCCAACATTACTTTAATGTAATATGTTTTTAATATTTTTTTTATTCATTTTCAGTTATATAAATAGCAAACTGTCCTAAAATAAAAATTAATTTGTGTAAATATGCCCTGAGAAAGAAAATAAAAAATAATAAAATAATTAAAGTCTCAGTGAGTCTTTCTATCATGTACATGTTTAATTTTGATTACAACTGTATTCAATTTTGGTTTGACCGATAAAATTTGTACTATTTTGGACAAATTCGTAACTATACGGTAAAATTGTCAGAATTTTTTTATGAGATTATTACCTAAAGGGTCTTGAAAACACCACCTCGTGACCTAACAAGACCCCACTAATTTTATCTTCTTACTAAAGGCCACAACCAAAAATTAACACTATACCCCAAAAATCCAATTACCTTCTTACCCTCTTTTTGTTTTTTATCTACCTATATATACTATTTTTGTCAAATAAAAATCAAAACACAATACACACTCAATCTCTCCTCTCTCCTCTCTCCTCTCTCATCTCTTTCTCTCTCTTTGAAGCTCAACCCTCGCCGGAAAATGCTAAACCGAACTCTTATTGCCGCCGTTTAGGTGTTGCAGCGGAGAAGAACAACCTCTCTCTCTCTCTCTCTCTCTCTCTCTCGATTATTCATCTCTATCCCTCTCACTCTCCTGTAAGTTAATTTATTTCTTCCTTGTTTGCTTGTTTTAGCTGGGTTTTTATGATTTTGCTTTGATTCTGTGTTTAAGTTTGCTGAAATTACTTATTTTCTTCGTTGTTGCGTGTTTGAGTAGTTGTTTATCGTTATTCATCGTTTGTGTTCATCGAGTTTTTGTGTTCATCGTGAGTTTTCACTGTTACGTGACTTCATATGCTTTGTACATCAGTAATCTTCTGTTTATGGCACACGCTCAGAAGATTTTACTCGTTTATCATTATAATACCTGTTTTACGTACTTGTATGCATCCATGCTCAATAATTATATGTTTTCGTTTAATACTCAGTACTTTTTCTGTTGTGTTGTTACGCTCAGCACTAGTTATGCATATGCTCAGAACTTTCTGTTGTGTTATGCCTATGCTCAGTACTATCTTATGCCTATGCTCAGTACTTTTTTCTATGTTTATGCATATGCTCGACACTAGTTATGCCTATAATCAGTACTATCTTATGCCTATGCTCAGTTATTTTGGTTTTTTCTCATGCTCAGTACTTTTTCTGTTGTGTTGTGCATATGCTCAGTACTTTCTGTGCTGCGCTCAGAACTTTTGCGCTCAGAAGTTTCTAGAAGGCTGCGCTCAGAAGTTTCCACATCGTTAAGCTAGATTAGATTACTTTTTTTTCTAGAAATGTAATAGATTTGTGTTAGATTAGATTACTTTTTTTCCAGAAATTTCATGAAATGTCGGATTTGTGTTTTGCTCAGAATTTTTGTTAAATGCTCAGAAGTTTTATGAAATGCTCAGAAGTTTTGTGTTGATGTTGATTTTTTGTGTTGAGTCAAAATATTATTTAAACTCAATAACTTTTGTATAAATGCTCAGCAGTTTACTAATTATACGAGAAATGCTCAGGAAGTTTACTGATTATACGAGAAACGCTCAGCAAGTTATTGAGCATGCCCAATACCCCATGCTCAGAACTATTTTCTACGCTCAGAACTATTTTTCACGCTCAGAACTATTTTTTCAGACTCAGAACTTTTTTCCATGCTCAGAATTATTTTTTCAGACTCAGAACTATTTTCCAGACTCAGAACTTTTTTCCACGCTCAGAACTTTTTCCGGCGGTGGCCAGCGGTGATCGGTGGTTGTGGTCGGAACTAAAAATTATTTGATAATTAATGAAGAAGGAGAGAGAAAAATGATAAAGGAGGAGAGAGATTAATGGTAATGGAGGAGAGAGTGTAATGGTAGTGGAGGAGAGAGAAATCTATTTTTTTTTGTCTTATATACACTATAAGGGTAGTTATGACATTGAACATCTTATTGGCCTCTAAGTAGGAGAGAGGAATCACTTGGTTCTTATATGGCACATTGATTCTCTTCAAGTCTCTTTGGGTAGCTGACCCTTTTTTTATTTAAGTATATATATTGAGGACATAGCAAAGAGAATAATATAAATTGAATTTATTTTTAATTTAGCAAAAAATCAGTTAAAAAATGTAACCAAAATTGGTGAACCTAGTATACGATACCAGATTATTGGGGGATTCACTTTACTAAAATTCACACAATAATCTTTGATTATATGAATGAGTAATTGGTCCAATGTATATTTAAGCCCGCTCGATTCGCGTAAGCCCAGACCATACAACTTGTGTTAGGAAATTTTAGATTTATATCAGATTTTAGTGTTAATAAATTCTGCAAATTTAAACCTATAACATATATTAGGTGTGAGCGAAGGACCCGCTCAACCTGCAAGGCCCGCTCAATCCATGAATAATTGACCATACGGTTTTTTAGCACAGATTTTGGGTCAATATCGGACTTCAGTTTAGCAAAATTTGAGAAATTAGACCTATAGTAGACCTTAGTATCAACAAAACTTGCACGATCTAGGCCCGACCCACCACACATTTTATTTTATATATATACATATATATATATATTCATGCAATATTCAGTTTGAGTTAATTGTTTAAAAGGTCTAAAAATATGTTTTTTTTTTCATTTGAATAAATTCAGGTAATTTTTTAATTCCTAAAAGGTCCAACTATTAATGAGTTATTTTTGTTTTTTAATGAATTACGATTTTGTTTAATGAATTATGTATTTTTAACAGGTTACATATATATTTTTAGTAAGTTGTGTGTGTTTTAAATGAGTTGCAAATGAGATCGATAGTTGGCCTAGTGGTTAGGTACTCCGCAGAGACCAAGAGGTCCTGGGATCGAATCTCATTGGAGTCAAAATGACTCCGAGTCCGAAGTGGCTCTTTCATGTATTCAAAAAAAAAATGAGTTGCAAATATATAATTGATTAAAACTTTATTAATCAACAATTCTTTTGCATGAATTATCTAGATAATCACCATATTAAGTAATACTCATCTTTAACAAAAAATTAAAGTAATATTCATATTTTCTTCTTTGTTACATGAAAAATCTATTTTGAACTTGGTGTCGTTGACACGGTTCAAACTTGTATCGCTTAGCAAGATAACCAAAGCTATATCCAGTTGAACTAACCCCAACGAGTTAATACTTATATATTTTGCATGTAACTCTACTACAATTTCTTTTTTTAGGACGAAACTTCACTACCACTTAAGTATATCAAAATTATGTCTCATCATGAAAAATGATGAGAAGTATTATAATTTGCAACTTCTGGTTAGAAATTTAATATATATAAAATCAACTAATAAAATATTTTATTATTCTAAAATTAACTGATATTTACTTACTTCAAAGGTTATATCAGATTAAACTATGTATAAAAACAAAAGGTTAAACTTTAATCTTTTTCTTAAATCGACCAATATCGTTTAATAAAATGTGATGCTCAAATCCTAGTTACAGTATAGACAGTAATATCAGTGAGAAAATTCTATGGCTGGATTGTAAGGTATGTGCTTAAAACTTTCATGGTTACCCTGAATTACAATTATTTTTTCCCAAAAGCTTAAAACCTCATTACTAAAAAAGAGAGGTGCAGTTTAAATCTGTGACAGAGTTCAGTCGTAGATAATTTGACATTGTCATAGCTAATGGTACCTAAATAATATCCTGTCCCGTTGATATCAAGTCAATATATAACACATATTTATTACGGCGCTATAATTATATAAGATAAATATTACAAAAATATCAGAATACCACATAAATCGAAATATATATAGATATGTTTGACCTGGTCTCGTTTCGTCAAAAATTCACGTATAAAACTGGTTATATCGGATTTTATGAATAGAGGTCCGTCCACACCTTAGACATATATCAATTTTAGAAAATTTGCTTGACAAACCCTGATTTGCCATTTTATTATAGTGATTTTGACCCAAGGGGTCTTGAACACACACACCCTAAACCTAACCCAACCCCCATTTTTTAGTCTTCTTACTAAAGACCTCATATTATATTTTACACTAAAGGATAAAATCTCATTTATCAATTTACCCTTTTGTCGTTTTTTATTCCTATACATACTTAATAATAATAATTCATAATATTTTAAAATTCCAGATCTTGTTTCTCTCTCCTCTCATCTCTTAAACACGCTCTCTGAAGCCTCGCCTACCTTCCAAATTGAGCTCGGATCTCTCTCTCCATGGAAGCCTCACCTATCTTCCAAATCGAGCTCTCATCTCTTTCTCCATGGAAGCTACCAAGGGAAGCCATGGCCGGAGGTAAGCCATTCGAGGAAGCTCAGTGATGCTCAGGCGAGTCAAGCACCGCAAAATAGTACCACCACCACCACTGTGCGCTCGGTTCCCATTCGTTGTCTAGAAACGGATCTTCACACCGGAGCTTCGTCACCGTTTGTGGTGGTTCACCGCCAATATTTGTTGGAGAAACGCAGCTTAGATCTCGATTTGTTAGTGTTTCAAAGCTTAGATCTCGAACCTGTAGTGTTTTTCGCCGCCACTGTTCACTGTTCGGGTTTTAGATCTAGTTTGTGAGGTTTTTCCGATCTGCTGAGATCGATGGCCGAGCTGATGTTGCTGAAGGGAGAGACTAGTGCCGGAGATGAGGGACTAGCGGTTTTGTCTTCGCCATTAGTGGATCTCGATGGTAAGCAGCAGTTTCTTCTTCGTCTTCTAGCTGCAAATCCAGGCAAAGAAGAGCAGATCTGTTGCTACAGATCCAGTTTTGCTATGGGAAGCTGAATGATTCACCGGAGTGGTCTTGGTATTTGGTTTTTTGCTCGCCGGAGTGGTGGTGTTCTTCGGAGGTGAGAAGCTCTCCAGTGCTGCAGCAGCTAACAGTGAAGAACAAAATTTTGTTTTTTGTTATTTAGTCAGATTGCAGCTCAAATAATGATCATTTTGTTTTTTTCCTGTTTGACCGTGTATGACTGTTAGTGTATATGTTGTAGTTTTTTTTTTGATTTCGAGTTACTGCTTTGATTTCGAGTAGCTGTTGAGCACATTGTTGTTGTAATAGTTAGATTTAGGTGTTAGAAAATATGTAATCTGGATTTTGTAGCATTTATTTTAATAATACTCTATCTTTTTTTTGTTCATACTCATCTTTTTTTGCTCATACTTATCTTTTTTTTTTGTCATAATACTCAACATTTTTAATAGAATGCTCATCAATTTTATTGAATACTTATCATTTTTTTAATGAGTAGTCATTATTTTTTGAAACTCATCAATTTTTTTTCGGTGGTCGGAGGTTGGAGACAGGTGATCGGAGATCGGAGGTGGTAAGTAGTGGAGAGAGATGAACAATGACATTATTTTTTATGTCTTTTAATGTTAGTAAGGGTATTTTAGTATTTGGTCATTTTTTAGGTCCTTTTAAAGAAGTAAGATTCTCACTAATTCCTTGAGGCCAAGAAACTAATCTCCAAGACCCTATAGGTCAATCACCCTTTATTATATATAATTGTTAATAGATTATTAATTTATTTTCACTCAAATTATACCATGTTAATATATTATGTAGTATAAATTTAAAAGATATAAATTATATTATAATACAATCCATTATTTTAATATATCTGATAATTATTGAATTGTAATGATTGATAAAATATAATATATGTCAGTTTTGATATTTGTTGTGCCTTTTTCAGCTGTTGCTTTTTTAAGTTATATTATCTTACTTATAGGGCAGACTACTGAACTTAATTAACTAGATATAATATTTGTTCCACAATTTTTTTATAGAATATTTATTTAGATATCTATATATTCTAAAATATATCATAAATATGCAATATATTAATATTAGTAATGATTAGTTGGGTTAGTTTAACTGTCCAGATCTTTAGTTATTATTTTACGTGGTATAGGTTCGAACCGTGTCAATGACACCGAATCCAAAAATGTCTCTCCCATGTAACAAAAAGAATTAATAATTCCACTTTGTTTATTATAATTTTATACTTGATTTTTCATTAATATTAAAAACTTATATATCTAATGCTTTAGGTACTATAGGTACTTTTGACCCAAACTTACTTAAGATCTACTACAAACCTGTCTGTAAAAACATACCAGATCGGGTCTTAAAAATAAAAACTCTCCACTAAATAAATACTAATTAAACATCTTTTGTTGTTGTATGGACAACAACAAAAGATGGGAATTACTCAACCAAATCAGGATACCATCGTCTAGTACAGATAGAAGATGAAAAGAAAGGGTCTTCTTCACAGGAAGGTGAGATAATTAACAAGGAGTTATACAACATTATATGGAAATCTAATGTGCCGTCAAAGGTTAGAAACTTCATTTGGAAAATCCACAATAATGCCATACCAACAAAAAGTAACCTAAGAAAGAGGAAATGTATGGAGAATGACATTTGTGAATGGTGCGAAGCAGGGATAGAGAATGTAGAACACATATTTCTGGAATGTAGATTCAGCAAAAGCGTATGGGCAAACTGTCAACTGCAAATCAAGATTGAAGAGAAGTTAGAAACTAAGATAGGAAGTTTGATAATTTAAACCATAGAAAGCTACTCAAAGAATGATGGGATCAAAGGTATGTGACTGCAGTAGTACTTCTGACTTTGTGGAACATATGGAAGGATAGAATGAAAGGTTTCTTTGAAAAAAAGAAATGGACATGGCAAGAAATCGTAGAAAAAACAAAATTCACCATGAAACACCTATTTTAGAATAAGGAGACTTAGGATCTAAATAATAATGGCAGATCTAAGGCACAATGTCAAGATGATGAGAATGAAAATCCGATTCTAAGTGATGATACATATATGATATGGCTATGTAATTCGTCCCACAATAAAAGTTGGGAGCCAACAAGTATGGTGTCTATCGCAGTTAATAAAGAGGGTGAAGTCAGGAATATTAATACAAAGAGAGCAAGAGTTATAGTAGCCTGGAAGGGGAGATGTGGATGATTTTGTTGGCTATGAGATCGGCTGCAAATCTTGGAATCAAGAGTAGCTCTTTCTACTCAGATAACCTTGAGGTGATTCAAGGTATTAATAGACGTGGAGGAATCGATTGGAGGATCCACCCCATGATATCTGAGGCATGGAGGTGGATAGGAAGATTCCCGGAATGGAAGATTAACCATGTTAAAAGGAAATTTAATGGAGTGGCGGATCTCCTTGCGAAAAGTGCCAGGCTTAATTTAGATTTATCTAATTGTCCTAGTAGGTCGTTGGTAGAGTTTTATACTAGTATTAGTAACGTATATTCGAGATGTACCAGACATCGATGTTAGACTTTATATTGACAAAAAAAATTAAACATTCCCCAATAGCCACAAATTTTATAGATGGTGCACACATCCTTACATGTAAATTTTAATACATTTTTTCACACTTAGCTATAAAGCGAAAAAATGGTAATTAGTTTTATACGCGCATAATATAGTTGTAATTATTAGAATATAAAAGGGTGGTATGAGTATTACATGAAATTTCATGTGGAATCCTTTTGTTCTTTATGTGGGTATTCAAGCTAACTTGCACACATCACCATAAATTTATCTGTTTAATTCTTATTTCAAATGGCAATTGAGTTATTTGAGGGTTCCGAGCATGCTCAGAGAATCTCTAAGCATGAAAATCTATGAGTATGCTCAAAATTAGTTGAGCATGTTCAATATTTTATACCGAGCCTAATAATTTTTATATTGAGCATGCTCTACTCAATATGAGATTTTGAGAATTTTTTTGATGAGAATGTTCACTGTTTCACAATTAACGTATTATTTTGACTAACGAGCAACACATAAATAAAATATTAAAATAATCACATTCAAATTATTAAATACATTACAAATCATGTAAACCAATTACAAAAAAAAGGGTCAATTTTAAATTTATGCTCCAATCAATGGAGTAGAAAAAATATTAAGCCATAATGTCATAGATATATGTCATATCATCTTCTTCAAAAACCACAAGCCAACGTGCTATTAAAATACTTGAGCCCCTCCACTTTTACCCATCAACCACGATGCCAACACTAGCCACGCCACCTCCACCTCAACCACCAACCAAACCTTAACCATCGACCACCACCTACAAAACCTAGCTCCAAAACCCTAACACGATGAAATCCTAAACCTCATGATCTACTCCGACCTAGCCACAAGCCACCACTGCGCCATCATCAATCACCTTTTCCTCCTCCTCTTCGAACAACATTTCCATGGCCACTACCACTTTTTTTTTGAAAAAATCTCCATCATCAGTTCTTGCCACCACAAGCTAACTTTCCACCAGATCCACAAAAAAATTCTACGCTAATACTATTGCTCTGCTACGTAATTACTGTAGATCAGATTTTTTTTGTTTAATCTGAGAGGATGTTAGAGGGAATGCGAGTGTTTTCAGAAATGTATGATAATTCCGGATTTAGGTTTTGAGTTTTTTTATGTTATATTATATATACATGGGTATTTAGGTATAGAATTTAGGAATTTTAGTTTTAAATTTGTTTTTATTAGTTTGCGGCCTCTTGCAAGAACTGGAAAAAATATTACATTACCTTGCAAAATCCAAAGAGAAATCTTCATCCTTTTTCTGACGAATCTTGCTTAGAATTGGCTTGATTCTCAACATAGAATTTAATGGTGCACAAATACCTTCAATTAACTTAAGGTTATCTAAGAAAAGTCCTTCACTCATTTCATAATATTTGTTTCTAGCTTGTGTAGCTTGAATCACATCCAACACTTCACCATCAAGTGTCGAATTGCACAGAGTTGAGTTTCCCGTAGTTTCTCATATCTCATCTTTCTTGTTGAGTACCACAATCCCAATTCCAGCAAATTCCCATTTATTAACAAAAAAAAGCATTACAAAAAATATTTAATCCTTTATTTGTTACAACATTATTATTTTTGTTGTGTTTTGTTCCACGATAACTTCTATTAATGACTTCCTTGATAATCTCATCACCAAATATCTTGTTCATTAGCGTATTAGTCTTGTAAACAACCTCATATGCACCAAACTTATTTCTTTTGATGAGTACCTATCATCTTCATCTTCTAGATGTTCTACGTCATAATCATAATACACTGTATACCAATTTTGCCATATTAACCTTTTTTTTTGTAAATATTAACCGTATTGATACACCATCATTTAAAATATTCATTCATATTCTTATCTACAAATATTTGTAGATTTGAACTACCCCATACTTTCATATTTTTTTCATATTTTAAATCAACTAATAAATTGTTTTTGCTTCTTGTCCATACCACAGATAAAGATCATTATTCGTACACTTCGTCTGATAAAGGTGTTTCCTTATTGGTGTAGCATTGTTATAATATTTCTACAAAAATATTTTAACTTTTGTAGGTGAATTATTATTCCAAAATATTTTCCATAATATCGCTTAATTTTATTCAAATAACTTTAAAAGTTGAACCTTAAATTCCATCTCGTATTGAACTAAATCATGGTATCCACATTTTGATGTATAAGTACATAATAAAGCATTAAATTCTCAATCAAGAGAAGTAGGATAACAATAAGTATCTAGTTGATATGATGGGTGATGCTTGTGAAAATTCTACTTTCAACCAAGCTTAGAGACTTGAAACCAACAAAGGTCAAGACCACAAGTAGGTGTTCCTTTCCATGGAACTATTATGGTCAAGTAAGTATTGAGACTGAGGACCAATGAAAATTTATATTGGACTAGGCCCGAATGTGTTATGAGCAATGTAAGAATATAAGTGGAGATACCTTGCTTGGAACATGACATAGGTATTTATAGATATGAAAAATCCATAATACCTTGTTGGGATCTTGTCATATTCTTATGGAGTGTTTGGTAGATAGTATACTTAGGGGAAACTCCATCAGGTCCTTACCTAGGCGAGATGCTCGATGGCAGTCTCACGACTATGCTGGGTCCTTGTCACTATAACATATAATTTTGTTGAGGGTGTAATTATGTCGACAACATAGTGTTTGTTGAGCCTATAAAAACCCCCTTGAATTCCTACGGTCGGGGATGAGCATCCACGTGGGAATGTTGAATAATTCATCTGTCTCTTACTGTTGATGTGGAAGAAGGTTATAACTATTAAACCTACAGGCTATCATGGGCCACATGATTACTCGTGATTGGTTACATCCTCATAATTACCTTGGTAGTTGCGAGGACTCATGTACGGCATCATAAAGTTTTTGTGTCATCTAGGTCATTATGACCTCGGGAAGGTAAACCACCACTCTTCGCCTATACGTATGGGGTCACTATGTTATTATGTTATCACTACTAATGCAGATTGCATTAGATGTATTTAGTGACATAATCATAGTGATCTTATAAGTTTTCTAAGATTCAAGATTAGAAAGTGATGTCTCCTCATTTGTGATAGTAAAATATACTCATGAGACATCATTTTAGGCTTATTTATTAGTTTATAGGTTGATTTTAGCTTAATTTAGTGCACTTTCCTATTTTGGGTCTTGATTTGTAGAATTATTATTTTTAGAGCATATTGGGTTTAATTGTTTATTTAGTGTGAAGATTTAAAGATAATTATGGAGATTTATTAGAGTCCAAGTCAAAGATTACAACTTATGGAAAGAGATTTGCATGGAAATTGGAGATAAGGAAATAAAAGCTAAAAAGATGGAAAAGGAAAAGCTGCCTAAATCTGGGATTCTGCACACACGTCTAAAGATTGGTGTTTTTACCTAAGAAATAGGCCGAATTTGGTAATTTCCTTCTAATGGGTCTAGATAATTATGTTGCGATTCTTTTGGTATCTTATGGAGCTCAATGCGACCAATAACGAAGAAGATACACTCAAAACAGCGCAGCAGTGTTTATCTTTAGTTCCTTACGAATTTGAATTGGGCTAGGAGTCCATTACTTAACTTATCTCTAAATAAACGAATTAGGTCAACCTCTACACTATAAATACAGACTCTTAACACTCTTAAATCATCCTTGGTGAAACCTTAAACCAAGAGGAAGCTTAGAACACAAGAGAGAAGTCTGGAAGGAGCTGTCATCAACAATGTCTTCTTCTACCTTTAGATTTGTAATTTCTTTCTTTTCTTGCATGAACTAATTTTCTTTAGCTTGAGTTTTAGCATTAATGTATGAACCCTAGTTTTGATTGACATCTATCTAATTTGGGAATTTAATGTTTTAAATAGAATTATAGTTTTTATTTTCTGTTTATGTGTTTGGATTTATATTCTGTGTTCTTGTGGACGACCGCCATTAGAATTACCATCTAGTAATTAGGTCACCATTGACAACGGTGTTTAATTGCATGTTTAGTATTAGGTATGATCTGACAACCCAACCTATCTAGATAATCACTATGGTTTAGTTCTTGTGACTATTTACCAATTACAGGAAAAGTTTGCTTAGGAAGCCTTATTGACACAGGTAAATCCTATTTAAAACTACCGATAGCATATTGAGACCAATTAGGGAAATACTACATAATTCACCCTTACATGTTTAGAACGGCAAAACTAGTGGGGATTACATGCTAACAACTTAAGCTATATTCTCATATCACTTCTCTTTCATATTTATTTTCTGTCTTTTAAATTCTTAGTTTTAATTTAGTTAATTAGAAAATCAAACAAAAATCTATTTGTCTTTACTTTTATTGCATTTAGTTGTTCTAGCTTTAATTATTTGCACTTGGTATTTGCATAAGATTCTCCTAACCTCTGTAGTCTCTGCGGAACGAATCTTTATCTAAAACTTGCATACGATCTGTATACTTGCAGAACCGTGTAGTTTTAGGGTGTTTTTGCACTTTATTTATATCTTATTTTATCACACCCTAGGCCCCACCAGAAAGAGATTGAGGAAAAATACATAAAAAAAGATTGAAAATAAGTCAAGATGAGTTCTTACATAAAAACAAGACTCGTGTTTGACTTGCAACAAGAAAAAAGAAAATGATGAAATAAAAGCATTCGACAAGTGAAGTTGATGAACATTACAAAGAAGATGATTTTTGGGAATTGGGGATGCAAATTTAATGCATCAAAAGGGTACGAGTGAGTACATTTATGAACGTAAAGTCAAACTCTTAGGCGGTTAGTTACTAGGTTAAGTGAGGAGAGAGCCACAATCTCAGGGTATGAGTGAGTACATCTATGAGCATAAACTCAAACTCTTAGGTGGTTAGTTACTAGGTTAAGTGAGGAGAGAGCCAAAATCCCACTATAAGGTTATCCATATTGTATACCGACCCTAAGACATGCCATAACCAAAAATACCTTAAGATTTTTAGCTATGTTATTAAGTGATGAATGAGAGGGAAATAAATGAGTAAGTAGATCATTAGACAGAATGGAAAGATCGAGGATCACCCTATAGCCACTACTTCGAGCAAGGTATTTTAGTAACCCTTTGTGCATGATAACATAATTACTATGTGTGGATTATTTCTTAAGTAAGACTTTATGATATTTGTTGTACATTGTTTTTTGGATTATTGCTTGCTTACCCTTGTGGATTTTTTGGAATTGAAATTCTACTTTAGTGTATATTTTGTTAATATGACAAAATACTGAGTTAGGGGTATTGATATATCGCCTTTTTTGGTAGATAAATTTACTATTGAGATATCATTTATAGGTTTAGTGCTTAAATGTGGGACTTATCCATTTAATTTGACATCTTTTGATTTAGTGGCTTATTCTTGGATGATTATATCCTTGGAACATTTTTTAGGTACTTTGTGTGCTAAGTGTATAGATAATAGGTACATAATGATATTTTATCCCAAGATGAAGTCAAGAAGTCTAAAATCTAGAAGAAACCCAAATCAAGCTGCAGAGGAGCCAAGAAGTCTATTTAAAGCTCACCATGTGACGACAAAATGTTTCCATCAACTTTGTATTGCCATAACTTATAATTGGTGAAGGTTTTGTTTTATGAATTCTGAGCTTAAGATAGAACTTTGAGTGTAGATCTCGTAAGAAGAAACAATTTTCTATTTGGAGTTGAAAGAAGTTATGAATATTTCACTGATAAGACGCAAAGTTGTCCAGATCTAGAAGAGTCCATTGAGCCAATTTTGACTCACTTAAGTTGACCCAATTTAGCTAAAATGTTATCTGGGGCTATAAATACATGTTTAATTAGAAAAACATGACCTCTTATAATTATTAGAGGAGATAAACATTTAGGAGAAAGGAAGCAAGAGCTGGAGTCCTCCGCGCTACACAATTTCTCTTTGTTGTGCTTCTTGTCACGTAATCAGGACCCCACAAATAACCCTTTCTTCGCGATCCTTCAATCTCTGTCACAACGAGATCATTTTCACCTTGTTTTTCTTACATATCGATAATCTTTTTTTATGATTATTAACAGATAGTTATCCGCCTTCTCACCCACCAATGCATCTATTCAGTCTCAATTTCTACCACTAGATTATTCCCTAACCTAGCTGGAATATCAATCTAATTCATGTTTGCAGGTTGACCATTCGTTATTCTTCATTACTTTGGATGACTACTGTTCTGGTTTCATAAATCCATCCAAACATTACGTCAATTGCACCACATGCTTCTTCAATCCTTGATTTACCAATTTTACCAACTCCAACCCGTTCTACATTTCCTAGCTCACTACCTTTTCCCTAGCCACCTATTCATTTAGTGAGTTGACCTCACTTCTATAACTTTCTCTTATATTATCTAAATCCACCCCTAGAACTCAATGAACAATATGTAATCATGGGAATCCTCCATTTTATCTTCTTTATCACGAGCTTCTTGCATGTAGTGACCCGTCCACACATCAAAATTTATCCCTGTGTCAAGATCGACGTCTAAATTCATAGCACCCGCTCCACCTTCCCCGCATAAAACTCAGATTCTTCCCGTATCTTCCTAAATTGTGCGTCACCTGGAAATGAAACCACAAACTAATCAATATCCATTTTTCCCTTTCACAAATAATACTAAACATCGACTCACATGATCTTCTGTCAAGAGGTACATGACATTAGTCACAAACTGCACTGATTTTGTAAGCTCGACTTGAAAATCCGGGGGATGGAATATGGGTCTCTAGGTTCATCCCAGATGTGCTCGTGCTCATGGATCCATGGATGTGATTGAAAACATTACTAGTTAGCTAACATGATAACAAATAAAACATATTAAATTTTAAGGAAATAAGTTCAAACTATAATTAATATGTCACAACAACCTTTCCCCAACCCTTTTGTTGGGCTCATTCACTAATAGCGACGTGCTTAGCCCAATCATATTCCCGCATCGCATTCATATCTTCTGAGATCTTAATATACCACTGTACGGCGCTATTCGAGCTCGACAAGTAAAAGACGGTCGAGAGCACTAGCATAATCAACAACTATGGAAAGGTAGTACGACTACCCGACCTAATATATGACACAGATATGATGTCCAGACGATCCTTCAAAGTTGATAACTTTAGTGTTTCTATTGTTACATCTGGGAAATGTCGTTGAAACCATGGGGATGGCCCCATTTTGCCTGTATCAAACTCTGGTACATGGGTCGCCCCTTCATCCACGCCATTCTTGATTTAACATCTGTCACGGTCACATGCATGGGGGCACCCCCAAAATAACACCGGTCAAACACATTGTGCGTAGTCAATATGGCCATTATCTTTTAATCTAACTTGCTCATACATAATGAATCATCACACAAGTGAAAGATTATTTTAAAATAACGTGTTAAATGGCAATGGCGATAGTGCCCTTATTAGTTTCGGCATCATATTCTTGTCATGTAGGACTTGCACTATGTTTTTGAGTGCACTCTAGAAGATACCCATTATCCCAAAAAAAATTAGTACAACCATCAACAATCTAAAAAAGCATATTGTACTTTTATTCTATCTATAAAAAATGTGGGTATGTACCCCCTTCTGAATCACTAACAATATAACTTTACGTGAAGAAATCACTCTCCAACAAAGACCATGTCGTGCATACAAAGTGGGTAAACACCCACCTTACAAAACAAGCTCATAACCACTATACAACAAACATAAGAATACTATTCCAGTGTCCAAATACACATATTTTTTGTCGGAGTATACCAATCAACATGTAACAACATAATTCTCACATGCATATCGTGTGTATATACCCATCAGTATACTATATAACAATGAATATCTAAATCACATGCATTTGTTCATTTCATTCACAAATACATACATATTTTTATTCAAAAAATCCAACCAAACATTACAAACCCTAATCAGTACAATCTCATATCAAGTTTAGACCCTAAACACAATATCTTATCTACCATAACAATTATCTAATACCACTAAAGTAGCATTCACACTTGTAGAAACAAACAACAAAAAACCAACAAAAAAATAGAGAAAACCAACGAATCCATTACCATATAACGTATTTGTTTCATTAATATAAAATTTTCAAAATCTTAATGTATAAATTCAAGTATCAGATCAGATTTTCACTCCTGGGGTAATTGCTCATGTTGTTTTTCCTTTCTTTGTGTAAGAGTAACAATGGTGTGTGGAGTGACTAAAGTGACCTTTGGTGTTTACCGTATAGTATTGGGTAGCACAATGATGCACCTTTTTGCCATCAGGAGAGAGAAGGTTTTGAAAAGACATTGTATTTGTCAGTCAATTCAATTCAGATGGATATGTCATTTGACCGAGAAGATAAAAAATGGAGGAATTCTTAACTTTCTACATTCTCCTATTCGTTTCTAAAAAAGGTTAGCAACACTATAATGATTTTAAATAGGTATAAGTTTTTTCCCATTATTATATGCCCATGACTTATATCAAGGTTGATAATTTGGTATCTCATCCCTAACAGGTGTGAAGTGAGAGGTACAAGGTTCGAACTTCTCCCTGAACATGGGTAACCTAGTTATGATTTACCTAAAAATATATTTGGAGAGACATGAATATCCCCGTAGGATTAGTTGTGGTATACGTAAATTGACCCAAATCACCAACTAAACAAAAAAAAAAAAGAATTGATTGTTTGGTTAAACTAGTTAAGAATATCAACCACAAACTTAAGTCCTAAAACTTTATACTTGTATTTTCTTGTTTTGGGAAGCCTTCCTTAAAATTAGCATCAATTAGTGCTTAATATATGCTTATCCTTGTATTAATTTTTGTTAGTTAATTACTAAGATGGCGTTTGTTTTTTTAAATAATAAGTGTTGAATGTTGAATGAACAACTGAATAGGACTTATTCTGTTAAGAGGCAGTGTCTGAATAATTCAGATTTAGTTTGAAATCTTTAATAAAATAGACACATTAAGAGCCATTAAGATCTGAATTGGACAGTAAAAATAACCAGTCTTATTGACCCAGTGTCTTAATGAACCAGACTAAGATCTCATTAAGTGCAAACAAACCCCCCCTAAATAAGAAATAATCAATTTTTCTAGAAAATCTTTATATAAAAGCTCCATCCTCTTAAAAAAACTAAAAAAGATAAAAATAAGTACCATCCATAATCATATATTCAAATATCGTGAATTTTAATGGAGAGAAAGAATCGGAAAAAAAAAAAGTGGAGAGAAAGAAACATAACAATTAGACCATTTAAAATCTATATTCTATATAATAGTTAGTGATGTGAATTTGGATAAGATCCAACTTTACACAAATTAAAACCTCTGTAAACTGAGATTTCGACAAAGCCCTTCCCAAACAAATTGTGAAGTAAGCATAATATAAATTATATTGTGAGTTTACCTCTCATCCTCAACATTGTTGTCTTTCGTTTTCGCTTTCGTTATCGTCATCTAAAATGGCATCCATTAGTTTCTTGAGAGTGATTTCAATATATTAAACTAAAGATAATTGAAGTGACAACCCTCATTTTTAATTATATAAAGTAAAGATAACAACTTTATTTAACAAAACTTGGAACACTATTAAAGATGTACGGTTGCAAATCACTTGAGTAAGCTTGCTTAAACTATACCGCCAGAAGTCAGAAAAACTTTTATTAAATTTCCCTTTTTTTGGCTTATATGCCTATATTGTTTAATCAGAAATAGTGAACACATGACTTACTAAGCACAAATTCTCATTTAAAGAGGTAAATTCCCTGTTAATGATATGGCTAAGAAAGTCGTTTAAACACTCAACCGAAATTCAAATGGAAAATATTTATTCTTCTAGAGCAAAATAACATTTTTACATAAAGGATCAGTTGGTTATAAACATAAAAGTTACTGTCAGATTTTAATATATTTTTTTTTATACCCATTACCCCTTATCTCTTACCCTACATACATAACAATAATAGACGATCCAAAAGTTGGTTGCATTATTTGATTTCAGGATTTCAGGATATGGAAAGAGATATATTAGATTATGCGGTTGTCAGAGGAGGCCAATTATGAGACGACCCTTCATAAAACTTTGATGTTCCACCATTACTATGGTGCACCCCTCCATATTTCTTGTTTCCTTCTTCTTCTTCCTCATCTTCTTCTATATCCCATAAAAACCGAGCATATGATGCAAGCACGTAACTGCAATAGAAAAGAAAAAAAAAAGGATATTTCATCAAGTATAGCGTCAAAATTGTGACGATAGAGGAAATGATGTAACGATATATATTATATATAGTACATATATATCTTGTATCACCGTATTAATATGATATAAGAGAAGAGTTCATCCCAATCTAAAATTCTCTCAAAACACGCTTATGTCACACTCCATCTCAATCTATCACTATTCTTGATAACATTTTAACATTATCACTCACTAAGCGTGCTACTTAACTATAAACAATTATAATACATCGCAATCATTATAAATTAGCCTCATAGCTTAAAGAACAAGACAAACCCCACCTCGTATATATGTAAACCTACCACTCCACATGTCACATGAACACTGACCTAAAATGGACCACCATATGAAATCTGATTTTTTCTTTTTTGGTCGACATAGATATTTCTCTAATTATCAATATATCAAGAAATTTACCAGTCATTAGGGGCAGATTGAACGGCTTGATTAAAATAAGTATGGGCACGAGACACATTCTTTTGGGTCAGCCATATTAAATCAGCATAGAAGGATAACACATTTCCATCACTTGGATTTGCTAAAATTGCTCGTCCACAATATTCCTCAGCTTTTGCTAAATCTCCCTTAACCTATATTATATAACAAAAATGAAATAATTAATCTCCACTTGTAAAGATGAATGATTTAATCTATGCATGTCCTTCGTCATGTTTTGATAACCTTGACACTAGAAGACAAACATGTCGTATATATGTAAGCAAGTAAGTAACTCCTTGTTCATCCTAAAGTTAAGGTTACGTGTAAGGATATTCATTCACTACATGCCACCACCAATTCTTATGAAGGATTCCATGTTTTTCTTTTAATTTTTATTACAAGGTTTAATTTAGAATATGGGATGTATCGAAAGTGTCGACATTTTTAGGCCACTTAACAAAACATTATTCATGCTATAGAGCATGCAGGTGCAAATTCTATATTTTAATAGAATCACACATTAATTCTTATTCTTATTAAGAACGAATTTAGAAAAAAAAAATAAAAAAATTGTAAATAAAGAAGCAAAAATCAAGAACATTAAAGTAGTGATACCTCTTTTAAGTACTTGGCATAATTTGCTAGTAAAAGACCATTGTCAGGGTTAGCTTCGATCATCTTTTGATAATATGCATCAGTACTCCCATGGTCGTGCCAGTTATTAGAATCGGATCCGGACCCAGACCCGAAACCATCGCCTCCATCTCCATCATTACCACCACCACCTCCACAAACCTTTCCGCCTCCAATTTCGTCGCCTCCACCACCCATAACCAAAGTTTGCACAGCCCTCTCCTTCTTCGTCTCCACCACCCTGGTATTTCCTTCTTCCTCCGTCTCCCCTAAACCTGAGCTCGAAAGCAACCTCTCCACAGCGCTGAGTCCAGTATCTTCCTCTTTATTCTCCTTAACCACCTTCTTCAGTGTATTGGGTCGCCTAATACCACTCTTCTTCGCAACCGCTGACGGCGGGTGGTGGGTGTCTCGGTGATCCGAGACCGGAAGAATGTTTTTTACCTGACTGTTGTTTTCTTCAAGGCCAATCGAAGTCGTGAATGACACCGATCGCGTTCTTGTTAATTGCGGCAATTTATCGGGTTCGGGTGATAATGACCCAGTTGAATTCGGTAGCCATGAATTCAAGATCGGCGATGAAGAGCTTCTCAATAGCATTTTTCTTAATTATATGATTTTTCAATAAAATATTTTTGGTGAAGATGGCTAGAGAGAGACTTAACTCTCCTCTCCTATGAAGAGAGAGACAATGGGGTTTTAGGTATAAGGGTTTTATAGAGAAAATGTAGCTCAAATGTTGTCATGTATTTCGTTCCGTCTCTATTTTTTTTTTTTAACATTGTGTTACAATACAACCCGTAACCTAGAACCGTATGTAAATCCTAAACATGAAAATCGGAGCACCAACAAATATTACCTTCTTAGCAAAACACGCAAATTAGTTGACTATTTCTATTATCGCGTCGCGTAATATGTTTGAAATGCACATTTCTATGCATTTTAGCGATCTGCCTATTCGCTTCGCAAATAGTTTGACACACCACTAACGTCGACCTGATTTCTTAAATTAAATCAAGGTTGTCTTACTCTTTTAAATATTACTATGATGTAAAATTAGTCTTAAATGTTTATTTAATAATAAAAAACCTCTGCACGTCCTTATTTTTGCTATTCGATCAAAACTAGAACCCCATCTTTCAAACATCAGAAAATTTATATGATTTCATTAATATCTTTGCTAGTTATGATTTCATCTCCAATTTTATGATTTCATCGCCATTTAGACGTCAAAGTCACATAATTACAGGTATAGTTTAAAATATGTTTCGAAATTTTATGATCTTCATCGCCATTGGTGATTTTAATGATGTCTTAAACATTAATGAAAAATGTAGCCCTAACCCGATTAATACTAGTCATTTGAATGAATTTAAAAACTTCACTATTCAAATTTCTCTAATCGAAATCAATACAAGCGGTTGCTTTTATACATGGTCAAATAGAAGAATTTGGAGAAGAATTAGTAAAAATTAATCTGGATAGAGCTCTCGCTAATTATAATTGGATGACATTATTTCTAGAGCACAAGTCTTCATTCCTCCGGCTATCGGTTTAGATCACTTGCCTTTAATTTTACACTTTGATATTATTAGTAAACATTGCTCTAAGCAGTTTAAATATGAATCTTTCTAACTTGACAAAATTTAATGCAGGCCTGTGGTTAAACAAAGCATAGAACATACCTAAGATTACCCCTTTAAAGTCCAACTTTATATCTAAAAGGAACAACACAATAGATAATCTAAAGAAATAGAGCAGAGAAACCTTCAAAACCATGAGACACAAATTAATCTACTTCAAGATCATCTCACCAAGATAAACAATTATATACCTAGCCCAGATATAATTCAAGAAGAGATAGAAAGAAAGCTCCAAAATAAATTCGAATTTGAATGCGAGAAAAAATATTGGACGGATAGATCACGCCAAAATTGGTTAACATATGGAGATAAATAAACAAAAAAATTTCATCTCTCAACGATACAAAGAAAAAATTGTAATAGACTTACTAGAATCTGAAATGATCAAGGAGAATGGGAATAAGATACGTCAGATATCAAAGAATGTTTCCACAAGTTTTATATTTCTTTTTACCGAACAGGTTGCTAGTAATGAACAAATGGAATGAGCTACTCAATTTAGTAACCCAGGAAATGAATGGAACCTTAACAGTTCCTCCTAGCATGGAAGAGGTAGAGAAGGATGTGAAAGAATTATCTTCTTCTAAAGCACCTGGACCAGATGGTTTAATGGTAAGTTTTACAAATAATTTGGGATATTATTAAAGAAGACGTATTTATTATGAATCAATACTTCTTTATCAATAATATATATTTAGATAAACTCAAAGATACATTAATAACCCTTATTCCAAAAGGGGACAATCAAGATAATGTTGGAGATTATCGTCTCATTTCTTGTGTTAACTTCAAATATAAAATTGTCGCTAAAATATTATCTAATCGTTTGCAGGGCTGTATGAATGACATAGTATCACCCACCCAACCAGCTTTCATCAAAGGTGGAGTTATTTAAGATAATATTTTAAATACTCAAGAAAATTCTTTTTTTACGAGTAGGAAACGCGAAAATTCAAAACACATGGCGCCAATAAAGATAGATACGGCAAAATCATATGACCGCGTGAGATGGGATTTTCTCTTACTTCTTTTAAAAAAAGCTTGGTTTTAGTGACATGTGGGTACTTTGGAAATTTCATAACTACCGTATCCTTTCAAATCAACTCAATTGAGAAAGATTAGAAAAATTCACACTAGGTAGAGGCATTAGACAAGGTGATCCATTATCTCCCTACCCTTTCACTATTATGACTGAATCTTTAATCAGTCTAATCGGCTATTACAAACTTAATAATTATATCTAGGGAATCTGTATTAATAGGAATTGTCATTGTCTCTCATTTTTTGTTTGCAGACGATTTTTTTTATGACTATAAATGAAATTGATATCCAAGCGTTTATGGAATGTCTGGAAATTTACTGCAATGGGTCAGGACAGAATATTAATTTTGACAAATTTACGATTATATTTAGTAAAGAAACACCTCAAGAAATAAGAGAATGTGTTACTAATGAAATTTAAATAAGAGAAACGAAAGATATATGAAACTATATAGAGATCCATCTGTGCCATGAAAGATCTAAAATTGAATCCTTAGAGTGGACTGAGAATTTTTTTCTTTAAAAAAAGAAGAGTAAATACATCCAATACCCCCTAAATTGTGCATGTTTTGACAGTTTACCCCCTACTAGATTTTTTGGTATTGGATGCACATTAAACTTTATTTTCATGACTCGTTACCCCGTGTTAACAGATTCCGTCCATTTTGGCCGTTAAGTGTCATGTGCAGGTCATGTGGTCAATTTTTTTCTAAATTAAAAATTTATTTTTCTGAATTACTTAATTAAACCTTTTTTAAGAAGGGCAAAATTGGTATTTCCACATCTTCTTCTTCAAAGCTTCTTCTCCATGTTCCAAGCTTGAATCTTCAAATATTAATATTTAAAAAAAAACAAAAAAATAATCAAGACTTAATCTACCTTCGAAAGAAAATCTTTTTTCTTCAATACCAATCATCTCTTACAGTCGTTGTTCAAACACTAAACAAGAGTGATAAATTCGCTTCGTACGAGGTTGTCAGATACTTAGTTGAAGAACTCAGAGATGATAATGCATATAAAACCTTTTGTGAAGACCTCAAAGATGCTAATATCTTCATTGGGTCATTAATTTTTGTTGAGGAATTAGCTTTAAAAGTTAAATCCGCAGTTGAAACAGAAAGTGATAGACTCGACGCTGTTTTGGTTTTCCCTTCTATGCCCGAAGTAATGAGATTAAACAAAGTGGGTTCCTTTAGTATGTCGCAACTTGGTCAATCCAAAAGCCCGTTCTTTCAGCTTTTCAAGAAGAACAAATCATCAGCAGGATTTGCTGATAATATGTTAAAGCTTGTTCGAACATTACCTAAAGTGTTAAAGTATTTACCAAGTGATAAAGCTCAAGATGCTCAGTTATACATACTTAGTCTACAGTTTTGGCTCGGTGGTTTACCTGATAACTTGGTGAATTTTTTGAAAATGCTCACTGGAGCATACGTACCTGCATTAAAAGGAACTGAAATTAAGTACTCAGATCCCGTTCTGTTCTTAGACACAAGAATTTGGATCTGGCTCAATGATTAGAACACTTCAACATCTATAATTGAAGAAAAAAGATCTCCTTTCGAAGGTAGATTTTGTGTAAAGATGATGCGAATAACAAGAAAGAAGACAAATTTATCAAAAGGGTATTCTCGTAAGCCTTATTTACCAAAGCAAGTACCCATTGAAGCAATATCTCATGAGAAAGGAGATACTGAGTGTGTTGTAGAAGAAATCTATTAAATGAGTATGAAAGTTGTATGTATGAAATATAATACAATTGTCCGACTTATCTGTTCTTTGTTTTGCGTAAAATGTTGGATGAGATATGAATAAGACTTGTGTTCGGAACATGGATATTTGGTGATTAACATTGAGATATTGATGGAGTATTTAACATTGAGGTTGAATTTTTCAAAACCAAAGGAGAAGGAAACCTTCATGAAGTAGAAGAAGAAGATGAAACTGAAGATGAATTTGAAATAGATGTGGAAGGTGAAGGAGATAAATATCTCGAAGAAACATTTCTTGATTTACTAAGCCTTTTTGGTTTATTGATAGTGTTACTAAAGCTATTATATTTCTCAAAAGGTAACAATGGTGACCTTTTAGGGTGTGATTGGTATGTTGTAATGTGATCAGTCATGTAATGACATTACTGATTTAAACATGATTACTGTGATTGGTACGTCGTAATTAACTCCGTAATACCATTCCTTCTGTAATCACATTACAATGAAAATTGGGTTTTCATTACATAGCTACTACCCATGAATGACCCATTATAATCGTAACCGTAATGGACATTTCTTTAACAAACTAAAGTAATTTTATTAAACTTAACATATTAGATATTTCTTATCATATCTTTTTCCCATTAAATCATATATGTAAAAATTAATATTATTATTTTTGAAACTCAATTTTTTATATTATATTTTAAAAACTACGTAAATACATAAATTGTATATAATTTTATAAGATCTTTATATACCGGTGATATATTTGACCATAATATATACAGAGAATTATAACAGTTTTTTTTATTATTTCTCACATATCCATGAATCATGAATCAACATATTTATTAAAATATTAACATGAAATCACAATAATTTAATTATTAATATTTTACTTCTATATAACAATTACAAAAGTTATCTAATCAATAACCAACTAATTGAATTCTAAATTACATCAATCGTACTACTATCATACATTCTCAATAAACGAAAAAATCAAAATGTATAAATATAATATTTATCGAACTATATATACAAATCATTTAAAAGTATTAAAATAATTTATTTTTCATATTCTATTTTATTAAAATTATTTATATTTTATAACATCAAATGATTTGGGGCAACGCCCAATTAATTACACGGAGAGTGTAAAAATTTCCAATTAATTATAATTTCAACTTAATTTTTACTTAAGTACAAAAAATGAAAGATTACAAAAATTTCCATAGACAATTAATTAATTACTTTAATTATGATAACATTTATTTATTTATTTTCATTTTTTATTAATTTTTTTTTCCGAAACTTTTTTTTCCCAAATTTTTTCCCCGAATTTTTTTAATGTCAATTCTGAGATTTGTGTGTTGCAGCAAGATTGGAACAACCAAAATCAAGTTTTTTGTATTCCAATTAGAATACACAAATTTGAGTTTTATGTGCTCTATGAATACATAATCTGAGATTTGCGTGTTCCACGAATACACAATTTTGCGATTTGTGAGTTCCAGGAATACACAGAACTGGAACAAACAAAATCAAGTTTTGTGTATTCTAGGAATACATAAGTTCGATTTTTATGTGTTATATGTATACACAATTTGAGTTTTGTGTGTTCTATGGATACACAAATCTTATATTTGTGCGTTCAAAGAATACACAATTCTGAGATTTGTGTGTTCCAGGAATACACAGAATTGGAATAAACAAAATCAAGTTTTGTGTGACCTGGAACACACAAAACCCTAAAACATAAACACACAAAAATAACAAAAAGGTGTTGGACAATAAGATAATATATCAAGATAGTTAAAAACGAATAAAAATAGGGTATATGCGATTAATAAAGTGAAAAAAAACAATTTTGTTAAAGAAGAGAATCTTTTAGATCGATTTCATGACTTTGTGTGTTAGAGGAACACATAAATCTATATTTGTGTGTTACGGCAACACATAAGTCTATATTTGTGTGTTACAACAACACATAACCCGAAATTTGGATTTAAAAAAAAAATCGGGGGAAAAAATTCTGGGAAAAAAATTCGAAAAAATGGGAAAAACAATTTTGAAAAAAAAAAATTTAAAAATCTAAAAAAAAATTATAAATAATATTTAAAAAAATACAAAAATCATATAAAGGCAATAATGGAAGGTAAATATGACAATATGTTTAATTGGGAATGAAATTGATAATTTGTGAGTAAGTAGGAAGTAATTTGCTCATTCCTTTTTTTTTGGAATGTAAAGTGTGGAATTGTAATTAATTGGGAATTATCTCTAGCTTATATCTTAAATAATTTATTTACAATCTTATTTAATTAAACCAGTTATTAGCACAAGGTTGAAATCAACCAGGCCAGTACATCCCCATTCATATAGCATATACCAAACATTGTATAATGATTACAAAGTTCATTACAATCCCAACCTCATTAAATTAATGAACTCATTTCAAACCTTTATAAATCCATTACAACATACCAATCACTATTTTACAAGTTAATCATGATCTTGCCTTTAATTACTTGGTTTTGGGTTGTTTTTTTGGTTTTTTTTAAAATATGAATATTGAATATTCAAGCTTTGATCATGGAGAAGAAACTCTGGAGAAGAAGATTTGAAGAAGAAGATGTGGAAATACCAATTTCGTCCTTGTTAAAAAAAGGGTTTAATTAAGTAATTCAGAAAAATGAATTTTTAATTAAAAAAAGAAATTGACCACATGACCTGCACATGACACTTAATGGCCAAATGGACAGAATCTGTTAACAGCGGGCGACGAGTCACGAAAATGAAGCTTAAGGGGCATCCAGTACCAAAAAATCTAGTAGGGGTAAACTGTCAAAACAGGCAAAGTTTAGGGGGGTATTGGATGTATTTACTCTAAAAAGAACGATGGATGGAAAGCCAAACTTCTATCATAATGGGGTAAATAAGTACTAATTAAAGCTATTCTACAAGCTATACCTAATTATACTATGTCCATATTCTCTTACCCAATCTCTTTTTGTAATAAATTGATATCATCTGTTTCTATTTCTTGGTGGAATTCCAAGTGTAAAAAATAGAATTCATTGGATGGCATGAGAAAATTAGCTGTTGGAAAATTACTAGGCGGACTTGGATTTAAAGATTTCAAAAGAATGAATTTTTCACTTCTGGCTGCTCAAGCATGGAGAATTATAAATAACCCATCAACCCTTGCAGCTAGATTACTAAAAGGTATCTACTTTCATAACAAAAACTTTATGGATGTTAAATTTCGTCAACGAAGATCATGGAGTTGGGACAACATTATGGAAGAAAGAGATATTATAAAAAAATAAAATACGGGCTATATCAAATAGGAAATGACAAGACGATTAATATTTGGAACGATAAATGGGTTGATACCAAATGGAAATTAGAAAAACCCCTAATTCTGATCTAACATATGTAAAATCAGCTTATGAAATAGAATTCTCCTGGCTGGTATCTTGAAATTCTAGATAATTTCTTTCTTAAACCTTTAATACCTTGCATTACAAAAATTCATATATTTGATATAGACTCCAATGATAAGTTGTTATGATCTTTCTATTTTGATAGAAAGTACACAACCAAAACAGGGTATAAAGTTCTAACAGATGAACAAGTTATACAACAACCTCAATCTACCCGGACTCCAAAAAGGTATAATTCTATTCTTTGGAAAACTATTTGGATTTCTAACATTCCTCAAAAATTTAAGTTTTTTGTTTGGAAATCATGTAATAATGCAATTCCTACTAAAGTAAACTTATTCGAAAGGAAATGTGTTGATACCAATAATTGTCTCTAGTGCTATGACAACACAGAAACCAATGAACACTTGTTTCTTAAATGTAATGTTAGTAAAGAAATATGGGTTTGATCTTCTCTACAATTAAAACTTGATGATAACTCAAAGATGAATTTTGGAAATTGGATGTTTGAAACAATTAAAACTTACTCGGAAGGTGGATGGGAGAATAATAAAGGTAACATATTAACATTTGGAATATATGGAAAGAAAAACTGAAAAAATTACACAAAAATTGTTTTATAGAAGGGGATAATAATATTTTCTCTACTAATAAACTTATGAATGAATTATATAGTATAAATTGGGAAAAGCCAACAACCAAACAAATATAACACCACAAAGGCTTCCAAATAATGATGATGCAATTATTGATTCTGGTACTGATATTATTTTTTCCTAGTGCATCCTTTAACAAAAAATATGAGTTTATAGGCATAGGAATTGTACAAAATCATCAAAAAATAAGTGCTTCGAAGAGATAAAAATGACGGCCCTGTGTGACTCAAGTTTATAAAGAGAGGCATTGGCAATTCTTAAGACAACTGAAAAATACAAGGAAATCCCTGAGGAAAGTAAAGTAATTTTCTCATATAACCTTGAAGCAATTCAAGGTATTAGGCAAGTGTCAGCTGCGAGCTGAAAAATCCACCCATCAAGAAGATCAACCAACTGTCCGGTGAATTAATACCCATCACTTTCAAATTAATCCCAAGAAAGTTCAACGGACAAGCAGATAAGCTCACAAAAAAGGCTAGACACAGATCCATGGAGTACTTTAGGAACAACCTTAGCTTTTATTTTTTCCTAGATGATTTTAGAAGGACGGGTATCTGGTGTCGCTTAAGGTGTTATAAAATAATAGATAAATAACTGCAAATAAACACCCTAGGCTATCACGGTTCTGCAAGTATACAGAACGTATGCAAGTTTTTATGAATAAGTAGAATTTGTTCCTCAGAGACTACGAAGGTTAAGAAGAACTTATGCAAATATTCGAGTGCAGATATTCAAAAGCTAGAACAAATAATACGCAAGAAAATAAAGGGAAAGAGAATTTTGTTGAGTTTTAAATAATAAAATTAAAATAAGAATTAAAAGACAGAAAATTAAATAAAAGAGAGAAGCAAGTAGTATGAGAGTTTAGCTCGAGATATTAGCAACTAATCCCCACTAGTTTTGGTTATTCTATCGTCTAAGGGTGATTCAAGTAATATGAAATAATCAGGATTCTAAATTCCCATACCTTAGACCTTGAGAGCGACTAAGGGGGCTACGGACACACCATGAGGCAGACTAAACCTAGGGTAATCAAGAGCCACAAAGGCCCTGAGCAATTCAATTCCAAACATGGTGATAGTGGTGAAAACGTACCCTAATGATTATCTAGTTAGGTTGATTTGTCAGGTCTAAACCTTATTCTAGACGTTGTGTGGTGTTTCAATAATTAGACACCAAGCTAAGGTGATCATCTAACTACTATTAAGGTAATCCTATACGTTGCGCACCGCAAGGAAAACATACAATAAATCATAACACATAAACAGAACATAAAACATGAATTTCAATTAAATACCGTAGTATCCCAAATAAAATAGAAAAACTAGGGTTCATACATATATGCTAAATCTTAAGCTAAAAGTAAATTAGTTCATACTAATGAAAGAAAATAAAGAAATTACAAATTTAAAGGTTGGAGAAGACATGATATGGTGTTCAGCTCCTTCCAGACTTCTTCTCTTGTGTGCAGCTTCCTCTTGGCTTAAGGAGTGCCTCGTTGTTCGAAAGAATTATTTATATTAAAAAATATAGGAGGCGCTTCCCAGAGAAGCGTCTTCAATATTGGAGAGGTGCTTCTCCGAGAAGTGTCTCGCTATCCGGAGCATTTTTATTCATATTAAAAGATATATATATTGGAGAACAAAGCATGTTTATATGACAACAAACCCAAGATATCAAGAAAAAATAGGCAGAAAAAAACCAATTTCATAAGGTTTAAAACACAAAATTCATTTTATATGATTCAAACATAAGAATCCTACTCAAAATCATAAAAATCATTCAAGTTCACTAAATAGTATAAGTTATACATTATATCTCTTTCTTAATCTTCGCCTAGTTGGTCAGCTAGGCGATTCAGGTGGGGTGTCATCTTCAGGCAGGCTATACCCTTCCGACATTTCATTAGATAAATATGTATTCTTGAATCTCTCACACAATTGACTTTGTCTAGCATTTACCCAACTTTTCCTCCATACAGACTTTCTAATCGTCAGCCGTTGTAGATTAACTAAATGCTAGCTCACATCCTCTAATGGTACCATCAATCTATTAATAAAAATGCAATGCGGATTAGTAATAATACATATAATTAATATATCATAATTGTATTAATAAGACCTAGATAATACCATTTTTGAAGTTGGATACCCCAATGATTATATCCTTGTTCGACCACACTAGACCCGGTCTTCAGTTTCGGGAAACCAATTAACTTCCACGTAATAACATTGTACCAGTCAAAGTAATCTAGGCTAGTAGTGGATTTTAAGAGTTCACGCTCGTTTACGTCTAAAACATACTGAAGACGATTATTCCATAACTTAATATAGTTTCTTTGACGAGTTGCCCAACCCTCGTGTGCCGCTCCTCTCCTATTTGTATAGTCATGGGCAACATCATCATTTTGGACAATACATTGAGGTATATTTTGAACAATTCCAAATTGTCTCAAAACCCTATCCTACTGGTAACACTCGATTTTAGTAAAGCATATCAAAGGTACACCACTCAAGTAGATATCCCATATTTCCATGCAAATTGTTGCCGCATTACCTAGTCGAGCACCATTATATGGTGTCCAATCAACCAACCACATGAATACAACATTAAAATTTATTACTAATTAGTTGAAAGTAAATACTATGTTACCTGTCATGGTTCAAATTGATCCAACTCATCCCAATAGAATTAAAGATAATTTATTGATATATTTCCTGATTTAGGCCCCTTCTAACTATAAATTAAATCAATCATGAGTATAATTGCACAAGTATAGTGTAACAGAGATAATATTATTCTTATACTTACTATACAAAAATGGAGCATTTATAATCACTTCAGTTTGACTCTTGACTAGTGGTTGCAAATGTAAATGCTCCCAACACCAAATTATCAAAGTATTTATAATTAGGGCCCTAGGTTTTGTCAACAAAATAGATAATATTTCATAACACGCCTGAAAAAATAGGTACTAGCCATGGTTTCATCACAATGATACAAGTCATTGTACAAATGCGCCAAAACCACCAAACCCCAACTATAAGTATGGATCATGACAAGATTTTCCATAAATTAAAGATATAAGGCAGAGACCTCGTTCTTGTAGTTGGGAGGAGATAACCGCCAATGACAAATAGAGTGTATGCACTTGCATACTGGCATAGTGTATCATCATAGGCATTTTCAGGTGGGGTCCTAAAAATATAATAATTAAACAAATATAAAAATAAACAATTTTAAAATTAATTATACTCACTAGTGCCAAAAATATCCTTAAGCCACTTAAGAGCTAAAATATTTTTATTCCCTTGCACCAACTCCATTCCTTCCGGTTTAGAAATCTAGCCAAGAAGTCGCCTACCCTCCATATCTATGTCTATTGGGATGTCATTGAATAGAATAGGTTCTTCGTCAATGGGTAACTCTAGGATCATGGCGACAACCTGAAATGTCACAGTCATCTCACCGTCCGACTAGTGAAATGTGTTGGTCTCTCTCCTCCACCTTTCTACCAAAGCAGTGCGCAAAACTCGATCAGTAGTTACTTTGGGTATTTTTAGAATACACCCAAAACCGGTCTCTTCAAGAAAAAGCAATATATGGAAATCGTTCTCCCAAAGAGTGGATTGTATATGACTAACTTCATAATCGTTCTATTCACAAATAAATAACGGCTTAATAGTAAAATTAAAACAGGGAAAATATAAGGAATAACTTACGTCACATATCCATATTTTTTGACTTTGGTGAAACGTTTGACGAATATGCACGGGAGAAACAAATTCAGGGTCGTAGTCTATTTTGTTTATTCCGATCATTACTCCGTCCTATAACAAAATTAAAGAGGTTTGATAATGTAATAATAAAAAGTATAATGGACCAAAAATGTATTATGGTCTAATTAAGTTTTAAATTTAATACTATACATTTAAGGGACTTATAATGCATAACATAATGTAAAGGGACCATTGGTGCAATAATGAAAAATTTACAGGGACCAATAGTGCAGACTCATCAATTTAATGGAACAAAAGTGCAACATTAACTAGCAACTTTTCTTAATTAGACAATAACTTATAAAAGACAAATAGTACAATAAATTTATTTGAGGGACTAATAATGCAAAATATCCTAGATCTAAACCTAATATAAAACTATTAAATTCAAATTAAAATTCATGTACAATAGATGAAAAGGGGGAGAGGAGGCGGGAGGGGGGGATATATCTTGATTAGAAGACCTAGAAAGTGAATACGTTAGTGATGCAACCGGTGTGAGAGGCAGTGCTCCAAAACAGAGGGGAATCTTTTTATCCTTTCTTCTTCGTATATGTTTAATGGTCGTAGAAACTATATTTTAAAAAGCGAAAGACGCTCTTCTACGAAACGCCTCTACACCCGGTTCGAATTATAAAAAAAGTGCTCCTTCCCGGAGAACCTCTACTAAACTAACATTAGTTTTTAACTAATTTATTAATCAAAAAAATATAAAAAAATTAGTTGGGGTTAGTTTACTGGCCGCGACCTTGGTCATCTAATTAAGTAGTGCGTGTGCGAACTGAGTCAATGACTTCGAGTCCTAAATGACTCTTTTATGTATAAAAAGATATATATATATATAAAGAAGAGTCGCTTTATGAGGAGTGCCTATATGTCTGGACAAATGTCAAAAAAGAGGTGTTGAAATTTGGGTTGAAAGATGGAGGGGAATCTTCGCAGGTAGAGGGTTCTTTTGATTCTTTTGTTCAAGTTCTGGACAGGGATACAGGGGCTGGGGGGCTGGAGGTTCTAACTAATTTTGGATTATTGCATAACAGGTCCTCGGCTGGAATAAGTGCAGCGACCAGAAGGAGCTCTCAAATCGGGAAGGAAAACATTAGGCATGATCAGTGGCTGGACATTGCCGAGACCAGGGAAACAACTCAGGACCAATACAGATCAGTGGTCAGGGGCACGGTGCAGCTAGCTGACGGGGCAGTGGTTCAGAATACAGTGAATATCCGACAGCAGCAGGATGAGGAAGGGGCGCAGCAGGTTTTCGACACAGCGGAAGGCAATGTTTTATTAGCTTCAACGGATCGAGAATGGTGGATACGAAATATCGCTTATAACATGGTGTTTGCTGGAGTACAATGGAGTGTATTTTTTGGAGCGCTTTTAGACACAATTTGGAAGCAAAGGAACCAAGTTGTATTCGAGGGTGTAGATTTCCCTAATGAAGTAGAAATAGTAAGGAAAGCGAAGTGGGTTGCTGTCAAGACTTCTAGAGCCTGGAGACGGATGCCTGGCATGAAAATATCGAAAAATAATATGATTTCCTTAGTCGGGTGGACAAAACCCACTAGAGGGGTCAAATTGAACACGGACGGAAGCTACAATAGGTGGAGAATGATAGGAGGAGGAGGCGGACTTATTAGAGATTGTAATGGCGATTGGATTAGCGGTTTTAGCATGACGATTTATAACGACTCCCCAGTTATTGTGGAGTTAATAGCGCTATGCGAAGGTTTGAAATTGGTAGAACGTTTGGGATTCCAAGAGGTGATAGTTGAATCGGAATCAAGGGAGGCAATTGACTTAGTTCTGAGAGCAAGGGAGGGGCGAGGACCGGGAGCGTTGTGGATTAGGCAAATTCGTTTGATTCTCGATAAGAACAAGAGTTTTAGCATGAGGAGTATATTTAGAGAGTCTAACAATTGTGCGGATTGGTTGGCGAAATCAAGTTGGAAAAATAGAGAGGAGTTTGAGCTATTGGGAGACCCCCCGGATGGCATTTGGAGTCTCCTTACTAAGGACCGTATGGGTTATAAGATGCCGCGAGAAATTTATAACCCTGAGCTACTTAATGATGTAATAGAGTAGGCTTAATCTTGTTTTCATAATCACGATCCGAGGATCTCCGTTGTAATAAAAAAAAATGTTTCATTAATTATTTTCTTCCATATGTTCTTTTTGCAATTTCTTTTGATGTTAAAAATAAAATAAAAAATGGGACTTCAAACTATCTTTTTCCTTGTTAGTTTCACAAATACTCCTTAAAAATTTAGGGACAGATGCGTAACTTTAGAGAGAGATATTGAGCCGCTTTTGAGCCGTGAACGAATAGGAATCTAATGGGGGAAAGACAAAGATACAGTAAATGTAGCACGTGGTATGATGCTGAGTTGGCAAGTAAGTATCCGTTCAAGTCCTTGGTGGAAGAACATAGGGACCATTTACTGATGTAAAAGGACTTCTGACTTGTTAGCTGCAGGTATGGACTATGACCCACAAAGGTTGTGATTTAATAGGGATAATGAGGAGTTTTACTTATTGAAAATGTTATTAATATTAAATTTCAGACCAAAATTGTAAACAAAGTTAAAGCAAACAATTATAAACTATATCTAGAGATCAAAAAAAAGATACATAATCCCTACCTATAAAAGTTCAGTTGAAAATCAGGAAGTAGAAATGAATGAAACTATAAATGAAGGAAGTAAGAAATTAAAATGGGAACCCCCACCCATTGACATATTAAAAATTAATAGTGATACAGCATTTTCTAATAATATGGCTACTATCTCTTGTATTACCAGGGATCATCTTGGAAACACTAGGAATTATAATGCTTGGGACATTGCTGCAGAATCACCTCTAGAAGCTGAGGCATTGGGAGTGTTAAAAGCTTGTCTTTTGGCGCGAGAAGAAGAAGCTCGAGTTATCATTGAAAGTGATAGCCTTCTAGTGATGAAGACTCTTGAGAAGACTTTGCAATTTTCTTGTCCCTCTATTAGTAATGTAGTTAATAGCATCTATTATATCTCGGAATTTTGTAAACCTTCTTTTAGATGGTGTAAGCGAGAGTGTAATAGAGCTGCGGATTGGTTAGCTAAATGTAAGCTTAATGGCAACATGTTTAGCCTTAGCCTAGATAATATTCCTAGTGAATTAGCCTTAATTTTGTATGAAGAAGCGATGCCCTCGGGCATTGGCTAAAACTATTATTATTAGTATTAATGAAATCTATTTAGAACAAAAAAAAAAAAGAGATAAAAAAATTAGAAAGAGGCTAGAGATTTTCTCTTCTAAATTTTTATGATTTAGCGTATACCTTACCGGTTTTTTTCGCTTTCTTTGACGGTATGATCAACCCTACTCAATCAACAAAAGATCGAAAGGTCACTTTAGTCGATTTGGATCGGGGGAACACTAAATTTCTTCACCAAACTTGTCCACCAAAGAGTCACCGAAACCCACGAATCTCACGTCTTAGGCAAACCCAAAAACCAATCACCTTAGAAAATGACTAGCCTCATGCTAGCTCACGACTCACCGGAGAATAGTCTCCTTGGAGCATCTATAAGAGAGGTTTGGGCAAAATTTGGGGATGCAAAACCCTAATTTGGATTTCTCTTGGAAAAGAGACAGATAATGATATAAATGATGATTGTGGTGCTTGTGTTCCATCTCTTGAGATTAAAACTAGGTTCTTCCAAGCTTGTGAGACATTGGATAAGCATATGACTGAGAATATATGGAAACAAATTGTACACCAAGTGTTTGATGAAATTACTAAATTAAATTCTTTGAGGATTGAGAAGTCTAAGGAGAGAGAAGTTGATGGCACCTATGCATCAAACAAGGTGGTCAATAGAGGGCGTGAAAGGATCACCGAAGGACCCATGAATATGACCAAGAAACTCGTCGCAGTTACTAGGAATCCGGGTGAAACCCACTCAACTATGGAAGAAGCTAAGAAATTAGATTACAAGAACATGCTTTTAAATAATCGAAGAGCATTTGCAGGTATGGAGTTAAAGCATTTTGAACCCATGAATGGTGAAATGCTACAACTTTTGGAGAGTGATGTTCTTACAATTGAACAAGCGTTTGGATTTTCACTTATTGGTTATGTGTCCGAAAAGAAATCTCCGGATATGGAGGATATTAGGAGAATTGTTCGTGAATAGAAAGTTGAGTGTAAAAGTCTGTAAACATTCTTCCAGGTGGCTAATATTTAAATTCGAAAGAGATGTAGATAGAAGAGGTATTCTCTCTAAAGGACCTTTCCTTTCTTATTGGCGTCTACTTTTTTAACGGAGATACCAGATTTTTTTGATTTTAGAAACCTTGAGATTAACAAAATATCTACTTGGATAATTCTTAGGAAGCTTGCAGAACAAGTTAGAACAGATCATGGTTTAGCTAAAATAGCCTCGCAAGTTGACAAACCAATTCGCACGTATGGTATAACGTTTGAGAGCGAAGATATTAGTTATGCGCGAGTTTTTGTTAAGTTGGATTTGAACAAAGATTAGAAACGTGTGATGAAGTTTGGATCGCATAAAGGTAAAAAGCTTTGTCTAAAAGTAAAGTATGAAAACTTATCTCTATGTTGTTCGAAGTGTAAAGTGTATAGACATGTGGGGAGTAAGTGTTTTTATGTTGTAGGTAAAGACGTTCTGCCTAAATTTAGCAGTGTACATTTGAGTGTGGATAAAGGAAAAAGGGCGGCTAATTTCCAGGGGCCTATGGTGAAGTATTCGGGATTTAAAGACGCCTCACAGCTCCTAATTAATAAAAATGTTGTTGTCCAAAAAAGTGCTACTACACACAAAAAATAAGTTGTACAAAAAAATGCTCAGCACCTTAGAGCTATTTCAAAAATTGATGTAATTAATTCTTGGAGGCAGCAAAAAAATGATGTAATCAATTCTTGCTCCAGCGCTGCATGTTTGACTTCCACTTAGGGAGTTTCGAAAATTACTAATGTGATGATAACACATGGTCCAAGTGTTATCATTTGGGTCTTTACTCTAAGTGAAAGTGCTCCTTTTAGCTCAATTTTTAAGTGGGTTTCGGACCTCGTTTAGACAAAGACGAAAGTTCTTCGTCTTATTTCGGTAATGAATTTCATGTATTCACTTGTGTAAAACAAATGAAAGGTGAATGAGAAACTAAGTGTTAAATTTGAGATATAGGAAGATTTTTTATGAGCTTGTGGACAAGTAAAAAGTCTCATATCAGAAAAGCAAGAAAATAATAGTCACTTAATATAAAGTTCTTAGCAATTAAGGGTTGGGCCCTTGGGGGCACCCACTTTTGGGCTTGGGCTTGGCTTGGTTTGGACTATACTTTTGTAAAATTAAAACGTTGTGTTTTTTATTTTGAATTGAATGTCTTTAACGTTCTAATTTTTTCTGAAACAAAACTCTTCTTCCTCAAACGTCATCTCCTATGTCTGAAACGTTGCAAGTCGGATTTGAACAGGTGCTTCTACACCAATAAATACTTGGCCAAAAATTATTTTCATTCATTTAATTATTTTTAAACAAATAACATAAAAGAGAGAAATTAAACACCATTTAAAGTTCGAAATTCTGCAGACTTTCGAGTGTCTGATATTTGCAGTGTTGATCGTTGTATCCTGGAGGTTAAAGTCATTACAAAACGTAAGACACCAATGCGCGGCTAATAAACCTTAAAAACATAGGATCCAATCCTAGCCTCGATCAGTAACATGTTTTCTGTTTATTTTCATTTATGTCATTTCTGAATTTTTTGTTCTTTCTGCCTTTTTTTTCTAAATCAAAAACAACACACTGGCACTAACAATTAAAGGTTTATTATTTCACAAGTTGTTTTGATTCAGACTTTGTTTTTCCAACTGTTGAATCCGAATTCTAAGTTCTACAACAAGATCTAAAAATTTGGGACTTTAGTCTACCTAACAAGAGCTAAACTCTTGGGAAAGACAAGAATCTGGATATTCAGTTGTAAGACGATTTTATTTCGTATTGTATACTTCTACTGTATCAAATTTCATCTTCTGTTTTGTTTTGTTGAAAGTAACAAAATGTCTAAAGAATCAAAAAATGCAAATGCTTCTGCAACAATGCAACAACAAAATTAAATTGGTGGTACTTCAAGGCCTAACGTGCATATGGCAGCACCTATGGGTCCTGCTAAAAGACCAAAGAAGTTTGGTGGTGCAAACTTCAAACATGGCAACATAAAATGTTGTTCTGTTTGACTACTTTGAGTCTTGCAAGGTTTCTCAAAGAAGATGCTCCAGAAATGGGAGATGATCCCGATGCACAAACTGCTCATGCCGTAGAAGCATGTAATCATTCAGATTTTTTGTGTAAAAATTATATCCTCAGTTTTCTAGACAATTCTCTATATATTGTGTATAGCAATATGAAATCGGCTAAGCAACTCTGGGATTCCCTAGAGAAAAAAATACAAAACTGAAGAAGCCGGTACCAAAAAGTTTGTGGTTGGTAAGTTTTTGGAGTTTAAAATGGTAGGCTCGAATCTCTGATTTCGCAGGTGCAGCAGTTTCAGTTAATACTACATGAGTTAGAGGCTGAAGGAATGAGATTGGTGGAATCCTTCCAAGTTGTTGCGTTGGTTGAAAAATTACTACCAATGTACAAAGACTTCAAGAACTATCTGAAGCACAAGTGCAAGCAAATCAGTCTTGAAGATTTGATTGTTCGGTTGAGGATCCAAGAAGACAACCGACTGGCCGAGAAATGAGGTAACTTTCATTCGTTTGAATCCAAGGTTAATGTTGTGGAACAACCAAGGTCTAACCACAACAACAAACGGAAAGGCAAGGACAATGAGAACAAGAAGAAGGCTAAGTTTGACGGAAATTGTCACAACTGTGGCAAACATGGTCATCGCGCAAAAGATTGTCGAAACAAGAAGGCACAAAGTAACCAGAAGAAAGGTAACAATAGTCAAGCAGATATAACAGAGATTTCTGATGGTATTAAAGAGATGAATCTCGCTGCAATGATTTCTGAGGTGAATCTCGTTGGAAACCCCAAACAGTGGTTGGTTGACACCGGAGCAACAAGGCATGTGTGTTCGGATAAAAACATGTTCAAGACCCACAAGACGTTTCCAAATGAAGAAATGCTTTACATAGGGAACCTCAACCTCAAAAGTTCAAGGAATGGGGCAAGTTGTGCTAAAAATGACCTTTGGAAATGAGTTAACCTTGAACAATGTGCTGCATGTACAAGATATTCGTAAGAACCTAGTTTCTGGTTCCTTACTTAGCAAGGCCAGATTTAAGCTTGTATTTGTAGCTGATAAATTTGTACTTTCAAAAAATGAGATGTATGTAGGCAAGGGGTACCTATGTGACAGTTTGTTTAAGCTAAATGTAATGACCGTGGTACCTCCTAAAAATGTAACAAATGATGTGATGAATAAGAATTTTTCTTCCGTTTACTTGTTGGATTCTCCTAATTTATGGCATGATAGATCAGGACATGTTAATTTTGGATCATTAACTAAAATTTGTAAACGATGGCTTGTTACCAAATGTTAACTTTAAATCTCAAGAAAAATGTGAGATATGCGTATAGTCCAAGTTGACAAGAATCTCGTTTAAAAATGTTGAAAGGTCGTCAGAACCTTTAGAGTTAATTCACAGTGACATATGTGACTTAAAGTTTGTGAGAACTAGAAGTGGCAAGAAATACTTCATTACCTTTGTAGACGATTGCACAAGATATTGCTATATCTACTTGCTTCATAGTAAGGATGAGGCCTTAGAAGCATTTAAGCAATATAAAACCGAGGTTGAGAATCAACTAAGTAAAAGATCAAGAATCTAAGAACGTATAAGGGAGGAGAATATGTTTCTCCTTTTGAAGAATTTTGTGCTGAACATGGAATAATCCATCAAACGATAGCCCCTTATTCGCCTCAACAAAATGGTGTTGCAGAACGCAAGAACCGTACTTTAAAAGAAATGATGAATTCTCTTTTGATAAACTCGGGAGCACCGCAAAAATTGTGGGGAGAAGCTTTGCTTAGTGCAAATCATATCTTAAATAAAGTACCCACAAGAAACTATATAAGACCCCCCTACGAACTTTGAAAAGGAAAACCACCTTCGTTCAAATACTTAAAAGTGTGGGGATGCTTAGCAAAGGTTGTTGTTCCAACACGAAAAATGGTCAAGATAGGACCAAAAACGATAGACTGTGTATTCATTCGATATGCTCACAATAGTGCAGCCTATTGGTTTCTTGTGTATCGATCAAACAATGTTGACATCAATGTTAAGACAGTAATTGAATCAAGAAATGCACATTTCTTTGAAACAATTTTCCCTTGCAAAATTACACAAGAACGAAGTTCTTTAAAAAGGACTCATGATGACATAGAAGATGGTCATCAAGAGAAGGACCAAGAATCGTTACAAGATAACGATGAACCGAGAAGAAGTAAGAGAATGAGAACCTCTACTTCATTTGGTCCTGACTTCCTTACCTTTTTATTGGAAGATGAACCGCGAACTTTTAAAGAAGCTATGTCTATTCCAGAAACTTCTTATTGGAAAGAAGCGGTTAAAAGTGAGATAGATTTTATCATGCAGAACCATACATGGGAGTTAGTAGATCTTCCCCTTGGGAGTAAACCACTGGGAAATAAATGGATTTTCAAAAGAAAATTTAAAATTGATGGATCTATCGAAAAGTATAAGGCAAGATTGGTAGTAAAAGGTTATAGTAAAAAAGAAGGTCTTGACTATTTTGATACCTTTTCAGCAGTAACCCGAATTTCATCCATAATAATGCTTATTGCAATAACATCAATCTATAAGATTGAAATTCATCAAATGGATGTTAAAACTGCTTTTCTCAACGGGGAACTTAAAGAGGAAATCCATATGGAACAACCCGAAGGATAACAAGTTCCGGGAAAATAAAGGAAGGTGTGTAAGCTTATCAAATCCTTATATTGATTAAAGCAAGCACCCAAACAATGGCATGAAAAATTTGATAAAGTCGTGATCGGGATTTAAAATAAATGAGTGTGACAAATGTGTATATGTAAAAAGCATTGATAAAGGATATGTCATTGTTTGTTTATATGTAGACGATATGTTAATTATTGGAAGTAATAACGACATAATCACTTCTACAAAGAAGATGCTCTCAAGTAAGTTCGACATGAAAGACTTAGGCATTGCTGATGTTATCTTAGGTATTAAGATTATGAGAAAATCTGAGGGGTTAGTATTAAATCAATCCCATTAATTGAAAAAATACTAAATAAGTTTAGTAAAGGCGATACTAATATTGCAAAGACTCCAGTTTACGTAAATCTACACTTGGCAAAGAATACTAGCGATACAATCAATCAGTTAGAGTATTCTCGTATAATTGGAAGTCTAATGTACTTAATGAACTGCACAAGGAATAATATTGCACATGCAGTTAGTAAGTTAAGTAGATTTACAATAAATCCAGGAAGAGATCACTGGATTGCAATAGTAAGAGTTCTACGGTACTTGAGATACACTCTGAACGAAGAATTGCACTACACTGGAGAATTAGCTGTATTAGAAGGATATAGCATTGCTAATTGGATATTTGATTCCTCCGACTCAAAATCCACGAGCAGATTTGTCTTTATGCTAGGAGGAGCAGCAGTCTCGTGAAAATCTTCTAAACAAACGTGTAAAGCTAGATCCACCATGGAATCTGAATTTATAGATTTGGATAAAGCTGCTGAGGAAGCCGAATGGCTTCGTAATTTCCTAGAAGATTTTCCTAATTGGCCAAAAATGGTGCCAGCTATCTGTATACACTGTGATAGTCAGGCTGCCATCGGTAGAGCCTCAAATGAAATGTATAATGGTAAGTCTAGACATATACGTCGTAGACACAATATTGTAAGACAACTACTCTCAAATGGGGTTATCACAATTGACTATGTGAGGTCAAAGGATAACATTGCAGATCCCTTGACTAAAGGATTACCAAAAGAGAAAGTGCATAACTTATCTAGGGGAATGGGTCTAAAGCATATTGAAATGAGTTGCCATAATGGAAACCCTACTTAGTAGATTGGAGATCACATGATCTAAGTTCAAAGGGAAAACAAAATTATGCAAAAAGAAACTCGGCGCTAAGCATTGTGGGGATTTCTCCCGAAACCATTCCTAGAACCTAAATGTAATGATTCTTGTACAAAGTTGAGGTTCAGAAAATCTTTTAATGGTTCATGTATCTTAAATTAAAAGATAGGGCATTACAGGATACTCTTGACAAGAGACCACCTATATGAGTAAAGGAGTGAGGGCCGCTCCTAAGAAAATTTTGAAAGACTGGTTTTCTGAAAAATGACTCATGAATCCAGGAGTTGTCCAGGGCCAAAAATGGATACAACCGTGAGAACAATGGTCGGTAAGATACTATGTAAGTTCTATTGACTTGATTTACATCAAAGCTGAACAGTTCAAGACATCAAGATCACTGGTTAACAAGTAAATCTGATAGCCCTTACTAAAGAAGGTTCAAGGCCAAAAGCTACCTTTCTCGACGTAGTATTCTTCCATGTTTTTTCTCTCTTATTTTATTTTTTCATATGCATTATGACTTGTCAATTTCATTCATGTGGAGAATGTTATCATTTAGGTTTTTACCCATGTGAAAGTGCTCCCTTTAGCTCAATATTTAAGTGGGTCCCGGACCTCGTTACAGGTCGAGACAAAGACGAAAGTTGTTCGTCTTACTTCGGTAATGAATTTCATGTATTCACTTGTGTAAAACAAATGGAAGGTAAATGAGAAATTGAGTGTTAAATTTGAGATATAGGAAGAGTTTTTATGAGCTTGTGGACAAGTGAAAAGTCCCACATCAGAAAAGCAAGAAAATAACAGTCACTTAATATAAAGTTCTTAGCACTTAAGGGTTGGGCCCTTGGGGCACCCACTTTTGGGCTTGGGATTGGCTTGTTTGGACTATACTTTTGTAAAATTAAAACGCTGTCTTTTTAATTTTGAATTGAACGTCTTTAACGTTCTAATTTTTCCTATTACATAACTCTTCTTCCTCAAACGTCATCTCTCATGTCTGAAACGTTGCAGGTCCGATTTAAACAGGTGCTTCTACCCCTATAAATACTTGGCCAAGAATCATTTTCATTCATTCAATTTTTTTTTCAAACAAACAACATAAAAGAGAGAAATTAAACGCCAATTAACGTTCGAAGTTCTGCAGATTTTCAAGTGTCTGATATTTGCAGTGTTAATCGTTGTATCCTGGAGGTTGAAGCCATTAAAAAATGTAAGACACCAATGCGCGGCTAATAAACCTTAAAGACATAGGATCCAATCCTAGCCTCGATCAGTAACAAGTTTTCTGTTTATTTTAATTTATGTCATATTTGAATTTTCTGTTCTTTCTGTCGTTTTCTTTCTAAATCAAAACAACACACTGGCACTAACAATTTAAGGTTTATTACTTCACAAGTTGTTTTGATTCAGACTTTGTTTTTCCAACTGTTGAACCTGAATTCTAAGTTCTACAACAAGATCTAAAAACTTGGGACTTTAGTCTGCCTAACAAGAGCTAAACTCTTGGGAAAGACAAGAATCTGGATATTCAGTTGTAAGACGATTTTATTTTGTATTATATACTTCTAATGTATCAAGTTTTATCTTCTTTTTTGTTTTGTTGAAAGTAACATAATGTCTAAAGAATCAGAAAAGGCAAATGCTACTGCAACAATGCAACAACAAAATGAAATTGGTAGTACTTCAAGGCCTAACGTGCATATGACAGCACCTATGGAACCCGCTGAAAGACCAAAGAAGTTTGGTGGTGCAGACTTCAAAACATGGCAATAGAAAATATTGTTCTATTTGAATACTTTGAGTCTTGCGAGGTTTCTTAAAGAAGATGCTCCAGAAATGGGAGATGATCCTGATGCACAGACTGCTCATGCCGTAGAAGCATGGAATCATTCAGATTTTTTGTGTAAAAATTATATCCTCAATTGTCTAAACAATTCTCTATATAATGTGTATAGCAATATGAAATCGGCTAAGCAACTCTGGTATTCTCTGGAGAAAAAATACAAAACTGAAGACGCCGGTACCAAAAGGTTGGTGGTTGGTAAGTTTTTGGAGTTTAAAATGGTAGACTCGAAATCTCTGATATGAATTAGAGGCTGAAGTGATGAGATTGGTGGAATCCTTCCAAGTTGTTGTGTTGTTTGAAAAATTACCACCAATGTACAAAGACTTCAAGAACTATCTGAAGCACAAGCTCAAGCAAATCAGTCTTGAAGATTTGATCGTTCGGTATAGGATCGAAGAAGACAACCGACTGGCCGAGAAAGGAGGTAACTTTCGTTTGTTTGAAGCCAAGGTTAATGTTGTGGAACAACCAAGGTCTAACCACAACAACAAACGGAAAAGGCAAGGACAATATAATGAGAACAAGAAGAAGGGTAAGTTTGACGGAAATTGTCACAACTGTGGCAAACATGGTCATCACGCAAAAGATTGTCGAAACAAGAAGGCACAAAGTAACCAGAGGCAATGTAACAATAGTCAAGCAGATATGACAGAGATTTTCGATGGTATTGAAGAGATGAATCTCGCTGCAATGATTTCTGAGGTGAATCTCGTTGGAAACCCCAAACAGTGGTTGGTTGACACCAGAGCAACAAGGCATGTGTGTTCAGAGAAAAACATGTTTAAGACCTACAAGACGTCTCCAAATGAAGAAATGATTTACATGGGAAATTCGTCAACCTCAAAAGTTCAAGGAGTGGGGAAAGTTATGCTGAAAATGACCTTTGGAAAGGAGTTAACCTCATAAGAGAAGAGGTGTTGTTAATTTAATTAGGAGAAAAAATATATATTATTGGTTATTTTGTAAACAAAGAGTAATGCTAAATGTATGGATAATTTCATGAATACAATGCTTAGAGGATGAAAATTTGTTTATGATTTTGATCTTATCGAACATGGAAGAATTCTTATAGTGTAGGACCCGGATAAAGTCGAAGTGGAGGTTCTTTCCATAACGCCTCAAGCTATCCATTGTAAAGTAGTGTGCAAGGTAACATCTTTAAGCCTTTACACTTCTATTATTTATGGTTTAGATAATAAAGTTTTAATAAGAGATTTATGGCAAAACCTAATTAATCATTCTTCTACTTTTGATGACGCATGGCTTATCTTGGGAGACTTCAATAATATTCTTGCTTCAAATGAGAGGATCAAGGGTCAAAATGTTACATTGGGAGATTATGAACCTGACATATGTCAATAAACTCATTCTTGATGGTGCAAGTACTTGGAACTTTGAGGTAATTGATAACATTTTGCACCCTTTGGCTTGTGAGGCAATAAAAAAGAGGGCCTTCTTGCCCTAAACGAGGATGACAATATTATATGTCCATTTAATACAAAAGGGGTCTAAACAACTAAATATGACTACCATGTTATTCTCTTGCAGAAAGTCCAAAAATCAAAATCGCCATCATCTTCAGAGACTCTATTAAAAAACCTGGTATTCGGAAAACGATTTTACATACAAAAAGACACCAACAAAATATAGAGCCTTCTTTTGGAAATGCGTCAAGAATGCGATTCCTTATGAAGAAGAGTTGTTCAAAAGGAAATATGTTCCCTCCCCTAGATGCATATTCGGGAGTGCGCCAGTTGAATATGTTGTGCGTATTTTCTTACAATTCCCCATTAGTGAAGAAGTTGGGAACATGTTCTTAAAGGTGACTGAAATCCCTAGTCTTGAGTTGTGTGAGGTTGATATCTAGTTGTTTGAAATCATCATAAAGAGGAATACCTTTGAGCTTGATAGAAAAGGGCTTGTCGCGTGAATTTTGATATTGTTTTAGAACAGGTGGGTTGTTAGACTAAAAAGTACCTTTGAAAGGAATCCTTAGAACACTAAAGTAATCCTTCTCCAGGTGGATATCTCGATGAAAGAATATTTATGAGCAGTTTGGAATTGTTTAGGAAGGCTACCCCGCCTGATAAAGATCCTTCAAATTTTACATATATTTCCCCCCCCAGAGAACTCGACCCCCCTACCGTCCCAGACTAACCCTAATATTTTTTGTGTTCTTATATTTTGCGATGGGAAGGCAGTTTGGAGTAAAGACCCGTTGGAGGGAGAAGCAACAACCGTCATGAAAGTATGTGGGACAGCAAATTGCTTCAAACATAGGACGATTTTGAGTCACATTGTTTGCCTTGTCATTACCGCATGTCTTAATTCCACATACGTATGTAGATCGAGAGTTAGACCTATAATGCGTAGAATTAGGGAGTTTATTTGCAATATACCATTTATATCCATTCGTCATGTTTTTAGGAATGGAAATATAAAGATAGACCTCCTAGTTTGGTATTTAAGATGCAACTCCCTATCAAATTACTAGTTTCGGATCTCTATCATCGATCTAGCTAAACTTCTAATAGATCTTGATAATTTCTCAAATATAGGTTAAAGTATGTACACTCATTTTATTTATATTATAGGTTTATTGTAAAAAAAACACTTCAACTAGGTTGCCTTTTAATATGTAAAAAAATTGTTTGTGTTATAAACTAGTATAATATTAGTTGAACTAGATGGAGAAATATGGAGAGAATAATATCATTTCTTTCTTTCAACATATTGTAAAGTACAATGGGATGAAGGTCATATATTTATAGGATATATATGGCTCTATATTTCATACAATAAGTGTCTTTCATAAAGATGGGGATTGGAGAGGTCTGCAAACTAAAAGGACATCCACTCAATAGTAATTATATATAGTATTTGCAATACTCCCCCTTGGATGTCCATTCCTTATGAAATATGTCTCATTAAAACCTTTCTAAGAAAAACCTTGTGGGATTAAAACTTGGTCGAAGGAAAAAGAGTACATATGCATAGGTTATCTTCAAATACTGCCTCGTTAAAACCTTGCCAAGAAAAACCTAGTGGGATAAGAACTTGGTCGAAGGAAAAGGAGTACAGTGTTGTTCATGCTCCCCCCGATGTTGGCAAGAGATCTCTAAGCTGCCACATTCTAATATTGTGGACCAATTTTTTGAATGTTGTGGTTGGCAATGATTTCGTAAATAAATCTGTAAAATTGTTACATGATTGAATATGTCGAATTTCAATATCCCCATTCTTTTTTAGCTCGTGTATGTAGAAAAACTTTGGTGAAATATGTTTCGTTCTGTCGCTTTTAATGTATCCATTTTGAATTTGTGTGATATAGGCAACATTATCCTCATACAGTATCGTCGGTATATTTCTTATTAAGGATAGCTCACACATTTCTCGGATGTGTTGAACTAGGGATCTTAACCATATACATTCTCGACGTGCTTCATGTAGTGCCAATATTTCAGAGTGATTAGATGAAGTGGGAACTAAGTTTGTTACACGGATCCCCATGATATCGCAGCGCCGCCACGAGTAAATACGTAACCACTTTGAGATCTGTCTTTGTGAGGGTCTGAAAGATAACGAATATTAGCATCGCATACTATTTGTTAATCTGGATCTTTTGAGTCAAACAAACCCATATTTGTTGTTCCACGAAGATAACGCAAGACATTTAATTCCATTCCAATGTCTTTTGTTGGTTTTGAGCTATACATTGCCAATAGATTAACTGGTAATGCTATGTCAGGTCTTGTACAATTTGCAAGGTACATCAATGCTCCAATAGCACTAAGATATGGTACTTACGGGCCTAATAATTCATTTACTTTTTCTCGTGGATGGAACATAACTTTATTTATACCCAGTGATTGAACAACCATAGGGTTACTTAACGAATGAGCCTTATCCATATAAAAACGTTTCAAAATCTTTTTGGTATATAATGGTTTATTGATAAAGATCTCGGATGACAAGTGTCCGATCTGCAGGACGGGACAGAACTTTGTCTTTCCAAGGTTTTTCATCTCAAAATCTCTCATTAGATAATCAGCAGTTGCGGTAAGCTCTTCTGTAGTACCCAAGAGATTTAAGTCATCCATATATATTTCTATTATGGCAAAACCATTTTTATATTTCCTGCTAAAAACACAAGGACAAATTCGATTGTTGACGTTTCCTTCCCTAATAAGGTATTCACTGAGGCGGTTATACCACATTCTCCCGGATTGTTTTAATCCATACAAGGATCTTTGTAACTTAACTGAGTATAAACCAGGAGACTTTTGATTATTTGTATCATTTCTTTTGAATCCCTCAGGGATCTTCATATAAACATCACTATCTAATGATCCATACAAATATGCGACGACAACATCCCTGAGACGCATATCTAGTGACTGCTAGACTAACCAAGTATCTTAATGTAATTGTGTCGATTACTGGGGAATGTATTTCATTATAGTCAATCCTAGGTCTTTGTGAAAAACCTTGTTCCACAAGTTGTGCCTTATATCTTTCAAATTCATTATTCTTTTTGCGTTTCGGAAAAATACTCATCTGTATCCAACTGGTTTTACACTGTTAAGTGTTTGGACTATTGGTCAATAAACTTTTTTGTTTTTCTAAGGATTTCAATTCAACTTGTATTGCGCCGTTCCATTTAGGCCAAACTTTTCTACGTCGACATTCTTCTATCGTTTTGGTTCGGGGTCATCATTGACAATGTCTAGGGATAATACATATGCACATACATTATCTATAATGACTTTCTTTCTAGCCCAACTTTTTCTTGTATTCTAATAATTCAAAGATATCTCTTTAGACTCCTCAGTCACATTTTTATTTCAGACTCATCATACTCTATCTCTACGAGGAATTTTTCTTTAGACTCACCAGTCATATTTTTATAGGACTTATCTCTTCGGGAGCACTTGCTTCTTATACCCTTTTCTTTTGAGGATTCTTATCTTTTGCACCAATAGGACGTCCATGTTTGGTGTCCAAATTTAACATATTGTCAGGTTTTCCTTAAGGGATATCAACCTATGATGGTGTATTTGCAGCCGGTATATGAGATTTTGTTACTTTCTTAATATCAGTAAACGCGTCTGGTAACTGATTTGCAATATTTTGTATATTAATTATCCTCTTTACTTCTTGCCCACATCTATTAGTGCGTGGGTCAAGATGAGATAACAAACATTCCATAAACTTTCCCGCTGTTTATTATGAAATGATATGTTTCTCCCCCTAACGGCGGGAAAGTTGTCTCATCAAAATGACAATCTGCATATCTTGCTTTAAACAAATCACCCGTCAGGGGATCAATATATCTTATGATGGATGGAGAATCAAATCCAACATAGATTCCAAGGCATCTTTGAGGACCCATTTTTGTTTGTTGTGGTTTAGTTGGAACATAAACTGCACAACCAAATATTTTGAATGAGACACATCTGGCTGCTGGCCAGAATCAAGTTGAAAAGGTGAATATTGATTATAGAAGTCGGTCTAATACAAACCAATGAAGCGGCATGTAAAATTGCATACCCCCAAACCGAAATGGGTAAATTAGATCTTAAAAGTGAAGGTCTAACAATTAGCTGTAATCTCGTAACAAATGACTCTGCCCGGCCATTTTGAGTGTGTACATATGCTAAAGAATGTTCAACATCAATACCTATTGACATGCAATAATCATTAAATGCTTGAGACGTAAATTCACCAGTATTATCTATACGAATCGTCTTTATTGGATAATCTGAAAATTGTGCTCTCAATGTTATTATTTGAGCAAGAAGTTTGGCAAAAGCAACTGTTCGTGTTGACAGTAGACTCATATGTGGCCATCTTGATGATGCATCTATTAGGACCATTAAGTAACGAAATGGTCCACAGGGTTATCAAAGGTCTACAAATATCCCCATAAATTCTTTGTAAGAATGTTGGAGATTCAATGTTAACTTTCATTGGATATGGTCATATAATCAACTTCCCTTGTGAGCAGGCTATACATACACATTCACGGGGTAATAGACTCTTATGGTTTTTAGGGAATGTCCAAGTGATTTCTCAACTATTCTACGCATCATTGTTGATTCAGGGTTTCCAAGTCGCTCATGCCAGAGCATAAAATTTTTTGGGTCATTGAACTTCTGGTTCGTAACAATATTTGATTCCACAGGTTTTATAGTTGCATAGTATAACCCTGATGAGAAAATTGGAAGTCTTTCTTTCACTTGGTTCTGGCAAGAAATATTCGATGTAATGCAGAGATATTCTTTATTTCCTTCATTCATAGTCTATATATGAAAACCATTGAGACGTATGTATTTGAAACTTAATAAGTTTATTTTTTATTTACTACAATACACCGCTTCTTTTACTAATATATTTGTTCCCCCTGGCAATATAATGTTTGCTCTTCCAAAAGCCTCAATTAGTTTAGAAGTGCCAGAAATTGTACTAAATTTGTCCTTTTTCAGTTTAAGTTTAAAAATTATTTTTTATCTCGAAGTATTGTATGTGTTGTCCCACTGTCGACTAAACAAATATCTCCTTATTCATGTCAACGTTGCTCATAGCATTGACATTTTCTATTTCTCTATAAACAAAATAAAAAAATGTAAGAAGTATAATAAGGAGAAAAGAATAACCGTGATAACACATAGTTTATTAGGTTTGATGAATTACAACGAGAACTTATTTAATTAAACTATATTTCAAGTAAAATTGTTACTATTATAATAAAGTTCAAGTAAAGATAACATTCATCTAATTATTTTTGTTATTTTCGACTCCATCATTAGCATCGCCACCAGCAAATTCCATCCCATCAATTTCTCCACTTGTCTCGTTTAGAAAATCATCAACATTAAAAGGAGTAAAATCTATTTGTTTATTTTCATCGTTGTTGTGGGAAGTCTCACCTTCAATAGTATTGTTAAAATCAGCAAAGTTGGTTACTTTTCCCTTTCCCTTAATTGATGCTTGATAGATATTAACCCAATGTTTTGATGTACGACAAGTACGAGACCAATGTCCTTTAATCCCACACCTATAACAACCATCATTATCATTTTAAGGGGTGTGTGATTAATACCTTTACCTTTCTCATGTCTCCCACCATTATTGTTGTTCCACTTCAAGTGGTTGTTTGGGCTATGTCTACGACCATAACCACGACCACGACCGCGATCATGACCTCGACCGCGTCCACGACCGCGACCACGACCACGTCCACAACCTCTAGCTAAATTATTTATATTCACTTCTGGGAATAATGCATTGGCATTCGTTTCTAGGAATGGTGATGATCCAGTGGGACGTGAGTTATGGTTTTTCATTAACAAATAGTTGTTTTGTTCAACAACAAGGAGATGTGAGATCAAATCAGAGTATTTCTTAAATCCTTTTTCACGATATGTGGTTTGCACAACCATGTTAGTTGGGTGAAAGGTAGGAAATGTTTTCTCGAGCATATCTTCTTCGTTAGTATTAACTCCACACAATCTCAACTGAGACACAATTTTAAACAAAGCCAAATTATATTCACTTACTATTTTGAAATCTTGTAATCTCAACTGCATCCAGAAATAACGAGCCTTAGGGAATATCACTCCCTTTAGGTGATCATATTGTTCTGTCAAATTTTTCCATAAAATGGCTGGATCCTTGACACCTACGTGCGACGAAGAAAAATCATGGTTTTTTCTTTATCTTGCTCACTAAATGTATTTGTTTATTTGATTGCATTACCAAGATCTTTCGCTCTTAAGTGGATCTCAACACTGAGGACCCAAGTTAAATAGTTTCTTCCGAAAACACCAAGAGCAGCATATTCAAGATTGATTATATTTTTTATGATATCGTAATACAAAATAAGTAGTATTTTAGATTAAAAACGTGTCATCGTTCAATTGGTAAAGTACATTATTCTGTTTAGATGCGGAACATGTTTGAATCTCACAAGTGCCAAAACAATTAATATCTCTCTCTCTCTCTCTCTCTCTCTCTCTCTCTCTCTCTCTCTATATATATATATATATATATATAACAAAAATCATATCATAGTTCAATCGGTAAAGTATGGAAATCTCTTTAGGTTTAGGCTTCATGCATATTTTTTTTCTGGGATTCGGGCTTTTATAGCGTTAGATTTTGAATAATTTTTTTTATGCTTCAGGCATATATTTTTTTCTAGGTTTCGGGCCTATAACATTAAATTTAGGTTTCAGGCCTATACAATTTTTTTATGTTTCGGGATTTGTAGGCTTCAAGCCTAGAAATAAATCTTGTTTTATTTTCAACCCATTCAAAATTATATTTACATATAGGTTTCAGACCTTTATTTTTTCCTAAAGTGATTAAACCATTTATTTGCTCGAATATTGGAATAGTATTGTATAAGATGCAATGAAAGTCCTTATAATATGTATAGTATTGTTTATACATATAATACTCATTACGAAAAGATTTAAAAAAAACTTTTCAGTTAAATTTGATTTGGTACTTTATATCTAAAGTATAGCAATATAAATCATACCTGAAAATATTTTTTCTTGACTCAATCGGTAGAGACTCGTGCTGATAACGTGTTATAAACTAGTATAATATTATCTAAACTAGATGTAGCATATGGAGAGAATAATATCATTTTTTTTCTTCCAACATATGTGTAAAGTACAATGAGATGAAGGTCATATATTTATAGGAGATATCTCTTCATTTCATATAATAAGTGTCTTTCATAAAGATGGAGATTGGAGGGGTCTAGAAACTAAAAGGACATCCACTCAATACTAATTATATATATTATTTACAACAGTTCAGAGTCTTTAATTAATTGATAACAAGTAACACAATAAATATTCACTACTGCATATCGGTTCTTTAGCGACCAAACCATTAGTTACTACATTTGTTTAATCGATAATGATACATCTTTCGCGACTACATGTCATTTACGACTACATACGACCTATGATGTGGATCTTCCCGTCTAGGTGCGCCACCAAGCCGTCAACCACCACCACCACCACCACCCATCCTCCCGCAGCCACTTACGCCTAGTTAAAATTCTAGGTGTTTTTGCCTAGCGCCTCAGTCGCCGTGGAATAGGCGCCTAACCTGTCTAAGCGCCGATTAATGGCAAAAAATGGCCGCCTAGGCGCCGATTAATGGAAAAACAAGCCTGCATAGGCCTTCAAGTTATTTTTTCTTATTCTCGAGAATTATTTAATTGATATTATAACTCAATTTTTAGTATTTTTATATATACTATAGTTTTTTTAGATGAATTTAATGACTTAAATAGTTAAAATTGGTATAATTACTACATATATTACTAAATATACAAAATTACACAGCGGGATTCAAAACCGGATAATTCCGCCTAGGCCCCGTGTAATCCCGCCTAGGCGCTAGGCCCTGGTCGACCGCATAGTGCCCAAAACCGAGATCTACAACATAGCATACAACTTATTTGCGACTACATGAGTAGCCGCAGATACATTTTCAATCTCGTGACTATAGTTAGTAGTCGCTACTCTTATAATAGTAGTCGCTAGTATGTTTTTTAATTCTTTTTTTTACACTGTTAAATGTAGTTGTGAAAGATGGGTTGTCTTTGAAGACTACTTTTGTAGTCGCGGTTAGTACATGATAGCGACTACAACTCCATCTTTAGCGACTACATGATGTAGTCACCAATGACTTTAGCGTATTTATTATAGTGAGTTGTGTTTTGAAAACATGAATACCCCAAAATTTATATCTTTCCCACAATTCTCTCAAAACCTTACCAACTTTTTCCCACTAATCATCACCAAATGTTATTCCAACACGTGTAAAAGCTTTCCGGGGTCAATCAACGAAGTGGGACCTTCTCAATTCTTACTTTCTCCAACCGAATTTGGCCAAAATTAGGTATTTTTCTTAATTAAAACTTTTAAAAATTTGTGTTCTTTGATTATAATTGTGTATTTAATGTGATATAGTATGATTAGGTTATTAGAAACATGATTTATTTTTCTATTATATTATTGTTATGTATGAGAATAAAATACACAAATATTTGTTTTGTATCATTTATATTGTTGTAGTTGTTTATATTGTTAGTAGACGACAGTTTCGGGTATTGATAAGAGTTTGATTAATTCCGCTCATCGTGTTTCGTTGGAATTTATTAATGGGATAGAAGAATTTCTCGCATTTGTTCAAAAACAAGAGAATTTTAACGGTACTTTGTTTTGTCTGTGTAATGAATGTTCGAATAATCGTTGTTATAATGTCCAAAAGGTTATGACACATCTTTTACAATTCGGGTTTTGACCACGTATGAGATTTGGTCAAAGCACAGAGAGATTTTAGAAATTCCCGAGACTCAATGTAGAAAATAAAGTGTTGAATGTCTGTGACGATTTTAGACCTACTTACGAGGGTGGTGGTCATTCGGGTAACACTGAGATGAGAGACTTGCACAATTCAACACGTGGCAGTTTTGAAAATTTGTTCAAGGAATTGGAGACTGGATTATATAATGGACGTACAATAATGAGATCATTAAATTTCATTGCAAAGCTAATGAAAATGAAGGTGAAGAACAAGTGGACTAACACATCATTCACCAAGCTTCTGAAATTGTTGTGTCGCGTGTTGCCCAAACCTCATACCTTGCCCGAGTCTTATGAGGAGTGCAACAAAAATTTAAAAAGTTTAGGTATGGGTTATACGACTATAGATGATTGCTTGAACGATTGTGCTTTATTTTACAAAAAGAATGAATACCCCTAGAAGTGTCCAGTATGTAGTGAATCCAGATAGGACCCAAAGAAGGGTCAGAAAGTAGCGCATAAGAAACTTCGATATTTTCTGAGATTTGTAGAGCTACATCTTGAGTTTGCTAGTGAACCTCGAAATGTCTACAACTTGCTACCGTGGGTATGCATAAAAGGAACCATATTCCAGCTTTGTTTGTTGATTCTGGGTCCCCGTTTACCCGCTAAGGACATGGATGTCTTTCTCCGCCCTGTTATAGATGAGTTAGGCGAGTTGTGGGAAATACGGATTTTTACGTATGATGCTCATACGAAGCAAGAGTTTACAATGAAGGCTTGTTTGTTGTCCACGACTAATGATTACCCCGCTAGGTCATACACGTTAGGGTGGCAGAGTCAAGGTTACTTAGCGTGCCCAAAATGCATGGATTCTACTCCGTCAAAGAAGGTGAAAAAAGGTGTAGTATACTTTGATCATAGACAGTGGTTACCTATGAGACATCGGTTTAGGAAAGACAAAACTTCATCCGAGTACAGAGTTGAAGCCCCCCCCCCCCCCCCCCCCCCGCGAGGAAACATAGTTCGACCTATATTCAGACACAGTTAGATGGGTTGTCCATTGTATTTCCTGGTAAACACAAGAATTTTGGGGGCAAGACGACAAAGAAAACTGGTCATTGTCAGTTCAATTTGAAGAAAAGGAGTATTTTTTTTATCATATACCTTATTGGTCGGAAAATTTGTTAAAACGTAACATTGGTGTTAGCCAATGCGAGAAGAATGTGTTTGATAGTTTGCTCGGTACAGTTGTAGGACTTGATGGGAAAATAAACAAAGATAGCGTGAAAGTGAGAATGGATCTTAAAGATATGAGCATCAGGAAAGAATTGTAATTGATATCAAGAGGAGGTAAAGTGATGCTAAAGCGAGCAAAGTATACGTTGTCAACGGATAAGCGGAAAGTATTTCTTGACTGGTTGAAGGCACAGAAGTTTCCCGATGGTTTTGCATCTAGTCTGAGGAATAATGTTCAAAGTGATACTGGAAAAATCATTGGGCTGAAATCTCATGACTGTCACGTGATGATGTAGTATCTTTTTGTGGCTAGTATTCCTGGCTGATTGAAGATAAATTGATAGCGGTGCGATTATTGGTTTAGCTAACGTATTCAGAGTCATTTGTAAGAAAAATAGCAGTAGGAAAGAGTCAGAATCGGGTAGGTCGGGAGTGGTTGAAGGTATGTTAGACTTGCATCCTGCGTTTTTCAGTATAATGATCCACCTGGTTATACACTTAATACATACAAAACCTGGCTAGGCCGGAGGTTTCAATCGTCGAGGGATACGCTGTCGAAGAGACTTTGATTTTCATATCCCATTATCTTAAAGAAGAAAAAACAATGTTCAACGTCCCCAGTAGATATAACGAGACTGTACCTAAACCTAAAGATTATTCGTATTTAAGAGCCAGTCTAATCCACTGGGTGAAAAAAAGTTTGGTGCTTTGCCATATATAGAGAAGGATCAAATAAACTGGTACATCGATGAGATATAACATTTAATGACGTAAGTACATCATTTGGATTTATTATTTTTGCATTCATTATGAAAAAAATACTGACTTTTGTCTTCAAATGTAGAGAACACAAAGCCACCCTATCGTGCCCTGAAGATGATAAAGAGAAGATTCACCGACAGAAATTATTAGAGTGGTTTATGCATAAGGTATAGTTTCATTTAAATATAAAATTAAGAACCCATGTTAGTTTATATAGTTATAATTGTTCTTGTTTGAAGGTTTATGGAATAAAAAAGGTCGGTGATGCATTTGCTACATGTGAGATGATTTCATTGGCTAGTATATCTCGTGGTCCGGTTTATAGATACGATTCATGTGTTATGAACGGTGTCAAATGGGTTACTCGTGAAAATGTAGAAACAAGAGTGACTCAGGATTACGGAGTATGTACCATGTATGATGGGTAACTGTTTTACGGTGTATTAGTCAAGATTTTAGAGGTAATATTCGATGGTGGTTGTTCTGTTGTGTTATTCGAGTGTAAGTGGTATAAAATGATCAATGCGAGGAAAGAGAATGGGGTAACCATTATTAACATATCTAGTTTTTTTGAACGAATAACCATACCTTTTAGCAACGCAAGCAAAAAAAGTTGTTTACATTGATGAGATTAATTCATGGAAAACACAAAAAGGGTGGAAAGTTGTTTGGGAAATCAATGATCGGCATGGATGGACACCCGATTTATTGGATGCAGAATCACTACCTACTGAAAACGAGCGTATAACGATTCCCTTGGTGAATACGGAGATGTATTACTCACAACTACACTTAACAACTGGTGAGGAGATCCAGATTGACCCATTTCTATTGCATATAGATTTAGTTATTGATGAAGACGATGAGTTAATTGACGTCACGTTGGACGAATACGCATATGATCAATGAGAGAACCCCATCTACATTGATAGTGATGAGGAATTTGTTGATACAAGTGGTTACGAAATAGATTAAAATCGTAAATATCAAATGGTTACTCATAACAAATCTACATAATCAAAACACTTCACTCATAACAAATTTGATATTTAAGATTGTAGATTTGCAATGAGTAAAGTGTTTTGATTATGTGTATTTGATTACAACAGTTTTATTTAATGTATAACAGGTGAATTAAAATTAAAATTGTTCATTATAATTAAAAAAAGATTAAAAAATATTTATTTGAGCATTAACGACTAGAAAGTAGTAGCTAGAGTTGATGAACTAGTCGCTAAAGAGGCGGGGTCATTCGCGACTAGTTTATGCGCAAGAACTAGTCGAAAAAGATAAAAAGTTATTAGCGACTACATAGCGAATGCCAAACTTAATATTCATTTAATCAATGGCGGTCCACTTTCCCGCCCATTTGTGTACACACGTTTCATTTTTAGCATTAGCGACTACAATGTAGTCGCGAATGCCGCTCGTGGCGGTCAATAAACCGACGCGTGGAAATCAAACTTAACATTAACGACTACATCCCCTATCTTTCGCGACTACATAAATGTAGCCGCGAATGAAATGTCCTATATGTACTTCCTGTCGAGAGCTTATTTCTCACAAACTCTTTACACCAAAACTAAAAAACCGAAGCTCCCATTAAAATTCTTCTATTTTCGGCAACAATTGGAGTGATTAACACCTCCAAATCACATTCAAAGGTAATGAAACCATCCATTACACCTTTATTTCCAATTATTTATTATGAATTTTCTAGATTATCAAAAAAAATTATCTTCTAACCGATTTTTTTGCTTGTGTTTATGTTTGAATGATATGGGCATGGATTTTACTTCAAAGGAGATACCATTTCGTCAAAAGAGGTACGATTTTATCCACTAACTAGGTTGTAATTTCTCTGATTTTAATTTTAATTTTTTTCCTTTATTTTTGCATTTATAGCTATTTCCTAATTTCATAGGTGCTATTTAGGAGTGAATGATGTTAGTTTTAACACATTTGGATAGCTAGAAATTATTTTTTTAATATTTTTAAATTAAAAGAGGTGCCTTTTATGGGCAAAAGGAGAACGGCAGGGGTGAGGGGGCATTAAATTTAATTTGAGGTGTTTCTTGGGCATTAATCCTTTATTTTATTGTATTTATTTATGGATGATTTACCTATGAAATCCATAACATCAATTTTGGCCAAAAAAGTCCAATCCAAATAAATATCTAAAATGACATTTTTTTTAAAAATAATTCCATAAAAAAATATTTACTTTCCATAAATCAAAACATATATAATTAAAGTATTTCTATATTAGAAATATTCTAAAATCAAAATATTTTTATATTTACAATATTTTCTATTCTATAATTTTTCTTAATTCATAACATAAAATCAAACAATTTTCTTGAATCGTCAAACCTGAATATACATAAAAACAATCAAAATCAGAGGTTTAAAATACGAATAAAATATAGTAGGTTGACGATATAAAATAGTCGGACGACACTGCAAAAATCGTGGGTTGGCAATGCAAAAAAAATAGATTGACACCACAAAATCGTGGGTTAATAGTGCATAATAAAAGTAGTAGGTTGACAGTACAAAAATAGGATAATAATACATTTACAAAAATAGGGTAATTATACAGATAATGGATTGATAGCACTTTTCAAATTTTCATATAAACACAATATTACATTAACTTCAACATAAAACATTTCAAAATAAAATACTAACTTATAAAAATAAAAAAAATTAAGCAACTAGAAAAATTGAAATATATTTAGAGTTTTAATGGTAAAAATAATATTTTACCATAATTTGAGTTCTTCGATTGTTAATGGCGTAGCTAAACTAGGTTAATGAGGTTGAAGAAAAGTTTTCAAGTGGCAGCTATTTTCTTATGCAGGAGCACAAATAATAGTGGTAAGGATTGGTTTCTCAGTGGCGGCTTTCTTGTGAAGAGGTTTTTTTTTTCCTTGAATGCTAGTGAGAGGACATATAGTTTTAGGTTATTTTCACCTTTTCTTTTTTGTTTTACGTTTCAATGTTTTTCAACGTTTACTTTTTTTAATTTTTTTTAATTTTTTGTTTCATGTTTCATTGTTTTTCAATGTTGATTTTTTATTTTTATTTTTTATTTTTTATTTTTAATATATAAGATAACATTTAATTCATTAATTATAATTAAAGACAAAATTGATAAACCATAAAAACAAATGAATTAATGACTAAAAAAGACCTCAAGTTAAAATTAAGAGTCAATTGTTGATTGATGCCTATTAAAAAACTTATTTAGAAAAATGTACTTAGAATAAGATACTTTATTGAAAACAGCTCTACCCCAAATTACTCCTATAATTAACAATTAAAAAAAATTAAAAAACAAAACAAAAACTAATTAACACGCGCGCGTCCGTGAATTTTTTTTAAAATCGTTATAACTAATTCTAAAAAAATCAAAAAAAAATTATATTTGGATAAATCAAATTAATATTTACGTCTATGATTTTTTCGGAATTTTCTGAATTTTTTAATTTTTTTTTCCGCAGACACGAAATTTCATGTTTATTTCACGGTTTAAAACATGGAATTCCGTGTCTGCGAAAAAAAAAATCATAAAATCCAAAAAATTCAAAAAAAATCAAAAAAATTCATAAACGTAAATATTAATTTGCTTTATTCAAAAATACAATTTTTTTAATTTTCTGATTTTTTTTAATTAGTTATGATGATTTTAAAAAAAAATCACGGACGCGCGCGTGCGATGAAATTAGTAGTAGGTTGTGGTGGTTGTGGTGGTGGAGGTGGTGATGGTTGTGGTGGATGTAGTGGTGGTTACATACATGGTGGTTGTGGTGGTGGTGGTGGAGAAAAAAGTACCCTATTGTTTGTTTAATATTTAAAAATTAATATTGTATTAAAATAAAATAATATATTTAATAATAAGGGTAGTAAATGTATAGAAAATATAAATGAGATGTTTTCTATAAATAATTACTTCATTAGGCATTTTTTTATAAAATAAATTATTGAAGGCATAAAAAAACAATTAGAGAGTTTAATGAGGATGTTATCAACAATAACCTCTAAAATTAATTCTTTTTCACCCCAGACATCATTTTCTTGCCTATAAAAGGTCACATACATTTTGTTTTTTGCTTTTTTTTTTGTTCATAAAAAGAGTCGTTTGAGTTATGGAAAGTTTACCAGAATTCAGAATTTGAGTTTTGAAAAGTTTTCCATAACTCACTCTTCTTTAAAAAAGATTGTGTCTTTTATGAGCAAATATGTAAGGTGATAGGTGCCTATTGGGCATTAACCCTAAAAAAATTGGATTTTCTAAGAAGACAAAAAGAAACAGGACTTCATAAGAGTTGGGTTTTAATTATTTGGTCATAATTTATAAGCTAATAACTCTTTATTTTATTGTGTTTAATTTACATTAATTTGATTTGCTGATGTAATATTTTTATATTTTTATTATATTAATTTTATATTAATTTAATTTGATGATGTAATATTATTTATTAAACATTGGTTGTAATATTTAATGGTCTAGTTATTAAATGCAATATTTATTTATTTCTCAATGTGTTGTAGTAATTTAATTTTAATTTTGTTATTCTTTTCAATTATATTTTTTTAAACATTTGGAATTGCAAATTAGATGAATGAATTGTTGGCTAGGAACCACGGGGAAGGGGTGGGGATGATGAGGGACGTGATCCTTCATGCAATCTAAACCTCAACTTGGCAAACTGTAACACCCAAAAGGGTATACAATTTTTATTCCATAATTATTTATTTAAAAATGTACATTAATTTAATGTGATTTAAAACAAAAAAGTAAAGAGAAAACCGAGCGGGACCGCATCCCAAAAAACTGCCCTTAGGGCATTAAAAGCGATTGGGTATTCTTTGCCTGTCGATTTTCGCATGCTAGACGACTCGTGGAATCCCTCAGGTGAATACGGGAAAAACGTAAGTCAAGTGTCAGGGATAACAGTCTAGGAGAGAATACCACCCTGTTACAAAGCATGGGAAAAAGTGCCTCAACTGAAGGATGCAATTGTCTAACGTTTATCCGTAATATTTAAAATTATTTTAAATTATAATATGTAGGATAATTTATTTATATTTTTTAACTTTATTACGTTGAATATATTAATTTTTTGACATAGAAAACTGGAGGAAACGAATAATTGGGCCGACATTGCAGATAATCTTGATACTATCATGCGATATAGATTTAAGGACTACAAGCATCAAGCGAAGAAGCACTATTACTTGAAGGGGAAACCCCCGAGCGAAAATGACTTATGCGAATTGGGTATAAAGTTGTAAATTTTGGGGATCGACTGCCGCGAAGGTAATAAAATATTACTTTACACCAAGCAAAACAAATAGAGAAAACCGAAAGAAGCTAAAGAACCCAAGTTGGGCAGGATCCCGAAAGTATTCCCGAACCAGGGATATTATTTACGAGGTAGATAATATTTATAAGTATTAAAATTATTTAGAATAGTAATTGAATTATTGAATGGAACAGGGTACGTTAAAGACGACCGTGGATGACACGTTGGTGGTGACCGATGAGTATACTCGGGAATAATTTCCTACTCCACAAATGAGTGGCTTTTTTGATGTTGTAGGCCAGAATAAGAAGCCTAAGGACTGTTTCTTTTTAACGGTAAGTACAAGAATGTGGATATAAGTATATCCTAAAAATTAATATTTAATTATAATTATATTAATTATATGTCTTTAATGAAATAGAAAGCTTTAAAGAGAAAGTTGAAAGAGATCGTGACCCTAACTTAATCTAGGTCATCTAAAGCTCGTAACTTGACGCTCAAGGAGCTGTTAGATACGGTGAAGGAGGTGGCCAAGGAGGGTATGGGATCACCAAAAGGAGTTGGGTAGCAGGTTTAGGCCAACCAAGAAAGAAGAGGCGTGTCTCGGGTCTTTCAATTAAAAGAGGTGCCTTTTATGGGCAAAAGGAGAACGGCAGGGGTGAGGGGGCATTAAATTTAATTTGAGGTGTTTCTTGGGCATTAATCCTTTATTTTATTGTATTTATTTATGGATGATTTACCTATGAAATCCATAACATCAATTTTGGCCAAAAAGGTCCAATCCAAATAAATATCTAAAATGACATTTTTTTTAAAAATAATTCCATAAAAAAATATTTACTTTCCATAAATCAAAACATATATAATTAAAGTATTTCTATATTAGAAATATTCTAAAATCAAAATATTTTTATATTTACAATATTTTCTATTCTATAATTTTTCTTAATTCATAACATAAAATCAAACAATTTTCTTGAATCGTCAAACCTGAATATACATAAAAACAATCAAAATCAGAGGTTTAAAATACGAATAAAATATAGTAGGTTGACGATATAAAAATAGTCGGACGACACTGCAAAAATCGTGGGTTGGCAATGCAAAAAAAATAGATTGACACCACAAAATCGTGGGTTAATAGTGCATAATAAAAGTAGTAGGTTGACAGTACAAAAATAGGATAATAATACATTTACAAAAATAGGGTAATTATACAGATAATGGATTGATAGCACTTTTCAAATTTTCATATAAACACAATATTACATTAACTTCAACATAAAACATTTCAAAATAAAATACTAACTTATAAAAATAAAAAAAATTAAGCAACTAGAAAAATTGAAATATATTTAGAGTTTTAATGGTAAAAATAATATTTTACCATAATTTGAGTTCTTCGATTGTTAATGGCGTAGCTAAACTAGGTTAATGAGGTTGAAGAAAAGTTTTCAAGTGGCAGCTATTTTCTTATGCAGGAGCACAAATAATAGTGGTAAGGATTGGTTTCTCAGTGGCGGCTTTCTTGTGAAGAGGTTTTTTTTTTCCTTGAATGCTAGTGAGAGGACATATAGTTTTAGGTTATTTTCACCTTTTCTTTTTTGTTTTACGTTTCAATGTTTTTCAACGTTTACTTTTTTTAATTTTTTTTAATTTTTTGTTTCATGTTTCATTGTTTTTCAATGTTGATTTTTTATTTTTATTTTTTATTTTTTATTTTTAATATATAAGATAACATTTAATTCATTAATTATAATTAAAGACAAAATTGATAAACCATAAAAACAAATGAATTAATGACTAAAAAAGACCTCAAGTTAAAATTAAGAGCCAATTGTTGATTGATGCCTATTAAAAAACTTATTTAGAAAAATGTACTTAGAATAAGATACTTTATTGAAAACAGCTCTACCCCAAATTACTCCTATAATTAACAATTAAAAAAAATTAAAAAACAAAACAAAAACTAATTAACACGCGCGCGTCCGTGAATTTTTTTTAAAATCGTTATAACTAATTCTAAAAAAATCAAAAAAAAATTATATTTGGATAAATCAAATTAATATTTACGTCTATGATTTTTTCGGAATTTTCTGAATTTTTTAATTTTTTTTTCCGCAGACACGAAATTTCATGTTTATTTCACGGTTTAAAACATGGAATTCCGTGTCTGCGAAAAAAAAAATCATAAAATCCAAAAAATTCAAAAAAAATCAAAAAAATTCATAAACGTAAATATTAATTTGCTTTATTCAAAAATACAATTTTTTTAATTTTCTGATTTTTTTTAATTAGTTATGATGATTTTAAAAAAAAATCACGGACGCGCGCGTGCGATGAAATTAGTAGTAGGTTGTGGTGGTGGAGGTGGTGATGGTTGTGGTGGATGTAGTGGTGGTTACATACATGGTGGTTGTGGTGGTGGTGGTGGAGAAAAAAGTACCCTATTGTTTGTTTAATATTTAAAAATTAATATTGTATTAAAATAAAATAATATATTTAATAATAAGGGTAGTAAATGTATAGAAAATATAAATGAGATGTTTTCTATAAATAATTACTTCATTAGGCATTTTTTTATAAAATAAATTATTGAAGGCATAAAAAAACAATTAGAGAGTTTAATGAGGATGTTATCAACAATAACCTCTAAAATTAATTCTTTTTCACCCCAGACATCATTTTCTTGCCTATAAAAGGTCACATACATTTTGTTTTTTGCTTTTTTTTTTGTTCATAAAAAGAGTCGTTTGAGTTATGGAAAGTTTACCAGAATTCAGAATTTGAGTTTTGAAAAGTTTTCCATAACTCACTCTTCTTTAAAAAAGATTGTGTCTTTTATGAGCAAATATGTAAGGTGATAGGTGCCTATTGGGCATTAACCCTAAAAAAATTGGATTTTCTAAGAAGACAAAAAGAAACAGGACTTCATAAGAGTTGGGTTTTAATTATTTGGTCATAATTTATAAGCTAATAACTCTTTATTTTATTGTGTTTAATTTACATTAATTTGATTTGCTGATGTAATATTTTTATATTTTTATTATATTAATTTTATATTAATTTAATTTGATGATGTAATATTATTTATTAAACATTGGTTGTAATATTTAATGGTCTAGTTATTAAATGCAATATTTATTTATTTCTCAATGTGTTGTAGTAATTTAATTTTAATTTTGTTATTCTTTTCAATTATATTTTTTTAAACATTTGGAATTGCAAATTAGATGAATGAATTGTTGGCTAGGAACCACGGGGAAGGGGTGGGGATGATGAGGGACGTGATCCTTCATGCAATCTAAACCTCAACTTGGCAAACTGTAACACCCAAAAGGGTATACAATTTTTATTCCATAATTATTTATTTAAAAATGTACATTAATTTAATGTGATTTAAAACAAAAAAGTAAAGAGAAAACCGAGCGGGACCGCATCCCAAAAAACTGCCCTTAGGGCATTAAAAGCGATTGGGTATTCTTTGCCTGTCGATTTTCGCATGCTAGACGACTCGTGGAATCCCTCAGGTGAATACGGGAAAAACGTAAGTCAAGTGTCAGGGATAACAGTCTAGGAGAGAATACCACCCTGTTACAAAGCATGGGAAAAAGTGCCTCAACTGAAGGATGCAATTGTCTAACGTTTATCCGTAATATTTAAAATTATTTTAAATTATAATATGTAGGATAATTTATTTATATTTTTTAACTTTATTACGTTGAATATATTAATTTTTTGACATAGAAAACTGGAGGAAACGAATAATTGGGCCGACATTGCAGATAATCTTGATACTATCATGCGATATAGATTTAAGGACTACAAGCATCAAGCGAAGAAGCACTATTACTTGAAGGGGAAACCCCCGAGCGAAAATGACTTATGCGAATTGGGTATAAAGTTGTAAATTTTGGGGATCGACTGCCGCGAAGGTAATAAAATATTACTTTACACCAAGCAAAACAAATAGAGAAAACCGAAAGAAGCTAAAGAACCCAAGTTGGGCAGGATCCCGAAAGTATTCCCGAACCAGGGATATTATTTACGAGGTAGATAATATTTATAAGTATTAAAATTATTTAGAATAGTAATTGAATTATTGAATGGAACAGGGTACGTTAAAGACGACCGTGGATGACACGTTGGTGGTGACCGATGAGTATACTCGGGAATAATTTCCTACTCCACAAATGAGTGGCTTTTTTGATGTTGTAGGCCAGAATAAGAAGCCTAAGGACTGTTTCTTTTTAACGGTAAGTACAAGAATGTGGATATAAGTATATCCTAAAAATTAATATTTAATTATAATTATATTAATTATATGTCTTTAATGAAATAGAAAGCTTTAAAGAGAAAGTTGAAAGAGATCGTGACCCTAACTTAATCTAGGTCATCTAAAGCTCGTAACTTGACGCTCAAGGAGCTGTTAGATACGGTGAAGGAGGTGGCCAAGGAGGGTATGGGATCACCAAAAGGAGTTGGGTAGCAGGTTTAGGCCAACCAAGAAAGAAGAGGCGTGTCTCGGGTCTTTCAATTACCCCAGCCCAGGACGAGCACAACTCGAATATGATGGAAGATGTGAACGAGCTTCCGGTAGCCCAGGGAGTTCCACCATATATACCTCCTACTTCAGCCTCTACTAGCACCGTTCGTCCAGTTTACTTTAAGGCCGTTGTGACCGACGCGATAGAGTAGGTTAATCAGTTAAGGGCACAGTCGGATTTGACACCTTTCACTCCTATGCCACAAAACCATACTACTCAATCTTCAACAGCTGGTTCATCTAGGAGCCGAGATAAAGATTTTGATGAAGGAGATGAGATAACTCGTTTGTATAGACGGCTATTTTGGTTATTTGATTGTTATTTTGTTTGCTTATCCTATTTTGACTGTGTTTGACTTTTGGTGGATTCGAGTTGACTTTGACTATCGATGCATTAATATATTATTGGTATTTTAATTAATTATTTGTATGGTTAAGTACTTTATTGGTATTTTAAGTTATTAATATTTTATATTAATAAATGCAATTAAATTTAATTCAAAAACATAATTTTAATTTTAAAAAAGTCATTCGCGACTACATCTAGTCGCCAGTTTAAAGTGTAAGTAATCGCTAGTTATGATTCATTAACGACTACATGGTACTCACTAATGAGGTACAGTGTAGACGGGAATGATATTAATTAACGAGTACAATGTCGTCAGCAATGATATTTATTAAAGACTACATTATGTAGTCGTAAATGATACGAGAATATTAACGACTTTATCTGTAGTCGTTAATGATAAAAGATTATTAAGACTATATTTGTACATTAGTCGATAAATATACTCTTTAACGACCATTTTTAGCGTATACGTAGTTGTGAATGTAGAAATCTGGCTTTAGCGACTATTTTTTCCACCAATTTTGACTAATTATGTAGTCGCGACAGGTGACACACGGACACAGTGGAGTGATCGGTGGAAGTTCTATAGGGTAAGGAACTTATTATTCTGCGTAATAAAGAAAAAACATTAGTGTCAATCTGAATATATTTCTAACAATGTTCATGTTCTCCCACCATGAAAATAAAATCCACAAACTATAAATAGACACGAATGTAAGAAAGGTCGAGTGATGGTGGTCCACGATTATAAGAATATATCAGTAACCAATAAGCCCTGGCCGAATTTCTAATTAGCTAGTGTTATGATAGTTAAACTTCACCTAAAGGCCACTCTCTTACGTGGGACCACCACCTGCATTTTGATCCAGTTTCCAGACAATGCCATCATCTCTCATCAATAATGTTGTACGACGATAAGGTGATAAGTCAGTCCAAAAAAATATGGATTTTTTTAACATACACAGCGTGTATGTGCGCATAGAAGGATTATTGCCACGTGGAGTTGGATCAGTGACGTGGCGCAATCAAAGCCTTCTAAAGAAATATTGTTTTTTAATCAATTTGCAAATGTCCCTGTTGCCCTTCTGCCACTTATTCGGCGGGCACTGTTCACTTACTTTTCCCCTCATTTAATGTCCGCAGTGACAAGTATTGTCACTGAATAGTTGCTATTCGTTTAAAAAAAAAAAAGAATAGTATTCTTTAATATATTATATTAGAGATAGTTGTTTCCATTAGTTTTTCAAATAGGCGGCGGAAGCTTTATTTTTCATTCTCCAACACAATTTGTTTGTTATTTTTTGTTTTCTTAAAGTCAACGTTGGAAGATACGTTTTCAGAAAAAATCTTGCACGTGTCATCTTCTCATGGTTTATATTATTTATATTATAAATTGGTTAGTTGTCTTATTTGGCCATCAATTGACGGATGTATGCATGATTATTTTTTTTTTTATAATTGTCTAAAAATATTGATTATTCATGGTTTAGACTTTGTAATATTTATACAAATATAATTTAATTGTTTTATTTACAAAGAATTAAGTTAAAACAAGTTTTTTATTTTTAATATAAAAAATGTAAGTTACAAATTTAAATTTTTTTAATAACAATTGGTTAATGATTAGTATAATAAAAGCCATTGTTCAATTGTATTGGTATTTATTTAGAAGATAGTTGATATATTATCATTTTCTCTACCATAGTAATGTTAACAAGATAGTTGATGTGAATAGGGTTGGTGTTGTTATTTGTCTTGGGTATTGATTGTTTCAACAACCAACGAGATGTCTTCTTAATTGGTAAGTTTGCTTTTATGGCTATAAATAGGATAGTTGGTCTTGAAGCTTGAAGAAACACACGCAAAGGAAGAGGTGTGCTAAGGTGAATGTGTTTTGTATTCTTCTCTATATCATAAGGAATGGCTTCAAATGGTTAGTTCATCCTTTTCCTTACTTTTTTTTTGCTGTTGTTATGTTTTATATATTAGTTGGTGGGATTTGATGTTGTTTATCATAGGATGGAATGGTAATAGTATTTTAATTACCACATTAGGGCGGATTTTATTCTTAACGACTTTTGTGTTTTGTAAATACCTTAAGCATTACTATGAAACAAGTTAACCCTAATTTTATTACTAGTATTTTTGTTAACAAACCCAAAAACGAAAATGGGTTAGTAAACCGTTAAAACCCTTTAACTAAGTAATAGATCCTATAGATGTTTCTAACCCTAATTAAGAACCAACAACCATAATCCATATCCCCCAAGCTCGAATGATTTCCTTCAACACATTCCATAATTTTGTTTTTGTAATAAAAGTAGTCTTACTAGTAAACTCACAAGTAGTGATCCTTAATCTAGTTCAAATTGTTAAATGTAATCATTAGTTCCCTAATCCTCAAATGTTTGTTGATAAAACCTAATACGTATTACCTAGTACATGAGCCCTAATCCATGTAATTTATAGAATATAAACCAAATACCGGAGGCAAAAAACCGTTAATGATACAAATGAATATCATAGTTTAGAGTTTAAAGCATAGTTTATTCTAAATAATTTTTTTAATTTGAAACGTAAATATAAAAAATATTTAATAGTTTAATAATATTTTTTGTTTCAATTTAGTAATTTAAGTTGATAGAATTTATGTGTTATTAAAATTAAAAATAATCATTTGAATTATATATAAGTCTCATATAGTAAAAAAATAAAGAGCCACGTTAATTTTAAATACATATAAAAAGAACGTGGCAAATATTTTTTTACAAACATTTTTTTATGTTAGTTTTATATTTTAGAATTTTTTTAATATTAAATAGTAATTCGAATTAATTTATTAATTTTGAAACGAATATATAAAATATATATAGATAATATAGTATAATTTTTTTTTGCTTTCTACTTATTAATTAAAGTTGAGATATATTTTTTTAGAATAAAGGTGAAAAAATTCCTATATATATTTCATATTTTTCTACCGTAGCCAAAAAATAAATAGCAACCTTAATTTATAATACATATAAAGAGAACGTACTAAAGTTAATTTAAAAATATTTCGTTACTTTAAAAAAAAAATTGCAATGTTTTTTTAAAATTTATTTGTATTTCGAAATAAATAATTAAATTTGATGAATATATTAAAAACAATGTTCGAGGAAATATATATAAGAGATATAATAATAATATTCTAGAAATATTTTGGTATGAAATGTTTTTGGTTGTTTAGGTGTTTCTAGTTATTATTTTGTTATTAGAATTAAAGTAATCAAATTTGAAACAAGTATATAATAATAAATTAATTTTAGTTGAAAACGTGTGTTTTTCTATTTTTTTAATAATTAACATTTAAAATGTTTTATTATAAGAATTTGACCAGTAATTTGGGTCTATAATTGGTTTTGTAGGTTGTAGTTCCAGCGGCGGTGTTGATAAACCGACTGTGGTTGAGAAAGATACTCCGGTTGACGTGCTCCTAACGTTGACACGTGACGATGTCATGAAGATGAAGTTTGCCAGTGAGGAAGACGCGTTTTTTTTATACAACACGTATGCTAGGGCGCTCGGTTTTAGTATTAGGAAGGACCGTTTGGATAAGGCGTCCGGTGGCGGAGGCGAGGTTGTTGCTCGGTTATTCGTGTGCTCGTGTGCCGGGGTTAGGCAAAAAATTTACTTGGAGATGAAAGACAGAGTGCGAGGTCACAGGGAAGAGACCAGGACTAACTGTAGGGCAAGGCTCAGAATCAAACATGATCCGATATCCGAATGTTATAACGTTGTTCTGTTTATAATGGATCACAACCATCCCTTGTCGCCTGTCTCCACTTCACACTTTCTCAGGTCACATAGGCACATAGACGAGGGTCACCTAGACCAAGCCATTGCACTACGCGATTCAGGTATACCAACCACGAAGATCATGGATGTGTTTTTAAGGGAGGCCGGCGCTTACCAGAATGTTGGTTTCGTGAGGACGGATCTATATAACGCTCTTGGAAGGATTAGAGGGGATGAGATTAGTGAAGGTGATGTCAACGTTACGCTAGCTTATTTGGAAGGTAGGTGTGTGAGTGATCCTCTGTTCGTATTCAAGCACACGGTTGACGAGGAAAATCGTCTTGACAAGTTGTTTTTCTGTGACGGGAGATCTAGAAGAGAGTACGCTGTTTTCGGAGATGTACTAATTTTCGATGCCACTTATAAGACTAACGCATACGGCTTCCCCTTAGTTGTACTGGCCGGGGTCAACAACCACCGTAAAACATGTATTTTTGGTTTAGCTTTGGTGAAGAACGAGACAACAGAATCATACGTGTGGTTGCTTGAGACGTTGACCGAGACAATGAACGGTAAAAAGCCTACATCGGTGGTAACGGACGGAGATAGGTCTATGGCTGCTGCCATAGAACTTGTATTCCCTAGGGTAGGTCATAGGCTATGCAAGTGGCATCTTAATCGAAACGCTGTTACGAACGTTAAAGTTGACGGGTTCGGAGCCATTTTTAAGAAACTGATGGGGTTGCCTGTAACTGTTGATTTATTCGAAGAAGCATGGTGGAAAATGGTGCAAGAACATGATCTCGCTGAGGATCGATGGATAATCGAGACGTACGAAAAACGTGCGATGTGGGCCGAGGCTTATTTACGCGGTAGTTTTTTCGGATTTGTAAAGGCCACGCAGCGATGTGAAGGTATGAACTCGTATTTTAAAAGGTTTCTAAATAGTAAAGTGAAATTAATAGAATTCGTCAAAGGATGCATGGATGGTATGGTGACCATTAGGGACAACGCTAGCAAGGAAGAGTACCTAACTAACCAAACAAGTCCTGTCACAACTACACCCCTGGACGATTACGAGATTGATGCGAGCAAGAAATTCACCAGGGCCCTTTTTTATAAGGTAAGGAAAGAGTTAGCGGGTCAGGGAGACCTACATCACACCGAAGTTTCTCAGTTATACGGTTCTCGCACTTATGTTATTGTGTCCCACAAATACCCAAGGATAATAAGGAGAGTTTGTATCAGTTTTGATGGGTCTAGGGTTACCCTAGAATGTAGCTGTCTGTTATTTGAGTCTCACGGAATACCATGCAGACATATTTTTTTCGTGATGAAAGTGGAGGGGGCCAGGGAAATACCTGATTGTTGCATTAAGTTCAGGTGGACACCCGGGAGCAGTGTGAATCTCCGGGACAAGTGTTTGGCCGAGTTTCATCATACCGAGATAGAGACTGCGAGGATGGGTTTCTTGAACGCAAAGTGGAAGGAAATGCGTTTCCACGCGGCACGTAGTGAAAGGGGATATAATGATTCCCTGGAGGCCATTACGAATGTTGTTGCTAGGACGAGCCATTTTGATAACGAAGACGGTTCTAGGTATGGGGTCCCCATACCAAGACCAGCCCGGAGGCCAATAGTGGAAGATCCCGTAGATCCCCGACCAAACGGACCTGTTGTTAAAAATTCCCGTAAATGTAGTCGTTGTAAACTTCCCGGACATCAGAAAAACAATTGCCCTACTTCACGCCTGCGTGACGAACCTGAGGACGAGGAAGTGCTATACCACTTTGATGCCCCCGACTACACCAACCCAAATAATTTACCATATGTCTGAGTGAAGAAATAGGTGGAGACATATATCCCTAAATGTTTGTTTATTTTAAAGTTTGTTAAGTCCCTTTTGGTTTTAGTATGCAATATTATAAGCTTCCAATGATGTACTCTTTTTTAGTATTTCGTGTAATCGGTATTGTTATCTTTGTTAATTTATATTTATCTATGCATTTGGTTTCCACTATCACTTTTATAACAACATTTTAATACCGTAGGAAGTTATATTAACATCTTTAATAAATTTTATGTTATATTTTTAAAAAAGTGAATTGATTAAAGAGATAAATTGTTTTGAAATAACAAATGATATACATACTTTCCTCATTTTTTTTTTAAAGGGTAAAAATAAGGGGAAAAAAAATTTCTTCTTTCCGTCGCTAGTTGTAAATTAATAGTCGAAAAGAGAAATAATATTTATCTTTTAAAAAATGAATTTATACTTTTTTAACAAATAAATATTGAATGAAATATCTATTGACTAAGTATATAATATTTAGCTGAGTAAATAGTAAACCAAAAAATTGTATGTCACAATAAAAGAAATTTCAAATAATAATATTGTAGATATGAACTACAAATAAAAAGGTAATGTAAAAAAATGTAATAATTTAATAATAGTGAGAAAAAGAAAACTTTAATTTTTTTTATTTATATTTTATAAGTATTATAGTTTTTATTTCAATTTTTAAAAACAAAATATTGAATAATATTGTTGGAAAAATTGTCACTAGCCATGCATGCAAAGGTGTACGTAAAAGAATCAAAAACTAGGGTTTGACTTATTTATTTTAAAAGGTTTGACTAACACTAAAAGTTAATTAATTAATTTGTTTATTTTATTAAACTACATTCCATGCCAGGTTAGCAGAATTCTAAGAGGCTTATGCTTCTTTAATTAATATTTTACACGCGTGCTTTCTCAATAAACCTTCTCCCTCCTTTCTTTATTTTTTTAAATTTTAAATACATCAACCGTTACCTCACTTCACATCCCATCCCCATTAACGTTAATCTGCCTGTATATATAGTAGTTGAGGGGTCCGTGTAGAGTTCAAGACAAATCAACAAAAACAAATAAACTATCTACCATATCCAAAAGACCAAAATATGGAAGGGTTTCCAATCCCCGTTGAAGCGCTGGAGTTGATTCTGGGACGGTTGAACGTCGCAGAGCTGTGCCGACTCAAGACGGTCTGTCATCGGTGGCTTGCAGTAATTTCGAGCTCTCATTTTGTGGAAGTTCATCTCAACCAAGCCAAAAATCGAACCGCTTATCTGCTACTGGGCTCTCGTGGAATTCGAAATCAACAATCTGCCGCTATAAGGCTACATTCTTACGATTCGTTTGAGGTAATTACACCACAATTTGAAACACCTACATATTTCCGATATGTACCAGATTTTACATCCCCTTGTAGGGGATTAATTTGTATTTTTGACACTCGTACAATAGTTCTATGTAATCCTGTCATCAAAAAATACAAGTTAATCCCCAGTCCAAGAGAATTTCTGTCAACGGCGGGTAATTGCGAGTTTGGGGCAGCCGGAGGAAGTAATCTCGGTCGGAGGTTAGTTATCAGTATCACGCGCGTCGGGCTGGGTTACGATTTAACATCAAAAACGATGAAAATAATGACGTTTGTTGAGGTGGGTGACGAGCACGTGTGTTTAGTATTCAATTTAAATGGTATGGAATGGTCATTGCTTCAGTACAAACCCCCATACATAACTGGTGGTGGGGTGGAGTGTAACGGATTGCTATACTGGACGTCTATACGCGAAGATGGCCCGGGTCCAAATGTCTTCCAAGCTGGTGATAACGGAAGAAACCAGTTACTGTCCATTCATTTGGGCAGCCACGTAGTTGAAAAAAAACAATTTCCTCCAGGAGTTATTTCCTACAACCTAGGGTTGGTTAATGATTCCGTGGCGTTGTTTTCTAGAGTTGGAGTGGATACTCATTGCATTGATATTTGGGTATTGAAGAGTGGAGGTTTTGGTTTTGAATGTTCGTGGCAAAAAATTGCAAAATTTGGCCCGCTAACTTATACAAATTGCCATCTGCTGTGGAAAAATGAAGCAGTGATATGTGGTGTAGAGCATCAAGACCACGATCATATTTTCATAGATGAGTTGATTTCTTGCAGAATCGGAAATGGCGAAATAAATAGGCTTGGGTGGTTCTTTGATTCGGCCATGTATTTTAAGGATAGTTTTTTACTTATGTAATGCTTATGGATAACAATTTGGTATTTTTATTGTATTCGTTGTACGATTTTATATTAAATAGGGTCAAGTGTTTTGTTCTAATAAATTGATATCCTCGCTTGATTGAAAAAGTTAATCTTGAATAAACTGAAGTAAATATGTAGTGACATCGTGAAAATGTCATTAATAAATAAGATTTAATAAAGAGATATTTTGATGTTTATTCTTAACTAAATAAATTAAAAAAAAAAAACCTTTTTAAGTAGGGTATGTGCACTACCCCATAAGATTACATTTTCTCGTATTGTCAAAGTACTATTGATTGCATGGGCCTAATTAAATTGATATTATATTTAAAAAATAATATTTTCTATTCAAGAATATAACTTATAGGGTCAAGTAAGGCCATTTGGTGATAAAGTCAAAGTATAGGGTCAAGTTCGGCCATTTGGTGCTAAAGTCAACTTATAGGGTCAAGTAAGGTGTTTTGGCGCTAAAGTCAACTTATAGGGTCAAGTAAGGCCATTCGGTGATAAAGTCAACTAATAGGGTCAAGTTCGGCTTTTTGGTTATAAAGTCAACTTATAGGGTCTAGTAAGGCCATTTGGCGCTAAAGTCAACTTATAGGGTCAAGTAAGGCTATTTGGTGATAAAGTCAACTTATAGGGTCAAGTAAGGCCATTCGGTGATAAAGTCAATTTATAGGGTCTAGTAAGGCCATTTGGTGATAAAGTCAACTTATAGGGTCAAGTAAGGCTATTTGGTGCTAAAGTCAAAGTATAGGGTCAAGTAAGGTCTTTTGGTGCTAAAGTCAAAGTATAGGGTCAAGTAAGGCCATTTGGTGATAAAGTCAACTTATAGGGTCAAGTTCGGCCATTTGGTGCTAAAGTCAACTTATAGGGTCAAGTAAGGCTATTTGGTGATAAAGTCAACGTATAGGGTCAAGTAAGGCCATTCGGTGATAAAGTCAACTTATAGGGTCTAGTAAGGCCATTTGGTGATAAAGTCAACTTATAGGGTCAAGTAAGGCTATTTGGTGCTAAAGTCAAAGTATAGGGTCAAGTAAGGTCATTTGGTGGTAAAGTCAACTTATAGGGTCAAGTTCGGCCATTTTGTGATAAAGTCAACTAATAGGGTCAAGTAAGGCTTTTTAGTGATAAAGTCAAAGTATAGGGTCAAGTAAGGCTATTTTGTGATAAAGTCAACTTATAGGGTCAAGTAAGGCTATTTTGTGATAAAGTTAACTTATAGGGTCAAGTAAGGCTATATGGTGCTAAAGTCAAAGTATAGGGTCAAGTAAGACCATTTTGGTGCTAAAGTCAAAGTATAGGGTCAAGTAAGGCCATTTTGTGATAAAGTCAACTTATAGGGTCAAGTAAGGCCATTTTTTTTATTTATATAATAATGGCCATTCTTATTATGTATTTAAATTTTATTTTAATAATAATTAAATTCTAAAAATAAAAAATTAATATTTAATTCATAAAACTAGAATACTATAAAATAATACAAATAAATTAAATACTATAATGTAATTTTTAACATTTATTATTTTTTTTACACGGTTTTTCAATATAAAATTTATTGTTATTTATTATAATAGTCCTAATAAAAAAATCTATTATTATCTTAATAAAAATCTTTTAATGTTAAACTAATCTACTACTACAACCGTTATAATGTTATTTTTCGTTCTTGTCTTCGTGTCCTAGTATAGGTCTAGGTCTATGGATGGCGTTTGGTTTACCCATGCATAATTTTAAATTTTTATTTGGACTCAAATATTTCGATACCGCCAATATGAGACTCCATGCTGCATCGGAAAATGTAGCATCCATCAGGTGTCTGTTAAACATTATACCATTTCCATAACTTCTCATTATTCCATATCTCACATTTCAACAATGGCAGATAGAGCTTCTTCTTCAACACCTGCATCGTTGGCCGGGGAGTTCCTCCAATTTCCGACGAAACCTTCCTTTATTCAGCCGGGAGAACAAAAAACATTACCACTCACTAATCCCGCTTACAACAGCCCACCCTTGAAAAGACAAAGAGTAGAAGGGACTATTATGAACCCTATATCTGAATTCCTCCAACAGTCAAACGGTGAAGCGAGAACTTCCACACACAACACACAGGTACAGACATATTTGATTTTTTTTTTTTTTGATTTTTTTCCAAAAGCTCCCCAGATATATTTTCATGGTAGTATATCAGTTTAATTTTTTTTTTTTTTGAATATCCGGGTATAAAGTCTCGTATTCACATTCCAAAGCAGCCACTAATCCCCACAGGCAACACGTTCGCACAAAACAGAATAGTGTCGAAGCCACGCACACAACCAAACATCGAGATGGTCTTGTTTAAGTTAAACGAGGTGCTGAACAGAAACAAATTGTTGGAGAAGTCCGTGCATTCACTTAGAGCAAGGGTTGAGTATCTAGAACATATACATAGGGCACGGGAGGTGGAGGAAGCCGTTGGCGAAGATATTCAAAGAAAGCCAATGAAGGAATATCGATTCATCTAAGTAGGCTTTCTGTTGTTTGTTTTACATCGATTGTTGTTTGGCCTTGTTTGAGATGGAGTTTTTTGATGGTGGTTTTCCGATGGTCTTTTCATATATCCATTTTCTTGTAGAATGTTATTACTGAATATTTTAAATGTGGCGGAGACTTTTATCTGATTGGAATTCATTTTCATATTGACTTTACTTCAAATTCCCAATTTTTCGTAAATATTATTATTTCAATATCAAGATATACTATTGGTGCAATGCAGTAAATTATAACAAATGACGTTCAAATCACGAATGTTGTTTTAAAAAATATAACAAACCCAAAATTGTTCAATGGTATTCATTCCTAATGATACTATATTCTTTTATTAATATTTTGATATAAAAATTAAATTTAAATAATAAAAAAAATTGAAAATGAATTGAATAATAATATATATGTATTTGATTTTTTAATTTTAAGTTTTTATATGATAATATCATATATTATTTTAATTTATATTAATGAACTAATTTAATATTATTCCTTTATTAATATTTTAATATAAAAATTAATTTCAAATAATAATTTTTTTTCATATTTTAAATGATTTGAATAATAAAAATTTATATATTTGATTTTTAGTATATATAAATATATGAAGTAATATTGTAATGTTTTTAAAATGATATTAGGCAACTTTAAATTTTTATATTAAAAAGTTAAATATGTATATATGTAGTTAATTTTGACAAAATTTATAAAGATTGAGTCTCTATCTCTATGTTTGACAAGTCTTTAGATCAAGACCAATGGGGTCTTTAAATGTTAAATTTGAAGACCTAAAAGTTAAAATAAATTAAAAAGCAACACCAATGGTGTTTTTGAAGACTCTCCACATATAGAGATAGAGACTCAATATGTATAAATTTTGTCAGATATAGCTAGATGTATACATATTTGACATTTTGTCAAATTACACAAGGTGTAGATTTAATATAAAAAGGGTAAAATAAAAAATAAAAATAGATTTATTTATAGGTCATCAAAAGAAAGAAAAATCAATATATGGTAAATTAGAAAGATTTATTAATTTTGAATTAAGAAAATTAAATAGTTAATTAATTGATTAAAAAATAAATTAAATTAGAGTGATTAAATAAATTAAAATAGTATAGATTTAAGTGATTAATAAATTATCTTATATCTTTTATTTATTTATATAGGTAATATAGTTTATTCATTTAATGCGATTTTTAAAAATTTTCATTTTAAAATTATATAAATGATAAATGATATAAAATAAATATGACGTCAAATATATTAAATTAAATATCATATTTAAATTTAAAATATGATTTTTAAATTAAATTTAACTTTTTAGCCAATTTTTAAATTTAATTTTTAAATATATATCCAAAGTTATTATTTTACATCTGAATATTAATAAAAAAAATTATTACCTATATAAAATTAGTTAAGGGTAAAATTAATTTATTAATATAAATTATGAAATTAAAATAATGTATATAATTATTAGTATTTTTTATATAAAAACTCAAATTTAAAACCAAACCTTTGGGGTTGACAATAATTTAAAGACCCGATTTTAACAGTGGGTCTTTTAATTGGGTCTTCAAATCTAGATTTAAAGACCTAAAATAAAGACCCCATTGGTCATACTCTTTACAAATGTCATTGGTCTTGCTTTTTATACTAATTTTGCTTTTTGGTCTTCAAATATAACATTTGAAGACCCTATTGGTCATGCTCGAGCAAGACCAATGGGGTATTCAAATGTTATATTTGAAGACCCAAAAGTAGAATTAGATGAAAAAACAACACCAATGGTAATTTTAGACGCTAGCCAAATTTAACGATAGAGACTTGATCTTTATATTTTTTGTCACATTTGAAGACACATATCTATATTTAACTTTGTCAAAGTCATAAAAAAAGATTATCAATAAAATATATATGCTAATTTTTTGTAACCCATATTAATTAACTAATATATAATAAAAATTATATATTTTTATTTACTACCAAACAAAAAAAATTAAATTTTATTAATATTATTTTTAAATTTTATAACGACGAATATTTTGTAAGTGTTCATATTATAATCATTAGAAATAAAACTAAATATCAAATTAATCTTTATTTTTTATAATAAAAAACAATTTAATCTTTTATTTTTATATTCCAACTCATGAATTACACACTAAAATCAAAAATTTAAATATTTTATTAGTATATATTAAATATTCGAAATTATTTAGTTGGTGAATTTTTTAATATTCCAAATCGTATTTAAAATAAATTTTTTAGTCGATTAACTTTAAAACTATAAATTGAAACTGACTTTTAATTAATTACCCATAAAAATTTTTTTTGGTTAATACAAAAGCTATGATTTGTATGTGTGTCTCACGAAATGTATACATATTAATATGTCGTCGTTACTTCTTTGACATATTAATACAACATGGTCTACTAGTACAACCGTTGGAGTGTAATTTTTTGTTCCTTGTCTACGTGTCCTAGTCTAGGTCTCTAGGAAGTCTTTTGGTTTCCCCATGCAATCCCATTTTTGGAGCCAAAATATCTCGATACCGCCCACTCCATGCGGCCTCATTAAATGCAGCATCCTTTGCTGTCTTTTCTCAAAAATCTTCACAGTATTTCGATTACCCATTTCTACAAGTTTTATTTTCTCAAAATCTCACATCCCAATAATGGAAGATAAAGCTTCTTCTTCAACACCGGCATCGATGGCCGGTGAATACGCTAACTTTCCCATGATACCTTACTTTATGCAACCCGGAGAACTACTGGCGCCACCGATAACCAATTCCAGGTATAATAGGCCACCCCAAAAAAAACAAAGGAATGAAGGTTCTTTTACGAATTCCCTCACTGCTTTCATCCAACAGTCAGCTGATGAAGCAAGAAATACTCTCTACCATCAGGTATTGTTTTTTGTTTAAGAACTTTAGCATACGAATATTTAAAGTAGCCAAGAAAGTAAATGAAACTAAGTCGTTGTTATCATTATTCGTCAAACGAAGGTTCATTTATTAACCTATTAATGTATATATTCCGAAAAATGCTTAATACGGAAAGAATATTGCCCAAAATAGGTAGGTTGTACTTTCAAGTTGGTTCTTTTTTCAGGAAGCCTCATGGATGTATATAGTGATAGTTTAATAATCGTCTAATAAACATTATTTTTACTTACGAGGTGAACGCAGTCCCGTGCACCAACGCAGCCACTAATCCACAGGCGACATATTTTCTCACAGAACATGCCTGCATCTCCACCATCCCCACAACCAAACATTGACCTGGTCCTCTATAAGCTTAATGAGGTCTTAAACAGGAACCGCCTGTTGGAGAGCTCTGTTCATGCGCTTAGAGCAAGGGTAGAATTTTTAGAACACAAAAATAGGGCACGGGAGGTGGAGGAAATCGTGGGGGGAGGAACCCTGGGCAAACGGACAAGGGAGTATCGATTCATTTAGCTGGGGAATAAACGGTGGTTTAGGGTTTGTTTCTGTGGTTGTTCTATGAAGCTGGATGCGGTGTAGGTGGTTGTTGTGTTTTACCTGTGGTTGTTATTTTATTTTATTTCTGGTTTGTGAAACTATTGAGAATATAAAATATAATGGAGATGATTGTAAACTTATTGTAAGAGTTTCAGTTTCACTTAATTAAAGTATCTCATTTTCGATAAGCAGAATTTAATGTTTGTTATTTATATTCAAGAAAGGATAAATTTTATATCTTAGTAGAATATTAAACAGAGACCATCTACATATTACCACGAACATGACTAACAATAATTATTATGACATTATATATATTATAATACTAATTAATAAAAAAAATTCGTATATTATTATATTTCAGGAAATAAAATTATTTTTTAAGAAAATAAGTAGTAAATATTTATGTAAATAATACTATATATTCTATAAGTACTAAAAAAACAAAAAAAACATAAAAAAATTTGGAAGTAAAAGACTAATAAAACATACTAAAGTTATTATAAATAAAAAAGATATTAAAAAATATTCAATCGTATTTATTGTTTATGCTTGTTTAATATATTCTCAAATTTTGTGGTCTATATTTTAGTATTGAATTTTATTAATTAGATGCTTTTAAAATAATTTAAAGCATAGCAGCAAGTATGAAAATTATTTGAAGTACAGATAAGATTAAATTTTGTTCTATTCTTTTTTAAAAAATATTTTTTTATTCATTACATTACAGTAATTATTCTTAAATTTATTGTTTGGTTCTGATTGGAAATACAATTATATATTATATAATTAGACATTAGTTTAGTTTATTTGAGTTATAATATAAAATTAACATTTTTTTAATTTAAATAATATATTCATTTTATAAAAAATCATGATATAATAATTAAATTTCAATAGTAATTCAATTTTTTTTTATATTAATGCCAGAAAAATTTTGGTTTAATAAAATCAAAGTTAAATATGCATACATGTATTCAAATTTGCCAACTTATATAATATAGAGATTAAATCTCCAAATTTAGATTCAACTAGTCATTGTTCGAACCATTTGTGATGATTGTTTTATAATTTTTTTTTTTAAACTCTTCAAATGTTACATATTATTTTGGTCTTGCGTATAAATTGGTTGTTTTTGGTGGTAATTGGAATAATGTTAACCTCTTAAAATCGTTTTCACTATTTGTAGACAAATCTGAAAAAAAAAAAAAATGACAATTTGCGGGAAACCAATTTTGTAAAGCAAAATTTTTTGGGTTTGATGAGTTACTTCTTCGTAGACTTTAGACAGCTAGGGTGTACCCTACAAGGCAACCAAGAATTTTTTAGGGTTTTATAATATTATAAAAGTAGTACGACTACCCCTTCATTCATATTACAAGCCACATTTGATTTTTTTTTTTTAATACTGTGATACCTATCACTACACCATTGTTTCCTTCGAAGAAAACCAAAGGATTTCAGCCATGGAAGACGAGGTCTATACGTTCCCTATGGTTCCTTACTTCCTGCAATCTACCACCTCTCCTATGGTGTCTGAATCTTCGACCCCAGGTTCATCAACACTGATGCCCGAGAAGGATTCAAAACGTTTTGAAGAGGTTAACATTATTGAGGTAAAAGATGACCAAAGATCAAATTCAGAGGTAATGACGCATATTTTTTATGTATACCAAGTTTCCCTTATAACTGGTCTGTCCTAGTTTTTGTACATTATTATTTAAATAGTCTAGTGACAAAAAATAATTTACTGGTCTAGCAGTTAAATACGTTGTAGTTTAAATGAATCCTAGACATTATGGAATGATATACTCTATTCTTATGTACAGCCCATTCGTAATTTACCACCGATTCGAAAGGTGTATAGTAGAAGGAAACATTTTGTTGCTAAAAGAGTTAACCAGCCTATATCAACTTCCACTAAACATTCGTCTTCAGAAGGAGAAACTTTAAGTGCAGTTCTAAGAGACCTCATAAAACAAAACATGATATTGGAGAGGAAGCTGGATGACATAATGGAAAGAGTTGATGTAATAGAAGCTCAAAATAGAAAGAGGGTTCTTGACAATGATAATGAAGGGTGTAACTCGTTGGGAAAGAGGATTCGAGAGATCCAGTTCATTTAGTGATCTGTTACGTTTTCCAGTTGTTAAATGATGTTCTCCAACAATATTAACCATCTATTTAAGATGTTGCTGTTTTCGTGCTGTTTTGATTTCAAGAATGTTATGTAATAATGTATAATTATTATGTATTACCAAGTTTTAGTATATGTTAATTTATAATTATGTTTTTAAATGGACCATACTGAATAGCCTCAACATTTAATAAACAACTTTAGTACTAATTATGCAGTTTAACTATTAACGGATTGAACTATGTGGTTAATTTATTAAAATAATCAAAATTAACTTGAAATACAACATATCAAATCACTACACAGTAATTTGGTCTAAAACTTTTTCTATATAAGACAACTTACCCATATCACAATATCACACCAACCCCCAAAAAACCCTTTCAGCAATAAACGAGCATTATTTTCTTAGAACTAATACCACCTTCGGTAGTCCTCAACAATGATGGTAAATGTTTTTTCTTTCTCTCGTTATAAATACAATATGATTAAATGTTTATGTTGATTAATTTATTAATGCACTATATGCAACTGAATATTTATTACTGTAGTTTTTCGAAGCTTCGGGGGATTCCGTTGATTCATCAAGATCTACCACACACTCAGACAACGTCCTTTGTCTTGGAGACTCTGCTGATGTAGATGACGAAAACTTGGACCTACGATACAAGGATCATTACTGCCCCATACCCAGGTGCGGTAAACCTTGCGACATAAGATTGTATCCATTGTTCCTTCATGATAAGAGAAATAAGCTTTACTATGACTGTCCAAGGCATGGGTACGTGATGTTATGTAAGCCTTACAGTCTTATGTTGCGAGATCTACCTTCTCCTCCAGGTGGTCTAGGGAACATGAAGAACAGAATAATATTTGGGTTGGTCTTGTTAATTTTGGTCTTGGTATCATTCATCTGCATGCATGGCTAACAAAAAAAAATATGAATAGAGATCTAGAAAATTTCGTTTTTAATATTGTGTTTTATCGCTAGCGGTCTGCATGAGTGTTATGAAATCGACGGTAATATCATGTTTTAATTTTAATTAAACTGTAATTTGGTTTTCAATGTACTTACGTTGATTATTAAATTGTTGATCTATGTTTTATTGTGTTATGCTCATGAAATTGTTAACAAAATGAAAATACCCGTTTTTTAAATTAAAAAGCAACAACAGCTTTACTTTTGAAGTTGTCACATCCCGGTGTGCTTCTCGATGACAATGAGAAAACAACAACCATACGGCACCACATGGGAGCATTAATTAATTGTTACCTACTACTTCTTCTTCTTCAGCTTATCTCCTCCTTTACAAAATAAAATATATTTGGTTCAAATTTAAACTATGATGTAGTGTAAATGGCACGAGAAATACACAACAATCACTCCGTTTGTGCATAAAAAACAAGTAGTTGTGAAATGAAATAGCATACCTTAATAAGCCAGACGATTAATTCAAGATCAAACGAAAAATTACAACCAAACATAAACGTAAAGATAAACAAACTTATTTTAAAGCAACAACAACTACCAGAATAAACAATAAAATACAAATTATTCTTAGGGCAATCTTGTACTCTAGTATTTCCTGGGGAACACTTGAAAGACTTCGTGATTGATCTGGATCTATATAGGAGCCTCTCGTTGACGATTCTGCAGCTTGTGAGGATGATGCCGTGTTGCTACCCATTGGAACACACCAACTAAAAAATCCACACACTTGGCAACTGAAATAGAGAGCACCAAAATTTTGTGTGAAATCTGAACGGGTTATTTTTGGGTCTAGTTCGAGTTGAGGGTTGCAACGACACTTGGCTGGATGAACAAACATAGAGCCTTTACAACGTTTACGCCAAGCCATGAAGATAGTTTTCACCAATGGAGAGTTACGTGTGTGTTTTTGGTCGATTTGCCTATAGTTTACCAATTTATAGTAGAGTTGGTGATGTAGTTGAAGAAATGACCGTTATATGGATGTTGTTCTTAAATGATAACAAATATTGAAAATTATATTGTGAATGACTTAATTGACCCTAGAAAGAATCCAACCCAACGTGCCAAACCGCACAAGGTTTCTTGGAATCAAGCAGAAAACTAATATACTTTTAAGAGCACACCTCATTTTCTTCCAAACCATTCCTTACCATTTCGACCTAGAGAGCTCCTAAACTTAAAGGAGTAAACAATGAAGACTCCCAATACAGGTCCTTTTGTTCCTAAATTATCAAAAACTTATAACTTGTCAAAAAATGCAAAAGGAGGTGTCCAAAAACCTACCCAATACAGGCGACACATCCAAAATCGAGATCCGGCCACACCAAATAGACTTGGCGGAATTAGAGTGGAATCAGAAGAAAAACCTAGAAGCTTCGATTACACCGTAGATGGAAGAACAATATTGAAAGCTTTGAATGACGTATTGGAAAGCAATCAACAAATCCAGACCATGTTAGATTTTATTCATATTAGGTTGCACAAGCTCGAAGAGGTTGCTTCAATCTGTGGGCCTCGCCATTACACAGAGTACAAGTTCATTTAGAAGGTAAAATATGATTTATGAATTTGGCCAATATATTTAATTACTTAGTTTGTTATAAATTGTTCGGATGTTTTTTTTTCTTTTCCTTAACTGTTCTTACCAGCCACGAGAAATTAATAATAGTTGGTTACATTTGGTTTATTGGCGATTAATTCTTTTTTTTTTTGTTATGTGTGTTGTATAATTTCGTTGCTGGATTATAGTGTTGTTAGTTTATGATTATGAATGGGTTTTCAGTAATCCCTAGTATGGTTGTTTGAGAATTACGAATGTTTTCTTGATCCAATATCTGCTGTATTGGGAAAAAAATTAACTACGAAATTTAATGCTGATTACATGGTGGTTAAAATAAACTACTTTATCTAGTACTATTGTGTAAAAAAATAATAACGTGTTTAAAATAAATATATGATACACGAAAGTATAGCTACTATAAACACCCCAATCTTTTGGTTCTACGACAAAATAACCCTCAACTCAAGTATTAATATAACTAAAAATTCATTCAACATTCCAACCATACCATAACTCAACAGATAACGATATTATACACGAAAATTGAAATTGAAGTAGACAATTCATAATACAAACTTGAAAAACTAGTAGTCGATTAATACAATAACAACGTAATAACATAAACATAAGTTTTAAGTTTTAAACATAGCCTTAATATAAATAAAACATATAGTAGTTGATTTTGGTGGATAATACTTAAAACTAAAAACAACAGCATCAGAATCACTCCTCAACTACTTCTTCAATGTAGTAGCGTAAGGAATTTAATTGAGAAGTGAATAGAAAGCGAGCCAGCTCAAACCTCCTTGCTGCAGATTCGTTAGCACCCCATTCAAGTTTCTGACCCGTGAACCTCATCATATTGCAAACATGAATCGCACAGTCAAGGGTTCCACCTTGTACAGGTACCCAATTGGGGAAATCCTCTTTCATGAATGCAAGTTTTGGAACGCACTGCCTTTTGTCAACCACATCCAACCAATTCTGCAAAGCTTTGTTCTATAGACAAAAGACAAGACTAGTTCAATACCACACTAATAACACGATCGTTGAACACCTTAGTTTTCCACTTACCACACGTTCAAATTGCCTCAAGTAAAACTTGCGTGGAGGATTGCAAGGGAGTATAGAATCACAGAAATATTTCCTCAATGCTTTGAAATCATAAATGTGAAGGACCCAATGATTTGTTCCCACATTGACTGGCACGTAAAGCTACAACAACAAAGAAGAAAATACTTTAAGTTGTGATTTTTAAAACAAATATCCTCTACCATAATATTACCCTTTCCATGTCCATTATATCTCCATTGAAATGGTGAAGTTCATAATACGTATGAATATTCTGCTCCATGGTTTTCACCGTGCTTAACAAATGAGTCTGTGTTTTCAAGAAATTGGATACATTATCAAACAATACGAATAATCCGAAAACGACGATTTAAACTTACAGCAAAATAAGTAGACATGAACCAATGCTTGCATTTTGGATCGATTCTCCGAGACTCCGCGCACATATACTCTCCACACAAATCGATCACCTGTAACAAATACAATAATAATACTAAGTGCATTCCAACCTCAAAATATAATATGACTCATATTTTACTCACATCTGCTGATACTAATGCTTCAGGACATAAAAGATTCCTCATCTCCTTTCTACTCAAACTAAAATTTGGATATGAAATAACCAACGCGCTACACATAGGATAAAAAGAACATATTGTCAACTCAGCTAAATAAAATGTATTTCGTAAAGTCCACAATGATGAATACCTTTCAGGGGGCCTAGGGTCATTTAAATATGAAAACATCAACTTGTCATCAGCGTCTAGAAGAAGAGAAAAATCAGACCAGCCCTTCTTAGCAGAACCCTTGAGTGTAGCACGTTTTTTGGGGGAAGATTTAGTGCAACGCTTTGATGCACTCGAAACAATATGCGTGACACCCCCTTTACCATTGTTCAAACTAACTTTTTTTGATTTGGAGGTGCTCCCGACATTATCATTGGGAGAATCTGGAAAACACGCCTTCCTGCACTTAACTGGAGTTCTTGTCGCACTTAACATCTCAACATCGCCCTCAACATGAGAATCAGCCACCATATCAAATTTGTTTAACAAATCTCCCCCTATATCTGTAATAGGATTCTTACTTCTAGACCTAGCTTTAACACTTTCCTTCAAGCTCACAGCTTGTACTATACTAACCATGAACTCCTTCAACTCCTCAAGAAAGTCTCTCCCAACCAACACTTGCTCAGCAGCTTTGGGTGTACTTGTGTTTTTTTTATTAACCGACTTCGCAGGACTTCTAAACACATCTTCCAACCTATCATCTATTAACGCTTCATCATCTGACACATCCATAGGTTCTGGTTCTCCATCTAAATCTTCGTCAAAATCCATCTCAATAAATCTACATTTCTCGTAATTGGGTCCCCCATATCTGATCAGCTGTTTTATTTTTTTAGAGGTATTTTTGGTAAACCAATTTAAACAGAACGGCATAGTTAATGGAACATCTACGAATGTTCTCAACCTCTGAACATTTTGAAGGAATAAAACCTGAAAAATAAGTCAAACAAGCAATTAAATAAAAACCACATCCCATTTAAAAAAAATCATTCATAAACACTAAATCAATTGACATATTTAAGGTACGCAACTACATACATACCTGGAGAACATATACACAACCCACAAAATACTTTGATTTAAAATCAAGTGTCTCCGTCTTAAACGCTACAATTCCTTTGCAAATGATTTCATACACTAAGCGGGACCAATTAAATGTAGGAATCAAGTCAGCGTCCTTGAGTGCATGAAAATAGGACACGTCAAGACCATGAATATTAGGGGTACAAAGGAAGAACCCTAGTACATACAGCATGAATAAAATCTTAAATAAATCTCCGTGTGTTCTACATGCGAAAAATCTTTTTTCAATGAAAGTCAAATCAACGGCATTTCCCTTAACATAGTGCCCTATAAATGCATTCTCTAATGCGCTAGTCTTAGGGCAAGCTTCACCCTTTAACGGGGGTAACTCACCCGCCTTAGGTATACCCAACACCCTATACACGTCAATATACGAGAAATGAAGAGTACTTCCCTGAAGGATAAAAGTACTCGTTTTTGGGTCAAAAGCGTCCACCATGAATTGACAAACTTCAATTTTAAGATACGTCTTTGGAAAATCAACAAATGCACCAAATCCCATCTCTCTTACTGCCTTTTTTTGCGCCGGCGTCAATCTTTTAGAGATTTTGTGAATCTTTTTCAAAGATAATTTCGTCACAAGCTTCTTCTGCATTGAACACATCATTTATGAAACAAAAAACAAATTTAAATTGACTACGGACTATTTTTATAAACAAATCAAACCACATACAACCAGATAAACAAATCAAACCTTTAAAAACCGAATGACAATTAAAGGGTGTAGAACCCAAATTCCAAAATATCCATTTATTAAAAAAAATTAACATACCGTTTCACTTTCGTCCTCATCGTCTAAGTCCATCTTTTCTTTCTCATACTTTCGATGTTTACGCACAATATAACCATCCTCATACCAAGCCCTTCGATCATCCGGTAGTTTATAATACGCTGCGACGGTTGCATCCCAATCCAGGCCAACATGAGGGTACTTCTCATTAAATTCTCGCGAGATACAAAATCTAAATACAACAATGGATTAAATTAGACAACAGTTCAAAAATACATATTACATTAACACACATTTCAGTCAAATGTAACCCAGAACTTACGCATAAAATTCAGCTGCATTAGAAAATTCTATATCCGTTTTACCGTGGCTAACGTTGCTAGCTTTTCTTCCCTTTGCACCTCTTCTAACATAAAAATAACACTATGGGGTTAATGCCTGAAACAGTCCGATAAACAGAAACCAAACCCTTACCCTTTGACCGACGAACTTTTTCCTCTACTAGTTGCCATGTTAGATGATCTTCTATCTTGAATGAAAGGTAGACCTTTTTACTTAGTTGATCTACGATAAGGAGCTTTGTCTTCTCCTTTTACTTCTCTTCTTGCCTAGACCTATGGCGGTGGAGTGTTCACACAAGGTAGATGAAGAGGCAACGAAACAGTCCGATGGGACAACACTAAACATAGATTTTCGCAATTTCATTTTTGTCTTTACTATAAAGAATGTATTAAATGGGTATTTAATTCTTTGCATGTTTGACACGTGTTCCATTTGAAGCAGAAATTACTGTTCATTCATCGGTCATATGGAACAAAATAACGCACTATAACATTACTACACACGACATTAAATAAATATGTGGGTATCATAAAATACAAAGGAGCTCAAAGGATAAAATGGTAAATTAATAAAGAATGAAAGAAAAGTGTTCCAAAAGCTACTTTATGCGAAATCGGCATGGAGCCTCACAAAATCTTGGCACATATAAGGGTAGGTCAGTAATTTCGTTATCATTTTGTTTTATTTTTAATACATGTGTACATACACGCTGTGTATGGAAGAGCGACTCAAAAAATATAAAACGGTCAAGCTAAAGTTCCAAACATAGCATGCACTTTTATTTAATATCTCATTGTAACGGACAAAGCAAAACAAAATGATTTACCAAAACCATTTTTTATTAAATATTTGAGAAACTGTATTTCGTGAATAATCATTTTTAGTGATATATTAAAATGTAACCTTATCTTAAGCTTATACAAGCAAAAGTAGCTACAATGAAATAAGTCATTGTAAAATAAAAAATCGTTATTATAGTTTTCGTCACTGATAAAACAGGTTTTTATGAACACATGTATAAAATAATAAGACTAATGATTGAATTTAATGTGAAAATTACTTATCAGAAAAAAAACCCTATTATTTACAAGATTTCTCTAAATTTAAAAATACACGACAATTATGATTAGATCTCTAAAATTATAAGAAAATCGATATATATTCTAATTATTTTTGAGATTGATATGCACCTAACATCATCGAAAAATCCCATGTATAACATATGATAGAGGAAGATAAAATTAGACAGTTTTTCTTATATGCGTAACCTGAATGAACCAGGTTGATGTTACTTCATTCACGCTTAACGAAGTGTTACCTTATTTTATCCTTATACCTTAAGTACTAATATTCAAAAAAAAAAAAAGAGTGATACCTATCCTTACCAAATACCTTTTTTAAATCCTAAAAAAATTCTTCTCTAGGAAATTTTAGGGTTTACAAAAGAGTTTTTCTCAAATTTTTCGTGACATCTCGCAATTATATCGTTTTTGTTCGAGTATGATTTGAATTTCAAAAACTTCCTTTTTGTCAAGGAAATAAGAGATTAGGGTTTAAAGTTGTTACAGCCATAAAATAAGTAAGAAAAGAAACCAACAAGAGAAAAATCACTCCAGTGAGCTTTTATGTTATGCCTAACACGCTTTTCCAAAGCATCAACTACTCTATTAAAGTTCCTGCTGATGTTAGAGACATTTCAATTCAAAAAGCGGATAAGCCATCTCTAAATTAGTCAAGAATAGGCCGCACTTTCCAATGAACAGTGGCCTTTTTTAGGATACTTTGAGTAAGTTCAAGGTTGTCAGAGTAGAAAGAACAAATCTGAAGGTTGAGACCAACAACTGATCTCATGCTAAAAGGACCGCCCAACTTTCATCTTCAATACAATTACTCACGTAACATCTGTATTGTAACTTTGTGAATAATTTTCCCTTTTGTATCGACTGTAATGGACGCAATTGTTGCATGTTCCTATTCCTTAGAAAAAGAAGCATCATTGAGCCAGATGTAATCTACATCATCGTGTAAGATAGAATTATCGAGATCAAATTGCAATCATCTTTCTTCATAGACTTTTGGCTGGTAGGAGTGGCCCTGGGGAGGGACCAAAAAATTCAGTAATCAAGGAGTTAGTTTTATTCGTGACCATTTCTTCTATTAAAAAAACTTTCATTCTAGATTTCTAGATATTCCAAACTATACAAAGGATGATGTCAGTAACTATACTTTTATCCCACCATTTGGAAACGAAATTCTTGATTGTCTGTAACAGCTATTCCGCGAAGGACGAATCATATTCACGGTCAATTTTAATTTGCAATGAAGATTCATCCATGCACAAATGTTGAGGGGACACTTAAGGAATAAGTGTTCAATATTTTCTTTATCAGAGTCGAACAATTCACATCTAGAATCTGAAACATATTTCCTTTTCAAAAGATTGCATCTCGTAGGTATTACTCTATTTACATATGTTCCAGCAAAAAATTCAGATCTTTAACGGAACATTAGAGTGTTAGGTAGTGTTCTAGGTTTCGTTATTATAGATTTTTCCTGTTCGCGATTGTTGTGCTTCATTGCAAATTTCTTCATTAACTAGGGCATGATAACCTGATAAGTGGAGTAATTACCATTTTTATTGAGTAGCCAGAAACGGTTATCCTCTTTGTTAAGTTAGATAATAGGCATCTTTTTAATTTCATCAATCGCGTTTTGAGGCATGAGATTATAAACTAGGTTGTTATTCTACCCAAATAAGTCATTAAGAATTTCAAATACGCCTACTTAAACTATAAATCATATTTTTGGTGGGAGGGGGGATTACCTAAGTGACAACCATCACAACTATATGTCTGTAATAAATTTATGAGATTTTGATCATTGTGACAATATGATAATCATTATCACCTATTTATATTTTAATCACCTGTCGAATCAAGATGCTCCGCCTCTTATATATATATACATCTTTATGATTACTTATTTTTTGGCTCTCTCTCTATTGTTTCTTCTTACCAAAGCTTCGTCATATTTTCAAAATGGTCCATAGTAAAGCTTTTTGAGCTCCTACACGCCATAGGTAAATTTTTACGCATATTTTCATTACATTCATCTCAAAATGTCTAAATCTCAATATGGTTATTCTACCCCCATTCATGTTGACTTGATGTCTAAAATCTATATGCCTAATTCTAAAAAAATTCCAAAATAGGTAGTATCCTCATTTAATAGCAATCCTTTAGTGTCAGGAATGCTTTCCCATACCCCAAATTTTGATGCCTATTTATATAAGGATTTAGGATATGACACCTCTTTGAAAATTTTAGATGTATATATCTCTATAAATAATGTTTATTGCCTATTAAAAGACAAGATAAGCCTTATAACAGTTCAAACTTAGGGCTTGGGGCCAATCAAGTAAAGTGTTCTTTGTCCAAAGAAACTATAGACCTTTTACTAACTTTACGAGATATAGGTTGAGACATATGATGTCTCCTCTTTTGTTCTAATTATATGCCCTTAGGAGACATCATTTTGGGTGATTATTTGACTAATTCGATAGACTTTTAGTGTTAATATGTTATATTTCATTTCCCCTCCTTGAATTTTATTATTTTTCATTTATTAAGCTTTGGCACGTTATATGGTTTGTTTTAGTGTAAAGTTTGTAGGTTTTTAATACTAGAAAGGAGAGGAATCAAGGATTAAAGTTTTAGATCGTGTAAAGAAGTCAAAGGCGAGAAGATAAATCCCGAAGAGTTGACAAGTTAGAGCTGCAAATCTGGAAGGCTGATGGTAATTGCTGATTTCGAGCTACTAAGACATGGATTCAGCCTCTTAGTTGTAAATAAAATTCGTTCCTTATCGAGTTACAAATATTTATCAAGTTGAACGGGTCAATTCAGAGTTAAATTGAGAAAGTTACAGCAGTTTTAGTGGAGGGTGTACACCAGTTACGGGATTATAATTTGAAGAGTGGACTTGGGGCCATTTAATATTTCATTTACTCACTTAACATAAGCCCAAGTCCGAATTTTTGAGTATAAATAGACCTTTTGACTTTAGTTTTACACACAATTCATTTTAGCAAAGTAAAAGCGTCAGAGAGAAAGTCAGAAGCTAGGAAAAGGAAGAAGCCAAGAGCTAGAGAAATCATCTTCTCCAATTCACAACCAAAATCCAATTCCTAATTATGTTCTTCTATTATTTTTCTTTATGTAAAACATGAACATCTTTAATTTTATTTCTTTAGTTTTTATTTCAATTATGAGATAAACTCATTTGTACTTGAGAATCGCGTATTGGGTAGAACCCTAACTTGATTAATCCATGTTTTTTCTAATTTGGGATTTCGCAATTTAAATTGAATTATTAATTTATGTTGGATTTTATTTTACGCTTTATTTATTATCCTTAGAGTCATGAACTAAGGGTGAGTTTTAGTATCTAGGCTATTCAATATAGTGGCGTATTGATCACATTGACGAGGGGTTTAGATACATAACTAGGTAATTGCCGTTGGTATCCGCCAATGACCTTGACAGGTTTGACTAGCCAATAGCCAATGTGGTAAGTAATTGAATCATCCGAAAGTAGTTTTAATCATCCTGACGGAGTTTAGAATACCGTAGGAGAGCTTTTAGGTCCGCCCTGACGGGGGCTAAGAGACTTTGGCATCCCGACTAGCATAAATATAATGATTCAGCCCTTAACAGAAAGCATTAATTAAGAAGGTTTAGGTGAAGCCCTAGCGAGACTCAAGTACTACTGCTTTCCTTGCGTCCAACTATTTCATTTTCATTATTTTAATTTCATCTTAATTTATTAAGTCTTTAATTTACTTTTGCGTTGTAGTTCTTACACAAAAACCCAAAACAAACTTTCATATCATTTACTTTTCTGTACTTGCAATTATTCCACTATTTGATTCACACCTGAGTTGTACCTAATCCGTCCCTGCTAACGAATCCGATTTATCGGTTTATTACTTGGACAAACGTACAGTTGCGGTTTGTGAGTCCTAATCTTTAGCATATTATTTCATAACACACAAGGACCCACCAAGTTTTCGGCGCCGCTGCCGGGGACGGTATCGTGTGACCCCGGTGTTTATCTTTTAGTTTTTAATTGCATTTTTAATTTTTATTTTCAGTGTTACGCTATTCTTTGTTTGTGTTCTTTCTCGGGTTTTAAAGGTTTGGTGTATGTATTCAAACCCTGAGAGGTTAATTCGAGATAAAAACAAAAGAGAGAGAGAGAGAGAGAGAGAGAGAGAGAGAGAGAGAGAGAGAGAGAGAGAGAGAGAGAGAGAGAGAGAGAGAGAGAGAGAGAGAGAGAGAGAGAGAGAAGCAAGAGAAAAAGCAAAGAAAGAAATAGAAATGGATGATTTGAATATTCATAATGCAGAAGATCCTGGCATTAAGTTGGATACAAATGGCCAACCAATAGTGCCACCAATTATTCCTAATCCACCAATTCTCAACAATCAACAAAATCATCCACCTATGCAACAAGCTCAACCCCCTATGTATAATGATCCATGGTTCATACGTGGTCCAGAACAAGTTCCGTATCACGCTCCTGCTCATGGTATTGGTCATGTATAGATTAATGCTGCAAGGTATAGACCCGACCCTGGTATGTTATCCCAATTTTAGGATTTTGGGAAACTTTCGTGGAGTACCTAGAGAAGATCCTACTCGTGCAGTTCAAAAGTTCCTGCAAATATGTGATTCATACATAACGCAAGGAGTGACCAAAGAGTAGATGTACTACGCCAATTTTAGATTTTTCGTGATAAACGCAGCTAGTAAGTGGCATGATTCACAAGAACCAGGATCAATAAACAATTGGGATGAGTTACATACAACGTTTTTCGATCGTTACTATCTGACGAACATGAGATTAGACGCACATGTTGATTTGGCATCATTTGTTCAAGAACAAGAAGAAACTTTGAGAAGATGTTGGACAAGATTTCAGTTATGTTTGAGAAGAGTTCCTAACCATGGCCTTACAGAACAACAACAGTTGAAGATATTTTATAAAGGCCTTTATGGAGGATCAAGAAAAGACCTCGATTTATTATGTGGAGGTGGTTTCTTATAGGTAGCTCCAGCACATGCTAAGATTATTTTGAATCAAACTGTGAATAATGAGCAAGGTTGGAATACAGTGAGAACACCTATTCGAGGTGGAAAAGAAAGTAGTATGGGAATCGATGAGAAATTCTCCTCTTTGGAGAATAAATTGAAGAATACATTGGAGAAACAATTTAAACAACTTACTTTAGCTGTTAAAGAGAGTCTTTCAGGTAAGAAAGCAGGTGTTATTGTTACTCAAGAGATATATGGGTGTTCGAATTATGGTGTTCAAGACCATGACTGGGAGCATTGTCAAAGTAATCCTGAAGCTGTAATGTTTGTTTGTAATCGAGAGAATTACAATTCAAGTGGTCAAGGATACCAACCAAACAGAAACCATCCTGGTTTCCAATATTTGAATTCTAATGGAGCAGCTAATCCTACACATGCATACCAGCCTCGTCCCGAAGGTAACAATTATCAACCTTGACCACAGAATAATCACCAAGGAGGACAAGGATACGGAAATCATGTTCAGAGACAACCTCCTCAAGACAATTATAATGACACCATGAATCAAAGAGCTTTACCTACTCAACCTCAAGAAGGTGCAAATGATCTTGGTCAAACTGTAAAGAAATTAATAGCACTTCAAACACAATCGATCCAAAATCAACAAGCTTCTGAAGCCGCGATTAAATTATTAGAGAACCAAATAGCTCATATGGCAAACCAGGTACAACAGCGTCCACAAGGACAATTACCCAGTGATACAGAGGCTATGTCCAAGATGAAGATTGTAACGCTATCTCACTAAGAAGTGGTAAGAAGCTCCCTCCACCTCCTTTTCCTGTTATGAAGAAAAAAGAAGTTACCAACAAAGAAAACCCGGTAAAGGATGTTAATGTCTCCTCATTTGTGATCAATTAATATTAGGATGAGACATCATTTTTAGTGATTTAGAAGTCTTTCTAGTCGATTTTCTTGAGAAATACTACACTATCCTATTTCTAGTCTTGATTTAGTAAATTATTATTTTTAGAGCATATTGGGTTTAATTATTTATTTAGTGTGAAGCTTTAAAGATAATTATGGAGATTAATTAGAGATCAAGTCAAAGACTAAGAGATAAGGAAATAAGATAAGCATGGAAATTGGAGATAAGGAAAGAAAAGCTAAAAATATGGAAAAGGAAAAGCTGCCATAAATCTGAATTTCACCACCCACGGCCACAAATCAGCTTATATCTCAAAATCGGTGGGGAATATGGAGAAACATTCAAGAGAAAAGTTAAATATCTTTCTGTGATGATGAATTTCGACTACTCATACGCGTCAAACAGATAAGAATTGAAACTGTTAGGACCAAAACAAAAACGGGTCTGATTTCATATTTTAGGGTTGCGAATTTGAGTTGGGCTAAGAGTCCACTACTTACCTTCTCCTTCAAGAAAACGAATTAGGGCTTCTATAAACCTATAAATACACCCTTATATCACTTGTAAATCATCCTTGCCGTATAGTAATTAGTCCTTAGGTTTATTATCATCAGAATTATTGTAGAGAGCAAGATGAAGTCTTTCATTAAGTCTTTTAGTTTATTTCCACCAGGTATGAACTAATTTTCCCATAGCTTGGGTTTTGCATCATGTATAATATATGAATTATATTTTCTTTCTATCTAAGTTTCTTTGGGAATTATATGTTTTAATCTGATATTAGCTTCTTACCTATATATTTGTTTATGTGTTTTGATTTAATGTCTGTTTTCCTTGCGGTGCGCAACGTTTAGGATTACCTTAATAGTAGTTAGATGATCACCTTAGCTGGGTGTCTAATTATTGAAACACCACATAATGTCTAGTGTCAATATTGGTCTTGACAACACTAATTCTAACTAGATAGTCATTAGGGTATAATATAACCACTATCACCATGTTTGGAAATTGATTGCTTAGGGCCCTAGTAGCGTAGGAAAACCCTATTTAAACCAGCCTCATGGTGTGTCCGTAGCCCCTTAGTCTCTCTCAAGGTCTAAGGTATGGGAATTTAGAATCCTAACTAAGTATCTAAGAGCTAATTATCTTCCTTATTAACTAGGATTTGGTAGAAAGAATTAGAAGGATTAGTGCATACTAGCAAAACCTAAGCTATACTTCTCATCTTATATTTCTTCGTATTTATTTTATTGTCTTTTATTTTTCCTTAGCTTAATTAATTATTTCGAATTACTCTAATTTATTTTCTGTTTTTATTTTAATTGCTTCATACTCGTTATTGTTTACCCATTCGTTTAACACACTAAGTCCCTGAGAACGAATTCAATTTATCATTAAAACTTGCATACTCCCTGTAATACTTGCAGTATCGTGCTTGTCTAGGTTGAAAGTGCATTGTTTTCTAGCTTATATTTATCTTATTTTTATCACACCCTAGGCGACACCAAGTTTTTGGCGCCGCTGCCGGGAACTTATGTTTCATTAGCGTGTGGGCTATCTATTTCGAGTAGTAGTTTTTAGTTAATTTTTATATTTTAGTATTTAGTTTTTATTTTTTCTGGATTTACGCTTGTGGTTTGCTTTAGTCTTTTTCAGGTTTTACAGTGAATCTTTTGCCTCCTTTACCGGAGCCCGAGAGGTGCTTTAGACCTTATAACAGACGTGTTCGTGACTAAAGAGCCTTAAGAAGAGCTATGGCAGACGTACGAAATCCAATAGATCCACCACTTGTCCCACCAGGACAACAACCATTACAACCACAAGGAAGAGGTAACGGAAACAACAATAATCAAAACAGAGTTGAACAAGACCTTCCAGGCTTGAGAGTGCCGTTTCATGTTTAACCGATAGGTTACTGTCTTCCGGAGATCCAAAATATCAAATTTAGACCCGATTCGGGTATGCTCAGTCAATTTCAAAGTTTTGGACTCTACAGTGGTACAACAGTTCAAGATCCGGTAAGAGTGATTCAGAAGTTTATGCAGATTTGTGATGTTTATGTTACTCCAGGCATTACACGCGAGCAACTGTATTGTCATATGTTTTCGTTCGTTCTGACCGGTAGAGCTGGGGAGTGGCTAGATAGGCAACCACCAGGGACAATTAATTCATGGAGAGAACTTCAAGCTGCTTTCTTTAACCGTTTTTATCCGAAGACTATGAGACTTAAAGACCAAAGCGAGCTTGCAAAGTTTTGTCAAGAAGATGGAGAAGAATGGACAAGGTTTCAACAGATTTAAGCTAGATGTACCCTCCACGGTTGTACCCCCTCTCTACAGTTAGCAATATTTTATGAAGGTATCAATAGAGAAATAAGATTGAAGGTAGATAACCTTGGGAAAGGAAATTTAGTGTCCATGGACCCTGCTGAAGCTACCGAGGTTTTAGAAAATTGCATTGAACAAGAAAATAGTTGGCCATCTTCGCGAGCTCCTATTACAAAAACCCGAGGTACGCTTCGATTAGACCTAGAAACTGCAAACTCAGCTCAACTATCCGCATTAGAAAATCAAATCAAAGAACTTAAGCTTGAGATGTAGAGAAATTTAGCCGCAGCGAATGTAGTGCAAGAGCACAAGGTTGTCCACACTGTGGGGCGATGAATCATACATGGGAAGAGTGCGAAGGAAATCCACAATCTGTTTATTTGGTAATAGGAATCATCCGGGTATGCAGTATTCGAATCCTAAGGGGCCGCTAAACTGGTCATTATCAACCACGTCCCCAGAATAACTCTTTCCAACCAAGAGGTCAGTATCAAAATCAATATCAGAATCAATATTTGAATAGACCTGCTTCCCCACGACAACTTGTTCAAGATGCCTATACCGATTCATTAGCTCAGAAAGCTTTACCAAAGTATCCTCAAGAGGGAGTTGTGGATAATCAACAATTGACGAAGTTTATGGATCTTATGACCACTAATATGCATTCCCAGAGCGAGAAGTTACGAGAACAGGAAGCTTCAATTCAGATTTTAGGTACTCAAGTAGAACAGATGAACAAAGTTCTGACAAGCATTATGGAACAAAAAGAATTGAAGGCTATCGAAGGAGGTGATGACAATGTTTGTTTCGAAGCTTGTAAGGCTATTTGCCTTGAAATTGAAGAAAAGAAGGAGATACCACATGCTGACGATATTGCCGTGGAAATTCCGAGTACCGAAGAAGAACCAACCAAGTCTAGCCTCGTGGACTCTAACTGTTCTGAGAGTGATGTGGAGGAAGATTCAGAAAAATCCGAATTTATTCAGCTTCTGAAATATATGCAAGAAGAGATTAGATCGGTTATGGAATACCAAGATGAGCTGAAGAAAAAGAGGAAGAAGCCTCAAAGGAGGAATCAAGAGTTGAAGTTGAAGTTGCACCTACTGTGCAAGAAGAGAAAGAAGAAGAGAAGGCGGAACCGCCACCAGTTGTTCAAACAGTGTCATCAACCATTCCTGATACAAATCCGAAAGGTGACACTGAATTCAAGACATTTTTAGAGGCGTACACTCCTGAAAATATCAACGCCCAGATGCTTGAGATTGTGAAGAAAGGGCTTACACCGCAACTAGTTTTTACGCAAGTTATTCCTGAGAAAGAAGCGTGTGTAGAACACAAGAGAAAGAACTTGAGAGTGTCAAGAAGAAGTGAAAAAGGGTTACCATTAAAGCTCAAAGATCTGGGAAGTTTTAAACTTCCTATTCAAATAAATGGTATGCTCAAGGTGAAGGCTATGTACGATGTGGGTTCAGGTGTGAATCTTATGCCTAAGTCCGTGTTCGAGAGACTTGGACTTCAAAAATCATAGAAAGCTCCAGTGAAGTTGCAGTTTGCTGACAACTCAGTTACCAAGACACGGGGAACAGTGGAGGACGTCCTAGTCCGAGCAGGTAGTATCTCCATCCCTACTGACTTTGTTATACTTGAGTTTGATGCACATAAGCAGGTTCCAATTATACTTGGACGGCCTTTCATGTCCACAAGTAAGAGTGTCATCAACTTCCAAGAAGGGACCATCACCCTTCATGCTAAGAACGTATCCGAGACCTTCTATGTCTTGGGTAAGAAACCGAGGAAGTTAGATCCCACCGTTCCTGTCATACACAGCCTTTCACATCACAAAGTCCCTACAGAGAAGATCCATGTAAAACCTATGGATACTGAGACAAAATTGAGTTTGGGTTGGCCATGAAGTTCTATGGAAAGCTCACAAACGTGAAAATAGGCCACGAAGTTTCAAAGACTCGTGGATGGGACCATTCATCGTCACTAAGGTTGTTTCAGCTAAGGTGATAGAAATCAGACCCAAGAAGGGTATCAAGCGCAGATTAGTTGACGTTCATAGCCTATCCCGTTGTTGGGGAGGCTATATTCGCAAATCTTGATACAGGTAACACGTCTAAATTTAAAAGACGTTAAATAAAAGTGTTGTACGGGAGACAACCCGCAATTTTTTATGTTTTTAGTTTGCGTTTAGTTTAGTTGTTTTTAGTTGATATTGCATATTTGAGAAAGGTATTAGTGTTTTTGATGTTTAGGTGTTAGAGAAATCGAGTTTTGGGAAGAAAAACGAATTTTTTTGGAATATTCAGACAGTAACACCGGCATGCCGGCCATTAACGCCGGCTACGGTCAGAAAACCCGAGCCCACGGGTAAGGCCACGTGTTCAAGACAGAAGGTCGAAAATCGAGAGATGCCAGCACTGGTATGCCGGGCTATATCTCCGGTATGCCGGCCAGGTCAAAAACCCGTGCCCACGGGTGTCGTCACGTGTGCAAGACAGAATGTTAAGTTTTCGAGCAACAGCAGCACCAGCATGCCGGGCCCTACGAGCGGTATGCCGGTCAAAAGAAAACCCGTGCCCACGTGTCTTTGCCTCGGGAATTTTGACGTAACTCGGATTCCAAGAGCTCCAGCACCGGCATGCCGGGCCTTATGGCCGGTATGCCGCCCGACGCCGCTGGAGAGAGAAGAAAGCTTCTTTTTTAGGTTAGAAAAGAGGAAGAGGTTGGTATATTCCGAAATTTTTAATCATTAAGCCTCTCTTTCTTCTCCAAACCTCTCCCAACTCCATTGAAGCTTCATAAAACCTTCCCCAAACATCAAAACACTACCCAATCGTCATAGAAACACATCAAATCTTCTCTCCACATCATTACAAAGGAGATTCAATCACCCAAATCTCACCAAAACACATTGAACTGAAGAATCAAAAGCTTAAATTTTTCAAAATTCATCCTATAATTTCTTAGATCCATACCAATTCATCAAGAATTCATCTTACCCACATAGAAATTCATCATTAATTCACCTTTCTGAAACCAAATCAAGCTTGTTCAACCTATAACCAAGAGTTCAAATTTTAAGAGTTGTTAAACATTTGAGTTGGGGGTTAATTGAGATGACTCAAAGAACAGAAACATAATCTAACAAGAGGGAGATGAAGAAAAGCAAGGTATTGGGTCCAATTGAGAAGAAATCAAGTAACAAAGGTTCTAGTTCCAAAGCAAAGGGTAAAATAGATGATGAAAAGGGAGGTAAGCCAGCTATGTTTAATTCTATGGGAAAAAGGGTTCCACTCTATTCCAAGAAGAAAACACAACCTCTTCCATTCAAAGGTCCTATACCTGAAGATAAAAAGAAAGCTTCAAAGGCCTTGATAGATTCTGCAGAAAAACTATTAAAGGAACTACCTTTTGCTTATGAGAAAGTATTCAATGAAGAAGTTGGTACAGGAGAGTATAAGAGATTCTTGGAGCTTTGTGAAATATTGGGTTGGTCTACATTCATGGTAAGACGTTCTGATTTATGTCATGAGTTAGTTTTAGATTTCTATTTAGGCCTCTATAGCCGAGATAGTGAAGGTTGTGTTCCGATTAGAGGTAAGTTAGTTCCTTTCACAGTTAAAGAGATTAGAAACCACTTCCCGTTTAAGAAATTGGTTGGACCATGCACGTATAGTGAAGCGGTGGCTAAACAAAGAATCTTTGATTGGGATTTACTTTTTGAGTATGTTTTAGACAAGGAAAAAGTGAAATCACATAAGGTAGAATTGAAGGCACCATGGCCTTACAAATATCTTCAACCGGATGCTAGAGTTTGGCACAATTTCCTTATCCCTAATGTCTTTGGAATCACAAGAACCTTGGATGTGACTAAGAAGAACGCTCTACTTTTGGATTGTATTTTGAGAGGAGAAGAAGTGGATGTGGCACAGTTGATCTTTGAGGAGGTGATGCGATTTCCGGTCTCTCCTAAATCAGTTTATAATGTTAAATATCCTACTATGATCACGTGTCTTGTGCAAAAAGAGAATGTAATTTTGGGTGAAGAAGAGAAATTCGAATTTAAGAAGAGTACTATTGATAATGCTTGGATCATGAAAGTCTTGAGAGGAGCGGGTTCTACGCAAGTCTCAAAAGAAGAAAAGGAGCAAAGTTGGCAAGAGAAGATGGAAGAGCGTTTAAACAATTTCGAAGAAGCTCAAACTTCCTTAGCTGATGATGTGGCACAAATCAAAGATAATCAAGTGCACATCATGACACTCCTTGAGCAATTAAAGAAAGATCAAGCAAATCCTATCTTAGATGTCGATAATGCGAGGCAATAGCCTCGAGAGTATGTTCTCTTTCTTCCTTACCATTTCTGTAAATGCTTTATCTACTAATTTTAATTTCTTTTTCGAGCCTTTTTCGAGTCGTGGGGACACGGCTCATTTTTGAGTTGGGGTGTGGGGATTTGTTGTCTCTCATTTCCATTTTTTCTGTTTTTAGGTAGAGATTAAAATTTTTGATACATGGGAATTAGATGTAGAGTGTGTTTAATAGCTTGAAATCATAAGCTCAGTGAGTTGATGATAGTAAGTAGTATGTTTATGAGCTATTTTATTTTGTATGCTTTGAGTATTTGCAGGAAAACAAACATTGAAAGAAATGAACAAATTAGTTAGCAATGCGATAGAAAGTATGTTTGATCTTAGGGAGCCTTGAGTAGTGTGTAGGCTGTGAGATCCAAGCTAGTTGACAAACCCATTTGATGAAAGTGCTAAAGGTAAGAAAATAACAAAATTGCTTGGTGTAGAAAATGATTAAGGCAGTTCTTTCATATTGAAGCCACTTGAAGCCTTTTTATACCTTCTCACCCTGTTATTTGATTTAATATTGTATATCCTTCTCAGCCCCTTCTAGCCTTTCTAAAGCCTTTTTATTTAGCCACGTTATAAGCCATATCCCTTTAGATTATAGTACTTTTCCATATGATCCGCACTCGAATCGCGATGCAAAGACAATTGTTTTAGAGCTTGAGTTTGGGGTGGTGTGTCCACCATTATAGGAATTGTTATTGGGTTGGGATTTTTGAGCTTATTAATGGTGCTATGTTATTATATTGGTGATGATTCACAGGTTTATATTGTAACCCTTTGCCGGGGTAATAGTGCATGAAAAAGAAGCTACGAGCTAAATTTGAAAAGAAAAAATAGCGTGATATCTCGAACATTAAAAAGAGAGTCATAGCTATACAAAAGAAAAAAAAATTGATTTGAAAAGAATATATATACGGACCGGCAAAGAGGAATTTTTATGTGAACATCTTATGATTTAATTGGGTTATTGGGGATGCTACTTTGTGCATCAAATAAATCATTGGGTTGAGTGAGAAACGTTTGATGAGAGTAACTCAAGCTCTAGGGCGATTCGTTGATGGCTAGTGAGGAGAGAGCCAAAAGCTCACTCTAAATTTTATCCAAATATACTATCATACCATCCCTAAGCCTAAATTACAACCTTAAAAGACCTTCTGATTCTTTGCTATGTAATCAAGAAGTGATTGAGCCAATAGAGAGTAGTTATGTGGATCTTTGGATACTAGTGAAGTTCGATGAACAATCTATAACTTCCTTGGTGAATTGAGTAAAGTTCCTCTCCTTCTTACATTGCGAAGCTAATCTAATCTTGAATTAAAACGTGTTGACTATGGGTATGAGAAGTGTACATGTATGTAGTTTGTAAATATTATTGCATGAAATTTTCTGAGTAGTTGCTTTATGTCTATTCTATATAGTCTGCTATGTTCTTCCCATTGTGTTAAAGTGACCTAGGTGTGTATTTAGAGACTTCCTTTGTTTTTATCTTTATTGTATCGGGACGATACAACTTTGAGTTGGGGGTCTTGATGTCTTTTCATTTGTGATGAATTAATATTAGGATGAGACATCATTTTTAGTGATTTAGAAGTCTTTCTAGTCGATTTTCTTGAGAAATACTACACTTTCCTATTTCTAGTCTTGATTTAGTAAATTATTATTTTTAGAGCATATTGGGTTTAATTATTTATTTAGTGTGAAACTTTAAAGATAATTATGGAGATTAATTAGAGTCCAAGTCAAAGACTAAGAGATAAGGAAAGAAGATAAGCATGGAAATTGGAGATAAGGATAGAAAAGCTAAAAATATGGAAAAGGGAAAGCTGCCATAAATCTGAATTTCACCACCCACGGCCACAAATCAGCTTATATCTCAAAATCGGTGGGGAATTTGGAGAAACGGTCAAGAGCAAAGTTAAATATCTTTCTGAGACGATGAATTTCGACTACTCATACGCGTCAAACGGATAAGAATTGAAGCTGTTAGGACCAAAACAAAAACGGGCCTGATTTAATATTTTAGGGTTACGAATATGAGTTGGGCTAAGAGTCCACTACTTACCTTCTCCTTCAAGAAAACGAATTAGGGCTTCTATACACCTATAAATACACCCTTATATCACTTTTAAATCATCCTTGCCTCATAGTAATTAGTTCTTAGGTTTATTATCATCAGAATTCTTGTAGAGAGCAAGATGAAGTCTTTCATTATATCTTTTAGTTTATCTCCACCAGGTATGAACTAATTTTCCCATACCTTGGGTTTTGCATCATGTATGATATATGAATTCTATTTTTTTCTATCTAAGTTTATTTGGGAATTATATGTTTTAATCTGATATTAGCTTCTTACCTATATATTTGTTTATGTGTTTTGATTTAATGACTGTTTTCCTTGCGGTGCGCAACGTTTAGGATTACCTTAATAGTAGTTAAATGATCACCTTAGCTGGGTGTCTAATTATTGAAACACCACATAACGTCTAGTGTCGATATTGGTCTTAACAACACTAATTCTAACTAGATAGTCATTAGGGTATAATATAACCACTATCACCATGTTTGGAAATTGATTGCTTAGGTCCCTAATAGCGCAGGAAAACCCTATTTAAACCAGCCTCGTGGTGTGTCCGTAGCCCCCTTAGTCGCTCTCAAGGTCTAAGGTATGGGAATTTAGAATCCTGACTAAGTATCTAATAGCTAATTATCTCCCTTATTAACTAGGATTTGATAGAAAGAATTAGAAGGATTAGTGCATACTAGAAAAACCTAAGCTATACTTCTCATCTCATCTCATATTTCTTCGTATTTATTTTATTGTCTTTTATTTTTCCTTAGCTTAATTAATTATTTCGAATTACTCTCTTTTATTTTTTGTCTTTTAATTAATTGCTTCCTACTCGTTATTGTTTACCTATTCGTTTAACACACTAAGTCCGTGAGAACGAATTCAACTTATCATTAAAACTTGCATACGTCCTGTAATACTTGCAGTACCGGGCTTGTCTAGGGTGAAAGTGCATTGTTTTCTGGATTATAGTTATCTTATTTTATCACACCCTAGGCGACACCAGATGTGGAAGTAAAAGATGATGAACCTGAAGTGGTAGAAGTGGAGAAGATTCCAGAAGTTCCGAAGAAGAAAGATGTTGTAGAAACCCGTCCTCCTCCACCTTTTCCCTCAAGAGTTCAAGAAAAAGGAGATACAGCTGAGTATCAGAGATTTATAAATAGGTTGAGAGGTCTTAACATTAACATACCGTTTTTAGAAGCTATTAAAGATATGCCGAAGTATGTGAAGTTCTTGAAGAGGGCTCTCACCAACAAGAGACCATATTGTGATAATGAGATGATAGGATTGCCGGAAGAGTGTAGTGCCATCTGTCAGAGTAAGTTACCACCTAATTTACTTGATCCTGGCAGTTTTACGATTCCGATTTCTATTGGTGCTGAGCCGCAAGGTAAGACTTTGTGTGATTTGGGTGCGAGTATTAACCTCATGCCTAGATCAATTTTTGAGAAGTTGAAGATAGGAAATGCGAAATCGACCTCTGTGGTCTTACTGATGGCTGATAGATCCCTCGTACATCCAGAGGGACGAATAGAAGATGTCCTCGTCAAGGCAGGTACGTTAATATTTCCAGCTAATTTTGTTATACTTGATTACGACGCGGATAGGAATGTCCTCATTATTTTGGGAAGACCATTCCTAGCCACGTGGCGTACTTTGATTGATTTAGAAAACAGAGAATTGACCATGCAAATCCAAGACGAGGAGGTAATGTTCAACGTGTTTAGGCCAATGAAGTTCCCAGATTCCAAGGAGGATTTTTTCAGTTTATATGTTATTGGACAGGTAGAAAAAGAACCAACTAAGGTTGTGGAAACCTTAGGAATGGAGGAAAGAGAGCTAAGAAAGAAACCACCGAATAAAGCTCCTCCATATCCTAAGGGAAGTCCACACCTTGATCATGCAAATTGAAATATCGAGTATTTAAATATCTAGATATGCATGTATTTCATTGAGTACAGGAATTCTCTGCATATATTAAACAATCATCTAAAAACACCGAGTACATGCTCTGAGCATGTATGTAGAACCCAAAGTATTGGAATCACTAAGTATTGAAGTCTCTGAGTTTGCATGCAGTCACATTCACTATGTATTTGAATAAATACTAAAGTGTCTGATCATGTATGCATATTCTCAGAGAATGAATGACCAAAATATTGAGTATTGAAACCTCTAAGTATGCCTATGTTCCATGCATTATCTGAATACTGCAATAGTCTGATCATGCATGACCAATCTTTGAGTATGGGGGCTATGATCATACTTTCACAATCATCGAGTATTGAACTCTCTGAGTATGTACCTGACTCACTATATCATTGATCATGCATTTACGCAAACAATACAACATACCAAAACGCAAATTATGCTGGAAAAAATCTAACAACTATGAAACTCTGTTGTTAAAACCTTTTCAAGTTAGACTAAATTGACACGTGAAAAGAATCAAACACACAAAAACTCGTAAAGATGGGAAACAAGTATCACAAAAACCCTAACATGGCAAACTAAAACCCTAGCATACATATCTGCTTAAAAGTAAAAAAGAAACATATATCTAAAACACATAAACATTTCAACAAACCCATCATAACAACAAAGACACACATTAAACAACAACAAAATGATGAAAAACACAAAAATATATCATTATTTCTGAATTATTTTAAAACAACCTTGAAGAAGCGAAAACAAAAACTACGAAACAAATTACCGGCAATAAACAAGAAAACTTCAACAACGGCGATGAATATTTGAGAAAAAAATTAAGAAGAACCTGAGTTTGAAATTCAAAATTCGAATATAAAACTTAGTACGATGCAGTGTGTGTTAGATGTGTAACAATGTATGTGGTGTGTGACAAAATCATTTGAGGGTAAGATAAAAAATAAAATATATATCTTTAAATATTTTAATTGGTTTGTTATAAAAAGATTATAGTGAGTCTGGTGCGGGGTAAAAATTTCTTCTTATAAGTGCTTCATTTAGTGCTCGGTTGGAAGTGATTTTTTGAAAAAGCACTTAAAAGTGTTTCTAGAACTTTTAAAATATTTTAAATCTTGAAAAACATTTTTATAAGAAGCACCAAATATGTACTTCTTAACAAGAGCATTTAAAATGATTTAAGATTTTAAAATTATTTCTAATAATTTTTTCAAATTTTAAATTTTATTCGAAAAGTGTTTTTTACTCTAAAATAAGTGTATGCTTAGAATTTTTTTTGAAAAACACTTAAAAATAAGGGACAACGCCCAGTTAATTACGCGGAGAGCGTAAGTATTCCCAGTTAATTACAAGTTCGAGTTAATTCCCAATTAAGCACAAATTTTAAGCCGATTACCATAATACCCTTTAGCTTAATAATACATAAACAAATAAAATAAATAATAATATTAGATAATGAAATTAGTATAAATAATAAATTGTTCATAAGTGCACACACTAAAACACACACAAAACTCACGCACCACTATCTCCACTCTCTACTCACACAATCAAAACCTCTCTCTGCCATTAAATTCAATAAACCATAACTGAACTCAAAAACAATATCATCTACTGTTACACTATTATCGTAACTTCAACATCAAATAGGAATCACAAAAACAAGTAGAAGAATTGAAGCAGATACAAGTTTATTCAACAATTAAACATTCGACATTGAAACCCTAGGTATGAACGAAGAATTATAACATCAAATTGCAATTATTTCAGCAATTTTTGCTTTGATTATGCTTCTATTGTGTTTCGTATTTGAATTTACAACATATTATGCACTAGAATTTACAGTTATGAACGAAGATTTGTTCGACAGCCAGTGAAACCCTAGGTATGAACGAACACTTATAACTTCAAATTGCAGTTATTTCAGCAATTTTTGCTTCGATTATGATTCTATTGTGTTTCGTACTTGAATTTACAACACTTTTTGATGTTAAATGAGTATTTTAATAGAATATTTATAAAAGTACATGTTTAATGTGAATAGTTGCTGGTAGATTAGTGTGTAAAAGTGTTAATAGATGATAATAGTGTAATATTAGAGTAATTTGTTTGTTTTTATGTTGTATATAGAACCGCAGATGATAATTAAGTGTATAAATGGTTAATTTGTGTGGAATTGAATAATATAGAGTAGAAAATCAGGCGTATGTGTAAATTGAGAATGCGTTTATGAGTGTGTTCGTAGATTAATATAATTTATGCAGGTTTGTGTGTTACAGCTACACACAATGAGACAATGTGTGTGTTGCAGTAACACATATTTTGTGTTGCAGCAAGTCACAACGAGTAGGTGTTAGTCAATTTTTATGATTAGAGTGGTTTAAACATATTTGATAAAGTGTATAGACGATTAATTTGTGTGGAACTGAGTATTATAGAGTAAAAACTCAGGCGTATGTGTAAATTGAGTATGTGTTTATGAGTGCTTGCGTAGATTGATATGATAAATGCAGAATTGTGTGTTCCAGCTACACACAAACACAATATGTGTGTGTAATAGTAACACAAAAATTACTGGATAGATCAATTCATGACACACAAGTACTTATGACATATATATGGACATTTGTGATAAGATGAAACACATATTTTGTGTTGCAGGTAGTCAAAACGAGTAGTTGTTAGTCAATATTGTATGATTAGAGTGGTTTGAACATATTGCATAATCTGGATGTGATGAATGGAATGTTGTGTGTTACATAAACACACAAAAAACAAAATTGTGTGTATATGAAACACCTATTTTGTGTTGCAGTAAGTCAAAACGAGTTGGTGTTAGTCAATATTGTGTGGTTACAGTGGTTTGAACATATTTGATAAACTGGATGTGATAAATGAAATGTTGTGTGTTACATACACACAATCAAACAAAATATGTGTATGTGTAACACATATTTTGTGTTGCAGCAAGTCACGACTCATGAATTTGATGTGTTCATCAATTTTTATCATTCAATGTGATTTTGGTTTTTTAGTAATAATCTTATCGTTATACATATACAGTTATGGAAAAGACAAAAGCCGAAGAGACAAAGGATGAACGTGTTAGGCTGCCCCGACTTCCAAAGAGTCTGAAAGTTGAGAACAAAAAGTCAGGAGCAAAGCGTAAGAGGAGGACAACTGAAAGATTGTGACAAATTTGGTTGAATGATATTATGTTTATGTTTTTGAATTGTTTTGTGACAAATTTGGTTAAATGATATTATGCGTATCTTTTTGACTTGTTTTGCGTTCCAGCATATCAAAATTTGTATGTGTTAAGTGTTTCAGCAACATGTGTATGTGTTGGATCAACCCACAATGCATGAGTTATGTGTTCCAAGAACACAAAAAAAACCAAAAAAACAACTAACCAGAAAAAAAATATCTAAGATGTGTATTACAAAAATCACACTAAATCAAGATTAAACCATTATAATAAACAACAAATCACAACAATAAATAAGCATCATATACAACAATAAAGCAGTATTAAATAATAACAGAATATGCATGATAGATTGTGTGTTTATGCAAGTCATAATCAATATGAATGTGTGTTGATGCAACACACAATCAATAAACAGGAGAAAAAAAACTAAATGAATAAATAAGTAAATACATACAAAATAAAAAAAAATAAAAAAAAGAAGTCAGAACAGGTAGCTATATAAGCAATTCTAACTCAATAGAATTGTGTGTTCTATCAGCAGAAAAACAAACAATATTGTGTAAAGATGCAACACAAAAAATATTACCAAAAAAAAATAACAAAATGTTAATGTTTGTGCATGTAAGATTGTGTGTTATTACAAGTCATAATCATATGTATTCTGACGATAGGTATAAGATTAGTAGAATTGTGTGTTATAGCAACACACAAGAACACAAATTGTGTAAAGCTGCAACACAAAAGAACACATATTGTGGAAAGCTGCAATACACAAAACAATACATATTTAAGACACAATAGTTAATTTGACAATAGGTATAAGATTAGTAGAATTGTGTGTTATAGCAACACACAAGAACACAAATTGTGTAAAGCTGTAACACAAAAGAAAACATATTGTGGAAAGCTGCAACACACAAAACAGTACATAACATAACATAATGTTTGATTCAGAAAGTTAAGGATCCATTACATAAAAAAATCAAAATAAAAAACAGTCAAGTGGTATTAAACGATTCATAATAAAAAATTCTGATACAAACTTCTTAATATAAAAGTATCTAGTTGACTTTTGGATAGCTGCATATACTCTCCATAAACATCCAGAAGATTCAGAATGGACACAATGCGCGCATATTCGGTCAACACATTACATTAGAGGGTAAATTCGAATCCAAGCTCACTAGCGTACTTCCACAGTATGTAGCATATTGCAATAAGCATCGTCGTCGTCTAATAACAAGCGTCCAGACTCTCCGATTGAGTAATGAAGTGAGATGTAGTCGGAATCGAGACATGGCCATTTCGAAGCGACAAAGCTAACCAAGGAACCTAGACAATTGAAAAGGTCGAATCGTTGGACAGACTGAATCTGCCCAAATTGGAAGATAACCATGAGCGGAGAAGACATCTACAATGAAAAAAACAAAAAACATAGAAGAAAAGGTAAGAAGTCAGTAGGACAGAAAAAATAGTATACAACATATAACAGTTGTGCGTTGCAGCAAGACAAAAAACATCCAATATTGTGTTCATGCAACACATAAAGAAAGCAGTATGCAACTAACATATCTTGAATTTTTTTTAAATAAACAAATAAAAAAAAGATACACAATATAAGAGAGTTATGTGTTGCAGCAAGACACAATCTCCAAAATATTGTGTTCATGCAATACAAAATGTTGCACCCTGCAACTAACAAACACGCAGAAAATAACGATATGAAGCATACAAACACTTTTATAATTGCATCATAGGTCCCTGTGTTAAATTACGGGAGATCGATACATAAATATTCCAATAAATTGCAACTCTTATACAAAAATCGTAATATAAACGATATAATATGGTCATGTAGATAATCAAACATATACACTAACATGTGGAGGATTTGTAGAATCTAATTGCACTATAGGTCCCTAAAGTGTTCATACTCAAACCAATCACGCAATTAGCAGAAAATTTTATGAAAATTCATGACAAAGACATATAGGTAGATTGGAGCTATAAACATCAAGGCAATTCAGATTAAGTAAATAGAAAATGATCAATTGTGATAACAACACCTCATATAAACACAATTCATATAATGAATTAACACACATATAGTGAAGCAAAGCAACTAAAAAAACACGATGAATGAACTACTTGTAAAAAATTAAAAATAACGACAGCAAAAAATCAAAGATTATACAATACTAAATGTGAAGTAACATTTGAATCAGCAAGATGTCGTGTATAACAACTATACGAAATCAAAACACAAAATTTCAAGACAAAGTAATAAGCAAAACATCACAATACAGCAAAGATAGAAAAATTTCCTGGATGTAACAAAAAGCGTGAATAAAATGAATAATACAGAGTTATTAACGAGATAAAACATGATAAAAAATCAAATTCGAACAACAAATCATCATTAGCAACTCATATTATCAAAAAAATCAACGATTAAAAGCATGAAAAATTAAGAAAAAATCAACAGTCTTACCGTGTGAAGTGATATTGATGAATGATTAGAGCAAAATCAAGAGAAATTAGGAATTAATTCGAAGCAGAAAGTGAAGATAGCTTGAGCCGCGAGAGAGATTAAGGTGAGAAAGTTAGTTATGGTGATTGACTTTTGTTGGAGCGTTGAAATGAAAAGCAATAAAGAGAAGAAAAAGAAAAATAAAAGAATATTAAATGTTAGGGTTTCAGCATTAATGATTTAATTAAGATATGAAGTAGGTATTTATAAGGGGTAAAAATGGAAGCTAAAAATGCCAAAAGTAATTAATTGGGAATTAAGTTGATTTTTTGTGAGTAAGTAGGAAGTAATTTCTTCCTTCCTTTTTTTTTGGAATGAAAAGTGAGCAATTGTAATTAATTGGGAATTATCTCTAAAAATAACACCAAATTGTTACTTTTAAAAAAACATGATTTTAGATTTTAAATTTATTTTTAATAACTTTTTTAAATTTAAATTTTATTTTAAAAATATTTTTTTACTCTAAAATAAACACTTTCTTTCAAACGGTCCTTAATTCATTTCATCTCCTTAGTGTCTCATATCCAATTAAAATAGTGTAAATCTGGATAAAACTTTAGGGTTGCATCCAAATTCAACATATACCTGTCTAATATAAACACAACTCTCTGCACTATAGTTAATATAGAATCTGCAGTTGTGCATATAGCAACTCAACTTCATTAGAATCTAAGAAGAGGTTATGAAACAAATTGAAACAAAACAAAAAAAAAAGAAATTAATTCTACCCCCATCCTCAAAAGAGGATAAAAAAATAGAGAACAGAAACCACGCCAGTACTTAACATAAACAACTACATCAACACAAAATCAGTACATCACGTTGGTACATTTGCAATCTTCTATTTCCATCATGTATCTGCAATGAGATGATAGGAACCACAATAAGCTTTACTGACTGGATTTATTCCCATGAACATGCTTGAATTCATGCCTATACAAATAAAACACTACTTGAGAGAGACGTCACAAAGATACAAGAAAAACTTTTACAATTTACGTACAATCATACCCGACAATTAATTTAGTAGTTTTCAGCTTCAAATCTCTAGCACTTTAAGGCTAGAGAGCTTATTTATATTTGTTGTGTACCAGGAGGCATGAGCATTGGACGATATACATAACTTTAAAAATATATATATAAAGTACTATTGACCCCTGTTGTTTCAACTTCATCGTCTTAGAATTGATGTAAGGCCCAAAAGATAAACTTGTAATCGTGTAATTGTTCTTGTCTTGATTAATAAATCATGCGCTGCAACCTTTTATACTATCAAAGGTCAGCAAATCAAGCACGAAGCCCTGGCGTAGGCAAAGCTAGCTGTGTCGCTTAATAATAACAGAGAGGCCTAATTTGAACCCAAAAAAAAATAACAGAGAAGCCTAACTACAATCAAAAGCAACATAAAGAAAACTAAAAACGAGATCAAAACAGAAATAATTCAACGACAAAGACCATAGACAAGAAAAATCACGTACCTCACTGCAGAGAAAACAACCGGGCATCACGAAACTCCAGAACGCAGTTTGGTACGATGTTGCACTGACAATACAATGCATGACTCCTATTAACATCATGGATGATAATGCATATGGGCCTTCTCCAGATATCGTGAAGTGTCCTCTAAATCAATGTATGGTTACCTAAAGGATAAAGAGTATAAAAAGAAAAAAAAAAAATAAAGAATGGAAAACCTAGCTGCGCTATATTACCTCAAATTCAATTTGGGAGGAGTTTTTAAAACCTTAAGGTACCTCCTAGGAACTTTGTAGGAAAACTTTGTAGAAGAAAAATTCTCACTGAAGAATTGATATTTGAAAGAAAATATGTGAGGTGCGTTAGAAAAATAACCCAGAAATAGAATTTTGAAAAATAGTAAAATAATTCTTAATTAAAAGTAAGTCTATACTATTACAATGAATTGAAAATAACAAAACTTATACGGAAATTTAAGAAAATAACTACTACATTGTATACAAAATTTGCGTTATAAAGATATTTCGGTCGAATCGGTATCTCTTACAAATATTCTACTCTAGTTTATAAAATATTAGAATATGAAAAAAGAAGAGAGTAGAGATTAGTTTTCTTTTTGTTACAAAGGAAGCCAATACGGCCGGGGATTAGTTTTTGAGAAAATGCCACTTAGGGTCTTGAACACACATCCCATTTTCTAATCCAAACCTCTCTTCCCTCATTTTCTTACTAAAGATCTCAAAAAGAATTTAACACATGAGACCTAATATCCCAATTACAATTATACCCTCTTTCTATATTTTTTCTTCTATATATACTAATTTAGAAACACTACCATTATATTTTCAGATCCAATTTATCTCACCTCCCTCTCCTCCCCATTTCCCTCCTCCGACGTGAGCTAGTTCATAGTTCCCAAACCGCCACCACCACCAAAACACCACCACACCATAACACCTCCACCACCACGTGGGTTTTTATTAAAGCCGAACACCACCAAATCCAGCTTCGTTTTCCGGCATCAATGGCACCACCACCGATCTAGAACAACAGCACCACTCGAGTCAAAGAAATGAACCACTGCAGCATCGGAGCTCCATTAATAGCGGCGAAGGAGACACGAAGCTCTTATTACTCGAGCTTCTAACCGTTCGCGCAGCCATGGTTCAACATCTTCACAGCCCTGGTGGTGGTGGTTTTCTGCAACTCAGATCGATCTGCTGCGTCGATAAAGCTATTGTTCGTCGCGCGTCGAGGTGGTGGTGCTCGCGCTAGCTGACGCCGTTCGTCCATGGTTCAACATCTGTGCAGCGCTGATGGTGGTGCTTTTCTGCAACTCCGATCTGCTGCGTTTTTGGGTGAAGGTCAGATCTGCAATGGGAGGAGGGAGGTTGAGCCGATATCTGAGGGTTAGAACCACCAGAGAAGCCAAGCCTGATTCGCCGGAGAAGATAGGTTGGTGATGGTGGCGTACATAGTACGCATGAGGAGTTTTTTTTTTCTTTTTTTCAGATCTGGTCAAACAAAAAGGTAGCTAGGTTATTTTCTTATTTTTAATTGTATATTAATTTGTAATTTATTTAAAAATGTGTAATAAAGATTTAAAGATGAATAAAGAATTATTTTGACTATTTATGCCTTGATTTATAATAATACTCGTCAAATTTACTGAGTACTCATCAAATTTACGGAGTACTCATCACATTTATCAGAGTACTCATCAAAATTATCCGGAGTATATAGAGTACTCATCAAATTTATAGAGTACTCCATAGTTTTTCGATACTCATCAAATTTAGCCGATACTCTATGTTTTCTCTGGTGACTGGTGGTCGGAGGTCCGTGGTCGGTGGTCGGAGGTTGGAGGCGGTGGTAGGTGGTCGGAGGTAGGTGGGTAGTGGTAGGTAGTGGAGAGAGAAACAGTGACATTACTAGGAAAGACAATTGTCAAAACAGAGGTCTCTAATAAGAAGGAATTCCTAGACCATACTCTACAGAGAAGAAAGATGGCCTCCAAGACCCTAAGTATAATTCACTCTTAGTTTTTTCTGAATTAAGTTTTGTCTATAATTTATTCTATATTCTCTCTTGAATAATTTTTTCTATTGTTTCTAAAATAGTTTTTTGGTTCTCTCTAGAAATGTTTTTTTCTATTCTCTCTAGAATATTTTTTTCATTCTCTCAAGATTTTTTTTTTTCTTCTATTCTCTCTAGAATATTTTTATTTTTATTTTCTTAAGAATAGTTTTTTCTCTTCTCTAGAAATGCAAGTGACAAAGTCACTATTATAGAAAAAATGGCAAGACAATAAACCATCACATAAATGTTCATCAATGGTTGGTGATAAATGCTCGTCAATACCCATTAAAGTCAATAGTTTTGTTAACCAAGTCTTAGTAACTTCGGTAACATCTAAAATAAAGAGCCATTAATCTGCAATCAAAAGCCATTAAGTTGTCATCAAGTAAAGAAAATTATTTAAATTCAATGATATCAATGGTTTTTTTCTCGAATTATAATTTGAGACTATTAAACACAAATATTATTTTCCACTTCTTCCAAGAGTATGAAAGAATCAATAAAATAAATTGTCTTTAATTTAATAATTCCAACGATCCCTCACTCAGGTTCTTTGGGAGAGAAGTGAACATTTTTCCATAAATACCATCATTTGGGTGAATTGTACTTAAGTGACAATATCTTTCGATTCGAATTGACAGTTGTGAAGTGAGACAACCACCAAAAACATATCAAGTGAACGTACTCTTGAACTTGACGGTTTTCAATCGAAACCCTCACAGCACATACTTTAACCGACTGATTGTTACAGATTTCTCAAACATCACCCTTTCCTTACACATATGTGATCTCCAAGAGCGTCTAGCCTCATTAGCCGACCCCTGTTGGATGTCGATATCAGTAAGAGAAATAAAGCCCAGTCTCCCTATGTGTCTCGTGAATTCATCAAGTCCTTTCTATTTAGTATCACCCTACGGGCTATGAATTTATGGTGAGTCTAAAAAACTCATCCCTTGGGAACATCAAGGACGTCTCCTTAAAGTCGTATTATGATCAATATACAACAACCTCAACGGTGAATTCATCAAGTCCATCTCAATAGGACTACCACACATGGCTAGAATTCATTGAGTATGAGAAATATACAACAACCTTGGTGAATTCATCAAGTCCATCTCAATAGGACCACCACACATTGCTATGAATTCATTAAGTATGAGTCAAGGTGGCTAACGGTCCGGTCTAACCGGTTCTACGGACCGGACCGGACCGGACAAGTCAACGCGAGAACCGGACCGGACCAAAAGTCAACGTAGGAACGAACCGGTCCACAAGCTACCGGGCCGGTTTTTCACTTTTTTTAAAAATAAAGGGGACCGGACCGTACCGGAACCGGCCCGTTAATATTTTTTTTAATATTTCATTGTTTTAGGTTTTTAGCTTAATTATATATAGCCCAGCCCATTAAACCCAACCCAAAGAATCCCAACACCCCTACTAAGGCCCTTAACATTTTTAACATCATATCAAACCATTTAATCCCTATTCCCTACCCACCTAAACAATAGATAAAAGATTTAAAAAAACACAATATATAACCGCTAAGAACCAGACCGGACAGGAACCGGAATTGGTTTAGACGGTTCCCTTAATGGTCCGGTTCTTCCCTTCTTCCTTATTAGTAACAGACCGGACCAGAACCGATAACGAGGGACCGGTAAGCCAGACCGGACCGATAAGGCCCAGGTCCGCTAGGAACCGGTCCGAACTTGTCCGGAATGGACCGTTATCCACCTTGAAGTATGAGCAATATACAAACAATTTCAACGGTGAGTTCATCAAGTCTGTCTTATGCATAGTTTATGAGGAATGTGACCGTCATAATGAGTACGCTTAACCTGGTATTGTTTAACTTGTAAAGAGACTCAAAGGGAAGTTATATATCGTTGAAGTCTCCTTTATAGACTTTGAATTGTTAGATATTCATTAAGGGGTACACACCCCCACAATTCTATTATGCATGGATACTAGTCTTATAAGGAGTATTACCAGTTATTACATCAATAGAGTCAAACCTATCCAACCAAGTGTGATTGACTAAGGTAAATCTCATCATTAACACTAATGAATCTTAACCTTAAGATCAGATTCCCCCACACTTTTTTATTCGCATATAGAACAAAATAAAAGAAGTAAGTCCCATTAATGAAAGTACCAAAAGTGGATCATGTCATAAACATATTGACAAAGATGTAACACGAAATGATCCATCTTGTATGAAGATACAATTTCTTTATCAAGGTTCTCGTTTAACAAACCTAATTAATTTCTTAAGTTTTCATACTTTATCCCCTTGACCCAAAACCACCATCCCCTTCAAGTTGCACCATATAGATCTCTTTATCTAGATCTTTATTCACATATCAATTTATGTATAATCATGTTTGTGAATGATAGTTAGTGTAACACGAGTCGAAGGGTGGTTGTATAAGAAAGTAGGGGTCAAAGCAATCCTTAAACATACATAAAGGTGGAAAAGCAAGGACTTATCCTTGAGTCGATTCACTTTTTGACTTGTATGAGACTAATTAGATCTTGTTGGGTCATTTTCCCATGATGTATTTCTTCTCATCAGAATCATCACCCACATGCATTTTCTGAACCGTTTCACAGATAGTCTTTGTGGACTTCTCAACGACACGCTGATAAAAGGTGGTGTTTGTCACATTATTCAAGATCTATCCCCTAACCACTAAATTAGCTTTCTTCAACCCAACTTCGAGAGCCAAAAGCCTAACATGTAGTTCTTTGGTATATTCCCCAATGGCCTCATGGGCGCGAAGTACCTTGTAAACGACAAGGTCTAATTCATGTTGTTCAAGGCATATCAGTGGATTTTGTGCCCCATGTTTGTAGTCGGAACCATTGAAAGGCTCCAACATAGTCACGTCGGGAATGGATTTTGCGTTCAAGGATGAAGCAATCACTGAAATAGAAAATCAATATTACTACCAGTGATATTAAATATATCTTTTAAACTTTTTGGAAAAATAACGATCATTGGTTTTAAATATAGAGAAATGGAATTCCAAAAAATAGTAAACGAAATAATTCTCAATTAAAAATAACACTACACTATTACAATGAACTGAAAATAACGAAAGTGTACGGAAATTCAAGAAAAGAACTACTACATAGTATACAAAATTTTCGTTAAAAGACATTCTCGTCTTACCGGCATCCCTAACAAAGGTTCTACTCTAGTCTAGAAAATATCAGAATATGAGAAAAGAAGAGAGTAGATAGTAGTTTAATCTGAATGAAGTTTCGTCCATATTTTATTCTATATTCCCTCTAGAATAATTTTTTCTAGAATACTTTTTATTCTCTGTAGAAATGTTTTTTTTCTATTCTCTCTAGAATATTTTTTTTTTCATTCTCTCAAGAATTGTTTTTTCTATTCTCTCTATAATATTTTTTCTTTCTCTCAAGAATTGTGCTTTCTTCTATTCTCTCTAGATTTTTTTTCATTCTCTCAAGAATTGTTTTTCTCTTCTCTAGAACTGAAAGTGACAAAGTCGCTATATATAGAAAAAATGGAAAGACAAAAAATCATCACATAAATGCTCATCAATGGCTGGTGATAAATGCTCGTCAATGCTCATTAAAGTCAGCCATTTTGTTGACCAAGGTTTGGTAACTTCTGTAGCATCTAAAATAAAAAGTCATTAATCTACAATCAAAAGTCATTAAGTTGTCATCAAGTAAAGAAAATTGTTATAAATTTAATAATTCCAATGGCTTTTTTCTCAAATTATAATGTAGGACGGTTAAACACAAATAGTATTTTCCACTTCTTCTAAGAGCATGAAAGAATTAATAAAATAAATTGTCTTTAATTAATAATTCCAATAATACGTGCGAAAGAATATGAATCTATAGAGCATTTATTTTTCAATTGTTCATAGGCCAGAGCCTTATGTTTTATATATCCTTTACAGCTTCTTGATATATCTAAATGTACTTCTGGATTTGAATCCTAGTTCTCTGATCTCAAATTCCTGAAAAAAATAATGATATATAGCTGGAAGGAACTTGTAGAACTTAACGACTTTTGTTTTATGGCATATATGAAAAGTAAGATACAAATCTTGCTTTGAAGGTGTAGTCCCTAACCCTCATCAAGTGTTATTTCAGTCCCTCCAAGCCTATGACGAGTATCATGAATATAATAAAATATCCTCTAAGGCTAAAACTGATAGAAAAATTATACAAAATGTAAGAAATAAGTTGCTATACTTACCAAACAAGAGAAACAAAAAGAAAGTCCTTATATTATAAAGAGTTTACAAGAAAACAATTTACTTAAGGAGAACACTGAAAAAATGGGATACGAAGCTAAGTCCTTAATCCCTTATTGTTTATACAAATGCTTCCTTTACACATGAGCTTATTCTTCATCTGCTTGTATTCTTAAAAATAATAACAATGTGCTTATACATGATCATTCTTGGTCCTTTCTTTGTAACAACCATGAAGAAGCCGAGTTAATTGGAGTACGCAGTGGACTTATTTCTGTTGTCAATTTTCACCTTGAAGACATTAAAATCTTTAGTGACAACAAGGCGGTGGTAGAGATGCTAAATCTACTCATTACGCCTTCCAATGCTAGGCATAAACTCTTTTATTTCAATATTAAGTATCTAAGTTGTGTTAGAATAGTTTTTTGCATATCCCTAGAAAAGTAAACATAGTTGCAGACTGGGTTGCGAGACAACAGTTTCTTGGCATTTTTCCTTGTTATTGGCTTTCTAACCCCTTCCCCCAGTTATCACGGTTACTGTATAACTCCCCTACCCATGGTGGTGAAGAGTGAGATTTATTTACGGTTGTAATGACTCTTATATCTAATTATATTACATGCTTTTGACAAAATAAAATCAACCCATGTTTTGGATGATACACTTGATATCACTAAAAATAGAAAACTAGGAACTAATCATGATTAGTTGATTATCTAAGAAGGTCTCATATATAGTCGATTATCCATATGAATTACACATCATATACTTGGACTGAAGTTCCCCACTCGTATTTAAACTTTCACACTATATATTGCCTTTTTTTAAAATCTGTGTATGGATATAGAAAAAATGATAAAATTTTAACAAAAGAATTATTTGAATGAAAAATATGAAAAAAAAGAAAAAGGAAGCGAAAATAATCGATTTAAGGTTAGATTTCAATAAACAACTTGAAAAAGAAGAAATGGTTCTTCATTACAAATTTAAAAAACCAACCAAATTAGTATAGTCTTTTAACTGAACTACATAAACCTTATTAAAATGACAATAATTAGTTTATACTTCAAAAAAGTTATACATAAAGTATCTTTTATCAACTTAAAGTATAAACCAAAGAATTGTAAAGTGGAAGTTGTGGCACAGTTATTCAACAAAGATCTGATGGGTTAGGATCTCGACTCTATTCAGAATGTATGTCCAAAAAAATTGATTAATGAAATTAGCCTAATTCCAGTATTATACCTGGATAAGAAGGATAACATTAATTGGCCCACACGAAAGATGGAATATGTTCTATAAAATAAGGGTATCATACTTTAGTCCAAACTGAGGATGACTTAATTGGCCAAAGCTCACGATCATGAGAATTACATAATGAAAAGTCTTGGAAAATTATATGGAATACGAATGTTCGGGAAAAAAATTAAGCACTTTGCATGGAAAGCTATAAGTTGAGTTATACCAACTAAGAAGAATTTAAATAAGAGAAAGTGTGTAGATAACTATACTCGTGATGGTGTGAAATAGGGGACGTATCAGTGGAAAATATTCTTCTTAAATGTCATTTAGCTTCTTTGTTTGGGCTTCATAAAAATTGGTGTATCGTGATTTTAAAAGGAATATCAAAAAATTGATCAGTTTAGTATCTAAGAGCATTATAATAATGAATTAGACAAAAGATACATTACTTCATTTATCTTGTGCACGATGTGGTATATCTGGAACATTGAGATGAAGGGTCTTTATGAAAATATTAAATGGGAGGCAAAAGGAATTAATGACAGAGTTAATAAATATATGGTGGAACTATTTGAAAATAATGGGCCAAGAAAGGAGGAATCGGTTTGCAATCAATAATGGGTACATGAGGATGATGGTGCAGTGATATATAATGATGAGTCAAAAGTTGTCTGGCTCAACGACGCTTCTTTTACTAAAGAGTGGGAACCGGCTAGGGCAGCGGCTATGGCAATTATCAGAGATGTCAATGTTGAACATAAGGTAATGAAAAGGGGAAGAATAAAGGCTTGCTAGCAAGGAGAGGCGTGGTCCATTCTCTTTGCGATAAGATCATGCGGGTGATCTCTCTTTCAAGAGTAGCTCGTTCTACTCGGACAACCTTGAAATTCTTCAAGGAATCAACAACCAAGTGGGAATTAATTGGGGGGGGGGGGCGTCCAATCATTGATGAGAATTGGAAATGGATGAAGAAATTTCCCGATTGGAAGGTATTACACAGTGTGAGAGAAATAAACAAAATTGCAGATTACGCTGTCAAATGTGCAAGAATAGGTATGGTACTGGACGACTGGAATAGCTCATCAGTTATGGATAGTTATCGTTTTCTCGTTAATTTATGCAAATATAAAGGCATAAGTTAGTCGTGATTTATGGTATGTACTAGTAGACAAAAAAATTAATGTGACCATAATAAACCACTAAAAATACTGTAAATCTAAAATTGATGAAGAACCCCTAGAAATTTTGTTGGTCAAATGTATTTTTACACAAGTGATCGGGTAAAGAATAACTTGATTAATACGTTTATCTAATTGTAAATATTAATGTAATATATTTACTTAGTTAAAATCTTTTGAAAATTATGTCTTAAAATTTTGGACAAAACAAATATAAAAATAATTTTTATAACCACCTATTCATTTTCTACATATAGTTGGTCAACTCAAACATTTGATTCATTCATTATTTAAAGTATTAAGCATTAAAATTATTAGAGAGGAGAGATATATTGTAAGGAAGCACTATTATTAAGTCCGTTGAAGTTCTGAAGAACTTGTGTATCCGTTTTTTCAATATTTTGTTGTCGTTGTATCCTAAAGGTTGAAGTCAATGGACATATATTATCGATAAGTGACCTAAATACCTTAGAGATATTGGATATAATCTATGTCATGACAATTAAGTTATTTTATTATTTACTTCTTTTGTACTTTCTTTTTTGCATTATTGTTCTGATTTATAAAATTAGTAACACGACAATTTAAGGTATTTAAGATTCATGTTGTATAAACCAGAATAATTTTTTTCGTTTTAGAAACTTTATTTTTGCAAAATCTATAGGTTTGTGAATACTGAACATAATATATAAATATTTTTGTATTCACACCCAAAAATATTACACACACACACACACACACACACACACATATATATATTACTTCTTTTTTCACTTATTCGGTCTTTTGGGCTTATGTATACACACCAAAAAAATACTTGCTTACTGGCATTAGATTTACGCTTTACGTAGAATATGGAGAAATAATCTAAGCAAAGTGAAAAGAAATCTAATACTAGTAACACCTCAAGAGAACAGTTTTGTGGATACTCACTAGCACCCATTGGACATGCCGATAGACCATAAAAATTCAATGGTTCTGACTTTAAGATATGAAAACAAAAGATGTTGTTATACTTGACGACTCTGAGCTTGTCAAAAGAATTGAAGAAATATTTACCGGAATGTGATCTAATCCAAACGCTGAGACCTACATTGCATTAGACACTTGGAAGCATTATGAATTTCTAGGAAAGAATTATATTTGGAATTCTTTGTAGAATTCTTTGTATAATGTATACAACACCATGGATACTACCAGCAATTGTGAGATTCTCTTGAGAAGAAATACAAAATTGAAGATGTCGGCACAAAGAAATTTGTGATCAGTAGGTTCCTTGATATCAAAATGGTGGATTCAAAACCATTAATGTCATAAGTACAACAACACTAGTCAATTCCACACATGAACTAAGCGCTGAAGTAATGAATTTTGGTAGAAACTTTCCAAGTTGGTGCACTCATGGACAAGTTGCCTCTGTTTTATAAAGATTTCAAGAACTAGATCAAGCACAATCACAAACAAGTAAGTCTTATAGATCTAATTGTAAGGTTGATAATCGAGGAAGACAACCGAATGGCTGAAAATCAACAAACCCTTGATCATATGAAGCCAAGATTAATGTTGTTGAACAAGACTGTTCAAAACAAAACAACAAGTTTAAGAGACAAGAATATTCAAACAATGACAACAACAAGAAGTTGAAATTTATCAGGGATTGTCACACCTGCGGGAAGCATGGACATCATGCAAAGGATTGTTGAAACAAGAAAGAACAATGAAACCGAAAGAAGGATAAGAGCGGTCAGTCATAATGTGACTGAGATATCCGAAGTTATTAATGATTTTAACTTAGTAGCAACGGTTTCTAAAATCAACCTAGTCTTGAACTTAAAACAGTGGTGGGTAGATACCGGAGAAACCCGCCATGTGTGCTCAGACAAATTTATGTTCAAAACCTACAAGAAGGCTATAAATGAATTAACCATTTATATGAGAACTCAAAACCTCGCTTCTGTATCAATATTAGTGTTAGGAGTTCATAATTGTGGCCAACTGATCTTGGTCTCAATAATTCTTTCCATACCACTCGTTGCTTCTTTCGGATCCATAAAGACAAAACTACCATGACCCATATCATCTACTCTCAGCCTTGACTCTTTATTAAGTCCATTACATAATGGATAATTGTACTTCTGGTAGTGTATCCATGTATTGGACATCTTGCCAACTTCTTTTGAAATCTCGTCCATGCTTCGCCAACACTCTCTCCGGCTTCTTGTAAGAAATTCATAAGCTCCAATTGTTCCTTTACTCGCATAATTTTAGGATAAAATTGATCAAGGAATCTTGCTTGAAGCTTGTCCCAATTTGTTATTAGCTCGGGAGGTTGATCATCTAACCAATCGCTCGCTTTCCCGGTCAAGAAAAACTGAAACATTAAATAATGTATATGTTCTTGCATAACACCTTCAATAATATAGGCATTACATAATTGCATAAATTTCTGAACAGAATAGACCGGATCTTGATGTGTATCACCACTAATTTCCCATAGCTCGCGAATTGATTAATCAATTCAAGATCGGGCTTTAATCGAACGACTTGAATATTTGGAGGGCGAATCCCAATGGGTTGCACTCGGAATGGACCAGAAAATCTAGCTCTAACCGTCTAAAACCTGAAAAAGTCAAAAACAAAGAGAAACGCGTAAAACTGAAAACAAATAAAAACTTCTACACTAAATAAACAAAAATAGACTAACTTAAGATAATCCCTGGCAGCGGCGCCAAAAACTTGGTGGGGGCAAAGGTGTGATGAATAAACAGATAAATAAAGATAATAATAAAGGACACACCCTTGACTACCACGAGAAACTCACTGCAAGTATTACAGATCGTTTGCAAGTTTAGTTGATAAGTACAGTTCGTTCGCAAGGATTTAATCCGTTAGATCTACTTGTATTCAATAAGCGTAGACGAATTTAGATGTTTAGATAAAATAGAGATAAGATGAATAATTATCGAACAAAAATAACTAAATAATGCAAATAAAGAAATATGAATGTAACTCAGATAAATTAGGTTACTAATATGAGCCTATCTTACTAAGTTGTTATTCTAACCTTAAGGGTGAATTGAGCATTATATATTAACCGGGACTCTAAATTTTTCCTAACCCCCGTCGGGGTGGACTTAGGAGCAACCTCTCCACCACCAAGGGACTTGGGTAAGGGGAACCTGAGTAATGATCGGTGGTCAAATCAAACCTTTATGGCTATCTAGTTAGGCATGCCCGTCAGGATCACTACCGCACACTAGACGATTATGTGGTATTGTCAATAATTGAATCCCGTTTTCCGGTGTTAACTATATTACTAAGGATAGTCCTAAGATTGGCCAAATCTAGGGCTGAAAACAATAAGTCAAAGCACGCAATACCAATATACGTCAAGCTCTAATCAATTAAAATAACAAATAGTATTATAAAATTTAAGACAAAATAATAACCCAACAATTAATAGTAAAACTTACATAATAAAAGCTTAGAAATATGGTGAAGCCACAAATCTATAGCTAATTACCCTAAATATAGAGAAGGATAGATGTAGAAGAGGAGTTTGTCACTCTCCAACTTTTTTTTCTGATGTATGGGTGCTGAGGGGATTCGAACCCTGTACCTCCTAGATGAGAGACAAGGTCCTGGCCATTGAGCTAGTCCCAATGGTTAACTTCTTTCTTCTTGACTTCCTTTATAGGTCAGCTAGCTTCTTGGATGATAAACTTGATACTAAGGATTAATATTCAAGTAAAAACTAATATATGGTTTAGAACTAAGCAAGGACATGTTTACAATGGTTTAAGGGTGTATTTATAGGTGTTTAGGAAGCCCTAACACGTTTTCTTGGAGTGTAAGACAAGTAATTGGATTTCTACCCTAACTCTAATTCGTAACCCTAAAATATAGAAAATGTAGTAAACTGTTGTTGTTTTGTTTGGGTCGTAACTCCTTCAATATAGCTCTGACGCGTTCTTTATATCAAAATTGACCGTCTCGGAAAGCTCTACAACTTTGCTTCAGACCATTCTTCCAAATTCCCAGCCAATCTTGAGTTATGATCACTTTTATGGACGTAGCTGCTGGAATTCAGATTTATTTGGCAACTTTATCTTTCAATACTTATCTTTTTTTTCCCTTTATCATCAATTTCCATCCATATCTTCTTTCCTTTATCTCTTGGAATTGATTTGGAATCTAATTAATTATCATATATCTTTAAAGCTTCACAATTAATAAACAATTAAACCAAATATGATCTAAAAATAATAAATCATCAAGACAAGAAATAAGAAAATATAATAATATATATATAAATTGACTAAAGACTTTCCTAAAATACCTAAAATGATGTCTCAAACTAAGATTAAATCATCACAAATGAGAGACATCACTATTAAATCATTTCAAATTTCTATAGAGCCATTAAAAAACGGTTTCGATAAGTTATAAATATTGGTAATGATTACTAGATTAATTGGAATTATATATAATTTTTTTTGTTACATAGGAGAGCCACTTTGGACTCAGAGTTATTGACTCGGTTCGAACCTGCATCATTAAATTGGATAACCAAGACCCTGACTAGTGAGCTAATCCCAACTGGTTTATATATAATATATTAGTGTATCAAAAATAAAATTTTTTTCTTAATTAATCATCCACATCATGTCTATCTAAAATTTCTATTAAAATTATTTATTCCTAATTATCATTTAGGCCAAAATTCTTTTCCCGTAGTTATCATACAAAATTGGACATTAATAACCTCCATTATACGAGTTAAACAGATTATATGATTGACAATCTCCGGTAATTACTAGAAATCAATCAAATTTACTACACAACCAGAAAATCATTAATGAAACACTAACAAGGATTGAACCACAAATTATAATAGAACACAATATTATCTCTTTGAAAGATTAGGAAACATATACTCTTCATTCGTCAGGAAAATATATCCAATATTATATAATACATTCATATAAAAAATTAATCAATAAAATCATGAAATGTCAGTATTTGATAATCAATAGATGATAATTATGAATAAATATTTTTAATAGAGGTTTTAGATAGACATGTGAAGGATTAATTAAGAAAAAAATTATTTTTGATACACTAATGTATTATATATAATTTCAATCAATTTAGAAATAATTATAAATATTTATAACTTATCGGAAAAGTTTTTTTATAGAACTCCATAAAAATTTGAAATGATTTAAAAATTTAATTAGAAATAATTAAGTTACACAAAATATGATTATTTGTTAAATATTATATACGTTTTTTTTATTTAAATTTGTTTTAATTTTTTTAACCACATAAAAAATAAAATCACTTCGGCAATCTAGTTGCCGAAATGTCTTTGATTAATATTTTTTTATTTTTTTATTTTAAACCCATTCCATATAATAAATATACATTATTTAATAAAAAAATCTAATTCGGCAACTAAATTGCCGAATTGGTATATTCTTAAAAATCTTTTTGTATATTATTACAAGAGTAATGATATAGACCACCTAAATTCATAACACACAATGACGTGGCGTGAATTGGTTGGTTACAAATCGTTAATGTAATTATTTTCTTGATTTGATTAAAGATTTGTAATCAACCAATTTACGCCACGTCATTGGGTGGTATGAATTTGGTGTTAGTCAAATGGATTTTTCCAAGTGTGGACTAACGACGTTGACTCAATTGTTTGATATTCACTTGGTTAAAACTATTGAGAAGTGAATGAGAAATTGAGTATAAAAATTTGGAGAACAAAAAGAACGAAGCTTAGAAATATATCTTCATATCCTTAGTTTTGAACACGGGACGTGTTACAAGTAAAATCCAAAATGAGATCTGTTTTGGTCACGTGTGTGTAAATAAAACACTATATAAACGTTACCAAAAAATTCTATCTTGTGACCGTTATCTAAGCGCACGTGTAAACTAAAACCTGTTGTCACTGAAGCAACGTGTTGTTTCAAGTAAAGCTTCAATGGTTAAATGTCTCCTAATTTGAACAGTCACGTACCCATTGAATGTGTGATTGTCTCTTATTCATTTCTATAAATAGGGAGGCCTCCCACCATTTTCAAAGAAAAAAAATAAGAAGAATCAGAGAAATAAAATCTGAAATATTTACTAGGGTTTTTTGCATATCCATATTATAAAGTTTTGAGAGAGAAAGACAATACATTTTTAGTTCGCCGTTGTCAATCTTTGTGTAGTGCTGCTATCGATTGACTTGAGTCCGTTGTATCCTGGGAGATCATCGCTATCAATTGTGAGCACCATAGCAGGGCGAATAGATTTTAAGGACATTGAACCAAGTTCAAGCCTCGGAATTTCTTTTTGCATTCTATACTGTAAGTTTATCCATTATTTTTCTTAATTCCTGCATTTATATTTAATTAAATCTATTTGTTTACATATTTAACACACCAGAAACAACAACTTAAGATCTATCTGTTTTCTGTTGTGTTAATTATCGAAAAAAAAAAAATTGTTTCTCTTATGTGAAAATTTTGTGTTTTTGGCTTTTCAACCTTGTTACTTTTTGTTTTAATATATTATCATTTTATGCAAATTTGATAGTTGTGCATTTGTTTAGTTTATATTTCTTCTGTAATATATATATTATATTTTGATTTGAATCCAGTAGCTTTATAGTCTGAAACCCTTTTTTAATCAAATTACTGTCTTTTTGTACAGTAACATTTATTTACTTTTATTTGTACAGTAACATTTATGTATTGTTGTTTGTGTTTACTATCTGTTTATCCATTTTCTTTTCTGCTTTATTTGTTTTTTGCTTGTACCCCTTTAATTTCTTTTGTCCTCTACAACAAGAATATAAATAAATCTTGGGGGACTAACAAGAACATAAAAACTTGGGGAATTAAAGGATACTCTACCAATCATCCTAAACAAGAATTTATTCTTGGCGATAACATTTAGATTCCTTTTTGTTTTTTAATCATTTTTTATAAGGACCGTGTTTGTCGTTATTTGATTTTATAAAAACAATTTGTTGAATAATTGTGGTTTCTATTTGTGATAGAAACGATGTCTACTGAGATAGGCAATGCATCCGGAAATGATGGAACCGGTAACAACATACCATCAGCAATCCCGATTGTGAGGAATGCATTTGGCCCTATTGGACCCGCTGAGAAGCCTGAGAAGTTCAATGGAAATGACTTCAAGAGGTGGCAACAGAAGATGGTGTTCTATTTGACCACCTTGAGTTTAACCAAGTACTTAACGGAAGATGCACCTGCATTGGGTGAAAATCCAGACGTACAGACAGCTGCAGCAGTTGATGCCTGGAAAAATGCTGATTTCTTGTGTAGGAATTATATCCTAAATTCATTGGATAATACACTTTACAATGTGTATAGTCCTTACAAGACTGCTCAGGAATTGTGGGAATCTCTTGATCGAAAGTACAAAACTGAAGATGCCGGCACAAAGAAATTTGTAGTCGGAAAATTTCTTGACTACAAGATGGTAGATTCCAAGACAGTCATGAGTCAGGTACAAGAGTTCCAATTAATATTGCATGAGCTCGATGCTGAAGGCATGAAATTGGGAGAAACTTTCAAAGCGGCTACTATAGTCGAAAAACTGCCTCCTTCGTGGAAAGATTTCAAGAATTATCTGAAACACAAACGCAAGGAGATGTCAGTTGAAGACCTGATTGTGAGGCTAAGGATTGAGGAAGATAACAGGATGTCTGAAAGGAGGACCAATAATCGTTTTGTGGAGTCAAAGGCAAATGTTGTGGAGCAAAACAGGCCCAATAACAAAAAACGAAAGAACTCAATCCAAGAGCAGTCAATCAACAATAAGAAGATCAAGTTCTCTGGTAACTGTTATGTGTGTGGTAAAGTAGGACACCGTGCCAAAGACTGTCGAAGTCGCAAAGACAATGGAAAAGGAAATTTCAAGAAAGGAAAGCAAGGTCAAGCCAACATGACAGAGATTAACGATCTGGTTGAAGATGTTAATGAGATTGATCTCGCTGCAGTTATTTCTGAAGTGAATTTGGTTGGGAATCCCAAACAATGGTGGGTGGATACTGGGGCCACCCGACATGTATGCTCTGAGAAAAATATGTTCAAAACATACAAACTAGCGACAGCTGAAGAGATCTTATTTATGGGCAATTCCGCTACTTCAAAAGTACTTGGAACTGGAACCGTTGTCTTGAAGATGACTTCCAGAAAAGAGTTGAGTCTCAATAATGTCTTACATGTACCTGATATTAGAAAGAATTTAGTGTCAGGTTCCTTGTTGAGTAAAAATGGATTTAAATTAGTGTTTGAATCTGATAAGTTTGTACTCACTAAAAGTGGGATGTTTGTAGGAAAAGGGTACCTCTGTGGCGGTTTATTTAAGATGAATGTAATGACCGTGGTACCCAAAACTACTTGTAAGAATGTAACTGACAATGCTATTAATAATATTACTAGTTCTGCTTACTTGCTTGAGTCTCCTACTTTATGGCATAACAGATTAGGACATGTGCATTTTAAGTCTTTGCATAAACTTGTGAATTTAGGTCTAATACCTAAATTGGATCTCGATTCTCATAAGAAATGCGAGATATGTGTTGAAGCCAAATTGGCTAAAGCTCCTTTTAAATCCGTGGAAAGGAGTACTGAACCATTAGGGTTAATACACAGTGATATCTGTGATTTAAAATATGTGCAAACGAGAGGCGGTAAAAAGTACTTTATTACTTTTATCGATGACAGCACTAGGTATTGTTATGTGTATTTACTAAGAAGTAAAGATGAAGCATTTGAGGCCTTTAAGCAATACAAAAGTGAAGTTGAAAATCAACTAAGTAAGAAGATCAAAATACTAAGGAGTGATAGAGGTGGAGAATATGTATTCCCTTTCGAGAAATATTGTCAAGAGCAGGGTATTATTCATCAAATTACTGCTCCTTATTCTCCTCAACAAAACGGCATTTCAGAACGCAAAAATCGTACTCTAAAGGAAATGATGAATTCTTTGTTGATTAATTCTGGTTTACCCCAGAATTTGTGGGGGGAAGCTGTCTTAACAGCGAATCATATTCTCAATAAGTTACCCCATAAGAAACTCGAGAAAAATCCATATGATCTATGGAAAGGACGACCACCTAGCTTTCAATACTTAAAAGTGTGGGGGTATTTAGCTAAAGTAAGAGTTCCTACTCCGAAAGAAATAAAGATTGGACCCAAAACAGTTGATGGAATCTTTATTGGATATGCGAACAATAGTTCCGCTTATCGATTTCTTGTTCATAAATCTGAAATTGATGACATTCATGTCAACACAATTTTAGAGTCAAGAAATGCATTCTTCTTTGAAGATATCTTTCCTTGTAAGTTTAGTCAAGGAGAAACGTCTCTTAAAAGAACTCATGAGCAGAGTCATGATAGAGAATTAGACCAAGAGTCTATTAGTGAAGATGAACCGAGACGTGGTAAAAGGGCTAGAACGGCCAAATCCTTTGGTCCAGATTTTATAACTTATCTGTTAGAAAATGAGCCCAAAACTTTTCAGGAGGCAATGTCTACTCCTGAAGCTCCTAACTGGAGAGAAGCTGTAAACAGCGAAATTGAGTCCATCATGCAAAATCATACATGGCAACTGGTGGATCTTCCACCTGGAAATAAACCCTTAGGGTGCAAATGGATTTTCAAAAGAAAGATAAAGGCCGATGGAACAATTGATAAGTACAAGGCTAGGCTTGTAGCCAAGGGCTATAGGCAAAAAGAAGGACTTGATTATTTTGATACCTATTCACCAGTTAGTCGTATAACATCCATTCGTATGTTAATTGCGATTGCTGCGATTAACAATCTTGAGATACATCAAATGGATGTAAAGACAGCCTTCTTAAATGGCGATTTAGATGAAGAGATCTATATGGAACAACCTGAGGGGTTTGTGGTTCCCGGCCAAGAGAATAAGGTGTGTAAGCTTATCAAATCGTTATATGGTTTGAAACAAGCTCCTAAACAATGGCATGAGAAATTCGATCAAGTCATGTTGTCAAATGGCTTTAGAATTAATGAATGTGATAAATGTGTGTATGTAAAAGGCACGAATCATGAGTATGTCATTGTTTGTCTTTATGTGGATGATATGTTAATCATGGGAAGTAATTTAGATATTATCAAAGCGACAAAGAAGATGTTGAATACAAGGTTCGACATGAAAGATTTAGGAGTGGCGGATGTCATTTTGGGAATGAAAATTATTAAAACATCTGATGGACTTATCCTATCTCAATCTCATTACATTGAAAAGATTCTTGATAAATTCAAGAAATATGACTCAAGTCCAGTGAAGACTCCTATAGATGTAAATTTACATCTAACTAAGAATACTGGCGAAGGAATAGCTCAGTTGGAGTATTCGCGCATTATTGGTAGTCTAATGTACTTAATGAATTGTACAAGACCCGATATTGCATATGCCGTCAGTAAGTTGAGTAGATATACTAGCAATCCAGGGCAAACCCATTGGATAGCTATTGTAAGAGTTCTTAGATATTTGAGATATACTAAGAACTATGAGTTGCATTATACAAAATATCCAGCTGTTTTAGAGGGATACAGCGATGCGAATTGGATATCAGATTCAAGTGAAACAAAATCTACTAGTGGTTATGTATTCACTTTGGGAGGTGCAGCCGTATCTTGGAAATCTTCTAAGCAAACATGCATAGCTCGATCCACAATGGAATCTGAGTTCATTGCTTTGGATAAAGATGGAGAAGAAGCAGAGTGGCTTCGAAATTTTTTAGAAGATATACCGTGTTGGACTAAGCCTATGCCATCTATTTGTATTCATTGCGATAGTCAATCTGCGATTGGAAGGGCACAAAGTAACAATTACAATGGTAAGTCTAGGCATATTCGTCGTAGACATAATACCATTAAAGAACTACTCTCTAATGGAGTTATTTCAATTGACTATGTGAGGTCAAAAGATAATATCGCGGATCCGCTTACCAAAGGGCTATCTAGAGAGTTAGTTTATAATTCATCGAGGGGAATGGGTCTTAAACCTATATCTTGAAAGTTGCCATGCGGAAACTCTACCTAGTTGACTGGAGATCCCAAGATCTAGGTTCAAGGAGACAACTGGTATGTAAAATGCAACTAGTTATACACTGTAGAGGTTTTGTAAACCTCCTACCTATTCCTATGACGAGCAGACAGCGTCACCTATAAAATGTTAAGGTTAAGCTATGCTTTTAATGGTTCTTGTAGCTTGATAAATTCAAGTTGTGTAGTACATGATACTCTTAACAAGTCAACCACCTATCTGAGTAAGGAGTGGGCCGCTTCTACGAGAATTTTTAGGTTAAATTCTCCGAGAGTACTCATGAAACCAGGAGTTGTTCAGGGCCAAAATGAACACAACAATGAGAACTTCAAGAATGTACCGAGGGGTGCTGTGTGATCTCTATTGTCTTGGTATGCACAAAAAGCCGAACAGTTCAAGACATCGCGTTCACTGGTTGGCGAGTATATCCGATAGATCTCACTAGGGCAAGGTTCAAGGTCTTTGGCTACCTTTCTCGATGCAGTATCTCTCTGCTGTCTTCTCTCTCGTGTTTTTGCATTTTTTGTTGGTTAGTCAATTTCCATTCATGTGGGGGATTGTTAGTCAAATGGATTTTTCCAAGTGTGGACTAACGACGTTGACTCAATTGTTTGATATTCACTTGGTTAAAACTATTGAGAAGTGAATGAGAAATTGAGTATAAAAATTTGGAGAACAAAAAGAACGAAGCTTAGAAATATATCTTCATATCCTTAGTTTTGAACACGGGACGTGTTACAAGTAAAATCCAAAATGAGATTTGTTTTGGTCACGTGTGTGTAAATAAAACACTATATAAACGGTACCAAAAAATTCTATCTTGTGACCGTTATCTAAGCGCACGTGTAAACTAAAACCTGTTGTCACTGAAGCAACGTGTTGTTTCAAGTAAAGCTTCAATGGTTAAATGTCTCCTAATTTGAACAGTCACGTACCCATTGAATGTGTGATTGTCTCTTATTCATTTCTATAAATAGGGAGGCCTCCCATCATTTTCAAAAAAAAAATAAGAAGAATCAGAGAAATAAAATCTGAAATATTTACTAGGGTTTTTTGCATATCCATATTATAAAGTTTTGAGAGAGAAAGACAATACATTTTTAGTTCGCCGTTGTCAATCTTTGTGTAGTGCTGCTATCGATTGACTTGAGTCCGTTGTATCCTGGGAGATCATCGCTATCAATTGTGAGCACCATAGCAGGGCGAATAGATCTTAAGGACATTGAACCAAGTTCAAGCCTCGGAATTTCTTTTTACATTCTATACTGTAAGTTTATCCATTATTTTTCTTAATTCCTGCATTTATATTTAATTAAATCTATTTGTTTACATATTTAACACCAGAAACAACATTTGGGTGGTATATATCATTACTCTTATTTACAAATATTTTCTGAAAGAGGATTGCTATATATTACCCTTTTTTGTTTCACATATTTATCACCTCCTATATGTAATCTAATGTGGCATTAAATAAAGGAATCTCTTAAGAGAAAAAAACTTTTTTGTTGGTGTTTAAAACTTCCACGTAGGAGGATAGGTGAAGCAAAAAAGGATGGTATATATCTTCACTCTTTCTGAAATTGGTATATTCTTTAAAAAAAAAAAGAACAACTCAGACTGAACTTGTGCCTATATGCTATTTTTTGCTACATTAATTGCGGTTTGTTAAAATAGAAAAAATCTCGAAAAGTAAATAGAAAAGAGAATATCGAGAAAAAAGAAACTGAACAAGCCCATGCTCTCGGCCACAAAGGACAGCAGCAATAATCAGAAGGGAAAAAGATAAAGTTTTGACGAGTATGGCTTATTATCCGTACTTGTATACACCCTTCTACAGCAGTTAAATTAGTGATCAACATTATACCTGTAGAGAGACATGACATCTCCATGTTTGGATGTATTTATGATATCCTGACTATCTTCATTTTTAAGTCTTGTCCCTTCAATCAAAAAAGTTGCTTTGATCAACATGGCCCCCTACCCGCCCCGGAACAACACTTTTGGTAAGTTTAAAATGTTAAAATGGTTCATAATTGCTTACCAAAAAAGAAAAAGAGATTCATAATTTCCAATATAATACAAGATACTGACTTAATTAACTAAGATGAGTGATATTAATAAAATATTAATCACAAATACTATATAATGGCTATTAAAAACAACTTCCCTTTTTAGGGTTGAAATAGCTTGTTGCCGCATGTGCATTTCCATGAAAGAAGATAGTAGGTATCGTCATCTCTATGAGAGAGAGAGGATAAAGATGATGATGATGTTCCGTCATAGCCTGATGCAACTCCCTTCTTGTTGTGTGGAATAAATAAAGTGGCTTTGCAAGGCTTACAATTCATGCATTTGTCAACACAACCTGGTGGCCTTGATCCCAACACCACTTTCCTTCTTTGAAAATCCTCCTCTTTGTAGTTTGATGATGCCACCACAACTGCAATACAACCAACTAATTACAACTAAACCATATACGGATATAATATAATTAGATTACAATATTATCATATTAGCATGTAGTATATTCTGATCTATTTAATTATACAATATTATCATGATATTTCCTCTTGTGGCTAGAGGTCTTCAAATCTCACCCGTGGAGAAAATAGCTTTGAATAAAAGTGACTCAAATGACTTTCAAATATCAAAATAAATAGCTCAAATCAAGAATCTAAAATCAATGTTTGTATGGTAATATTGGAAAGTTGTCTTCACTAGTAAATTTAGTTCAAACTAATATATTTAAAGGAAGGTAGGATACAATTTACAAGCCTGTCTAACAATGTAATACACTTTTTTATGTATCAATTGTAAAAGAATTTTTTTCACAGTTGTAAAGAAAAATATGAGTGGAACAGGGAAAAGAAAGATTTATATATATAGCTAGCTAGGTTCTAGCATACATGCATGCCTATTCACAAAAACATCAATACTTGGCTTTTAATTTAAATGATTATCAACTTCACAATGAAATTACCTGATATGGAATGTAAAAGTATGAGAAAAAATATGCAAAGCAGTGTTACAACAACTCTCAAACCAAATCTGTCAAAGCTTGATGGAGCCATATTCACCATTAAAGGAAGATAAAACTCGATGAAAAGGAAATGTTGAGGAGAGGGGCATATATTAAAGGGTAGGTATTTATAAAGGATTGAATTGCCTTTGACAAAATGACTAAGAGATGTGAAAAGCATTTATATTTGGGAGACAAGTTTCAATAGTGTTAGAGGAAGAAGGAGCAATTCCTTTTCTGCACAGAAAATTATATTTTCTTTTCTTCTTTTGGGAATTGTTGCACTGACTTGGGTCTTTCTTTATGGTATGAATTTAACTGTTTCACAAACTTCCTTTAACAGTTGGATTTTGTATTTTAAATGTGCTCGATGTACTCTAAGTACCATTTTTATCACATTAATTATTTTCGATGTTGCTTGATAAGGAACATTAATTGGATTATCTTTTCCCCGTAAGAAGAAAAACAAGGCGAACGAGACTTATAAATCAAGTAGTGATCAACTTTAGCATCTTAGATATTGATCTTGCTTATAGGGTTTATTCTAAAATAGATAAATAAATTTAGAGTTTTTCAAGCAATTCTTTTTTTCCTTTATGATTTGTATATACTCTTCTTGGAAATTGGGCCCTTTAACCCCGGATTTGCCAAGTTCGCCGAAGAGAAGATCCTACTTCGCGTGCACCCCCAGTGTTTGTGTCACGACAAATCGAACATAAATTGTCATCAATTAGAGATTAGTAATTTTCTATTCTCCTAGAGTAAATATTAGTACTTGATAGGGGTGAACATGGTTCGGTTTGTTTTGATTTTTTACCAAAACTAGAACTAAACCAGATATTTCGGTTTTTATAACTTAAAACCCAAACAGTACGGTTCATTATCAGTTAAGTGGTGATCAGTTCAAAACTCGATTTTCAGTTTAGGGTACTTGATTTTCCCAAAAGTATTATATATAGCACATGTGTATATTTTTGCTCGGTTGAAATTATATTTTGAAACAATGTATGTTATTTAAATTATGTCACAATCTTGGTAATCATACTTGTAGAACACAATGACGTTCTTATTTGAAAATTAAACTAGACAAGATTTATGGAAAATATGTAATGTATGATTGTTTACAAAAACATAACCATAAGGTGATAAAACCTAAACATGCGTATATGCTTCCATCTCAACGAAAAATATTGGATGCACAAAGTGTTTTTATAGAGTTAGTAGAAAATTCTGGAATTGATCTTCGTAGGTCTTATGAGTTAATTGGAAAATAGGTTGGTGGATAGAATTGTCTTTTATACTTAAAAGTATTAATTAGCTTATAGCGAGGTTGGTGGGATAATGAAGTATTTTCAAGATCAAACAACACAAAATGAATCATTTTAAGCATTTCAAATGTACAATCACAAATGGTCTACGGTCGTTTTGAGGATTTAGTTTCATATAATAACACTTACAAGGTGCATAAAGATTCTCATCCCTTTGCTATGTTTATAGGATATAATTATCATCATGAGGATGTGTTTTTTTGGGGCTGCTTTAATGTATGATGCAACCTTAGATTTATTTTGTTGGTTTTTTGAAACATTATTACATGCTATGTCAAATAAGTATCCTAAAATCATTTTTACTGATCAAGATGTTGCAATGGCAAAAGCTTTGCAATATATTATTCCTAACACATTTTATCGTCTTTGTACTAGGCATATAATGTAAAATTCTTTAAAACATATAAATCAAATTTTTAAAGGCAATGGTTAGGTTCATCAAGTATTAGGAAAAAATTACAAGGAACCAGAAAAGGAAGACGAGGGGCTTATTTCATGGATAAATGCTTAATGATTTTAGTGTAAGGGAAATATATGGTTGAAAAGGTTATTTGAACTGAGGTATAACTGGGCACGACCATATGCTAGGTAACGTTGGTCCGTCGGAATACGAGGCACGCAATTGAGTGAGAGTACAGATGCCGACTTAAACTTATATTTGAGGCCAAATTATAGTTTTGAATAATTCTTTACTCACTTTGCAAATATACTAGAATAAACAGGATAAAGAACATGTTGCTGAATATTCTTTGAGTTATAAACTACCTAAATGTAATGTCCAGACTAGGTAGTTGACACATGCCAGTTGAATATATACAAAAAATATTTCGAAGAGTTTCAAGGAGCATATGTGTTATTGCTTGAGGTTGATATAATATAAAATGAGATGATGACTAATGTTAATCTTTTCTTGTATCTCTAGATCTGGATGATTGATTGGGATGGAACACACTAGGAGGTAACTGAATGCGAATGTGGTGATACGAGAAGTTTACATACAAGAGAAGCAATGCACCCTATCTTGGGTATTGATCATGCAAGGCAATAGCCTAGAGAGTATGTTATCTTTCTTCCTTCCTATTTCACTACTTGCAATATATGTGTTTGTTTTTAAGTTTTTTATCGAGTCTGTTACGAGTCATGGGGACACTATTCATTTTGAGTTGGGGTGTGGGGATTCGATGTCCCTCATCTCCATTTTATGTGATTTACTACTTTTTAGGTAAATATAAAATTATAGAGGTCTAATTAGATGTATGTGTATAATTTCCTAAAAGCATAATTTAGTAAGTTGATGATATAGAAGTAATACGTTTACGAACTAGTTATATTGTATGTTTTGAATATGAACATGAAAGCACGCCTTAAAAGTAAAGAAATGATTAGTAAGCAATGCAGTAGAAGTAAGTTTGATCTTAGGGGGCCTTGAGGGATATGTAAACCCTGAAATCTGAGCTAATTGATAAGCCCTTTTAATGAACGTGCTAGAGGTGAGAAAATAATGAAATTTTATAGTTTTAGAAAGTGATGAAGGATTTTTTTTGATAAGCTTTTGTTGTCTTTTAGCTTGTTGTCCAAATTTAATTGATTTATTATCCGTATCAGACCCTTCTAGCCTTTATAAAGCCTTTTTAGCCACATTACAATCCATACCACTAATAATAGGAGTTTTCCATATGAACTGCACTCGAATCAGGATGCTAAGATATTTGTCTTTAAAGCTTGAGTTTGGGGTGGTAGGAACGATTATGGGAAAGATCATTGGGTGGGTTTTGTAGCTTATTATTATGTTCTTTTGATGCAGATTCACTATTCTCATTGTAACCCTTTGTCGGGGTAAAAGAAAAAGAAAAAATTTGTGAAAAGAAAAGAAATATGAGAAAAAGAAGTAGCATTACATCACACATCAAAAATATAGTCATACCTAGCTTACAAAAGAAATAGAAATTGATATTAAAACAACAAATATGAAAAAGACCGATAAAATGGAAATTTTTATGTGATCGTCATGCTTTATATTGGGTTGTTGGGGATGCGAAGTTAAGTGCATACAATCTTGGGTTGAGTGAGAACATCTTACGAGAGTAAATCAGCTAGTGATGATAGAGCCAAAAGATCACTCTACATTATCCAAATAAACGATCATACGTCCCTAAGCCTAACATTACAACCTTAAAGACCTTATTATTCTTAACTGTGTGATCTAGGAGAAATTGGACCTATGGAGAGTAGTTAGATGGACCATTGGAGACTTAGGAAAGATCGATGAACACTCTATAGCCTCCATATCAAACTAAGTGAAAGTCCTATCCTTCGTGCATTGGAAAGCTCATCTGAACTTGTAATTATACCGCGTTGATTGTTTGTATGGTAAGTGTATATATATATGATTTAGTATGTAAATATTATTACATGAAATTTGCTAGGAAGTTGCTTTCGGATTAATTTTTACATTCATATTCTCCACATGCTTATTTGACTTACTTAATACATAGAGACTTCTGTAGTGTTCTTATTTTTTATTTTGTCAAGACGACACAACTTTGAGTTGGGGGTCTTGATGTCTCCATATTTGTGATAAAATAATTGTTGGTCAAATGATATTTTTACCCAAGGGATGACCATGTTTACGATGACAGTGGGGGTCTCAATTTAAAGAAATGATTCGAATATTGATGATCGTTTATTCTATTTATAAAGATTAACGTAATACATTCATCTGGTAAAAATCATTTGAAGTTGAATGAGAAATTGAGTCATAGAATTTGAAGAAATTAAAAGAAAAGAAAAAAAAATAAAAATAAAATAATAATAATACATGTTATTTATTTTATTTTTCTTTTGGTTATGAAGCAAAAAAAAAAAGGTACTGCTGGGCTTTGAATCTGGGCCTCCAAACTAGTGGGCTTTTGACCCAGACTTTCATACCATCTGGACCAGCTTATGTTTTGGTCTTCTATACTAAACTAAACGTTGTGTCTTTTAATACAACGTATCTTCAAATGAACCATCACAACTCTTTTGCCAAATCCACCTTTTCATCTTCTATAAATAGTTGGCCAGCTCAACATTTTCATTCATTCATTTTTCAAAGCATTAAAATTATAAGAGAGAGATATAAAGAAGCAGCATTATTAAGTTTGTCGAAATTCTTAAGAATTTGTGTGTTAGTTTCTTTTGAATAGTTTGTCGTTGTATCCTGGAGGTTGAAGCCAACAAACGTAAGACACCGGTACGTGGCCTAAATACCTTAAAGACATCGGATCCAATCCAAGTCTCGACAAGTAAAGTTGTTTATTTATATATACTTTTATTTTATTTTTGCTTGAGTTTTATATTGTTTTACTGGTTTATACAAATAAAACACAACAATTTAAGGTATTTATGTTTCACGTTGTATAAACCAGAAAACGTTTTATTTTTGTTTTATAAACTTTACTTTTGCAATAATATCTGGGTCTGTGTATACAGTACAGAATTGTTACATTCTATTTCCTTTCTCCTATTACGATTTCTAGGCTTGTGTATACATACTAGAAAATTACTCACTTACTAATGTCAGATTTCTGCTTCATATAGAATATGGAGAAAAATACTAGACAAAGTGAAAAGCAACCTGAGATGGGTAATAACTCAAGAACAGAAGTTCGTGTACCCGCACCAACAGCCATTGGACCAGCCGATAGGCCAGAAAAGTTCAATGGTTCTGACTTTAAGAGGTCACATCAAAAGATGTTGTTCTACCTGACCACTCTAAGCTTGGCGAAATTTCTGAAGGAAGATCCACCGAAAATGGGATCCAATCCAAATAGTGAGACATATAATGCAGTAGATGCTTGGCAACATGCTGATTTCCTATGTAAGAATTACATTCTAAACTGTTTGGATAATTCCTTATATAATGTGTATATCACCATGCCAACTGCCAAGCAATTATTGGAGTCTCTTGAGAAGAAATACAAGACTGAATATGCTGGCACAAAGAAATTTGTGATCGCTAAGTTCCTTGATTTCAAAATGGTGGATTCAAGATCATTAATGTCTCAAGTACAACAATACCAGTTGATCCTTCATGAGTCGAGTGCTGAAGGTATGAATCTGGTAGAGCCTTTCCAAGTTGGTGCTCATGTGGAAAAGCTACCCCCGTTGTATAAAGATTTCAAGAACTACCTCAAGCATAAACACAAACAGATAAGTCTTGAAGATCTAATTGTAAGGTTAAGAATCGAGGAAGACAATCGAATGGCTGAAAAGGCAACTAACCCTCGATCATATGAAGCCAAGGAAAATGTTGTGGAACAAGGGAGGACCAACCAAAACAACAAGCGCAAGAAGCAAGGGCAGTCAAATAATGAAAATAATAAAAAGGTGAAATTCAACGGGGATTGTCACAACTGTGGAAAGCATGGACATCGTGCAAAAGACTGTCGAAACAAAAAGGCACAGGGAAACCAAAAGAAAGTTAAGGGTGGTCAGTCATATGTGACTGAGATATCTCAGGGTATTGACGATTTGGATCTGGCGGCAACAGTCTCAGAATTCAACCTCGTTAGCAACCCACGAACGTGGTTGATAGACACTGGAGCAATCCGACATGTGTGCTCAGACAAATCTGTGTTCCAAACCTACAAAAAAACTAAAAATGAAGAAATCATATATATGGGAAATTCCGCCACCTCAAAGGTTCAAGGTACTGGAAAGATTGTACTAAAGATGACCCCCGGGAAAGAGTTAACCTTGAACAATGTCCTCCATGTTCCAGACATTAGCAAGAACTTAGTTTCTGGTTCCTTACTTAGCAAGGCTGGGTTTAAACTTGTATTTGTAGCTGATAATTGTGTATTAACTAAGAACGAAATGTATGTAGGAAAAAGGGTACCTATGTTACGGTCCGTTTAAGATGAATGTAATGACCATAGTACCTACAAAAATTGTAACCGATAAAGAAATGACTGAAAATTCTGATTGTGTTTATATGCTTGACTCACCTAATTTATGGCATGATAGATTAGGACATGTTAATTTTGGTTCAATAAATAAGTTAGTAAACGTTGGGTTATTACCTAATGTGAATTTTAATTCTCAAAAAGAATGTGAAGTATGCGTTGAGTCAAAATTAACAAAAACCTCATTTAAGTCTATAGAAAGGACTTCGGCACCTTTAGAGTTTATTCACAGTGACATATGTGACTTGAAATTTGTGCAAACTAGAAGTGGTAAAAAGTATTTCATAACTTTCATTGATGATTGCACAAGGTATTGTCAAATATACTTGCTTTGGAGTAAGGATGAGGCCTTAGAAGCATTTATGCAATACAAAATTGAAGTTGAGAATCAACTAAATAAAAAGATTAAGAATCTTATAACAGATAGGGGAGGAGAATATGTGTCTCCTTTTGAAGAGTTTTGCGCTAAACATGGAATCATCCATCAAACCACGGCCCCTTACTCGCCTCAACAAAACGGGATTGCTGAACGTAAGAACCACACATTGAAGGAAATGATGAATGCCTTGCTGATTAACTCAGGGTTACCACAGAACTTGTGGGGAGAGGCTTTGCTCACCGCAAATCACATCCTCAACAAGGTACCACACAAGAAGGTAGATAAATCTCCTTATGAATTATGGAAAGGAAAACCACCTTCCTTCAAATACTTAAAAGTGTGGGGATGCTTGGCAAAGGTAGCAATTCCTGCTCCTAAAATGGTCAAAATAGGACCAAAGACCATTGATTGCGTCCTTATTGGATATGCTCACAACAGTGCTGCATATAGATTCCCTGTACACAAATCTTGTCATGTTAACATTAACATCAATACGGTGATTAAATCAAGAAATGCACATTTCTTTGAAACAACCTTTCCGTACAAGACCACACCAGATTCTGGTTCCTTAAAAGGAACACGTGATGCAATTGAAGAAGAGCAAGATCAAGAATCATTGCCAACTGAAAAGCAAGATCAAGAATCATTGCCAAATGAAGGAGAACCAAGAAGAAGTAAGCGGATTAGAAACTCTACGTCTTTTGGTCCTGACTTTCTATCTTACATGCTAGATGACGAACCGCGAACATTCAAGGAGGCTATGTCAAACCCTGACGCCCCATACTGGAAAGAAGAGGTAAATAGCGAGATAGATTCCATTATGCAAAACCATACATGGGAACTAGTGGATCTCCCTCCTGGGAATAAACCACTTGGATGCAAATGGATATTCAAGAAGAAACTAAAGACCGATGGGACTATTGAAAAATACAAGGCTCTCCTTGTTTTAAAAGGTTATAGTAAAAAAGAAGGACTTGACTATTTTGATACTTATTCTCCAGTCACGAGAATATCATCCATTCGAATGTTAATCGCTATAGCTTCAATATACAAGCTCGAAATACATCAAATGATGTAAAAACAGCCTTCCTAAATGGAGAATATGAAGAGATATATATGGAACAACCTGAGGGTTACGTAGTTCTAGGTAAGGAGAAGCAAGTATGTAAGCTTGTTAAATCTTTATATGGTTTAAAACAGGCACCGAAGCAATGGCATGACAAATTTAATAGATTCATGATCTCGAATGATTTCAAGATCAATGAATGTGACAAATGTGTTTATGTAAAACGAAATGAGACTGGATATGTCATTGTCTTTTTATATGTGGATGATATGTTAATCATTGGAAGTAACAATGATGTGATTAAATTCACCAAAAGTATGCTTTCATGTAAGTCTGACATGAAAGATCTAGGCCTTGCGGATGTTATTTTGGGTATCAAGATTCTCCGAACATCTGAAGGTATTATACTATCTCAGTCACACTATATTGAGAAAGTATTAAACAAATTTAGTAATGGAGACACAAATATCGCCAAGACACTTGTTGATGTAAATTTACATCTTGCTAAGAACACTGGTGATATGATCAACCAGTTGGAGTACTCTCGGATTGTTGGGAGTCTCATGTACTTAACGAACTGCACTAGGCCAGATATATCACATGCAGTAAGCAAGCTAAGTAGGTTTACATATAATCCGGGTAAGAACCACTGGATTGCTATTGTAAGAGTTCTAAGGTATCTTAGATACACTATGAACGAAGGGTTGTTGTACACAGGATATCCAGCTGTACTAGAAGGATACAGTGATGCAAACTGGATATCAGACTCCACCGACTCAAAATCCACAAGTGGATTTGTCTACATGTTAGGAGGAGCAGCTGTGTCTTGGAAATCCATTAAGCAAACGCACATAGCCAGATGCACTATGGAATATGAGTTTATAGCTTTAGACAAAGCTGCTGAAGAAGCCGAGTGGGTTCAGAATTTCCTAGAGGATATTCCTAATTGGCTAAATCCTGTGTCAGCTATCTGCATACATTGTGATAGTCAAAGTGCCATTGGTAGGGCACTAAACGAAATGTATAACGGTAAGTCTAGACACATACGTCGTAGACACAATACCGTTAGACAATTGCTCTCAAACGGAATTATCACAATTGATTATGTTCGATCAAAGGATAATAAAGCGGATCCACTGACCAAAGGTCTACAAAGAGAGCAAGTGCAAGTATTGTCAAGGAGAATGGGTCTTAAGCCTACGAAATCTGAGTTGCCATGATGGGAACCCTACCTAGCAGAGTAGAGATCCCACAGTCTAGGTTCAAAGGGAAAATTGAATTATGAAACTGCAATTTGGTGCGATGCACTGTGGGGAAACCTCCCTAAACCATTCTTAGGACAAAAATTAAACAGTGCTACATATAAAAGTGAAGGATAAGTTAAAATTTTAATGGTTCTTGTATATTCTATAACATAAGATAGAGTAATGCAGAATACTCTCGACAAGAGACCACCTATATGAATAACATGGGTAGGGCCGCCCTACGAGAATTTTTAATGGCGAAATTCTGCGGCGGTTATTCATGAAATACCAGGAGTTTTCCGGGGCCGTAAATGGACACACAACCGTGAGAACCAAATAATGTTTGGAAGTATACTATGTAATTTCTGTTGTCTTGGTTTACACAAAAGCTGAATAGTTCAAGACATCACGTTCACTAGTTAGCAAGTAAATCCGATAGCTCTTACTACAGAAGGTTCAAGGCCAAAAGCTACCTTTCTCGATGTAGTATTCTTCTACGCTTCTCTGTCGCTCTCTCTCGTGTTTAGCATTCTTTTGCATAATTTTTTTAAGGTGATTAGTCAATTTCCATTCTTGTGGGGATTGTTGGTCAAATGAGATTTTTACCCAAGGGATGACCATGTTTACAATGACAGTGGGTGACTCAATTTAAAGAAATGATTCGAATATTGATGATCGTTTATTCTATTTATAAAGATTAACGTAATACACTCATCTGGTAAAAATCATTTGAAGTTGAATGAGAAATTGAGTCATAGAATTTGAAGAAATTAAAAGAAAAGAAAAATAAAGAAAAATAAATAAATAAATAATAATACATGTTATTTATTTTATTTTTCTTTTGGTTATGAAGCAAAGCAAAGTAAGGAAAAAAAGGGTATTGTTGGGCTTTGAATCTGGGCCTCCAAGCTAGTGGGCTTTTGGGCTAGACTTTCATACCATCTGGACCAGCTTATGTTTTGGTCTTCTATACTGAACTAAACGTTGTGTCTTTTAATACAACGTATCTTCAAATGAACCATCACAACTCTTTTGCCAAATCCATCTTTTCATCTTCTATAAATAGTTGGTCAAACATTTTCATTCATTCATTTTTCAAAGCATTAAAATTATAAGAGAGAGATCGAAAGAAGCAGCATTATTAAGTTCGTCGAAATTCTTAAGAATTCGTGTGTCAGTTTCTTTTGAATAGTTTGTCGTTGTATCCTGGAGGTTGAATCCAACAAACGTAAGACACCGGTACGTGGCCTAAATACCTTAAAGACATTGGATCCAATCCGAGCCTCGACAAGTAAAGTTATTTATTTATATATACTTTTATTTTATTTTATTTCTGCTTGAGTTTTATATTGTTTTACTGGTTTATACAAATAAAACACAACAATAATATAGTCACGAGACATCTTTTGAGGTATATAATGTGCTTAACTGTGGAGTTTTCCCTATTATTTGTTAGTCTCTCGTGTCTTGCCTTGTTTTGGAAGTTTGTTACTTTTAGAGCATTTTTGGTGTTATTATGTGTTAAATGTGAATCTCTTAGGTAAAATGATGATATTAGATGCCAAAGATATTTATAATAAGTGGAGGACAAAAGATAAAAAACGAGATCAAGAGTTAAAGTACAAAAGAAGTCATTTTAAGAAAGTGCAAAAACTATCAACCAGACTTGGAAAGTGTAGTATTTTCAACGCCGCGTAAAGTAAACAGAGAATTTGAAGGATCCCTTTTATATCAAGTTAGGGCTTTCAATCACAAACGTGTGGCCACTGACGACGAATGATTTTGAGTTGTAACGTTGGAGATGAATTTTATAAACTTTATGGGCCAACCAGTCCACTTTCGAAGGAAAACATATTTGAGTTGGATTAAGACTTTAAAACCTAGCCCATGAGTAGATTTTGTACCAATCTCTCTCTCTCTCTCTCTCTCTCTCTCTCTCTCTCTCTCTATATATATATATATATATATATATATATATATATATATATATATATATATATATATATATATATATATATATATATATATATATATATATATATATATCAGATTTAGACATTAGGGACTTGTCCTTGACATTCCATTGAGCAGGCTTTACAAGATTTTGAGAGCAAGTCGACCTAGAGAGGAAGCAACAGGGTTGGAGAATCACATCATCAATTCTACATTTCTCAGTCTATACAATTAGGGTAATTAGTTATAGATTTATGGATTAACCATATTTCTAAGCTTTTATTCTTTAGTTTGTGATGCTTTAAATTTCCCAGATCTTTGGTTAGTATTCTGTATAAACCCTAGACTACTATATGGTTAGTTTAATTGATTTGAGCCTGGCTTTATAATTGTATTATGCATGGTTTTAATTAAACTTGCTAGAGCATGTACACCTCTCATTTGACCTAACTTACATATATGGTCACCCTGGTAGGGGGTTTAGGGATGGAGGCACATCATAGTCGTCTAGTGTGCGGTAATGATCTTGACAGGCTTGCCTAACTAGATAGTCATTAGAATTAGATTTATACCGCTGATCTTTGCGCAAGGTACCCTTGCCCAAGTCCCTTGATAGTGTTGAGGTTTCCTTCTGAGCTAACAAGACGGGAGTTAGAGGGATTAATAGAATCACTACTACTTATATATTGCTCAATTCATACTTATAATTAGAATAACGACTTAGTAAGATAGGTTCATACTAGCAACCCCAAGTTATTATCTTATTTGCATTCGTATTTAATTATTCGCGTTAAACAATTTTTTTTTATTATCTTTAATCAAAACATTTCGATTCATCAATCCTTTAAACACAAGTTTGAGCTAACTATCTAAATCCATGAGAACGAATTTTTACTTACTTACTATTACTTGCGAACGATCCGTGCACATGCGAAGAGTTTCTCGTGGATTTCCAAAGATGTGTGTGATTTTATTATTTGTTTTTTATCACACCTTTGGAGCCACCAATTTATTTGTTAGAATAGGATCCTTGCCCTTATTTAATAGGAGCCAAAAAAAAAGTACGGGTTATTATGAATAATAAGTATTTAATGGATGTCATATGGATTTATGGATTCTTTCTAGTTTTATCTTTATAGGGACAGTTATTGTATCATATGAAGGGTCATATATTACCTATAAATATATGACCCACCTACCATTGTATTTTAAACAAGTTGAAAATGAGACATAATATTATATTCTCTTTTGTCTTAACTTATATATATATTGGAGTTAATTGCTTAAAAGATTTAAAAATATTTTCTCTCATCCTTAATAAGTCCAAATTTTAAATAAATTCATGGGTTATCTTTGTATCTTCAATGAGTTACGAATTTTTCTAATGGGTTACATATTTTTTATGAGTTGTGAGTACTTTTTTAATGAGTTGTGCGTGTATATCAATGAGTGAAATGTGTAGAATTAGTTAGACAACAATTTTTCTGCATTAACCATTTTGGTTAATAACCTTATAAATTGAAGGTTTGAAGTATAATTTTTTTTTCAAGGGTTCGAAAATGAAAAGAGTGTTACTTTTAGGCCTGAAGCCTATAATGAATTTTATAGGCTGGAAGCCAAAAAGAAAGTCTTATATGCCGGAAGCATAAATTTAATTATATATGCCTGAGACGTAAATCAAATGTTATAGGCTCGAAGCTAGAGAGAGAAAATATATATCTGAAGCATAATATTATCTTTTAGGTCTGAAATCTAATGTTATAGGCGCAAAACCGAGAGAGAAAGTAAATATATGCCCGAAGCATAAATTTAATTTTTATATCTGAAATCTAATATTATGAGCTCGAAGCCTAGAGAATATGTATGTGTGTGTGTGCACGAAACATAATATTAATTTGAAGGTATGAAATATAAATGAATTATTTTTTGCACGAAAGTTGTAACAAAACTCATAGACTTGAAGTCTATTTAGTGGATCAAAACCTATAGTAAAATCTGTAACACTTATGAGACTCAAACCTAGCACACATTCAAATAGAACTACGTAGTTTACCCATTGAGCTAAGACATAATTTATAATCTAAAAAACTACTCGTTTTGTATGACAGTATCATGGAAAATAAATTCAAGCTTGAATTTGCTACTCTAGATGTTTCTGAAAGAAATTATTTAACTTAGGTTCTCGATTCTGAGATCCACTTAAGAGCGAAAAATCTTGTTTATACAATTAAAGTAACAAATATGACTGGTGACTAAGGCAAAGCAAGAGTCATGATTTTCCTTCTTCAACCCATAGATGACGGTCTAAAATCCGAGTATGTAGGTGTCAAGGATCCTGATAATTTAGAAAAATTTGATAGAACGATATGATCACCTAAAAGGAGTGGTACACTCAAGACTCGTTATGACTAGATTTAATTGAGATTACAAGATTCCAAAACGGTGTGTGAATGCAATTCCCTTTGTTCAAAATTATGTTTTAGTTTATATTGTGTGGATTCAATATTACATAAGAACATATGCTCGAGAAATCATTTTTGAGTTTCACCCAAATAACATGGATGTGCATGCCACACATCGTAAAAGGGGATTTAAGAAATACTATGATTTGATCTTACATCTTCTTGTTGCTGAGCAAAACAACAACATGTTAATGAAAAATCAAAATTCATGTCCCACTGGATCATCATCATTTCCTGAAGTGAATGCTAATGTATTATTCCCAAAAGTAAATGTAAGTAATTTTGGAAGAGGTTGTGCTCGTGGTCGCGGCCGTGATCGTGATTAAGGTTGTGGTCATAGCTCACACAATAAGTCGAAGTGGAACAATAACTATGGGAGACAAGAGAAAGATAAATGTGTAAATCATGACATCCCTAATAATATAATGATGTTTGTTACAGGTGCGGGATGAAAGGACATTGGTCTCGTACCTATCGTCCACCAAAATATTTGGTTGATCTCTATCAAGCATCTAAAATGGCATGGGAAAAGAAACCAAATTTATGACTTTACCAATACTGTTGAAGGTGAGGATTTCCATTATATCGCTAAAAATAAAATAAAAAAGATTTTACTCCTATAAATATTGATGATTTTTTAAACGAACCAAGTGGAAGAATGGAAAGAATTGAATTTGTTGGTGGTGACATTGATTTTGGGATAAAAAATACCGATTAAATGAATGTTATCTATACTTGATTTTTTTTCATTATAATAATAATAATTTGACTTAAAATATATTTTATTTAAGTAATTTCTCGTCGTAATGCAGTCAAACTAATAAACCATGTGTTATCACTATATTCTTCTTATTTTTATTGTACATGTTAGATAAGTTATTTTTTTAGAAAATGGAAAATGTTAATGCTATGAGCAAAGTAAGCATAAGTAATGAAGATATTTGTCTAGTCGACAGTAGTACGATACATACAGTAGTACGAGATAATAAAAATACTTTTTGAACTTGAATTGGAAAAAGTCAAATGTTAGTACAATTTCTACTACTAGACTAATTGAGGGTTTCAGAAGAACAAACATAATATTTTCAGGGGGAACAAATATATTAGTGAAAGAAGTTTTGTATTGTAGTAAATACAAAAGAAACTTATTAAGTTTCGATGATATACGTCTCAATGGTTTTCATATAGACACTATAAATGAAGGTAATAAAGAATATATTTGCATTACATCAAACATTTCATGAAAGAAAATATGAAAGAAAGACTCTCAATTTTCTCATCAGGGATATATTATGCAACTATAAGAATTTTGGAATCAAATATTGTTATGAATTAGAATTTTAATGAACCAAAAAGTTTTATGCTTTGGCATAAGTGACTTGGCCACCTTGGATCAACAATGATGCATCGAATAGTTGAAAATTTACCTGGACATTCTCCAATTAATCTGAAAATTCTATTACCTCGTGAATACATATGTGTTGCTTGCTCACAGTGGAAGTTAATTATAAGATCATCTCTAATGAAACTTAATATTGAATATCCAACATTCTTACAAAGAATTCAATGGGATATTTGTGAACCTACTGATCCACCTTGTGGACAATTTTGTTACTTTATGGTCATAATAGATGCATCATTAAGATGGTCACATGTGAGTTTAATATCAAGATTATCAGTTGTTTTTGCCAAAATTCTTGCACAAATAATAAGATTGAGAGCACAAATTCTAGATTATTCAATTAAGACTATGTGAATGGAAAATGTTGGTAAATTCACATCTCAAACATTTAATGATTATTGCATGTCAATAGTCATTGACGTTAAACATTCTGTAGCATATGTACACACTCAAAATGGCATGAAAGAGTCATTTATCAAGATATAGTAACTAATAGTTAGACTTTTACTTTTGAGGTCTAACTTACCCACTTCTGTTTGGCGGCATGCAATTTTATGTATTGTTTCATATGTTCATGTTAGACCAACTTCGACTAATCAATATTCACCGTTACAACTTGTTTCTGGCCAGCAACCAGATGTGCCTCATTATAAAAAATTTGGTTGTGTGGTTTATATTCCAATTTTTCCACTCCAACGAAACAAGGTAGGTACTCATATACGTCTTAGAATCTATGCTGGTTTTGGTACTCCATCCATCATAAGATATATTGAACCCCTAACAAGTGATTTGTTTAAAGAAAGATTTACAAATTGTCATTTTGATGAGACAACTTTTATACAGTTAAGGGGAGAAAAATTTCATTTCGTAATAAACAACGAATTTTTTTATGTAATGTGTTATCTTTGTCTCACTTTGACCCAAGCATAACTTTGTGAATAACCATCCCCACTACGTTGTTCAAATCTCCTGGTTCTGTTCTTTTTTAGTTCACTTCTTTGTTTTCTCCATTGTTTTCTTCTTCTTCTTTGCTTAAGCTCGCCTCTAATGGAATATCCATGTCATTCTTCTCTACTTCTTCACACCCTCTTGGTGGGCCATCGTCTATAGAGTCATCTATCTCCATTTCTTCCTTTGCACTACCATCATGTTTACCCATATCCATATCATACCCTTCTTCTTTATTATCAATATCTGTGCTTTTTTTACTTGTTTCTACTTCCCCAAATACGCCAACAATTCCCTCCTGAATAGTAGAGTTTTCTCTAACACCTACATCATCATTTTTTGTGATTCTTTACTCCCTTCCTCGGCTTTATCTGATTCTGCAGACTCCACTACCACTTCAGTGTTCTTATCGATACTCTCAATTTTATCATCTTCACGATTAATTTTACTCATCAACCCGTCCCCTATCATTCATCCAACCATCGACGTCCAACATTTCATCATCATCCAAAGCCTTTTTACCCACTGTTCAATTTTCCACCTCATTCAAGACATCTTCTTTTATCACAGTATTATCTCCTACGAATTCTACTCCCTCTTTTTCAGCCACCACACTGCACTCTCCTTGCATTAACACAGTTGCTTCAATACCTTCGTTTTCGTTATCAGCATCATTTCCTAGCCATCCCTCTTCCTCAACAGTTGGTTTTAGCTCCTTTCTTCTTACCTACGTATTTGTTAAATTGAATAAATATATATATATATATATATATATGCATATATCAATGTATTTGATAGAGATGTAAAATATTATTCCATAACATTTTTCTTCTTCAATGATTCAACACTGATTTTGCTAGCCCCAAGCATGTACTCCCATTTAAGACACCTAGGAATTGCATCTGCTTCCTTTAATTTTCCAAGATCTTTCACGCGTTCAAAACACCATGGCTACAAGTAAAAAAACGTATTTTTCAGTATTTACTGTAACAGTTTAATATACACTTTTATGTAATCATCTTACAAATAACACAAACAGACCCCCTTTGCTCTTGTTGTATCTGAACACTTGCGTATTGATTTAATCATGTAATTGCGCATTTCACCAGCCCATTTGTACTTCATTAGTCTATCCAAGTCCTCGCAGATACTGATGTGCAACTGCTTGGCCTGGTAATGTCGTTTTGACAAACATAACGACGTTAAAGTATATATATGGATAACAACTTTTCCATGTCTTCACGGGCCTCCAATATGAGTTCTCTACCTTTAAACGCTTGTATTACACTTTCTATTTTTCCAGGTAGTAGTTTTAAATTTACTGTCCCTGCATTTCCAAACATCCTCCTATACCAAGTCGGCCTGTTGTTTCCCTCAATTGTAACTTTATTGGGCAAATGATCGTGACCACATTCTATACCTAAGAGTATTTTTATCTCCTTCTCGGTTATTTGCATTTCTTTTCCACTGACGACAAAACTTCCACTTACAGATGAATAGCAATCTATAAACTGTTTAATTAGCATGTCTGATTTCTTCATATACTTGGCCAAGGTTGCTTGGGCTACGGACGTATGCCTTATGTCAAATAACCCCTTCCAGTGCCTGTAAAACAGTGTCCTTGCGCACTCTGACAAATGAGCCTCAGTCATACCCTCCAGCTGCATGATCCTAATAACCTATTCAAGTTTGAACGGTACTGTATAGCCTTTTTTGTCGTCTTCAAAGCGTTTAACAACAAAAAGATCAATACAATACACTTTATATACGAAAGACTCATAGGTATTGTATAATACAATTGAGAGTACTCCCAATTATTGGATCATTATACCACAAAACTAAGAGTACTCCAAGGATTCATGTGCTATTACCGAGAGTACTCACAGATTTGACATATTAAAACTAAGAGTACTCACACCTTCGTAATCTGAGAGTACTCACATTTTTACCATACGAAAACTAAGAGTACTTAAAGTCCTGGTATTGCACTACAGAAAACACATAGTACTCACAGATTTGGTATAGTTGATCTAAAAGTACTCACAGTTTCCGTATAGTAAAAGAGTAATAAACAACACAAAGAGTATTTCACTAAATATACGGAGTATAGAGCATAAAACATTGAGTATCGGCCATAAAATAGTGAGTACAGATTCAAAACACAAAACCCAGTAAAAACACATGCAGATTCGAAACAAAACAGAGAGTATTTCACTAAATCTACGATAAATAGAGCATTAAATAGTTAGTATCGACCATAAAATAGTGAGTACATATTCAAAACACGAAAACCTAGAAAATACACATGCAGATTCGAAACAAACAGAGAGTATTTCAATAAATCTACGGAGTATTAAGCATAAAACAGTGAGTATCGAGCCCTAAGAGAAACATGAAAACCCAGATTCAAACAAAGCAAAAAAACCCATGAAAATCTCAGAGTACTCAAAGAACGATGCTAACCTTCGTTTGTTCGTCGGAATCGCTGTCGGAATCTCCATTACTCGTCATTTGCTATCGATTTGTCTGAGTATTCGAATCGTCGCTTCAAACAGTACAGAAACGAAAGGGTTTTTTGAGAGCTCTTTTTCGGATAGACAGAGAGAGAGAATGTGACGATATTGGAAAGAGAAAGTGAATATTAAGAGTATGTATACTTCAAGGGTAGAAAAGAGTATTGTAAAGAATGAGGTCTCTAATAAGAACAAATTTCTAGACTATACTTTATAAAGAAAAAATATGGTCTCTAAGACCCTATATATAATTCACCCACAGTAAAATTATCACAATTTATAAAATTCTTAGTTCATATTCTATACTAAGTTATTCTTGTTAATAATAAAGTTAGAAATTTAAAAGTTCAAAAAAAATACATTACAGTGAATCGTGATGTCTTTGGTTTCTCTGTAGATGGAACCTTGGTTTTCCTAATCTCAATTAGCATGAAATAGTTCTTTGTTTTAAAAAAATTTGTCTAGACAGAAAGTAGGGATGTCAATGGGGCGCGGGTTTGCCGGTACCCGCCCCACCTCACTTTAAACGTGGCGGGGTTAAAGGTACTAAATGGGGCTTGGGACGGGTTGTGGGGATGGATTTTCAAAACCCGCATGAGGCGGGGCGGGTTGTGGGGATAAGTATTCCCCACCCCGCAAACCCTCCCCGTATGTATATAATATATAATTAATATATTTCATTTATAATATGTACTATATATTTTAATTTCAATAATTAGTCAAATCAAAGTTTGTGTGCGTCTATTACAACATATAAAGTTTATATTATTCAAATCAAAGTGCAACTTTAAGAGGAGAATTTGTTTAAAAATCAAATACAAATGCAGATTCTGAAGAATGGAATATTTGAGAGTTTAAAAATAATGAAATTTGTAGTAATAAAAAAAATTTGAACGATCAAATTAAAACCCGCGGGTAGAACCTACACCTCGCGGGGAATAAAAGAACGGGGCGGGGCGGGGCGGGGTGTGGGGAAGAACAACGCGGGGGCGGGGCGGGGCGTGGGGCTTCTATTTTTTGTGGGGCGGGGTGTTGGTGGTCCTTTGTGTGTTCTAAAATAAATGCAAAAAGTAATTGAACCACAACCGCAAGTGTACGGTTGTCCCCAATAGTAATAATGATTATAGGATCGTTCGCAGGGACGGTTGGTTAACTACAATGCTTATCAAGTAATGATTGGTTGCACTTATGAAAGCAAGTAAAAGATATAATGATTGATTGGTTGTTTGTATTAATTCTAAATAATGAAAGACTATAAAGAAAATGCAAATAAATAGTAAAACGCAAGTAAATGAAGGTAAGACGCAAATATGAGAAGACAGTACTTGAGAGACGCAAGGGATCCTCCTAATTCTGTTTCATAACATATGTTGTTTAAGGGTTAAATTGGTCAATTAACATTGGTCGGGATTCTAAATTCCTTATACCTCCTTCAGGGTGGACTATAAGGCTATTATAGAGTGTCACTAGTCCCGTCAGGGTAAATATGATCCACTTTCGAATGATTAAGTAATTTTACCACATTGGCCCTAAAATTAACTAAGCTTGTCAGAGTCAAATAGTTTCGCTTTTAGATTGAGTAATTAAGTCCATACCTAAACCCTCCGTCAGGATGATCCACACGCCACATATGTGGAATAGCCTAGATACTAACACCTGCTCTTAGTTGATCAGTCCAAAAACAGTAAATAATCTCAAATTACAGAAAAATGTAAAAGACCCAATTTAATTTAATTTATTAAAAACCCAAATTCAGACATATGAAATTCAATAGAATAGGGATTCACCCGTTATGCATTCTCAAGTACAATGAAGGAATTAGCTCATACTAATTAAAAAAATTAAAAGAAAGAGAACTCATAGTGTTTTACAGAATTAAAAATAAAGACAACCTAATTTCCGGAATTGGATATGGCTGAGAATGGAGATATAGACTCTCTCCAGGTCTACAGCTTTCTTCTTCTTCCTTCGTTGACTTCTCTCTGATGCTTCTGCTTATGAATAATGAGTTGTATGAAAAATAGAAGTCAAAAACCCCTTTTATAAGTTCAAATTCGAACTTGGACCTAATCTTTTAATTAAATGAAATATTGAATGCCCAAGTCCATTAACTTAGCCCAAAATCCCGTAACTGCTGCACCACCTCCAATAAAACAGCTCTAGCCGATTCGTTATAACTCTGATTGACCTGAAATCAGTTGCTAAATTTCCGTAACTCGATAAGGAACATATTCTCTTTAAAGGTAAGCGGCTAAATCAACTCTTAAGTGCCTCGAAATCAGCAATCTTTGGCCTGTTTTCCAGATTTGCAGCTCCAAAATATAATTCTTTCAGGATTTATCTTCAAGCTTTGACTCCATATCACGATCTTTGACTCCCTTCTCGGATTCCTCTCCTAGCTAATATTCAAAACCTACAAATTTTTCACTAAAATACACAAGATTACGCGCAAAAGTTTAATAAATCAAAATTACTAAAAATAAAATAGGAATTCCGGATTATTGCATTTTTAACTCAAAAGTCTATCAAAATATTCAATTAAACATAAAAAATGATGTCTCCCAAGGGTCGAAAATAAGAACAATTAGGGAGACATCAGGTGCGGGGATAGGTAAACCTGCCCCATTGACATCCCTAACAGTAAGAGGTGGTTGACAGTATTTGGACCGTATAGGTAAACTATATTATTTAAGAGGATATAATTTATATCTTTTTAAATATTATTAAATAAATAAATTAGTAATATATATTTTCATATAAATAAAATTTAATAAGTCCATAATAAATACACTCATAAAAGCCTCTTATAAAAAAAGTGAGTCTTAAAATCGGGTTTGATTGATTTTCAAAATAGTCAACTTTCTGAAAAACAACTGCCGTCATGGCCGCAGAGGATTTTTTGCCATGTCCAGCCCTCAAGGGAACCACGATAGGTGTTGTTCTCGTGCTACTTTCTCGCTTCTTTTCAATCACACAGTCTCGGGTCAGGGTGACTAACAGTCGTAACATTCCGGTTTCGTGCCGGTCCCTAGCGGTCTCGGTCCTTATCGGTCCGTGCCGTTTACCGGTCCTAGGTTAACGGTCCCGGTCCGTGCCGTAACTCAGACTTGGGATGTCGAGAACCTGACCGTTAAGGGGACCGCTTAAACCGGTTCTGGTCCAGTCCGGTCCGGTCCTTAGCGGTGCTTACCGGTCTGAGACACACCATATCAAAGAGGCTAGAGCGTCTTTTTCTTCGATTAACATGACTGAGTCTAGTGAAATGTTTTTGTGCATGACTCGCCACTTTAGTAGGAGTTCTTGAAGTTACATAGTTTTTTGATATACCTCGCCAGTCACCTTTTCCTAGCTTCTGTAAACTAAGAAGGAATAATCAATGCTCTTCTTCAGACCATGGAACACCTACAAAATATGTGTAATTAATAATATAGACATGACATGAAATGATTATTATTGTAACGAGAACAAAAGTAAACTAATTCCATCATTAAATAAATGATCTTTTAACATTAAAACACGACATAAAAGGTAACATTACATCATCTCTACAAGCAAATAAGTAAACTAATTCCGGTCCCTGAAACTTTTATTGCTCAGATGTAATTAAAACAAACCCCTAATACATATGATAAAATTACTCAGAGTAGATTCCAGTTTGTTAATTCGTGAGTCCAAATCACGCTTCTGCTCATATTCCAGTCTGTCAAAACATATGATTAAAATTTCTGAAAAGGATATACAAAGTAAGAAATGAGTTTTGAAATTAGAGAACTTACTGGTATTTTAATTTAGATTGCTGATTAAGTAAATTAGATCTTTCTTCAGCCATTTGTTGAACAGCCTGTAGCTGATTTTCTTCATATTCACGAATGCTTTTCACCCCAACAGACTCACTAAATTGCTTATAGATTCGATCAACAATATCATTGATCTTTTTTGCTAACGATGAAATAGTCCCAGCTCTTTTTTAATCACTTCTCCCAACTGTTAAAAACTCCTTGTGTAAATTAAAGTTTTTGTCTATGCGTAGGTCATGAATTCTAGACCATGCTCTATATGCATTTTGTTAAAAACCGGATAAATTATTTTAATATATATCGAAAAAGGCCCGAATTTTTTTTCTCGCCTTAGGTATCCGAGACGCTCGGGCCGGCCCTGCTCGAGCCTCTTCTACCTCTTTAAATTTCGGTAACCAGCCTTCAGGTCTTGGCGGAGCTGTGACCCCCCTTGGCAACAACACCTGCACTTTTTTTCCTCCTCCTCTGCTGCATGTGCATGTGCATGTGCATCCTTCTCTGATCTTAGGCAGGTTGACTTTTAGTCACTTGATCTCAGTCCGAGTTTCCACCTGCTCCTAATGTAGTTGATGCGCTTCAACTTGAGATACCGAGGGCTCAGCTGAGTCAATATACTCGCTTCACTCTGAAATAGAATTAAGTTAAACAATAACGAGTTGAAAATAGATAATCAAAGGGAAATTTCTTACATGTATGAGTCTCTCGAGAGGAGAGCCGAAGGAGACGTCCATGCTGTGACCCGAGAAGGAGACGACAAGAGCTTGTGAGTCTACAAGGAGCTTCTAAGAGATCTCTGAGGGACCAAATCATCCTCCTCGATCAGGCTTCACCTTCGGATGTGCCCCTTTTCTCTTAGTGCTCAAATTCTACAAGGAGACTATAACTTGCTTCGAGGCCATTTATGCACGAAAGGAAGCATATCAGAATACAAGTTAGAAAACAAATAAAAGAAATTTTCATTAAGCAAAAAGAATAAATTCTAAATTAAGACCAACGGGAGAGCTTCGATGATGACGTTGGGTCGTGTCTGCCATTTTAGCACCTCAATGGGCAACAATGTAGATAGGTTAACTCTGGGAGGCTCAACCCATCGTGGGGAGGTGGTTTTGCGGGATCTACTTTGTTCAAGAACTACCCCTTCAGATCTATCTAGTTACCCATACAGATCCAGGGATCGCCGAAACTCCCTCCTCATATGCATGAGTCATTGGAAAGACAAAGTACTCCTGATAGAGTTTGAAATCATAAAAAGCACTATTGTGCAAGTATTCTTTTACGTCAAACTTATGTTGGACTGTCAATATCCCGCTACTACTACAATGAGTTGCTAATACACAAACAATGAATGCTGATTTTGGTCGGTATTGGATATTAAAAATAAAAATAAACGATTTGTCATTGCTATTCCTAACTTGCAGATGACGATGGCCTCAAGTAGTTGCTAATGAAGTTTGTAACGATTAACGGGGGTGTCATTAGTAACGACTTTTGCCGTCGTGTATTTAGGACAGCAATTTTAGTAGTTTCACTTATTTATCACACCATTAAATTCCAATCACCATTTTCAAACCATAACTAGAAAATCGTACCCAGACCATTACCCCACCACCACCTAAGCTCTGCCGCAGTATCACCGGAGTACCAAACCACCACCGTGTGTGACACACTTATAGAAGATGAGAGAGAGAAAAGATATAAAAGATATAAAAGATATATTCTGTATTCTTGTGTATTGTGTATATGAATGTTTGTTATATAGTTACAGCTATTACATTATACACACACATACGTATATGCCAGCTATTCACTAACTACCTCAACAACTTTGACTTTGTTTAACTACTTTGACTAACTAGTTTAGATAAAATAGATGAAGGCATAAGGTTTATGAGGTATACAGAAGCTGCAAGAGCTTCAAGCCAGTAGGTGGAAGGCATGGAACTATGGTGAAGAAGAGACCTAGTAGTTTCAAGTAAATGCCTATGTTTTCTTTCAGAAACACCATTTTGTTCAGGTGTGTGAGGGCAAGAAGTTTGGTGCAAAATCCCATGAGTTTGGAGAAAAAGTTTAAAAGAAGTACTAACAAATTCTCCACCATTATCAGATCTAAAAATTTGTATATTAGTGTCAAATTGAGTTTGAATCATAAGGTAAAAAGATTGAAAAATAGACAAGACTTCAGATTTAGCTTTTAGAGGATAAATCCAAGAATATCTACTAAAATCATCAATGAATAGAACATAATATTTGTAATTTGAACAAGAGTTTACAGGGGATGGGCCCCACACATCTGAATGAATAAGAGTAAAAGGTTTAGTTGTTCTAGTTACAGATAAAGGAAAAGACATTTTATGAGATTTTGACACAGAACAATTTGTACATAACACTCCAAAGTAATCAAGTTTAGTGTCAACAAAAGAAGACAAAGGATGAGATGCATTAGAAGATGGATACCCCAATCTGTAATGCCAAAGCTTAGCTGAAGAAGTTTGTGATTTGGAAGAAAGACATAGCAACTGAGAAGATGAAGATGAACAAGGAGATGATACAGTTTTACCACCAAAAGTAATAGGATAGAGGCCTTCTTTACAAGGGCCCTGAAACACAAGCTGAGACTGGTCATTATAGATAGACACAGAGGAGGCATTAAAAACAATAGAACAGGCATTATCAGCAGTGAATTTAGATATAGAGAGTAGATTAGAGGTAATAGAAGGGACATGAAGAATGGAATTGAGTTGAAAAACAGTTTGAGAAGAAGTAAACTTACTATGTCCAATGTTTGCAATATCTAGTGCATTACCATTTCCAACTGAGACAGAGTTATTTCCATGATAAGGAGATGAATTTTGAAGTAGATTCATATCATTAGTCACATGACTATTAGCTCCAGAATCTAGAAACCACATTTCAGGGTCATATGAAGAACTAGAAGCATTATTACGAGAATCATTGCGAGTATCATTATATGGAGAAGTAGTAGATTGTGCAGCTAAAGCAACTCGATTATCATTACGAGTATCATTATTAGAAACACGATTAGCAGCACGAGGAGAAGGATACATAACAAAATCAGCACGATACCAACAATCGAGTGCATTATGACCTGTTTTACCACAAATCTGACATATAGGTAATGAAGAATTCATACCAGTAGAGGATGAGGGAGGAGCTCCTAAAATAGAGTTCGAATTTGAGTAAAAGCCACGACCACGACCTCTACCTCTTCCTCGATAAGATTGATTACGTCCACGCCCATAAGAAGGGGACGAATTTGGAGAAGAACTCGAAAATAATGCAGTATGAAGTTGAGAAGTAGAATCAGATGTGTCACTCATCTGCATATGCATCTCTTCAGATATTAACAAACTGCCTAACGAGTGAAAAGTAAGATTAGAGGATTGAGAATTCGTAATACGAATGCTTGACTTGAACTGATTATATTCACTCGGCAATCCACGAAGAGTGTACATAATTATATCTTCTAGTGGCAAAGCAGCAGATGCAGTTTCCAATCCATCACAAATTGACTGAATCGAAGCTAAATAGTCATTCATACGTTGATCACCTTTCTTGATGTTGCATAGTTTCATCTTTAATTGATGAACATGAGTTCGACATTGTGAGATGAAGATTTCCTCCAATTTGGTCCAGACTTCAGATGCATGAGATAATTTGACTACTTGTGAAAGGATCGAGGGAATCATCGATGAAAGAAGTGAAACTTTCAGGTGTTGATCTTCAATGAGCCAAGTGGAGAACTGAGAGTCAGTTGAAGCAGGTTGAGCTTCTAAAATTGCTTCAATCTGAGAACGCCAAAGCACATAATTCGAAGAATCGAGTTTAATTTGAACTAAGCTGCTCCAGTTTTGTCGGAGAAGGAGTAACCCAGCTGGAATTGATGAGCTGGATGTTATTTGAGGAGTTGATAATGAAGACGATGATGCCATGATTGAAAGGAGAGAATGACAGCGGAAGAAAGAAAAATGCAGAATCGGTTATAGCGGCGGAGAGACGAAGCTTCAATTAATCACCATTGTTATCGATGAAGAAGCTTCGAAGAAAATTTTCTCTCCTTGGCTCTGATACCATATAGAAGATGAGAGAGAGAGAGAGAGAGAGAGAAAAGATATAAAAGATATATTCTGTATTCTTGTGTATTGTGTATATGAATGTTTGTTATATAGTTACAGCTATTACATTATACACACACATACGTATATGCCAGCTATTCACTAACTACCTCAACAACTTTGACTTTGTTTAACTACTTTGACTAACTAGTTTATATACTTATCAACACTAACATCAAAATATCTATTTATTTTTCAAAAAAGAATTGTATTTTCTAAATTCTAGTATTTTTCAAATCTATTTATTTTAAATAAATATTTGAAGACGAAAAAAAATTTCTTATAAAAATTATCCTACAAGTTATCTCTTATTATATTATGTTTACTTTTTCATATCCAATCTTATTTTGTAAAAAACTTATATCTGTTATATCTAACTTTTAAAAAATTCTGGTGAATACAACATGATACACTAGTTACTAATATGTATTGATTTTCCTAATAATTTAACAAAATTTTACATATTTAGCTTATTTATTTATAAAACACTTAAAATTTACTTATATGTGTATCCATTTTGTAACTTGATTGAATAAATATAGTTGATAGATTTTCTATTGATAAGAGTTGGGTTAAGTTAAAGGATAAGGTATGTATAGAAGTTTTGAAACGTACGAAGGTATTCCTAGAGTTTGCGGCAAAGCACGTGAATAGTATGGGTCACATTTATTTTCTGTGGAAATCTTGTTTGAATAATCGAAGGTTTCATATTAACGACATTAGAGGACAATATTTTGAAATATAAGTTTTTGCTAACCTATGAGGTTTGTATATACCACGGTGAAATGACTCAATCCCTGTCGTAGATGAAATGACGATGAATGTGCTTGAGGATTTGAGAACCACTATTATGATGGGGGTGTTCTACTTACAACAAGATGGGTGATGAGCATGTTCGAAGAAAAAAACATGGTTATTTTGATGCCTTGTTTGAGAAAATAGAGAGTTAGTTGTATCATGAGTCCACAATAATGGGTTCTTAAAATTCATAACTAAGTGATGTGTATCAAAGTGAAGAATAAGTGGACAAATAACTTATTCATCGAACTCCGACAACTGTTGTGTCATGCATTTCTAGAATGGTATAAGTTGTCTGCATCGTACGAGGAGACTAACATAAATGATCAATGTTTGTTTCAGTGATTGTGTGTTGTAATATATAGATATTGTAGAAAATGTCTAGTATGTGAAGAATATAGGCGGGGTCTAAAGAAGGGGAAGAAAGTGTCTCATAAGAAATTGTGATATTTTCCTTAAACCTAGGTTACAAGGATTGTACGCTTTGAGGCACACCGCCAAAGACATGATATGTCACCATACTGGAAAATGTACCGATAAGATGTGTTGTGTCACCCAGTTGATGGTATTAAGTGGAAGACGTTTGATGAGAGGGACCTGAGTTTGCACGTGAAATGCGTGATGTACGGTTGGGTTTGGCCACCAATAAGTTTTGTCCTGGGCATATAAATCCCTATAGTATGTGGTCAGTTATATTAAGACCAACTAAAACTTTCCAATCTTTTTATGCATAAAAGAATCATCTTGTATGCTTACTTTATTAAATCTGGGACCTGATAAAGTATGAAAATCACACTACTATCAGTATCGGGACCATGCCTTGCCCGAGGATACAGATAGACTTGGAACACAACTATAGATATGGTGGGTCCTGGGGTGTTATAAAATTGATGTGATAAATAAAAGGAACCACAATACCGCAAGTGCACGGTTGTCCAAGTAATATCCGATAAATCAGGTTTCGTTTCAGGGACGGATTAGGTTCAACTCTAGTATTAATCAGATAGTAGAAATAATTGCTTGACAGAAAAGTAAATAATATGATTTTTGTTTGGTTTTCTTAGAACTAAAGATCAATAAAATAAAGACTAATTAAAATAAATAACTGAAAAGAAATAATGCAAATAAAAGACTAGCTTTAGAGATGAGAGATACTTGAGTCTCACAAGGAATCCACCTAATTAACGTAACCTATGCTTTGTTTAAGGGTAGAATTGGTATTATAATATTAGTCGGGACTCTAATATCTCCTAGCCCCCGTTAGAGTGGACCTAGGAGCTATCCTAAAGTACTATAAACCCCTATATGGGCGAATATGCCTCTTCGGATGATATGTATTTACCTCTTTGGCTATGTAATTAGTTAAGCCTGTCGGTCAATAACGGACATTACACGGGTATTACCTAAGTCTATATTCAAACCCCCCTGTCGGATGATCACTTCGCCACTAAAGTGAATAGCCCAAATACTAAAAGCTATTTCTAGTTGTACCGTAAAGAAATAGTGATTAAGAACAAAGTAGTATCCAATATATAAGACTCAATTTAATTTAAATCATGAAAATCCCAAATTCAAAACATAGAATAAATTAATTAAGGTTCATCCCTTTATTGCGACTCTCAAGTATATGAAAGTTTAGCTCATAATAAAATTAAGGACTGAAATTAAATAGATAAAAGACATCATATTTAACTACTAGAAATAAATAGATAACCTAAAGGTTTCGTTGGCTATTGTTGGAAGAACAGAATCCCTCCAGCTCTAGCTTTTCCTCTGCCTTCTTGCTCTGACTTGAAAATAGGAAGTCTCTGATGTAATTCTCTGAAGTGTGTGTATAAAGGAGGCTAAAGGGTCTATTTATACTTGTAAAAACGGATTAGGGCTTAGGTTAAGAGGATTAGGTCAAATTATAAAAAGTCCAATCCCATCTTCTCTTTTAATTCCCGTAACTGGTGTGAAGCCTTTAGTAAAACGGCTGTAACTTTTGCATAACAACTCCAAATGGGCCGATTAAACTTGGAGAATCTTCCTAACTCAATAGTCTATCAAACCATGTTTCACAACCCAAGGCTAAATTGCTCCTAAGTAGCCCAAAAACACCAATCTTTAACAGCCTTTCAGATCTGCAACTTCTTTAATTAAGTTCTTGGAAATTATTTTCTTTCCTTTAGCTCCTCCACTCGATCTAAGACTTTAATTATCACTTCTCCTCCTTGTAGTGGTTCTTCATGAATTCATAAACCTACTAACTTTGCACTATTACAAACACATTAACGCACAAAAGCTATAAAAATGCAAATAGTCTAATTCCAAGGGGAGAAAGTGCAATATGACGAAATAAGCATAAAAGTCTATCAAATAATTCAAATATTCACCTAAAATGATATCTCCTAAGGGCTAATATTTAGAACAAATAGGGAGACATCAAGACCACAAACTCAAACATTTGTCGTCCCAACGAAGTAAAATAAAAACAAAGGCCTTTAGGTGAATGCAGAAGGCAGAATCTAGTAAATATTCCCAAAGCACAACTTAAAACAAATCTCATACAGTATGATCTAGGAATTAATATACATATACACAAATCATGCAAAATCAAACACTAAATAATATCAATCCAAAATTAATTTCACAATGCTAGAAGGTTACGCTTATATTTATCTCAAGATGGTGGCTATAGGGTGTTCATCGATCCTTACTTGCTTTGAAAGCTCCACTTAGCATACTCCCTATTAGATGAATCACAGATACACTATGTATCTAGGAATCACGAGGACTTTACAGTTTTAATATAGGCTTAAGGACGGTATGGTATGTGTATTTGGTAAATTTGAAGTGAGCTTTTGGCCCTCTCCTCACTTACCATCAACAAACTGTCCAAAGACTTGAGTTTACACTCGAATATCGTTATCACTCAACCTATTTGATGCACTAATTTAGCATCCCCAGATTAACCCAATAAGCACTAAAGATGTTCACATAAAAATTTCCCACTTGAAACTTGAGCTTTTCTTGTTTTTTTAGTATTGGTTGGTGATAAAGTTTATTGCTTCAGAGATGGAGAAACTTAATAGTTATTGTTTTCTTTCGAGGTGTTATATAAAATCCCACTCGAAATATGATAACTCGCAAATGTACGAGTCATCACAAGTAATAAAATGCAAGTAAAGTTCTTTCTAAACATAAATTTACGAATTAATTTAATAATATTGTTTAGAATTAGTTGCTTGCTGTTATTAAAAAGACTAAAAGAAATCGTATTTGGTTTTTATAAGATGACTACCAAGATAGAGAATAACTATTAAATTAACTAAGAACTTTAAGCTAAGGTTGTTAATGGGGGAAAGAATCGTAGCTCGAGATAAACTCATACTTACCACCAGTCTAGACAAGGACTTGATTCCTAAGGTAAAAATCGGTAGTTGTTTCTAATTGGGATTCAATTGTACACCTTAAGTCTCTTCCGAGTAAGTAGTAGTTGTTATTAAATACTAGAAGCTTCTTTTGAATGAACCTACAATATTAACTATCGATGAAAACTATTCTACTCTCACGCGATTGCCTGATTAGTTTAGCTCTTTCGAGTCTTCAACTCCAGAAGGAGTAATTATGTTATTTCAATTACTAACCCCCCAAGTATAATTTAATAGCTAACAAACCCTAGATATCTGGCCACCATACAAGAATTTAGAAATAAGCAAGAACATAATTACAACAACAACAAACCCTAGTTTATTTAAATTTGAAATCTCAAATTTACATAAAAAAGATCTAATTCAAAGACTATGGTTCATAAAATAGAAAGTACTTCAAGCTACTAAGTAAATCAGTTCATAATAAAGGTAGAAAAAGTATAATATAGTCATAATATAGCTGGAAATAAAAGGAGGGAAGAATTACACTAATTAAGGGAATAAAAAGTGTCGTTCTTGAACTCCAACGCTCGCCTCCTTGCTCTCCATGTTTCTAACTCTTCATATTGATGACTGACCTTTTTTGATGGTCTTATAATCATATATAGGTTCCAGAAAACGTTTCAAGTCATACATGCCAACTTAAGTGAGTCTTAAGTAGCCCACTGGACTCTTCTAAATCTGGACAACTTTGAATCTTTTCAGTAAAAATCGCACAACTTTCACGTAACAACTCGGAATTGGACGCCCTTTTAACTAAGTGTTATAGACTCCAAGATATACCTTGTGTGTAAATTTAATCAGATGATTCACTACCAATTATTTATATAATTTCTCAACTCGGCATAATTATTCTGCTGATACTTCTTGGTGAGATTTAACTGGACTTCTTGACTCCTTTCGTGACTTGATCAGGGTTCTTTTTTAAAAAATTTACCTCTTGGCTTCCTCTTAAGTTCCAATAGTATCCATGTGTACACATGTATGTATGTATGTATGTATACGTATGTATATGGATGTATATGTATGTAAATATATGTATGTATGTATATATATATATATATATATATATATATATATATATATATATGTATGTATGTATGTATGTATGTATGTATGTATGTATGTATGTATGTATGTATGTATGTATGTATGTATGTATATATATATATATATATATATATATATATATATATATATATATATATATATATATATATATATATATGTAGACATATATAAATCAAAGATTAAACCATTAAATCGAAATAAATCCCATACTTATGCACTAAAATTTTATCAAAGATGTCTCTATACTATATTAATTCATCACATAAGGTGAGATAATAAGACACCAATCTCAAGGTTTTGTCATCACAACAAAATAAGCACTAACACAAGGTCCTAGTTTTCAAAAGAGCAAGCAAGTAATAATCCTGAAACCAATGTACAACATGTCTCATAAAGTCTCGCCTAACAAATAATCCATACACATATTCAAAATGTTAAAGCTCCAAGAATAATTAGTTTAGCAATGCACAAAGGGACACTAAAATACCTCGCTATAAGTAGTGGTTACAGGGTGATACTTGGTCCTTCCATTCTAATGATATACCTACTCACTGATTTTCTGTTCATTTATCACTTAATCACATAGCTAAGAATCTCAAAGTATTTTTGGTTTTAGTGTGGCTTAGGTTCGGTATGATACAATTTGGATAAGTTTAGAGTAAGTTTTGGCTCTCTACTAAACCTAGTAACTAACTACCTAAGAGCTTGAGTTTACGCTCATATATGTTCTCACTCATCCCTTTTTTGATGCATCAAATATTAGCATCCCCAATTGTCCAGAAACCTTCTTTTTGATGTCCAAAACATTGACTTGTTGGCTATTTATTTCAAATTTTTCCCGTTTTTTGTAAGTCAAACACGAGTCTTGTTTTTTATGTAAGAACTCATGTTGACTTATTTTATATTAAATTTTTTTCTCCTTTTTCCAGTCTCTTTCTTATATTTTATTGAATCACATCAAGGAGCATAATAAATTGCATCAACATGTAGCACTATACAAGCATAGAAACCTCCCAAATGTATATCCCAAAACCAATAACGCCCATCACCCCAAACTCAAGCTTGAGAAGACTAGTCCTAAGACAATGTGACTCAAATGTGGGTCATATGGTAAAGTCCTACCCACTAAGGGTAAAGGCTTATAATAGTGGCTAACAAATAATTAGGCTCAAAAGCTCAAAGGGGAAAAGAATGATACAAATGTTATTTGGACTTAGGGCTCAAGGGAACAAGTGGCTTATGAAAGAACTGTCTTGGTCATTTCCCTAACTATGCAATCGCCTTAACTTAATTACATCCAAGTCAGAAGTAAAATACCTTTTTAATTAGGTTAGTCTCACTTTCTACGTACATACTTAGTGCTCGCTTAGTTCCTAGGCCCTTATATGCATTGTTCCCTAATATTCTTTCCACACTAACACATTTTGATATGCACATTTAGTATGGAATATTTATAAAGCATGACTTTTTCTATCATGGACTCATATATATGTATATGTATATGTATATATATATATAACTTTTATTTTGTTTCTCAATTTTTTTTATTTTTATTTTTCTTGGACTTTTGTTTTTTTAAGCAAATAAACACATCAAACGAGGACGACGACGATTAGTACTCCACACCAAACTCAAAGATGAGTCGTGTCCCACAACTCAAAAAAGACTCAATAAAGTAGTAAAAACTTAGAATTATACACTAACACATATTATACAAGCTAACAAGTAGGGGAAAAAGTACTTCCCTTTGCAAAAAAAAAATGCTTAATTTCCAACCAGGGGTTGACGTTATCGATCCATGATGCTTGATTAATGATATGTATGGAGTTTTGTGGCCTTTTGGGTTGATTCAGAGTCAAAGGGTCATGCGAATTTGAGAAACTCCTTCATTTTTAGCGTTGCATCTCACTCTTTTGATCAAAATGTTTTCATACAATATGCATATGAGGTATGGTTTGAGTATTTAGAAACTAGTCTTTCATTAACTATCCATCCGTACCAATATATCCCCAAAACTCCTTGCCAATCGTTCCCAATTCCTCTCCGAACTTAGACACAATGTGCATAGTATAAATGATTTTTTGGACATAACTTTCTGATAGAAGTTCATATTGATGTTTAGTCTTTACCATTTGATAGGTCTCATAAACATATGCGAGATAGGCTCTTGAAAAAGTGGATTCCAACCCCCGAGCGAGAATTTACGAATATTAGAAGTTTTGCCAAGAAACAACACCTAGTAGGCATGAATTACACAAGCATGGCACGTCTATGCTAGGTCAGGGCGCACCCTAGGTGTGTTCTACCGAAAAAAAAAACTCAGCCATAGGACTGTTATTTCTTTCACAATAAAATATTGAAAAAAAACACAAAATTTGATGAATTTATTTTCCCTCTTGACTTAAATTGATGTTCCCGACGCACCAGTGCTCTCAGATTTTCTATCACAGATTCCGATTTTCAAACAATTCATTGGGAGTAAGTGGGAGTTCTTGAAATTGCAATTAATGAAATTGATTGAATGGTTAAGACAAACAAAATATGGTGGTTCATGATTGGGAACATAGTGAACTTTCTTTATCACTTATTTTGTTAACTTTCTTATTCATTTCGTTTTCATTAAGAGCATAGAGTTGTTAAATAAATGTATGATATTAATGAAAATCTATTACTTTATAGAGAAAATGACATCGAAAACCATCATTCCTGATCTCAACAAAGGAGAAAATATGAATGGTGAGAACTATAACCTTTGGAAGCTCAAGATACACTATGTTCTAGAAGAGCAAGATGTTCTTAAGGTTGTTAACAACGTCATGGCTCAGCCTGAGGAAGGAAACACAACTCAAAACAGAATGGACATGGAGGCTTATGCGAAGTGGAAAAAGAAAGATTCCACTGCAAGAGGCAACTTGATAGGCTTTATGAATGACGATCTTGTCTATGAATGTCAACGATACCTCACTGCTCACGAAATGTGGAATGCTCTTAAGGAGAAGTATGGGGGTAAGACTGTGAGTAAGTTGCGTCAATTGACCATTAAGTTTGATACTTACAAGAAGAAGCCTAAGCAAACCATGCAACAACATCTCTGAGAGATGTCTAACATGATTTAGGAACTTAAGAATGCAGGTCATAACCTTACTAATGAACAACAGGTTCAAGCTGTGATTAGATCTCTTCCAAATAACTGGGAGCATTTGAAGATAAACTTGACTCACAATGACATCATCAAAACATTTGATCATATTGCTCGTCATGTGACATTGGAAGATGAACGTCTAGGTGTAATTAAGCCTCAGGGCCAGGCTTATGTTGCTGAGTCAAGTTCCCACAAAGTTTCTGGCAATAAGTGCAAGAACAATGGGAAGAAGAACGAAAATGAGCATGTCTCCAAGAAGAACAAGAAGAACAAGAAGGGTGGTAACAATAAAGAAAAACGTTTCCGTAAGAAGAAAAACAAGAGTAAGCTGAAATGCTTTAACTGTGACAAATTGGGTCACTTCGCTCGCGAGTGCAGCGAGCCCAGAAAGGTAGCAATGCCATTTACTTCTTGTAATTTTACTTATGTTACCAATACTGTATTGCAAGCTGATTCTAATCCTTTGTGGACTGTGGATTCAGGAGCGACAGACCATGTAGCCAAAGACCGAGAGGCATATGTAGAGTACCGTCGGATTCTAGAGGGATCAAGGTGGATATATGTAGGAGACAACAATAAAGTTGAAGTCAAAGGAGTTGGCACTTGCAAGTTGAACTTGCGAGGTGGTCAAACCTTGTACCTGCATGATGTACTTTACGCACCTGACATTCGACAAAACTTAGTCCCGGTCACTGTTCTTCTAGGATTAGGTTTTAATTTTCATTTTCATAACAAACAAGTAGATATCTTTTATGATGCTAGGTATTATGGTTCTGGTTTTATTTCGCATGGTTTAATTGTACTAGATGATGATAACTCGTTTAATAGTTATTATGTAAGTAGTTGCTTTTCTACTAATACATCTTCTTCTAGTAATTCTAATGTAGAAGAGAGTGTATGGCATGCTAGATTAGGTCATATTGGTCAAGATCGTATGAATTTGTTGGCTAAGGCGAACCTTTTGGGTTCGTTGACTAAAGTCAACTTGCCAACTTGTGAAAATTGTCTAGCAGGTAAAGCAAAATGTAAACCATTTGGAAAGGCTAAACGAGTCGAGTACCCATTACAAGTAATTCATTCAGTCATCTGTGGCCCAATGAGTGTTCAAACTAGACGTGGGGAACGTTATTTCATCACATTCATAGATGATTTCACTAGGTTTGGTTATGTTTACCTTATTTCTTACAAATCTGAAGCGTTGAAATGTTTTATGACATTTATCAATGAAGTGGAAAACCAGTTAGAGAGGAAGGTGAAAAACCTAAGAACCGACCGAGGACGTGAATATCTATCTGATCAGTTTATAGAACTATGTGATGAAAAAGGGATAGTAAGGCAACTTACAATTCCTAGAACACCACAACAAAATGGTGTGGTTTAAAGGAGGAACAGAACACTCCTATAAATGGTTAGGTCTATGATGGCACAAGCAAATCTTCCAATATCTTATTGGGGAGATGCCTTGCTTACCGCTGGTGGTCCTTAGTGTGTTCTAAAATAAATGCAATAAGTAAGAGAACCACAACCGCAAGTGTACGGTTGTCCCAAGTAATAATAGTGATAAACATATTCGTTCTCAGGGACGGATTAGTTGACTCTAATGCTTATCAAGTAGTGTTTAATTGCATGGAAGAACAGGTAAATGATTATAAGATTTGTTGGTTGGTTTTCTAAAAACTAAGACAATAATTAAAAAGACTAAATTAATGCAAATATAAAGCTAGACGCAAGCAAAAATAGTTGGACGCAAGATATGAGAGGTAGTACTAGAGTAACGCTAGGATTTCACCTAAATCTAACCATTCCATGTATTGTTTAAGGGACAAATTCGGTAATTACTATTGGTCGGGATTCAATTATCTCCTTACCCCTGTCAGGGTGGACTAAGGAGCTCTTCTCAGGTGCTACAAACCCCGTCAGGGTGAATATAGTCCACCTTCGAATGGTTCAAGTCTAACTACCCAATTGGCCGTAAGATTAATTAAGCCTGTCAAGGTCAAAAATTTATATCCTACTTTCGTTAATTAGTTCCGTACCTAGACCCCCCGTCAAGATGATCCAATCGCCACTAATTGGAATAGCCTAAGCACTAAATCCTCATATTGATTAATTACTTCAATAATATTCAATAAGTGTAAATTAAGGAAAAATAATAAATACCCAATTTGAATTAAATTAAAATAATCTCAAATTCAAAGATATATAATGGAATAGATTATGGTTCAATCCATTACGCGTTCTCAAGTACTTAATGAAATTAGCTCATACTTGGAAAAACTAAGAAAATAAATAGAAAGGAATTCATAATTGTTTTACAGAAAGGAAAACAAGAAACCTAATTAGGAAGATGATTCGGCTGCAAAGTGGAGATATAGACAGTCTCCAGCTCCAAGCTTCTTCTTTTCCTTGCTTCTGATTCCTTTCTTCTTGTCTGACTTTTGTGAATAATGAATTGTGTGAAAAATAGAAGTAAAAAACCCTATTTATACTTATAAAATCGGACTTGGACCTTACGCTAATAATTAAATGAAATATTAAAGGCCCAAGTCTATTATCTTCGCCCAAAATCCCGTAACCGCTGCACCACCTCCACTAAAACAGCTCTAACCGACTCGTTTCAAGCCCGATTGACCTCATTCCAGTTGCTAAAGTCCTGTAACTCAATGGGGTACGTTTTATCTTCACAAGTCAGCGGCTAAATCTACCCTTAGACAGCTCGAAATCAGTAATCGTTGGCAACTTTCCAGATTTGCAGCTCTAAAATCTCAATTCTTTCGGGATTTGTCTTCATGCTTTGACTCCATATCACGATCTTTGACTTTATTCTCGTGTTCCTCTCCTAGATAGTATTCAAAACCTACAAACTTTTCACTAAAATACACAATATTACGCGCAAACGCTTAATAAATCAAAAATACTAAAATCAAAGGTAAAAAATTGGAATATTGCATATTATTACTAAAAGTCTATTAAAACAGTCAGATAATCACCTAATTTGATGTCTCCTAAGCATATAAATATAGAACAAAAGAGGAGACATCAACCGCCTATTATATACTTAACCGAGTACCCACAAAGACTATTCCATCAACTCTTTATGAACTATGGACATGTAGGAAACCTAATCTGTCAAACTTGCGAACTTGGGGGTCGGCAAACTATTTTCATGATCTATCTCATTAGTATGGGAAGTTAGGTCCAAGAGGTAAGAATTATATCTTTATTAGATACCCAGATCACTCTAAAGGATATGTTTTTATTGGTGAACATAATGATGGGGGTCTTACAGAAATTGAGTCCCGAGATGTTACATTCTTAGAGAATGATTTTCCTAGAAGAGGTGAGGTTGACAAAAATTCCATTTTATGTGAATTAAATGAGATTCGCGAAGATGATATGCAAACAAATGTGACACCTGAAGAGGTAACACATACTCAAGAAATAGAGACGGACACTCCTCTAAATCTTGAGACGGAAGAAACAATTGCATCGTCTAGTAATCCTATTTATCAAGATTCTCAACTTAAGAGAAGTGCTAGAGGTTTAGTTCCTCGTCGTCAATTTGAAATCGAAGGAGAAGTCTTTATGATAACTCCACGTGACGAAGAAGAACCTCAAACAGTTAATGAAGAACTTTCATGTCCTACTAAGAATGAATGGAGAAAAGCAATGGAAGAAGAAATGGAGTCGATGAAAAACCAGGTATGGGAACTGGTTGATTTCCCAAAAGGATGTCAGGCAATTGGGAACAAATGGGTTCTCAAAATTAAGAGGAAACCTGACCAATTCCATTGCGAGGTATAAAGCTCGCATTGTAGCGAAAGGCTATACTCAACGGGAAGGAATATATTTTGAGGAAACTTTTTCTCCTGTTGTTATATTTACCTCAATACGTCTTATTTTAGCTATTGTGGCGCATCTCGATCTTGAGTTGCACCAAATGGATGTTAAGACTGCATTTCTAAATGGAGATTTAGAAGAGGTGATTTTCATGGAACAACCCTCAGGTTTCGTTGCAAAAGATCAAGAGAATAAAGTATGTAGATTGTTGACATCAATCTATGGTCTTAAGCAAGCCTCGAGACAGTGGAATTTGAGATTTCATGAGGTCATCTCGTCAAATGGATTTGAGATGATAAGTGAAGACCACTGTGTTTATATTAAACGTTCCAAGAAAAATTTCATGAGTTTATCTCTATATGTGGATGACATCCTATTCTGGGAATGATAAAGAGTTTATTCAAGCTAATAAGGAGTGGCTAGCTTCTCAATTCGATATGAAAGATATGGGAGAAGCAAATTATATTCTTGGTGTTAAGATTCACAGAGATAGGTCTAGAAGACTATTATTTCTATCTCAAGAACCTTACATCATGAATGTGCTTGAGCATTTTGGTATGACTATGTGCAATGCCATTCACACTCCTGTAGTAAAGGGAATATACTTAACTCTCGACATGTGTCCTAGTACTACAGAAGATAAACAAAAAATGTTAACAGTACCATATTCTAGTGCCATTGGTAGTCTTATGTATGTTATGATGTGTACGAGACCAGATATATGTTATGCAATATGTTTAGTTAGTCGTTTTCAATCGAACCCTGGACAAGAGAATTGGAAAGCTGTGAAAAGGATATTGAGATACCTAAAAGGCACCAAAGATCATGCCTTATGCTTTTGAGGAGATAGATTACGCCTAGAGGGATATACAAACGCTGATTGGGCTGGTGATATAGATGGGCGTAAATCCACTTCAGGTTATGTATTCTTGCTAAATAATTGCGCAATTTCATGGAGTAGCAAGAAACAAACCTGTGTAGCTTTGTCAACGATGGATGCTGAGTTCGTAGCTTGCTCAGCTACGGTTCAAGAGGTTGAACATTTAGGGTTCTCTGGTGATAGTGGGAGTCCAATTACAATATATTGTAATAGTCAAGCTGCAATGGCTTATGTGAAAGATCCAAAATATCACAGCAAGACCAAACACATTGATATAAAGTATAACTTTGTTAGAGATATAATTGCACAAAAGGATGTTACTTTACAAGATATACCCACACGCAATATGCTTGTTGATCCATCCATAAAGGCTATCCCAAGGAATGTATTCATGGATCATTTTAAATCTGTAGGATTAAGAAAGATATAATGTACGAATTATTGCTAGTTTATGTGCATTCTATGTATATATATCCATTAGTATGTTTATTTAACTGTTTATTTTAATAATATCATGTTTGATATGTATTATATATTGCGTGTGATTTTGTAAGTATGTATGTCCTATAGACTGAGATTGGCCCTGTCACACGGGTAATCGCCTTTGGCATAAGAAGTGCGCAAAGATGAGACTAACTCATAGTAGTGAAGAACCCTTAAGATAACTTGAGTTAAGATAGTCGCCATAACTAAGTGTTAAGATGAGATCATAAACATGGATAAAACATGTTAAGCTTATATTATGATCGAAGTAGAATCCCACTGTCTACTTAGTCTATAATAGCCAGAGATGAGTTGCTTGATTGAATTCGTAGGAGGGTTGATCGATCGAATAACTCATCTTAGGCAACGAGGCTTGTCTAATTATATATATGTATGATATTTATAAAATTGTGACATACAATTTGAGATATATGAATAATACCATAACACGTGTGCTTTCGACCAAAAGAAAGTGAAGAATTGATCCATGTTTCTTCACTGTGCGATGCCTTTGATTTGTGCCCTTATTACTTTTGACTATGTCTTGATATTTTGATTAGGTATATGCTACTTTGAACACATTACCAATGATCATGAATGATTCGGTCTAAAGGGGTATGTTTGGGAAAGCAACCTAATATATATAAAAGGATATAAGTGTAAAGGGAAGACTAGAATTGTGTATCAAAATGTGTGCTTGCAGGTTAACCGATCATGTAAGTCAATACGGACTATAACATGATAGTGAGACACATAAACGAAATGACAGTGAACTCTTTTTCACACAGAAGTTGTGATATAAATTTGAAGGGGTCAGAGTGACTGTAATGTGATACAACATATTGTTAGTCTGGGGTACTACAAGATATGTAAGGAATGATATTTCATTTGAGCAACTATGTACCCTAACAGGTTAATAGTAACATATGCTCGTATGCTTGTCAGTCGCACGACCTATTTGTCAAGTATGATGAATTATTGTAGTAGTGTGTATATGAGAGAATTTTGAGAAATTTTGATGTATGGGACATTGTGATGCACGTACCTAATAGTACGATGGTAACCCCATCATGTGCGAGTGGGAGAATGAAAGAAATAAAATATTTAATGTTCTTTTATTCCATGTCACCCATGATGGGGTGACACGAACGTACTGCTTGGAAGTTACTCTAGAAGTTACAGTAGTAACTTGCCCACTAAGAGATGGAGAGAGTGGAGAGAGTGGAGATAGTGGATTGATGGTTTATTATCAGTTAATAAACCAACACTCCTATCCCTCTATAAATAGGAGTCTTCTTCTCCTTTCCAAACACAACAACAAACACAACAAGTTTTCTCCCGTTAAAATCAAACGCTTTCCTCATACACTTAACAATATTTCTTAGACACTTAGGTGGTAAAAACAAAGAATTTAATTCTTGTAATTAAATTCACGATCAGATAGCAAAGCAAGAATTCATAAATTATAAATACGCTGCGTAACAGGTTTGTCTAAAGCCTGTACTGTTTAATTTTTATGTAATAGAAAGAGATTTCTGATTTTTCTTTGGACTTCAAATTTTTTCTTCATGTCGTCCTTTTAGTCAAACTTTGAATAAGATTGTCGAGTCTGTGTTGGTATTATGAATATTTCTTCATGTCACCCTTTTAGTTTGACTTTGAATAAGTTTTCTGAGTCTATGTCGGTTTTATAAATGTATATACGTGCTGAACTTACGATCAGACTTAGAAAGATTTTGACGAGTTTGCGTCGGTCTTACAATTCTTCGTGCTGGCCTTTTGGTTTGACTTTAGTAAAATTTCCGAGTCTGCGTCGATTCCATGAATATTTATTTGTGTTGACCTTATAGTCAGTTTTATGGATGTACTATTACTAGCCAAAGCTACGTCAATCTTATGTATGTATTTTAACCTACCGAAGCTATAATAGTCTTATGGATGTACTTTCACCTACCGAAGCTACATCAGTATTATGGATGTATTATCACTAGATATGGCTACGTAGGTCGTATGAATGTACTTTAACCTACCAAATTTACGTCGGTCTTAGGGATAGCCTTGCAAAAAGAAGATACATCAATATCTAGACTCTACTACTAGTCCTTATGTGGTGATACATAAATAAAGACTTCACGAGCTTATAAGTATTGCATCGTGAGTGGAGATAGTCCTCTTTTTTTTTAATACATGGGTGTCCGGGCCAGCTTTTGCACACCACGACAAATCTCATAGAAAATATACATGCATCCCCATGCATATTCCCTGTTAATCAGAACTAGGTTACCCATGTTCAGGGAGGGGATTCGAATATTGTACATCTTGTTTTACCCCCTTTAAGGGCTGAAGAAATATCAAGGCTCTGGTTAGTTGAGCTAACCCAACTGGTTAGATAGTCCTCTTGGTTTCCTAGTGTTAGAGGTAGAATTAGTATGGTCCTTTGAAGGGTGATTTCCAAGTGGGTGCAAACATGTGTGGTCTTACCTTAAGACACACAAAGAGTTCTAGTGGAGGAGTTTAACTCCTAGGTATGGACATACATGAGTCAATGGATGTAGGAAAGGAAGGTCAAATCACTCTATATCTTGTGTTCTCTCTCTCTCTCTCTCTCTCTCTCTCTGTCTCTCTCTCACACACACACACACACTCACCCCCTTAACTCTTTACTTTAGTCATGCATATATCTATATCTTATCATTTACTTTGCATATATTATTAGGCTTAGAATGTTGCATGTTAGGTGATTGTTAAATTGTCTCACTTGATTCTTGACTAGTGTTCATCATAGAACATATCCACATAGAGTTAGTTCGGTCCTGTGAGTGTGATAAATAATCACCTGAATTAGTGAACATTTTCCACTCGCAAGTTTGCGGGGTTCGTTAACAAGTAAAAAAATGGGTAAGAATATGATTTTTGTTCTCAGGGATTATCAAAGTTAAAGAAATTTTGTTTAGGGAAATCGTGATTTAGTTGCAGCGACAAATAACTAAAAGATAGATGTTTGTTTGGTTTTCTTAAATTTAAACTAATCTAATTGACAAAAGACAATATTCAATTGATTAAGAGATCACGATATAATAAACTAGAATGCAAACCAAATTAACTAAGAAGAGATGTGAAATATGAGAGAGTAGTGCTTGATCCTTACTGGTAATCCCCTAAGTTGATTAATTGGATGTTTCTTGACGTAAGGGTAAATTGGTTATTCTATGTTAGTCGGGATTCAGTTATCTTGCTAAGCCCTCATGGGTGAATAAGACTCTATCCTATGATATTAGGGACCTCTCCCGTGTGACTGATGTCTCGTCATTTGTCATGAATTAATATTAGTCGGAGACATCATTTTTAGTGATTAAGAAGTCTTTCTAGTCGATTTTCTTGTGAAATGTTACACTTTCCTATTTCTAGTCTTTATTTAGTAAATTATTATTTTCAGAGCATATTGGGTTTAATGATTTATTTAGTGTGAAGTTTTAAAGATAATTATGGAGATTAATTGGAGTCCAACTCAAAGACTATGAGATAAGTAAAGAAGAGAATGAAAGAAAAGCTAAAATATGGAAAAGGAAAACCTGCCATATATCTGAATTTCACCACCCACGACCACAAATCAGCTTATATCACAAAATATGTGGGGAATTTGGAGAAATGGTCAAGATCAAAGTTGAATATCTTTCCGAGACGATGAATTTCGACTACTCATACGCGTCAAACGGATAAGAATTGAAGCTGTTAGGACCAAAACGAGCCTGTTTTTATGTTTTAGGGTTACGAATTTGAGTTGGGCTAGGAGTCCACTACTTACCTTCTCCTTCAAGAAAACGAATTAGGGCTTCTGTACACCTATAAATACACCCTTATATCACTTGTAAATTATCCTTGCTCATCCTTGCTCAGTTCTAAACCTTATATTAATTCTTAGTTATTGTAGAGAGCAAGATGAAGTATTTCATTATTTCTTTTAGTTTATTTTCTTCAGGTATGAACTAATTTTCCCATAACTTGGGTTTTGCATCATGTATAATCTATGAATTATATTTTATTTCTATCTAAGTTTCTTTGGGAATTATATGTTTTAATTTGATATTAGCTGCTTATCTATATATTTGTTTATGTGTTTTGAATTATTGTCTGTCCTAGAACTTATCACTTTAGGCTTTCTTAATAGTAGTTAGATGTTCACCTTAACTGGGTCTCTAATTATTGAAACACCACATAACGTCTAGTGTCGATATTGGTCTTGACAACACTAATTCTAACTAGATAGTCATTAGGGTATATTTTAATCACTATCATCATGTTTGGAATTGAATTGCTTAGGAACCTAGTGGCGTAGGAGAACCCTAAGTTTAGGCTGCCTCATGATGTGTCTGTAGCCCCCTTAGTCGCTCTACAGGTCTAAGGTATGGGAATTTAGAATCTTGACTAAGTATCTAAGAGCTAATTATCTCCCTTATTAACTAGATTTGATAGAAAGAATTAGAAGGATTAGTGCATACTAGCAAAACCTAAGTTATACTTCTCATCTCATATTCTTATCTTTTAATTTACTGTCTTTCATTTTCCGTAGTTTAATTATTAATCTCGAATTTAGTCCTATTTATTTGTTGTCTTTTAATTAATTACTTTCTACTCGTTATTCTGCTCATTCGTATAACACACTAAGTCCCTGAGAACGAATCTAACTTATCATTAAAACTTGCATACGTCCTGCAGTACCGTGCTTGTCTAGGGTGAAAATGCATTGTTTTCTGGCTTATTATTATCTTATATTTCTAACACCCTAGGCGACACCAGTGACCCTACAATATTTTCAGACGTAACTAGTCCTTACCGTATGGACTACTCGTCTAGTCAAGACCTTCCGACTTATTAACGCACACCGAGCGCCTATATCCTAGGTCCACAATTAGCCCCTCTCTCCTGGGCGATAGTCTAACTACTATTACCCTAACTTGGCCAAGGTAAGAACAGTCAATCAATACAAATATATAATCAACAAGAATGAATTTAGTTTATTTAAATATAATTATCCCAAATGTTAAAAACACCTAATCAATCATCAAAGAATCATACACTACACAATTTTCAAGCACATTAGGGTTTAGCTAATATTAAAATACTGAAAATTAATAATTTAATGTATTAAAATCATTCTTAAAACTAAAAACGGAATAAAATTACTCTAAATAAGTAGTGGAAACGGATTCCGAATGATGAAGAATGGAGGAGTTGTTGAAATCCCTTCCTTTTTCTTCTCCTTAGCTCCAGTCGCATTTAGCTTCTTTATAAAATGAACTTTGTATGTTTTCCAGCTGATAAAAGGTATTTATATAAATCCAGAAACGTTTTGGGTCGATATGGGCCCCCTTGGGTGGTGTCCAAAATGCCCAACCCGTTTCTACTTATTGCTGCCCAGGTTCGAGTCACCATGGGAGAATCACCATAACTTTTTTGTTTCAACTCCGAATCGGTTTCCGTTACCTCTCATGCGACGCTGACTTTCTGGATATTTCTAAATTAAAAGGAATAAGGTCAAAATATTTAACCAGTTTTACTTGGTGACTGAAAATAGTTACGTAAAATGTTTTGGTAAACACTCAAGTACTTCCACAATGACTTTTTGCTTTATTTACGCCTTGACTTGGGTTTTCATTTGACTTCATGACTTCTCCATATCATCTTGGGGGTTTCATGTCAACCATGTACCTAAGAAGCTACACACTTAATAAACTATTGAAGCACAAAAGACTCTAAAGATAGTAATAAACCTAAAATGTGATAAGTAAGTACGAAACATCAAATACTAGAGGATAATACCTCTCTTAGGTTCACTAATCCCCCAAAAAGATGTCTCGTTATAAGATTATTCTATCAAAAAATACGAGACATCAACACCCCCAACTCAAATTTTGTCGTCACGACAAAATAAAACTAAAGACTAGTGGGGCATCTTACGCAACCTAATAAAAAAGATGATAATAGTACATGATCCTAAAGAAACTACCCTAGAAAGTATCATATAGTGATGTTCAAGAATTAATACACACCTACACATAATATTAAAAAAAATAACAAATCGTAAATTCAAAATCAAATTAATTTCGCAATGCAAGAAGGAGCGGATTTTCACTTAGTTTGACATGGCGGCTATATGGTGTTTATTGGTCCTACCTAGAATCTAATGGTCCACCTATCTATTCCTTTATCGATTGAGTGTTACTTAAACATCTAACTAGGAATCCTAAGGTCTTTTTGGTCATAACGTAGGCTTAGAGACGACATGATATGTATATATGGGAAATGTGAAGTGAGATTTTGGCTCTCTCCTCAATAACCATCAACATATCTCCCTAAAGCTTGAGTTTACACTCAAAAACTTTCTCACTCAACCCAATTAGATGCTCAAATTAGAATCCTCAATTAACCCAATAACGTTTCACGATGATTCCTAAAACATTTAGCTTTGACGGTTACTTTCTTTTTGATTCTTTTTCAATTTATTCAATCCATTTATTTTGTTAGATTCCCATGACACTTATTTTGAGGTGAGTTGACATGTATCTTAAATTCTCTTTTTTTGATCGGCAATTCTCTTTCTTTTTCTTTTCTTTTTACAATTTTTTAATCTTTTTTTTTCAAAGACCCCGACAAAGGGTTAAAATTAACACATCATCACAATCACGCAAAATATAAACGCATAAAAACTTTCACCCAATGTATTTCTCAATGATGAATCCCACCAACCCAAACTCAAGCTCTAAAGGCGACTAGTCTTAAGGTCGCGATTCGAGTGCGGATCATTTGAAAAGTCCCATAAACTAAGGCATATGGCTTATATCGTGGCGACAAAAGAAGGTTATCGGCTAGAAAGAGGGCTAAGGCGGATAAATAATTCAATTACAATCGTGTTAGAAAGTTAAAGGCTTCAAATGGCTATCAAAGAATTGTCTTATTAATTTTCTTAACTTCTAGGCCTTGTTGTTGTTTTCACTTTTAGTTCCTAGACTAGGCGGGTTACCAACTAGTTCAAACCTCACTTTCTACACACTGCTCAAGGCTCCCTATAATTCAACTTTTCTTCTATGCATTGCTCATTATTTTTTTTTTCCTTAACTTAATATTTTCATGTAAATTATACTAGATGCATTTTGATATCATTCAAGTCCACACTATGTACTATCATTGACTCGCTAGAGTTTATGCTTAATATGTACATCCACTACATCCTACATCAATACCTATACTAATTTTTGTTTTTTTTAAATTTATGGTTTCTTTTTTTAGCGCAAGAAAGTAAAAGCACATAAACTGGGATGAGGACAACGAGTACTACACCCCCAACTCAAAAATGAGTCGTGTCCCCATGACTCGAAAAGACTCTAAGAGCAATAACTTTACATATATACACTAAGCAGATAAAAGCAGTTAATGAGTGGATTTAGGAGATGTTACACATCCGTAGCACATCCTTTCAAATTTGCAGTTAAAGGAGGTCTCAATGAATTCTTCCCGGATTTTTCACTATGATGCGCTCAATATCTTCTGCTAGGCACAAATGCTTCATGACACTGTTGTGTTGTATGTTCTCTAATTTGGCAACCATGTTCCTCAGTTCCACAACCCACCTCGGAGGCTCGGGCTCAACGATATACTCTCCTTCTTCCAGTACAGAGGGTGAACCACGATTAGCGAGGATTATTTATTTCCCTTTAAGCTCGTCTGGAACTCTCTTTCTCAAATTGTACCTTGTTGTTTGTTATGTAGTTACTTTGGGGGTTTTTTCTTCTTACGTGATTCAGTGATGAAGAATGGTTTCTCTTTTGTTACTCCAACAAAATTTTTGTTCATCTTCTTCGCCATCCTTTGTACCTTCCTCTTTTAATCCACTACATTCGATATCCTCTTCATCTCAACTGACTCACAACTCAAAGATGAACCAAGTATGAGTGAAAGCTCTTGAACTTGAATGGTTGGTTCTTTTTTAGGTTGTCGTGGTTAGGAGGATAGTTTATGGTGTTTAGATAGTGACTGGTGAAAAATGAGGAAAGGATTAGTTCTTGACTTAATGGTGGACTATGCAGGAAGAAAGAAGAAATTTTGAAGACTTGATAATTTATGGTGTTTTGGGTTGTTATGGAATGGTTTGAGTGAAGATTATGTGTTTATGAATGATGGATGGAAGATTTGATGGTGTTTTCGTGAGTTGTTAAAGGATTAGTTAAGCTTCATAAGTGCTTCAATGGAGTTTGGAGGTGAAATTTCGTTTAAGTGGAGCTGGAGGAGGCAGAGAAGTAAGGTTTAGGTTGTAAGAAACTCTACGGTTTCCTTTGTCTTTGTCTGAACCGCCTCGCAGTTTGTACCATGTACCAAACCTCTTGTATGCTACAGCTATCGTTGCGACGCTGAGGCGCAAATTATCTTGTTGATATGGTGTGGTGTACAACACATACGCACAGTTTTTCGCACCTTGCCTTCCAATTCTTTTTTACCATTTCTTGTGTGGGCTTACCGTCACGATGCTATGTAGGCTTACGGTGACGTGGTATATCGTGCAATGACTTCATGTCTTCTGTTGCTTTACACCGTGTCGTATTTTTTGGACACTGTTCTATTTCGCACGTGGTGTACCTCGATATATCACACGAGACCAATACACTCTGCCCATTTAAAGCATGGCATAATTGTCATGAGGGTGTGGTGGCGAGCGGCGCGAGGTGCTGTGAACAATTCTTTTAGCTCTTTCACCCAAAACTCAAAGATGCATCTACATACACACAAAAACATGTTATAGTTTCCTCTCCCATTAGCTTTAATAAAGACCAATACACCTAGATAAACACTAAAATGTAATAATATACACTACAAAAGCAATAAACTACTCTATAAATGGGTTTCACCCTTATTAATTACTTCTAACAATTTCCCAACCCATCTATAATAGTCGTCTATTACTTTTAAAAAATTTCCAATCTGCCTTAATAGAAGATATTTACGCGTTTTTCCGGTTCGTCTAATCGGAGTGGTTATTACTATAACTTTTGAAAATTAAATAAATATCTAAAATTTTAGAAAAATAAAAAAATAAATTCAGAAAACATCTTTTTTAAAAAAATTGAATAATCATGATCAATTTACAAAAAATAAATTTAATTTCTAAAAAAATTATAAAATAAAAAATTCATGATTAAATATTTTAAATTTTATATAAATATTTTAAAATTTATATAAATATTGAAAAATCAAAATTAATTGAAATATTTAAAAACCACGCTAATATTTAAAAACCATAATTAATTATATAAATATTTCAAAATGGTTGATTGGGGGGTGTTTGTTTGCACTTAATGAGATCTTAATCTGGTTCATTAAGACACTGGATCAATAAGACTGTTTGTTTTTCCTGTCCAATCCAGATCTGAATGACTCTTAACAGGTCTGTTTCATTAAGATTTCAAACTAAGTCTGAATCATTCAGACACTGCCTCTTAACAGAATAAGTCCTATTCAGATGTTCATTAAGCATTCAGCACTTATTACTTAAAAAACAAACGACACCGAAATCTATGGTCCACCACTATCGGCCAAAAAGATCAAATCTAAACAAATATCTAACATATACTTTTTTTCAAACAAATCATTCCATAAGAGAATATTTACTTATTATAACAAAAAAACTATATAATTAAAATATTTCAACATTACAAAATTCTAAAACAAAGATACTTTTATAATTACAATATTCTTTATTTTAAAACTAACCAAATACGTAATATTTTCTATTTTATAACAGAAAATTAAATCGAATCCTCGAATTATCAAATATGTATTTGTATAAAGCCAATTAGAAATCAGGAGTTAAAAGTATGAATGAAACGTAGTGGGTTGACAGTATATAAATCGTAGGTGATACCATAAAAATAGTGGATTGACAATATAAAAATAGTAGGTAATAATACAAAAGTAGTGGATTAACAGTATAAAAACTATAGAGTAATAATATTTTTTGTCGAAAAAAAAAGCTTAGAAAAACTTTAACAGATGCCTCTACTCTTACAAATTAAGTTAAGACTACTAGAAAGATTAATAATTGACTCATGAGGACGATTTGGAAATATAATATTCAGTCTAACGCATTTCGCGAATTTATCCGCCACTCCATTTAGATCTCTTTTAATGTGAATGACTTTCCAATCTGGGAATCGATCCATCCTCCTCCAGGTTTCACAAACCATAGGGTGAATTCTCCAGTTGATTCCTTTTCTATTCTTGATACCTTGAGTGAATTCAAGGTTGTCTGAGTAGAAAGAACTACTCTTAAGGTTCAGATCTACTGCAGATATCATGGCAAGGAGTATAGCCTAAGCTTCCCATTCTACTGCGATGTTACATTTTCCTCGCTTCATAATCTTTTCCTTCACCTCTCCTTCTCCGTTGACCGCGATTGAAAACATGTTAGTTGGTTCCCAACTGTTGCAGAAAGATGTGTCATTAAACCAAATGGTATTTGCATCGTCTTCAAATGAGTCGCTCTCTCCCGTCATTTCTTGAGTGCCTCTTTCATCCATCTCGGATGCATTATTAGCTAAACCGTTTTTATTCTCAAACAAAAGAGGTGTTTAATGAGCGATTTGGTTTTATCATTAATTTCACAAATATTCAACACTTTCTTTTCAAAAAAAATCTTTCATTCTGGCTTTCCAAATATTCCAGATAGTGCCAAAGACCGTTGCGGCTACTAACTTGTTGTCCCATCCGTTGTTCTTGTAACTGGTAATAACATGTTGAATCCACTCTCTAATTTTCCCAATGAAATTATCATCGATTTTACACTGAAACTAGCAGTTAGCCCAAACTCCCCTACTTAGAGGGCACTTGATGAAAATATGCTCTACTAATTCCGGTTCCATTTCACACCATTCACACATATATGTATCGAGGCATTTCCTCTTCTAAGGTTCTTCTTGGAAGGAATAGCATTATTGTGAATTTTCTATATAAAATTCGAATTTTGAGAGGAACATTCGATTGCCATATTAGATCCCAAAGCGTTTTATTAACGCATTCACCCATGCGGGAAGATTGGTCCTCTTTTTCACATTCTTTTTGCACCAACCGATGGCATCCAGATTTTGTTGAATACTTACCATCTCTTGTATCCGGTCAGATGATCATATCTTTCTTTTTCAACTGCAAAATAGGGATCTTCCTGATATAACCTAGATCTCTGCTGGTAATTTTTTTGTTAAATGTATCTTAATTCCACTTTGTCAAGTTTTGATTGAAACATTTTGCCACTTTATTTAGCTTATACTATTTTTCGGTTTTTCAATTTTGTACCCTTTATTAATCCAAACATCATTCCATATATCAATTTTTAGTCAATTCTCAATTTCCTAACAACATTCATCTTTAAGGTATTTAAGATCTTTAAAGACTTCTCTAACTCTACGAGTGTCTATTTTTGAGTTTAGAGGTCTACATATCGCAGTTCAAATAATAAATTCTTTTAAAATTCTAGCAAGAAATGAATAAGGATTGTGTAAGTTTCTCCACCCCTGATTTCCAAGTAAAGCCATTTTATTCCACAATTTCGATATAGAAATTGGGTGTTGTTGGATGATTTTAATGTATCTTGTGTTCGACTTAATTAAAAAAGGGTAAGACTTCCATCTAATATTGGATGTTCCAATATTCATATCATAGTCATGGATTATTTTAACAAAACACATGTCACTAGATTAATATATTAGTTACTTTTGCAAGTTAAAAACATGAAGTATGTGTATTAATATTATTGGTGTAGGATCATTCAATATTAGATGGAAGAATTTTTCATTAAAAAATTGGCTAAAAGTTAATTACGCTAGTCCATGTGAAGCATATACTCGAGTCAATTTTTGGAGTTATATACTAGTAACTCGCATCCAAAATATCGTTGACGCATATCTATCGGAACTAAGGAAAGCACTTAAAGATATAAACCTTTCTTGTACTTTTTTTTTTTTTTGGACGGACTTTCTTGTACTTTTAAATCAATTCATTGATGTCTGCCAAAAATGGCCAAAGGATCAGTTCAATAGCAATGAATTTTCTGCTTCGATCTATTATTTGATTGCTTATTAAATAAGTAGGACCCAGCATAACCACTGGAAGCTAATTAAAGCAGCACTTTTAAGTTTTAACAATTTATAAACTAGTAATCATTTTTTTAGTTACCCAATAGTATTATCTATATCTGTTTAGTTTGATAGCCAATGTCGGTTGAAATGTTATTTATCCTAAAAATTATACTACCTAAATGAATTTGCTTCTCAACGAAAGATTGAACAGATACAAACCAGAAAATCAAACTAAACCAAAAAATTATAAAAAACCAAACTAAAAACTATCAAAAATCAATAAATCAAATAATTTGGATTTCAAATTTTCAAAATCCAAAATGTTTTAGTCAGGCTCGGTTTACTACGTAAAAGCCAAACCAAAAAAATCGATGAACAACTAATCCGACAAAAGAAAAAAATAGAGAATGTGAATCTTTTTATAAGAATATGTGAAAGAAACTTCTGGTAAAAATTTATCATCTACGTGAAAAAAATTGTTTTACTATTCGATGGTGATACTAGTGAGAATTTATTACTAAAGACTTAACTAGGAGAATAAACTGGAAACATCGAGGGGGATGGGCAAAATCCTATTGATGGGGAACTTATTGTGTATGATTTCATATGATGCACTATTTTACTCATTAGTAATGGTCATATTGCGAAGGTCTTGATAAATTCACCGAAAAAGTTGAGATACATATAGCTCTTTACATATCTTACTAATGAATGTATAGATTCTTAATGAATTCATAACCATTATAGGTGATTCTATTGATAAAGACTTGATAAATTCACCGATGAGGTTGATATACACATAGCTCTTTAAAGTTCTTACTAATGATTGTATAAATTCTTAAATAACCATTAGTGGCGGTCCCATTAAAAAACACTTGATGAATTCACGGATAACGTTGAGATACATTACCCTTAACATGATAGCAAGACCCTAGAAGGGTAGTCTACATTTGATAGACATTCTTGAAATGTTAAAGAGAAGTTTATATCTCACAATAAATTCATAGCTTGTAATGGTTGTCCTATTAAGAAGGATTTGATAAGTTTACTAAACACATGATGAGTTTGAGTTTTAGTTCTCTTAATGATCTTAAGACCCTAGAAAGGTAATTTACTTCGAGAAGATATTCTTTAAAATCACCTATGTGTAAGAAAAAGTGATGATCGAGAAATCAGTAATTACTAATAGATAGAGTATGTAATGTGAGGGTTTTGACCGAAAAACGTCAAATTCAAGAGTCTGTTCACTTAATGCGATTTGGTGGTTGTCTCATTTCAATATATGTCAATTCAAATCGAAAAATATTACCATTTAATTACAATTCATCTAATATTAGTGTACATATAAACTAAAACATTTAGTTATAATTTTTTATTAATATATTAAGAAATCATTTTGATCAAAATAAAGTTGCGTAAGATTGGTACTCCAGGTTGTAAAATTTGTGTAGTTAGCATTAACTATTAACTTACAAAGAAGCTAATTACATATTATAGAACCAAAATTTTTATTCTCCACACTCAAAACAGTTGCTTCGTTATTTATCTATCTACTGGACCACAAATTTCTAGATTTAGTTAGTGTGTTCAAGGAATTGCGAATTTGTACAGCACATTTTTCTTGGTTTAGACTCGGCAACTACCGCACTATGTACTGATAAATGTGGCATATGGATGTAAACCTCTTATGGGGTTTATTTAATCCTTCTTTTCAGTCTCGTACATGGAAATGGAACACATGCACATGCATGGTATCGCAAGGAAGTAGCCTACCTAACAAAAAAAAGGCTAAATGTTAGAGATAGACAGATAGTGAAAGGTAAGGAGATATCCCCTACCAACTTGGTATAGTTGTCATAGGCGGAGGCATGTGCTCATTACTAGCAAAATATGAGCCTGCAGATTCAGCCATCGGATATTGTTGAACAACTTTGCCTAGCTTCACCAGTCACTACTAATTTTTACTACTATTTGTATACAAATGAATTACAAACTTCTTATTTTAAACACTAATAACATAATATCTAACAAAAACGACTTGTTTGAATTCCCAACTGAAAAAGAAAGAAATTGATGATTTTTTTCTTTTAATACAATGGAGGCACTAGTGTCGAAAATAGTAGGGTAGCACACAAAAACCACGAAATCACAAAACCGTATAAAAGCGACCCAATCCAACTGGTGAAAAACCAACCTCCCCAATCATGGTTTGTATTTGGCCTAAAATATTTTTTTGGTGGATTTAGTTTGGTTCTCGGTTTGGAAAAAGCTCAATCTGCAGGTAACCGACCCAACCCGCTGATTGGGCCCAACAATATTTTTTTTAAATATATATATATATATATATATATATGTATAAAAGCGGTGGGATAATATATCCAACTTCATTTTGTTCGTCCTCTATACACTACTTCCCTCTCTCTCTCTCTCTCTCTCTCTCTCTTACACGAAAAAGGCTAAAAACCTAGCCTTTTCACCTTCTCTTTTCGCTACTCTCTGAAACCGGTCTCTTCACCAATCCATCGCCATCTCCATGCCTCTTTTTGTACTCCGCATTAATTATTTGGAGGGTTTACAACAACCTTTAAGGTCTGCATTTAATGTTCGTGACTTCTCTCATGATGTTTATCACCTCCGATTTACGAGCTTACCATGGTTAATCGATTAAGCCATGATTAATACTTTATACTATGATTAATGCCTTAAGAATATGTGGGGTTTTCTGGATTTGTATAAAAGGCCGATGTTAGGGTTTGTGTTCTTCAAAACCCCATTTTCCAGGTTTGAATCTTCTTTCTCTTCTCTTGATTCTTCTTTTTTTTCAATTCTTTTATAATCTATTATGATTATTACTAATGTTTTGTTTGATATGTGTTTGTGTTTTGCAGATTATTGATTATGGAGGATGAATCGAAATCCATCATTGATCTTACTTTACAACCTACTCAAGGTGTTGATCAAACACCTGTTGGTAGCTCTTCTAATCCAATTAACACTCGCCCATCTAGTAGTAAATCCCATGTCCCTAAAAAAGCTAAGAAAGAAACCTCTGATTGTTGGAAAAACTTTGAAATTATTACTTATGAAGATGGTAGTATAAGATCAGTTTGCAAATATTGTGAACATTCATATGCAGCTAATTCTAGGAAGCATGGTATGATTGATATGAATAATCGCATTAAGTTTAGAAGATGCCCAAAATATCCCTTTTATCCTCCAATAGAAGATGGCCAAACTATTAAATTTTAAGAAATCTGATGAGGGAAAGAATGTTGTTGGAACTTATGTGTTTTCTATTGAACCTTGAACTAAGGCCCTAGCTGAAATGGTCATTATAGATGAGTTAAGTTTTAGATTTGTGGAAGGCATTGGTTTAAAAAAAATTGTAATGTAATGCAACCCAAATTTAAAACTATGTTATCTAGAATGACTATTATGAGAAAGGGTATGTCTATATATGAAGAAGAAAAACTTAAGTTGAAAAAAAGAACTGAAAAATATGACTATTAGTATGACCAATGATACATGGACCTCTAATAAGAATTTGAATTATATGTGTTTGACTGCCCATTATGTGGATTCTGAGTGGAAATTAAATAAAAAAATCATAGGGTTTTGTAAAGTTGAGGATCATAAAGGTGAAACAATAGGTAGAATAGTAGAAGCAATACTTATGGAATGGAATATCAATTCATTTTTTACTTTGACAGTTGATAATGCTTATTCTAACACTGTTACAGTGAAGTATTCCATTAAAGTTGCAGGTGAAAAACCAGAAACTCTTCTTAAGCATGAATTTCTTCATGTAAGGTGTTGTGCTCATACTTTGAACCTTATTGTAAAAGATGGTATGGTTGAGTTAGAATCTTGTATCAAGAATATAAGAGAGTCAGGGAAATATGTGAGATCCTCCCCTTCCATATTCAGAGCTTTTAAGAATTTTGTGACTTTATGTAGGGTTTAATGTAAATCCAACTTGTGCCTTGATGTTCCAACAATTTGGAATTCAACATATAAGATGCTTGAGTGTGCAGAAAAATTTGAAACTGTATTTGCGAGAATGAAATTGGATGATAGTTCATATACTACACATTTTAAGGAGGCTTCAAGAAATCCTCCTAACATAGTTGATTGAAAAAATACGAGGTGTTTTGTTGAGTTTTTGAGGTTGTTTTACATCTCCACAAAGAATTTTAGTGGTACTTTATTTGTTACAACAAGTCTCTTCTTTGATGAGATAGTCAGAATCTAGGAAAAAATTGTGGAATTGTGTGCTAATGAGAATCCAGTACTTAGTAAAATGGATATTGAGATGAAAAAAAATCAACATTTATTGGGGTGTTAATAGTATCAACATAATACTCTATGTGGCAATGGCTTTAGATCCTAGAGAAACTGAAATACCTTCAATGCTACTTCAGTTTTATGTATACACCAACTGAAAGTGAAATATTGCTCACTAAGGTTAAAGATGCTTTAAAAAGGATGTTCAAAGCTTATGAAAAAGCTGGTGCTCCTACTAGTTCAACTAGTGGTGAAGTGGGAAGCTCTACTACAAGCATAGTTGAATCTTCTTGTGTTCTTGGTGGTAGATTTCAGTCTTTCATGGCTGAGAAACATCCTTCTAAAGGATCGGAACTAGAAAGATATCTAAAAGAAGATATAGAGGAGATGACTTCTAGTTTTGATATCTTAAATTGGTGGAAAATAATTATATGAGGTTTAAAATCTTGTCCCAACTTTCCAAACATGTGTTGGTTGTTCCAGTTTCAACAGTGGCACTTGAATCAGCCTTTAGCACTAGTGGGAAAGTACTTGATCAATTTAGAAGTTCTTTGGCCCCCAAAACTGTTGAAACTTTAATCTGTACTCAAAATTGGCTCAGATCTTCTTTTCCAATTAATCTTCGTACATCAAAACAACTTGTGGAAGACTTGAAAGCTGAATTGGGCAACTTTTTAGTACTTAACTATTTTTGTTTTACAATTTGCGAATATATATTTATCAATATTTATTATTTAATACTATATAAGTTGGAGTTTTTTCTTATGTAGGTTATTATGGTTTAGATGAATTAAGTTTGAGTGACACTTCCCAATCTTCTCTAACTGATTCAATAAATTAGCTAATAACCCTATGTAAGTTATAAGACAGTTTCATACTTAAACGACTTACATTTCACTATACCTTTGCATATAGAATAAAGATTGCAACTCATGGACTTCCTATGATGCTATTTATGGTAATTATACCGTATAACTATGGATTTTAGTGTACAATTTAGCTGAGGAATTAATATACTAACTCATTTGAGATGACATTCTTTGTTCAAGCATTTGGTATTTGAAAATTATAGGTTGTTTAATAAAATTGACCATGTCCCTTGTCCCTATAGGTAAAGTGCAAGTGATTATTAAAAAAAGCTAATATAAGGCACTAATTCATAGCCAATGATGATATAATTATAGTTTATTTACTTAGTTTCAACTCCTTAACAACCTGAGCTATAATTTCTTTATTTCTGCATTTCTTTATCTACAACTTTTATCAAACAGGGATGGAAACTTGGAAGTTGGAAAGGAATAAGGAGATAAATGTTTGTATCTTCAAACTCAGTTCTAGGAGTTCGAATCTATCAATGCTGTAGTTTGTTTTTGGAAATGTTTACCTTGAATTCTGGTTTTAGATGAGTAATATGTAATTCAGATTGGTTTTTGGTCATTTGGCTATGTAAAATGTATAATTCAGTTTGGTTTTGGTCCTTTGGCTATGTAATATGTTTAATTCAGTTGGTTTTGGTCCTTTGGATATGTAACATGTTTAATTCAGTTGGTTTTGGTCCTTTGGCGATGTAATTGGTAATTCAAGTAGGTGTAATGTGACCTAAACTTATATTTTGTAAGAATTGTGGGATTGTATCTTTTATTTCATATGTTTTTCTGATTTTCTATTTTAAAATGTACTTAAATTTTAATTCAAGGATCAAAGGTGAAATATGTTAATTAAACCCGAAACTAAACCAAAACCAACCCTAACCCGCAAAAACAAAATCTGAACCCGCAATAGAGAACCCAAGTAAAACCAACCCGTATCTATCTCAAGACAATGGATTGGTTTTCAGTTTTCAAAACCGAAAACCCGCATATGCGGGTTGGTTCGTTCCAAGGGGTCAATGGGTCGGTTACCCGACCCGTGTGCACCCCTTGAAGATAGGATTATTAAAAAACCAAGCTTCTCGAATACAATATCTTGGTGAAATAACGATATCTTGATTTTTCAACAATAATTTATACGTCTAAATATTTTTTTAACTCCTATCATAAATATTATTTTCTGCATCCATTTTTAATTCTTCACCTTTTTGGTGCACAAAAATAAAAAAACATTTAGTACTATTTTTCTTTACACAAATGCTTTGTATTAATATATATATATATATAATAATTATAATTTAATTAGAGGTACTTACCCTTTATTAAAAAGTTGGACAAATAAAAATAGACGAAAGGAGTAGAATTGTTAGACTAAATATAAAACATCTAATCATTTCCCAAAAAAATCTAAACCCAATTTTTTTTGGGACGTTAGCCTGAATCCACATGTTATTCTAACTTTTAACTCTCCCGGAGATTTTTTTTTTTAGACACGAGTCTGATGTCCATCACGATTTGTTAGATTTGATCGTTTTATTATTGTTTAAAAGCGGTTTGATTTTTCTTTTCTAAAATTCCTTATTTCTCATATAACCCCCCCACCTAATGAATAAGGCAATCTTCCAAAGTCTCTCAACTTTTCAGTTTCACGCTTTAGCTGCTTGCAGTAGTTAGTTTCATGTCTTTGGTTCATATGGAAGTGATAATAATTTGTGTTATCCCTCATGTTTGCATCGATATACAATTCTGGAGGCCATCATCTCATTCTTCTTTATCTACTTTGCCGTTATACAAAGAAACTCATATGGAGTCTTATCTCATGCTCTGTTAATATTATGCTTGCATCGATATACAATTCTGGAGGCCAGTATCTCATTCTTCTTTATCTACTTTGCTATTATCAAAAGAAACTCTTATGGAGTATTATCTCATGCACTGGTAATATTATCTCTCAGATTATGTCTGAAATTGCGGGGAAACTCGACAGTAGTCTACATTGGTTTAAGCAACAAATTCAATGTACATTTGGTACGTGTAAACATGAGATTCATGATTGGTAGTTGATGTCTCCCTATTTGTTCTAAATATTAGCCCTTAGGAGACATCATTTTAGGTGAATAATTGACTTATTAGATAGACTTTTATGTTTATTTCGTCATATTGCACTTTCTCCCCTTTGGAATTAGACTATTTGCATTTTTAGAGCTTTTGTGCGTTAATTTGGTTATTTTTAGTGAAAAGTTAGTAGGTTCTTGAATTTCAATACAAGGAGGAGAGGTGATAATTAGAGTCTTAGATTATTTTTAGTGTGTTAGGAAGTATTTTATTCGAGTTTCTAATTTTAAAGTGCACTTTCTTATTTATAGTATTGATTTAATGATTTATTAATTTTTAAAGCATATGCGGTTTATTTATTTATTTATTGTGAAGTTTTAAAAGATATATGGTAATTAATTAGGGACCAAGTCAAGTCTAAGAAGTAATGGAAAGAAGATATACATGGAAATTGGAAGATTAAGGAAGGATATATGCAAAGAAGGAAAAGATAAAGTTACCAAATAAATCTGAAGTTCAAAGAAGAGCTCATAACTTAAGATTATCTAGGAATTTGGGAGAATGGTCTGGACCAATGGATAGAGATTTTCGAGACAAGTGATTTCGACATAATGAACGCGTCAAACGGATAAGTATTGAAGGAGATATGACCAAAACAAAAATCAGCAACATAATCTTACATTCCCTATATTTTAGGGCTGCAAATTAAAGAGTCTTTACTTGTCTTCCACTCCGAGTAAAATGAATTAGGGCTTCATAGCACCTATAAATACATCCCTTAGCCTCCTTTTTACACACACTTGATAGAATTACACAAGAGGCATAAGGTTTTCATGTCAGAGCAAGCAAGAAGGAAGAAAGCTAAGAGCTGGAGAAAGTCATCTTCTCGAATTCGCAGCCAAACCCAACCTCTTAATTAGGTTTTATTTAATTTTCTTTCTGTTAAACATTATGTTGTTTACTTTTATTTTCTTAGTTTTATTTTCCATTATGAGCTAAACCTTTTGAGTGCTTGAGAATCGCTATATGGGTTGAACCCTAATTTATTTGATTGATGTTTTCTTATTTGGGATTTTTATAATTAAATTCGAATTAGGTAATTTAGTATTGTTTATTATCGTAAGGTTATTTCACTTTTTTTAATTTGGCCAATCAGACATAGGATTTAGTAATTAAGCTATTCACTTTTGTGGGGAAATGATTGCCTTGACGGGAGGTTTAATTACAGACATAGGTATTAAACATAAGGTAGAAATTATTGATCCTGACAGACTTAGTTAACCTTATAGCCAATTGGGTAGAGAACCTGACATTTGAAGGTGGATTATGATCACCGTGGCGGGGTTTGTAACACCCTAGAATAGCTCCTAAGTCCACCTTGACGGGGGTTAGGAGAATTTAGAATCCCGACTATTACTAGTTACTAATTTGTCCCTTAAAAGAAGCACTAATTAAGTTTATTTTGGTGAAACCCTAGCGTGACTCAAGTACTATCTCTCTTTCTTGCGTTTATTCATATTTTATTTTACTGCATTAAGTTAGTTTAATATTTTACTTTATTTGCACTTTAGTCCTTAAACAAAAACAAAACAAAAATTTATTTCTTTTACTTTTATTAGTCATTCAAGCAACTATTTCCATTTATTGCATAACACTTTAGTCATATCCAATCCGTCCCTGAGATCGAAATCCCGTTTACCGGATATTACTTGGACGACCTGTACACTTGCGGTACGTGTCTTGCCTTTTTAGGTGTGTTAATTTAGAACACACAAGGAGACACCAAGTTTTTGGTGCCGCTGCCGGGGACGGTAGCATGTGACCACGGTGCTATCCGTAAGTGTTTTAGTTGCAAGTTTTTAGTTTAGTTTTATTTTTATTTTTCAGTTTTACGCTTTGGGTTGTTCTTTCTTTCTCAGATTTACAGGTTTTGGTATATGCTTGAAGATCCCGTGATCCTTGAGAATCCTGAAATCTTAGTTCAAGAAGCAAACAAAAGAAAGAGAGCAAAGGAAAGAGAGGAGCAATTAGCAGATTAAGCAATGGCAGGTTTAAATGCTCACGATCCCGCAATTCAGTTGGATGAAAACGGTCTTCCGATAGTTCTACCAGTATTACCAATTCCACAGGTCGGAGTCCAATTACCAATTCCTCCCGGAGATCAACAACCAATCAATAATAATGGTGTAAGACTTCAAGATGATGGGTCGCGACTCTTCCAACCAAATAACTATAGACCTTTCCGTCTACCACCACTAGGACCCCGTCCTCCCGCAATTCAAGGAATTCGATTCAGACCAGACGTGGGTATGATTAATCAGTTTATAACTATCAGACAGTATAGTGGTGCAACTCGTGAAGATCCTATTCGGGCTATGTATAAGTTCATGCAAATCTGTGATGCATATGTCACCCCTGGAGTAACCCAAGAGCAAATGTACTTTCATATGTTTCCATTCTTCCTCACCGGAGGAGCTAGTGAGCGGTATGATCAGCAACCACACGATGAGATCTTGACTTGGGATCAACTTCAGACAACATTTTTCGACAGGTATTATCCTCAAAGTGTTCGACTTAGTGGTCAATTAGATATTGTTAGTTTACGTCAAGAGCAAGGAGAAACTGTAGGTGTTGCGTAGACTCGTTTTCGGTCTTTATTACGCAAATGCCCATTACATGGGTACTCTCTTGAATTACAGCTTGGGATATTTTATCGAAGTTTAGGTGAAGCCAAGAAAGAAAAGATAGATACTATGTGTCAAGGTGGTCTTATGATTGTCACAACTAATCAAGATCTGGCTATCATGGATAGAATCGTGAAGAATTAAATGAGTTGGAAAACTTCGAAATCATTGGTTAGAGCTGCTGAGAGAGGTTCTTGAATCTAGACACAGAAACAGCATTGAACGCTAAGATAGCCGCACTTGAGAACAAGCTGAAACAGATAGATATGTCAAATAAAGCCGTGGTAAATGTGGTTAATGAACCAGAGTTATGTTCTAGTTGTGGAGCAGATGATCATAGCTGGGAAGAATGTGCTAACAACCCAGAATCTATTTATTTCGTTAATCAGCGAGGTAATAATTATTCAGGTGGTCAAGGATATGTAAATCAAAATAGAAATTATCCAGGCTTTCAGTATTCGAATCCACATGGGGCAGCCAATCCATGAACCTATCAACAAAGGCCTCATGGGAACAATTACCAGTTTAAGTCGCAAAGCCAGTACCAAGGGAATCAACCTAGAGTCGAGCACGACGCCTATTCCGACACGTTAGCTCAAAAGGCGCTTCCCTCTCAACCTCAAGAAGGCGCAATAACCGCAAGTGATTTAGCACTTACTTTGACACAGTACATATCCAATGTGGATAGGAAGTCAGCTATCATTGAAGATCAGTTATCTTGATTCATGGAATCCAACACACACGAAAGAAAACAAGATGGAAGAAACATTAAACTCACATACCGCTTCGTTAAAAATTTTAGGGAGTCAAATATCAAAGATCGCAAATAGATTAAATGTTCGAGGCCAAGGCCAACTCCCGGGTGACACATAAATTCCTAAACAAAGGGAGGATTGTAACGCGATAACTACTAGAAGTGGTAAGAAATTGCAACCGCCACCTTTCCCGGATATTGAAGAAAAAGAAGTAACTAGAAAAGAAAAACCGTTGGAGGAAGTGGAAGAGAAAGATGAAGAACTCGAAGTGGTAGAAGTGGAGAAGATTCCGGAAGTTCCGAAAAACAAAGATGTTGTAGAAACCCATCCTCCTCCACCTTTTCCCTCAAGAGTTCAGAAAAAAGGGGATATGGCTGGATATCAAAGATTTTCGAATAGGGTGAGAGGTCTCAATATTAACATTCTGTTATTAGAAGCCATTAAAGACATACCGAAGTATGTGAAGTTCTTAAAGAGGGCCCTCACCAACAAGAGAACATATTGTGATAATGAAATGGTAGGATTATCCGAAGAGTGTAGTGTCATATGTCAAAGTAAGTTGCCACCTAAGCTGCTTGATCCTGGGAGTTTCGAACACCCATAGACCTCTTGCGTCACATTAACGCTTGCCTTCTTACCTGATAAACTTTCTTTAACAGCTATCGTGAGTTGTTTCAATTGTTTTTCTAACGTAGTCTTTAATTTATCCTCCAAAGAGGAGAATTTCTCATCAATACCCATATTACTTTCTTTTCTACCTCGGATAGGTGTTCTCACTGTACTCCAACCTTGCTCATTAGTTACCGTTCTGTTTAGAATAATCTTCGCATGGACTGGAGCTACCTGTATAAATCCACCACCACATAATAAATCGAGGTCTTTTCTTGATCCTCTATACAAGCCTTTATAGAAAAATTCAACTGTTGTATTTAATTAAGGCCATGGTCAGGAACTCTTCTCAAACACGATTGAAATCTTGTCCAACATCTTCCCAAAGTTTCATCTTGCTCTTGGATAATGATGTCAAATCCACTTGTGCATCTAATCTCATATTTGTCGGATAATATCTATGGAAAAACGATGTCTGTAACTCATCCCAAGTATTAATTTTTCCCGGTTCTTTCGAGTCGTGCCACTCACTAGCTGCGTCTATCACGAAAAAATCTGAAATTAGCAAAGTAAATCTGCTCTTTGGTCACTCCTTGAGTTATATATGAATCGCAGATTTGCATAAACTTTTGAACTGCACGAATAGGGTCTTCTCCAAGTGTTCCTCGAAAGTTTCCGAATTTTTGAAATTGGGATAACATACCAGGATCAAGTCTATAGCGTGCAACGTTGATATTTGCAGGACCAATACAGAAAGCAGGAGCGTGATAAGGAGCTTGTTCTGGACCATGTACGAACCATGGATCATAATACTGTGGGTGTTGAGCTTGTTGCATAGGCGGATGATTTTGTTGAGAGCTGGATTCGGAATGACTGGGGGAACTGGGAGTACTGGCGGTATTATTGGTTGACCATTTGCGTCCAACTGAACCCCGGGATTGTCAACGTAATGAATGTTTAATTCCTCCATTTCTCTTTCTAACCTTACTTTTTCTTTTGCTTCCCTGTCTCTCTTGTTCTTAGCTCGGACTAGTCTCCGGGGTCCGAGAGCATACACCAAACCTATAAAACCTGAGAAGTAGCAAAACAAGGAAGAGCGTAAAACTGAAAACAAAAAGTAAAAATGACAATTAAAAACACTTACGTTCACTATATTGAAAGAACTGCCTTATTCACTTTTCTAACTACCAGATTTTGTTACTTTTTCACTACTATTTCATAGACAAGTGAATTTTCAACTAATTTCAAACCTCACGTTCTACACACCAAATAACTCTCCCTAAGTTTCAACTTGACATCTTAGCATTGCTCATTAACTTTTCTATCTTTTATTTCCTGTTTTCATACATGCATACTAAACATATTTATGACATCTTTCAAAAACATACTACTTACTATCAACTTAATTAAATCATGCTCAATAGGTACATTCAATATATTCTATGCCAATTCAGACCTAAAAATTTTAAATTTTATACAAAAACAAAAAGGAAGATGAGGACAATGAAACCCCACCCCCAACTCAAAAATGAGCCGTACCCCCACGACTCGGAAAAGATTCAAGAAAGAAATAAAATTTAAAATTAGCACATATATTGCACATAAATAAATGGTAAGGAAGAAAGAAAACATACTCTTCGAGGCTATTGCCTCGCATTATCGACATCCAAGATAGGATTTACTAGATCTTTCTTTAATTTCTCAAGGAGTGTTGTGATGTGCTCCTTTTCTTCTTTTTAAAGTTGTGTAATTACTCTCAAAACTTTCATGATCCAAGCATTTTCGATATTGTTACTTATCTTAAACTCAAGTGTTTCTCCTTCACCCAAAATCATGTTCGCTTTCCAAACAAGACACGTGATCATTGTAGGATATTGCATATTAAATAACGGCATAAGAGAGACCGAAAATCACATCACCACCTCATAGATAAACTGTGCCACATCCTCTTCCTCTCCTCAAAATACAATTCAACAAGATAGCGTTTTTTAGAACGCTTTACCAACCCAATCTTTCTCCAATCTCCAAAAATCTTCTTGTATTCTCCTTTACCAACTTCTTCTTCAAATACTTCTCATAAGCAGAAGGAAGTTCCTATAATTGTTTCTTTGAAGAAGCTATCAGAGCCTTTGAAGCTTTCTCTATTTCTTCGGGTGCAGGACCTTCGATCTGTAGAGGTTGTGTTGTTTTCTTCATGAATGCTGGAACCTTTTTTTCCAATTGAATCAAACATAGCTAGCTGACCTCTCTTCTCTTGACTTGTTTCACCCTTTGTGTTGGAACTAGAACTTTTCTCACTTGATTTCTTCTCAATAGAACCTAATACCTTGCTTTTCTTCATCTCCCTTACAGTAGATAATGTTTATGTTCTCTTAGTCATCTCAATTGACCCCCAACTCAAAGCTTTAACCACTCTTGAAATTTTAAAATCTTGATTATTGGGTGTACAAGCTTTATTTGGGTTAGAAAAGGTGTTTTGATGATGATTCTCTATGTGGGTAAGATGGATTCTTGATGGATTGGTATGGATATAAGAAAATGTAGGATGAATTTTGGAAATTTAAGCTTTTGATTCTTGAATTCAATGCGTTTTGGTATGATATGGGTGGTTGAATCTTCTTTGTAATGAAGTGGAGAGAATATTTGATGTGTTTTTCCGGTGATTGGGTAGTGCTTTGATGTTTAGGGAAGGTTTGATGAAGTTTTAATGGAGTTGGGAAAGGTTTGTAGAAGAAGAGGCTTAAGGATTGTAAAATTCGTAATATACTAGCCTTCCTCTTCTTTATAACCTAAAATTTGAATTTTTTCTCTCTTCAGCGGCGCGGGCCGGTATACCGCTGGTATGGTCCGGCATACCGGTGAGCTGCTCCTTGAAAACTCTTCTTCGGCAAAAAAACTGATTCGCGAACCCGAGGCCACCCCTTTTTGTCTGACCGGCATTACCGGCGGTATGGGCTGGCATACTAGTGCGCAATTTCTCAAACATGCACCTCTCAGCAAAGAACCCGTGGCGTGTACCCGAGGGCTCTCCTTTTTGACCCGCCAGCTTACCGGTCGTGTGATCGGCATACCGGTGGGCAAATCAAAATATGCCGAAATTTTTTTTTTCTCCCAAACTCGATTTCTTTAATACCTGAACATCAAAAACACTAATACCTTTCTCAAATACACAATATCAACTAAAAACACTAAACCAAACATGAATTAAAAACATAAAAACGTAAAAAATTGTGGGTTGTCTCCCGTAAAACACTTTCATTTAACATCTTTTAAAGTTAGACGTGTTACCTCGGTCATGGTTGAACATAACCTCCACAGCAACAAGCAAGTTTATTAACATTTGGCATGCGAAATATGAATCCCTTGCCTTTCACTCCCACGAACTTTTCAGATCTATTCTTTGTAGCCATGGATGGTCTCATCCAAGAGTTCTGGGGTGTGTGCGGGTCTTGTGGTAACTTTATTTCATTTGTAGCTTTGCACTCCTCTGGCAATCCATTCATCTCTTCAGTTTCTAAACTTCGTTTGTTAGAAAGAATGTCCTTCATAAATTTAAGATACTTTGGAATTCTTTTGAGAGCTTCTACAAACGGGATGTTGATATTTAACTTGTTCACCATGTCAAGGAACTTCTTGAATTCTTTTTCATTGTTCTGCTTTTTGACACGTGACGGGAATGGTGGAGGAGGACGTGTGTTGTTTATCACTGAGCTCGCTTTCTTTTCTGGTGTCTTCTCTGGGACACTATTTTGTTCAATTACCTCATCAACCTTGTCTTTAATTGTTTCTTCAACCACCTTTTTAGGAATAGAGGTTGGTTCTAGTTCTACTCTAGGCGGAGGTAATTGTTTTCCACTTCTTGATTCAACTGCATGACAAGCATAATCTTCTGGAGCAATAGTATCACTTGGGAGTTGCCCTTTTGGCCTGTTATGAATTGTACTCGCCATGTGTGATAGTGTATGCTCGAGATTCTTGATTACCTCGGACTGGGTTTGGATTCTTTGCTGGCTCATCTTCATATTTTCTTCGACTACTTTCATCATTGCAGCCATACTTGAATCCAAACTCGAAGGTTGCTTTTGTGTAGCTTATTGCATTGAATATTAAGGTGGTTCTTGATAAGCTTCTTTATAAACTAGCGCTTCTTGGTAGATTTCTTTATAAATCAGCGCTTCTTGATAGATAGGTTGTCGTGGATAGTGAGACTGAGGTCGAGGTTGATAATAAGTTTCTTGATTTCCGACCCAATTTTGATTTTGTGGGGACTGGTAATTAGCGTAACTTCCTTGAGGATGATAATAACCATTAGAATAATGGTTTCTTTGATGAGATACGAAGGAATTTGAAGCTATATTATTCATGCAATTCTCCCACGAATGGTTTCTTGCTCCACAACCTGGACATAAAGGTAAAGTCTGTACTGGATTCACCTGAGCTATTTTTCGCGCTTGTTCTCGTAATTCCTTGAGATGTTAGTTTAACTCTTTGAGCTTTAGAGATTCTAAAGCCTCTTCTTGAGTTTGATTCAATCGGCCAACTTCTCTCGGTCTCAAGAACTTTCTCCATAATATTTTCAGCTTCTTCAAGATCTAATAATACGAAACCTTTATCTCCTAACAAATCTGCTCTTCTTCTGGACTCGTTATTGATTCCTCTATAGAACATGGTTAATGAATATTCTGGCGATGATACATGGAATGGATATCTCGCCTTCATCTCATTAAAACGTAACCATGCTTCACCAACACTCTCTCTGTCTTTCTGCATAAATTGTTCAAGCTCCAACATATCTTTTAATCGTCTACTAACCGGATAGAATCGGTCTAGGAATTTGGATTGAAGCTTGTCCCAATTTGGAATAACATCATGGTGTTGGGTATCGTACCAATCGCTTGCACTTCCGGTCAAAAAGAACTGGAATATAATGTCATACATCTGCTCCTTTGTAACACCTCTTGTGATATAAGCGTCACAGATCTGCATAAGTTTCTGCACATACCAGACCGGATCTTGTGTGCAGCAACACTAAATTGTCCATGACTCGCAAACTGCGCTATCATACCTGGATTTGGTCTAAATTTAGCGGCTTGGATTTCTGGAGTGCGGATTCCTTGTGGTTGCATTCTGAATGAGATGGGAAAATCAAGTAGCCTCAGGCTTGCCCAAAAGCGTAAAATAGAACTAACTGAAATAAAAATACTAAATAAATTCACAAGGACTAACGATGTAGTCCCCGGCAGCGGCGCCAAAAACTTGGTGTCGCCTAAGGTGTGATAAAATAATGAATAAAATAAGTGCAAATAAACACCCTAGGCTGAGCACGGTTCTACAAGTATATATAGGACGTATGCAAGTTTTAATGATAAATAGAATTCGTTCCTCAGAGACTACGAAAGTTAGGAAGAACTTATGCAATTTATCTAGTGCAGATATGAAAGCTAGAATAGATAATACACAAGAAAATAAAGACAAGAGATTTTTATTTGGTTTTTATAAGGAGAGAATTAAAACTAATAAAGTAAAGACAAGAAAAGTAAATAAAAGAAAAGAAGATAGTATGATAGTTTAGCCTGAGATATTAGCAAGTAATCCCCACTAGTCTTGTTTATTCTAACATGTAAGGGTGAATCATGTAGTATCACTATAGACAGGATTCTAAATTCCCATACCTTAGACCTTGAGAGCGACTAAGGGGGCTACGACACAACCACGAGGCAGTCAAAACTTAGGGTTATCAAGCGCTACCAAGGCCCTAACCAGTACAATTCCTTCAATTGGTGATATGGTGGTGAAAACATACCCTAATAACTATCTAGTTAAAATCGGTGTTGTCATGACCAATATCGGACACTAGACGTTATGTGGTGTTTCAATAGTTACACAGACAATAAATCAAAACACATAAACAGAGTATAAAACATGACTTAAATTAAATACGATGTATCCCGAATCAGATAGAAAAACTGGGGTTCATACATATATGCTAAATCTCAAGCTAAAATTATTTAATTCATACTAAAGAAAGAAAAGAAAACAATTACAAATTTAAGGGTTGAAAATGACATAATATGGTGTTCAACTCCTTCCAGACTTCTCTTCTTGTGTTGTAAGCTTCTTCCTGGCTTAAGGACTAGCCAACGATGTGTTTCTTATGATAAGAGGGTGTATTTATAGGGTATAGAAAACCCTAAAACGTTTCTTGGAGTAGAAGATAGGTATTGGACTCCAAGCCCAACTCAAATTCGTAACCCTAAAATATAGAAAAGGTAAGATTCTAATGTTGTATTGTTTTGGCCGTAACTGCTTCAATACTTATCAGTTGGACACGTTTCAATAGTCGAAACTGATCGTCTCGAAAAGCTCTTTAACTTTTCTTCATACCATTCTTCCAAATTCCTAGCCAATCTTGAGTTATGATCACTTTTATGTTTGTAGCTGCTGGAATTCAGATTTATTTGGCAACTTTATCTTTTTCTTTTGAGCAAATACACTGTTTACCCCCTGAACTTTGGGCCGATTGACAGACTGCCCCCCAAAGTTTAAAATGCGACTAGTTGACCCCTAAACTTTAGTTTCGTGACTCGTTAGTCCTTTTGGGCGTTTTCCGTCCATTTTTTTATGCGTGCAGGACACGCGCGCGTGAAATGTTGTCTAGTAAATTTTTTTTTTTTTTACATTGTTAATTATATCCTTTATTAAAAGATGGGCATTTTAGGTACATCACATTTTAGCTTTTATATAAATAAACAAAAATTAAAACACATAACTCACACATTAACTTCAACAACTGAGAAATCAAACACATAACCCATAATGAGCGAGATCACCGGCGACGTTTCACCGATGCCGCCAATAATCAAATGGAGTAAGTGTGCTCGTTCTATTTCCGAAAATGGTGGGGTTAAAATGGTTGGGGTTGTTTTTTTAACTCCGAAAATATAGGGTTTTTAAATTGGATTCTTTCTTTTTTTGAAGTTGTGCTTAAATCTCGGGATTTAGTTGTTAATGGAACTAATTATTGAGATTTCTTTACCTTATTCGTAGTGGGTGGTTACAAGTTTACCTTTTCTGCATAAATTCGTACGCCCTTAAATTCTTTTAACTCACTCTCGTATTTTTCATGTGTAACAGATAAATTTTCATTACGCATTCATTTTGATGGGTTCTTCTATGAAGATTACAGCCGATACAGAGAGGTACGGATCGAGTATTTGCCTGGATGTCACTATGACAATCTTAGTATACCTGTTCTTCTTAAAACATGTGCGAACCTCGGAATTAGAGGTAGGGTAGAGCTATACTATCTGAAATTGGCTGAAAAACTACCAGAGGGTCTTGTCTATTTAGAGAATGACGAGAAAGTTATGGAGATGGCTAGTGTGACAGAGAAAAACCAAACAATTGATATGTTTGTAGTGCGTTTACCAGAGATTTTAGAAGGAGATGCAGTTGAGATTCCAGTGTATATGCCTTTACTCCTTAAATGGAAGGAAGAAGTGGTAGTGCAGGAACCTGACTTAGAGGAAGGTGAAGGTGAAAATTGTATTTAAGCTGAAGAAATAGAGGAGGAAAGTTTGAAGGTGGGTGATACTGTGGTTGATAACTTAGAGGAAGCTACTGTTGTTGATGTTGTTGCTAATCCACCAGAAGAGGAAGAGACATTAGCTGAGGAGAGAGTTAGTGAATTATTACCTAAGGGTTGTGTTCAAAGTGCTGAGCACACAGTAGTTGAGGAAGCTACTCAAGATCATCAGATAGATAATGAAACCTTTGAAAAGGGAAGTGATGAGAATGATGACAACCATGTAGTTGAGGAAGCAAATGATAACTATTCAAGCCCCAAAACAGCCCACTGTGATCAAGAAAAAGTGCTACACAGGGGTCTAGATGGTGAGACTTGTTCAGATGTTTCAGATGATGAAAGATCAGTTATGGAGAAATCTGTAGATGCTGCTTTAGATAAACTTTTGAGTGCTTTAAATAGTGGGAAAGGTGCAGATGATGAGGAATTGTTGAAGAGGTCCAGGAGGAAGGACTCAAGAGTACCTTTCAAGCTGATAGATGAAACTGATGAGGAAATGGAAATGGCTAAGGATGATACTACTGGTGAATACTTGGACACTAGTGATGTCTTGCTTAATGTTCTGGACAAGGGAAAAAAACCACAAAAAAAGAGAAAAAAACCACAAAAGAACAGAAAAAAACAACAAAAGAAGAGGAGCAGAGTTATTGAAAAAGTGCCTAATAAGAAGAAGACAGTTACCCCTTGTGAAGATGATGAGAATGGTGATGATATTTTTAGTGATAATGAGTTACTTTCAGTTATTTTTAACAAGACAAAGGAAGAAGTTATTAGAAAGAGGCAAATGAATAAAGTTGGTGAGGACAATTTGAAGAAGAAGAAATCTGTTGAATCCAGGGCCAAAGATCATACATATAAGTCTTATCTGAAGACAAGGTATAGGGCTAGTGTGAAACGTCATGGTGATGGTGTTGGCCCTAGTGGAACAAAGGGAGAGAGTTATAAGAAGAGTGGACGTACAGATAGTCAAAGGGGAGAGGACATGGATGAAGATGAGTTCTCCACAAGTGATGAGGATTTTCTGATTGACTCTGATATTGATTTGAGAGAGGGTGACGATGACCAAGATTACAATTCGTATATAGAGAAAGACCTTGAGTGGGAAGGAGTGCGGGATGAATCACTTGAGGTTGATTCTTCAGGTGGTCATACAGAAGGACAAGATAGTGAAACTGATTCAGAAGATGTTTTAAATGATTCTGATCATTTTGATACGGCTACTGATTCTTCTGACTCAGATGGAGTAGAGGAAAATAAAATCAAGAAAATAAAAAGAAAACAGTTACCAAGGTTCAAGCCTTCAATTGACATGAAAAATCCAAGGTTTGTAGTTGGTTTAACCTTTGCGAATGCTTCAGAACTCCGAGATGCAATTAGAGGACATGCTATCAACAAAGTGGTTAAAATAAAGTTTGTGAAAAATGAATGGTATAGAATAAGGGCTGTTTGTGAGGGAGAAGGTTGTGGATGGTTTGTGTATGCATCCTATAAAGAAGAAGTTGGTGGATTGGTGATTATAACCCTATGTAATCAACACACATGTGGTAAAGACCTTAACCACAGACATGTGAATGTAAAGTTTTTATCTAAGACATTCAAGGATATGGTCAGGTTAAATTTGTATAGTAAGGTAAGTGATTTTCAACAATTAGTGCATAGGGACCTTTCTGTCAATGTAAGCATTAGAACATGCTACAGGGCATATAGTCTAGCAAAAGAAATGATTGAAGCTGATTATAAGGATCAATACAAGAAGATACATGACTATTGTGAGGAACTCAGAAGAAGTAATCCGGGTAGTACTGTAGCATTGGAAACTTGTACTGATGAGGTGACTGGTGTTGATAGATTTCAAAGGCTTTATGTGTGTCTTGATGGTTGTAGAAGAGGCTTTTTGGAAGGGTGTAGGAAATTTGTGGGCATTGATGGATGTCACCTAAAGGGTCCACACCCAGGGGTGATTTTGACAGCAGTAGGTATAGATGGGAACAACTGCATATACCCAATTGTATATTGCCTTGCTGAAAAAGAAGATAGTAGCTCATGGAGATGGTTTTTGAACCTGCTCGTACAGGATTTAAGTATTTCTAATCAACAAGAGTGGACATTTATTTCTGACAGACAAAAGGTTGGTATGAATTTAATACATACACTGGACTGGTTACCCCTCTGTACTTTACCCCGACTGACTATTTACCCCCTAGAGTTTAAACTTTGGGGGGCAACTGCGAAAAACATCTGACATTTTGTTTGTTTTGCTGTAGGGATTACTCCAGGTAATTAGTGACATGTTACCAGATATAGAACATCGTCACTGTGTAAGACACTTGTACAATAACTTCAAGATCAAGCATCCAGGGTTGGCTTTGAAAGACAGATTATGGGAAGCAGCTAGGGCCCCAACAGTTAGAAAATTCACAGAGGTGATGGCTGTAATAAAAGATATGGATGAGAGCGCATTCAATTGGCTATCCAACCTAGATCCTAAGTGTTGGGCAAAATCACATTTCAGCACAACCACAACTTGTGATGTTCTACTAAACAATCTCTGTGAAAGTTATAATAATGCGATTAAAAAATGCAGGTACATGTCCTAATGCCCCCTATACTTTTTTAAGAAATGACTACTTACCCCCTATAATATTTTAGTAAATGTCTACTTGCCCCCTACACTTTTTATAGGGACAAGTCTTTGATTTTCATACTAGAGGGTCTACGGATTTATACAATGAAGAGGTTACAGGCAAAAAGATCTTGGATGGACAAGTATGAAGGAGATATTTGTCCTAAGATAAGGCATTTGCTTAATAAAGCCAAAAAAAATTGTGGAAAGTGGCACGCTGTATTTTGTGGCGAGATGAAGTTTGAGGTGAGAAACCTGGATACAGAGTCATTAGCTATAGACTTGGAATCGTGTAGTTGTCCTTGCAGAAGATGGGAGCTATCTGGGATACCGTGTTACCACGCCATTGCTTGCATACAACACATTGGACAAGACGCAGAGAAATTTGTACATAAGTGCTACTCGAAGGTGCAATATATGAAGGCATACACCTCTATGATATATCCTGTCAATGGTCCATCAATGTGGAATACTTCTAGCAATTTGCCTGTTGAAGCTCCTTTGGCATTTAAATTGGTTGGCAGACCAAAAAAGGCTAGGACCAAGGAGGTTGACGAGGAAGAGATTAAAATATGGAGAAAACAACGCACAATATCTTCTGTTCAACGATCAACAGGTTTGAGAAGGGCTATGACTTGTAAGAGTTGTGGATTAAAAGGACATAATTCTAGGACTTGTAAAGAAAAGCAACAAGCTAATGATGGAACTACTCAAGGTGATGATCAAAATTTTGATGCAAGAGTTGATGATTGAAATGTTGAAGAGGTGGGAGTTTTTGGAAGAGTTGAAGATCAAAGTGTTGCAGATGTGGGAGTTGATGGAAGGGTTGAAGATCTAAATGTTGAAGATCAAGTAGTTGATGGAAGGGTTGAAGATCAAAACATTGAAGAAGTGGGAGTTGATGGAAGGGTTGAAGATCAAAACGTTGAAGATGTGGGAGTTGATGGAAGGGTTGAGGATGATAACGATGAAGGTTTAAGAGTTGATGGACGGGTTGAGGATGATACTGTTGAAGATGTAGGAGTTGATGGAAAAATTGATGGTGACAACACTGAGAATGTAAGAGTGGATGAGATACATGTTGAAGGTGGGAGGGTGGATGGAGTTGTGGGGACTGAAAACACTGAAGGTGTGAATGTGCAGCGTGTTGTGGAGAAAGCTGATGAGGAATCTAGTGAGGAAACTGATGAGGAAGCTGCATCAGAAAATGAAGAGACAGTTAAAACCAAACCACAAAACCCTAGAAGACAAAGCAACAGATTAAAGAGTATGGGGTTTAAAACACTGGGTGGATGTTCACAAACAAAGCCTATAACAATAGTAAGTACTTGTCTTTAGTGGTGTTTATTAGATTGCATTCATTAAAAACTACTTTTAAGTTGGTTTTATTCTGACAACAGGATGATGACATAGTTCAAGAAAAATCAACAAATACAGAAAAAAAAGAGATACCCATAGACAAAGTAAAAACATCAAAAGATGTTGATAAAGCTGCAAATACAACAGAAGTGCACAAGGGAAAAACAAAAAAAGTAAGTTGTCAATTTACCCCCTATACTTATAATACACTGACTAATCACCCCCCAAACTTAACTAACAGTATGTCTTCAAGCATAAAACAACACCCGCGCAGACCAGATCTAAGAAGCCAGTACCTGCTGATCAGGTACCTCGAAATCATTTACATTTGTATATATTAGGATAATGATGATTATTTTGTTGGGTGCTAGGACAAGAACAAAGGGCCACACACAACAAACAAGCCCTTCATCCCGCCAGCCAAAGCCAAAAAAAGTGATGAGCTAGAAGGAGAAACCACATTGAAGAAAAGTATACCAGGGGTAATTAAGTTCTATTTAAACATTTAGATCATTATTGACATGAATGACAGATTACCCCTTCAACTTTTGTATTCTATGTCAGTTTCCCCCCTATACTTTTTAATGACCCTTCACCCCATACAGATTAAATTCAAATCTCTGAATCCTCCAGAGAAGCACGGATCTAAAAGGACTTTAGCTAAAGAAGGACCTCAGGTACATGTATGCTAGATGTTAAATGTGCAATCAAATAAAATTTGAACATGTATATGTGTTAATGTTTGTTACATGTTTTTTTTGATAGGATAAAACCGATGAAGAACCAAGAGCGAAGAAACCATTTATTCGGCATAAAGAAGGTGTAGTGATGAGAGAAGGGAACCCGGCTTACATGACCATTGCCGAAGCACTTCGACGTAGGAAAGCTGCTGCCAAACAACCGTCTCATGCAAAGGATGGACCAAAACCAAAATGATCTTCTTTTCCATCAGCAAGCAAGAAAGATCTGCATAATTTATGTACTATTTATTTATATGTGGTTATTATGCTATGCTCAATCTAGAACTATTGTGGATGTAATAGTCTAGGGCTAACTCAACTTGTTTTTCTTATCCTCTGGTATGGGTTTTGGTTGGTAGACTATTTAGTGCACTAGGACCAAAAAGTTAAGACTTTAGTGCAAGTTGTGTGTTTTTTGTACTTTTGTGCATTAGAATATTTATCTATTGTGGAACACTATGTCATGCCAGTAAGTAAGGAATCTGCTTTAGTTTGTGACTACTTTTATATTTTTCTACTCATTAATTATTTTATGAATTAAATTGCATTAACTTCAACACAATTTCACTAACACGACAACATTTTAGTTACGCAAATGTACACCAATACTATATTACAACTATAAAACAAAAGGCATACATACGTAGTTTGAAAATAATAACACAACCTCCTAAAAAAAACACCTATAAAAACAGTCTACTAACTTAAACACTCTATCCCTTAACAACTGCCAGTCTAATCCCTTATAAATTACAACTCATGCCAGTTTGCCCCCTAACAAATACAACAAATGCCAATTTGCCCCCTCACTTTTGGTTGGTAAGAAAATTGATGTTTATGGATTTGTGGTCCACTACTGTCTTTCTCCGTAGCAGCTATGTTTATACATTAGACATATACTGAGTTTAACTACTTTACATAACAGAAGAAATGCTACATTCATTGAAAACACAACAACACATTACACAAAAGAGTACTCAATCCCCAGACAACAAAACAAACTGCCTTATACTACTACACGAAACTGAAACTAAAACAATAGCAAACCAAAACAACGGCACTACAACAAAAACCACCATACAACTAGAACTACTACATCAAGCAACTAAACCCCCAAGTGTTGAAAAGGATGATGATAACCATCAACAAACAACTACATTTCAAAATCAAGTTCTCACTTGTCAATCCCTTCATCGCCCCCTTAAGACGGAGCATCTCATCTTCTACAACCTTAACTTTCGCAGACTCGAAGATCAAAGCTTGGTTTTCTTTTTTTCGCACTTCCTCCAATTCCTCAGCAACTCCTTGAAGCTCGGCTTCCAACTCCTTCACTTTTGCAGACTCCATCTTCAAGTCTTCCCAAGCTTTGTTTTTTAATTGATTCATTTCCTCCAAATCTGAAGCCAACAGATTCATCTTCATCCCCAATGCATCAAGTTCTAACGGGTGCAACTCGATTTCTTTCAATAGGCCACGAATTACCGAAACACTACGTTCTCCCATAGGCTCGTCAATCCAAGCAAAGAAATTGCAATCCTTCGTCGAACACCACCACATACACCTGTAAAATCTCCTACCTGGATTCTCCGCAGTCCAAGAAGTGTGCTCTCTAGCTTGGAATCCACACCTGCAATAGGGAGCGCGAGAAGAACTGGAGCCCACGCTAGCGGATGAGTAGGGTGACATGATTGTTGTTACAAGACTCTTACTTGCCGAGTTCAAAAAGGGAACAATGAAAAATTGCAGAGTTAGGGTTCTTCGGTTGTGTTCTTCCCCAAATCGCGAGAGAGAGAAAGAGAGAGAGAGTTTAATTTTGTGGTTTTTTATTTTTGTTTATTAATTTTCTGTATATTTATACTTAATAGAAAATGTGATTTACCAATCTTACCCCTCTAAAAAAATAGAAATAAAATACGTTAAAAAAAATTAATTTTTTAATTAAAAAAAAAAAGTTAACGGCGCGCGTGTGATGCACGCTGCGACTTAACGGTAAATTTGGACGGAAAATGGACACAGGGGGCATCGAGTCACGAAACTAAAGTTTAGGGGTCAACTAGTCGCATTTTAAACTTTGGGGGGCAGTCTGTCAATCGGCCCAAAGTTCAGGGGGTAAACAGTGTATTTGCTCTTTTTTTTTTTCATATTTCTTGCTTTTATCTCCAATTTCCATGTTTATCCTCTTTCCTTTATCTCTTAGAATTAACTTGGCATCTCATTAATTTCCATATATCTTTAAAGCTTCACAATTAACAAACAATTAAACCCAATATGCTCTAAAAATAATAAATAATTTAATTAAGACACAAAATAGGAAAGTGTACTAAATCATGAGAAAATCAACCTATAACCTAATAAATACACCTAAAATGATGTCTCCAACTAATATTAAATTATCACAAATGGGGAGACATCACCAACACACCTCGTCCTTTTGAATGCCTATTCATTATCACCAAGAGCTCATACAGCTTATCCCATTCTCTATTATTATTAACTTCTTGGACTATGTCTTCATCCCTCGGTTCAGCTCTTATCAACCCTTATACCCTACTCTTTTACTAATCTTATGTTGTCGGTCATTTATTACAGGACTTGAAGTATTTCTTATCATGTTTTACATTTCCTTAACTCTTTCTAGAACACTCTCTATGTTTTCTCTTCCCGAATGTTTTTCCTTGACTCGGCTATTATGTTGCACAATGTGGAATTAGGTATTTTCAGCTAATCATATTTGAAAACCATGGTTGAAGAACACTCATATTAACACGTACAATACTAAATATTGGTCTAAATCTTTGATATTATACACGATTTTTGTGAACAGGTCCACATATTACTTTCCTTTTGGAATATATATAATAGATACGAGTTGGTCGAACCATTGGCCCTGTTCGGGAACTTGCATTGCAAACAATTGAATAATTGTGAGAAATTATTTTTTTGATTTCAGTTCTAACCTAAAGAACCATGTTCGAGCATTCCCGACCAAGGTAGCAGGGAAAGTTAGGCAATAGTCTATATCAGTTGCAGTAATGAATTTCATGTGCCTTTGATATACGTATACATAGGTTTCAAGATCGGTAGTCCCATCAAAGGTTTTCACAGATGGAGGCTTTAACTTCCATGGCATTGGGATGTCCAAGATCTCCCATGATAGAGGATTCAGTTGATTTACCACTATCGTTTGATCGGATACATGTATTTCCCTAGAATACAGTTCTTCCCTTCCTCCATCAACTGCATATGGAGTTCAATATACTCTTAGATATTGAGGATATGCACTTTCAACCATTCTTTCTGTATAATTTTGAATGTGATCTGTTGGAGGCATCTTTCCCTAATGTTATGGAAGAGGCCGCCATTGACTAGTGAGTTTGTGTAGTAATTTGTCAGGGTGTTTCAATACCATCGGTAGTGGCTCCTTGCCCCTAGCATTTGTGAGCATAGCCGGAACATAAGGTTCCACTCCTTTAATAGTGATATGTATAGTCGGGATATACGCTTCTATACTTCCCTGGCTACCTGCTAGAATTGGATTATATGGTTCAACTACTTTGGTTGTTACTGGTATAGTTTGCACATGCGGTTCACCTTCATTTTACTGATTATTGACATGCAACTTTTCTACTCCCTCCCTCTTTGTTAGTCGAGTAGTTCTCATCTCAAAAGTAAAAACTTTCTTATTATTGGAGCGTTATTCTCCATTCAGCATCACATTAGAATCATGTGGAATCTTAATGGGGTCCAAATTCGTTCCCACGGACAACGCCAGATGACAAAGCACAAAACGTCGCACTCATCATCACTATTGGCCCGAGGACATAGTCTAAGGCAGAAAACAAAATAACAGAGATGTGTACGTATAGACATAGGAATCGGTTCGATCATAGTAGGTAATTGAACGATAATGAGTGTTAATAACCGCGTACCTTACTCTTGATCACTATCAGGGAACTTTTTCCACTCTCTCGGGATATGACCGCGAGCTAGTTAACCTGCTTGCTTCTCCGAGCCATCCTGAAATCAGAAACTAAGTTAGGACCACATGGAGGTGCACTCCCAATAACACTCTAACGCTCAACATTAGCATTGTTTCTATCGGGCATTACTTAACCCAAGTAATTATAGAGACTTAAATTGATTGTATAACGATTAGAAAGAGAAAGATAGAGAGTTTATGTGGTACTCAGAGTGTGTCGCTTATGTGACCCAGAGTGTGTCGATTATATTGTGCAAAGGGGTATCTATAGTTACCGAATGGGAACGCGGGATGCTGTTGCATGGCGCTGTATTATTCGAAGATGGCTGCATAAGATAAGTTAGAAGGGAAATCCTTTATGTTGATATGGTCTTTATATCTTGTGATGTGAATACTCTTAGGGTACTATGAAAACCTATCATCGAAAAAGATTGACCTTGCTCTTCCTCAGGCGACTATGCTATACTTTTGGATTACAACGTTGTATATTCGACTCTGATTAGCAGAATCTTTTCAGGTTAGGCCAAGTATCGATATTATATTTATCATCAATTAAACCAATCTGTACTTACCCTACTAAGAAGACCCCTTATGACAACACTTATTTCATTTACTTTCGGTCTCCTAGTTTTGCAAATAAAATTTTCACACTTGTAATTACTACTACCATTCAGACGAGAATAAAACAAATTTACTAATACCATAGTATTATTTTTTACTTTGGAAATCAATAAGAAAAAAAAAATCCTATACTTTGGTGATAAAAATTGCCCACCTTAGATATAGGACCACAAACCCCTAAAGGGGCATTAGTTTTAGTGCAGTCTGCTGCAAAATATAGAAAGCCTACGCCGACAAAGAAATCCCATCGTTTTAATGCTATCAAAAATGTAACTGCTTGTTTGTTAACTTCACTTGTCCATCTATGTATATAATCTCTACACTCCCACTAGTCTCCAGTGTATAACTGTCTAACTTCCACATATCTCTACTTATTTTTTGACAAGATCATGGTACAGACGAAGAAATTTAGAGGAGTCAGGCAACGCCATTGGGGATCTTGGGTGTCTGAAATTCGTCACCCTTTATTGTACTTTCCCCCTCTTTGCTTTGCTCCCGCTAGTTAAGCGGGAATGCTTGTATTTTCTTTTAATGATAGTATTATTATATGTCACTGATTCTTCAAGTTCATGCATGCAATGAGTTTATAATTAAGTTTATTTGTTTCTTGTTATAGGAAGAGAAGGGTGTGGCTAGGTACATTTGAAACTGCCGAGGAAGCTGCAAAGGCATATGACGAGGCTGCGGTTTTAATGAGCGGAAGAAATGCAAAAACAAACTTCCCAGTAGCAGCCAATATTGGCGAAAGTGATAATATTTCATCAGCATCATCTTCAAGCTCGCTTTCTGCAATCTTAAGTGCGAAGCTTCGCAAGAGCTGCAAATCACCATCACCATCTCTCACTTGCCTAAGGCTTGACACTGAAAGTTCACATATTGGTGTATGGCAAAAGCGAGCCGGAGCACGTTCTGATTCCGATTGGGTGATGACTGTTGATTTAAGTAAGAAAAATGAGCACGAAATAATGCCGCCACCAGTTACATCTGAGACCACAGTAGTTGATAAAGACGGTGGTGGAGATGGTAGGGATGAAGAGGAGAGAATTGCTTTGCAAATGATTGAAGAGCTTCTCAACAGAAATTAAACCAACTACATTAACAATATGGGTCATCAATCTTAATGCCTGTGTTTCTGTCATGGGTATCTTGTTTTCAATATTACAGGATAATAAATGTTAGTTACAAACGTTGCATTGAATTGAACTATCGTTGTCGTACTCACAAAATGAGATCGAGGTGTTGTCTAAAACAAGTATGTTATATATAAATTCTGATATTTTTACTAAGTTCCCTATTCATTTTATTTTAATCCGCGGCTTAACTATTTTATAAAGGGAATACTCAATAAACCCTTAGAGACTTATGTATTTGCCACATCAACCGCCGTAGTAACCAACTTTTTCTATATCTAAAAAAAAAACGTTAGACAATTGATAATAGTTAACAAACTATGCTAACTATATATCATACCATTATATGATGTTTAAACAGCATGCCAACAACTTTTAAGTAACATTTAATAGTTGTATAATTGTAAAACTTTGTTTCTTATAATTTTAGAAATGAGAGATTGGTGTCTCCTTGTGTGTTCTAAATAAACACACCTAAAAAGGCAAGACACGTACCGCAAGTGTACGGGTTATCCAAGTAATATCCGGCAAACGGGATTTCGATCTCAGAGACGGATTAGGTAAGACTAAGGTGTTATGCAATAAATGTAAATAGTTGCTTGAATGACAATTAAAAGTAAAAGAAATAGATTTTTGTTTGGTTTTTGTTTAAGAACTAAAGTGCAATTAAAGTAAAATATTAAACTAAATTAAGACTAATGCAAGAAAATAAAATATGAAGAGACGCAAGGATGAGAGAATAGTACTTGAGTCACGCTAGGTTTCACCAAAATAAACTTGATTAATGCTTCTTCTAAGGGACAAATTAGTAAATAGTAATAGTCGGGATTCTAGATTCTCCTAACCCCCGTCAGGGTGGACTTAGGAGCTACTCTCAGATGTTACGAACCCCGCCAGGGCGATCATCATCCACCTTCGAATGTCAGGTTCTCTACCCAATTGGCTATAAGATTAACTAAGTCCGTCAGGATCAATAATTTCTATCTTACGTTTATTACATATGTCTGTAATTAAACTCCCCGTCAAGATGATCACTTCCCCACCAAAGTGAATAGCCTAGTTACTCAAACCTACCCTTGATTCGCGACGTCAATAATAGTGAAATTAACTTACGATAGTAAACAATACTAAATTACTCAATTCGAATTAAATTATAAAAGTCCCAAATCAGAAAACATCAATTAAATAAATTAAGGTTCAACCCATATAGCAATTCTCAAGCATTTAAGAAGTTTAGCTCATAACGGAAAATAAAACAAGAAAATAAAATTAAAAGACATAATGTGTATAAATATAAAATAAATAAAACCTAATGAAGAGGTTGGGTTTGGCTTAGAATTGGAGAAGATGACTGCTCCAGCTCTCAGCTTTCTTCCTTCCTGCTTGCTCTGACTTGAATCCTTAAGTCTCTTTGATAATTATATGAAGTGTGTATAAAAGAGGAGGCTAAGGGGTGTATTTATATGTGTTAGAAATTCCTAGGTCGAATTTACTTGGAGTGCAAGACAAGTCGAGAACTCTTTAATTCGTAACCTTACAATCTAGGAAAGGTAAGATTCTGCTGCTGATTTGTTTTGGTCATATCTCTTTCAATACTTATCCGTTTGAGGAGTTCCAGTAGTCGAAACCGCTTGTCTCGGAAAGCTCTTTCCAGTGGTCCGGACAATTCTCTCAAATTCCTATCCAATCTTAAGTTATGGACTCGTCTTTGAAACGTGGCTGGAATTTTAGATTCATATGGCAGTTTTATATTTTCCTTCTTTGCATATATCCTTCCTTAATATTCTTATTTCCATGTAAATCTCTTTCATTTACTTCTTTTACTTGACTTGGTCTCTAATTAATTGTCATATATCTTTTAAAGCTTCACATTAAATAAATAATTAAACCGCATATGCTTTAAAAATAATAAATCAATAATTCAAGACTAGAAATAGGAAAGTTCACTCTAAAATTAGAAACTCGACTCAAATACTTCCTAACACACTAAAATTAAGCTAAGACTCTAATTCTCACTTCTCCTCCTTGTATTGGAATTCAAGAACATACTATCTTTGCACTATAAATAATCAAATTAACACACAAAAGCTCTAAAAATACAAATAGTCTAAATCCAAGAGGAGAAAATGCAATATGACTAAATATGCATAAAAGTCTAGCTAATAAGTCAATAATTCACCTAAAATGGTGTTTCCAGAGGGCTAATATTTAGAACAAATAGGGAGACATCAGAGATTTAAAATTTGAATAGTACAATGACCTTTGATTAGTAATAGAAATAGTTAGAATTACAGAAAATAAAACAGCAAAAGAAAAAAGAAGAGTTTGAGTTTTAGGAAAATTTCTAGAACTCAGAATCTGAGTTTTGGAAATTTTTCCCAGAACTCAAACTGTTTTTCAAATCAAAGGTAAAAATATAAAGATAATGTCGTATATTGTATATTATGATATTTATTACTTCACAAACATTAAAAATGAACTAAAAAATCCAAACAATATAAAAATGAAGCAAAAAAGAAGAGCAGATTGAGCTATGGGCAAATTCTCAGAACTCAAAATTTGAATTCCGGGAATTTTCCCATAACTCAAACTGCTTTTTTTTTTGTTGAAAATATGTTCCGTAATCCACAAATATATGGTATATATCATATTTTATGATATACTTTTTGTTTGTCACTCACATACACTAATAAAGAAATTAAATATATCAAAAATGCAAAAACAAATCCAAAAAGGAGAACAATTTGAGTTATGGGAAAATTTTTGGACCTCAGAATCTGAAATCTAGGAAGATTCCCGGAACTCAAACTACTCTTTTTTTTTGCTACATTTTTATTCTGTAATCTACGAACATATGGTATATGGTGGTGGAAAATGTGTGATAAAATAATAGACTAACACCTTATACTACCACGATAAACTCTCCGCAAGTGAACGGATGGCTTGCAAGTAATAAGTAAGTAAAACATATATCGATCTCAAGGACTACGAAAGTTAGTTTATAAATAGTGTAATCAATAAATGGACTAGAAATAGTTGGTAAAATAATACAGAAAGACACTAAAATATTTATTTGTTTTTTATGACTCTAAATAGACTTAAATTAAAGAAGCAAACTAAAATAGAATAAATAGAAGCTTATGATAGTTTAGCTTGAGAACTAGCAAGTATTCCCCACTAGCCTTGTTCTATGATTAATACCTAAAAAAGAACAGTGTGATATACAATAGACGGGATTCTAAATTCATCCTAACCCCCTTCCAGGTGTTAACTCAATTACTATGGTAATCCTATACATGCGCATCACAAGAACTACAGACATTAATTCAAAGAACATAATACAGAGCTATCACTATTGGATTTAATTAAATGTAAAAGGACGTCCCAAATTAAATAACAATAAACAAGTCTAGGGTTCATACCCATATGCTAATCTCAAGCTAAATACATTAGTTCATAAGAAAGAAATAAGAATACAGAATCACAAACGGGAGGAACAACTTCCAAGATCTTTCTTCTCTTCTTCATACATTAGTTCATAAGAAATAAATAAGAATACAGAATCACAAGCGGGAAGGGTTGGAATGGCAGGAACAGCTTCCAAGCTTTTTCTTCTCTCTTGCTCTAGGCTTCTTATTAGCCTTTAGATGATTATGGACTGACCAACGATGATTTCTCTAAGGTAGGAATGGATATATATGGGTCTTTGGTCGAAATATGGAGTAATCCCCAAGTTAAGGATCCAGATCTTACCAAAATTTGTATTCCTAAATTGTAGGACACGATAAACCTGTACAGATTTTGATTTGGTCATATCTCTTTCTTACTTATCGTATTTTGATTATGGAAACGACCGCAATTAAAAGATCTATCTGCTCATATAAAAGGATCTTCTTAATTCCCGACCGAATTTCTGCAGCAATTTAATTTGTGGACATATCTGCATTTTTGGCAGTTTCTTTACTTTCCAAATATATCCAAACTTTTTCTTTTTGACTTTGACTAAGGGATTTTCTTTATTTTTCCACTTCAAATCAGTTTCCATAGGTGTAATATCTTCTATATACCTAAGTTCTACTCAAATTACACACAAATTACGCGTAAAAGCTCATAAAATAGCAAAACACCTAAAACTAGACAAGAAAGGGCAAAGTATGAATAAATGTGGGGAAATCCCAAAATTAAATACGAAATACCCCTAAAATAATCTCGAAAGTATAGATTAATATATCACAAATATGGAGACATCAAGACCCCCATCTCAAAGTAGTATCATCCCAATACAATAAAGATAAGAATCAATAGGGTAGTCAACAATAAATATGGAAGAAGAAGAAGAAGAAGAAGAAGAAGAAGAAGAAGAAAACAATAAATGATACTAGAGAAAAATGTCTAAAAAGTCTCATGTAGTAATGTTAAAGAAATAATGCACACACATGCTTAATATACACATAATTAACAATCCATAAATTCAAGTCCAGATTAACTCGCCATGATAGAAGAAAAGGTCTTCAACTCAGTTTATGTTAACGGCTATAAGGTAAGCATATGTCCTAATATAGTATCCAATGGTCCACTCACCTATGCCCTAATTCTTCCATTGTTCCTCCATCAAGTAGTTAGAAACTATAAGGTCTGTATGATTATAACGTTGGCTTAGAAATGATATAATATGTATTTGGATAATGAAAAGTGAGTTTGTGGATCTCTCCTTACTTTCCATCAACGAATCGCCCTAGAGCTTGAGTTTCACTCGAAGATGTTTTCACTCAACCCAATTTTTGATGCTCTGATGTGCATCCCCAAATAACCCAATAAACATTTTCATGATGATTACATAAAAAATCCACTTTGCCGGTCCAATTCATATATTCTTGTTCATACTTATTTTTTCCTCTTGAAAGCTAGCAATGACTCTCTTTTTAATGTGAGATATCATGCTATTTTTTCATTTTTTTTTCTTGTCAATACTTATTCTTTTATCTTGGAAAAGGGTTACAAATAAACTCATCATCAATAATATTACAATTACAATTCAAATTTCCCAAACCCAATGTTTCCCAATGATGAACCCCACCACCCCAAACTCAAGCTCTAAAACGACATTGTCTCAGGGTTGCGATTTGAGTGCGGGTCATATGGATAAATTCTATAAATAAGGGGTATGACTTGTAATGTGGTTTAATAAAAGGCTTTAGAAAGGATCAGAGGGGCTAAGACGGATAATAATAATCAAATACAAGGGTGAGAAGGTGATGTCTCCTTAATTGTTCGTATTTTCGACCCTTAGGAGACATCATTTTTGGTGTTTATTTGACTATTTAGATAGACTTTTGGTGCTAATATGCAATAATCCGGAATTTCCATTTTATTTCTAGTAATTTTGATTTATTAAACTTTTGCGCATAATATTGGTATTTTTAGTGTAAAGTTTACAGGTTTTAGATGTTAGCTAGAAGAGGAATCCGAGGAGAAAGTCAAAGATCGTGATATAGAGGCAAGACTTGAAGATAAATCCCGAAAATATTATTTTTAGAGCTGAAAATCTGCTTTCCATGCCATAGATTGCTGATTTCGAGGTGCTTAAGAGATGATTTAGCCGCTGACCTTTGAAGAGAAAACATTCCTTATCGAGTTACGGAACTTTAGCAACTGGAATGAGGTCAATCGGAGTCATAACGAAGCGGGAAAAGCTGTTTTAGTGAAGGTGTATCAGCAGTTACGGGATTTGGGCTTAATTAGTGGACTTGGGCTTTTCTAATTTTTACTTAATCCTTAAGTAAAAGCCCTAATCCGATTTTTAACCTTATAAAAGGAGCTTTTGACCTCAGTATTTCTCACCTCTCATTTTATTCTTCAAATTAAATCATCATTAGAAGAGAGCGTCCAGAGAGAAAGTCAGAAGCAAGGAAAAGGAGAAAGCTTAGCGCTGGAGAAAGTCATCTTCTCCAAATCACAGCCAAACCCGATTCTTAATTAGGTTCTATCTTTTATTTCTGTAATTGAAGAACATGAATTCTTTCTGTTTTAATTTAGTATTTCTTTTTAATATGAGCTAAACAATTCATAGTGCTTGAGAACAAACAATGGGTGAATCCCAATCTTATTAATTAACAAATGTTGAATTTGGGTTTTTATTGAATTAAACTAAATTAGGGCTTTTACTCTTTTCGATAAATTGAGATTATTTTACTGTTTTTGGAGTAGCTAACTAAGAACAGGTGTTAGTATCTAGGCTATTCCAATTAGTGGCGATTGGATCATCCTGACGGAGGGTTTAGGTACAGAACCATTTATTCAATCTAGGATAGAAGTTAATGATTCTGACGAGCTTAGCTAATCCTAGGGCCAATGAGGTAATAAAACTTAATCATCCAACAGTGGATCATATTTACCCTGACGGGACTAGTGACACCCTAGGATCGCCTTATAGTCCACCCTGACGGGGGTATAAGGAATTTAGAATCCCGACCATTGTAATTGACCAATTTAGCCCTTAAACAACATAAGTTAGGAAATAGGATTGGGAGGATCCTTGCGTTCTCAAGTGCTACTTCTCATATTGCGTTTTACATCATTTTACTTGTGTCTTAGCTTTTATTTGCATTTTAATAATTGTCTTTCATTTACTTAGCATTAATACAAAACCAAACAAACATATTTCATTTACTTGCTTTCATAAGTGCAATCCATCATTATTTGCTAAACATTGTAGTCAACCATCCCGTCCTTGGAACGAATCTGTATTATCCTTATTACTACTTGGGACAACCGTACACTTGCGGTTGTGGTTCGATTATCTTTTGCATTTATTTTTAGAACACACAAAGGACCACCAGAAGGCTTCAAGTGGCTTTTTTTTGGTCAAAAAAGGAATTACAAGAATGAAAGCTACCCTATACCCCTAGTATTATACAGATTATTAATACTACTAAAGAACTCGATAATCGAATCACAAGGACATCTAGATATATCGATGCTAAGCCTTACACACTTGGCCATCATATCAGCTACACCGATAAATTCCTTCCGCACATGAACCACTTTCTGATTTGGGAATCGTCTTATCCACCTCCAGGCTTCAGAACCCATTGGGCGGATCCTCCAATTGATTCCATTCCTATGATTAATACCTTGAACAACTTCAAGGTTTTCAGAGTAGAATAAACAACTCTGGAGATTGAGACCTGCTGCAGATCTCATGGCAAAGAGAATATCCCTAGCTTCTCCCTCCACGATGCCATTAATTCTTCTCTCTTAGTGATATTGTGTTTAACTTCCCCTTCTTTGTTCATTGAAATATAAACCATACTAGTCGGGTCCCAACTGCTCATAAATGATGAATCATTCAGCCAAATATTATCAGCTTCATCCAAGAGAAATGGATTTTCTCCAGCCTCAATAAGACTCCCATTACACAAATTGATATCACCTTCTCTTATACAAGTATTAATTTCCCCAAATAAATATTGAATTGTAGATTTTGTTTTATAAACAATCTCCCAACTATTCCAGTTCTTCTTCTCAAAGGAAACCATTCATCCTCGCCTTCCAAATATTCCATAATGTAGTTACAATGGTTGTCGTTACCAGCCACGATCCCATCCATTTCTTGTGTAAGTATCAGCAGCATTCTCAATCCAATCGCCTATTTTACCACTAAAATTTTCATAAATCTTACATTTAAGATGTGAATTTGCCCAAACACCTTTGCTGAAAGGGCACTTAAGAAGGATATGTTCAATCGTTTCAGCTTCGGCTTCACACCATTCACAAATGTCACTCTCAAGAAATTTATTTTACTTCAGATTACATTTCGTGGGGACAACATTGTTGTGGATTTTTCCAAGCAAAACTACGTATTTTAAGGGGAACATTAGACTTCCAGATTAGATTATATAATTTTTTGTTAACGAGTTCCCCATCTCTAGATGACTAACCCTCATTGTCACACTCTATTTGGACTAAATGATGATAACCGGATTTCGTAAATTTTTCACTATTAGTTCATAGACAAGCGGGTTTTTAACTAATTTAAAACCTCAAGTTCTACACACCCATAACTCTCCCTAATATCCAACTTAACACTTCATACGTATTGCTTGTTAATCTTCCCTATCTTTTATTTCCTGTTTTCATATATGCATACTAAATATATTTGTGACACCGTTCAAGAACATACTACCTACTATCATTGAATTAATTAAAACATGATCAATAGGGACATTCACTATATTCTATGCCAATTCTAACCCTAAATTTTTTAAATTTTATGCAAAAACTAAAAGGAAGATGAGGACAACGAATCCCCACCCCCAACTCAAAAATGAGTTGTGTCCCCACGACTCGAAAAAGACTTAATAAAGAAATAAAATTTAAACTAACACATAACACATAAGCAGTTAAGGAGAAGGATTAGAGGGTGATACCTGGCCAAAACTATGTTCTCCCATTCATAATCATGAGGGGATTCGTCTCATATTTCCAACATAGACATGATTCCATCAATATTGTTGTTATCTTCAATTGTTGCGTGATGCAGTATTGAGTTCTATCTTCTAGTTTCGTAATTCGTTTCATTAACATCACTGTCCACTCTGGCGGTGTAGAAACACCTTCTGTTTTTGTTTGAAAATTGTAAGATGAACCTTGACCCTTGGTTGTTGGTTTCTTCTCTTTAGGCTTGGCTGGTATCCTATTTCTCATGTTATATATACTTAGTGGTAGTTACCTCGAGCTTTGGTTCTTTGAACTTGGATCATCAAGATCAATGACTTTCTCTATTGTAGGTCCTAGTAAATTAATTTTTCTTCCCTAAGATCTGACACTTCCTCTTGTAATCCATATCCTCTGTTTTGTTCGTCATCTTTGTTAACCCACAACTCAAGATGCACCAAGTATGAGATTCAGTTTTGAATGATTGGTGTGGCTTGAGGTTGTTGTTTGGATGGAGGATTATGAATAGTTGGGGAAGGAACAATTTACTTCTGAAGGAAGAAATCTTGATCAAGCTTCAAGGTGTTTTTATAGAGTCTTGGACTGAAATTTTCGTTCTTAGGAGGTTAGAAGAGGCCAGGTTTAGGTCTTGTAGGTTTAAAATCCAACAAGGACTCATATTTAGCTTTTGAACCTACCTATTGTGGTGCACCGCGGTGAAAGTGTGGTGTACCACTGCTGACGTCATACCTTCTTCTACCCGTGTCACGGTCTTGCGCAATCGATGAAACGGTTTAGGCGCGGTGCTCAGCGTGATATTACTTTGGATGTCTTGCTCGTGGAATTGTACCTGATTTCGCATACCGTGGTGAAGGTTTTGGAGCTGCGCTGTACCGCATGGGTTGTGCGGTGTACCGTGTGACTTGTCTGATTCGTACCGTGTCACGGTGTGTCGCACGTGACGACACGGTTTTTCCTTAGATGTCCTTGCACATGAAACAAAATTCTAGACCTTTGTAACAATTTTCTTGAGTGCGGTACACCGCATGTAGGGCGTGGTGCACCACAATAATCTGCTGGTTTTTGCCCAGAAAATTCGTTTTTTTATTTTACCTCCAAATCAATTTTTCTCCACTCCATTAGGTAGATATCGAAAAAATATGTGATTTAGACTCGAGAAAAAGTAAATTCCGACTTCCGAACACAAAGTTATGGCCTTGTAAAGTTTTCCAAACCGTGGCACTGTTTTTTGCAATTAACGACATGGTTTAAGTGCGGTGCACCGTGGGAAGTTGCGGTGTACCACAATTTCGGTCTGTGCAGCACTCTGTAACTTTAAAAAACTTTCAATTTTTCACCCAAAACTCGAAGCTTTACATACCTACACATCAAAAACACTCATACCTTCCTTAAAACTGCAATATGCACTCAAAAATACATAAACTAACTAAAAAGAACAAAAACATTAAAACATAAAGGATTGTGGGATGTCTCTCGAAAGGCACTTTTGTTTAACCTTTTCCAAAGTTCGACGTGTTACCTCTGTTATTTCTTTTTATAGCCTCCCCAACACTGAGTGAGATTATCAACATCTACCAATCTGAGTTTGCAACTCTCTCTAGTTTTTATTTTTACAAATCCTGCTGAAACAACTTGAATGACGAAGTATGGCCCTATCCAAGAAATTTTATGTTTAGGGATTTGGAGATTTCCATTCTACCACGTCTGCCACCCCAAACCCATCTTCTTTTCCATGGTGTCTTGGGGGCTTACATATTCTGGATTTTTTGTCACAACTCTGATTGTCGATAGTTCTCGTGACTGCTTTTCTTCTTCTTTCCCGAAACATAGAATGTTTCAGAATCATCTTCAATAGTAGAGTCACGGTCCCCTCATTCATATTGACTATGGTGTCACTTGTGGCTAGGATCGGACACCCAAGTATGAATGGGACGTTCTTATTTGCTCTATAGTCAAAATAATAAAATCCATGGGAATAACAAGGTTACCTACTTGGACGATCACGTCCTCAATTACACCCCACGGTTTTGCTGTTGATTGATTTACAGGTTGTAAGATTGCGGATGTCAGTTTTGCATCACTAATACCAATCTTCTTGAATATACTTTTGGGCATAATATTCACACTCGCCCCCAAATCACACATTTCCCTTCCTTGAAGTATACCACCTATTTTGATTGAGAGGTTGAAACCTCCAGGATCTTTAAGCTTTGGCGGTAACTTTCGTTGAACTTGCGCCGATATCCATTCGTTGAGTGCCACAGTCTTGGATTCTGCGAACTTATCTTTATTGGAGAGTGCCTCCATAAAGAATCAATTATAGTTTCGCTTTCCTTCCAAAGCATTGAATAGAGGGACATTTATTTTCACTAGTTTTAACATCTCCATACACCTCTCGTGATCCTCATTTGGATAAGAAAAATTTACAAGATAATAGCAGTAGGGGAGCGGTGGTTTCACCCTTCGTTTCTCTTTCATTCTTGGTGCATCAACCACCTTTCTTGGCTTCTTAATCTCATCTTTCTCAACCTCTTCAACCCAATCTTCCACAATTATCTCATTTATGTTCATCCCCTTTACGTTTAACTTGGTTGGTTTAATTGGAACCTCCACTTGAGATGTAGATGGTGGTGATTCATTTATTTTTTCAGCTTGAAGGCTCATAGTCCTAACCTTGTCGTCAACGTACTGGATCTTCTTCATGTTAGAATTTGTACTTCGAGTAAATTGCAAGAGTCGACTTTTCATTTGTTCTACTAATGTAGTGAGCCGCATTATCTTTTGCTCTAAGAGTTGATTATTTTGTTGTAGATCATGATTCTGTTGTTGCAGGCCTTGCACTACCGATGCATCTATCTTTGTTTCAATTATGCTCATATTGTCCTTTTAGAAGTTGATGAATTGACTAATAGTATCTTTTAGCTCAATTATATCTTCTTGAGGACATGATGGAAATGCTATTGGAAGAGTAGCTTATTTTCATAGGCTTGTTCATGCAGATATAGCTGTTGAGGTGACGCTTGGTGATAATTTTGAAAATTTTCCTGATGTCCCATGGAATATCCATGGGTTATGCTTACGACCTTCACCTCATAACTCTTGTATTGGATTCTTTTCTCAACAATCATAGCAAGTTGTTGTACTTGATCTTGCAAGCTTGAAAACGTCACCTTTGTATCAATATTAGTGGTGTGAGCTTGTGATTGTGGCCAACTCATATCGGTCTCGATAATTCTCTCCATACAACTCTTTGCTTCTTTTGGATCCATGGAGACAAAGCCACCACGACCCAGATTATCTTCTTTCAACCTTGACTCTGCATTTAGTCCTATAAAAAACATGACTAATTGTAATTCTAGCGTGTATCCGTGTAGTGGACATCTTGCCAGCTTCTTTTGAAATCTCGTCCATGGTTCGTCAACACTCTCTTCGGCTTCTTGTAAGAAATTGATAGGCTCCAATTGATCCTTCACTCGCATACTTGTAGGATAAAATCGATCAAGGAATCTTGCTTGAAACTTGTCCCAATTTGTTATTAGCTCGGGAAGTTGATCATCTAACCAATATCTTGATCTTGCGGTCAAGAAGAATTGAAACATGAAATAATACATATGTTCTCGCGTGACACCTTCAGTAATGTAGGCATCACAGATTTGCATGAATTCCTGAACAAAACAGACCGGATCTTGATGTGTAGCACCACTATAATTCACATAGCTCACGAATTGATTAATCATGCCCGGAATGGGCTTGAATGGAACGACTTGAATAGCTAGAGGGAGAATACTTATGGGTTGCACTCGGAATGGGCCAGGAAGGCCTATCTCTAACCGTTGATTCGCCATCTAAAAATCTGAAATCAACAAAAACAAAAAGTAAAGCATAAAATAGAACAACTAAAACTAATACACTAAGAAAAACACAAAACTAACGATGTAGTCCCCGATAGCGGTGCCAAAAACTTGGAGGGGGAAGTGTGATAAAATAATAGATATAAATAAGAGAACTAACACCTTATACTACCACGGTAAACTCTCCGCAAGTGAACAGATTGTTTGCAAGTAATAAGTAAGTAAAACAGATATCTATCTCTACCAAAGTTAGTTTATAAATAGTGTAATTACTAAATGGACTAGAAATAGTTGGCAAAATAATACACAAAGACACTAAAATATTTATTTGGTTTTTATGACTCTAAACATACTTAAATTAAAGACAAGAAAGTAAAATAGGATATATATATATATATATATATATATATATATATATATATATATATATATATATATATATATAAGTTTATGATAGTTTAGCTTAAACACTAGCAAGTAATCCCCACTAGCCTTCTTCTATGTTTAATACCTAAAGGAGAACAGTGTGATATTCAATAGACGGGATTATAAATTCCTCCTAACCCCTTTCCGGTTGTTAACTCAATTACTATGGTAATCCTATACGTGCGCATCTAAAGAACTACAAACATTAATTCAACGCACATAATACAGAGCTGTCACTACTAAATTCAATTATATGTAAAAGGACATTCCAAATTAAATAACATATAAAACAATTCTAGGGTTCATACCCATATGCTAATCTCAAGCTAAATACATTAGTTCATAAGAAAGGAATAAGAATACATAGTTACAAATGGGAAGGGTTGGAATGGCATGAACAGCTTCCAATCGCCTTCTTCTCTTCTTCTCTCTTGATCTAGACTTCCTCCTTGTCTTTAGATGATTGTGGACTGACCAAGGATGATTTCTATAAGGTACGAATGGATATACATTGGCCTTTTTTCGAAATATGGAGTAATCCCCAAGTTAAGGAGTCACGATCTTATTAAAATTCATATTCCTAAATTGTAGGACAGGATAAACCTTTGCATATTTTGATTTGGTCATATCTTCTTCGTTACTTTATCAGAATTTAATGTTCTTTATATGGAAAGGACCGCAATTAAAATATCTATCTGCTCATATAAAAGGATCATTATAATTTTTTACAACAATTCTGTAGGAATTTAATTAGTAGACGTATCTACAGTTTTGGCAGCTTCTTTACTTGAAATATATCCAAACTTTACATTTTTTACTTTGACTAAGGGATTTACTTTATTTTTCCACTTTAGATTAGTTCCCATAGGTGTAATAGCTTCCATATACCTAAGTGATACACAAATAACACAAAAATTATGCGCAAAATCTCACAAAATAGCAAAAGACCTAAAACTAGACAAGAAAGTGCAAAGTATGAATAAATGGGGAAAAATCTCAAAATTAAATGCTAAATACCCCTAAAATGATGTCTCAAGTATAGATTGATATATCACGATTATGAAGACATCAGTATATATCATATTTTATGATATATATTGATTGTTTGTTATTTTCAAATACTAAAAAATAGTTAAAATATATCAAGAATGCAAAATGAAGCAAAAAGGAAAGAACAAACCATGTCAAAATTTAACAGGGACCTATATTATAATTAATTAGATACATATATATTCAAGAAATATCATGATTAATTTTTAAGTAGTTATATTACAATTTTACTTTTCACTTTTATATTGATGTTTACAGTTACAATAGTATCAGATGTGTTAAAAAATGGAAGTTGTTTGGAAGATATAGAGAAGATCGACAGCGACAGTGATAAAAAAAGAAAAAAAAGAAAGAACAAAGTGTATGGTACCTTTTATGAGTAAAAACACGACGGTTGTGGTGAGGGACTAGTATGAGGGGTTTCGTGGGCATTAATTCTTTTATAAATCCAAGCGTGATTTTGTTGCAGATGGTAAACACGACAAGATACTTTTAAGTGAAAAATCATTGACCAAGAAATAGGAAGTGTAATGACTCTAAATTCTTGTAAGTTCCACCAAAAAACTGCCCTAATCCTTTTGATTGTTATAGTTTTTCGCAATCTCGAAATCTTATCATAGATCCGCTCCCGAGTTTCATGTCGATGTTTAAAAGAGATTTATTAAAATATAAAGTGTATTGTAAACTTAGTATAATATCTTGGGTTAATTATTTTAGAATAATTTAAAGAGGCTTACAATCCGAATGACATTCGTAGGGAGGTTTGTGGACATATTTTTAAACTTACAATCCGAGTGACAGTCGTAGGCCTGGTTACGATCCAAGAGCGTGACAAAATAATATTAAAAACAAGTTACTAGTCGGTTAGAAATTTAAACGAGTCGAATACTAGACATTCAAGTGTGTTTGTTTAACTTCTAGAGCCGCACTCAAATATAAACTATTCGACACAGAGATGTTAAAACTTATATATTTAAATTATCGAACAAACTCTTTTTGCACCGAGTTCTATTTGTTCACGAACAATTTGTTTTTGATGGTTCGAGATGAGTTACATGAACTATTTGTATTGGATGGAGTATTGCGGTATAAAGTAAGAAGCGTGATATAAACGAAAATAAATAAATTTCTAAAGAAGTAAAACATATCCAATTTAATATTTAAGGTTTAACAAAATATTTACAAGTAAATAAAATGTTCATCTACTATTCTTAAAAATAATGACCAGTTTATAAAAAAATTTAAATTGGAGCTTGAGTTTGAGCTTGGGTTCGATTATACCGAACAAGCTTGAACGAGTTTTTCCTCGAGATGAACTCGAGGTGTTCGCGAACGACTTGGTTCATTTACAACCCTAAGTCAGTTGTAGGAGTTAAGTGTTGTTCGGGACAAAGTGCTACACGTGGGAGCCAACTCTTGAACTCGTACGAGTCATCTCTAGGACCATGCACTGCCTAGTGATCATAAGTGATTATGTTTCTAACGAGAACATCAATTCCTGAAGGAGGGGTGAATGTGATGACCCTAAATTCTTACAAGTCCCACATTAGTTTCTAAGGGGAAGTTATTAGTAGTTATAATATGTATTGTAAGCTTAGTATAATATTTTGGGTAAACTATTTTTGGATGGTTGAAAATTTTCCCAAATTGATATTTTGTTAGTCTCACAATACAAGTTACGTTTGTAGGCCTGGGTACAATTCTAGGGGCATTCTAGAGAGTTTGTGCACCAAAAATGAAATACCTCTATATAGTTGTGGTGATATCAACTTGTAATTTAATTTGTCCGAATATATTTTCAGAGAAATGGTTTAGTAATTATTAGCCTAAAGGTTTATTTTGATTGATGATTAGTGATAAAACAATGCAACCTGGACATACTTGATCTTATGATGAATATTGGTAGATTGGTATTTTCATATTTAAGGAAACATGAAACAATGTCATTGAACAAGAGCCAAGGAGATGAAGAAGATGACTGAGACGATCGAGTTAAGAAGAGATAGATGAAGATTGATGAGATAAGTTCTAAATATTTAGGAGTTGCTGGAAAAAAATATGGATGCTTAGAAGCTATGAGTGCTTCAATGAAAAAGTTAAAAGGTATATGGAGAAGAGTGTGCAGAGAAGATGAAGTAGAGCTTGGAGATAAAGTGGAGGACTCAAAACAGAGGTGTCAGACCCTTGAATAAGTAACTAGGTGGAATGCCTAAATCCATTAGAGAACAAAGAGACCTATACCTCCAAGACAAAGACTAGGCATAGTACTTAAACCCACTAGAGATTGGAGATGTGAAGAACGGGCCTTCGAGGAACATACTAGGTGGAATATCTCAACTCATTGGAGATTGAAGCTGAGAAGAAGAATAGGACCTCCAAAGCCATAACTAGGCGAACTACCTAAACATGTTGGAGAATGAGCTGAGATGAAGAAGATCAGATATCTAAACAGAGAAGACCGGATGTCCGACACACTTTAGCATCAAACTTGGTTACTTGACCAAACGTGTTGTCCAAATAACTCAAGATAGGATATACGAAGGGAATAAACACAATGATAATGAAGTACCTAATAGGGTTGTTAGTGTACATGCTGGCAAACAACCATTAGGAAGACGAGATCAGATGTCCGACAAGATTACATAAACGTTCTGCGAATTCAAATGCAGCTAACCAGGGAGCGCCATATAGCCAAAATATTGAAGGGGGTTTTCCTATATATAGAGGCACTTTGGGACTCCATTATATGACTTTTCTCTCTACATATTCAAAGCTTATTAGAAACTACATTTAGGAGATAGCCAAAGAAATAACTCCTCATGTATTGAATTGTATATTAATCAACTCATTTAGGAGTGTAGTGGATATGCTATTAATCGATAAAACCTAAGGTTTGTTCTTGTTCTAATAAATATGGTATTCTTCAGATATAAGACAAGGTAAAGGAGGAGCTAGTGTAGGATACATACTTAGTTTGAAGGCTTCATAGATAGTGAAGTGGTAGATCGGGGTAGAGATTGTCTACTAGCTAGTCCTTGTGTGGTGATATAAAAGAGAAGGCTTCACGTACTTTTGAATTGTTTCATTATGAGTGGAGATTGACTGCTTGGTTTCCTAGTATATATCTCCCCTAACTATGTAATTTTTTCATTCTTATAGTTCTATCTTATCATACTTTTCATATAATGTTAGACTTAAATCTTGTATAATACGTGCTTCTTAAATTGAATCACTTGATTCTTGATTGTTGTTCATCATAGAACATATCCACATAAAGTTAGATATAATATTAATATATCTAAGTGTAGTTCTAGTCTACTTATCTAAACTCCACAAAATCTTGGACCTTTAAGTAAAATAAAGTGTTCCAATTTCGAGATAGTTTATATAATTCCACGTTGTCCTATTCATCCCTAGGATACTATATTGGGGTTTAATTGGTAATACAACCTAGCTCTAATATTGATTGTGCTTGATAAAATCTAGAGATTATTATGTCGAGAATTCAATCAAATATGAAGTATTATGGATGCAATGTATATATTACTTGGAGAATATTGTCAAAGAAACGATAAAAATGATTCCCACCCACAAGGAAGTAACTAATTCACATCTCGAGAGATCTTAACTAACCGCAAGTGTACGGATCGTTGACAAGTAATAAAAGTAAGTATTTAAGAGTTAAAGTCTCCACAGGGACTATGTTTGTTAATCGTGTTTTCAAGCAATGTATATGATTTAGTTACTACTGCTAAAGGATTGAAGGTAAAGGGAATAGTTTTTGGTTTTTATAAATAAATGACTAAGTGAAAATAATATAAACTAAATTACAAATTAAACTACGAAGAACTAAAGATAAGAGGTATATTTCTAGTTTATGTTGTAAATCACGGTTGCGCGGCCTAAGCGGTCGACCTGGGTCTAGCACCTAGCCGGGATTATACGGGGCCTAGGCGTGATTAGACGGTTTTGAATCCCGTTAGGTAATTTTGTATATTTAGTAATATATCTGTAATAATTATCATAATTATAATGATTTAAGTCATAAAATTCATCTAACAACAGTATAGAAAATGTAAAAATACTAAAATCTGAGTTATAATATCAATACAAGAACTATCGAGAATAAGAAAAACAAAAAGAAGGCCTAGGCGACCATTCTTTGTCATTAATCGGCGCCTAAACGGGCTAGGCGTAAGCGGTTGATGCCTAAGCGGCGCCTAGGCGGCATTTTCTACATCATAGGCTCCAGTTGCAAGTAATCCCCTATTGTGACAATGATTAATTCTAATTATGAGCGTGAATTTGAGGGGCCTTTCCTGCGCAGCTTAGGTGGAAGGCGAAGAAGGCCTCCTTCCGGGGGGCTCGAGCCATCATTGAGATACCACTCTGGAAGAGCTAGAATTCTAACCTTGTGTCAGGACCTACGGGCCAAGGGACAGTCTCAGGTAGACAGTTTCTATGGGGCATAGGCCTCCCAAAAGGTAACGGAGGCGTGCAAAGGTTTCCTCGGGCCGGACGGAGATTGGCCCTCGAGTGCAAAGGCAGAAGGAGCTTGACTGCAAGACCCACCCGTCGAGCAGGGAGCGGGATAAATCACCTAATCACCTTATAATGCATTAATTATCACACTCATTCTATTTATGATCCATCAACTAGCTAGGTTTCGCCATTATAGTATAAATAATACTAGCTACTATTTACTCAACATATATGCATGAATCATTTTCCGACTTAATTAACCATTGATCTTTCAATTTGAGCTCAAATTAAGATAGCATTGTTCCAACCGATTAGAACTTTTCTTTAGTAATGGGGAAAACTCCAAGCGGTAAAGGCAACGAAGGAATTGGTCGATTCAGAACACATGTTCCTTGATAGTATCTATCGGTACTTTCCGAGTTAAAAGAACGAAGGAATCACTCAATTTCCTGGATGATGATATAGATATAAATAATTAAATTAGATAGTGTACAAATACTTTCTATACTAATAGAACCAGGCTCTATTTATTTTAGTATCTCAGCAAAATGATATGGATTTTTTCTTTATAAAAGAGCTCTATTTAATCACTAAAATTCCCTCTCTTTTTTTGTTTGTCCACTACCCCCTTATTATATTATACGTAAAAATAAAAAAGTTATGATATATCTAGAAAAAAAACCAAGACCAGGAATCTTTGACAAACCGGATCAAGAATCCTCGTTAATCAGGATTATAACTTCCTTCTAACCCCCGGCAGGGTGGCTTTGAAGGCTACCTAACTATGACTGGAGTACTCGGGTGAGGGGGTTCTACACAAAAGCTTGCCGCTAGAAAGTACTTAAGCTATATGATTGTTTGGCTAGTCATGCCCGTCAAGATCACTATCGCACACTAGATGAATATGGATTATTCTATTCTTAACCCCCTCCCCTCCAGGGTGATAGTCTAGGGCACTAAAGGGATGCCTATATTTTATTAGGATAGAAACAACTAATAAACTCTATTCATATGCAACATAATATAAATACCCAATTCAATTAAATAATTGTATCACAAATAACATTAAACAATCAATCGTGATATCAAGGTTCATAAATAAAAGCAACTCAAGCTAATTGGGAATTAATACATAATTAAAGAAATAAAAATAAATTGGTGCAGTACAAGAATCCTATTTAAGACAAGAAACTAATACTAATTACCCTACTGATAGAGGTGGAACGGTATAAAAGAGTTGTAGTAGGGGTCCTACTTCTATGTCTTCTCCTCCAAGCATTCTCCTCTTCTCTTCTGATAATGATAAAAACTGATATATATATATATATATATAAAGGTCAAAATACGTTTTAGGTATTTTCAAGGAAGAGCGGACTAGTTCGAGCCACGACAGCTGCAACTTTATTAACTTCTTCATCTTAACTTCAAATCATGGACCATCTACTATCACGTGGTAGTGACTCCAAGTACTATCCATAAACCAAAATATGCTCTAAAATACCTGTCATTGCTCGTGGTGATTCTATCGTGTTGATTTACAAAGTTAGTTGGTAAATTCTCTCGCTTTCCAAAAGTTGCTTTTTGGTCCTTTAACGCCTTGAAATGGGTTTGAACTTCCTTTATTAACTTTTTATTCTTGTCTTTGGGATCTTGTATCATACAAGTGCCTAAGATTTGTACACTTAACACATAAACTACGAACAAATGCTCTAAAAGTAGCAAATATCCAAAACTTGACAAGAAATGAGAAATTGTCTAAAAATAGGGGATAGTCCCTCAAATATGTCTTAAATGCCCCTAAAAAGATGTCTCGTGACTATATATATTACATGAAAGGAGATATCAAGACTCCGAACACAAAGTTTTCTCGTCTTGACAAAATAAGAACTAAACTAGGGAATCTAAATCAAATTATGGGAGAGAAGAATGTAAAGATTGATCCCAAAGCAACTGCCTAACAAGTTTCATGTAATAATATCTACAAACTAAATTACACATACACTTATTATACAAACAATCAACATGATATAATTTCAAGATTAGATTAGCATTGCAATGTAATAAGGATATGTTTTTAGCTTGGTCTGATATGGTGGCTAAAAAGGTGCTCCCCGATTCTAACATAGTATCCAATGGTCCACTCAACTACTCCCTATTTGCTCAATTGTTTCTAGATCATGTAACTAAGAATCATAAGATATTAAGGTTATAACATAGGCTAAATTATGGTATGATAAGTAATTGGATAGTTGGAGTGAGCTTTTAGTTCTCTCCTCACTATCCATCAACTAATCGCCCTAGATCTTTAGTTTTGACTCAAAGATGTTATCACTCAATCCATTTGATGCGCTTAATTAGCATCCCCAATAATCCCATAAAAATTTCTGATTATTACATAATAAATCCACTTTGCAGTTATTTTCTTTCAACTTCTTTCTTGTTTATTTACAAGTTAGACATGACACTCATTTTGTGTGAGAATCATGCTACTTATTTTCTCTTCTTATTTTTTATTTTTCTCAATTTTTTTTCAATAGACCCCCGCAAAAGGGTTAAAAAATGCATCATCACATAGCACATATATATACAAGATCAACCCACCCAATGTGGTGCCCATACTCGAATTCACCACCACTAACTTAAGCTCAAATGACGAATGTCTTAGCGTTACGATTTGAGTGTGGGTCATATTAAAAAGTCCTAAAATATTAGGTGTATGGCTTATAATGCGGCTATAAAGAAAAGGATAAAAGGCTAGAAGGGGCTAAGAATGATATATTAATTAATAGTTGGTCAGCAAGATAAAAGGCAACAAGGGGCTTATCAAAGAAATGCCTTAATCATTTTCCTAACTACGTGATTTTGTTACTTTCTCACCTCTAATACATTCATTAAGTGGGTCTTCAAATAGATCGGATCTCACTTTCTACACAACACTAATTATCCAACTAATCTAAAATAAACCCTAACTTTTTATCGAAAAAAACATTTAAAAAATTTAACATTTAATCTTTAAAAAATTTACTTAGTAATTTTGTTAGTCATTACATATATCACTACTAAAATACATTAACATAATCTGGATTTAACAATACAATGCAAACATGAAAAAAAAAATTAAAATTGGAACTGGAATCACAAAAATTAAATGCATGTTAATGGGATAAATTCGTACCTTTTGGATGAAATAACTTCTTGTATCTGTTAGATTCCATGCACATATCATTCAAGTAAAAACACATACAAAAAATAGGTTAAGATTAATAATCACTAAATAAAATGGAGATGTGATGATTTACTCACGTTTGGGTATGTTTTGATTGTTGCCTAACCACTTTTGAGACATTTGTCGGTGAATCCTTTCTATATCAATATTAGGAACCGATAGAGTGTATTTGTGTTCACTTAAGAATAGTGTAGATATATTTTGCTTTATAAATAAAAACTGTAAATATTGTTACTTACATCATGTACGGTTGGACCTCGTCGCAATTAAGGAGGATAAACCAGTTGATTTTCTTCTTCTATTTATGTGGCAAAGCACCAAACTCTTTTTTAGCCACTAAATGACACTTTCTTTTAAAACAACCAAATTTTTGGGTTCAGGTAATGTCTCATTGTATATACCGGGATCGTTGAACTTGGTTTTTTCTTCTTTAAGATAACGCGATATGAATGTTAATGTCTCTTTTACCACGTACCCCTCGATGATTGAACCCTCTGTCCTAGCCGGGTTCCGAATGCACTCTTTTAACTTCTTCAAGTACCTTTCAAATTGGTACATCCATCACATTTGAATCATACCACCTAACAATGCTTCGTTGTATAATTGTATGACTAGGTGGATAATTATGTCAAAAGAAGGCTAGTCAAATTCATCTCTAGTTTGAACATACCTTCAACCACTCCGATCTTTCCCGATTCCAATTCTATACTGCTTAGATTCTTTTTACAAATGACTCTGAACACGTTAGATAACCCAATTATCAGTTCGCTCACCAATTTATTGTCTACAAGGTCGGGGATACTTGCCACAAAAAGAAACTACATCATTATGTGATATTATCCCGATGATCTTTCCATATCACTCTAAATGTTATTCCTTAAACTAGACGCCAAACCATCGGGAAACTTCTACATCTTCAACCAATCTTGAAAGGCACGACGCTTATCTGGTGTCAACACATACTTCGCGTGCGATAGCATAATTTATCCTCGTTTCGAAAACAACCACAACCCTTTCCTGATGACCATATCTTTCAAATCCATTCTCGCTTTTACGTTATCTTTGTTATTTTCTCAATCAAGCCCCACAACTATACCGAGAAGACTATCACACACGTTATTCTCACAATGCATAACATCAATGTATGTTTCAACAAATTTTCTGAGCAATAAGGTCAACGATAAAAAATAAAATTTTTTCCAATTAAATTCATGAGGACCTGTTTTTTCGTCACCTTGCCACCAAAATCATAGTGTTTATCGGGAAACACAATAGGCAACCCATCTAACTGAGTCTGAATATCGACCGGACTATGTTTCCTAGGGGGACCTCTGCTCGGTATTCGCGTACAATGATGTGTTTCTTCTGACCCGAAGTGTCATAGGTAACCACCATCTGTGATCAAAATAAACCACCCCTTTATTCACCTTCTTCGACGGAGTGGAATCCATGCATTCTGGGCACACTAAGTAACCTTGACCCTAACAACCTGACATGTATGACCTAACCGGGTAGTCATTAGTCCTGGACAACAGGAAAACCTTCATTGTAAACTCTTGATTAGGTGAGAATAATATGTAAGGATCCATGTATCCCATAACATGTCCAACTCATCTATAATAGGGCGGAGAACGACATCCATATCCTTACTATATGATCGTATATCCAAAATCAACAAACAAAGTTGAAATGTGGGTTCTTTCATGCATAACCCAGGTGGCAAGATGTAGATGGTCAATATAATTGGCCATATGCTGTATGATTTGTTCTGCATAGAGAATGGACAAAAACTATTGATACCCAGTCCCAAGAATACATTTTGAGCTTCACTCTCAAACTCAAGATATAGCTCTACAAATATCTTACAATTATCCCCATCAAAAGGATGGCATAACACATTTGGATGGTACTCTTTTTGGTATGGTGCCAAATAATGTCTTTGGAGGTGTGCATCGAAGCATACACTTGTTGCAATCTAGTCGCAGTCGGAAAAATATCAGAGTTTCTTATGCGGAACTTTCTAACCCTTCTTCAGATCCCATCTAGATTCCCCACATATGGGACAATTCTTGAGATATTCATCCTTCTTGTAATACATAGTACAATCGATCAAGCAACATCGATCATATGATATCCCATACCCATGCTTTTCAACTTTTTGTTGCACCCATCGTAAGAAGAAGGTAACATATGACCTTTGGGCAAAACACGACCCAATAATTCCAGGAGCTCAGTGAATGATGAGTTAGTCCACTTGTTCTTCACCTTTACGTGCATTAGCTTGACAATGAAATTCAAAAAACCCATTACTTTAGATTTAGGGTATAATTTGATCTCCAGTTCCTCGAACAAAGCTTCAAAATTTCCACGACTTGTATGATTCTCGTCTCTCATATCGGTGTCACCCAACCCCCAACGTCGTAAGTGGGTTTCAAATCTCCATACACATTCATCATTCATCTTCTACAATTTGGGTAGGGATTTCCTCTGAAATTTCTAAATTCTCATTGTACTTTGTCCAAATCTCATACGTGGAATAAAACCTTAAATTTAGAATGTGTGCCCTAATCTCATGGATGCAGAGTTTACAATTATTTAAACAATTATTACACAGACAAAATAATAAATCATTGAAACCCTCTTGTTTTTCCACCAAAATCGATAAATTCTTCCAAACCATTAATATATTCCAACGTAACCTAACAATTTGATTTAATCGAACTTTTATTGGTACCTGGATCCATCGTCTAACAACGATTTGATATAAATATACAACTACAAAAAAAATATTCATACATATATTATATACAATTATACATTCATTAAACAAGATTTAATAACAATAATCATGTCGTATAATATGTAGAACAAAACCATAATCAAATATAACCAATTATAAAAAGTTTGAATTTTAAATAAATACCTAATTTTGGATGGAGAAATTGAAGTTAAATAGGCCCCTCAAGTGGAAGATGGTCCCGGAAAAAGCGTATGTGATATGGAGAACCAATTGATGAAACAATAGATCCAAAAGTTTTTAGGGGTTGTGAGAATCTCGGAGAATAAATTTTTGGTTTTTTTTTTTCGTTTTCAAAATTCTCCTACACTGCTCATAAATACGCCGGTTTTATTAGTAACTACATTAAAGTCGCCGCAAATAATAGAAATGTTGTCGCTATTAATAGTCAATCGCGATGACAGCCTTCAGTCACAAATAACAACGGTCAACAACGATTGCATTTTACGAGAATTAAAAATTCAATCTTAATTTAATCGTTCTAGCGACGACTTGTATGTCATTTGCCACGATATCGTTTAGTCATTAATGACAAATTAGGTACGCGACGACTTAAATCGTTGGTATTACAATGTCATTGTTAAAGATATATCTCTAGCAAGGACTCGAATGTAGTCGTGAATGATTCCGTCGCTAGACAAATGCGTTGTAGTAGTATTGCTCGACCTTAAGTAGAATAGAGAAAAATAGATATAGTTTAGTTTAGGGAAAATATTATTCGCTTATACCTTCCTTTTCTTTTTTGGACATCTCTCTTATACCTTCCACGATCTCAATTTCTAGTTCAGTTTCTTGGTTATTGATATATGTCATTATCATGTTTATTAATATAGTTCTGTAACAACTAACACTTTCTTTTCAAATGTTTAATCAAAATTAAATTGCTTCAGATATTAATCTTATAGTACGACATGATTTAATGACTCTTAAGAATTCTGGGCACATGTAAAATAACTTTAAAGTTAAAGTATCAAATTATTAAAAGTAGTTGAAGAAGAAAAGATTAAAGATGAAGAACATTATTATAGCTGGTCACGATGTTTATATTTTATTTTACTTTTAGTCTTTTTCTGAGGTTTTCAAATATCTATTTTATTTAAGAATGATAATGGATCGATTTTTTGTAAAAATTCCAAAAACCATAACCGTTTTTATAATTAAAAACCATATCCTAACGGAATTTAACCATCGGTTATATTTTTCAAAACCATAACCGTATTATTAGGTTTCGGGTTTTTAAACAGTTTTGCGGTTTTTAACCATAATTCAAATGATAATTTAATAAATATATTAAATTTCATAAAATAAAACCACATATATAAAAGAAAACTACAAGGTTTATAAAAAATTGTGTTGGTATTTGATTAAATTGCATATATATAATTTAATTGGTTAAATCTAGTATTTTTATTTTCCTTTTAGAATTTCAATCTATCTAATTTAACCTAAATTATTATAAAATTTGAAAATATATATGATAATAAACGGTTTTCGGTTTTTTAGTTTTATTTTTATCAAAAACCATAACCTAACGGTTTTAACCATCGGTTATCCTTTTCAAAACCATAACCTAACGGTTTTAACCATGGTTATATAATTCGGTTTTCAATCGATTCAATTACCATCGGTTTCGGTTTTAACCATAACCATTGTCATCCCTAATTTTATTATACATACCTACTCGTTCTTGTTTGGGTTACAAAAAAAGTTATGGCTACCCCTAAATTTATATGTTTTGAAATGTAGAAAACACTAATAAATGTAGAAAACACTCAAATTTTGAAGGAAACCCTGTTTTAAAACCAATCCTTGTAATCTTGAGTTGGTAAAAAATATATTAATAATGATGGTTTGGAATGGAATATTCAATTTATTCACAATAAAGAAACTAAATTTATCTACAAGATACTTCTTAATACTCATGATATCATGCTAACAAACTAATTTGGGCTCATGATAAAAAATGATGTTTTTTTACTTAATCAATGATATATCATTCATTTATATATGCAACTGTGAATTTTGATGTTTCATCTTTACGCATATCTAGAAACCAGAAAGTGTTTAGATAAATCATATCTTTTTAATTGTAACTGCACATGACTAGAAAGACGTAATGATTTACCTTTGAAAATGAGTAAAATCCTCAAAGAGCAAATTTTATTTTTAAGCCATATCTATATCTATGGCCTAAAAATATTTTTAGAATAAATATTTTAAAAGTTATATTTTTAGGTCTAACGCATTCAAAATATCCATTTTACTAATTTTGTAAGATATTTTATTGATTCCAAGAACAATTTAGGTATTTTAAATAATCTATATGTTTATTTGGCCGCAACTAGGAACTTTATCTAAAGTATCTAAATTATCCTTAAAATTTATAAAATACCTCAAAAAATTGTAAAATATCCACAAAATCGATTTCGATTTTTAACCGTAATCATTGTCATCCCTAATTTTATTATACATACCTACTCATTATTGTTTGGGTTACAAAAAAAGTTATGGCTACCCCAAAGTTTATATGTTTTGAAATGTAAAAAACACTAATAAATGTAGAAAATACTTAAATTTTGAAGGAAACCCTGTTTTAAAACCAATCCTTGTAATCTTGAGTTGGTAAAAAATATAATTAATAATAATGATTTGGAATGGAATATTCAATTTATTCATAACATAGAAACTAATTTTATCTACAAGATACTTCTTAATACTCCTGGTATGATGCTAACAAACTAATTTGGGCTCATGATAAAAAATGATGTTTAATTTTTTACTTAATCAATGACATATCATTCATTTATTTATGCAACTGTGAATTTTGATGTTTCATCTTTTCGTATATCTAGAAATCATAAAGTGTTTAGATAAATCATATCTTTTTAATTGTAACTGCATATGACTAGAAAGACGTAATGATTTACCTTTGAAAACGAGTAAAACCCTCAAAGAGCAAATTTTATTTTTACACTACCTATATCTATGGTCTAAAAATATTTTTAGACTAAACATTTTAAAAGTTATATTCTTAGGTCTAACGTTATCAAAATGTCCATTTTACTAATTTTATAAGATATTTTATTGATTCCAAGAACAATTCAGGCATTTTAATCTATATGTTTATTTGGCCGCGTCACAAACTAGGAACTCTATCTAAAGTGTCTAAATTATCCTTAAAATTTATGAAATACCTCAAAAAATTGTGAAATAGCCTAAAAATAGATAGATTAAATACGTTTGATCTAAAAATATGACTTTTGAAATATTTAGCCTAAAATGTTTTTAAGCTATAGGTACTAGCCTAAAAATAGAATTTTCTCATCCTAATTTACCTTTGAAAACGAGTAAAATCCTCAAACCTATATGTAGTTGTCTTCATTTCTAAATATAAGACTTTTAGATATATACATGTTCTAACATGTAGTCTACCCCGATATAAAAAGAATCTAAATCCATTTACGCTCAATGCTAAGTTTGATGTAGTTGGAGACCTACCTTTTCATTTCTAAACCCAAATCTTTACTCTTTGATGTGGAAAACATTCTTAATTAAGTATTAAATTAGAATTAAGTTAATGATAAAGACAAGTCCGTAATTACCAAAACGTGGAATATATGAAAATTATTCAAATTTATGTATATCACCCAATTGAATAAATAAAAAATTAGCTTGAAGATCGATTATTATTTTCCGACCAAACATGAGTTCATGTGATTTAGTTGATTTTGAACAAACCGTAACATGTGATGGGATAATTGATGGATTGTACTTGTTACATAAAAAGCTCACTTTCTTTTAATTCAAATAAATCTTAGTTATTTCACGTGTATACGTGATTTAGTGAATAAGATCGATAGTTGGTCTAATGGTTAGACTATTTCGTGGAGACCAAGAGTTCTTGAGATTGAATCTGATTTAAGTTAAAATGTTTCCGAATCTAAAGTGGCTTTCATATGTATTCGAAAAAAATAAGGAGGTGGTTAAGCAAATGAAAACCAAAAAACTGAACCAACCCGAAAACAACCGAACTGAAAAACTAGATGGTTCGGTTTTTAATTTTCAAAATCAAAATTTTTTTGGTTTAGTTCAGTTTACTATGAATAAACCGAAGTAAAAATAAAACTGGCGAAAGAAAAAAAAAGGTGATGTGAGAATTTTTTTTATAAGAATTGTGTGAGAGAAAATTTAGTTGAGAATTTATCAATTACGTGAGTTATTTTGCTTTACTATTTGACGGTGTTATTAGTGAGATTTTTTTTATATCACTTAAGATTATACTAGTGAATGTTAACTTGAATTACTTTATTAATTATGATTATATGAATTCAAAAGTAAGAAATTTTAATTTTATAAACTTATTTAGTATTGTAAATTAAAATAATTGTTAGTAACATAATTGTATTAGAATATTAATCGATATTGGATCATGTATTTTAATAATAGTATGACAACGATTATTGGTCAAGCATCCAAATACATAGCGAACCAGAACTGAACCGAAATGAATCGATCCGAAAACAAAAAACGAGTGTGAAACCAAATGCGAACCGTCCGGTTTGATTTTTAAATTATAAAAACCCGAAATATTCGGTTCGGTTCCGGTTTTGGCCGAAAAGCGTAACGAACCGAACCACGCTCACCCCCATTTGGATGTATGATGGTACATGAAGGTTAATATCCGATTTTCTAGAGCCCAAAGTTCAATAGTATTATATTTGGGGAGCAAATTACTCCATACAATTTTATTGGTTTATCTTTTGAAAGAGTAATGATATATACCATCAAAAATCATACCACCCAATGACGTGGCGTAAATTGGTTGGTTATAAATCGTTAATTTTTTTTTTTCTTGATCTAATTAATGATTTATAACAAACCAAATCACGCCACGCTACTGGTTGGTATTTGGGTGGTATGATTTTGGATGGTATATATCATTACTCCTTTTTAATAAGAGATTGTCTAATATTATTTGTTTTTTTTTGTTTTTTTTATTTTTTCTACTTTTCTCAATATTAATTCTAATTAAATTGTAAAAAAGGTATAATAATAAATAACCCATATATATTAATAAAGAGAAATTATATAAAAAGGAAGAGTATTAAATGTTCTTTTTGTCTTTGTGCACCGAAAAGGTGAACAAATAAAAGTGAACAGAGAGAGTAAAACCTTTCATCTGAAAATGAGCCCAGGATGTCTTACGCACAAATATTAATGTGTTAAAAAATATACTACTACAACGTGTTTCTCTAGCGACGAAATCTTTTGCGACTACATGCAAGTCGTTGCTAGAGACATGTGTTTAGCGACTAAATTGTAACACCAACGACATAAGTCGTCTCCGACTTATTTGTCATTCGCGACTAAAAGATGTCGTCGCAAATAACATCAAAGTCGTCGGTATAGATATTAAATTAAAAATGTATTTTTTATTGTCATAAAATGTAGTCGATGTTGACCATTGTAATTGGCGATTAAATTTTTGTTGTCGCAGTTTTCTATTACTAGCAACTACATTCCAATCATTTGCGACGACTTTATTTTCGTCGCAGATAAAGCCGACGTATTTATGAGCAGTGGGGCGGAATCTTAAAAACGAAAAAAAATACCCAAAAAATTATTCTCTCATATTCTCCTAAAACTTAACACCTTTGGATCTATTGCTTCATCAATTGGTTTACCACTTCATCATTCATCATACGCTTCTTTTGAGACCATCTTCCACTTGTGGGACCTACTTATACTTCTAGTTCTCCACATTATTTATCCAAAATTAGGTATTTTTGTAAAATTCAAACTTTTTATATTTGGTTTTATTTGATTATAATTTTGTTTTACATATGATATGCGATTAATTATTATCAAAACTTATTTTATGATTGTATAATTGGATGGTATATAATATATGTATGAATATTTATTTATTTTTAATATTGTTGTAGTTGTATGCTTATATCAAATCGTTAATAGACGATGGATCCGGGTATCGATAAGAGTTGGATTAAATCAAATCGTAATGTTATCTTAGAATATATTATCCGATTGAAAAAAAATCGATTTTGTGGAAAAACAAGTGGGTTTTAATGGTTTATTGTTTTGTTTGTGTAATTATTGTTTGAATAATTGTAAATTATACATCCATGAGGTTAGCACACACATTCTAAATTACGGGGTTGAGTCCACGTATGAGGTTTGGACAGAGCACGGGAAATATTTAAAAATTCCAGTGGAAATCTTTACCCAAATTGAAAAATATGAAATGATTAATGTATAGGGCGATTTGAGACCCACTTACGATGTCGGAGGTAATTCGTGTGACACCGAGATGAGAGACGAGAATCATACAAGTCTTGGTAGTTTTGAAGCTTTGTTCGAGGAAATGGAGATAAGTTATACCTTGGATCTAAGGTAATGGGTTCTTTGAATTTCCTTTCAAAGTTAATGCATTTGAAGGTGAAGAACAATTTGACTATCACATCATTCACCGAACTCCTGCAATTGTTGTGTCGTGTTTTGACCAAAGGTCGTACGTTGCCTTCTTCTTACGAGAAGTGCAACAAAAAGTTAAATAGTATGGGATATAGTTTGATCGATGTTTCCTTGAATAATTGTTCTCTATATAACAAATAGAATGAGTACCTCAAGCAATGTCCAGTATGTGGTTAATCTAGATGGAATCTGAAGAAGGGTAAGAAAGTACCGCATAAGAAACTCTTTTATTTTCCGATTGCTCCTAGATTGCAGCGACTGTACGCTTTGAGGCACACAACCAAAGACATGATCTGACACCATACTGAAAAGAGTACCGATTCAGATGTGTTACACCATCCTGTTGATGGTGATAGCTGAAAGAGATTTGTAGAGTTACATCTTGAGTGTGCGAGTGAAGCACAGAATATATCTTAGGCTTGGGTATCGATGGTTTTTGTCCATTATATATTCTAAAAAACTCCTACAACATGTGGTCAGTTATATTGACCGTATACAACTTTCCATCGTAGTTATGCATGAAAGAAACCACATTTCAACTTTGTTTGTTGATTCTGGGTCTGCGATCACCCGGTAAGGATATGGATGTCTTTCTCTGCCTTAATATAGATGAGTTGGTCATGTTGTGGGATATAAGGATCCTTACGTATGATGCTCATACTAAGCAAGAGTTTACAATGAAGGTTTGTTTATTGTTCACGACTAATGATTAACTGGCTAGGTTATACACGTCAAGTTGGAAGGGTCAAAATTACTTAGTTTGCCCAGAATAAATAGATTCTACTTAGTCGAAGATGGTAAAAAAAGAGGTGGTTTATTTTGATCACAGATGCTAATTACCTTTGAATCATATGTTTAGAAAAAACACATCTCGTACGCAATACCGAGTAGAGGGCCCCCCTAAGAAACATAGTCCCACTAATATTTAGACATAATAGATGCGGTTCCAATTGTGTATCCTGGTAAACACAACGATTTTGGGGACAAGGCGACGAAGAAAATAGTTCCTCATGATTTTAATCAGAAGAAAAAGAGTATTTTTATCGTTTACCTTATTGGCCGAAAGTTTTATTGAAACATAACATTGATGTTATGCATTGTGAGAAATATGTGTGTGATAGTCTGCTTGGTACAGTCGTGGGCCTTGATGGGAAAATTAATAAAGATAGCGTGAAAGTGAGAATGGATTAGAAAGATATTGGCATCAGGACAGGGTTATGGTTGTTCCCCGAACGAGGCAAAATGATGCTACCGCGCGCTGGCATCAGATAAGCGATATGTCTTTCTGGATTGGTTGAAGGTGTAGAAGTTTCCCGATTGTTTCGTGTCTAGTTTGAGGAATAACGTTCAGAGTGATACGGGAAAGATCATCGGGATGAAATCACATGACTGTCACATAATGATGCAGTTTATTTTCGTGGCTAGTATCCCCGGGCTTATAGGAAAAAAAATTGGTGAGCGAACCGATAATTGGGTTATCTAACATGTTCATAATCGTTTGTAAAAAGAATCTAAGAATGAAAGAATTGGAATCAGGCAAGGCCGGAGTGATTAAAATTATGTGTAAACTAGAGATGATTTTGCCTCCCGCCTTCTTTGACATAATTATCCACCTAGTCGTACACTTATACGATTAATAATTGTTAGGTTTTCTTGTTCAAATGCGATGACCATATGGAAGGTACTTGAAGAAGTTAAAAGAGTACATTCGACACCCGGCTAGGCCGGAGGGTTCAGTCACCGAGGGGTACGTTGTGGAAGAGACATTAACATTCACGTCGCGTTATCTTCAAGAAAAAAGAACAAAGTTAAACGATCCCGGTAGATACAATAAGGCAACACCTGAACCGAAAAATATGTTTGATAATAAGATCCAGTCTCATCCAGTGGGTAAAAAAGAGTTTGGTGGTTTTCCATATAAAGAGAAGAAGAAAATCAACGGGTACATCCTCCTTAGTTGCGAATAGATCCAACCATACATGATGTAAGTAACAATATTTACATTTTTTATTTATAATGTAAAAATGTTTACACAATTCTTAATATGTAGTGAACACAAATCCACGCTATCGGTCCCTGTTATTGATATAGAAAGGATTTTCCGAGAAATGTTTCAAGAGTGGTTTATGGAAAATGTATATATCATCTAATTTTTAACATAAACACGACTTTGTTCAAACTAATAAGTGTTCTTGTTGGTAGGTTTACCTAATGCACAAGGCTAGTAATGCATTAGCTACCACTGACATGTTTCATTGGCAAACATGTCTGATGGTCCATTTTATAGAAAGTTTCATATGTTGTAAACGGTGTCAGATGGATTACTCGAGAAAAGGGAGGAAACAGAGTGAATTATGGTTATGGAGTATGTACCATAAATACTGGAGTACCTTTTTTACGGTGAGTTAGTCAAGATTGTGGATGTTAAACGTGATAGTGGTGTTTAGTTGTGTTGTACGAGTGTAAGTGGTATAACATAAAAATGTGAGGAAAGAACATGGGGTAACCATTATCAACACAACTTCTTTTTGGTGGAGAGAAGAGCCTTACTAGCCACCCAAGCCAAAAAAGTGTTTTACATCGATGAAATTAATGCAAGGACGCTAAAAGGGTGGAAAGTCATTTGGAAAGTTAATGATCGGCACAGATGGAGTCTCGAGTGATGGGGTGCAGAATCAATATCTACTGACACAGATTCAATTACCATTCTTTTGGTTTACACGGACACGTATTACTCCCGATTAAGCTTGGCAACAGGGAGGGGGGTTGAATAAGACTCTAATTTAATCTATTCTTAACCAAACATTAAGTACTCTTAAACTAAGGTTAACTAAACCTAAGGTCAAACTCCTAAGATATGATGTTATTCGAAAAATACATAATTTAAAAGCTAGGAGTGCTAAGGGTAAGGACTTATATGCATATAAGGTTAAACTATAAGTAAGATTGATAAGGTCAAGGACTAGGAATCCTTAGGATGGTAGAGATATTCTAAATCAATTAAAATTACTCTAGGGTAGATAATCAAGTAGGTAAACAAAATGCACGTGATAAGTCAAACATAAAGGAAAGAGATTATGGGAGGTATTTAGAGTGGTTCGGTTTCCTTACATCCACTACCTAGGGTCACTCCCATAGTATTTTAAAGTTTCTACACTAAGCTCCTTGATATATCTTAAGGGTGAGATATAAACCTTTATAACGAGTGTTTTCCAAGCTACACAACCTAAAAACTTCCAAGACTTTTATTGGTTAAGTCACAACCCGATGAGACTTTTAGCGGTTAATCACAACCCGATAAATTTTTACAAGGTTAAATCCTAACCTATGACACTCCATCTTCTCTATTGTATAAAAAATTAATACACTAAATTGTTTAATGAATACAATTACAACCAATTTTAACGTACTTTTTGATTATTTATTCTATCAATATTGATTGTGATCTATATGAAGAGTTAAATGTGATGTGAAAATTTGAGGTTGATCTACTTAATTGAGGTTGATCTAAAAACTCCCAAGACGTTTATGTGGTGTTTCAACAATTAGACACCCCTTCCGGGTGACCATCCAATTGCTATTAATGGGGTAGTCTATACTCGTACACTAGCAAGAACTACAGTCAATATATTAAAGCATATAAAACAATTATAAAGGTTAAGAAGCTAGAATCAATTTAAAAAGGTTTTTCCCAAACAAAATTAGATAGAAGAAAGTAGAATTCAAAGTTTATATATGCAAAACCCAAGCTATGAGAAATTTAGTTCATGCTTGAAATAATAAAACTAAAATAAAGATACATACTGCCAACTTGCTTCTCTTGAATGACTAAGGATTGATCTAAGGTTTAAAACTGAGTACGGACAATCAAGGACATGTTTACAATAATAATAGGGTGTATTTATAGGTGATAAGAAGATACTAGGTCGAAATATTGAGTGGAAGGAAAGTAATTGGAATCCTTTTCCAATTCAAATTCGTTTCCTAAAATATCGGAGAGGATAAACACTGCTCAATGTTTTGATCATATTTTCTTCATTATTAGTCCGATTTTCGCCTACTTTGTATTGAAACAACCGAAGCAAAAGGATATATCTTCAATATTTTGAATGCTCATCCAAATTCCTAGCCGATTTGAAGTTATCTTCACTTTAGTGGACGTAGCTGTAGAATTTCATATTTACTTAGCAGCTTTTTCTTTCCTATCTTATCTCTACTTCCTTTTATATGTTGATTCATTCCCTATCTTCTTTCCTTATCTTATTAGAATTTATTTAGAATCTAATTATATTCCATAAATCTTAACAGCTTCACATTAACACACTAATTAAACCAAATATGCTCTAAAAGTAATAATTCATAAAATCAAGGCAAGAAATAAGAAATTATCTAATAATGGATAAAAATTCCTAATTAATTAATCATATACAAATATAATTATGTCTCCAAACTATATTATTATATCACAAATAGGGAGACATCAGCTATGCAAAAGTATGGAGGGAAACTACCGGTCGATTCCTGCGTGTATGACCACACATGGCACCCACACTCGGAGTACGGACATCACGTGGGTCAAGTTATTAACCTGACTATTCGCGAATTGATTCCCCCGATTTACGAGAACTGGGCAAGTGTCCCCGCCGACGAGTAGCGTAAAATCCTGTGACGATTAGGGTTAAGTTGACTATACTTAACCTTTTTTTATTTCCTTGGATTAAAATGTACAATTATAGTGAATTTTGTTTATTTGTGAACAAGATTTTTTTGAGATTGAGGAGTGGATGAGTCGGTATGATTGAGCTAATATCCAGTCGATGCTAAACAATAAGTGTAGTAAGGGGTTTAGTGATTACAATAACCAGCTACAGAAGAAATATTACAATACGGGTAAAAAGCCGGACGATCAAACCCCATAAAATTGGGAGGCAGTGTGTAAGATGTGGGACTCGGAAAAGTGTCACGTAATTATTTTACTTTAAAAATCTTAAAAAAATATGCTTTTTATTAAATTCGTTGTTTTGTTTTGTTAAAAAACTAGCATCAAGCTTCAGTGAAGAGAGATAATAGGAAGCTACAACATAACCCAAGCGACACATGTTCGATGACTTACACTCAAAAGTGGACGTCCATGATTTTGGTAAGGAATTCAATTAAATATTTCTGAACATTTATTTACTTGACTATTTAATTGAAAATGGAGGACAAGAAAAAAAGGCTCTTCGATTGACCCTGACTGAGGGATCCCAGACACTGCAACATCAACAGTTGCCTCTCTGCGAATAGGCAACTTCTTTCGGAAAATCGAGTTTGACAAGAAAAAGGACAAGTGGAGGAAAAAGGATTATGAGCGAGCGGATGTAAGTTTTAAATTACGCTAACACTTATTCATATAATTTAAAATTTGATATTTAATTTATTGAATAGGACGCGATAAGGTCCATTCTACAAAACAGAGCCCGAGAAGCCCAGAGTCAAACTGACTCGTTATCGTCTACACCCTCCCTATCACAACAGGAACAAGTGGATGCGGACATGGAGGTGGCTCGCCTGGGTTTGGGTGAAGGGACGCGCTACTGGACACCTGGAGTTGGACACTCGCTTAAGGCCAAGCCGTCGAATAGTGCTAATTCTGATCCAGTCAGTGATAAGATGATTAGGGATTTTAAGTGGATGATGACCGCCCTCAACGAGTTTCTTGTCTCCATAGGCAAAGACCCTATGCCTTCAGAGGACATCTCTCGATCCATGAGTTCCAGAGCTGGCACCCGACCACGAGGGAGATCATCGACGCACGGATAAGTAGGGTCATCAAGTTACTTAATCGGTGTAGGGCCGAACATGGCCTCTCGGGTGTCGTGCCTCCTACCGAGACTCCAGCCTCCGGTACTTCGGATGCTGCTCAATCCGCTCCTTCTACATCTCTTACAACTCCTAATGCTTCTCCTACTGCTCCTACAGCTCCTCCTGACTGCTCCTACAGCTCCTCCTACTACTCCTTCTACCAGCCAACCATTTAGGCTTATGGACGAGAATTATAGTTCTGATGAAGATGCCACTAGACTTTAGTCTATATTTTTTCGGATATTTAAGTATAGTTTTGACTTTCTGTTAATTTTTTAATACGTTTCACTTTATGTTGACTTTTTGTCATCAGTTCTCGTTTTTTATATAAATCGGGTTTATTTCAGTTATCGACTATATTTATATATAAATATTAGACAATATAAATTAAAAAAAAACAAAACAAAAAAAAATAAAAAAAAATAAAAAGAAGTCTTTAACGAGGATATAAGTCCTCGCTAAAGACTACGTGGTCAAACGCGAGAACTTCCTTCTCGCGAGAAACCTCATCTCTTGCGAGGATTTTTCGATCGCAAAAGACGCTATCTTTTGCGAGGACAACATGTCCTCGCTAAAGATAGGTTGTCTCAGGCGAGGATGAGCAAAAATCGTCGCGTAAGTGGTCTTTAGAAAGTACTCTTTAGCGAGAATATGTTCTCGCTAAAGATTAAACTTGTCTTTCACAACAACATTTCCATTTTTTAACGAAGACTTCTCTCCTCGCGAAAGCTAAGCCGTGTAGTAGTATCCGTCATGATGAGAGAAGCAGAGCACTCTCTTCGTTTTGCCATATGTGTCTTGAATGCTGTAGCTATTTGACGCCCTTAGTGTAATAGGTTTTACGACAGTCAGAAGTAATATAATGTTGTGGCATGTAATCTCTACATTGATAGAGACTTATATAATCATCATAAGAAGCCTTCAGAAAAGCAAAGTAATTTCTATATATATGAATTATAAGAATCTTCCAAATGCTAAGATAACTAAATAGCTACTAAGAATAATCTCTACAATAGGAAATGTGCTGACGACGACCTTTGTCCTTGGTGTGGGAAACCAGAGACTTGTACTCATCTCCTACTTTCATGTCATTTTTGTAAACAGGTCTGGGCAGGATCCGCAATGCAAATTCGTATACCGGAGGATGATAATTTAAATATTGGTACTTGGATACTTACAATCACTGGAAAGAATTCCCAATGGCCCTGGGACACTACTATTACTACTGCTTATATCTTTCTTATTCTTTGGAACATATGGAAACAAAAGACGAAATGTCTTTATGATACAGGCTCACCAAATTTTCATACGGTATTATATCTTACACATGTTTCAATGTCTGACCTTTTTGGACAGGAATGGACAACAAGTACGGGCGATACACCAACGACCACAAACCCGCATCCACAGCAAACTGCTCAACCAGACATCCCGCATGATACACAGATCATTTACACCTGTGATGCATCATTTAAGGACAAGACAATGCAAAGTGGAATTGGTATTGTACGACGGAACATTAACACAGGGTCAAGACAAGTATTCTCGGCACCGATTTGGACGGATTCACCATTGGAAGCAGAGATGATGGCCGTTATTGAGACTACAAAAATGGCATGTAGAGACACATCTCTTACAACTACTATCTGCTCAGATAACCTTGAAATCATTCAAGGTATTTCCAAGTTGTCAGCAGCCTGGTGGAAAATCAGACCATCGCTTCACCTGGTGAAGCAGCTCGCAGAACAGCACGGGCGACTGTCCTTTCGGCATGTTTCCCGTAATCAGAATGGATGGGCTGATAAAGCCGCGCGTATTGCTAGACAACGGTTTGTGGAGAGAGCCCCCTTCGGCACTCTTGTTCGGGACTTCGGGAGGATTGGAATTGGATAAGCTTCGAACTCTTACTTTCTATGTTCGGTTGACAAAAAAAAAAAAAAAAAAAACTAAATAGCTATATGATGAGTCAAGCAAAACTGACAACTAAATGGTGTCCATTATGCAAATTTTTAAAAACTAAACTAATATAGGTTATATATAAATACGAAATTATAAATATATGACCTATAGAAGTTTATCATTTTATATCAGAAATTTAGTTAAACTTCATTATCTTACCTTTTCAAAACTTATACAAAATCATCTCATCTTTGAATTCTTTGTTTCATGTAAAAAGAAAAAAAACACTGACTAGTTCAAGTAATTTATCAAGTATTCAAGATTTAATGGTTTAAAAGAAAGAAAAGAAAATAGCTAGGAAAAGCCTTCCACTAACACTAACACTAACTCCTAACTTTACGGTTATAAAACAAAAAGAAAATAGTTAGTAATTGATAGAGAATAACTTTCATACTCATTTACCTTACTTCTTTTTGTTCGGAAAAAACACACTTAAATAATTTGTTAAATAGAGATCGGTATTTGGAGCTTTCAAGCATTCAAGAGACTTCCCAATATGGAGCATGACATATATGTAATACAGTAATATTAGGCTGTAGCTGATGCATTTGCACAATATAAAGTGATCATAAAGACTAAATTAACTTCAAGGTGGGGGCGGTTCTAATAGTAGTTGGTCATCAATTTTTCCACTATTCAATTTCGATATTATTTGATTTTTTTTTTTGGACTTAGATATTATCTGATTCGTTAATCTATTTTTAATATAATAAATCTTTTTTTTTTCCTGACATAATACACTATCTTTCTGAAAACGCTCATCCTATACCTAATCTTGTTAAGTTCCGGAGGACACCCGAATAGAGGTCCCACTCATGACTGGCTCCGTGTCTAGCGTGTTTCGCGAGACTATCTACATGACTGTTCATCCTTCGTGGTAGGTGCCGAAAGGATATCGGTCCTATTTCTTCCGATCTCCGCAGGATCTGCCGGAGTTGAATAGTCCATCTCTTTAAACGGTTAAAAAAACCACCTTCTGTTTTCACAATTTAAATATTGACCACATATCATGTACAAGGATCTCAATGATCTCAATGAGTTGTTGATTTGTGGATACCTATTATATTTAAAATGAAAGATTTTAAGGTGCTTATTGGAGATTGAGATGCATATTGAACTTAAACTCGAGCGAGGGAGGAAGGACTGTGGAAATCAATATTTCTCTTACTATAAACTTTCATGTAGATTTTGGTTAAAAATACGAGGAATTTGATTTAACGGGTCTTGTATACATATTTAATTGATTTAACGGGTCTTGTGCAATTTGTATTAGTCAAAAACTTTAATATATTTCATCCCTCTCGGATAAATAAGAAGATATCTTACTATAGTTTTGGATGTAATAGGCTCAAACCTAACGACTACTTGGCTAGTCAAGATCTCCTCGCTCACTAACACACACCAAGCGTGTATATGCTAGTTCCTCAATTGAATGTCTATCTTCTTGTACGATAGCTTAATTACTCAATCTATCAACTATTTCGCCAGAATATGAATAGGGTTCTAAACAAATATATACCTAATATAATTAAACATAATTCATTTAAATACTCAATCCAAAAATTCAAATAACATCATAAAAAGTATCTAAGGTTCATACATTTGAGCAATTCTCAAGCAACGAGGGTTTAGTTCATATACAAATAAGAAAAAATAAGGAAAAATACGGTTGGGATTATGTTTAAAATACAAAATAAAATAGGTTTACTTTTTTGAATGAAAGGATTCAGACCTCCGATGAGGATGAATGGGGGTTTTGTGAAACACCCCTTTTTCCCTTCTCTCCTATAACGCTTCTTACTCTTAAAAAATGAAGAGCCAATTAGAGATTAATGCCTATTAAAAAACTTATTTAAAAAAAGGTGCCTAGAATAAGATTCTTTATTGAAAAATGCCCCATCCCAAACTACCCATATAATTAAAAATTAAAAAAAAAGAAATTAGAAAAAAACAAAACAAAAACTAATAAACACACGCGCGCGTCCGTGAATTTTTTTTAAAATCGTCATAACTAATTCTAAAAAAATCTAAAAAATAAAAAAATTATATATTTGGATAAAGCAAATTAATATTTACGTCTATGATTTTTTTCAGATTTTTTTTAAATTTTTTGATTTTTTTGATTTTTTTAAAATTTTTTAATTCGCAGAACATGAAATTCCATGTTTTAAACATGGAATTCCATGTTTTGATATAAGGAATTTATTTTCCGCAGATACGAAATTCACTGTTTAAAACATGGAATTCCATGTTTAAAACATGGAATTCCATGTTCTGCGAATTAAAAAATTTAAAAAAATCAAAAAAACAAAAAAATTCAGAAAATTCCGAAAAAAATCATAGACGTAAATATTAATTTGATTTATCCAAATATGATTTTTTTCGATTTTTCTGATTTTTTTTGAATTAGTTATGGCGATTTTAAAAAAAATTCACGGACGCGCGCGTGTGATGAAATTAGTAGTAGGTGGTGGTGGTTGTGGTGGTGGGAGGTGGTGATGGTTGTGGTGGCTGTAGTGGTGGTGGTGGTGGTGGTTGTGATGGTGGTGGTGGTGGTGGTGGTGGTGGTGGTGGTGGTGGAAATACCCTATTATTTGTTTAAGATTTAAAAATAAATATTGTATTAAAAATAAAATAATATATTTAATAATAAGGATAGTATAGGTATAAAATATATAAAGGGGATGCTTTTTATAAATAATTGTTCTACTAGGCATTTATCTCTAAATAAGAAAATTAGAGGCTTAAAAAAATTAAAGACATCATTAAGGAGGCATTTATCTCTAATTACCCCAAAAATGATTGAATGAAATGTTGTATATGACTTGTGAGCTTCTAAAACACGTATATACTAGGCTAAAAACGTTTGGGGCCTCCATGGACTCATCTAGATGAGCTAAAATAACCCAATCCGTTTTTAGCCTAGCGTTGGACTGGTTCGAGTCACGGTGGAAGCAAATGGCATAACTTATTCATCTCAAATTCGAATTGACTTTCGTCACTGACCTCAAGCTCTATCTAAATCAAAAGGATTTAAGTCCAAATTTCTGACTAATCAATCATGGTCACTGAAACAATATGATGTCAAGATTTCTCTAATAAACTCTCTAAGTTTTCAAAGTAACTTTAAGATCAATTTACTTCTTAAGATGGGGTTTGACTTGAATTCTTGACTTCTCCTTATCATATTGACATCTTGTGTCAACCATGGACCTAAAAGCTACATACTTGACACACAATTAAGGCACAAAATCTCTATATATAGAAAGATGTCCACAACAAACCCTCACTGAGGCCCAATAAACACCCAAAAAGATGTCTCCTGAATAGATTAATACATCAAAAAAAGGAAGATATCACTATCAAATACTTGACCAACAACTCGTTCTGAGACCACTGATACATCACCAGATAAGTAAAAAAAATCGGTGTAAGATGTAGAGATGTCTGAAAAAGAATTTACATGGTAAATAGTAGTAATAACGACGTAACTTTATTTCAATCACCATCGAAGATCTTATCTTTCTCTCTGGCGCTCTTGCTACTATGCTGAGCTTATTTTGAAACCAAACATTATGTCAGGTCCAAAGGGAGGTGCGTACCCATTGGCACTCCAACGCTAAACATTACTATTGTGTCTATCGGGTATTACTTAACCCAAGGAGCTAAGGATATTAATGTCGATTGTCTAGTAACCACAAACATTATTAGAGAGACAAGTTAATGGGGGTATTCAGAGTGTACCAACTTCCGCAACATAATGGGTTATAAATGTATACCAAAGAGGCACATGAAGCGCTAGCATGGTGAACAATGTTAGGATAGAGTGAGTGTAAAAATAAGCACTAAACTATGGCCTCAAGTCCCAAAAAGTCCACAAGAGCAAGCAAGTAATAATCCCAAAAACAATGTACATCAAGTATTATAAAGTCTTACCTAAGAAATAATCCACACATATACTTTCCTTCTGTTTATTTGTCATTCCGTTACATAACTACGAATCAAAGGGGATATATATATATATATATATATATATATATATATATATATATATATATATATATATATATATATATATATATATTTGGAGAATGTAAAGTGAGCTTTTGGCCCTCTCTTCACTAACTAAAAACATTAGCCGCTTAAGAACTTGAGTTACGCTCATAAATGTACTCCCTCGTCCCCTTTTTATTGAATATTAGCAACCCCCCCCCCCCCCCCAGATTTATTTCTTTTACACCTTTTCAATGTTGTTTCCTTTTGCAAGTCAAACACGAGTCTTGTTTTGATGTAAGACCTCATGTTGACCTCTTTTCATTCTTTTTCTCTTTTTCTTTTTTCATTTTCTTTTTTCTTTTTTTTGAATCCGTCAAGGATCAAAACAAGTTGCATCAAAGATGTAGCATCATACAAGCATAATACCCACCCAAAATGTATCCCCAATACCACGAACACCCATCACTCCAAACTCAAGACGAATAGTCGTAAGAAATTATGAATTGAGAGCGGGTCATGTTTCAAAGTCATATATGTGGGTATCATCAGCATCGGATGTCCATGAGGGCTAGGTGGGCTTGAGCCCACCCTCAACTTTTTTTTTAAATAAACTAAAACTTTTATAAACCTAATCTAGCTAAACTGCCTATATTATATTTTATATATGCAAAATTGTTTTGGTTAGATATACTTTTAACCTAAAGAAAAATAAAGTTTACTTAATATTTATCAATATTTGTTTATTTCTCCTTCAATTCAAGGTAATTTATTTATTTTAATTCCCAATATATAATTTAAGTTTGTATAATCCTTGTATTAATTTATAAATCTTTTGATTAAAATTATAAGGAAAAAATAAATTATACTATTATTTATTTATGTTTTTCTTTATTAAAATTATTGAGTAGGAATAATCTAATTAGTATATTGATTAAATTTTAAAAAAATTATTTATTTATTATTAATTACATTGCGGAATCGAATGAATAATGAATGGTTGAATGACGCTTTACTTATCTTTATTGAGAGAGACATTTCTAAAAAAAAATTAAAAATACCACAACTACAGATATTTTTCAATGAGTGAAAACTCGTAAGGGACAATTGTAATTTTTTCTTGAAATATGTTATTATTTATTATATTGCATTAAAATATATTATATTTTGATATTAATTATTTAATTTATATATTTCTTGTTTTATTTGTTTTTTTAGTTAAACACCCAAAAAAAATTCAGGGGTGTTGTCCCCGAACCCCTTACAATCATAAGCCCACCTTGATTTATAATCCTGGATTCGCCACTGAGTATCATCATATCACATGGGCTAACATAGAAAAGGATTTAATGCTTAGAGGGGATCAGACTGATAAATAACGTTATTTGGTAATAAAGCTAAAAGGATCAAGTTGCTAACAAGAACTACCATAGTCATTCTATAGCTATATGATTTTATTAACTCGTTTACGTAAAAGTCACAGATAAAGTAAGTTTTCCACTAGCTTAGATATCACGTTCTACACACCTACTTAGTTCTCACTACATCTCTAAGCCCTTATACGCATTGTGCGCTAACAGTCTTCTTTTACAAGATATAGCTAAAAATATTTTTCTTTCCCAATTAAGTAAGAAGATGTAAAGACTTATATGTGTTACCGAATAACTTCGAGCTCAAAAAGTGTAGAGATTGTGCCTTATGTAACTCCCCTTGGCCTCAGATATACCTTTGGTTTTTTCAAAAATCTTATCTTTGAAATTAGGGATTTGAGAATTTTCGGAATAATTTATGTTTTTCTGGTGTTTTTGGATGTGGACTGATGTTTAAAATAATGATCTATGATGTGTGGAAGGCATAGAAATTTTCGTAACTTTTCCTGGTAAAACTTGAATTTTTTAAAACTTTTGGGGTAAAATATGCAGCCTGTTGGAAGACTTTGGGTGGGTTTTGTATTTTCCAAAATTTTAGGGGTCAAAAATTACTTTTCCAAAAATTCAAGGGTGGTTTTGTATTTTTCCAAATATTCAGGGTAAAAAATTACTTTTCCATAAATTCAGGGGTTGTTTTCGTATTGTCCAAAAATTTCGTCCGTCAAAAATGACTTTTCTGAAAGTTCGGGGGAATGGACTTTTCAAAAGTTTAGGGCTAAAATCGTATTTTAAAAAAAATATGTGGTTTTTTTTGGAGTTTTCAGAAATGAATGAAATCGAATATAATTTTTCAGTATTTGCTGGGTTCAAAATAGAATTTCTCTTAGGCATTTCATCGAATAGTTGGGTGATGGTGAAGAAATAGGCATGTCCTTAGGGGAAATTCATTGAGCAAGTGGTGCATGCTAGAAAATTGGGCAGCTTCATTGTAGGATTTGGTCATGAAGCTTGTTGGCATGAACATAGGGCGCGATTTAGGTGCTTTTTAGGCACGCCTTACCTCCTTCTGGTCAATGAAGCTGAAATGGGTCGCGCCTGACATTCCTTAGGTTACTCCTATTGGAGTTGAGTTTAAGTTGTGCGTGTTCTTGCTTTAAGTCGTGCCCTAAATGCAAAATTTTCTAGATGGGAGACGCATGCGCGATTCTATGTCACGTCTAACTTGATTCTGCCGAGAAATGCCTAACAGGTTTCGCACCTCAAGTTCTTTGAGTCGCGTTGAAACCCACCGAGATATCTCGTCAGGACAGGCTTGCCTGATCTGGGTGTGCCTATATTATGTGTGACATATTCTCGAGCACCCAGTGTGCACTATATTTTTCTTTCCTTTTTCCCATAAATTCCAAGATTTATCGGAAAAAATCAAAAGTTTCCCCATTGTACTTGAAATCGCGCTCCCAACGTACATGTGCCCTTGAATTTTCCAACTAAGGCTCCGAAATTCCTAGAATTTACTTTTCTTCTTGCTCTGTTACGAATAAATCCCATATTTATCGGAATCCGTTAAATGTTTCCCCCTTTGACTCACTCACCCAACTCACGCGTGCCCTCGAATTTTCCAACAGAGGCTCCAAATTTTGTGAAATTCAACTTTTCTCCATTTTAGCCCTCTGTTTTGACCTCAACCCTCAACAAAGTTGAGTTGCGGTTCAAATAAACTATATTATCCTTTTTTATGCGTAATATACACTAAGTATAACTTAAACTAATTAAAATTGAGTACTAAACTAATAAAAAGCGATAAAAACTAGTGGGTTGTCTCCCACGAGGACCTTTGTTTTACGTCATTCAAAGTTCGACGTATTTACCTCAGATTTTCTTCTTGATTTAGCCTTTCCCATTAACGTGTGAGTCTTTTCGGGTTAACCAATTAAAAGTTACATGTTTTCTTGCCTCGTACCTCGATCATTGTGTCCGAGACAATTCAAGTGATAGTAAATTGCCCAAGCCATATTGGTTGGCGTTTTCGCGCTTTACTTGTGAAAATGGGAGCTTTCATAACGAATTCATCTCCCACCCCGGACTCATCATCTTATATCTTTCACATGTTTTCTCTTGGGGTCTTCACAGTAGAGTTCTTGGTGTATTCGGATCATGGAAACGTTATTAACCTCACTCTTGTTCATATTTCTTGACATGTAAAACATTTGGGATTCATCTTCAATGCTCAAAGTCACGGATCCCTCATACACATCGATCATTGTGGGTCCTGTGGCCAAGAATGGACGTCCCAATATGAGTAGAACATTATTATATGCATCATAATCGAGTATAATAAAGTAACCTATTTGCACCAATACATCTTCGATTACTCCCCACGAGCATGTCAATGATCGTTCCGCCATGCGCAACATGATAGAGGTTGGCTTTGCTTCTCCAATTTCCAACTCATCGGACATACTCTTAGGCATGAGATTTATACTCGATATCGAGTCACATAACGCTAATCCGTCAAATGTGTTACCAATCTTAATTGGAAGGTTGAAACCTCTAGGATCTTTTAGCTTTGGTGGTAATTTCCTTTGTATCTTTACGAATATTTTCTCAATTAATTCCACAGTTTTGACCTTAGAATATTTCAACCTATAGTAAAATTAAATTAAAAAATACAGGTAATCTTGAATAATATAAAGGAGCTAAGAGCAATTACCTACATACAAAAAAGCAGAAAGATTTAGAAATGTGTAATGACTTGAACAATGTGGAAATGTTATTGCAGTGATTTTAAAAAATGTGCTCTTTGCAGTCACTCATCTTTTGATGTTTGGGAACTCCATTGTAACTGATGCAAAGTTGATGATGATCAACTTACGTAAAAAAAGATATATGATGATCTGAACAAATGTTCAAAATGGGAAACTATAAGTACTTTTTACTTTTTAATTGTTTCAGTACATTTAATTTGGTTTTTGTCTTACGCTAAGTCCAACCCATCCTCTACTCTAGTTTTTAGCTAGAATTGGGGGTTGAATAACTAAAAATTTAGCACCAACAACATCCATGAAATAGGAGGCCCCAATTCTATAACCCAATATTTACTACTCTTCTAGCTACATGTGGCGATACATTTTTGTTGTTACATTGTTTTCTTTTCTTTTTTAATTAATTTTGCTGACGATGCTCTTGACTCTTGTTGTTGTTTTTCAAACATTTTGATGCTTTAATTGTTTATTTCTTTTTTAAAATTTAACCAACTCTTTTTTTTTTAATATTTAAAATTTGAAAAAAAAAAGTAATAAATTTAAATATTTTAAATAATATATAACATATTTTTGAAAATATAAATATCAAATTTTTTATTATAATAAGTTATAACTCTATTTAATTATTTTTAATAATATAATATTTTATAAAAAAAAATTAATATTAAATAATTTATATTAATTTCGAAATATACAAATTAAAAAATAAATATTTACATTAAAAAATTATGAATTAATTAAAATAGAAAATTTATTTAAATAAATTTATATAAGATGGTAAAAATGGAATTGGGAAGTTGTTGGAGCAAAATAAATTTAAGAATTGCTATTTGAAAGAAAACACCAGTTTGATTTCCAATTTTAGCTTTCGAATAAGGTAGTTGTTGGACTTAGCCTTACTTGAAATTACCGTTGAAGCAAACTCTTCACAGAATTTGAGGTGGAGATGATCTCAAGAATTCCTTTAAACTCTTTATCTTTATGGTTCCTCCTGATCGTTTGTAATATACATTATTTGTATTTCTAAAGCATAAAGATTCGAACCGCATGTGAAATAGTTTAGTTATGGTCTAATTTTTATACTTTTTTTGTCCCAAAAATAATATCCACTTAGCATTTTCACACATATTAAAAAATGTCATTATCAAATCCTACATGTACAAAAATACCCTTATTAAATGTCATCATTAATGATAATGCATATCTATTCCTATGTCTAGGAAAATGTAATCAAGTATAAAATAATAATTCAAATAATTATAAATAAAAAGAAAAATAGGGGTAATAAAGGTAAAAAATAGAAAAATTTGTCTTGAAATATAAATAGACATTATTTTTAAAACACCATATTTAATAATGTGGATATTATTTTTGGGACGGAGGAAATATATTCAGTAGGCATAACAGTTCTAGCTGAACATGAATGCACTCCCCTTACGCCGAAGACCCCTCTTAGTAGGCATAGCGAGCAAGCCCTTTCACTTGGCACGAGACACCGTACGCTACACAGAGAACACAAGATTTGTGAATGAATTTCACTTTCTTTTCTTACGTCAAAAAAGGTGACCTTTGTGTTTGTATAGAAGAAAGTTGATGGTGTGGCGGTCAATCTTCAATTTGATTAAAATTTTCTAATTTAACACAAATAAAATATATTTTAACAAAATAAAAGAATCGTTCAAGTGTCAATGTTAATATTTGAGTAACAAACCAATTTGATTATGAGACAAAATGTGTTATTAAATCCTATCGAATAGTGGTTTTGGAATTAAACACTTTAATATTGATTTATTGAAATAAAATTGCATTATGATTTCATAGGAGAAGCGAAAAAATTATACATGAATTATATAGTTTTACTGCTATATTAGAAGATAAAAAAAAACTATTATAAATATTTTATTTAAAATAGTTTCCTTTCTCAAATTCTTTATCAAACTAAGAGATGTGGAATAAACTTTTGTATTGGTTAAAAAGTCTTACATCGAAAATATGAAAAAAATTATGTAAAGTATTATATGATTTTACCTCTATCCATTCTAAAATAACTAAAGGTTATGAAAGCTAAAATAGAATAAGCAAATCTCCACACGCGCGCACCACCACCTCTCTCCCGGCCCGGCACCGGCAGCGTGGGTCGTGGGGTCGTTAGGGAGTTTAGGGAGTCAAAAAATGAAATTGACTTTTGAAGAGAGACTAGTGATAAATGACTTGTACTTATACTAGTCATTGGATCCTCAGAACCTGTCCGCCAGAAGACAAAATGTACACGAATTAAAGACACATTAAACTAAGAATATTCTTCAATCAAGTATCTACGGTTACAAGACTTGGTCAAAATGGGAATGAACCAAAAGCAAGCAAAGATTCCAGATTAATGATACAATTTGAAAAAGTATAACATGCATACTAAAGGTCTCATCCTCACCTATAAATACAAGCCTCTCCTAGTTGCAAAGTGGTGTCGCCTAGGGTATGATAAAAATATGATAAATAAATCCGGGAAACAATGCACTAATCACCCTAGACAGGCAAGATACTGCAAGTATTACAGGACGTATGCAAGTTTTAATGATAAGAAGAATTCGCTCTTAGAGACTTAGTGTGTTATACGAATGAGAAAATAATTAGAGTAGTAATAATTAATTAAAAGATAGAAACTAAAGATGATTAGTTAAACTAATTAAAAGTGAAGACAATAAAGTAAATATGAGAGAATATGAGATGAGAGAGTATAGCTTAGGTTTTGCTAGTATGCACTAATCCTTCTAATTCTTTCTATTAATTCCAGATAATAAGGGAGACAATAGCTCTTAGATACTTAGTCAGGATTCTAAATTCCTACCTACACCCGGAGAGCGAATAGGTAGGCTACAACACAACCACGAGGTGAGCTTAAATAGTGTTATCCTACACCACTCGGTTCCTAAGTAGTTCTTTCCTTGAATTGGTGATATGGTGATTAAAACAAACCCTAATGATTATCTAGTTACGCTGGTGTTGTCAGGACCAAATCCTTATTCTAGACGTTTATGTGGTGTTTCAATAATTAGACACCCCTTCCGGGCGACGATCTAAATACTATTAAGAAAGCCTAAAGTGATCAGGTTTAGGACAGGCAATAAATCAAAACACATAAAACAAATATATGGTTAAGCAGCTAGAATCAGATTAAAACATATAATTCCCGAAGAAACTTAGATAGAAAGAAAGTAGAATTCATAGATTATACATAATGCAAAATCCAAACTATGGGAAAATTAGTTCATACCTAAAAGAAATAAATTAAAAGATTGATACAAAGAATTTATCTTGCTCTCTTCAATGACTCTAATAATATAAAACTTAAGGACTAACTTATGGGAGGCAAAGATTATTTTACAAAGGTTAAAGGGTGTATTTATAGGTGTTTAGAAGACCTAATTTGTTTTCTTGAAGTGGAAGATAAGTAACTTGGACTCCAAGCCCAACTCAAATTCGTAACCCTAAAATATAGAAAAGGTAATAATCTGCCGCTGGTTTGTTTTGACCGTAATTTCTTCGTTTCAAATCTATTTGACGCGTTCCAATAGTCGAAACTAGTCGTCTCGGAGAGCTCTATAACTTTGCTTCAGACCATTCTTCCAAATTCCTAGCCAATCTTGAATTATGATCACTTCTATGGTCGTAGGTGCTGGATTTCAGATTTATTTGGCAACTTTATCTTTCCATATCTTATATTTTCCTTCCTTATCTCTAATTTCCATGCATATCTTCTTTCCTTTATCTCTTAGAATTGACTTGACATCTAATTAATCACCTTATATATCTTTAGAGCTTCACAATTAACAAACAATCAAACCAAATATGCTCTAAAAATAATAAATCATTAAATCAAGACATGAAATAGGAAAGTGCACTATTACATGTGAAAATCGAGTATTTAGATTTCTAAAACACTAAAAATGATGTCTCCAACTAATATTAAATCATCACAAATTGGGAGACATCACAAAGTTACAAAACTAAATCTTCAGAAAAGAACACTATACTCTCCTCCCACTTATACTATTTCTGATATTTGTAAATTAGGGTAGAAACTCTTTTAGAGATACCGGCACGACCAGAATATCTTTTTAACAAAATTTTATATACCGTTTAACATCATTTTTCTTAAATTTTTATGTAAGTTTCGTTATTTTTAATTTCTCTTGTAATAGTGTAATGTTACTCGTAATTGAATATTTATTTTTTTGCTTTACGAAATTCCATTTCTCTATTTTTAGAACCAGTTATTATTATTTTTCCAACAATTTAATAATATATTTATGTTATATCACTGGTTGTTTCTTAGAAATAGTTTTTCCTATCTCGATTGTTGCTTCACCATTGAACGCAAAGGCCTTTCCCGACGTGAATAAGTTGGAGCACCTTAATGGTTCCAACTACAAGCGATGGGCACAAAAGATCTTGATCTTTCTTGAACAGTACGAAATCAACTTCTCTATATTCGAAGATCCTCCACTTATGGTGGAAAACAGAGTTCATACTGAAGAAGAGCGGGCTAGATATCTTACCCTTGAAGCCAAGTTCAAAAAATTAAACATTATGGCTCGGGGCTGGATATTGAACAATGTTCCAAATACCATCTTTGATCTCCTTTTCAAAGAGATATCGGCAAAGACCATATGGAAAACTCTTAGGGAAAAATATGGGGCTGATGATTCTGGTAAAAAGAAATACGTCGCCGGTAATTGGTACAACTTCAAACTCACTGATCAAAAGCCTACGATTGAACAACTTCATGTGTACGAAAACCTAAGCGCGGAGGTAATCGCCAAAGGCATGAAGATTTGTGAAGTTTTCAAGCCATTATTCTGCTTTAGAATTCCCCCCTTCTTGGATGAAATATCGTAACCATATCAAACACAAAAAGAAGGAAACGATCCTCTAATAACTCATCAGCCACATGCAAGTCAAAGAAGCTAATCGGCTCAAGGATAAGTCTCTCTCCTAGATAGCTAACATTGTTGAAAGTTTTGGCCAAGGAAACAAAGACAGGTTCAAAGGGAAGGGAAAACAACACGTCTCGAACAAATTTAAATATAGGCGAAAGAAAAACTGGGGCAACTCCAACAAGCAAGGTGGAGGTTCAAAACTTCTGGTAAGATTCAGAAACCTAAAGGTGCTTTTTATTGTTGTGTGAAAGAAGGACACGAAGATTTTGAGTGTACGGATAGATCTGTCCCTAATTCAAAAGCTACCGTAAATCTGACCGAGACCGAAGAAATCATCACCGCGGTAATGGTTGAGGTATACTTGGTGGAGAAAAAAAGCTAGTGGATCCTTGATACCATAACTTCCTGACAATTCCGCGTAAACAAAGCCTTGTACAAAAAGTTTGAGGAAGTAACTGATGGTGAATGCGTGTACTTGGGTGACTCATCCACTTCTACGGTTCTCGGGAAAGGACAGGTCCCCTCAAACTCACTTCTGGTAAGATTTTAGAGTTAAACGATGTTCTCTTCGTCCCCTCGCTCTGTAGGAACTTGGATTCTGGAGCTCTTCTTAATAAAGTGGAACTCAAAACTAGTTTTCAAGGGGTGGAAAAAGTTATTACTCAAACCGATGAGTTTGTGGGGAAAGGGTATTTAAATAATTGGCTAGTTTGTTTCAAACACTGTAACCCTTAATGAGTATGTTTCTAATTTTGCTTACATCGTTGAATCTATGGTTACGTGGCATGGTAAATTAAACCATTTATATGTCTATTCTATTGAAAAGCTAAAATATCTTGGACTAATACATCTTCACAACATTTATGACTTTGTAAAATGTCAAATATGTGTAAAGTCCAAACTCGTGAAAAACTTTTTAAAATCGTAACTGGTGGGGCCTAGGGTGTGATAAAATAAGATATAATTAACGTACAAAATAACACCCTAAACTACACGGTTCTGCAAGTATACAGATCGTATGCAAGTTTTAGATTGAGATTCGTTCCGCAGAGACTACGAAGGTTAGACGAATTTTATGCAAATATCAAGTGTAAATAATTAAAGCTAGAACAACTAAACGCAATTTAAAAGTAAAGACAAATAAGATGGATTGAGAAAATAATTAACTAAACTAAAACTAAGAATTAAAAGACAGAAAATAAATACGAAGAGAAGTGATATGAGAATATAGCTTAAGTCATTAGCATGTAATCCCCACTAGTTTTGCCGTTCTAAATATGTAAGGGTGAATTATGTAGTATTTCCCTAATCGGTCCCAATTCGCTATCGGTAGTTTAAAATAGGATTTACCTGTGTCAATAAGGCTTCCTAAGCAAACTTTTCCTGTAATTGGTAAATAGTCACAAGAACTAACCCATAGTGATTACCAAAATCGACCTATTTCTTAGGTAAAAACGCACATCTTTAGACGTGTATGCAGAATCCCAGATTTAGGCAGCTTTTCCTTTTCCATCTTTTTAGCCTTTGTTTCCTTATCTCCAATTTCCATGCAAATCTCTTTCCATAAGTTGTTGTCTTTGACTTGGAATCTCCATAATTATCTTTAAAGCTTCACACTAAATAAACAATTAAACCCAATATGCTCTAAAAATATTATGTTACTAAATCAAGACCCAAAATAGGAAAGTGCACTAAACTAAGCTAAAATCAACCTATAAACTATAAATAAGCCTAAAATGATGTCTCAGAAGTATATTTTATTATCACAAATGAGGAGACATCAAGACCCCCAATCAAAGTTGTATCGTCCCGATACAATAAAAGTAAAGAACAGTAGGGTAGTAAAAAATAAACAAGAAGAAGTCGGAGGAGAACAAGAACAGAATATAATGAATGACCCTAGAGCATAAAATCCAAAAAATCTCATGTAGTAATGCTCAATAAATAATGCACAAATATGCCTAATATACATGTAATCAACAATCCATAAATTCAAGTTAAGATTAATTTCGCAATGCCAGAAGGAGAGGATGATAACTTAGTTCAGGTTAATGGCTATAGGTTGTTCATAGGTCCCAAATACAGCATCCAATGGTCCACTTACCTACTACCTAATAGCTCAATTGTTTCTCCATCTAGTAGTTAAAAATCCTAAGGTCTTGGTTATAACTTGGCTTAAGGATGGGTGTGGTATATTTGGATAATGAAAAGTGAGCTTTTGGCTCTCTCCTCACTAGCCATCAACGAATCGCCCTAGAGCTTGAGTTTTCACTCGAAGATGTTCTCACTCAACCCAATTTATTGATGCTTTTTAATGTGCATCCCCAATAATCCCAATTAAAACCCTTGATGATATAAAATCCACTTTGCCTGTCAGAATATATATTTTCTTTTCACATCAATTTTTTCTTTTGTATAGCTATGATTCTCTTTTAATGTTGAGATATCACACTATTTTATCATATATATATTCTTTTCTTTTTATGCCCTTGTTGGCAAAATTAGCTCGTGGCTTCTTTTTCATTCACTATTACCCCGGCAAAGGGTTACAATAATAAGAATTCATCATCAATAAAATCACAAAGATAATTCCCAAATTCCCTAATAATGAATCCCACAATCCCAAACTCAAGCTCTAAAACGAGTTTGTCTCAGGTTTTGCGATTCGAGTGCGGGTCATATAGATAAGTCCTACAAACTACGGTATGGATTATAATGTGTTTCAAATAAAGGCTTTAGAAAGGCTCAGAGGGGCTAAGACGGATAAATAACAATAATATCAAACAAAAGGGTGAGAAAGTCTAAAGGCTTCAAGTGTTTTATCATGAAAGAACTGCCTTAGTCATTTTTCTAACTACCGGATTTCGTTACGTTTTCATTATTAGTTCATAGACAAGTGGGTTTTCAACTAATTTTAAACCTCACGTTCTACACACCAAATAACTATTCCTAAGTTTCAACGTGATTTCTTAGCATTGCTCATTAACTTTTCTATCCTTTATTTCCTGTTTTCATACATGCATCCTAAACAAATTTGTTTGCATCTTTCAAAAACATACTACTTACTATCATTGACCTAATAACATCATGCTCAAATAGGTACATTCAAGATATTCAATGCCTTAATTCAACCTAAAATTTTTAAATTTTATGCAAAAACGAAAAGAAGATGAGGACAACGAATCCCCACCCCCAACTCAAAAGTGAGCCGTGTCCCCACGACTCGAAAAAGACTCAAGCATGGAATAAAATTTAAAATAAAACTAACTAAACTATCTAATGCATACAAGCTATTAAGAAAATTAGAATGACCTACCTGGCTGGCCATAGAGATCCATCATATCATCCTCATCATCCGAAGCTGAGGGATCGGTATAATCATCAATATCCTTATACAAGGTCAAATCTTCTACTTGTGACTCTGATGTCTCCTTAATTGTTCTTATTTTCGACCCTTAGGAGACATCATTTTTGGTGTTTATTTAATCAATTCGATAGACTTTTGGACTAAATATGCAATAATATGATTTTCCTCTTTTATTTCTAGCATTTTTTATTTATTAAGCTTTTGCGCGTAATATTGGTATTTTTAGTGAGTATTTTACAGGTTTTAGATGTTAGCTAGAAGAGGAATCCGAGGAGAAAGTCAAAGATCAAAAGATAGAGTCAAGACTTGAAAAGAAATCCCGAAGATATTATTTTTAGAGCTGAAAATCCATTTTCCAGGCCATAGATTGCTGATTTCGAGGTGCTTAAGCGATGATCTAGCTGTTGACCTTTGAAGAGAAATCATTCCTTATCGAGTTACAAAACTTTAGCATCTGGAATGAGGTCAATCGGAGTTGTAACGCATCGGGAAAAGCCGTTTTAGTGAAGGTGTATCAGCAGTTACGGGATTTTGGGCTTGGACATTTAATTAATATTCTATTTTCTGGTCCAAGCCCTAGAACGAATTTGCACTTATAAAAGGAGGTCTGGACTTCTATTTTACACACAATTCACATTCTGCAAGATTAAGAACACCAGAGAGAAGCAACTGAAGGAAGGAGAAGAAGCTACAAGAGCTGGAGAGGGTCTATATCTCCGTTCGTAGTCATTCCGATTCCGGAAATTAGGTTCTTTTATCTTTTTAATTCTGTAAACAATATGAATTCCTTTATTTTTGATTTCGTATTTCATTTTAATATGAGCTAAGTTTTATATAGTGCTTGAGAACAAACAATGGGTGAATCCCAATTCTTATTAATTAACGAATGTTGAATTTGGGTTTTTATTGAATTAAACTAAATTAGGGCTTTTACTCTTTTCGATAAATTATGAATATTTACTGTTTTTAGCGTCATGAACTAGGAGCAGGTAATAGTATTTAGGCTATTCCAATTAGTGGCAATTGGATCATCCTGACGGAGGGTTTAAATACGGAACCATTTATTCAATCTAGGATAGAAGTTAATGATTCTGACGAGCTTAGCTAATCCTAGGGCCAATGAGGTAATAACACTTAATCATCCAACGGTGGATCATATTTACCCTGACGGGACTAGTGACACTTTAGGATCGCCTTATAGTCCACCCTGACGGGGGTATAAGGAATTTAGAATCCCGACCATTGTAATTGACTAATTTAGCCCTTAAACAACATAAGTTAAGAAATAGGATAGGGAGGATCCTTGCGTTCTCAAGTGCTACTTCTCATATTGCGTTTTACATCATTTTACTTGCGTCTTAGCTTTTACTTGCATTTTAATATTTGTCTTTCATTCATTAGCTTTAATAACAAAAACCAAACAAACATATTATTGTCTTTTATTTTCATAAGTGCATCAATCACTATTTGCTAGACATTGTGATCAACCATTCCGTCCTTGGAACGAATCTGTATTATCAAAAATACTACTTGGGACAACCGTACACTTGCGGTTGTGGTTCGATTATTATTTGCATTTATATAGAACACACACAGGACCACCAGACTCCAACTGTATGACTTCTATCCAAAGGTCTTTGTTATCTTCACGTAATCTTTCAACTTCGTTCTGTAACTTGAGAGCCCAAGGAGGAAGATCATAGACAATTTCAGAGGAAGAGGTAGAAGAACCTTGGTCTTGGATTTTTATTTTCTTCAAAGGCCTCCTTGATGGTATGGACATTCTAGCAGTTAATCTCTTCTTTGGTAGTGATTGTGCTGGTGCCTTTACTTTTTATTCTTCAGAAACCTCATCAAGATTGATGGGTTTTTCAATGGTGGCTCCAGGAAATTTCTTATTCTTCCCAAGGATTGAGCACTTTCTCTTGTATTCCATAGCTTCAGATCTGTTAGTCATGCTTGATTTACCCACAACTCAAGTTATACCAAGGATGGATTAAAAGTTTTAAGGAAAATTTGGTGTGGCTTGAGGTTGTTGCTTGGAATTGATGAAAGAGAAAGGTTATGTGAATGATCTTGGAAGAAATCTTTAAAGCTTGTTGAATTTGATGGTGTTTTGATGGTGTAGTGTGATGAATTTGATGAAGAATTTGTGTTTATGGAAGATGTAGGAGAGGATTTGATGAGTTGTTGTGTTAATTGTGAAGGTTTGCACAAGCTTTAAGATGTATATATAGGGTTTGGGTCTGAAAAATTCATGTGGGAGAGGCTAGGGTTTATCTTGTAAGGTAAGAAGTTGATTAGGAAACAAATTCCTTCACAAACCGCCTCTCTGCGGTGCACCGGACGAAACCTGCGGTGTACCAGACTCTACAGCTCTTCAAATTTTTGCCCACTGGATAATACCCAAGCTAGCATCCCGTGGCACGCGTTTTGTGCCTGCGGACCAGCGGTGCGGTGCAGGGGGTAGTCCGCGGATGCTCCGTCAAAAAACCCGTGGTACCCGACCCCGTGGCACGCGTTTTGGGCGTGCGGACTAGGGTCCGGTGTACCGCGCCTATCGATCAAAAATTTTCTTATGAATACCGTGGTACCCGACCCGTGGTACGGGTTTTCTCTGCATGGTGCATCCCTGCGGACAATGGGGTAGTCCGCGCCAGGCCTTGATTTCCTCCAGATTTTTCCTTTTTACCCCAAACTCGTTTCCTGCACAATAACACACTACCTTTCTCTCCTATTAGCTTGTAAACACAGTTAAAAATATACACTAACTTAAAATTATACACTACAAAGCAAAAACAACTAATCTAAAAAGCAATTAAAACAAGGCGTGTCTCCCAAGAGCACTTTTGTTTAACGTCTTTGAGTTAGACGTGTACCTCAGGCTAAGCGCATTCAACGAGATGGATTGTCTCCTCTCGCCCAAAGTCCTCACTATCATGGTATCTCTTCAAACACTGGTCATTCACCATGAATGTCCGTTGCTCGGTTGGATTTTCAATTTCAATCGCTCCATGAGGTGTGACTTTAGTGACAATGTAAGGTCCTCCCCAACGGGATTTAAGCTTTCCTGGGTAGTTCGAAAATCGAGAGTTGTATAATAAAACTTTTTGTCCTATCTCGAAATGCTTTGGACGGAGCCGTTTATCATGCCATCGCTTTGTTTTCTCCTTGTAGAGACGTGAATTTTCATAGGCAAGATAACGAAACTCCTCCAACTCGTTCAACTGCATCATCCTTTGCTTCCCGGCCAAGTCTGGATCTAGATTCAGAGTTTTAATAGCCCAGTAGGCTCGAGCTTCAAGTTCAATCGGTAGATGACACGCTTTGCCGTAGACCATGCGATATGGAGATGCCCCAACTGGTGTTTTAAATGCTGTTCTGTAAGCCCAGAGAGCATCATCTAGCTTTAAAGACCAATCTTTCCTCGATTTGTTCACGGTCTTCTCAAGAATAGATTTGATTTCCCGGTTGGAAACTTCAGCTTGACCGTTAGTTTGTGGGTGATAACCGGTTGAAGTGCGGTGTTTCACTCCAAACTTACGAAAAAAATTTCTCAGAGGAGCATTAAGAAAATGGGTACCTTTATCACTAATTAGCACACGTGGCGTACCATGTCTTGAAAAGATGTTTGATTTTAAGAACTTAATCACAGTTTGAGCATCGTTCTTTGGTGTTGCCACTGCTTCTACCCATTTTGATACATAGTCTACCGCAAGCAAAATATAAAGATTTACATAGGAAGTGATGAAAGGTCCCATGAAATCTATTCCCCATACATCAAAGATTTCAACTTCAAGAATATTATTAAGCGGCATCGCGTCTCTTTTTGATATGTTGCCAGTGTACTGGCATCTGTGACATGACTGGACATAACGATGACAATCTTTGTGTATGGTAGGCCAATAGAACCCGGATTGAAGAATTTTAGCTGCGGTTCTATCGCCTTTAAAGTGACCTCCATAAGGTGAACCATGCCAACCTTCAATGATCTTCTCCATTTCACCTTCATGTACACATCTTCTAACCACTTGGTCACTACAAATCTTCCAGAGGTACGGTTCATCCCAATAATACTGTTTGGCCTGGTGATTCAATCTTTGTCTTTGTTGTGGGTGGAAATCTTTGGGAAAGACACCACTCACAATGAGGTTGACTAGATCTGCATACCATGGCACAAAATCACGTTTAATAGCAAATATTTGTTCATCAGGAAATACCTCTTTAACCAACAATGGTTCTTTGTTCGCATCAGATCCTTCGAGCCTTGATAAATGATCAGCAACTTGATTTTCGCATCCCTTTCGGTCTCGAATATCTATGTCGAATTCTTGAAGCAACAGTACCCATCTAATAAGACGCGTCTTAGCGTCCTTTTTCTCCATGAGGTACCTAATAGCTGAATGGTCCGTGTATACAACAGTTTTCTTCCCAACCAGATAGGGACGAAATTTATCAAAAGCATAAACCACGTCTAACATCTCTTTCTCCGTTACTGTATAATTCATCTGGGCAGCGTTGAAAGTCTTACTTGCATAATAAATCGTGTGGAAAATCTTATCTTTCCTCTGTCCCAACACAACACCCATAGCGCGATCACTAGCATCGCACATAAGTTCAAACGGAGCTTTCCAATCAGGAGGTATAACAATAGGTGTAGAGATCAGTTTTTCGTTAATCGTAAAAAACGCTTGAAGACATTCTTCGGGTTAATTAAAAGGAGTATCCTTTTCAAGTAACGAACAAAGCGGTTTGGCGATCTTGGAGAAATCTTTAATAAATCTTCGATAAAATCCTGCGTGACCCAAGAAACTTCTCACTCCTTTAACAGAAACCGGGGGTGGTAATGTTTTGATAACTTCAATTTTAGCACGATCAACCTCCATCCCTGCCTTCGAAACTTTATGTCCCAACACAATTCCCTCTTGAACCATGAAGCGGCATTTTTCCCAATTAAGAACAAGATCTTTTTCTCTACATCTCACAAGGACTTTCTCAAGATTATTAAAACAATCATCAAAACTATCTCCAAACACCGAAAAATCATCCATAAAAACCTCCAAATATTTATCAATCATGTCCCAAAATATCTCCATCATGCACCTCTGGAACGTGGCAGGTGCATTGCATAAACCAAACGGCATTCTTCTATAAGCAAAAGTACCAAACGGACATGTAAAAGTTGTTTTGTGTTGATCGAGGGGATCCACACAAATCTGATTATAACCTGAATATCCGTCAAGGAAGCAATAATATTCTCTCCCTGCAAGTTTGTCTAGCATCTGATCAATGAATGGTAGCGGGAAGTGATCTTTCTTTGTTGCTTTGTTCAGTCTTCGGTAATCCATGCACACTCGCCACCCCACAACTGGTCTTGATGGTATGGCTTCGCCTTGATCATTAAGGATGGTAGTGATACCTCCTTTCTTCGGAACACATTGTACTGGACTAACCCAATCACTGCTAGCAATCGGATAGATAATTCCTGCATCCAACAACTTGATAACTTCCTTCCTCACCACTTTTTTCATAGCTGGCATGAGTCTTCTCTGTCCTTCTATAGATCGCCCACCTTCGTTCTCAAGAATGATTTTGTGTTTGCAAACGGAAGGACTAATTCCCTTGATGTCGGCAATAGTCCATCCAATTGCTTCTTTGTTTGCGCGAAGTACTTGAAGTAGCTTCTCCTCTTGAGGACCTGAAAGGTTAGCAGAAATAATAACAGGCAAAGTTTTGTTCGTACCTAGATATGCATAGCGTAGATGATCTGGAAGTGGTTTTTCTTCGAGAACAGGTGGACATATTATAGATGGTTGTTTCATTGGTTCAATGTCACCTGGTTCTCGAAGTAGTTCTCGCACATTTGATCCTAATGCAGCAACATCTTCAGGGGGAATCTCTAGTTCCTCTGTTGATTCAAGTGCTAAGGCCTCGTCAAGATCATCATCTAAGCTTGCTTCATTGAAGACTTCTTGAGCAATTTTTCCAATGACAACTATTTTGAAGCATTCATCTTTTGACTTTGGTAACTTCATAGCTTGAAACACATTGAATCGTATCTGTTCGCCTTGTACTCTCATGATCAACTCACCATTCTCAACATCAATTAGTGTACGCCCCGTGGCTAAGAATGGTCTACCCAAGATGATGGGGACATTCTTATCCGCGTCGTAGTCAAGAATAATAAAATCGCAAGGAAAAATAAAAGAGCCCGCTTTAACTAAAACATTCTCAATTTTACCTATTGGTCGTGAGAGGGAGCGATCCGCCATTTGTAATACCACAGATGTGGGTACTACTTCTCCAATATTAAGCTTCTCGAACAGGGATCTAGGCATGAGATTGATGCTCGCGCCTAAATCGCATAATGCTTTCCCGGTCCAACTATCTCCAATGCCGATAGGAATTGTAAAACTTCCGGGATCTTCTAATTTTGGTGGCAACTCACTTTGACATATAGCACAGCACTCCCTAGGTAATCCAATTGTTTCCCCAGTCTCTATACTTCGCTTGTTGGAGAGAATGTCCTTCATGAATTTCATATAGGTTGGCATCTTCTTGAGAGCTTCAACAAGTGGTATATTAACTTCCAACTTCTTCAACATGTCAATGAACTTCTTGAATTCCAGGTTATTGTCCTTCTTTCTGACACGTGAAGGGTATGGTGGTGGAGGGCGTGTATTGAGTTCCACTGGTTTTCTTGTCTTTTCACGCGTCTCGGCTTGGACACTCTTTGGTTTAACCATCTCCTCAACTGTATCTTTGATTATTTCTTCTCCCCTTTGTTCTGGAATAGGGATTGGTTCTTGTTCTGGTTCTGGTCTTGGGGGTCTTGGTGGAGGTAGTTGTTTTCCACTTCGCAATTCAACTGCATGGCAAGAGTCATCTCTAGGAGCAATAGTATCACTTGGGAGTTGCCCTTTTGGCCGATTTTGTAATGTACCCGCCATCTGTGATATAGTATGCTCTAGTTGTTGATAATCTTCTCCTGAGTTCAAACTTTCTATTGGCTATGACTCATTTTCTTCTCAACTGTTTGCATTAATTTAGCCATACTTGAACTTAAACTCTGGAGTTGTTCTTGTTTTGCCAATTGCATTGATTGTTTAGGTGGATCTTTCTTTGGTTCTTGACAAGCTTTAACAATGGGTGCCTTTTTCTGAATAGGTTGTGGTGGATTATAAGTTTGAAGTTGGGGCTGTTGATGAGTTTCTTGCTTTCTGACCCAACTCTTCTGTTGCGGAGGTTGTTGATAATTAATGTAGCTTTCTTGAGGACAAGCATAACCATTAGAGTAATAGTTATCTTGAGTATATTGAACGGAAGCTACTGCTGGATTTTTCATACACCCTTCCCACACATGATTTCTTGATCCACAACCAGGGGATGAAGGAATTGTGCGTACCGTATTCACCTGAGCAATTGTTCGGGCTTGGTCCTTAAGTTCTTCGAGTTGTTTAGCCAATTCTTTAAGTTTTAGAGATGCTGAATTGTCTTCTTTTACTGCTCTCTTTGGCCAACTTCTCTCGTTCTCAAGAATTCTTTCCATCCCCATCTCAGCTTCTTCAGGATCTAGCAACACAAAACCTGCGTTTCCTAAGGAATCTGCTTTCTCTCTTGATTTATCATTAAGGCCTCCATAAAACAAGGTTAAATAATATTCCGGCGAGGATTTATGATAGGGACATCTCGCCTTCTTATCTGTAAATCGTAACCATGCTTCACCCAAACTCTCTTCATCTTTATGTATAAATTGTTCAAGCTCCAACATGTCTTTTAAACGTCTACTAACCGGATAGAAACGGTCTAGGAATCTTGCTTGGAGCTTGTCCCAATCTGGAATAACATGAGGGTATTGGGTATCATACCAATCGCTTGCACATCCGGTCAAGAAGAACTGGAACATCAGGTAATATACTTGCTCCCTAGTAACTCCTCTTACGATATAAGCATCACAAATCTGCATGAATTTCTGAATATATCGGATCAGATCTTGATGTGCAACTCCACTGAATAATCCATGAGATGCAAATTGAGTTAGCATCCCAGGATCAGGTTTAAATTTTGCGGCTTGGATTTCTGGAGCTCGAATTCCTCGTGGCTCCACTCTGAACTCGATGGGTAGCTCAAGTATCCTTGGGTTCTCCATCTGTAACTAAATCTGAAAAACAAAAACTAAAAACAAAAGCGTAAAATAGAACTAACTGAAATTAAAAGCACAAGATATATGCACAAGGACTAACGATGTAGTCCCCGGCAGCAGCGCCAAAAACTTGGTGGGCCTAGGGTGTGATAAAATAAGATATAATTAACGTGCAAAATAACACCCTAAACTACACGGTTCTGCAAGTATACAGATCGTATGCAAGTTTTAGATTGAGATTCGTTCCGCAGAGACTACGAAGGTTAGACGAATTTTATGCAAATATCAAGTGTAAATAATTAAAGCTAGAACAACTAAATGCAATTTAAAAGTAAAGACAAATAAGATGGATTGAGAAAATAATTAACTAAACTAAAACTAAGAATTAAAAGACAGAAAATAAATACGAAGAGAAGTGATATGAGAATATAACTTAAGTTATTAGCATGTAATCCCCACTAGTTTTGCCGTTCTAAACATGTAAGGGTGAATTGTGTAGTATTTCCCTAATCGGTCCCAATTCGCTATCGGTAGTTTAAAATAGGATTTACCTGTGTCAATAAGGCTTCCTAAGCAGACTTTTCCTGTAATTGGTAAATAGTCACAAGAACTAAACCATAGTGATTACCAAAATCGGCCTATTTCTTAGGTAAAAACGCACATCTTTAGACGTGTATGCAGAATCCCAGATTTAGGCAGCTTTTCCTTTTCCATCTTTTTAGCCTTTGTTTCCTTATCTCCAATTTCCATGCAAATATCTTTCCATAAGTTGTTGTCTTTGACTTGGACTCTAATTAATCTCCATAATTATCTTTAAAGCTTCACACTAAATAAACAATTAAACCCAATATGCTCTAAAAATATTAAGTTACTAAATCAAGACCCAAAATAGGAAAGTGCACTAAACTAAGCTAAAATCAACCTATAAACTAATAAATAAGCCTAAAATGATGTCTCAGAAGTATATTTTATTATCACAAAGGAGGAGACATAATAACCATGAGAAAGACTAAACTACGAGAATTAGTGCATTCGGACATAACTGATTTTTAAAATACCGCTAGTAGATGAGGAGAACGATACTATATAACTTTCGTAAATGACTACTCTAGTATCATAAGAGTATACCTCATAAGAACTAAAGATGTGGCAGAACATGATTTTATAAAATATAAGTCCGAGGTTGAAAACCAACTAGATTGAAAAATAAAAAGACTTAGGTTCGATATGGGCGGAAAATATAGTTCTAATTTCCTTAAAGATTTTTATGAAACTAACATGATTATCCACGAACTTAGTGCCACTTACATACCCCAACAAAATTGCACAACTGAAAGAAATAATAGGTCTATGTTAATTAGTTCAGGTCTACCAACCAACATATGGGGGCAGCTGTCTTGTCGGCTTGTTATGTCTTAATAGAGTACCCCATAAATCCCTACCCCTTTTGAGTTGCGGAAAGGTTTTCTACCAAACTTGAAATTTTTAATACTGTGGAGGTGTCTAGCCAAAGTAAGATTACCCGATTTGAAAACAGTCACCATTGGACCGAAGACCATAGACTCAGTTTTCGTAGGGTATGCTTCGAATAGTGCTACATATATATTCTTGTCCTTAGATGATAATTCTATTTGTGAATCTAGAGATGTCTAGTTCTTCGAAAACATCTTTCCTTTGAAAATTATGAATTCTGTTAATGCATCTATACCTACTAATAGCTTACTTTTTAATGTTGATATTCCTATATGTGATGTTTTCCCTGCCCCTCTATGTCTATGGAGTCTAGTAGTATTTGAAAGTCCTAGAGGGGGGGTGAATAGGATTACTAAAAAGATTAATGCCTAATTAAAAATCTTTTGGACAATTATAAGTTTAAGAGAAAACTTCTAGGTCAACTAATTAAATCAAACTCTTATGGGATCATGCAATGGAAAGAGTAAGGTTTGAAATAAAAGTATAACTAGTAAAATGCTAGTCCAATATCTTAAACTACTCTAGAAGACTATATGTTTAGATATCCTAGATAAACAATATCATAGAATTCATGCAAGCATATAATCAAACATATAAAGTGCGGAAAGTAAATAGAGTAGGGAAAGAAAGATACACACGATTTATAGTGGTTCGGTTTCCCTACATCCACTACCTAAGGAAGCCTCCTTAGGATTTCAAGCTTTTCACTAAGCTCCCGTGTCTCTCTTAACCGGGTCGAGAACACAATAACCTTTACAAACTCTTCGATAACACGAAGGACACACCACTTGTGTAATCACAACACAAGGACACCAAGTATACTTCCTATACTTGAATTCTCTCTTAATCTATCTATTACAAGACCTAGACTTAAGAGGATAGCAACAAAGTGTTTAAAGGTTTGCTAATTAAAGCTTGTAACTAAAAACTCCTAATAGAGTGGATATGACTATAAGCTTGTATACTCCTTCTTGAGTGGATAGAACCTTGTGGCTTAATTGATTAACTCCTTGAAAGGATTTATAAGCTCACTAAGATTGAATTTGACTATGTATAGCTCTTGACACCTTCTTGAATGATAGCAATTAAGCCCCTTAATGTTTGTAATTAGTTGGTGTAGTTGTAGCCTTCAAAGAGCTTCAATTTATAGCAGAAAATGGCTTCCAACGGTTATAAGACTTGGGTCTAACGGATCTATTAATCTCCCAACGGATATATTCCTTATGGCTTGTCTTTTGTGCATAAAACCCTTTTGTGCGGTGTACCGCGGATATGGTCCGGTGCACCGCAGAGCCATTCGACTTAACTTTGAGCTTACTGTTCGGACTAATCAATGTACCGCAATCCGGGTCCGCAACCTTGGTCCGGTGTACCGCACCGGTGTACCGCGCCAAGTAATCTTTGAAGGAGAATGACTTGGATCAATAAATCTTCTTCACGAAAGTTGTTGTAAACATTATTCTAAGAATCTTTGAAGTTGAACACTAAGGCTAATTCTCAATAAACATAAAGATAAGGTTAATAGCATTTGTATGAGAATAAGATTCTTTAAGATAAAACAATTAAGATGAACAACATGATAAAGAAAGAGCTTTTTGATGAAATAGAGTGCAAGAAGGAATGTAAATAACAATAGAAATTAGCACACTAAACACAAGAGGATTTGTCATATTAAAACAACCTAATAAGGGAGGCTATATGCCAACAATCTCCCCCTTTTTGATGATGACAAATCCTTTACTAAAACACCTTAGGAATGATATGAAAGTATAAGTACAAATTAAATAAAGCTCCCCCTCACAATAAGCATAAGTTTTGAGATGCATTTGTGAGTGTTTAAAACGTGCAAGTTTTGAAAGTTTTAGTGCACAATATTTCTCCCCCTTTGTCTTCATCAAAAAGACGGGGTAAAAACAACTAACAAAAGAAGAGCAAAAACTCTAGTGAATAGATTTTTTAAAAAATGATTGCAAGAGCTAAGGATAGAGATGTTTACCAACTTCTTGATAGATTTTGATTTCATATGCTTTCTAATGACACAAACGATTAGTTGCACAATATGAAATAAATGATTAGTCTAAGCATTTGAGTCTTAAAAATATGATTTAGCAAAGACTCCCCCTTTCAAAATGCATATAGTTTGTTGTATTGACAATTTTCCCTAAAAAGAACACTTGAAATCATTTTGAAGAGATTTAGGGGTAAAACTGTAATTTGTTGAAAAGCAAGGGGTCAAGATGTATTTTTCAAAAGTTTGGGGGCTAAACGCAATTTTGAAAAGATCTATTTGGGACCGAAATGCAAATATCAAACTATTGAGGAACAAAGTTTAAAAAGAACAAACTATAAGGAGCAATATCAAGAAGTACCTATATCATCAAAGAATATGTTAGCAACATAAAAACAAATTCAAATATGATAAGAACTAACAATCATGATAAAAACAAACCAAGTTAACCAATTATCCAAATAAAACATTTAGCATCCTAACATAGAAAACCAAATACACCAAAGTAGTAATATCCTAGATGTCCAAAACACGGACCCATAAATACTTAAAAGCATAAACACACCACTTAACAAGTTCTAAAATAACCACATAAGCATAAAAACCCATAAACCACCAAGAACGAAACAAAGATGATTTTAAACACCAAACACCAAAGCAAGGAGGATTAGCGATTATCACGAGGAGAGCGGCTCCTAGACCTTCTTCCATTTCCAATATCATCGCGAATACACGAAACATCATTTTTCATACACGAAAGCTCATTCTCAAGATGCCCTATCTTATCTTCTAAAACTCCAAATTTCCTTTCTATTTTGTCTTCCAAAGCCACAAATTTACTTCCTATGTAATCCATGAAACGAGACATAGCGCTTTCAAAACCGGATGAAGTAGGAGGGTTTGTATTGGTGGGTTGGCTTGGAGTGGGCTCATTAGGATTTGGGTTTTGTTGGGCCGGGTTATCTAATAAATGAAGAGTCTCAAGATCCGGACCATCGGTGCTACTTTTTGCTTCAAGGATGCGACTACGAATAGTGGTATCCGAGATACGATTAATAGTGGAGACCGAAACATAGGTGTTGTTATAAATAACAAATTTCATTCTTAGAATCGTGAGATAATCGAAATTCCATGACTTATTGATTGGTTTCACATTAGTCCCTCCAAAAGAAATGTCATTAGCTTCAAAGATTTTGGATAGAAAAATACCGTAAGGGACTTTATCCCGAGAGGCACGAGCGTGATTCATCCATTTGAACATTATCGCAATAATGTTTATCGGTTGTTTGGAGAAGATCAAAAATAAAAGATAAGCTTCATACGGGATAAGTTTTGCATCATGCTTATCTTTCGGAATCACGGCCGAGATAAGAAATTTATGAGCCACGATAAATTCCGGATCAAAGTTACGAATATTCCAATTTCCATCGGGAACAATCATTCTACTAACAACAAACTCATTAACTTCATTTTGAGCAACTATATCAATATTCGAATTATCCCAACCACTAGACCAAAATCCGCTAAAACCATCCGAAGGAATATCAAATTTAGAGCACAAAGTATTCGATTTTAAACGTAAGACGGTACCCGAAACGGTTGATTTAATCGAAGTAGTAGCATGATTAAATTCAAAATTATTATAAAACTCTTCGATTAGCCCGATTGCCAAATGACTACCCGAAAAAGCAAAGATTTTATGAAATTTTTGAATTGAAAAAAGTCTAAAGAGAGAATTTTCACCGGATGGAAAAGCCGAAGGGCAAATCGTTCTACCCGGGAGAGCATCGAATGGCCGGAGTGGAGGTGGTGTTGGTGACCTCGCCGGAGATGGTTCACGGTGGCGGCTGGAGCTTGTTAGCAATGGACTTGGTTCTAACCATGGTGAAAGATGAGATGGGCAATGAAGGAAGGAGAAGGAGGAGTGATTAAATCGGAGAAGGAGGGTGTTTTGGTGGTGGAGATGGAGTGTAGGTGGCCGGAAATCGCCAAGGAGGAGGAGAGGAGAGGTTTTAATGATAGAATGAGGAGAAAGGAATGAAAAAACGGGCTCTTAATCTGTTAAAACCCTTACGTGCGGTGTACCGCGGGAATCGTCCGGTGCACCGCACGAGTGCTCGGTTTGGTCAATAAAAATAAAATTTTTGATTCTTTTAAAAACACCCGAAACACAATCGAAACTACCCCAAATGACTCGGAATGATATAAAATAATTTTGAGCATCTTTGATTTAAGAAGAAAAGCCAAGGAGAACCTAAAAACTCAAATAACAGTTAATTTCACAAAAAACCTTAAGTTTTCTAAAAGTGCAAAAAGACCCAATGCAAGAATAAAGCAACACTTAAGCATGTAAAAGGTTAAGAACAACAAGATAGTATCACAAGTTGATAAAACACATAAAAACACAATATAAAAACATAAACACAAAAACAAGAGAGGAAGAATTTCACCGTATTTTCCTTTTATGAGGTTTGAACGTCCTTTTGCATAAAATTCCATTTTCTTGACGCTCAACACCTTCAATGCAAATTACTATGGTAACCGAGGTGGAATGGATCCGGAAATGTTGTTAGCATTTGTCACGATCCATATTGGTTTTTCCCATGAAGGTATCAAAGATCCACTAATAAGTTGTTCATGGTAATGGCACGTAGAAGCATGATGACCGGGTTTACCACAATAGTTGCAATAACTTCTTTTTTGAATAGAGTAACCATGTAAAGGTTTTGAACAAGAAGTTTCCACATTCTTTCCAACATCCAAATTATCACTAACATATAATTTTTCTTTGAAAAAGTCATTTGGATCAAAAGGAGTGACATTTGAGAAAGGATGATTTTTTAAAGTATCAAGAGCGAGGGAAAACGCTTCATCCAGTTTTTTAAAACCTTCTATGCTTTTCTTCAAAGGATGTTTCCATTTATTTAAAATAAAAATGTTTTCAAAACACGGGTTTTTAGTATTGCCAAGAATATCATCCAAAGTGATACAACATTTAAAACAATTCTTTGGCACAATATTACCCTTTTTTAACATAAGATTATTCAAATGGATTTGAGAATCAAGAATTTTGAGAAGAGATGAAATTTGCCTAATATCACAATAATTGTAAGGAAGAGATAAAGAGTTAGGATAAAGTGCTACCTCATGATTAGGTTTAATATCGTTGTGAGATTCATCATGGATAGAGACTTCTTCTTCTTCGTCATTTTCGATAATTCCATATACAAACTCCAAACGATCCCAAAGCTCTTTTGCGGATTTACAATCTAACATTTGTGAGAAAATTTCTTCGGAAATTCCACGAATGAGAGTGTACATTGGTTTTGCATTTTGAGTGAGCTTAGCCTTTTCCTCTATGGTGAGTTCATCAAAATCTTTTTCTTCTTGATTTAGCTTAAGAACTCCCTCTTCATTTAACTCTTCTTTATAAGGGACAAATGGACCTTCCTTTACGATTCTCCATTGATCGGGATCTTCGGTTTTTATAAATTCCTCCATTTTTGTTCTCCAAGCAAAATAGTAAGTTCCTACAAAAAGTGGAGGTCGAGTAGAACACGAACTTTCCAAAAGATTAAATTCCATATCGTTTACTCTACTAACGATTTAGCTATTCACGTAGAGTTAGGCTCTGATACCAATTGAAAGTCCTAGAGGGGGGGTGAATAGGATTACTAAAAAGATTAATGCCTAATTAAAAATCTTTTGGACAATTATAAGTTTAAGAGAAAACTTCTAGGTCAACTAATTAAATCAAACTCTTATGGGATCATGCAATGGAAAGAGTAAGGTTTGAAATAAAAGTATAACTAGTAAAATGCTAGTCCAATATCTTAAACTACTCTAGAAGACTATATGTTTAGATATCCTAGATAAACAATATCATAGAATTCATGCAAGCATATAATCAAACATATAAAGTGCGGAAAGTAAATAGAGTAGGGAAAGAAAGATACACACGATTTATAGTGGTTCGGTTTCCCTACATCCACTACCTAAGGAAGCCTCCTTAGGATTTCAAGCTTTTCACTAAGCTCCCGTGTCTCTCTTAACCGGGTCGAGAACACAATAACCTTTACAAACTCTTCGATAACACGAAGGACACACCACTTGTGTAATCACAACACAAGGACACCAAGTATACTTCCTATACTTGAATTCTCTCTTAATCTATCTATTACAAGACCTAGACTTAAGAGGATAGCAACAAAGTGTTTAAAGGTTTGCTAATTAAAGCTTGTAACTAAAAACTCCTAATAGAGTGGATATGACTATAAGCTTGTATACTCCTTCTTGAGTGGATAGAACCTTGTGGCTTAATTGATTAACTCCTTGAAAGGATTTATAAGCTCACTAAGATTGAATTTGACTATGTATAGCTCTTGACACCTTCTTGAATGATAGCAATTAAGCCCCTTAATGTTTGTAATTAGTTGGTGTAGTTGTAGCCTTCAAAGAGCTTCAATTTATAGCAGAAAATGGCTTCCAACGGTTATAAGACTTGGGTCTAACGGATCTATTAATCTCCCAACGGATATATTCCTTATGGCTTGTCTTTTGTGCATAAAACCCTTTTGTGCGGTGTACCGCGGATATGGTCCGGTGCACCGCAGAGCCATTCGACTTAACTTTGAGCTTACTGTTCGGACTAATCAATGTACCGCAATCCGGGTCCGCAACCTTGGTCCGGTGTACCGCACCGGTGTACCGCGCCAAGTAATCTTTGAAGGAGAATGACTTGGATCAATAAATCTTCTTCACGAAAGTTGTTGTAAACATTATTCTAAGAATCTTTGAAGTTGAACACTAAGGCTAATTCTCAATAAACATAAAGATAAGGTTAATAGCATTTGTATGAGAATAAGATTCTTTAAGATAAAACAATTAAGATGAACAACATGATAAAGAAAGAGCTTTTTGATGAAATAGAGTGCAAGAAGGAATGTAAATAACAATAGAAATTAGCACACTAAACACAAGAGGATTTGTCATATTAAAACAACCTAATAAGGGAGGCTATATGCCAACAGTATTCCTGATGAAGAACCTAGGAGAAGTAAGAGGTATAGGATCGAGTCAAGTTTTGGACCCTATTTGATCACAACCTTCATGACTGAAGGTTTTCACATTGACTTAATAAGCGATGAGGTAGTCACCTTCCTCCTCGTGGAGGAAGACCCAACACTTATAATGATTCTATTAAATCTATATATGCTATTTTTCGAAAAGAAGAAATTAATAGTGAACTTGACTCTATTAAAAGAAACCATACATGGGAATCAACCAACTTACCTAGGGGTAGCAAACCTGTTAATAAGATATGGACTTTTAAGAAGAAGTTGAGACCTGATGGTTCAATAAAAAATTAAAAGCTAGGCTTGTTATTACGGGATTGACCCAAAAGAAAGGTTTAGATTACTTTGATACTTACTCCCATGTGACCAAAATAGCCACAATTTGAACCCTTATTGCTCTAGCCGTTATTCACAAACTAGTTATGATGTTAAAACTGCATTTTTGAATGGAGATATAGATAAAAAGATCTACATGGCGTAACCTGAGGGGTTTTGGTTCCAGGTTGAGGGGAAAAGGTATTTAAGCTAAAAAAATTGTTGTATGGCTTAAAACAGGCACCTAAAAATGGTATGAAAAGATAGATAATTTCTTATTAAAGATGGCTTTGTAGCTAACACTTCTGACTCGTGTGTTTACTCCAATGTAACAGGTCTAGACTGTGTTATTATCTGCCTTTATATGGATTACATGCTCATATTTGGTACTTCTATTTGTTTCATATCATAAATGAGACTAAACGCTTCTTGTCATGATATGAAATACATTGGGAGAAGCGGATGTGATTCTCGGGGTAAAAATCATTAGAGGTAGTAATGGTATTTCCCTGATTCAGTCTCATTACGTAGAACAGATGCTTAAGAAATTCGAATCAATTGAGGTTATGCCTGTAAAAACTCCTTATGATTCTATTATTCATTTGTCTAATAACTATGGGGATACCATATCCCAGAATAAATATGCTAAAATTATGGAGCGTGATGTTCTCGATGAACTACACTTAACCCGATATTGCATATGCCGTGAGTAAACTTAGTCGCTATACTCACAACCAGAGTGGTGACTATTGGGTTGCACTTAGTCATCTATCTAAGTACTTAAGGGGTACCATTGATCTGGATGAAAACTGGATCTCTGACAATGACGAAGTATTCTCCACCAGTCGCTATGTGTTCTCCTTAGGAGGAGGTGTTGTATCGTGGAAGTCCTCTAAACAGACTTGTATAGCACGCTCCACCATGGAGTCCGAGTTCATAGCACTATAGTTGGTTGGGCAAGAAACTGAGTGGTTGAGAAGTCTCCTACCCGATGTGCTACTTTGGGAAGGAAGTACCACACCAGTGTGTATACACTATGATTCGCAAGCTACGATTGGGGTCACTCACAACAGCACCTACAATGGGAAAAGGAGACACATTCACATCATACATGGTTCAGTAAAACAGTGGTTGAAAAAAATGTTGTGATAGCCTTAGAATATGTACGATCAGAGAAAAATCTAGCTAATCCGTTCAACAAAGTCCTGAATAGGATATTAATCCCTGAAGACGTCGAGAGGGATGGGTTTGAAACCCATTGATGGGCAACATGTGACTAATGAGTCTATGTGATATCTCCCTATCTCATGTCTACCTATTTGTGATGAATCCGTAAGACATCATTTTTACGTGTATTATGTGCTTATTTGAGGGAGTTTTCCCTGTTATTTGATATATTCCAGTTTTTTCCCTTAATTTGGAGATTTATTACTTTTAGAGCATTTTTAATGTATTTTGTGTGTTAAATGTGAATCTCTTAGGTAAATTAATTATATTAGATGCCAAATCAATTTCAGTGAGTTAAGGAAAGAAGATCCAAGGTGAAGGCAATAGTTAAAAGGAAACAAAGTTGAATTAGGAAAAGAAAAAGTTGCCAAATAAATATGCCAAAGCTGTAATGACGTCCACTATTTTGAAATCTGCGAAAAAAAGTTACAAATTTGAAAGAGCCTTTGTAGGGTCAGATATATCTTTGAATTTAGGTTGTTTTGATAGGCCGTACACTGAATTTGGCCAAGTAAAGTAATGAAAGATATATGACCAAATCAATCTGTAGTGTTTATCATGTCCTATATATTAGGGAACACATTTGAAAATGAATAGGACTCCAATAACTTGACTTCCACTCCAAGATTTCGACCTAACCAACCTATAAATATAGTTGTTTACCTCTTAAACATTATCCCTTGGCTACCTAAGCTTAATATACATCAATAAATCACAATAGAAGCAATCAGGAGGATCTAAAGAAGGAAGAATCAAGAGTTAGAGTTTCACCACATTAATTCTACACTTCTCCGTCTCTATTCTTTGGGTAAATTAGTATTAGATTTATTTTGTCTATATGGTATTTCTAAGCTATTTATTCCTCATTTTATTATGCACAATTTATCTCTTAGTTTTGTATTTATATGAACACTTTATTATTTTTTTTCTGTTTTTAATCTGAATCTGGGATTTTAGTATTTAACTGATTTGGTTCTCAATTTCCATTGACTATGTTCTTGCATTAATCACTATATCTTCTCTGATCAATTACGTATATCCCTTAGTAATTAGGCTATTCGTTAGTGGAGAAGATCATCTAGAAGGGGGGTCTAATTACAAAACTATGATATAGACATGTGGTGTCAGTTATTGAGTCTATCGACCTTAACTAACCATGTAGAAAATTGGGTAAAATCTTAATCATTCGAAAGTAGCTTATTTTCACCCTGACGGGGTCAGTAATACGTATAATATCTCCTAAGTCTACCCTGACGAGAGTTAGTAAGACATTAAACTCCCGACTATTGTGAAATTACCCATTCACCCTATTCTTAGGAATCATTAATACAATACGATAGGTTCATACTTGTATCTTCTTATCTTATTTGCATAATTATTTATTGTTTAATTTATTTATATTTAATTAGGAAACAAAACACTTTACTTTGTTTCTTTTTAATCAAGACATTTAAACTATCTGTGCACTTGCAGTAGTTTCTCGTGGTAATATTGGGTGTGTGCTTTTTATTATCTTTATTTATTCATTATTTTATCACGCCTCTACCGCCACCAAGTTTTTGGCGTCGATGCCGGGTATTTATTGTAGTCATTTTATTTGTGTTTAAGTTAGTTTAGTTGTTTTATTTGTTTTCAGTTTTACGCTTATTTTGTGAGTCTCTTTTCAGGAATAAAATATTGAGATCTTGGTAAGAAAAGAGAGAGAAGAAGAAAAGGCTAGGATGGATTCACCACCTAGTACTCTATCGATGTCACCACCCAACCCTATAAAGATGAGTTATTCAAAAGGTGACATCGATAAAGCATTTGTAGACTCGTTCAAAGAAGATGAAATCTACGCCCAAATGCTTGAAAGTGGTACAAAAGAACTCACACTGCAACAAGTATTCACATAAGCTATCTCTGAAATGAGTGAGAATATGAGTGTAGAGATCGGGGTTGAATATGTTGCCCTCATAACAAAATAAAATCTGAAACATCCCATAATTTGGATAAGAAGATTGAGGAGGTGCCACTTGAGTTCCCATTTGTTCCAGAAGTGCCTAAAGAGGTTAAAGAGAAGGACCACCACCATGACCCCGTGAAGAAGAGAGATAAAGATGAGTTTAGGGTTGGAATCACGGTTGCTTGGAAAGACTCTAAACAAGATAATAGGCCACGAGGTTTCAAGAATGCATGGATTGGGCTATTTGTTGTTACTCGAGTGGTGACGGAAAAATTAATAGAGATACAACCTTCGAGAGGTCAAAGGCTTCGTATAGACATTCAGAGCCTCAGCCAATGCTAGGGAGGCTACACACTCAAGGGATAATGGAGGTAACACGTCGAACTTTAAACGACGTTAAATAAAAGTGCTTGGGAGACACCATACGTGTTAATTAATTTATTGGTTTAGTTTTTAGTGTTTATTAGTAATTTTTATGTGTTTTAATATATATTTCTTTAATGAGGAAGGTATAAATTGTTTTTGATGTGTAGGTAATGCACCAGATGAGTTTGGGGTGAGTATTATGATGAATTCTATGCCCCCAGCTGTTCCCTACAATATACCGGACCTATGGGTAGTGTACCATGTCAAAAAAGCCATGAATATATGATTAAATAAGGTTTTGGCCGAGACCGAAGCAGCTAGCCGTACACGCAGGCGGCAATGCCGGTGCGCAACAACAACATCACTCGCAAACATCGTCGCAGCTGTTTTGAAATGACCATAACTTTTGCATACAAACTCGGAATTCAGTAATCCAGTAGTCCAGGGAAAGCTTAGGAAATTGTCTCCAACTTTCATTCAGGATAATTTTTCTAATAATGTACATATCAAGCTGAAATTAACCTAAAAAATAGGTATGTCAAGAAATAAACTGGAAAATTCAACAAATTCGCGAATGGTCGCGACAGTTTGCGCCACGGTTCAAGGTCGGAAAATTTGAAGATTTCGACCGGCATGACGGTCCCATACCGTGCCGTCACTCACGACTAAGGGTCACTATGGTTGCAAGTTAGTTTGTTAGAAGATTTTGATCGACATACCTGGTGTCGCCTAGGGCATGATAAAATAATAGATAAAATAAGTGCAAAATAAACACCCTAGTCTAAACAAAGTTCTGCAAGTATACAGGCGTATGCGAGTTTTAATAATAAATAAGATTTGTTCCTCAGAGACTACGAAAGTTAGAGAGAACTTATGCAAATTATCAAGGTGCACATATAAAAGCTAGAACAAATAATACACAAGAATAAAGAAAAGGCAAATAGATTTTTATTTGGTTTTTAAATAAGAAAATTAAACTAATAAATTAAAGACCGGAAATTAAATAAAGAGAAGAAGATAGTATTAGATTTTAGCTCGAGAAACTAGCAAGTAATCATCACTAGTCTTGTTTATTCTAAACATGTAAGGACGAATTATGTAGAATTGCAATAATCAGGATTCTAAATTCCTCCCTATCTCCGGAGAGCGTACTAGGGCGGCGACCTTTCAATCACGAGGGAACTCACAAAGGGTTAAATTGCTCCACTTGGATCCTAGGTGTAGTCCCACCTACTAATGATGATTGGTGATTAAATTAAACCTTAGTGATAATCTAGTTACGCTGGTATTGTCAGAACCAAATGCTTATACTAAACGTTATGTGGTGTTTCAGTAGTTAAACACCCCTTTCGGGAAACCATCTAAATACTTTAAGGTAATTCTATACTCATGCACTAGCAAGGAAAACAGTTAATAAATTAAAGCACATAAAACATGAATTCAGTTTAAATACGATGGTATCCCAAATTAGATAGATTTAAAACAAGAACTAGGGTTCATACATATATTCTAAATCTCAAGCTAAAAATAATTTAGTTCATACTAGAAGAAGAAAAGAAAAACAATTACAAATTTCAAGGCTTGTGAAGACGTAATATGGTGTTCAGCTCCTTCCAGAATTCTTTTCTCTTGTTGTAAGCTTCTTCCCGGCTTAAGGATTCGCAAATGATGTGTTTCTTCTAATTAAAGGGCGTATTTATAGGGTACGGAAAACCCCAAAACGTTTTCTTGGAGTGGAAGACAAGTAGCTTGGACTCCTAGCCCAACTCAAATTCGTAACCCTAAAATATAGAAAAGGTAAGATTTTGGTGTTGTTTTATTTTGGCCGTAACTCCTTCAATACTTATCTGTTTGACGCGTTCCAATAGTCGAAAATGATCGTCTCGGAAAGCTCTATAACTTTGATTCAGACAATTCTTCCAAATTCCTATCAAATCTTGAGTTATGATGACTTTTATGTTCGTAGCTGCTGGGATTCAGATTTATTTGGCAACTTTATCTTTTCTTTTTTCATATTTCTTTCATTTATCTCCAATTTTCATGTATATATTCTTTACCTTATCTCTTAGAAATGACTTGGCATCTAATTAATTACCATATATATATTTAAATCTTCACAATTAACAAACAATTAAACCAATATGCTCTAAAAATAATAAATAATCAAATCAAGACACGAAATAGGAAAGTGTACTAAATCATGAGAAAATCGACTTATATCCTAATAAATACACCTAAAACGGTGTATCCAAGCTAGATTAATTTATCACAAATAGGGAGACATCAATACCGGTCCATCAAGAAGGGTCGCGACGGTTGAGGCTATGGTACGCAGTCAGAATTTTTCGCAAAGCAAGTAGGGGCACACTAGTTCATTTTATTTCTAAATTTATGAGAGAGAGCAAAGCAGAGGCAAGAGAAGAAGCTGGAGAAAGCCTTTCTTATTTTATCTCTGTTATTAGGATCATGTATACTTTTAATTTCTTTTCAGTATTTAATTTCAATATGAGCTAAACTTCCAAATACTTGAGAATCACGTAATGGGTTGACCCCTAGTTTAATTAATTTAGTATTTTTGGATTTGGGATTCTTCATTTTAATTCAAGTTAGGTTTTTCATATTGCTTATTAATTCATGCGTGTATACTATTTCTAATAGTCCGGTTAGCAATAGGTATTAGTAATTAGGCTATTCACTAGTGGCGGTGATCATCTGGAAGGGGGGAGGGGGTTTAATTACTGAACTAATTAATAAACGCGTGGTGTTCGTCATTGATCCTGACGGGCTTGACTAACGGTGTAGCCAATTGAGTAATTACTTAATTCATCTGAAAGTAGCTTATAGTCGCCCTGACGGGATCTGTAATACCGTAAGATTGCCTCGTAAGTCTACCCTGACGGGAGTTAGGAGGATATTGAAGTCCCGGCTAATATAGAATTACCATCTTGTCCCTTAAACGAAAGCATAAATGTATGAACTTAGGTGGATCCCTAGCGAGACTCAAGTATAAATCTCATGTTTGCATCTATTCCTTTAGTCTTTACTTTATTTTCACTTTGTTTAAATCATAGTTAATTTACATTCTTGTGTCTAGTCTTTTTATGTTCGAAAACGAAGCAAACATCTATTTATCTTTTATTTATTTTGTACTTCGATCAATTCTACGTATCGTTTAAACACATCGGCCTTACCTAGAAATCCTTGTTGAGACGATTCACCCGTTGTTACTGATTCATTAGTTGGACGACCCGTACACTTGCGGTAGTCACTTCTCTTCTTTAACGTTGATTTTTATCACACTCTAGGACCGACCAGCATGCCAGTGCGGGACGCGATCAAACCAAGAAAAAAAGGTTGGAAGCATACCAACTTATAAACCTTAAGCCTTCTTCTTCTTCAAACACCCAAACTCCATTAAAGTTGTACCAAACCTTCGACTCACATCAAAACAACACCCAATCACCACAATTTCATATCCAAATCCATCCTTACACTCCTATAAACAATATATACCCACACAAATCATTCCAAAACACCTAGAATACAAGAATCAAAACAAAAAAAAATCAAAAACCTATTTCCTAAATTTCTTAAATCCTTCTCATCCAAGCAAGATTACATCACACCCACATAGAGAAAGATCATCCTTACACCTTTCCCTCTGCAAATAATACTTTATCCACCCACATCAAGGGGTAATTCCAAAAGTTGTAGAATTTTGAGTTGGATGTCAAGGGAGATGGTGCGAAGAACGGAGACATTATCTAATGTGAGGAAGATGAAGAAGAATCAAAGGAAGAAATTGGGTGAGAAAAAAAGGTAAACAAGCGAAGCTTCTAAGGGCCTAGTAGCTATCGCAACACGAATTTGAGAAAGAAGTTAGAAAATGGTAAAATTAAATATTTCTATAGATGTTTGATTGATTGGGATGGATCACACTTGGAGGTAAGTAAATGCAAATGTGGTCATACAAGAAGAAAACACTGCACTGTGTCTTGGGTATTTATCACGCGAGGCACTAGCCTTAAAGAGTTTGTTTTCTCTCTTCCCAGCCATTTCTTTATTTGCAGTATATGTGTTAGATATTATTTTTTTATCGAGTCTATTTCGAGTCATGAGGACACGACTCATTTTTGAGGTGGGGTGTGGGGATTCTTTGTCCCTCATCTCCATTTTCATGTGACTTATTGATTTTTAGGAGAAATTAAATAATTTATAAGAAATGGAGGAAGATGTATAATATGTTTAATGGCCTAAAAGCATAAATTTAGTGAGTTAATGATATAAAGGTAATATGTTATCAACTAGTTGTATTGTATGCTTTGAAATATGAACATGAAAACACACCTTAAAAGTAAAGAAATGATTAGTAAGCAATTTGGTAGAAGTAATTTTGATCTTAGGCCGCCTTGAGGGGTGTGTAGGCTGTGAGATCTGAGCTAGTTGACAAACCCATTTAATGAGCGTGCTAGAGGTAAGAAAGTAACGAAATTGCATATTTAGGAAATTAATTAAGACCACTCTTTGATAAGACATTTGTGCCTTTTAGCTTGCTGTCCAATTTTAATTGATTTTTATCTGTCTCAAGCCCTTCTAGACTTTCTAAAGCCTTTTATTAGCCATGTTACAAGCCATACCCTTTGGATTGAAGGAATTTTCCATATGACCCCCACTCGAATCGCGATGCATAGATAGTCGTTTTAGAGATTGAGTTTGGGGTGGTGGGTTCACATTATGGATAACATCATTGGGTTGGGTATTTTTCGAGCTATATAATTATGATCTTGATGATGATTCACTTGTTTATACTATAACCCTTTGCTGGGGTAAAAGAAAAATTGTTGAAAAGAAAAGAAATATGTTGAAAAGAAATAGCATAACATCTCACGTCAAAAATAGAGTCATAGCTAACTTACAAAAGAAAAAATAAATTGAAAAGGATTATATGAATTGGATAGGCAAAGTGGAATTTTTATGTGATCATCTTGATGCTTTGTATTGGGTTACTTGGGATGCGAATTAAGTGCATCAAATCTTGGGTTTAGTGAGAAACATTTATGAGAGTAACTCAATCTATTGGGTTATTCGTTGATGTCTAGTGAAGAGAGAGCCATAAGCTCACTCTAAATTGTCCAAATATACGAACATGTCGTCACTAAGCTTACATTACAACCTTAAAGACCTTATGATTCTTAGCTATGTGATCTAGAAGCGATTGAACCAATAGAGAGTAGTTAGATGGACCATTAGAGACTATGTTAGGATTGATGAACACTAAATAGCCTTCATATCGAACTAAGGAAAGAACCTCTACTTCGTGCATTGCAAAGCTAATCTAATCTTAAACTTAAACCGTGTTGATTGTTTGTATGATAAGTATATTTATAATAATTAGTTTTTAAATATTATTACATGAAACTTTCTAAGCAGTTTCTTTAAAACTATTCTTTATATTCTCCTTCTCTCGTGCTTATTTGCTTTAGCTGATATTTTTTAGACTTCCCTATGTTCTTATTTCTTATTGTATCGGGACGATACAACTTTGAGTTGGGAGTCTTGATGTCTCCCTATTTTTGATGAATTAATCTATTTGTGAGAGGTCGTATTAGGTGTATTATGTGCTTATTTGAGGAATTTTTACCTATTATTTGATGTATTCTAGTTTCTTACCTTGATTTTGAGAATTATTACTTTTAGAGCATTGTTAGTGTAATTTGTGTGTTAAATCTGAAGCTTTTAGGTAAATTAATTATATTAGATATCAAATCAGTGTCAAAGAGTTAATGAAAGAAGATAAAAGGTGAAATCAAGAGTTAAAGGAAACAAAGTTAAATTAGGAAAGGAAAAGCTGCTAAATAAATATGCCAAAGCTGTAACGACGTCCACTGTTTTGAAAACTGAAGAAAATTTCTTTCGAATTTGAAGGATCCTATATAGGGTCATATAGATCTTTACATTGCGGTCGTTTTGATAGGTCGTGCGCTGAATTTGACCAAGTAATGAAGGAGATATGACCAAATCAATCTGCAATGTATACCCTGTTCTATATTTTAGGAAACGATTTTGAAAAGGAATAGGACTCCAATAACTTGACTTCCACTATAAGATTTCGACCTAACACCTATAAATACAACTACTTAATTACCTCTGTAAACATTATCTATTGGCTGCCTAAGCTTAATATACATCAATAAATCACCATTGAAGCAATCTGTATGATAAAGAGGTGGAAGAATCAAGAGATGGAGTTTCACCGCATTAATATACTTCTCCATCTCTATTCTTTGGGTAAATTAGTATTATATTTATTTTGATTATGAGGTATTTCTAAGCTATTTATTCCTAGTTTTATTATGCACAATTTATCTCTCAGGTTTGTAATTATATGAACGCTTGATTATTGTTTTTATGTTTTAATTTGAATCTAGGATTTTAGTATTTAATTGATTTGGTTTGTAATTTCCAGTGACTATGTTTTTGCATTAATCACTATATCTTCTCTGATCAATTAGGAATAGCCCATAGTAATTAGGTAATTCGTTAGTGGTGACGATTATCTAGAAGGGGGTCTAATTACATAACTAGGATATAGATGTGTGGTGTCCGTTATTGAGTCTGACGGCCTTAACTAACCACGTAGCCAATTGGGGTACAATCTAAATCATTTCAAAAGTAGCTTATATTCACCCTGACGGGGTCAGTAATACTGTAGAATAGCTCTTAATTCTACCCTGACATGAGTTAGGAAGACATTAGAATCCAGACTATTGTGAAATAACCCATTCACCCTTATTCTTAGGAATAATTAATTCAATAGGATAGGTTCATACTTGCATCTCCTTATCTTATTTTCATAATTATTATTGTTTATTTTATTTATATTTAATTAGGAAATAAAACAATCTATTTTACTTGTTGTTTAATCAAGACATTTAATATCAGTTATTCTAATATTTAACACGAATTTAGAATAACTACCTAAATCCCTGAGAACGAGTCATCAACTATAACTTGCAAATGATCTGTGCACTTGTAGTGAGCTTCTCGTGGTAGTGTCAGGCGTGTGCTTTTTATTATCTTTATTTATTCATTATTTTATCACACCTCTACCGCCACCACCATCCCTATGACATAATATAAATTGCCTTATTGAATTCATAGACATTCGTGGTGGTCCTATTGAGAACGACTTGATGAATTCACTTATAAGGTGTACCGCTTTTAAAAGAGCACAAGGTTGAGTGCATAACTCTCAATGAATTCATAGCCACTTATGTTGGTCCTTTTGAGAAAGACTTGATGAATTCACCGTTGAAGGTGAGACTCAACATTCATGATAGGTTGTAAAGGAGACGTCCTTAATAATCTCATATGAATAAGTCCATAAAGTTCATAGCCCTCAAGGGGTGGTCCTTAGAGAAGGACTTTATGAACAACGGAAGGGTGATGTTCGAGGGAACTATAAACATCAGTAGAGTAGAGTATGTGTTGTGAGGGTCTCGATCGAAAACTGTCAAGTTCAAGAGTACGTTTACTTGAAAGAATTTGGTGATTGCTCCGCTTCACTAGGTGTCATTTTGAGAAAGTGGGTACGATAATAAAAGATAGGGTAAAAACACCCCATCCATATTAGTTTTTTTAGGACAATGATGACTTTCCAAGAAAGGAACATAGGGAAAACCTTGAGTATCCATAGTAAACCGGGATTCGAGCATCAAATAAAGAAGGTTGGGAATCCAACCAATATTAAATATATTATACAATTAACAATTCAGACAAAATCATCTCCCAGATAAAAATGGGTAGTATCGTTAAGCTCTCCAAAGTAAACTTCAAATCTGATATTAATACGCATAATTTTGATATCCCATGTATTTCAATCTTATTAAACAATTACCTATCTGAACCAATATCATTGAGAAGGAGGAATAAATAACTTCAAAATCTTTCTAGATTTTCATCAAAACATTCTGTTACGTCGAGATAATATGGTAAAAATGTCTATTCTCTAGAATATTTATCTCCATTTTATGCTTTTGTTAGTATCATTACAATATTTACATATATAAGTCATATTAATGCCCCTTGGGAGTTACGAGATATAAAAGGTGATTTTGCAAATAATTTCAAAAGTTAATATTTTTAGCAGCTACCAAAGAAGAATTAGAAGATTGAACCTCAAGCTGAAATTAAAAGACTCCAGCTGGAGCAACATAAGGGACCCATATGAACCAGGTTCAAAACTTAACTTAACCGAATCCATTCTAGTAAAAATAATTGGTGAATCTTATTTCTAAAGCTGGGCAAAAAAAAGAAGAGTCAAACTCAAAGAAGAATTCAAGAGAATTAGAAGACTGGATATATGATTACTAATTTAAATAATTAATTAGTTAATTTCAATATAGATGCCCAATTAATAATAAGTAAAGGAAAATAGTTCGTACTTAACTACAACTAGAAAAACAATGTCCACTTGAAACAAAACACAGAATGATTTCTAAAATACCCTATATCTATTAATTATTATTTTAAATACCTATTAAGCGTCAACACTTATCTCTCTTTTAGAAAAAAACACTTTACTCTCTATTCTAATCCCACCACTAACCACCACCATATTCTCTCTTGCCGACGCCTCTCTTGCAGACAGAGATGCGTTCAATTATAATCATCACTTTAATTATACACTTTATCATTTCAAAATGGGTACAGAACCACCAAATCAAACCCCTTCTTTTCCACAGACGCCTCTCCACCGTCAACCATAAATATGTATCCTAGTTACTTGTAACCTTTCAACTGACATACTCAATATGTGGTCAATTAAATGATTAAATCCATAAATGATCAATTTACTAAAGAAGATATGATATTTGAACAAATTTGTGCTATGATATGGCAAATCTGGAAAGACAAGAATGCATATATCTATAATGATGAAAAGGTATCCGCTTTAATCACAATTGAGAAGGTTATGAATAGCTGGAAAAAAAAAGCTTAATACATTACCTTAGTGATGAATTAGCCTTCTAAAGGGTAAGAGTACTAGTATTGTTTCTATATAAAAGATACCAAAGGTATCAAAAAAATCAAAAGAAAAAAATGTGCCAAAGGGTATAACTATACAAAAGTTACCAAAATTTGTAGTTTCAGACAAGTTAACAAAAACTACATGTATGGAAAGTATATCATCAGGTATAACTATGACAAAAACTGGGATAATGTTTATAGATGGCTCAAAGCCATTATTAGTAATGTTTCATCAGGTATAACTATCAATAATGAGCGTAAAAACAATACTAATGTGTCTTTTATACTAAATAACTCATATGGAGTTCGATGCCCAGTGTCTATGTACAATCCCCTTAAAAAGGACTCAAGTTTAACAATCTTTCATAAAGATACAAAATATTTATAGGAGAAATGATATAGAATTTAGAAAAATCTTATCAAAAATAACAACACAACACTTTGTGGTATGATAAACTCATAATCAAGTACTTCAAATACCAAAGTGGTGGTATTTCAAAAGGAAATTAACTTAACAACCACAAGTAACTGACCCCTTTAAATTTTATTAAGATAAATTGTGATACATCTTATAAAGATAATAAATCAGCTATCTCTTGTGTTTCTAAAGATTGCACAAGCAATATGGTGAACTGTAAAGCATGGAGAATTGAAGTTGAAACTCTAGAGAAAGCTAATGTGTCATTTATTTTTTGAAGTGATAAGTATTGAATCCTGAACAAACATTTGAATAAAACTTATTCTGTTAAAAGATAGTATCTAAACGATTCAAACTTAATTTGAAATCTTAATAAAACAAATAAGTTTCTGAATTGGTTAAGAAAAATAAACAGTTCTTACATCAAATATCTTAATAAATCAGATTAATATCTTATTCAGGATAAACAAACTCCTTAAAAAAATTATTAATATCTCATTCAATGTAAACAAACTCCTTAAAAAACCATGATAAAAAATAATTGTCAATCCCCCGTGAATATACCCGTAAATAACATTTCTATTAATAATCCAGTAATTTGTAATATTATTAAGAAAGTATGCTTTTTGTTAAATTATTTGATAGCTGGCTTGATCTGTTGGCCCATTTAGCAAACTTGATCAAAATGGAAGCCTCTCCGAAAGGAGTGGGCTAAGTATCGTAATATGCTTCCTTTTTTTTTTGGTCAACAAGCATAAATGGAACTTTCATTGTAAAACCTTTTTAAACACTTCATTGTAAAACCAAGTCGAGAAGGATAAACCCCATTTCTAAAACCATTTTAAAGATCATCTTCAATAAAATATGAAACTATTCTTAATTTTTCTCCTGTTTAACCTTTTACTCATCTCTTCAAATGCAAGGTCAATCATTCAAAAGCCCCATGCTTCTTCCTCCTTCAAGATCAACTCAACCCAGGTACGTTAACCAACACTGCTAAAGTCAATTTAAATTAATTTTTATATTTATAACCCAATTTTTTGTTTTTTGCTTTTGGTAACTATAGAATGCTGCTAGTTGTTCTTTCAGTGTGAGCATAAGAACAAGCTGCTCTTCAACTAAGTTCACTAGAGATCGTATTAGTCTTTCTTTCGGAGATGCTTATGGAAATCAGGTTCTATTTTAACACCTATCTGTTTTTAATTCTTCGATTTGATCCATTAGATAGTTTCGGGTAATAGTCTTTGAGTGTTGTTACATTATAGCTTAATCAACCCATAGAAATTGACAAAAATATACTATCTCCTTCACCTTCTTCCCCCAAATCCAAAGTGTTTGTAATTTTTCTACTTTTTCTTCTTGGATTTTGGACACTGGATCTTAGAGATCATTTGATGTGCTCTGTAACAAAAATTGTTTGATGGGTTTGATTAGGTGTATGCGCCAAGGCTAGATGATCCATCTTCAAGGACATTTGAGAGCTGTTCAACAGATACATTTCAGATATATGGACCTTGTACGTATCAAATATGTTACTTGTACCTGTATAGAAGTGGATATGATGGGTGGAGACCATATGATGTTACAGTGTATGCATACAATTCCAATCCTGTTACTTATTACTATGACGTTTTTATACCCAGCAATACTTGGTATGGGTTTAATAATTGTCCCAGAGTTAAAGGTGGAAGTGCAGTAGCATGAAATATGTAATTGTTTTGTCGTAGATTTAAACATCTATTTTACTATATTGTATTTTCCTATTAACCTATGTCATCAATCTCGTATGACAAAAGATAAAAAGGCACAATTAGTATTGTTTAGTGAGTTGGTGTTATTAACTCAGGTATTGTTTGATGTGTGAAAATGGTGTCCTACGAGAAATAAACCTTTGAATGAACAACAATAAGATTTTCTTGTTTATGTGCAGAAAAATGAAAATTTTCTGTCTTATTCAATCTATTATAGTCCCAACATCAAATCCTCTAAAGGATTTGTATTATGAGTAAAGATATGTATTGTTTATTTATGTTTCACTCTTATATTACTTTTTATGTGGAAGAATTGCAAGCCATAGCTAAGGGTCCAAAATTGTCCATTTTTCATCCCTAGCTCAAGTGACGACTCTAATCAACCCAAAGAAAGACTTTTGGTTGGCGCAATGCTCTATAGGATCCAATTCGGTTACACTTACACCCAGTAATGGTGGATAATGAGAAGATCAATATAAAATAGGTGGTGAAGAAGGAATAAATTTCGTTAGTTAAGCGGTGGATGACGATTTCTTGATACATCTTAGCATCTTCATTCCAATCAATTATATTCTTGCAAAGCATTTTGTGAATACGCTTCCACGATAATCTGTTTTTTATTGTATGCACCTTAACTTTTTATAACTTAACTTCACTTTTCAAATTAGAGGAAGATTCTTATAAGAAGATTCACACATACAATATCATTAAGGAAATATTGAAAGATAAAACAAATAAAAAATAATTTTAAGTTAAAAGTATTGGAAGAATTAGATGATTTTTTCGAGAAACGATTTTTTTGTAAGATATTCTAATAAAAACATTTCAAGAGTAAGTTCACTAACAAGTTTTTTTGCAAAAAAATGATGGTGATAATATGAAGATACAAAAACACGTGCAAGAAAGGAAAGAACCGCACCTAAAGGATTTATTTTGAAAGAAAGGGTTCCATGAAAGGATCAAAGAGTAAATCAACAAGGATAAGAAAAACGTTTTTGATAAGTTTGAAAAGGAGATAACCGGATTTGCTCAAAAGTCCTTACAAATTTCAAAACTCACAGTTTCAATCGCTTGATTTTTGCAAAAGATGATTTTAACCAAATAACAACACACAAGGAAAAATAAGGATATAGTCTTTACAAATATAATTTTGAAATTTCAAAGATTTGAAGAGGGGATTCTTGCAATGAGGTCCTTAAGCTAATTTAAAACATTAAAAAAGACCCCAAAATTTTTGGAACTAGAGATTTATGCAATTAAACCCACAAATAATATAAAGAAGGTCGAGAGAGGAATACATACAGCTGTTATCCCATGAATTTGTCTTTATCACCCCCTAATTAAGATTCCAATATAGTCTTGATGCTCAACACTTTGATCTAAGTGATTATTCCACCCCGACCAACTTGATCTAGTAGCATCCTCTACTTTTTCAGCTCAACATTCTTCATATGATCAACATCTCCAAATCCTTAAGATTTTACCTAGCACACAAAGAAAGATAATCAATATTTTTTGACAAATATGATTAGTAAAATCATTAACTCTACTAACTGTTGAGTTATTCACGTAGAGTTAGACTATAATACCACATGTAAATTATTAGAGGGGTGGGGGTGGGGCTAAATAGGACACTAATGTAATATATGCCTAATTTAAAAATTAAAGGACTCTTAAACAAAGATTAAACAAACATATAGGCTATAGGACAAACTAAGGATGATCTTGAGGGTTTGAGAATATGGAAGCTAAGTTCGGGGAGATATGATAAATAACTAAAAGGTGAACAAGACAAGGGAACATGTATGAAATTAAGATGAGGAACTAGCCTAACTAAAACCATGTTAGTCTAGGTAACTAAGATCCTAAGGTCACAATATTAAGCACCTAAGAAGGAGGGATTCTCTAAAGCTATCTTAACACATACTAGTGGAGTCAAACAAGATAGGAAAAGGATAATGAAGCTAAGTTTAAGATAGGCTCAACTACGGGACATCTATCTACAAGTTATGTTCTACTAACAAGTTTTTGGCACCTTCAATTGGCATCTTGATGTCTCCCGATTTGTTCTAATTATTAGCCCCTTGGAGACATCCTTTTAGGTGAATAAATGAATTATTTGATAGACTTTAGGCTTAATTGATCATATTACACTTTCTCCCATTGGAAATTAACTATTTGCAGAATCTGAGCTTTTGTGCCTAAATTTGACTATTTTTAATGCAAAGTTAATTGGTTCTCGAATCTTATGAAAGACCAATCCAAGGAGAAAAAGTGAGAATAAATTCTTAGTGTATTTTAGAGTGTTAGGAAATGATTTTGAGTCGAGTTTCTATTTTTAGAGTACATTTTCCTATTTCTATTTCTTGATTCATTGATTTATTCTTTTGAAGCATATGCGGTTTAATTATTTATTTAATGTGAAGCTTTAAAAGATAAATGGTAATTACTTAGAGACCAAGTCAAGATAAAGATGAAAGGAAAAAAGATTTACATGGAAATAAGAAGATTTAGGAAAGATTTATTCAAAGAAAGAAAAGATAAAGCTGCCTTTTGAATCTGAAATTCCAGCCACGTTTTAAAGATTAAATCATAATTAAAGATTGGCATGGATTCTGGACGAGTGGTCTGCACCAATAGAAATCTCTTTCCAAGACAAGTGGTTTCATATATTGGAACTTCTCAAACGGATAAGTATTGAAAAAGATATGACCAAATCAAATCAACAGCAAAATCTTACCTTTCCTAGATTTTAGGGTGACGAATTAAAGAGTCCTTGACTTGTCTTCCACTCCAAGTAAATTCGACCTAGGGGTTTCTAACACCTATAAATACACCCCTTAGACCTTATTATTCAGGACCTCTCACAATTCATTCAATATATACATCCTTAGAGAGAGCGTCAAGAGGCGGAAGCAAGAGCAGAAGCTGGAGAATCCTTTTCCTCCAACAACAGTTCAAGCCAATTCCTCTATCTAGGTTCTTATTTTATTTCTGTTATTAGGAACATGTATATTATTAATTTCCTTATTGTTTTTACTTTTAATATGAGCTAAACCTTTATACTTGAGAATCGCATTAAAGGGACCAACCTTAATTAATTAATCTATGTTTTGAATTTGGGATTGCTTAGATTTAAATAGGATTGAGTTTTAGGTATTGGATATTACTTTGTTTTCATTACTAATTCTTTTAGGAACAACTAGAATTAGCTTTTAGTATTTGGGCTATTCACTTTAGTGGCGAAGTGATCATCCGACAGGGGGGTTTGAATACAAATCTAGGTAATACCCGTGTAATGTCCGTTATTGACCGACAGTCTTAACTAGTTACATAGCCAAAGAGGTAAAATCATATCATCCGAAGAGGCATATTCGACCATACAGGTGTTTATAATACTTTAGGATAGCTCCTAGGTCCACCCGACAGGGGGCTAGGAGATATTAAAGTCCCGACTAATATTATAATTCCAATTCTACCCTTAAACATAGCATAGATAATATTGATTAAGTGGATTCCTTTGCGAGGATCAAGTATCTCTCTTATCTGAAGTTAGTCATTTTATTTGCTTTATTTCTTTTCTGTTAAGTTAATTTAGTTTTATTTTAATTGCATCTTTTAATTTCCAAAAACAAAAATTATTATCTTTTATTTTCTGCTTAGCAATTATCTCTACTATCTGATTAATATTTGGGTTGAACCTAATCCGTCCCTGAGAACGAACTTGATTATCATATATTACTTGGGACAACCGTACACTTGCGGTTAAGTGGTTCCTCTTATTTTGCACTTAATTTTATAACACCCTAGGACCCACCACATCTTCTTAAACTTATTGTCTAAAACATGGAACGTCTCGGACTTCTCTTCAGTTCGGAGGGTCACGATTCCCTCATGAACATCGATTATGTTATGAATTGTCACCAAGAATGGACATCCAAAGATAAATGGGACATGCTGATCTGCATTATAATCATGAACAAAAAAATCAGTAGGTATAGCTACATGGACGAGCAAGTCCTCGATGACTTCATCGTAGATTGATTTGGGAATTGTATGATGACGACTGTCTTCTTGGCATCTCCAATTCCCAGACTCTCAAACATATTCTTGGGCATGAGATATACACCCAAATCCATGTCACATCGCATTAGTTTTGAAGTTACCACCTATATTGGTTGGGAGGTTGAAACCTCCAGAATCTTGAAGCTTTGGTGGTAGCTTCCTTGGAACTATCGTCGAGCCTTCTTTAGTAAGATCCACAGTCTCGCTCTCGGACTCTACACTCTTACTCTTCTTAGATGGAATCTCTTTGAAGACTTTATGCGGGCATGTGCTCTTCCTCAACGGTCTCGAGTACTAGGACGTTGATTTCTGCTTGGCTCGGCGTATATACTAATGTTTCAGACTCGGTGGCACCCCTAGGATATATAATTCTTAGTAGATATGGTGGTGATAAAATATGATGTGGAGGCGACGCCTCCTTTTTACTCTTATTTTGCACCCCCGGTGCATCAACTAACTCCTTCTCGACCATTACCTCACCTAAGTTAAGCTTGGGTGGTTCTTTTATCATTGGGAGCTCCACGTTACTTGTTTCCACTTCATCCTCAACCTCATCCTTGTGTTTTATTTTTATAATCTAGTAAAACAATATAAAAACTATTGCTTAGATAAAATAAAATAAAAGTAAATAAATAAATAACTTTACTTGTCGAGGCTCGGATTGGATCCGATGTCTTTAAGGTATTTAGGCCACGTACAGGTGACTTACGTTTGATGGCTTCAACCTCCAGCTCCAGGATACAATGACAAAACTATTCAAAAGAAACTAACACACGAATTCTTAATAATTTCAACGATCTTAATAAAGTTGTTTCTTTCTCTCTCTCTCTCTCTCTCTCTCTCTCTCTCTCTCTCTCTCTCTCTCTCTCTCTTAATTATAATGCTTGATGCTTCAAAAAATGAATGAATAAAATGGTTTAGTTGGCCAACTATTTATAGAAAATGAGAAGGTGGCTTGCCAAAAGTTGTGATGATTCATTTTGGAGTTACGTTGTATTAATATAACATACAACATTTACTTAATAAAGACAAAAGTTTGGGCTGGTCCAGATGGTATGAAATTAAGGCCCATAAGCCAAACAAAGCTAATGGTCTAGTTTTAATCCCCACCAAACCCTTTTTTTTCCTTTCTTTGCTTTGCTTTATAACAAAAAGAAATAAAATAACATATATTGTTAATTTTTTTCTTCTAATTTCTCCAAATTACATGACTCAATTTCTCATTCAATTTCAAATGATTTTAACCAAGTCAATATATTACGTTAATCTTTATAACTTGAATAAACGTATTAATATCTGAATCATTTCATTAAATTGAGTCACCGACTAACATCGTAAACATGGTCAACACTTAGGTAGAATCCCATTTGTCCAACAATTGCAACATGAATGGAAATTGACTAAACACCTTAAAAATTATGCATAAAAATGATATACACTTGAGAGAGAGCGAGAGAGAAGCGTAGAAGAACACTACATCGAGAAAGGTAGCTTTTGGCCTTGAACCTTCTGTAGTAAGAGCTATCAGATTTTCTTGCTAACTAGTGAATGTGATGTCTTGAACTATTCAGATTTTGTGTAAACCAAGACAATAGAAATTACATAGTACACTTCCAAACATTATTTGGTTCTCACGGTTGTGTCCATTTACGGCCCTGGACAACTCCTGGTATTTCATGAATAACCGTCGGAGAATTTCTCCTTTAAAAAATTCTCGTAGGGCAGCCCTACCCATGTTATTCATATAGGTGGTATCTTGTTGATAGTATTCTGCATTACTCTATCTTATGTTATCTAAGATACAAGAACCATTTAAAGTTAAACTTATCCTTCACTGTTACAACTAGCAATGTTTCATTTTGTCCTAGGAATGGTTTGGGGAGGTCTCCCCACAGTGCGTCACACCAAGTTGCAGTTTCATGATTCAGTTTTCCCTTTAAACTAGATTGTGGGATCTCCACTCTGCTGGGTAGGGCTCCTATCATGGCAACTCAGCTTTCGTAGGCTTAAGACCCATTCCCATTGACAATACTTGCACTTGCCTTCTTTGTAGACCTTTGGTCAGTGGATATGATATGTTATCTTTTGGTCGAATGTAATCAATTGTGATAACTCCGTTTGAGAGCAGTTGTCTAACGGTATTATGTCTACGACGTATGTGTCTAGATTTACCGTTATACATTTCGTTTAGTGTCCTACCAATGGCACTTTGACTATCGCAATGTATGCAGATAGGTGACACAGGCTTTGACCAATTAGGAATATCCTCTAAAAATTCCGAAGTCACTCGGCTTCCTCAGCAGCTTTGTCTAAAGCTATAATCTCAGATATCATAGTGTATCTGGTTATGCATGTTTGATTAGTGTATTTCCAAGACACGGTTGCTCCTTCTAACATGTAGACAAATCCACTTGTGGATTTTGAGTCAGTGGAGTCTGATATCCAGTTTGCGTCACTGTATCCTTCTAGTACAATTGGATATCCCATGTACAACAACCCTTAATTCATTGTGTATCTAAGATACCCTAGAACTCTTACGATAGCACTCCAGTGGTTCTTCCCCAGATTATTGATGTCTCCCTAATTGTTCTTATTTTCGACCCTTGGGAGACATCATTTTTGATGTTTAATTGAATATTTTGATATACTTTTGAGTTAAAAATGCAATAATCCGGAATTTCCATTTTATTTCTAGTATTTTTGATTTATTAAACTTTTGCGCGTAATCGTGTGTATTTTAGTGAAAAGTTTGTAAGTTTTGAATATTAGCTAGGAATGGAATCCGAAAGGAGAGTCAAAGATCGTGATATGGAGTCAAGACTTGAAGATAAATCCCGAAAGAATTTGATTTTAGAGCTGCAAATCTGGAAAACAGGCCAAAGATTGATGATTTAGAGGCACTTAAGAGATGATTTAGCCGCTTACCTTTGAATAGAATCTAGTCCTTATCGAGTTACGGAACTTTAGCAAGTGATTTCAGGTCAATCGGAGTTATAACGAAGCGGCTAGAGCCGTTTTAGTGAAGGTGGTGCATCAGTTACGGGATTTTGGGCTTAGAAATTGGGCTTGGACATTTAATTAGTGATTTATTCTTAAGTCCAAGCCCTAATCCGTTTTTCCACTTATAAAAGGAGCCCTTGATTTCTATTTTCAACACAATTCACTTTTTACAAATTAAAACATCAGAGAGCAGAAGCAGAAGGAAGTAAGAAGAAGCTGTAGAGTTGGAGAGAGTCTATATCTCCATTCTCAGCCAAATCCAATTCCGGAAATTAGGTTTTCTTTAATTTTAATTTTGTAATACATTATGAATTCCATTTCTTTTAATTTAGTTTTCTTTTTAATTAGTATGAGCTAATTCCATTATAGTACTTGAGAATGCTTTATGGGCGAATCCCAATTCTATTGAATGTCTATGTCTGAATTTGGGTTTCTGTTAAATTAAATTAAATTGGGTCTTTTACTCTTTTCGATAAATTGAGATTATTTACTGTTTTTGGAGTAGCTAACTAAGAACAGGTGTTAGTATCTAGGCTATTCCACATATGTGGCGTGTGGATCATCCTGACAGAGGTTTAGGTACGGAAATATTTATTCAATCTAAAATAGAAGCTATTGATTCTGACGAACTTAGCTAATTTTAGGGCCAATGTGGTAATTAACTTAATCATCTAAAAGTGGATCATATTTACCCTGACGGGACTAGTGACACTCTAGGATAGCCTTATAGTCCACCCTGATGGGGGTATAAGGAATTTAGAATCCCGACCATTGTAATTGACCAATTTAACCCTTTAACATCATAGGTTATGAAATAGGATTAGGAGGATCCCTTGCGTTCTCAAGTGCTACCTTCTCATATTTGCGTTTCACATTTATTTATTCGCGTTTTAGTATTTAATTGCATTTTCTATTTAGTCTTTCATTACTTAGAAATAATAAAAACAAACAATCAATCATTATATCTTTATCTGCTTTCCTAAGTGCAACCATTCATTATTCGATAAGCATTGTAGTTAACCAAACCGTCCCTGCGAACGATCCTAGAATCACTTATTACTACTTGGGACAACCGTACACTTGCGGTTGTGGTTCAATTACTTTTGCATTTATTTTAGAACACACAAAGGACCACCAAGTTTTTGGCGCCGCTGCCGGGGACGGTAGCGTGTGACCACGGTGTTTATCCTTTAGTGATAGTTGCATTTATTTTTATTTCAGTTTTACGCTTTTTGTTCGTTCATCTTTTTCAGGTTTTTAGGTTTGGTGTATGCGAAGGAGACTTTTTAGGGATCTAGAGCCATCACCTCCGATCCTTAATAATCCAGAATCATTAATCAGACTTGCTAACAAGAGAAGGAAAGAACAAGAAGCTAGAGAGGTAGAAGAATTAATTAACTGAATGGAGAACATTAATATTCAGAATCAACAAAACAATAACGGACAAGCTCAGCTAGATGCGAATGGCCAACCCATAGCGCCACAAGTTCTTAATCCTCTAGTTCCACCTGGTATTCCTAATCCAGCCCAAGTTCAAATGGCGATTAATCAAGATCCGTGGTTTGTTAATGGTCCAGAAGAAGTTCCATTCCGTGCTCCTGCTCTAGGGGTAGGTGCTCCAAACATAAATGTTCCGAGGTTTTGTCCAGATTCGGGTATGTTAGCTCAATTCCAAAATTTTGGAAATTTTCGTGGTAAAGCTGAAGAAGATCCTCTTCGAGCTGTACAGAAATTCAAGCAGATATGTGATTCTTACATCACACAAGGAGTTTCAAAAGAACAAATGTACTTTGCTGTGTTTCGGTTTTTTGTTATAGATGGAGCGAGTGAATGGCACGATACGCAAGACCCTACGAAGATAACAAACTGGGAACAATTAGACATTGCGTTTCTCAACAGATATTATCCTTCTAATATGAGGTTAGATGCTGAACTAGAGTTGACACATTTCAAACAAGAGTATGATGAAACGTCGGGTAAAAGTTGGTCAAGATTTCAGAAATGTTTGCGAAGAGTCCCGAATCATGACCTTACTGAACAACAACAGATGAAGATTTTTTATAATGGTCTTGAAGGTGGCTCTAGGAAAGATTTAGATTTGTTGTGTGGTGGTGCGTTTTTGCGAGTTCAACCTGCGTATGCAAGAATTATTTTGGATAGAACAGTTGATAATGAAGTTGGGTGGAGCACCGCAAGAACACCAGTTAGAGGAGGAGTTAATAATGTCAATATTGAAGAAAAGTTCAGCTCCTTAGAGACAAAGATTCAAACCACACTAGAACAACAATTGAGACAACTTACTCTAGCCGTGAAAGAAGGTTTTTCGAACAAAATAGGTGAGGTAAAAGTTGCACAAGAGGTGTATGGATGTGAGTATTGTGGTGTAAATGATCATAGTTGGGAGAATTGTCAGAATAATCAAGAGTCCATGATGTTTGTCTCCAATAGAGGTAACTTTAATTCGAGTGGTAATGGATATCAGCCTAACAGAAACCATCCTGGGTTTCAATATTCAAATCCTAATGGGGCAGCCAATCCTACATATGCGTTTCAGCCGCGTCTCCAAGTTAACAATTTCAATCCAAGACCACACAGTAATTATCAAGGAGGACAGAATCAAGGAAATTATGTGCAAAGACAAGCTCCTCAAGACACTTACAATGAAACCATGAACCAAAAAGCCCTACCTGCCCATTCACAAGAAGGTGTAGTTACCCTTCAGAAAACCGTAGAAAGTTGAATTGCTCTTCAGACGCAAGCTATGGAACGTCAACAAGTGTCTGACGCAAATATGAAGCTATTACATAATCAAATGGATCAATTCGCAAAACAGCTTAATCAGCATCCACAAGGGCAACTCCCCAGTGACACAGAAAATCCGAGACAACATGAAGATTGCAAAGCTGTTACACTAAGAAGTGGTAAGAACCTTCCTCCACCTCCTTTTCCTGTTATGAAAGAGAAAGAAGTTCCGAGAAAAGAAAAGGATGTAGGTGAGAAAGAGAAAGATGTTGAGGTTGAAGAAATAGAGAGGCCGAGTGAAATTCCAAAGAAGAAAGATGATATTATGAGTAATCGCCCTCCACCACCGTTCCCATCTCAAGTTCAGAAAAAGGGTGATTTGGCCGAGTTTCAAAAGTTCTTTAATAGAGTGAGGGGCCTTAGTATTAATATTCCGTTACTAGAGGCTATTCGAGATATTCCTAAGTATACGAAGTTTTTGAAGAGAGCCCTCACTAATAAAAGGCCATACTGTGACAATGAGATGATCGGTCTTCCTGAAGAATGTAGTGCTATTTGTCAAAGTAAATTGCCTCCAAAGTTAGTTGATCCGGGGAGTTTCACAATTCCGATATCGATTGGAGAAGAATGGAAAGGTAAATCACTATGCGATTTGGGTGCGAGCATCAATTTGATGCCCAAGTCGATCTTTGATAAGCTAAAAATTGGAGAAGCAAGACCTACTTCTATGGTCTTGCAAATGGCGGACAGGTCCCTTGCACATCCAGAAGGCCGAATTGAAGATGTCCTTGTTAAGGCAGGTACGCTTATATTTCCCGTTGATTTCGTTATACTTGAATACGACGCGGATAGAAATGTCCCCATTATTTTGGGAAGACCATTTCTAGCCACGGGGCGTACATTGATTGATGTAGAAAATGGCGAATTAACGATGAGGATACAAGACGAGGAGGTCAAATTTAATGTGTTCCGAGATATGAAATTTCCAGATTCTCAAGAAGATTGCTTCCGAATGGATGTAGTTGAGCAGGCATCGCAAGAGGTATTTGATTGTCTTAATTATGATGATATTTTGCAGGCCGCTTTAACATTAGACATACCCGAGATGATGGAAGAGCTTGCCGAAACAGTGGCAGCTCTCAATTCTGAAAATCCAAAGTATAGGCGTCTTGCCTATGAACCTGTGAGAGACCCGGGGGAGATTATTCCTAAAAAGAAGCCTTCAATTGAATCTCCTCCGGAATTGGAAGAAAAGCCATTACCAGCACACTTGAGGTATGCGTATTTAGGTACTAATGAAACTCTACCTGTAATTGTTTCAGCTAATTTAACAGGTCCTCAAGAAGATAAACTGTTGCGTGTGTTGAGAGCCAACAAAGAGGCAATAGGTTGGACAATTGCTGACATCAAAGGCATTAGTCCCTCCTATTGTCAACACAAAATCATACTTGAAGATGACAACGCACGCTCAGTTGAAGTTCAAAGGAGATTAATGCCCGTTATGAAGGATGTAGTGAAGAAGGAAGTTATCAAGCTTTTAGATGCGGGGATTATTTATCCCATCTCGAGTAGTGAATGGGTGAGCCCAGTTCAATGTGTACCGAAGAAAGGAGGAATGACAATAGTTCTTAATGATAAAAATGAAGCGATTCCTTCAAGAACGGTAGTTGGTTGGAGAGTTTGCATGGATTACAGAAAGCTGAACAAAGCCACCAGAAAAGATCACTTCCCTTTGCCCTTCATTGATCAAATGTTAGATAAATTAGCCAGAAGAGAATACTACTGTTTCTTGGATGGTTACTCCGGGTATAATCAGATTTACGTGGCTCCAGAAGATCAACATAAAACAACATTTACATGCCCCTTTGGTACTTTTGCATATCGCAGAATGCCATTTGGGTTGTGTAATGCTCCTGCTACCTTTCAAAGATGTATGATGGCCATCTTCTGGGATATGATCGATAATTTTCTTGAAGTTTTTATGGACGATTTCTCCGTGTTTTGTGATTATTTCGATAGATGTTTAGATAACTTGGAGAAAGTGTTAATCAGATGCAAGGAAACAGATTTGGTCTTAAACTGGGAGAAGTGTCATTTCATGGTTCGCGAAGGTATCGTTCTGGGTCACAAAGTTTAGACTGCTGGATTAGAGGTTGATAGAGCGAAGATAGAGGTAATTAAAACTCTTCCCCCTCCTGTTTCAGTTAAAGGGGTAAGGAGTTTTCTTGGCCATGCTGGCTTTTATAGGCGTTTTATTAAAGATTTTTCTGAAATTGCTAATCTGTTATGCAACTTACTCGAAAAGGATTCCAAATTCCTTTTTGATGAAGCTTGTTTAGCGGCCTTTCAAGCAATCAAGGAAAAGCTTATTTCTGCTCCTATAGTATTACCTCCATATTGGAATTTACCGTTTGAGGTTATGTGTGATGCGAGTGATTTGTGTATGGGAGCTGTATTGGGACAGAGAAAAGAGAAATTTTTTCATTCGATTTACTATGCTAGTAAAACTTTTAATGGTGCTCAAATTAATTATACAGTTACAGAAAAAGAGTTGCTAGCAGTTGTATATTCATTTGATAAATTTCGCTCTTATCTTCTTGGAGTGAAAGTTATTGTTTATACAGATCATTCAGCGATTAGATATCTTATGGAAAAGAAGGATGTTAAACCGAGGTTAATCAGATGGGTTTTATTGCTTCAAGAGTTCGATTTAGAGATCAAAGATAGAAAGGGTTGTGAGAATCAGGTTGCAGATCATCTATCGTGTCTAGAAGGTTCAGAGATGAATAGTGGTACTGAAGCAGTTAGAGAAGAATTTCCTGATGAGAGTTTATTTGTTGTTCATGATTATGAAGCTCCTTGGTATGCAGATATTGCGAATTTAGTGGTGAGTGGTGTTTTTCCTGAATGATCGACTTATCAAGAAAGAAAGAGGTTAGCTCATTGTGCTAGACAGTTCTTTTGGGAGGATCCTTTCCTCTACAAAGTTTGTGCTGACCAAATGATACGAAGATGTGTAGCAAGGGAGGAAACTGAAGCCATTATAGCTGGATGCCATGATTCACTCTATGGAGGACATTTCAAGGGAGATAGAACGGCTGCTAAGGTATTCCAATCAGGTTTTTACTGGCCTTCTCTTGTTAAAGATTGTCATGAATATGTTAAGAGATGTACGAGATGCCAGTTTACCGGGAACATTTCCAAGAGGGATGAGATGCCACGTAATAATGTGTTAGAAGTTGAAATATTCGATGTTTGGGGCATAGACTTTATGGGTCCTTTCGTTCCTTCAAATGGTAACCTCTACATCTTATTAGCTGTTGATTACGTGTCTAAGTGGGTAGAAGCGGTGGCTTTACCTACCAGTGATTCACGAGTGGTGATCAAGTTCTTGAAGTCACACATTTTCACTAGACATGGCACACCTAGAGTGATTATTAGCGATGGAGGATCTCATTTCGTTAATAAGTATTTGAAGACTGTTCTAGAGAAATATGGAGTAAGACACCGTGTATCTACTGCATATCATCCACAATCCAATGGTCAAGCTGAAGTTTTGAATCGTGAAGTGAAATCAATCCTAGAGAAAACCGTTGGTCCTACAAGAAAAGATTGGTCAATGAAGTTAGATGATGCGTTGTGGGCCTATCGTACTTCGTTTAAGACTCCAGTTGGTGCATCTCCCTATCGTATGGTGTATGGTAAGGCTTGTCACTTACCTCTTGAGCTTGAAATGGGTGCCTATTGGGCGATTGCGCAGTTGAACTTAGATCCTATCTTAGCCGGAAAGAATCGTATGATGAAGCTTAACGAACTTGACGAATTCTGATTGAATGCCTATGAAAATGCTAAACTTTACAAAGAAAACACGAAGAAATGGCATGACAATCGGATTCGTATAAAGAACTTTGAAGTGGGACAAAGAGTATTGAAGTATAATTCAAAGTTCAGCAATTATCCGGGTAAGTTAAGGTCTAAGTGGTCGGGTCCATACATTGTGACCAAAGTTACACCTCATGGGGCGATAGAAATAGAACATCTGCTAGAGAACCGTACCTTCATGGTGAATGTTCATCGGTTAAAGATATACCATGGAGGTGAAGATACCAACCGCTTGGAAGATCCATATCCCGGGGAGGTCATGTATCTCCTCGAGACTCCTTAGAAGCTTGAGGTAACCCGTCGAGCTTAACGACGTTAAACAAAAGCCAATTCCTTGTATATTAGTTGAGTTTTTAAATTTTCGCAATGTAAAATAGTTTGATTTTCATAATTTTAGTGTTTATTATTAAGAAATGAGGAAGGGTAGTTGTTTTTGATGATTTCAGGGGTAAAAAGGTCAAGAGTTTGGAGTCGAAAGGGCGAAAAATAGAAGAAAAAGAGGATGGTGTCCAGGGGAAACCGGGTACCCGGTTTCGCAAAAACCGGGAACCCGGTTCCGACGCTGTAACCAACCCCCATGACGCAAGGAGGAGCGTCATCACTCGCGAAATCGACGAAAACCAGGGCCCCGGTTTGCACAAACCGGGTACCCGGTTTTGGAGCTGTACTTTTTCAACTTCTCTGACCCAACGTCTTGGAAGGTAGCGTCTCACTGCGTGTTCATTCGCGCCATCGACGAAAAACCGGGAACCCGCATTTCGCAAAACCGGGTACCCGGTTTCGGAGCTGTAAATTTCTAAATTTCTCCGACCCAGCGTCTTGGGTCCCGCCTTGCGCTGCGTCACCATCCTGCGTGTCCACCCAATCAGCGTTACAAACCGGGAACCCGCATTTCTCAAAACCGGGAACCCGGTTTCGAAGGGTGAAGCTCTGACCCGGCGTCTTGGGGTCCAGCCTTTGGTTGCGTTTTGAGGTATGAAAAAAAAATTATTAATTAATTTTCCGTGCCGTCACAGCGACGAGGAACCGGGTACCCGGATTTTCGAAACTGGAACCCGGTTTGCATCTGTGAGAGGCGGTTTTGAGTGTTTTAACCTAGTTTTTTAGCCTCTTCTGCAAGTTTTTACCTAAAACGCACCAATAGCCTCCCCATCTCCGAAAATCATCAACAAAACCTTTATATATCATCAAATCCTACCCTCTTTCACCACAAAAACACAAAATCAACTCACCTCCTCTCCAAAATAACATCAAATCCTTAGTTTTTCCCAAGATTTTTCTTCACCCAATCCTTAAATTAGACCCAATTCTTTCTTCTCCCATTCAAATTGAACAAAAACCATCTCATATTCCACCTAGTTCTTCAATTCCTAAGCCTCAAAACATCAAATTTCTAAACTTTTCTCTAGTTTCTCACTATTTGAAGTTATGAGTTTGAGGTGGAAAGAGATGACTAATAGAACCGGTGATTTCCGAAGAACTGCTCCTAGAAAGAAACCCACAATTGGTGGTTCCCAAGAACAAGCTATTGAGATTCCTGATTCGCGTCCTAAACGAAAAATTGATGAAGTTAAGCTTGCTCCCAAGAGAACGGAAATCACAGGTCAAAAGAGAAGATTAATTGATGAGCCAGAAAGTGAGGAAAAACATGAAGATGAGATTGAGAAGAAAATTGAGGATGATACTGAACAAGAAGTTCCAGAAGTACCAGTTCAACAGAAACCCCCGTGTATGAAGATGTGGGCCCACAAGCCTAAGAGGGTTTATATTTCTTGGAATACTCAGGTTCGTGAAAGAATTGGATTTTTGAAGTTTGGTGAGGAGACAAATTTTCCTAATGGTATTATGAGTAGTGCTCACAAAGAATATGTTGTGGCTTGTGACAAGTTTGGTTGGAAATAATTGAGAGAAAGGAAGCTTGAGTTTATTCCTACTTTTGTGTGAGAATTTTATGAAGGTTTAGCTATTTCCCGTGAGGCAATTGAAATTCGCAAAAAGGTAGTTCCTTTCTCTATTGAACTTATTCGGAAATCTTTGAAATTACCCAACTTTCCTGGATTATGTCCATTCCAAGAAACTCTTAATGACCCTTCTTTCAATTTTGAATCCCTTTGGGGGACCGTGCTTGTTAATGGGGCTAGCCCAATTCCTGAAGGAGAAAGATATCCTGGACAGTTTTACAGCAGTAATTTGACACCTAGTGCGAAGGTTTGGTCTCGTTTCATAATACCTACTTTCTTTGGAATTAAACACACATCCGAGTTGAAGAAAGAGTATATCAGTGTTATTAAGTGTGTTTTGGAGGAGAAACCAATAGACGTTTCTAAAATTATTTATGATACAATCATGGAGTTCGCGAAATCTCCAATGAAACAACAAAATCTCAAGTTCCCTTGTACTATTACTAAGTTGTGTTTAGACGCAAAGATTCCGCGTAGGAACGCAGATATTGACGGTGTTTCAGTTGGTGTGAGTATAGCATTGAGTACGATTCAGAATATCCATGATGAAGCAGCACGAGCTACGTAGACTCCTAGAGCTCCTCCATCAAAGAAAGCGAAGACTGTTCCTGAGTTGGAATCGAAGATTCAGGCGTTGGAAGAGAATCAGGAGAAGATGATTGCTACCTTGGGAAACGTTACAAAAGAGTTGGACCTTCTTCGAACTTTGATCTTAGGCGTAAACACACTTCAAAACGCGATTTATGTTGCTGTTACGCGAGATAAAGGTCCAGAACGCAACACCAATAACCAGCCTCGCGCTGGTTAAGATACGTTTTCTAATCCTTCCATTTAGTGTAGATTATTTTATTGCTTTGAGTCTTTTCTAGTCGTGGGGACACGACTCATTTTTGAGTTTGGGGTGGGGTTCGTTGCCTCATCCCAGTTTTTATGTGTTATGTGTTTTATTTGCTTTCAATAAAAAAAATTTCGGAGTTGCGTTTGACTGTAGAAGATTTTAAATGTCCCTGTAAGCATACTTATGGTAAATCTATGATAGTAAATAGTGGACTTTAGGGATTGATATAAAACGCATTTAGAATTGCATGTAAACATAGGTAATTGATAGGAAAAATTAATGAACAATGCAAATGAAGTAAGCTTGTACTTAAGGAATATGTTTGGTGTGTAGAACGTGAAATCCTAATTAGTAGAGAACCCACCTAGATATGAACTAAAGACAAGCTATGTACCTAGGAAAATGATAGCGGCAGTTCTTTGTTAGCCTTTTTTTTTTTTTTTTTAGCCTTCTATCCCTTGTATTAATTATTGTCCGTCTTAGCCCACTTTGAGCCTTTAGCCTTTTCTTTGTAGCCACGATATAAGCCATTATCCCTTAGATTATTAGGCATGACCATATGACCCGCACTTGAATCACAATCCTGAGACATGTCTCGAGCTTGAGTTTGGGGTGGTGGGTCCACTTATGGGGAATTTAATGGGTTGGGAGTGATGTGCTTTGTATTGTAGCACAATTGCAGATGATATATACTTGTAACCTTTTGCCGGGAATGAAAAAAAATGGAAAAGAAAGAATAAAAAATCGAAAATCATACAGTAGAAACCGGGTACCCGGATTTCACAAAACCGGGAACCCGGTTTACGTCTGTACAAAAAAAAAGAGAAAAGAAAAGAAAAAGAAAAATATGAATGAATAAAACATCCAGCAAAGTGGAATTTTTCTGAAAATCGTCTTGTTTATAGTGGGTAGACATGGGACGCTAAATTGTTGCGTAAATGGGTGAGTGAGAACATTTTTTAGCGTAAACTCAAGCTCGAGGACATTTGTTGATGGTAAGTGAGGAGAGAGCCAAAAGCTCACTTCAAATTTACCAAATACACATCCACACCGTCCTTAAGCCATTATTAAAACCATAAAGACCTCGTGATTCCTAAGTATATAGTGAATTTATGATTCTGTTAATAGGGAATATACTAGGTGGAGCGTTCAAAGCGATTTAGGATTAATGACCACCCTATAGCCATCATACAGAGATGAGTACAAGTGTAATCTTCAAGCATTGCGACTTTAATTTTATGATTGAGATTATTTGTGTTTGATTTTGCATTATAGATGTATGTGTATATTAGTTTCTAGAGTTTGCTATATGAGATTTATCTTAAGACTTGCTTTAGGTGTATTTGCTAGCTTCTACTTGTTCTTACGTTTACTACTACCCCTTTGTTTTGTTTTTTTACTTTGTCAGGACGACAAAGGTTTGAGTTGGGGGTCTTGATGTCTCCCTAATTGTTCTTATTTTCGACCCTTGAGAGACATCATTTTTTATGTTTAATTGAATATTTTGATAGACTTTTGAGTTAAAAATGCAATAATCCGGAATTTCCATTTTATCTATAGTATTTTTGATTTATTAAACTTTTGCGCGTAATCGTGTGTATTTTAGTGAAAAGTTTGTAGGTTTTGAATATTATCTAGGAATGGAATCCGAAAGGAGAGTCAAAGATCGTGATATGGAGTCAAGACTTGAAGATAAAACCCGAAAGAATTTGATTTCAGAGCTGCAAATCTGGAAAACAGGCCAAAGATTGCTGATTTCGAGGCACTTAAGAGATGATTTATCCGCTGACCTTTGAAGAGAATCTATTCCTTATCGAGTTACGGAACTTTAGCAAGTGATTTCAGGTCAATCGAAGTTTTAACGAAGCGGCTAGAGCCGTTTTAGTGAAGGTGGTGCAGCAGTTACGGGATTTTGGGCTTAGAAATTGGGCTTGGACATTTAATTAGTGATTTATTCTTAAGTCCAAGCCCTAATCCGTTTTTCTACTTATAAAAGGAGCCCTTGACTTCTATTTTCAACACAATTCACTTTTTACAAATTAAAACATCAGAGAGCAGAAACAGAAGGAAGAAAGAAGAAGCTGTAGAGCTGGAGAGAGTCTATATCTCCATTCTCAGCCAAATCCAATTCCGGAAATTAGGTTTTCTTTAATTTTAATTTGTAATACATTATGAATTCCATTTCTTTTAATTTAGTTTTCTTTTTAATTAGTATGAGCTAATTCCATTATAGTACTTGAGAATGCTTTATGGGTGAATCCAATTCTATTGAATGTCTATGTCTGAATTTGGGTTTCTGTTAAATTAAATTAAATTGGGTCTTTTACTCTTTTCGATAAATTGAGATTATTTACTGTTTTTGGAGTACCTAACTAAGAACAGGTGTTAGTATCTAGGCTATTCCACATATGTGGCGTGTGGATCATCTTGACGGAGGGTTTAGGTACGGAAATATTTATTCAATCTAAAATATAAGCTATTGATTCTGACGAACTTAGCTAATTTTAGGGCCAATGTGGTAATTAACTTAATCATCTAAAAGTGGATCATATTTACCCTGACGGGACTAGTGACACTCTAGGATAGCCTTATAGTCCACCCTGACGGGGGTATAAGGAATTTAGAATCCCGACCATTGTAATTGACCAATTTAACCCTTAAACAGCATAGGTTATGAAATAGGAGTAGGAGGATCCCTTGCGTTCTCAAGTGCTACCTTCTCATATTTGCGTTTCACATTTATTTATTCGCGTTTTAGTATTTAATTGCATTTTCTATTTAGTCTTTCATTACTTAGAAATAATAAAAACAAACAATCAATCATTATATCTTTATTTGCTCTCCTAAGTGAAACCATTCATTATTCGATAAGCATTGTAGTTAACCAAACCGTCCCTGCGAACGATCCTAGAATAACTTATTACTACTTGGGACAACCGTACACTTGCGGTTGTGGTTCAATTACTTTTGCATTTATTTTAGAACACACAAAGGACCACCACTTGGGTTGTGTTTTGAGACCATTTTTTGTATGCATATATTAGCTAATGGTTTTGGGTCTTTCGTATATGTAAGTGGATTTGAATTATATTCCTTTTATGTTAACTTGATTAAACATATAATTGAGGTTTTTGAGGCTACACCTTATGTAGACCTATTTTGCGAATATACTTATGTTGGGAAGATTGAAGTAAAGGATTTGTGGGTAACACGAGTGGCGATCCTTGAATCCCTACACATTCTTCCATAGGGTTATACCTTACATATCTTATCTTGTATCGATCTGGTAGACCATCGTGAGAGAAGCATAGAGAAATTGGTGAATATTTAAATCTCGACAAGTGGTGTTACCTCTTATCCTCCCTTGATATATAGAGAAGCATAATTACATTGTTTGGTACTTTATCACATCCCAATTAACCCCCAATAAGAATATCAAACTCCCTTATTACCTGCTTTTAGTAATGTAGATGAGTAGTTCAGTAATAAGATTATCTCTTTTGGCAGTTTTCCTATTCATAATAACATATTAGCATCATATTATAAGCATAACAAATCACTCGGGGTGATAACAAATCTTGTGGATTGACACCAGGTCTTGTCGAGTCTTTACTACTTGTATGATTGGGTATACTTGCAGGTTTCTTGGAATCTCGAGTGTTGGTTTCTCATTTCTATATCTATCTCAATTTATATGAAGCTCAAGGGTCCAACCATTTTTTGGATTCCTTGTCGTGTATTTATTTCATTGTACAAAGTGAGTCTTTAGTGGTTGAGCTAAGGCAAGACTATAATTATTAGGAGTTGCAAAATATGGCAAGGTTTAATTACTACAAATATGATGTTAATGATTATTGTGCTTTATTATTCTTATGCCTATATTTTAAATGGTTTGTAGACTTCTAATATGGTTTTTAATTTGAATAAAAATGATACATGGCCTGAAATGTTGGTTGTATTATTATATTTGTGTGTAGGTTTATCGATAATTGAAGACACTTCCTTCTACAAAAACATCACAAATTGATCACCAAAGGCTTTGATTTTAAAATACATACAAATTTGGGGCCAAACTAAAACCAAATGGGGGTGCATATTAAGTGTTGCAAACAAAAAAGTGGAAGAAATAGGAGTTTTGGATTCTAAATGGCATTTTCTCCAATTATTAAAATTACGGTATAACTATGGTGCTAAAATGTTATTTCTCCCATCACTTCTAAAGGTGTAACATACACTTACTATAATTGTTTTCACTCACAACTAAAGAATGAATTTTATATTAAAGTGTTATACCAAAAAACTCGACAAAGAAAGAGTTTGGTGTTATGTGATTGATGTGTCTATGATGTGTTGTGTATGTAAGTATTCCTTTTAGAGAATAAATAAACTTGACATATATATATATATAGCTAAATAAGTCAATTTTGTAAAAGTGATAGCAATTGGAAGAAATTAAACATCATTTACCATCTAATACAGACCATTTTAAACAATAGACAATAATATCTATTTTTAATATGATAGGATTTTAAAGCCATTACAACAAAGAAACTAATTCTTGTGTTTGCAACCTACAATTCCACCAGTTCTTGTACATTTGAGATTCTCAATAGTTTCACGTAATTTTTGGTTCTCATTCTGAAGTCGTATAATTTTGGCTCGCAATTCAGCGTTCTCGATGAGTTTGTGTAGATCCTGTGCAAGATAGGCAAACATTTAGATTTCATAATGTAACATGACTTATTCGTGTTTTTTTGGGGGGCGAGATATTAAGGAAAACTTGTTTTTAGTCAAAATGAAAAAAAAAATTAAAACATAATGAAATAAACATATCCGTTAACTATTTTGGACAAAACAAATTACAAAAAGGGATATATAATATAGAAAACCAAACAAAAAAAGCCCATCAAGAGGCCCAAAAAAATAAAAAAAGGTAAAACAAAAAGAACCCTTGCAATCCCAATATCTAAAAACGAAACCTGGTTTGTAAAACAACCTTACCGCTGTCTCAACCAACCAACAACAATTGAAAACTACTAATATGTGTGATTATTGTAAAAACCTCTAACTCATAATGTTTAAGCTTCACCTAACCTTTCTCATGGTTATGAAGTCTTTAAGGCTAAAAAATATATTTTCATTTCACTTTTACAGTTGTTAATAAATTACTCACGTATCCCTTATACACCATGAATTATTCAATTCATAACCCTATATCCAATCTTGGCCACATATCGATACGTAATCCCCATCACATTCATTCATATATCTAATACTTATAATTAAAATTGTCACCTGATCAAGCATAAGAGTCAAGGAGGATGCCCCGTTTCCAACAGACATGCTCTGTTCTACACAAAAAACTATAAACTAATTAAGAATGTTAATTTAAATAAATTTCTTCATAAATACATCTTAACTATGTGTATACATAGTAATTTAAAATTAAATTAACACTTAGCTAGATAAATTTTGCTACAAAATTTAGCAATGTTGATTAAAATTAGTTATTTTTAAGAGAATTATACCAAGAAAAACCTAAATCTTTTTTAGAACGGTTCTTATTATAAAAGGCAACAAGTTCTATAAACTTGTATGTAAGTTCATATGATAAAATAAAACAAATTGAAAATGTAAACTAGTTTGTCAATATTAAAATTGTGGAACATCTCTAAAACTGTTCTATTGATAACTAGTGAAATTCCCCATAAAATATATTTTAAAATCATCATTTGATTAATTATGTTCTACCGCAAAATTATTTATAACCGATTCTCAGTAACTCTAGATCGAGAATTGATTAACATGGCTACAATTATAAATGTAACCAAAGACCTTATGAAAATTTATTGATAAATAAATAATGAATGATGAGACAGAAAAAGAAAACACATAATTTAGAGTAAAAAATCCTTGAAAGATCTTTGGTTTTTTTGCCATCTACATTCAACGATATAGATAAATTACATAACATGAAATGATAGAAATTCGGTGCACCAGACAAATCACGAGAATTCAAAAAACAATAGTTGTGTTACTTATCTTAATTTTATTTAAGTATCAAAGTAATCGAGTGGGAAAGATTTATAAATTTTACCTTATGAATGAAACCCTTGAAGAATAGAAAATGTTGTGGGGAGGCGGCTAAGTGAAGATTTCTTTTAGAGGGAGGAAATTAGGGCACATAGTGACTAGTATTTATAGGGGCATGTTATAGATCTCCACGGTGTGTTAAAATAACTCATAATAATGACAAATATAGCCAGATGATGAGGGTAAATATGGTAATAGAAAGTAGACTAGGAAAAAAAGGATATTAGTAAAATGAGGCAATTACGATTTATTCTAAGTCAAATTCATATTAATCTGTATGGAGATTTAATTATAATAAAATATGGTGAATGATAGGATTTGGTGGATAATAACTTTTTTGATAGAGAGGGTAAGATCAATGTAGGATTGTCATTTTATGTATTTTATAACATATATATTGTAAAATCATATGACTAGACAAAAATCTAATCGTTATATTTGTGGTGTGTAAACGAATGACTTGGTTTATATTACATTACTTTGTGAATCTTATGTTAGTAAATTTTCAAACATATTAACCAGTAAATTGATTCATATTTTGTATAAAAATAAAAATTATGAAATAAGATCAAAATCAATTACAAATCCATAAATCGCACTCATACCAGCATAAAATTCGCATAAATATTTATTATTAATCACGTTTCACACAAAAAGGAGAGGGGAGACCGAATTCAAGCATAGAGAGCCTCAACAGAGTCTATAATTGTTCGACTTCTCGATTTAATGGTTTTCGCCTCTCCTTAAACTTATATATATATAGAGAGAGAGAGAGAGAGAGTGTGTGTGAGAGAGAGAGAGAGAGAGAGAGAGAGAGAGAGAGAGAGAGAGAGAGAGAGAGAGAGAGGGAGGGAGGGAGGGAGGGAGGGAGGGAGGGAGGGAGGGAGGGAGGGAGGGAGGGAGGGAGGGAGGGAGGGAGGGAGGGAGGGAGGGAGGGAGGGAGGGAGGGAGGGAGAGAGAGAGAGAGAGAGAGAGAGAGAGAGAGAGAGAGAGAGAGAGAGAGAGAGAGAGAGAGAGAGAGAGAGAGAGAGAGACTTGTGGTAAAAGTATAGTAGGAGAGGTGTATCTTAACAAAATAATAGGGAATGTAAATCGTCAGTCTTACTTACTATAGTAACATTGTCTTTCTATATATCGAGTGTTTGGACACATGGTTTTAGTGCTTATTATCCTACATTCGCTAAATCTCTTTTGGCATGTGCTTTCTAATTGGAACAACACTTTAATATAATTAAACCCGTCCAATCAATGGTAATTATATTACTAAATTCATGGAATAAAGAAAAGGGACCTATATATAATTATATACCAATTATTGATTATATGTCTAAGAATTATGGGTGAATTATATATAGGGTCTTAGAGACCATATTTTTTCTCTATAGAGTATACTCTAGAGATTTGTTCTTATTAGGGACCTCAATTTTACCAATTGTATTTTCTACCCTTTGAGTATAAATACTCTTAACATTAGTTTTCTCTTTCCAGTATCGTCACACGCGCTTTCTCACTTTCTCTCTCTATCCCAAAAACGCTCTCAAACCCGACAGCATTTCTCTCTCCTGTTTTTGAAGCGTTGTTCCAAATACTACGAGAAATCGAAAGGAAATGGCGAACAAAGATGATTCTGATATCGATTCAGGCGAACAAAAGGTTACAATTGATTCATGAGTACTCTGAGATTTTTCTGGGTTTTATTTTTTCTTCCTTTTCTGGGTTTCGTTGTTTCGCATGTGTACACATAGTTTTTGGCTCAATACTCAGTGTTATTTGGTTAATACTCTATAGATTTATTCTAATAATCTGTGTTTTGATATGAATGTGAACCGTCCTTTACTGGGTTTCGTTGTTTCGCATTTATACTCATAGTTTTTGGCTCGATACTCAGTGTTATTTGGTTAATACTCTGCAAATTTATTGTAATACTCTGTGTTTTTTGATATGAATGTGAACCGTCATTTTCTAGGTTTCGTTGTTTCGCATGTGTACTCATAGTTTTTGGCTCGATACTCAGTGTTATTTGGTTAATACTCTGCAGATTTATTGTAATACTCTGTGTTTTGATATGAATGTGAACCGTCCTTTTCTGGGTTTCGTTGTTTCGCATGTGTACTCATAGTTTTGTCTCGATACTCATTGTTATTTGGTTAATACTCTGTAGATTTATTGTAATACTCTATGTTTTAATATGAATGTGAACCGTCCTTTTCTGGGTTTCGTTGTTTCGCATGTGTACTCATAGTTTTTGGCTCGATACTCAGTGTTATTTGGTTAATACTCTGTAGATTTATTGTAATACTCTGTGTTTTGTTATGAATTTGAATCTTTCTTCTGTGTTTTGTTGCTTTGCATCACCAAAATGTGATTACTCTGTGTTTTCTTATATGAAAATTGAGAGTACTCTGAGTTTTTATATGAAAACTGTGAGTACTCTGATATTCCTTATACTAAAACCAAAATACTCTGATTTTTCATATACGTAAACTGTGAGTACTCTGAGTTTTTGTATAGTGAATCTGAGATTATTATTAGAGTATAGTTCAATTAATAAAGCGTGAGTACTTTTAGTTTTTATATATTACAACTGTGATTACTGAGTATTTGTTGATCTTAAATGCATTGCAGAAGGGGAAAAAGCAATACAGTACCGATCAAAGATTAATGGATTGCTGCAGATAATGCAGTTGAATGGTATGGCGGAAGATCACCCGTCAGAATGCACCACGACACCTTTTTATAGGTTATGGAAAGGGATATTCGATAGGAAAGATAAGTATAAGTTTATGAAAAAGTCTGACGTACTCATCAAACAAATTATAGATTGCTACTCGTCTGTGTCGGGTGGTTTCGTAATAGGTGGAAGAGAAGTGCAATTAACTAAGAAAGAAATAAAGATACTATTAGGTATTGAGTGTGGTCACGATCATCTGCCCAAGAAAGTTACAGTTGATGCAAACAACAGATCCGCGTGGTATAGGAGAATCTTCGGGACTGCATGGACAGTTAATTGAAAACTACTAACTCAAAAAATACAGATTTTAATTAAAGATTTTACTGATAGAGTACTCACGTTAGAGGCGAAGGAGGATATGGAGAAGTTATTATCAATATATACAGTAACGTCACTATGTTTGTCAAAACGACATTACCAAGCAAAAATGATACACATCAGTGTATGTGAGGACTTGGATAGCATAAAGAAGTACAACTGGGCTGGTGAAATGAGAAGTTACATGATTAAATCGATACGTAAATGTTCAGATACAACACGAGCAAAGGGGGGTCTTTTTGTGTTACTGGTAAGATGATTACATAAAAATGTATATTAAACTGATAAAATAAACACTGAAAAATACGTTTTTTAACTTGTAGCCATGGTGTTTCAAACACGTGAAAGAACTTGGTAAATTGAAGGAAGCATATGCAGTTCCGAGGTGTCTGAAATGGGAGAACATGCTTGGTTCTAGCAAAATCAATGTGGATGAAGTAAAGAGTAAAAAGGTTAAGGAATAATGTTATACTGTGAGTACTCCAAGTTTTACTATATGAAACTATGAGTACTCTAAGTTTTAATATATGAAAATTGTGAGTACTCTAAGTTTTACTCTGTGAAACTATGAGTACTCTAAGTTTTAATATATGGAAACTGTGAGTACTCTGAATTTTTTTAAATGAAAACTGTGTTTACTCTGGGTTTTCATATACTAAAAGTATGAGTACTCCAAGTTTTGGTATAGTAAAAGTGAGAGTACTCTGAGAGCATAGTTCAATTACAAAGAGTTATGGAATAGTATTTTGAATATCTATCAAATACGCAGGTAAGAAGGAAGGAGCTAAAACCAACTGCTGTGGAAGAGGGATGGCTAGGAAATGAGGATGATAACAACAACAAAGTTAATGAAGCAAATGTGTTAAAGGAAGGAGAGTGCAGTGGGGTTGCTGAAAAAGAGGGAGAAGAATTCGTAGGAGATAAAAATGTGACAAAAGATGGTGTCTTGAATGAGGATGAAAGTGAACAAGTTGGAAAAAGGGTATCCGATGATGAAGAAATAAATGTGGATGGATGGTTGAACGATAAGGGGGACGGATTGATGAATGATTTTAATCGTGAAGATGATAAAATTGAGAATACCGATAAGAACACTGAAGTGGTAGTGGAACCTACAGAATCAAACAAATCCGATGAAGGGAGTAAATCATCACACAATAACGACGATGTTGGAGTAATTAGGGAGGAATAATCAATTAAAAAAACACAGATATTGATAATAAGGAAGAAGGGTGTGATATGGATATGGACAAACCTGATAGTAGTGCATAGGAAGAAATGGAGATAGATGACTATATAGACGATGGCCCACCGAGAGGGGGTGAAGAAGTAGAGAAGAATGATATGGATGTTCCATTAGAGGAGAGCTTAAGCAAATAAGAAGAAGAAGAAGTTTTGAATAACACAGTGGGGATGGTTATTCACAAAGTTAGCACAAGCAGATACAGGTATAACAGTGAAATAGAAGAAGGTAAAGATTCTACAGATCCAGTGGTTAAGTCGCTAAGGGAAAAGTTGGTTGAGTCAGGTAATGAAAAAAAATCAATTAATCGATGAGATTGAGAGTCTAACAGAGGAGAGGGATAGATACAAAAATTCAATAGCAAAATATAAAGAGATGAAAGCGAATATAGAAACACTAAAAAAAGAGAAGGCTGTAGTGGTACAGATAGTAGAGACGCTAAGCAACCAGGTGAACAAAGAAGAAGTTAGGGGTAAGGAGTTGGAGGACGCAATAGTGAGTCAAGAAGCGAAAATAAATCGACTTAGGGAGCAAATTGCAAAGCTGAAGGAGGATAAGAAAAAGATTAAGAATGCAATAATGAAAAAGGACAAGGAGCATAAAGACATAAGCGAGTGGTACAATGAAAACCTAGACGATCTAGAAAAGTACAAGGCTGAGTGCGAAAACCTGAGAGCAGCGGCAACATTGTTGGAAAGTAATGACAAAGACGGTGAAAAAGTAACAGAAAAGAAAGGGTTGTCTAAAGAGAAAGAGGGGATTACTTCGAATGTGGAGTTAGTTGGTGAAGTTAAAACAAACATTAAACGGAGAAGATCATACAGACTAGCGACCCCAGGGTCGATACCGAGAAATGTTAAGAAAAATAACCGTGCTGCAGCTGCAGCAAAAAGCATAGATTCTGACTTTGTAGAAGAACCAAGAACGAAACGCGTTAAAGTAACTATTAAACAAAAAGATGGAGCGTTAGATAAAACAAACAAAAAAATGATTGGATAAAAACAGAAGGAAAAGATTGATGAAGGTGAAAAGGAAAAGGAAACAGAGTTAAAATCAAACAAACAGTGGAATGGAGAGGACACCGTAGATGAGAAGGATTATAATTTTCTTTTGCATATTAAAGAAGAAAACTTGGGAGATGAAATATGGTGGGATAAACAGTGTGAATTAGTAGTAACAGGAAATGATGCTTTTGCTGTTGCACATAAAGAGATGATTGAAGTGTTGGTAAACAAATTTAAATATGATCATTGAATAACAAAAGATCTATATAGAACATTGACTATGTGAATTAATAAATAATGCAGGTGATTGACGCAATGCTAAAAATGGTACAAGAAGAATATGGAGTAAAAGGAGGGAGGCATGGTGTGACACTCCAGAGCGCGATGTGCATGGTAATATTCAAGTTAACTGATAATTATATACCTGCATATATATGAGAGTACTCTGAATAAATTAGAGAGTAATCTGAGTAAATTAAGGAGTACTCTAAGACTTATTATAACAAAACTGAGAATACTATGAGTTTTTTTATTAAATATAAAATTGTGAGTATACTCGGTTTTACTATACCAGGTCTATGAGTACTCTCTAATGTAATATATCAGAATTGTGAGTACTGTTAGATTTAATTATTGGAAACTGTGAGTACTCTGAGATTTACTAAAACAAATCTGTGAGTACTCATAGTTTTTGTAGTTCAATTAGATTATTACGAGTTGTAATTTAAATTATTCAATTTGTGTGTAGAGTTTAATTGAAAGCGAGGATGTTGAAGGCACACTCATGTATGTTGCAAAGCCATTTTTAAGAAATAGTCAAGAATATGCTTTCACTCTATCGCCAATGTTTGTTAAGGATGGTAAGGGTGGACATTGGAGTCTGTTGGTGTACAACAGAGAGGATAAAAAAAAATTCCATTACAACTCTATCAAACCAAAAAATCCAGAGTCAATAGGTTCAAAGAGAGAACAAACAGCAGCAAAGTATAGAAAGTTTTTTGTCCAGAATGTATTGAGGAAAATAAACCCCATTAAAGAAGACAAATATATATTTAGTAATGTGGATTCTGCTGAACAAGAACCAGGGAGTGTTGACTGCGGTGTTTTTGTCATACGATGGTGCTATGGCTATTATCACAATGGGATGCTACGTCAAAACATTTACAAACAGAAATATATTAACGAAGGAAGAGCAATGATTGTTCGTAAGTTGTTGCGTAGAAAATACTCGTAGTGCATCAACATGGGGAGTAAAGCTTAATTGAATTATTCTACTTATTTAACAATGTAATGATTCTAGCTTTTGAACTTATTTTGATTTGGAATTTTAGATTGTTTTTGTTATGTAACTGATATGTTGGGGTGTTTTGGATGATTTGGATGTCTTTGGAACTTATATCTGAATTCTGAATTCAAAATGGTTTTGGTAATGTTTAATTAATTGATTGTTGAACAGTTAATATAGAACAGGATAAACGTTAAAGTACAGAGTACTCAGACAATAATTGTCTAGTACTCAGACAAATATGTAGAGTACTCAGACAAAAATAAAGAGTACTCAGACAAAATGATAGAGTACTCAGTCAAAAATGAAGAGTACTCAGTTGAAAATAACAAATACTAAATACCAATGAACGAGACCTCAGAAAAATGATAGAGTGTTCAGATGAATAACAGAGTACTCGGATAAATGAAAGAGTACTCAGAAAAATGATAGAGTACTCAAATAAATGATAGAGTACTTAAACAAATGATATAGTACTTAAACAAATGATAGAAGTTATGTGGTACTCATAACATATATTGAGTATGTATAGAGTAATTTTTAGGGTGTACTTATAGAAGTTCTGTGGTACTCATAACAATATATAGAGTACTCATAGAATTATATAGAGTACTCATAGACTTGTAAAGAGTATTAAGTTAGATAGATAGAGTACTCATTAAAATGTATAAAGTACTCAGACTGTATTTATAAAAAAGTATGTAGATATGTATGTATTATACCTAAAAGAATAGAGTATTCAATTGCAATACAGCTTATATCATTAACAAAAAATCAAAGTCTATAACATGCATCAAAGTTTAAAAACATATAATGTAAAAATAATTCAATGGCACCAATGCGTAAAACTAAAGATTAACAAGAAGTTAATAATCATAAATACAATAAAATAACACTCCTTAAATTATCATGAGGGGGCAGCTCTACAAGTAGAACGATTATGACCCAACTTCTTGCAATTGCCACAACGGATTTTTCGGAAAACCTTCTCGGTGCTTGAACGAAAGCGCTTAGTCTGAGGCCTCCCTGGTGGAACCCTAACAGAACGAGCAAGAATAATCTGAGATTCGTCGACCGGGACTTAAACTTGAAAGGTAGTCATAGCAGGTATGCTCTTTGAATAAGTCTTAATGTATGATGAAGTGTGAAAGTAGGACTCTACATAATCGAACGGATCACGAACAGAAGCACTAGACAGTGCACATAAAGCATGCTGACACGGGAAGCCGAGCTCTTTCCATTCACAACAAGAACAAGTACGGGCATCTATATCTACCACCATGATTGGATTTGAGCCGACTTGAAATTGAGAAGAGGTGGATTGTTTAATGGTCCAAGTGCAGCTCAGACCAACATTAGTGTTAAATAACAAAATAGTCGGACATAGTGGTGAAGTCCATTTGGATGACTTTAAAGATCGTTCATAAATCCACTGAATTAACTTAATATGAAGAGCGTCATCAAGCTCACAAACAGGAAGACCCCTTTGTTCTATTATCCAGTAGTTAAACGACTCGACTGCATTAGAAGTCATCTCACCGTATCGTCTACCACGGAAATAAGCATTTGTGTAATTTTCCCTTGGCAAACCCTTTAGAAAATATTTGACCTGCTTCTTTCCTTCAATCAACAATTTATCCATCTGTTGATCATAATGTTCAACGGTTGGAGCATGCGCGACTTGCTTGAGAAGATACACCATCCTTGGTAGATTTCATAGAGTACTCCAACGTTTTTATAAAAGGTGGAGTACTATATATATTCTTTAAGTACTAGTACTCACTAGATAACATAAAATGATGAGTACTCTATATATTTGAAAAAGGATGAGTACTCTCAGAATTTTAAAAACGTTGAGTATCGTACTGGACTGTACTATCATGCATGCAGCGGCTGTGATAAACCCAAGATATTTCAGACCGGAAAACACTAACGTTAAAACTGAAAAACAATGAAAAAAACACGAAAAATGAAACGAATATATGCACTAACAAACATATCATGAACAAATCTACCATGAACACATGAAGAAAGATCAAAAAACAGTGAAACGAGTATAATATATGCACATAATCATGGATTGAATCGAAAAACTAAACATATAACACGATATATACTGGATATTGGGATTAAACAATGCTATCACATACAAAAAACACATGAAACGCAAACAAATAAAAATTGATGAAAAAAACAGTAAAAGGATTTGAAACCAACCTTAAAACGAAGGTAACACGTGAAATTTTCTCTAGAATGTAGAAGGATGAGACGTGATGAACATATGATAACAAACTAAGAAGGTTGAAATCGGAAGGGAGGACTTGAAATAAATATGGAAATCTCCAAAAGAGAGCTCACGCAATTGGAGAGAGGGAGGATTAAAAGAAGCTCAGAGAAATTAATAGAGAGAGAAAATGCAAAAGAGTGTATATATAAGTCTAAAAAACATTTGAGGGTAGTAAGGTAATAGGGATTTTGGGTTTCATGTGTTAAATACTTTTTGAGGTCTTTAGTAAGAAGAGAAGGTAAGAGGGGTTTGGATTTAGAAGAGGGGTGTGTGTTCGAGACCCTAAGTGGCATTTTCTCAAAGAAGAATTACTGCAACAATCATGGTCACAGCTTGGAACATATAGAAGGAAAGAATGAAGGGATTTTTTGAAAGAAAAGAATGGTCAATAAATAATATCACCCAAAATACAAATGATACTATATCAAGGATTTTTGATGCGAGGATTGAAAGGAAGGGAAGAAAGCAATCAATGATCGGTAAGGATAATAATGGCAATAGTGATGATAACCCAGTCATTAATGATCAGGCGGATATGATATGGTTTAGCGACACATCTTTTACATCCGAATGGGAGCCAGCGGCTATTGCATCTATTGGTGTTAACTCACAAGGTGTCATCACTCAAAGAAACACGGTCGGATGCAGGATTAAGAACGTTCTGGAAGGGGAGGCTTGGGCACTTCTACTGGCCCTTAGATCAGCAGGATCAATGGGCTCTCAGAGTAGCTCGTTCTACTCTGACAACCTTGAGCTTATTCAAGGTATAAAAAAACAAGGTAAACTAGCATTGGAGTCTTAATCCAATCATCGAAGAGATTAGAGGATGGATAAATTTATTCCCACTGTGGAAAGTAATATATATAAGCAGGGAACACAACTGAATAGCGGATGCTTTAGCAAAATGTGCAAGAAGAAATATCAACTTATCTGAATGGAAGGACTTCTCCATTATCAGCTCTTTTCATTTTCTGTATAAATATTGTATATGTAATAATATTTCACATTGACAAAAAAAAAGAACGTTTATTATTTGTCTTTTTTCTATTTAATTTTCTCCTACGAGTGTGAAGAGATGGGTTTTATGTTATATGTTTTAGTGCTTTTGAATGTTTACTTTTTCTTTATTTCTTTAGTTTATTACTTATATTTTTAAGGTTCATTCACTTTATACAGCCTACTCACCCACCCCATTTATAATATAATCCCACTATCCAACTAGCCATTAAAAGTCCAACTAAATAGAGAAAAAAACCCAAAATGCCCCCTCTTTCCCTATTAAGTACAGAGAGAACCCACCCCAAAATCAAATCCCTATTATAATCTGAAACCCATTTGTCTCTTCACTCATACTCACCGGCACCCTCACCTTCAACCCACCTCTCTTTTCCTATTATATTAGAAACCCCTGCCCCCCATTACCCACTCTGGTTCCCCTCACCCTCACCCTCTCTCTTTCTATCTGAGCTTCCCTACCCACCATTTCCATGCTCCCGTTGAAGCTCTTCTGGAGAAGAAGACCGCCGTCGAAGCTCTCCTGAAGTAAAAGACCACCGTCTGGAAGCCAACCATCACCATCATCCCTCACCTTACCACCGATGGATTCACCACCACTCTCATCTGCTCCCGTGGATAACCCACCACCACCACCAATAAGCCGAAGACCACCCACATCCCCACCATCACCATCACCTTGAAACCCTAACAAGATCGCACCTCCGCACCACCACCAACAAGATTTGCATCACCACCAACCTCCTGAAACCCTACCCCATCATTACCATCAAACCCACACCACCAAACCCTCCTGAAACCCGTCTTCACCACCATAAACACTGAAACCTGTCTCTTCACCACTGCTCACAACCATCAAAACGGAAACCCATCTCTTCACCACCATCAACACTGAAGACCATCGAAACCCAAACCCATCCTTCACCTCCATCGAAACCCATCTCTTCACCACCATCAACACTGAAACCCAGCTCTTCACCACTACTCACCACCATCACCACCAAAAATCACCCCTTCACCACCATCGGCGATACCATCATGGTTCCAGACCTTTGAAGCCCCTTCTCTTGATGGTTCCATACCGTTGAGGCCCGTATCCCATGATGGGTCCTGACCGGTGAATTGAAATCTTGTAAATGAGTTTTTTTGTCATTTTTTAACTAAATTCAAAACACCCACTTGTTCATTGTAATTTTTTTAAACACCAATTCTGCATAGGTTGTTCGAGTTTTTTTGTGTACATGAATTTGGTATACATCGATTCCCATTGTTTTGATCAGTAGACAGACATTTATTTTTTTACATGAAGTTGTTTTTATTTCTCCATCAATTCTGGTTTTTGTTTGTTTAAAAAAGAAGATTTTTTTTGTTTGGTCATGTAGGGGCCAGCCCAAAAAGGTTATTTTGTTTGGTCATGAAGGGTCCAACCCAAAAAAGGTTTTTGTTCTTGTTTGGGCCAGACCCAGTAGAAGTTTTGTCAAGTTTTGGTAAATAAGGGTGCAACCCCATTAGAACTTTGATTAATTGTTAGGCCTGTAATAAAATACTCGTTAAAAACAACCCATATGGGTCTGTGCCTTATGGGCTTAAGACTAATAAATTTATAAAATGTAAGAACCAACTAAAGAAAAGATGTAAAAAACTTTGCGGGTCTGTACCCATCGAGAGAAAATGAAATGCATGGAAAAACGTTATAAAACCGTACCCATGATGAACGAGGGGTAAAAAGGTAAAAAATTCAACCAGAACATTAGAAAATGGCTGTATATAGGACATTTTTTTAGTTTGGAGGTATATTATAATGTTTGTGATTTTGAAGATGTAAATTGTAATTTTTTTTATTTTTAATATATAAGATAATGTTTTATTTATTTATTATAATATAAGGATATAATTGGAATAAAAAGAAGCTGTAAACTTAATTAACGGGGTTTAGTTTTGTATATTAGATTTAATAAACTAATAATTTATACTTAAACTATATTATGAATTTGTGAAGTTATGACACTTAAAATGTAATTAAACTATAAAATATTTCCATACATGTGATATACAAGGCGTATTAATTTTTGTACGATGTACAAATTCCTATTTCTGTTCCTATTTGTTTTTGTTGTTTCAATGAAAAGCTTCATGAATAAACAAACTTACTGTATAGAAGCAATAATTGAGTTATTTCCTTGAAATAAGAAAAATAAATCACGCATGAAACTAATTGATACATGAATTTCTAATTTGCGTGCATTACAGTAGTAATTATCCAATTAATTCTGAATATATTTTTACTTCCACGGAAATTATATAATAAACTGGATATTAGTAGTCAGTTTAAAATACATGTTCTTCTTACATTTATCAAGTGGAGTGATTGTATTCTTCCATTTTTTTCCTGCTCTTAACTCATGGTAAGCAATAGATGTTAATCTTCTTACTTATAATTTTTTTTTTATATAATTAATATAATATTTTTTATCAACTTTGAATTTAAAATAAAACAAATATATTTTGTTATTCAAATAATTATAATTTTTCATACGTTTTGGTATTCATGAAATAGTCAAATATAGAGATCGATAGTTGGTCTAGTGGTTTAGTTACTCCGCAGAGACCAAGAGTTCTTAAGATCGAATCTCATTTGAGTCATTTACTCCGAGTTCAAAGTGGCTCTCTCATGTATTAAAAAAAAGAAATAGTCAAATATACTCTATCCTAAAAATCTAATTTAGCGTGGAGTTACGGCGAAGGCCGATAGGCCATTGCCTTAGCCTCTCCTTAATTTTTATAACTTTTCGAGTTTTTTAATTTTTTTATATAGCATAAATTTGTTTTGCTTAAAATACCTGACTCAATCCAAAATAAAAATGCTAGCCCAATAATTTTTGTTTTTTAAAGAATTATTTAATTAAGTTAAGTAATTTTTTTTTTATAATACACATAATTTTTTTGAAAGGTCCATTTTCTAAAGTTTTTTTATATATGGATGTCAAGACTAGTTTTTGCGTACTACGACTATTTTTATAAAAAATATACACGTCTCCTTTTATATATTTCTATTTAATTAAAACAAAGTTATCCATAGGAAGAAAATTCAAATCTTATTTTTTTATTTTATTCTTTCTAAAAACTGAAGAAATATCAAACTCATCCTTTTCTTTGATCTCCTAAAATGTCGGCCCTGAGTGAAGTATATAATCATCACATATCATTTTAAGTAACTTATATGTCTATATATATATGATAACCTATTATTATCATATATTTAGGCACGTATATATATATATTATCATTATATATTATATATTAAAATGATAAGCCTTTTCTGTATATCATATTAGATAGTAATATAATTTGTAAATTGTGTCATGTACCTTTATTTTAATATAAGTTTTTGTTTATTGAAAATTAAAGTGTTTTGGGAATGTTACCTTTTAATGCGTCCAAAAAAAAAGAACGTTACTTTTTTCATTTAATTAAAGAAGAAAAATCAAATGCAAGAAGTGAATTTAGAAGATGTAGACAATTCTAAAAGTTGAAAAAATATCTTTGGTATATACCATTTCTCTATTAAAACCGATGAGATTAATTATTTTAAAACTAAAAACGTTTTTCAATAAACAATTAAAATATTTATTAAACATGTCAAAAAATATTTATACCTTTAACAGGGGCGGAGCCAGGAATTTTTGTTAGAGGGGGCTAAGGGGGTTCGGGGGCAATGCCCCCGGGAAAAATAATTTTGCCGTATTTGCACGATAAATCTACATATTATGCAAAAATTGCTAGATAGATCCTTATATAATGCTAAAATGCTCTATAAATCCCTATATTATGTAAAGATTGCAATATAAGTTCGGATATTATTTTTTTAAATTAATCATCTTATAAATTTCCTTTTTTTATACACAAATAACATACATTTTGTTGTAAAAAAACAAAAAATCCTATAAATAAAATAATTTAAAGTCTAATAAAATAAATTTTAAAATTTAGGGGGCCAAATGAAATTTTTTATAACATTTAAGAGTTAATTACAAAAAAAAGAATATTAAAAAGAACCAAGAAATTGAATATTTAATGGTATTTACATTATAATTTTGTCAATAAATTTTATTATTTGATAGAATTAATCTCTAAACTTTAAGTTAGGGAGGGCAAATTTTATGCTATAATTATTTTTAGTTATATTTTTATCTATTTTTATAAGAAATAGACAGGTTAAATTATAGTGGGTTGGATAGACTGGGGTGGGCTGCAGCCCACCTCAGCCCACCCCTACATCCGCCCCTGACCTTTAGCTTACAAAAACGAGACCAAAAAAACCTTTAGCTTACAATATTGTTTTTCTTTTTTTTATCTGCAAAGCTTGGTATTTTTTTCGTTTTAAAATATTTGTTCACTTTACTTCTCACATATATTAAAAAATATAATATTTATTGTCTTTATTATAATATTCTTCATAAAATATCTTAATATTTTAAATATGTATTTTAAATATAAATTTTTAATTTTTAATAAAAGTAGTATAAAAAATGGAAAAAAAATGTCTTGAGATTTTATATAAATAAATATTTTGATTTTTTAAAAATATTTTTAATATTTTTAATAAGTAAACAAATATTTTGAAATAAAAAAATAATAATTTTTACAAACCCCTCAAAGTATGGAGTTATAATCCTGGTACTTAGGTACGTTTGGATTAAGGAGTGATTCTTTATTAAAGGATAGGAAATGGGGGTATAACAAGGGAATGAAAATGAGAGTATTTAATCTTGTTTGGATTGAATAAAAAAAGAAGGGGGAATTTTATTAAAGGATAACATGTATCTGGTGTTTGGATTAGAAGAATAATAGGAGAAAGAGATTCTTTTTATAACTAAATGACTCATATACCCCTATTAAAATATTTTATAAAGAAAGAATAAGGGTAGTTTAGACATTACAACGTAATAAAAGAATCACTTCCTTCTAATCCCACTGAATTGGAAGGATTTGATATATAAGAACATAAGGTATTGTAAGAATCATTTACTATCCAATCCCTTCTAATCCCGTGTAATACAAACAAAGGAATGAATTGTTGGAATCCTTTAATATAATCCCCTCCTTCCCAATCCCCCCATCCAAACAAACTTTTTGTGTCAATTCATAATTCACCAGCATGTCTCTCTCTATTGTTTCGTAATACTCGTTCCGTATCACTAAATTTTATCCACTTAGCTTTTTATATATATTAAGAAATATAATATATAAATGAATTCACTATTATAAAAATACTCCTAATAAAGTATTTTGATATCTTAAATGTGTAAATGTGTATGGGAAATATAAATTTTAATATTTTAATAAGGGTAATAATGAAAAAATGTAGGAAAAAAAGTTTTTTAACCTCTTAAATAGATAATATATTTGGAAATTTTTAGTAAGTGGAAGAAAAGAAGGAGGGAGTACTTTTTTTCTTCTATTTGATAGTTATTACTATTAATAGTAGAATACCATTACAGGAACGCTCGTCTATTTTAATATTCGTATGTATATTATCAATTGGTGGGAAAGCCCAAGGTACTACTTTTGACGTAACCCAGTATGGAGCACAAGGAGGTGGAAAAACAGATGATTCACAAGTAATTTTTCATCTATTCCAGTATTCCTTCATATCATCAACCTTTTTTTCTTCTTTTTTCTATACATATATGCTTGTAGGGTTTTTTAGCAGCATGGAACGCAGCTTGTGAACAAGGTGGAACGAATATAGTAGTCATCCCAGAAGGAAGATATTTCTTGAAACCAACCTCATTCGAAGGTCCATGCAAAAGCGATTCTATTACGGTTCAGGTATATATATATATATTATATATTGCTATAAGGGACCAGTCATGCATTTAATCCCTCATTAATTTAGGTTCTTGGAGAAATAGTTGCACCAGTGAAATCAAAATATAAAGGTAACGGTGACGAAAAGGATACATGGATTGCCTTCCACGATATTAATGAACTCGCCGTCAAAGGGAACGGCCAAGGACGAATTAACGGCCAAGGCTTTACTTGGTGGGACGAAGCAAAAGATGATACTGATAGACCCACCGCATTGAGATTTTCCAACTGTCAAAACCTATTACTCGATGGATTAAACCATATTGATAGTCAAAGAAATCATATCTCCATAACTAAATGCAACAATGCTGTTATCTCCAACCTTAACATTCAAGCTCCTGCTAAAAGTCCCAACACTGATGGAATCGACATATCTGGTAGCACCAACATAAAAATTCAGGATCTTATTGTAGCAACTGGGGATGATTGTATCGCTATTAATGGAGGTTGTTCTTTTATTGATATAAGCAAGGTTACATGTGGTCCAGGACATGGAATAAGCATTGGAAGCTTAGGGAAATATGGAGGGCATGATGAAGTTGAAGAAATACACGTATTTGATAGTACCTTCAGCAACACAGATAATGGAGTTAGGATCAAAACATGGCAAGGAGGCTCTGGATTCGCGAGAAAGATTTCTTTTACTGGTATCACATTTGATTCATCTAATAATCCCATTATTATTGACCAATATTATTGTCCTCACAAAATTTGCAAGACTCAAGTAAGTTAAATATTTTTTTACATTTATGATAATTTTAATTTGATTTGTTTTGTGATTTTGAAGAAATCTGCCGTTGAAGTGAGTGATGTTGTATATTCTGGAATTAGTGGAACATCAATGAACAAGGAGGTGATAAGTTTTAATTGCAGTGAATCTGTTCCGTGTTCGAATCTAGTTTTGGATGGTATTGATGTAACGTACAAGAATGAAAATTCACCCGCTCAAGCGTATTGTGTCAATGCTCATGGAGTTGCTCGTTCCATTAGCTCTGATTTGCAGTACTGCCCAACTGTAATTTTCAAGTTCCTCTCTTTGTTTTGTTATATTTCATCTCAGCCTAAATTATATTTAGGAGTGGATCTGGTGGGGTGGGGTAGATTCCTTGTTCCCAAAGTGCACACTACAAATTTGTCCATTTTTTTCTTTTTGGAAAAAAATATTAGTAAAACAAATTCATATACCAACCATATAAATCTTTTTGGGTAATCCCTGATTCTGTTATTACTGATTTTTGTGAGTCAATTGCATATGAAAAATTGTTCTCAGTCCCCTTAGTTGCATTATAGGTTATATAATTGAATTAGATAGCATTATAAAGTAGTCCCCAAGGTAATATAACTCTTTAATTACCCTATATTATGCAAAAGCTTGACCTGAACTTGAATAAATTTATAAAGTTTGGGAGGCTAAGCTAAATTTATTTTTACTAATTTTGAAAAAGATAGAAGAAAAACATAAACAAAACTAGAAAATATGTTCTATAGGTATATTTTGGTTTATAAACAAAATTAATTAACTAGGTTAGGTTGAAGAAATAGCAAGACATTTACCAGTTAATCAAATTTATTATTTTATACAGATAAATAAGGAGACAGATGGAAATCCAGGTGGTTCGGGTATAATATTTAGTGAAAGTACAATGCTTAATACCAATATAATCTTAACTATTTTTTCTATGATTGGATTTTATTTGTAAAACATGCTATATATTATCAATTTTCATTTTTATATCACTTTTTTAATTGTAATTTATGTGAGACGATTTATTTTTTAATTAAAATAACTTATTTACTTTTAATTAAAATTACACAGTATTTTAATTTCAAATTTTACAAATATACATTCATCAAAGTTGTTGACCGATTACCAAATATATATTTCTATTTAAATTAAACATATCATAAATCAATTTCCTTTTAAATAAAAATAACTTATTAGCTTTTTATTCTTAATATTACCTAATATTTTAGTTTCAAATTTTACAAATATATCTTCATCTAAAAGTTGTTGACTTTGACCAAATATTTAATTTTATTTAAATCAAATATTATCATAGATTTAGAAGTTCACTTATATTTTTCGGAATAATTCCCAATTAATTACACTTCCACACTTTACATTCTCAAAAAAAATGAACAAATTACTTCCTACTTACTCACAAATTATCAACTTAATTCTCAATTAAACACATTATCATACCTTCCGTTACGCCCTTATGTAATTTTTGTATTATTTTATTTATTTTAATTATTTAAAACTTTTTTTTATTTTTTTTTCAGATTTTTTTTTACGAATTTTTTTAAATTTTTTTTTTGCGATTTTTTTTCAGAAATTTTTTTCCCGAATTCTTTTTTTTTTTTAAATCAGAACTCCGGTTTATGTGTTGCTATAATACACAAATATAAATTTATGTATTCCTGTAACACACAAAGTCATAAAATCGATATAAATGATTCTCTTCTTTAACAAAATTGTTTTTTTCTCTTTATTAATCGCATATAACCTATTTTTACTCGTTTTTAACTATCTTGGTATAATATCTTTTTATCCAACACTTTTTTGTTATTTTTGTATGTTTATGTTTTAGGGTTATGTGTGTTTCATAAACTTGATTTTGTTTATTCTAATTCTGTGTGTTCCTGGAACACACAAATCTCAGAATTGTGTATTCTTAGAACGCACAAATATCAAATTAGTGTATTCATGGAACACACAAAACTCAGATTTGTGTATTCATAGAACACATAAAACTCGAATTTATGTATTCCTGGAATACACAAAATTATTTTGTTTGTTCTAATTCTGTGTATTCCTGGAACACACAAATCTCAGATTTGTGTATTCTTGGAACACAAAAATCTCATATTTGTGTATTCATGTAACACATAAAACTCAAATTTATGAATTCCTGGAATACACAAAACTTGATTTTGTTTGTTCCAATTTTGTATATTCATAAACAAACAAATCGAAGAACTGAGTATTCCTGTCAAACAATTTAGCTGATATATACATATCATACCGTACTTAAGCCGATATTAAAACCGTAAAGACCTCGTGATTCCTAGATACATAGTGAGTTAATGAGTATGCTAAGTGGAGCGTTCAAAGGAAGTAAGGATCGAGGAACACCCTATAGCCACCATCTTGATATAAGTATAAGCGTGACCTTCTAGCATTGTGAAGTTAATTATGGATTGATATTATTTTGTGTTTGATTTTGCATGATAAGTGTATATATATATTAATTCTTAGATGATACTATATGAGATTTGTTTTAAGTTGTGCTTTGGAAATATTTTCTAGATTCTACCTTCTGCGTTCACCTAAAAGGGGCCTTCGTTTTTATTTTACTTTGTCAGGACGACAAAGGTTTGAGTTGGGGGTCTTGATGTCTCCCTATTTGTTCTAAATATTATCCCTTTGGAGACATCATTTTAGGTGAATAATCGACTTATTGGATAGACTTTTATGCATATTTCGTCATATTACACTTTTTCCCCTTGGAATTAGACTAATTGCATTTTTAGAGCTTTTGTGCGTTAATTTGGTTATTTCTAGTGCAAAGTTAGTAGGTTCTTGAATTTCACTACAAGGAGGAGAAGTGAGAATTAAAGTCTTAGATTATTTTTAGTGTGTTAGAAAGTATTTTATTCGAGTTTCTAATTTTAGAGTGCATTTTCTTATTTCTAGTCTTGAATTATTGATTTATTAATTTTTAAAGCATATGCGGTTTAATTATTTAATTATTGTGAAGCTTTAAAAGATATATGGTAATTAATTAGAGACCAATTCAAGTCTAAGAAGTAAATTAAAGAGATTTACATGGAAATAAGAAGATTAAGGAAGGATATATGCAAAGAAGGAAAAGATAAAGCTATCATATAAATCTGAAATTCCATCCACGTTCAAAGACGAGTCCATAACTTAATATTGGCTAGGAATTTGGGAGAATGGTCTGGACTAATGGATATATCTTTCCGAGACAAGTGGTTTCGACTATTGGAACGCGTCAAACGGATAAGTATTGAAGGAGATATGACCATAACAAATCAGCATAGAATCTTACCTTTCCTAAATTTTAGGGCTGCGAATTAAAGAGTCCTTTGCTTGTCTTCCACTCCAAGAAAAACGAATTAGGACCTCCTAGCACCTATAAATACACCCCTTAGCCTCCCCTTTACACACACTTCATATAATTACATAAGAGGCTTAAGGTTTTCAAGTCAGAGCAAGTGGGAAGGAAGAAAGCTAAGAGCTGGAGCAGTCATCTTCTCCAATTCGTAGCCAAACCCAACCTCATAATTAGGTTTTATTTATTTTTCTTTCTGTAAAACATTATGTCTTTTAATTTTATTTGCTTAGTTTTATTTTCCATTATGAGCTAAACCTTTTAAGTACTTGAGAATCGCTATATGGGTTGAACCTTAATTTATTTGATTGATGTTTTCTTATTTGAGATTTTTATAATTTAATTCGAATTGAGTAATTTAGTATTGTTTATTATCATAAGGTTATTTCACTATGTTTAATTTGGCCAATTAGATAATAGGTTTTAGTAATTAAGCTATTCACTTTGGTGGGGAAGTGATCGCCTTGACGGGGGGTTTAATTACGGACATATGTAATAAACGTAAGATAGAAATTATTGATCCTGACGGACTTAGTTAGTCTTATAGACAATTGGGTAGAGAACATGACATTCGAAGGTGGATTATGATCGCCTTGGCGGGGTTTGTAACATCTGAGAATAACTCCTAAGTCCACCCTGACGGGGGTTAGGAGAATATAGAATCCCGACTATTACTAGTTACTAATTTGTCCCTTAAAAGAACCATTGATTAAGTTTATTTCGGTGAAACCCTAGCGTGACTCAAGTACTATTGCGTCTCTTCATATTTTATTTTCTTGCATTAGTATTAAGTTAGTTTAATATTTTACTTTATTTGCACTTTAGTCCTTTAAACAAAAACAAAACAAAAATTTATTTATTTTACTTCTACTTGTCATTCAAGCAACTATTTCCATTTATTGCATAACACTTTAGTCATACCTAATCCGTCCCTGAGATCGTACACTTGTGGTACGTGTCTTGCCTTTTTAGGTGTGTTTATTTAGAACACACAAGGAGACACCATTGCCTCCGTGAAGAACGAGAAGAAGAAGCGGCTTTAATCGCTGACGCCATCATCGTCTCCGTGAAGAACGAGAAGAAGAATCATCTTTAATTGCCGTTGCCATCGTCTCCTCCATGAAGAACGAGAGCCTTCATAGTAGCAAAGGATTCTCCACCACCGTGAGAGAAGAAGAGGAAAGAGTTAGATAGGTTTTAGGGATTTGGCATAGAGAGAGAAGAGAGCAATTTTAAGTTTTTATTATTATTAGCATAGAAAAAGATAAAAACAATTTATTAGTGGAATATGTGGCAGTAGCTCAGAATACTGTCACATAGATTTTTTTTTAAAACAATTGAATGGTGGCAGTTAGCTGTAACGCCACGTCTTTAATGCCAGCCTTAAATGAATTTTTTCTAGTGATTGATTGATATGTGATGCAAATAGATGTATGGTAATGTAATGAGTCTTGACTATAGCCCACATAACTCTTTAAATAAGAGCCTTAACTGGTAAAAGGAAAAATAAAAACACTATTTGCACATTGCTTGTTTAGTAGAGCATGTCATGTTGGCATTCCTTTTAAAGCATCTCCAGCACTCCTCAATTCTTTACCTTATCTGCAAAATACATAATATAAACTACTGTAAGTACAAATTACATCTCCAACAAGTTTCTAAATGGATATTGTAAAATATAATATCTTTTAAATTGCTACAGTCATTTGCTAAAGATAGAGAATTACTATTCACTCTGTAAACATTTTTAATTCTTGTAAAAAAAATAAAAAAGTCAGGAAAGTACAACAACGACTTTATTTTTACAGAAAATCAAACCAAATCTGCAACGACTATATTTCTACATCAATCTCCCATCAAAATTAAATTTCTACTATGCCTATATATACATCTGAATGGTAAATAAAAATTACTACAACCAAATCATCTAAATCACATAAATCTGAGAGGTAAGAAAAAAATACTTTTTGTTTTTTTAATTACTGTAAAAATGAATACAAACCTGTTATGTTGATGAAGAATAGAAAGATCAGTGGCTGATATTTTGTTACATATATAAGTTTTCTGATTTGGATGAAAGAATCAGCCACCGATCTCTTTGTTGCAAATACAATTTTTTTTTATTTGGGTGAAAGATCAGCGGGGGAAGATCAAACCCATAAATTCATCTTTCTGGGATGAACTCATCATCATGATCAGCGACGTATTTTTTATTTTTTATTTGTTCGACCAAGAGCAGAAAGAAATGAGGGCTCAATTGGTTTGATATGGGATAATGGGGTCGGTGGTTTGGGTTTTGTCTTTTTTAACCGAGTGTTTAATAGGTTTAATGGGCAATGGGTATTGGGTTTAGCGAACTTTCAATTTTTTTAATATAATGTAATTATATTTTGTTTTATATATTTGATAGCCACTTTAGTAATTATAGTTTTTAAGTATAAATTTATTAATTAATTTTTTTTCCAGATATGGATCCAAATATCTATACGCAACAAGACTTTGAACCTTATTCGAACTTACTGAGGAGCAATTCGATTGAAGATCTTACTATTGTTGAAAAAGATGCTACTATGGTTGACGACGATGTCATTGGACCACATAGTCCAGACGTAGTTTTATCTGAAACAAATAATAATTATGTTGGGCGACGACAAAAATTTTCTGTAGATGAGGATGAGGTTTTGTGTAAAGCATGGTCAATGTGTTCCACCAACTCAATTGTTGGAAACGAGCAAATAAGTGTACAATATTGGGATAGTATTTCACGTGACTTCAACTCATACAAAGACTTTCTAGGTGGAAAACGCTCAATTAAATATCTACAATCGCGAATGAATGTGATCAAGCTCTCCCTTGGCAAATGGAATGATTGTTATACAAAAATTGTGAATATTAATCAGAGCGGAGTAACCGACAAAGATAAGGTATATATTATTTTACTTTACAAATTTTTATTATTCTATATGAAATGTGACTAACTTAATATAATTTTTGTATGTAGATCGATCACGCTCAGCAATTGTACCGTAAATTGATAGAGGAAGGTAAAGCTTTTGCTTTATTCCATTGTTTGGAATTGTTGAAGAATTGCGAAAAATTTAAGTCTGCGGTTGAAATTACACACCATGCGAAGAAACAACCCAAAAGGTACAAGCATAAAACACCAGGGGCATCATCTCGACAATGTCCGGATACCATAAATTCAGATGGCGCTGACGATGATATTATTACCACAACTTCCACCGACGTAGTGAGAACCCTTGGTAGAAAGAAATCAAAAGTTATGCGAGGGAAGGGAAAAATTCAATGACGAGTATTCACAAGGATATCATCCCGATAATATTATAAAATTTCATGAACTCAAGTAAAAACAAAATCAAGTGAAGATATCACATATGGAGAGAGATCGAGAAGAGCGAGAAAGGAACCGAAGGGAGGACCACATACTAGAAGATGCAGCAATATTACGGGAAAAAGAAGCCATAGCACGAGAATTAGAGGCACAAGAACAAGCGATTATGCAGATGAATATTTCAGAGATGCAACCTATGCAAGCGCTACTTATTGTAGAATGAATCAACAAGAGATTTTGAAAAAAAATATAAAATTAATGAATGATATGTTCAATGTACTTTATCTTTAATTTGCATTCATGCTATTTAAAATTAGTGTAATTTAATCTACCGAATTTTAGCATCTTTTCATTAGTAATTAACAAATTTAGTTTCCAAATAATTTTTTTTGTTAAACTAAATAGGGTTAACAACACCCTTAAGGATACAAAATATAATCTGGCAGTACAAAAAGTACAACATAAAGATAAGGAGATAAACAACAACAACAATATAAATATAAGGAGACAAACAACAACAACAACAACAACAACAACAACAACAACAACAACAACAACAACAACAACAACAACAACAACAACAACAACATAAATATAAGGAAACAAACAAACAACAACAACAACTTCTACTGTCGGCTCCTATATTCATTCCATAGGTGTTTAATAAGATCTGTTTTCAATTGTTGGTGAGCTCTTTTATCCCTCATATCAAATGTTCTTTCGATGAATGATTGAATTACCGTTGTGTTTTTCCTTAACAGTTACAAGTGTACTCCCTTCAAGATGCTCGTAGTTATAGTCTATATTCTCTTGACCTCGCTCGTCTTCAATGATCATATTGTACATTATAATGCACGCCTTCATAATTAGACATAAAGTTTCAACATCCCACATATGAGCGGGTCCACGTATAATAGCAAAACGAGCTTTTAACACACCAAAAGCACGTTCGATGTCTTTTCGGGCGGCCTCTTGAGCAGTCGCAAAAATTTATTAGCACGCCCTAGACAAAGACTGGATGGTATAGTTTTCACAAACAATGGCCAACTAGGGTATATGCCATCTGCTAGATAATATCCCATAGTGTAATTATGACCATTTACGGTATAATTCACTGGCGGAGCTCGACTTTCGGCAAGCGGTTGGAAAATATCAGATACTTGCAAGACATTTAAATCGTTATATGAACCTGGCATTCCAAAAAAGGCAGCCCAGATCCACAAGTCTTGTGAGGCCACTGCTTCTAAAATAATGGGTGGCTCTCGGTTATGGCCAATATATGCTCCAGCCCATGCGGTTGGACAATTTTTCCATGTCCAGTGCATACAATCAATACTTCCCAACATACCAGGGAAGCCTCTTTGTTTTCCGATCTCTAAGAGACGAGTAGTATCATCCTCGGTTGGCGATCTCAAGTATTTACTAGAGAATATTTCGTCTATTGCCTTAACAAATCTTCTCAAGCACAATATGCCAGTGGTTTCTCCAATATGCACATACAGATCCACCGCATCAGCAACAACTCCATAACATAACATTTTAAATATAGCTGTCACCTTTTGTAAAGCAGTCAAACCGTGACTAGCTGGTGATTAAACAAAGTATTCATCGTATTCTTGAACCATATTTAAAATACGGGTAAATAAACGAGTACTCCTGTGAAATCTCCTTTGAAAGATGTGTTTTGGATACACCGGAGGTTGTGCAAAGTAGTTGCGATGAATGTTACAATGACCTTGCCATCTATCGCGATTAATCGTACAACGACCCTTTAAAGACCCTCGACTTGCTCTTTGTTGTAGTAATGTTTGGCGTTCAGCTGCTGCAAAACATTTAACGACTTCAAATTCATCATCTGTGCTAGAAAGAGTAACCGAAGAATTATATCCGGGAAACTGACACATAATGAAACCCTCATGCTTAAAGATATGTGTGAAGGATATTGAAAGTGTGTAAGTGGTGGTGAATGTGAAAGTATATAAATTGAACGAATGTGATTGAAGATAAGAGATCGCATCTAACGGTGGTTATTAGGATAAAGAATTTTGGATATAGATTAAAATTGAACGTACGAGATGGAATACAAAATATCATATGTAACTATTGATATTTGGATAAAGTATTTTAAATATAGATAAAAATTGACTAATCTGGATTGAAAATATAAGATCGTATCTAATGGTTGTTAAATATTCTAATTCTCAACAAAAATATTTAAAAACTAAAATAAGATATACGATTTATTAGATTAAAAAGAAAATTAAAAAATCGTTAATTAGATAAATTTTAAATTAAAATAAAATGTTACAAATAATTAAATTAAGGGACAACGCCTAGTTAATTACGCGGAGAGCGTAAGAATTCCCAATTAATTACAACTTCATCTTAACTCCTACTTAAGTACAAAAATTGGAAGATTACAAAAATACCCATAGGTCTATTAATTAATTATAATAATAATTATTTATTTTCATTTTTAATTTTTTTTTTCTATTTTTTTTTTCAAAATTTTGTGTTCCATGAACACGCAATACTAAGATTTGTGTGTTGTAGAACACACAATTCTAAGATTTGTGTGTTCAATACACATAATTGGACCAACCAAAATCAAGTTTTGTGTATTCCAGGAATACATAAGTTCGAGTTTTATGTGTTCCATGAATACACAAATGTGAGTTTTATGTGTTCCATGAATCCATAGATTTGAGTTTTCTGTGTTCCATGAACACACAAATTTGAGTTTTATGTATTCCATGAACACACAAATTTGAGCTTTATGTGTTCCAATTCCAAGAAACACAACATTTTAAGTTTTATGTGTTCCATGAACACACAAATTTGAGCTTTATGTGTTCCGATTCCGTGGAACACACAAATCTGAGATTTGTGCGTTCGTCAGATTTGTGTGTTCCAAGAATACACAATTCGGAGATTTGTGTGTTCCAGGAATACACAATGCTGAGATTTGTGTGTTCCACGAAATTAAAACAAACAAAATTAAGTTTTGTGTATTACAGGAATACATAAATTCGAGTTTTATGTGTTCCATGAATACACAAAAATGAGTTTTGTGTGTTCTAAGAATACACAATTCTGAGATTAGTGTGTTCTTGGAATAAACAGAATTGGGATAAACAAAATCAAGTTTTGTGTGACCTAGAACACACAAAACCCTAAAACATAAAACACACAAAAATAGCAAAAAAGTGTTGCACAAAAAGACAATATATCGAGATAGTTAAAAACGAGTAAAAATAGGGTGTATGCAATTAATAAAGAGAAAAAATAAATAGGAAAAAAACTAGGATTTCTATATGTTAAGAGAAAATTTAAAAAATTTAATGTGTCATTAGCGACGAAAATTTCGTCGTTAATGAGGATAGAAATCGTCGCTAATGACAAATCTTAACAGCGGCGAGTTTTTGTTGTAGAACTTATCGTTATTAAGATTTGTCGTTAGCAATGAGTAAATCGTCAATAATGATAATATTATTAATTATTAATAAATATTCATTAGCTGTTAAATTTTTTTTGATTATTAAAATTTATAATTAGTAACAAAATAATTTTGACCCCAATTATATAGTTTCATTAATGATGGAATATTTTTCCGCTAATGACATATTTCAATTTTGTAAGCCACCTAGAGGTTTTTTGTTTTTTCCCTGAAGGTTTTACCTCATTATTAGCAACGACTTAGGATTCATTAACGAAGACATAGGGAGGCACCAGGGCAATCTGATATTGATCAAATAGAGAGCAAGTTATGGACTATTGTTTGGCATTCAAATCTTCCTACAAAGGTTAGAATCTTTACCTGGAAGGCCTGTAATAATGCTTTACCAACAGGTCGAAACTTGGTCAAACGTCACTGTGAAGTGGACGAAGATTGCGCATGGTGTAAAGCGAAACAGGAAACGGTCGAACACTTACTGTTGTCATGTAATATAGCTAAGCTCGTTTGGGCGGGATCGGCACTTCAAATTTCTATAGGACAAGAGGTTGAGCATATTGGAAAGTGGGTAATTGCGATTATAGAAACTTATGCAAATGGAGGATGGAGACGGGAGGTGGTTATATCGTATGTGTTGGTTTTGATCTGGAATATTTGGAAATCAAAAATGAGAAGCCGACATCATAATTATACTATACACACAGACGACATCATCAAAGCAGCCAACAAACATATGGATGAGTGGTTTGGGAGAGATTGGACGACTAGTCAAACACCAGAAATACAGGCTATGGAAACAGGAGGAAACATGGATGCCGATCTAACTTACGATACGCAGGTAGCGTATATGTGCGATACATCATTCGAGGCACCACACTGTCCAACTGGAATTGGAGTAGTGCAAGTAGTAAAGGAAACGGATTACAGAAAGGATCATGTGGAAACTGCTATGTGTAATACAAGTGTAGAAGGGGAAGCTCAGGCAGTAGTTGCCGCTTTGAAAATAGCAATTCAGGATAAGAACGAGGGGATCACCATCTTCTCGGATAACCTCGACTTGGTTCGAGGTATTCAGCAGGTGTCGGCTGCTAATTGGAAGCTTAGACCATGGATTCGGCTGATCAAAAGACTGGCAGCAAAGGTAGCCCCAGTCTTTGTCAAGCACATCCAAAGGAAGTTCAATGGTCGTGCGGACAATATAGCAAAACAAGCCAGACACAGGGCGCAGCAAGAACGAGGAATCAACTGTCAGATTTTAATATCTCGATTTTCTCGACTAGGAATCGGATAAGTGATAATAGAAGGGATAGGTTTTTGAAATGTTTTAAACGTCCAAAAAAAAAAAAAAAATTAACGAAGACATAGAGTCGACACTAATGATAAACAATATAAAAAAAGAGGTCGTGGACTTAAAATTTATTCACAAACATATCCAACAACAAAAGAATCTTATCCACCACCGATATAAGCTCCCTTGTCGCCAATTCCACCCATTCACTCCACCATTAATCCATCAACACAAGAATGTTTTCAATCTTTTTCTATTTAAATTCATTATTTATAAAATTAATTTATTAGATTGTTAGATTATTGCTTATATTTATATAGTGATTCTTAGATGATTTTTTATTAATTATTCAATTTATTAGTGACGTATGAATTTTGCGTATATATAGGGCTTTTAGGGATACTTTTAAAAATTAGGTTCCGCTAGTGTAATTTAGATAATGTGATAGTGTCTTTGAGTATAATTTAAAAAAATTACACTTTAACTCCTTTAATTTTAAAAAATTACACTTTAACCCCAACTGTGAAAAATATACTTAAGCCCTAAACCTTTTAAAAAAGTTGCATTTTAACCCCTAACATTTTATAAATGGAATTAAGTACCTTAAATTTTTAAAAATTACTTAAATAACTTGAATTTAAAAATTACTCTTTAGCCCTCTTTAATTTTAAAATTACACTTTAACCCCTAATATAAAAAAATTCACTTAAGCGCAAAACCTTCTAAAAAATTGCACTTTAACCACAAAATTTAAAAAAATTTAATTATGTAACTTACATTTTTATTATTGTACTTTACGTCCCTTTAATTTCAAAATTTGAAACTTAAACCCCCTAATGTTTTAAAATGTTACACTTTTACCCCGATTATGAAAAATTCACCTAAACCCCAAAACTTCAAAAAAAAATTGCACTTTAATCGCTAAAATTTTAAAACATGGAATTAAGCACCTTAAATTTTTTAAAATATACTAAAATCCCTTAACTTTAAAAAATTGCACTTTAATTCCTAATATGAAAAGAGTAAGCCTCAAAATTTGTAAAAAATTATATTTTAACCACTAAATTATGTAAATTTCATGAAGTATCTTAAATTTTAAATATTGTACTTTATGCCCCTTTAACTCTTAATTTTTTTGCTTAAAATTACACTATAGCGCTTTTACTTTAAATAATGACACTTTATGCTCTTATACGTAGATGGCGGGAACCGGGCCCTAAGATACTCCCACCAGGGTCGTTGGTAGACGAGCATTTGTAGAAAGGTCTGTGCTACATCTCCTAAATCACTGACTAAGAACTTGTAGGACTTGTTTGGAACAAGTTCCTTACCATTATACTAGGGGAAGTTACAAACTTGAAGTTCACTACTATTTGTTCTATGGCAGTCACGTCTTGTCTGGTCCATGAATGCAATCTAGTCATTTTCAAAAGTCTAAACATAAAGTAGCTTATAGTGTAATATATATATATATATATATATATATATATATATATATATATAGTACATAGGTCACCGCCACGAGTTTGTAGATTATTGGATAAGAGATCATCTCAAAATGTGTCACAAAGTAACATATTAGTTAGGATTACTAGATAAGATTATTGTATTACGTAATTCCTAAATATGTTTGTCCTATAATATTTACCACAATTATGAATTAATGTCTATTTTAGGGTAGTTTTAATTCTAGAATTGTTTGTCCCAGATAATATTTATTTGTTACGGTATTTTTTAAACATCTTCAATCATTTTTCATATTTATAGATGGATGATGTGATGTCTAAGGGTTACGATAGGGATGTCTAAGGGTTAAAAAATCAAATCTGAAAAAAATATTAAAAATAAATATTAAAAAAATAAATAAAAAATAATTAAAAAAATGACATAAGGGTAACATTGGTAGGTAACATGATAATGTGTTTAATTGAGAATTAAGTTGAAAATTGGTGAGTAAGTAGAAAGTAATTTCCTCCCCTTTTTTGGGAAAGAAAAGTGAGAAATTGTAATTAATTGAGAATTTTCTCATAAAATTAAATGGTGGTCTCTTTAATGGATTGTTTGGATTCAGATTATCAAAGGAAAGGAAATGATAATATAAAAATATTAAAGAAATGGAAAAGAAAGTAATCACCGTGTTTGAATTATAAAATCTTAATAAAGGAAAAGAAAGTAATTGATTAAGGAATCACTTGTTTGGATTCACATTATTAAAGGAAAGGAGATGATTATTTTACATAAAAATACCTTTTTGTGTTATGTAAAAATACCATATATTAAAATTATAAAGTTAGTTGTGACATTTAAAATAATATTCATTTCCTTTTTTTTGAAATGACTCTAAAATAGGAGAATTAAATAATTGATGTTTTATAGGGAAAAAAAGAATTCTACAATTTATTGAATTACTTTCATTTAATTAAAACTTGAATTCAAATAAAAAAAAAAGAAATTATTTTTATCATTTTCTTTTTTTTTCTTAAAAACTGAATCCAAACAATATATATAGATTAACTAATTTTGACCACTATAATGAACTATTCCAACTCATACAAGAAAATATGATTTCATAAAGTTTGACCAAACTACACAATAATAAAGTCTCATCCATGTTCGAATATTTTAATTGTTAAAAGAGAAATGATATATACACCCAAATACCAGAATATTATCATGGAATAAATTAGTTGGTTATAAATTAGTTGGTTATAAATAATAGAGTAAATTAGTTGGTTATATGTGTATATCATTCCCTAACTTTGCATTTGCATCCATGATTATCAATTCATTGTGTTTAAATACATTTCCTTCTTTCAAGAAAATAAATAAATCTTTTAACAGTTTTCAAGTTTCGACCATGTCCAAGTTGTTCCATGTTAGGAGCATTAAAAGAAAAACAATGCATCTAATTTTCATGCTCTCTATATTCTTGATTGTGGTTAATTGTAGTCCACCAGAAGATCCTATCAAGTGTCTTTCCAAAAATCACGATTGCATCATAAACAATGCGAATGGTGAATTCTCTGAACGAAGCGTATGTCGTGCCACTGAAGCTGTATATCCAGCGACAGAAAAAGAACTGATTGAAGTAGTGGCGGAGGCAACAAGGCAGAGAAGGAAAATGAAAGTCACAACTCGATTTTCACATAGCATGCCCAAGCTGGTTTGTCCTGAAGGAGATAATGGACTCCTCATAAGTACGAATAACCTCAACAAAATAGTGAAGATTGACAAATCAGGTATTGTTAATTTACCAACTTGTCTTATAATTTCAACTTCTCATGAGCATATACTAATTACGAGGTTGAACAGGTATGACAATTTCTGTTGAGAGTGGGGTGACATTAAAACAGCTAATTGAAGAGGCAGCGAAAGCTGATTTGGCGCTGCCTTATACACCATATTGGTGGGGTTTGACAATAGGTGGACTTTTAAGCACGGGTGCACATGGTAGCACGCTATGGGATTCGGGTAGTGCGGTGCATAACTATGTAACTGAACTTCGAATTGTTACACCGGGTGAAGCTGAAGAAGGATATGTGAACGTTAGAACTCTTGTAGATGGTGACTCAGAACTTAATGCAGCCAAAGTATCCATTGGAGTTCTTGGAGTTATTTCACAGGTAAAATTTTGTACTTTGATCAATCTTAAGATTTCGTTATTTTGCCAAAATAAAAAACTCCTTCATTTTGATGCATTAAGTGAATATTTCTCTTGTAGACAAAAAAAAAAAAAGCGAATATTTCTCAACGTGGAAAGTTTACGTTTATAACCTTAGAACAAGTTTGAACATCTAGTACTCTTAGGATATAACTGTAGCCCTAGTAAGTCAGCCTGCTTAACGATCGTACCGGTTCGGTTTCGGACCGGTTTTTACCGTGTATACCCGTTATCGTGTCGGACCGGCTTACCGAACCTCCGCTATCGGGCCCGGTCCGGTCCGGTTTTCCGTTCCTATATTACGAAAGTCCGACCGGTAAAAGGGACCAGTTTACCGGTTCCGGTTTCGGTGCCGGTCCGGTCCCACCCGGTCCTTATCGGTTTTTGTAACATTTCTCTGAAAAAAGAAAGAGCATAAGGGTGATTTGATTAATTTTATTCACAGTAAAACGAAGAGGACGACTTGATGCTCTGAATTCAGAAGATAAGGTTGGGTTTGGGGCTTTGGGCTGAAAAATGGGGGTACATTTTGGGCTGAAAAACATAAAAAGGTTTAGGGATTTGGGCTAAAATCTGTTGGGTTAATGATTTGGGCTAAAAGTTGGGTTTGGGCTTATACCATCGTGGGTTAATAATCTGCAAAACCGAGGAAGTTGGGTTAAAAAACAAGTTTGGGCTATTATGTAAAAAAAAATAAAAATTGAACGGACCGGTTTCGTTGCGGTTCGTTCCACAGCGAAAAAACCAAACCTGCAAATACGAACGGTAACACGAACGGCGGTTCGTGTCGTTCCGTTCACCGCCGCGCCACCGGTCTCGTCTCGTCGCCGGTGAATGCCGTTCCGGTTGGTTCCGTCGGCACGGTAACCGTGTCCTGTTAAGCAGGCTGACTAGTAAGTATGCACCTACACTAGTATCTTTGTTGCTGCACTAACCTAACCTAACCTTGGGATCAATTTATTATCCAATAAACCTCATTCTGATCTACTTTATATAGTACTTAATATTTTTACTAGATGGCTACGTTATATATTACAAATTCATGTATTAAATATAATACTTCCATGTGCAAAACGGTAAAAATAAGATTTTTTTTCTATAATTTGTAATTACTTGTAAAATTTGGCCTACTTTGACACTAATTTTTTTTAATAAACAGGTAACTCTGAAATTGCAACCTATGTTCAAAAGGTCCATCACCTACGTAGAGAAGAGTGATTCTGACTTAGAAGATGAAATTGTGAGCTTCGGACACAAACACGAATTTGCCGATTTAACGTGGCTCCCCAGCCAAAATAAGGTAATCTATAGGGTCGATGATCGGGTTGAGGACAACAAGACTGGCGATGGACTCTTTGATCATTTCGCATTCCGGCCACAAGCTACACTAGTACTCGCTACTATAAGAACTCAAGGTCCATTGAACTTTAAACTTTATTTTCTTGTTTTTTTATGAATAGAGGAGTTTTACCATAAAGCTTATTGATCACTTTTTTTTGTAAATTTGAAATAGAGGAGATTCAAGAAACTATAGGTGATGCTATTGGGAAGTGTATCTCTGCAAAAGTAACAGCAACCACATTGCAAACAATCGCATATGGATTGACAAATGATGGTAATTCTTTTACTTATGACCAGTTATTTATAGTTTTCATGTTAGAGGTTAATATTCCAGAGTAGGAACTTAGATAGAAGAATGTTCACTGTAACAGGTCGATTATTTACGGGTTACCCAGTAATCGGATATCAAAATCGCCTTCAAGCATCAGGAGCTTGTAGCGATAGCCAAGAGGATGGATTAATTACAGCTTGTTCATGGGATCCTAGAGTTAAAGGTTTATACTTTCATCAAAGCTCATTCAACATCGGCTTGTCAAAAGTTAAGCGCTTCATCGAAGAAGTGAAACAGATTATCGCGTTGGCGCCAAGAGCCATGTGTAATATCGATTTATATAACGGTTTCCTCATCAGATTTGATACGTCCTCAAGTGCTTACTTAGGTAATCAAGAAGATGTCCTGATATTCGAAATGACATATTATAGAAGCAAGGAAGAATTGAAACCTAGGCTAAACGAAGACATACTTGAAGAAATCGAGCAGCTAGCCTTCTTCAAGTATGGTGGGTTGCCACATTGGGGAAAAAATAGGAATGTTGCATTTGATGGAGTTATGAACAAGTACAAGAATGCAGATGAGTTTTTTAAGGTTAAAAATGTGTTTGATCCATTAGCATTATTTTCTAGTGAATGGACAGATAAGATGTTGGGATTAAAAAGTGGGGTGATGATATATAAAGACGGATGCGCATTAGATGGGTTGTGCATATGCTCCCAAGATATCCATTGCGCTCCTAAATTTGGCTACTTTTGTCGACCAGGAAGAGTTTACAAAGATGCTAGGGTTTGTACTAACAAACTTTTTTCAATACCTCTGCAGGCGGCTGAAGAGTTATTACACCAAATTCGTAATTGAAAATATTTTAAATTTTCTAAAATTTGTAATTCTTGTAACAAAGTTCAGTTATAATATAGATTAGGTATGAATCCGTACCTGAAGGTACTACGAAAATTATCTATTTTAATTTATTTGTTAATCTATGCTAAAAAATTAAATGTTCAAAATTATAAGTATTTTATTTAGAATATACTGATATAACATAATAAAATAATTAATCAATATATACCATAGAAAACTTAGATAAGTTTGTTTATTATTTGATGAAATGATTTAGAAGATTTCTTAATCTTGCAAGCTAAAAGTGAAACTGAATTGTTTGTTTATTATTAATGACTTAGCAAAAGCTATATAATTCATTTAAAAGTTTATAAACTTAATGTTTACCATTTAAGATTGTATAATTGTGTTTAAAATAGTGCATAGTATTACTGAATGACTATTATGATGGTGCATAAAAGATTAAAAAAGAAAAGAAAATTGTATGCGAGAAAATATCAAATAATAACATAATAATATAATATTCAAGAGTTTAAAAATTAAAAATAAACATTTTTTTTATTACATCGGAGATCCATACAGGATCGTGTTATACACCAAAAGCAACCGCTAATCTATTACATTATTGAGTAACTTAGGATCATAAATCAATCTAGGCGACTTGAATCCCATGCGATCCTTCATGAGAAGCCTCCAAATACCATCAGGAGGGTCTTCAAGAAACGTAAAATCCTCTTCCATCTTCCCTCCCATCTTAGCCAACCAATCTGCACACGTGTTAGCTTCCCTATAAATGCTCCGTAGGTGGAAACCTGTATTTCGATCCAAGAGTAGACGAATTTGCGTGATCCATTGTGCTCCAGGTCCTCTACCATTCATTGCATTGTGTACTAATTCCACCACCTCTTTTGAATCCACCTCAACAGTCACATCCTGAAATCCCAATCTTTCTATGTGTTTAAGGCCTTCCCAAAGTGCTAGGAGCTCCACAATAATCGGAGAATCTTGATGCACCTTTATCATGAATCCCCCGAGCCAATCTCCGTTACAATTTCGCATAATACCACCTCCTCCTCCTACTTGTCCTCTACTAGTAACACTCCCATCTGTGTTGAGTTTGATCCATCTAGTAGGTTTCGACCACCCTACCAAAGCTATCGCGGATTTCCTTGACAAAGAGAGTCCGGGCAAATTACCCCAAGCTCTAGTAATTCCAATCGCCGCGTACTTCGCCTTTCGGATTAACGCAAGTTCATTAAAAGATGTGACTCCGTTGAAAATAATTTCATTTCTTTGCTTCCAAATAGCGTCCACAAGTGCACCAAAGAAAACATTCCATCGGACCCCAGCGAAAACCATATTACACGAAACATTCTTGGACCACCAGTCTTGATCCTCAGCTGTCGGACCTGAATCACCTTCCTGCTGGACTTCACTCTCGGATCTGTGCACTGGACCACCACGCTCCACCAGCTGCAGCAGCTGTCTCGCCCTCACAACAGTCTCCGTCTCCCCATTTGGAGCCTGTCCATGCAGCCGCGAACTTGAAGGCCTGTTGCGAGCTCCATCAGAACCTCCTGGGCTCGGCAGCAGCTCCATAAACCTACTGTTCTCCAAGGCGGGTTCCACCAGGGACCTGCCATGCAAATAAAATAAATTAGGTAACAGACCCATCCCCCCACCCCTTACATTACTACCCAAAGATGTATCAAATGAAGGAATAGAGCTAGTTACCTCCTCCTCCCATCCAAGCCTTGCCACCTCACTCCTAACAACATTCCAAATGCCTCGGACCTTTATGCAATTACGGAACAAATGAATTGCTGTTTCCGCTTCCAATTCGCATAACGGACATACTACAGGCACGTCCATACCCCGTCGAGTTAAATTCCATCTTGTAGCAATCTGTTCCCTTATCGCCCGCCACAAAAACACCCTAGTCCTTTGTGTAGATTTCAGATTCCAAACGTTCTTCCAAATATGCTCCATGCCATTATTAGGTGAAGGATCACCCCACCCTACGGATTTTACCGAGAACACACCATTTGCTTCCAATAACCATGACACCAAATCTTTTGAGGACTCCTCCCCCCCCCCCCAATCTAAACCTCGCAATTTCTAATAACTTCGATGAAGGAAGGAGATTATAAAACGCCTCCCAATCCCACGTGCCATCCATCTTCATATAATCGCTAACTCGTTTTGTCAACTCACTAGCCTCGAATATCCCTATAACATGCTCTATAAGGGGTGTATCACCTATCCATACATCACACCAGAAGGCCACCATGTCCCCTTTATGAACCACCCACCTAGAATTCCTTCTAACCACTTCCAACCCCTCCACAATTGCTCGGCACATCTTCGAATCTGTTTACTTTGTCAAATATTGCATAGGCGGTCCTTTGAAGTATTTTTCTTTCATTATCCTAGGCCACAAAGTAGTCTCGTCATGTATTAACTTCCACCCCAACTTACCCAAGAGAGCTTTGTTCATAACCTCCGCATACCTAAACCCCAATCCACCGGCTTCCTTGGGACTGCATAAATCTTTCCAAGCGACCCAGTTAATACATTTTTGTTCCTCCGTAGAGCCCCAAATGAACTCCCTTCGAATCTGATCAATTTCTTCGCAAACATAACCCGGTAATTTCTCTACTTGCATGAGGTACATGGGAGCCGCACTAAGAACGGATTGCGCTAGAGTTATACGCCCCGCTAACGATAACGTATTTCCCTTCCATTTCGCCAACTTTCCACGAATATCATTCACGAATTCCCCAAAGAAGCCCTTTGGACGCCTCCCGGAAAGGATATTAACGCCCAAATATTTACCAATCCCATCACTTCTTTGATAACCACTCCTCATCGAGATGTCGGAAGCCACGTTCTCCTCAACATTCTTGGAGAAATAAATTAAGGATTTTTCTTTGCTAATCGTTTGTCCCGCCTCCCTACAAAAAATATCAAGCGTTTCCTGCAATAAAATGAAACTATCAACAGACGCTTCTGCAAATAAAATCAAATCATCAGCAAAAAATATGTGTGAGATAGGAGACCCCCCTGAACAAATATATAACGGCTTCCAAACCTCCTTTCGCACCAACTCTTGAATGAGCAAGGATAACCTCTCCATACAAATGACAAATAAATACGGGGAAACGGGGTCACCTTGCCGAATCCCTCTCTTAGGCTTAATTGGTTTAAGTGGTGCGCTTCTCCATAGGACACTAAGTTCGTTATCCTCCATTCCTGAGATGACAAGTGATACCCACATAGGCGGTACCCCAAGAAGTTCCAACGATTCCCTAATAAAATCCCACTTTAACTTATCATAAGCTTTGGCTAAATCCACTTTAATTGCCATATACCCTCTCTTTCCCTTTGCATGGCGCATCACAAAATCAACCTCGCTCACGAGAACTATATTATCAATGGTTGATCTATTCGGTAAGAAACTACTCTGGTAGGGTCCAATGTTCTTCGCTAGAAGAGGTCGCAACCTGTTAACCAAAACTTTCATACAAATCTTGTAACACACATTAATTAAACTAATAGGTCGAAACTGCGTGATAAACTCCGGATTTTCTATCTTCGGAATCAAGTGGATTAGTGTACCTAAAACCTCCTTGGGGAATCGTCCAACCACCAACGCCTCTCTAATCATATCACAAACCGACGGTCCCACTATATCCCAACACCGTTGATAAAACCCTGCTGTAAATCCATCCGGACCAGGCGCTTTGTGAGGTGACATCTGAAAAACTGCTAGGCGAATTTCTTCATCCAAGACCTCTCTACTCAGCCCCTCAATATCGCAAGTCTCAAGTCTCAACGGATGTGGAAGTCCCCCCAAGGGAGAGGGACATTCCTCAAGCGCAAAAAGGCCCTCGAAGAAGCCTCTAACCCAACACTTCTCTGTCCCCATATCCACTATCCATTCCTGATTAGCATCACGAATACGAAGGTCCTCAATTTTCGTCTTCTTAACTTGTGCAGCACAATGATAGTATCTCGTATTACGTTCACCCGAGTTAACCCATTCCGTGTGCGCTCTTTGAAACCAAAAGACCTCCTCCTGTTCAAGTAAACTTTCAAACTCCCCTACCAACCTTGCCTCTAGCCTTACCAACGAGGAGTTATACGAAAACTGTACCGCCTTTTGAATACCCGCAATACGTGCAATTAATCGACGCTTCTTCCGAAAAATATCCCCAAAAAACTCAAATTTCCATATCTCTAACTCCTGTCTCAAGATTGCAATATTATCACTAAGGCTCCTCCCTACCGCGACCCATTTTTTCTCCACCAAATCCCGAAAACTCTCATGAAAACACCAAGCGGATTCAAATCGGAAACGCCTCAAAAAAGGGGGCCTTACCAAGAGTGACGTCAAAGATACTAAGATAGGCGCATGATCAGAATGCACTCGAGGAAGATGTAGAACCTTAGATTCTCCAAATGTCTCAAACCACAACCGATTACCATACGCTCTGTCCAAACGCTTAAGAATACGTATCCCGGACCTCCACGAATCACTCCACGTAAATCTTGGACCCACAAAACCCATATCTTCAAGACCACATTGATCCCTCCACCTTTCAAACCTTACCATCATCCTATTCGTGCCCTCCACACCTCCGACTTGGTCTTCTGCAACTCCAATTTGATTGAAATCCCCTACTACTAGCCACGGTTCGTTAATCTGTGAGGATGCTATCTCCAAAGAATCCTATAGAGCTTCTCGAATCCAACTCTTCGGGCTAGCGTAAACTGCAGATAATAGCCAGGAGACACATGAATCTCTAGAAATTCTTAAATTAATTACCTGGTTACTGGCCGATAGTAACTGAATGGAAACACAATTATGGTTCCAAAGAATCCATATTCCACCGGCGAAACCAACCGCGTCTACCCGAATAGATTTCTCCATCCTAAGAGACTTTATTATATTTGTTGCCTCCACCCCGGACGCTTTAGTTTCAACCACAATTGCAATTATGGGTTTATGTCTATCCGCTAAGTCTCGAAAGGCTCGCCTAAACCCATCACTATTTGCACCCCTACAATTCCAAAATAACACGTTAACTGGATGGTTAGTCGCAGACCAACTTCCCCTATTAATTCCGTTAGTTGTATTATTCATGAGAAAATAATAGATGTAAAAATTAAAAAAAAACAAAATAATATATGAAAATCAAATAAGCCAAATAATTAAATCAAAAACAAAGTAGCAGAAGTAGAATAAAAAAGCAACAGTAAAGAAAACTTCCCTAGGACTCCAGGGGCTTTATCTGTTGTACAGGTCCATTATCATCCAACTTAGCATTTCCCCCACCCAGCTGATGGTCATGAAGATCCGCGCTTTCGGAAGAAACACCAAGAAGCTCGCTGCAATTCTCCAGAACAGCCGGCGAAGGCAGTAGCTGTACCTGCTCGGCCACTGGTTGGTCCGCTGACAGCAGGTGTTCCGGCGGGAGTGCCGGCTTGCTAACCTCGCGGTGACTTCCTTCACTTGTTACATCTCTTATTACCACATCACCTTGTACTTCTTGCCTAAATGATACATCACTCAACTCACCACATGGCTGTACCATTCTTCTAGCCCCTGGAGTTTTCAAAATTGCAATCAAGTCCCTGTGAATTTCAACTTCCCCTTCTTCTGTAACATCAATAATTAGTGTATCACTTCCGCTCTTCCCAACGCCCCTATTTTCCGGATCACTTGATGCTCTATCTACTTTCTCTACCCGATTTTGTTCCGAAACAAGCTCCAACTTATCCACCCCACTTTGTGATCTATCTCCCGTTTTCGAGTTCTTCTTCCCTTTACGATTCAAACTTGTACCACCCAATTCACCATCTAAAACCTTTTGCTTCTCTTTATCGAAAAAACCGCCCACTAACGCATTCGATGCAACTTCAATTATCCCATGATTCACCTCTTTAACCACTGGGGCCTGATGTCTTTCCGTTATTCTCCCAACTGTTATCTCATCCGCCCTACTCGTAATACCACTCCCGCTAGGTTCTTCATCACCCAACGAAGCTAAAACCTCATACCTCGATCTAATCGTCCGGTCATTAGGAATTCCATTCTTTTTTTTACTAGGAGTCATTGCTTGCTTTTTGCTACCCCCATTGTTCCCTTTTGGAGTAGGTTTTTGATTTAAACCTCCTCCATTGTTACGCGGTCTACCTCTAGTCCGGTCTACCTTCATCCATTCCCCATAAATTGGCGCTCCTTTATCACCTCCATTCTCCGCTTCTGTAACTGATACATCCACGTTAACACGCTCTATTCCTTTATTCCCACTCTCCGTTTGCACCCCGCATTCCTCCTTGACATGCCCAAATTTACCACACGTGAAACAGATGCGATGTAAACCCTCGTATTCCACTTTCTGAAGGTGGTTTTGTATACGGATTATTGGTACGAGAGGCTTATCTAGCTCAACTTCAACCGCAATCCGAGCGAAATTGCCTCGAGCCCGTGACTTTGTAAATGGATCTACTCGCACCATTTTTCCAATCAAGTTCCCTATAGCTGTTAAAATCTCGTCTGTGTAATTCATTAGAGGCAACCAAGGCAGCCTTACCCAAACCGTAGTCTTAAGGACAGGAGCATCTTGTGGCATAAAGTACGGGTCCCAAGGCCTCACTATTAGATATCGGTCAAGTATCATCCACGGCCCTCCACTTAACACCCGTTCATAGTCCTCGGAGCTACTGAACTGAGCCATAAAATAACCGAAACCAACTTCGACTAGGTCCATATGTGCTTTGGAGGCCCAAATTTGCGTTAACTTATTCAGCAAGTACCTGAAACCCACAGTGTGTCCAAGTAATCTTAGAATAATTGTGTTTTTCCATACCTTACATCCTTGCTTCTTTTGTTCCGCCGTTCGGATTAATTGAGGATAGGTGTTATCCGATAGTGGAATATCGTCCTCCATTACAAAATCCTCATGGTCTACTGATTGATCCGAGGGCCCGGAGTTACTGCCATGTCCCCCCATGTTATTGAACGTATTTTTCATTCCCGCACCAGCACCTGTACCATATTTAAAAGTATCTAAAAATGAAAGCGCACTACCTCGGCTTACCTCCTCCGCAATGGCCAGCTTCGTGATCAGAGTTTTTCTACTTTCCTCCTCGGATGTCACAGCACCTGCAACTGATTTAGAAATGACAGCAGAAGAGAGTGGCGGAATCATACCTGCTGTTTCCTCGATGGTGGGACCTGATGTTACCTCTTCCGCGCATGACATAGCATTTTTCTCCTCCATTGTAGCATCGTTGTGTTCCACATCAGAAAGAAAGGTGGGATTTTCAATCATCCTCGCTACAATTTGTGTTGCCCCACCTTTCTCCACACTCAGTGAATCAGTAGTATTTGCATTATTACTTTGTGATACGAAGGAGCTGTCTTCTCCCCTTTCTAGTCCACCAGTCGATGCCGGTGATATTTCGTCTCTATCAATGAAATCCAAAGCCCGTTTAAGCTTGCGTTGCGCAACACTATCCACCTCGCTGGCGATTACCAATGCTCGCGAAGGTGCCTCGACCTGTTCAGTCTCACCAAACACTTTGAGTCGTTTAGAAGACAATCGTTTTACAGAATTGGCCTTGTTCTTGGCATTAATGATCTTGCTGGATGGAGTGGAAGGAAGTGATGCAGAAGAGAGGAGCCCTGCTGTGATGCGGCGTGTTTTTTTTCCGGTAGAAGAGTCTGGCGGCTGCGGTGGTTGTGGTGGCGGAATCCGCCCCCTCCCCTCCATTTTTGACCGTTACTACCACCCAAGAAGGAAGGTAGAATTGGCGAAGGAAGGAAATTTGCTGCAAAAGGAAATAAACTAGAAGGAAGGCGCTAAAAGAGGGTCAGAGCCACCCCTAAGATAGATAGCAAATAGAGAGCACAATGTTAATGATAAAGACTCGTAGTTATAGAAAACTACACCATACAATAAATGCTTATAAGTTATAAGGAAACTAATATCTAAAACTTCAATGCATTTGTAAATCACGTTTTCACTAGAGAATAACTATTGGGAAAATTTTCATATGAAAGGTGCGATAAATAAAACCTGTAGATTACATACATTATACTTGAATTGCAGGATCTTATAATAACAAAAAATTTAAAGAAAACATTAATCATAATAGACAGACCTATATATTTTACACTATGGTCTTTGTATTACACTATAAAGTATCATAACGGAAAAGCCATATCTTAACATTTTATCCTAACCAAAAGAAATAACTACTTGAACAATCAGACTAATTGCATCATGATCCCCGTATTTCACAAAATAGTCAAAAATAGCCAAAAATACCCCTGTTATAGGAGTATATATATTTAGTTGTCACATAACAGAAGCATGAATTTTCTTCAACAACTACTTTTGATATGTCTTCTGGAGCTAGTAAGTCAGTAATATCTTCGTTATAAAGCTCCAAGAAAGTTACTATAACACTGTATTCAGCGTGTTGACCTTTTAATGTGTCGAATATTTGTTTAACTGCTCAAGGAATTACACTAGGGAGTAATTCTCCGTCTTAACCATATTTTGCTCTTTTACATGGAAGATGGATGGCGGTGTCAAATCAAAATCTTTCGGCCAAAAGACAAAATGTACACCAATTGAACACACATTAAAAACAAAATATTTCACATTCAAGTCTCAGTTGTTACAGGACTTGGTCAACACGGCAAATGAACCAAAAATATTTTTCCATAATAGAAACTTTATTAGAAATAACCGGCACGACCGAAATATCTTTTTAACGCCAAAAATTACCTTGTAATTCTTTCCTTTTCTATTTCTGTGTAAGTTTCGTACTATTTCAATTATTATAATAGATTAGTCTTACTTTAATTGCAAAATTGTTTTTTCTGGATTTTTATTTCTATTGTTTTTTAAACGGGTGATTTATTATTTTTTGTCGCTAAACCGAGAGGTTTAGACTAGTTGGATAGTCAATAAGGTTAGACTTGGCATATTAAGGCATGCTTTCTCATTCTCTTGGATCACCGTCACATGTACTGGGTGATCTTGTGAATTTGTGAAGATGGCCCAATCTTTCAAAATATGCATTCCAAGTTGAAACTTTTATATTTTGCTTGCGGTAAGTGATATGTTAATTACCTAAAAGAAATTAGTACATGCAAAGAATCTCACTTTACACCCGTTAGGGAGAGGATTCAAACCATAGACCTCTCCTTTAAGTGCTAAAGAAATAACAATGCTTTGGCTAGTTAAACTAACCAGACTAGTTGTAACAAATGTGTTTTACACGTACTAATTCTGTCCAATAATTAAGATATCACTAAAACAGACACAAAAATAAAACATAGGGTCAGGGATGCATATTTGAAAGTCTGATCCATATTAATGATAACACGTGAAGAAGGAGGAACCTCTGAAACTATTTACCCTTGGTATATGTATATAATACTGTTGCAATTTGGGAAATACTATTTATTACATATAACAACTAAGCAGATGATTTTATCTATTAATTAATAAAAATTGAAACACTAAAAATACCCTTAATATATTTCATATAAAACAAAACACCACCCCTCCCCCTGGTGGTCCTTTGTGTGTTCTAAAATAAATGCAAAAGTAAAGAGAACCACAACCGCAAGTGTATGGTTGTCCCAAGTAATATAGTTGATAAAACAGATTCGTTGACGGGATGGTTGACTACAATGCTTATCTATTAATGATTGATTGCACTTATAACAGTAAATGAAGATAATATGTTTGTTTGGTTTTGTATTAATGCTAAGTAAATGAAAGACAATTATTAAAATGCAAATAAAAGCTAAGACGCAAGTAAAATGATGTAAAACGCAATATGAAAAGTAACACTTGAGAACGCAAGGATCCTCCCAATCCTATTTCCTAACTTATGTTGTTTAAGGGCTAAATTGGTCAATTACAATGGTCGGGATTCTAAATTCCTTATACCCCCGTCAGGGTGGACTATAAGGCAATCCTAGAGTGTCACTAGTCCCGTCAGGGTAAATATGATCCACTTTTGGATGTTTAAGTTTTATTACCTCATTGGCCCTAAAATTAGCTAAGTTCGTCAGAATCAACAGCTTCTATTTTAGATTTAATAAATATTTCCGTACCTAAACCCTCCGTCAGGATGATCCAATCGCCACTAATTGGAATAGTCTAGATACTAACACCTGTTCTTAGTTAGCTACTCCAAAAACAGTAAATAATCTCAATTTATTGAAAAGAGTAAAAGACCTAATTTAATTTAATTTAACAGAAACCCAAATTCAACATTCGTAATTCAATAAGATTGGGATTCACCCATTAATTGTTCTCAAGCACTAATAAATGTTTAGCTCATATTAAAAAGAAAAACTAAAGAAAATGTAAAGGAATTCATAATTGATTACAAAATTAAAGATACGAAAAACCTAATTTCCGGAATATGAATAACTACGAAAGGAGATATAGACCCTCTCCAGCTCTTGTAGCTTCTTCTTTCTTCCTTCCGTTGACTTCTCTCTGGTGTTTAATCTTGTAGAATGTGAATTGTATGTAAAATAGAAGTCCAGACCTCCTTTTATAAGTACAAATTCGGACTTGGACCTAGGCTTTTAATTAAATGAAATATAAAAGGCCCAAGTCCACTAACTTAGCCCAAAATCCCGTAACTGCTGATATACCTTCACTAAAACGGCTTTTCCCGATTCGTTATGACTCCGATTGACCTCATTCTAGTTGCTAAAGTTCCGTAACTCGATAGGGAGCGTTTTCTCTTCAAAGGTCAGCGGCTAAATAATCGCTTAGGTACCTCGAAATCAGCAATCTATGGCCTGGAAAATGGATTTTCAGCTCTAAAAATAATATCTTCGGGATTTCTCTTCAAGTCGTGACTCTATCTTTTGATCTTTGACTTTATTCTCGTGTTCCTCTCCTAGCTAATATTCAAAACCTACAAACTTTTCACTAAAATACACAAGATTACGCGCAAACGTTTAATAAATCAAAAATGCTAGAAATAAAAGAGGAAAATCATATTATTGCATATTTAGTCAAAAAGTCTATCAAATTGATTAAATAAACACCAAAAATGATGTCTCCTAAGGGTCGAAAATAAGAACAATTAAGAAGACATCAAGAACCCCAACTCAAACCTTTGTCGTCCCGACAAAGCAAAACAAAACAAAACAAAACAAGGGGTAGAAGTATACGCAAGAACAAATAGAAGCTAGCAAATAAACCCTAAAGCAATTCTTAAGATAGATCTCATATAGCAAAACTTTAAGAACTAACATATACATACACTAATCATGCAACATCAAATATAAATAATCTCAATCATAAAATTAAAGTCGCAATGCTTGAAGGTTACACTTGTACTCATCTCTGTATGATGGCTATAGGGTGGTCATTAATCCTAACTCGCTTTGAACGCTCCACCTAGTATATTACCTATCAACAGAATTATAAATTCACTATGCACTTAGGAATCACGAGGTCTTTATGGTTTTAATAATGGCTTAAGGACGGTATGGATGTATATTTGGTAAATTTGAAGTGAGCTTTTGGTTCTCTCCTCACTTACCATCAACAATGTCCTCGAGCTTGAGTTTACGCTCAAAAAATTTCTCACTCACCCATTTGACGCGCTAATGTTGCGTCCCAATGTCAACCCAATAAAAACTAAGATGATTTCCAAAAATATTCCACTTTGCCGGTTTATTTTATTCTTTCTTTTTTTTTCATTTTTTTGTACAAGATACCCATGACCCTCGTTTTTATGTGAAAGGCCATGTCTCTTATAATATTTTTTTTTCTTTTTCTCTTTTTTTTCTTTTCAAATCCCGGCAAAGGGTTACAAATAATAATATCATCTACCTTTTTGTGCCTCAATACAAACACATATAATCCCTTCCCAATGTAATTTCTAAAATGTGGACCCTCCACCCCAAACTCAAGCTCGAGACAAGTCTCAGGGTTGTGATTCAAGTGCGAGTCATTTGGTCATGCCTAATAATCTAAAGGATAATGGGCTTATATCGTGGCTACAAAAGAAAAGGCTTAAGGCTCAAAATTGGGCTAAGACGGATAAAATTATAATAAGGGATAGCAAGCTAAAAGGCTTCAAATGGCTAACAAAGAACTGCCCCTATCATTTTCCTAAGTACATAGCTTGTCTTTAGTTCATATCTAGGTGGGTTCTCTACTAATTAGGATTTCACGTTCTACACACCAAACATATTCCTTAAGTACAAGCTTACTTCATTTGCATTGTTCATTAATTTTTCCTATTAATTACCTATGTTCTCAAGCAATTGTAAGTGCGTTTTATGTTATTCCCTAAAGTCCACTATTTACTATCATAGATTCATCAAAAGTATGCTTAAAGGGACATTTAAAATCTTCTATAGTCAAACGCAACTCCGAAAATTATTTTATTGAAAGCAATTTAAAGCACATAACACATAAAACTGGGATGAGGCAACGAATCCCACCCCAAACTCAAAAATGAATCGTGTCCCCACGACTCGAAAAGACTCAAAGCAATAAAATAATTTACACTAAATGAGAAAGGAAAGAAAACGTATCTTAACCAGCGCGAGGCTGGTGTCGGTGTTGCGTCCAAGTTGAGGTTTTGAATTCTTCTTCATCAATGGTTGCGTTTAAAGTGTTCTTCATCACCTCGAACTTCTTCAATTTTTCCACGTTTTCATTTATTACTTGCCCTCTAAGCACCATCTCTTCTATTAAGATCTTCCCCTAATACCCAATTCTCTTTCTTCACCATGTTCTTCGTACCTTTCCTAACCTTCATGGTCATCTCCGATGACCCCAAACTCAAAGCTTCAAGACCCTCAAAAGGTTTGGATAAAATTGTGATTTTAGTGTTCTTGAAGGTTTGGGTTTGAATTATGGATTGTTTAGAGCTGGGTCACGGATATTTCAAGGTTTGGGAAAGGTTTAATGGATAAATTTTAGCTTTGGTGAAAGAAAACTTCGGATTAAAGTGTGAAGCTTTGGTTTTTTGGAAGTTTAATAGTTTGATTGTGATCTTGGATGATGTTTAGAGAGAAGGATTGGTGGTATAATGTTGTTTTGATGATGATTCTTGGAGTAGTTGGAGGCTAGGATTCGTCAATGGAGGCTTAGCATGAGAGAGAGGCTAAAAATATAGGGATTAAACCCTTAAAACCGCCGATCACAGCAGTTGACCGGCTAGCCGGCGGATGACCGGCATGCCGGTCACTATGTCGGCGAAAAATAAATTTTCGAAAAAAATTGTACTCTTTTTTTTTTGTTTTTGTTTTTTTTACCTCTGACGCAAGCCTCTTGCGTGTCGCTGACGCAGTGGTTAGAACCTCGTTCGTCATCGGCCGGCTAGCCGGTGGTTTCACCGGCATGCCGGCGAAGTCTCGCTGGCGCAAATCGTGACGCAGCAGTGCTGCGTCATTGCTGACGCAGTGGTCAGAGAGAAGGATTGGTGGTATAATGTTGTTTTGATGATGATTCTTGGAGTAGTTGGAGGCTAGGATTCGTCAATGGAGGCTTAGCATGAGAGAGAGGCTAAAAATATAGGGATTAAACCCTTAAAACCGCCGATCACAGCAGTTGACCGGCTAGCCGGCGGATGACCGGCATGCCGGTCACTATGTCGGCGAAAAATAAATTTTCGAAAAAAATTGTACTCTTTTTTTTTGTTTTTGTTTTTTACCTCTGACGCAAGCCTCTTGCGTGTCGCTGACGCAGTGGTTAGAACCTCGTTCGTCATCGGCCGGCTAGCCGGTGGTTTCACCGGCATGCCGGCGAAGTCTCGCTGGCGCAAATCGTGACGCAGCAGTGCTGCGTCATTGCTGACGCAGTGGTCAGAGAGAAGGATTGGTGGTATAATGTTGTTTTGATGATGATTCTTGGAGTAGTTGGAGGCTAGGATTCGTCAATGGAGGCTTAGCATGAGAGAGAGGCTAAAAATATAGGGATTAAACCCTTAAAACCGCCGATCACAGCAGTTGACCGGCTAGCCGGCGGATGACCGGCATGCCGGTCACTATGTCGGCGAAAAATAAATTTTCGAAAAAAATTGTACTCTTTTTTTTTTTGTTTTGTTTTTTTTACCTCTGACGCAAGCCTCTTGCGTGTCGCTGACGCAGTGGTTAGAACCTCGTTCGTCATCGGCCGGCTAGCCGGTGGTTTCACCGGCATGCCGGCGAAGTCTCGCTGGCGCAAATCGTGACGCAGCAGTGCTGCGTCATTGCTGACGCAGTGGTCAGAGAGTTTGGGGGTCTTCAGCATTTTTGGCCGGTATGCCGGCCAGCTCGCCGGCTAGCCGGTCAAACCTGCTGTTGACTCTATAATTTTTCGTTTTCTCATCGTTTTGACCCCAAACTCATGACCCTTTTACCCCTGAAATCATCAAAAACAACTACCCTTCCTCATTTTTTAATAATAACACTAAATTAACGAAAATCAAACTAATTTAAACTACGAAATTGAAATACTTAAACTAATATACAAGAAATGGCTTTTGTTTAACGTCGTTAAACTCGACGGGTTACCTAATTTCTTAGTCATTGACATAACCTCCCCAGCAATGAGTGAGGTTGTCAATATTTGCAACTCGAAATTTGCATCCCTTAGCTTTTATGCCCACTAGTTTATCTGAGATAACCTTCGTGACCATGAATGGTCCTAGCCAAGAACTTTTCGATTCACGTACCTTTGGAGGAGGTTTAGGCTTTTTCATAGCAACTTCTTCACCTACTTTGAACCCCTTTTTCTTTCTTTCTTTCTTAGGTTCCTTCGGAACCTTCGTGACACGTGTTTTATCTTTCTTCTTTGCATGATTGAGTGGTGGATTTCTCTTAGGATTTGGAGGAACTTTGATCGGTGGTTTCTTTCTTAGTTCTTTTTCCTCCACCCCTAAGGTTTCCACAACATTAATTGGCTCTTTTCTTACTGGTTACATTACATCTACACGAAAACATTCTTCCTTGGAATCCGGAAACTTCATAGGTCTAAACACATTAAACTTCATCTCCTCGTCTTGGATTCTCATAATCATTTCGCCATTTTCTACATCAATCAAGGTACGCCCCGTGGCTAGGAATGGTCTTCCCAAAATAATGGGGACATTCCTATCCGCGTCGTAATCAAGTATAATGAAATCAGCGGGAAAAATTAACGTACCTGCCTTAACGAGGACATCTTCGATTCGGCCTTCCGGATGTGCAAGAGATCGATCCGCCATTTGCAAGACCATAGAAGTGGGTCTTGCTTCAATATTAAGCTTGTCAAAGATTGATTTGAACATAAGATTTATTCTTGCACCCAAATCACATAGTGCCTTACCTTTCCATTCTTCTCCAATCGTTATCGGAATTGTGAAACTCCCAGGATCAACTAACTTTGGAGGTAATTTACCTTGACAAATAGCACTACATTCCTCAGGGAGACCAATCATCTCATTATCACAATACGACCTTTTATTAGTGAGGGCTCGTTTAAAAAATTTAGCATACTTGGGTACATCTCGAATAGCTTCTAGCAGCGGAATATTTATGCTAAGACCTCTTATCTTGTTAAAGAATTTTTGATAATCAGCCATGTCACCCTTCTTTTGAACTCTCGATGGAAATGGTGGAGGAGGACGGTTTATTATAGTATCATCTTTCTTTTTCGGAACTTCTCTTGGTCTCACTATTTCTTCAACCTCACTATCTTTTTCATTCTCTTTTTCTTTCTCACCCACTTCCTTTTCTTTTTTTGGAACTTCTTTCTCTTTCATAACGGGAAAAGGAGGTGGAGGGAGGTTCTTACCACTTCGTAATGTAACAGCATTGCAATCTTCGCGTTGTATTGGATTCTCAGTATTGCTCGGAAGTTGTCCTTGTGGACGTTGATTCAGTTGTTTATTAATTTGACTTAGCTGATTCTGGAACAACTTCATATTTGCTTCGGCTGCATTTTGACGTTCCATAGCTTGTGTTTGAAGAGCAATTAGACTTTCAACTGTTTTCTGAAGAGTAACTACTCCTTCTTGTGGATGAGCAGGTAAGGCTTTCTGGTTTAATGCTTCGTCACAAGTGTTCTGAGGAGCTTGTATTTGTACATAATTACCTTGATTCTGTCCTCCTTGATAATTGTTGTGTGGTCTTGGATTATAGTTGTTACCTTGGGGACGCGGCTGATACGCATAGGTAGGATTGGCTGCCCCATTAGGATTTGAGTATTGAAACCCAGGATGGTTTCTGTTAGGCTGATATCCATTACCACCTGAATTGAAGTTACCTCTATTGGACATAAACATCACGAACTCTTGATTATTCGGACAACTTTCCTCATCATGATCATCTACCATACAAATCGAACACATATAAACCTCTTGTGCAGCATGCACAACTACTTTCTTACCCGAAAATCCTTCTTTTATAGCTAAAGTAAGCTGCTTCAATTGTTGCTCTATAGTATTCTGAATCTTATTCTCAAGCGTAGAAATTTTTTCTTCCATATCAACATTATTCACTCCTTTAACCGGTGTTCTTACTGAATTCCACCCCACTTCATTTTTTACTGTTCTTTCCAAAATAATTTTAGCATGAGCGGGTTGAACTTGAAGAAAACCTGCACCACATAGCGTATCCAATTTCTCTCTCGAAGTTCCATCAAGGCCTCTATAAAAGATTTTTAGCTGTTGTTGTTCTGAAAAGCCATGAGTAGGAACTCTACGTAAACACATCTGAAATCTAGTCCAACTCTTACCCACAGTCTCATCATATTCTTGACGGAAATGCGTCAATTCTTATTCAGCATCTAATCTCATGTTACTTGGGTAATACCTGTAAAAGAAAGCAGTCTCTAATTGGTCCCAGTTGGTTATCTTCGTACGATCTTGCGTATCGTGCCATTCACTCGCTCCATCAATAACGAAAAATTTAAACGCAGCGAAATACATCTGTTCTCTTGAATGTGTGATATAAGAATCACATATCTGCTTAAATTTCTGTACTGCTCTAAGAGGATCTTCTGATGGTCTACCACGAAAATTCCCAAAATTTTGGAATTGAGCTAACATACCTGAATCTGGACGAAATCTCGGAACATTAATATCTGGAGCACCTACTCCTATAGCAGGAGCACGGATTGGAACTTCTGGAGGACCATTAGTAAACCATGGATCTTGATTCATCACTATTTGAGCTTGTCCGTTATTGTTTTGTTGATTCTGAATATTAATGTCCTCCATTCTGTGAATTAATTCTTCTACTTCTAAGGATTCTTGTTCTCTCTTTCTCTTGTTAGCAAGTCTGATTAATGTTTCTGGATTACTAAGGATCGGAGGTGTTGGCTCTAGATCCTTAAATAGTCTCCTTCGTATACACCAAACCTAAAAACCTGAGAAAACTAAACAAGCAAAAAGCGTAAAACTGATAAAAACAAAAATAAAAAAAATGCAACTATCACTAAAGGATAAACACCGTGGTCACACGCTACCGTCCCCGGCAGCGGCGCCAAAAACTTGGTGGTCCTTTGTGTGTTCTAAAATAAATGCAAAAGTAAAGAGAACCACAACCGCAAGTATACGGTTGTCCCAAGTAATATAGTTGATAAAACAGATTCGTTCCAAGGACGGGATGGTTGACTACAATGCTTATCTATTAATGATTGATTGCACTTATAACAGTAAATGAAGATAATATGTTTGTTTGGTTTTGTATTAATGCTAAGTAAATGAAAGACAATTATTAAAATGCAAATAAAAGCTAAGACGCAAGTAAAATGATGTAAAACGCAATATGAAAAGTAACACTTGAGAACGCAAGGATCTTCCCAATCCTATTTCCTAACTTATGTTGTTTAAGGGCTAAATTGGTCAATTACAATGATCGGGATTCTAAATTCCTTATACCCCCGTCAGGGTGGACTATAAGGCAATCCTAGAGTGTCACTAGTCCCGTCAGGGTAAATATGATCCACTTTTGGATGTTTAAGTTTTATTACCTCATTGACCCTAAAATTAGCTAAGTTCGTCAGAATCAACAGCTTCTATTTTAGATTAAATAAATATTTCCGTACCTAAACCCTCCGTCAGGATGATCCAATCGCCACTAATTGGAATAGCCTAGATACTAACACCTGTTCTTAGTTAGCTACTCCAAAAACAATAAATAATCTCAATTTATTGAAAAGAGTAAAAGACCTAATTTAATTTAATTTAACAGAAACCCAAATTCAACATTCGTAATTCAATAAGATTGGGATTCACCCATTAATTGTTCTCAAGCACTAATAAATGTTTAGCTCATATTAAAAAGAAAAACTAAAGAAAATGTAAAGGAATTCATAATTGATTACAAAATTAAAGATAAGAAAAACCTAATTTCCGGAACAGGAATAACTACGAACGGAGATATAGACCCTCTCCAGCTCTTGTAGCTTCTTCTTTCTTCCTTCCGTTGACTTCTCTCTGGTGTTTAATCTTGTAGAATGTGAATTGTATGTAAAATAGAAGTCCAGACCTCCTTTTATAAGTACAAATTCGGACTTGGACCTAGTCTTTTAATTAAATGAAATATAAAAGGCTCAAGTCCACTAACTTAGCCCAAAATCCCGTAACTGCTGATATACCTTCACTAAAACGGCTTTTCCCGATTCGTTATGACTCCGATTGACCTCATTCCAGTTGCTAAAGTTCCGTAACTCGATAGGGAGCGTTTTCTCTTCAAAGGTCAGCGGCTAAATCATCGCTTAGGTACCTCGAAATCAGCAATCTATGGTCTGGAAAATGGATTTTCAGCTCTAAAAATAATATCTTCGGGATTTCTCTTCAAGTCGTGACTCTATCTTTTGATCTTTGACTTTATTCTCGTGTTCCTCTCCTAGCTAATATTCAAAACCTACAAACTTTTCACTAAAATACACAAGATTACGCGCAAAAGTTTAATAAATCAAAAATGCTAGAAATAAAAGAGGAAAATCATATTATTGCATATTTAGTCCAAAAGTCTATCAAATTGATTAAATAAACACCAAAAATGATGTCTCCTAAGGGTCGAAAATAAGAACAATTAAGGAGACATCACCCCCCCTCTAAGATCGAAAGTTGATGTTGTTGTTAGACTACTCCGCATAGACGAAGAGATCCTGAGATCGAATCTTATTGGAGTTGAAATTATTATGAGTCCCAAGTGGCTCTCATATATATTCAATCCCCCCTCCCTCCCCATTCACTTTTCCCATTTTGACACAGTCGTAATCAATTAATCTAAAAAAAAAATCAATCCTAAAAAAATTATATATATATATATATATATATATATATATATATATATATATATATATATATATATATATAATTTAGTTCACTTGAAAAGATTATTTATTACCTATAACAGTTACATAACTTTTTACCAATTAAATAATATAAATTAGGGTTAATGCTCAATAAAGCCCTGCAGCATCCACTATCCCGTAAAATGCACTGTCTTTTTTAAAGAACAGTGAGTTATGGAAAGTTTTTCAAAACTCAAAATCCGAGTTCGAAGAAGCTTCCCATAACTCAAAATATGAGTTTTGCGAAACTTCTCATAACTCAAACGGCTCTTTTTATGAACAAAAAAGAAAAAGAAAAATGTATGGTGCCTTTTATAGGCAAAAAATTAATGATTAGGATATTGAAAAATTGATCCTAACTTGAGATATTACTTAAACATTAGTCCTATAAATTATTCATAATATATTTTATATGTAAAACAAAAATTACAAAATCTTTATATTTCATTTTTCAACCCTTCCTTCCATTTTTTTTTCATTTTTCCCATTTTAAAATTTATTGTCAGCATCAACCCTGTGTCATCCTTGGTCAACTTCGAATCCTTTCTTTTCAATCTTATATATATAAATCTTATTTTCAAGTTTATATTGTAGCTTTTCAAATACATTCAAACCAAAAATAAACCATCCATCAATATAAATTTAGAAAACTGTAAAAAAACAAATTTTTACTACTGATATAGGAATTTAGGAATTCATATACATTGAAAAGATATTATTTATTATTATTTTAATTAATTATATACCTTTTTTAATAATTCTGTTAAATCCTACACCTATTATGAAATAAGAAATCTCATTAATTAAAGTGGGTATGCAAAATACCCACTTTTGTATAAAGAATTGGGTGCTTGGAAAAAAATGAGGCTTAAGGTTTAAGAGTTGGTATTTGTTCTAACCTCTTCTTCTTGAGTTGATCGTGTCGTTAACCTGCATGCCACCTATATGGTTGGTACTCCGGTCACTACTATGCTCCTTGGCCCGTGACATGGTCGGTCACGAATGACGATACGGATGATGGGCCAGCATGCTGCCCGTCGGGCCGGTATATCAGTCCAAGGCTTCCATTTTCGGACCTCAAACTGTGTCCGATACCGTCATGACCCTTTCTTGTGTAGTATTTCGTCCATAAGGCCGGTATGCCAGTCGATTATTTTGAACTCACTGACTTGCTACCGTAGTGACCCTTTCGCAAATTGTCAACATGGTATGGGGCTGGTATGCCGCCCATAAGGCCGGTATACCGAGCAAGTAAATTTTTCTCACCGACTTTGACTGTGGCGTGGACCCTCATGATGTATATCGTGACCCTTTCGCAAATTGTCGACATGGTATGGGGCTGGAATGTCACCCATAATGCCGGTATACCGGGCAAGTGAATTTTTCTCACTAACTTTGACTGTGGCATGGACCCTCATGATGTATAGAGGGGCAACGGTATACCGCCGATGGGGTCGGTATGCCACTTGGCTCGCTGTGAGAACGAATTTTTTTCAATCTTTTCACCCCAGACTCATCTTCTTTGTTACCTACACATCAAAAACACTTCTACCTTTCTCAGAGAGGAATTTGAAGTTTTATGTTTCATTATTTTTTAAATTTTGGTTATATATTATTTTTAGCTTAATAATGACGCGGGGTAAAAGAAGGGGGTAGTAGATATTTTTTTAAAAATATTTAATTTAGAGAATAATTAAGAGTATTATAGACTTTTAAGCATTTTATATTAAAAAATTAACAAAAATTAAGGTTAACTTATGGAAAAATTGTGTAGGGTGTGATTAGGCCTCTTGAGCAAAGTTTTGGGAGGGAGAAATTATATTTTTTTGTTGATGGATGTTTAAGCGATCCAGGAAAAGTTGAGGGGAGTTATTAGCTAATCTCTCTTTGGTCCTATCTAAAGATCCAATATTCTAAGAATTTTGGATAGATGAGTAGAGTAACACTCGATTAAACTTCAAATATATATTCAATGAGTAATACTAGCCAAGAATCAAATGAAACAATTTTACAAGAATTAAGCATGCAAAATACTATGCCTAGAGATAAAAGTAATATTGTGGCAATAGATCAAAAATATGTCATCCACACAAGTAAAGAGTTAAGGGAAAGAAGACAAACAACAATTTAGAGTGGTTCGAATCTTGTAGTCCTAGGCCACACCACCTAAGGTCTATTACCCCTTATGATTTCAAACTCCTTTTCTATAACTCCTTGTGTCCCTTGAAGGATGGAGCACAAACCTTTACAACCTCTATGTAATTGCCTTAGGAGAAAACCACTAGTGTTATCACCAACACTCGCATATAATATATATTTGGACCGGCAAATAGGAATTTTTATGTGATCATCTTTATGCTTTATTAGGTTATTGGGATGCTACTTTGTGCATCAAGAAAATCATTGGGTTGAGTGAGAAACGTTTAATGGGAGTAACTCAAGCTCTAGGGCGATTTGTTGATGGCTAGTGAGGAGAGAGCCAAAAGCTCACTCTAAATTATCTAAATATACTTATCATACTGTCCCTAAGCCAACATTACAACCTTAAAGACCTTTTGATTCTTTGATATGTAATCTAGAAGTGATTGAGCCAATAGAGAGTAGTTAAGTGGATCTTTGGATACTAGTGAAGTTCGATGAAAAATCTATAGCCTCCTTGGTGAACTGAGTAAAGATCTTCTCCTTCTTACATTGCGAAGCTAATCTAATCTTGAACTCAAGTCGTGTTGATTGTGGATATAAAAAGTATGCAGGTATGTAGTTTGTAAATATTATTACATGAAAATTTTATGAGTAGTTGTTTTATGTCTATTCTATATATTCTGCTATCTTCTTTCCCATTGCGCTTTATTGACCTAGGTGTGTATTTAGAGACTTCCCTTTGTTTATCTTTATTGTATCGGGACGATACAACTTTGAGTTGGGAGGTCTTGATGTCTCCCCATTTGTGATGATTTAATCTTAGTTGGAGACATCATTTTTAGTGTTTTAGAAGTATTTTAGTCGAGTTTTCCTATGTATTATTGCACTTTCCTATTTATTGTCTTGATATAATGATTTATTATTTTTAGAGCATATTGTGTTCAATTTATTTATTTAGTGTGAAGGTTTAAAGATATATAGAAATTAATTAGATGCCAAATCAAGTCTAAAGAGATAAAGGAAAAAAGATATGCATAGAAATTGGAGATAAAGGAAGGAAAAGATAAGATATGGAAAGATAAAGTTGTCAAATAAATCTGAATTCCAGCACCTAAGACCATAGAAGTGATCATAACTCAAGATTGGCCAGGAATTTGGAAGAATGGTCTGAAGCAAAGTTATATAGATTTCCGAGACAATCAGTTTCAACATATGGAACGCATCAAACGAAGTTGAAACGAAGAAGTTACGGCCAAAACAAAAAAGCGACAGATAATTACCTTTTCTATATTTTAGGGTTACGAATCTGAGTTAGGCTTGGAGTCCAAGTTACTTGTCTTCCACTCCAAGAAAATGAATTAGGTCTTCTAAACACCTATGAATACACGCTAAAACCTTTGTAAAATAATCCTTGCCTCCCATAAATTAGTCCTTCAGTTTTATATCATTAGAATTATTGAAGAGAGCAAGATGATATCATTCTTTTAGTTTATTTCCTTCAGGTATGAACTAATTTTCCCATAGCCTGGGTTTTGCATTATGTATAATCTATTAATTCTATTTTCTTTCTATCTAAGTTTCTTTGGAAATTATATGTTTTAATCTGATTTTAGCTACTTAACCATATATTTGATTTATGTGCTTTGATTTATTGTCTGTCTTAAACCTGATCAATTTAGGGCTTTACTAATAGTAGTTAGATGGTCGCCCGGAAGGGGTGTTTAACTATTGAAACACCACATAAACGTCTAGAATATGGAATCGAACCTGACAACACCAGCCTAACTAGATAGTCATTAAGGTTTATTTTCATCACCAAACATCATTAGTAGGTAGGACTACACCTAGGACCCAAGTGGCGCAGGTTACCCTTCTGTGGGTTCCCCCGTGATTGTGAGGTTGCCACCCTAGTTCGCTCTCCAGTATAGGGGAAAATTAGAATCCTGACTACATATCTAAGAGCTATTATCTCCCTTATAATCTGAAATTGATAGAAAAAATTAGAAGGATTAGTGCATACTAGAAAAAACCTAATCTATACTCTCTCATATTTTTATCACACCCTAGGCGACACCAAGTGTTTTTTGGCCAATATCAATGTTTACTCAGTGTTTTTGGACCATATTCAGAGAATATACCGAGCATCCTCAGTGTTTTTCTCCGACACTCAATGAAATTTCCATATACTTAGCGAATTTTCCAAATACCCATTGAATTTTTTCCCAATACTTAACGAATTGTGCCTTAATACTTAGTGAACATTCTAGATACACAGTAGAATATCTGAACACTAAGTAAAATCTCTTTGCACTTAATAAAATCTCTGGCGGCGGAGGTGGTGGTCGGTGGGTGGTGTTCGTAGCCTAAAAATTACAGATATTCAGCGAGTTGATACTCAATGAGTTGATACTTAGTGACTTATTAATTTAATGATTTATACTTATTGTCACTTGTTTTTTATTTTTATGTCGTTTTTGTTTAATTTGAAGGTATTTTAGTTTTGGTCACCCATAAAATTGAATGATGGTATTTTATGAAGAAGAACTTAGACACATGTTTTTTATAGACCACTAGGTTTGTTTTCAAAATTCTATATGTCAATTGCCTATTTTTTCTTTCCTTATTTTTTTCCCAATCAAAACAAAAAATATTCAAAATCTTTTATAATATTTTCCTTTCTAAAATTTCTAATCTTAAAAAAAATCCTTTTTTTTATAATTATTTTTTCTTTTATTTATTTTTTCTCTGTATTTATAAATACACACTAAATGTTAGTCTTTTCTTATTTTTTTTTAAAGGATTATTGCCCAAGAAACACCTCAAGTTAGAATTAATTTCCTCTCACGCCAACCATCATTTTTTTTGCCCATAAAAGGCACACATATTTTTGTTTTTTCATTTTCTTTTCCAATAAAAGAGTCGTTTGAGTTATGGGAAACTTCCCACTACTCAAACGTTGAGTAATGGGAAGTTTCCCACTACTCAAACTTTGAGTAATGGGAAGTTTCCCATTACTCGTTGTTTTTTAAAAAAGACGATGTCTTTTATAGACAAAGGTGTAAGGTGACAGGTGCCTATTGGGCATTAACCCTTTTTAAAAAGTAATGATATATAACACTGGAGATAATTTAATATTACTTAAATTATATTATGTCATGGTATATATTGAATGATATGCAATATTATTGTAGTTAGGATTAAATCACTGGTCAAAACCTTGGTCATCAAATCTTATAATACAAGTTTAAATTGAGTCAATGATTCCGAGTCGGGCTTTTTTATGTAAAAAAAAGTTTATTGCTCATCTTTTAAACACATCGTGTGATCGTGATCAAGACCACTATAATAAACTATTCTAACTTATACAAGAAAATATGATTACACAAAGTTTGACCAAACTACACAATATAATAAAGTCATGTTTTAATATTTTAATTGTTAAAACAGCTCGCATTATATGTGTATATCATTCCCTAACTTTGCATTTGCATCCATGATTATCAATTCATTGTGTTTGAATACATTTCCTTCTTTCAAGAAAATAAATAAATCTTTTAACAGTTTTTCAAGTTTCGACCATGTCCAAGTTGCTCCATGTTAGGAGCATTAAAAGAAAAACAATGCATCTAATTTTCATGCTCTCTATATTCTTGATTGTGGTTCATTGTAGTCCACCAGAAGATCCTATCAAGTGTCTTTCCGAAAATCACGATTGCATCATAAACAATGCGAATGGTGAATTCTCTGAACGAAGCGTATGTCGTGCCACTGAAGCTGTATATCCAGCGACAGAAAAAGAACTGATTGAAGTAGTGGCGGAGGCAACAAGGCAGAGAAGGAAAATGAAAGTCACAACTCGATTTTCACATAGCATGCCCAAGCTGGTTTGTCCTGAAGGAGATAATGGACTCCTCATAAGTACGAATAACCTCAACAAAATAGTGAAGATTGACAAATCAGGTATTGTTAATTTACCAACTTGTCTTATAATTTCAACTTCTCATGAGCATATACTAATTACGAGGTTGAACAGGTATGACAATTTCTGTTGAGAGTGGGGTGACATTAAAACAGCTAATTGAAGAGGCAGCGAAAGCTGATTTGGCGCTGCCTTATACACCATATTGGTGGGGTTTGACAATAGGTGGACTTTTAAGCACGGGTGCACATGGTAGCACGCTATGGGATTCGGGTAGTGCGGTGCATAACTATGTAACTGAACTTCGAATTGTTACACCGGGTGAAGCTGAAGAAGGATATGTGAACGTTAGAACTCTTGTAGATGGTGACTCAGAACTTAATGCAGCCAAAGTATCCATTGGAGTTCTTGGAGTTATTTCACAGGTAAAATTTTGCACTTTGATCAATCTTAAGATTTCGTTATTTTGCCAAAATAGAAAACTCCTTCATTTTGATGCATTAAGTGAATATTTCTCTGGTCTTTTAGACAAAAAGAAAAAAGTGAATATTTCTCAACGTGGAAAGTTTACGTTTATAACCTAGGAATGTAAAAATAAGAGCCCAAAGGCTAATAAGATAATTTTAAAAGATTAACCAGAAAATACTACTAACTAAAAGTCTAATTATATTTTATGGGGAAATTTTTTCCAACTTTACCTTTTTTTTTTTAATTTGTTTTTTGTTTTTTCTGACCGGTTGGTACATGTGGGTACAGACCAAAGTTTTCTGATCGGTCTGTACCCGTGGGTACAAACCAAAGTTGGGTTTTAATTTTTTTAAGTTATGTCAAGTCTTTTTCTATGTGAACTGGTTTTTTATTTAATTGCATTACAAGTCCTCCTATTTTTTTGTTTTTGTCCATGTCAAGGTATAAGAAGATTTGATGAGTCGAATGTGTCCAATGTTATACCCTAGGCCCTAGAGTCTATACCCTAGGTTCTGTATCCAAGCACGTTTTGTCAAAATACATGTCCAATTGCCCAATTATATACCCCTAGGACTAAACCCAAGTCCAATTTATTCACCCTCACACACTCAAGATCCAACTACACCATAGGGTAGTTGGACCCTCGATTTCGTACAGACCCTAGGGGCTGTACCTAGGGGTCGTTTTAAGTCGTTTTTTGTTTATACAAGCTTTCCAAATTAGGGGCTGGACCCAAGTCAATATACCAATTGGGCTGGACCTAATAAAATGGATACAAAAAATAGCAAGTTTATTTTTTTTAAACACAAAAGGGATAGACCACAAGAGGACCCAGACAAGCAACGTTTTTAAAAAAAAAACATTCTAAAGCCCATAATGGGCTAGACATATTACACACGTGCAAAAAAAAAACCATACCAGAGTTGGACCCAAACAATTAACGTTTTTTTGAAAATCATTCTAAAACCCATTATGGGTTGGACCTTACTACACACGCCCAAAAAAAAAATCATTGACGAGTCTGGACCTAAGGGGGCTGAACCCACGTAAATGAACTCAAGAGACCACGAAAGGCCACGAACAGAGGGGCGGCGTTGCTTTATTTCTGTGCGCTAGAGGAGATGGTCGAAAGGGGAAGGTGATGGTGGTGTGGAGGCCAAGATCTGTGCGGTTGTCATCTGCAGGAGCGGCAATGGTGGGGTGATGGAGGAGATGATGATGGTGGTGGGAAGCGGTGGATCTACGCAGCAATGATGGTAGCCGAAGAGTTGATCTGGGCAGCATCGATGGATCAGAGGTCATCACGAAGGGAGGCCATTAGGAACGGAGGTAGGGAGCGGCTTATCTGCAGTGCGCGGCGGCGAGGTCATCACAAACTGCTGCAGCGCTGGTGTTGATCTCGGCGGCGGTGTTGTTCTTGAGCGCTGAAGGTGTAGATCTGGAGATAGGGGTGGTGGTGTTGTTCTCGTCACAATGGCTCCAGCGTTGGTGTCGTCCTTGAGCGCTGAATGATGGAAGGTGGGGGGTGGAACGAACAGCGCTGCAGAATGATGGAAGGTGGAAGGGTGGAACGAAGGGGGGGCGAAAGGGCGGTGGTGTTGTTCTCGTCTCAGTGGCTCCAGCATTTTCTGGTGGTGGTACAATGAGCACAGAGAGAGATGGTGAGAGAGGGAGGGGGAAGGGGGCAGTTTTACCAGAGAAAGAGAGGGGGGAGGGGGTGGTTTTACTAGAGAGAGAGGAGGTACAGTGAGCACTGAGAGAGAAGGGTGAGAAGGTGGGCATCGATGCTATTAGGGTAAAATGTTTTGAGTTTGGGTATATTTTCAGTGTATAAGAGAAGGGAAGAGGTGTTTTTGGGTTTTTTGCCCCCTTCTAGTTAGATTCTAATGGGATTTTGGGATTGGACTTTTCTTTATTAACCCACATGTCGTGGGACTGTTTTAAAGAAATCCCCCTTTATAACCCTAGAACAAGTTTGAACATGTAGTACTCTTAGGATATAATTGTAGCCCTAGTAAGTATGCACCTACACTATATCTTTGTTGCTGCACTAACCTAACCTAACCTTGGGATCAATTTATTATCCAATAAACCTCATTCTGATCTACTTTATATAGTACTTAATATTTTTACTAGATGGCTACGTTATATATTACAAATTCATGTATTAAATATAATACTTCCATGTGCAAAACGGTAAAAATAAGATTTTCTTTCTATAATTTGTAATTACTTATAAAATTTGGCCTATTTTGACACTAATTTTTTTAATAAACAGGTAACTCTGAAATTGCAACCTATGTTCAAAAGGTCCATCACCTACGTAGAGAAGAGTGATTCTGACTTAGAAGATGAAATTGTGAGCTTCGGACACAAACACGAATTTGCCGATATAACGTGGCTCCCCAGCCAAAATAAGGTAATCTATAGGGTCGATGATCGGGTTGAGGACAACAAGCCTGGCAATGGACTCTTTGATCAATTCGCATTCCGGCCACAAGCTACACTAGTACTCGCTACTTTAAGAACTCAAGGTCCATTGAACTTTAAACTTTATTTTCTTGTTTTTTTATGAATAGAGGAGATTTACATAGAGCTTATTGGTCACTTTTTTTGTAAAATTTGAATAGAGGAGATTCAAGAAACTATAGGTGATGCTATTGGGAAGTGTATCTCTGCAAAAGTAACAGCAACCACATTAAAAACAGTTGCATATGGATTGACAAATGATGGTAATTCTTTTAATTATGACCAGTTATTTATACTTTTCATTGTCAGGGGTTAATATTCCAGAGTAGGAACTTATAGATAGAAGAATGTTCACTGTAACAGGTCGATTATTTACGGGTTACCCAGTAATCGGATATCAAAATCGCCTTCAAGCATCAGGAGCTTGTAGCGATAGCCAAGAGGATGGATTAATTACAGCTTGTTCATGGGATCCTAGAGTTAAAGGTTTATACTTTCATCAAAGCTCATTCAACATCGGCTTGTCAAAAGTTAAGAGCTTCATCGAAGAAGTGAAACAGATTATCGCGTTGGCGCCAAGAGCCATGTGTAATGTCGATTTATACAACGGTTTCCTCATCAGATATGATACATCCTCAAGTGCTTACTTAGGTAATCAAGAAGATGTCCTGATATTCGAAATGACATATTATAGAAGCAAAGAAGAATTGAAACCTAGGCTAAACGAAGACATACTTGAAGAAATCGAGCAGCTAGCCTTCTTCAAGTATGGTGGTTTGCCACATTGGGGCAAAAATAGGAATGTTGCATTTGATGGAGTAATGAACAAGTATAAGAATGCAGATGAGTTTTTGAAGGTTAAAAATGTATTTGATCCACTAGGATTATTTTCTAGTGAATGGACAGATAAGATGTTGGGATTAAAAAGTGGGGTGATGATATATAAAGACGGTTGCGCATTAGATGGGTTGTGCATATGCTCCCAAGATATCCATTGTGCTCCTAAATTGGGCTACTTTTGTCGACCAGGAAGAGTTTACAAAGATGCAAGGGTTTGTACTAACAAACTTTTTCCAATGCCTCTGCAGGCGGCTGAAGAGATATTACACCAAATCCATAATTAGAAATTTTTAAATTTTTTAAAAATTTGTAATGCTTTTAACAAATTTCAGTTATAATTAATATATATAAAAGCAATTACTATTCACAACATGAAGGATGCTTAAAATTCTCTCTCTAGAATTAGGTCTTCTCTCTTCTCTCTCCTAGGTTTACGGTTCTTGGTCTGAAAATTGCTGATCTCTCGCCTTCTTCGTTAGTCCTGCAAGGAAACAGAACCACGCGTCTTGTTTACCACTCCCTTTTCCTCTGGAGGTTCTTTGGAATGGGGATTTATACTGACAGGGCTCGACGGTTTAATCTAGAAGCTATACTAATAATAGCTATTGAAAATCCCAAAAGCACCTTGAAGCGGAGGAACAAATTACGGGGGCTATTGAGTGAAAAATGGAACGAAGCTATCGATGCTAATGATGGGAGATCAAACACTGATTAGATGCCAAACTTTATTTCCTAAGACAAACTACCCCATACAAACCCTAGTCTCATCGATTATGAGGTAAGCATAATTAATCTAGGAATATGGCGTGGTAGGTTTACTTCTGCAGGTAGAGATAACAAACCAGAGGTGTGTGATCTCAAGAGGCGAAACTGGAGGGTTAAGACACCTAACCTAACCCAAGCGTGTTATAGAGGAATTATCTACAAGATTTACGACAAACCCCTCTCCCCAAGAATAATAATTACAGATAGTAATAATGAAGAAAGAGTTAGGGTAAAAATAGGTAAAGCTAGAAGGCGATGCAGTAAACAAAGCAACTGTACCTCAAAAATCTCAAGAGTCTTCGTACTTCAGAAGCTTGCTAACAAAGCGTAGGTAAGACCTTATTATGCTCTCTTACTGTTAGATTTCACGAAACTTATAACCTGTTTTCTTGTGATAGCATTATCCACTTTTCATATTACTGCTATAGACTAATGGCTACAAGAGATTATCATGTGTTACCAATAGTTCCACTGAATGATCATAAGGCCAGGAAGCTCGGAGTTATTGATATTGGAATAAAGGCTAGGCTTGCCGAGAGCATGAAGGAGGAGAAAGCAATCATCATCAAAGTGGTTGGCGAATCAAAAATCTACGCTGTTCAGCTCAGGAAGTTTATTGAAGAAAAATGGGGCATACAGGGTCATTATAGGCTCTCTGAAACAAAGAATAACATGTTTAAACTCGAGGTTTTCAATGAAAAATAGTTCAGAAGGGTATGGGAGATGAGGCCAAGCATCTACCAGAAAATGCATTTAAGCATGACAATTTGGCCATTAACAATGGAGTTCAGGGAGCTATCAACTATTTACTCATCTATATGGGTCCAAATTCGAGGCCTCGCTTTAAAACAAAACAATCTGACTACTGTGAGATCTCTTGAGAAGTGCTTCATCAAGATGAAGCTGTTGATTTCCCAGTTACAACCAATACGGTTGTAAAAATACTCATATTCAGGGTCAAATTCAACACTAAGTTCCCATTACCACCTGGAACTTACCTCTATCAAGAAGAAGGAGCGGCAAGGGTCATTTTCCAATATGAAAACACAGGTCTACTACGTTCCAGGTGCGGTAAGATAGGCCACCAATATGGAAGATATCGACGAGAGAAGAAAAGTGACTTGGTGTATTGATAACGTGGCAAAATTTCCACCTTTTAATCCAATATATGGTTTACATATTAACATTAACGGTGATTTTGTTAATTATCAATATAATGATAATTATGTCAAGAATGCAGGTCACGTGTATAAAGGTGCTAACCCAGTTAGGGGTATTGTAATAAATGAAGGAGGAAAGAACATTTTAAGAAGGTTTAATTACACAAAGAAAGGAGGGGCTAGTAAAGCGGCATCTATAAGGAAGATTGAGGAAGAGAACCAAGGGGAAGAGAGGGAATGGGACTCCTGGAATAAACAAATGCATGACTTGCGCAACGAACTTCACGAGTCAAATTTGAAGATAGAAGCTTTCAAAAAGGCACATGGGATAACTGACGAAGGTGAAGCTGGTAATGAAGGTGACATTAGAGCTGTTTTAATGGCTTTCGAAGAAGAAGTTAGGAAAATCAAGGGTAAACAAGCTGCTAATGTTAGTGAGAATTCTAAATCAAACCAGGAGAACTCCTCAACTGTCCAACACAAGATCAAGAGAAGAAGAGAACTTAAAGCTGGACCATCAGAAACTGGAAGCAGAAGTGTCAACTCGAATATTGCAAGAAATTTTTAAAAACTTAGAGTAGTTGATGTTATTGAAAACTTTGTAAACAATAACAAATTTAGTATACTTGTAAATGTAAGGGAAAGGGAAACAGATGAGGAACTATCAAAGGAAGGTGGGACAAACACAAATGATATTTCAAAGATGATTGAAGATTATGACTCGCAATACGAACCTGAAGAGAAGAAGGAGGGGAGCTATGAGAATAGTGAGAATTATTTTGAAAAAGACTATGAAGGAGGAGGAGATGATCATAAGATGAACTTTAACTATGTTGACGCAGAAGAGGAGGAGATGGAGACAGGAAAGAAGAAAGATGGAGGCGGCTACTCCAAAAAAGCCACAAAAACCAAGTGACAACCATCTTCTGGAATGTTCAGGGCATTCGAGCGCCCTTAACATTATCCAGAATTGGCTCAATGTTGGCTCAGTATCGTCCTAGAGTGGTGGCGTTTTGTGAAACAATGTTGCGAGAGGCTGACTCTCAAGACATTGTGGCTCGTTTTGGTTTTGGTAACAATTTTTTGTGGAACCCACTGGATCTTCATTTCATTCGGGGGGGTTCCTTATTTTGTGGCACGACTATGTGCGTTTAAGTGTGGTTTTAATTTTTTCTTTTTTTGTAATCGTTTTAATTAATGAATCTTCTTTTTCGTATTAGTTGATCTTTATTCACGCTCCTAATGACTTTACTCAACGAATTACAATATGGAACGAAATATCAAATTGGAGTAGAGAGATAACAGAACCGTGGTCAATAATAGGCGACTTCAATGAAATACTCAACACTACGGAGAAAAAGTGCAAGAACCAAGCTAACATGAATCATATTAATGAGTTCCTTGACTTTAATTCTTGCAACTCTCTTATTGAAATAAAATCTAAGAGTTGTTTCTTTACTTGGTCTAACAGGAAAGAAGGAGAAAAACATGTCAAGACAAGAATAGACCGTGGTTTAGCAACTTATGAATGGATGGAGAAGTTTCCACGATCTCAAATTTTCATCCCTCGAGCAATAGGGTCGGATCACTCTCCCCTTATACTTCATTTAGATATGGATATGAAATTTGGGAAAAGACATTTTAAATTTGAAACTAGATGGCTTGGAAGTGAGAATTGTAGGGAGATTATAGATAAAAGTTGGAATATACCTAACGATAATATACCTATCCCTAAGTTTATAAAAAAAGAGTTTACTAAGAAATAACTTATTAAATGGAGTTCGAAAACTTTCAAGAATAACGAAAGAACTATTAAAAAATTACAAGATAAACTAATAGCGATTAATAAAAACAAAAGGGACATGGAAACGTCGGAGGAAGAAAACGAGATTAAAGAACTCATTAGGATAGAATATAGTAGAGAAGAAAAATATTGGTGTGATAGAGCTAGACAAAATTGGCTTATTTATGGAGATAAAAATACTAAGTTTTTTCACTTAGCTACCATTCAAAGAAGGAAATTAAATAGAATAACGAGAATTAGGTTTGAAGAGGGTATTTGGAATGAGGATACAGAAGACATTAAAAATAGTTTCCAAAACTACTATAAAAAGTTATTCAAAGAGAATGTAGGAATCGAGAATAATATATGGAATACATAGAGCCTAGGGTAACAGAGGATATGAATAATAGCTTAACAGAAAAACCAACTTTACAAGAGGTAGAAAAAGCAATAACAGAGTTATCTTCGTCAAAGGCACTTGGGCGGACGGTTTAAATGGTAAGTTCTATAAGGAATTTTGGGATATTATTAAATATGATGTTTTGAATTTGATTGAAGACTTTTTCGAGAATAATTACTCTCTTGAAACATCAATGATACCCTCATCACTCTTATACCGAAGGGGGTTACCCAAGAGAACATAGGAGATTTTAGACCGATATCTTGTGTGAACTTTATTTACAAAATAATAACAAAGATTCTTTTTAATAGACTAAGAGATATTATGAATAAGATAGTATCGCAGACACAAGCAGCATTTATTAAGGGACGAGCTATACAAGATAATATTATCATCGCACAAGAACTCTCTTTCTTCATGAGTAAAAAGAGGAAAAATAAGAAACATTTGGCAGCTATCAAAATAGATATGGCAAAAGCTTATGATTAGGTAGGTTAGATGGGACTTTCTTTTTCTTGTCTTGGATAAGCTAGGTTTTAATAATAAAGGGATAAATTGGATTAAGAATTGTGTTACCTCAGCGTCTTTTAACATTAACCTTAATGGAGAAAGGCTTAACAACTTTAAACCTGGGAGAGGCCTTTGGCAAGGAGATCCTTTATCCCCTTTTTTATTCTCTATATTAACTGAAACAATTATTAGGATTATTGATCATTTTGTTAATGAAGGTCTTATTACAGGTATCCAAATCAACCGAAACTGTCCTAGTATCTCTCACCTACTGTTTGCGGATGATTCACTATTTTTCATTAACTTAGAACATACTGACATTGATCAATTTAACAATTGTCTTGACCTTTACTGTCTTGGTTTAGGGCAAAAAATTAATTTTCATAAATCTGCTATTATGTTCAGTAAAGAAACCCCTCAGGATATTAAAAATGCAGTTATCACGGAACTAAACATTCAGGAAACTAGTGACTTAGGACACTACTTAGGAATTATGTTATGCCACAAGAGATCAAAAATCGATTCTTTAGAATGGATAGCAAAAAAAATCTTCAAAAATACGAAGGGCTGGAAAGCTAAACCATTGTCAGAGGGAGGCAAAGAAGTGTTAATCAAGGCCATTTTAAAGGCTATACCTAATTACTATATATCTATTTTCTCCTTTACGATTTCTTTTTGCAATAAACTTAGTTATGCTATTTCTAATTTTTGGTGGAATTCAGGTGAAAAGAACAGAATCTACTGGGTAACGTTGGAAAAATCACGATAAGCAAGCTTATTGGAGGGCTTGGCTTCAAAGACTTCAAAAAGATGAATACAGTGTTATTAGCAACACAGACTTGGAGATTAATGAATAGTCCAGAAAATCTTGCTACTAAACTCCTAAAAGGTATTTACTATAACAAATCCGAATTATGACATGTAAACTTAAACAGAGTAGATAATGGAGTTGGGCGAGTATTATAGAAGGCAGGGACTTCTAGAAAAAACATGGAATAAAAATTATAGGAAATGGAAGAGATACAAATATATGGAATGAAAGATGGATAGATACAAATTGGGAAATAAATAAGCCGGAAGGGGTCACGATTACTAAAGTTAGCGAGCTTATGAAAAAAGGGACTACGGAATGGGATCTAGAAATCCTAGTTAACATGTTCCCGAAACCTTTAATACCACTAATAAAGAGAATCAGAGAAACTATTATTGATACAAAGGATAAATTTATATGGTCGTTCTCGAAAAACGGAACTTTCGACACAAAAACTGGTTACAAGGTTATAATAGAGGATCATATCATTAATAAACCTACTACAGCAAAACCAATATCAAGTCATGAATTCCTGATATGGAAGACAATATGGAAATCCAACATCCCCAAAAAAATAAAGTTATTTATTTGGCGATTAGCAAACAATGCAATTCAAACCAGAAGAAATCTCTACAAAAGAAATTGTGCCGACTCAACTAACTGTCTGTGGTGCAATTACCCCAAAGAGGATATTGAACATTTAATGTTACACTGTAGCATGTGCAAAGACATTTGGGCTGGATCACCTCTTCAAATAAAAATTCAAGATAAATGCGAAGATAAATTCGGAGACTGGTTCCTGAAGATTATCAAAATTTATGTGGATGGGGGATGGGAAGAAAGTATTGTTAGAGATCTAATCATAGTTAATCTTTGGAATATATGGAAAGGGAAGATGAAAGCAGTACATGAAGGCACAGTAGTATGTGGAACGGGAATCAATATTGCAACAAGGAAGCTTATGCAAGAAATATGTGGCGTTGATTGGAATAAAAATGCATATAAAGGTTTCCAAGATCAAAGAGATAACAAAGAGGAAGAATCATCAGGGAACCCCCCCCCCCCCCCCTAAATTTCACTTTACTGTGACACATCATTTTCAAACAAATGTGACCCTTCTGGAATTGCGGTGGTGGGAGTTAACAAAGATACCGAGACATCCATTACATACAGTGGCGACCTCGAGTGTAACTCAATTTTAGAAGGGGAAGCATATGCAGTTCTGAAAGCTACAGAAATTGGTGTAGAATTTAAAGGGGAAGAAAATATCATTTTTTCAGACAACCTTGAAATTATTCAAGGTATTAAGCAGGTGTCAGACGCACGTTGGAATATCCAACCTATTCTTCGTAAGATTATTCACAAAGCTGGTGAGATTGGGCAAGTTTCTTTTCGCCACATCAATCGAAGACTCAACAGCAGAGCAGATAAAATTGTTAAGGAAGCTAGACACGGGGCAATTTCTCAACATTGATCGACTTTAAGTCTTTCTGACGCTTCGGTTTTGTAAATTAGGAATAAGCTAAAGTCTTTTGTTTGTTTTGATTGGTGCCTAGACACCCTCCCTTGTCCAAAAAAAATTTATATATAATGTTTGTCTTACTGATTTTATAAAACAAAAGAATATTATAAAAATAAATACAAGAAAGTAAATATATAAATAATTTTATTTGTCGAAACTCGGATTGAATCCGATATCTTTAAAGTGTTCATACCATGCATTAGTGTCTTAAGTTTATTGGTTTTGACCTTCAAGATACAATAACAAAACTATTTGGAAGAAACAGACACACATTTTTTTTTTAAATTTCAACGAACTTGATAATAATGCTTTTTTTACCTTTCTCTACAATTTTAATACTTAATTCTTTACAAAAGTGACAATTATTCATAGAAATTGAATTGGTGGTTAGACATCCATTAGAAAGGATGGTGACTTCAAAAATTTGAGATTGTATCTTTTAAATAAAAAATACGTTGGTTGGTAAAAGACATAACTATTCAGTTTAATCCAGTATTAATGGATATTCAGTATTTATTACACATTAACTATTAGACTTGACTCAATGGTAATGACAAAAACTTGCACATGAAAAAAAAAACTATTGGGTCTAGGCGTCTAGCGCAATAATTAAAAAATTATTTTTTTTCCATTTTCTTTCTTTCACCTATACTAAATATGTAGACATATAAATAAAATAAAAAATATTTAGTTATTTTTCCAAAATATCATGATTCAATTTATTATTCAATTTTAAATAATTTTTTGACCAAGTAAATATATTATGTTAGTTTTTACAATTAGGTAAACTTACTAATTAAACATCTTCAACCTAGTCAACATGTGGGTAAAATTTGACCTACAATCGTCATATGAATGAAATTGACTAACCAACTACAACATATGCAAGAGACTGATAAACACGAGAGAAAGTGAGAGAGAATTGTAGAAGATACTATGTCGGGAAAGGTATTTTTTGTCCTTGAACCTTCTCTAGTAAGTTTTATCAGATTTACTTGCTAACCAATGAACGTGATGTCTTGAAATGTTCAGTGTTTGTGTCAACCAAGTAAATAGATCTTACATAGTATTCTTTTAAATATTTTTTGGTTCTCATGGTTGTGGCCCTGGACAGCTCCTGGTATTTCATGAATACCCGTCAGAAAATTTTGCCTTAAAAAATTCACGTAGGACGGCCCAATCCATGTTACTCATATAGGGGGTACCTTGTATGTATATAACTAACATATGTCTTAGCCAATTTATAATATCCTCTAAAAAGTTTCACTCGGATTCCTCGATAGCTTTGTCCAAAGTTATAAACTCGTTTCCATGGTAGATCTAGTTATGTATGTTTGCTTAATGGATTACCAAGACACGACTACTCCTCCTAACATGTAGAGAAATTTACTCGTAGATTTTGAGTTTGTGGAGTCTGATATCCAATTTGCATCACTATATCCTTCTACTTCAACTAGAATTCTTGTCTACATAAACCCTTTGTTCATAGTGTATTTGAGATACCTTGGAACTCTTACAATAACAATCCAGTGGTTTTTACTCGGATTGTTTGTAAATCTAATTAGCTTGCTTACTGCCACTATTCTAGAAATTGGTCTAGAGGCCGCCTAGGTGCTAGAAGGTATCATATTTCTGGAAATCGACCAGGTGAACACAAAAGGTCCTTGGCGGGTTCTAGGCTGATCCAGGCGGCCGCCTAGGCGTAGGGATGGCAACAGATCGGATTATTGCAAAAATATCCAAAACTATGTCCATAACCATTTAATTTATCAAAAACCAAATCCTAACAGATTTAACCATCAGACTTACTTTTTAAAACCAAAACCGAATAATTCGGATTTGTTATTTAAACGGATTTTTGGATTTTAACCATAATCAAACTATAACTCTATAAATATATTGAAAATTCATAAAATAAGATCACAAATACAAGAAAAATCTTCAAAATATATATAATATTATGTTGATACTTAATTAAATAACATATGTGTTACTTTTTTTTGTTAAATTTAATATTTAGATTTTAGTTTTTAGTTATGAAAATAATTTTTTATCTATATAATTATAAATATACAAAAATGGATGATAATAAACAGATTTTTGGTTATTCGGTATTATTTATGTCTAAAACCATAACCTAACGGATCTAACAATCGGTTACACTTTTTAAAACCATAACTTAACGATTTTATCCATAGTTGCATAATCGGTTTTTAATCGGTTCAGATTTTCATCGCTTTTGGTTTTGAACCATAATCATTACCATCCCTACCTAGGCGGTCTGGAGGCTGAAAAAATAATTTTTTTAGTTTTAACACAAAAAAATTATATAAATCTATTTTAAAAGTTTTACAAAATAAAAAACTATTTACATATAATCAATTAGCATTCACCTAAATTGTATAAATTATGTATCCAAGATTAATATATAATTTTGTGTACTTTTTCAAATGTGATTTCCTATTCTTTATAGTATATTGTGTAGAATTAAAAATAAATAAACTAATAATATATAATATTCGTAAATAATGTTCAAAACCGCCTAGGAGAAAAATGCCTAAACTCTACCTAGACTCCCGGCTAGTACCCTAGGCGCTCGAAGGTGGTTGACCATCCTCCTAGCGCCTAGTGCTTCTTAGAACACTGCTTACTATATGAGAAATATCTGAAATAGTGAAGTTTGTTAGGTACATGAGACTCCTTATAACATGAGAGTAATTTAGATGGTTGACCGTATCACCAATGTTCTTCGTAAGATGTAAGGTTACATCAACATGTGTCATTAGCGATATTTGTGTCGCCATTACTGAATATGTTTAATACCTTCTCAATATAGTGGGACTAGGATAGTCATATTCCTTCAGATGTTCGGAGAATCTTGATACCCTGAATAATATATGCACGGCCTAGAACTTTCATGTCAAATTTGCTTTAAAGCATTTCCTTGGTGGAGGTAATCACATCATTAGTACTTTCAATGATCAACATATCGTTCACATATAAGCATACAATGACATATCCTTTATTTTGTTTTACAGAAACACATATGTCACATTCATTTATCTTGCAACCATTTGAGATCATGAATTTGTCAAATTTGTCATGTCATTGCTTTGGTCTTGTTTTAGACTATACAGAGATTTAACAAGCTTACATATTTGTTTCTCTTTACCTAGAACAATGTTACCTTTAGGTTTTTTTATGTATATCTCTTAGTTTAGTTCTTGTGACTGGAGAATATGTGTCAAAATTAGGGATGTCAGCGAACTGGTTTTTTGCAAAAATATCAAATAGCATAACAATAACCATTTATTTATAAAAATCATGACATAATAGTTTTAACCATTGGTTTTGCGATTTTTCACCATTAGGTTTCATTTTTTGTAAGCGATTTTATGGTTTTAAACCTACCAAACGATAACTCTATAAATATTTTAAAAGTTTCTAAAATAAGACCATAGATCTAAGAAAATCTTTCAAAGTATATACAAAATTGTGTTGGTCTTTGATAAAATTGAATATTTGTCATTTAGTTGGTTAAATTTATTATTCATATTTTATTTTTAGAATTTGAATATAATATTTACCTAAATTATTAACAAATATGAAAATATATAAGATAATAAACGGTTTTCGGGTATTCGGTTTTATTTTTATCTAAAACCATAACCTAACAGTTTTAACCACCTGTTACACTTAACAAACCCATATCATGGTTTTAACCACAAACATATAATAAGGTTTTAATCGGATCACTTTCCATCGGTTTTGGGTTTTAACCGTAACCATTTTCGTCCATAGTCAAAATAGTCGAGTTCGTCCCTTTGATTATAACCTTTCACAACAAGGCGAGTCTTGTACTTTTCAATAGATCCACCGGTTATCAATTTCCTTTTTTATATCCATTTGCATCCTAGGGGTTTACTACCACGAGGGAGTTCCACTAGTTCATATGTATGGTTTTGCATGATAGAATCTATCTCGTTATTTATCGCTTCTTTCCAATAAGGGTGATAGGTTTTGACATAGCCTCTTTGAATGTTCGCGGTTTGTTATCTAGCATATAAGCTAGTAATTCAGTGCAAATTGCGTAGAGTTTCTCATCCTCTTACTTCTTCTTAATTCTTCCTTGTTTGGTAACGACTCTTAGAATTGCTTTTTGATTGGAAACAATTTTTTATCTTTCTCTTCTTGAATTTCATCATGTGTTCTTTTCAAGGAATCAAATTCCTGTGCGGTGATGTACGGAAAAGTTGTTTCAAATAAATGTGCATTTCTAGATTCAATTACCGTGTTGACGTGAATGTCAACATGACAAGACTTGTGCACCAGAAACTTATATGCAACATTGTTGTGAGCATATCCAGTAAAGATGCAACTAATTATCTTTGGTCCTATCTTGACCACTTTGGGAGTTGGGATTACTACCTTTGACAGGCATCCCCATACTCTTAAGTATTTGAAGGAAGGTGGTTTTTCTTTCCGTAATTTATAAGAATTTTTATCAATCTTCTTATGAGATACATTGTTAAGGATGTAGTTTGCCATGAGCAAAGCCTCCCCCCGCAAGTTTTGTGGTAACTCTGAGTTAATCAACTAAGAGTTCATCATTTACTTCAACGTGTGATTTTTTTGTTCATCAATAACATTTTGTTGAGATGAATAGGAATTCGTGGTTTGATGAATGATTCCATGATCGGCGCAAAACTTCTCAAAATGAGACACATATATCCTCCCCCATTTGTCCTAATATTCTTAATATTGTTACTTAGTTGATTTTAAACTTCAGATTTGTATAGTTTAACTTCTTCTAAGGCTTCATCCTTACTTCGAAGCAAGTATATGTGACAACACCTAGTGAAATTGCCAATTAATTTTTTGAAGTAATTTTTCCTGCCTCTAGTTTTCACAAATTTTAAGTCACATATGTCGCAGTGATTTAGCTCTAAAGGTACCGAAGTCCTTTTTACATATTTATATGAGGTTTTTGTTAACTTTGACTTAACAAATACTTCACATGCCTTTTGAGAATTGAGATTTATATTTGGTAATAAGCTAGAGTTTACCAACTTGTTTAATGAACTAAAATTACATGTCCTACTCAATCAAGCCATAAATTAGGTGAGTAAAAAATATACACATAATCAGAATTCTCATTCATTTCTTTCTCGGTTACAATTTTGGTTAGTGTGACGATCATTACATGCATATTAAATAGAGTGTCTCAAAGGTATCCCTTTTATACATACACATTGTTCTTAGTAAATACAAACTTATCAGCTACAAAAAGAAGTTTATAACTGCCTTTTATTAGTAAGGATCCAAAGACTAAGTTCTTGCATATGTCTTGTTCAAGGTCAGGTCTTTCCGGAGGTCATCTTCAGCAATTTGCCTAGTACCTTGAACCTTTGAGGTAGTGGAGTTTCCCATATAAATTGTTTCTTCATTTGTAGCCTTCATGTAGGTTTTATACATGTATTTATCTGAGAATACATGTCGGGTTTCTCCGTATCTATCCACCAATATTGTGGGTTTTTCGACTAGGTTGATTTAAGAAACCATTGATGCTAGGTTCAAATCATCAATACCATAAGATAACTAAGTCACATACAGCTGACCACTCTTACCCCTCTTTTGGTTTCCTTGTGCTTTCTTGTTTCAATAGTCTTTTGAACTATTTCCATGCTTTCCACAATTGTGATAATCCCCGTTAAATTTTAACTTCTTGTTGTTGTCACTATTTGACCACTTTTTAGTCTTGCACTTGTTGTTTTGGTTTGACCTCTCTTGGTTAACAACAAAAACCTTGGTTTCACATGATCGAGGGATGGTATCCTTTTCACCCATTCCGTTTTCTTCCTCGATTATCAACCCTACAATTAGATCTTTAAGATTTATCTATTTGTGCTTGTGCTTGAAGTAGTTCTTGAAGTCTTTGTATAACATGAGAAACTTTTTCATGGGTGAGCCAACTTAGAAAGATTCTACCAGATTCATTCCTTCATCTCTTAGATTATGCATAATCAATTGGCATAATGTTCTTGTAACATTAATGGTTTTGAATCCACCATTTTGAAATCAAGGAACCTATCGGTGACGAATTTCTTTGTCCTGGCATCTTCGATTTTGTATTTCTTCTCATGAGAATCCCATGGTAGTTTGGTAGTAGTCATGGGGATGTATACATCATATAAAGAATTCTACAAACAATTCAAAATATAATTCTTACATAAGAAATCAAAATGCTTCCAAGCATCTACTGCTTTATAGGTTCATCGTTTGGATCAGATTCCAATTCTGGTGGTTCTTCTTTCATAAATTTTTCCAAGTTCAAAGTCGTCAAGTAGAACATGTATTTTGCATCCATCTATTAAAGGAAGAACCATTGAAGTTTTATGGCCTATCGACATGTCCAAGGGGTTCTAGTGCGGGCACACAGACTTTTTTTCTTGAGGTGCTACCTGTCTGAGATTGCTTTTCATTTTGTTCAGATTATTTCCCCATATTCTATTTAAATCATAAATCTAATTTTAGTAATCAAGTATTTTCTCGTGTATACACCGGCCCAGAAGACATAATAGCAGAAAAAATACGTAGAATTTATTTTTTGTTCTGTATACACAGACCTAGAAATTTTGCCTAACCAAAATTTCTAAAACAAAAATATATTTTCTTGGTTTATACGACGTGAATATTTTTTTTGTCCAACGGAAACCAAATAAAAACAAACTAACTATTACAAATAGATACCAATAAAGCATTGGACGCAAGAAGAGAAAAATCTCTCCAACCCGACAGATCCTTATCATCCTAGCGCACTTTGCCAGAGCATCCGCCGTTGAATTAAAGCATCTAAAAACATGACTAACCTTCCATAACGGACAAAGACCTATCCATCTTCCTATTTCAGAAAGAATGGGTTTAAGGCTCCAGTGTATCCCGGTCAATATTTGAATGCCTTGAACTAATTCAAGATTGTTAGAGTAATAGGAAATTCTCTGACTAGAGAGATCTTGAGATGATCTCATGGCCAACAGAATGGCCCATGCTTCTCCATCAATAACTTTATTAATATTATATCTAAGTGTAACCCTCCGCTCGATACAACCCGCTTTATTAATTCCAATCGTTGCCACCCTAGTCGGGAAACGACGTATCACACATCCAAACCATATCCGCATCATCACTGACAATTAGACTACTTAGGGTTCTTTTTTCGTTGCATCTGTTACCCCGGGGGTCCATCATCCAGACTAAAAATTATCCAAACAGTCTATGCATATTTTCCTTGGTGCGACTAAAAATGTCATCAATGCACCATTCTTTCTTCTCATGAAAACATTTCATCCTCTCTTTCCATACATTCGAAATAATAGTGAGAATATATGCCGTAACAATTTTTTTATCCCACCCATTTTTAGAGAAACTGTGAACGGTACTTAAAAACCATTCAGCAAAATTTATCTTCCATCGTATCATCAATTTTAATCTGAAGAGGAGATGAAGCCCAAACTTCCATGCTAACCGGACAGTTAAGTAAAAGATGCACACCATTTTCCCCATCTAGTTCACAACACTCGCACAAATCACTATTTAAGCATCTTCTTTTCACTAAATTACTAATTTTATAAACCGAAAAAAATATTATCGACGGTAATCTAAAAAGTAAGTACAAAAGAAGTAAATAAATAAATAACTTTACTTGTCGAGACTCAGATTAAATCTGATGTCTTCAAGGCATTCAGGCAACATACTAGTGTCTTACATTTGTTAGCTTAAATTCGTAGATAGATAACAAAACTACTCGAAAAAAACGAACACACGAATTCTCTAAAATTTCAATGAACTTGATAATGCTACTTATTTTCTATCTATCTCTAATAATTTTAATGCTTCATGCTCTACAAAAATAAATGAATCAAATATTTGAGTTGC